>CM057450.1:1144723026-1147696359 GCA_016271365.2 Neoceratodus forsteri | reverse complement strand
TACCCGACCGGTATTTATGTTTACTGCCATGCATATACCGGTCATAATCCCGCTCAGTCCTGCTTGACTAGAGCTCCTCCGACTAAGCACCCACACAGTAAGAGTGTCTCTGATACGATATAAAAAGAATACACCCTTTGCTCGGCTAGAGCACCTACACAGCAACAATGTCTCCAATACGCATACATAACATGCTGAACTGCCGAACTGCTGTAAAAGTACCTACATGCTCATCCTGTAAATTTCCAGCATTCCCGGTACCGCATTTGAGTCAGTGACATGCCATAGGATGCCAGTTTTGAACTGTGGAGGAGGAGGAGCTTGAGGGTGCATGATGGATCTCTAATTTTAATCTACTGCATGGAGCCTGATATAGCCTCGGCCTTGCAAACAGGCACATACATGCAAGAGTAAAAATGTAAATGTTTATTTCATTGAAATTTATCCCCATATGCACTTTGCACAGTCAGGCACATCCACTGTATGTTAGCATACAGTATAGTCACATTACTGTGTTCCAGCCCATTACTGTGGAGGTGTGCTACCAAAGGGGGTGTGTGTAGATTTTAAATGAAAGTCGCATGTTTAGTCGGGTGCATTACTGTCAGGATTTATGTTGCCAGGTTTTAGTACCAGACGCGAAAAGGTGTCAGGAAAACAATTGTCGGAAATCGTAAGGATCTCCTGGTCCCCACTGGGAGACTCACCTCCACATGAACGTCTTAGAAATTAGAGCAGTTCTGTATGTCTTGCAGGCCTTCCAGAACCAACTCTCTCTGGGCCCTCTGTTGGTGTGGTCGGACAATCTTGGTGTGGTCAATTACATCTACAAGCAAGGAGGGACCCATTCATACCCTCTGTGCCAGGACACAAAAGGTTCTGATATACAGGTTACTCACCTGTAACAGAAGTTCTAGGAGTGGTATATGTTGTCTATCCACACTGTCTGGCAGGTTCCTTGCCTTTAAATCTTGCGGAAGGTCTTCAAGCTGGCTCCTCCCAGCCACGGGTGATAAAACTCTTGGCTCTGCCTCATAGCGCCAGATCTAGCCCGCTGAAAGCCAGCTAGCCGGCTTGGGAGGTTTGTAAGTCGGTGATGAACAACATATCCACCCTAGAACTCCTGTTACAGGTGAGTAACCTGTATTTCTAGGGACGTGATATGTTGTTCAATCCACACTGTCTGGCAGACTCCTAGCAGTTCTCTGGGAGGAGGGAGGCAAGGCACGCACCCCCTACTTAGGAAATAAGGACTGGAGAACTGAGGTCCCAAAACCAGCATCCCGGCGTGACTCTAGGTCGATGTGGTAATGGGTAACGAAGGTGTGTGCTGACTTCCAGGTAGCAGCCCTGCAGAGATTTCCTGGATAGGGCCGTCCCTAGAAGCAGCGGTATGGTGGGTAGAATGAGCTCTTATCCCTTTGGGAGGCTCCATACCCGCCAACCTATAAAAGAGATCTATGTAGGAGGTGACCCACCTGCCTATCGTCCGCTTGGCTGCAGGTCTGCCAGGTGCGGCTTCAGCGTAGGTGACAAACAGCTGGCGAACCTCTCTCCGAACTTCAGCCGGCTGCTCCTTATAAGAAGAGAGAGCTCTTCTAGGGTCCAGAGTATGGAGCCTATATTCGGCCTCCGAGGTGTGACTGAGGTAGAACACCGGCAGAGTCAACACCTGGTTAAGGTGAAACTCCGACACCACCTTCGGAAGGAATTTGGGTGGGGGTGCAGGACAACCTTGTCCCTCTGGAAGACCAGATAAGGAGACTCGGTGGAAAGCGTCTGAAACTCTCCCATCCTTCTGGCTGACGTGATAGCCACCAAGAAGGCGGTCTTCCATGACAGGTGAGAGATGTCACACCTGTTCATCAATTCGAATGGCTTGCCCATGAGCTTAGCCAATACCAGCAGTAGATCCCAAGGACGTGGAGGTTCTCGTACCGGAGGGGATATGTGATCAAGGCCTTTGAAAAAGTGCCCGACCACCTTCTCCTGCGCCAACGACTGCTTTCTGGCCTGCGTCAAGTAAGCAGAGATGACTGCCAAGTGCACCTTAAGGGTCGTCGACCGAAGCCCTAGCTGAGAAAGGGACCACAGGTAGTCCAGAATGCTAGCCAATGAACAGGAGAAAGGGTTCAACCCCTTGCCCTGACACCAAATAAAGAATCTCTTCCATTTGAAGGCATAGCATTTTCTGGTCGACTCCTTAAAGGATGCCTCAACAATGTTGAGGGCCTCATCAGATAGACCCAAGGCCTGGAACTCTAGCCACTCAGGAACCAGGCCGTCAAGTGCAGGGATTGAATTTCCGGATGGAGTACCTTCCCCTTGTTGACCGAGATCAGGTCCAGGAGGGCTGGAAGCCACCTCGAGAGCCTGGAGCTGAGGCTGAGGAGATCTGGATACCAGAACTGGCGGTGCCAGTCTGGGGCTACCAGAATCACCTGCGCCTGGTCCCTCTTCACCTTGAGAGGCACCTTGTGGATCAAGGGGAAGGCGAAGAAGAGGCCCGGGGTCCAGGGCCTCGAGGCATCCCCCTGCAGCGAGCCCTGCTGAGAGGGGCAGGTGTGAAACAGCCTCAGCTTCACATTCTCCCTGGAGGCGAACAGGTCCACCTGAGGGGTGCCCCAGTGGGAGAACAGATCTTGTACTGCATCCGGCAGGAGCCGGCTGAGGGCATCGGCCAGACTGTTGGAGGCTCCTGCCACATGGATGGCTAGGAGATCCGCCTCCAGGCTGATCACAAGAGACCAAGTGCGGAGAGTCTCCTTGCACAGAGGCAAGGAGTGCGTCCCGCACTGTCGGTTGAAGTAGTACATGGTCGTGGTGTTGTCCGTCTGGACCTGGACCACTTGGCCCTGTACAAATGGAGCGAAGGCGGTGAGGGCTAGTCGGACCACTCGAAGCTCCAGCAGGTTGATGTGGCATCGAGACTCCTGAGGGAACCAGAGGACATGGGCTCTGAGCTCCCCTAGATGGGCACCCCAACCCATCAGAGAAGCGTTGGTCGTCAGAGTGACCGTCGGCTCTGGGCGGACAAATGGGATACCCTCCTGCAGATGAGCTGGAACAAGCCACCACTGGAGGCTATCCCACATCTCCTGGGTCACTGGCTGGTCCAGAGGACCAGAGCACTGTGACCACTGGTGGGCCAGCCCCCATTGTAGGGGACGCATATGCCAGTGGGCCCAACGGACCACGCTGGTGCAGACTGCCATGAGGCCCAGGAGGCGCAGGAAGTCCCGGTTAGGGTGCAATTGCCCAACCAGAAATGACTGGGCAAAGGAGGAAAGGACCTCGGCCCTGTCCACTGGGAGCCGTGCTCTGGCTCGAAGAGAGTCGAGCTCTGCCCCAATGAACTGAATCACCTGCGATGGCACGAGTTCCGACTTGGCCTCACTGATGAGGAGGCCAATCTGAGAGCAGACCTGGAGGGCCAGATCCCTGGACCGCTCCACCTCCAATCAGGAGGGGGCTGCAATCAGCCACTCATCCAGGTAAGGGTACACCTGGACCCCTCGGCACTGCAGGAATGCTGTCACAACTGCCATGCATTTGGTGAAGACCCTGGGAGCTGGAGAGAGGCCAAAGGGCATGGCCTGGAACTCATAAAGGGATCCCTCTGCCCTGAAGCGGAGGACTCGCTGGTGAGATGGACGGATTGGGATGTGAAAGAACGCATCCTGAAGGTCCAGAGAACAGAACCACATGCCTTGTTCCAAGGATGGAATGATCTGAGCCAGAGTGACCATCCTGAATGTGCCAGACCTTAGGAACTTGTTCAGGTCGCGTAGGTCGAGAATGGGGCGCAAGCCCCCATCCGTTTTGGGACCAGGAAGTACCTGGACACAAACCCTGGGTCTGGAGAGGGGTCCGCCACCTCCCTGATCACCTCCTTCTGGAGGAGCAGGGCAATGTTGGCTCGATGACCCAACAGTGAGGCTGCGGAACCTGTAGCCCTCCGTGGGGCGACTGCTCGATAGGAGGGGAACTGCTCGAATTCCAGAGGCAGACCCCTGCCTACCACTTCCAACACCCAGTGGTCCATGGTATTATCGGACCAGGCGGAAAGGAAGTGGTGGAGCCGTCCCCCCACGGGGGGAACCCGGGGAGGAGTGACGAGGTTGGGGGCGACACCCCTCAACCCGTCACTGGGCAGGCTTGGAGGAAGGGCTGGCCGAGGAGCTGCCTGTGCCTTTTCCTCCTGGCTTCCAGCTGGAGGAAGCAGCAGGCTTGGTTTTGGGGTGCCAAGTGCAAGTCTGCTGGTCCTGATGCTGGTGTTGCTGGGCCGGACGTGCCGCAGGGGCTGAAGGATGAAAGGGCTTACGCTGCTGCTGGCGGCCTTTGTCCTTCTGGGCAGACATGACTGAGTCCAGGGTGGCATTGGACTTCTTGATCCATTGGAGAGGAGCCTCCATCCCAGGTCCGAACAAGTCGGTACCCAGGAAGGGACGCCTGCCAGCTTGTGCTGGGTATCTGCAGTAAGAGGTGGAGATCCGCAGCCAAGCTTCAGGCACATGGCCGCTGTGGCGCTACTGACTGGGCACACAATCAGCAACATTCAAGCAAGTTTGAGCTGCTGTTTGGCTACTGCCTTCTCTGATCTCATACCTGCTTGACCGTCATTTGAAGGGAGCCCAAAAGGGCGTGTGAAAAGTGTGCCATCAGAACGGCCGAGCTAGCCTGACGAAGGCCTAGGGAGGAAGCAGCATATACTTTCCGCCCTGAGTAGTCCAATTTCTTGGACTCCTTATCGGGTGGTTTGTCCACATCCCAAGCGTTCCCAGAACGCCAGAAAACGCTGTCGGTCACTAACCCCTTCGCAGAGGGGTGCTCTGAGAAACCGGAGAGTGAACCTGTAGGGACCGCATACTTCCAAGCCATCCTGGCCAAAGGTGCTGGACAAGATGCTGGTTGCTGCCACAGCTCCAGGGCCGGGTCAACAATGGCTTCGGCCACTGGAAAGACCTCCGTAGGGGAATCCCCTTGGTCCAGTATCTCCATGACAGGATACTTGGCCTGTTTTGAAACGGGTTCGAGCTTCATCCCAGTGGACTCTGAGATGAGTCAAAGCATTCCTAAGAATGAGGATGGGCTCTCGTCCACCGACTGACCCCCAGTGGACTCCAGGTCAAGTGGCCTGGAGAACAAGGAGGAGGGCAGGTAGGAAGGGAGGAGGAGTGGCACTTTATGTGAAAGATGGCATAAAGGCCACAGGAGTTGTCGTCAGACTCCGAGGAGTCTGCGAAGAGCTGCCGAGCGCCTGAGCCACCCTCCACATGCCGAGGTCAATCGGGAGTGAGGGTGACCGACAACCTATGGGGCAAACCCTGACCTGACCGAGAGTCCTTGGTCGGGGCCCCAGTCTTCGGCTGTGGAGGTGGAGGTTCCAACAAAATGGATGGAGCAGCCAGTTTCGGATGAACAACCGTGCCGGTTTCGGCTCCTCGACCACTACAAGGGGTTGTTTCAGCCGCTTCGGTGACAGCCTCTTAATTGCCGGAGAAGGCGACGGAGTCGGCTTATTCCCGGAAAATAAGAGCTGCTGCCACATTAAATCCTCATAGCACTGACGCAACCTGCGCCGGAGCCTATCCTCCAAAGAGGACGACGAGGATGAGCGGCGCAGCCACTTTCCATGGTGCCGAGACCAAGACTGCCGACGTCGGCGGGACCGGCTGGAACTGGAAGAGGTCCGAGACTGAGACCTTTGGGGATTCCAAGGGTGGGTCAGAGAGGGGACGAGGGAAACCCACTCCTCCCTCGGTTCAGGGACCTTAACCAGGGACTCCAGCACAGGAGGCACAGGCAAGTCCTCGGTTTCCACCGGGGGAACCGGTGAAGTAGGGTTGTCGGCCTCTTCAGTTGACAAACCGTCCGATGGGTCGAGAAAAATCTCAACTGCATCGATGGGTGTCTCAGCCGGCTGACCTGACGAGGACACCGTGAAGCCAGCGGCCTTAGCTGTAACCTCGACCGAAGTCAAAAGTCGACCATCCGGTGAAGGGGATCTCTCCCACTCCCATGAACGTCGACGGTGGGACTTACTTTGGAGTCCTTCTTTTTGGACCGATGGGAATGTCCCGATGGTCCTTCTCCCTTTGTGGAGAGGAAATGACAAAGTTCCTTAAAAGAAGCTGTATAAGAAGAGCCCAAGGAGAGTGGAATAAATGCTGTGACAGAGGAAGATGATGATGCGGCCTGGGCCACCTCCTCCTCCTCGATCGCGATCATCTGCTCCAGCTGGTCTGCAGAGCCCGCAGCTGCGGACACCGCCCAATGGGCCTCCTTCGACTTGACCGGAGGATACTGTTTTTCAGGGCGCCCCAAAGTTAGTCGAGCTGCGTGGTCCTCCAAGACCAAAGCAGAAAAGTATTTGCATAATTCGCAAGCCCGCGAATCGTGGTCGAGTCCTAGGCAGTAAACGCACGTGGAGTGCGGGTCGGTCCAGGACATCTTCTGCCCACAGGGGCACCAACGAAATCTGGGAGTTGATTTGTCCATCGCAGCCACGAGGGAAAAAGAAGACCAAAGTCTTGTAAATTTTAGAATACGTTTCAGATTAACCAAAGAGTGTGGCTCCAGGCCTAAAACGCAGAGCACTAAGGAGGGAACCTGAGCTTCCAAGCAGTAAAGAAGATCTGGAGTCATGGGGCAGAGCCGAGAGTTTTACCACCCAGGTGGGTCGGAGGAGCCAGCTTGAAGACCTTCCGGCAAGATTTAAACTGGCAAGGAACCTGCCAGACAGTGTGGACTGAACAACATATCCACGCCCCTAGAAACTGGGCTTTAGATCATGGTCTACAACTGTTAGCCGTTCATGTGCCAGGTGCCCAAAATGCCTTAGTGGACAGCCTCAGCAGGTCACAGTCCAAAGTGCACGAGTGGGAGGAAGACCTGTTCGACAGGTGAGGTTTTCAAGAGTTGGACCTTTTTATGTCCCTACTTAATGCAAAACTGCCACGTTTCTGCTAGCTAGATCCAGGGCCTGAAGTTTTCTGGCAAGATGCTTTGTCTCTCTCCTGGAAAGGGAGGTTTCTTTACACATTTCCTCCATTCCCTCTGATTCAGAGGGTTCTCATCAAGCAGCAGATGGAGGGCGCCACCCTGATTCTGGTGGCCCTGTTTTGGCCACGGCAGATATGGTTTCCATTGGCTATGGAACCTGTATGTGCAAAAAGAGCTTGCACCAGGCCGGGATGCTCTGGTCAATAATAATACATAAAGCAACAAAACCAGGCAACTCACCACCACATAATTAAATGCCACCACATATGATTTTGTTAAAAAAGCATTTTATTAAAACACTTGCCTAACGCATTTCTGGTCCAGCGGAACTTTTCTCAATGGCCTGAGAAGCATCCAGCAGGACCTTTCTCTTTTGAGAAAGGGTCCTGCTGGACCAGAAACGCATCAGGCAAGTGTTTTAATAAAATGTATTTTTAACAAAATTGTATGCAGTGGCATTTAATTATGTGGTGGTGAGTTGCCTGGTTTCATTGCTTTCATGGCTGTGGAACCTCCAGTTCTTCTGCCGGGACCTTCTGACTCAGGCCCAGGGGACCCTGGGACCTCAAGTCCCTCCATCTGCATGCATGGCTCCTGAGGACATAGCCATTACTCAGTTTGGGGTGTCTCAAAAGGTAGCAGATGTCCTGGTGGCTGCCAGAAAACATTTCACCAGGGCCACTTACTCAACGAAGTGGAACCGGTTTGCTATCTGGGCCACTTCTCATAGCCTGGACCCTTTCTCCTGTCTGGTGAAACAGGCTTTGCAAGATATCCTGACCTTGTCTGATGCAGGTCTCAAATATTCCTCTCTTAAAGTGCACCTGTCAGCCACATCAGCTTTTCATGTGTCCACAGAGTGCCGTACTGTGGCACAGCTGGATAGAAACATAGAATTTGATGGCAGATAAGGACCAACTGGCCCACCTAGTCTGCCCATGTTCCCTACCTACTGTCACACTGTAAACCCTACTTGATCTCCGGCTTTAACCCCCCTTTCCTTGCTTCTAAGGTTCCCTTATACTTACCCATGCCTTCTTAAATCCCATTACAGTTTTTGCTCCCCCCACCTCCTTAGGGAGGCTGTTCCAGGCATCCACCATCCGTTCTGTGAAGAACTGTTTTCCTTACATTTCCCCTGATTCTACCCACCTCCAGCTTCATCACATGACCCCTTGTTCTTGTGCATCCTTTTTTCTGAAAAAGGCTTTCCTCTTGAACCTTATTTATACCCCTGAGGTAGGTGAAAGTCTCTATCATATCCCCACTCTCCCTCCTTTCCTCCAGTCTGTACATATTGACGTCTTTCAGTTTCTCCTCATAAGGCTTTTGATGCAGATTCCGCACCATTTTAGTTACCCCCCCAGACTGTCTCAACTCTGTCTATGTCCTTTCCAAGATGAGGACTCCAGAACTGGACACAGTATTCTAAGTGGGATCTCACCAGAGACTGATACAGAGGTATCACCACCTCCTCTTTCTACTAGTGATACCCCAGTGTCCACTCAATTACAGATTTTTGTGTCATCTGCAAAGAAAACATACCTTCCTTCTAGTCCTTCTGCAATGTTACTTATAAAGATATTAAAGAGGACTGGTCCCAGTACTGATCCTTCAGCACCGCTAGTCACCCTCCCTTCCTTGGAGTGAATTGCATTTACCACTACCCTGTCGCCTATCCTCCAACCAATTTCTTACCCAGTTTGCCACTTTTAGACCCACTCCTAGGCTGCCCAGCTTGTTTATGAATCTACTATGTGTAACAGTATCGAAGGCCTTAATAAAATATAGGTAGACCACATCCACCTCTCCATCCTGATCTACTTCTCTGATTACTCACTTCTCAAGTTTCTCAAGATCCCTACACATTCTTTTCACCCCCTACTGATTGTCCAGCCTATCACACATTTTGGTATCATCTGCAAAAAGCCATACTTTCCCTCCCAGTTTAACTGCAGTGTTACTTATGAAGACACTAAAGAGGACCGGTCCCAGTACTGAGCCCTGCAGCACCCCGCTGGTCACTCTTCCATCATTAGCGTGAGTACTGTTCACCACCACCACCCTCTGTCACTTATCTGTTAGCCAGTTTCTAACCCAATTCACCACTATGGCTCTCACCCCCCTAGGCTACTCAATTTCTTAATCAGTCTCTTGAGCAGCACACTGTTGAAAGCTTTGTTAAAGTCCAGACAGGCCACGTCCACTGCACCCCCTCATATCTATTTCCCTGGTCACCCAGTCCAGGAAATCTATCAGGTTCGTCTGGCATGAGATGACCCCCCTTCCCCTGTGAACCCAATGTGCCTTTGGTGTTGCAGCCCATTGGATTCAAGACATGTTACCAATCTCACTCTACAGCATGGGCAGAAGAAGCCAGAAGGGGGAAGGATCCAGATTCATTTCAGTGCTTTGCAGAAACTGCTAACTGCTGTTTTTGTTTTAAACTTAAGACTTGTGGGCTTTTAGTAGCATTGTTATTTCTTTGCTGTCTTTACTTAGAATAGTTTTTGAGCTGTTGAAAGTTTAAAACCTAATTTGGTGTGCCTGAAGTGGTGGTGTATTCCTTTGCTGTCCTTAATTGCTGCAAATGTAGTCTTGTCTTGTCTGGCTTGCCCTGTAGTTTGGGTGAGGGGTGCTAATTGTCCGACCTCTGTCCTCAGCTACATGATAACTGGAGGTGGGGCTAAGTCAGATTTGAGGTAGCAAAGTTGATTTTTGTTTTATCAGAAGAAGCCAAAAGGGGAAGGATCCAGATTCATATCAGTGCTTTGCAGTAACTGCTCATCACTGTCTTCGCTTTAAACTTTGATCTGTGGGCTTTTAGTGGCACTGTTATTTCTTTGCTGTCTTTACTTAGAATTGTTTTTGGGCTGTTGAAAATGTAAAACCTAGTTGGGTGTGCTTGTAGTGGTGGTGTATTCCTTTGCTGTTTTTTCTTGCTTCACCCTCCCTGCCCTTCCCCCCACTCTTAATTATATGCCCTGTTAAATCTGATTGACAGGAGCTAAGCACAGGGAATAGCAGGGGTTGTGGAGTAGGAGGGGCATAAGGGAGAGGAAGGCACAACATGTGTTTTGACTCTTTTTTTTTCCCTTCTTTAAAGAAAAGTATCTGAGGATCAGAGGCAGGATTTTTAGGATAGTAAATTAATAAAAAGGGAACTAGAAGAGCTTCAGTAACAGAAAAGTACTAGAACAGCATTATAAGTGCAGCATAATGTGGGGAGTGGTGCAATGCAGTGGCTGCAGGGCAGCCATATTCAGGCAGACCTTCTGGACGCTGAGGTACTGCTCTATCTGCAGGTATCTCTCTGGACTGCAGGATGAGGTAGCCAGACTCAGCGAGGAAGTAAACTGGGTCAGGAGTACCTTCACCCCTATCCAGAGACCACCCAGTTCAATGCTGCTGCCTCAAAGGATGCCAAGAATGAGGAGCACTTGGATGATGGTGGGCTCGGGGAGGGTTAGGGTGGTCAGGCAGAGGCACATCTCAGATCCTATTCCACTGCAGAACTCATATGCTGCACTGGCAAATGGGGACAACCAAACAGAGGTACTCAGAGAAGTGAAGGAAGATGGGAGGTCAACCAAGGAGGTGACCTCAGTGGGAGAGCAGTGGACCCCAGAGGAGGAGGAAGAATCCTGTTGGGGACAATCATAAGAGGGATCCAGCTAGGAACACAGGAGGGAGAGGACAGGGAGGTGAGGTGCTACCAGGTGCCACGGCATGGAGGGATAGGAGGAAGATCCTGGGGATTGCCGGGAAGGCAAGACGGTAGGGTGAGCTGCATGTCACTATCCACCTAGGTACTAATGACCTGGCAAATGGGTAACCTAAGGAAGTTCAGGAAAAGTTTAGGAAATTGGTGAGGGGTCTCAAGCAAGTAGCTACTTCTGTTACCTTCTCGGAAGTACTATCTGTGAGAGGCATGGGACAGCGTAGGGGCGCATGCACCAGGAACTTTAACTCATGGTTGAAGAACTGGTGCTGTGAGGAAGGGTTTGGATTCATTGGTGACTGGGGACCCACCTGGGGGGATGGAGGCTTGTTCAAGCCTGATGGTCTGCATCAATCCTGGAGGGGAATCAAAGCACTCGATGAGTTTAAATGCTACATGGACAAGCATTTAAACTAGCCAAGAGGGGTGGCAGGCCAGCAAGGAGGATACCTAATTGCCCACCCCCCAACAACTAGCAGTGGAACCAGTGAACAGGAGGAGTGGATATCTCTACAAAGCATTGTGCAAAAGATGGAGATAAGCACCTGAGAGGTGGATAGGCAGAAAAGGGCCAAAATTCAACAGAAGGACAGACAGCAAGGAGAACCAGGGATAAAGGACAACCAGGAGGGGCTGGAGTAGAACAGCTAAACAGTCCAGGAAGTTCAAATCATGGAAAGCCATGTGTGCCAATGCCAGGAGCCTTAGCAACAAGATGGAGGATCTGGAGGCTGTCATGGTGTAGTCGGACCTGGATATTGTGGCCATCACAGAGACCTTGTGTAATGATAATCATGACTGGGAGATGGCCATACCCAGCTACAACATATTCAGAAGAGACAGGGCACGTAGGAAGGGAGGAGGAGTGGCACTTTATGTGAAAGATGGCATAAAGGCCACAGAGATCCAGGAGGAACAAAATGGGGGAGAGATACTGTGGGTTAAGCTGGAAAGGAAAATGGGGCCAGCCTTCCGCACAGGGGTGGTCTACAGACCACCAGCCCAGGAGGAAGAAACAGATAGGGAGCTGATGCTAACCATCCAAAGGATGGCAGACAAGGGTGAGGTGGTGCTGGTTGGAGACCTCAACATTCCAAACGTGAACTGGAGCCTCCCAGCAGCAGCATCAACGAGGAGCAGATTTATCCTGGACTCCCTTCAAGGTACCTTCCTCTAGCAACTGGTCATGGAACCAACTCGGCAGAATGCAATACTGGACCTTGTGCTCACAAATGGGGACAGTATGATTGGGGTAACAGCGGGGGAGCACCTGGGGAACAGTGACCACCAGTCACTGTGGTTTGAAATCACAGAAGGAACAGAACCAAACCGCACAAAAACATGTATCCTGGATTTTAGGGGGGTAGACTTTGGGAAAATGGGGAGATGCTTGAAAGAGGCATTAATGGGAATCAGGGGTTGAGGAACAGTGAGCTATACTTAAAAAGAGGATTACAAGAGCAACAGAATTAAGCAGCTTAGCAAGGGAAAAGGAAGAGGAAGCCATTATGGTTTTCTAAGGAGATAGCGTGAGAAAGTGAAAGCCAAAAGATTGCATTCAGGCAATACAAAAAAAGATAGGCAGAAGGGGAGAGGGAAAGTACCAGGAGAAGCAAAGGGAGGCAGGAGGTCAGAAAGGGAAGCCAAGGCTCAGACGGAAGAGCACATTGCAAAATCAGTGGGTAGAGGGGAAAAAACCTTTTACATGTACATAAGGGAAAAAAGAAAGGCAAAGGGAGGGATAGTGAAACTGAAGGGGGAGGATTGGGGGGGCGCGTGGAGAATGACTAGAGTAAAGCTGACATATTGAACAGGTATTTCTGCTCAGTCTTTACTGAGGAAGAGGAGGGTAATGGGCCTGAAAGGAGTACAAGGGGTGGGAACGGCACAGAAATGGACACAAGTCCCTTTACATGAGAAAGAGTCCTGAAGGAACTGGAAGGAATAAGAGTTGATAAAGCAATGGGGCCAGGTGGGTGCACCCCAGGCTCCTAAAAGAACTAAAAGAGGTGGTGGCTGAACTTCTGGCAATCCTGTTTAGCTGATCACTGGAAACAGGGAGGTACCAAAAGACTGGGTGATAGATGTAGTCCCTTATACAAAAGCGGGAACAAAGAGGCGGGAACTACAGACCAGTCAGCCCTCACCTGGTAGTGGGGAAGATCATGGAAGCACCTACTGAAGGAGAGACTGGTGGAACATCTGGTTGCCAACGGACTACAGGTCCCAAGGCAGCATGATTTTCACCAGGGGAGGCTATGTCAGACCAACCTCATTGAATTTTTCATCAGTGGCTGTAAGGAGGTGGATCAAAGGAGGGCAGCGGACATGGCCTATCTGACTTCAGCAAGGCCTTTGACACTGTGCCACATAGAAGACTAGTACACAAACTGGGGAATATGGGAGTGGGCAGGACAGTAGTGCAGTGGGTAGGTAACTGGCTGGGTGGCAGGACACAGACAGTGGTGGTGGTAAATGGCTGTCACTCCACAGGGGAACAGTGACCAATGGGGTACCACAGGGATTAGTGCTGGGACCAGTACTATTCAACGCCTTCATCAGTGACATTGCACAGGACCTGCAAGGCAGAATTTTCCTGTTCACTGATGACACAAAGCTTTATAACAGAGTGGACACGCCAAAGGGTGCAGACAGAATGAGGAGGGACCTGCAGAAATCTGAAGCATGGTCAGGGGTTTGGCAGTTGAAATTCAATGCAAAGAAGTGCAAGATAATGAATATGGGGCACAAAAACCCTGGAACAACATATCAGTTGCGGGAGTGAGGATACAGCATGCATCAAGCAGGAAAGGGATCTTGGGGTTATCATCTCTGATGACCTCAAGGTAGGGAAACAGTGCAACAAGGCAGCAGATAAAGCAAATAGGATGCTGGGATGCATAGGCAGGGGCATCACCAGCACAAAAAGGGAGGTCATAATTCCACTATACAAGACACTAGTGAGGCCCCACCTGGAGTACAGTGTACAGTTCTGGAGACCTTATCTATATAAGGACATAGGGTAGAGAAGGTTCAGAGGAGGGTAACAAAGATGATGCATGGATTGTATTACAAGTCCTACGAGGACAGGTTGAAGGACTTGAATATGTACTCCCTGGAGAGGAGGGAGAGAGGGGATATGATAGAGACATGCAAGTATCTTACAGGGAGGAACAGGGTGCAGGAATACACTATTTTTAGCGAACAAGATGTTCCAGGACTAGAGGGCATGGGATGAAGTTGGAGGGAGGGCAATTCTGAGGAAACGTGAGGAAGAATTTCTGCACAGAACGGGTGGTGGACAAGTGGAACACCCTGCCACAGGAAGTAGTGGGGGCTGAAACAATCACAGGATTTAAGAATGCATGGGATAGACATAAGGGAATTCTGGAGGTCAGGGGTAAGGGGCAACAGACTTCTAGGAAAACATAAAGTGAACTTGCAAGCTCAAATGGGCAGACTGGGTGGGCCACAGGCCCTTATCTGCCGACAGTGTCTATGTATCTATATATGCTACCAGCACCTAGGACTCACTTGGGTCTCAGGGCTGGAACAGCAGGGCAGTGTCAAACCCAAGAGCCCCTCATATAAGGGGACAGTGGTGCGTGTGTCTGGAGGTGGCCAAGCTGAAGTAACATACATTGTTGTATATAACATTCCATTTAGAGAGGACAGTTTTACTAGCTCCCAAGAAAACCAGAAGGCCATAGGTAAGTCTAGGCAGGAGCACTCCCTGAGCTATAGACAGTCGTGCCGCAGGGGATGAACTGTGTTTGACCCTATAGACAAGCCCAGCTTAGTATTAACAGATTTGCAAATGGAGGAGATGGGGGAAGAAGTCAAGGGCAGGATCTAGTAAGACACCCAGGTACTTGAAACTGCTCACCTTTCCAGCAAGGACCTGTCTATGCAGGTAAAGGACAGCTTGGGAGAAACTGCACAAAGTTTTGGCTTTGAGACCAAAAAGCATATTTTTTTGTCTTTCTGCTATTCAGAATTAGCTTGTTGGTTGATAGCCAGGACTGAACAGGAGTGAAAGTGTCAGAGAGAGCTTACTGTGTCTTGGGGACGGTGGCTACACTGTAGTAAAGGATAAGGTCATCTACATACAGCAGGGAGCTGCAGCAGGTGGCAACATATAGGAGACTACATAGATAGAAAAAAAGAACTGGGCACAGCATTGATCTTTGAAGAACACTGGTTATTTCAGCATGGTTGAATGTACCTGAATGTAGTCTAACTGGCCATTTTCTACCAGTTAGGTAGTTGGCGAGCCAGGAAATGGCAGGAGAGGCACCAAGGGAGGTTAGTTTGTAGCAGAGGAGGAGTGATTGATCACATCGAACACCTTAGTGAGGTCAATAAACACTGTGCCTGTTAGGCCAGTATCCATAGCTAGGCAGATGTCACTGGTTAGTTCGGCAAAGGTCGTTGAGGTGCAGTGATTTTTCCTGAAACTGTGTTGATAAAGGGGCAGAATACTGTATTTAAAAATGTAGTCAGTGAGTTGGGATGCTACAATTCTCTCAAGGATCCTTGAAAGGACTGAGAGTATGACTATGGGGTGATAGTTCTCAATGCGTTTGGAGTTACCTGCTTTAAAAACAGGGGTAACCTGAGCAATCTTCCAGACACCAGGGACAATACCACAAGAGAGAAGGAGGTTTAGGATTTTGGTGACAGGAAGTGCTATGAAGGGGGCTACCAGCTTTAACAGCAAGAGTTCTAGGCCATCAGACACAGCATTATTACCAGGTATAATGCGGAGCTAAAGTTTCTTGACCTCGATTACCTTTACTGATCTGAGGGAAAAAGGAGGGTGACTGAGGCCAGTATTAGTTGGGGTGGGGGCACCCAAACTGAGGCCCCATGTTCAGTGTCAGTGATGGATATAAAAGCAGAGATCAGGAAATTTCATATTAAGGGCATTTGCAATTGTAGCCAGGTTATTACAGTTCATACTGTCCATAAGAAAATCATCTAAGAGGAATTTGGAATTAATACCCAGGATGCCTTCAATGCCATCCCAGACCTTACAAGGGTCACCAACAGTGGGTGTAAATGTATTTTTACAGTAGGAGCTCTTAATTGATCTGACTCCAGACTTGCATATATTTCACCATTTATGGTATTCGGTCCAGTCAGATGGCAGACCACATTTCTTGAAATTATTTCTGAGCTTGCCCCTTTTTTCATTTGGGCAAGCAGGTCACTGGAGAGGTAATTTATGGCTGAGCCACACAATCTACACTTCATCACAGGAGCATGTTTTAGTTGAACTGCAGCGAAACGGTGAAGGAACAGACGCTGACAAAGCATTTGATAAAGTCTTCTGGGTGTTCTTACAAGGGGTCCTTGCCAAGTTCAGCTTCACTTACCAGTTTGTCCGCTTCATTTCCAGGCTTTACATGGAAACATTTGGCTATGTGCAGGGAATGGCCACATTTCCAGTCAATTTTTACTACATCGGGGTACTAGTAGGGGTGCCCCCTTTCCCAGCTTTTATTCGCCTTGTACATAGAGACAGCTGCTCAGACCATAAGGTTCAATACGAACTACAAAGGTATTATTCTGGGTGGGGTGGAGTATAAACTAGCCCTTTCTGCAGACAATGTATTGCTATACCTCGCAGAACCAGAAGATTCTCTCCCAGAGATCTTTCACCTAATTCAGGCTTTTACAGCACTATCTGGTTATTCCCTTAGCACCACTAAGACTGAGGTGTTGGTCTTTTTCCACGCAGTTTCGGACCAGACCCAAAGGCTGTTCTCTATGAAATGGGATCTGTCCACCATTAAGTATTCTGGGGGTCCACTTGGGAACCCATACTACAACTTTATTTTCTGATAACTATGTCCCTTTAGTAACTACCCTGATAGCAGATTATAAACGCTGGTCCTTACTTCCCTTGTCCCTGCATGCCAGGGTCCAATCTGTCAAAATGAGCGTATTGCCTAGGTTCTTATACTTCTTCCAATGTGTTCCCTGCCTTATTCATAGAAGGGACTTTCAGAAATGGCAGAGCCAAATTCACTCCTTTGTTTGGCGGAGGCTGAGACCTAGGATCCATCATCAGATGCTCTATCTTCCCAAGAAATGGGGTGGTTGGGTCCTGCCCTTATTTTCAGGGTGTTGGGTAGCAGCCCAAATGTGCATTGCTCTTTTATGGGGCAACCCCTCCTATTCATCCCACTTGAAAACAATAGCCCTCACAGAAGACCTCCCCAGCCCCCTCCCTGCTGTGATATTTTCCCCTAAGGCTCTATATACCCTCCTCACCCCTCTCTCAATGGTCTACAGGTGATCTCGAGGATTGGAAATGGGACACAAGGAAAGGAGACACCAAAAGGGTCCCTTTGGAGGTATGGTGGTGGCGTGGGGCGACTCCTTTCTGCCTGCTACTCTGGTTCCCTGGTTCAAGAACCAGGCACAGAAGGGTCTACGTTCTCCATGGCAATCTCTACAGGTCAACACAGTGATTCCCTATGAAAGTAGTATTCAAATATATGGATGGCAATACAGACAGCTTCAGATGCTTCCAAATTAGAGATTACCTTAACAAACAGGTGCAAGTGGCCTGCAGACAATCCATGGGGTATTCTTCTCCACCACTTTTCGAGGCCATATGGAGTTCCACACATGAGAGGGAAGCCATTATCTTACTATATGCGATCTACATTAGAGACCAGGGCTATTCCACGGTGTATGTTAAATTACGATGGAAAGAAATCTTAATATCTCCACTGATGCTAAACAGTGGGATAAATTTAAATTATGGGAGCTAGCTTGTGAACTTCTTCCTCCCCACATGGCCGAGAAGCCTTGAAGCCATGAATTCAATATTTCTTAGTGCCCTAGCTACAGGCTAAATGGGATAACAACTTTCAGCAAGGTGTTGGCAGCACTGCGGAGGAGATGTGGCTGCTGAAGTCCATGTCTTCTGGACCTGTCCAAAGCTCCAGGGGTGCTGGGGGGGGATCTGTGAGCATATCACCCAGATTCCTGCTCCACTAGGACTGGAACATTTACTTTTAGGGCTCCACCCGAGACACAACAAGGGTCGGGAGGGTTTATATTAAGTGGGCCATTCTTACTATAAGCCGCCAAGGCCATCATGAGAAAATGGCTCCGGCTGCATCCCCACTACTGCTGAATCGACTGGCATAATATACCAGATTACCAGATTCAAATGCTGTAAGATTGACCTTCCTAGTCCAACAGAGATTACCTGCTTACAAAACAAAAACAAATGTACATCCAGGTATTAGCTATAACATTGTGTTCCTTTTATATGTCTTGTGGTACTCACATCAGGAAGTATAGTATACATTTGTATGCAGCACTGTAAATGTGTTTATTGTTTATGAATTATCACTTTGAAATCAGTCATGTATGACTCCTTTCAATAAACAAGTATAAAAAAAAGAAACCGTCAAGGAACTAGGTTAATACATCGTTAACACAGGACAATAAAGTTAGACACGACCAGTCTATATTTTCTAGGTCATAGATACAATTTTGTACATTTAGCATTCAGAAGTCCTAGAAGTAGATCACAATCCAGAAATAGAAGCACTCCAAGGAAACCGCTTAAGTCTGATGATTTCAATTCAAAATATTTACTGAGGCTAGTACATTCATCTGCTAGCCAGTCACCTCAGTGGTGGTCATTGTCCTGGAAGTGGATCAACCTAAGACGGAGCTGAAGGATGGGATCGCAGAGCATAAAAGTGGGGGAGTGGTTTGAAATTGCATCAGGCAGCGTACCAGCCACCAGGATTATTTCATCACTCTTGTTTGAAAGGAACCAGTCCAACAGGTAGTGCTTAGAATTTCTTGGAGAGTCTCCGGTGGGAGTGGTAATGAGCTGGGAGAGGTTTTGCTTTTTAACAAAAGTCTCATGTGATTTAGTTTTGGCACCCAACCAGTTACGGTTTAAGTCTCCAAAGAGTATCTTCTCCTTTGAACTAGAGAAGGGGCTCAGATAGTCCCTCAGGGTGGTAAGACCTAACAGGTTGTTCCGTGAAGGTTGTGTGTTTGTGCGTGTACACACACACACACACACACACACACACACACACGCACACACCCGCACACACCCTGAAGCTTCTCTGCTTTCCCTAGCACAGGTACCACATGGAGGCGTTCAAAAGTAGTAGGAGAGTAAAACAGGATGGTCAGAGATATCAAGACAATCTCTGTAGAAGACCAGTGGGGTGCCTCAGGGATTGGTGCTGGGACCAGTCCTCTTTAGTGTCTTTATAAGTAACATTGCAGAGGAGCTGGAAGGAAGCTCTGCCTCTTGGATGACACCAAAATCTGCAATAGGGTGGACACCCAGGGGCGGGGTGGAAAGCATGAGCAATGAGCAGAGACCTGAGAAAACTAAAGGAGTGGTCAGGTTATGGCATCTGGGTTTCACGTGAAAAGTGCAAAATAATGCATTTAGGGCACAGAAACCCAGAGGCGGAGTACAAATGGGTGGAGTGGTACTGAATAACACCAAGCAGGAAACAGACCTGAGGTAATCATATCAGATGACCTAAAGGTGGTCAGGCAGTGCTACAAGGCAGTCAGGAGGGTAAGTGGGATGCTGGAGTGCACAGGAGTGGTATCAACAGCATAAAGAGGAGGTGCTGTTGCCTTTATATAGATCGCCGGAAAGATCCCACCGAGAGAACTGTGTCCAGTTCAGGAGACCACATCTCTGGAAGGACAGAGACAGAGTGGAGATGGTCCAGAGGAAGGCAACTAGAATGGTGCTGGGTCCACATCAAAAGCCCTACAAGGAGAGACTAAGGACCTGGATATGTACATCCTGGAAGAGAGGAGGGAGGGGGATATGACAGGGACCTTTAAATACCTCAAGGGGGTAAATAAGGTACAAGAGGAAGTATTTTTCAGAAGAAAGCAGTGCTCAAGAACAAGGGGACATGCTATGAAGCTGGAAGAGGGTAGACACAGGAGAGATGTAAGGAAGTACTTCTTCACAGAAAGAGTGGTAGGTTCCTGAAACAGCCTTCCAGTGGAGGTAGTCGTGGTGGCGAAAATAGTGGTGAGGTTCAAGAATGCATGGGATAAGCACAAGGGAATCACAGAGAAAAGGAAGGGGGGAGGGAGAAAGCGCTTTAGGTCAGGTACGGTCTGTGGCAATAGTGTAGGCAGGGAGGAATGGGCAGACTGGATGGGCCAAGCGGGCCTTATCTGCCCTCAAATTTTGTTTCTATGTTTAAC
The DNA here is from genome assembly GCA_016271365.2 of Neoceratodus forsteri. Classification (NCBI taxonomy): domain Eukaryota; kingdom Metazoa; phylum Chordata; order Ceratodontiformes; family Ceratodontidae; genus Neoceratodus; species Neoceratodus forsteri. The sequence goes on along the minus strand of CM057450.1, from coordinate 1,147,676,399 downwards.
GGATAATCAGTTATAATGAACAAAAACTGGTTTCCCAAACCAAATATATCAAATCCAATACATTTTTCTCTGGTTATAATGGACAGAAACATTGCTTATAACGGACACTATGAAGCTTTTATGGGCATTTGTGGTGCCTTTTTTTGGGGGGGGGTGCAGAGATGATAAGGAGATTTGACAAATATATAAGTTAGATAGAGGAGCTACAGAGATTAATATAAATAAACGCACAGAATACAGAAACATATATGCTAGGCAGGATTCTAAGTAATCTATGAAGTTTTATAATAGATTCTCATTCACTCTGAGCCCATGTTCACACACATATTGCAGAAAACTTTGTTAATGCATCAGTTAGGGTTAAAGAAACAAAAGCAGGGAAATGTTGTGTTAGGGTTTCCAAAACGAACACCCCACCATGCACAGACCAAGAGGAGTCAGGGGGCAGCATTGGGGGTTGTCAGCCCTAACACTCACTCCATTCCATTATAAAATAAGCTGGGTGGGTACAGTATAGGAGAATGGGTGAGTGTTAGGGCTGGCAAACCAATGCCTCCCCACAACACCTCTTGCTCTGTGCAGAGTAGGTGAAATGTTAGGTTGAAAACCCTAACACCACATTTCGCTTTTGTCACTTTAACCCTAACCGATGCATTAACAAAGTTTTTGCAATAAATGTGCTGACTCTTTGAGATAGTTTGCTTGTATCCTTATTTGCTCAGGGAACACAGGGCCCTTTGGGCCCCATGCCCCAACCTCCATAACTGTCCTGTCCTTCTTTGCCGAGGAGCACAGGTGCCCTTCAGGCCCTGCACTCCAACCCTCTGTAAATGTCCTTCTTTGGTTGTGGGAGTGCAAGAGCCTTCCATGCATTTGAGGTGGGATCAGAGTCTCATTTTGTGGTGGGAGCACAGGGTCCTTCATAACCTGTGCTCCCATACTTTTTGAGGTGTCAGCATAGGGTCTTTCGAACCCTGCACTCCTCCCGAGTTTCACGGTGGGAGCACAGGGTACTTCAAAATTGCACTCATTTGTTGAGAAAAAGAAAGATTCCTTTTCCTCGAAAAATGAATCCTTTTTTCTGAAAAAGGACTTATTTTGTCACGAAAAAGGATTTTTTTTTTGCGAGCTCCCAAAAAAGGAATTAAGTGAGTCGCAAAAAAGGATTTCAAATGCTAAGGAAAAAACCCTTCCAATGTTGCTTTTCCACCAAATGACTTCAGAATCCACCTAACGGAGTCCCAATGTCCAAGATACATGAGTTGGTGTCTCTGTATAACTTCATTTTGTGGGTTTTCTATTTTTTTTGTTGAAAAAACAGAAAACAAGATGGCAGCTCGCAAACAAAGACTTTCGTCTCACAAAAAAGGATTTTGCTCTCGCAAAAGAGGAATGGTCTTGCGAGAGTTAATCCTTTTTCGCAAGAGCAAGTTCCTACATCGATTTTTCCCCCTCTATTGTGAAAAGTGTTCTTCCCATTGAAAACAATAGGAACTGTTATAACTTTGCAACAGATCAATATTACTTCACAAAACATGGCATGCCTGTTCTGTAACCCAAGCTGGTTCTACCATAAAAAAATTCCACCAAACATTTACACCGTCTGGACACAGGGCGATGAGGACAAAACTGCAAAAAAAGATGACTTTGTGTACTGTCCGGATTTCAGAATCCACACGTCCACCTGGAACGAAATTTGCCACATCAAGAGATCTACTCTGTGGGACAGCACATACCAAATTTTGAGCAAATCCACTGAGATTGGTTGCAAAGTTTTTAAACTGCAAAGTTAGAGGTTTAACATTAAACATGCTACTCAACCCTAACTATAGGGGCACGACTGTGCCCCTATAACATATATTTATTTTTCTATTCCTTCTAGAGAATTATCTTCTGTCGGACAATCTGCTTTCTCTTACCACGTTCCTAAACTCTGGTCCTCTCTTCCCTGTCAAGTCTCTCTGCTTCTTCTGCTTTCTCCTTAAAGTCTCTTCTTCATGACTTTTCTTCTCCCTCCGTTAACTGTCCATGACCCTCTTCCTCTTTACCTTTTCACTGTTCTGTACTTACAGTACCCTCACCTATATTATCTCAGTTGGTTCTACTACACATATATTTTATACTATTTGCCTTCAATTTTTTTTATTTATGCTCCTGTTACACTGTATTTGCTGTATATGACTTTCCACATCACCTTTCCCCAGGACGCATCTGGAAAATAGTTGTTAGCAGCTTAGTACATCTTTCCTGATGAAACTTTTGAAAGAAACAAACAAATAAATAAATAATTATACATACCCAGGAATAAAACAGGCAAGGTCAGATACTGAGGGTTGTAACCTGATCTTGGTAAGCCAGGATGGTGGGAGATGGTGTGGGCTCACCCAGGACTCCAGCTTGATCTTATTTACCATTAGGCTTCTTAAATTCATGTAAGAAATGTTAAGGCTTTTAGCAGAGGACCAGTTGGGAGAGGGTGAGGAGGAGGACTTAGGTTTGACTCCACATCACCTTATTTATTTAGTTGTTGTTTACCAGGTAAGTGCACTAGACAAATCATATTGTCTATTGTCAGGTACAACCCAGGAGGTTACAACACAAGAATGAAATAACAGTTGAGTACAGTGAATAACACACCAACATGGTATACAAAATACAAGAGTGACAATTAACAGTACACAGCACAAAGAGATAATAGAGCAAAACCACTGAAAGTGTCAGAGCAAAACAATTTAAAAACCATTTAAAGTGTCAGAGCAAAACAATTTAAGTGCAAAGAGGACTACAGATACAGAAGATGAAGCCACTCAAGTAAGACATACAGTGGATCAATTTCATGAGCACTTGTCCTTAACCAGGAGGAACCTACGAAGTTCATTTTTGAAAATCTGGTGAGACTTGGAGTTTCTTGACTCAACATCACCGGAAATCAATAATAAGGCAATGGCCATAACAGAATGAACTGACCCTGAGTGGTATTCTAGGGGAGAACAACAAAAATCCATAGCAAGAAGTGAAGACAAGGTAGAGGAAATAGTTTTTCTCTGTAAGTAGGCCTGTGGTAGCAGGCAGTACACAGGTAGCGACCAGCAAGTTTGACCGTGAGTAGACTACTCTGTGGTAAAGTATCTTTTCCATAGGTGGGGCTAGTAGGAGTAGGAAGCCATCTAGGATCCTGTGACCACAGATCGGTATGGCTAACAGGTGGCAGAATAAAAGCCAAATGTCACACAAAAATCAAGGTAATCGACTTCAGGAAAGCAAATTTCCCTTTAATGAAATCCTGGATCAAATCCGTACTACAAACTGATACAAAGGGAGATGTAGAAGAATGCTGTAAAACCTTGAAGCATGCCCTAACTACAGTTACAGAAGACTGCACAAGACAGATCAGCAAATCCAAGAAGAGAAAGAACCCACTCTGGTTCACTAGGGAAATAGCAGCCAAGATCAAGGGAAAGAAAAAAAGCATTCAAGCAATACAGAGAAACAAAGTTGGACAGCGACAGGGAGGAATACAGACATAAACTCAAAGAGGCAGGGAAGGCAGTTAGGCTTGCCAAAGCACAAACAGAAGAGAGAATAGCACAGGAGGTAAAGAAGGGAGATAAAACCTATTGATACATAAGAGAGAAAAGGAAGACTAAGGGAGGAATATTTCACTTAGCATCAAAGGAGGGTCAGCTAGTGGAGAGGGACAAACCCAAGGCAGAGGTACTGAATGACTTCTGCTCAGTCTACACTGTAGAAGACAGCAACAAAGACCCTATGTTAAGCAGCAAGGGGCAAAATGGGAGTGAGACTAACTCGAGCCCCTTCACAAAAGAAAGAATCCTAGAGGAGCTGGGTAAGTTAAAAATAGATAAGGCAATTGGTCCAGATGGGATCCACCGGAGGGTCCTAAAAGAACTCAAGGAAGAGACTGCTGCATCGCTGGCTGAACTGGTCAATAAGTCACTAGAAAGCAGTGTAGTATCAGTGACTGGAAAAGGGCAACAGTGGTGCCCTTTCACAACAGTGAAAGCAGGGAGGAACCAGGGAACTATCACCCTGTCAGCCTAACCTCAGTGGTGGGTAAAATTATGGAAGCACTGCTTAAATAGAGGATAGCAGAATACTGACAGGATAACAGAAGACTCGATTCAAAGCAGTACAGGTTCACGGCTGGGTGCACGTGTCTAACGAATATGGTAGACTTCTTCAATTGGGTAACCAGAATAGTAGACCAGGATGGTGCAGTGGATGTAATTTACTTAGATTTCAGCAAAGCCTTTGACATTGTCCCCATACGAGATTAGTAAACAAACTGGAGCACACAGGCATAGACCACAAAATAGTTAGCTGGATTAAGAACTGACTTCAAGATAGGTCACAGAGAGTCCTGGTCAATGGGGCATTATCAGAGGAGGGCAGAGTTACCAGTGGTGTTCCACAGAGGTCAGTACTTGGCCCAGTCCTCTAAACATATTCATCAGTGACATTGCTGAGGGACTGGAGGGGACGGTTGTCCCGTTCGCAGATGATACAAAACTCTGCAACAGAGTAGACACAGATGAACATGCCTCTGGGATGGAAGCCAATTTCAAAAAGTCAGAAGAGTGGTCAGGAATATAGTAGTTAAAATTTAATGCCAGGAAGTGCAAAGTAATGCACATGGGTAAACGTAACCCAAGGAAGACATACACACTGAATGGGCATCAACTCGAAGAAACAAGGATGGAACGGGCCCTCGGAGTAATTGTTACCAATGATCTAGAAGTGGGGAAACAATGTGAAACAGCAGCACAGAAGGCCAGCAGCATCCTTGGCTGCATAGGTAGAGGGGATTACAAGTAGGAAACATGAGGTAATCATCCCACTATATAGGTCCTTGGTCAGGCCACACCTGGAATGCTGCATGCAGTTCTGGAGACCATGTCTAAAAAAGGACATAGACCACTTAGAAAGGGTTCAGAGGAAGGCCACCAAGATGGTTCAAGGCCTGCATCAAGAATATGAAACGAGACTCAATGAATTAAACATATACTCTCTGGAGCAGAGAAGAAATAGGGGGACATGACAGAGACATTCAAATACGTAAAAAGAATCAACATGGCCCAGACAGGAAACCTATTCCAGAAGTACAAAACAACACATACTAGGGGTCACAATCTGCACCTAGTGGGAAGCAGATTTAGAACCAATGTAAGGAAATACTTTTTCACAGAGAGGGTGATAGGACCATTGAATAGCCTGCCCCCAAAAGTGGTAGTATCGAGGACAGTACAGGAATTAAAACTAGCATGGAACAGACAATGCGTGCACCTAAGGGGTAATAAAACAGGTAAAAGGGGTAGAAATGTCTTGAGCAGACTAAATGGATCATCTTCCTCTTATGTAGTAATGGGACAGAGTCACACAACCATAGCATATTGAGCAGGGCAAGCCAGAGAGCATGAGGGATGGGATAGGAGCAGTGTTGGGTAAGTTACTTTTTCTATTACTTTCTATTATGTTTGGAAACTTGTTCCAGGAAGCTCTGTGCAGTCACTAGCAAGGATGGAGAAGTACTAGAAAAAGTAATACACCTTACAATTGTAGTTACTTCTTTTTATACAAAAATAATAAATAACGATAACAGATTACATTTTTGGAAAGTAATAGGTTAGTTACTAGTTACTTTCAAATAAATGTAATCAGTTATAGCTACGTATTTCTTTTGTATAAAAAGACATAAGGATTTGTAACTGTAAGGTGTATTACGTTTTCCAGTACTTCACCATCCTTGCTAGTGAATGCACAGAGCTTTCTGGAACAAGTCTCCAAAAGTAGTAGAAAGTAATAGAAAAAGTAACTTACTCAACACTGGACAAGAGCCATGTTAAGCAATTTGGGTAGCCCTGGTTGCAGACCCTGCTACGGCAAGCAAAATGGCAGTACCTAGATAGTGAACATACTGCAGTTACCTTAGGAGTTAGAAGCACTCTTGCCTAATGATTACACATGCTGTATAAACTACTAATGCAGTTAACCTGGGACAAGAGGCGGACTGCCTAATCATTGCACATAATAAACAGCTTGAGCAGCCTGTCTGGGGACAGGAGGCCATCTGCCTAATGAAGCATGAACTGAGACTGTAGATACAGTTCACAATACTAGGAGGCTGCCTACTTAAAGAGGGACAATCACACCTGTGATAGCAGAGACCCTGGGGAGTTTAAGCTGTTTGCTTGCTCTTATAGATACTAACAGAGCAGCTTTGCACTTTTACAGTAAGCAGGTACTACAATAACAAGTAGAGCAACTTTACACTTTTACAGTAAGCAGGAACTACACTAACAGGTACAGCAGCTTAAGTAGGTCCTTACAGATTCCATTTAGTACACCAATACTGCAGTGGGTACCTCCAGCAGAGCCCCCTAGTGTCCTGGTGTCTCCCCTCAAGAACTTCCACTCCTGCTGGTCCACTAAGTTCTTACATAACTTTTCTGTCTTTACAGAGGCAATACCACCTCCCTCTTTCTGCTGGTATATATCAAAGACACAGGTAATGTCTTGGGGTACTGAATGATATAGCCATACAGGATGATTGGTTTTTAGTTACCCTCGGCGTTACAGTTTATATCAGAATATTCCATCAGGAGGGCTTGAATGCATTAGAATATTATTTGAACACTAGAGACATTGAATCCATATACTGAATTTTTTGTTACAAGTGGCTGAATTTGTGCTAACACGTGTCACGTTTTTCTTTAATAATGAATTTTATTTACAAAAGAAAGGGCACTGCTATGAAGGCAAGTTTTGCTCCTAATTATACAAACTTGTTTATGGCTAAATGGGAACATGAGGTAATTAGGTCTGAAAAGAATTCTATATCTCCATAAATTAGATCTTTGGAGACATTTTATAGATGATATTCTGGTCATCTGAAAAGGGAATTTGAATGAGCTCTCTTTATACATTGAATATCTGGAACTAAGTTGCAAGGACCTTAGATTTAGTATGACAGTTAATCAGAATGAGACTACCTTTTTGGATCTTGTGATTAGAAAAGATGGTAGGGGTGGTCTTACCACTGACCTGTATTGCAAGCCCACAGATGGTAACACTTTACTGCTGGCAAGCAGTAATCACCCTAGACATGTAATCAGGGCAATTCCTAAGGGACAGTTTATTAGGACCAAAAGGAATTGCAGATCAGAGAGAACTCTATATGGCCAGGGCAACAGAACTGAGAGAGAGACTTGAGAGAGAGGGTACCCACTTGATTTGTTGTGGAAACTGAAAATGAAGTGAGTAAAATCAAAGGAATCATTATTAAGTGACAAAGGAAAAGAAAACACTAATGTAGTGGACCCCCAGCTTTCTTTTGTAAGCACTTATAATCCTCAGTCCAATCAAATTACCAATATTACTAGAAAACACTGGCATATAGCTAAACAAGACCCTGGACTTACAGCTCTTGATGACAAAGGACTCAAAATGATATATAGGAGGGGGAGAACCATTAAGGACACTGTTGTGCACTCTCCACAACCAGTGAAAAATGCACCACAGATGTGGTTACCAAAAAGGAATGATGGCTGTCACAGGTGTGGCAATTGTAAATTTTGCCCTAAAGTAACAACTGCAAAAACATATGCCAACCCTATTTCGAATAGAAACACTGCAGTAAGAGGCTTTATTACATATACCACTAAGGGCCTGGTGTACACGGCCAAATGCCAATGTGGTAGTTTCTATATTGGAAAAACCAAAAGAAGGTTTAAACTTAGAACTGGATAGCATGAGAGAGCAATTAAGGGTGAAGATTTGACTAATTCACTGGCAATACACGTTTTAAGGCTAGAAATAGGAGAGACATATGTTTAACTATAATGGAATTGAGAACCCTTCCTTTGCAGGAGGGAAAGATTATGATAACTTGCTAAAAAGAGCAATATTGGCTTTTTGCCCTTAAAGCGGAAGGAAAGAGTTTAAATGTAAGAACTGAGGTGAAGCCTTTTCTGAGAAAATAAGTTTGAAATATTAGTGATTATTGTTGTTAAATTTGTCCATGTTTTCTTTTCTTTCTTGTTACAGATTTGCACAGCATCCTTTTGTGCTGTTATGTTTCCTTAAAACCATGTGCAATCTCCCTTTTTCTATCTGTCAATCAATTCCAGGTTTGACTTTTAATTTTATTGTTTACAGAATGCCTAATATTTTAGTACTAACAGTCTGTGGGTAAGTGTTATTACTGGAGATTATTAATTACCAGTGAAAGAAGATAGAAAAAGAAACATAACTACTGTATATACCTGTCTGTATAAACACTTAAAGACTGCTACATTCTGTTCACCTTGTTTTTAAAAAGTGTTAATAATATTTATAGTAGCTCTCCATTAATTAGATTTTTTTGTGTGTATCACTCTAAATGTCACAATATAAATGGATTGTTTTATTTTGTTACCCTGTACCTTTGAGAAAGCCCTGATAGGGCGAAACGCATCAGGTGACTTTGGGTAACCAGGAAGTGGCTTGCTTCAGGCTTGTTCTACGCTCCTCACCGTGGTTTCTTTGCTCTTGTTATATGCACTTCAAAATAAAGGATTTTGCACAAGAGAAGAACTGTTTCAGAATTTGATGATTCGGTGAGACCTTTTGCTTTCTCTACATATCAAGACAGTGTTCTCTGTCTTTGCAAAGGTGCTGGTTTTCCACTGTTCGTTTTAAAGATATTATAATACCTGTTAAATGTGCTTTTATAGGTGTTTCTACACTGTGCACTATATGTTTTCTATTATATATTTGTTTATTTTTAATATTGTTTTCACTCTTTTTTGCCATGGGCTAGGTCCCCCTTCTGCTGTCACCACATGAACTGCCCTCCCTGACAAGACTCCACTGCATTAACTCCCGGTCCCCACACCCACCCACAACACAATCCTGTGCTGCTCACCCCAGCTTACTCCCTGGGGCCAGGGCAGCCATCAGTCACTGTGGCATTAGTTCCCTGCAGACATCTGGCCACCTGGGGCAGAGGTGAAAATATGGGTTAACCCAGGAGTGCTGCAGTTGAAGTCTGAACTGGGATTGGGCCGCTGGAGCATTTTCATCTGCCTGGCCTGTGCACCAATTTCCCTCACTCACCCCACCCCCCACCCACCAGGAGTGTATAATAAAATAGGTTGTCAGTGGGAGTTGATGGAGCCAGTCCATGAAGGCTCTGCAATGGTCCCCGCTTACCATTCACAGATCCCTTTCACCACCACCTGTGGTCACCCAGGTGGTGGTAGGTAGAGCAGCAGTACATAATACTCTTCCTCCCTGGAGAAGGACAGCATCCACTAGGATGCTCAAACCCCCCCACACACACACACACACTGGCCCTACGCCAGCCCTGGCTTGTTACCGAACCCAGGTCATCGGCATCGTGAGCGGCAGCCGTACCACTGTGCCAGCAGGCCAGCCCTAGTTTCTGTTTTGTTGACCCTAATTCTAAACCTAACAACTGTCAGGTACACAGTCTTACTTTTAAACTGATAGATGTGACCATCTTTCTTTTTCCTGTGAAAAAAAATTCATTCAAAATAATAAAAAAAATATTTTAAATCTAGTAAACTGCAAACACTAATGGGCAAATAAAAGATTTCAGACATCTTTCACTTTTACAGTTAAAAAGAAAAAGTTCAGATATTTTGTCAGATTTTGCGGCACCGCTTTAAACAGTCATCATTCCAAACCTGTTGATGATGTCTGCTCTGATTGTGTCCTACTGCTATAGCTTTTATGTGACCACTGGCTGTCTGCTTCCATGATGTGTTTTTATTTGTTGTACGTGTAGTGTAACCAATTTGCCTCAAGATGACTGTAAATAGACTGTGACCTAAAAAGTCATGTCCTGGATAAACATTAATTAGCAATAATGCACTCCAGGGTATGGATTGTGCTGGGATAACCTCATCGTGCAGGTGGTTGGGCACGAGGTCAGCAGTCCAAGTGCGCTCCAACATCCCAGAAGTGAGGTTATCCCAGCACAACCCACACCCTGAATGCATATTATTGCTATTATACAATGGCTATTGTTACACAAAATAAAAAACACACATTTAAAAAATGTTTTAGCAGATTTTATTGTGGCAATATATCTCTGTTTATTAAGAGAATAAAAGTGGTGGTCATCTGAAAAACAATACAGTGAAGCTATGCTAGGATAACCTCACTGTGCCAGGGACACTGACCAATCAGAGTCCAGGAAATGTTCTTGCCATTGTATAATGTTAGTATTACTACCACTGCTGTTGCTTTAGAAGAGTAGGAGCTGATGCCTTTCATTCACATAGTCTCCCTTCTTACCCTCTGCTGTGTTTCAAAGTATGCAATAGCAGACTTTGTGATTAACATGGAACACGTACATATTTTTGTTTGCAAAGTGTATTTATGTCTATTGTGTACTGCAAGTACTGGCCAAATGGAGGAAGCCACTAACCAGATAAAGAAAGATTCATTTTAGTCCCTTAAGTACTGTACATTAGGGAGTCTAACCTTGTTACGACAATTACTACTCAACTCTAAATTCCACTAAGCACATCTGACTGGCCATCCAATCTAGTTAGAGATACTGATTAGCAGAATCACACCTGCTCTGCCTCAGGAATACTGGTGGATAAGTAGTATGTATGAATTTATTATGTACTGTAGCAATCAAATCTGTTACTGTTCACGTGACATAAACTACCAACTGTTGCTTGAAAACTCAATCAAGTATTTCTGAAAGAAAAAAGAATCGCACATGCTGATCAATTTAAAGATCCTGTTCCACTGCCTTACTTATTCCGAATACGTCCATCAGAGCTGAACTAAATACTGTAGTGCTTGCATGTTTCACAGAACCAGACAGCTCTGAGTGCTGTTAAGGCTGCCACCCGGAGGTGCTGAGCAGTAATTACAGACTCCTGCTCGAACTGCTTTATTTAGTTTATTTATTTGAAAAAGTTTCACCAGGAAGGACATACAGAGCTGCAATAGCTCACTTCTAGTCACGTACTGGGTGGAGGGGGATACATAGGAGGAAGAATGCAAGAAACATAACATTACAGAGTGAATACAGAAAATACAGTACATGCCATCCAGTTGGGAAACAGGTAAGAATATACAGTTAACATACAACTTAAACTTAAAAGATATACAATTATTTTATGGAGAACAAATCACATACACTCACAGAGCAATCTATATATTTTCAGATATTCATTTACAAAATAAAGCTTATGCTTTAACGTATACAATTATTTTACAGTGAAAACAGATCAAAATACACGCAAAGTGCTAAACTTTACATTTCCATGACGGAAACTTAACAGGGAAAGTGCTAGAACCAACCAATTAATGTGTAATCTGTGCAGTCACAAGAGCACGAGTAAAGGTCAGTTAGTGAATCAAGGGGTGGGAGGGTGATAGGTCAGGCAAAGGCCATCACCCCTTCGGGATGCTAAAAACCCCGCAATGGGGCAGACTGGGAAATTGACATGAGGAAATAGAGTGGCCATATTGGCTGGGCTTTGTTGAAGGATGGAAAGTAGAACTAGAGGTGGAGAGGGGGATTAGCTGCAGTTGCAAGAGGGAGCTATGTGAAGTTGGAGAAGGAGGGATAAGGAGTGAGGGGACTGAGTGGAGCGGATATCTAATGGGAGGGAGTTCTAGATACTGTACTTGGGAACTGCTAAGAGAAGATGGCTCACCCTGAAGTGGTACACTGGGGAGGGGAGTACGAGAGCTCTATGGATGGAGTTACGGAGTGAGTAGAGAGAGAGAGGTGGGTGGGACAGAGCTGAGGGATTGTAGGTAGGGTGGCAGAGAGCCAAGCCAGTACTTCCCAATAAAAGTAGCGCTATGGGCAAGGCGTCTGGCACTGAGGGATGGGAAGGAGCGCGAAGTGTAAAGGTCACAGTGGCGAGTACAAGGCAAACAGCCAAGAGTGAAGCAGCAGCAGGAGTTGAAAGAGTGTCCAGGGTGGATTTGGGGGCAGAGCTGTAGACCATATCTCCAAAGTCAAAGACAGAAAGAATCATCTTTTGGACAATCTCTCTCCGGACTTGCGGTGGAAGGCAGCTGCAGTGTCTGTACAAAGCACAGAGTTTGGGGAATAGCTTTTTGCAGATGGCATCCACATGCACCGGAAAGTCGAGGTTCTTGTCGAGCCATAGCCTGAGATATCTGAAAGAGGAGACATATTCCAGTATGGAAACAGAGAGGGTATGGAAGGAAGGAGTGGCATCAAGCGAGCTTTACCTGGTGCGAAGGTCATAGCACACTTTTTTGGCATTCAGGAAAGTTGATTTGTAAAACCAATGCTGGACGTTGCTGAAGTCCAGCTGAAGGTTTGTTGCCAGCTCCAAGTGGGAAGTACTGGGTAAATAAAATAGAAACATAGAAACACAGACTTTGACAGCAGATAAGGACCGCTTGGCCCACCTAGTTTGCCCATTTCCTACCTACTGGATAAGCTGCAGATCCTAGTTAACCAACAACCTATTTCTTCCTACCCCCAACAAGAATTGCCTTATGTTTGTCCCATGCATTCTTGAATTCTCCCACAGTCTTAGACCCCACAACCTCCTCAGGAACACGGTTCCTTGCATCCACCACCCTCTCTGTGAAAAAAATACTTCCTCACATTGCCCTTGAGCCGTCCCCCTTCTATCTTCAAATTGTGTCCCATTGTTCTTGCACATCCCTTTTTCTGAAAGATGCTACCCTCTTGAACTTTGTTGATTCCACTGAGGTACTTAAAAGTTTCAATCATGTCCCTCCTCTCCCTCCTTTCCTCAAGGGTATACATATTAAAGCTCCTTTAGTCTCTCCTCGTATGGCTTCTCTTGCTGACCCTGCACCCATTTTAGTTGCCCTCCTCTGGACTGCCTCCATCCTGTCTATGTCCTTACGGAGATGGGTCTCCAGAACTGGACGCAGTACTCCAGATGGGGTCTTACCAACTGTCTGTACAGAGGGATAACAATGTCCTGTTTTCTGCTGGTGATGCCTCTCCCTATACATCCCAGTATCCCCCCAACCCTCCCTACTGCCTTCTCACATTGCTTGCTAACCTCAAGGTCATCTGATATGATTACCCTCATCTGATATGATTACCCCCAGTTCCCTTTCCATTTTTGTTATTACTACCTCCCCCCCACACAGTGTACTCTTCCCCTGGGTTTTTGTTTCCCAGATGCATTATTTTGCACTTCTTTGCACTGAATCCACGCTGCCATACTTCTGACTATTCCTCCAACCTTGCCCAGTCCCTTCTCATCCTTTCCACCCCCCCTTGTGTATCAACCCTGTTGCAGATCTTTGTGTCATCTGCAAAGAGGCATATTTTTCCTTCCAGTCTCTCTGCAATGTCACTTATAAAGATATTAAAAAGGACTGGACCCAGTACTGAACCCTGCAGTACCCCACTAATAAACAGCAGTTACATAAGAACTTACCGTAACAGTAGATCTTCGAGAGAGGTTCCTGCAGTAGGTCTTCACATATAGGACTGCAATCCCTGGCGTCAGGTCCGCACGGCAAATTTGTAGATAGCAATCATCAGCGGGGACTGCCCCCGACGTCGGGGCGTAGTGACGTCAGCACAACTATAAAAGGGGCGGTCCCGCGTCCGCTCTCCAGTTCTTTTCCAACAGAGACCTAAAGATAGGTAAGCAGAAACTGAGTGAACTCCCCAAGACTGCTTCCCCTCTAGTCCAGCTGGACTAGATAGGGATGGAAAGTAAAGCATCCAAAACTGGGGGAAACAGGAGGGAATTACCTTACTGTGAGGAACCTCTCTCGAAGATCTACTGTTACGGTAAGTTCTACGTAACTGCTATATCTTACTTGAGAGGGTTCCTGCAGTAGGTCTTCACTATAGGACTGAATACCAAGCAGTCCCAAATAAAAATAAGGCATAGGTGCATCCAGGAGGAGGAGAAGTCACCATGAGTAATCACGACAGAAGGCCTTGCAGGACCGCAAGACCAAAGCTAGTTCTGCGCTGAGAGGCAATGTCCAGACTGTAATGCTTAGTGAAGGTGTGAACAGACGACCAGGTGGTCGCAGCACAGATCTCTGCCATGGACACATTCCTAAAAAAGGCAGTAGAGGTCACCACGCTACGGGTGGAGTGGCCTTTGACCGCCCCCGGAAGAGACTTCCCATATTTCGTGTACGAAAACTGGATGCAGTTAGCGAGCCATCGGGGGATGGTCTGCTTGAAAATAGCCTTGCCCTGGCACTGAGGGGGCAAAGGCTACGAACAGTTGGTTAGATTTCCTAACCTCTTTAGTCCTGTTTGACTAGTACCTCAGGATCCGGAGCACATCGAGGGTGTGCAGCAGGTGTTCCCCCCTGTTGGAATACTGTGGATAGTACACCGATAATTCCACGCTCTGGTTCAAAGTGGTTTCTGAAACTACTTTGGGCAAAAAAGAAGGGTTAGTCCGAAGGACTACTCGGTCCTTATGAAAAATCAAATAAGGTTCTTTACAGATGAAGGCTTGTAATTCGGAAACCCTTCTGGCTGAAGTGACAGTGACTAAAAATAAGGTCTTCCAGGAAAGGAAGCGCAAGTCGCAAGAAGAAGCTGGTTCAAACGGAGGTAAGATCAGCTTCTCGAGCACGAAATTCAGGTCCCAGGGAGAACAAGGATTCCAGATCGGAGGTTCAAATGAAGGATGCCTTTCAGAAAGATTTTGGCAACCTCCAGTTGAGCAAAGGTTTTGCTCTCCACCGGGAGGTGGTAGGCCGATACCGCAGAGAGGTGGACCTTAATGGAGGAATAGCTAAGGCCCGCCTCAGACAGGTGTGTGAGGTACTCTAGAACCTGGGATGTCGAGCACGAAAATGGATCCCAGCACCTTGCTTGGGCCCATATTGTGAATCTCTTCCACTTCATAGCATAGGTGGATCTAGTGGAGGGTTTTCTGGCCTCCACTAGAATCTGCGCAACCTGCGAAGAGACCCCATAACAAGAAATCACTATGCCCGTAGGTGCCACGCGTGAAGGTGGAGAGACCGAAGGCTCGGATGCACCAGGGTGCCCTGCTCCTGAGTCAGAAGGTCATGGGAAATGGGCAGCAGAACCGGGGGTTCCAGTGCCAAGTGTTGCAGAAAAGGGAACCAAATTTGGCATGGCCAAAGAAGAGCAATCAGGACTGCATGGGCCCCCTCTTGTTGAAGTTTCACTAGAACCTTCTGAATGAGAGGAAAGGGAGGAAAGACATATAGAAACCTCCCTGTCCACGAAAGAGACAGCGCATCTCACCAAAAGGCACCGTGCCCAGGAACGAGTGAGCAGAAGACAGGTAGTTTTGCGTTGTAAGGGGAGGTGAGCAGATCCATCTCTGGCCAACCCCATCGAAGAAAAAGATCTTCTACTACCTCTGACTTTAGCTCCCACTCGTGGGCCCTGGACACTGACTGGCTGAGACTGTCCGCTAGTACGTTGGAAAACACCCAGAATGTGAACTGCTGTCAGGTAAAGGCTGTGCTGAATCGCCCAATACCACACCCTCATGTCTTCTTGGCAAAGAGGGTATGACCTGGTTCCTCCCTGTTTGTATATGTACCAGACAGTGGACATATTGTCCATCTGTACCAAGAGAGATCCCGGAACCAGCAGCAACTGAAATGCCTGGAGTGCATAAAGAACCACCCTGGTCTCCAGAGCATAGATGTGGAGCATCAGTTCCTAGTCGGACCAAGACCCCTGTGTCTAGTGAGACCCCAGATGAGCTCCCCAGACCAGATCTGAGGCATCAGTAGTGAGAATTTGAGATGGAACTGCCGGAAGGAAAGGAATCCCTTCGACAAGTTCGAGAGATCCTGCCACCAGCGGAGATCTCTGGAGGCTGTTGGAGATCATGACTTTTGGTTCATGTCATCCGTCCTCTGGTCCCACTGGACTTGAAGAGACCATTGGGTGACCCTCATGTGAAGCCTGGCCACTGAACCATCGAAATGGCGGCCGCCATCAGTCCCAATAAACGGGCATCAAGTGTGCTGGGATCCATCAGGTTCTGTGCCACAAGTGTGGCCTGAGAAGCAAGAGTCTCAGCCCAATCCGATGGCAGGAAAGCCTTGCCCTGAACTGTATCTAGTACAGCTCCAATTAACTGGAGCCTCTGTGAGGGTACTGGCTGGGACTTGGGAAAATTGACCGTAATGCCCAGTAAAACAAACAAGCTCAGAGTGAAAGACAGAGACTCTCTCAGGCTGGTAGGAGAGGGTGCTGAGAGGAGCCAGTCGTCCAGTTACGGGAAGACATAAATGCCCTGGTGGCACAGAAAGGCTGCCACCACTGCTAGGCATTTGGTGAACACTCAGGGGGCCAAAGAAAGGCCAAAAGGGAGTGCTCGGAATGGAAATGCTTCTCCAGGAAAACAAAGCGGAGAAAGCAGCGGTGGGCCGGAAGGATAGGGATATGCAGGTAAGCATCCTGCATGTCCAGGGAGCAAGCCAAGAATTTTGATGGAGCAGGGGAAGGAGCCCCTGAAGGGTCAACATATGAAACTTCTTGTACTTGACGAAGATGTTTAGTGTGCTGAGGTCCAGGATCAGTCTCAGGTCACCCGTTTTCTTTGGAACCAGGGAGAAATGGGAGTAGAATCCCCTTCCTATTTGGTTTAATGGGACGGGCTCTATGGCCTTCTTTAAAAGAAGTGCCTGGATCTCCTGAGAGACTATGGGGACCTGATCCCAGGGATAGAAGGACCGTCCTGGCGGCTGAGGGGCTGGAATTTCGCTGAATTCTATCGAGTGACCTCGCTGGATGAGCTGAAGCACCCAATTTTCTGCGGTGACGGACCTCCAGCCTTCCAGGTGGAGGCTGAACCTCCCTCCGACTGGTTCCTCCTGAGGTACTGGAGGTAGCGGAAGGAGGGGAAAGGAGTCAGGATGCTGAGGGGAGGGAAGCTTTTGCCCCAGAGGCTTGTTTTTGAAACTTGGTCTGTGAGGTTTAAGCTCCCGAGCCAGGTGCGCGTTTCTTTGCCTGACACTTAGCCTTGGATTTGTTCCACCTTCTTTGGCAGCGAAAAGGCTGCTTTTTCTGGCCTGTCTTATATAAGGAACAGACGTCCCGCAAGGAGCATCCGCTCTCCTGCAGCCCGGTAATGATGTCTTTCACGTCGCCACCAAAGAGGACGGAACCGCTGAAAGGGGCATCCAACAGAGAGGACTGCACGTCCTGCGCCAGTCCCGCTATACAGAGCCAGGAGAGGTACTGGAGGCAGACCCCCGTGGCAGCTGCTCTCGCCACTGAATCCACCGAGTCGTAAGTAGCCCAAAGGGCATGGCGACACAAGGATTTCCCCATCCGTACTTTATCCAAGAGCTTCTTCCTCAGGGTTTCATCTTGAACATCCTGGAGGTCCTTTCTAAATCCAAAGAGAGGCTTTTGAAAGAGCACCATGCGAGACGAATTGAGGGAACATATCGCCAAGAAGAAGAAGAAGAAATTTTGCCCAAATTGGTCGAGTTGACGCTAGTCCTGTCGGGGGTGAAGAACTCAGATGTTTGGGCTGGGCTGAATGGTCGTGAGCTGCCGTGATGACCATAGAGTCAGCCTTGGGATGGGAGTTCAGGTGAAGGATCCCTTCCGGGGGATAATAGGTGCGGTCAGTTTTGCGTGAGACCGCTGAAATGGAGGACAGTTGTTGCCAGACTGTGGTTACAAGGTCCTTGTGAGGTCCCATCCACGGAGGAGTGGGAATAGGGTCCAAGGTGGCCAGATCCAGGTGCTCCGCAAGACGTTTTCTTTGTGGATCAACCTCTTTGGACGGCCAACCACCAGCCACCTGAAAAGAATGTACCAGGTCTCCGAAAGAAGGATCCTCCGGAGAGGACTCTGGGGAGTCCTTTGAGGGACCTCCACGGAGATCTGGGGTCCGGCGTCCAGTCGGAACCAGTGTCGAGGAATCGGAGCCACTAGGAACAGAAAGGTCTGGTTCCGCAAATGCCAACTGAGATAGTGGTAGTGGCTCTGGTAACAGGAGACGGTGGAGGCCACCCTGACAGAAGGAGTCTCCTCACCTCGCCTTAACTCCGACACAAACTGCACTCTAGCCTCTTCCACCACAGGGGACGGACTCATTATCCAGCACCGGAGGAGGTGTAGGAGGCTGATAACTTGGATAACCCGGGTACTGAGGATAGTACCATGACAGATAATATGAGTACCATGGGTAACCCGCCGTGGGATGTCCTGGAGTAGGATAACCTGTCGTCAGGAATGATGATGTCAGAAAGCCCAGCGTCTGATAACCCGGTGTCTGGTAGCCTGGCATCGGAAACCCCGGCGTCTGGAAACCCAGCAACGGAGGCACCTGACCCGCGTCGGATATTGATGGACCAACAGAGGGACGCCCGCAGGTGGTGGAAAGAGGGTTCCTAGCCTATGAACCCAGACGAAGGCCCCACTCAGGGAGGTGCCATGGCACCAGAAGGAGGTGCTAGGTCCGGGGAGCGCCACCTAAAGAACTGGGGGATGAAGGCTCCAGACCCAGATCTCTGACGGCAGCGGAATGAAATCCAGTGATGGAGGAAAGCCTGGCGAGGGTGGGGGAGACACCAGGGGCCCTCAACGGCAGGTCTGAACACGTCTTTGCTAAAGCAAAAATCAAAGAGTCGGGTGGCGAGTCTCTAGGGTGGAAAACCCTGGGACATGACGGGTTGACTAGTCCTTCACTGTGTCCAGCGTCGGGGGCAAAACTGGAGCCCGACGGGAGAATAGACTGATCTATGCGGGCATCAGAGGAGCCAGCATCTGAACCAACAGATCCGGCCGGGGTAGAGACAGCTTGAAGGTTGCCGCTAGTCTGATCGGCGGAGGCCGTACGCCCTTCGCCTGTGGCGAGGGGTGACTAACCGGCAGGATCAGTCGACAAAATTACCACCTCCAAAGAGGCAACCCCCAGCTGCCCGCTCACCTTGGCAGGAGGGGGAGAAGGGGCCTGGCCCAAAGAAGCAGACGGGGTGCCCGAAAAAGTACTCACGGTTGCAGGCCTCTCCGGCGGTGACGGACTCCTATCCCGACGCTTTCTTACTTTTTTCTCGGGGCCGGCAACAATGACCTTTCCCTGAGTTTTTGGAGCTCCCTTTCCATAGATGCCAAGCATCGGGTCAAAAGATGGGCCTCAAGGGACCTCTTGCACCTGGTTCTGGTCGCCTAGTTGAAGGCCTGGCAGATGGAACACTCCTGAACGTCGTGCTTCGAACCAAGGCAAAGGAGGCAGCGGGAATGGTCGTCTCCATGCGGGATATGGGTGCCGCACTTAGAGCACTTTTTCTTCTGTCTAGAAGACATCAAATTGAAGAAAACTTTTTTGAGAAAATTACAAGAGGCAGTAGAAACACTTGACAAATATAACGCAGATGTTGGATTGCTGTTCTGACACGAGCCAAATGCGACTGATGTGATGGAGGAAAGAACTGAGAGCGGGCACGGGACTGACCTTTATAGTCGGGCTGACGCCACTCACGCCTCGATGTCAGGGGAGGTCCCCGCTGATGATTGCTATCTACAAGTTTGCCGTGCAGACCTGACACCAGGGGGCGCAGTCCTATATGTGAAGACCTACTGCAGGAACCCTCTCGAAGTAAGATCCCCCCTTTCTTCAGAGTGGACTCCGTTTATGTTCTATGTCCTGCTGTCCAGCCAATGTTTTACCCAGGCTACCACCCTGGGAAACTACAGACCAGTGAGCCTCACATCCATCGTGGATAAGCTAATGGAGACTATCCTGAAGGAGAGGCTGGTGGCCCTCCTAGAGGCCAAAGGACTACAGGACAGCAGACAGCATGGCTTCATACGTGGCAGATCCCGCCAAACCAACCTGGTGAGTTCTATGACTGGGTAACTAGGCAACTGGACAGGGGCCATGCAGTGGATGTCCTGTATCTGGACTTCAGTAAGGCATTGACTCAGTGCCACATGGAAGGCTGGGAAGGAAGTTAGTAGGCACAGGGTGGGTGCAAAGCTGGTGAGATGGGTAGGAAGCTGGCTGCAGGGAAGGCAACAGAGGGTGGTGGTGGGTGGGAGTCTCATGCCCAAGGGCAGTGACGAGCGGTGTTCCACAGGGCTCGTGTTGGGACCAGTGTTGTTTGGGATATTCATTGCAGACATATCATGGGACATCAAGAGCAAGATCAGTCTGTTTGCTGATGATACCAAGGTAGGAGCGGTGGTGGATGACCTAGGGGGATGGCAGGGGTTGCAGAATGATCTGGCAAAGCTTGAAACCTGGTCAGACACCTGGCAACTGGGCTTTAATGCCAAAAAGTGCAAGGTGCTGCATTTTGGGATGAAGAACCCAAGGAGGAGTTACCAGCTAGGGGGAGTGCAGCTAGCCCAGACAGAGGAGGAGAAGGATCTGGGTGTGCTCATTACAGGGTCAATGAACAACTCGGCACAATGTAGGAAGGCACTTGCAAAGGCCAACAAAATGCTGGGTTGTATTGCAAAGGGTATATCCTCGAGGAGGGAGGAGGTGATTCTGCCACTGTATAGGTCATTAGTTAGACCACACCTGGAGTACTGCGTGCAGTACTGGCGTCCGTATCTGAAGAGGGACATTAAGTTACTGGAGGGGGTGCAGCGCAGAGTGACAAAGATGATCAAGGAGCTGGGGGACTTATATGAGAGGAGGTTGAAGGAGTTGAACATGTACTCACTGGAGGAGAGGAGAGGAGAGACAGGGTGACATGATTGAAACCCTTTAAATACATGAAAGGAATAAACAAGATGGGTACAGAGGGCTGTTCAAAGTAAGGAGGGAGGACACTAGGTGCCATGATATGAGACTGGAGTGAGGAAGGTTCAGGAGGGAGATGAGGAGACACTTTTACAGAGAGGTGGTGGCTGGGTGGAATCGTTACCTGCTGAAGTGGTATGCAGTAGAACAGTGGACTGCTTCAAATGAGGATGGGTCAGGGACAAGGGGAGGGTTAAGGAAGGGGAAGGGTGGAAGGGAGTGTGTTGTGTGTGAATAGTGGGTGTATGTATATTTTGAGTAGATGGATAGATTTTGAAAGTTTTTTATTTTGTGGGTATTGGGAGTGTTTGTGAGCATTTTTGTGTGTGGGATTGTGTTAAATGTTTTATAAAGTTTATAGGGTAGGGCATGTTTTGCAGTTTCTTTCTTGTTTGGCTATGGTTACGGGCAGCTGATAGGTTTCTGCCTGATATGATTTTTCTGCCCATGTGTTTTGGGTTTTGTAGTGTTTACTGGGTTTTCTAGGGTATTTGGGCTGGGGTTTTTTCTTGTATTTACTATTTTTTATTGCTAGAGGTCAAATTAGGGTGTTTTATGTTTTCTTGCTTGAAGTTTTGTTTCTACTTTTTTGTGAAGGGGAATATATCTTTTTCTCTAGTTCCTTGGTGGCTATACTATTCTTCTATGATGTTAAAGGGTAGTTAGTGGTGTTGCTTGTTTTCTTAATTTTTTAATTTCTGGGTGAGTCTTGCTAGGTTTCTAGCTGTTGTTACTAAGTTGGAGTTTTTTTCAGAATTTTTCTGTAGGGATTGGGACGATTTCTATCTAGTGTTGTTAATTTTGGATGGTATTTCTTCTTTTTGTGGATATTGAGCAGAAGTATTTGTGTATTTTTATTACTTTCGTTTACTTTTACTGCCTATTTTATTTAGTTTTTATTATTCTTTCCTTATACATGCCTTTTAATGTATGGTAAAAGTGTTTTTATTTGTTTTTCTATTGAATTATGGTTTTTTAGTTGGGGTTAAGTGTTGGCTGCTTTTCTGTTTTTCTGTTTTTGGCTTGTATAGTTTCTGTTCTTCTTTCTGTGTTTTTTATATTTTGCCATTTTTCTTCCTTACCTCTGCCACTTTTTGAGAACCATAGTGGCTTTTTTCTTTTTCTATTTTGATTTGTTTATTTGTTTACAATAAAGTGCTTGTTGCTTTCTGTGATGATGTTTCTTATTGTTGTTTCCATTTCTCCTTTCTGTTTCTGTTTATGTGTGTAAGGTACGCCTTGTTTTTTGACAGAGTTGCCTTTCTGAAGTTCTGGTATTTTTACTTTTGTATGTGGTTTTGACTTGCAGCGGAGTTATTGTGGAATTACATTGTTTGTGGTTACTTAGTTTTAGATGGCGTTTACTTAGATTCGAGATCTTCACTGTCTCTTTATTTGATAGTGGTGTTCTGGGATTGTTTCTTTAGTGGGGGGTTTTAACATTAAGCGTTTGAGGTATGTTTCTGCAGGGGCATTTAGAATGGTTTCTGTTTTTCTTGTGGAGGTAGCAAAAGGTGTTCTACTAAATATCTGGTATATTAGGTCTCTATCAATGTTTTTCTGCCATTCTAAGGATGCTTTTCTACTATATTCCTTGTCTATTCTCCTGGAGATAGGGGTTTATATACAAATTTCTGTGTGGATTGTGGTGCTATTTGTGTCTTCATAGACCTATAAAGCTCTTCTCTCTTGTTTACTTCTATTGTTTTTATCTCCTTCTTACATAGAGAGTTACCTCTTCCTTTCTACTCTCCTGTTCTCTTGTAGGTTGTGTACTGGTATGTGTTAATATCTTCTAAAGTTATGGTGTCATTCTTTGTATATGTGGATATTAGAGACAAGTGTGTATCAGGTGGTGTTATTCTAGAATAGAAATAGTGGGCCAAGTACGAGCCTTGGGGGATACCATAGTGTTGATTGGGGAGAAGGGGAGGGTAGAGGAAGTTGCCAACTTGGACAGATTGGGATATGACTACATGAGATAGGACTAGAAATTAGTTGGTGGTAGATTGGAGAGTTTTGCTGCAGTGAGGGAGAAGGGAGGGGGCATGGGGTGTGGAGCTAGACAAGCAAGAGTGGTGGTGAGGGAGTGAGTTTTGATTCATGCTTGGTAGAATGGGAGTTAGTGAGTTGGAAGTGGGGAGGTGGTGGAGTGAGCGGTGGTTCTGTGGAGTGCAAGTGGGGAGGTGAAAAAGGGAAGTAGAATTGGGTGAAGGGGAGGGTGCAGAGGTGGGTGTTTTTGAAAGTACCTAGGATTGGGAGAGAGATATATATTCTTGTTTTTTACTTGTTTTTTAATTAGTTTGTTTTCTTTTTTATTTTCATAAATTGAATTTAGTTTCTGTTTTCTACTTTTATAGTATTTTCATTTCTGGTAGGCGGGCTTACTATTTATTGTTTTCCTTGTAGTACTTTAGATTAATTTACATTTTCATTTTCTTTCTGTGCCATTTGCATTGTTTAGTAGTTTCTCTTTGTAGTATTTTAGATGAATTTCTATATTTTTGTTTTGTTTTTCTTGCTTGCAGAATTGTAGGGTAGTTTTTCCTTTATAGTTCGAGTTAGTTCTTTGCTGTGGTGGTTCTCCGGTTGTTTTCCTTCTGTATTTCCATTTAGTACCTGCTGGCTTACTACTCTGCTTACTCTCCCCTTGCCTATTACATGACAATCACCGGACTGTGCACTGCCTACGCGCCTTCGAGTTACCCTGTTAATCTCCTGCCTCCCCATGCTCCCATGTTACCCTGTGGTTTACCGCCTTCCTTTCGGGAGTAGACTATATGCAATGTCCTCTCTATCTTTTAATTCTAGTTGTAGTTGTACTCATGTTTGCTATCTACCTTGTCTATATTGTCTATATTTTGTACTCTGGTCCCACCCTGTATGTGGACAAGTATGCTACCTTGACAATGTACCATGTTCTCTGTATTGAAATCTCTGGCCCCATCTGTATTGTGGGCTTGTATGCTACCATGACTATGTACCAAGTATTCTGTATTGTAACCTCCCGGTCGCACCTGAAAATAGGCATTTGTTGTCTAGTGTGCTTACCTGGTTAACAAAAACAAATAAATAGGGTGAAATTTACCAGGGTTGGAGGGGTCGCCGCCCTTTGGAAGGGGGACAGCAGTGGAGATCTTCCAGGTGTCTGGGAAGGTGGCGAGTGAGCAGGATAAGTTCAAGAGAGCAGCTAGAGGTTGGGCTATAGCATAAGCTGATATGTGAAGCAACTTGGGGTCGAGACCATCAGGGCTTTTACCCGTGTGAAGATTTAGGGCTAGTTTTCTCGCAGGGTATCACTGGGGGAAGACAGGTTGGTAGGAAAAGCATGATGAAGAAGGGATGTGAGTGGAGGGGGCTGATGAGAGGGCAGTGGGGTAGGGAAGCAAGGAGGGAAGAGGCACAGGTGGTGAAGAAGTTGTTGAATTCAGTCGCCACGGGGGGGGGCAGAGACAGTGAGGTCACCTACCTTTAGAACAGGAGGGGGAGGTTGGTTAGGGGGAAAAGAATAAAGCAAGAACAACCTTCCAGACTTTGGAGGGATTGCTAAGGTTTTCATGACAGGAGGAGTTGGACTTCTCCGCTTTGGCAAGGCAGATAAGCCTTGGTGCAAGCGCTGCGGAGGGAATGATACTTAAGCAAATCCCTAAGAGCTCCAGAAGCTTTATGTCCCACCCATGCCTGGTCACAGGCATGCTGACATGCTAGAAGCTCGGCAGAGACTCAGGAGAGGTGATTACCACAGAGGTGATTGCTTTCTCAGTGCCATTCAAATGAGATCTTTCTTCTTACAGTCCCTGTGGACTGGAGATTAGTATAGCATTCTGACTTAGACCTACGCAAGTGGTTTCTAGAGGTATAGCTGTTTACATCAGTTAAAACAACTGCAAACTTTAGAATATGAGTCACTTCAGCAATTCACCAGCTTTACCCTCAGTTGCCTTATGCACTGGTTGGCGAGTAGGATAAAAAAAAAAAAAACAGAATGAATGTTACGTCATCCTTTTACTTTTGCACAAATACAGCTTCTGAAAGCCGGGCTGTAGGGGCAGTGGCAGCACTACCGCTTGCGACACAAATGATAAGGGTTCAGGAAGAGTCAGTGTTGCTGAAGGGCTAGCCAGGGGAGAAGGATGGAGCATTCCAGAAGACGCTCTCCTCGGGGAGACAGGGTTCCCAGACTCCCCTATGATACCACCACCTGGGTGACCACAGGTAGAAGTGCAAGAAAGAAGGGATGCTGACAAGACACTGAGGAAATTCCCTACTCTTTATTTATTTAAATTTTGGTATCGGGTAGGCCCACTGAGACTTTGACAGTCCCTTTTTCAGGGGCGAACAGGATTAGTTACATGTACCTAGAGGGAAAAGAAAAACAATGCTTTTATTGTACTACAGTATATGATACATTGATCATGTATACGTGTTGCAGAGATAGACATTGCTACAGTTGACATAGGTGAGTTTACGTATGAACAACCTTGTTAGTTACACACATTCATGAGTAGATAGTAGACGTAAATGCAGTTCAGAACATTATGTCCTTCCTTACTGTTCCTCCCTCCTTTTTTGTCTGCATTTACGTGAGGCATCCCCCTTTAGCAGAGGTGCCTTTATGGGTTGCAGCACCTGCAATGAGACCCACTGCTTAGATGTAGTTTTAACCCTTTCTTGTACCCCTCAAGAGAGGTGCAGTCCTGCAGCTCTCTCGGGAGATTGTTCCAGAGTTTGGGGAGGGTTATTTTAGGTGCCCGTTGTCCCATAGTTGATTTGGCTCTTGGGGGTTCTAGCAGCTTGCGTTCAGTTGACCTGAGCTTCCTCCTGTTTGCTTTTGGGGCTAACAGATTTCTCAGGCTCGGTGGGGCATCAGGTTGCTGCAATTTGAAAGCTAGGCACAGGGAGGGATAGGCAAGTCTCGCTTCAAGGGGTGGCCAGTTTAGCGCTTGTAGTACATCGCAGTGGTGCTCCATTCTTTGCGCCGATGCGAACAGCTGATTCTGTGGTACAGAATACTCAGATGCGATATTCCTTGCCCTCAGTCCTTGAAGCATTGTTGTACCATAGAACAGGATGGGAATGATAGTCCCATTGCTGACCACAATCCTGGTTTCTTTAGTCAGGTAGGAGCTTAGTCTGTACAGTAGCCCAAGTTTTTGGTTTACTATTGTTGTTAGGTGGACTATGTGTTTCCTGAAAGAGATTTCCTGGTCAATGAACATTCTCCTAAATATTGTCCACCACTTCGATCCCTGTTCCATTTGAGGTAGAAAGTGATAGATGATTAGCCTGGTGTGGGTCAAGCTTTTGGGGCCAAAGAGTATGGCTTTAGTCTTTTGCTGTTTAGGACCAGCCTGTTTGCCTGGAACCAGTCTTCTAGCATTGAGAAATCTTGTTTGCAGCTTTGAGTTTAGTAATTCTGAGTCCTTGCCGATTCTGTACAGTACTGCATCGTCCGCATATAGCAAGACCTTGCGCCACTGCAGTTTAGGGGTAGGTTGTTGATGAATAAGGAGAATAACATAGGGCCTAGAATAGAACCCTACGGAACTCTATCTGACACTGGACGCTCATCTGATCAAGTGTGAGGAGGAGGACCATGTAAAGCATCTATCCTAAATCCACGAGTAACAGACTGTTGCTTCTAATTTTATTTGCCAAAAGGAGCAGATCTGAAATGGATACATGTTTTT
The DNA here is from genome assembly GCA_016271365.2 of Neoceratodus forsteri. Classification (NCBI taxonomy): domain Eukaryota; kingdom Metazoa; phylum Chordata; order Ceratodontiformes; family Ceratodontidae; genus Neoceratodus; species Neoceratodus forsteri. The sequence goes on along the minus strand of CM057450.1, from coordinate 1,147,649,953 downwards.
AAGAACCCTCCTTCCCCTACTTTGGTTCTCTCTTTTCCCTTTTTATTTGCTATCTCAATTAAGGAAGGACCTCACAAAGGACTACTGTTGATAAGACAACACGATTGTTAATCTGATAGGGCTTAAACAACCAGGTTTCTTGGTGTTAACATAAGATGTTTTCAGTTTATCCCTCACCTGTAATTGTTAAGAGTTCATTGTTAGTATAACAGGTTGAGGAAATTTAAAAGGTTATTAAATATTATCAGTATGGTGGGGGAGTACCTCTGCTAAAAGTTTGTGTACATAGTTAATAATGCTACTCTGGGAGGGTGCACTCCTGAAAACATTACATTAATGGGGGTGGCTGGAGGGAACTGGACAATGGATGGAAAGACTGTTCATCATGGACCGTGGAGACTATAAGTTGTTGGGGGATCATTATGCTCCGTTACTGTGTTTACAAATCCTGTGTTCATATACTAAAGGGGGGATATGGTGTGATGGGGTTATTTATTTATTTTGGTCTAGGATTACTACCTTTGAGAACAAGCTCATTTCATAGGTTCCACGTCAGAGTTGTACAAACAATGAGAAAACAAATTATAGGTAGGTAGCAATAAGGTGAGACGAGAGACAAATTACAGTTAGACAGACAAAAAGGACATATATACAGTAGGTCTAATTCTACAGAGTTGGCATAATAAAACATTATATACATTTCATGCCAGTTAAAACCATGAGAGAAAGGAGGAAAGGCAGGATAAAAGATAGGCAAAGAACAGGCACTCTAGGGGGCAGCAGGAAGAGATAGAACCACTTAAAATACAATGGTGAAAGTGTTGAGGGTGGAAGAGCGTCAGCTCAAATTACAGCCTCATCAGGAGTGGTTGGGAGCACCTATAGGTAGCAAAAACAGCAGCTCAGTGGGCCTTGTCAGACTGCGTCAGGAGGCGGGACAAGAGCTAGGTTGCAGGTGCGGGGTCAGATGGCTATGTGCAGTGCGGGCAGAAGAACTACGGATGCAGAAAGAAGGAGGAGGAGAGGGAGGGAAGGAAAGGAGGGAAGAAAGTCAGGAAAACAGTAATTAAGAAAAGAGGTGTGGAAAACTAGAGGTAAAGAGGATATGAGGCTGGGCAGGTGCTTGCCAAGCACGTCTAAAATTGTTCAGAGAAGCTAAGGGAAGCAATCACAGCTGGCATTAGTGACAAGATGTTTTGGAACTCTTGCTTAAAGGTTCCTATCATTGTTGCAGAGGAGATGCTAGGAGGCAGAGTGTTAAACCATTTGGGCACCGGTGAGGCAAATGCTCTTTGTCCTAGAAGTACGACATCTTGAGATCTTGAAGGCATTGCTCTCTGAGGTTCTGGTGAGTTTGTTTACATAGGGTGAGGAGATTCACAGACACCTGCAGGCATCAGGCCAGACTCACTTTTTGCAAGTAAGCAGGTGTGAAAAATGAGCGGCCGTGAACTGGAACCCAGCTGACCTGGGCACATAGGTTGCGATGTGTGTGTGTGTGTGACTCAGACCCAGTGGAGAGACAACACGCTTTATTTAAGGCAACTGTGATTCTTCAAAGGGTTGTATTCATTGCAGAACCGTTGATTACTATTCCATAATCAACCAGTGAGACCACCAAGCTACTGATGACAAGCTTGAGAGCCCTGGGGGTGAGACTACGCTTATGCCTATAAAGAAGACCAATATGAGTATTGACGACTTTTGCAATATTGTCAATATGGTAGGTGTAAGACATGGTGCTGTCAACTGTGACTCCCAGGTATTTGAACTGGTGGACCAGTTCAAGTGGAGTACCATCCACATTTGTTATGGTGAGGGGGTGAGAGCAGTACCTGTTCTGTGGACTAGAGAACATTATGATCTTGTTTTTTTTTTGTATTTCATAATGAGTTTATGGTCACTGAACTATTTTTCTACTCCTCTGAAACTGTCCTGCAGTGTACTTTCCAGGGCAATGGGGTCTGTGCCACTTGCAAACAGTACTGCATCATCCGCATAAAGCAGTATTTGACAGTGACATGCAAGTGTTCATTACTACTGCAGTTCCGCATTCTTGTTTTCACAATGCTTTTGGGAAATATATGGGGAGAGGCATGTGGGGGGATTGGGAATATGGGAGGTTCAGCATCAGAAGGATTATTGGTCAGATGGGCCAAGCTTACCGTGGTTTCCCTGTACTATGGCATTAGTGCTACGTTGATAAGTAACAAGAATGGCTAGCTACCTGAACATTGTCACATGGAATGTTCGAGGAGCCCGAAACAAAACCAAGAGGTACAAAATTCTTAGACACCTCCAGCATATTAAAGGTGATATCTCCTTATTGCAGGAGATGCATCTGTTAGAAAATTAGGCTAATCTGTTGGTCAAGTTTAACAGCGGGCGATAGACACACAGAGTAGAGGTGCAGCGTGCTAATCTTGCGGAAAGTTCCCTTTGCAAGCACAGTACCTCAGACCAAAGGTAGATATTTATTTCTTAGAGGGACCATTGACAAGGTAGGAATTTTACTGGGGTGCATCTATGGACCAAATGTGGATACGCCCTCCTTTTTCATGGAACTGGCCTCCATATTGTCTCCCTTCCTTTCCCTTCCTATTTTTATCGGGTAGGACTGGAATCTATCATTTGCTCCAGATCTGGACAGATCAGATAGGCGTAGGATTGTGTTATCACCTGCTCAGCGAGCTCTACATGACCTAACAGATCACTCGGGCCTCTGTGACCCCTGGAGAGCGTTGCACCCTGATTCTAAGGAGTATGCATTCCGCTCCATGGTTCATGGCTCCTCATCTCATACAGACTATTTCCTGGTTAGCCAATCACTTCTGAGGGGTGTATTGGGCTGTAGGATGGATCCAGGTGTAATCTCGGATCACTCCTCTGTAGCGTGCAGGGTCATGTTCTCTCCCCTTCAACAAAAAGAAACTATTTGGAAAATTAACAACCGGATATTAAAAGAGGAGTGGGTGATCAATCAGGTGTCAAAATGTATAGAGCAATTTACAACAGACACCCTGGACGCCACAGGTAAACCTGATGTGGAATGGGGCACCCTAAAGTGTTACATTAGAGGGAACTAATAAGAATAGTATCCACTACAAAACGTAAATGAGCTAAACAGGCGTTAGCCCTACTAGCCCAAATCAGAGATCTGGAGGCACATCTCTCACCCAACACTGGGGATGAGGCTCGACAGGAGCTCCTTAGACTCCAGGATCAGTATAGTGAACTTCTCCTGAAAAGGCCAAACTCACTGCCCTGAGAGCTCAGGCAACTTATGTTGATCAGGCTGAGAAAGCTGAAGGCTACTAGCCCTCAGGGTTAAAAACAGGAGGCTTCACGAATCATAAATACTATTCACTCCACAGTAGAGGATCCCTTAAGACTGCCCCGGAAGACATTGCATTGGAGTTCGAGACTTACTACCATGACCTTTACAGCTCAATGCCTAACATTCCCTCTGAGCAGATGGTGGACAATTACCTTTCTGCAATACCACTCCCCACTTTGACTGAGACACAGAAAAACTCACTGGTGGCGCCGTTTACTGAAGCCAATATTCTGGGGGCAAACCGGGTCTTGCCACTGGACACGTCCCCGGGTCCGGATGGGTTTTCACCTAATTTTTACAAAGTGTTAGCTGATAAACTGGTGCCATGGCTGCATAAACTGTTTCAGCATAGCTTGTCCTTGGACCCCCTGGATAACAGTTTATTTGAAGGTCTGATAATAGTGCTTCACAAGTCTGCGAAGGATGCTGAAAAAGTTACTAGCTATCGGCCGATTTCACTTTTAAATTATGATATTAAATTACTGGCTAAACTCCTAGTGGACAGAATTGGACACATGCTGCCATCTCTAATAAGTCCGGATCTGGTTGATCCTCCTTGGATCATCTCCGCAAGCTAGCCCACATTTTCTCCGCGTCCAGGGACTCTGGTTACCCTGCCGTGCTTATGTCCCTGGACACAGAGAAAGCTTCTGATTGGGTGGATTGGCAATTCATGTTTAGATCGCTACATCATTTTGGATTTCCCCCAAATTTATACAGTGGATAAGAGCATTATACCTGAACCTTAGGGCATGAATATATTGAAATTGTGTTTTTTTCTCCACATTCCCATTATATTCAGGCACTACACGAGGCTGTCCCCTATCACCACTGTTATTTAACCTTTACTTATTACATTAAAAGGGAATCCAACAGTCCAAGATATCTGTTTAGGGACTCATGAGGTGAAATTATCCGCATATGCCAATGACACATTATTGCACCTCTCATGCTCCCAGACCTCTATTCCAGCTGCATTGGAGATAATTAGAGAATTTAGTCTGCTTTCAAATTATAAGGTGAACCTGGACAAAACTTTGGTCTTCCCTTTAAATTCTAGAACACTTAAAAGTGAAATATTAGATACAGGGTTAGACTGGACTTCAAAGAGCTTAAAATATCTGGGTATACACTTGGCCAGGAGTGATATCCGATTAAAGACAACTAAATCTGTAAGCGCTACTACAAGTAATGTAACAAAATCTAACCCGTTGGAAGGCATTACCCCTATCTCTTTGGGGCCGTATTAATTTAGAGAAAATTAACATTCTCCCATTACTTTTCTATCCACTTAACCTCCTGAACCTGTGGTTGCCCCATACCTGGTTCAGGAAAGTGCACACCACCATCAATGAATTTTATCTGGTGGGGCCAACCTCCGAGAAGAGTGTACCACAAATTGGCAGCTCCTAAAGACCGGGGAGGTCTTAGACTTCCACATTTCGGATTATACTATTGGGCAAGCCAAGCCAGTAAATACTTGCGCTGGCTCACAACAGCAGAGGATTTGGGTACATTCACATATGTGCCTAGTTGGCTTACTATAGAAAGGGAATTAATTGCTAATAGTGGAGTGTCCCCAAAGGCTCTTATTCATATCAAACCCAGGGACCTTTCCCCTGCCCTTCGCAACTCCTTGATTGTGGTTTCAGTTAGGATTTACTCACAGTTATGCTCCTTTTTAAAATATAATCATAGCCAAGATCTCATTCAACCCCTTGTAGGAAACCCAAATTTCAAAATAGGTGGTAAGCCTATACCCCCCCTCTTGGATACCACAGTTGGCCCTGGTTGAGGCAGGAGGGCTGGTGCAGGATGGGGTTTGCCTCAGCTCGCTGAGATTATGCAGAACTATAATATAACTAGAGCCCTCATTTTTAAGGTTTTCCAACTCCATCATATGCCGATCCATAATTTGAAGTCTCCTTTTGAGAATATAAAGTCTGGAGAATTTCTGCACCCACTTGAAAATCTAGCTTCATTACCTCATGCTCTTTCTAAACTCTACACTACCCTATATGACAGAGCTTTCTCCACTGTTGATGGAGTATCTGGATACTGAGTCTCTCAATTCCCACTGGCGGGGTTTGATTGGAGTAAGATATGGAAAAACTGCCATATCTATGTTATGCAAGACAGACTGAGGATTACGCAATTTCAGTTACTTAATAATATGTACCTGACTCCAGTCAAACTGTTTAAAATGGGCAGGGCTCCATCTTCCAATGTCAGGTGCCAACAGGCAGAGGGCTCCCTGTTTCACATATTCTGGGAATGCCCCAGTGTAGCTCCCTTGTGGGCACTCATCAGACGAAAGGCTGATCCACTACTGGGTATCAAAGGGCTTTTTTCTCCAGAAATTTGTCTGGTGGGTGAGTATACTGGGGTTGAGGTTAGGGAACGCAGATATTACATGGCCCTAATTGCCCTATCATTTAAGAAACCAGTGCTCCACCATTGGCTGGACTGGGAGAACATATCGTATGTAGAGTGGTTACAAGAGCTACTCCTCAATCTTCGCACTGAGAGAATGATAGCCAGTCTGCACAATCGCCTCAAAAGGTTCGACAGAATATGGGGAAAATGCATACTCTTTACTCTTTGTAATTTAATCCATATAAAGCTGGATATCTTGGCTAGACCCTCTCTTCAAGAGTAGCACCATTCTGATACGGGGGGGGGGATGCCTGGAGAGGGTGGTGAGAGGGAGGGGTCTGTTGTGAATGTCTGTATATATCACTGTCTGTTTTTCATTGTTGTGTATACAACCTGAAAACCAATAAAGCTGATTTAATTTAAAAAAAAAAAAGAGGAGGGCAGAACTCGCCTGCCAAAGGCTGAGGGGAGGAGGCAGCATAGACCTTTTTGGCTATGTGATCCAATTTCTTGGATTCCTTGTCGGGACTCTCGTCGAGGTCCCTGACATTGCCGGTGCACTGAAACACAGAGTCAGCCACCAGACCCTCAGCTGAGAGGTGCTCTGTGAATCCTGAAAGGGAGCTGGTGGGGACCACATACTTGCGGGCCATCCAGGCCGAAGGCGTAGGGCAAGAGGCTGGATACTGCCAAAGCTCTAGAGCTGGACCAAGAATGGCCTCAATGACTGGGAAGGCTTCCCCAGGAGAGTCACCCCAGTCGAGAATCTCAGTAAGCGGGTACCTACCCCGCTTCTGGGTGGGCTCCATCTGAAGACCCATGAACTCTGAGATAAGGCAGAGAAGGCCCATGAAGGAGGTGGGACCCTGCTCCGTCAACAAATCCTCTGCCAAATTGATGCCCACCAGACGGCAGTGCCTGGAGAAGCCCTCGGACTCTGAAGATTCATCAAATAAAGGATGACCACCAGAGACCTCGCTGACCCTATGGGGCCTATGAGGAGTCACAGTGACCGACAGCCGATGAGGAAGCCCCAAAGCAGTACGGACATCCTTAGGAGGAGGACCCTCCTTCAGCTGTTTCTGCAGCAGCTCCACCAGGATAGGTGGAGAGGCTGGAGGAGGCTGATCCGGGGTAGGCTTGGGCCTGATAGCCAGGGTGGTGACCGGGATCAGCTTAACCCTGGTGAACATGGGCTGCTGCAACATAAGTTCCTAATAGCACCATCACATCTTGCAATGGAGCTTCTCCTTGTCTGAGGAGGAAGAGGAGGAGGAACAAGCAGTGATGCCGCTTGCCAGAATGTCAAGAGTGGGAACGCCAATGCCGATGTAGGCTGCTCGACTCGGGAGTACAGGATCGGGACCATGACCTCAGCTGTCAGGGTCACTGACAGCGGGTCTCAAGAGGGAGCTTGCGAAAGCTGAGGATCCTTTGGGTCCACCAGATTCTGAGGAAGAGGGGGTGGATCAACAGGCTGAACCGACCCTCCGTGGGAGGTAATAAGCAAGACCGGAGTCCTAGAGAGGGAAGTATCAGCCTCATCTGGCGACAACGGGTCTAGTGGATTGAGAAAAATCTTGACAGGTTGGTTGACCAGTGTCTCGACCAACTGGCCCAATGGGGGAACTGTAGAGCCAGTGGCCTGGGCTGGAGAATCAATTGTAATTGAAACCTCCGTAGAAGTATGGGAATCTGAGGCCTGAGAGCATCTGTGATACCATGATTGATGCAAGACTTCTTTTTAGTCTCCTTTTTAGATTCTGATTTAGTGCCTGAGGAAGGACCCAGCCCAAAGGTGGGAAAGGCCTGGCACAAGTCTCTAAACGCCCCAGAAAACGAGACGCCTAAAGGAAGAGACAAAAAGGCCGAAACTGAAGAAGTCTGCTCCGTGGCCTGAGCTGCAGCTTCCTCAAATGCTGTGAGCTCTTCTGCGGACCCTGCAGCTGTGGAGACCGCCCAAGGGGAATGTTTGGCTTTAATGGGAGGATCCCGTTCATCTGGGTGCTCCAGAAGAAGTTGGGCATGCTGGTCTTCTAACGTAGAAGAATGCAAAGTGAGATACAGGCCGCACCCCTAGGGATCGTGCTCATGGCTTAGGCAGTAGACACACATGGTGTGCGGGTCCGTTCGGCACATCTTCTGCCCGCAAGCGCTGCGCTTGAATCCCAGTGCCAACTTCGCGTCGTCCATCACAGATGAGCTGAAGGAGAAGCCTGAAGATGACTGAATCCCAAAGTGATGGGTTTGAAAAGTAAAGGGCCTACTCAGCATGGAGAGCAGTGAGGAGGGAACCTTCTTCCTCCAGCAGTAAGGAAGGTCTGATGTTATGGGGCAGTGCTAGGTGAGTTACCACCCAGGTGGGTGGGAGGTACCAGCTTGAAGACATTCTAGCAGATCTTAAAAGGGGAAAGGATCACTGCCACAAGTGTTTCTAGTACACCATATCCACATCCTTAGAAAGAGTGCTTTCCACGACAGAAAGCGCAGCTCGCAACTCATGGCTGGTTCAAAGAGAGGTAGCATGAGTTTCTCCAACATAAAATTGAGGTCCCATGGAGGGACTGGGTCCTGAATGGGAGGTTTCAGATGAAAGATGCCTGCAGAAACGTGCGGGACATTTCAAGCTGAGCCACAGCCAAGCCCTCGATAGGTGCATAGTACACAGAGATGGCAGAAAGATGCACTTTGAGGGAGGAGTATCCCAAGCCTGAGAAGGTACTCTAGCACCTGACTTATTGGGCAGGTGAAGGGATCCAACTGACAGGAAGCAGCCCAAAGGGTGAAATACTTCCCTTGCATGGCGTAAGTGGCCCTGGTGGAGGGTTTCCTAACAGCCACCAGGACATCTGCGACTCTAGAGGGCACCCAAAGCAGAAGCTGCACATGGAGATACAGGGACTCGAGATCCGGATGGACTAGGGTGCCCTGGTCCTGGAAGAGCAAGCCAGTGCACAGGGGCAAGGACACTGGAGGTTCCACTGCCAGCTGCTGCGGCAAGGGGAACCAAATCTGGTGCGGCCAGAAGGGAGCTATGAGAATCATCTCTGCCCCTTCCAAGTGGAGCTTGAGTACAACCCTCTGCAGTAGTGTGAAAGGAGGAAAGGCATACAGAAAAAAAAGGTTACTCACCTGTAACAGTAGTTCTAGGAGTGGCATATGTTGTTCATTCACACTCTTTGGCATGTCCCTTTCCCCTTACGGATCATCGGAAGTCTTCAAGCTGGCTCCTCCCACCCACCTGAGTGGTATATACCTTGGCTCCGCCCCATGACGCCAGATCTTCCTTTCCTCTGGAAGATTCAGGTTGCCTCCCTCAAGCTCACGCATTTCATAGGCCCAGGCTTTCCAAACCTTCGGTTTTACCAAAACTCTGTATCGTTAGAGTTAGCGATCGTTTCTTCTCATCTTCGATTATGGAAGAAAAATCTTCCCCCGGATTTTGCTGGTGGCCCTGCGGCCAAAAGATGTCACTTACCGATCCCCACCTCACGTGCATCTACTGCCTCGGGTCAGCCATGACACCTCGTCCTGCAGTTTTTGCTTGGCCTTCCATCCCAGTGTCCTGGACGACCATCTTGCACGTTAGAAACTGGGGAGTCCAGAGAAGAGGAACCCTCCGGTGAAGTCCAAAGAGGCGAGGTGGGCGGTTATGGCACACCGTTACTTGTGTTTCTTTGAATCAGACTATCCCTGGAGGGGGCTGTGAGCAGCCAATTGTCCAGGTAGGGGAACACGTAGAAGCCCTGCCTTCACAGAGCAGCCGCCACCACTGCCAGGCACTTGGCAAAGACCCTGGGGGATGAAGACAGGCCAAAAGAGAGGGCCCAGAATTGAAAATGGACACCCTGGAAGTGGAAGCAGAGGAAACGGCGATGGGCAGGAAAAATCTGAATATGCAGGTAGGCATCCTGCATATACAGGGAGCAGAGCCAATCCCCCAGGTGCCAAAGGGGTAGTAACCCTTGAAGGGTCACCATCCCAAAACGTTTGTACTCAGTGTACAAGTTTAGATGACTGTGGTCAAAGATGGGCCAAAGATCCCCAGTCTTTTTGGGGACAAGGAAGAAGTGGGAGAAAAACTCCCTTCCCCATTGAACCAGAGGGATGGGCTCTATGGCTCTTTTTTGAGAAAGAGCCTGAATTTCCTCCCAGACCAGATACAGGTGGGAAGAGTTTACCAGATGATTTTCTGGTGGCCACTCTAGAAATTCAAGAGTGTGACCGTGCTGTATGATCTGAAGCATCCAGTTATCCGTGGTTATCTCCCGCCACCCATCGAGGTAGAGGCTGACCCATCTAGCCTCCCCAGAACCCTTGCGGAGGCGGTTGGCTAAGGAGTCAGAAGGTGGGGGGCAAGCACCAGGAGGGCGGCCGTGGTGTTCTGGGGGCTCTGGCGGCAGCAGCTGCAGGGACTGACAATGCCTTGCGCTTGCCCTGTCCTTTAGCCGGTTGGCAGGATTACTTGCAGGAAGCGGTGAAAGGAAGAATGCTGACGTGCTCTAGGCTGTGTATGATAAAGCGAATGAATCATCCTAAGGGCCCGACCTGACTCCTGAAGGGTTGAGATTATGTCCCGAACATCTCCACGAAAGAAGACGGAGCCCCAAAAGGGGGCATCCAAGATGCTGGACTGTACAACTGAGGCAAAACCATATACCCAAAGCCAGGAATGGTGCCAGATTCACACCCCAGCAGCCGCACCCCTGCCAGAGGCGTCCATGGAGTCACAGGCAACGCGGAGGACATCACCTTGGAGGGCTCTTCACCCTCTAAAGACTCTCCAGGTGAGGAGGAAGACTGAGAGGAGTCAGAGTCATCCCCATTTGACTCATACGGGTCACTTACTGTCTGTGGGCACTCATTCTGGTGAGATCCAGAGCCGACGCCGGGTCAAGACCCAGAAGACCCCAATATCCAGGGTTCACTGGTGCCAGACCTGTCCAGATCCTGGAGTGGTGGGTCCTGCTTGGGATGCCAGGGAGATGCCAGAGGTGGGCCCTGAAGAGTGGGGAGCTTCCTCTGGAAGAGGGACCATTATGTCAAGAACAGGCGCACGTACACCACCAGATTTGGGAAGTTATAAAGCGATGGGTATGGATAAGATGGCACTGGATAAAGGTGCATCGGAGGTGGGGTCGATCTAGGGTATCCTGGCAATGGACCACCAGGTGCTGGCTGGGGTCCGATGCTGGGTCAGGAGTTTGAAGTGGTGCAGATCATGGAAGAGGCAACGCCAGTGCCTGACCCATAGGCTGGGGCAGCGGCATGACTGGTAGTGGCCGCTGGGCATCAACAGGGTGCACCTGGGAGAGGATCTTCCAGCGCTGGGCAGGCTGGAGAGGCAGGCACTTCCTGTGGTCTGTAGGTGCGCTCAGTGACTCGCAGTAGGGTGCAAACAGAGGTGGCTAACCCCAGAAGTCAAAAGTACAAAGATCCCAAGGTATGCACTCCAACAAGGAAAACAAAGGCCATTTGTAGAATACAAACATAGAATATTTATTCTCAAAGTTTAAACATCCATAAATTCACCACAGTGTCATACCCCAGCGCTTCACCTGTCTACGAGGTTTCCTAAGGGGGCAATTAATTAGAAACAGAGTAGTGCTTTTATAGGCCTTATCATAAATCTGTGCCATTGATTAATTTAAAACAAAACTTTTTTGTGTATGTATATTTCCACCTTTTTCTTACTATTGTTTTCACAATATAAATTTTTATCAAACTTTTCATTAGATCAATTATAAAGTACATTCTTAATACATTCCATGAGTTGAAGAGCTTATAGCAATGTTTGCATACTAGCATTCATTATATTTTAATCATTAATATTCAACTACTTATAAAAAATTAAAGATTCTTTTTTAGAAGTTTATATCCTTAAGGGACCGACCACTGTCATCACCCATATACTTTCATGGCTCTGCCAGGGGATCAGTTGGTGTGATGCACTCATTCAAGGACTGCTGCTTTAACAGTTTTCAATACATAATCTGTACAAAGCAAACACAGACATGTTTTTTATTAGTGCAAATTCATATCCATGTTAACTATAGTGTCTAAAGACAGAAATCAATTAATTGTGCCTCATCAGACTATAATGTTTCTTTTATTCCCTGTACAATATCATAGGGGAAGTTGTACACACTTTTTCTGTGGTTTAGGGCATTAACTAATAGAACTGGCTTTATTTGACATGGGGTTTTAGATCCCATATCTCATGTAACCCTCTGGGGCTGAGTTTTTCCAAACGGTAAATCCAATACCCCTCTTTTTTCAACAACGGATTCACTCTGTGCCCACCTCTTTTTCTACACTTGGCCACTTGTACTCCCATACATTTAAGGTCACTAGGATCTGAATTGTGGGCCTCTGCATAGTGCTTCCCTACTGCTTTATCCATCCTCACGTTTTTTATGTAGCGGATGTGTTCCTGTATTCTTTCTTTTAGACTACGTATATTTCTTCCTATATAAGCCAAACCACAACCACACCAGATGATACAGACAACAAATGTAGTATTACAGGTTATCAAATCTATAATCTCGATTTTAAAATTATTTATGTAAGATGCGAGGTCCTTCCTCTCTTGTACATATTGGCATATGTTGCAATGTAAACACTTGTAGTTGTCTGTTGGTCTGCTAGATAGCCCAGTACTTGTGGGTATCTTAGGGGCTGTGAAGTGACTATGTAAAAGTCTGTCCCTCAAATTGGGGGCCTGTTTAAAGGTGACTCTGAGTTTGATTCCCAATGTACTTCCCACTTTTTGATCTTCCAGGAGAATAGACCAATTTCTGCAGATCACATTTCTTATCGCCCCTGCAATGTTGTTAAATGTGGTTACAAAGGTGACTGGACCCCATTCATTTAGATTTACATCTCTACTAGTGTTACATAGATCCCTTTGGTTCCTGTTAACCACACCCATTTTGGTTTTTTTGAGCAGTTCTTCATCATAGCCTCTCTGTACTAACCTGTTTTCAAGTTCTTTTGCCTGTCTCTAAAATTCTGCTATGTCTGAGCAATTTCTCCTAATTCCTAACATCTGGCTGTAAGGAACATATTTTTTAAAGGGTGGGGTGGGCACTATCGTATCTCAATAGTGAGTTGGTAGATGTGTCTTTTCTGTATCCTTTAGTCATGACCTTGCCTGATGTACTGTCCCTATCAATTATAATGTCTAAAAGTTCACAGGTCTTTTCCATAGTGCATGTAAATTTTAAGTTTAAATTATTGGTATTCAACCAATTAATGAATTCTTGTGCTGCTTCTATGCTGCCTCTCCAGACACAAAGGCAGTAGTCAATGTACCTATACCATTTCACTATACTATCAAAAAAAGGGTCTGCTTCTGAATTGTGTATTGTTAGCATTTCCCAGTACCCAAGGAATAGGTTTGCATATCATGGTGCCATGGCCGGCCCCATTGCTGTACCACATGACTGAACAAAGTAGCTATCTTCAAAAATAAATATGTTATGTGTCAGAATCCTCAGATCCTAGTGACCTTAAAAGTATGAGAATACGAGTGGCCAAGTGTGGAAAAAGAGGTGGGGACAGAGTGAATCTGTTGTTGGGGGAAAAAAAAATGGGTTACTCCTTTGTAACAGTAGTTCTAGGAGTGGTGTATGATGTTCATCCACAATAACTGGCAGTGTCCTTTCCTTTAAGATGTACGGAAAGTCTTCAGCTGGCTCCCTCCCACCCCACCTGGGTGGTAACTCCCTCGGCTCTGCCCATGATGCCAGATCTTGCCCGCTGGAAGAAGGTGTGTGCTCAAGCTGGGGAGGTCGGTGGTCCGTGCATAAACATCATATACCACTGTTAGAAAGTGCAGTTACACAAAGACTTTGCTGTAACAGTAGATCTTCTAGGAATGTCTATAATTCCCTCCCCACTCACATCACAATCATCTCTAAAATCGGCCCCTTCAAAATCGCCCTATGCAAACACCTCACTGACACTCGGAGTTGCAAATGCCCAAGACAGGGCCTTACCTAGGGCCCCATCTGAGCAAATCCACAGACATAATCCCCCGGTCTACCACTCTCCCTAGCAACTACCCCTCTGCACCACCCCCCCCAGGGATCCGCCACCTAGTATCCCTAGGGATCTTATAGAATTACATATGTACTAGTTTATTTAGATTAGCTTACTTGTAGTCTGTACACCATGCATTGAAACCTCATGCTCCACTGTATTCACTGAAACTGCTTTGTATGTCCATTTGCTTTGCTTTGTATGCTCTTTTTGTATTTCACCTGTATTGTTCCCCACTGTTTTGCACCACCAAAATGTTGTCTCCCCTCCCTGCGAAGAGATGCCTTTGTAAATGAGTCTGACTCAAAGGTTGTAAATCTGAATTGTGAATAAATAAAAATAAAAGTAAGTCATTACTTCTGGGAGTTCCCGACAGGTGGCGCTCCAGCACGGAAGTTTCTTCCAGCAGTCTCCACACCAGGGACCACCCACACGACCTCACTTCCTGGGCTGTACCTATAAAAGTGGGTGGTCCCTGGTAATCTCCATTCCCTGTCGGTTTCAGCTCAGAAGTTTAGGACTCAGGGAACCGAGAGTTCAAAGCTTCCCAACCCCACATAGTTTTTCCTGTTGCAAATGGCAGGGGTTGGAGGGAGAAACTACTTACTGCAAGAGACATTCCTAGAAGATCTACTGTTATAGCAAAAGTCTTTGTGTAACTGCACTATCTTACACAGAATGGTCTCTTGCAGTAAGTCATTACTCTGGGAGATTCCCAGGCAGTTATCAAACAGAGGGTGGCCATATAGGCGTTCTGCCTTATATCTTAGTGTGGTCTTAGGACCGAAAGGTGCTGAAAACAGTGTATCAGCGTGTAAAAAGGGATTTTGTAAATAATCCATTATATCATTCGTTATAGGATCATGGCTGAAAGACAAGCCAGACTGGCTATTAGTTGGCATCATTGGATGAGTTTAAGGAGATGTAAACCCGATTAGGGTATGGCACATCAAGTACTGTAATAGATCATAGGAAAGTCAGCCATATGCAAACCTGTAATCGTTTTCTGTAACTTAATGTTTCCTCTCTGCATCAAAACATGTACTGTTATCCCGGGTCACCCCTGAAAAAGGGACCTTCAGGGATCTGTGGACCTACCCGGTCACCAAAATTTAATAAATAAATAAAATAAATATAATGGGAGTAATTGGTAGATCTCAACGGCATGCACTGGAAAATAGTCTCTGTCAAAGCCCATTGGGTTCGGAGTCTGGGATAGCAACCCAAATAATGTTATTTTGTAGTGTTACAATGTAGCAATTTAGTATAGTTTTTTTTGCTGTGAAACAATGTATCTATTTCATGAAGGAAGCCAGAGAAACTTAGAGGCAGTGGCAACATCGTACCCGTTTTAGGGTAAGGACATAGACTGCAACAGAGTGATGTATTCAGTTCCATCATGTGTTAGTAATCTCATTTGCAAGGGGGTCCCATGCATGTTAGGGTCTACCGCCCCGTCAGGCATAAACCTGAAACGTTAGTATGATGGGCCCTTTGTTGATACTGTCTGATGAACAGACATGAAAACAATGCTCTGGATACTTACAGATTTAGAGTCATGTGATCTCATGTGAGATTTGAAGTGTAAGAAAATCATAAGGTTTGTAACCTGTCCATAGTTTGTTGTCCAAGTAGTGTGGATCAGCAAGTTTCATAAATCTTGCATTTTATACAGGTTTATGTATTCACCTACCAGTCTGTCCAGACAGCAGAAATTACATCCATTTAGTAGTAATAGGATACTGAAGTAGCAGATAATGTTGCAAAATGAAACAATGTATCTGTGACATAAAGGAAGTCAGTGATTTTTAGAATCAGCAGCTATAACCAATCTTGTAGGTGGTTTAGATGACATGTAAAATAATACAGTGGTGTTGATATATTCATCTTGTGTTAATAATCTACACAAGAGGGTCCCAGGTATGTCCGGGCCTGCAACCTTGTTAGGTGTAAATCTGAAATGTTCGTATGATGAGTCCAGTATGTGTACTGTTTGGAAAACAGAAGCTAAATAATGAACAATATAATCAAAATCATAAGGCAGTGGAGCTCATTTCTGAGATTGCATAAACACATGTATATATATAAACATTTTTGACCAAGCAAAAAGACGTGAGAGTTTTAAAACTTATAATGTCTGTATGGGTACTGCCCTTGTTCATGTGATCTGTGTTCATGATCAAGTGAAAGCAGCTTATAGCCGCAGAAAATTGAAGATAATATAATCCATACCAGGATATATCGATTGAGTCTCAGCATGTGAATTGTAGTAGGTAGACCTGTTCGTGGGAGGGACATGGAGACTGGCGCACAACAGGCCGAGAGGCATCCCGATGGAATGGCTGCGATGGTCTGTAACAGTGATACCTCTGAAAAAAGGTTAAATGTATAGAGCCTGTTGAAAAAGGCCTCAGGTTTCAGTTGAAGTCTTTAGTGAGAAGAAGAGGCGCTCGGCCTGCCAGAGGGGCGGTCATGGGTTTAAAGGCTTGTAGGTTATCCAGTCTCATTTAAGCCCCGGGGCCAAAAAGATGGTCGCCTTATAAGGGGCATTAGCCACATGCTGCTGAATATCAGGTGTTAGCCCTGAGAGTTGGAGCCATGCCTGACCGTGTAGAAAATACCGACTGCAGGGGCTCAAGCTGAAGCATCGGTAATGTCGCATCCGGATCTTTTTCAGAGGATGCAGGTAGTCTATTTATAAGGTCACCAGCAGAGATACTTACCAGACGCTGGTTATAGTTCTTGTATGTTCAGATATGGCACTACGTTTTTTTGTTATAGTAGTCCGTCAGCCCCGCTAGATGGTACAACATAAGGGGACTCTCATATTCTCTTGAATATTCATGAAGAGGCATAACAGGCGGGCAGTCCAGCCCCGTGCAGGTCAGTGTCGATGGAAGAGGAAGAAAAGCATGCCTTGTCAATGATGTACTATGTTTTATAGCTGAAGAGTAAGTAAAGCATGCTCCGTCAACGGTGGAATACACTCCATCGACAAGGAGGAAGACAGTACATACTCCGTCGACAGTGGGACATGCTCTGTTGATGATGGAATAGTGAGTACATGCTCCGTCAACAATGGAAATGCTGTCATGGACAATGAGAAGGTGAATGCATGCCCCATCGACGGAGGCAGGCATCCCGTCGATGGTGGAGCTTTGAAGCATGTCCCGTCGATGGGGGAGGCAGCCCCATTGACGATGGAGCATGTAGAGAGTGCTCCGTCAATGGGGGAGGCAGCCCCATTGATGATGGAGCCTGTAGAGTGTGCTCCGTCGATGGAGGAGATGGTGTCATCGATGAAGCGGTCTTGTAGAGTCCTCCCGTTGATGGGGGAGTACACCCCATCGATGGTGAAAGCAGCAGGATCTCCGTCGTCGATGGCGAAGGTAGCCTTGTCGACGGGGGAGCTGAAGAATGAATCTCCGTCGACGAGGAATGATCCTTAAATGAAGAAGAGCCTACATGTCGACGGGGGTGAATGCCCTTCAGTGCTCTTTTGATGAAGTGTGGTCTGTCACCGATGGGGGTGAATGCCCGTCAATGATGAATGTCTTCTGGATGATCTCTGTTTCGGAGGTATGACCGTTGAAAGTCGGTCAGGCAGAACTTTAGGTGA
Organism: Neoceratodus forsteri; assembly: GCA_016271365.2. Classification (NCBI taxonomy): domain Eukaryota; kingdom Metazoa; phylum Chordata; order Ceratodontiformes; family Ceratodontidae; genus Neoceratodus; species Neoceratodus forsteri. Next base: position 1,147,632,578 of record CM057450.1, on the reverse strand, counting down.
AGGGGTTTCCTTCCTATTTTAGGCGTTGAATGTTGACAGGGAGACATCCATTGTAGTAGTCTTATCTAGTACAGGAGCCTGGTGTCTTGTATGAAGTCCAGGCACTCCAGGCAACATTGTCTATCCACTTCGTATACTGCTGCAGAAGAGATGCTGCCAGAGCTGAAGCCGGTGGGAAAATGAATGGAGATTACCAGGGACCACCCACTTTTATAGGTACAGCCCAGGAAGTGAGGTCGTGTGGGTGGTCCCTGGTGTGGAGACTGCTGGAAGAAACTTCCGTGCTGGAGCGCCACCTATCGGGAACTCCCACAAGTAATGACTTACTGCAAGAGACCATTCCATGGAAGATCTACTGTTACATGCGAGTAACCTGTTTTTCTAGGGACGTGTATGTGATGTTTTGTCCACACTAACTGGCAGACTCCTAGCAGTTCTCCGGGAGGAGGGAGGCAAGGCGCACACCCCCTATTCAGGAAACAGAGATTGAAGAACTGAGGCCCCAAAACCAGCATCCCAATGTGACTCGAGGTCAATGTGGTAGTGGGAAATGAAGGTGTGTGCTGGCCTCCAGGCCCTGCAGATTTCCTGGATAGGGACGTTCCTGGAAGCAGCCACCAACGCAGCGGTATGGCAGGTGGAATAAGCCCTTAGCCCTCCAGGAGGCTCCCTACCCACCAACCAATAGCAGAGATCAATGCAGGATGTGATCCACCTGCCAATCGTCCACTTGGCTGCAGGTCTGCCAGGTGCGGCTTCAGCGTAGGTGACAAACAGCTGGTGAACCACTCCATGAACTACAGCCATGCGCTCTTTAAAATAAGCAAGCACTCACCTCAGGTCCAGAATATGGAGCCTGTGCTCGCCTCCGAGGTGTGATTGGTAAAGTACACCGGAGATTAATCACCTGGTTAAGTTGAAACCCGACACAACCTTTGGGGGAACCTCTGGTTGGAGCGCAGGGCAACCTTGTCCCTGTGGAAGACCAGGTCAGAAAACTCCACCAAAAGCACCTGGAGCTCCTCAATCCTTCTGGCTGACGGATAGCCACAGACATATCACACCTGTGCATTGGTCTGCACGGCTTGCCCATGAGCTTTGCCAAAACCAGCAACAAGTCCCACGGTGGTGGTGGTTCACACACTGGAGGGGAAATGTGGTCAAGGCCATTGAAGAAGCACCAGACCACCTTCACCTACGTCACCGACTGCTTACCGGCCCACGCCCGGTAAGCAGAGATGGCTGCTAGGTGCACTTTAAGGATCGTTGACCGAAGGCTCAACTGAGAGAGTGACCAAAGGTAATCAAGGATGCTAGCCACTGGACAGAACAAAGGGTCCTACCCCTTGCCCTGACACTAAATGGAGAATCTCTTCCATTTGAAGGCATAGCACTTCCTGGTCAACTCATTCCGAGATGCCTGCATGACAGTGAATACATCTTCTGAGAGACCCAAGGCCTGGAACTCTAGCCGCTCAGGATCCAGGCCATCAGGTACAGGGATTAAAGGTCCGGGTGGAGCACCTTCCCCTAATTGATGGGAAACAGGTCTAGGTGTAGGGGAAGATGCATCAGAAGCCTGCTGCTGAGACTGAGGAGATCGGGGTACCAGAACTGGTGTGGCCAGTCCAGAGCCACCAGGATCACATCTGCCTTTTTCCCTCCTGGTCTTGAGAAGCACCTTGTGGATCAAGGGAAGTGGAGGGAAGGCACATAAGAGGCCTGGGGTCAAGGCCTCAAGAAAGCATCCCCCTGTAGGGTTCCCTGCTGAGTGGGGCAGGCACAAAACAGCCGCAGCTTTGCGTTCTCCCTTGAGGTGAACAGGTCCACCTGAGGGGGTGCCCCACTGAGAGAACAGACTGTGAACTAACCCTGGGTGGAGAGACCACTCCTGAGACGCCTTGCCCACCCGGCTGAGGGCGTCTGCCAGCTGACTGGAGGTTCCTGCCGCATGGATGGCCAGGAGATCCACCTCCAGGCTGCGCACAAGGGTCCAGACATGGAGAGCTTCCTTGCACAAAGGCAGGGGTGTGTTCAGCCCTGCTTGTTGAAGCAGTACATGGTCGTGGTGTTGTCCGTCTGGACTTGGACCACTTGACCCGAAGTGTGGAGCGAATGCAGTAAGCACCAGCTGAACTGCTCAGAGCTCCAGCAGGTTGATGTGGCATTGGGACTCCTCGGGGGTCCAGAGCCCATGGACTCTGTATTCCCCAGGTGGGCACCCCAGCCTCTGAGAGACATCAGTCGTCAGGATGACTGTCAGCTTTGGGCGGACAAATGGGATCTCTTTCTGCAGATGTGCTAGGACCAGCCAATAATGGATGGCGTCCCACATCTGCTGGGTCAGCATGACTGGCTGGTCGAAGTGCCCCTTGCACTAAGACCACTGGCTGGCCAGCTCCCACTGCAGGGAGTGCATTCTCCAGCATGCCCAATGGACCACGCTAGTACAGACCATCTTGTAGCCCAGCATGTGCAGGAAGTCCTGGGCAGGGCACAATTGCCCAACTGAAACGATCAGGCAAAGGAGGAGAGGCCTCACCCTGTCTGCCGGGAGCCGGGCTCTGGCTCTGCAAGAGTCGAGCTCTGCCCCGATGAAGCTGATCACCTGCAAGGGCACATGTTCCTGACTTGGCCTCATTGATCAGAGGGCCAAGTCTGATTCAGGTCTGGAAAGCCAGGTTCCTGAGCGCCCACTTCCTGCCTGGAGGGACCTGCTATCAGCCAGGCATGTGTGGGATAAACCGGACCCCTTGGAGCCTCAGGTAAGCTGCCACAACTGCTATGCACTTGGTAAAGACCCTGAGCCAAGGAGAGGCCAAAAGGCATGGCCTGAACTTGTAGAGGCCTCAGCTCAAAGAGGAGGAACTCTTCGTGACACGGACGGATTGGGACGTGAAGGAACACATCCTGAAGATCCAAGGAGCAAAAACACATGTATTGCTCTAGAGATCGTATGATCTGAGTTATCATCCTGAAAGTGCGCAACCTGAGGAACTTGCTCATGTCATGTAGATCTAGAATGGGGCGTCAGCCCCCATCTGCTTTGGCACCAGGAAGTACCTGGAGACAAACCCTGGGTGTTCTGGAGGATCCGTGACAGAAGCCATGACCTCCTTGTGGAGAAGCTGGGATATGTTGTCTCTGAGAACTGACAGCATGTCTGCGGAAGCCAAGTCCTCCCGTGGGGTGCGGGCTCGGCAAGGAGAGTACTGCTCAAACTCTAGAGGCAGAGCCTGACCCACCACTTCTAGAACCCACCTGTCCATGGTGACAGCAAAAGAGGCAGAAAGGAAGTGGTGGAGCCGGCCCCCCATGCGAGGACCCAGGGGAGGTGTGACGAGCATGAGGGAGGCACCCCATATCCCATCACTGGGCAGGCTTGGAGGAGGAGGGCCCGGCTGAAAAGCCACTGGAGCCTCTCCCTCCTGGCTTACAGACAGCCGAGGCCACTGACTTGGGCCGAGGTCACCAAGCATGAGCCTGTTGGCCAGCTGGTTGATGGGCTGGCTTGGCCGCAGGAGTGGAGGTGGACTGAAAGGGCTTTTATTTCTGATGCTGCCTGGAGCCCTTGGTATCCTTCTGGGCAGATGTCACTGAGTCCAAGGAGCCATTGAACTTCTTGATACATGTGAGGTGACCCTCGACCCCGGGCCCAAACAGGTCAGTGCCCAGGAAAGGGACATCTGCCAGCTTGTGATCAGCATCCACCGTGAAGGTCGAGATCCTCGGCCAAGCCCTGCCATGCATGGCCACTGAGACCGCCATGGAGTGGGCACCGGAGTCCTCAATATCCTTGGCAGTCTGGGGCTATTGTTTGGCCACAGCCTGGCCCTGGTCTCGGACCTGTTTGACCATGGTCTGAAAGTCCACAGGCTGATGAGGAAGCAACCCATCTAAGGTGCCTAGCAGGGCATGGAAGAAGTGGGCCAAGAGGAGGGTCAAGCTCTCCTGGCGGAGGCCAAGTGAGGTAGCAGCATAGTCCTTTTTAGCCGCATGGTCCAACTTTTTGGACTCCTTATCAGGTGGTGTGCCAACATCCCCAGTGTTGCTGGAGTGCCAGAACACAGAGTCAGCCACCAGCCCCTCAGCCGAGGGGTGCTTTGTGAATCCCAAAAGGGATCCGGTAGGCACCACATACTTGCAGGCCATCTGGGCAGATGGCGCAGGGCAGGAAGTGGGGTGCTGCCAGAGCTCCAGGGCAGGGCCAACAACGGCTTCTGCCACCGGGAAAGCCTACATCAGAGAGTCTCCCCGGTCGAGGATCTCGATCAACAGGTAACGAGCCCATTTCTGGACGGGCTCTATCTTCATACCCATCGACTCAGAGATCAAATGGAGGAGACCCAGGCTCATGAAAGAGAATGGACCTTCATCTGTCAAGAGATCCCCCACAGACTCCACCTCGACCAGACGGGAGTGCAGGGGAGAACCCTTGGACTCCAAGAGTGCGTCAAAAGGCAGTCGACGCCGGAGTCCCCACTGACCCTCCGTGGACAGTCAGGGTGGCGGTGACTGAAAGCCGATGGGGAAGCCACCTAGCGTCCGAGACTCCTTAGTTGGAGTGCCGACCATCGGTAGTTCCACCACAATCGATGGAGAAGCCAGAGTCGGCAGAGTTAGGACCGTCTTAATCGGTTCCATCGGCAGAGTCGGCAATGGTCTTTCAGGCAACAGCCAAGTGATGGCCGGCATAGAAACTGGGGTCACATCAAGTCCTCATATCATCAACGCAACTTGCACCAAAGCCTCTCCTCACCTGAGGAGGATGAAGAATAGTGGCGACACCGCTTCCCATGGTGCCGAGAGCGGGAGCGCCGATGACGGCAGGACCGGCTCAACCCACGGGAAGAAGACTGAGACCTTGGCCACCAGGGGAACCGGTGGCGGGGCTTGGAAGGAGTTGGCAATTGCCAAGGCTCCTCCTGGTCAGGGTCAGGGACCAGAGATGGTGGGTCAGCGGACTGATCCGTCCCTCCAATGGTCTGCATCAGGACCGGGGTCCTAGAAAAAGAAGTATCAGCTTCTTCAGTTGACAACTGGTTGGTCACCTCGAAAAAAAATCTTGGCTGGGGCATTGACCAGTGTCTCAGTCAACAGGCCCGACGAGGTTACCGTGGAGCCAGCGGTGAAGGTCGAGGATTCCACCGAAGTCAAAACCGGAGAAGCATGGGAATCAGAGGCCCTCCACCAAGAGTGCTCCCGATGCCATGATTGACGATGAGTCTTGTCTTTCTTAGACTCTTTTTTATATTTAGATTTGCCAGTAGGTCCCTGACCGAAGGGTAGGCAGGGACTGGCACAATTCCATGAAGGAGCCCGTGAAAGTTGAGCCCAGCTTGAAGTGGCATGAAGGCAGAAGCAGAGGACGAATGGGATGCAGCCTGGGCCACCTCCTCTTTGAAGGCCGCAAGCAGCTCAGCGGACCCTGCAGCCATGGAGACCACCCAACAGGCATTCTTGGATTTGACTGGCGGGTTCCGTTGCACCAGGCGGCCCAGTTTCAGGCAAGCGAGATGGTCCTCCAGGATGGTAGAATGAAACAAGCCGCAAAAGTCGCAGGCCTGGTGATCGTGGTCGTGCCTCAGGCAGTAGATGCATGTGGCATGCAGGTCAGTCCTGGACATCTTCTGCCCACAAAGGCACCAGCGGAACCCAGGAGCAGACTTATCGTCTAGTGTGATCACAATCAAAGATCAAGTAGAAGACAAAACTTGTGAGAGTTGGTTTGGAAATAAGTCTGAAGAATTTAAGTGCTACAGCCTACTCAATACGGGAGTGGTAAGGCGGGAACCTGCTTCTTCCAGTGGAAAGGAAGATCTGACATCATGGGGCGGATCCAAGGGAGTTACCACCCAGGTGGGTGGGAGGAAGGAGCCAGCCTGAAGACTTTCTGGCACATCTTAAAGGGAAAGGACACTGCCAGTTAGTGTGGATAGAACATCATATCCACGTCCCTAGAAAGAGGGTTATTGGATTTACCGTTTGGATACAATTAACTCCAGAGGGTTAAATGAGATGTGGGACCTAAAACCCTATCTTAAATAAAGTCAGTTCCATTAATTATTGCCCTAAACCACAGAAAAAAGTGTGTACAACTTCCCGCCTATGATATTGTACAGGGAATAAAGAAACATTATAGTCTGATGAGGCACAACTAATTGATTTCTGTCTTTAGAAACTACAGTTGACATAGATATGAATTTGCACTGATAAAAGCCATGTCTATGTTTGCTTTGTACAGGTTATGTATTGAAAACTGCTAAAGCAGCAGTCCTTGAATGAGTGCATTACCAACTGATCCTAGCAGAGCCATGAAAGTATATGGGTGATGACAGTGGTGGTCCCTTAAGGATATAAACTTCTAAAAGAGATCTTTTATTTTTATAAGTAGTTGAATACTAATGATTAAACTATATGAATTCTAGTGTGCAAGCATTGCTATAAGCATCTTCAACTCATGGAATGTATTAAGAATGTACTTTATAATTGATCTAATGAAAGTTTGATACATAAAAATGATTTATATTTTGAATAACAACACTAATAAGAAAAAAAGGTGGAAATGTACATACACAAAAAATGTTATGATTTAAACTAATCAATGACACAGATTTATGGTGTCATCAGATAAGGACTATAAAAGCACTACTCTGTTTCTAATTAACTGCCCCCTTAGGAAGCCTCAGAGACAGGTGAAGCACTGGGGTATCACACTGTGGTGAATTTATGGCTGTTTAAACTTTGTTTGAGAATAAATATTCTATGTTTGTATTCTACAAATGGCCTTTGTGTTCCTTGTTGGAGTGCATACCTTGGGATCTTTGGAGAGGCAGGCAGCTGGGGGGAAGGAGACCTCCCAAGCGAAGGCAGAGGTGATGCCGGGCTGGAGGAAGCAGCAGTAGCCTACTGCTGGAGCTAACCAGAAGGACTGGCATTGGGTCCTGTAGAGAGGACCAATGCAGACAGTGCCTTGGCCAGCCCAGGACGAAGTCACGGTAGAGGAACTGCCACTGAGACACTAACACTTGCTATGCCTCCTGGCTAAGAGCCCATGGAAGAAATGGGCCCTAGCGTGAGGGGCTGGGAAGTGGGAGACGTAAGTCCCCTGCCCCAAGGAGCCGCCATCCAAAATAGCAATGAGGGCAGGTGGATGTGCCACCAGTAGACCAGTAGAGGAAGGGCTGGCAGGGTTGAGGGAGCTGGCTTCCCGAAGGATGGATGCTGAGGCAGTCAAGGGTTTATGGGGTGACCATGAAGTGTAAGCCGGTTCCATTCCCAGTGTTTATGCTTCCCACCAGATTTTTGAGAACAGGAAGGAGCACCAGAGGACTGCCAGTGAGGCCTAAAGAGCTGCTGGCCTGCAGCTCCTTTTCCATTGCAACCAGCTTCTGCTTAATAGGTGGCTCTCCATAATCTTAAGATGGCGTCTCGAGTGGCCTGCTTGAATTTCTGAGTAAATCTGGCAGGCTTCAGTATCTGACTGGGGCCTAAACAAAGCATGCAACAGAGTGGTCATCTTTTTAACACACTTTATGGAGTGAGTGGGAGAAGACGAGACAGGTGGAGAATACATAAACTTGACACTGAAAATTCGATATTTAACTACTAAAAGAAAATAAAAAAAAGAGCAGCAAGCATAAGTAATGACGATAGAGCTGGTTGCAGCATCACGAAGGTCTGACATCATGGGTTGACAGCAGGAAAAGACCTGAGGAGGGTGTGGGGGACCGCTCGCCTTTATAGGATAGGCTGACGTCAGCAGTGGGTGGTCCCCCATGGTTGTCTGCTAGCTATAAAATTTTCTGTGTGATCCTGGCACCTGGCGGCTTAATCCTGCTCATGTTAGGAGACATGAACTTAAATTGGCTGACTAATGCATCTGCACCCCTGGTAACCTTCTGTGACACCTATGGTTTCTCTCAATTAATCAAAGAACCAACAAGGATCAACCCAAAGAATACTCTCAACAGCACACTCCTGGATATTATATTGGTAAATAAACCTCATCATTATCCCTATGCAGGAGTACTTCTCAGTGACATAAGTGACCACTGTCCCATAGCTGCCATTAGATCAACAATCAAGCCACCCAATCCTGCAAAATTCCTCCCACGAAGGTCAAAAGAACTTTAATATTACAGGATATCTCCATGATCTGTGCCACACCACACGTTGCAAGAATTCTATCTCACAGCCTCAATAGAGTCAGCTCTTCAAATCTTAAATGATATAATCATAAGTTCCCTCAATTCACATGCCCCTCACCAGTGTCAGAACCAAACTCAAATCCTGTAGCTGGTTCTCTGCGACAACTTAGATCCGCTGCTTGCCAGAGACAAACTCTGGAAAAGGGCAAGAAAGACAAGGACCCAAATGACTGGCTCCAATTCAGAAAAGCCAGAAACTCCTGCACAAAACAAGTAAGAAAAGCCAAGGCAACCTTCTACACAGCTGAACTAGATGCCTCCTATAACAACCCTTCCAGGTTCTGGGGTACCATAAAGGGCATCCTAGGTCAAACCTCTACCCTGTCTTACCATCCAAAATTCAATTAAATAATATTGAAATCACCGACAAGCAAAATATCTTGAATGCCTTCAATGACCATTTCACTACAGCTGGCCTGGCTGACTCCTCTCCTGCAAACCTATTAAGATCATCTCTAAACCTACAATCTATTGAGAATCAAAGGTTGCTTCCAATTCTCATTCAAACCAATATTGTTCAAAGATGTAGAAGACCTCCTACTCCAACTAGATACCACCAAAAGCGCAGGTGCAGACTCCTGGATCCCTACTTTCTAAAAGTAGCACTGTATGCCTTAACCCCCCCTCACCCATCTCTTCAATCTATCACTTGTCACTGGTACTATCCTCAATATGGAAAACAGCTCAAGTGTTTCCACTACTTAAGGCAGGTGATCCCATGGACCTCAATAATTATAGGCCCATCTCCATCTTACCAATACTATCCAAGATGCTTGAGAAGCTGGTAAACTCTCAGTTAACTGCCTACCTTGATACCAACAATCTCCTAAATCCAGCTCAATCTGGGTTTAGATCTATGCATAGCACCATCTCTGCTCTAGCAAAAGTCACAAATGACTGGCAGACTGCCCTAGACAAAAGAATAATACCTGTGCTGTGTTCTGGATCTAAGCAAAGCCTTTGACACTGTGGATCATGATCTCCTAATCACCTCACTAAACTCCATAGGCCTTGACTCACTCTCCATTAAATGGTTCAGATGCTATCTCTCTGGAAGGCTACAACTGGTAAGAATGATGGTGATCTATCTACCCAAGCCACTCCTAAGAGGTGTACCCAAGGCTCCATCCTGGGTCCCATCCTTTGCCATCTACATCAACAATATTGACTCCAATCTCTCTCTTCTAATATCCACCTTTTGCAGATGACACTGTACTTTATGTGGCGATCCTCACCATCAAAAGCCTGTGAGCTCCTACAGTCTCAATTCTCCCTCCTCCAGCATAACCTATTAAAAAGAAATTATTACTAAATGCTAAGAAAACCAAAGCTATGTTCTTTGCCCACAAGAACTGTTCTTCCACTATCCATCATTCACCCTCCCACAACTCTCTACCATCCTTGGTGAAAATCTGGAATATGTTGACAAATTCAAATACCTAGGAGTATGGATAGACAATAAACTAGACTATACTACCACGTTGAAGAGCTCCTGAAAAAGCTAAGACAAAGACTTGGTCTATTCTATAGAATCAAACACTACCTGACCAAAGATTCCAAACAAAGATTAATCCTTGCATCATTCATGTCCCTCATTGATTATGCTGACTTCCTCTATGGTCATTGCTCCTCTCCCATCTAAACAAACTAGACACCCTGTATCATAGAGCTATTAGATTCATTACATGACCTTCCCTCTAGCACCCATCATTGCTCTCTCTACAATGCAGTCAGCTGGACATCCTGCAACATAGAAGAAGAAAAATGCTGCTATCTGGATCTACAAAGCTCTGACAAACAAACTCCCTTCCTACATCTCAGATTGCTTCAACCAGATCACATCCAGGCCCTACACCTTGAGGATCAACAAACTGATCCTGCTGAAGATTCCTATCACCTGCACCGATATGGAAGAGCTGCAATCAGTTATTCCCTAGCACTTATCTGAATTCTATCCAAAGACCCTGAAATGGAAACACTGATCCCCTTACATCCTTCAAAAAGCTGTACACAGCCTAATCCCTGATTCTTGCAATTGCTTCCACAAGGCCTAGTCCTCCCACATCCCCACCCCCACCCCTCTCACTCCCTCACCCCTTCTAAATCTCCTCCCTATTCTTCTGTCATTGCTCTGGTCCTTTCCACATCAAACCTCAAACATATAAGCCCACCCATGTACCATTATCCAAGCCTTATCCCCACCAGACTGTTTGTTTCTCACCTTTAATAGGTTTTTGGTTTACTGTTCTTTGCCTTGTATATATGTAAATAATTGTACATCTATCTCACTCATAAATGTTTGTATTTGTGCTATTTCAATATCATGTTTTTGTATACACTCTGCAACCTTTTTTGTTATGACCACTCAGGTCCATCTTGTAAATGAGCTATGCTCAATGATGTTCGCCTGAATAAATAAAGATTTTGATTGATTGATTGATTGATTGATTGATGTTGGCCTGTGGCAAGAGCCTTCCTCGAAGTAAGATCTTAAATACCTCAGAGGGGTGAACAAGGTGCAGATGGGGAAGTCTCTTTCAGAGGAGGAAAAGTATCAGAACACGGGCACACAGTGAAGCTGGTGGGGAGTAGTTTAAGAAGGATGTGAAGAAATACTTCTTCCCTGAAGAGGCGAATGACTTCTGGAACAGCTTGCCAGAAGAGGTGGTGGGGGCCAAAACAGTGGTGGGTTGCAAGCATGCATGGTATAGGCACGCAGATACGTCTATGTTTCTAAGGCTGCAGCTAGTCTCTCTACGGGACCACAGGTCCGGACTTTAGTGTTCAGTGAAAATCTGTCTGGTGTTTTCATTCCATCTTGGCTGCTGACATGTGCTCTGCCGCCACTTGGAGTTCTGTCCACATTTTCTCTAAAGTTTGGGAGAAAAAGATAGCATTTAGGAAGTATAAGGAAACACAGAAGGAGCAGGACAGAGAACTGTACCAGGTAAGGCAGAAGAAAGCAGGGAGGGAAGTCAGAATAGCAAAGGGTCAAAATGAGGAAAAGATAGCCAACTCGGTTAAGAAGGGGGATAAAACCTTTTATAGGTACATCAGGGAGCGTAGAAAGACAAAGGGAAGGATAGTGAGGCTGAACAGAAAGGACAGTGGGTGGGCAGAGAGGGACAGTGAAAAAGCAGGGATACTGAACGAATACTTCTGCTCAGTTTTCACTAAAGAGGAGGAGGGGGAAGTGCCTAATCCAATTAACAGAAGCACTCTGGATGGGGGGCTCGATGATGATCCCAGTTCATTCACAGAAGAAAGGGTTCTGAAAGAATTCCTAAAACTGAAAGGTGGACAAAGCAATTGGGCTGATGGAATTCACCCCAGAATTCTAAAAGAATTAAGAGGAGAACTGGTGACACCACTGACTACCCTTTTAACAAATCATGGGAGGATGGTGTAATACCTGAGGACTGGAGGAAGGCGGATGTGATTCCCCTTCACAAAAGTGGGAGCAAGACGGAGGCAGGAAACTACAGACCTGTTAGTTTGACCTTTGTGGTAGGAAAAGTGATGGAATCACTTCTGAAGGAAAGAACTGTTGAGTACCTAGAGGCCAGTGGGGCACAGGATCCAAGGCAGCATGGGTTCACAGCGGGAAGGTCATGTCAGATGAATCTAACTGAGTTCTTTGACTGGGTGACCAAAGCAGTAGACTAAGGAGGGGCTGTGGACATGGCCTACCTAGACTTTAGCAAGGCATCTGACACAGTCCCACACAAAAGATTAATAATCAAATTAACCAGCCTGGGAGTGGGTCCCAGGGTGGTAGCCTGGGTAAAACACTGGCTGGACAACATGACACAGAAGGTAATTGTACATGGAGTCCACTCTGAAGAAAGAGTGGTTACTAGTGGGGTACCGCAGGGTTCAGTAATGGGTCCAGTCCTCTTTAATGTCTTTATAAGTGACATTGCAGAGGGACTGGAAGGAAAAGTATGCCTCCTTGCAGATGATACAAAGATCTTCAACAGGATTGATACACAAGGAGGCATGGAAAGGATGAGAATGGACTTGGCAAGGTTGGAGGAATGGTCAGAAGTATGGCAGCTTGGATTCAATGCAAAGAAGTGCAAAATAATGCACCTGGAAACAACAACCAGGGAAGATTACACAGTTGGGGAGGTAGTAATAACAACAAAAATGGAAAGGGACCTAGGGTAATCATATCAGATGACCTTAAGGTTAGCAAGCAATGTGAGAAGGCAGTAGGGAGGGCTGGGGGGACACTGGGATGCATAGGGAGAGGCATCACCAGCAGAAAACAGGAAGTTGTTATCCCTCTGTACAGACAGTTGGTGAGACCCCATCTGGAGTACTGCATTCAGTTCTGGAGACCCCATCTCCACAAGGACATAGACAGGATGGAGGCAGTCCAGAAGAGGGCAACTAAAACAGTGCAGCATCTGCAACAGAAGCCGTATGAGGAGAGACTAAAGGAGCTTAATATGTATACCCTTGAGGAAAGGAGGGAGAGGGGGGGCATGATAGAAATGTTTAAGTACCTCAGTGAATCAACAAAGTCCAAGAGGGTAGCATCTTTCAGAAAAAGAGATGTGCAAGAACAAGGGGACACAATTTGAAGATGGGGGGGGGACGGCTCAGGGGCAATGTGAGGAAGTATTTTTTCACAGAGAGGGTGGTGGATGCATGGAACAGCCTTCCTGAGGAGGTTGTGAGGTCTAAAACTGTGGGAGAAGTCAAGAATGCATGGGACAGACATAAGGCAATTCTTGTGGGGGTAGGAAGAAATAGGCTGTTGGTTAACTAGGATCTGCAGCTTATCCTATAGGTAGGGACATAGGCAGACTAGGTGGGCCAAGCAGTCCTTATCTGCCGTCAAAGTCTATGTTTCTATGTTCTATGTTTTTATGTTTCGACCTGTTGTCCCATAGACAGGTTAGCTTCAGCCTTAGAAACATAGAATTTGTTGGCAGAAAAGATCTGGTTGGCTCATCCAGTCTGCCCTATTTTTCCCTGCCTATTCCAACACCTCTGACCCCATTAGTCTCTGGCATTCCTTCCACCTCCCTTTCCTCTGTTATATCTGTGTGCCTACTTACGCAAGCTTGAAGCCTCCACAGTTTTCACCCCCACCACCTCTTCTGTCAGATGGAAGTAGACTTGTCACCAGCAAAGGGACCCTCCATAAGAGATCTTAAATCAGAACAGGTTGGTCCTGGCCTGAAAAGCCTGTGCCCACTGAGCACGAAGCATCCACTGGGGGGATTTGCATGTGGAGGCAGACCATGGGAACAGTCACCATGACAGCTTCCATCAGGCCTAGGAGGCATAATATGTCCCTTCCCAGAACATGGGTGCTAGAAGCAAGCAGTGTCACCTATGCAATCACAACATCAGCCCAGAACACAGAAGGAAAGCACGTGCCTGGGTCACATCCAAGACAGGGTGGATAAATGATAGGCTCTGGCAGGGGGTCTGGACAAATTTGCGTTAGCCGACTAGAAACCACAGCCAGCTGAATAACTGTCAAGTTCTGTATAGAGACAGTAAGGCTGCATTCCTAGATAGTGCCTACAGGAACCAATTGTCCAGGTATGGAAATATGTATAGGCCTTGTCTGCAAAGACCTGTAGCCCCCACAGTTAACCACTTGGTGAAGATCTGTGGTGCAGAAAGTAAGCCACATAGCAAGACATGAAATTGGTACAGCCTGCCTTCCAGGAAGAAGCGCAAGTATTGTTGACTGTTGGACATCAGTAGTGAAACATGCAACATGCAGGCAAAAATATTTGTGAAGGCAGATGCCAGAGGTGGCAGCACCAACAAAGCATCAGAGGCATCATATGCAGAATGCAGTAAATGCTTACCAGCATCTAAACTGTAGATAACAAAAAACAAAATAAATAGTGTTACTCCAGGACATGGATGATGCTGAATGGGGTAGTCAGCCCTGCAGTGAATCAACAGAGCAAACTTTGCAGTCTTTGAAATGAATAGACAAAGGCAAAATGTGCCATAACAGAAGGATTTATTCCAAAGGGTATGGAGGACACTCATCTCCCAAGTGTCCTCCATACTCTCTGGAATAAATCCTTCTGTCATGGCTAGTTCTGCCTTTGTCTAGTAAGTTGATGCTCCCGCCTGCAGATTTTGTTTGTCAAACTGTAGGTAATATATTGCTAGATGTTGTTTTTGACAGAGCCTTCGGCAGTTTGTCAATCATGGTAGACAAGGATTTCCACAGGCTAGTCTGATTTTTAATCACACCAACTCTAGTAACTGGCAATATGGAGGCCAAGTAAGGCAGAGGCAAAAGTCTGCCCATAACACCTAATTTTCTGGATTCTTTGTCAGAGCCAATGTGTAGGAGGGCCTGGGATCTATCATGATTGGCAATGATGACCACAAAGTCAGTTACCGGCTGAGTGGTAAAAGTCTTAGTAGAGGGGTAAGGATAATGTTTATTCACCTTAAAAGGGACAGCTGGGTACTGGGCCTGTGCAAAGCAGCTATGGTAGTATCATCTAAAGCAGTAAAGTCTGAGCTATCGACAGTGATCATCAATGGCAGGCATGGAAACAGGTGCTTAAAAAATTCAGATATTGCCCCCAAAACCATGGCATTAGTGTCTACAGTGCCAGCAGGCAGAACTGATGACAGAAGCAATGACAAAACAGTATCCATTGTCAGTGCAGTAGTAATGGTCTTCACACCGTTGACTGGGAGAGCTAGAGTCTTGATGTCTGAATGTCTGTCGGACTGGCAACAGAGGCTGATGAGACAGCCATAGAATTACTCTCAGGAATGCAGTGGCAACCTGGACCAGGACGGAAACTTAAAATGTTTGCAGTGACGGTGAGACAAAGATGCCTTCTTTGGCTTTTCCTTTAACAAATGTTCAGCCGGTGAAGGGGACAACCTGGTTGCCCAGTGAGGAAACCTGCAGGGTTCCCCCCGGGGCTGACCTAGTATAGCGAGATGGGGGCACTGGGTAGATGCCCAAGTTGACTGCTTGGCATTCTCCATTTTCTGCAGGAAAATCAAGAGCTGCTCAGTGACATCTCTTTGTGGGCTGGTGGAGACTCTGGCAAATGGCACAGTTCCTCATGTCATGTGAGAGGCACAACCAGCAAACGTAAAGGGTGTGAGCGTCATTTCTCAATAGTTTCACGCAGCATTGGCAGAGGTGAAAAAGCAGACTTCTTAGAAAAAAGCAATGATGGCATGCAATAACATATGTACTAATGGCAAAGGAAAAAGTCCCATAAACCTAGCCAGTCTGCCAAACCTACCTAACTACTCTGCACTGGCCCTAGAGGTGACCCCCACCCCACCCCCCTGCTTTGACCATCCCTTGTCTAACTAATCCCCATATGATGTCCCATCCCTGTTTGAAGCTGCTCACTGATTTGGCCTGTGACACTTCCTTAGGCAGCTTGTTCCACTTGCCCAGCACTCTTTCAATGAAAAAGTGCTTGGAGATGTCCCTTTTGAATCTCCCCACTGCAAGTTAATCATTGAGTTCCCTCTTGTCCCTGTTTCTGAGCTCAAGGAGAAAAACACCTTGTCATCTCTCCTATTTATCCAGTGCAGGTACTTGTATGTTTGGATCATGCCCCTTTCTCTCCTTTTTTCAAGGGTGCACATGTTCAAGTCCTGCAGCCTCTCCTCATGTCTTGCCTCTTGTCTGTGGGCCATCTTGTTTGCCCTGTCCTGTCCTGTACTGAACTGATTTCACCTTGTCGCAGTCTTTCTTCAGACGATGACTCCAGTACCCTGTGCAGTACTCCAGATGTAATCACACTAGTGACCTGTACAATGGGAGGATCATTTACCAGCTTCTGCTTATTATTCCCCTCCCTATGTATCCCATCATCTTGTTTGCCTTACCTGCAGCTCTATTACAGTGTGGTGTTGTTTTCAGACTTTCCGCTGTCATGACCCCATGGTCCTTTTTTTCGTTGTATTCTCCAATGCTATTCCCCAATTTCATATTGCACTCTTAGGTTTCTTTTCCAAATGTGCATCACCTTGCATTTTTTTAGTGTAGAAGACTAGCTGCCATATCTCTGACCAGCTCCCTAACCTACTGAGATCCTCCCCAAGTTACCTTATCCCTTCTATGTGTCCACCCTTGCCCATTTTTTGTGTCATCTGCAAAGAGGGAGATCTTGCCCCTCATGCCTTCCTCTTTGTCACAAATAAACACACTAAAAAGGACCGGGCTCAGCACAAACCCTTGATGTACTCCACTAGATATGTCCTTTACCTCTGAAAACACCCTATTTACAATTACCCTCTGTGTACATCCCCTCAGCCAGTTCTCTTCCCAAATCATCAATTTTTCTTCTGCTCCTAGGTCCCTTAACTTTTTGACCAGCCTCCTGTGAGGGGCTGAGTCAACAGCCTTGCTAAAATTCAAGTACACTTCATCGACTGCATGTCCCTTATTGGTTGCTCTGGTCACCCAGTTGAAGGAGTTGATCAGATTTGTCTGCTAAGACCCTCCTTTTGTGAACCCACGTTGCCTGGGGTACTGTAGTCCATGTCTCTCCAGGAAGTTTACTAGTTATAAACAGAAACATAGACTCTGACGGCAGGAGACAGAAGGTCAGTTGAATCTGCCCCTCCTATATTACCTCACCTCCTCTGACCTACGATGCTGGTGAGCTGTCCCACCATCCCTCACCCCTAAAACCTATGTGGCCCCCCCCCCGGTGATTCTGAGTCCCCCTGCCCCATCACAACAATGTTTAATCCCATTAAGGATAGCCTCCCCCACCACTTTTGCCAGCAGTCTGTTCCACGGGTCCATCACCCTCTCAGTGAAGTAGAACTTCCTCACTTTTCTCCTGAACTAACCCCACCACCACATCTAGTTATTCCCCATAGTGACTGCATCCCTGTTCTTTGCAAATAGGTCCTCACTATTCATCTTGTTTATACCCCTGAGAAACATATCGATTTCAATCATATCCCCCCACTCCTGCCTCGCCTCTAACAAGTACGTATTCAGGGCTTCTAACAGATTGTCATTGGATCAGCCCCACTGGCCCTGGATCAACTTGGTGATCCTTTGCTGTACTGATTCTAGTCTGTCAATGCCTTTCCTCAGTTGAAGAGTCCAGAACTGGGCACAGTATTCCAGGTGAGGCCACACTGGGGATCTGTACAGTGGCTGAATCACCTTGCTTCTCCTACTGTCAAAGTCCCTTCCTATACACCCCAATATCTTTGATGCCTTGCTGTATGCCTTGTTGCACTGATTCATTTGAGGGAGTCACTGATGATGACCCCAGATCCCTCTCCTCTGTCAAAATAAAGTAAGAGAAGTAGTATTGGAAATTAAAAAATAAAACCTAAAAAAGCAGGTGGTCTTGACAATACTGAAATTAGATTTCTGAAGGATGCCATGAGTATAGTGCCACCAGCAAATGCCACATTCTGCAAACTGGACCCAGCCCCGATGCGTTTCTTAATGGGATGCGCCGAGGCTATTGGCTCGGTGTTCGCCAGGATTGCCAGGTGTTCGATAGTGGAAGGGGTGTTCCCAGTGGCTCTGAAAGAGGCAATGGTAAGACCCCTCCTTAAGAAACCTTCCCTCAACCGAGACGTCCTGGCAAATTATCGTCCAATCCAACCTGACATTTTTGAGCAAGGTTGTTGAGAAATTGGTGGCACAGCAGCTTGAGGATGCCTCGTGTCCTTCGACATCTATGAACCATTTCAGTCGGGTTTTTGGGCTAGACACAACATAGAAACAGCTCTAGTTAATGTACATAATGACCTACTCAGGGCTAGAGATAGAGGAGACAGGTCAGTTCTTGTGCTCCTTGATCTCTTATCAGCATCTGACACCGTGGACCATGTCGTGCTTCTTGATCGGCTCTGTGAGTTTTGTGGACTCACCGGTGTTGTCATCAGATGGTTTGAGTCCTTTCTCTCTGATAAGGTGCAGCGGGTAGTGATGGGGAAATTCTCCTCACCCCAATGCCTCTGTCATGTGGAGTTCCACAGGGTTCGATCTTGTCGAAGATGCTGTTCGTGGTGTACATGCTGCCCCTGGGGGAGATCATTCGGCAATACAGTGTGGAGTTTCACTGTTATGCAGATGACACCCAGCTGTACTTGTCATTTGCACCTGGAACATCTGGTGCTGTTGATGTGCTTAACATCTGCCATGTGACCCGGTCCTGCATTCCCTGCACTGGCTGCCGGTCAGGTGGAGGGTCCTTTTCAAGGTGGGCTTGCTCACCTATAAGGCCCTAGCTACCTGTCACAGCTCCTGTTACCCGCAGCCTCTGTTCGCTCCCTCTGCTCCTCTTTGAGGGGCCTCCTGGATGTTTCCAGGGTTTGGCTCAAGACATCCAGTGATCGAGCATTCAGTGTCTCTGGGCCGACCCTGTGGAACGCGCTTCCATCTGCACTCTGGGAGGCCCCTTCGATTGGTATTTTCAAGCAGAGGTTAAACGCCCACCTTTTCAGCCTGGCTTTTACAAAATGATTTTATATCTAACTAGTTTAATAGCAACAGATGTCTATAAAACTGGAATTTGAAATTTTTTTTATTCTGTAAGTTTTTGATCTTAATTGCTTAATTTTTTATTTTGTTAGGCGCCCAGAGCCTCAGGGATTGGGCGCCCTAGAAATAAAATTTGCCTTGCCTAGCAATTACCAATCTATTTAACCAAAGTTTGATGCAGGGAATATTTCCTGAGAAATGGAAACGAGCTAAAATTGTACCCATATTTAAAGGTTGATGTCCAAATGAACCTTCCAAATATAGGTCAATAGCATTATTGCCTATTCTGTCTAAATTGTTGGAAAGAATGGTTTACAATCAGCTTCATAAGCATTTAGAGAAATACCTGAATCTGACCCAGTTACAACATGGGTTTAGAACTGGGCACTTAACGGGCACTGCACTCGTGGATTTCGCCGACAGGGTGGCATAAGCCTTGGATTCCAGTGAGTCCACAGGTGCGGTGTTCGTCAAATTTGTCAAAAGCATTTGATTTAGTAGACCATTAAATATTATTTGCCAGATCAGAAATGATTGGAATAGCCAGCCCGGTGCCACTGAGGGTTGAGGCGCTGGATGCCACACCTCGCGCCACGCCTACGACCCGGGGTCGGGAGTTACCTCGGGTGTCAGAGGGTCGGCCAGGAGGAGGAGGAGGATTGAGCATCCCAGGGACTGCTCTCCTCCAGGGAGGGTGGGGTGGGACAACCGCTGTTGTGCTGGCTACTGGTGGTGGCTGGAGGTCAGTGCATGCGGTGGTTCGCTGTGGGGTCAGCACAGGCAGACGTCAGATGTGCAGTGCGTGGAACTGCATGCGGCAGCATCATTGATGCCACTGCATGCCCGTGCCGTGGGGGGGAACCAGTACATGGAAAATCCTCCGGTGCGCACAATGATGTTTGGTCCCGTTAGCGCAGCAACACTCTGACTCGGGACGCTCCTCCTGGATCCTGATCCCCGGCTTCCGTGGTGGTGGGGTTAGTACCCGCCGTGAAGTAGCCTGTGAGAGGAATGGAGGAGGGGGTTCAGCACAGGCACTGGGAGTGGTGCGGTGCCACAGGTCTGGGCAGATAGGGGGGAACCATAGGCAACACCCCCCCAGCCGAGGAGGGAATAAAGAAAATAAGTAAAAAAGAAATGACTGGAATAGCCCCTGGTCTGAAAAAATGGTTTCAACCATATCTGAACCAAAGGGGTCAGAGGGAGGTGATAAATGACCAAACTGTCTGACCTAGGATATTTAACAAAGGGTGTGCCACAGGGTTCAATCCTCAGGCCACTGCTTTTTTAATTTATGTTAAAGATTTGGCAGATTTCATACAAAATACCCACATCAGTTTATACGCTGATGACATTGTACTACTAGCATCTGACAGATCTCAAGATTTAATGATGACTAAACTGCAAACTGATTTTGACATACTCCAGGGCTAGTTTTGTGCATCAAGATTGGTATTAAGTTCCAAAAAAAACCCAAGTGATGTATTTCCAAAAAAAACAAAGTAAAAGAGTATTGCATAATATGCATAAAGTATAGTTACATAAGAACTTACCGTAACGGTAGATCTTCAAGAGGAGCTCTTGCAGCAGGTAACACCATAAGGACTATGCTGCCAGGCACAAGGACCCCATGAAAAACTTCTAGCTAACAGTCCAAGGTAGGGGACTGCCCCCTGATGTTGGTCCCACCCCAACATCCCCTCTAGTATAAAGGGGGAGGTCCCCCGGCACTACCGCAGTTCTCCTGTCGGAGACCCAGCTGATATACAGGATGGAGAACTGAGGAGGATCTTCCATCCCCCAGACAGAAGTACAGTTACATAAACTCAGGGGCAGGTGGGTGGGAAAGCCACCTGCTGCAAGAGCTCCTCTAGAAGATCTACTGTTATGGTAAGTTCTTCCGTAACTGTACTATCTTACTTTGAGAGGGAGCTCCTGCAGCAGGTAACACCTAAGGACTGAATCCCAAGCAGTATAAAGAGAGACCCAAGTCAGATGGGTGGTGGACTAATAGCAATACAGAGTCCTTGGCACTCCTTAGGAGTGAAGTCCCTGAAGGACTGCACAGCCGAAACCTGCTCTCCTTCTGGAAGCAATGTCCAGACTGCAGTGTCTAATAAAGGTATGGACCGAACTTCAAGTAGCAGCTGCACACAGATCTGCTGCAGACACATTTTTGAGGGACACAAACGAGGCTGCGACCCCTCTAGTGGAATTACCCTTGACCTGTCCCGGCAAGGGTTTGTCATACTTTCGGTAACAGAAAGAAATGCAGTTGACCAACCATTTGGCCAATGTCTGCTTGGTCACTGACGCCCCTAACATCCTTTAGGCAAAGGAGACAAACAACTGGTCTGTCTTTCTTGTCGAACTGGTCAGTTCTCTATAGTAACAGAGGATTCTATATACATCCAGAGTATGTAACAAGGTCTCCCCTCGGTTTGAGTACTTTGGGTAGTAAACTGGTAGTTGAATGTCCTGATTTAATATGAATTCGGACACTACCTTTGGAAGGAACTTAGGATTTGTATGCAGGGCAACCCCGTCCCTGTGAAAAATAAGATAAGGCTCTTTACACATCAGAGTCTGCAACTCAGAAATCCTCCAAGCAGAAGTAATAGCAACTAAAAATAATGCTTTCCAAGACAGAAAGCGGAGTTTGCAACTTGCGGCAGGTTAAAAGGGAGGCAAAGTAAGTTTCTCTAAGACAAAAAGAAGGTCCCAAGGAGGAACAGAGTCCCTCCTTGGGTTTGATGTGCAGGATACTCCTTAAAAGGTCTTGCACAAGTCCAGTTGTGCCACAGCTTTCCCATCCTGCAATGCGTGATAGGCTGAAAGCGCAGAGAGATGTACCTTAAGGGATGAGTAGCAGAGACCCATATCGGATAGGGAAAGTAGGTACTCCAGCATAGACTCCACCGGACAGAGAAAAGGATCCAAGGAATGGGTGGAAGCCCACAAACAGAAGCGCTTCCACTTGATGGCATATGCTGCCCTGGTAGAGGGTTTTTTCACTGCCACAAGCACCTCTGCCACCCTAGGGGATACCCCAAACCTGTCTCTAATCAGGTCTGCAAGAGTCATGCATGCAGATGCAGAGACCTCAGGTTGGGATGCACTATTGCCCCTTGTTTCTGGGAGAGCAAGTGAGTGGACAGGGGTGAGGAGACCTGTGGTTCCCGATGCTAACTGTTGTAGCAGCGGGAACCAGATCCTTCGAGGCCAGAAGGGTGCTATTAAGATCATGCGAGCACCTTCTGCCTGCAGTTTGAGCAGTACCATCTGCAGAAGTGGAAAGAGAGGGAAGGCATACAGAAACCTTCCTGTCCAAGAGCGGGACAATGCGTAGCACCAGAAAACACCAGACCTTGGATCTAGCGAGCAGAAATTGGGCAGCTGGTGTTGAGTGGGGATGCAATGAGGTCCAGTTCTGGCTGACCCCATCTTTCGAAGAGGTTGTCTATGACTTCCTGCAGTAGCTCCCATTCATGACTTTGAGACTGAAAGTGGCTTAGACCATCTGCGAGTACGTTGTGAATACCTGGTACGTGGACCGCTGTGATGTCCAGGTTGTGATCTACTGCCCAATGTCAAACTCTCATGGCCTCTCTGCATAGGGGGTAAAAGTGAGTGCCCCCTTGTTTGTTGAGATAGAAAACTACTGGAGTGTTGTCTGACTGAACCAACAGTGGACCCGGCAAAAGCATCTCTTAAAAGGCCTGCAAGGCATATAGGACTGCGCTCATCTCCAGTATGTTGATACAGAGAGCACGTTCCGGAAAAGTCCAAGAGCCCCTCATCTGGTGGGAGGCCAGGTGTGCTCCCCAGCCGAGCCCCGAAGTGTCTGTGGTTAGGATCTGCTGGGGGTTGGGATGCTGAAATGGAACCACGGTGTCCAGGCAAGAGGGAGTGATCCACCATGCCAGAGATTGAATAACTGCACTGGAGGATCGAACCAGATGATCGAGATTGTCCGTGCTCTGATCCCACTGAACTCTGAGGTTCCACTGCAATACCCTCATATTCAGGAGTGCAAGGGGAACCACTGCAATGGCTGTGGCCATGTGGCCTAAAAGCTGAAGTACCACTCTGGCTGGTACTGGATTGGTAGTCATCACTCTTCGAATAACTGTTCTCAACTTGTCTGCTCGGTCCCGGGAGAAAGGCCTCTTCTTGGACGGCCTCCAGGACTGCTCCTATGTACTGCAGCCATTGGCTAGGCCAGGGGCATGACTTGGGGAGGTTCAGGGTGATGCCCAAGTCTTGAGGAAGCTCAAAGATCTCTCTTATTGATTGATGCAGCTGGTCCTCCGACGAGGCTATCAGAAGTCAGTCATCCTGGTAGGGGTAAACATAGTGTCCCCTTCTCCTGAAGGTTGCTGCCACTACAGCTAGGCAGTTGGGAAAGGCTCTTGGCACTGATGAGAGGCCAAATGGCAGCACCCTCAGCTGATAGTGTTCTCCCTGGAAGATGAAGTGGAGGTACTTCCTGTGGGACAGCAGGATCTTTATATGCATATAAGCATCCTGCATGTCCAGGGAGCAGAGCCAATCCCTTTGGTGGATCATGGGCAACAGGCCAGGCAGTGTCACCATCCTGAACCTTCTGTACTTGATGAAAATGTTCAGTCAGATCGAGGATGGGACGAAGGTTCCCTGTCTTCTTTGGAGCCAAGAAGAAGTGGGAATTGTATCCCCTGCCCCTTTGACTGGGGGGGTACTACCTGAATCACCCTTTTTTCGAGCAGGGCCTGGATTTCTGCCCTTATCAGAGCTGCATGGGATGGGGAGCAGTGAGAGGGAATGGGCGGGTTGTCTGGTAGAATCTGTGTGAATTCCAGAACACACCCTCTTTCGATGACCTGGAGTACCCACTGATCAGTAGTAATGTTGGACCATCCTCTGAGGTAGAGGGAGAATCTCCCGACTACTGCCTCCCCTTGAGCCTCTGATGAAGGAGGAGTGGGGCTGGCAGACAGTCATGCAGAGGTGGAGGGTGCAGGCAAGGGAGCTCTGGCAGCTTTTGCACTTTTTGGGCCCTGAGAGTCGGAAGGCTGTGGAGGGCCCCCTTGCTTGAAACCTCCTTTTTGTGGCTGACGACGCTTTCCTTGGTTACCCTGGTGTTTGTGAAAAGGACTGCGTCTTGTGGTAGGCGGCTCTGATTTGTACATCCTATGGACATTGGAGACTGCCTTCCCAAAGTCCTGTAATCAATTTTTCAGTGTCTTGGCCAAAGAGGATTGGCCCTTCAAAGAGTGTGTCCAGGAAGGCATCCTGTAGGTCTTGCCGGAACCCCGAGACTGCAGCCAGGCATGCTGTCTCATGCACACTCCTGTGGCCACTGCTCTGGCAGCCTTGTATGCCGAGTCATAGGAACTCCTTAAGACATGTCTGTCTATGTCACTGCCAGATTGCACAACGCCATGAGTTCAGATTTGCTATCTGAGTTAAGTTGGGCCTTGATTAGATTTAAGGCCTTGGCCCACAAGAATTGTTTGTAAATAACCAAGTGGGCCAAACAATTTAGTGATCTGACTGTGCAGGTGGCCGATGAGTAAACTTTACAGCCCATCTGATCCAGCTTCTTAAGTTCAGGGTCTGGGGCTGAGAACTCATGTGCTTCAGGTGTTGTGCCCTGCCATGTACCGCAGTAAGTACCATGGAGTCAGCCTTTGGTTGCTCACCGAGGTGAGACTCCCCCTTTCGCATTTTGTATAGGCAGTCCACCTTCCTAGGGATGGCCGGAGTGGTGGATGGATGTTTCCAGCCTAACTTGGTAACATCCTAAAAGGGCTCTACAAACAGAGGGACGACCAAAGGTTTTGGGCTGCTTGAGCCAAGGAACTTGGCCAGCCAGCGGCGTTCAGAGTCAAGCTCCTCTGTGTCCCACTGGTTGTGTGCCTGTATGTGACGCTTTATGTCCAGGAAGGACGGGTCATCCGGGGGTGACCTGGGGAAGTCTTTTTTGTAGTCCAGTGGGGGTAAAGGCAACTCGTCCTCGGAGGAGTAACAGCAGGAGGAGGAGTCCCCAGAGTCTTCCCCAGAGAAAGAGGGTGGATGTCCCTTAGAGGGGGGAATGGATGATGGGTGTCTCCTGTGGTCACTAGGGGCAGATGACACCCAATCATTATCCCCGGATGTTGGTCTTTCTGGTCCCTGAGGCAAGGACTCCATAGGAGGGGCCGGAGGTGGGAGTCCTCTAGGGGGTGGGGATGGCTCCTGTGGTCTAGGTTACAGATCTCCCTTAATAGTAGTCCACCAGGAATTAAACAATGCCCCTACCTCTGCCAGTGGGACTGGCTGTGCTGGCAGTGGGGTGGGGATATCAGAGGGTTCTGGTGTCGGTTTCTGTGGAGCGGTCGGTCCTGTTGCCTTATCCCCAGGCTCTTTGCCCTCGGGCATTGGGCCTCTCGGTGTCCTGTCCTCTGGGGGATGGACGTCCAGTGTCTCAGGAGGAGGCGAAGGGCTCAACCCATGGTCGACAGGCCCTGGCATCCAGTCCTTAGGTGCGTGACCTCTCACTTTATCCGCCGCCTGGTCTTTGGGAGCAGATGGCCGCTTAGGTGGGGGTGCCTGGTCCATTTCTGAGGCTGAATTGGAAGGTCCCGTGGTCTGATGACCTTCCGAGGTGGATGCTGTCCTTTCCTCGGGTGGAGGAAGGTTTTTGGGGGCGCTCGGCATCTTGGCATCTGGAGGAGTCGCCTGACCCTTTGTGCCTGTCGGACGACCCTGACGTCTTACAAGCAGAAGAATCCGACTTCTGGCCTGAAGAAGACACCTGTCCATCTGGCTTAGACCCAAGCAATGGCTTGTAGGGCTGTAGAACCAGGGACACAGGGGAGGACGAAAGCTCATGGCTGGAAGACTCTTTGCCCTGTGGATGGGAGGAGGCAGCAGTCATCTTGGTGGTCGCCCCGGGAAGGGTTAAGGAACTGGGGAGGACAGACTCCGACCTCCCAATGAAGGTGGAGGATGCAGAGGTCTTGGGTGGGGACCTATAATGGGACTGTGACTTGGCTCGATCCCTGTCCTTATGGTGGTGTTTCCTGCTCGATCTCTTCTCTCTGAGGGAGGAGTTCCTGGCTGAAGAAGAAGAGCTGTGTCCAGACTGGGTCCTCTGAATCGCAGCTACTTGCTGTTCCAGAAGACAAGCCTTTAAGGATTTGAGGTGGCAAATGCAAGTCTTTTTGTTAAACTTTTGGCAGTGCGGGCAGTCGTCCAGCTTGTGGTCTGGGCCTAGGCAGATTAGGCAGGCTGAATGGCAGTCTCGCGCCAGGATCTGCTTGCCGCATGCACACTTAGACTTGCGTCGCTGTGAAGATGGAGAAGACATGCAATGTAATGCAGACTAAAGCAAGGAAAATTCATATGAACGATAACTGCGCAGAGCGCAAAATGGTGGTCAACCGTGGCAGAGACATCCGTGGAGCGGATACTAGCAGGTCGACAGCAGGAAAAGAACTGGGGTGGTCCTGGGGAGACTGCCCCCTTTTTACCAGAGGGGACATCAGGGCGGGGCTGACATCAGGGGGTGGTCCCCCGCCTTGAACTGTTAGCTAGACGTTCTCCGTGGGGTCCTACTGCCTGGCGGCATAGTCCTTATGGTGTTACCTGTTGCAAGAGCTCCCTCTCAAAGTAAAATCTGTGATATACTGACTCAGGATGGACAACAACTTATACTTACAAATAAACATAAATGTCTTGGAGTTAAATTGGACAGTTTACTGACT
This sequence comes from Neoceratodus forsteri, assembly GCA_016271365.2. Lineage (NCBI taxonomy): Eukaryota > Metazoa > Chordata > Ceratodontiformes > Ceratodontidae > Neoceratodus > Neoceratodus forsteri. The sequence goes on along the minus strand of CM057450.1, from coordinate 1,147,606,146 downwards.
TTTGAAGAGCACATTGATTACATAACAAAAAAAAGTCAATGCTAGAATAGGTGCTTTGAGAAGGTCATCATCTATAGTTATCCCCTCATATATGAAATATGATTGCAGTACAACTTATCATGCCTGTGCTGGAGTATAGCAACTTCGTTTATGGATTTGCAGGGAAACAAGATACTGGATAAAGTCAACCATACATACAACAGACTTGTAAGATTAGTATTGAATTGTCTATTTAAAACTCATCATTGCCTCATGTTCCATCAGTTGGGGTGGGACAGTTTGTCTCTCCAATTTAAGAAGCAATATATGATATTAGTTTATAAGGTGAGAAATGGTCTGAATAAGGGAAATTTATCTTTAGAATTTGAGATAGAAGAGCGGAGATATAATCTAAGAGATGTAAGAGGTCGAGGACTTCCAATCCCAAAAGAGAATAAAATATGGTCACATGACTTTTCAGTATACTGCAGCAAGATTATGGAATGATATTTCCCCACAACTGAGGATTTAACCTAGGATAGGACCCTTTAAAACAGCCATTAGCAAAAATTATGTGGAAGTATGTACGTGCACCTAACACTTTTGGGTTGTTAGTATTAATTGTAGTTTGTGAAAAATGTACATGTAAAATGTTTGTTTATTAGGTGATTGATAATGTTAATGTGATTGATTATATGCATAGCATGCATGTTTAGAACTGTATGTATGAGATTATGTGCAATATGGTAACTTTGTATCAACTGATTACATATTGTTCTTTAGCTGTTTTTGTCAGTGAATGTATGTATATTGTTATGGACTGCAAGTAAGATTGTTTTATACAGGACAACTTTGTAAATAGGTCCTTTGGGCCTAAAGTTCTTATCTTGTTTAAAAAAAACAGTTTTAACTAACTAAACAACAAGCTAACATGGCCAGTCTAACCCCTCACCATCCAGTATTCTGTGCATGGATTCCATTTCCCTAAGTGCATTATTTTGCACTTCTTGGCTTTGAATATCAACTTCCGTACCTTAAACCATCTCTCTAGTTTCTATTGGTCCTTCTGGAGCTCAAGCACCGTAATCTACCCTGCAGCATAGTTTTGTGTTGATAGCAAAGAGACACAACTTTTAATGGATACCTTCACCTACGGTATGTCATTTATAACATATTAAATAGGATAGGTCCCACGATAGATTCCTGTGGCAGTCTGCTTGTGACCTCTAAGTCCTTGATTCGACCCACTTCACTACTACCCTTGGTTGCCCCCCCCAAGTCAACTTCCTACTCACCAAACTAAAACCCGTTCTGCTCCAAAGTCCATCAACTGCTTCAGCAGTCTCCAATGCGTCACCAAATCGAACGTCTTGCTGAAGTCAAAGTGGAGCAAACCTACCACCTATCCTCTGTCAATCGCTTTCTTAGCCCAATAGAAAAACAGTATCAGGTTAGTCCAGTATGACCTCCTTGACACAAAACAATGCTGCTTGATGTCTGGCAGTTAGTTGTTCTCTATGTATTGTATGCAAAAAAGTTTTCCTTGGCTATGGTCTTCATTAGCTTATCTACAATGGAGATAAGGCTGGCAGGCCTGTTGTTGCCAGGATCCTCCCCCCCCTCTTGTGGAGTGGTACTATGTCAACAGAATCTCCAATCCACTGGCAGCACTCCAGACTTCAGTGAGTCATTGAACAGGTTAATGGTACTGCCCATTCTGTGACCGATTTCCTGAGTACCCCTGGGTGCAGGCCATCAGGACTTGGTGCCTTTTCTACACTGAGAGCTTCTAGACCCTTTTTTAGCCTGCTAACTAAAATCTATACTTGTCCCATTTCCTGTGTGGTCTTGATACCACTCTCTAGCAGAGGACTATTGTCCTTCACTGTGAATACGGAGCAGAAGTAATTGTTTAGTACATATGCCTTCTGCTTGTCTTCTTCCACTATGTCTCCCTCATTTACCTTCTTCCCCTTGTGTGCCTCAAAAACAGTTTTCCCCCACCTTTTACTCCCTCAGCAATCCACAGCTCTGTGTCTGCTTTGCCCTGCTGATTTCCATCCAGCCTTGCCCTTCTGACTTTAGCTTGACGATCCTGAGCGGCTTTCTACCCCTTGTTCCTCTTGTACACAGTGAAGGCCCTTTTTTTTCACCCTCAGAGAATCCCTCACCCACTTCAGAACCAGATCAGACTTTTGTGTTTGTTCCTTTTCATGACTTTTCTTGCACAAAATTCAGTCCCCTCTAGGAGTGCCCCCTTAATTCTGCCCCATTGTTCTTCCACCCTTTGATCTGGTCTACCCCTGCCAATCTTTACCTTACTAGTTGCCGCATCATCTCAAAATCTGCACACCATAGGTCCACAACCACTGTCTTTAAGGGGATCCACTGTTCCCCCTGCCAGTTCGCTCGACAAAGTGTTGTGGTCACTCAACCCTAACAATTTCCTGACACTCACTCCACCCACCATCTATGAACTGGTGAGCACCAAGTTGAGTATGGCATCTTCCCTTAGTGCAGACTTCATAATCTTTCCCACTACAGACCTCAAATGGACTGGTCTACAATTTCCTTGCGTATCCTTTCTTTCACTATTGTGTAGCAGGTCTACGTCCACTGCCCTTCAATCCCTAGGGACCACCCTGTATCCAATAAGCAGCTGAATATGTCTGCAAGTGGTCCTATTCTTATTTCCACTTCTTCCTAAAGCATTCTAGGTTGTAAGCCATCAGGTCCTGTAGATGTGTCTGCTTTCAACCCTTTAAGATTTTCCAACACCTTATTCCCTGTTTCAATGCCACTGATTTACAGTGGTCAAAGTAATGAAATTCCATTTTCAGGACTTTAAACTCCAGGAATTGCACCAGTGATTGTTAGTCTAATTTCCACATTTTACAGGGATTCCACTGTCATCCTTTTAGTACGTATTGTGACAGGGTTGAATAGGACACTGTCCCAGTTGTTATGGAGAGTTTGAATGCAGGGATCCGTTTTATTCTTTCCTTTCCTGTCTCTTGTCTGTCTGGTTGCACAACCAAATTTCCTCATGAGACCTAGGATTTGATCACCCCGACAGTCTCGGAATTCTTTGCCTCTCACTGTCTCTCAGTCTTCACTTGCTGTTTCTGTCTTTTCTTCCCTTGCATATCTGCTGGTATAAAAATATATGCAAATCATTATGTGGGAAATGTAACTGATATTGGGATCCCTTTGTTTAGAAATTATATAGTGTTACTGTTGAAATGTATGCAATTATAGTTTGAGATGATTGCAAAAAGCTTTTGGGAATTCAAGGAGTTAACCTGAGAGCAGTTTTTAAACCCTTTTTCAGAAGCTGTGGAGAAGAGGCCTCAGTCCTGGGACACTGTGTTCTTGCTGCACCTGCCTAACACTTACAAGAACACTGGAAATTTACAAGAACATTTTAGAAAAAAACAGGATGCTTGTTAAGGAGGGGGGTTGTAAAGACTTATGAAAGCGAGAGAGCTGCAATGTTTTGAGAGACAAAGACACATAGAGATTGAAGGAAAACTCTGATGGATGTTCTCTGTTTATTCTGCCTTTGTTTATTTATTTCGTTCTTGTTGACCGGGTAAGTGCACTAGACAAATCCTGCCTATTTTCAGGCACGACCCGGGGGAGGGGGATACAGATGAATGCCAACTGACCTTGAACCAGATTAAGCTGTTGGTAGTATTTTTAGTGAATGAGGGAAATTTGGCCAGGACACCGGGGAAATTCCCCTATTCTTTTCGATAAGTGCCATGGGATCTTTAACATCCACCTGAACTACCACCAATCCAGGCAGATGGGACCTCGGTTTAACGTCTCATCCGAAAGACGGCACCTCAGAAGTGCAGCACTCCTCTCATGCTGCACTACAGTGTCAGTACTGGGATATTAACCCAAGTGCCAGATGTGGGAACTGAACCCACAGCCCTCTGATCTCCCCGGCCTCAGAGGCAAAAGTGCTAAATAGTTATTCTGAACAATTATTTTATTTTATTACAATTAATGGTCTTCCCTTTTTCCCATAGGGAAACCGTGGCGTAATTTGCCGTTATAAAGGAGCATTTATAACGGCAAACACGCGCACGGTTTTCCCCACACTGCGCATGCTCGAACTTCTCATTTGCTGTATCCTTCCGAACAGGAAACCGTGAAACCCACGATAGAGAAACTGCCACGGACACTCGCAGTAAGTAATTTTACAATTAGTTGAAATGTTCCACACAGCTACCAGATTGACCACCCTAAAATATTTTTAAATAAAGTTAAAGCAGACCTATAGCTGAGGTAATCTGATAGCAACTGTGATCTTTTTTTATTTACTTAATTGCTGAGGCGAAAAGAAGCCCAACAATTATATAAAATAAAATATGGATCTCAGTGTGTAAACTCGAATTTACACAAACCCTTGGGATTTGATGCTATGCATAAACCCCTCGGGTGTGTGTAAATTCTCGTTACACACCGAGACCCATACTTTATCCTATATGTTATTCATAATAAAACTCTTGTTGCGAATTTTACAACTGTTCCTAATTTTCCCATGCTTCCTGACCTGTGTCTTGACAACAGATGGTGTCAGCCTAAGTAGGATTTACGCCATGCATACTCTAAGTCAGGAGTTTTGTGTGTGGGTACAGGACCTAGTACCAGGGAAGCATACAGAAAGGTAAGGATTTTGCAGCAGCAAGTCCAGGAGTGGTTACCAGGAAAATGGCTCCAACCAGAGGGCAAAACGGTTCCACAGATCATCGACACATTTGTAATGGAGCAATTCATCAACATCATGCAGATGTGCAGCTTTGGGTAAAGGAATACCGACCAGAAAGTGGGGAAAAGGCTATTTGTTTGGCCGAGGACTACCAAATGGCCAGACAGACGCCACAGCAGCAAGGTAACAGCCAAACACCAGTAAGACACTCTTTTTCCCATTTAAACTCCAAGTCTGAAGAGAACTCTGGTGGGGGTAACAAATCTGTGCCCAAAGACATTATTCGCTATAACTGTAATAAGCCAGGTCATATTGCAAGAAATTGCCGTAAGAAGAGTGACACTGAAGCAGATTTGTCCTTGGCAAATTGAGGCAAGTACTTGAGATGTGAAGGTGGGGGATAAGACTACAAAGGGACTCACTGATTCAGGAAGCAGACAGTCTCTAGTGCATGCTGAAGTGCTGGGAAATCACTGCAAAAGGACCAGGTACTGGTGTCATCTGCATCCAGGGGACACTCAATACTATCCCACCACCCAAGTGACTCTGAATATTAAGGGTGTGTCACACCAAATGAAAGTGGGGGTAGTGCCTAGGTTACCAGTACCTGTGATTATTGGAAACTATCCAGGATTTACTGAATTAATCTCAGAGAAACTGAATCCTGCAGTTTCAGCAGCAGTGGTAACAACAGCTCAGGCAAAGAAAATCTCAAACGGTGGGGACACTTTTCCTTTCAGTGACTTTGAATCGGACTTATTTGAGAACAGCTCCAAGATCCGGAAATCCAAGAAAGAAAGACAATGCCTCAAGAAACTGTGGCAACAAATGACTAATGGACATAAGGGGTTAACATATGAAAATGCTGAAACTAAACTGATCACTGATTGTGATTTTCTTTCAGAACAAGCTAACAATGTTTCTCTCCAGGGTTATTTTAAGCAGCTGGGGGTAAAACCAAAACAAGGTGGACCAATGATTACAAAATGTAATGGGTTACTGTACAGAGTGGGTTAAACCTCAGACACAGGAACAGACAGAACAATTGGTTATACAACAGAAGTATAGAACAGAGTTGTTACAGATAGCACATGATAGTCCTATGGCTGGCCACTCAAGGAGGGATCACACCCTTGCCAGTTTGCTGTATAGATTTACTGGCCTGGAATTCATGAAGATGTTGCTGCCTACTGTAAATTCCTGTGCTGAGTGTCAGAAAGTAGCCCCAGTCACTAGAAAAGACAAGGTTCCCCTGGTGCCCCTACCCTTGATAGATGTGCCTTTTGAGAGAATTGCAATGGATGTGGTTGGCCCTCTAGACAAAAGAAAAGAGGGTAATATATTTATCCTGGTATTATGTGACTATGCTACTTGATACCCAGAAGCAGTTCCAATGAGTACTGTCACAGCTTCAAAGGTGGCAGCAGAGCTTGTAAAAATTTTCAGCAGAGTGGGCATACCAAAAGGAATTATTACAGATCAAGGTAATAATTGTGGTGCTGCATTACTTAAGGAGCTGTACAGACTACTAGGTATCACTGCCATAAGAACCTCCCCCATCACCCCCAGACAGTCTTGTTGAGCGTTTTAACCAAACCCTAAAATGCATGTTAAAAAGGTTTGTAAAAGGGGAATGGAAAGATTGGAACCAATACTTGCCTTACCTACTTTTTGCTTACAGAGAAGTGCCACAGGCATCAACAGGGTTTTCACCATTTGAAATGCTGTATGGTAGGCAACCTAGAGGAACACTAGATGTAATAAAAGAAACTTGGGAAGATAACCCACTCAGAAACAATCTATAACGTCTTACATGTGTGCCCTAAGAAAGAAGCTGGCAAAATATGTTGAAATTGCCCATAGTAATCAGGAAGAGGCCCCAAACCAGCAGAAGGTATATTATGACCATGGGGTAAAAGAAAAATTTTTCGAGCCAGGTGAAAAGGTTTTGCTACTGTTACCCACAACAGAAAATAAACTGTTAATGAAGTGGCAAGGGCCTTATAAAGTGCTTAGACATACTGGCACCATTAACTACAAGATTGAGACCCCTGACAGGAAAAATCCTACTAAGATATACCATGCTAACTTTCTCAAGAAATGGGCTGAAAAACTCCAAAAGCTGCTTTGCTAGTTTTGCCAGAAACTGATAAAGAAGATACTGATGTAGCTTATGATGGACTGAAACAAACTAACTGCTGATGCTGTACAGGTGAATGATCCTTAACCTCAGAGTAAACTGCAGAAATTTGTAATGTGCTAAAGACATTTAACAGTACTTTTATCACAGTACCAGGCTGAGAAAAAGGGGCCGAGCACGTAACAGTGCCAAGGAATGCTCGCCCTATTAGGCAAAAGACATGCAAGTTACCAGAGCGGTTAAGAGCTGACGTGGTTAAGGAAATGCAAAAAATGAAATTACTAGGTACCATAGAAGAGTCAAGAAGTGCTTGATCATCACCAGTGGTGATTGCAAACAAAAAAGAAGGTGGTGTAAGAATCTGCCTTGATTTTAGGAAACTTAATCAAGTGTCAGAATTTGACAGTTATCCTATGCCCAGAATAGATGATTTGGTGGACAGACTGTGTAGTGCAAAGTATATCAGTACCCTCAATATCACCAAGGGTTACTGGCAAATCCCTTTCGCTAAAGAATCCAGAGACAAAATTGCATTTGCCACTCCTGTTGGATTCCATCAGTTCACTACCATACCGTTTGGTTTACATGGTGCACCCACTACATTCCAGCGTTACATGGATGTAATTTTATCCCCTCATACTGGTTATTGTGCTGCAAGCCTGGATGATGTTGTGGTGTATAGTCCAGACTGGAAAAGCCACCTGGAACACCTACGAGCAGTTATCCAGTTGATCAAAAAGGCAGGTCTTACAAGTAATCCTACCAAGTGTGCATTGGGCATGCAGGAAACCAGATATTTGGGCTACGTGTTGGGAAATGGAGAAGTTAAGCCAGAAATTTCTAAAATAGAAGCTGTAGCTAACAGCCCTGTCCCTTAAAACAAAGAAACATGTTGGGTCATTTTTAGGGCTGGCCGATTGTTATCGGAGATTTGTTCCCAGCTTTGCTGAGTTAGCTACTCCCCTCACTGAACTCACGAAAAAATGGTACCCAAATAATGTGAAATGAACCCCAGAGTGTGATGAAGCTTTTCAAGCCATTAAGGCTGCATTATGTTCAGCCCCTGTTTTAAACAGCCCTGATTTTGAGAAACCATTTTTGTTACAAACAGATAGAGGTAGGTCTAGGTGCAGTCCTGAGTCAAAATATAGATGGGACAGAACATCCTATCCTGTACATAAGTAGGAAGTTGCATGACAGAGAGAAAAAGGTACTCCACCATTGAAAAGGAATGTTTAGCAGCAAAGTGGGCCATGGAGTCCCATAAGTTTTAGTTGCTAGGAACTGACTTTGTACTTACAACAGATCACAATCCTCTCTGTTGGCTTAACCAAATGAAATATAAAAATTCCAGACCTCACAAGGTGGTACCTGGCACTACAGCCATTTAAATTCAAGGTGATACACAAATCTGGTAAAGAGAATAGCAATGCCGATTTTCTGTCTAGATACGGGTCAGGAATTGAGGGTTCTGAAGGTTGAAAAACAAATGTATGAGTTTAAACTTTACAGTTTGCTGTACTGTTATAGAAAAAAGGATACTGCACATGTGCTTAATTTCTGAAAGTTAGAAGCTAATGGTAGAGAATTAATAGAAAGTTTTGGAAACCTGTTTGATAAAACAGGTTCCCTCTTAAGGAGGGGGGTGTATGTGACAGGGTTGAATAGGACCCTGTCCCAATTGCTATGGAGAGTCTGAATGCAGAGATCTGTTCTATTCTTTCATGTCTCTTGTCTGTCTGGTTGCACAACCAACATTTTCTCGTGAGACCTGGGATTTGATCACCCCGATAGTCTCGCAATTCTTTGCCTCTCACTGTCTCTCAGTCTTCCCTTGCTGTTTCTGTCCTTTCCTCCCTTGCATATCTGCTGGTATAAAAAATATATGCAAATCATTATGTGGAAATGTAATTGATATTGGGATCCCTTGTTCAGAAATTATATAGTATTACTGTTGAAATGTATGTAATTATAGTTTGAGATGATTGCAAAAAGCTTTTGGGAACTCAAGGGGTTAACCTGAGAGCTGTTTTTAAGCCCTTTTTCAGAAGCTGTGGAGAAGGGGCCTCAGTTCTGGGACACTGTATTCTTGCTGCACCTGCCTGACACTTACAAGAACACTGGAAATTTACAAGAACATTTTAGAAAAAACAGGATGCTTGTTAAGGAGGGCAGTTGCAAAGACTTATAAGAGAGAGAGACAGAGAGAGAGCTGCAATGTTTTGAGAAACACAGAGATTGAAAGAAAACTCAGATGGATCTTCTCTGTTTATTCTGCCTTTGTAAATAGTTATTCTGAACAATTTTTATTTTATTTTATCGTTATTCACAATAAAACTCTTCCTGTGAATTTTACAACTACTCCTGGTTTTCTATGCTTCCTGACCTGTGCCTCGATGACTTGTGTACAAGTAATCAAAGTAAAAAAGGCTTGATATACAGAGCATTAAATGAAGCAAACTGAAAACGGTACAGGAAATAAGTGTAAATAAATTACAACTTCTGTAGAATTATTGATCTGTTATAAAATGCCACATTCTGTAAAATTCTTTGTTTTTATCAGTGTGCAGGCAATCGAAATTCTGGAAATTACTGGGGTTTTCGGTAAAAAACCAAAACCAGTGGCCTTGCCTATTATTTTGGCCATGCTACATGAGCACTTGGATTTGTGTCTTCCCATCTTAACCCCACATTCTGGTAGTGGCCCATCATTCTCCCTAGTAAAGAAGGAACAAAAATATTTGCTGAGTATCTCTGCTTTTCTTTTGCTCTTCTCCTCCCATCTTTCTTCAGTCTTTAACCTCACAATACCCGATTTAACCTTGTGCATCTCCCGGATATAACTGAAGAACACCTTTTCCCCTTGCTTCACTCCCATAGCAAACCCAAGTTTCATCTCAGCCTCGGTTTCCCTCACATTCTTGCTGGCTACCTTTGTTGCCTACAAGTATTTCTCTCTGTCTTCCCCACTTTGGCTTCCTTTGTACATCAGGAGTGCCCTCCTTTTGGCTCTTAACCACCATCTTTACTTCGGTTATGAACCACATTGGCCCCCTGCCCTTTTTCCCTTTGACACCTTCTCTTTAAGCATGTCCCATACCCCTACTATGTTTGACAGTTTGGTGGTCACTACCTAGACTCCAGCACCACTGTTCTCAATAAACTGATTCCAGAACTACTACATTTTGGATTGTCTTACTATTAGTAAGCACCAGATTCCACCAGAGTCCCTTCCCTTTGGGATCTGACCCACCCCCTGGCATGCTCTATGGCAGTGCCTGTCGGCTGGGCATGCTATTTCCCTTTTCCTTTGTAGGGGGAGACTGAAGAACTTCTTGTTGTAATACAGTGAACCTATAGCTTGTGCATAGCCCTGGTTCCTCAGGCTTGGACTTCTCTCACTCCTTCTCACCCTTCCCCCCCAATTGTTGCCCACACCCTTCTCTGGCTTGTGGTGACCCTGCATGTGGCAGAGGTTATAGCTCTCAAGTGGCACATTTCAGCCCTTGCAGCTTCCCATTCTGCCCTCATGGCCTGGAATCTCCTGCAGTGGAGACAGTAGCTGAACTCCCAAAGCACCCTCTGGTTCACCACTATCTCACATCCCCTCCACTCACCCTAGCTTCCACTGATGTGTCTCCCCTGCATCACTGTGTGCATATACTGGTTGTAGCTGTGTTTTGAGATTAGTGTGTTTCTTTCAGACCTCCCAGGACTCGGGCTCCATGCACTGTTTTTATTGTTCACAGTACTGTATGTACTGTTAGGCTATGCTAGATAAGGTAACCCTAGGACCCCCCTAGGACCCCCTACAGAGCCTGTCTTACTCAGTTACAATTTGCTTTGTAAGACTTCCCCAGACAGGGTGTTTCTAGGATCCCTTTACCCAACCTGCCTTGCCACATAGAACTGTACTAGGAGCTACCTACAACTTTCAGCATTCCCTGCAGAACTGCAGACCCTCCTGCAGAGATCCTCCCAATGATTCTTAGGCAGAGTCCCACTCCTACTCTGTGCCAGTCACATGATGGTACACCTAGCGATGGGACATTTGCAGTCGTGTGACTTAAACATCCTGTCTCCGCTATGCCTGCTTTAGCCCCTTCCCCAATCAGACACCTGTTTCACAAGTTGTAATTAACAATCCAACCCACAAGAGACTGCAAATATTCTCCCAGCTACAGTAGGTTCCTCTTCCTGACCACTACACGTTACAGAAACAGACCCAAAACACTGACCTGAAAGCATTTACTTTGCCCTCCTCACTCACACAGACTCGTTCACTCACAAATACCTTTTAAGTATGAAATAAAATAAATCACCTTTTCTAGTTTAGGTTGAGTGGTCTGGTTCTTCCTTCCTCTCTGGTCTCCTTAGTCAGCCGAAAGAAAAAAACAAAGAAATGAGAAAGAACATGACAAAAATCATCATAGGCATTTTCCTCTAGCCAATGAAAAATAGACGGCGAAAGAAAAATCCCACACACATGATACAGGCAGTGCCGACGTACTTTAACATGTGTGGTCCCAGTTAGGCAAAAGTTTGAGAGGTCCTGATGCTGACGGCTTACAGTTCCAAAGGTGTGGTTATATGGAGGGAGATGTCCTTGAAGAAGATCTATGGTGACCCTATAAATGGCAGAGAGAAAGCCTGCAAGGGGGTAGAAAGTTGGACACCTACCCCTAAGTGAACTGCTCCAGCTGCTGAAGAATTTTTTAAATACTCAGTAGAGATTTGTTCTGCACGCATCAAATATTCTGCTGTCTTTTTCTTAACTGCTTCTCGTCGTGTTGGATTTGTTTCACCTGGAAGAAACAATTCACAGCTGCATCAGATTCTCCTGGAAAGTCATTTCTTTGATTTGTACTTTATCACATTTCCCACCATTTTTCCATATCCCAGACCTCAAACCCAGGAAACAACTGCCACACAGTGTCTTAGTTGAAGTTCCTCTATTGTTTTTAAGCAAGTGTAGCTCTGGTGACTGAAGAATGAGAAAGACAAGTTACTCACCTGTAACTGTAGTTCTAGGAGTGGTATATGGTGTACATCCACACTTTCTGGAAGAATGTGTTTCCTCTTTAAGACTTGCTGGAAGGTCTTCAAGCTAGCTCCTCCCACCCGGGTGTTAGCCTCCTTGGAACCGCCCCATGATGTCAGATCTGACCCGCTGGAAGTCAGACCAGTGTGCCACTTGCCAGGGGAGGTAGGGTGGGTTGTGTGGATGTACACTATATACCATTCCTAGAACTACTGAGTAACTTGTCTTTCTAGGAGTGTGGATATGGTGCACTATCCACACTTCTGGCAGACTTCTAGCAGTTCTTTGGGAGGAGGGGGCAAGGCGCACACCCCCTACTTAGGGAACAGAGATTGGAGAACCAAGGCCCCAAAACCAGCATCCCAGTGTGACTCAAGGTCGATGTGGTAATGGGAGATGAAGGTGTGTGCTGATTTCCAAGTAGCAGCCCTGCAGATCTCCTGGATATGGATGTCCCTGGAAGCAGCCACTGAGGCCGCAGTATGTCCGATGGAATGAGCCCTAAGCCCTATGTGAGGCTCCCTACCAGCCACCCTATAGCAGAGGTCGATGCAGGAGACTATCCACCTGCCAATCATCCACTTTGCTGCCAGTCTGCAAGGTGCAGCTTCACCCTAGGTGACAAACAGCTGGTGAACCTCTCCCCAAACTCCATCCCTGCACTCCCTGTAGTAGGTGAGTGCACGCCGCAGGTCCAGAGTATGGAGCCTGTGCTCGGCCTCTGAGGTGTGATTGGTGAAGTACACCAGGAGATTGATCACCTGGTTAGGGTGAAACTCTGAGGCAACTTTCAGAAGAAACTTCAGGTTGGGGCAAAAGACAACCTTGTCCCTGTGGAAGACCAGGTAAGGAGACTCCACCGAGAATGCCTGGAGCTCACTGATCCTTCTGGCGGATGTGATGGCCACCAAGAAGGTAGTCTTTGTTGACAGATAAGACATCTCACACCTGTGCATTGGTTCAAATGGCTTATCAATGAGCAATGCCAACACCAGTAACATGTCCCAGGGTGGTGGTGGTTCACACACTGGAGGGAAAATGTGGTCAAGCCCTTAAAGAAGCACCCAACCACCTTCTCCTGTGCCACTGTCTGCATACCAGCCTGTGCCCAGTATGCAGAGATGGCTGCCAGGTACACCCTGAGGATCATCGATTGAAGGCCCAACTGAGAGAGGGACCACAAGTAATCGAGGATGCAAGACACAGGGCAGGACAGGGGGCCAAGCTCCTTGCCCTCGCACCAAATGGAGAATCTCTTCCATTTGAAGGCACAGCATCGACGGGTCGACTCCTTCTGAGAGGCCTCAACCACATGGAGCATCTCGATGCAGAGACCCAGAGCCTGTAACGCTAGCCCCTCAGGAACCAAGCTGGCAGGTGCAGGGACTGAAGGTCCAGGTGGAGGACCTTCGCCAAGAGCATGAGAGCAAGTCCATGGGTGAAGTGGCAGACGCCACAGAGGCCTGTTGCTAAGGCTGAGGAGATCTTGATATCAGAATTACATGGTCAGTCCAGAACCACCAGGATCATCTGTGCCTTGTCCCTCCGAGCTTTGATCAGGACCTTGTGAATCAGAGGAAAAGGAGTGAAGGCATAAAGGATGCCCAGAATCCAGAGCCTCATGAAGGCATCCCACAGCAACGTTCCCCGCTGAGGGGGGTGGGCACAAAACTGCCTCAGCTTGGCGTTCTACTGTGAGGCAAACAGATCCAGCAGAGGGATGTCCCACTGGGAGAACAGACGGTCTACTACCTCCTGATGAAGAGATCACTCGTGTGATGCCTTGCCTACTCAGCTAAGGGTGTCCACCAGCTGACTGGACCCTCCAGCCACATGAATGGCCAGGAGGTCGGCCTTGAGGCTGAGCACAAGGGTCCAGATGTGGCGAGCTTCCCTGCACAGAGGTAGGAATAGGTTCCGACCTGCTTGTTGAGGTAGTACATGGTTGCCATGTTGTCTGTCTGGACCTGGATGACCTGACCCCGGAGATGTGGAGCGAAGGCTATCAGGGCCAAGCGAACAACAGGAAGCTCCAGCAGGTTGATGTGACATCGGGACTCCTAGGGGGAACAGAGGCCATGGACACTGTGTTCCCCCAGGTGGGGACCCCAGCCCACCAAGGAGGCATATGTCGTGACAGTGACCATTGACTCTGGGTGGACAAATGGGACTCCTTCCTGTAAATGTTCTGGGATCAACCACCACTGGATGGCATCCCATATCTGCTGGGTCACTGTGACTGGCTGGTCAAGGTGGCCCTGATGCCAAGGCCACTGACGGGCTAACCCCCACTGCTGGTGACACATTCTCCAGTGGGCTCAATGGACCATGATGGTGCAGGCCACCATGTAGCCCTGGTAGGGCACTATTGCCCAACCTGAAATGATCAGGAAAAGGAAGAAAGATCCTCCACCATGTCCTCCAGGAGCCAGGCTCAGGATTGGCAAGAGTCAAGTTCTGCCCCGAGGAAGTGAATCGCCTGTGAGGGGACAAGTTCAAACTTGGCCTCGTTGACCAGGAGGTCAAGGCTTAAACAAGTCTGGAGGGCCAAGTCCCTGGACCACTTCACCTCCACCCTGGAGGGGCCTCAGGGAGGCTGCCACCACTGCAATGCATTTGGTGAAGACCCTGGAGGCCGAGGAGAGGCCAAAGGGCATAGCCTGGAACTTGTAAAGGGTCCCCTCCGCATGGAAAGCACAGTTACGTAAGAACTTACTGTAACAGTAGATCTTCGAGAGAAGCTCTTGCAGCAAGCAACAGCGATAGGACTGAAGGTGCTAGGCACCAGTACCCCATGGAAAACTTCTAACTAGCAGTCTACAGAGGGGGACCACCCCCGCCAATGTCCGCCTATGCTATAAAAGGGGCGGTCCCCCAGACCTACCTCAGTTCTCCCACCAGAGAGACCAGCATGCAAAACAAGTAAAGAGATCCGTGGCAGTTCCTCAGAGCCAAGGAAATGAATAACCAATGCAAAGGAGAAGTAGCAAAAGGGGGAAGGAGGGAGGAAAAGCAGCGCCTGTTGCAAGAGCTCCTCTCGAGGATCTACTGTTACGGTAAGTTCTTACATAACTGTAATATCTTGCTTTGACGGGGCTCTTGCAGCAGGCAACACCAGTAGGACTGAGTCCCAAGCAGTACCAGAACTGACCAAAAGTCAGCCGGGAAGAGGCAAACAGACAACAGAAGGCTGTTCAGGGAAGAAGGCCCTGAAGGACAGCTAGTCCAAAACTGGCCCTATGCCTGGAGGCAATGTCCAAGCTGTAATGGTAGACAAAGGTGTGAACTGAACTCCAAGTGGCAGCTGCACAGTTGTCTGCAGCAGACACATTTCAGAAGGAGGCAGTAGAGGGCGGCCATACCCCTGGTGGAGTGACCCTTGACTGCCCCACGTAAGGGCTTGTCATACTTGCGGTAACAGAAGACAATGCAATTTGCCAAGTATTTAGAAAAACACTACTTCAAAACAGGAGCCCCTTCTCTCCCTTACAGGTGAAAGAAACAAACAACTGATCAATCTTGCGAACCAGCTGGGTGCGATTAGGGTAATAAAGCAGCACCCTATGAACATCTCAAGTATACAACAAGGCCTCCCCTGATTGGAATATTCAGGGAAATAAACAGGTAGGCAGGTAGGCCTAGGCATATCAGGCAAGAGGAGTGTCCATTCTTGGCAGGAATCTGCTTGCCACAGGCACACTTCGTTGGCCGGTTAGAAGATGACATAACCCTGAAAAGAAAAACATAGAAATTTGATGTTACCACTGAGAAAAAAGAAAGAAAAGAATTGCGGGTAAATGCGAGTAATGGTGGTCGACTGAAGCAGGCATCCGTGGAGATCTGACGAGTGTGGGTCGATGGCGGGAAAAGAACTGGGGTAGGTCTGGGGGACCACCCTTTTATAACACAGGCAGACGTCAGCGTGCTGACATTGGCGGGGGCAGTCCACCACTGCAGACTGTTAGCTAGAAGTTTTCCGTGGGGTCCTAGTGCCTGGTGCCTTTAGTCCTACTGGTGCTGCCTGCTGCAAGAGCCCCCTTGAAGTAAGAGCCGAAGGAACCACCAGTGGGATGGATGGATAGGGATGTGAAAGAAGGTGTCGAGGAAGTCCAGGGAGTAGAACCACATATCCTGCACCAGGGACGGAATTATCTGTTTCAGAGTGATCATTCTGAAGGTGGGCAACCACAGAAACTTGGTCGTGCAGATCTAAGGTGAGGAGCCAGTCCCCCCCAACCCGTCTGTTTTGGAACCAGAAAATATCTGGCGACGAACCCTGGATCGACTGGCGGGTGCAGGACATGAACCACCACCTCCTTCTGAAGGAGCTGGGGGATGTCCTCCCAAAGGGTGGACAACATGTCTGCATACACCACATCCTCCCAAGGGACATGGTCTTGGCTTCGTGTGAGAGCCTCGAACTGCAGAAGCAAGTCCTGTCCGACCACTTCTAGCACCCACTTGTCCATTGTAATAATGAACCAGGTGGAAAGAAAGTGGCGGAGCTGGCCCCCCATGGGATGATCCAGGGGAGACAGGACAGGCAAGGAGGGGGCTCCCCCCAACCCATCACTGGGCAGGCTTGGTAGTGGATGCTGCTGCGCCTCGACTGCCAGACGTCTGGACCACGGAAGCAACAGACTTAGGTCTGGGTTGCCAGGACTGCTGGTGCTTAGCTGGGGACTGAGGTGGCTTGGCCACAGGGGCAGAGTGGGGCAGAAAGGACTTCTTCTGGGGTTTAGCACCCTTAACATTCTTTTGGGCAGAGATAATGGAGTCCAAGGTGGTACTGCACTTCTCAATTCTGGTGAGATGACCATCAAGTTTTGGCCCAAACAAGTCGGTGCCCAGGAAGGGGACATCCGCCAGTTTGTGCTGGGTATCTGTCGTGAAGGTTGAGCTCATCAGTCAAGCCCTGCGGCACATAGCCACGCCATAGACCTAACACAGGAGTCGCCAATTTCCATGGCCACCTGAGGCTGCTGTTTAGCCACAGCATGATCTTGGTCCCAGACTTCCTCGACAGTCAGCTGAAGGTCAGCTGGGAGCCAAGGATGCACCAGGTCAAGGGTGCCCAACAAGGCATAGGTAATATGGTCCATCATTAAGGCTTAACTAGCCTGCCTAAGGCCAAGGGAAGGGCAAGAGGTCAGGAATACATGGAGGAAACCTCCAATTCCAAGGATTCGACAAAGACCGGCCAACTCCCCTGAGTCCTTGCTAACGCTGCAGGGCTCATCAGCCTGAGTGACCATAACTGACACCTGGGTGGGAGGGAGAAGCTAGCTTGAACACCTTCCGGCAAGTCTTAAATGGGAAAGGAATTCTGACAGAAGTGTGGATTGTACACCATATCCATGCCCCTAGAACGCAGAGTTGTACTTCACCCTAGAATGGACTCCCAAATGCCTTAGCAAATCTTCAACCTTTAAAAACAAAGAGTTAAACGCAACTAACATGCTTGCACAGCCAGAATTACACACAAACATACACACAAACAAATGAAAGCACGCACGCGCGCACACACACACACACACACACACACACACACACACACACACACACACAGAGACAGACAGACAGACAATTTTATAAGCTGTGTGCCAAACATAGCCTAAAGGAAGACATGATGATCCTGATGGAGCTGGGTTTTCATTTTGCAGGATTAGTACTTTTTATTTTTGAGGGGGAGAATGTGTAGAAACTTGAAAGTTAACTGAAACTGACAGTTGCATTTCAACAATAAAGAGAAGTAATATTAAACTAGCAGTTCGTGTCATAGTGACAGTTATGTAGCTATACCTTTTATTCAGTTTCAGAGCACTCTTTCTCCTCTCTTGTAAGATACTTTTCACCCTTGTTTAGAGGATGATTAGCATTTTGGAGGGAGATTTGAAACAACTGAATTGAAACAATTAATGGTGAGCATCATTGAACATGGTTGCCGCCTGGTGTTCATCAATATTCTCAACTGTACTTGAACACAGTTGGTCGAAACTGCCATATACCCCAAAAGCTGGAGGAATTTCCAAGCTGAGTACAACTGCCCAACCTGAAATGATGGGGCAAAGGAGGTTAAGCTCCAATGCCCTGATGGCAGGTTGCCAGGCCTTGGCCCATAGTGAACCTGATTCCTCCCTAATGAATTTGATCAGCTGTGTGGGGACCAGCTCTGACTTGGGCAGGCTGAATCCCTGGATGTTTTCACAGCCTCTCTGGATGCCCCTGCTATGAGACAGTCATCCAGGTATGGGTACGCCCTGAAGCTACAGCACTCAAGGAAAGCCACCACTGCTAGGCACTAATTGAATATTCTCAATGCTGGTAACAAGCCAAATGGCATGACCTTGAACTGGTAAACAGCCCTTTCTGCCCTGAACCAAAGGTACCAGAGATGGAACAGATGGACTGGAAAGTGGAAGAATGTATCCTGGAGATCTAGGAAGCACAACCACTCCCCTGGCTCCAGGGATGGTATGATCTGGTCAGTGTGACATACAAAACTCGTTTATACACAAATTTGTTCACATCGTGCAAATCTAGCATGGGGCACTACCATCCATCCACTTTGATAATGGAAAGTACTGGGAGATGTATCCCTGTGAAGCCAGGGTGTTCGGAACCTGCACTATGGCCTCATATTCGAGAAGCTGAGATTTCTCACTCATGAGCGCAGGCGGCATAGTGTCTGGCACATGGGACTAAACTGGAGCCGAGGGTCATTATGACGGAAGTACAGTAGCACCTCAATTATCCAAACCACCTGGGGGACATCCTATCAGTTTGGATAAATGTGAGTGCCTATACTGTACAGTACAAAGCTGCATCGCATCAATTCCACTGCTACATAAATACATTAGATACTATCCAAATCACAAAATATCACAAATGTGGTAGCTCCGTGTTTTACAAAATGACAGAAGTGTACATGCCAGGGCTCACGGTAAATGCTTTTCATAAGTGACCGCCATGGCGGGAGGTCGGCACTTCAAAAGAACGTCACTTTAACTTCTTACTCTGCTTACCAAAATAACTTCACAAACCCAGCAAGCAGAATGAAAAACAAATGATAACTTCACAAACCCAGCTTGTTCTTACCACTCGAGTGGTCGATGGTCTGTGCGTGAGTTAGTAGCTGTGTGCTGTAAGTTGGCAAGTCTAAATTATTTATTTATTTTACTTATTAGCTTTTGGTAACCAGGTAAGTGCATTAGGCAAAAGACCTGCCTATTTTCAAGCACGACCCGAGAATGTACAACAATAAAGGGGACAATATTACAGAGGATAAGACAGGTATATGCACAGAAATACTGGACCACCACGCAGGGCGGTCAAACAAGGGTACAGAGTAAACACAACCATGTATGCGTAGGAAACAACAAACTACCCAGGTAATTATATAGGAACTTGGTATGACTACTTAGCAATATTAGACATGGAGTGAGCAGAAGAAACCAGAGTGGGAATTAGGAGCAATTGCAGACACCAGGAGAGATCAAGTAATAAAAAAGTGCGTGTTTCTGAATGAGTTGTGAGACAGGGAATGCTTCATGTCAGTGGGAAGAGAGTTCCAGAATTTGGGAGCAAAGTGGGAGAAAGCTTGCTCACCCATTTTAGTAGAGCAAGGAGGAATGGCGAGCAGGGGAGAAGTCGAAGACCTTACATGATGAGCTTGGGTAACAGGTTTAAGCATAGCTGCAAGCACGTCAGGATGTGGTGGACGGGATAAGGAATCAATAAGGTTACCCAGCGTGTAGGAGCACATGCCAACAGGAGACAGCCAGTTCAATGTAGAGTAGAAAAGGCAGTGATGGGTGAGAACGGGAGCCGACAGGGCAAATCTGCAGATGTTGTATGTGGTGTCCCATTTATGTACATCACTGCTTTGGCATGAGAGAAGACAGGAACAGCATATTTCAGCCCCACAAGCAAGACCCCCTTGGCTACGGAGACCCGGGCTGAAGCAGTGAGTGAGTGACGTACCCTGTAAGTGGCTCCAATCTTCAAGTTGACATGTTGACAGACCTCATTGATATGCAAGGTGAAGTGGAGCTGGGGGTTAAGAGTCACCCCTAAATAAAGGTCTTTGTGTTGGTTATTACAGATCCGTCAGGGCATTGGACCTGCAGGTAGTGGGATTCGACAATAACTTTCCTTAGGGACCCAAAGAGCATGGCCTGAGTCTTAGAGTAATTGAGAATTAATTGGTTAGAGGAGAGCCAGGCCTGGATCTGACTGAAAGAGGATGATAGGTGTGCACTGATATCATTGACAGACGTGGAGGTAGTATAAAGTAACAGGTCGTCAGCATACATGATAGATTTACAGAGGGTAGTGGAGGCCGGAATAGAGTTAAAAAAGATGGAGAATAGCAACGGTCCCAGAATGGCGCCCTGAGGTACACTGCAGGAGATGGCAGAGGAAGATGACTGAACTTTGCAGAAGGGGGTAGTTTGGGAACGACAGTCAAGATAGCTTTTTGAACCAGGACAAGGTGGGACGAGTAGCACCAAGGCCCTGTAGTTTGCACAGTAGGAGGGGATGGTTAACCAGGTCGAATGCTTTAATAAGGCCAATGAATATGGCACCAGTGAGTTGTCCATTATCCATGTTTGTCTTAACATCACTGGTGAACAGGGTAAGAGCTGTGGTGGTGCTATGTCCCGGCCTAATACCATGCTGGATAGGAGACAGAAGATTGTGTTTGGGCAGTTGAGAGATGACCTGGCCATGAACTAATTTTTCAAGCAGTTTACTAAGGGTAGGCAATATAGCAATGGGCCTATAATTAGTTAATCTGTTAGGGTCGTCTTTTTTGAACACAGGAATAACCCTGGCCGATTTCCATATGAGGAGAACAGCAGAGATAGAGAGGTTGAATAGCCTAGTTACTGGTGTCACTAACAGGGAGGCCGCCAGCCGAAGGATCCTAGGTTCAAGACCATCCGTATCCACACTATCATGGGGCGAGACGGATCTGAGAAGTTTCAGGACTTCAAATCTAGCGACAGGAGCAAGCTTCAGAGGTGCTGGGGCATCAGAGATGTCTTGGAGGGAAGTAGGGGAGCCAAGAGCAGACGCCTGAGGGAAGGTGGGGAGTGTTGTGAAGATAGAGTTAAAAGTTTCTGCAATAGTAAGGGGGTGGTTACAGCCGACATCATTCACCAACATTTCCCTCGGAGTCTGCGGCCTGTTGTTCCCAATGATTTCATTTATTCGTGCCCAATATTGTTATGGTTTGAATGAGGAAGAGCAAAGCAACTCACAGTAGTAGTTACTTTTGGCCAGCCTGATGTCCTTCTTGCAGGTATTTCTTAAGGCCCGATATTCCTCATAGTCAGAAGGCAGGGCAGAGGACTTCCATTTCACCCATAGTCTATCCCTTAGTTTTAAATTAAATTAAAACCGCAACTAAAAGACTGCATTAGCAAGCAAGCAGAATGGAAAATAAATGACGTCATTTAATAATTCAATAAATTCCAGAGGATTTTGATGGTTATCCCCTTTAATAAAAGAATTCATTAAATATTTAGCCAGTGTTGTGCTGAACCGTGAAAAGACCTCTCAAATTTAAGAGCAGAGATTATATACGGTAACGCTGCAGCAATGGAGTGAGATCACTTTTTTTTAGTATTTTACAACTTGCAGCTAAAAGAACATGCTAGCAAGCAAGCATTTATGTGCTACATTACACCTGTACTGTTCTGTTTTTACTGCCTGAGCTACTGCATTTTTGGAATAAAATAAGAACAAGCTGGGTTTGTGAAGTTACTGTGGTAAGCAGAGTAAGAAGTTAAAGTGAAGCTTTTTTTGAAGTGCCGACCTCCCACCATGGTGGTCATGTATGAGAAGCGTTTACTATGAGCCCTGGTATGTACACTTCTATCATGTGAGACAAGCGATTAGAGACTGGGACTACTGTAATTAACCACTGTTACAGCTGTTGATCATACCTCTCAACCTCCCTCATCACAAATCAGGGACAAGGCTTAAAATGATCACAGACAAATGACCAAAATCAGGGACACATCTGAAAAAATAGTAATATTAGTTCCAGAAGCTGTGTACAACATGCTTCTTAGTGTGAATGAATAGCATTTTCTTAATGAGAACTAGACTGTAAATCCACTGGCTGGCCTTATTTTGCAATTCAAATCCCAAGTCTTCAGTGACAGAAATGCCAAACTTAGGAGGGACAGAATAAATTTCTGAGGCAAAATCAGGGACATCCCTGAAAATCAGGAACAGTTGAGAGGTATGCTGTTGATGGTTCCCATTGTGACTGCAGGTAGCTGCGATTAGCCATTAGCATTGTGTGAATAGCACCATCAATTTCAATGGGAACGCTGGAGGGACAAGAAGCTGGTTCATTAGATAGGGAGGTTCAGTTTATGGGGGGGGGTCGGATAAACGGGTTTCAACTGTACCTTGAAGTCCAGAGGTAACGCTTTTCCCACTACTTCCAGGACCCACCCGTCCGCTCTAATGGCAGACCACTGTGGCAAGAAGTGAAGGAGTAACACCCCCCCCCCCAACAGGGAGCTAGAACAGAGACTGCACTGGAGAGTGAATGGCACACCGCAACCTATCACTTAGCAGCCTTGGAGGGGACTCTGGTCTGCTGGCACCAGATGCACCCCCACCTCCCTTTTTCCTGCCCCAACGACCAAACATTTGCTTTGGACGCCACTGCCTGCTGAGGCTGCTGCTGAGACAGCTGCAGCTGGAACCCCTAGTCATGAAAAAGCTTCTTCTTAGCCTCTGTGGCTTAGGATTCTTCGGGGATGAGTCCAGGGTGACGCTGGCATTATTGATACTAGTGAGATGTGCCTCCCCCTCTGGGCCAAACAGGTCAGTACCCAAAGAGGGCACATACTCCAGCTTGTGCATATTGTCCAACGTGAAGTGGACAATCTCAGCCAGGCCCTATGGTACATGGACAAGGCCAC
This sequence comes from Neoceratodus forsteri, assembly GCA_016271365.2. NCBI lineage: Eukaryota > Metazoa > Chordata > Ceratodontiformes > Ceratodontidae > Neoceratodus > Neoceratodus forsteri. The sequence goes on along the minus strand of CM057450.1, from coordinate 1,147,583,317 downwards.
AACCACTGCTCGGGCATAGGAGACACCCAGATCCAAGTCCAACCGAAACTGTTGCTTAGGCAGCATGCTGCCCTCATCCTGAGTGGACTTAGCCACAATCTGCTTGTCAGTCAGAAGCAAGGCTTCCTCACGGGACCAAACAAGGAATAGCCAAAGCAAGCCACCATCATGAAGTACAGTAGCTGGCTTGATTGAAGCCCAGAGAGGAGGTCACGTTGACCATTTTGGCTGCATGATCTAACTTCCTGTATTATTGATTGGGTGGTTTATCCACATCCCTCTGACCTCATTCAGACACTAGCCCCTGCACTGGCACATGATCAGATAACCCAGACAGGCTCCCGATAGAAACCACATAATTGTGGTCCGTAAAGGTAGGGAATGCCAGGCAGGATGCCGAATGATGCCACAGGTCCAATGCTGGTCTCATAATGGCCTTAGCCACAGGGAGAACCACCCACAGGGAACTGTCCCTGTCTAGGATATCAGTGAAAGGGAATCTAGCCATTTTTCTTTTGCACTGGCTCCAAGGGGACCTCCACTGATTCTGACATAAGCTAAAGCAGAGGCCTAAAAAGATGTCAAGTCCAGCTGGGAGAATCGACTGTCAGAGAAGTTGAGGTCAACCAGATGAGTCCAATTTGAGCCCATGGAGGCATCAAAGTTTAATGGCTCTTGAAAACTGCCCTAATCCATTTCTTTAGGGTGTGGACGAACCTACAGCCCTGGATGACCTCAACAGACAGAAGACCGGGCAAGCTGGAGGCCGGGTGGGACCCCATACTGGGGGGGGGGCCTTCAGGTAGCTGTGGAAGATGGTACTCCACCACAAGAGGAGCAGACGCAGAAATATGCTGAGCCACCAGCTCAGGGCAGCCACCAGGCAACCCATGGCACTGAAGGTCCCAGAGCAGAGATCTGCACCACCCAGCAATAGCCCACTGCTGCTATAGTAGGCCTTTGGACTTGTGACGAAGATGATATTGATATCGATCATCGATGCTCCTCAGAGGAGGACAAATCGGATGGGTGTCAGGGTCGACACCAATCGGTCAAGCGAGAGCGGGACAGTGAGTGTTGCCTCAACCCACTGGGTGTCGATGGGTATCCACCAGTGGAGCCATACAGACCACCTGCTTTACCCTGGAGATCACAATGGGCTGTGAGTAGTAACTGGAATGGTGACCACTAGAGTAGGCACAACCTGGGCTGGACTGGCCAGAACCACAGACTGAGCCAGTTTCTCTTTGGTGAAGACTGGGAAAAGCAGGGTCTGCAAGATCAACATAGCCTTGTCAACATCCCCTTCCAAAAACTGGTCAATCAATTCAAGAAAGATCTCGACCAGAGTCAAGATCATAAGCTCAGATGGGGGCCACCATGAAAACCCTGACCTTCCCTATAACTGGCAGAACCTCAACCAACGTTGACCAGTCAGGGGAAGTAGAAAGCAGGAAGAGCATGATCGTTCTCAGTACTACAACAGACAGTGATGGTGCACCTTGTGTTTCTTACAAACATACGAATGTGCCAGCAGAAACAGACCACCCGGTCTATCTAAGTCTGCTCGAGTGTGCAGCCAACACCCCTAGTTTGCAGCTGCCCCACCCCCTTCCCTTTGTCATCCCACTGCCACTCCCTACCTCCCCCACCCTCACTCTTCCCTGTTCCCTTGTCGTAGGGCAGACTCTCATTAAAGGTCTGAAGGGCCAAATACTGTTAATTTCACACTACACATCCATGAATGGCCCTTTGGCACAGGACCAGCTGGGAAAACTTTTGAGACTGAGGACGAGCCCACTCTGCCACGTCTTTCTCCAAGGCTGCAAGCCATACTGCTGACCCAGCATCTGACAAGGACTTTTTGTGGTCCTTGGGCCTAACCAAGGAAGAATCATGCCTTTCATTCCTTGACTAACAATGGATGCATGGTCTGGCAACAAACACACTGCTTCACATCCTGGTGTTCCCCCAGGCAACAGAGGCACAAGTTGTGCGAGTTCATAGCAGATATCTTTGGGCTGCAACACACACAGTGTTGAAAACTGTGTTACGAGTGGTTCATCCTTGAAAAAGTGGATGTAACATAAACAGAAAGACTAAATAAACTCTATGAATCAAAAAGTTGAATGTTCACCAAGAATTTAGCACTTGAAAACTAGAATCCTCTCAAGCACACAGAGCTGCAAAGGAAGAGGCCTGTCCCTTCTCATGGAAAATAAAATCTGAGAGCAAGTGGATGGAGCCGGTGAGTGTACACCAGGGGGAGTGGGAGAGGCACAGCCTGAAGATATCTGGTGACTAAGCTTTACCCAGCAGGACTGCCAGAGTGTGGACAGTGAACTGAATTCACAATATTAGAACTACTTTTCCAAGCCAACCAGCAGCAGTTCAGTCTTTCCAGGATTTAAAGCTAGCCAGCTGGAGTGCAGCCAAGTCCTGACTTCTTCCAGATATTTCTCCATGCTGTCCAGAGCCAGGTGGACCTCCCCCAAAGCATCAAAACTTGCACAAGCCAGCAGGAGATGTTCTAGCTACCAGAGGGATGAAGCAAGCCGCAGATTTAGTTGGAGCAGCCATCCTTTCATGGGCGCCAAATTTAAAAAATGCCACTACACCCATTGGCCCGGTACGCTGTGATGCTCGGCTGGCTAGCATAAAGGCCGACCCCGAGTCCCCACAGCGTACTCCCGACTCTTGGCGACCATCAGGGGTTGGGAGGGAGACCTGTTGCCGCGGGTCCCCTTCCCCTGCACCAGACTTAATTTTGGACCTTATTTTGGACATTCTAGCAAGCAAAACCTCGGGGTTGAGATTTATTAGATTTTTCCCGCCCACCTGCACCGTTCCCTCCTCCCCTTAAATGCTCACTAATCCCTCCCCTTATTTGCTTTTGGATCAATCTCCTGAGCTGATATACTGTTTCAGACATTTCTACTGCAAAGATTAATGCAGTCAAGCGGTCTAGAATTCCAATTACCACAGCCACAAAGCTAATCACTGCTGTTGAACCTTTTCTTCTTTGCTACTTAATATTAATCTATAAGAGCTCTTACAAGTGTAAACTGTTTTCTCACTGCATATAGCATTCAAGAGATAGCTCTGGGGTACACATAAAAGCAGAGTACACTTACCACGGCAAAGCATAACTTGTTAATCTAGATCTGCGGTATCCCCTCCATCTGGGCAGTGTCGCACAACCTGTCAGCTATTATTATTACCGGACCTGTTGAACATTGCCTGCATCTACCAATCCAAAGCTGCAGTTTATGATTCTACAAAGCTAATCTAACAGTTTAATTTAGGAATTACAGGCTAAAGTCAAAGGTACACGAACTACCCTGGATAATTTTCAGTCACTGTATTACCCACAAATATTATTGGACCAAATTACCCCCCCACAAGCTACGGTCCTAGTACGACAAGGCACCTACGCTTTGCTGACAGCTTGGTACGCTGCTCCCCCCCAATCATGGCAGCCCCGGGGCAGAATCTCTGCCACCGCCTACCTAATCATCCTACTATTCGGCCTGGCAAACACCCCCCCTTATCTGCCTAACAGGGGACTACTCCTGGCATCTATGTACATCATGGCTCTCCTCTGGGTAGACAGTCTCATATGCTTGGGTGACCCAGATAACACTGGACCCAGGCACCATAATATGCACTCCCCAACTCATATTGCTGTCCTAGCTCCCCAGGTACAGACTCCCCCCGATTGCCCATGAGCTCTCAAAAAAGGGCATATGCTGTGGAGTTCTCTGCTATTCACGAAGATATCTCCTTTGCAAACAACTTCTCTCTCCCAACCCTAAACTACTTTGCCTACTAGCTGCACTACTGTTCCTAGCAGGTGACATACAGCCTAACCCAGGTCCCCCAGTTGCCAATCTCTCAATATTCTCCACCCATGATCCACACTGGACATCCTCCAAGGGACTAAATATTGTGCATATGAATGTCTGCAGTCTGCATCTCAAGATCCATGAAGTTCAAGCTTGGTTGGATCTCTACAAGCCGGACATCCTCACTGTCTCTGAGACCTGGCTAAAGGCCCAAACCCTCACGCACGAGGTTGCTGCCCTGGGGTATAACACCTTCCACAAGGACAGGGATATCAAAAGAGGAGATGGGGTACTTATATATGCTAAAGACTCATTAGATGCATCGCTCATCTGTCTGCAGCATGGAGACCGTATCGATGGCGAATTGCTTTTCATACGGATCACCCTTGGCCTCTCAAAGCACCTTACCATTGGGTGCGTTTACAACCCTCCCAAGCTCACCCTCCAATCCCTCGAGTCTCTCACCAAAGCCCTGGTAGACGAGGTCTCAACTGAGCTCCTGATCCTAGGGGATTTTAACCTTAACTGGGCCCATGACTCGAATATGGCTCTCAAGGCTCTGCTTCAAGACGCCAACATTGAGCAAGTCATTACAGACGCAACTAGGCTAACCTACAAAACAGGGAACCATTTCATCCTAGATTGGGTCCTGGTGTCCAACCCATCCAACATTCAGATGGCCGGTACTATGGCTGATGCCCTGAGTGACCACTCCCCAATCTATTGCACTTGGAAGAACAGATCGCCTAAGGCTCCCCTTAGAATACTCACAACGTGGGACTACTCCAAATTCCTAGCTGACCACTTCAACGAGTATCTTAGCAAGCTTGACTGGAGCCCCCTAAGACTCCTCCCAACACTGGAAGAGGCACTGGACTACTTCCAGAAATCATTCACGACCGCAGCCAACCTCTTTGCTCCCTTGAAAATACTACGAGTTAAAGGTAGCTGTAATAAGTGGATCACCCCAGAACTCAAGACTCTGATGGTGTGCTGCGACAAGACCTGGAAGTAGTACAAGCATTCCTCACTCCAGCTGACCTTGTGATTTACAAGACTCTCAGGAACCAATGCAAGAGAGCCATCAAACTTGCTAAAAGGGAGCATGTCACACATCTCCAGCAAACCAACCTAGGCAACGCTAGGTTATTCTGGTCCCACGTCAATGAACTTATTAAGGGCAATGGCAAGTCACAACTAGGTCCTATCGAGGTCAATGCCCAACCACTAAACAACAGCCACCAAACTGCCTCCTCCCTTAACCTACACTTCACCAACCTGGACATCTACAAGACTGGACTACCCCCCATAAACACCAAGTCCAGAACATCCGAGACCCCCTGCCTCAACCTATATCCATTCCACCTGCGACTGGTCAAGGCAAAGGAGGTTCTCCTCCTCCTCAAGGCCCTGAAAATCAAAGGATCCAGAGAACCAGATGGGATCAACCCAAGGCTGCTAAGGGCTGCAGCACCAGCCATCTCCAGACCCCTAACCAGGCTCAGAAATAGATCCCTACTCGAAGGAGTTGTCCCTGACATGTGGAAGCAGGCCTACGTGGTTCCCATCCACAAGGGGGCACCAGGGAACCCACTGACAGCTACAGACCAATCTCCCTGCTCTGCACCCTAGCAAAAATTCAGGAAAGGCTAGTCTAAGGGCAAATCCGAGACAACCTAGAGACTTACCAGCTACTAGCCCCCTCCCAACATGGCTTCAGAACTAACCATGGAACAGACATTGCCCTGATAAAATTCTCGGTATATAGTGCCATGGATAAAGGGATCCCCTGGTCTTCATTGACTTATCCAAAGCCTTTGACCTTGTCAACCACCAACTCCTGCTGACGAAGCTGGGTAGGTTAGGCCTAGACCCCCACTCTCTCATATGGTTTGACAGTTACCTTTCTGGTCGAACACAGAGAGTCAAGTGGAAAGGAGAAATATCCGATCAGCTTCCCCTAAAGGAGGGTGTACCGCAAGGGTCAATATTTGGCTCCCTCCTCTTCTCCCTGTTCACCAATGACCTAAGTAGCCACTGCGGGGGTAGCTCAGTTTTCCAGTATGCACATGGCGCTGTCATATACAGATCCCAGGACAACCTGGCTGACCTGGGCCCTCACCTCCAAGCTGACTTTACTAGGCTGGAGACCTGGCTCATAGAGAACAGAACAGTCCTTAACACAGGCAAAACTAATGTCATGCTGTTTGGACCAAGATCACTAGGCCAAGACAGAACCCAATCACTCTCACTCACTTCTGTCTCTGGCAATGGCACTGAAGTGGTGGGCTCCCTAAAATACCTAGGTCTAACGTTGGGCCAGGGCCTCACCCTAAAGAAGCATATTGACCAGGTAATGAAAACCATCCAATGCAAATTAGGAACGCTCTACTGTCTAAAAGACCAGCTGATCCCTAAGGCCAGGATCACCATAGCCACAAGCGTCCTCCTCCCCACCCTGACATACGCCGCCCCAGCTATGCAGGGCATGGCTAAACTTGAGGTTAACAGAGTGCATGTGTCATACAACAAGGTGGCTTGCTTTGCCTCACAGTCTCATGCCACAAGTCATCACTGGCACTCCTAAACTGGCCAACACTTGACTCTCGCCTTCAGTACCCCTTGCTCTGCCATGCATACAAGTTTCTCCGCTCGTCCCCCTGCCAGCCTCAATGGGCCCCTAGCTCCCAAGCACTCCAAGCGGAGCCTCCGTACCACAGGGTGGATCCTCCTAGAAGAACCTAGGGTGAGGACCAAGGCGGGTCGCAAGTCCTTCACCTCCTCTGCCACTCTGCTACTCCCACCCTCTGTACAGGAATCCCTTTCCATCAAAATGATCCGAACAAGGCCCACCTGCTAGATGCCAGCATCTGCTCTTGCCACGATATCTGAGCTAACCCTCTTACCCCACATCATCCACAACTGTACAAATACTGGTCTGCACACTTAGAATCTATCCTCATCTTTGTACTGTATTTGTATTGCAATATCTAAAAATGTGTACTGTGCTACCATCCTGTAAACCACTATGTATGCCTAAAAACATGTACTATGGGCCAGCCCGGTGGTGCTGAGGGTTGAGGCGCTGGACGCCACACCTTGTTCCATGCTGGCAACCCATGTTTGGGAGCGGACTCGGGTCGCTGGTGGGTTGGCTGGGGGGAGACGGGCTTGAGTGTCCCACGACAACTTGCTTTCACCGGGGAGGGTTGAGGCTGAAGCCTGCACACTTGCCTGACTCCGAGCGGAGGCTCCGAGTACTGTAAGCCCCAATGGTAGGGGATTGGCGGCTGCCACACAGCATGGACGTCGGCGCCTTGCACCTGGACATCAGGGATCGCACGCTGTAGGGGAGGGAGAAAAAGAGGAAAATAGCCTGCCATCACCGGGGAGATGGAGTTCCGGAAACGTGCCCTCAATGTGACTTCACCCGCCCGACGGCCCCAGACTGATGAAATGTAAGCAATGGGGTGTTCAGGGTCCTGCCTCATCCCCGCTCAGGATGTAAGCCGTAGCTCCATGGGGATCCAGGGGTCGTTCGGGTAGGGTGAAATGCAGAGGGATGTCTGTCTAGGATCTCCTGATGGGTTGGGGATGGCAGGCTGGGGAAGGAGGAGAAATAGAAATTTCAAAAAAAAAAAAAAACAACATGTACTATGCCATCACCTTGTAAACTTCTATGCATGTCTTACACCTCTGTAGTTTAACCCGGGTCGCCCCTGAAAAAGGGACCTCCGGGGCTCAGTGGGCCTCTCCGGTCACCAAAATTGAATAAATAAATAAAAGTGCACAGGGAGAGAGTACAGAACCTTCGGGACCACCACAATCAATGGCCACTGGACAGAAATATACAAGCCCATGTCCACCATCAGTTTCCAAACTTGAAGGAATGTATAGTTAGCAAAGGGTTAAGGTTTTCAAGGAAAGCCATGCAAGGAGCTTAGGAGTATAAAAATGGGAAGCAGTTGTTATTTTGCAGTTCTGAGCCCTGGGAGTAGTGCTGTTGGATGGTGGTTAGGCACTAAGGAGCACCTGCCTGCAAAGGGTCTGGCCAGGCAGATCTGCTTGGGGACCCACAAAAATTGACAAAGTCCTGGACCCTCGTGGGTATGTCTCAGAGTAAGCTGCAATCAGTGGAGACTGAAGAGAAGCCGAAGTTCAGCACCAGAGTATTGGCAGGACCATATGGTCTTGTGACTGTCCACATGTTTGTATCAGAGGATGAAGGCAGGAGACTATAGCAGTGATCCACGGAATTCCTACCCTCCCTTATGGAGGCACTTGTGTCTTGACTTTTCAGTGAATGGAACAAGTGTTTTCTCAGTGTGAATATTTCTGTTTTATTGGAAATTACTTCAACTAGGAAAACTCCATGAGATGTAGAATCCCATATTCATAAGGGAACCAGGGAAAATATCAACAATCAACAGGTTAACATAGTCCAGCAGGAATAGCTACATGCAGACTAACATGTACACAGAAAATAAACTGTAGAGGTAGGTACATCTAAACAGTGAGACAGGTGCCATACCACCACAAAGTAATTTGTTCAGACTGTACTGAGAGGTGCCGTTGCACCATAAATTAAATTATTCAGACGGTGTTCTGAGACAATGGGTACCGTCGCACCACAAAGTTACTTGCTTGGACTGTGTAGCATAACGGGTGCCATCACCCCACAAAGCAAACAGAACAAAAGCAACGTATGCGAGTAAGTCTGTGAGTAAAGATTTTGTTTGATGCTCCTCAGCTATGCCGTGTGGTATGTTAACCATTTACTCCCCAGCAGTAGAGAACAATGAGGTGGAGCTCCTAGGAGCTGTCAATCGCCCGGGGATCAGCTGGATACGAGAGATCTCCTCTGATAACAGGGTCCAGTAAAGAACTGATTGCCTAGGTCATTGCACAGCACAGGGGCATAGCTAGAATGGTGCAGGGGGTGCAGTCGCACCCGGCCCAGAGGGTTTAGGTGGCCCTCTGGTCAGACTAAAATAGATAATTTTATTCCCCCCTTTAAAATGCCGCCTGCGCATGATGCAGTGCCTTCGCAGCAGCTTTTCAAAAAAATCTTGTTCGGAACTGGACTCGGAGCCTTCGGGGGGGGGCGGAACTGTGCCACCGTCATGCTGTGCTGGGCTGCAGGCAGTACTACTGTACCACATGACTCTGTAAGCAGGGACAGTAGAGTCATGTGGTACACAAGAAGGTGGAAGTGCACATGCCTCTAAGAAATTGCGCCTTCATCCTTTTTATTTTTCCCTTTTTTCCTGGCGGTACCACCGTCTGCCCTCCACCCTGGTCACGGCCCCCAGAGACCTCCACCACCGCCTATAGCTGCTGAGGACCCCGTCACTCCTGGCTTGCCCCCCGGAGGGTGGGGCCGCAGGCCACCTTCGTGACCCCGGAACTGTGACTGGTTGGGGTCCCGCAGCGGCGGTGGTGAGGCGAGGCTCTCCGGGGAGGGCTTCATCCTACGGTGGTCCCGCCCGCCATTTTTCCGATTTTCCTCCTCGAGGGGGCGGGGACATGCAATGACGCCAGCATCTGCCCCGCCTCCCCAATTCCCCCACGTCAGCGTCGGCGGCGCTAGATCTCCTGGCCTCTGCCAGGAGTCCTCAGCGCTCGGCGCCACCGCACCTCTCCCGGAGTAGGAGAGTTGTCCGTCGGAGCTGATCCGGCTCCCCCGCCGCCCTCCGACTTCATCCAGGTCCATTCCGAACCCGGTCGCCGCATCGCAAGCGGAATCCCACCAGCATGCCGCCGACGGGCCGCCCGGCCTTCATCCTTGTGCATCTGTTGGGTAGTGCGTAGTAGTGGTACAGTGGGTGAAGGTCACTCATGTGAGAGAAGACTGACTGAGAGAGGAGCTGAGCTTAGGAGCGAGCTAGCTAGCTGCTTAGTGTAGTATCTGGGCTGTCTGGCGTCCGACCGACCATGTAGTTAGTCTGAGAGTCTGACCGAGAGAAGAGAGAGCAGACAGAAAGAGAGCGAGAGAGACAAGAGGTCACTCGCAGCAACAAGGTAAATAAATTCTGAAAAAAAATTCAATCAGACCTGACCTGGACCAAGCCGAGGCCAAGTCACCGTCCAACCAACGGATGAGTCGAGAATCAAATGAGATGATCATTGATTTTTATTTTTTAGGACACACTCTCCTTCTCCACCCGTCCCCCCACCCAGCAAGCCCAGTTAAGAAGGGGATAAAACCTTTATAGGTACATCAGGGAGAGAAGGAAGACCAAGGAGGATAGTGAGGCTTAATAAAGGGAGGGAGGGTGGGCAGAGGAGACTGTGAAAAGGCAGAGGTACTAAACAAATATTTTGCTCAGTATTTACAAATGAAGAGAGGAGGTACATAAAACAAACAGTAGAAACACTCTGGATACAGAAGTTGATACTAGCCCATTTACAGAAGAAAGGGTTCTGAAAGAACTCTTAAAACTGAAGGTGGACAAAGCAATGGGGCCTAATGGGATTCATCCCAGAATTTAAAGAACTAAGGGTAGAACTAGTGACACCACTGACTACCCTTTTAACAAATCATGGGAGGATGGGTGGTACCTGAGGACTGGAGGAGGGCAGATGTGATTCTCTTCACAAAAGTGGGAGCAAGGCAGAAGCAGGAAACCACAGACTCTTAGTTTAACATCAGTGATAGGGAAATGATGGAATCACTTCTGAAGGAAAGAATTGTTGAGTATCTAGAGGCCAGAGGGCACAGGACCCTAGGCAGCATGGATTCACAGCAGGAAGATCATGCCAGACGAATCTGATAGATTTCTTTGACTGGGTGACCAAAGTAGTAGATCAGGGAGGGGCTGTGGACATGGCCTACCTAGACTTTAGCAAGGCATTTGACAGTCCCACACAAAAGATTAATATACAAGTTAGCCAGCCTGGGGTGGGTCCCAAGATGACAGCCTGAGTAAAGAATTGGCTGGAGAATAGGACACAGAGAGTAATAGTACATGGAGTCCACTCAGAAGAAAGGAGGGCTACTAGTGGGGTACCGCAGGGTTCAGTATTAGGATGGGTCCTCTTCAATGTCTTTATAAGCGACATTGCAGAAGGACTGGAAGGAAAAGTATGTCTTTTGCAGATGACACAAAGATCTGCAACAGAGTTGATGCACAGGGTGGGGTGGAAAGGATGAGAAGGGACTTGGCAAGGTTAGAGGAATGGTCAAATGTATGGCAGCTTAGATTCAATGCTAAGAAGTGCAAGGTAATGCACCTGGGAAACAAAAACCCAGGGGAAGAGTACACAATGGGGGGTGAGATACTAACAACAACAAAAATGGAAAGGGACCTGGGGTAGTCGTATCAGATGACCTAAAGGTGGCCAAGCAATGTGAGAGGGCAGCAAGGAGGGCTGGGGGGATACTGGGATGCATAGGGAGGCATCACCAGTAGAAAACAGGAAGTTATTATCCCTCTGTACAGACAGCTGGTGAGACCCCATCTGGAGTACTGTGTGCAGTTCTGGAGACCCAACCTCCACAAAGACATAGACAGGATGAAAGCTATCCAGAGGAGGGCAACTAAAATGGTGCAGGGTCTGCACCGGAAGACATATGAAGACAGACGAAAGGAGCTTAGTATGTATAGCCTCAAGGAAAGGAGGGAGAGGGGGGACAAGATAGAAACGTTCAAGTACCTCAAGGGAATCAACAAAGTCCAAGAGGGTAGCATCTTTCAAAAAAAAGAGGTGTGCAAGAACAAGAGGGCACAATTTGAAGATGGGGGGGCGACTCAGAGGTAATTTAAGGAAGTATTTTTTCACAGAGAGGGTTGTGGATGCATGGGACGGCCTTCCGGAGGAGGTTGTGGAGTCAAAATCAGTGGTGGAATTCAAGCATGCATGGGACAGTCATAAGGCAATTCTAGGGGGTGGGGGTAGGAAGAAGTAGGCTGCTGGTTAACTAGGATCTGCAGCTTATCCAGTAGGTAAGGAAATGGGCAGACTGGGTGGGCCAAGCGGTCCTTATCTGCCGTCAAATTCTATGTTTCTAAGCGGCAACAGTTATGACTGTTGTAACTTCTGTCTGTCCCTCCTACTCCCTTCCAGTTCCTGAATCGCACCTCCTCCCGACGGCTCTTGCCCCCCCCCCAAAAAATAGTAAATTATTGCTGCTGTTGGCCTGGCATTGTGTTATATCGATGACAGAGATTATGATGTAGGTGGCTGTGCTGTGGCAGGCAGCCTGGATTGATCAACATGGGCGGCGGCACCAGCCTGGGATTCCTCCTGTCCTGACCTACTACCCTACTCATCCTGACCTCTTCTTTCAATGTCAACAGTCTGTCTCTAATGGGGAACGCCAGAGTGCCTTGCTCTTGTTTGCCAGCTTGAGCCTCCTCCCCCTCCCGAGTCCCAACTCCCGTTCCAAATCCATCCAGCCAGGCTGTTATCAATTAATTGACTGATTCACGTTTTATTTTTGTGGGGGGCCCTTTTTAATTACTGTGTATTGGTTCTTGACTTAATCTTTATAAAAACCAACCAAGAAGAGGCTGAAAAGGCACAACACAGTCTGGACACTTCATTGGACTGGAGTTAAAAAAACAAACAGAAAAAAAATACTCGTTTTTGTTTCCACTTGATGGTGTGTCTGACTTGACTGTAAAAAGTACAAGTAGGTGAAGAATTCCTGGGATAGGAGCCATGGGGGGGGGGTCATCTCATCACAGCGGGGGTTGGGTGGAGGAGATAGAATTCAGTATATATGTTGTTGTTACAGAGCTAGAGCAAAGCAAATATGTAGTATCTTCATTCATGCAGCAAATGAAAAAGACAGACAACAGTCACGATGAGTCAAGAAAAGGGAAAAAGAAACAAACAAAAAAACAAACAGACAAATAAAAATATAAAGAGCATTATCCGGAACCAGATTAGAACGTGGGGTCTTTGTGTAATGTGCCACATGGAAGGTCAAGGTTGCAAGATGATTATACAGAGTCTTATGACTGGAACAGAGATATGAGATTAGACTAGAACCAGTGTGGTAGGTGGGGTTCATAATAACCATCTGAGTGAGTACTCTAGCTAGTAGGTTCAGGTTGAATGACAAAAAAAAGAGATATGGAGGTCGGAGGAAACTGCCCTGCAAATATGAAACAAGTTCAGTCAGGGCCCTTAAGAGGGTCAGAGAGCTGGGGATAATTGCTCCAGGACCAGCAGCAAAGAGGGGCCCAGGCCGTGTGGCATGCTACTGAGTGTACGTAGCTACATAAGGGCGAGGCCCCACCAGAGTCTGAAGTTTTCCCAGGGCCCAGTGTTCCTCTCGAGGGAGATTTGTTTCTTTAGGGTACTGGCTATGGGCTTGCATGGCAGACTGCTGCATGCCACCAGTATCTTGGCTTGGCACTGGCAGGAAGTTTTTTTTGTCCGTGGTTTTTGGGATTATTTCAGTTTTGTCTGCAGGCAAGGTGACTTGGCTACTGAACCCACGATGAAATGTTTTAAGTCACACTGCAATAAGGAGGTTTGGTTAATGGCTTGATCAAGAACACACCTGGGAAAAAAACCTCCTGCCAAGCTAGTGATGCTGCAGTATTCTGCCAAGAGCCTATTATAATACCCTGTAGAACCTGATCTTCTCTATACCCACAACTGCACTTGTTATCCATATTTGCAGGACAGTTTCCTCCTTTTTCTTGTTTTGCTTAGCAAACTACTATACCTAGAGTACTCAGACGGTTGTTATGAACCACTGCTTCTAGAATCTCTGTTCCATCCAGTCTGTATAATCTATCTCGCAGCCTTCCATGTGGTAGTGGCACTGGCACAATGAAACATAGGGAAACATAGAATCTGTTGGCAGATAAGGACCATATGGCCCACCTAGTCTGTCCATTTCCCTACTCAGTGCTGCAGGCCCAGATGGCCAGATCCTATTTGATCTGTGGCTGTCCTGCTCTGCACATTTCCAGGGTACCCCGTATGTCAATCTCATGCACTCTTGAACCCCTGTATTGTTTTCACACCCACCACTTCTGCTGGAAGGCTGTTTCATGGCTCCACCACCCTTTCAGTAAAAAAGTACTTCTTAACATTACCCCTGAGCATTCCAATATTCTGCCTCATGCCATGCCCCTTTGTTCTTGTGCCGAGTTTTCTTTGAAGCTTAGCAAGCTCTTAGATCTCAGGGGGTGGGGGGGCCCTATAACATACCCTTGCAATCAGGCCCTATGGGAATTTGCTATCCCACTGGTGCAGCACTCGGTAAGTTCCCCACTATCAGACCCATTGATTCTGAAATATAAATGTCTGTGGTATGCACCCCTCTCTGAGAGCAAATACCACTGTCAAAATCCACTAGACCAGGGAGGTGGGCTTACGACCAAAAGAGGAATGATACAAGTTTCAGCAATAAATTTTAAGACACAAGGCTCATCACAATAAATAAAATGCATGGAACAACACAGTTTGAATACTACAGATAAAGCTGTACAGTAATTGACTAAATTAAGTAATAAATACAACAGGAAATTTTATAAACAATTAACTATGTCCATGAATGACCTTGGACAGTTGACACAGCATTCAAGCATTAAGGGACCGATCCACATACTGTAGGTGGCTGGGATGCACTCAAAACGAGTGTATCTCAGCCATGGACATGCAATCCTGATGCTTCTCTGCAATGGATAGCATCCTCAGTCCCTACCTGGCATGCTACTCCAGTGAGGAACCCTGCTTGGTAGCAGTGAGGGTGCGGGGGGGTGCTATTAAGAGGAGGACTAACTCTTGTTAGTAACTTATTTTTTTCAATGGATTTATTCTGCAAAGAAAGGACAACTGGATCTGAATGAGTGAATGGAGCTGATCACTGCAGGCTGTTGTGGAAATCATCAACTTTGCAAAAAAATGTACTGCAGCTGCCCTGATGGCTGGGTTCGGAAGCAAGAGCAGGAAGTCACATCAAGAGGCAGGCCAGGGCCAAGACAGTTGCTGCTCGGCACTGTGACTTGGCCGGACAGGGTTGGTGGCAAGTTCCACCACCACCACAGGGACCTGTGCTGGACCAGGGAGCTTGCTCCTGCTGCAGGGTGGACTGAGGTTATGCCAGGCCACCAGAGGCATCGCCCTTGCCGGGGGGAGTGAGGGAAGAAAATTAATGAAGAAACACTCGGCAGCCATCTACATGACAGCCAGGTCTGGCCTAGTTTATATCCCTACAAACAGGGTATACCCCAGGGGGACATGCTGCCGGGCGAGCAGACAAATCTAGATGGAAAACAATGGTCCTACCAGACACCGAATGCTGCTACCCATCTCATCACATTATCATTTGACTAAAGCAATGTTTCAGAGCATCACGAGAATGTGCTGCAATCCTGTCAAACATCAACCAACACAAGAAGGAGATTACATGTGTCTGTCCTGAAACAGTTTCAGTGGCAGTATATAATCGAAGCAACATGTCAAACACTGCCAAATATCACTGTCAGTATAAGTGGCATAAAAAAAAAAATAAAAAAACCTTCCAAGTTTCTTTGCTTCTGCCCTCCAGCCGCCTCCCCCCACCTCCCCCGAATTCGCAAAATTGCAGCTGCACCTCATACCAATCCGCATGAATGAAAATATTAAGGCAAGAACCCACCCACTTGATTTATTTTCCATTCGACTTTCCTGTAATTATTTTGTAAACTGTTTGCACAACAATACATGAAAACATCTGCAAAACAGGTAATTAATGTGTCAAGCCAAACTAATGCATTTTTTATGGAGCCTGTGCTTCCTCAGCTGTAATTATAACTCTTTTTAGTAAATGGTGATGTGCAGCAAATGTTTGTTGCAACGTGCAAGTGGTTATTTTACAAGTATGTATTAGATCCCTTATTTACTGCTGCTGGCGTAAGTATAATATAATGCTCAAAAAACTACACTTTAATGCTCATTCCTCTTTGGGCTTATTAACAGGACTCTGCATGACTTCTTTTTTTTGGCTCACATATCCTTTCCAAAGGCAAACAAAAGCTGGTGGAATTGATGTGTGTGTGTGTGTGTGTGTGTGTGTGTGTGTGTGTGTGTGGTCTCATTTTATGTATAATCTCTTGAAAACTGCATTTTGAGACAGAACTTTATAAACCGTATTTATAACATTTATCTGCACTGCTTACAAACCAACACTTTGTGAAGAGTCCTGTTTACTAAAACTTGAAATGTCAAATAAACAGAATGGATTAGTCTGTTTAAAAATATAAAATAAATATAATGTCATCAACTGTCAAAGCGCAACCATTTTTAAAACTGATGGAAAAAAATGAAAATTACATACCTACCATAATTCTTGATCTTACTGTATATCTTCACCATTCATCACTGGTGGGTACTATGCCGGAGGACCCTGCAGGAAGCTTGTTAGCTTAAAAAGCTTTTCTCCTAGGAAGAGGGACAATGTCAGGGATGGCGCCACCCTTGAGGCCGGCGCATTGCGTGGCACTCGCTGGTTGGCCAGTAACCGCTGTCGTCCCCTCCACTACCTCAGTTCTGCTCACCAGAGAGAAAACAGGCATAGAGAAAAAGAAGGGTGAAGGGTGGGGCAAGACAGCCCAAGGAACAGCAAAAGGAAAGGATAAAAGCTGAAAAAGGAATAAGCCAACCAGATAAGAAAAAGAGACTGGAGCCTAGTTTGTTCCGCGAAGAGGGCCCCAACCTCTGGGCAAGCTAAGGAGGCGAGAAGAAGAAGAATATGAAGAAGAAAAAAAAAGAAGAAGAAAGGAGTGTAGGAGGAGAAGAAGAGGTGGGAGGATGAGACTGTATGCCCTCATGTTCCAGAAGTCCATGTGGACCAAAGGGAGACTAAAACTCCGCTGTCTACATCCTCTTGTTAAGGTGGGAAAATGTCCCTTTTTTTGGGGGGGGGGGGAACCTGAGACAAGGCGATAGTCCAGAGAACAGGACTTTTCCAAGAGGAGGGGAAAATCTAAACCCCTACCAGCAAGAGGGATCTGACAGGAGAAATGCTTGACAGGTCAAGCTAACCCCCAGGTCCACTAGGGGAGGAACGTTTGGTGATAGATGCTCCTTCTTCCCCTTCACTTAAGCCGGAAGACAGGAGAGAACCCATCTTCTCGTCGGAGTTCGCCTCAGTGCCTAAGGGGAAAATCCTGGGGTGTAAGAGAGTAAAACCCTATATTTAGCACCACCAGAGAGGTGAAGTTAATAGGAAAAGGATACCTCAAGGAGGTTCCTGAACCTTGAAGTCCAAAGGGACTTTTAGCGAATAAGGGACCCAGGAGAGGGTCACTTGCAATTTGGAGAAAGAAGGAAAAACAAAACAGAGAGGGTCCCCGGCACCCTAATCTCAGTAGAGAGGCTCAGATGAAGACAGGACTTACAAGGGTAGCCAGCGGCAGAACTCCCAGAAAGGAGGCCTGAAGATCTCCCCTACCAAGAAGAGGGGCCTGGGGAGCCAAGGAAAAAGAGGGCAAGAGCTCCTGCTTGTCCTCCCCCTCTAGAGTGGGACCCTGGTGCTTCAAAGAAGTAGCAGGGAGCTCAGAGGTACCAGTGGGACTTCGCCATTAAATGACCTCAATTGGGGTGGAAGGCAAGCAGGGAGGAGGCACTGCCCAGAAGCTGAGGCCCATGAGGGAATGGTGGGTGAGAAGCAGTGATGAATGATGAAGATATACACTAAGATCAAGAATTACAGTAGATACATAATTATCATATCTTAACTGTATCAGTCTTCACCATTCATCACTGGCGGGTGAGTATCAAGCCCACAAAGTGGTATTGGTACCTCTCTGAAGGCTGGACAGCCTTCAGCCCCTTGAGGGGAGAGGGCCCATCATGGATCTGGCCAGACCCACTACTGTTCAGAGCCAGGACTGGGCTCCTAACCTGCAGGACAAGGAGGGCTCCCTGATATTTCCCGGCTGGCTCTTCAGGAGAAAAATCGCCCCCCCCCCCAAATGGTGAGGCAGTCACTTTACCCACGGTCAAAGGTGACAATTGGGAGGGGCAAAGACAGGCCATCTGCCTAATGCAGACCGAAGATCCCACAACCCTGGAGGCTACCGGACTGGCATCATAAGATGCCCATGCCTGGTGTCTCACTTGCTCCATTCCTCTTGTGGAAATGGCAATGGCTTGCCTGGTTGCCTCGCAATCAGGCAAGGCCACTAGGATTTCCCCCAACGCAGACCACAGTCATCTCTCATAGGCCACCATGTGTGCCTGATGAGCAGCAATGGACAGCAAGAAGCATGCCAAGGCAAAAACTCTCCTCTCCCAGCAGTCAAACTCCACAGAATCCCCGTCTGGGGGACGTTCTCTTGTCAGACGCTGACACCCGGAAGGGGTGTCCAGACCCTCCAAGTGTGGTGAGCAAAGTTCCTGAAGACCCTGGGGGAGCGCAATACATGTGCTGGAAGTCCCCAGGGTCTGGGGAAGCATAAGCGGGTGACTGACAGATGTTGTACGACTCCTCCATAAAGGGTTGAGGCCATGGAGGGATCACTAAGGATTCCTGGCTGTACTTCCCAAGGAACACCATAGTCACACGTGCAGAATTGTGTTGAGACACTGGGGTAAGATTGAGCTGTTCCATCACTGTCAACAGAGCCACTGATACTCTGAAAAGTCAGCATCCGAAGACCAGTACAAGGAGGAGTCCTCTTCATAAGAGGAGGAGGAGGAGGAGGAGGAGGAGGAAGCTGACGAAATGGAAGGGCTCTGTAGAGGGAACGATGGTGCATGAAGAGGAGATGTAGATACCATCTCATCCATGGCCCTGTAAAACATGAGAAAAAGAACTCACCATGGCCCTATACTGCTCCCAGGAGAGAGGCCACAAAGGACCAGAAAAAGGAAGGGCTGAATGGTCCTGGGAGACCAGGCCCACTCTGCCAGGGCTGTGGGCACAAGTGGGGGAACCCTCTGAAGTAAGGGGGATGCACTGCCCAGACCCTACCTGCTGTACACACCTCCCCCAGCCAGCAGGAGGAAGCCCACAAGGAAAAGACCCCTGGTGGGGAGACCGGAGCTGAGCAAACCCAGCAGGGTGACCTCTCTCCCCACCCGTTACAGGACTCTGTCCCCCACAGGAGGAGGGGGTGCCCGGCCCAGCACTCCAACTCTGGCCTGGAGGAAGATGGGAGAGAAAAGCCGGCACTAAGGTTGGCTTCTGACTCCCCCTTCAACTCCATGCTGGCACTGAAGAGCGAGCTGGCACCAAAATCAGCCCAATCTATGGAACCGGCACCCAAAGTGGCACAGTCACTGAAAGCGGCACCGACCGCAGCACTGGAGCCAGCCAGGGCACTGACACTGATGCCATCCCTAGAAACAGTGCAGACATCGATGCCAACCTCAGTGTCGACCTCAGAGGCAGCACCCACCTCGGGGACGGCACCACCCATTGAAACGGTACCATCCACAGCATCAACAGCAAACGTCTCGCTGACCACAGCATCATCACCAGATGTGGCATCGACTGCAGCACTGTAACCAGAGACTGTGTCGCAAGCGGCAGTGTCGCCCAAGAAAGTGCCACCAGTGGCACTGGAGTCCCCCAGGGTGCTGACTGCAGCACCAACGGAGGAAAGGGCGGCATCACAAATGGAGTCAGTTCCAAGACCGGAACTCACAGACTAAGACCTCGAGCAGATCCTGGTGAGCTCAGTTGCCAATACAGATCAGCCCAATCATCCTCCAAATCTGAGTAGGAGAGCACAGTGATCCCGAAAGGGGCAACCCCGGGCAGTCTACCCATTCTGGCACCAAGAGCGGTGTCAGGAGGGGACTCTGCAGCACCAGAAGGCCGGCCCCACTCACTGACACTAGAACCGGTGTCAGGGGCTGAGGCCGTACCCCCGAAGCTCTCAAAGGGACTGCTGGTGCAGGATTGCATGTAGCCGAGGCCGCGACACCAGGGTCGGACGGTTCCCCCAAGGGGAACCGGGCCTTAAGTAATCTATGGCCAGCCCCCCCAGAGGAGGCCAACTGTTCGCCCGGCCATCAACCAGACATCTGAGCTCAGTGAGACCTGAGCCGACGGAGGCCTGCTCTCTACCAGTGCATATAAGCAGCAGGGGGAGGCCCAGGGAACAGGGCCTAAGGACCTTACCTTAGCAGAAAAAGAAAGAGACTTGATGCTGTACAAATACTAGTTAAGAAAAAAAAAAAACTATGCCAAACGCAGCATCAACAAGTGCGCCATCGAGTTTTCGGTCAGACAAGCAGTAAACGGTAGTTGAGGAGTGTCGTGTGTAGACTTCTTGCAGTCCCACATAGTCTGAGCTGCAGCCTCATTGGCAGGAAAAGTAGAACTGAGGTAGTGGAGGGGACAACAATGGTTATTGGCCAACTCGCGAGCCACATGCAATGTGTCAACCCTGAGGGCGGCACCATCCCTGACGTCGCCCCTCCTCCTAGGAGAAAAGCATTTTAAGCTAAAAAGCTTCCTGCAGAGTCCTAGCGCCTCTGGTGTAGTACCCACCAGTGATGAATGGTGAAGACTGATACAGTTAAGATCTGGCATTCTTCTGCAGAATTACCTTTTTTACACTTTGGTTATTTTAACATTAAATTGGATACTACAAGTAGGATTTAGCATCCCAATGGTAATTAATTGTGTTCCTTTTTTTAACTTAAAATTTATTGAAGGTTTTAATACATAACACAACACACAACAATGATGACTAAAACAACACATGAGGATAACAGTGACACCAACTAAAATACATGAAGGCAAGGAAATAAAAAGCAAAAAACAATAAGTACAGGAAATAGATCTAGTCACGAAGCCAGAAAACTATATAAGGTTCTCCATTTCTTTCGGAAACCAGGCACATTATGACAGAGACTGCAAGAAAGCTTCTTCAAATGCAACATTTCTATTATGCCACTAATTGTATGAATGGGTTCTAGCGTCCTTCCATAACGTTGACATTAGTTTCCTGGCAGCCACAGATATTAAAGAGATGGTGTCGTACTTGGTGGTATGTAGGTTGTCTCCAAACTCATTCCCCACCCCAAAAACATGTGAGGTAACACAATCTTCCAATGCTAGGAATGGATTCAAATTATTTTGGATGGGAGTCCCGAAAGGGCTCAATTTAGGGCAAAACCTCATGAGATGAAGAAGGTCCCCCGGGAACCCCACATCTGACACATGCACTGTGAGGCAATAGTTCCATTGTATTAAGATTATGCAGTATATCACAGAAGCTATGAAGTATTTTAAACAGGTTTGCTCTAGTTTCCGCAACTGAGCATCAAACCCTGGACAAAAGGAGGAGGAAGAGATTCCTCTACAGGATGTTTATACTACCTCAAAGTCTGCAGCAACGTGATGGCCCACAAATGCTGTATAGGTGAAAATCGGGAACATTAAATCCACCTTGGGATAACAGCAACATGAATTTAAGATATAAACATTTAGGAGCTTTATAGGCCTATAAAAATTACTGAAGCATCACCCTCTGCAACTCAGAGAACCAAAGCCTCTGTACCTTATAAGGCAGCATGGTGGCTTCACATAATTAAATCTTGGTAAATGTTTCATTTTGCTTGATGCTGTCCTGCCACTCATAAGCAACAACATATCATGCTACCAATTCAAGTCAGCATGGAAAGATTGTAATAGTTCAAAGCTACCATGACCTCCAGCTTGGCACAAAGTTTAATATCTAAATATCTTATATGTTTAGGGGACCGAAGCAAATCCTGTCACAACATGAACTTGAGTATAATGGACTTTAGGCGGCATAACCTCAGTTTTATCTGAGCTCAGTGTATATCCAGAGATTGTTCCAAAACTTCTAGGAAAGAGCCAAATATGGAGAAATCAACTTATCAGGACAGGAACAGGAGAACAAAAAGCTATACACAAAAAGGAACACATAAAAGTAGGAGGCCCAATCCAAACACACAGAATATTCAGAGCTGATCAATACTCCTGATCAGGGGCTCTGTACAAAGACTGAAAAGATATGGGGACTATGGGCATCCTTGCTTTGTCCATCATGACAACACAAACAATTTGAAGAGCAGCGCATTCATTTGAACAGAGGCTTGGGAAGGGTACGTAACAGAGAATCCAATTTACTAAAATCAGGGGAATGATATATCTCTCCAGAAAGTGGAGGAAGTAAAGCAATTCCACCCATTCAAAGCTTTCTCGACATCGACTGTCATCAATGGCATCAGTGTTTGTTGTGACCTGACATAGCTTTTATTTATTTATTTGCTTTTGGTAACCGTGTAAGTGCACTAGGCATAGGAATGCCTATTTTCAGGCAAAACCCGGGAGAGAGACAGTTTAACATACAAAATGAGCATACGTGTGACGCAGCACATGAGACTGGTGAACACGGTGAGGATGGAAGCAGCAACATTCAATTAAACAGTTAATTCAAAGAGTAAGTCTCATTGGAATGTTAGAGATAATATTACAGTAAGAGGCAAGAACAGGAAAAACATTTAGGTAAAATACACAACTACAGTTAAAACCGTAAGTGAAACAGGCATTTGCAAATAAAGGTTTACACACAGCAAAGTACAGTAAGTGCCAAAACTGAGGATGAGATGAGACAGGGAGAGGAAGAGAGAGTGAGGGGGGAGGGGAAAAAAAGGTGGGGATGAGAGAAACAGAACATGAGAGATAGGTAGTTAGAGAGGTAGGGAAGTGGCGTACAAGAGGAAGGTAGTTTACTGAAAGAGAGGGTGGGGAGATGAAGTAGTCTAAGGCGGATTAAAGCAGGTACATTGGCTGATTTTAAAGAGACACTGTCAACCCCCTTAGGCTTCAAAGTGTTCCTACTTTAAAAAACACATTTTATGATGGTTCACATCCTATAGATACTGTTGATGCAGCTGGTAGTTTGATTCAGATCCCTTTTTTCTTTTAAAAAGTGAAAACTTGAGTGCCCACCATATTGGTGTTACCACACCAAATCATATTTGTTTACATATCTTCACCAACTCCCCCCGGATTTTCTGGACTCAGAAACACCTCCAATACAATCTAGCGACTCAGTATGCAGTGGGAATAGAGGAGACTATTGTATGATGAGTGGCTGCACTGTTTGAGGGTATTTCCAATGTTCAGGAAGTATGCAGTAAGAGCAGTTCAATGATTTGAAGTAAAACAAGGGTGGGTATAGCTATACATTCCCATGCATTTCAGTTCTAATAAAAAAGGAAGCAGATCAAGCAACCAGCAACATCAATGAATTTTACCGAAGGTAAGCAATCAGTATCCTGTGAGGTGGGCGCATGGGGAAGGGCGCCGTCCATAACGGCGACTCCTTCCCAGCGTAATCCCTCATGACGATGGGAGAGTAGGGCGACCGGATGAGGGGGTGGGCGAACTGGGTGACAGGAGGTCGCTATGTGTACATGTGCGGGGAGCGAGCATGGCGAGCGTTGGCTAGAAGGGGGCGGAGGAGCTGTAGAGGGTGGCGCTGCAGTGGATTACCGAGCTGCGTCATGGGTTGGCTTGTGGTTGGGTTGGGTGAGGTACCGGTTCAGTCCGGCACTGATCGCGATTTATGGTGTCGCCTGCCCGAACTTTTATTTTTAATCGCTGCCACCCCCGACATGCACCCCCTGGAGTTGAGAATCCTTTAATAGGTGGGTGTAGAGGACAAAGCCACGCGAGAAAATTAGAAGTACAGACCCCGCAGCTTTGATAAAATATTTATGTCTAAGCGCGCCCGTTGTCCTGTGCACCGAGGTGTCAGATCGTCAAAATTAGCACTTTTATGCTGATAACGGTGATCGCTTTTAAGCTTCGCCACATTTACAGAACCTAAGCAATCAGAAAATGTGTGTTTTTACCTAAATGTATTATGCTGCAAAAAAAGGTTGACAGTGTCCCTTTAAAATGTGCTGTTTTCTGGTCATTACTGGCCACCACATGGCTTGCTAGGAAACCTACCTGGCTGGAAGTAACTAGGAGAGGCATTACAGCCTCTAATCTTAAAGCTAAAACCTTATCCAATATCTTATTACGCAAAGTAATGGCGTGATAGTTATTGCAGTATGTGGAATCTTATCTGGGCTTGGGAATTAATTTTATAACCCCATACCTTTGAAAAAGGGGAAAGAATTCAGTAGGTAACACTTCCTAGAAAACTTGTAACATACAATAGGGGGCACAAAACAAACAAGAAAGGGTTTTATAAAAAGCTGCAGACAGACCATCAGAGCCTTGAGTCCTACAGTACCTGAATTTAATGCTGTAACTGATTAATTTCCAAATTTGTAATCGGCTCCTACAACATGGATTTAGAGGTTTGTACCAGTTGTGTTAGGGTCCAAACCCTAGCAAAAAGCCTCCACTTCAGTTACTGTTCCCCAAATGCTATGAAATTATATAATACATAAAAAAGAATTCCCACTTAATATCCCTAGGATTTGTACAAATACAGATGAAATCTAAGAAAAGAAGTACATCTGGAGACACTCGGATTGAAAAAGAGTTACTGTAAAAGTCTGGAAATGACAACTCAAAAAGTCTTTACCTTTATTAATATTTATTTCAAAATTACCCAAATCACGTCAGGTATTCTTTTTATTGGTTTCCAAATTTAAACTATTGCTGTTTACACACATTACATACATAATGAATAAGTGGGTATAAACATTCCTGAAACTGCATGCCATTTTGTTACCAGAAGAGGCAGCTGATGACATCACTACCACAAAATTACACGACATACAGCATGTATGCTAGTAGTAGTCATACAGACACTTAGTGAAGGTGGTTTCATGCTTTGTTACAGCAGCTGTAGTGTTAATCCATTTCAAAGATACACAGTAATTAACACCATTTAAAATGTAGAAGACAGAATAGGTGAGTTTGGAATCAAGAATGGTAACTAGATTATCATTTTAACTGCGGGTCACCTTAAAAAAAAAAAAAAAAAAAAGAAACCATGCCCTGGGTGGAGGAGGATTGGTTTTCTGAGATTAGACTGCAAGAGACAGAAACTTAGTTGAAATCAGTGTATACATATGTGGATGTTGCACTGAAGAAATGCCAATGAAGAATTTTAGTGAAAAAAAAAAAAAAAAAACACTGGATGAAAGGTGAACCAACAATAAAGAAAATATTGCATCTTTCTTGGGTTATATACAGTGACACACACTTTTAATGGATATTTCCAGCATGCCAAAAGCCACTGTAATAGCAGCTAATGTTAAATGTGCTGCTTATACTGGATTTGGCCGCCTGCCTATAGCAGATGCTTGTGGGTGTCAATCTGCTTCAGTCTGGTGTCACAGTTACTGTAGCTGCTGGGCCACCTGATGAGGCACTAAATGAAAATGACGTACTTACCATAATTCTTGATCTTCTAGGAATATCTTCACCATTTATTCTCACTAATGGGTCTTAGCCCGGAGGCACTAGGACCCTGTGGGTGCAACAAGTTTTGAGGAGTGCTGCCGCCGAGGTAAGCTGTGCGCGTACATGGCACCCACGAGAGTGGCTCATGGCACTGGGCTTACCTCGGCACCGGCCTCCAACCGCCTCAGTTCCTTTTTTACCAAGGAGGTGCACTAGAACCTAACTAGTAGTCATTTAGTAACACTAAGGACATAAGGAGCCTTGGTGACCTGTGTAAGAATGGTCAACGTGAGAGTAATAGTGTCTCCACAGTTCAAGCCTCCTTGAACAAGGGGAGAAGACCAGTAAATAATCTGGAGTGAGCTCGGGATGGTGGGTGAGCGTGTGAATAAATGAAGATATTCCTAGAATATCAAGAATTACTGTAAGTACATAATTTTCATATCTTCCAGGAATGTATCTTCACCATTTATTCACACTAAAGGGTCAGAGTACCACGCTGAGACAGAACCACTGGGGCAGGGTGGTAGGAGTGAAGAACTCGCTCAGGACTGAAGTCTATTCAGGACACTCCTGCCAAAGTGACATACTTCCTGACTGTGACATGCAGGGCATAGCGCATAACGAAAATGTGCACTGTGATCCCAGTTACAGCTTTGCAATGTATCACTGACATGCACAGAGTGAACCCCTGCTAAGGATGTGACAACTGCAGTGGTGGAGTTGGCGCGTACCTGACCTTTCAGCGTGACCTATACCGTGGCACAGCAGAGGTGTAGACAGCTCACAACCTTGCCAAAAATGTACTTGAGTAGATCAGGCTGACCCTTTCAACTGAAAACAAAGGAGCCCAAAAACTGTTTGGATTGTTTGAAATCCTTGTTCTGTCCAGGTGAAGAGTGAGGACACCCTGAACATTCAGAGAATGGAGAGAGAGAGAGAGTGAGCTCTCCATCATTCTGGAAGCAGGCGAGTAGGTAGGTAGGTAGCACAGTGGCAGATTCAGAGAGAACTCCGATGCCATCGAGTGTGGGGCACTAACCTGTCCCTATGAGAAATAGTATAAGGGGAATCTGTGATCAAGAGATGGATTGCAGACAATCTGCAAGCAGAAGAGATAGCCATTAGAAAGCTGCTTTCCGAGACTTTCGGTGACGTGACCAAGCTATGAGCACCCAAGACATGTGGCTCCGTCTTCCAATCTCGGCTAAACTAGGTTAAAATCAGCAAACACTGCTTTAACCGACAAAATTGATAAATTACAACTAATTTGGATGGTGGCTAAGCAGCAGCTCAAAGAATTCAGGGTGGAAGGTCCGCAAACTAAAAGAAATCTCCGGAATCAGAAGGAGGGAGATACAGGCCCACCAACCACCGAGCTCGAGTTCCAAGAACAAGCAGTAGACCACAAGAAGGAGGAAACTGTGTTCACCATCACCTCCAAAAACTCATAATGGAGCTCTAGAAAATAAACAGTACATTACATTACAAAACATGCAAGCGGACATACTGGAGACTAAGCAAGATGTTATGGAGGTTGGGCACAGAACGACAGAGTTGGAAAGTGGCCTAAACACAGTGAGCAAACATGGAGATCATCACAGTTCAGCGCTACTTTACCTCTATGCCAAGGAAAGAGACACTTCCCTGAAATTGAATAACCTGGAGCAATGATCCCAGTGCAATAATATTCGAATACATGGGTTGTCAGAGGGAACTGAGGTAGGTGAGATGGAAGGATTTCTGACCTTGTTCCTAAAAGAATTGCTAAACTGGGATAAAGATGCCCTGCTACAGACAGAACGAGCACATCGCACTTTAACTCCCAAGCCAACGGATCCTAAGAACAGCCCAAGATCTATTGTTGCTTGGTTCCTAGCTCACTCAGTAAAGATGAAAATCCTTCGAGCAGCATGGGCGAAGTGAGAGGTGGTTTTTGGGGACACTCGATTGTATTTTGACCATGACTTCTCCCTGATGGTGATGGAACAAAGAAAGGAGATACTGGGGATCATTAAAGAACTCAAACAGAAGGACATCAGGGCACAAATCTTCACACCAGTTGAAGGTGTTTGTGCAAGGAGGCCCCACATTTTTCTGATCGGTGCAGGAAGCAGCCCCACTACTGAAATCCCTGGGCATCAGAAGAGGAACAGCAAGAGGGACACAATCGGAACTAGAAGAGGCACTGAGAGCATAACAATGGACTATACAAGGGCAAAGAAACAATCGGAGAGGAACCATGACGGATGCCACAAGGAGTTGGGAGGTCATTGCTTCGAGTCAACTGACACGCCGCCGAGAAGACCAGCTGAGCAGCTCAAAACAGGCTGGTTGAGAGACCCAACCTGTAAGTACTGGGGATCTAAATTTGAGCATTGTTTCTAGACATTTTCTCTTGGGCGATGTGAGTACAGAACAATTGAACAGAACTTGAAGAGTAAACAATTGGTTTGCAACATAACCAGCCCGTTTTTTTGGGGGGGGTGGGGAGGCAAAAGGGAAAACTGAAGGAAGGAAGAAATGATGAGTGGGGAGGGAGGGAAACAGATAACAAACCTTGGGGGTGGGGTTTCTTAACAAAACAAAACGGTAGAATAAAGGTAGTGGTAGTAGAGGGTGCGGGGTCAGTGGGACTAAATGACACGTGGTGAAATGATCAGCAAAGAAGTAAGGGAGGAAACAAAAAGTACACCAGGATGTAACAAAAGGAACCAGAATAACAAACATCAGTTCAAACTAATGAAAAGGGGAGGATAGATAAATGGGGAAGAAAGGGGAAGTGGAAACTGTGGGGGTGGGGATGGGCAGTTAACACGCTGAAGTATAATAAACAACCTTGGCTTCTAAAGAAGTCTGTTGGGGAAGGGAGGGAGACAGACCTAATGCTCAGCAGCAGATGATGTCTAAACAAAAGGCAGCACAGGCTAGAGCAGAGAAATGCCAAAGCCATAGTGCCTTTGAATCCACAAGAGTGGAGGCTACTACCAACAAGCCACAGCACTCGAGACAGTAGGGACAAGCAAAGCCTCAGAGTGGCTGGCAGTCAAATGTATGGAAGTCCAGGGAAGGGAAAAGAAACCTCAGGGGCCCAAAACTGCGAGCCCCAAACCCTGTAGAATTTAAAGTACTTTGAGATGTTAACACAATTGCTATTGTTGATCGCAGTGATTTTGTAAATAGTTTGATTAACCTTATTAACAAGAATGTTTTATCTTGTTTTTTGAAAGAAATGCACCTGGAAAACATACAAAGACCAGGATCTATATGTCACATAAAATGTCGGACTTAACATTAGTAACATATAATGTGAAGGGGATTGGTTCACCTATTAAAAGAGCTCATATACTCCAGGAACTAAATAGAAACAAAGCCACGATAGCCTTCCTGGAGGAGACACACCTCTCACAACCAGAGCATCAAAAGCTGAAAAGAAGCTGGGTTGGGGCAGTGTACTCCTCGGCATATGATGAACACATACATAGAGAGGGAGCTGCAGTACTAGTAAAAAAAAAAATAAAAAAATTACCCCTCTAGAAGTAGAGAAAGTGGAGGAGGACAAACAAGGGCTATACATAAAACTCACCGGAACATCTAGAGGGGTCCTCTGTGTGTTCCTTAACTTGTATGCCCCCAATGACATCAAAGATAGAATTCCCTTCCTCAGGCATCAACTGCTCAGGCAATCATCAGAAAGTAATGTACTGTTTATAGTAGGGGGGGACTTCAACTGCACCCCACACCCACATAATGACAGAAGTAGAAATACTAACAGGGACCCACATGGGGAAAGCAAAAAACTTAGGGGACTAATGGAGGAATCCGGGCTTACAGACATATGGAGACACCAACACAGCAAAGACCGTGACTACACCTTCTACTCCCACCCTCATGGCCAATACTCATAGATAGATTACTTCTTAATATCCATGGAATGGCTTCACACAGTTGAGAAAACAGACATCAAGTCAATAATCACGTCAGACCTTGCCCCAGTAATGCTGGATATGGCAATTACCCCGACACACACAAACACGATTTGGAGGCTCAACGTATCCCATTTAGACAATCCTGAATTCTGTAAATTAATAGAAGGGAAGATGCTGAGTTATCTCCAACGTAATAGGGAAGGGGACACTGCAGATGCTGACACATGGGATGGGTTGAAAGTCACCCTTCGGGGAGTATGCATCCAATATGCTTCAAACAAAAAAAGAGACAGTGAGAAGTTGCAGAGACAACTAGAGGAACGACTGATTATTTGACCTGGAAGCAGAGTACAAAATCACACAGAACCCTGACATGAAAAAACATTTACAAGAATCTAGGGACAAACTGACAAAACTGCTAGAAACTAAAATAGAAGGGGGGCTATGATACACACAACAGAAGTACTATGCGGGAAACATAGCAGGCAAACTCCTGGCCTGGCACTTGAGGTGGCAGATGATTACTTGAACAGTGATAAAAATCAAAAGGGGGACAACTTCAACCGCTGCCTGTACAAAACCAACAGAAATACTAGAAGCATTCACAGAGTATTACCAAAAGCTATACTCAGGTGCTTGGGGGGAAAGGAACTCAACAACTTTACAACACTTTTTATCAACAGTAGATCTGCCCAGACTAAAAGAAGATGAGCAAACAAGTCTTGAAACGTCAGTTAGGATTACGATAACAGAACTAGCAACAGCTATTAAAAATCTCAAAAGTAGCAAAGCACCAGGAACAGAAGGGCTACCAACTGAATTTTATAAGAAATTTAACAAGCAACTTAGTCCCCTATTGCAAAAAACATTCAATAAAATTTTAAAGGGAGAACAAACACCTGACTCATGGAGATAGGCACAGATAACAGTGACCCCAAAACCAGGTAAGGATCCTCAGTACTGTGGTTCATACCGGCCGATATCTCTCTTACCGTTGGACATGAAACTTTTTACCTCAATTATGGCATCTAGACTTCACAATAAGTTCACAAATTAGTAAACCTAGATCAGACAGGCTTCATAAAAGGAATAATATTACAAGACAACACACGCCAGCTCTTTAACAACATAACAGCCCACAAGAACTCAAAACAGGTGCACCTGGCCCTGTCACTGGATGCTGAAAAAGCTTTTGACAGGGTCAGGTGGGGATACGTGAAGGGGGTGCTAGAAAAAATGGGCTTCGGTCTGGGATTTTGAGCCTGAAGCACTTTATAGACAGCCAGAAGCAATGGTTAAGGTAAATGGGACCAATTCCAAAAGGTTCCCACTGGCCAGGGGAACAAGACAGAGCTGCCCCCTGTCCCCACTCTTCTTCGCATTATGTATAGAACCGATGGTCAAAATAAGAGACAATCCTAACTTAAGGGGGAAAGAGGTGGCAGAGGTGCAGCAAAAAATTTCTTTATATGCAGATGATGCATTAGTATTTATAAAAGACCCAGCCACATTGATCCCAGCCCTGCAGGGGGTGCTAGAGGAGTATAGGAGGGTGGCAGGATACAAAATAAATGAAACCAAATCAGAAGCAATTCAAATTAGTGGACACCTCACCCGAGAGGAGAAAACTGGATTCCCATTCGTTTGGGCCAAAAATAATAGGATACGGTATCTGGGGGTCATGATTATGACAAATATGTCTGAGCTGTTTAAACTGAATTATGATAAATTGGCACAAGAATGCAAGGCAGACCTGGAAAGATGGTGCCAACTCCCCTTCTCACTACTAGGCAGGATAGGCGTAATCAAAATGAACATACTACTTAGATATATTTTTTTTTATATATTGGTATTTCTCTCCGCATCCTGGCAGCAGCGGAGTGCCTTCAGCTGTCACCCCAAGCCGCTGAGCGCCGGACTCTTAAGTTCCCATGACTTACCCTTCATGGCAGGGTGGAGGGGAGCATCTCGACCCAACCACAACGGATCCAGCCAGGGAGGTGTCATCTCGGGGGCGACGCCGCTGGGACAGCTTCACAGAGCCAGGACTTTTTTCAAATTTTCTCCCCTTGTGTGAAGGTGGGGCATGCAATGACGCCTGCGGAGAGAGAGTGCACATGCTTCCGCATGCACTCTCTCCAAGCGTCTGCCCCATCTCCGCCCCTTTCTGCAGCATCGGCGCACTGGCCCCCAGCAGCCACTAGGGGTCAATCGAGCGCTGACTGCTGATGGCCCTCCACCCCGGAGAAGGAGAGCAGTCCCTCGGATGCTCAATCCTTCTACTCTCCTGCCGACCCCCAGTGGCCATGCTCGTTCCTGAACACAGGTCTCCAGCATAGCACGAGGTAAGGCATCCAGTGCCTCAGCCCTCAATGCCACTGGGCCGGCTTAGATATTTATTTTTATTTCAGACACTACCTATAAGCATTAAAGGATCATTTTGGAAGCAGCTTGAGAAAGACCTTAAACTGTTTGTGTGGGGAGGGAAGAGACCAAGGGTGAGGAAGGGGAAGATGGTCCTACCCAGAGAAGAGGAGGCCTCGGTCTCCCTGATTTTAAACTTTACTATATCGAGGCACAGACACCCTACCTGATCACGTGGGCTAAACAAAGAGAGGACTCCAGATCGTTCCAACTAGAGAGCACAGGACAGTTGCCCATCCCTTTATATGTCATGTTGACAGCAAAAAATAAATAGGGAACTGAGGGGAAAAATCCATGATCCTTGGATTAAGCACTTTCTATCAATTTTACAACAAATACGAACTTTAACAAGCACACCTAATGAAACAGGGCTGGGACCTTAATAATTGGGGACCTGGGATTTGAACCGGGACTCTCAGACATAGGTTTCAAAGGGTGGAATAAAAAAGCTTTGACAACGTATGCACAGTCAGTGGAGGGAGAACATTGCACATCCTTTCAAAATGTCCAATGTCAGTTCCATTTGGAAAGATCAGACTTCTACAGGTTCCTTCAGGTGAGAAGCTATTTGTTTGGTTCAGGGGACGGACAATGTGTGACCTGCCCTAGAACTCCTTGGGAGGAATTCTTACATTGGAATACAAGGCTCAGTGAGCATTCAGGGTGCATATCAGCAATGTACAAACTGCTGGTACAGGCTAGGGGCACACATATGGGTGACCTGCAGAATAAATGGCAGGACGAATCTGGACTTCAGATCACAGGCCAACAACGGAAAATCTGTCTTGAGGGGTGGAGGATCTCAGCTTCACAGAACTGGAAGGAATTTTGCTGGAAGGTACTTAATAGATTCTCCTATGTCCCAAATAGTTACCAAACACTCTGGGAACACAGACGCATGTTGGAGAAACTGTGGGGGTAGGGGTACACACTATCATGTCCTTTGTTCTTGCCCCAAGATACAAAACGTTTGGACTCAAGCAGGAACTGGAGAGGGATATGGGGGGTACCGATGCCAGAGGAATTTTCCCATTATATCCTAGGCCTACCAATCCCAGGGATTAGAAAAAGAAAGGCATGAGAAGTTTTCCAATGTATAACCCTGGCAGTCCTAAAAACCCTGACGGCGAACTGGCTAGATCCTGAGGCACCAGAATTACTGGAATGGAAAAACAAGGTGTCCCAAATATTTCAAATGGAGCAGCTGACAGCAAAACTGCACTTGACCACAGAAAAGTTCAGAGATTACTGGAGGGGATGGATAAGATACCTGGATATAGAGGAGGAAGTAAGATCTGACAGAGAGGGTGGAAGCTTGGGGGCGCAGTATCACCATACCCTGAAATTTGGCACTAATATGCTAAAGGAGAATAACAAAAGTCTTAGAATTAAGCAGCCCCTTCACCTCTTAACCTTCATATTGTAGATACAGAAGACATTTGACAATATTGTAAGAAAACAAAACAGACACAATGGCTTAAGTTGTATTAGAAGTTTTTCTCTTTCTGGTTTTTAATTTCCTTGTACATAGTTCAGAAAGTTAAAGAAGCAAACAATGTAAATAAGTGGATAAGTATGTAGTAACAGAAATAAAGTCCAAGGCAGGCCTTAATACAGTTATCTGTGGGACGGGTGTCCACAGCTGGTTTAGTTTTCCCAATACTTAAATCCCAACAAAAGATGGATTGTATCTCGACTAAGTTGCTCTCCCTCATGTATCTGACTCTAGGCTGGTGCTGCCTTGTGAAACCATGAAAGCCAAAAATCAAGGTGAAGTTGGTAAGAGTAAGAACTACGTTTCACAGTATACCACCAATGGGAAGCGGAAGGACCTTGGTAAGGTAGGACAACCTTTACTCCATATTATTCTCCACTTCCTTTTGAAGACTACACCAACCTGAAATATAGAGGTAAGAAGAGAGTTAAGTTAAAGTACTACATATTGGAGAGTTAAATATTTGGTAATTAAAGGCAAAGGGCCCATCACTGATTAGCATAACAGAGGAGAAGGATGGAGCAAGCCCAATAGTAAAGGTGAGTGCCCAGGTAATTTTGGTATACCTGGGAGGTCACCTAGTACACACCGGGTGATCTGCAGGTACGATGAGATACAGATAAAAGTTAAAATGAATACAAGATGAAATGTATGCACTATGAAATGGTGACCATCTGCCTGTTTTCTCTCTTCTGTACGACTAACCTGCTTTTGGATGTAATATACAATAAACAGAGTTTTAAAAAAAAGAAAGCTGCTTTCCAAGTAGAAACTTAGCTCACAAGTCATAAAAGGCTCAAAGGGCTTGTGGGTGGGCGCATCCAGCACAAGGTTGATACCCAGGCAACTACCAGCTTCTGGACGAGGGGCTTCATTTGTAAAAATGCCCAAAAGTATTGCAGAGATGGAGTAGAAGACCCTGAGACAACATGTCCAACCTGAGAGAAGAATCCTCTGTTGGCTGAGTGAAAGCCTAATTAACAGAGAAATCATGTCTGTGGAGGCCACAGAGTACAATCAAAGTGATTTTGCCCCCCCCTGCGTGTCCAATTTGAGCAATTTTCCCAGCACTAGGGGGCTTGGAGGGACACATACAGAAAAGATTTTGCCACAGCAATCTGAAAGCATCCTGGGAGAAAATGCCACGCTTTGGCCTTCTAAAGCAGACTCAAGTCAGTTTGTACAAAAGAGTCTGCATCTGGGGTGCCCCTCTCACTGAACAGTGATCGCACAAAATCAGTCATAAAGAAGGGCCCCTGTTTGGCCGAATGTACCCACCAGTGTGTACAAGACACCTCGGAGATAACTGGCCTGGAATAGGATCCCCTGCTCTAGGCTCTCTCTCCATACTCTTATAGCTTCTCAGCAAACAAGGAAAGAGACAGCTTTTCGTTGTTTGTTCAAGTGATACAAGGCAGACTATCGTCAGTCCGGAAAATGACCGTTTTGCATCTGTTAAGATCCACTAGGGCTGACAGGCCGTACAGAAACAGTTTGCATGTGCAACCCAATGAAGTGGAGATGACACTCCAACGGACAGGTTCCAGACACCATGTGATTCAAACACTAACCATAAGCTACCCAACAGGGAGGCCTCCGAAGACAAGAGTTGCCCGGGGTTCGAGATGGGAAACTGTGGAGTAGATTGTTCTCCACTGACGAGCAAGTGAGTGAGCAAACCAGGGGCTTGATCAGCTGCCATAAGGCCCAGTATGGGTTGCACGGGGTGGGCATCAACAGAGTTGCTGTCCAAAAAGTAGCATGCTACATGCAGGAACATCTGTATATTGCCCTCAAGGGAAGGCTATGCCCTGACTGTATCCAGGAGAGCTCCTAGGAACAGCAGATACTGCGCGGGTCAGAGACAAGACTTCTATACTCAACAGAACTCCCAGAAAGGAAGGAAGCAAGAGGCCATGGCTAGAGCTTTGTGGCTGGATGAAGTGGCCATCAGCCAACTGTCCAGGTAAGGGTAACTTGAAGTCCTAATAATATCTAGAGTGCACCATGAGAGCACAGGGAGAAGTACAAAGAAGCTTGCATATCCAGGGAGCTTACCAGTCCTGGAGAAATAAAAGAAAGGGTGACTGCTTGGATAAAATCCTGTATATGCCAATCAGCAGAATCCCCCCTTTTTTTCTTCTTTTGTAAACCCTGTGCCAGGGGAAAAGTGAGATCCAAAGCGATATACAAGAAGAGAAAAATTACCCTTGGAGTTAGCAAGCACAAGAGCATGCCTGAGGCACAGAAGTACCTAGGTCTGAAAAGGCCAGGGAAAAAAGTCATTAA
Source organism: Neoceratodus forsteri (assembly GCA_016271365.2). Taxonomy (NCBI): domain Eukaryota; kingdom Metazoa; phylum Chordata; order Ceratodontiformes; family Ceratodontidae; genus Neoceratodus; species Neoceratodus forsteri. Next base: position 1,147,548,028 of record CM057450.1, on the reverse strand, counting down.
CGACACCTCAGAAGAGATGGGGGGGGTGGGGGGACTTATCTTCCTCAATATTCCCCCGGGGAAAAGGAGTAGGGAGGTTCCCCTAAATTAAAAACCTCTGGTGTCAACTGGGTGCCAGACAGAACACCATATAGGGTCCCGGAGACAGCACTAAGAACAGCACAGACCTGGCACAGAACCCAGCCCCGATGCTGGACCAAACACGGCACCAGGTCAAACAAGTGGCTACGACAAACAAATGGCAGGGCCAAACATGGCATCGGGCCAACTTTGCACTGGGTCAAACCTCACCATACACTAGAGGCACCAAACTGGCACCAAGGCAGGACAGAGAGAGAGACAGAGAGACTCTAGCACCAGGGAGACACCGAAGAGCCAAATCAGCACTAGAACGAGGGCTTGGAAGGCACCAAGAAGGCCTAGGAGGCCTAATTTGGCACCAATGCCAGCCCAAGAGCACCAACAACCTGAGAAGCACGGAGGTGACCAGAGCAGTACCTGACCAGTCCTACCAAGTTACATAAGGTAAGGGTGTGGCCAGTGGGGCAGGAGTCAGCAGTGCAGCCACCAGCAAAGTCAGAAGGCTGTTGCTGGAGCCAAATGCTCTACCTGACTTGGGGGGCCTCGCCTGTGGGGTCAATGTCACCAACCTACGAGGGCCAGGTACCAGACCCACCAGCAGCAACACCCCAGCCTGATTCCACAACCGCTGCTCCAAAGAGCTGCCCTGAGAAGACTGCTCACTGGGAACACCCCTAAGGACAGAGGGGGACTCCAGGCCCGAGGTTGCAGTATCCCGGCAACGTGGACTGCGCCAAAGGGGACACGACCTCAGGAACAGAGAGTCTCGCGGAAGACTTCCCATAGGGCGACCTCAAGTACTACCATTTCTTTCTCACTCTGAAAGTCAAGAGAAAGAACTTGAGGCCGAGTGACACCACGAACCCAATTGGAATCAGGAACCAGACCATTTCTTCGTGCTCTGGGGGACTGCTCTTCCCCCAAGCACAGGACCAACTGTGGTCAGAACCGACCCTTGCAGGAAACTGGACTGGACACGGCCCCTGCTGCCAAAGCAGCCTGCCAACCATGCGCTGGGTCAAACATGGCACTGGGTTAACACGGTACCAGGCCAAATGCAGCACTGGGTCAAATATGGCACCAGGCCAAACGCCGGGAGGCTCCCTACCATGATCCTGTAGAAATGCCATGACAAAGCTCAGTAGGGCTGAGAGAAACTGACAGAAAATTTTTCATAAAATCACTAAACTGATACAAAAGTAATAAATTCTAGCTTTAAACAACTAAAAACTGAAACAAGCTGAAGCGGCTGTTGTACAGACGTGAAGTTCTGATTCCAGAAGGGTGAGCGACATAATCACTGAAGTGCACTCGACGGTGGGGAAAAAAGGAACTGAGATAGTTGGGGCTGACACCGAGGTAAGCCTGGTGCCACGAGCCACTCTCGCGGCACCATGCATGCACACAGCTTGGCTCAGTGCCATCCCTCCTCAAAAGGTTTGGCTCCCGTGGGGTTCTAGTGCCTCCGGAATAAGACCCATTAGTGTGAATAAATGGTGAAGATACATTCCTGGAAGATCTACCCTCTAACTGCAATTGTTTCCCAAAGTAACCCCCACAGCATGGAGTCTGATGGTGAGTCATGTGCTTGTGCCAAGACTGTGCTGTTTATTTTTGTTCGACAACAAGATTTCACCACTTCACATTACACAAACGCTTCATGCTACTACGCAAACAAAAACCATTGAAAACAACAATTATGAATGCCCAACTTGGCTTCATTCTTCTGAGTCTCAATGTGCATGCACAAAAGGGGAATTTTTTTTTTTTTTGAAACAAAATGGGGACTATGCAATATTGTGGGCTAAGAACACATGATTTGCACATACCAAACAGCGTAGTTCCACACCTGGGGATAGGTGCAGGGTGCACAGTATACCCAGCCGCATGCCCCCGGAGGGCGCATGACTGTGGCCTTGTTCTCCTCGTGCACAGCTGCATGGGGGGGGGGGGCAGACAGAAACATAGACTTCAGTCTCTCCTCATAGGTCTTCTGATGAAGACCTTGCACCATTTTAGTTGCCCTCCTCTCGATGGCCTCCACTCTGTCTATGTCATTGAAACATGGAAACATAGACAATGACAGCAGGAAAAGACCAGAGGTCCAGCCAGTCTGCCCAAGTTCCATATAATCCCTGAAACCTACTGCTCCTCCAGGGTACTAACCTCCCATTCTCTCTCTATTCTCCTCCTTGTGCCTGTCACCCCCGGTAACCACTACTCCCTTCATTGTGTTCCAGCCTTGCTTGAATCCCAACTGTTTTCGCACCCACCACTTCAGCCGGCAGACTGTTCCAAGGTTCCACCACCCTTTCCGTAAAGCAGTACTTCCTCACATCTCTCCTGTACCTACCTCCTATTAATTTCCATTCGTGTCCATGTGACCGTGAATTGGTATTCAGGCTAAATAGTTTCCCGGAGTCCGTTTTGTTAATTCCTTTAAGGAACTTGAAGGTCTCTATCATATCTCCCCTCTCCCTTCTGGTCTTCAGTGAGTACATATTTAGTGCCTTGAGGCACTCCTTATAGGATCTGCTCTGCTGGCCCCGAATCATTTTATTTACTCTGCGTTTCACTGTCTCCAACCTATCCTTATCCTTTCTGAGGTGAGAACTCCAAAACTGGGTGTAGTGCTCCACGTGAGGCCTCACCAGGGATCTGTAGAGGGGAAGTATTACTTTTTTCTTCCGCTATCAATTCCCCTCCTGATACATCACAGCATCCTGTTAGCCTTGTTATAGGCCTTGTTGCACTGACTCGACTGCTTAAGTGAGTTGCTAAAGATAACTCCCAGATCCCATTCCTCATCTGTAGTGCAAAGTCTCTCTCCTCCCATCCAGTACTCTGTCTTGGGGTTCTTTTGCCCTAGATGCATTACCTTGCACTTTTTAGCATTGAATTTTAACTACCAAACCTTTGGGTCCTGAAGTGGATCTCCTGCTCCACATGAGCAGGGGATTCTGGGAGGGTGTAGGACCAGATCATTTTAAAACCACGGGCAAGTGCCTGAATGGCTGCCCCCCACCCCTCCTTGTCAGCCTGGTGGGCTGGGGAAGCACAATGGGAGGATTCCCTGTCCCACCATAGCTGGCCTGTGTCATATGTGGGGGCACGAGCAAAAGATATGGCAGGTCCCTGCTGCCGTATCCTGTGACCCCCTCAGCCAGCACTCAGTGCTTTAGTGAATGACGTTTAGTGTGGCACATCCCCAGATATGCCTAGGGACTGCCCACTGTGCACAGCTGCGCAATTGGCCAGAGGATCGAGTGTGCAAGGGGCACATGCCCCTTCCGTGAATGCCACCAGGGTGAGTCTGTTGGACCCCTAGTTTGCAGCATTCTGACTTAGAATTGCCTATATGCCACAGATCCACAACACATAGGCAATCTGCTCCTTAATGCATAGGTACCAGTGTGTGGTTATATAGTCCTGCATTTCTGTACAAACTGCCTCCCTTATCCAGTGGGTGTGGTGATCAAGTCCAGCAGTGAATGGACTGAGGTTTACTATAGGCTTTTCTCGTGATTACCGAATGCTGACTAAGCCTCACACCTGATTCCCTAACCCTCTACAGTACTATAATGAGCCTGTTTAAAATTAAAGAAAAAGAAACAGAAAAAATAGGTAATAAAAAGATAGTACTTATATAGTACTATAAAAGGGAACAACTTTCCTCACAATTACACAGTGCCCCCAGAGCCTGCAAGTGCTTAAAACTACAGTATGTATCACAGTTATTATGGGCACCCATTATAGTGGACAAAACCGCCATACATGGAGTAGTCTGCTATAAGTAGGTTGCACTGTAAAACATTCTAAAAGGATTTGTATTTTTATACAATGATTCTGAATTTGAAAATTTAAATGATGGAGTTATTTTGCATTGGCTGAAGCATTAAAAAGTACCTTATCTCAGGCTGGACCGCTGCGGCTTGCAATGCCAGTGACCTGGGTTCAGGAACAAGCCCAATCCTCAGAGAGCTAGCGGGGAGAGTTGTGTGTCCCAGAAGACACTCTCCTCCTATGGGAAGAGTGGGTGCCCGTGTCTGCCACAATACTGTCACCTGAGTGATCCCAGGTGGCACTGCAGGCAGAAGCACTGGAGGGAGAGAGGACGCTGGCTGGCTCCAGGTGTGTGTGAGTGGATGGAGCCCTTGATGCCAATGTAGTGGAGGTGGGAGAAAACAGAAAAAACACCTGAACCCACAGGATGACAAGAGTACTAACACTTGTAATGTCTTTGGAGCAGGTTTCTGTGCCATAAACAAATTTAAGGGAAATATGGCAAATTTAGTCAATTTGATTGTTGTTCTCCCCGTCCTTTTATACTATGATTACCACTGATACCTGTACTTGCTGCAGTAGAAATCAGAACTGATAGTACTCTTCACTATGGAAGTTTTACATACTGCCAGTTTACATGCCGGATATCTCCAAGCTAAGCTCCTCCCACCACCAGGATGGTTCATCTCCCGACTCCGTCCTGTGTCATCAGATCTTGCATGCTGGAAGCAGGGATCCATGTGCCACTTGCCAGGGGAGGCCAAGTTATTATGTGGATGTGAACCATATGCCACTCCTAGAATTATGGTTACAGGTGAATAACCTATTTTTCTAGGGGTGTGGCTATGGTTCACTATCCACACTCTTGCAGACTCCTACCAGTTCTCCAGGATGAGTGGGCAAGGCATGCACCCCTACTTGGCAAAGAAAAACTGGAGAACCGAGGTCCCAAAACCAGCATCCCTGCATGACTCAAGGTTGATGCGCTCTGGGAAATGAAGGTGTGTGCTGACATCCAGGTAGCAATCTTGCAGATTTACTGGATAGGGACACCCCTGGAAGCAGCCACCAAGGCAGCAGTAATGGCTGATAAAATGAGCTCTAAGCACTAAAGAAGCCTCCTTACTATCAACCTACAGCAGAGGCCGATGCAGGATATGATGCACGTGCCAGTCATCCACTTTGTTATCAGTCTGCCAGGTGCAGATTCATTGTAAGTGACAAACATTTGATGAGCCTCTCCCTAAACTCCAGCCATACGCTCAACATAATAAGGGCAAAGCAGCAGACCAGGGAGGAGCTGTGGACATGGCCTACCTAGACTTTAGCAAGGCATCTGACACAGTCCCACACAAAAGATTAGTAGTCAAATTAACCAGCCTGGGAGTGGGTCCCAGGGTGGTAGCCTGGGTTAAAACTGGCTGGACAACAGTACACAGAGGGTAATAGTAAATGGAGTCCACTCCGAAGAAAGGGGGGGGTTTACTAGCGGGGTACTGCAGGGTTCAGTACTGGGTCCGGTCCTTATTAATGTTATAAGTGACATTGCAGAGGGACTGGAAGGAAAAGTATGTGTCTCTGCAGATGACACAAAGATCTGCAACAGGGTTGATACACAAGGAGGGGGTGGAAAGGGTATGAGAAGGGACTTGGCAAGGTTGGAGGAATGGTCAAAAGTACGGCAGCATAGCTTCAATGCAAAGAAGTGCAAAGTAATGTACCTGGGAAACAAAATCCCGGGGGAAAAGTACACAATGGGGGGGAGGTATTAACAACAACAAAAATGGAAAGGGACCTGAGGGTAGTCATATCAGATGACCTAAATGTAAGCAAGCAATGTGAGAAGGCAGTAAGGAGAGCTGGGGGATACTGGGAGGTATAGGGAGAGGCATCAGCAATAGAAAACAGGAAGGTATTATCCCTCTGTACAGACAGTTGGTGAGACCCCATCTGGAGTACTGCATGCAGTTTTGGAGACCCCATCTCCGCAAGGATATAGACAGGATGGAGGAAGTCCAGAGGAGGGCAAGTAAAATGGTGCAGGGTCTGCAACAGAAGCCATACCAAGAGAGACTAAAGGAGCTTAATATGTATACCCTTGAGGAAAGGAGGGAGAGGGGGGACATGAAACAAAGTTTCAAGTACCTCAACGGAATCAACAAAGTCCAAGAGGGTAGCATCTTTCAGAAAAAGAGATGTGCAAGAACACAGGTACACAATCTGAAGATAGAGGAGGGACGGCTCGGGGGCAATGTGAGGAAGTATTTTTTTCACAGAGAGGGTGGTGGATGCATGGAACGGCCTCCTGAGGAGATCATGGGGTCAAAAACAGTGGGGGAATTAAAGAATGCATGGGACAGACATAAGGCAATTCTGGTGGGGGGTAGGAAGAAGTAGGCTGTTGGTTAACTAGGATCTGCAGCTTATCCAATAGGTAGGGAAATGTGCAGACTAGGTGGGCCAAGTGGCCCTTATCTGCCGTCAAAGTCTATGTTTCTATGTAACAGAGTGCTCTCTGCAGGTCTAAGGTATGGAGCCTGCATTCAGCCTCAGAGATGGGCTAGTAAAACATACCGGTAAGTTAATCACCTGGTTAAGATGAAACTCCAATACAACCTTCGGAAGAAAGTTTAGGTTGAGGGTGAGGGACGACTTTGTCCCTGTGGAAGACCAGATAAGGTGACTCCACCAAGAGCACCTGGAGCTCCCCGATCCTTTTGGCTAACGAGATGGCCAGCAGGAAGGACATCTTCCATGATAGGTGTGACATCTTACACCTGTGCACTGGCTCAAAAGGCTTGCCCATGAGCATAGCCAGCACCAGCAGTAGGCCCCACGGTGGAGGTGGATCACATACCAGATGGGACAGGTGGTCCAGACCCTTGAAAAAGCACCTGACCACCTTGTTCTGGGCCACCATCAGCTTACCAGCCAATGCCCAGTAAGCATAAATGGCTGCCAGGTGCACCTTAAGGGTTGTTGCCTGCAGTCCCAACTGAGAGGTGGACCAGAGGTAGTCCAGGATGATAGCCACAGGGCTGGCAAGAGGATCATGTTCCTTGCCCTGACACTAAATGGAAACTTTCTTCCATTTAAAGGCATTGCATCTGCGAGTCAACTCTTTTTTGGAGGCCTCCACAACATGAAGCACATCATCCGAAAGACCCAAGGCCTGGAACGCTAGCCACTTAAGAACCAGGCCATGAGCTGCAGTGACTGCATGTCGGAGTGCAGGACCATCCCCTGATGTCTGGTCAGCAGATCAGGGCAGAGAGGCAGTTGCTACAGAGATCTGCTGCTCAGGCTGAGGAGATCTGGGTACCAGAACTACCTTGGCCAGCCTGGAGATATCAGGATCATCTGCACCTTGTCCTTCCCAGGCCTTAACCACAACCTTGTAGAGTAAGGGGAAGGAAAGAAAGGTGTACACAAGGCTTGGGGTCCAGGGTCTCACAAAGGCATCCCCAACAGTGTCCTGGACTGTGAGGGGGCAGGCACAAAACAGCCTCAGTTTGGCGTTCTCCCAGGAAGCAAACAGGTCCACTAGAGGAATGCCTCACAAAGAGAACAGGTGGTTCACCATCTCCTGATTCAGGCATCACTCGTGCCACATCTCTCCTACACAGCTGAGAGCATCTGCCAGCTGACTGTTCTTTCCTACGACGCGGAATCGCCAGGAGATCTGTACCCATGCTGCGCATGAGGGTCCAGGTGCAAATGGCCTCCTGACACAAGGGAAGGGAGTGAGTTCTGCCCTGCTTGTTCAGGTACAACAAGGTTGTGGTGTTGTCCGTCTAGACCTGCATGACCAGACCCCCGACTAGAGGAGTGAATTCCATCAGCACAAGACACACTGCACAGAGCTACAGCAGGTTTATGTGGAGATGGGACTCCTGGGGTGACCAGAACTCATAGTCTCTGAGGTCTCCCAGGTGCGCGCTCCCCACCCCACCAGACACACTTCTGCCACTAATGTGACAGTCAGTTATAGGCAAAAAATGGGATTCCTTCCTCCAGATGTTCTGGGATCAGCCACCACTGGATGGAATCCCAAATCAGCTGGGTCACTTTGACCAGCTGGTCCAAGTGGCCCAAGCGCTGGGACCACTGACGCCCCAACACGCACTACAGGTGGCGCATCTGTCAGCGTACCCAACAAACCATGCTGGTGTAGGATGACACGTACCCCAGCAGCCTCAGAAAATCCCAGAGATGGAGTGACAGCCCAGCCTGAAATGATCAGGCAAAGGAAGTAAGATCCAGTAGTCGGCCCACAGGGAGTCTATTTCTGCCCCGATGAACTTGATCACCTGTGTGGGTACCAGTTCAGACTTGTCCAGGTTTACCAACAGGCTTAAGTCTTGGAAAGTCTGGAGAGCCAGATCTCTAAACCTCTCCACAGCTTCTTTGGACAGACTTGCTGTCATCGAGGTAGGGGTACACCCTGACCCATAGGTGTCGCAGGTATGCTGCCACCAGTGCAATGCACTTGGTGTAGACCTTGACAACCGAGGAGAGGCTGAAGGGCATGACCTGGAACCAGTACAGGACCCCTTCCACTCAGAACCTGAGGTACCGGAACTGGGACTGATGGACAGAGATGTGGAAAAATGCATCCTGGCGGTCTAGGGAGCAAAACCACATATTCTGTTCTAGCAACAGAATGATCTGATTCAGAGTGACCATCCAAAACTTGCATTTCTGCATGAATTAGTTCAGATCATGCAGATCCAATATGAGGAATAACCACCTCATCCGTTTTGCGACCAGGAAGTACCTGGACACATAACCCTGATTGGCCAAGGAGCTGAGCAATGTCCTCCCGAAGGGCAGACAGTGTGTCTTGTGACATCCTGGACTCCCGAGGCACGTGGAGGCAGAAAGGCAGGACAACCTCGAAGTCTAGACGAAACTTTCTGCTCACTATGTCCAACACCCACTTGTCCATTGTGATGGTGGACCAATGTGGCAAGAAGTGAAGTAGCCGACCTCCAACGGGGAATACAGGCAGGGACAGGAGGGGTGGAGGGATGACCCCCCCAAACCAGTCACTGGGAAGCTTTTGAGGGGGCACTGGCAGCTGCAGCTGGAGGGGCACTACTACCCCTGCCCCCCCTTTCTTAGGACCCTGGCCCTCAGACTTGGGCTGGGGGGGCCAGGCCTGGTACTGCCCCTCCTGTGACTGCTGGCAAGGAGGCTGTGGCTGAAAGGACTGATACCAGAAAGTCTGTTTCTTCGGCTTCCTTTTCATGTCCTTCTGGAATGCAACCAAAGAATCCACGGTGGAACTGGACTTCTCAGTAGGGGTGAGCTGTCCTTCCAGTCCAGGGCCAAAGAGGTCAGCGCCCATAAGGGAAAATCAGTCAGCTTGTGCTGGGTATCTGCCATGAAGGTGGACAGACGCAGCCAGGACAGCGATGCATGAAGACAGCCACAGCCATGGCAGGGACACATGAACCACTCATGTCTCTGGTCATCTGGAGCTGGTGTTTAGCCACTGACTGACCTTGGTCTCCAATGACCATCGCTGCCGACTATTAATCAGCCGGTAGGTGAGGGAGGATGGAATCAAAAACTCCCATCAGAGAGTGACAAAAACTGGCCATCATCATGGCATAGCTAGCTGGATGGAGACCCAAGGACACTACAGCATATACCTTTTTAGCGGCATGGTCAGTCTTACAGGATTCCTTGTCTGGAGGCTTATCCACATCCCCCTGGTGTCCAGACTTGCCAAAAACAATCAGTTACCAACCTCTTAACAGAAGGGTGGCATGAGAACCCAAAAAGGGACCCAGTAAGCACCACACACTTGCAGACCATATATGTAGAGGGTGCTGGGCAGGACACTGGATACTGCCAGACCTCTACAGTAGGTCCCAAAATGGCTTCAGCCATGGGAAAGGAAACCCCTGGTAATTTGTCCCTATCCATAAAAGGGTAATTAGCCCCTTCTGAGCCAGCTTTAGCGGGACTGACATGGGCTCTGATATTAAGCATATTCTGTTCTAACCAGGTCCATCTTGTAAAAGAGCTCTGCTCAATGATGTTCGCCTGGATAAATAAAGATTCTGATTGACTGATTGATATTAAGCGGAGAAATGCACTGAAGGACACTGGATCATGCTCGGTGGACAATTCCTTGACTTGAACCTCGGTCAAGCAGGAGAGTCCCACTGCAGGCCATGGACTTGTGGTCTGCGTCATCCAAGGACTCCTCGAAAGTGTCCCTCTACCATTTCTCACCACTGACCACCCTGGCATCCTCCCCCCTTCCCAGGTGATCTGCACCAACAACCAGCCTGGCAAGCTGGTGGCAGAACAGGCCTCCTTGGTCAGAGCACCCGGCCTCTGGCTACAGTGGTGGCTGTGCCACCCGAAGAGGTGGAGAAGCAGTTGTGGGGAGCACCTGTGTAGTGTGGAATGGTGGAGGTACCACTGGCAGGTGACCAGAGGTGCAGAGGGTAGAGCCCTACCCTGCCCCACAATGGACCAATGGTTGGTGGAGGAGCTCCTCCTATCATCGGCACAACTTGCGACAGCACCTGTCCTCACCCGAGGATGAGGGGGTCAAGGAGTGTCGATGGCAATGCCTTCCAGTCGAGCAGGATTGAGAGTGGGAACACTTGGACCGCAATCTCACTCTTGATCTTGACTGGATGATCGATGATGAGGGGAGCCTTCCGATTGGTTGTGGAAGACCAAGTGCTCGGCCACATTCAGCAGCATGGGTGTGGAAAGCACGACCACCGGTGAAGGCTGTTCCTACCAAGGACCAGACAGGGACACCAACTGAACCACATCCTCTTGAGTGAGGCCCAGGAGCACCGGGGTCTGCAAGACTGATTCCTAAACCTCGTCTGACAACTGGTTGACAGGCTCGAGGAAAATTTCCACAGCCTGCTCGACCAGAGTCGCAGTCAACTGGCTTGACAGGGGAACTAAGAGTCCTCAACTAGCCTGACCTGCTTCTCGACCAAGAGGCGCTCGACCACGGTCGAGCAGTCGGGCAAGTCAAGAGACTGGGAGGACCGTAATCTCTCCCTGTCCCATGACTGATGGTGCTTGTGTTTAGTACCACAGTGGATAGGGCTCTCCCCCAGAGTGTGGAGGCCTAGACAGATGTCCTGGAAGTCGCTGGTGAATGGCCCCATCCAGGAAAAGTGCCAAAAACTGAGGAGGTGCCTGCCGCAGCAGCCGCCGTTTCCACCTCAAGTGCCACAAACTGCTGGGCAGACCCAACTGTAGCAGAGGCCTTCTTGTGGCCCTTCGGGTGGTCCTCTGGATCCCGTTCTGAAGGCCAGCCCAGCGACAGCCAGGGCCTCCTGTCCTCAAGAGACTCAGGAAGCATGCTGAGACAAAGGCTGCACCCAGCCACATCATGATGCCCACCCAGGCAATATACACATGTGCCATGCAGGTCAGTGCCCCACACCTTCTGCCAGCACAGAACACGGAACTTGAACCCCAGCTTCCACTGATCCATCGAAGATCTACCAGAAGAGTTGAAGGAACCAGGAAATAATAAAAAAAAAAAAAAAAAAATCAAAAAACTTTGAAGATAATGTTTTCCTACAGCGCACTACATCCTAAGCAGAAGTTGCGAAGGAGGTGACCTGTTCTTCCAGTAGAAAGAAAGGTCTGACATCACAAGGTGAAGTCAGGGGGATAAACTGCCCAGGTGGTAGGAGGAGCTCGGCTTGAAGATGTCCAGCAAATCAGACTGTTTCAGTGGAACTGCCAGAGTGAGGATGTCTACCTATACAGTATATCTGAGCAAACAATCTACACAAGCAATTGGTACATTGCAAGTCACTTTATATAAGCAAAAGGCATCAGCAGCACAAGTCAAACAATCCATTTAGTAGTAAGGTTTCGAACTGAGTATGAGCAAGAATAAATAAAGCCTTGAATTACTATATAAATATGGTTCAGCCTTCAACCACAAAGTGTAGCCTTCACTGGGAAGGGTACCAGTACTATATTTTCCCCTTAACATTTCTGTAAGGGTAGCTAGTGGCTACAGTGACAGTGTGACATGTCAGTTTCCTACCTTGAACTCCTTCAAGAAGCAGATCCACTCCACTCTTGTAAAAGCCAAAGGCCCCTTCGTAATCCTGCTCCGTCTCTCTCTGCAGGGCCAGCTTGATTAGCTCTCCTGCCTTCTCCAGATAATCTTGCTTTCCAAGCTTGGATTTCAAGGTCACTGGAAAGAGACTCCTGCTGCTGCCACTTCCTCCATTTGTACTCGTTTCATGCTCTGGTAAAATAGGTACTCTTGCAGAAGGCTCCTGAGAAGAGTTGAGCCCCAAGAGTTTGTTTGGAGAGTCACGGTTGAATGCCATTCCATCATCTAATTCAGCAAGAGAGTCTGTGTCCACTGTCAGAGAGATCAAATCACTATCACTTGAAAAACCTAAAAATGAATTTCAAAAATCAAAGTAAGTATTGCTATATTATCTTACACAGATCTCTGCTGGGAACATTTTACAACCAAAGTAGATTTTTTCATCTTGGGGTACCTCTGTTTAGTCTACATTATCCTAATATGCCAACAACCACAGTAAAATATTTCACATAATGGCATCTTTACTGCACTGTCTTTTAAAACACTGGTCCCCAAAAAAAACCTTACAATCATTTTTTGTGACATTACAATTAACTGTAATATGAAGCACTAGGATGCCAAAAACAGAATGTCGATCAAATGTTTCACACAGACTTTTTAAAGGTTATCACGACATGTTCCAAGTAGGAATGGAAAACTGGAAATTTAAATAGTTTTCTAGTATATCATAGTATTGGAAACACAATGCTTAAGAAAGTGCATGTAGGATAAACACAATCCAGTGGCTTAATCAGCCCATTTGCGCTCTCAGGACATTAAAGTGTTCATGGCTATGAAAATAGAAGAAATTGCTGCAGATAAAAACAAACTGAGTTACGTGCTGTTTTTTATGGGATATAGTAACAGTTCCTGAAAGGACATTTAATACAGTATATACTTCAAAAGTAGAGAGAACATTTTCAGAAACTACAAGAACTGGAAGCGATGTACCATTTCCTAGTAGGGATGCATAAACAGGGGGATGCCTCAATGATAGGCCAGATGAAAAAACTCAGAACCTTTAACTCTGTTACCCTGAAAGGGGACCCCAACTGTTGTGAGACTATGCCACGATTTAGGTGAGATGAAAACTGGGGAGGAATCCAAACATCTGTGATTCCTACTGCCCAATATCAGTGTTACACACTGATGATAAACTCCTTATGCCAGTCTTGTCCAACAGATTAGATTGCATCCTTCCATCTCTCACAGAAGTGGATCAGACTGAGTTCGTGAGATTCTGCCAGACCACTGGTAATACACAGCAAATACTACATGTTCTCCACCAAATCAGACAGAGAAGGCTAGGGGCAGAAGTGCCTAGTCTAGATATTGAAAAGACATTTGATCAGGTTTCCTGGCCCCTGCTCTATGAGGTTCTGGCAAGGCTAGGACTCCCGGTCCAATCTGTCAATCTAATACACCTCTACAAAGTACCCAAAACTAGAGCATAGTAAAAACCAATGGGCATCATTCTCAACATTTCCCACTGGGTAGGGGCACCTTACAGGTGTACCCTATCATCCCTGTTGTCTGCCATTTACATCAAGCTCTAGCTCAGCTGGCTAGGCAAACCGATACCTTGAAAGGGGGAAGTACATGGACAGGAACACCACATTACACTTTATATGGATGATGTGCTCCTCTGTTTATCAGACTCAGAACGGTCAGTTGCAGCAGCCTCTGATCTGCTTCAAGAGCTCTAAGTGGTATCTGTCTGCAAGTTGAATACTGCCAAGATAGGAATGTTGTCCTTCCACTTCAGTTGTTCTCTAACTGTGATGCCTCAAAACCCCCTTAAAAGGGACCTGACAGTCCTAAAGTACTTAGTTATCAGGATAACCAAAGGGGAGACAGACCTTTAGGTTGCCAATTACACTGCCTTAACGACCCAATCAACCCAAGACTTAGCACACTGGTACACTCTCCCATTCGATATCTCTCATCATATTGACTATCAGAATGGTGACACTTCCCCATTTCCTGTTCCTCATTCAGAATCTACCACTAAAAATCCCTTCCGCCAGCGACCAGGGTTCGGGAGTGAGCCCGGGTTGCTGGAGGGCCGGTGGGGGGAGAAGGATGGAGCATCCCAAGGACAGCTCTCCTTTTCCAGAGGGAGGGAGAGGGAATGCTCCAGTACCTGCTGGCCCCTAGCGGAGGCTGGGAGCACAGCAGGACACTGGATCACACACGTCATCGGGGAGGGGCGGATGTCGGCATCAGCCATTACATCACTACGCCACCCCTAACAGAAAAGAGGAAAAATGGCTGGGTGCTCGCCGGATGACGGCCTCCAGATCCTCTGCGCCTCCGAACCCTTCTGGGAGCTGCTTCCCGCAGGCCTTAGTAGCATCCTACGGCCTATAAAGTAGGTGGTAGTGTCCCCCTCCACTGGGGCATTTGGAGGGGGACCCACTAGGCAAAGGGAAACGCCGGGATACCATGGGAAGGGCTGCAATATGGGGCCTGCGGGAGGGTCAGGACTCGAGTGAGGCAGTAGGGAGGTATGGCAGAGAAGGTCATAGGAGTGCCTGAAGGAGAAGGGGTATCTGAGCAGGAGGCGAGGGAATAAATACATTACACAAAAAACCCAAAAAACCCTTCCAGTGTCTGGCAAAATTGGCATGTCATTTCTTGATTGACCTGGGCCACTGAATGGCCAATGATATGCTGTACTCTCTGCAGCAACTAAAACTCGCAGGATGGTCTGGCATTACCAGACTCCACAGTTACTACTGGGCAGCCCTCCCAGGAACAATATGGCAACAAGTGGAGAGAGATCTCCCATTGTTCCTGGACATGGCACATCTGTTTTTAACCTATAAAGCTTGCACGATGGACTTGGAGGACTTCTTCCATTTATGCAATTGATGATACAGACATAGCTCATCATAAAGAAATCTCTGCACTTGATGGACTTCCTGGCCCTCTTCTGCCCACTGGCACTGTTGCAGGATTTCCTCACGGTGTTACAGGATCCTGGATACAGGGCCTGGAACAGAAACTCTCTGCAATACATCTTTCAATTTTTTTGAATCTATACTATGGAGTCCTTTGCAGGACTTCGGCAAAAGTTATCATCTGCCCAAAAGGGATTGTTATAAATATCTTCAGGCCAGAAACTATAGCCTTTCATTGGCCAGAAAAGCTAGGGCTATGATGGACCTCCCCCCATAAGTGCAAGCTTTTACAGACTACAGTATGACCAGCAACTCGGAACACCTGATTTCTGGAGTATACAGCAGCATATTAAGAGTCCAGAGACTCAGAATCTGACACAATTCAACTAAAATGGAACAAGGTACTTAACATACAGATAAATTTAAGGGAATGGGAGCAGAACTGCAGGGAAGTACACAAGAAGACTAGCTTACGGGTGAAGAGAATACATGTGGAAGCAAATGGTTCAATATTTTGAACTCCAGTTATAATGGTGCACCACCAGTTAGTACAGTTTAGAGTGTTAGGGGGAACAAAGAGCAGGTCACCCACTCATTATGTGGGAATGTCCAGAACTGGACCCTTTTAAAATGGTGGTAGGTGAGGAAAGTACAGTTACGTAAGAACTTACCGTAACAGTAGATCTTCAAGAGAGGCTCTTGCAATAGTTAATTACATATAGGACTGACGTCGGCAGGACCCCACGGAAAAATTTCTAGCTAGCAGTCCCTGGCGAAGGACCGCCCCCACGTCAGGTGACCGGCGTCAGACGACGTCGGTATAAAGGGGTGGTCCCGGACGCCCGACTTCCAGTTCTTTCCCGCCACAGGCCCAGAAGGCCCGGACGAGAGAGAAGCAGATATTCCCTCAATGGAAAAGGGCTGAAAAAGCCTAGGGGATGGAGGCGGGAGGTATTACCTACTGCAAGAGCCTCTCTAAGTCTACTGTTACGCGATGCAGGTTCTTCGTAACTGTTCTATCTTACTTGAGAGGGCTCTTGCAGTAGGTAATAACATATAGGACAGAATCCCAAGCAGTCTGGAACAAAAGAAAGGCACTAGGAGGAGGAACTACCTCAAGAAGTAGCAAAAGCCTTGCAAACATCAAGACAGGAGGCCTTGCAGGACCACTAACCCAAAGCCTGCTCTACGGCGAGAGGCAATGTCCAAACTGTAATGTTTCGTAAAGGTATGGATGGGAGTCCAGGTGGCGGCGGCACACATGTCCGTCAGACACATTCCTGAAACAAGCCAGAGGCAGCTACTCCACACGAGTGAGTGACCTCTGACTTGACCCGAACAGTCTTGTTTTACTTATCATAACAGAAAGTGATGCAATGAGCCAATCACTTGGCAGGCATTGCTTGGAAACAGCATTGCCTTCCCTTTTGTGAGCAAAAGAGACGAACAACTGATCAGTCTTTCTGAGATCCTTTGTCCTATCGGTGTAGTATCTCAGAATCCTGTGAACATCCATGGTATGGAGCAAATATCCTCCCTGGTTGGAGTACTGCGTGAAAAAGGCAGGTAATTCTATAAACTGATTTAAGATAGACTCCGCTACCACTTTAGGTAGAAACTTAGGGTTTGTGCGAAGAGCTACTCGTTCCTTGTGAAAAATCAGATAGTGGATTTTACACATAAGGGCCTGGAGCTCGGAAATTCTTTGAGCAGAAGTAATGGCCACCAAGAAGAGCGTCTTCCACGACAGAAACTTCAGATCTGCGGAGGCCACAGGCTCGAAGGGAGGAAGGGTAAGTTTCTCAAGAACAAAGTTCAAATCCCAAGGGGGAGCAGGAGTCCGGACAGGGGGCCTGAGATGAAGGACCCCTCTGAGAAGGTCTTGGATACCTCTAATTGGGCAAAGGCTTTATCAGCGAAAGGGACATGGTAGGCTGAAATAGCAGCCATGTGAACTTTCAAGGAAGAATGACTGAGACCCAGGTCAAAGAGGTGAAGTAAATATTTAAGCAGAATGGCCACAGGACAGGAGAGAGGCTCCACATTCCTGGAGGCAGCCAAATAGAAAATCTCTTCCATTTCATGGCATAAGTGGACCCTAGTGGAGGTTTTCTAGCCTCCACCAGAATCTCGGCCACCTTTGGAGAGACAGCAAAGCGAGATTGGGCTAGGTCTGCAGGAGCCATGCATGAAGTTGCAGGGACTTGAGTCCCGAATGGATCAGGGTCCCCTGATCCTGGGTCAGCAATCCTCGAGATAAAGGAAGAGGAAGAGGAGGAACCTCTGAGTATTGTTGTAGAAGAGAGAACCAGATTTGCCTGGGCCAGAAAGGAGCGATCAGAATAATTCTCGCTCCTTCCGTTGATAGTTTCTGCAGTACACGAAGGACCAGAGGAATTGGGGGAAAAGCATAGACTAATCTGCCCTTCCAGTTTAGAGACAGAGCGTTGCTCCAGAAAGCGCCTTGCTTGGGTGAGCGAGCAAAAGGTGGGAAGTTTTGTGTTTTGGGAAGAGGCGAACAGGTCTACCTGTGGAGTTCCCCAAAGCTGGAAGATGCCGTCTAGAACTTTTTGGTCCAACTCCCACTCATGTGGCAGAGCAGAGGAGCAGCTTAGCTTGTCTGCTAGGGTATTGTCGACTCCTGGAACATGGATCGCCATGAGGTGAAGGTTGTGAAGCATCGCCCAGTCCCAAACCCTTATCACTTCCCTGCAGAGCGGGTAGGATCGAGTCTCCCTGCTTGTTGATGTACCACACCACGCACATGTTGTCCGTCTGGACAGCTAGGTGACCGGGAAGGATGTATTGGTGAAGGGCTTGGAGACCGTATAGTACTGCTCGTAGCTCGAGCACATTGATGTGGAGAGCTAGCTCCAATCTGGACCATAAACCCTGGGTTCAGTGAGGACCCAGATGGGCTCCCCAACCTTCGCCTGAAGTGTCCATGGTCAGAGTCTGGAAGGGGGGAGGATGACAAAAGGGGACCCCCCAAAACAGGTTCTCTCGAACCATCCACCATTGCAAGTCTCTTGCCATTGGCAAGGAGATCAGAACCAGATGATCTAGGTCGTCTACAAGTTGATCCCACTGGGAGCAGAGAGTCCACTGAGAAATCCTCATGTGGAGCCGCGCGCAGGGAACCGTCGGGATGACTGCCACCATGAGCCCCAAGAGACGGAGAACCGACCTTGCTGGAACCTTTTCTGCATTCTGATAGCAGGGAAATCTGTGACTGGAGGGAGGCCACCCTGTCTGGAGGAAGGAAGGCCTTGCTCACTGTCGTATCGAGGATAGCCCCGATGAACTGAAGTCTCTGGGAGGGGTCCAGATGAGACTTGGAATGGTTGATGGTAATACCCAGGCAAGTGAAAACCTGCTGGGTGAGGGAGAGAAAATGCAGGAGTTCCTCCCTGGACGAGGCCGCCAGGAGCCAGTCGTCCAGGTAGTGAAACACCTGAACTCCCATAGTACGCAGGTGGGCCACTACCACCACCAGGCATTTGGTAAAAACTCGGGGAGCCGAGGAAAGACCAAACGGAAGTGCCCGGAATTGGCAATGGTCCCCTTGGAAAGCAAATCAAAGGTACTTGCGATGCGAGGGACGAATGGAGATGTGCAGATATGCGTCCTGCATATCCAGCGCACAAAGCCATTGACCCGGCCGAAGAAGGGGCAGAAGGGTTTGAAGGGGAAAGCATCCTGAACTTTTTGTATTCCACGTAGAAGTTCAGGGAGCTGAAATTGAGAATGGGTCTGAGATCTCCAGTCTTCTTTGGGACCAGGAAGAAATGGGAATAGTAACCCGTCCCCTGAAGGTGAGGAGGAACGGGTTCTATGGCCTGCTTCTCGAGAAGGGCAGATATTTCTTCTCTGACCAAAGGAAGATGGTCCCTTGCGTAAGAGGACTTCAGAGGGGGGTGGCGTGGAGGTTTCTGTAGAAACTCTATGAGTGCCCTCCGCAATAATCTGAAGCACCCATGAACTGCTGTTATCCTCTCCCAACCCGGAAGGTGGAGGAGAATCTCCTCCTACCGGTTCCTCCGGGAGTCCAGAGGCGGTGGGAGAGGGAGGAGTCAGGTGGTGTGGGGCAGCGCGCGCGCTGGGGCACCTGCTGCTTTTGGGCGGGGGCCTGGCAGCTGTGGGGCCGCGTGCTTAGTGGCCCGCCTTCCTTGGGGTTCTGCTTGAGGCGGCTGTGTTCACGAAAAGGACGGCACTGCGATGGGGACAGTACATGGAATCGACAGATTTCAGAGCCGCTCCTTCTCCTGCAAATCGGTGATGATGTCCTTGACATCACCGCCCAGCACTGAACCCTGAAAGGTGCCTCCTGGATTGCTGAATGCACCTCCAGGACCAAACCTGACATGCGGAGCCAGGCGTGACGCCAACGACTTACGGCGAATGCGGAGCTCTGCCCGGCAGTGTCCACTGCATCGTAAGTCGTCCTCAGGATGTGACGACTGGCCGAACGAGCAGAACGGACTAGGTCAGCTAACTCCTGCTTGACGTGGGAGTCAGGTAAGGAGTCAATCTTAGATTCCGCCTGGGTAAGGATAGCCTTCTGGTAATCCCCATATGAGCTACATAATTCAGGGCCCGAATTCCCAGTGTGGAAGAAGCGTATATTTTTCTTCTGTACTGGTCCAGAAGGCGAGATTACTTATCCGGGGGAGACAAGCTTAAATGTTTGGGGTGTGCTGACCGGCCGTGAGCGGCGCTAATCACGACCGAGTCTGCACTGGGGTGAGAGTCCAAAAAATTGACACCCTCCGGAGCCTGGTATAGCCTGTTGGACTTCCTAGGAAGCGGAGCTAAAGCCGACGGTTGTTTCCAAATAGTGGAAACAAGGTGGGCATGAGGCTCAATCCAGAGTGGCACTAAAGTAGGGGCCATAAGGGGCAGGTCCAGGTGTTCGGTGAGTTTAACTTGCTGAGGATCTGGTTCCAGAGAACGCCACTGATGTACTTCCTGGATCTTCCTGAGCAACTCCATGAAGGAAGGATCCTCCGGAGGAGACTTCAGAGGAGTCCTCGGCCGGGGCTTGGACGGAGAGTGAGGCTCGTCGTCTCTCTTGGAGCATCCGTCAGAGGAATCCGATGAATCCGAGAGCGAGGAAGAAGAAGAATTAGAAGCAGAGTAAGACTCCCTGACCCGTCTAGGGGGAGGAACGGGTTCCTTAGGGGGAATCCCTGGATGCATGTCCTGCCCCTCTCTGGATCCAGAGGGAAGAGCTCTGGAATCCGGAGGCGGAGAGGTAGTGTGCCGTCTCGGGCGTATGGGGGCCGGGGGTGGCACCATCGCCGTAAGGTGGCTCTCGACTTCCTTGGTGAGCTGAGCCTTGGCCTCAGCCCACCAAGGCAGAAATCTCCTGAAGCTCCACCGGCCTGGGGAGGCGGTGGAGGAGGAGGAGGACAACTATGGATTAAATCCATAAAGCGTATCAATAACTTGACTGCGGAAAACCGGTGCCAGGTATTGCGGTGTCGGGTACTGCGTGTCGGTGGAGCTGGCGTCGGCACTGCGGTGCTGAATACTGCGGACCTGGGTAAGACAGCGTCGGATAGGACGGCGGATACCCGGGTACCGGAGGAGCTGCCGGAGCAGACGGCCCAGTAGGGAGCCCCATGGGCGGATTGACATTGAGAGGCCTGTGGGAGGTCAGGCCCGACGGAGGGGGAAAATCCCCCAACGGCGTCGGAACTGGCGTCGGGGGGGGAGGCGGTGTCAGATCCGGTTCTGTAGGAGGAGGGTCTGACGGTGGAGGAATATCCCCAACATCACCCGGGGACGGAGGAGAAAAGTCCCCGGGATCAGGCTGGGGCGGCTCAGGCTCCCCGGACGGCAGCGAAGGCTGCGGGGAACCTGGGACAACAGACAATGGGGGGTCTGTCGTAGGTTCCAACGCCCAGCGCACGTCGGAGGAGCCGACATGCGACTTATGGGCTGGATCCCGGTTGGCGCCAGAGGAGCCGGCATCCGGCTTATAGGGTCCCTCGTCGGAGAATGGGCCGAGGTGGGGCAGCTGGTCCCGAGGGACGCGACCGTCGCCGCCCGGGGTCGGGCGTCTTATCGGTCTTCCCCGCCGGACATCGGAGGAGCAGACGCCAGACTTATGGGAGGTTCCCACGCCAGTGAGCCGCAAGCCTGCAGCGGTACTGGGGCAGAGGCCTCCTTTAGCCCAGAGGCGCCCGCGGGACCCGGCCCATGACCCGGCGGGTGGGCAGCACCTCCTCAAAACCTTGGAGGCTGCCGTCGGATGATCCCCAGAGGGGCGTTACCTGAACGCGACCCGCCGGAGCCGTGGACGAGGAGGCCTTCTCCCTGTGCCTTTCTTTGTCCCGCTTCTTGTGGTGTCCTTCAGGAGAGGTCGATGCCTGCCTGAGCTTCTTCAATTCCTTCTCCATTGAAGACATCTTCTTTTTGAGCAGATGGGCTTCCAGGGACTGTTGGCGTCGTCTGCGGGTAGCCGCGTTGAAGTGCAGGCAATCTGGGCACTTGTCGACTGCGTGGTCGGGGCCTAGACAAAAAAGGCAGAGAGAGTGGCCGTCCTTGTGTGGCAGTTGGGCGCCGCATGAGTCGCACTTATTTTTGGAAGGGGACGACATACACTGACGTTAACCTGACGACACAATATGAAAATACTGAAAGTTTTCGGTTAAAAACGACGAAAGAACAGGGGTTTGCTAAGCACAAACTTTACCGCAAGGTGCTGCACGAGCTAACGGCGGGCAAGAACTGGAAGGTGGGCATCCAGGACCGCCCCTTTATACCGATGTCGTCTGACGCCGGTCACCTGACGTGGGGGCAGTCCCTCGCCAGGGACTGCTAGCTAGAAATTTTTCCGTGAGGTCCTGCCGCCTGTCGATGTCAGTCCTATATGTAATTACCTACCGCAAGAGCCCTCCGAGTAAGATCTAGATATTATGCTACTGAATGAGACCTTGACACAGAAAAGTATAGTTACATAAGAAATACAAAATGGTTACATAAGAACTTACTGTAACAGTAGATCTTGAGAGAAACTCTTGCAGCAGGCCACACCGTAGGACTAAGCCATCAGGCGCCAGGACCACACAGAAAACTTCCAGCTAGCAGTCTACCATGGGGAATAGCCCACCACTGATGTCAGCACATCCTATACAGGTGGACGACCCCCACCCCCAACACACCACACCACACCTACCTCAGTTCTCCTGCTGGAGATCCCAAGCGGGCAGCAAATGGAGAACCAATGAGGTTCCCGAGAGCCAAAAGAAAGGCAGAAGTAGTGCGAGAGAAACAAACAGCAGCAGGGAGAAGGAGGGAGGGAAAGCAGGGCCTGCTGCAAGAGCATCTCTCAAAGATCTGCTGTTACGGGAAGTTCTTATGTAACTGCACTATCGTACTTTGAGGAAGGCTCTTGCAGCAGGCCACACCAGTAGGACTGAGTCCCAAGCAATACTCGATAACTCCAGGAGAACAGCATCACGAGGAGGACAGACCAGCAGCCAAAAGCTCAGGATAGAAGGCTCTGAAGTACTACTAGGCCAAAACTGGCCCTGTGCCTAGAGGCAATGTCCAGACTGTAATGCTTGGTGAAGGTGTTAACAGAACTCCAGGTAGCAGCTGTACAGATATCTACGTGCAGACACATTTCTGAAACAAGCCATAGGCGCCATACCCTGGTGAACTGGCCCTTAAGCACTCGGAAGGGCCTTGTTGTAACGGGCGGTAGCAATAAACAATGCAGTTGGTCAACCACTTAGACAAACACTGTTTGGAAACAGGAGCTCTCTTGGTGGCAAATAAACGAACTAGTCAGATTTCCTTAAAGGTTTGGTGCAGTTCATATAGTACCACAAAATCCTATGTACATCCAAAGTATGGTGCAAAGCCTCCCAATGATTAGAATACTCAGGAAAATAAACTGGAAGGTGGATAGACTGATTCAAAGTAAACTCCAACACCACTTTCAGTAGAAATTTAGGATTAATATGTAAAGATACCCTGTCTTTGTGAAAAATCAAATGAGGCTCCTTACGCACAAGAGTCTGAAGCTCGGAAATGCAGAAAAGCAGAAGTAACAGCAACTAAAAAGAGCACTTTCCATGATAGAAAGCACAGCTCGCAACTTGCAGCCTGTTCAACAGGAGGTAAAGTGAGCTTCTCCAACATGAAATTAAGGTCCCATGGAGGGACCAGGTCTTGAATGGGAGGTTTGAGATGGAAAATACCTCACAGGAAGGTGCGGAACACCTCAAGCTGGGCCACAGCTTTGCCCTGTATTAGTGCAGGGTACACAGCAAAAACAGAGAAAGAAAAAAAACACCTTATTTCCCAGTATTTTTGCAGAATAAGGCTATGGGGCGTCAACTTCATACCTCTCAAATGGGGTTCGGGTCCTCAGCCCCACTCCCCAGCCCTGTGATGGAGGGCAACCATGTTTCAGATTTCCATTGCCTCAGAGTCCGGATTGGATGTCGTCCAACCAGACCAGCCATCTTGTCCACCTGTGGATGTAGATATGTGTCTGCTGGTTAATTTTAAAGGTTAGCTCTTCCAAGTTGGAAATTTCTTGTATAACCTGAATCCAATACTTAGAAGTAGGTGGCTCGGGTTTCAGCCAGGCACGGGTAATGGCTTTGTGGGCTGCAGCCACTAGTATGGCCCAGAGGTGCAGGGAATCGGCTCTCCTAAGGGGCTGAGGTGGGATACTCAATATAGCCTCTGACCAGTCCAATGACCGATCCAGCATGAAGAGGTCTGTCAAGACTGCCATCACCCCATTCCAAAAAGGCCCTTATCTTAGGGCACTTCCAGAAAATATGTTAGTGGTGTGCATCCTCCTCTCCCCCCCCCCCCGCAAACTCTCCAGCACAGGTGGGAGCGAGTAGGGTCTTTCTTATGGAGAAGAGATGGAGTAAGAAAATAGCGCACCCTCACTCTCCATCCGAACTCCTGCCAGAGTGGAGCTCTAGTTGTTTTTGAGGTAATGTAGAACACTTTACCCCAGTCTACCTCTCTCTGTTTGGGGCCTGACTCCCTCTGCCATTTGGATTTCATTTTATCTAGGGGGTCCTTTCTCAGTGCAGCCAGTGATTTATAGATTATTGAGATGTGACCCATCTGCACCAGCCTGTCCCAACACCCCTCTCATGCATTCAAGGAAATGTGCTGCTCAGGTAGGATCTCGGTCTGTCTCCTGACATTTGTGGATGTGTGCCTTGACCTGTAAAAATCTAAAATGGTCAAGGTACCGGAGGCCATATGTGTTTTTCAATGTTTCAAAGTCCAGGACCATGGTCCCCTGCACAAACAGCCCACGGCATGTCAAACCCTGTTTGCCCCAGGCCTTAAAAGTGTAATCTAGATGGGCTGGCGCATAATTCGGGGACCATGACAGTCTGTACAGGGGCCAGATGGATCTCTCGAGCCTATATTTCTGCCATACTCTATGTGTAGCAGCTAACGTGTTATTGACCACTGTGAGTAAAGGGGGAAGGTCTAATGTGGGTCCCGGGGAGTCACAGCCCTGGCGTCTAGTGGAGGGCCACGCCCATCCTCCTCATCCTGTTCCATTACTTACCAGTTGGAGACATAGGTTGGAGTGGACCAATGCAGGGCCATCTTCAACTGTGTCGCCAAATAGTAGTCCTCCAAATCGGGGAGGAACCGCCTCCACTTTTTTTATGTGTCTGCAGGATGCATAAATTAATTCTTGGTCTCTTACTGTTCCAGATGAACCTTATGAGCTTCCTGTGCCAGACCTGAAATTTTGCTCTGGTTATGAGGAGGGGGAGGCACTGGAACAAATAAAGAAACCTGGGGAGAATATTCATAGAGATTGACTGTATCTTGGCGTACATAGGGAGATTTATTAGAGACCACCTTTCAAAGTCCTTTGTCATCTGGTTTATGAGAGGGTTACAATTTGCTTTAAACAACTGGGAGAGGTGTTTGGTAATGTAGGTGCCCAAATATTTCATCTTGTTTGCCACCCAGTCCAGTGGGAGCATTCCCAAGATAGTACCTGAGGGTGAGTAGTAAACGCTGAGAACCTCCGTTTTTGTTTTGTTAACTGTGTAACCCGCATGTCTCCCGAATTCCTCTAAAACCGACCACACCTTTGGGATGGAATATTCTGGGTTCAACAGGGAGAGCAGGGCATCATCCGCATATAAAGAGATTTTCTGGTCTAACCCTCCCACCTCGATTCCCCTAATTTCCTCTGGTCAGCGTATAGCTTCCGCTAGGAGCTCTATGTAACGGGCGAAGAGGAGAGGGGAAAGGGGACAGCCCTGTCTAGACCACGCCCTAGCTCTGAACGGAGAACAAACACCACCATTCACCCTAACATAAGCCTGAGGGTCAGTGTATAGTGCCTTGATGCTGTCTATGAAGGGCTGCGGGAAGGCCATGGTCTTGAGGACTAGAAACAAAAAGCTTCAAGAAATCTTATCAAAGGCCTTCTCCGCGTCTAGGCTCATTAGGCAGGAAGATGTGTGACGGCGGTGTATGGTATCTACTATATTTAGGGCTGCTCGGACGCTATCTGGGGCCTGTCGGCCAGAAACAAAGCCCATCTTGTCCAAAGCCACCAAGTGGGAGAATTTAATCTGGAGGCTATAGTAGAGGTGAAAATGTTATAGTCTGAGTTAAGTAGGAAAATGGGTCTATATGATTCGCATCTAGTGAGATCTTTGTTTTCCTTGGGTATTGGGGAGATGTTTGCATACTGCCAGGAGGGGGGTACCGGGTTCCTGTCCCGCCAGACCTCAGTGAAGATTTCGGACAGGAGGGGGAACCGTTTCCCTCCCAAAGGTCTTCTAGAATTCAGCACTAAAGCCATCTGGCCCAGGACACTTACCTGTTTTGAGGGTCTTAGTGGCTTGAAGAATTTCTGACTGTGTAATTTGCTGGATTAGGGACTGACCCTTTGCCGGGGGAAAGAACAGGGATGGGAAGGGAGTTCAGGAATTTCAGTTTTTCTTTCCTTGTTGTCTCCCTTTGGGGAGCATTCAAGTTGGTGTAGTAGGAGACAAAGGCCTCTGCGATCTGGGTCTGTTTATTAACCAGGAGTCCCGAGGTTGGAGATACCACTTTGGTAATCGTGGCCCTGGCTGCATATTGCCTAATACGGAAGGCCATCAGTCGAGAACCCCTCAGTCCCCCCTCATAATATTTCTGTTTTAAGTAGAAAAGGGTCTTTTCTATTTCCGCTTGCTGCAAGTTCCTTAAATCTTTCCTGAACTCCTTTAGAGTTAAGTCTCTGGCATACTCCCATTTAACTTTTTGAGTGTCCTCTAGGACTTTGATTTGTGTAGCAAGTTCTTAGTGTCTTTGTGCCGCCAATCTTTTTTTGGTGGAGGCAATAGCAATAATTTTACCCAGGACTGTAGCCTTTAGGGTATCCCATAACATCTGTGGAGATACCTTCCTGTATTATTTTCTCTATTAAGTTAGCAATATATTGCTTGAGGGTCTTTAACTATGGCCTGGTCTCAGAGGAGGGGAGCAATTCAGCCTCCACTGCGTATTTTGCCGTGGTAGACTAAGATCTATTTCTAAAAATATGGGATTATGGTCCGACAGGGAGGAGGTCCCCGCCCACATGGAGGGAAAGCGTGGGAGGTCCCTGGAGAAGGTGAAAAAGGTATCTAGCCTAGAAAATATTCAAAACCTGGGGGAATAATACGTGTAATCTTTAGCCCTGGGATATTTTTCTCGCCAAACGTCCACCAGCGCCACCTGTTCAAAGATCTTTTTAAATGAACTTGCCTTTCTATGATCTGGATTCAGTATCTTCGAAGTGGCATCCAGGGTTTTCTTAAACACAAGGTTCCAGTCCCCTCCCATAACCAGTATCCCTTTCATTTCCTCTGCCACCAGCTGGGCAAGGGAGGAGTAAAAGGATAGAGGGGAGCCCGGGGGAGCATAAACATTTGCCAAGGTGATCAGCGTGTCCCAGACTCACCCTACTGCCAGGACATATCTTGCACTGGGTCTTCCACCACCTTGAAGGGAAAGGAGGCTGCTACAAGAATAGCGACTCCTCTCTTCCTACCGGCCGGCAGTGAGGAATGACATACCTGTGGATAGTTCCTGGACTTCAGCTTCAGGGCCTCAGGTGGCGCTAAGTGAGTCTCCTGAAGAAAGCTCACGTCACACCTCTGTGCCACCAAATATCTCAAAATCCGTTTTCTCTTTACAGGGTTGGTGCTCCCATTAACATTATATGAGAGAATTTTAGAGTTGTGGCTAGCCATTTCTGAACTTTAACCTCATAAGCCATAGCCTTTGACACTGATGGACCCAATTGTGCAACACTGCAAGAATAAAATCTTTGTATTGAATTGCGTACCCCTTTATAACATAGTTAAACAACTGTAACGTTAAACCTAGAACCAGAAAAGCCCCAACAGTAGGCGTGAACAAAACACAACGCCCCGTTCTGTAAGGAAGGAGCTAACAGACAACTCATGGGTGGCCCCCTGACTTGAGGGCCAGGTGGCCAGCCTTGCACAAGTGTGGTAATTCACTTCCACGGTTAAGCTGGAAACTCTCCAGCTTATGGGCCGTCACATAAGTGATGGGGTATAGAGAGCCAACAGAAGTACGAGACTCCCTAGAAGCTCAGGGAAACTTCCTGTAAGGACTGAGCCCTTTGGCGTCAGCAGACATGATATTGTGGCAGAATAATGTAATATCCACCCCCCCCCCGCGGCTCCATGACGTTAACCTTGGTCATCATCGCATAATTTCCCAGTATGCAGTTATTTCTCTACTTGCCGTTCTCTGAGGGCCCCATTGAAGTGTGGGCATAACTATACTCCCCTCAGGTCGTCAATTTAACAGCAGGAGTTTTCACCTCCCCTCCGCTATCCGGTGATCATCTGCTCACTGTAGTTGTAAGGGCTGCTCTTCAGCTTCCTTGTTAACACTCCAACGCAGGCAAGACACTTCTGTGACATCCGGCAGGCTAACTCAAAGAGACGCAGTACTGGATGACGAGCAGATAGCGTGCGGGTTGAAAAGGAGGTGACCCCCCCATGTGTACCAGCATTTGTCGGTCCAATCAACCCAGAGCAAGACCCCTCCAGACAAAAGGAGCTAAACGATCACACTCCCGATGGCCCAGCAACCTCCCAGTGAGGCCCACCCCAGTAATATAGTATCTGGGAGAGCTCCCGCCAGTTAGAGATAAAGCCTCTGGATTAAGTGGGAATCCTCGATTCACCCTCCCAAATGCCACTGTCCCCCATAAGGACATTACTTCAGGCATGTGCTTGCTTAGCTCCCAGCCACCCCGGACCATGAAATTCTGACTGTTATAAATAGATTAATTAACCTGAATGGGTGGGAAACCCATTGGTTCAAATCCAGTGCATTAAGTGTTAAATGTCTCAGTCAGGTTCACAGTTTGTGACATTCGTCTGGAAGAGTTAGGATGTAGTCTTTGGGCGGCGGGGAGGGGTCACTCGCCAAGAAACAATCGTGGGGAGATGCAAAATGGGCAAATAGGGATGTGTTCAGTTTCTGGATAGTGCCCCTCTCAGGTCGTTGAAGCACATGGCAGATTAAGATCCTCGTCATCCTCCCTCAAGTGGGCCACCTTTTTATTTGCCATGGAGGGTTCCCCATATCTTCGTAGCAGGGTCGCTATGTCGGATCTTAGGTTTGACTGGGGGAGCTTCTGTGAAGAACCCAAGTGTGTGGTGCCTTTCTGAGCCACCGACCAGGCTGAGGCAAGTAGATCCCGCTCTATTTTTTCTTTATTCAGTGGTGGTGTGGGGATACCGAGATTTGCGAGGAACTGCGAAGCTGCCAGCAGGTCTGGGAACACTTTTATGCCTTTCTCGGTTTCCACCTTCAGTCTGGCCGGATGGAGAACTTGCGCTCTCATGCCTTTGGCTTTAAACTGCTTTATTATTGGCCAGAGTACTCACCTGGCTTCCTGGACTGAAGAAGTGTGGTTGTTATCTATATTGATCCTCTGGTCACGGTATTGCAAAGCCCTTGTTGCCAGGCTTGACACAAAGCTCCTCCTTTGATCGGTGGAAGTGAGACGAGTGATCAGCGATCTGGGTCTGGCCTCCAGGTTGCAGGGCTTTGCCCCTAATAATCTGTGGGCCCGATCCATTGCTATGTCTAGGTCCTCTGGGAGGGACAGCAGTTCATGAAGCATTTCCTGCAGGAAGGTTATGGTGTCTTTATGCTTTGCCTCAGATCCCTCCAGAACTCCATAAATACAGATGTTCTGCCATCTGCTCCTGCCCTCCAGGTCGTTGATCTATTTAGTTAGCTCCCTGTCCCTCGCCAGGAGATACAGCTCCAGGCAGTCATGCCTGTCAGTTTGCTCCGAGGTTTGCACTAAATAGTGCTCCAACTGATCCGTTTCGTGATCGATGCGGCTAATGTCCGATCGGAGCTCGGATAGATTGTGGTTGATTGGGCCGTTTGCATGATTGTTGAGGACAGGTCTGTCTGCATCCCTGCACCACGCAGTGTCTCTACTTGAGGGTCATCTGCAGATTCGCAAACCTCCACAGCTTCCTGCTGCTCCAGCTGGAGCATCTCTCTCAATTTTTGTACCGGGGCGTTCTGGAGTCTCCCAGCTTTCATCCTTTCGTTTTGGCTGGAGAAGGCATGGTCATGACAGGCGATGTTAGCAGATTTATGTGGCTGCGAGGTTAGGCAGCCATTCATCTGCAGATGTCACCGGAAGTGGTAGGGAAAGTGATGGAATCACTTCTGAAGGAAAGAATTGTTGAGTACCTAGAGGCCAGTGGGGCACAGGACCCAAGGCAGCTTGGGTTCACAGCCGGGAAGGTCATGTCAGATGAATCTAATCAATTTCTTTGACTGGGTGACCAAAGTAGTAGACCAGGGATGGGCTGTGGACATGGCCTACCTAGACTATAGCAAGGCATTTGACACAGTCCCACACAAAAGATTAATAATCAAATTAACCAGTCTGGGAGTGGGTCCCAGGGTAGTAGCCTGGGTATAACATTGGCTGTACAACAGGACACAGAAGGTAATTGTAAATGGAGTCCACTCTGAAGAAAGCAGGGTTACTAGTGGGGTACCACAGGGTTCAGTACTGGGTCCAGTCCTTTTTAATGTCTTTATAAGTGACATTGCAGAGGGACTGGAAGGAAAAGTATGCCTCTTTGCAGATGACAAAGATCTGCAACAGGGTTGATACACAAGGAGGCGTGGAAAGGATGAGAAGGGACTTGGCAAGGTTGGAGGAATGGTCAGAAGTATGGCAGCTTGGATTCAGTTCAAAGAAGTGCAAAATAATGTACCTGGGAAACAAAAACCCAGGGGAAGATTACAAGGGGGGGTAGTAATAACAACAAAAATGGAAAGAGACCTGGGGGGAATCGTATCAGATGACCTTAAGGTTGCCAAGCAATGTGAGAAGGCAGTAGAGAGGGCTGGGGGGGGGATACTGGGATGTATAGGGAGAGATATTACCAGCGGAAAACAGGAAGTTGCTACCCTCTGTACAGACAGTTAGTGAGACCCCAGCTAGAGTACTGCATCCAGTTCTGGAGACCCCATCTCCACAAGGACATATACAGGATGGAGGCAGTCCAGAGGAGGGCAACTAAAATGGTGCAGGGTCTGCAACAGAAGCCATACAAGGAGAGACTAAAGGATCTTAATATGTATACCCTTGAGGAAAAGAGGGAGAGGGGGGACATGATAGAAACGTTTAAGTACCTCAGTGGAATCAACAAAGTCCAAGAGGGTAGCATCTTTCAAAATAAGAGATGTGCAAGAACAAGGGGTCACAATTTGAAGATAGAGGGGTGATGGCTCGGGGCAATGTGAGGAAGTATTTTTTTCACAGAGAGGGTGGTGGACACATGGAACAGCCTTCTAGAGGAGGTTGTGGGTCTAAAATTGTGGGAGAATTCAAGAATGCATGGAACAGACATAAGGTAATTCTTGTGAGGGGCGTAGGAAGAAATAGGCTGTTGGTTAACTAGGATCTGCAGCTTATACTGTAGGTGGGGAATGGGCAGACTAGGTGGGCCAAGCGGTCCTTATCTGCTGTCAAAGTCTATGTTTCTATGCCCCAAATATATGGGGGAGGTTCTTGGATGAAACTGAAGGAGTTGGTCAGGCCAGAAACAAGAAGTGCTATGACTTATAGTGCAGACAGTAAGGCAGATTTGAATATCTGGGTTACTAAGCACAGGAGGGCAAGGAGGAGATATGGTCACTCATGGCAGGATACTCACCACATCTTGGCTGTGTATACAATCAGGTTCGCTGTACTGAACACCCTTGGGAAGAGAACCAGTTCACTGACATAGGAGAAAGAAGGTAAAGGAAGTGGTAAGTGGAAGTTTGAGGGGATTAATACCCTGTCATTAAGACTGTGTGGTTTCGTTAGTTATCACCTTGAGTCTCACTTAGTTTACTACTATACATCTTAAGACATTTAGATTGTGGATACTATGTCCTGAATGGTAAGCTCCTGAAAGGGCCAGGGACAAGCCAGTAGACCTTATTCGCTGGAACCAGTGACAACAGAGAGTAAAGCTTAGAGGTCCAGTAAAGCAAGTTTGAGAGCTATGAAGTAACCTCTGGGGCAGACTTTCAGAGTAATATTTCTGTCAGCTTGCATATTCATACATACACAGATTTATATGTATGCAGATGATACTGTACTTTATACCCCAAGTGCTTCAGTCTCTGCCCTGGAAACATTGCTTCATCATGACTTTAATAATGTCCACCGCTGGTTCCAATCCCACCAACACAGTGTCCATGACTTTCGACACAAGCCATAAGCCTGCAAAGCCCTCCCACCTAGTCTCTCATACCTTCAATGGCACCACCTTGAACTTGTTCCTCTCATCTTCAAGTACCTAGGTGTGTGACTGGAAGAAGACTTGACTTCTCCATCCATATTGATGTGACCCACAGAAAGCTCTGCTCCAGACTCAGTGCCCTCTACCACAATAAGGATTGCCTGCTGCTCCCAATCTAGTGAGACACTGTTACCAAAACAGTGCTTCTCATGTTTGATTATGCAGATGTGGTCTGTAGTGCTGCACCATCTCATCTCTCACTAGACTGGACACATTCTGCAATGCCTTCTGCCGCTTTGTCTCTAATGCTCCCCCTTGTACCCATCACACCTTCCTTAACGCTAACCTTCTCATTCACTGTGCATCTTTCTTTTCTAAATACTGGTTCTGGTCTCTTCAACCGTGACTACCTATAATGTAGGGTTTTAAAATGGTTCTCAAACACAGTTTAAAACCATGTTTAGAGGGTGTGGCTAGCAGCCAATATGAGCAGATGCTTTCCAGACAGCTTCTGCCTAGATCAACTTTCTGACGCTAAAAATCTATTTTTGGTGACATTTTCCATTCTCGCGACACTAGCAGAGAAATAAGCTGACACAGAACATGTGGACGAGGTTTGATGAAATAGCTACAATGGTGAGACAAACAAAAATGAAGCTCCTAAAGATGCCATGAAATGGAAAGCTACGGCTTTGTCAATAAGTGGCACTAAAGGGGGACAGCCATCTGACTCTACCAGAGGGGATCGCGAGGCCACAGTACAGGTGGTACTGAAAGCTGTTCATTATCTCGACAACGTCAAGGGTTTTAACTCATAACTCACGTTAGTGGAAACAAAGTTTAACTCCTCTGGGACTGAGCAAAAGACACTAACAGAGACATTTAACAAGTCACAAATAACTGTTGACAGAGTACTTAGGAAAAACAAACTGCTGAGAGCCAGATTAGAATATTTAGAAAATGGAGCTAGACTTTCTAACGTACTGTTTTGGGGGGGTCCCAGAAGGACTGGAGAGGGCGGCTCACTGGGTTATATGCAGAAACTAATCTCTGACCTTTTTCCATCCATGCCGAAACTCTGATTACTCAAAATACTGCATAACGTTCTGATGCAGACCAAATACCCTGGCCTACCACAAAACTTTCTCATCTCAATAACAGGTACAGTATGCACATAGGAGACATGCCTCTGCAGCAGGCCAAAGCAGCAGGATCCCAACAACTAGTAGACAGTACTAACATTACGTGCTTTCTGGATCTTAGTTATGCCACTCACCAGCGGCAACATGGCTTCAATGCTGAGGGAGCTTGGTGTGTCGCATGCCCTTCAGTGCCCTGCTAGATTAAAAAAAATGGGTTACTCACCTGTAACCATAGTTCTAGGAGTGCTACATGGTTCACATCCACACACTGGCAGTCTCCCTTTAAGAACCGATTTGCCAAACAGTCCAAGTGAAGCTCCTCCCACCACCTGGGTGGTACATCTCTCGGCTCTGCCTCGTGACATCAGATTTTGCACACTGGAAGCAGGGATCCATATGCCACATGCCTGGGAAGGTTGGGTGGGTGGTGTAGATGTGAAATATATGTATATCACTCCTAGAACTACAGTTACAGGTGAGTAACCCATTGATCTAGGGACATGATATGGCTTACTTATCCACACACTGGCAAGACTTCCAGCAGTTCTCTGAGAGGAGAGGGCAAAGCATGCACCCCTGTTTGGAAAACACAGATTGGAAAACCAAGATCCCATAAGCAGCATCCCAGAGTGGCTCAAGGTCAATGCCGTAATGGGAGATAAAGGCGTGCGCTGACTTTCAGGTAGCTGCCCTACAGATCTCCTGTAAGGGGACATCCCTGATAGCGGCCATTGAGGCAGCGATATGTCTGGTGGAATGAGCTCTAAGCCCTATAGGAAACTCCCTACCAGTCAACCTCTAGCAGAGGTGAAAGCAGGAGACAATCCACCTACCAATCATACTCTTAGCTGCTGGTCTGCCTGGTGCAGCTTCAACGTATGTGACAAAGAGCTGGTAAGCCTCACCCTGAACTCCAGCCATATGCTCCTTATAATAAGAGAGTGCCTGACACATGTTCAAGGTACGGAGCCTACAGTCAGCCTCCAAAGAAGGACTGGTAAAGTATACTGGAAGGTTAATCACCTGATTAAAGTGAAACTCTGACACCACCTTTGGGAGGAACTATGGATGGGGGTGAAGGACTACCCTGTCCCTTGTGGAAGATCAGGTATGGAGACTCCATCAGGTGCACCTGGAGCTCACTGATCTTCTGGCAGACGTAATAGCCACCAAGGAAGCAGTTTTCCATGACAGGTGAGACATCTCACACCTATGCACAGGCTCAAAAGCCTTGTCCATGACCACAGCCAGACCCAGCAACAGATCCCAAGGTGGTGGTGGTTCATGCACCAGTGGGTTCAAGTGATCAAGGCCATTGAAAAAGAGCCTGATTACCTTCTCCTGCACCACCGTCAGCATACCAGCCTGCACCCGATATGCAGAGATTGCTGCCAGGTGCACCTTGAGGGCTGTCAATCTCAGCCCCAGCTGGAAGAGGAACCAGAGATAGTCAAGAATGCTAGCCAAAGGGCAGGCAAGGGGACCAAGTTCCTTGCCCTGGCACCAAATGGAAAATCTTTTCAAATTTTTTTTTTATACTTCCTTTATTTATTTGAATCATATTCACAAGCACTTATACAGATTTCAAAGACATTTGCACACACTTTCAGGTTGCATAGCACCTAGATGTTACAGTGTGATAGTATTCCAATGTAATTGTTCCGGATGTTTATTCCAAATATGTCTAGGCATTATTGCCTTACATAGCAAGCTAACCTTATATATCTAAAACTAGACATTTTTAGAAACAAAGGTAAATTAACAATGGAAGACAGACATTTGGCACAGAGTGACTAGATTAGGTACAGTATTTCTTTAAGGATATTAAAAGTTTTTCTTA
Source organism: Neoceratodus forsteri (assembly GCA_016271365.2). NCBI lineage: Eukaryota > Metazoa > Chordata > Ceratodontiformes > Ceratodontidae > Neoceratodus > Neoceratodus forsteri. The sequence goes on along the minus strand of CM057450.1, from coordinate 1,147,513,361 downwards.
TATTTTACCTGGCTTCGGGGGAGGAGGAATCCTGCAAACTACAATACTTTTGTTGAGGTACATGTTCCCCTTTATTTCCTTTTCACTTTTAACTTCTGAAAGGAGAAATAGGAGAAATAGCAACCCCTCGAATACAAATTTAAAATTTGTTCTTGATTTATCACCCATCTAGTCCAATGTGTAATAAAAGTTTCCATCCTATTGTTAAGGGCATATGACATTTGTTCATCGTGGTGTATATTCTGGATTATAGATTTTCAATCTTCTGTCACAGGAGAACTATTCTGGAGCCATTTTTTAGTGATTGCTTTATATGCTGCCCCTAGTAATATAGCCCATAAGTATAGAGTATGTTTGTCGGTCATTCCCTCTGGGGGTATTCCTAATTTCAGATATGGGTTTATGACAATCAAATATATTTTTGATATGCCCTGAAATCTCTGTCCAGAAGATACCTAGCTTGGGGCAATCATAAAAAACATGTTTACACGTGGCTTTGTTTTCCCCACATAGTCTCCAACATTTTTCAGGCTTTCCCGGATTTCTCTGGGCTACAATTGTGGGCATGAGAAAAAAATCTTGCCCTAACTTTCCATATGAATTCTCTCCACACTGGGGAGGAGGTGGTCGACCATGTACCGCTCCATGTTTTAGACCAGTCAATAAAGCTGATGGCTTGTTTAAATTCTTTTTCCCAGTTTGTTTTGACTGAGTCCATGCTATGCCTATTCAACCAAATTAAAAACTTATAAATTATTGAGATGGCTTTTTCCCCCGGAAGGAGAGGACCATATCTGTGCAAATGGGGGTTGGTCTTCGTTCATGTGGGGTTCACTTTCTCTTACTCTAAAGTTGTGTTATTATGTAGTTTCTCATTTGATAAAAGAACATTCTGTCTTTCTCCGTCCAGGCAAATCTCTGCTGAGCTTCCTCAAAAGTTAAAACCATATCCCCTGTCATAATTTGCCATGAGGCTACCAACTCTTTTCTAAGTTGAATATTATACCAAGAGCCAGCTACCGAAGTATCAATCTGTTTATTAAGTGTGAACCACTGATATTTTCAAAAATGATTTAATATTCGTTTATTGTTGGTTCCTCTCCGCTAACCCTCCAGAATAGTAGATGTGGCTTTGGATATATTGCCTAGGGTTCGTTTAGCCGAGGAATAGTACACATGAGTAGAGGGTAGGGCATTTCTCTTGCGAGGTCAATTTGTTTCCAGGCTGCTTGATATGCATGGGTGTTCCATAACAGTGCCAGACGCATCTGGGCCGCAGCCCAATAGTCTGGTAAAGAGGAGAACGCTACTCCTCCCATTGTCTTGGGGAGTGAGAGCTTCTTAATATTAAGTCGAGGCTTCTTGTGATTCCATTGAAAGGCTGCAAAGGATTTCTGCCATGATAGTATTTCTTTGGGGTGAACTGTGCAGGGGACACATTGAAACATGTATAGGAGGCGGGGCAGTGCGTTCATCTTAAGAAAAATAGTACGGGTACAGAAAGAGGTAGGAAGGACATTCCATCTTCTAATGTCACCTTGTAATGTTTCTACTAAGGGAGTACAGTTCAATTTGAATAGTTGGGATAAATCCCTTGGGGTATTAATTCCCAGGTGCCTCATCTAAGATCCGTCCCATTTTATAGGAAATTTTTCCCTCAATGAGGGCGAGGGTTCATAATTTATTTTTAATGCTTCTGTCTCATTGATATTCAAGGTATAACCCGATAGCTGGGATCAAATTTGAATCTTCTGGATGACCGCTGGCATGGAGCTTTCCGGATTAGTTAAGTATAATAAGAGATCATCTGCAAAGAGTGCCAATTTGTGCTCAGTCCTAGAGAGGGTGATTCCTTGAATTTCTGGGGACTGCCGTAGGAATGGGCCAGGGTTCTATGTGATATGCAAATAGAAGCAGGGATGGGGACAACCTTGTCTTGTTCCCCAGTGAAGGAAAATTGATCAGTTAAATGGCCGTTTGAGCGGATATACCCTGTGGGACTCTTGTAGAAATGAAAAACGGTTTCTATGAACTGGTCTGGGAATCAAGCGGACAAGGACCTCCCTTAGAAGTCTCCATGATGCCATATCAAATGCTTTCTCTGTGTCTAGTCCCAGAGGAAGGTTGATATTTTCTGGGATTGTGAGTGTTCCAATAAGTATACTGTCGCCTTACATTATCTTGAGCTGGCACCGGGATGAATCCACACTGATCCATATGAATTTTACTGGAGAAAATAATAGAAGTCTCCTAGCTATTACAGATGTTAGAATGTTATAGTCCGTGTTTAATATGGATATAGATCTATATGATGCACATAAGGTGTGGTCCTTGCCGGCTTCAGAATAACATAAATTATGGCTTCGTTCCGAAGGGAGGATGTTCCCTCTTTGGAGGTAACATATGCATATACTCTGACCAGTAAAGGGGTTAAGGTTTTGGAAAGTGATTTATAGAATTCCTGGAAGTCCATTCGGACCCGAGGCATTCCAGATTTTAATTACCTATTGTTGCCATAATCTCTTTTGGTGTGATTGGGAAGTCAGTTGGGAACTCTGCAGTATAGATAGAGTTGGGAGGTTCAGCACATCCAAAAATTTTTAATTTCCTGATCTGATGCACAGTCATTTGATGTATATAACTGTGAACAGTAGTTAAAGAATGCCCAAGCTATTCCCTGGATTGTGTTATGAAATTTGCCTGTTTGTGGATGTCTAATCTTCAGTATATTCGACTTGCCCTCTGTATTCTGAATTGGTGTGCTATCAGTTTAAAGAGCAGTGGCCCCATCATAATACTCCCTGAGGTACATTAGGTTCTGTTCTATCAAGTAGTCCAATATTTTGTTAAGTTCATTTTTTAGGCAGGCTAGTTCCTTAGTTCTAGTGTTTATCATTTTGATAGCCTGTAAATCCTCCAGCTGTTTTATCCTACTTTCTAAGGATTTCCTCTGTGCTTCCCTGAGTTTTTTCTTATTAGCTGATATACTAATCAATTTGCCTCTTATAACTGCTTTGACCGTGTCCCATAAAATGGATGCAGAGATGTCAGGTTTATCATTTTGGTCCAACGTCTGAGTTATTGTTTCCTCAACAGACTTAGGACCTGGTCGTCTCTTAATAGGGAGAGATTTAATCTCCAGAAGGCTGTTTTCTTAATTGCTTGGGGATAAAACTGGCAAAATATCGGGGCATGATCTGATAGTGTGTAATCACCCGACCAGATCTTGGTAACATCTCCCATTTGTTCTTTAGGGGCTAGAAGGAAATCCAAACAGGAGTGTACCTCGTGGGTCTGGGAATAATAGGTGTGTCTGGGGGTAAAGCCATGCAAATATCCCAGATATCTAGATAGCCTAATTCTTGAAGTAATTTCTTTACTTTATTAGTGATTTTTTTCTTTCTCTCTTGAGTAGCTTGGGTGGTATTGTTTTCAGTTATATTTAGATTAAGATCCCTTCCCACATATCGTTTGCCCTTCCGCCAGTTTGGAAAAAAAAGCAACTATATGCCTCATTGTCTGAGGCGGGAGTATGTATATTGATGCAAAGGTTACTAGTGGCCATCCAAAGGCCTTTTACCATGGCAAATCTCCCTCCTTGTCAATTAATTTATCCTTAACCATAGGCTGCCGACAGAATTAGAAGCGTGTAAAGGTTCTTTACTGATATATCAATCTGTGGCAGAGCAAGGGTTAATTTCAGGTGCTTACGCTTCACCAGTATTATACTCCCCTTCTTCTTCTTCCCCTATAAGAAGAGGCGACACCATGAGAGAAACCCAACCTTTCAAACTTTTTACTTTCTGATTGTGAAAGATGTGTGTTCTGTAAAAGAATAACATTTACCCCTGCCCTCTTCATGCTTTGGATAATTTTACATCTTTTAATGGGGTTGGTTATACCATGCACATTGTAGGTGCATATAGTATAGGGCCTCCCTTTATTCATAGTTATATCGGAGTGGCCTTCCTGTTATCCAGTTATCAGGTCTGGTCTCCATCAAGCCATGCCCCCCCCCCCCCACTTCGCCCCTTATCAAACTCTGTGCTCTAATGAATCTTTCTGTCTGCTTCATATAATCAACAAATAAACAGTTATTTGCCTGAGCCAATATGGCTTAACAGAACATGTAACAACTTATTTAACCTAAACAAATACTTCCAAGGTAGGGGCTATTTCCCAAACTAGCCCTTTGTTCTATCTCTCTAAGAGAAGAGCGGAGGAATGCTGGTGCTTCCATTACCGGAAGACCTCCCTCTGAGCACTTGCTGTTTACTGTGCTCCAAAGTTATTTGGGGAGATAAAATTATCTCCTCTCTCTGGAAGCAGGGTGAGGTATAGGGATATCCTTGAGCAAAAAGCGCTATACAATCCCGTTATGCTCAAACCCAGTCCGCCAATCCAATTTTAAAGGTGTTTTCCTCACAAAAAAATACAGAATGCTAGAGACCCTTTGATAAGGTCACACAGTATTACCTTTGAAATTTAAGGTATGAACTAGAGAAAATCGAAGAGAGGACCCCTCCATACTACGTGTCTTTTCCCAAGCATCATCCCTCTAACAGGATGTCTCCCAAGGTGGATAGCTGTTAACATTCTGGCCGAGTAGGGAGCATCGTTGGCTTCAAACCAAGCGTGAAAATTGCTTATGCTGAAGCTGGGCCTATTTTGCCAAATGTTGTGGGAGCAGACACAGTGATCATGAGAACAGAGGGCCAGCCCTTGGCAACATGAGAGGAGATGAAAACTGTATAGAGCCCTTTTGATTTTAGTTACTTAGTGCTCAGGGTGAACCCAGGGCCCTACCATAACATTAAACTCGCCTCATTTGCTGCTCATGATTCAACCTGTGTGTTGCCTATCCACATTTAAAAAAATAGAAAACGTAACAGTCTCCAAGTCAGTCCTGGCCCAGTTTCTTTTCAGAATCCCGCTTCCCCCAATCCTCCCTTGATAGCTCGAAGAGTCAGACAGTTATTGGAGGACTTATCTCTTACAAAGTCGCTTCCACCAACAGCGAGGTTCAAAGGGAGCTATACCAGGGCACACAGCCAGTTAGATGTACTATCAGATGTGTTGCATCTAGATCAGGTTGGCTTATTGATCCCGTATCCATGCTTCTCGATGATGGATTGCAATCTGCGAACTGCTTCACCGTGCAACCATATTTTGGTCCCCATCTTCTTCCTGTTTGTGGTGCTCTGACAAATGGAGTCACTCTTCCCACTATTTTGGTTCTGATTCTCAATTATCTGGATTTTTCTGTCCCTCAAGGCCTCTCTCGCTTCTTCCACCGTGGTGTACAACTTCATACCATCCTCCCAAAAAATTCGAAGTCTGGCAGGGTAGGGGGTGTGAAACCGAATTGCTTTCTCTCTCAAAGATCTCAAAATTGGTAAATATTTGAGCCTTTGTTGCTGGACTTCTTGAGGATAGTCGTGGTCCATAAATAGCCTGTGGGATAATCTCCTTCTTGGCCCATGCACGTCTCAAAATTTCCTCTTTATCACTAAAGGAGCTCAAGTTGAACACTATAGATCACAGTCTGACCACTGGGTCTGTCGGCTTGTTTTGAAGTGATCTGTGAGCTCTTTCCACGTGGAAGGAGAAAGTGTTGGGCAGCTCAAGTACATCTTTAAGCAGGTTTTCGATAAATGGAGCCACAGGGGTCATTTCCATTCCCTCGGGGAGACCATACAGGCGTAAGTTATCTCTACAAGAACGCCCTTCCAAGTACAAACATTTAGATCTCAGCTCCTCGGACTGTTGCACCAGGGCCTGCACTATTTCAGCAAGTTGAGTGGATGATTCTTCGCTCTGAGTTACTCACTCCTCAATCATGCTTATGCGAGATTCGAGGGTGGATAACTGCTTTCTAACTGCTTTAAACTCCTGTTTATTCTCTGATCTTGATTCCGGTATTTAATTTAGTAGAGTTTCAAATCTCGTTCAGAAGAGTTGCTCAGATTCCCCATCTGTGTCATAGCCAGCCACGTGGAAACTCGCCGGGGAGACAGACCTGCTAGGGGGGCTCCTCCTGTAATCGAGTGTCATCCATGCTTTTTTCTCTGTTTCTGCCTCTGTAGCTCTCAAATTGCTTCCCTCCTGTATTTCTGGACATTTTGAGTTGAATTTGACACTTTGTGGAGGTAGAATTGGCAGACTGTGTGAGGCGGTTAGCCCTAGGCTCCTAGCTGCTCCATTGATGTCACCGAAGTCCTCGAAAATCTTTTCAATTTAAAGACATAGCATTGATGAGTCGACTCCTTCGGGATGCCTCCAAAACATGGGACAAATGGTCACAAAGTCCCAGAGCCTGGAACTCTAGCCGCTCAGGAACCAGGCTGTGAGGAGCAGGGATTGAAGATCCAGTGCAGGATCTTTCTCCATTGGCAGAACAGCAGATTTGGGCACAGTGGCAACTGTCACAGAGATCTGCTGCTAAGGCTGAGGCTCTAGATGCCAAAACTGGCGAGCCAGTCCGGGCCTACCAGGATCATCCATGCCTTGTCTGTCCACACCTTGACCATCACCTTACAGATCAAGGAGAAATGAGCGGAAGGTGTACAAGAGGCCTGGGGTCCAGGGGCCTCATGAAGACATCCCCAGCAGTGTCCCAGACTGAGGGGGGCACAAAACAGCCTCAGTTTTGCATTCTCCTGAGCAAAGCGGTCCACCAGAGAAGTGACCCCAGGAGAACAGGTGGTGCACCACTGCCTGATGCTGAGACCACTCGTGCAACAACTTGCACACCCAGCTTAGGGCGTCTTCCAGCTGGTTGTCAGCTCCTACAACATGAATCGCCAGGAGACCTGCACCCAAGCTGCACACAAGGGTCCAGGTGCAGAGGGCCTCCTGACACAAGGGAAGGGAGTGCATCCCACCTTGCTTGTTCAGGTAGAATATGGTTGTGGTATTGCCCTTCTGGACTCGTATGACCGGACCCCAACAAAAGGAGCGAATTCTGTCAGAGCTAGGCACACTGCATGGAGCTTCAGCAGGCTGATGTTGCGACGAGACTCCTGCAGGACCAGAGCCGTGGGCTCTATGGTACCCAGGTGTGCTCTCCACCCACCAGAGATGCATCCATAGTCAGAATGACTGACAGTTCTGGGTGGACAAACAGGACTCCTTCCTCCAGATGTTCTGGGACAAGCCACCACTGGATGGTATCCCATATCAGCTGGGTCACTGCAACCAGCTGGTCCAAGTGACACAGGCACTGGGACAACTGATGGCCTAGCTCCCACTGAAGGAGACACATCTGCCAGCAGGCCCACCATACCATGCTGGTACAAGACACCATGAACCCCAGCACCTGCAGGAAGTCCTGGCAATGTGCGAGCACTGAATCTGAAAAGAACAGGCAAAGGAGGTAAGATCTAGTGCCCAGTCCACAGGGAGTCAGGCCTTGGTCCAGAGTGGGTCTAGCTCTGCCCCAGTGAAGAATCATCTGCGAGGGTTGAGTTCAGACTTGGCCAGATTAACAAGAAGGCCAGGCCTCTGCAGGTCTGGAGGGCCAGGTCCTGGACTGCTTCACAGCCTCATTGGATGGCTAGCTATCAGCCAGTCATCCAGGTAGGCTTATACCCTAATCCCTGGTGCCGCAGGAAGGCTGCCACTACTGCCATGCACTTGGTGAAAACCCTGGGTGTCAAGGAAGGCTGAATAACATGGCTTGGAACTAGTAAAGTACCCCTTCTGTGTGGAACGAAGGTACCACCAGAGGGATGGATGGACAGGAATGTGGAAGAACATGTCCTGGAGATACAGGGAGCAGAACCACTTGCATTGCTCCAGAGATGGTATTGTCTGGTTCACAGTGACCATTCTAAACTTACACTTCTGGAGATACTGATTCACAGCATGGAGATCCAGTATAGGGTGCCAACTCCCCTTCCCCATCAATTTCAGGACCAAGAAGTAACCTGGACATGGATCCCTGATCTGCAACTGAGTCCAAGACTTGGACTATGGCTCCTTCTTCTAGGAGCTAAGCAACATCCTGCCTGCGGGTGGACAGCGTGCCCTGCGACACCACAGACTTCACTGGCACGTGGGGTCAGTAAGGTGGGAGAGCCTCGAGATCAAGTGGCAACACTTTGCCCACCATCTCTAGGACCCACTTCTCTGAGGTACTTACAGACGAAGTGTGCCAGAAGTGGTGCAGCCAACCCCCATGGGGAGTGGGGGCAGGGACTGGACGGGTGGGAGGTAGACACTCTCAACCCATTAATGGGCAGCTTTGAAGTGGGCACCAGTGCTAATTGCTAGAAGAGCACCACTACCCCTGCCTTTTTTTGTGACCCGACTGGGGAGTCTGGTCTTGGGGCACCAAGCCTGCGAAGGCCTCTGCTGGAGCTGCTGCTGCCTAGGTTGCTGTGTGGGAAAGAGTTGAAACTGAAAAGGCTTTTTCTTCAGCCTCTGTCCTTTCTGATCCTTCTGCATGGAAGTCACAGAATCTAGGGTGGCACTGAACTTCTCAGTCCTGGTGAGGTGGTCCTCTACCCCAGGGCTAAGGAGGTCAGTGCCCAGGAAGGTGAACACGGCCAACTTATGCTGCATGTCTGCCATAAAGGAGGAAATCCTCAGCCAGGCCCTGCGATGCATTGCAACAACCACCACTACCATGGCACGAGTGCAAGAATCCCCCACAAACAAGGCCGTCTGAAGCTGGCGATTAGACAGTGCTTGACCCTGGTTTGGGATCCCTTTTACTGCCAGCTGCTTGTTGGCAGGGAGGTAAGGGAGGACATGGTCTAGGACTCCCATCAGGGGCTGACCAAACTGGGCCATAATCAGGCATGGCGCTCGCCTGATGCAGTCCGACAGGATACAGCTTAGACCTTTTAGCTGTGTGGTCAGGCTTTTGAACACGTTATCTGGGAGCTTGTCCACATCCCTATTTCCAGATTTAGGGAACACACTATCAGCAACCAGACCCTTGGCCAAAGGGTGGTCTGAAATTCTGGACAAGGTGCGGTAGGGACCACATACTTGTGGATCATTTGAGCAGAGGGTGCAGAGCAGGAAGCTGGATGCTGCCAAAGCTCCAGCGCCAGTCCCAAGATGGCCTCGGCCATCAAGAAGGCAACCAAGAGGGATATGTCACTGTCCAGGAAAGCAGTAAAGAAGCATTTCACCATTTTCTGGACTGGCTTCAAGGGAACCTCCATGGACTCAGACATAAGACTGAGAGGAGCCCGAAGGGCCTTGACCCATGATCGGTAGTCAGTTCTTCAGCCGAATAATGGTATGAGTCCTCAAAGATTGCATCGAGTTAGCCAAGGAATTCCAAAACAAGGCCCTCAGCCATTTGCCACCATGCAGCACTCAAAGCTCTTTCGAGTGTGTGATCTCCACCTAAACTGGCCAGGCAAGCCAGTAGCCAGACAGGAGTCCTTGGAGATGGCTCCCTGCATGGGCCGTCATGGAGGCAGCTCCACCTGCATCAGTGGTGAGACTCGCGTCGGAGACAACCGTCTCAGCAGAACTGGTATAGGTTGAACTGGCAGCTGCCAGGTGACTGCAGGAGTCGAGGGTAGAGCCCTATCCTGCCCAACCAAGGCCCACTGCTGCCACAGGAGCTCCTCCAAGCACCATCGCACACAGCGATGGAGCCACTCGTTGTCCAAGGATGAAGAGGAGTGCAAACAACGGTGCCTCCCAGTTAAGTGAGACTGAGAGTGTGAGGAATCCCTTGACCTTGACCTAAACCTCAAGCATCGACGGGATTGATGATGCTGAGAAGAAATGGTCGGAGAGGCAGTATAGACTACCTGGAGGGAGGCAACTTCTGAGAGGAAGCATGTATGTTCTCCAACTGCTCTTGGACCTCTTGGTTGATGCAAGACAGGACCAGGGTCCTGGAGGTTGAGTCATCGTTCATCTCTCTGACAATGGGTCAACAGGGTCAAGAAAAATCTTAACCACCTGCTCAACCTGTGTCAAGACCAACAAGCTCGATAGAGGCAATCATGGAGCCAGTGGCCCAGCTCTTGACTGAGCTAGGTTTAGCGAAGCTGAATGCTTGAGACGCTTGAGTGGGCAGGGCAATTGAGGGAGCAGGAAGAGCATGCCCTTCCCTTCCCACGTCCAATGGTGGGACTTTTTGATTTCTTTACCTTACCATGGCAGGCAGGGCTCTCCCGAAGGTCTGAAGGGTTTGCACATTTCTTGAAAATTTCCACAAAAACCAGGCCAATGCTGACCCCCAACAGGAGCAGCTTGGAGACTGACGAGGTACCCATCATGGCCTTGTCACCACCTCTTCCATGGCTGCTATCTGGGCCATAAGACTCAACAGTCAGGAAAATTCTCCATACATGCCTGCTTTAACTTCTAAAAGGGTCCCGTTTGGCCAGTCCACTGAGAAGAAGGCGGGTAGCGGTCTTTAGGGAGGAAGGAAACATCGCCTGGCACAGGCTGCAGGCGGCAACGTTGTACTGTTCATGAGGCAGTATATGCATGATACATGCAGATCCATTCATGACATTTTCTGTTGCACTGGCCATACGTTTGAAGCCAGGAACCGTCTTAGAATCTCCATAATCCACTTTGGAGATGGAGATGGAATGGAGGATATACTTCAAAAGTAATTTGAAAGTTTGAAGAAAAAAGTTAGCCAAATGGTACACTTAATACGTTTTGGTCTACACTGTGCACAGAGCTGTGAAGGAGGAGACCTGACTCTTCCAGCAGAAAGCAAGGTCTGACATCATGGGGCAGAGCAGGGGTATACCACCTGGGTGGCTGAAGAAGCTTCACTTAAAGACTGTCTGACAAATCAGCTCTTGAAGGAAGATTGCCAATGTTTGGATAAGTGAACCATATCCATGTTCTTAGACTTCATTATTCAGGCAAAACCTTCCTATCGGTGATCCGAAAGAAGCAGGTAGGAAGCCTTAGGCAATATGAAGAGTTTTGCCCAAAGCACTGAAGGTGAAGCAAGTGACCAGGAGGGTGCAACATGAATCCAGTGATATAACATGGACTGCCCTAACAAGTTTTATCATGAACTGTTCACTACCTAAAATTGATGCATTTAATATGGTTACTGAAATGTTCATATAAAGTTACTGCCTTTAATTGAGAGTCCTAGTTTAATCAGTGCTTAAACATCTGATTATCTAACAGTTATGTTTCTCCAGATCACTGTTCATTACTGCAAAGCCAGATGTCTCAGCCTCAGTAAAATGGCAGTAATTGCATGTACCAGGAGTGTGGGTGGTTGCTATAGCACCCATCGCTCCAGGGCAGTATGCATGTTCACAGAAGAAACATAGAATTTGACAGCAGATAAGAACCGTTTGGCCCACCCAGTCTGCCCATTTCCCTACCTAATGGATAAGCTGCAGATCCTAGTTAACCAGCAGCCTACTTCTTTCTACCCCCCAACCCCTAGAATTGCCTTATGGCTATCCCATGCATGCTTGAATTCAACCACTGTTTTTGAAAGGTCTGAGGTCAGACGGTCTGAGACATGAAACAGCAATGGTCAGGTAAGCCCTGACGTATATCCTTCTTTTATGGGTCTTGATCTCTATGGTTCTTGTTAGTAACTTGTGCTCTTTCCCAGTGTTATATACTGTTAGAAAATGGTCTGTTTATTTCCTGGTCCCTGATTGGCTGGCACCCCTACCCACGGGGTACATTAATTTCAATAGACCAGGAAATAAAAGTGCCAGCCTATAGTGCCCTTAACCACTGTAGTATCTTAGTACCCACTTTGGCTCCTAATTGGTAAAACACTTCATCTCCATTTGAAAATCGCTTCCATGTTTTACTCTCACTTAGCGAGAGAGCTAGTGAGAGCCCCACCCCCACTTCATTCCATAGGGCAGAGACTGACACTACCCAGTAAAAGCCCCACCAAAAATATATATATATAAAGACATGAAATTTAAGTGTGTATATATATATATATATATATATATATATATATATATTAGTTCTTGTTCTTTCTTTTCCACTCACCCACGGAGTAATAGAGCGAGTGTGCTAGTTCAGAGCAAGCGTGCCAGTTCCCTGCAACAGTCCTCCTCATCTGTTAAGCAAACCCAAAAGAAAAACCCTTCTCAGCAACAAAGTACTACACCTTCTCCCCTTCCAGAGATATCCTGAACATTAGTACCTAATCTTCTGTGTCCAGCAGAGCTGCTGTTGTTTGCTCCTCTGGTTCCAGCATTAATCGCTTCCACCCAACAGCGCAGCATGGCTGCTGTTGTTTGTCCCAGTTACCATATAATCACTCCACTGAATGGCGCTCCTCTTCATACTCCCGGTCCTCAGGGCAGGCAGCAAGGACTGGGAAATTAAGAAAAAAAAATGAAGCAAAAATCCCCAAGACAAGCAGCAGTGATTGTTCCAGTCACTTCCTGCTTTGTACAGGGTCAAATAAGGTCCTTCTCACACTATTGACCACTGACCCGAGCTCGCAATAGGAAGGCATTCTCCCATCATCCAGTCTTGCTGCAACAAACAGAAAACTTTTTTTATTGCCACAACAATGTCAAGACACTGCATGAGGGGGTTGGGGATGGGAACCTGAAACAGAAACTCCATACCATGTTCTAGATGTGGTGGTGCCGGGGGATTAATGGCTCAACAGCAGATGGAACAGCAGATGGAACAGCACAGAAACTCCGGAGGAACTACTTTATTACCAACTTTCTTGTTACTTTGGAGGTGGGGTTTGTTCGAATTTTAAAATTTTTAAAATACCACCTAACAATACCACAGGTAGCCTATTTTCTAAAGCGCAATAATACCCTCCAGGGTGGGCAGTATGGGCAATACTGGACCTTCCAGGGACTATAAGGCCCTCCGCCTGGCGTCAGGTCTTATATGCCTGGTGGTCCGCATTGCCTAATGCTGCCCACCTGTCGGTATTATTGGCTTGCCCACATAGCAGTCTCCTAGTTGTAGAGCATGGTTAAAGCACTATTCACCAGGTTAAGTTCAAGTTTAATTCTTGGGATAGAGAACATTTTCATATTGCCCATACGGTGATGGTTTGATTTTTACTGTTAAGTACTGTAAATGAAAGGGAGGAGCTGAACTGAGGAAGTGTCCCAAATGTTTGAAAGGGATCGGTTTTCTGTTTTATTGATAGTATAGGGGCTCCAGGGCCAGGCAGTGCAAAGGCATATCTAATTTGAAGGGATTTGGTCTGTGGACTTATCGGACTCTCAATTTACAGATGGCTGCCCATGGTCTTGTTGCAACGGCCACATCATGAAACTTTTGGACTATAACTGAAATTCATGCATTCCCGAAATGCTGTAACACTGAATAATGAGACTGGAATTACCTACTATAATATTTCTGTTTATTCATCCTGTACTGTGAACAAAGTATCTTTGTTGTCTGTTCATTGTAAAATGAATAAAAATAATGTAAAAAAAGTGTGTAGTATGTATGTCAGTTGTGTTTACTGTGTTTAAAACTGGGTCAACTCATTTTAACAACACTAGTCTGGACAGGGTCTTGTTCATGAGCAAAGCTCTTTGTGCAACTTACCTCCATATTCTGACTGGCTGGGAAGGGTCACGTCATCAAATCGGCTTGAATCTTTTTGAACTAAAATAAGAAAAAAAGGAACAATTTGTTCTTAACAGGAATCAGAGTAAAATGATGTGGGAGAGATTTACGTTTACCACAACAGACAATTTGTACAAAACAAGCTGCCCCTTAGTCTGTGCTACGTAATGCAGAGAGCATGTCTGCACTGCCCCATCCTCATTCACTGCATTCGTTCTCAAAAGCACCAGTTTCCCTCAGGGGAAGGGAGGTGTAGTGTAGTATAGTACAGCTGGTCAGCATGCATCACCCTTTGCTTTGCAAACACCACTTACTTGAGATGCTTTGTCAGCTCCCCAGCGGACTCACTTCTGTGCACCCTACTCTCCGCTTCTCTTCTATACTTAAATCACTGGTGTATGCAAACACGTCCATCAAGCTGACATACAACACACCTCTCCAGGGCAATACTACAGATAAACTGATCTGGTTGCTGACTTGCAGAGCAACTGTTTACTTATAGGAATTTTTTTTCCTTTTTAAACATTTGGTGACAGGAAAGGCACACTGAGCCAAGGCTCATCTCCAGGTGCGACCCGGGGGACAGGGAACAAGGGAATCACTGTTTACAATTCCAATAGCACACACGGAAAGCATAATAAAACATCACATGCTAACTAATACAACAAAACAGGCTAAGCTAATACTTGGGATACTGGGTGATGAAAGAAAACATACAGCATCTTAAATACAACAGGGACCAAAACATTGCAAGTGTTATGTGATGCTAAGGGGACAAAAACATTTCAAGTGCTACATGATGTTATGGGAACAAGTTGGGAGGGGTTAGATGTAACAGCGTGGATCTGACAGAGAAGAGGGCAAGTTGCATACGAGAGAGTCTGAGAGTTCCACAGAGAGGTAGGTGATAGCTGAAAGCAGATTTGCCCATGTTGGAGGATGGAGCGGGGAGTGAGAAGGAGTGTGAATCCCTAGAGCATAGGGGGTATGTTGATGCTGGTGCAAGAGAGAGGAGGAAAGAGATGTAAGAGGGGAGTAGGTTAAACCAGAATTTGGAAATGAAGGATACAGAGTGGATGAGACGCCTGTGTAAGAGAGGAGGGAGGTCCAGGCAGAAGAGTAGGGAACAGTGGTGAGTCCTGAATGGAGAGTTTGAGGTGAGACAACAGAAAGCATAACAGAGGGAGTCCAGTTGAAAGAGTGATGTGGAATGTGCAGTGCAGTATACAATGTCAGCATAGTCAAAGACTGACATAATCATTTTTGTCAGAATTTCCCATCTTACGGGGGGGGGGGGAGAGTCTCGGTTTCACTAAAGGATACCGAGTTTTGGGCAAAGTTTAGTGGTTATGTAGTCAATATGAATTGAGAAGTTTAATTGGGGGTCCAGCCAGACGCAAAGGTACTTGTAGGAAGGGACTACCTTGAGTGGGGTGCCGTCGAGAGAGGCGATGGGTAGGGCATTGTTTGCTCTGGCTAATCTTTGAGATATTCCGAAAATCATAGAGGCAGTTTTAGATGTGTTTAGTTTGAGGTGTTCTTATTGGAACCAAGATTGAACCGAGTGGAAGTCATGTTGCAGCACAGAATGAATAGTAGTTGGGTCAGGGCCAGAGGAGAACAGTATGGTATCTTTCGCATACATATGGATGAGGGAGGTGGAGCAGACAGATGGGAGGTTATTTATGAATACTGAAAACAGGATAGGGCAGAGTAAAGAACCTTGGGGAACACCTGATAGGATAGGGACGGAGGGAGAGGAGGAGTTGATGATTTTGACTGACTGATGTCTGTCACTTAGATAAGAATTGAACAACCATAAGGCAGGAGCGGCAAGCCCCCGCATCCTCCAGTGTGTTCAGAAGAACAGGATGGGATACCGGGTTGAAAGCTATAACCAGATCATTGAAGACAGCGGCAGTGTAGTGGCCTTTATTGGCAGCTGACTGAATGTGACCAGTGACACGCAGAAGGGAGCATACAGTGGAGTGATTTTTTTTCTGAAGCCAGACTGGTGAGGGGATAGGAAATTGATATCAGTGAGGAACTCAGTCAGTCTAGATTGTACAAGGCGTTCCTGTAGTTTGGCCAAGGTGGGGAGGAGGGAGATAGGGCGGTAGTTAGCTGGTGAGGTGGGATCACCACCTTTGTGAAGGGGAATGACATGCCAGTTTCCAGGCTTATGGAACCATTCCTGAGGGAAAGGACATATTTATGATAAAGGTGAGGGGGAGTGCGATGGCGGGGGTAGACAGGAGCAGGAGACTAGGATATAAGCCATCCAGGCTAGATTTTGACATGTTGAGGGATAGAAGGGTGAGCAGTACTTCATTTGTAGAAGCAGGAGCTAATAGGAAATTTTTATTTGGCAAGGGCTGAGGAGCGGGTTTGGTGGTTGGAGGGGGAGGTATGGTAGGTTCTGGGGAAGCATAGGTAGTGAAAAAGGTGTTGAGGGTATTCGCGACTTGTATAGGGTCTGTAAGGTCAATGCCGTTGTGCTTAAGCGTTGGGGTGCTGGACTTTGGGGGAGGGTCTACAATGGAATGTACTATATTCCAGAATGAGGATGTGTGCTGTGTTGAGCGGTATTTAAAGTAGTCAGCCTTAGCATGACGAATGGCTTTAGTGCAAGCATCCTCACAGTGTTATATGCTTGTCTAGCCTGTAGAGTTTGGGAGGCTTTGAAGGTGGACCAGGCTTTATCGTGAGTTTTGCAGAGGAGACTCTAGGGGCAGTAATCCAGAAGCAGTGACGTTTCCGGACTCTGACTTTTCGGGGAAGGGGCCGTGGAAATCCCATACAGTGTTGAAAATATTTATGAACCAGGTTAGGGAAGTATCAACAGTAGCTGCACAGTAAACTGGGGTCCAGATGGCATTATGTAAGTCAGAGAGGAGGAGTGCATGCCTAGCGAGTTTAGTGGGCATGTTTCTATGTCTTTGGTGCGGAATTGGGTAGGTGTGTTTTCCTAATACAGTAGATGATGCAGTGTCGCTTAGGGTGGGGTCGAGGACATCAGCAGCAGAGATTTGGTGGGCATGGGATGACAGCACCCAATCTATGAGGGAGTGGTTTGAGGAGCATGGGTTGTAGAGGGTAGGTTCCATAATTACCTGTGTGAGGTTTAGGGATTCTAATTTGGCTATTGTGGACTTAGATGAAGGGGACAGTCAGTCAAGGTTAAAGTCCCCGAGCAATATAAGTTCACCAGAGTGAGCTAGTGGTGGGAGGGTGGAGATGCACTCAGTAAGAGCATCTTGATCGAGATAAGGAGAAGTGCAGACAACTCAATGAAAGCAGGGAGAGTGTTGGGAAAGGAGAATCTGATTAGCATCATCTTGTGTGATCCTAGGCTGGATTCTTTTTTCAATACTGAGTAAGATAGGTGTTGTCTTATGATCATAGCTACACTGCCTCCTCTTTTACCACGGTCTTGCCGGATGATGTGGTAGCCTGGGAAAGAGATGGATAAGTCTGGGGTTTTGGTAGATAGCCAGGTTTCTGACAGGCAAAGGATATTGAGGATGTTCTGGGTTATCCAGCAGTTTAAAAGGTTCAACTTTGGGAGGAGATTGCTAAGGCTGATGTGCATGACCTTTTGGCCTTTGTAGGAGAAAGGCTGATTCAGCGGCATGGAAAGGCCAGGGTTCTTTTCAACATCACCAGTGATTAGCAGAAGGAGAAAGATCAGAGAGAAGGTAGCTGGGAGCTTATGACCTTTTGTGGTATTGATGGCATAAGGTTTGTGCCTGCAGCAGCGAATTAGAGTGATGCAGCAGCTTACGTGGGGTGGTAGAAAACTAGGAAAATCAAGTGGTAGAATGGAGTGGGATGGGGGATCAGTGTAGGTACGAGGGAAGTGAGTTTGTGATGTAAGAGGAGGGTGCGCCACAGAAGCAGGAGGGTGGGAGGGGTAAGAGCAACAGAGTGTAAGGTGGTGGGAGGAGGAGGAGAGAAAATAGGAGAGGAAGCATATGAAAAAGAGAGAGATGAGGTAGGGTACAAGATTGCAAAAAGAGGGGTTTACATGAGTGTTAGAGCAGTGGTAGCTTGAGTTTGGAGACAGCCCCTTTAAGGCAAGGCAAGGCAATTTTATTTATAGGGCGCCCATTCCCCGAGGCTCAGGGTGCCTAACAAACGTAAGTATGTAAAAACAAGTGTTAAAATACAATAAAAATGTATACAATAAAATTGTGTGTTAGTATAACACTTTTATTGCTTCAGGTTGCTAGGAAAACAAACGGATGATCCGGAAACAGATCAGCAAGCTTCAAAGGCTAGGATGAAGAGGTGAGCATTCAGCTTCAGCTTGAACACCTCAGTCAAGGGAGCCTCCCGAACTGCAGGTGGAAGCAAGTTCCACAGGGTCTTCCACGTGACACTAAATGCCCGGTCACCCGATATCTGGAGTCGAACCCTGGGAACATCCAGGAGGCCCCTCGAAGAGGAGCAGAGAGCATGCACAGAGGTCACCAGTGTCAGGAGCTCTGACAGGAAGCCAGGACTCGGTCCGTGTAAGAGTCTTATAAGTGAGCAAGCCCACCTTGAAAAGGACCCTCCATCAGACAGGCAGCCAGTGCAGGGCACGCAGGACTGGGGTTACTTGACTGGACCTCGAAAGGCCCATCAGCAACCAGGCCACCGTGTTCTGCACTAGCTGCAGTCTGTGGAGGGTCCCTCCAGTGACCACAAAGTACAGAGAGTTGCAGTAGTCAAGCCTGGAAGTAACAAAGGCATGTATCAGTGTCGGCAGATCCTTGGGCGGGAGAAGGTGCTTGACCCTGGCGATGTTCCGCAAGTGGTAAAAACACTTTTAACAACAGATGACACCTAATTTTTGAAGGTCAGTCTACTGTCCAGGATCATGTCTAGATTTTGCACCCTCGGGAAAGCCACCAGTGGAGCGGACCCCAGGACCAGGCCTGTGTTAGTCCCCGGTGGCAACCTACCACACCTGTGACAAGGCTTGATCACTAATACCTCCGTCTTATCCGGGTTAAGTCTCAGCCAGCTGGAAGCCATCCAGTCACTGATTTTAGCCAAACAGTTGTTAAGCACACCAACAGCTCAGGGTGCTCCGGGTGCAAATGACAGATACAGCTAGGTATAATCTGCATAGCAGTGAAACGCCACACCGTCTTGTCAAATGATCTCACCCAAGGGCAGCATGTACACTGCAAACAACATAGTGGACAAGATAGAACCCTGTGGTACTCTGCAAGAAACAGGCATCAAGGAGGAGGAGAAATTCCCCATCACTACCCACTGCACCCTATCCGAGAGATAGGATTCAAGCCACCTGATGACAGTACCGGCGAGTTCACAAAACTCACTGAGTTGATCAACAAGCATGATGTGGTCTACAGTGTCAAATGCTTAGGAGAGATCGAGGAGCACAAAAACTGACCTGTCTCCTCTATCTCTAACCCTGAGCAGATCATGAGCACTCTAACTAGACCCGTTTCTGTGCTGTGTCTGCCCCAAAAACCGGACTGAAATGGCTCATAGATGTCCAAGGACACCAGGTGATCCTCGAGCTGTTGTGCCACTAATTTCTTGACAACCTTGCTCAAAAAAGACAAGTTGGAGATCGGACATTAATTTGTCAGGATGTCTGGGTAGAGGGAAGGTTTCTTAAGGAGGGGTCTCACCAGTGTTTCTTTCAAAGCCACCAGGAACACCCCCTCCACCATCGAGCACCTGGCAATCCCAGTGAACACCGGGCCAATGGCCTCGATGCATCCAATTAAATAATGCATCAGGGCCGGGTCCAGTTCATAGTAAGTGTGCTTCACCTCCAATTTTTACTTTGGTCACTTCAGACACCTCCACTGGCCTAAACTCCGCCCAGACAGATGGAGTGCCTCTGAACATCCCAGCCCGACCGCTGTGAGGCTGTTGAGTCCCTGACAGGATCCATGACCGGATAGTTGACACTCTGTCAGAGAAAAACAGAGCAAACTCTTCAAATAAGATGGATGAAAAAGTATTCTTTGGCTGCAGACAGGCAGGATGGAGAAGCCTGTCCACAGTCCCAAAAAGTTGAAAAGGTCTGTTTTTCCCCTGCAGCAATCTCCCTGGACAGGAATTCTGCCTTCTTACAGGAGACTGCCCCCTGGTACTCACCATAGTGGGCACGCAGGGTCAGCTTATCAGCCTACAGCTGGGTCTTCTGTCAGCAACGTTTCAACTTCTGACCCTTGATCTTCATCGCCTTGAGATCCCCATCAAACCACGAGGATCATAACTGAGAGGATGTAGGTCATATATGGACTGGAGCAATGACATCCAGAGCTTTGGAAACCAACCTGTTATAGGTGGCCACCACCTCTCCGTGCCAATCACACATGCCACATCAACTCTAGATAGGTCAGCCAATGCCAATAGTCCCTCTGGGTGCAAGCCTCTTAAAGAGGAAGGTGTACCCAAAACACAAGGATTTGTCATCAATCCAAGCATTGAAGTCCCCCAGGATTAAACAACTGGGGGACTCCAATACCTGGTCAATGATGAAGTCCTCCACCTCCTGCAGGAATTCTCCCCCGACCCAGGTGGGCGCTAAATGATGAGAATCCTACAACCTGCACCTGAACCCCCACGTACAGTGACACACTCAAAAGATCAGGTGCATCGTGAAGACCAGGCTGGATCTAAAATACGATGGCCACTCCACCACTCCTGCGATCCTTCCTCAGGCAGTGCGCTACAGAGTACCCGGAGGGGACAGCGGCCTCTAGAACTGGGCCAGCATCGTCACCCAGCCAGGTCTCCGTGATGCAAGCCAGGTCAACAGAGGAAATCAAGTCCGCAAAAATGGTGGTCTTGTTCCTAATCGACCTGACATTGCATAGCACTGCCCGAAGAGTATTAGAGGACGCTGCCGGTCCTCTAGCTACCTGATTACTCAGTCCGGTGGGAACCCTAGGTACAGAGACCAAACAAGTCTGGCCTCTCCCTAGGCTCTGTTTAAACCCAGGACATCTCCTGTACCAGACAACCTCAACACTGCTCACCACCCCCTCCTCAGCTGCCCTCTGCTGTCATTGAACCAACTGCCTCCTTGTGATCCCGACCTCCCTGCAGTGTCTAGCTGCAGTGGCCCAAACTGGGAGGTCGGTAAAGGGGCAGAGGTCATGAAGCAGAGAGGCAGCATAAATAATTCTCACTGGGCCATGGTTCCAACACATCTCCGTCAAGCCAATTTAGTCCGACCGAAGAACCCCAATTAAAACAACCAACAGCTAAATGCAGTAGATTTTACAAGCGCCAAAACACACACCACTCACACCACCACACACTCAAATTAAACAAAAGTTTTAAACCCAGACATATACACTTCACACTCACCGTACTTACTCAATACAACACCCCCCTCCCTACACCCACACAATATTCCCCCAACATTCCGTTAAATATCCACCAAAAATAGGGGGGTTCAAAGTCTATAAAGCGGCCATCCCCAACAGTGTCAGTTTAGAGGCTTTTAAACTGTAAAGTCAAAAAGGGCCACTCTCCTCTCTCACAAGATAATGTCCAATCCACCACTGTATAGTCATTGACCAGTAGCAAAGTCCATACACCTCAGGAACTGATGGACAGGCTATGAGACACAGTTCTGATAAGGCAGCAGAGGCTCTCACCCTTAGCTGCACAACTACAGTTAAATCCACAATTGAGAGTTCTCCTCCGGGCTCACTAAAGGTTCCAGAACAAGTCTCACGTTTTTGTTTTTTTTGGGTGGGGGGGTTTAAATACATTCGGTTCCTTGGTCCACCATTACCAACAGAAGATTTCTGACCCACGACCTGTGGTAGCTCAAGTCTGCTCACAGCACCAGTTGACAGTTGACACAGATCCCAAATGAATTTCTGATGGAAACAACGTATACTCCAACCTTTAAGGTACAGTCCAGTCAGTATGCAAATAAGTCAGCTTCAGAAAACAGAGTCAGACTCACCCCTACCTCCAAAGAAGAGCATGGCAAATGTGGTAATTCGTGGGCTCAGGAGTTTTCTCTCTCGGTCCTCCTATGAACCTTCCTCAATGTTCTCCCTCCTCACAACAACCAGGGGAGCGTTCAGCCACACTGGATACCCCCACTAACTCTACCGGGTTGCCGGGTCGTCAGCACGCCAAACAATCTCAGACCCTGATGCAGTCCACAAGCAGCAGATCAAAGTAGTGCTCTGGCACCTCCAGCACCAGGACTCCTCCAAACTCTCTCTCCATCCGATGATAGCCGCTAAACTTCAGGTGAGCCACAACCGACTCTATTCTTGCTATTCTTGGTATTAATGATTGTGCAAAGTGGTCTATATTGCTGGACAGATGGGGACGCCACTTTACAGACAACACCTCTCTAAAAATAAAAAAATCTAACTTCTTCCACTTACTCACTTAGTTCACTAACTATGCTACCCACCTTAAACTTAAATACTAGCTAAAAAGATTAAAAAGGATCAAAAATAAAGTTAAATAAGTGGACAGGATCTCTCCTTACTGACAGCAGCTCAGCGTAGCAAGGCTGAAGCTCTGAACTAGATTGGCCAATAGCAGAGAACGCAGCAAGGGACGTGGGGGAGCAAATGTATTTAATGAGTGCTGGGGGCAGGGGTAGGAGAAAATAAATTTGAAATTAAGCTAACAAAACTGTTATAGAAAGCTGACAAGATTTGCAGCAGAGAGAGACAGTGAAGGTATAGTAGAGCAGCCAATGAGCAGAGAGCCAGTGAGAGCGGCGTCCAATGAGGAGCAGGGATGGAATCACAGGAGCCTATCAGTACCCCAGCTTTCAGACCCGGTCCTAGAAGGACAGTGTACTTGGTGTGGCTTCAGTGGTTTCGGGCAGGAGATGCTAGGGCGGCATACATAAAACAACTAAGCAGAATATAACATATTTATAAGAGGAATAGTCACATAATCTGCAAACAAATCTGTCTTGATGGCTCCCCTTTTCCACCTCAGGCATGCACCTTAATTGCTCCTGATACATTTTAGTCACCACACAGCAAAGTTCATCCATTCAGTATGACAATATGCCCCCAACACCTGAAAGCTAGCACAGAGGGTGATTTAAGGAGTGAGTTTTCCAGCAGCCCACACTTCAGTATGATTACCAAGTTCATATCAAAGGCATAATTTGTATCCCCCACTGATTTGCTATGGAAACTCATTTTTCAACAGGAACAAGTTAACAGTAAGATCCGCTAAATATATCTATATCTATACAAGACCTCTATATCTAACTTGTGGCTTTGCCACTCGTGAGTTATGACTCTTACCACTCACTAGTGGAGATAAATGTGTTATTCCACAGCAGGCCATTATGTATTCCGTATTTTTTATATATGTATCTGTATATATAAAAAGGATATGCAATGGGGACCAGTGTGATAACTTTTTTATTGGGATGAGACCAGTTTGACCTTAGAGAACCTCACGAATGTCGTAAACCATGAGTGATGTACTTGAGAGAGGTAACCCGAGGTCAAATTGCTCGAGTCCAGATAAAAAGGTTTTCACACTGGTGTCCCCACTGCATATTCCATTATGCAATAGAGAGCAATTAAAATGTGGAGGTAGAGTTTGTTTTATTTTTTTAAGATAAAGTAGCAAATTGTGGTGGACTTTTTTGTAATGTACTGTGTATTGGTGCACTTTTCCTTCCAGTTGCTAGGGGCTGCCAAGGAAGCACTGATGTCCTGAGACTCCAGTGTCTGTGTCTATTGGTGGTGCAAGTGTGTCCTTTAAAATTTTGTGTGAAAAATGGCAGCAGCTCTTAGCGAGCCAGTGGTAGCAGACCTGGAGTCTTGGCATCAGCTCGGTTGTGGCTGAATTAGATTTTTATTTATTTAGAATCTATGTTCCACAGTGCAGTTTGTTTTGGAAAGAGAGAGAGAGAGAGAGCACAAGCGTTAATATGGCCCAACAGTTTAAGAGAGTAGCGTGGCAGTGTTTGGCGATATCTAGAGGAAGTGAGCAAGACAGGAGTTCAGCAGTTCCAAAGTAAGATTAAGAAGAAGAAAAAAAAAAGCAATGTTTGGTTTTTCCTGGGTTGAGGTGTCAAGACGGAGGCATCTGTCACAGGATAAGAAGGCAACAAGAGCAGCAGCCTATGGCATAAAACTGGAAGGAGAGGGGACCGGAGCAAAAGAAATCTATCACACTATCGGGTGCCATGGGTGAAAGCGGGTATCGGTGGAAAATGATTTAAAATTAAGAATTTTTTTTTTTTTCAAATGATACACTGTGGTTTTTGTAATATGGTAGTTTCTACTTAGTAGCCACGATGGAAGTATTGGGGATGAAGAGTGGACTTCTAGGGAACTGCAGAAGTGGCCCAGTAGAGGAGTCAGAAAGTGAAAGTCTCTGTAAGTAAAGTAGTGGAAGCTTTGGGGGGAGCGTAGATGCAGCAACTATTGAGATAATGCAACAGCTTAGATAACTGCATTTGTCTCACTGTTTACTGTTTTGCAGTGAAATAAATCAACTATCTAAACTGATTAGTGTACACCCCCTAGCATATATATATATATATATATATATATATATATATATATATATATATATATATATATATACACATATATATATATACACACACACACACACACACACACACACATATATCAACTGTTAGACTAGGGGAGGGAGTGGCTGGGGCAGATGAGGAAAAGAACCATGCCCACCAGATCAGAAAACAACTTTAAATGCTGGAAAATGTCAAGAAAGTGCAGAAAATGGTGTGCCAGTGCAAGATGGCAAAGCAGGTAGCAAATCTGAACCAGTACTGGGTGCAGGTCAGTTAACAGGTAAATGTGCTTGTATGAATGCAAGGATTCCCAACAATAAAATGTGTGAGTTAGAAGCCACAGCTGGTGTAGACAGGTGTGGCACAACTGCTATTACTGAAACTTGGTGGAATGAATCCAACTATTGGGATTCAAAACTGAAGGGGTATCAATTAGATAATACCAATTAGGGCTATCAGTTAGGCTCAATTAGATATAGAAAAGAGACCAAGGAGGAAGTGAGGTAAGGGCTTGTGTTACATAACAAACAGGAATTAAGAGTTTTCCGTTAGGAAGGATATGCAGTGGATGGAAAGGGAAACAATCCTTGTGGGTGGAGTTAACTGAGGAGAAGAGAAGTAAAACATTACTGGGAGTATGCTAGGGGTCAGGAATTATGGGATGAAATCAGAATGGTAGTTTCTAAAGATCTGGTAGTAACTTTGGAATATTTTAAGTTGCCTAAAAAAATTGGGTTAATGATTCTGCCAAAGGGAATATAGGAAAGCAATTTTTAAATGCAGCAGGGAACTGCTTTCTATGACACTATCTGAAAGAGGACACATGGACAAATAAATATTGGATCTAGTATGAAGTAATGGGGATTGTCAGTTTTTTTCTGCAGGGGGTTGGAGAGCCTCTGGGGGTCCAGCAACCGTAATATCATAACATCTGAACTAATGAGAGCTAGGGTGAAAAGTAAAACAAAACGTCTGAAATTCAAGCGGGCAGCTTTTGATATATTGATATAGGTTGAGAAGAATCTGTTTAAATGAACCAAGGAAAGGGGTAGAAGAGAAGTGGAACTCATCCATCAGAATGAGAAAAAATGCTGTGAATCACAGAGTATTCATAGGAAGTAAGGAGATAAAAACAAGGACGTTTCTTGTCAGGCATCAGCGTGGCTCAGTTGGTAATTCATCTGCCTCTGGACCAGAAGGCTGAGGGTCCTAGTCCCATACCAGGACTGGGCTCATACCATAAACAGTGGCACCCGAATGCAGTACTAGGGGATGCCATTTTTCAGATGAGATGTCAAACTATTTCTGGTGCTGTCCTGGTGGGTTTCCAGATGAAAGTCAAAGAAACCCAAGATACTTTTCACAAGAGTAGCGGATTTTCCCCAACATGCTGACTGACATTCCCTTTCCTATAAAACTGGTTCATGCAATTGTCCAAGGCCATGTGTTGGTGCTGATGTGGAAAAATGGCTGACTTACATTGGCTCGTATTGTTTTGGTAAAGTCGACATGGCAGTTCACATGTTTGTTCAGCAGAGTTTAATGATGGAGGCATCCAGTTCAGTGCCAGTGTGATAGATTACATGGAGGAGCAGTCATGTAGACAGCGTGAGTACTGAGGAGCACACAAGTACCATTCAGTTTGCTGACAAGATTTCGGTATGGGGAATACTATATGTGGCAAGCAAAAGTTTTATGGGCAGCTGTTTTAAATTACCTTTGTAGACGAAAGACCCTTCCAGTGTGGAATTAGGAACCAGTAGGCTAGGTGAGGGTTGTTCGAACACAGAAATGGGGAAATGGTTTAAATATGTGTGAAAGTGGTTTGGTTTTATAGGGGACATGATACCGATTGATAAAAAGTGTCAGTGGGAGTGCAGCAGAGGGAGTCATGGGTGAAAATTTTGAGTAATGGGAAAAATGTGAAAATTAGAGGAATATGGCAAAAATGGTGTGTATGTTGTGTTTTAATGTACTGCTACTCCATGGTCATTGTGAAGGAATTTGCTGTGATGTAGCCACAGAGGACATTCTTTCGATGCCTTTTTTTATTTTAATTTTCCAGGCGTGAATAACGAACCATGGGTGCAGTTACAGGGTGATTAACCGACTGTGGGAGGGATTTAGTTGAATAACCGACTGGGTGTTTTTAGATGTAGTTTGTGGGAAAATAATGGCTGTTCTGTATTATGAAGAACACAAATAGGGAGGAGCACTAGAAATATAATTAAAGCAAAAAATAAGTCAGCACACTCAGATAAAGTGCACGAGCATGGAGCCCGCGAATACTACTACCCCGGCGCTTCGGGTCTTCTCGTGACCCTTTCTCAAGGGGAGTGGCCAATGTGCTACACATGCTGTGTTTCAGTTCCAAATAATTAAAGTGACAGTGCAATAATTAATCACATTCCTATATACAATAGAACAGCAATCATGTACACATTAGTGCAGGTACAACTTAATTTCAAACAAGCCAAATAATGCATGCTATTCAAACTAGGCAATCCAACAATCGTATAAAAACAACACTGAAATCCAAATAGAGAGGAAAAGAAGACATAAAAACGGGATAGAAAGAACAAATAGGAGTGGGAGGGGTGAGAAGGAGGGGGAAGATGGAAAAATATTTGAAAGAAATTGCAGAAGAGAAGAAGGAGGGGGGAGGGGAAGGGAGGAATAAGGAAAAATGAAAAGCCTGAAGGAACACGCTAATATCAAGTAAGTCATTTAAACCAGTAGGGTGCAATGCTTTCATTGTATAAATCCATTTCTACTCACATTGTGCCAATCTATTTAACCTATTTCCTCCTCTAACATTATTTTTAATATAATCCACCCCCATAAATTTAAAGCATTGTAAACTTTTGTTGTGAAATGTTTCAAAATGTACCCCAATAGGAGTATTGGGGTCATTTTTGAATGATAGTCCGCACATGCTCCTGCATCCTCTCCTTTAAAGTCCTTTTGTTCTACCCACATAGATACATAGACATGTACATTGTACAATATAAATCACAAATGTAAAATAATAAAGTGAGCAATTTCTATGTTTTTATTTTCAAAAAGCGGATGCTTGAACAATATACCCTGTAGGTTAAATTTACAGACACTACAATGACCACATTTAAAGCAACCTAAAGGTCTGTTTGGGAGCCAAGTTCTAGTATTCAAAGGTTTCACATACAAACTTGTGTCAACAGATTAGATCAATTGTTGCCTCTTTTAAAAGACACTAAAAGTTTATAACCTATTGCATCTCTCAAATCAGGATCTGCTCGTAACACTCCCCAGTGTTTAGTTACAATATTGGTTATTTGATTACTAACACGATTATATTCAGTAACAAACACAATAGGTATTTGATCTTCATTCTTTTTAGCTTTTGGTTGCAAAAGTATACTCCTGTCAAGTGCGAGCCTTAATGTATGCTTGTTCAACTTGTGTTTCAGGTAGCCTCTGGCTAAAATCTTTCTTAAGTAATCTACTTTCTCCCAAAATCATTTAAATGAGTACAAGTACGTCGGAGTCGGACAAACTGTCCATATGGAACCCCTCTTAATGTGTGCTGGATGTGCACTCATGGCATGTAATATCATATTACCAACAGTAGGCTTCCTAAAGACAGAACTTGAAATATTTCCTCCATCATGTCCTTCTAGTAACAAATCCAAAAATGATATTCTGGAGACATATGCATCAAAAGTAAATTTGAGCCCCAGATCATTGTTGTTCAAAAGCTCCACAAATTTAGAAGCTGACAAAATGTCTCCCCTCCAGACTACCAGTAAATCGTCTATAAATCTACCCCAAAATTCTATATGTTTACTAAAGGGATTTCTAGCAGTCATATATCAAGGTTTCCTCCCACCAGGCCATGAATAGATTGGTATACGATTGGGCCATAGTGGTCCCCATCGCAGTACCCATGGGTTGCAAATAATATTTATTGTCAAACAAAAAAATAATTATTGTATAAAATAAATTTCACTGCTTCCAAAATGAATTCTTGCAGAAAGTTTTCAGCTGTACTATCCAAACACAAGTGATACTCTAAGGCCTGGAGTCCCAAAGTGTGCTACAGAGGTGTATAGACTGGTAACATCTATAGTAAGCCATATAAATTCAGAGGATCAGGTCAGGTCCTCAATTTTTGATATAACATCCATTGAATCTCTGAGGTGTGATTTCTGTTTAACCACTAGTTGTTTAAGATAATAATCAACAAATGCTGACACCTTTTCAGAGAGTGAACCTGCCCCTGAAATCCTGGGGGGTCCTGGGGGTCTGACCTGGTCCTTATGAATTTTTGGAAGAACATATGTTGTGGGTGTAAAAGGAAATCCACAGTCATATATTCCTTTTCTTTATAAGAAATCTGACCTTTAGAAATAAAATCTGTCAACAAACTATCCAATTTAGCTTTAATAGTACACACTGGGTTATCAGAAAGTCGTCTATAACAGTCTATATTGTCCAATTGCCTATATATTTCCTCTTCATACTGTGCCTTATTCATGATTACTATTCCCCCCCGCCCGCCTTCTTTGATTTTGATATCTTTTAAATTTCTTAGTTCCTGTAGTGCAGTTTTCTTCTCAGCAGTTAGGTTGAGAAAGGGTCACGAGAAGACCCAAAGCGCCGGGGTAGTAGCAGTCGCGGGCTCCCTGCTCTTGCACTTTATCTGAGTGCGCTGACTTATTTTTGATTTAACTATATTTCTAGTGCTCCTCCCTATTTGTGTTCTTTGTACTTTGTTGATTTTTTGGAGTGAGCACCCACACATTTCGAGCGCTCCGGTATTTGTGTGTTTCTTGTTCTGTATTATGACTGGCTTAGAAAAGACACCTGTTGTATAACTGGCTATAACCTACAGCCTTTGGCCTCACTCTTTATAATTACCCCCGATCTGGTTATTGCCTCGTAAACTGCCTGGAGGCAGTACAGGGTAGTGGTTAAAGGCACTGAGCTGCAAACCTGAAGACATGGGTTTGAATCCCATCAGCCCCCACTTGCATACTGTGTGACCCTGAGCAAGTCACTTAACTTCCTTGTGCTCTCAGGTCGTACCTGCAAACAGGCTCTGGTACAGTGTGCCTTTCCTGGTTAAACAATTTCCCCTTTTCCTAAACTCTGACCACTCTGTTGTAATTGATATAGTATACCAAGAAAAATAGGGCCAGATAAAAACAAGACTGAAAAAAATGTAAACAAACAAGACTGAAAAAAATGTAAACACGGCATTTAAATAAGAAACGTGAGAGTGGCATGGCAAGCTTATATTAAGGACAATAATAAATAATTTAGTTACATCAGAGGAATAAGGATAGTTTAGGCAGTGTGAGACGGCTAAGGATGCAATATAGGGCAAGAGAATATCAGTTAAGAACGGGTAGGGAAATTACTGCATCCTGATTAGTCAGCATCTGTGCAATTGTCAGACTGCTACATCCGTCAAAAAACTCTGGTAAAAGGACACAGCACACTACCTATCAATGCCTTTTGTACCAAAAAAAATTGTCACTGCCATTATAAACATGGCTGCCACCTTTACTCTCACTAAAAAAGTCAGCTAGGCCCTAAAATTGAAACTCTCTCAAATTATTGAAAAAAAAAAAAATTAAATGTTGGTGCTGAGGGTTGAGGCGCCGAATGCCACACCTTGTGCCACACCGGCGACCCGGGTTCGGGAACAAGCCTGGGGCGTCGGGGGTCAGCAGGGAGGGAGGGAGGGAGGACTGAGCATCCAGAGAACAGCTCTCTCTCCCGGGGAGGGAGAGGGGTACAGGCTCGGCACTTGACTGGCCTCTGGCGGAAGCCGGAGGCACAGCAAACGCTCTGGGCAAACAGAGAGGGCTGGGGGAGTGGTACACATCGTCGAATACACCTTGACGTTGGACGCACACCACTCCCTAGGAAAGCAGAAAAAACACCCACAACAATGCCTAGAGATGGGCCCTGGTATCACGAGACCAGGACCAGAGAGGAGCAGCACGGGTCCAGCCAACACTTGGATGAAGGACGGGAGGTTTGGGGTAGGCCTCCCACCCCACTCGGGGGGAGGGGTTAGTCTGAGGGCTGATGGCAGGGTGGACTCATGAGGGGCTCACAGTTCCTGGGAGACCTGGCAGGCACGACGCCTTTGGAGTCCCTGAGGGAAGGTAGGGCGCTCCGGTGGAGGGGGCCATAAATAGAAAGTATGAAAAAAAATGTTTCTTTCCCTTTCTAATCCATTTTTACACACACATTCCAATTAAATGCAGCTTACCCGAGCTTTCCTTTTAAACTTCTTTCCTGGCCATCAAAAAACTCTTCCTTTCTGTACTGTACCTGCCTACCAGGGAAATCTTTGCTGCTTAACTCTGCCAAGATAAAATTGAATCTCTGGCTTTATTGAAGCTTTTGTTGTGTGTGTGTGTGTGTGTTGGTCTGGGGAGAAGTGAATATTCTGCCAGCAGACTTCTGCAGAAGTTTTAATTTCTGTATTTCATGATAAACATTCCATCTACTGAATCTACTGGAATGGGGAAAGACACATTATTTATTTGAAAACTGGGTGACAGGTAAAGGTGCACTGAGATGAAGCTTGTTTCTAGGCATGACCCAGGGAGAGGACCCAAAGGAAATACATAATACAAGCAGTAAGCTACAGAGCAAATACATAATACAAGCAGTAGAGGTTGCAAAGCACAAACGTACTGCAAGCAGTCGAGACTACAAAGCGTAATCATAATAAATACCAGCAGTTAACATTATAAATGGTATATAAAATCAAACATGACAGCAAAGAGTGGCTGATGACAACAATATTGGGGCAACAATGCAGCATAAAGAATGCAGGACAAGAGGACAGCATGAGATTAGAGGGGCCGATTAAGGGAATGTGAGGAAATTCTTTTTCAGAAAGGGTGGTGGATGCATGGAATGGCTTACCACAAGAAGTGGTGGCTATGAATACAGTGCAGGCTTCAAACAGGCATGGACAGGCATAAGGGAGCAATACAAATGACTATGAATAGATAGGCCACTGACAGAGCAAAGGCTGATGGCACATTTATAAGGTAGAAAACAAATGGGCAGACTGGATGGGCTTCGATGTCCTTATCTGCCGTCAACTTCTATGTTTCTATGTTTCTATGAAATCAGCAAGGCTATCACTGGATGAGGAGAGCAATCTAGAGTCAGGTGCCAGCTAAGTGGGGACAGGTGCAAGCAGAAGAGAAGTGGTCACAAAGAAGCACCTTAAAGAAGAGGTAGGACAGGGCTAGTCTAAGAGAGGAGGGGGGAGAGAGTTCCAGATAGAGGGCAGTCAATCAGAGAAGGAGGAGGTCTGACCTATGGAAGAGGAGCAACAGGAAGTAATGAAAGAATGAGAGGCTGAAGAGCGAAGACAATAAGTGGACAGTGCCACTGGAGAGACAAGGTCAGAGAGGTATGAGGGTATGGTTGAAAATCACATTTGGAGATAAAGAAAGCACAACGGAATAGGTGTCATGAAGGTAGGGAGGGAAGAGAGAAGAGATGGTCCAATGAGCAACAATGAGTAAGTGGAGAGGAACCAATGGTAAAACAGCAGAAGTGGTGAAAGACAGGATCCAGTCTCGAAAAGGTAGATGTGGGAGCTCCCACATATACCATATCAGTGTAGTCAAACAGTGGGATAATCATTTTAAGAATAATCTCAGGCCGAACCAGAGGAGGTAGACAGGATTTATTCTTGTACAGGGCACTAAGTTTGGGGCAACATTTTTTTATGATTGTACTGATGTGGACTGAGAAGTTGAGATAACTATCTAGTCGCACAACAAGATATTTGAAACAGGGACAGTCATTAGGGATGTGTCATTGAGGGTTCTGATTCAGGAGTCAGGCTAAGCCTGCTAAATCACTGGTGGGTTCTGAATAGTATGGTGACTAGTTTTTTTGACAATAAGGGACAGCTGGTTGGCACAAAACCTAGGGACTGTTGCAGCAGAGAGATGCAAGTTCCGGTGGCAAAGAGGACAGTGTCCTCAGCATACATATGTATGTCAGCTGAGACACAGGCAGTGGAGGTCATTTGAGAAGACTGAGAAGAGGACTAGGCCAAGGATGGAACCTTGGGGCACACCAGAGTTGATGGGGAGGGGAAGTAAGCAGGTGTCCACCATCTGAACTGACTGGCACCGCCCAGAAAAGTAGGAGCAGAACCACTTGAAGGTGATGACCAGGAACCCAGCAGCCTTAAGTTTTTCTAAGAAGCAAGGGATGGGCAACAGAGTCAAATGCCTTAGCAGGTAAATAAAGATAGCAGCCAAAACCTGACCCCAATCCATCCTTTTCGGGATGGAATCAGTGACATACACAGCAGGGAGAAGATTGTGGA
This sequence comes from Neoceratodus forsteri, assembly GCA_016271365.2. NCBI lineage: Eukaryota > Metazoa > Chordata > Ceratodontiformes > Ceratodontidae > Neoceratodus > Neoceratodus forsteri. The sequence continues at coordinate 1,147,480,926 of CM057450.1, read as the reverse complement.
ATGGGCTTTGCGAAAACCAGACTGAAAAGGAGAAAGAAAGAAGGAGCAATCAAGAAAGTTGGAGAGATGGGTGAAGACCAGTTTTTCCTGTAGTTTGGTCAGAGATGGGAGGAATAAAATAGGTTGATAGTGTTCAGGGGTGCAGTTGTGGAGTGAGAGGACCTTAGTTTGTTTCCAGCATAAAGAAACTGAAGAGAGCTGAATGGAGAGGTGGAAAAGTAGGGAGAGAAGAGCAGCAATGGCAGGAGCAGAAAGGTGCAAGAATTTGGGGTTAAGCCCATCATGACTGTAGCCAGCTCCATGGCCTTGAGTGATGGGTGTTAAACTTGCATGCTGACCCAGATTTGTGCCCTGAACACAGATGTCAGTAGCGGAGTCCGGCAAGGCAGGGATTTAGAGCATCCTTTGGATGCTTCCCTCCTGGAGGGGTGGCCTCGGACCATTGTTTGCCCAAGGGTGGTATGGGTGGCATTCTTGGCAGCATGAGACCTCAACGAGCTGCCAAACATCCCAGCCCACAAGACGCAGTCACAGCCGGCCCACTGTGGGAGGGTATGGGTGGGTCAGGAAAAAAGCAGAAAAAAACGTCCTCGGCCAGCCGGATGACAGCTGCCGGTCCCCACTGCCAGGATAGCCCAGAGGTGTCCGTGCTGACCCCTGCTGTGGCCGGGATACATAAGATGCCTGCAGGCATTTTTCTTCTCCTGGTTGCAGGCCCACGGGAAGGGGCCACCTGATAAGGGTTATGCTAGATTACCTGGAGTCACAGCGAGATGGGGTGGCAGATGGCGATGGGGCCAGAACGAGTGTCCGACCAGGGGTCTGAGAAGAGGCAAACAAAAAAAAAAATAGACCATCACAACTAAAGCCAACAGAGGGATTTAAAGACAGGAAGGTGCATATGACATCAGATGTGGTAACTGGAGTAAATGCAAATGTAGAGGAGGAGGAGGAGGAGGACAACACAGGAACAGCAGAAGAGGAGGAACCTGAGGCAGAAGGAGTAGAGATGGCACAGGTGGTGGTGTTGACCACAGGAGGGCTGCTGAGATTGAGGGTGACTCTGGATACATGGGCGGGAGGACTGAAAATGGAGTGAATAACCTTCCAGAACTTATGTTGGAAAATAAGATTACGCTGAAGGTTCAAGGCAAAGTAATTGGCTTTTGCCTGACAGAAAAACTTGGTGCTGGCATTTCATGGACTACTTATTACTAGTCACTTTTAACAAAAGAAAATACCCGATTTTAAATAAAAAAAAAGTTGCCATTCTTATGGGTTTTTTTTTGTTTGTTTTTTAAGATTTCTCAGTTTCCCCAATTTATATGGACAATAAGACATGTCAGGGTGTGAGTAATTATGTGATATGGCACTTTCAGGTGCTGAAGGCACTCAGAATAAACACCTCGTGCCTCACCATGCACTTAGGTGTGCGTCTTATCATAAAACTTCCTACATCCTGTTATGTCTTATTGCTTACATGATGCCTTAACATCAAAGTGGATAGATGAATATTTAACTTCAGCATTTACTACGGAGGTGTTGGAAAACTTTCCACATCTGGGTTAGGCATTCAAAGATCAGAATGGGATGCTTGCAGCACATGTATGTACTACTGCTAGATTAGTTACGGTACAGCTAGGACTGTTTAAAGTGAATAAATTACAAGGATCAGACAGTACTCATCCTTCGAAGGGCGCTCAAGAAGGTAATAGCTGGAACCCAATGACTTTCCAGAAGTCACTGGAAACAGGTGAGGTGCCTTGGGACTGGAGGAGGGAAAAATGTGACTCTTCTGTTTAAAGGGGGAGTTTGGCAGAAAGTGCTACATTGCAGAATTAGAATCAGCATATCCCTAATAAGCTTTATATCGAAAGTTAGATCAATAAGTTACTTTGTTTACAAGTTACAAGCCACTTCATAACCCTGATTTCACTCCCAGTTGAAAAAAGCCAGTGTCAGTAAAGAGCTACTGGTGATGTCATAACCAAAAACTTACAGCCTAGTCCTCCCTGTCCGCAACCTCATAGGACTTATTTCTCCAAAGTTTAAGAAACTGTAGTTGTAGTAATCATTTAAGAAAAACTGACACAGGGTTGAGTGCAGTGCATGCATTTCCAGAATGTTCAGATGCATGGTACTATACTTTAGAATGCGATAGGAGATGGTTTTGGAAAGCAGTGCCGGACAAAGCTATGGAATGTTAAGCTGGTATACAACTTCAGAATGTCAGTGAGGGAAATGCAATCTCGGAACGTGGCAGAGGGGTCAAACTTTTTGGACCAGACGTGCAGGATATTATCAATGAAGTGCAGGCCTCTGGGAGGGCTATTCGGTCCGTCCACTCCCTGTACCATATTCAGCCCAGAAGTAGGCTGATGTCCTCCTTTCATAAGATCTCTCTCACAAGTCAGGTTCCAGAACCAAGCTTCAGGGTAAACACAGAGCCAGCTCTGCCTTGCCTGCTCCCTCCTCCACCTCTGGTTCCTCTACCAAGCAATCCAGAGCAGGAGGTGTGGCTTCAGCTGCCTGACTCCTTGACAGACCCCTTTCTCCCCCCCCCCAGACAGGAGGTGGTGGTCAGAGGTCGGTTCTCCCTCCATCTGTCCCAATGGAGAACCATCACAACAGATGCTTGGATCCTACAGATAATTGAACAGGGCCATGCTCTAGAGCTTCCAGAGCAGCCTCCAGACACTTCCCCAGTCCCCACATTTTACCCTCCAGATAACACAGGTGCTCAGGGAGGAGATCCTCACCTTGCTGCACAAACAGGCCACATAACCAGTACCCAGGCAGCAAGAGAACCCCTTCCCAGTAGTTGCAGTACATAGGGGCAGTCCTGGATTCTACTCAGGGCAAGGCCTTCCTCCAGGTTCTTCCTGGTTCCCAAAAGAACAGGGGATTTGAGGCACATTCTAGACCTCAAGGAACTGATCCTTTTTATCCAGTACAAAAAGTTCCAGATGATCACTTTACACGGCCTTCCTCCTCTGCTCAAGCAGGATGACTGGCTATGTTCCCTCGATATGCAGGATGCCTACATGCATATCATGGTTTTCCCTCCCCCTCACAAGCGGTACCTGCAGTTCCTGTTCCAGGGGAGCATTACCAGTTCAGGGTATTGTCCTTTGACTTATCCTCTGCGCCATGGATATTTACCAGGTGCTTAACAGCTGTAGCAGCAGCCATTCAGCGCAAGGGCCTTGATGTGTTTCCATATCAGGACAGCTGGTTACTGAATGCCCAGTCCAAGGAGCTCCTATTGTTAACTTTAGAATGCACCCTGCAGTTATTTCAGTCCTTGGGCATCACTGCCAATCGGCCCAAGTCTGTGCTGACCCCTTTCCAGCAGTTGCAGTACACAGGGGAAGTCCTGGACTCTACTCCGGGCAAGGCCTTCCTCCCTCAAGACAGGATAGATTGCCTTATTGCCCAGGCCCAGGAGGTGGCTCAGAGCTGGCATGTCCCAGCCAGGACATTCCTCAGAGTTTTTTTTTTCAATTATTTGTATTCTCCTACAGCAGGTTCCCCAATCATTTGCCACCCTTCCGGTGCTTGGGGTCTTTCCGGGTCTTGTGGCATTGTTACACGCCCCGGGGGATCTCCAGAGCCTGGCCTGGAGGCTTCATCCTTGGGTGACCCCCGTGTTACCCTTCATTTTTCTCCCAGTGAATGCCCTAGACCCGAGATCCCGGAAGCGGTGGCGCATGCACATGGAGGCAACCATGTGCATCACAACTCCAGTGCCAGTCTCTTCCGCCCTCCTCAGCCTAGCGCCGGTACTCCGTGTAGCAGCTCCTCTACTCTGGCCTCCACCAGGGGACAGCCAAGCTCTGAGGAGACATGTTTCTCCTCCCCAAAGCGGAGAGCTGCCAGCCTTTCACGTGCTCTCCCTCTCCCCCAGCCGAACCCGATGACCCAGGCTCGCTCCTGAACCCAGGTCGCCAGCGTGCACGAGTGTGGTGTCCAGTGCCTCAATCCTCAGCACCACCAGGCCAGTTCATTCCTCAGGTTACTAGGCTTCACAGCCACAGCCACTGTTATGGTCCCTCTGGTCAGGTTGCACAGGAGGATTCCACAGTGGACCCTCTGGGTTCACTGGGATCACCACTCAAGTGATCTAGATCAGCTGGTACTTGTCTCCTTGCCAGTATGCAAAGTGCTTTACTGGTGGATGAACCTGGCCAATCTCTTAAAGGGGGTCCACTTTCTTATCCCAACTCCTCCCCAAATCCTCATCACAGATGCTTCAGGTCTGGGTTGGGGAGCCCATCTAGGTCCTTATCAGACCCTGGGTCTCTGGTCCTGGATCTAGTACGACTGCCTGACAACAAAGTGACCGATGCATAAAATCACGACTCCTATTTCTTGACCGACAACTACCCGACCGGTATTTATGTTTACTGCCATGCATATACCGGTCATAATCCCGCTCAGTCCTGCTTGACTAGAGCTCCTCCGACTAAGCACCCACACAGTAAGAGTGTCTCTGATACGATATAAAAAGAATACACCCTTTGCTCGGCTAGAGCACCTACACAGCAACAATGTCTCCAATACGCATACATAACATGCTGAACTGCCGAACTGCTGTAAAAGTACCTACATGCTCATCCTGTAAATTTCCAGCATTCCCGGTACCGCATTTGAGTCAGTGACATGCCATAGGATGCCAGTTTTGAACTGTGGAGGAGGAGGAGCTTGAGGGTGCATGATGGATCTCTAATTTTAATCTACTGCATGGAGCCTGATATAGCCTCGGCCTTGCAAACAGGCACATACATGCAAGAGTAAAAATGTAAATGTTTATTTCATTGAAATTTATCCCCATATGCACTTTGCACAGTCAGGCACATCCACTGTATGTTAGCATACAGTATAGTCACATTACTGTGTTCCAGCCCATTACTGTGGAGGTGTGCTACCAAAGGGGGTGTGTGTAGATTTTAAATGAAAGTCTCATGTTTAGTCGGGTGCATTACTGTCAGGATTTATGTTGCCAGGTTTTAGTACCAGACGCGAAAAGGGTGTCAGGGAAAACAATTGTCGGGAAATCGTAAGGATCTCCTGGTCCCCACTGGGAGACTCACCTCCACATGAACGTCTTAGAAATTAGAGCAGTTCTGTATGTCTTGCAGGCCTTCCAGAACCAACTCTCTCTGGGCCCTCTGTTGGTGTGGTCGGACAATCTTGGTGTGGTCAATTACATCTACAAGCAAGGAGGGACCCATTCATACCCTCTGTGCCAGGACACAAAAAGGTTCTGATATACAGGTTACTCACCTGTAACAGAAGTTCTAGGAGTGGTATATGTTGTCTATCCACACTGTCTGGCAGGTTCCTTGCCGCTTTAAATCTTGCCGGAAGGTCTTCAAGCTGGCTCCTCCCAGCCACCGGGTGATAAAACTCTTGGCTCTGCCTCATGACGCCAGATCTAGCCCGCTGAAAGCCAGCTAGCGCGTCGAAGGTGGGGAGGTTTGTAACGGTGATGAACAACATATACCACCCTAGAACTCCTGTTACAGGTGAGTAACCTGTATTTCTAGGGACGTGGATATGTTGTTCAATCCACACTGTCTGGCAGACTCTAGCAGTTCTCTGGGAGGAGGGAGGCAAGGCACGCACCCCTACTTAGGAAATAAGGACTGGAGAACTGAGGTCCCAAAACCAGCATCCCGGCGTGACTCTAGGTCGATGTGGTAATGGGTAACGAAGGTGTGTGCTGACTTCCAGGTAGCAGCCCTGCAGATTTCCTGGATAGGGCCGTCCCTAGAAGCAGCGGTATGGTGGGTAGAATGAGCTCTTATCCCTTTGGGAGGCTCCATACCCGCCAACCTATAAAAGAGATCTATGTAGGAGGTGACCCACCTGCCTATCGTCCGCTTGGCTGCAGGTCTGCCAGGTGCGGCTTCAGCGTAGGTGACAAACAGCTGGCGAACCTCTCTCCGAACTTCAGCCGGCTGCTCCTTATAAGAAGAGAGAGCTCTTCTAGGGTCCAGAGTATGGAGCCTATATTCGGCCTCCGAGGTGTGACTGAGGTAGAACACCGGCAGAGTCAACACCTGGTTAAGGTGAAACTCCGACACCACCTTCGGAAGGAATTTGGGGTGGGGTGCAGGACAACCTTGTCCCTCTGGAAGACCAGATAAGGAGACTCGGTGGAAAGCGTCTGAAACTCTCCCATCCTTCTGGCTGACGTGATAGCCACCAAGAAGGCGGTCTTCCATGACAGGTGAGAGATGTCACACCTGTTCATCAATTCGAATGGCTTGCCCATGAGCTTAGCCAATACCAGCAGTAGATCCCAAGGACGTGGAGGTTCTCGTAGCGGAGGGGATATGTGATCAAGGCCTTTGAAAAAGTGCCCGACCACCTTCTCCTGCGCCACGACTGCTTTCTGGCTCTGCGCCAAGTAAGCAGAGATGACTGCCAAGTGCACCTTAAGGGTCGCCGACCAAGCCCTAGCTGAGAAAGGGACCACAGGTAGTCCAGAATGCTAGCCAATGAACAGGAGAAAGGGTTCAACCCCTTGCCCTGACACCAAATAAAGAATCTCTTCCATTTGAAGGCATAGCATTTTCTGGTCGACTCCTTAAAGGATGCCTCAACAATGTTGAGGGCCCCATCAGATAGACCCAAGGCCTGGAACTCTAGCCACTCAGGAACCAGGCCGTCAAGTGCAGGGATTGAATTTCCGGATGGAGTACCTTCCCCTTGTTGACCGAGATCAGGTCCAGGAGGGCTGGAAGCCACCTCGAGAGCCTGGAGCTGAGGCTGAGGAGATCTGGATACCAGAACTGGCGGTGCCAGTCTGGGGCTACCAGAATCACCTGCGCCTGGTCCCTCTTCACCTTGAGAGGCACCTTGTGGATCAAGGGGAAGGCGAAGAAGAGGCCCGGGGTCCAGGGCCTCGAGGCATCCCCTGCAGCGAGCCCTGCTGAGAGGCAGGTGTGAAACAGCCTCAGCTTCACATTCTCCTGGAGGCGAACAGGTCCACCTGAGGGGTGCCCCAGTGGGAGAACAGATCTTGTACTCATCCGCAGGAGCCGGCTGAGGCATCGGCCAGACTGTTGGAGGCTCCTGCCACATGGATGGCTAGGAGATCCGCCCAGGCTGATCACAAGAGACCAAGTGCGGAGAGTCTCCTTGCACAGAGGCAGGAGGCGTCCCGCACTGTCGGTTGAAGTAGTACATGGTCGTGGTGTTGTCCGTCTGGACCTGGACCACTGGCCTCTGTACAAATGGGAGCGAGGCGGTGAGGGCTAGTCGGACCACCTCAAGCTCCAGCAGGTTGATGTGGCATCGAGACTCCTGAGGGAACCAGAGGACATGGGCTCTGAGCTCCCCTAGATGGGCACCAACCCATCAGAGAAGCTGCTGGTCGCTGAGTGACCGCTTTGCCTCAGCGGACAAATGGGATACACCTCCTGCAGATGAGCTGGAACAAGCCACCACTGGAGGCTATCCCACATCTCCTGGTCACTGGCTGGTCCAGAGGACCAGAGCACTGTGACCACTGGTGGGCCAGCCCCATTGTAGGGGACGATAGCCAGTGGGCCCAACGGACCACGCTGGTGCAGACTGCCATGAGGCCCAGGAGGCGAGGAAGTCCCGGTAGTGCAATTGCCCAACCAGAAATGACTGGGCAAAGGAGGAAAGGACTCGCCCTGTCCACTGGGAGCCGTGGTTTGGCTCAAGAGAGTCGAGTCTGCCCCAATGAACTGAATCACCCATGGCGGCACGAGTCCGACTTGGCCTCACTGATGAGGAGGCCAATCTGAGAGCAGACCTGGAGGGCCAGATCCCTGGACCGCTCCACCTCCAATCAGGAGGGGGCTGCAATCAGCCACTCATCCAGGTAAGGGTACACCTGGACCCCTCGGCACTGCAGGAATGCTGTCACAACTGCCATGCATTTGGTGAAGACCCTGGGAGCTGGAGAGAGGCCAAAGGGCATGGCCTGGAACTCATAAAGGGATCCCTCTGCCCTGAAGCGGAGGACTCGCTGGTGAGATGGACGGATTGGGATGTGAAAGAACGCATCCTGAAGGTCCAGAGAACAGAACCACATGCCTTGTTCCAAGGATGGAATGATCTGAGCCAGAGTGACCATCCTGAATGTGCCAGACCTTAGGAACTTGTTCAGGTCGTGTAGGTCGAGAATGGGGCGCAAGCCCCCCATCCGTTTTGGGACCAGGAAGTACCTGGACACAAACCCTGGGTCTGGAGAGGGGTCCGCCACCTCCCTGATCACCTCCTTCTGGAGGAGCAGGGCAATGTTGGCTCGATGACCCAACAGTGAGGCTGCGGAACCTGTAGCCCTCCGTGGGGCGACTGCTCGATAGGAGGGGAACTGCTCGAATTCCAGAGGCAGACCCCTGCCTACCACTTCCAACACCCAGTGGTCCATGGTATTATCGGACCAGGCGGAAAGGAAGTGGTGGAGCCGTCCCCCCACGGGGGGAACCCGGGGAGGAGTGACGAGGTTGGGGCGACACCTCAACCCGTCACTGGGCAGGCTTGGAGGAAGGGCTGGCGGAGCTGCTCTGTGTTTTCCTCCTGGCTTCCAGCTGGAGGAAGCAGCAGGCTTGGTTTGGGGTGCCAAGTGCAAGTCTGCTGGTCCTGATGCTGGTGTTGCTGGGCCGGACGCGCCGCAGGGCTGAAGGATGAAAGGGCTTACGCTGCTGCTGGCGGCCTTTGTCCTTCTGGGCAGACATGACTGAGTCCAGGGTGGCATTGGACTTCTTGATCCATTGGAGAGGAGCCTCCATCCCAGGTCCGAACAAGTCGGTACCCAGGAAGGGGACGTCTGCCAGCTTGTGCTGGGTATCTGCAGTAAGAGGTGGAGATCCGCAGCCAAGCTCTGCAGCACATGGCCGCTGTGGCCGCTACTGACTGGGCACACAAATCAGCAACATTCAACGAAGTTTGGAGCTGCTGTTTGGCTACTGCCTTTCTCTGATCTCATACCTGCTTGACCGTCATTTGAAGGGAGCCCAAAAGGGCGTGTGAAAAGTGTGCCATCAGAACGGCCGAGCTAGCCTGACGAAGGCCTAGGGAGGAAGCAGCATATACTTTCTGCCCTGAGTAGTCCAATTTCTTGACCTCTTATCGGGTGGTTTGTCCACATCCCAAGCGCTCCCAGAACGCCAGAAAACGCTGTCGGTCACTAACCCCTCGCAGAGGGGTGCTCTGAGAAACCGGAGAGTGAACCTGTAGGGACCGTGATACTCTCCAAGCCATCCTGGCCAAAGGTGCTGGACAAGATGCTGGTTGCTGCCACAGCTCCAGGGCGGTCAACAATGGCTTCGCCACTGGAAAGACCTCCTAGGGGAATCCCCTGGTCCAGTATCTCCATGACAGGATACTTGGCCTGTTTTGAAACGGGTTCGAGCTTCATCCCAGTGGACTCTGGAGATGAGTCAAAGCATTCTAAGAATGAGGATGGCTCGCCCACCGACTGACCCCAGTGGACTCCAGGTCAAGTGGCCTGGAGAACAAGGAGGAGGGCAGGTAGGAAGGGAGGAGGAGTGGCACTTTATGTGAAAGATGGCATAAAGGCCACAGGAGTTGTCGTCAGACTCCGAGGAGTCTGCGAAGAGCTGCCGAGCGCCTGAGCCACCCTCCACATGCCGAGGTCAATCGGGAGTGAGGGTGACCGACAACCTATGGGGCAAACCCTGACCTGACCGAGAGTCCTTGGTCGGGGCCCCAGTCTTCGGCTGTGGAGGTGGAGGTTCCAACAAAATGGATGGAGCAGCCAGTTTCGGATGAACAACCGTGCCGGTTTCGGCTCCTCGACCACTACAAGGGGTTGTTTCAGCCGCTTCGGTGACAGCCTCTTAATTGCCGGAGAAGGCGACGGAGTCGGCTTATTCCCGGAAAATAAGAGCTGCTGCCACATTAAATCCTCATAGCACTGACGCAACCTGCGCTGGAGCCTATCCTCCAAAGAGGACGACGAGGATGAGCGCGAGCCACTTTCCATGGTGCCGAGACCAAGACTGCCGACGCCATGGGACCGGCTGAACTGGAAGAGGTCCAGACTGAGACCTTTGGGGATTCCAAGGGTGGGTCAGAGAGGGACGAGGGAAACCCACCCTCCCCTCGGTTCAGGGACCTTAACCAGGACTCCAGCACAGGAGGCACAGGCAAGTCCTCGGTTTCCACCGGGGGAACCGGTGAAGTAGGGTTGTCGGCCTCTTCAGTTGACAAACCGTCCGATGGGTCGAGAAAAATCTCAACTGCATCGATGGGTGTCTCAGCCGGCTGACCTGACGAGGACACCGTGAAGCCAGCGGCCTTAGCTGTAACCTCGACCGAAGTCAAAAGTCGACCATCCGGTGAAGGGGATCTCTCCCACTCCCATGAACGTCGACGGTGGGACTTACTTTGGAGTCCTTCTTTTTGGACCGATGGGAATGTCCCGATGGTCCTTCTCCCTTTGTGGAGAGGAAATGACAAAGTTCCTTAAAAGAAGCTGTATAAGAAGAGCCCAAGGAGAGTGGAATAAATGCTGTGACAGAGGAAGATGATGATGCGGCCTGGGCCACCTCCTCCTCCTCGATCGCGATCATCTGCTCCAGCTGGTCTGCAGAGCCCGCAGCCGCGGACACCGCCCAATGGGCCTCCTTCGACTTGACCGGAGGATACTGTTTTTCAGGGCGCCCCAAAGTTAGTCGAGCTGCGTGGTCCTCCAAGACCAAAGCAGAAAAGTATTTGCATAATTCGCAAGCCTGTGAATCGTGGTCGAGTCCTAGGCAGTAAACGCACGTGAGTGCGGGTCGGTCCAGGACATCTTCTGATCACAGGGCACCAACGAAATCTGGGAGTTGATTTGTCCATCGCAGCCACTAGGGAAAAGAAGACCAAAGTCTTGTAAATTTTAGAATACGCTTCAGATTAACCAAAGAGTGTGGCTCCAGGCCTAAAACGCAGAGCACTAAGGAGGGAACCTGAGCTTCCAAGCAGTAAAGAAGATCTGGAGTCATGGGGCAGAGCCGAGAGTTTTACCACCCAGGTGGGTCGGAGGAGCCAGCTTGAAGACCTTCCGGCAAGATTTAAACTGGCAAGGAACCTGCCAGACAGTGTGGACTGAACAACATATCCACGCCTAGAAACTGGGCTTAGATCATGGTCTACAACTGTTAGCCGCTCATGTGCCAGGTGCCCAAAATGCCTTAGTGGACAGCCTCAGCAGGTCACAGTCCAAAGTGCACGAGTGGGAGGAAGACCTGTTCGACAGGTGAGGTTTTCAAGAGTTGGACCTTTTATGTCCCTACTTAATGCAAAACTGCCACGCTTCTGCTAGCTAGATCCAGGGCCTGAAGTTTTCTGGCAAGATGCTTTGTCTCTCCTGGAAAGGGAGGTTTCTTACACATTTCCTCCATTCCTCTGATTCAGAGGGTTCTCATCAAGCTAGCAGATGGAGGCATACCACAATTCTGGTGGCCCTGTTTTGGGCACGGCAGATATGGTTTCCATTGGCTATGGAACCTGTATGTGCAAAAAGAGCTTGCACCAGGCCGGGATGCTCTGGTCAATAATAATACATAAAGCAACAAAACCAGGCAACTCACCACCACATAATTAAATGCCACCACATATGATTTTGTTAAAAAAGCATTTTATTAAAACACTTGCCTAACGCATTTCTGGTCCAGCGGAACTCTTTCTCAAATGCCTGAATAGTTTCTGTCAGCAGGACCTTTCTTTGAGAAAGGGTCCCTGGACCAGAAACGATCAGGCAAGTGTTTAATAAATGTATTTTTAACAAAATTGTATGCAGTGGCATTTAATTATGTGGTGGTGAGTTGCCTGGTTTCATTGCTTTCATGGCTGTGGAACCTCCAGTTCTTCTGCCGGACCTTCTGACTCAGGCCCAGGGACCCTGGGACCTCAAGTCCCTCCATCTGCATGCATGGCCCTGAGGACATAGCCATTACTCAGTTTGGGGTGTCTCAAAAGGTAGCAGATGTCCTGGTGGCTGCCAGAAACATTTCACCAGGGCTACTACCAACGTAGTGGAACCGTTTGCTATCTCATTACTCTCATAGCCTGGACCCTTTCTCCTGTCTGGTGAAACAGGCTTTGCAAGATATCCTGACCTTGTCTGATGCAGGTCTCAAATATTCCTCTCTTAAAGTGCACCTGTCAGCCACATCAGCTTTTCATGTGTCCACAGAGTGCCGTATTGTGGCACAGCTGGATAGAAACATAGAATTTGATGGCAGATAAGGACCAACTGGCCCACCTAGTCTGCCCATGTTCCTACCTACTGTCACACTGTAAACCCTACTTGATCTCCGGCTTTAACCCCCCTTTCCTTGCTTCTAAGGTTCCCTTATACTTACCCATGCCTTCTTAAATCCCATTACAGTTTTTGTCCCCCACCTCCTTAGGGAGGCTGTTCCAGGCATCCACCATCCGTTCTGTGAAGAACTGTTTTCCTTACATTTCCCTGATTCTACCCACCTCCAGCTTCATCACATGACCCTTGTTCTTGTGCATCCTTTTTCTGAAAAGGCTTTCCTCTTGAACCTTATTTATACCCCTGAGGTAGGTGAAAGTCTCTATCATATCCCCACTCTCCCTCCTTTCCTCCAGTCTGTACATATTGACGTCTTTCAGTTTCTCCTCATAAGGCTTTTGATGCAGATTCCGCACCATTTTAGTTACCCCCCCAGACTGTCTCAACTCTGTCTATGTCCTTTCCAAGATGAGGACTCCAGAACTGGACACAGTATTCTAAGTGGGATCTCACCAGAGACTGATACAGAGGTATCACCACCTCCCTCTTTCTACTAGTGATACCCCCGAGTGTCCACTCAATTACAGATTTTTGTGTCATCTGCAAAGAAAACATACCTTCCCTTCTAGTCCTTCTGCAATGTTACTTATAAAGATATTAAAGAGGACTGGTCCCAGTACTGATCCTTGCAGCACCCCGCTAGTCACCCTCCCTTCCTTGGAGTGAATTGCATTTACCACTACCCTGTCGCCTATCCTCCAACCAATTTCTTACCCAGTTTGCCACTTTTAGACCCACTCCTAGGCTGCCCAGCTTGTTTATGAATCTACTATGTGTAACAGTATCGAAGGCCTTAATAAAATATAGGTAGACCACATCCACCTCTCCATCCTGATCTACTTCTCTGATTACTCACTTCAAGTTTCTCAAGATCCCTACACATTCTTTTCACCTCTACTGATTGTCCAGCCTATCACACATTTTGGTATCATCTGCAAAAGCCATACTTTCCCTCCCAGTTTAACTGCAGTGTTACTTATGAAGACACTAAAGAGGACCGTCCCAGTACTGAGCCCTGCAGCACCTCGCTGGTCACTCTTCCATCATTAGCGTGAGTACTGTTCACCACCACCACCCTCTGTCACTATCTGTTAGCCAGTTTCTAACCCATCCACCACTATGGCTCTCACCCCAGGCTACTCAATTTCTTAATCAGTCTCTTGAGCAGCACACTGTTGAAAGCTTTGTTAAAGTCCAGACAGGCCACGTCCACTGCACCCCTCATATCTATTTCCCTGGTCACCCAGTCCAGGAAATCTATCAGGTCTGCCTGGCATGAGATGACCTCCTCCCCTGTGAACCCAATGTGCCTTTGGTGTTGCAGCCTCATTGGATTCAAGACATGTTACCAATCTCACTCTACAGCATGGGCAGAAGAAGCCAGAAGGGAAGGATCCAGATTCATTTCAGTGCTTTGCAGAAACTGCTAACTGCTGTTTTGTTTTAAACTTAAGACTTGTGGGCTTTAGTAGCATTGTTATTTCTTTGCTGTCTTTACTTAGAATAGTTTTGAGCTGTTGAAAGTTTAAAACCTAATTTGGTGTGCCTGAAGTGGTGGTGTATTCCTTTGCTGTCCTTAATTGCTGCAAATGTAGTCTTGTCTTGTCTGGCTTGCCCTGTAGTTTGGGTGAGGGGTGCTAATTGTCCGACCTCTGTCCTCAGCTACATGATAACTGGAGGTGGGGCTAAGTCAGATTTGAGGTAGCAAAGTTGATTTTGTTTTATCAGAAGAAGCCAAAGGGAAGGATCCAGATTCATATCAGTGCTTTGCAGTAACTGCTCATCACTGTCTTCGCTTTAAACTTTGATCTGTGGGCTTTTAGTGGCACTGTTATTTCTTTGCTGTCTTTACTTAGAATTGTTTTGGGCTGTTGAAAATGTAAAACCTAGTTGGGTGTGCTTGTGGTGGTGGTGTATTCCTTTGCTGTTTTTTCTTGCTTCACCCTCCCTGCCCTTCCCCCCACTCTTAATTATATGCCCTGTTAAATCTGATTGACAGGAGCTAAGCACAGGGAATAGCAGGGGTTGTGGAGTAGGAGGGGCATAAGGGAGAGGAAGGCACAACATGTGTTTTGACTCTTTTTTTTTCCCTTCTTTAAAGAAAAGTATCTGAGGATCAGAGGCAGGATTTTTAGGATAGTAAATTAATAAAAAGGGAACTAGAAGAGCTTCAGTAACAGAAAAGTACTAGAACAGCATTATAAGTGCAGCATAATGTGGGGAGTGGTGCAATGCAGTGGCTGCAGGGCAGCCATATTCAGGCAGACCTTCTGGACGCTGAGGTACTGCTCTATCTGCAGGTATCTCTCGACTGCAGGATGAGGTAGCCAGACTCAGCGAGGAAGTAAACTGGGTCAGGAGTACCTTCACCCCTATCCAGAGACCACCCAGTTCAATGCTGCTGCCTCAAAGGATGCCAAGAATGAGGAGCACTTGGATGATGGTGGGCTCGGGGAGGGTTAGGGTGGTCAGGCAGAGGCACATCTCAGATCCTATTCCACTGCAGAACTCATATGCTGCACTGGCAAATGGGGACAACCAAACAGAGGTACTCAGAGAAGTGGAAGGGAAAGATGTGGAGGTCAACCAAGGAGGTGACCTCAGTGGGGAGAGCAGTGGACCCCAGAGGAGGAGGAAGCGAATCCTGTTGGGGACAATCATAAGAGGGATCCAGCTAGGAACACAGGAGGGAGAGGACAGGGAGGTGAGGTGCCTACCAGGTGCCACGGCATGGAGGGATAGGAGGAAGATCCTGGGGATTGCCGGGAAGGCAAGACGGTAGGGTGAGCTGCATGTCACTATCCACCTAGGTACTAATGACCTGGCAAATGGGTAACCTAAGGAAGTTCAGGAAAAGTTTAGGAAATTGGTGAGGGTCTCAAGCAAGTAGCTACTTCTGTTACCTTCTCGGAAGTACTATCTGTGAGAGGCATGGGACAGCTAGGGCATGCACCAGGAACTTTAACTCATGGTTGAAGAACTGGTGCTGTGAGGAAGGGTTTGATTCATTGGTGACTGGGGACCCACCTGGGGATGGAGGCTTGTTCAAGCCTGATGGTCTGCATCAATCCTGAGGGGAATCAAAGACTTGCATGAGTTTAAATGCTACATGGACAAGCATTTAAACTAGCCAAGAGGGGTGGCAGGCCAGCAAGGAGGATACCTAATTGCCCACCCCCCAACAACTAGCAGTGGAACCAGTGAACAGGAGGAGTGGATATCTCTACAAAGCATTGTGCAAAAGATGGAGATAAGCACCTGAGAGGTGGATAGGCAGAAAAGGGCCAAAATTCAACAGAAGGACAGACAGCAAGGAGAACCAGGGATAAAGGACAACCAGGGAGGGGGCTGGAGTAGAACAGCTAAACAGTCCAGGAAGTTCAAATCATGGAAAGCCATGTGTGCCAATGCCAGGAGCCTTAGCAACAAGATGGAGGATCTGGAGGCTGTCATGGTGTAGTCGGACCTGGATATTGTGGCCATCACAGAGACCTTGTGTAATGATAATCATGACTGGGAGATGGCCATACCCAGCTACAACATATTCAGAAGAGACAGGGCACGTAGGAAGGGAGGAGGAGGGCACTTTATGTGAAAGATGGCATAAAGGCCACAGAGATCCAGGAGGAACAAAATGGGGGAGAGATACTGTGGGTTAAGCTGGAAAGGAAAATGGGGCCAGCCTTCCGCACAGGGGTGGTCTACAGACCACCAGCCCAGGAGGAAGAAACAGATAGGGAGCTGATGCTAACCATCCAAAGGATGGCAGACAAGGGTGAGGTGGTGCTGGTTGGAGACCTCAACATTCCAAACGTGAACTGGAGCCTCCCAGCAGCAGCATCAACGAGGAGCAGATTTATCCTGGACTCCCTTCAAGGTACCTTCCTCTAGCAACTGGTCATGGAACCAACTCGCAGAATGCAATACTGGACCTTGTGCTCACAAATGGGGACAGTATGATTGGGGTAACAGCGGGAGCACTGGGAACAGTGACCACCAGTCACTGTGGTTTGAAATCACAGAAGGAACAGAACCAAACCGCACAAAAACATGTATCCTGGATTTTAGGGGGGTAGACTTTGGGAAAATGGGGAGATGCTTGAAAGAGGCATTAATGGGAATCAGGGGTTGAGGAACAGTGAGCTATACTTAAAAAGAGGATTACAAGAGCAACAGAATTAAGCAGCTTAGCAAGGGAAAAGGAAGAGGAAGCCATTATGGTTTTCTAAGGAGATAGCGTTGAGAAAGTGAAAGCCAAAAAGATTGCATTCAGGCAATACAAAAAGATGTAGGCAGAAGGGGAGAGGGAGAAGTACCAGGAGAAGCAAAGGGAGGCAGGGAGGTCAGAAAGGGAAGCCAAGGCTCAGACGGAAGAGCACATTGCAAAATCAGTGGGTAGAGGGGAAAAAACCTTTTACATGTACATAAGGAAAAAAGAAAGGCAAAGGAGGGATAGTGAAACTGAAGGGGAGGATTGGGGGCGCGGGAGAATGACTAGAGTAAAGCTGAATATTGAACAGGTATTTCTGCTCAGTCTTACTGAGGAAGAGGAGGGTAATGGGCCTGAAAGGAGTACAAGGGGTGGGAACGGCACAGAAATGGACACAAGTCCCTTTACATGAGAAAGAGTCCTGAAGGAACTGGAAGGAATAAGAGTTGATAAAGCAATGGGGCCAGGTGGGGTGCACCCCAGGCTCCTAAAAGAACTAAAAGAGGTGGTGGCTGAACCTCTGGCAATCCTGTTTAGCTGATCACTGGAAACAGGGGAGGTACCAAAAGACTGGAGGACAGCAGATGTAGTCCCCTTATACAAAAGCGGGAACAAAGAGGAAGTGGGGAACTACAGACCAGTCAGCCTCACCTTGGTAGTGGGGAAGATCATGGAAGCACTACTGAAGGAGAGACTGGTGGAACATCTGGTTGCCAACGGACTACAGGTCCCAAGGCAGCATGATTTCACCAGGGGGAGGTCATGTCAGACCAACCTCATTGAATTTTTCGACTGGGTGACAAGGGAGGTGGATCAAAGGAGGGCAGCGGACATGGCCTATCTGGACTTCAGCAAGGCCTTTGACACTGTGCCACATAGAAGACTAGTACACAAACTGGGGAATATGGGAGTGGGCAGGACAGTAGTGCAGTGGGTAGGTAACTGGCTGGGTGGCAGGACACAGACAGTGGTGGTGGTAAATGGCTGTCACTCCACAGAGGGAACAGTGACCAATGGGGTACCACAGGGATTAGTGCTGGGACCAGTACTATTCAACGTCTTCATCAGTGACATTGCACAGGACCTGCAAGGCAGAATTTTCCTGTTCACTGATGACACAAAGCTTTATAACAGAGTGGACACGCCAAAGGGTGCAGACAGAATGAGGAGGGACCTGCAGAAATCTGAAGCATGGTCAGGGGTTTGGCAGTTGAAATTCAATGCAAAGAAGTGCAAGATAATGAATATGGGGCACAAAAACCCTGGAACAACATATCAGTTGCGGGAGTGAGGATACAGCATGCATCAAGCAGGAAAGGGATCTTGGGGTTATCATCTCTGATGACCTCAAGGTAGGGAAACAGTGCAACAAGGCAGCAGATAAAGCAAATAGGATGCTGGGATGCATAGGCAGGGGCATCACCAGCACAAAAAGGGAGGTCATAATTCCACTATACAAGACACTAGTGAGGCCCCACCTGGAGTACAGTGTACAGTTCTGGAGACCTTATCTATATAAGGACATAGGGTAGAGAAGGTTCAGAGGAGGGTAACAAAGATGATGCATGGATTGTATTACAAGTCCTACGAGGACAGGTTGAAGGACTTGAATATGTACTCCCTGGAGAGGAGGGAGAGAGGGGATATGATAGAGACATGCAAGTATCTTACAGGGAGGAACAGAGGTGCAGGAATACACTATTTTTAGCGAACAAGATGTTCCAGGACTAGAGGCATGGGATGAAGTTGGAGGGAGGGCAATTCTGAGGAAACGTGAGGAAGAATTTCTGCACAGAACGGGTGGTGGACAAGTGAACACCCTGCCACAGGAAGTAGTGGGGCTGAAACAATCACAGGATTTAAGAATGCATGGGATAGACATAAGGGAATTCTGGAGGTCAGGGTAAGGCAACAGACTTCTAGGAAAACATAAAGTGAACTTGTAAGCTCAAATGGCAGACTGGGTGGGCCACAGGCCTCATCTCCGCGACAGTGTCTATGTATCTATATATGCTACCAGCACCTAGGACTCACTTGGGTCTCAGGGCTGGAACAGCAGGGCAGTGTCAAACCCAAGAGCCCCTCATATAAGGGGACAGTGGTGCGTGTGTCTGGAGGTGGCCAAGCTGAAGTAACATACATTGTTGTATATAACATTCCATTTAGAGAGGACAGTTTTACTAGCTCCCAAGAAAACCAGAAGGCCATAGGTAAGTCTAGGCAGGAGCACTCCCTGAGCTATAGACAGTCGTGCCGCAGGGGATGAACTGTGTTTGACCCTATAGACAAGCCCAGCTTAGTATTAACAGATTTGCAAATGGAGGAGATGGGGGGAAGAAGTCAAGGGCAGGATCTAGTAAGACACCCAGGTACTTGAAACTGCTCACCTTTTCCAGCAAGGACCTGTCTATGCAGGTAAAGGACAGCTTGGGAGAAACTGCACAAAGTTTTGGCTTTGAGACCAAAAAGCATATTTTTTTGTCTTTCTGCTATTCAGAATTAGCTTGTTGGTTGATAGCCAGGACTGAACAGGAGTGAAAGTGTCAGAGAGAGCTTACTGTGTCTTGGGGACGGTGGCTACACTGTAGTAAAGGATAAGGTCATCTACATACAGCAGGGAGCTGCAGCAGGTGGCAACATATAGGAGACTACATAGATAGAAAAAAAGAACTGGGCACAGCATTGATCTTTGAAGAACACTGGTTATTTCAGCATGGTTGAATGTACCTGAATGTAGTCTAACTGGCCATTTTCTACCAGTTAGGTAGTTGGCGAGCCAGGAAATGGCAGGGGAGAGGCACCAAGGGAGGTTAGTTTGTAGCAGAGGAGTGAGTGATTGATCACATCGAACACCTTAGTGAGGTCAATAAACACTGTGCCTGTTAGGCCAGTATCCATAGCTAGGCAGATGTCACTGGTTAGTTCGGCAAAGGTCGTTGAGGTGCAGTGATTTTTCCTGAAACTGTGTTGATAAAGGGGCAGAATACTGTATTTAAAAATGTAGTCAGTGAGTTGGGATGCTACAATTCTCTCAAGGATCCTTGAAAGGACTGAGAGTATGACTATGGGGTGATAGTTCTCAATGCGCTTGGAGTTACCTGCTTTAAAACAGGGGTAACCTGAGCAATCTTCCAGACACCAGGGACAATACCACAAGAGAGAAGGAGGTTTAGGATTTTGGTGACAGGAAGTGCTATGAAGGGGGCTACCAGCTTTAACAGCAAGAGTTCTAGGCCATCAGACACAGCATTATTACCAGGTATAATGCGGAGCTAAAGTTTCTTGACCTCGATTACCTTTACTGATCTGAGGGAAAAAGGAGGGTGACTGAGGCCAGTATTAGTTGGGGTGGGGGCACCCAAAACTGAGGCCCCATGTTCAGTGTCAGTGATGGATATAAAAGCAGAGAGATCAGGAAATTTCATATTAAGGGCATTTGCAATTGTAGCCAGGTTATTACAGTTCATACTGTCCATAAGAAAATCATCTAAGAGGAATTTGGAATTAATACCCAGGATGCCTTCAATGCCATCCCAGACCTTACAAGGGTCACCAACAGTGGGTGTAAATGTATTTTTACAGTAGGAGCTCTTAATTGATCTGACTCCAGACTTGCATATATTTCACCATTTATGGTATTCGTCCAGTCAGATGGCAGACCACATTTCTTGAAATTATTTCTGAGCTTGCCCTTTTCATTTGGGCAAGCAGGTCACTGGAGAGGTAATTTATGGCTGAGCCACACAATCTACACTTCATCACAGGAGCATGTTTTAGTTGAACTGCAGCAAACGTGAAGGAACAGACGCTGACAAAGCATTTGATAAAGTCTTCTGGTGTTCTTACAAGGGGTCCTTGCCAAGTTCAGCTTCACTTACCAGTTTGTCCGCTTCATTTCCAGGCTTTACATGGAAACATTTGGCTATGTGCAGGGAATGGCCACATTTCCAGTCAATTTTTACTACATCTGGGTACTAGTAGGGGTGCCCCCTTTCCCAGCTTTTATTCGCCTTGTACATAGAGACAGCTGCTCAGACCATAAGGTTCAATACGAACTACAAAGGTATTATTCTGGGTGGGGTGGAGTATAAACTAGCCCTTTCTGCAGACAATGTATTGCTATACCTCGCAGAACCAGAAGATTCTCTCCCAGAGATCTTTCACCTAATTCAGGCTTTTACAGCACTATCTGGTTATTCCCTTAGCACCACTAAGACTGAGGTGTTGGTCTTTTTCCACGAGTTCGACCAGACCCAAAGGCTGTTCTCTATGAAATGGGATCTGTCCACCATTAGTATTCTGGGGGTCCACTTGGGAACCCATACTACAACTTTATTTTCTGATAACTATGTCCCTTAGTAACTACCCTGATAGCAGATTATAAACGCTGGTCCTTACTCCTTGTCCCTGCATGCCAGGGTCCAATCTGTCAAAATGAGCGTATTGCCTAGGTTCTTATACTTCTTCCAATGTGTTCCCTGCCTATTCATAGAAGGGACTTTCAGAAATGGCAGAGCCAAATTCACTCCTTTGTTTGGCGGAGGCTGAGACCTAGGATCCATCATCAGATGCTCTATCTTCCCAAGAAATGGGGTGGTTGGGTCCTGCCCTTATTTTCAGGGTGTTGGGTAGCAGCCCAAATGTGCATTGCTCTTTTATGGGGCAACCCCTCCTATTCATCCCACTTGAAAACAATAGCCCTCACAGAAGACCTCCCCAGCCCCCTCCCTGCTGTGATATTTTCCCCTAAGGCTCTATATACCCTCTCAGCACCCTCTCTCAATGGTCTACAGGTGATTCTCGAGGATTGGAAATGGGACACAAGGAAAGGAGACACCAAAAGGGTCCTTTGGAGGTATGGGTGGTGAGCGTGGGACGACTCCTTTCTGCCTGCTACTCTGGTTCCCTGGTTCAAGAACCAGGCACAGAAGGGTCTACGTTCTCCATGGCAATCTCTACAGGTCAACACAGTGATTCCCTATGAAAGTAGTATTCAAATATATGGATGGCAATACAGACAGCTTCAGATGCTTCCAAATTAGAGATTACCTTAACAAACAGGTGCAAGTGGCCTGCAGACAATCCATGGGGTATTCTTCTCCACCACTTTTCGAGGCCATATGGAGTTCCACACATGAGAGGGAAGCCATTATCTTACTATATGCGATCTACATTAGAGACCAGGGCTATTCCACGGTGTATGTTAAATTACGATGGGAAAGAAATCTTAATATCTCCACTGATGCTAAACAGTGGGATAAATTTAAATTATGGGAGCTAGCTTGGCGAACTTCTTCCTCCCCCACATGGCCAGAAGTCGCCTGGAAGCCATGAATTCAATATTTCTTAGTGCCCTAGCTACAGGCTAAATGGGATAACAACTTTTCAGCAAGGTGTTGGCAGCACTGCGGAGGAGATGTGGCTGCTGAAGTCCATGTCTTCTGGACCTGTCCAAAGCTCCAGGGGTGCTGGGGGGGGATCTGTGAGCATATCACCCAGATTCCTGCTCCACTAGGACTGGAACATTTACTTTTAGGGCTCCCACCGAGACACAACAAGGGTCGGGAGGGTTTATATTCGTGGGCCATTCTTACTATAGCAGCCGCCAAGGCCATCATGAGAAAATGGCTCCGCTGCATCCCCCCACTACTGCTGAATCGACTGGCATAATATACCAGATTACCAGATTCAAATGCTGTAAAGATTGACCTTCCTAGTCCAACAGAGATTACCTGCTTACACAAAAACAAAAACAAATGTACATCCAGGTATTAGCTATAACATTGTGTTCCTTTTTATATGTCTTGTGTGGTACTCACATCAGGAAGTATAGTATACATTTGTATGCAGCACTGTAAATGTGTTTATTGTTTATGAATTATCACTTTGAAATCAGTCATGTATGACTCCTTTCAATAAACAAGTATAAAAAAAAGAAACCGTCAAGGAACTAGGTTAATACATCGTTAACACAGGACAATAAAGTTAGACACGACCAGTCTATATTTTCTAGGTCATAGATACAATTTTGTACATTTAGCATTCAGAAGTCCTAGAAGTAGATCACAATCCAGAAATAGAAGCACTCCAAGGAAACCGCTTAAGTCTGATGATTTCAATTCAAAATATTTACTGAGGCTAGTACATTCATCTGCTAGCCAGTCACCTCAGTGGTGGTCATTGTCCTGGAAGTGGATCAACCTAAGACGGAGCTTTGAAGGATGGGATCGGCAGAGCATAAAAGTGGGGGAGTGGTTTGAAATTGCATCAGGCAGCGTACCAGCCACCAGGATTATTTCATCACTCTTGTTTGAAAGGAACCAGTCCAACAGGTAGTGCTTAGAATTTCTTGGAGAGTCTCCGGTTGGAGTGGTAATGAGCTGGGAGAGGTTTTGCTTTTTAACAAAAGTCTCATGTGATTTAGTTTTGGCACCCAACCAGTTACGGTTTAAGTCTCCAAAGAGTATCTTCCTTTGAACTAGAGAAGGGCTCAGATAGTCCCTCAGGGTGGTAAGACCTAACAGGTTGTTCCGGAAGGTTGTGTGTTTGTGCGCAGTACACACACACACACACACACACACACACGCACACACCCGCACACACCCTGAAGCTTCTCTGCTTTCCTAGCACAGGTACCACATGGAGGCGTTCAAAAGTAGTAGGAGAGTAAAACAGGATGGTCAGAGATATCAAGACAATCTCTGTAGAAGACCAGTGGGGTGCCTCAGGGATTGGTGCTGGGACCAGTCCTCTTTAGTGTCTTTATAAGTAACATTGCAGAGGAGCTGGAAGGGAAGCTCTGCCTCTTTGCGGATGACACCAAAATCTGCAATAGGGTGGACACTCCAGGGGCGGGGGGTGGAAAGCATGAGCAATGAGCAGAGACCTGAGAAAACTAAAGGAGTGGTCAAGGTTATGGCATCTGGGTTTCAATGTGCAAAAGTGCAAAATAATGCATTTAGGGCACAGAAACCCAGAGGCGGAGTACAAAATGGGTGGAGTGGTACTGAATAACACCAAGCAGGAAACAGACCTGGAGGTAATCATATCAGATGACCTAAAGGTGGTCAGGCAGTGCTACAAGGCAGTCAGGAGGGTAAGTGGGATGCTGGAGTGCACAGGGAGTGGTATCAACAGCATAAAGAGGGAGGTGCTGTTGCCTTTATATAGATCGCCGGAAAGATCCCACCGAGAGAACTGTGTCCAGTTCAGGAGACCACATCTCTGGAAGGACAGAGACAGAGTGGAGATGGTCCAGAGGAAGGCAACTAGAATGGTGCTGGGTCCACATCAAAAGCCCTACAAGGAGAGACTAAAGGACCTGGATATGTACATCCTGGAAGAGAGGAGGGAGGGGGGGGATATGACAGGGACCTTTAAATACCTCAAGGGGGTAAATAAGGTACAAGAGGGAAGTATTTTTCAGAAGAAACGGTGCTCAAGAACAAGGGGACATGCTATGAAGCTGGAAGAGGGTAGACACAGGAGAGATGTAAGGAAGTACTTCTTCACAGAAAGAGTGGTAGGTTCCTGAAACAGCCTTCCAGTGGAGGTAGTCGTGGTAGAAAATAGTGGTGAGGTTCAAGAATGCATGGGATAAGCACAAGGGAATCACAGAGAAAGGGAAGGGGAGGAGAAAGCGCTTTAGGTCAGGTAGGTCTGTGGCAATAGTGTAGGCAGGAGGAATGGGCAGACTGGATGGGCCAAGCGGGCCTTATCTGCCCTCAAATTTTGTTTCTATGTTTAACGGATAATCAGTTATAATGAACAAAAACTGGTTTCCCAAACCAAATATATCAAATCCAATACATTTTTCTCTGGTTATAATGGACAGAAACATTGCTTATAACGGACACTATGAAGCTTTTATGGGCATTTGTGGTGCCTTTTTTTGGGGGGGGGTGCAGAGATGATAAGGAGATTTGACAAATATATAAGTTAGATAGAGGAGCTACAGAGATTAATATAAATAAACGCACAGAATACAGAAACATATATGCTAGGCAGGATTCCTAAGTAATCTATGAAGTTTATAATAGATTCTCATTCACTCTGAGCCCATGTTCACACAATATTGCAGAAAACTTTGTTAATGCATCAGTTAGGTTAAAGAAACAAAAAGCAGGAAATGTTGTGTTAGGGTTCCAAAACGAACACCCCACCATGCACAGACCAAGAGGAGTCAGGGGGCAGCATTGGGGTTGTCAGCCCTAACACTCACTCCATTCCATTATAAAATAAGCTGGGTGGGTACAGTATAGGAGAATGGGTGAGTGTTAGGGCTGGCAAACCAATGCCTCCCCACAACACCTCTTGCTCTGTGCAGAGTAGGGGTGAAATGTTAGGGTTGAAAACCCTAACACCACATTTCTCTGCTTTTGTCACTTTAACCCTAACCGATGCATTAACAAAGTTTTTTGCAATAAATGTGCTGACTCTTTGAGATAGTTTGCTTGTATCCTTATTTGCCTGTGGGAACACAGGGCCCTTTGGGCCCTGCGCTCCCAACCTCCATAACTGTCCTGTCCTTCTTTGGCTGCAGGAGCACAGGTGCCCTTCAGGCCCTGCACTCCAACCCTCTGTAAATGTCCTTCTTTGGTTGTGGGAGTGCAAGAGCCCTTCCCATGCATTTTGAGGTGGGATCAGAGTCTCATTTTGTGGTGGGAGCACAGGGTCCTTCATAACCTGTGCTCCCATACTTTTTGAGGTGTCAGCATAGGGTCTTTCGAACCCTGCACTCCTCCCGAGTTTCACGGTGGGAGCACAGGGTACTTCAAAATTGCACTCATTTGTTGAGAAAAAGAAAGATTCCTTTTCCGAAAAATGAATCCTTTTCTGAAAAAGGACTTATTTTGTCACTTAAAGGATTTTTTTTTATGAGCTCCCAAAAAGGAATTATGAGTCGCAAAAAGGATTTCAAATGCTAAGGAAAAACCCTTCCAATGTTGCTTTTCCACCAAATGACTTCAGAATCCACCTAACGGAGTCCCAATGTCCAAGATACATGAGTTGGTGTCTCTGTATAACTTCATTTTGTGGGTTTTCTATTTTTTTTTTGAAAAACAGAAACAAGATGGCAGTTTCGCAAACAAAGACTTCGCCTCACAAAGGATTTTGCTCGCAAAAGAGGAATGGTCTTATGAGAGTTAATCCTTTTCGCAAGAGCAAGTTCCTACATCGATTTTTCCCCTCTATTGTGAAAAGTGTTCTTCCCATTGAAAACAATAGGAACTGTTATAACTTTGCAACAGATCAATATTACTTCACAAAACATGGCATGCCTGTTCTGTAACCCAAGCTGGTTCTACCATAAAAAATTCCACCAAACATTTACACGTGCCTGGACACAGGGGCGAGGAGGACAAAACTGCAAAAGATGACTTTGTGTACTGTCCGATTTCAGAATCCACACGTCCACCTGGAACGAAATTTGCCACATCAAGAGATCTACTCTGTGGGACAGCACATACCAAATTTTGAGCAAATCCACTGAGATTGGTTGCAAAGTTTTTAAACTGCAAAGTTAGAGGTTTAACATTAAACATGCTACTCAACCCTAACTATAGGGGCACGACTGTGCCCCTATAACATATATTTATTTTTCTATTCCTTCTAGAGAATTATCTTCTGTCGGACAATCTGCTTTCTCTTACCACGCCCTAAACTCTGGTCCTCTCTTCCTGTCAAGTCTCTCTGCTTCTTCTGCTTTCTCCTTAAAGTCTCTTCTTCATGACTTTTCTTCTCCCTCCGTTAACTGTCCATGACCCTCTTCCTCTTTACCTTTTCACTGTTCTGTACTTACAGTACCCTCACCTATATTATCTCAGTTGGTTCTACTACACATATATTTTATACTATTTGCCTTCAATTTTTTTTATTTATGCTCCTGTTACACTGTATTTGCTGTATATGACTTTCCACATCACCTTTCCCCAGGACGCATCTGGAAAATAGTTGTTAGCAGCTTAGTACATCTTTCCTGATGAAACTTTTGAAAGAAACAAACAAATAAATAAATAATTATACATACCCAGGAATAAAACAGGCAAGGTCAGATACTGAGGGTTGTAACCTGATCTTGGTAAGCCAGGATGGTGGGAGATGGTGGGCTCACCCAGACTCCAGCTTGATCTTATTTACCATTAGGCTTCTTAAATTCATGTAAGAAATGTTAAGGCTTTAGCAGAGGACCAGTTGGGAGAGGGTGAGGAGGAGGACTTAGGTTTGACTCCACATCACCTTATTTATTTAGTTGTTGTTTACCAGGTAAGTGCACTAGACAAATCATATTGTCTATTGTCAGGTACAACCCAGGAGGTTACAACACAAGAATGAAATAACAGTTGAGTACAGTGAATAACACACCAACATGGTATACAAAATACAAGAGTGACAATTAACAGTACACAGCACAAAGAGATAATAGAGCAAAACCACTGAAAGTGTCAGAGCAAAACAATTTAAAAACCATTTAAAGTGTCAGAGCAAAACAATTTATGCAAAGAGGACTACAGATACAGAAGATGAAGCCACTCAAGTAAGACATACAGTGGATCAATTTCATGAGCACTTGTCCTTAACCAGGAGGAACCTCTGAGTTCATTTTTGAAAATCTGGTGAGACTTGGAGTTTCTTGACTCAACATCACGAAATCAATAATAAGGCAATGGCCATAACAGAATGAACTGACCCTGAGTGGTATTCTAGGGGAACAACAAAATCCATAGCAAGAAGTGAAGACAAGGTAGAGGAAATAGTTTTCTCTGTAAGTAGGCTCTGGTAGCAGGCAGTACACAGGTAGCACTCAGCAAGTTTGACCGTGAGTAGACTACTCTGTGGTAAAGCATCTTTTCCATAGGTGGGGCTAGTAGGAGTAGGAAGCCATCTAGGATCCTGTGACCACAGATCGGTATGGCTAACAGGTGGCAGAATAAAAGCCAAATGTCACACAAAAATCAAGGTAATCGACTTCAGGAAAGCAAATTTCCCTTTAATGAAATCCTGGATCAAATCCGTACTACAAACTGATACAAAGGGAGATGTAGAAGAATGCTGTAAAACCTTGAAGCATGCCCTAACTACAGTTACAGAAGACTGCACAAGACAGATCAGCAAATCCAAGAAGAGAAAGAACCCACTCTGGTTCACTAGGGAAATAGCAGCCAAGATCAAGGAAAGAAAAAAGCATTCAAGCAATACAGAGAAACAAAGTTGGACAGCGACAGGGAGGAATACAGACATAAACTCAAAGAGGCAGGGAAGGCAGTTAGGCTTGCCAAAGCACAAACAGAAGAGAAGAATAGCACAGGAGGTAAAGAAGGAGATAAAACCTATTGATACATAAGAGAGAAAAGGAAGACTAAGGAGGAATATTTCACTTAGCATCAAAGGAGGGTCAGCTAGTGGAGAGGGACAAACCCAAGGCAGAGGTACTGAATGACTTCTGCTCAGTCTACACTGTAGAAGACAGCAACAAAGACCCTATGTTAAGCAGCAAGGGGCAAAATGGGAGTGAGACTAACTCGAGCCCCTTCACAAAAGAAAGAATCCTAGAGGAGCTGGGTAAGTTAAAAATAGATAAGGCAATTGGTCCAGATGGGATCCACCGGAGGGTCCTAAAAGAACTCAAGGAAGAGACTGCTGCATCGCTGGCTGAACTGGTCAATAAGTCACTAGAAAGCAGTGTAGTATCAGATGACTGGAAAAGGGCAACAGTGGTGCCCTTTCACAACAGTGAAAGCAGGGAGGAACCAGGGAACTATCACCCTGTCAGCCTAACCTCAGTGGTGGGTAAAATTATGGAAGCACTGCTTAAATAGAGGATAGCAGAATACTGACAGGATAACAGAAGACTCGATTCAAAGCAGTACAGGTTCACGGCTGGGTGCACGTGTCTAACGAATATGGTAGACTTCTTCAATTGGGTAACCAGAATAGTAGACCAGGATGGTGCAGTGGATGTAATTTACTTAGATTTCAGCAAAGCCTTTGACATTGTCCCCATACGAGATTAGTAAACAAACTGGAGCACACAGGCATAGACCACAAAATAGTTAGCTGGATTAAGAACTGACTTCAAGATAGGTCACAGAGAGTCCTGGTCAATGGGGCATTATCAGAGGAGGGCAGAGTTACCAGTGGTGTTCCACAGAGGTCAGTACTTGGCCCAGTCCTCAAAACATATTCATCAGTGACATTGCTGAGGGACTGAGGGGACGGTTGTCCTGCTCGCAGATGATACAAAACTCTGCAACAGAGTAGACACAGATGAACATGCCTCTGGGATGGAAGCCAATTTCAAAAAGTCAGAAGAGTGGTCAGGAATATAGTAGTTAAAAATTTAATGCCAGGAAGTGCAAAGTAATGCACATGGGTAACGTAACCCAAGGAAGACATACACACTGAATGGGCATCAACTCAAGAAACAAGGATGGAACGGCCCTCGGAGTAATTGTTACCAATGATCTAGAAGTGGGGAAACAATGTGAAACAGCAGCACAGAAGGCCAGCAGCATCCTTGGCTGCATAGGTAGAGGGGATTACAAGTAGGAAACATGAGGTAATCATCCCACTATATAGGTCCTTGGTCAGGCCACACCTGGAATGCTGCATGCAGTTCTGGAGACCATGTCTAAAAAAGGACATAGACCACTTAGAAAGGGTTCAGAGGAAGGCCACCAAGATGGTTCAAGGCCTGCATCAAGAATATGAAACGAGACTCAATGAATTAAACATATACTCTCTGGAGCAGAGAAGAAATAGGGGGACATGACAGAGACATTCAAATACGTAAAAAGAATCAACATGGCCCAGACAGGAAACCTATTCCAGAAGTACAAAACAACACATACTAGGGGTCACAATCTGCACCTAGTGGGAAGCAGATTTAGAACCAATGTAAGGAAATACTTTTTCACAGAGAGGGTGATAGGACCATTGAATAGCCTGCCCCCAAAAGTGGTAGTATCGAGGACAGTACAGGAATTAAAACTAGCATGGAACAGACAATGCGTGCACCTAAGGGGTAATAAAAACAGGTAAAGGGGTAGAAATGTCTTGAGCAGACTAAATGGATCATCTTCCTCTTATGTAGTAATGGGACAGAGTCACACAACCATAGCATATTGAGCAGGGCAAGCCAGAGAGCATGAGGGATGGGATAGGAGCAGTGTTGGGTAAGTTACTTTTTCTATTACTTTCTATTATGTTTGGAAACTTGTTCCAGGAAGCTCTGTGCAGTCACTAGCAAGGATGGAGAAGTACTAGAAAAAGTAATACACCTTACAATTGTAGTTACTTCTTTTTTTATACAAAATAATAAATATCGATAACAGATTACATTTTTGAAGTAATAGGTTAGTTACTAGTTACTTTCAAATAAATGTAATCAGTTATAACTACGTATTTCTTTTGTGTAAAAGGGCATAATGTTGTAACTGTGGGTGTTACGTTTTCCAGTACTTCACCATCCTGCTAATGATCTACTGCTTGGCAAGTCTCAAAAGTAGTAGAAAGTAATAGAAAAGTAACTTACTCAACACTGGACAAGAGCCATGTTAAGCAATTTGGGTAGCCCTGGTTGCAGACCCTGCTACGGCAAGCAAATGGCAGTACTTAGATAGTGAACATACTGCAGTTACTTTAGGAGTTAGAAGCACTTTGCCTAATGATTACACATGCTGTATAAACTACTAATGCAGTTAACCTGGGACAAGAGGCGGACTGCCTAATCATTGCACATAATAAACAGCTTGAGCAGCCTGTCTGGGGACAGGAGGCCATCTGCCTAATGAAGCATGAACTGAGACTGTAGATACAGTTCACAATACTAGGAGGCTGCCTACTTAAAGAGGGACAATCACACCTGTGATAGCAGAGACCCTGGGGAGTTTAAGCTGTTTGCTTGCTCTTATAGATACTAACAGAGCAGCTTTGCACTTTTACAGTAAGCAGGTACTACAATAACAAGTAGAGCAACTTTACACTTTTACAGTAAGCAGGAACTACACTAACAGGTACAGCAGCTTAAGTAGGTCCTTACAGATTCCATTTAGTACACCAATACTGCAGTGGGTACCTCAGCAGAGCCCCTAGTGTCCTGGTGTCTCCCCTCAAGAACTTCCACTCCTGCTGGTCCACTAAGTTCTTACATAACTTTTCTGTCTTTACAGAGGCAATACCACCTCCCTCTTTCTGCTGGTATATATCAAAGACACAGGTAATGTCTTGGGGGTACTGAATGATATAGCCATACAGGATGATTGGTTTTTAGTTACCCTCGACGTTACAGTTTTATATACGAATATTCCGCATCAGGAGGGCTTGAATGCATTAGAATATTATTTGAACACTAGAGAGACATTGAATCCATATACTGAATTTTTGTTACAAGTGGCTGAATTTGTGCTAACACGTAATACGTTTTTCTTTAATAATGAATTTTATTTACAAAAGAAGGGCACTGCTATGGGGGCAAGTTTTGCTCCTAATTATGCAAACTTGTTTATGGCTAAATGGGAACATGAGGTAATTCGGTCTGAAAGAATTCTATATCTCCATAAATTAGATCTTTGGAGACATTTTATAGATGATATTCTGGTCATCTGAAAAGGGAATTTGAATGAGCTCTCTTTATACATTGAATATCTGGAACTAAGTTGCAAGGACCTTAGATTTAGTATGACAGTTAATCAGAATGAGACTACCTTTTTGGATCTTGTGATTAGAAAAGATGGTAGGGGTGGTCTTACCACTGACCTGTATTGCAAGCCCACAGATGGTAACACTTTACTGCTGGCAAGCAGTAATCACCCTAGACATGTAATCAGGGCAATTCCTAAGGGACAGTTTATTAGGACCAAAAGGAATTGCAGATCAGAGGAACTCTATATGGCCAGGGCAACAGAACTGAGAGAGAGACTTGAGGAGAGAGGGTACCCACTTGATTTGTTATTGGAAACTGAAAATGAAGTGAGTAAAATCAAAAGGGAATCATTATTAAGTGACAAAAGAAAAGAAAACACTAATGTAGTGGACCCCCAGCTTTCTTTTGTAAGCACTTATAATCCTCAGTCCAATCAAATTACCAATATTACTAGAAAACACTGGCATATAGCTAAACAAGACCCTGGACTTACAGCTCTTGATGACAAAGGACTCAAAATGATATATAGGAGGGGGAGAACCATTAAGGACACTGTTGTGCACTCTCCACAACCAGTGAAAAATGCACCACAGATGTGGTTACCAAAAAGGAATGATGGCTGTCACAGGTGTGGCAATTGTAAATTTTGCCCTAAAGTAACAACTGCAAAAACATATGCCAACCCTATTTCGAATAGAAACACTGCAGTAAGAGGCTTTATTACATATACCACTAAGGGCCTGGTGTACACGGCCAAATGCCAATGTGGTAGTTTCTATATTGGAAAAACCAAAAGAAGGTTTAAACTTAGAACTGGATAGCATGAGAGAGCAATTAAGGGTGAAGATTTGACTAATTCACTGGCAATACACGTTTTTAAGGCTAGAAATAGGAGAGAACATATGTTTAACTATAATGGAATTGAGAAACCCTTCCTTTGCAGGAGGGGGGAAGATTATGATAACTTGCTAAAAAGAGAGCAATATTGGCTTTTTGCCCTTAAGGCGATGGAAGGAAAGAGTTTAAATGTAAGAACTGAGGTGAAGCCTTTTCTGAGAAAATAAGTTTGAAATATTAGTGATTATTGTTGTTAAATTTGTCCATGTTTTTTCTTTTTCTTTCTTGTTACAGATTTGCACCAGCATCCTTTTGTGCTGTTATGTTTCCTTAAAACCATGTGCAATCTCCCCTTTTTTCTATCTGTCAATCAATTCCAGGTTTGACTTTTAATTTTATTGTTTACAGAATGCCTAATATTTTAGTACTAACAGTCTGTGGGTAAGTGTTATTACTGGAGATTATTAATTACCAGTGAAGAAGATAGAAAAGAAACATAACTACTGTATATACTCTGTATAAACACTTAAAGACTGCTACATTCTGTTCACCTTGTTTTTAAAAGTGTTAATAATATTTATAGTAGCTCTCCATTAATTAGATTTTTTTGTGTGTATCACTCTAAATGTCACAATATAAATGGATTGTTTTATTTTGTTACCCTGTACCTTTGAGAAAGCCCTGATAGGGCGAAACGCATCAGGTGACTTTGGGTAACCAGGAAGTGGCTTGCTTCAGGCTTGTTCTACGCTCCTCACCGTGGTTTCTTTGCTCTTGTTATATGCACTTCAAAATAAAGGATTTTGCACAAGAGAAGAACTGTTTCAGAATTTGATGATTCGGTGAGACCTTTTGCTTTCTCTACATATCAAGACAGTGTTCTCTGTCTTTGCAAAGGTGCTGGTTTTCCACTGTTCGTTTAAAGATATTATAATACCTGTTAAATGTGCTTTTATAGGTGTTTCTACACTGTGCACTATATGTTTTCTATTATATATTTGTTTATTTTAATATTGTTTTCACTTTTTGCCATGGCTAGGTCCCCTTCTGCTGTCACCACATGAACTGCCCTCCCTGACAAGACTCCACTGCATTAACTCCCGGTCCCCACACCCACCCACAACACAATCCTGTGCTGCTCACCCCAGCTTACTCCCTGGGGCCAGGGCCGCCATCAGTCACTGTGGCATTAGTTCCCTGCAGACATCTGGCCACCTGGGGCAGAGGTGAAAATATGGGTTAACCCAGGAGTGCTGCAGTTGAAGTCTGAACTGGGATTGGGCCGATGGAGCATTTTCATCTGCCTGGCCTGTGCACCAATTTCCCTCACTCACCCCACCCCCACCCACCAGGAGTGTATAATAAAATAGGTTGTCAGTGGGAGTTGATGGAGCCAGTCCATGAAGGCTCTGCAATGGTCCCCGCTACCATTCACAGATCCTTTCACCACCACCTGTGGTCACCCAGGTGGTGGTAGGTAGAGCAGCAGTACATAATACTCTTCCTCCCTGGAGAAGGACAGCATCCACTAGGATGCTCAAACCCCCCCACACACACACACACACTGGCCCTACGCCAGCCCTGGCTTGTTACCGAACCCAGGTCATCGGCATCGTGAGCGGCAGCCGTACCACTGTGCCAGCAGGCCAGCCCTAGTTTCTGTTTTGTTGACCCTAATTCTAAACCTAACAACTGTCAGGTACACAGTCTTACTTTTAAACTGATAGATGTGACCATCTTTCTTTTTCCTGTGAAAAAAAATTCATTCAAAATAATAAAAAATATTTTAAATCTAGTAAACTGCAAACACTAATGGGCAAATAAAGATTTCAGACATCTTTCACTTTTACAGTTAAAAAGAAAAAGTTCAGATATTTTGTCAGATTTTGTGCATCGCTTTAAACAGTCATCATTCCAAACCTGTTGATGATGTCTGCTCTGATTGTGTCCTACTGCTATAGCTTTTATGTGACCACTGGCTGTCTGCTTCCATGATGTGTTTTTATTTGTTGTACGTGTAGTGTAACCAATTTGCCTCAAGATGACTGTAAATAGACTGTGACCTAAAAAGTCATGTCCTGGATAAACATTAATTAAGCAATAATGCACTCCAGGGTATGGATTGTGCTGGGATAACCTCATGCGTGGGTGGTTGGGCACGAGGCCGCAGTCCAAGTGCGTCCAACATCCCAGAAGTGAGGTTATCCCAGCACAACCCACACCCTGGAATGCATTATTGCTATTATACAATGGCTTATTGTTACACAAAATAAAAAAAAACACACATTTAAAAAATGTTTTTAGCAGATTTTTATTGTGGCAATATATCTCTGTTTATTAAGAGAGAATAACGGTGGTGGTCATCTGAAAAACAATACAGTGAAGCTATGCTAGGATAACCTCACTGTGCCAGGGACACACTGACCAATCAGAGTCCAGGAAATGTTCTTGCCATTGTATAATGTTAGTATTACTACCACTGCTGTTGCTTTAGAAGAGTAGGAGCTGATGCCTTTCATTCACATAGTCTCCCTTCTTACCCTCTGCTGTGTTTCAAAGTATGCAATAGCAGACTTTGTGATTAACATGGAACACGTACATATTTTTGTTTGCAAAGTGTATTTATGTCTATTGTGTACTGCAAGTACTGGCCAAATGGAGGAAGCCACTAACCAGATAAAGAAAGATTCATTTTAGTCCCTTAAGTACTGTACATTAGGGAGTCTAACCTTGTTACGACAATTACTACTCAACTCTAAATTCCACTAAGCACATCTGACTGGCCATCCAATCTAGTTAGAGATACTGATTAGCAGAATCACACCTGCTCTGCCTCAGGAATACTGGTGGATAAGTAGTATGTATGAATTTATTATGTACTGTAGCAATCAAATCTGTTACTGTTCACTGACATAAACTACCAACTGTTGCTTGAAAACTCAATCAAGTATTTCTGAAAGAAAAAGAATCGCACATGCTGATCAATTTAAAGATCCTGTTCCACTGCCTTACTTATTCCGAATACGTCCATCAGAGCTGAACTAAATACTGTAGTGCTTGCATGTTTCACAGAACCAGACAGCTCTGAGTGCTGTTAAGGCTGCCACCCGGAGGTGCTGAGCAGTAATTACAGACTCCTGCTCGAACTGCTTTATTTAGTTTATTTATTTGAAAAGTTTCACCAGGAAGGACATACAGAGCTGCAATAGCTCACTTTAGTCACGTACTGGGTGGAGGGGATACATAGGAGGAAGAATGCAAGAAACATAACATTACAGAGTGAATACAGAAAATACAGTACATGCCATCCAGTTGGGAAACAGGTAAGAATATACAGTTAACATACAACTTAAACTTAAAAGATATACAATTATTTTATGGAGAACCAAATCACATACACTCACAGAGCAATCTATATATTTTCAGATATTCATTTACAAAATAAAGCTTATGCTTTAACGTATACAATTATTTTACAGTGAAAACAGATCAAAATACACGCAAAGTGCTAAACTTTACATTTCCATGACGGAAACTTAACAGGGAAAGTGCTAGAACCAACCAATTAATGTGTAATCTGTGCAGTCACAAGAGCACGAGTAAAGGTCAGTTAGTGAATCAAGGGGTGGGAGGGTGATAGGTCAGGCAAAGGCCATCACCCCTTCGGGATGCTAAAAACCCCGCAATGGGGCAGACTGGGAAATTGACATGAGGAAATAGAGTGGCCATATTGGCTGGGCTTTGTTGAAGGATGGAAAGTAGAACTAGAGGTGAGAGGGGATTAGCTGCAGTTGCAAGAGGGAGCTATGTGAAGTT
Source organism: Neoceratodus forsteri (assembly GCA_016271365.2). Classification (NCBI taxonomy): domain Eukaryota; kingdom Metazoa; phylum Chordata; order Ceratodontiformes; family Ceratodontidae; genus Neoceratodus; species Neoceratodus forsteri. The sequence continues at coordinate 1,147,445,106 of CM057450.1, read as the reverse complement.
GGAGAAGGAGGGATAAGGAGTGAGGGACTGAGGGAGCGGATATCTAATGGGAGGGAGTTCTAGATACTGTACTTGGGAACTGCTAAGAGAAGATGGCTCACCCTGAAGTGGTACACTGGGGAGGGAGTACGAGAGCTCTATGGATGGAGTTACGGAGTGAGTAGAGAGAGAGGTGGGTGACAGAGCTGAGGGATTGTAGGTAGGGTGGCAGAGAGCGTGCTAGTACTTCCCAATAAAAGTAGCGCTATGGGCAAGGCGTCTGGCACTGAGGGATGGGAAGGAGCGCGAAGTGTAAAGGTCACAGTGGCGAGTACAAGGCAAACAGCCAAGAGTGAAGCAGCAGCAGGAGTTGAAAGAGTGTCCAGGGTGGATTTGGGGGCAGAGCTGTAGACCATATCTCCAAAGTCAAAGACAGAAAGAATCATCTTTTGGACAATCTCTCTCCGGACTTGCGGTGGAAGGCAGCTGCAGTGTCTGTACAAAGCACAGAGTTTGGGGAATAGCTTTTTGCAGATGGCATCCACATGCACCGGAAAGTCGAGGTTCTTGTCGAGCCATAGCCTGAGATATCTGAAAGAGGAGACATATTCCAGTATGGAAACAGAGAGGGTATGGAAGGAAGGAGTGGCATCAAGCGAGCTTTTACCTGGTGCGAAAGGTCATAGCAACCATTTTTTTTGGCATTCAGGGAAAGTTGATTTGTGCAAAAACCAATGCTGGACGTTGCTGAAGTCCAGCTGAAGGTTTGTTGCCAGCTCCAAGTGGGAAGTACTGGAGGTAAATAAAATAGAAACATAGAAACACAGACTTTGACAGCAGATAAGGACCGCTTGGCCCACCTAGTTTGCCCATTTCCCTACCTACTGGATAAGCTGCAGATCCTAGTTAACCAACAACCTATTTCTTCCTACCCCCCAACAAGAATTGCCTTATGTTTGTCCCATGCATTCTTGAATTCTCCCACAGTCTTAGACCCCACAACCTCCTCAGGAACACGGTTCCTTGCATCCACCACCCTCTCTGTGAAAAAAATACTTCCTCACATTGCCCTTGAGCCGTCCCCCTTCTATCTTCAAATTGTGTCCCATTGTTCTTGCACATCCCTTTTTCTGAAAGATGCTACCCTCTTGAACTTTGTTGATTCCACTGAGGTACTTAAAAGTTTCAATCATGTCCCTCCTCTCCCTCCTTTCCTCAAGGGTATACATATTAAAGCTCCTTTAGTCTCTCCTCGTATGGCTTCTTGCTGACCCTGCACCCATTTTAGTTGCCCTCCTCTGGACTGCCTCCATCCTGTCTATGTCCTTACGGAGATGGGTCTCCAGAACTGGGACGAGTACTCCAGATGGGGTCTTACCAACTGTCTGTACAGAGGGATAACAATGTCCTGTTTTCTGCTGGTGATGCCTCTCCTATACATCCCAGTATCCCCCACCCTCCCTACTGCCTTCTCACATTGCTTACTAACCTCAAGGTCATCTGATATGATTACCTCATCTGATATGATTACCCCCAGTTCCCTTTCCATTTTTGTTATTACTACCTCCACACAGTGTACTCTTCCCCTGGGTTTTGTTTCCCAGATGCATTATTTTGCACTTCTTTGCACTGAATCCACGCTGCCATACTTCTGACTATTCCTCCAACCTTGCCCAGTCCCTTCTCATCCTTTCCACCCCCCCTTGTGTATCAACCCTGTTGCAGATCTTTGTGTCATCTGCAAAGAGGCATATTTTTCCTTCCAGTCTCTCTGCAATGTCACTTATAAAGATATTAAAAAGGACTGGACCCAGTACTGAACCCTGCAGTACCCCACTAATAAACAGCAGTTACATAAGAACTTACCGTAACAGTAGATCTTCGAGAGAGGTTCCTGCAGTAGGTCTTCACATATAGGACTGCAATCCCTGGCGTCAGAGTCCATGCGGCAAATTTGTAGATAGCAATCATCAGCGGGACTGCCCCGGCGTCGGGCGTGGTGACGTCAGCACAACTATAAAGGCGGTCCTGCCATCGCCTCTCCAGTTCTTTTCCAACAGAGACCTAAAGATAGGTAAGGAGAAACTGAGTGAACTCCCAAGACTGCTTCCCCTCTAGTCCAGCTGGACTAGATAGGGATGGAAAGTAAAGCATCCAAAACTGGGGGAAACAGGGAGGGAAACTACACCTACTGCAGGAACCTCTCTCGAAGATCTACTGTTACGGTAAGTTCTTACGTAACTGCCATATCTTACTTCGAGAGGGTTCCTGCAGTAGGTCTTCACATATAGGACTGAATACCAAGCAGTCCCAAATAAAAATAAGGCATAGGTGCATCCAGGAGGAGGAGAAGTCACCATGAGTAATCACGACAGAAGGCCTTGCAGGACCGCAAGACCAAAGCTAGTTCTGCGCTGAGAGGCAATGTCCAGACTGTAATGCTTAGTGAAGGTGTGAACAGATCACCAGGTGGTCGCAGCACAGATCTCTGCCATGGACACATTCCTAAAAAGGCAGTAGAGGTCACACGCCACGGGTGGAGGCCTTTGACCGCTCGAAGAGACTTCCCATATTTCGTAATGAAATTGATGTAGTTAGCGCAGCCATCGGGGATGGTCTGTTGAAAATAGCCTTGCCCTGGCACTGAGGGGCAAAGGCTACGAACAGTTGGTTAGATTTCCAACCTCTTTAGTCCTGTTTGACTAGTACCTCAGGATCCGGAGCACATCGAGGGTGTGCAGCAGGTGTTCCCCTGTTGGAATACTGTGGATAGTACAATCGATAATTCCACGCCTGGTTCAAAGTGGTTTCTGAAACTACTTTGGGCAAAAGAAGGGTTAGTCGAAGGACTACTCGGTCCTTATGAAAAATCAAATAAGGTTCTTTACAGATGAAGGCTTGTAATTGAAACCCTTCTGGCTGAAGTGGACAGTGACTAAAATAAGGTCTTCCAGGAAAGGAAGAAGTCGCAAGAAGAAGCTGGTTCAAACGGAGGTAAGATCAGCTTCTAAGCACTAAATTCAGGTCCCAGGGAGAACAAGGATTCCAGATCGGAGGTTCAAATGAAGGATGCCTTTCAGAAAGATTTTGGCAACTCCAGTTGAGCAAAGGTTTTGCTTTCCACCGGGAGGTGGTAGGCCGATACCGCAGAGAGGTGGACCTTAATGGAGGAATAGCTAAGGCCCGCCTCAGACAGGTGTGTGAGGTACTCTAGAACCTGGGATGTCGAAGCACAAAATGGATCCCAGCACCTTGCTTGGGCCCATATTGTGAATCTCTTCCACTTCATAGCATAGGTGGATCTAGTGGAGGGTTTCTGGCCTCCACTAGAATCTGCGCAACCTCCGAAGAGACCCCATAACAAGAAATCACTATGCCCGTAGGTGCCACGCGTGAAGGTGGAGAGACCGAAGGCTCGGATGCACCAGGGTGCCCTGCTCCTGAGTCAGAAGGTCATGGGAAATGGGCAGCAGAACCGGGGGTTCCAGTGCCAAGTGTTGCAGAAAAGGGAACCAAATTTGGCATGGCCAAAGAAGAGCAATCAGGACTGCATGGGCCCCCTCTTGTTGAAGTTTCACTAGAACCTTCTGAATGAGAGGAAAGGGAGGAAAGACATATAGAAACCTCCTGTCCACGAAAGAGACAGCGATCTCACCAAAAGGCACCGTGCCCAGGAACGAGTGAGCAGAAGACAGGTAGTTTTGCGTTGTAAGGGGAGGTGAGCAGATCCATCTCTGGCCAACCCCATCGAAGAAAAAGATCTTCTACTACCTCTGACTTTAGCTCCCACTCGTGGGCCCTGGACACTGACTGGCTGAGACTGTCCGCTAGTACGTTGGAAACACCCAGAATGTGAACTGCTGTCAGGTAAAGGCTGTGCTGAATCGCCCAATACCACACCCTCATGTCTTCTTGGCAAAGAGGGTATGACCTGGTTCCTCCCTGTTTGTATATGTACCAGACAGTGGACATATTGTCCATCTGTACCAAGAGAGATCCCGGAACCAGCAGCAACTGAAATGCCTGGAGTGCATAAAGAACCACCCTGGTCTCCAGAGCATAGATGTGGAGCATCAGTTCCTAGTCGGACCAAGACCCCTGTGTCTAGTGAGACCCCAGATGAGCTCCCCAGACCAGATCTGAGGCATCAGTAGTGAGAATTTGAGATGGAACTGCCGGAAGGAAAGGAATCCCCTTCGACAAGTTCGAGAGATCCTGCCACCAGCGGAGATCTCTCTGGAGGCTGTTGGAGATCATGACTTTTTGGTTCATGTCATCCGTCCTCTGGTCCCACTGGACTTGAAGAGACCATTGGGTGACCCTCATGTGAAGCCTGGCCACTGGAACCATCGAAATGGCGGCTGCCATCAGTCCCAATAAACGAAGCATCAAGTGTGCTGGGATCCATCAGGTCTGTGCCACAAGTGTGGCCTGAGAAGCAAGAGTCTCAGCCCAATCCGATGGCAGGAAAGCCTTGCCCTGAACTGTATCTAGTACAGCTCCAATTAACTGGAGCCTCTGTGAGGGTACTGGCTGGGACTTGGGAAAATTGACCGTAATGCCCAGTAAAACAAACAAGCTCAGAGTGAAAGACAGAGACTCTCTCAGGCTGGTAGGAGAGGGTGCTGAGAGGAGCCAGTCGTCCAGTTACGGAAGACATAAATGCCCTGGTGGCACAGAAAGGCTGCCACCACTGCTAGGCATTTGGTGAACACTCAGGGGCCAAAGAAAGGCCAAAAGGAGTGCTGAATGGAAATGCTTCTCCAGGAAAACAAAGCGGAGAAAGCAGCGGTGGGCCGGAAGGATAGGGATATGCAGGTAAGCATCCTGCATGTCCAGGGAGCAAGCCAAGAATTTTGATGGAGCAGGGGAAGGAGCCCTGAAGGTCAACATATGAAACTTCTTGTACTTGACGAAGATGTTTAGTGTGCTGAGGTCCAGGATCAGTCTCAGGTCACCCGTTTTCTTTGGAACCAGGGAGAAATGGGAGTAGAATCCCCTTCCTATTTGGTTTAATGGGACGGGCTCTATGGCCTTCTTTAAAAGAAGTGCCTGGATCTCCTGAGAGACTATGGGGACCTGATCCCAGGGATAGAAGGACCGTCCTGGCGGCTGAGGGGCTGGAATTTCGCTGAATTCTATCGAGTGACCTCGCTGGATGAGCTGAAGCACCCAATTTTCTGCGGTGACGGACCTCCAGCCTTCCAGGTGGAGGCTGAACCTCCCTCCGACTGGTTCCTCCTGAGGTACTGGAGGTAGCGGAAGGAGGGGAAAGGAGTCAGGATGCTGAGGGGAGGGGAGCTTTTGCCCCAGAGGCTTGTTTTTGAAACTTGGTCTGTGAGGTTTAAGCTCCCGAGCCAGGTGCGCGTTTCTTTGCCTGACACTTAGCCTTGGATTTGTTCCACCTTCTTTGGCAGCGAAAAGGCTGCTTTTTCTGGCCTGTCTTATATAAGGAACAGACGCCCTGGAGTGGAGCATCCGCCTCCTGCAGCCGGTAATGATGTCTTTCACGCCGCCACCAAAGAGGACGGAACCCTGAAAGGGCATCCAACAGAGAGGACTGTACGCCCCTGCGCCAGTCCCGCTATACAGAGCCAGGAGAGGTACTGGAGGCAGACCCCCGTGGCAGCTGCTCTCGCCACTGAATCCACCGAGTCGTAAGTAGCCCAAAGGGCATGGCGACACAAGGATTTCCCCATCCGTACTTTATCCAAGAGCTTCTTCCTCAGGGTTTCATCTTGAACATCCTGGAGGTCCCTTTCTAAATCCAAAAGAGAGGCTTTTGGAAAGGCGACCATGTGAGAGACGTAATTGAGGGAACATATCGCACAAGAAGAAGAAGAAGAAATTTTGCGCCCAAATTGGTCGAGTTGACGCGAGTCCTTGTCGGGGGGGTGAAGAACTCAGATGTTTGGGCTGGGCTGAATGGTCGTGAGCTGCCGTGATGACCATAGAGTCAGCCTTGGGATGGGAGTTCAGGTGAAGGATCCCTTCCGGGGGATAATAGGTGCGGTCAGTTTTGCGTGAGACCGCTGAAATGGAGGACAGTTGTTGCCAGACTGTGGTTACAAGGTCCTTGTGAGGTCCCATCCACGGAGGAGTGGGAATAGGGTCCAAGGTGGCCAGATCCAGGTGCTCCGCAAGACGTTTTCTTTGTGGATCAACCTCTTTGGACGGCCAACCACCAGCCACCTGAAAAGAATGTACCAGGTCTCCGAAAGAAGGATCCTCCGGAGAGGACTCTGGGGAGTCCTTTGGAGGGACCTCCACGGGAGATCTGGGGTCCGACGCGTCCGAGTCGGAACCAGTGTCTGAGGAATCGGAGCCACTAGGAACAGAAAGGTCTGGTTCCGCAATGCCAACTGAGATAGTGGTAGTGGCTCTGGTAACAGGAGACGGTGGAGAGGCCACCCTGACAGAAGGAGTCTCCCTCACCTCGCCTTAACTCCGACACGAACTGCACTCTAGCCTCTTTCCACCACAGGGGGACGGACTCATTATCCAGCACCGGAGGAGGTGTAGGAGGCTGATAACTTGGATAACCCGGGTACTGAGGATAGTACCATGACAGATAATATGAGTACCATGGGTAACCCGGCGTGGGATGTCCTGGAGTAGGATAACCTGTCGTCAGGAATGATGATGTCAGAAAGCCCAGCGTCTGATAACCCGGTGTCTGGTAGCCTGGCATCGGAAACCCCGGCGTCTGGAAACCCAGCAACGGAGGCACCTGACCCTGCGTCGGATATTGATGGACCAACAGAGGGACGCCCGCAGGTGTGAAAGAGGGTTCCTAGCCTATGAACCCAGACGAAGGCCCCACCAGGGGAGGTGCCATGGCACCAGAAGGAGGTGCTAGGTCCGGGAGCGCGCCCAAAGAACTGGGGGATGAAGGCTCCAGACCCAGATCCCCTGACGGCAGCGGAATGAAATCCAGTGATGGAGGAAAGCCTGGCGAGGGTGGGGGAGACACCAGGGGCCCTCAACGGCAGGTCTGAACACGTCTTTGCTAAAGCAAAAATCAAAGAGTCGGGTGGCGAGTCTCTAGGGTGGAAAACCCTGGGACATGACGGGTTGACTAGTCCTTCACTGTGTCCAGCGTCGGGGGCAAAACTGGAGCCCGACGGGAGAATAGACTGATCTATGCGGGCATCAGAGGAGCCAGCATCTGAACCAACAGATCCGGCCGGGGTAGAGACAGCTTGAAGGTTGCCGCTAGTCTGATCGGCGGAGGCCGTACGCCCTTCGCCTGTGGCGAGGGGTGACTAACCGGCAGGATCAGTCGACAAAATTACCACCTCCAAAGAGGCAACCCCCAGCTGCCCGCTCACCTTGGCAGGAGGGGGAGAAGGGCCTGCCCAAAGAAGCAGAGACGGGTGCCCGGAAAGTACTCACGGTTGCAGGCCTCTCCGGCGGTGACGGACTCCTATCCCGACGCTTTCTTACTTTTTTTTCGGGGCCGGCAACAATGACCTTTCCCTGAGTTTTTGGAGCTCCCTTTCCATAGATGCCAAGCATCGGGTCAAAAGATGGGCCTCAAGGGACCTCTTGCACCTGGTTCTGGTCGCCTAGTTGAAGGCCTGGCAGATGGAACACTCCTGAACGTCGTGCTTCGAACCAAGGCAAAGGAGGCAGCGGGAATGGTCGTCTCCATGCGGGATATGGGTGCCGCACTTAGAGCACTTTTTCTTCTGTCTAGAAGACATCAAATTGAAGAAAACTTTTTTGAGAAAATTACAAGAGGCAGTAGAAACACTTGACAAATATAACGCAGATGTTGGATTGCTGTTCTGACACGAGCCAAATGCGACTGATGTGATGGAGGGAAAGAACTGGAGAGCGGGCACGGGACTGACCCTTTTATAGTCGGGCTGACGTCACTACGCCCCGATGTCAGGGGAGGTCCCCGCTGATGATTGCTATCTACAAGTTTGCCGTGCAGACCTGACACCAGGGGGCGCAGTCCTATATGTGAAGACCTACTGCAGGAACCCTCTCGAAGTAAGATCCCCTTCTTCAGAGTGGACTCCGCTTATGTTCTATGTCCTGCTGTCCAGCCAATGTTTTACCCAGGCTACCACCCTGGGAAAACTACAGACCAGTGAGCCTCACATCCATCGTGGATAAGCTAATGGAGACTATCCTGAAGGAGAGGCTGGTGGCCCTCCTAGAGGCCAAAGGACTACAGGACAGCAGACAGCATGGCTTCATCGTGGCAGATCCAGCCAAACCAACCTGGTCGAGTTCTATGACTGGGTAACTAGGCAACTGGACAGGGGCCATGCAGTGATGTCCTGTATCTGGACTTCAGTAAGGCATCTGACTCAGTGCCACATGGAAGGCTGGGAAGGAAGTTAGTAGGCACAGGGGTGGTGCAAAGCTGGTGAGATGGGTAGGAAGCTGGCTGCAGGGAAGGCAACAGAGGGTGGTGGTGGGTGGGAGCTCATGCCCAAGGGCAGTGACGAGCGGTGTTCCACAGGGCTCGGTGTTGGGACCAGTGTTGTTTGGGATATTCATTGCAGACATATCATGGGACATCAAGAGCAAGATCAGTCTGTTTGTTGATGATACCAAGGTAGGCGCGGTGGTGGATGACCTAGGGGGATGGCAGGGGTTGCAGAATGATCTGGCAAAGCTTGAAACCTGGTCAGACACCTGGCAACTGGGCTTTAATGCCAAAAAGTGCAAGGTGCTGCATTTTGGGATGAAGAACCCAAGGAGGAGTTACCAGCTAGGGGAGTGCAGCTAGCCCAGACAGAGGAGGAGAAGGATCTGGGTGTCTCATTACAGGGTCAATGAACAACTCGGCACAATGTGGAAGGCACTTGCAAAGGCCAACAAAATGCTGGGTTGTATTGCAAGGGTATATCCTCGGGAGGAGGAGGTGATTCTGCCACTGTATAGGTCATTAGTTAGACCACACCTTGGTACTGCGTGCAGTACTGGCGTCCGTATCTGAAGAGGGACATTAAGTTACTGGAGGGTGCAGCGCAGAGTGACAAAGATGATCAAGGAGCTGGGGGACTTATATGAGAGGAGGTTGAAGGAGTTGAACATGTACTCACTGGAGGAGAGGAGAGGAGAGACAGGGGTGACATGATTGAAACCTTTAAATACATGAAAGGAATAAACAAGATGGGTACAGAGGGGCTGTTCAAAGTAAGGGAAGGGAGGGACACCAGGTGCCATGATATGAGACTGGAGTGAGGAAGGTTCAGGAGGGAGATGAGGAGACACTTTTTTACAGAGAGGGTGGTGGCTGGGTGGAATGCGTTACCTGCTGAAGTGGTATGCAGTAGAACAGTGGACTGCTTCAAATGAGGATGGGTCAGGACAAGGGGGAGGGTTAATGAAGGGGAAGGGTGGAAGGGAGGGGCAGCTGCAGAATAAGGGGTGCTAGCTGCACATTCGAGCAGACTTGATAGACCTCTAGGCCTTTATCTGCTGGCAAATTTCGTATGTTCGTATTAATCTTTTGTGTGGGACTGTGTCAAATGCCTTGCTAAAGTCTAGGTAGGCCACGTCTACAGCCCCTCCTTGGTCTACTACTTTGGTCACCCAGTCAAAGAAATTGATTAGGTTCGTCTGACATGACCTTCCCGCTGCAAATCCACGCTGCCTTGGGTCCTGTTGCCCACTGGCCTCTAGGTACTCAACAATTCTTTCCTTCAGAAGTGATTCCATCATTTTCCCTACCACAGAGGTCAAACTGACAGGTCTATAGTTTCCTGCCTCCGTCTTGCTCCCACTTTTGTGAAGGGGAATCACATCCGCCCTCCTCCAGTCCTCAAGTACCACACCATCCTCCCATGATTTGTTAAAAAGGGTAGTCAGTGGTGTCACTAGTTCTCCCCTTAATTCTTTTAGAATTCTGGGGTGAGTCCTGTCAGGCCCCACTGCTTTGTTCACCTTCAGTTTTTGGAGTTCTTTCAGAACCCTTTCTTCTGTGAAAGGACTGGGATCGACCCCCCCCCATCCAGAGTGCTTCTGTTAATTGGATTTGGTACCTCCCCCTCCTCCTCTTTTGTGGATACTGAGCAGAAGTATTCATTCAGTATCTCTGCTTTTTTACTGTCTCTCTCTCTGCCCACCCACCGTCCATTCTATTCAGCCTCATTATCCCTCCTTTTGTCATGCTACGCTCCCTAATGTACCTACAAAAGGTTTTATCTACCTTCTTAACTGAATTGGCTATCTTTTCTTCAGTTGGGGCCTTTGCTATGCTGACTGCCTTCCCTGCTTCCTTCTGCCTTACCTGGTACAGTTCTCTGTCCTCCTCCTTCTGTGTTTCTTTATATTTCCTAAATGCTATCTTTTTCTCCCTAACCTTCCCCGACACCTCTTTTGAGAACCATAGTGGCTTTTTCTTTCATTTTGATTTGTTTACTTGCTTCACACAAAGGCTTGTTGCCTCTGTGATGATGTTTCCCCATTGTTGCTCCACCCCTCCTTCTTGCCTGTTTGCTAGTGCTTTTCTAAGGCACGCTCCCATTTTGACAGAGTCAGCCCTCCTGAAGTCCAGTACCCTCACTTTTGTATGGCTTGACTCTGCAGCGGAGTTTATCGTGAACTACACTGTTTGGTGGTCACTTGTTCCCAGATGGCTACCCACTTCTAGATCCGAGATCCTCTCACTGTCCCCATTTGACAGTGCAAGGTCTAAGACTGCTCCCTCCCGAGTGGGCTCCAACACTAGCTGCCTGAGGCATGCCCCCTGCAGGGCATCGAGAATGGCCCTGCTCTTCTGTGTGGCTGCAGCAAAGGTGTTCCACTAAACATCTGGCATATTCAGGTCCCCCATCAACAATGTCTCCCCTTTCTCTGCCATCCTAAGGATGCCTTCTACCATATCCTTGTCCATTCCCTCCCCTGAGATAGGGGTCTATATACAACCCCTGTGCGGATTGTGGTGCCATTTCCAGTCTCTAAGGTGACCCATAGCGCCTCCTCTCCTCCCTGTTTACTCTTTTGTTCCATTGCTTTTATCCCTTCCCTTACATAGAGAGCTACTCCTCCCTCCTCTTCTACCCTCCCTGTCTCTCCTGTAGGTTGTGCACCCTGGTATGTTAACATCCCAGTCATGGTGTCATCTTCGTACATGTGGATACTAGGAGATAAGCAGGCATCAGGTAGGTTATTCAGGAATATGGAAAATAGTACTGGACCAAGTACCGAGCCTTGGGGGACACCAGTGTTGATTGGGAGAAGGGAGGAGAGGAAGCTGCCAACTCTGACAGACTGGGACATGACCATGAGATAGGACCAGAACCAGCTAGTGGCAGATTCGGAGAGCCCGGCCCCAGTCAGCTTGCTGAGGAGAAGGGAGTGGGCAACAGTATCAAAGGCTTTGACTAGATCGATAAAGATGGCAGAGGTGATGAGTCCCTGATCCATGCCTGAGAGAATGGAGTCAGTGAGCTGAAGTAGGGAGGTGGCGGAGTGAGCCTTGTGGAACCCAGAGTGCAAGGAGGTGAAAAAGGAAGTAGAATCAAGGAAGGGGGAGAGCTGTGCCAGAGGCAGGTGTTCTTGAAGTTTAACCAGGATTGGGAGCAGAGATATATATATCCTCAAAGCTGCCTCCACCTGTCTTTGTGCCAACTAGTTGCTGGAAATCTCTCCCTCTCCCCTTACACCTCTCCCACAAACTGAATTTAGCCTCTGCCTCTCACCTCTATAGCACTTCCCACCCTCCTCTGCGAGGCGCCCCCTTACCCAATTACCCATTAGCTCCCTCCCTTGTAGCACTTAGACGAATCCACACTTCCCACCCTCCTCTGCAAGGCGCCCCCTTACCCAATTACCTAGTAGCTCCCTCCCTTGTAGCACTTAGACGAACCCACATCTTTCTTGCCCTGCCCTCTGGGCTCGCAACTGTAGGGCAGCTCTCTCCCTACAGTCCGAGCCAGTCTTCGCTGGTGGTCCTCCGCTGTTTCCTCCCCTCTCTGTGTACCCACTAGTACCCTGCTGGCCTACTACTCTGCTTACTCTCCCCTTGCCTATTACATGACAATCACCCGACTGTGCACTGCCTACGCGCTCTCGGTTACCTGTTAATCTCCTGCCTCCCCATGCTCCCATGTTACCCTGTGGTTTACCGCCTTCCTTTCGTATAGACTATATGCAATGTCCTCTCTATCTTTTAATTCTAGTTGTAGTTGTACTCATGTTTGCTATCTACCTTGTCTATATTGTCTATATTTTGTACTCTGGTCCCACCCTGTATGTGGACAAGTATGCTACCTTGACAATGTACCATGTTCTCTGTATTGAAATCTCTCTGGCCCCATCTGTATTGTGGGCTTGTATGCTACCATGACTATGTACCAAGTATTCTGTATTGTAACCTCCCGGGTCGCACCTGAAAATAGGCATTTGTTGTCTAGTGTGCTTACCTGGTTAACAAAAACAAATAAATAGGGTGAAATTTACCAGGGTTGGAGGGGTCGCCGCCCTTTGGAAGGGGGACAGCAGTGGAGATCTTCCAGGTGTCTGGGAAGGTGGCGAGTGAGCAGGATAAGTTCAAGAGAGCAGCTAGAGGTTGGGCTATAGCATAAGCTGATATGTGAAGCAACTTGGGGTCGAGACCATCAGGGCTTTTACCCGTGTGAAGATTTAGGCTAGTTTTCTAGGTATCATCACTGGGAAGACAGGTTGGTAGGAAAAGGCTGATGAAGAAGGGAGGGAGTGGAGGGGCTGATGAGAGGCAGTGGGGTAGGGAAGCAAGGAGGAAGAGGCACAGGTGGTGAAGAAGTTGTTGAATTCAGTCACACGGGGGCAGAGACAGTGAGGTCACCTACCTTTAGAACAGGAGGGGGAGGTTGGTTAGGGGGAAAAGAATAAAGCAAGAACAACCTTCCAGACTTTGGAGGGATTGCTAAGGTTTTCATGACAGGAGGAGTTGGACTTCTCCGCTTTGGCAAGGCAGATAAGCCTTGGTGCAAGCGCTGCGGAGGGAATGATACTTAAGCAAATCCCTAAGAGCTCCAGAAGCTTTATGTCCCACCCATGCCTGGTCACAGGCATGCTGACATGCTAGAAGCTCGGCAGAGACTCAGGAGAGGTGATTACCACAGAGGTGATTGCTTTCTCAGTGCCATTCAAATGAGATCTTTCTTCTTACAGTCCCTGTGGACTGAGATTAGTATAGCATTCTGACTTAGACCCACGCAAGTGGTTTCTAGAGGTATAGCTGTTTACATCAGTTAAAACAACTGCAAACTTTAGAATATGAGTCACTTCAGCAATTCACCAGCTTTACCCTCAGTTGCCTTATGCACTGGTTGGCGAGTAGGATAAAAAAAAAAACAGAATGAATGTTACGTCATCCTTTTACTTTTGCACAAATACAGCTTCTGAAAGTCAGTCAGGGGCAGTGGCAGCACTACCGCTATGACACAAATGATAAGGGTTCAGGAAGAGTCAGTGTTGCTGAAGGGCTAGCCAGGGGAGAAGGATGGAGCATTCCAGAAGACGCTCTCCTCGGGGAGACAGGGTTCCCAGACTCCCCTATGATACCACCACCTGGGTGACCACAGGTAGAAGTGCAAGAAAGAAGGGATGCTGACAAGACACTGAGGAAATTCCCCTACTCTTTATTTATTTAAATTTTGGTATCCGGGTAGGCCCACTGAGACTTTGACAGTCCCTTTTTCAGGGGCGAACCAGGATTAGTTACATGTACCTAGAGGGGAAAAGAAAAACAATGCTTTTATTGTACTACAGTATATGATACATTGATCATGTATGCGTGTTGCAGAGATAGACATTGCTACAGTTGACATAGGTGAGTTTACGTACGAACAACCTTGTTAGTTACACACATTCATGAGTAGATAGTAGACGTAAATGCAGTTCAGAACATTATGTCCTTCCTTACTGTTCCTCCCTCCTTTTTTGTCTGCATTTACGTGAGGCATCCCCCTTTAGCAGAGGTGCCTTTATGGGTTGCAGCACCTGCAATGAGACCCACTGCTTAGATGTAGTTTTAACCCTTTCTTGTAACCCCAAGAGAGGTGCAGTCCTGCAGCTCTCTCGGGAGATTGTTCCAGAGTTTGGGAGGGTTATTTTAGGTGCCCGTTGTCCCATAGTTGATTTGGCTCTTGGGGGTTCTAGCAGCTTGCGTTCAGTTGACCTGAGCTTCCTCCTGTTTGCTTTTGGGGCTAACAGATTTCTCAGGCTCGGTGGGGCATCAGGTTGCTGCAATTTGAAAGCTAGGCACAGGGAGGGATAGGCAAGTCTCGCTTCAAGGGGTGGCCAGTTTAACGCTTGTAGTACATCGCAGTGGTGCTCCATTCTTTGCGCCCCGGCGGCGAAACAGCTGATTCTGTGGTACAGAATACTCAGATGCGCATATTCCCTTGCCCTCAGTCCTTGAAGCATTGTTGTACCATAGAACAGGATGGGAATGATAGTCCCATTGCTGACCACAATCCTGGTTTCTTTAGTCAGGTAGGAGCTTAGTCTGTACAGTAGCCCAAGTTTTTGGTTTACTATTGTTGTTAGGTGGACTATGTGTTTCCTGAAAGAGATTTCCTGGTCAATGAACATTCCCAAATATTGTCCACCACTTCGATCCCTGTTCCATTTGAGGTAGAAAGTGATAGATGATTAGCCTGGTGTGGGTCAAGCTTTTTGGGGCCAAAGAGTATGGCTTTAGTCTTTTTGCTGTTTAGGACCAGCCTGTTTGCCTGGAACCAGTCTTCTAGCATTGAGAAATCTTGTTGCAGCTTTGAGTTTAGTAATTCTGAGTCCTTGCCGATTCTGTACAGTACTGCATCGTCCGCATATAGCAAGACCTTTGCGCCACTGCAGTTTAGGGGTAGGTTGTTGATGAATAAGGAGAATAACATAGGGCCTAGAATAGAACCCTACGGAACTCTATCTGACACTGGACGCTCATCTGATCAAGTGTGAGGAGGAGGACCATGTAAAAGCATCTATCCTAAATAGATACTTCTGCTCAGTATTTACTGAAGAGAAGGTAGGGCAGGGCCCACAGCTCAGCACCATGGACACAGGGGGGAGGGAGGAGTGCACTAATCCCTTCACAAAAGAAAGGGTCCTACAAGAGCTTGATAAGCTCAGGGTGGACAAGGCAAAGGAACCTGATGGCATACATCCCAGGGTACTAAAGGAGCTAAGGACGGAACTAGCAGAGCCATTATCAGTACTGTTTAGTGAGTCTCTGAGCACAGGAGAGGCCCCAGAAGACTGGAGAAGGGCTCATGTGATCCTGCTCCACAAGAGTGGTAGCAGGGTGGAGGTAGTGAACTACAAACCAGTCAGTCTTACCTCAGTAGTGGGCAAGATTATGGAGGCACTCCTTAAGGAAAGGATAGTGCAACACCTGGAATCCATAGGAGCACACAATCCAAGACAGCATGGGTTTACAAAAGGAAGGTCCTGTCAAACTAATCTCATAGATTTCTTTGACTGGGTAACCAGAGTGGTGGACCAAGGGGAGCAGTTGATGTCGCCTACCTTGACTTCAGCAAAGCTTTTGATACTGTTCCACATAGAAGATTGATTAATAAGCTGGGTAGGCTCGGGGTTGGTCAGAAGTTGGTCAACTGAGTGGCAAACTGATTGACGGACAGAAAACAGAGAGTGGTGGTAAACGGTATGCAGTGAGAAGAGATGCAAGTCACAAGTGGGGTACCTCAGGGATCAGTCCTGGGGCCAGTCCTCTTCAGTATCTTCATCAGTGACATTGCAGATGGACTGGAGGGTAAGGTTCGTCTGTTTGCAGATGACACCAAGATCTGCAGCAGAGTAGATGATCCAGATGGGGTGGGCAGAATGAGAATAAATCTGGATAAACTAACAAAATGGTCGGATGGGTGGCAACTGGAGTGTAACGCAAAGAAGTGCAAGATCATGCACATAGGGAAGAGATACCCAGAAGCCACCTATAGACTGGGAGGGGAGTTGCTGGCAGTCACAAGGGAAGAAAGAGACTTGGGCGTCATCATTACAGATGACCTGAAATCAACCAAGCAGACCACTAAAGCAGTAGGTAAGGCTAGAGAGATGTTGGGGTGTATTAGTAGGGGTATCACAAGTCAGAAGAGGATAATAATCCCTCTTTACAAGACACTGGTTAGGCCCCATCTGGAGTACTGTTTGCAGTACTGGAGGCCACACCTTCACAAAGACATTAACCAAATTGAGGCAGTCCAGAGAAGGGCAACCAAAATGGTGCGGGGACTGCATGAGAAAACATATGAGGACAGATTAATGGAGCTCAATATGTATACCCTAGAGCAAAGAAGGGAGAGAGGTGATATGATCGAAACATTCAAACCCCTTAAGGGCATTAACGAGGTGAGAGTCTAACGTTTCAATATAAGAAAAATAGCAGGACAAGAGGACACAGCATGAGATTAGAGGAAGGCCGATTAAAGGGTAATGTGAGGAAGTTCTTTTTCACAGAAAGGGTGGTGGCTACATGGAACGGCCTACCTCAGGAAGTAGTGGGTATGAATACAGTGCAGGGCTTCAAACAGGCATGGGATAGGCATAAGGGAGCAATACAGATGAGTACAAATAGATAGGCCATTGGCAGAGCAAAGGCCGATGGCACATTCATAAGGCAGAAAAAGAAATGGGTAGACTGGATGGGCCTTGTGGTCCTTATCTTCTGTCACCTTCTATGTTTCTATGATTTAGCACCGTTCCACCGGACCATATGCGTCCTGTCGTGGAGGTAACTGGAAAGCTATTTTAGGGCCAGTGTGTCAAACCCTAGGCCACTCAGTTATCCTAGGAGCAGCTTGTGGTTGACTAGGTCGAATGCCTTTGTTAGATCAATGAAGACTGCTTCAAGGAGTTTGTTTTCGTCCAAAGCTTCGTGCACATCAGTGATGAAGTTTACTAGTGCCGTATTAGTGCAGTGTTCTCTTTCTGAAACCATGCTGTTGGTCTGTTTGCAGGTTGTGCATTTCCAAGTACTCATTGACCTATTTGTAGACCACCTACTCAAGTAACTTGCTTAGGGTGCAGAGAATGGAGACTGGTCTGAAATTTTCCACATCCTCCTGCGGCCCACTTTTGGGAAATGCAGTCACAAGAGCCACCGTCCACCTTCTTTGGTAGGGGGTGCTGCTTGTTATCTTGCTGGTCTACAAGATGGCCATCCCCGGAGGTGAAGAAGCTGGAATTGGAACTGCTACAAGCCGTGCTACTATTCCCAAAGCCTGTGGCATGATTGCTGCATTACCAGAACGCAAGCAGTCATGAACAACAGAAGAGAACATGGAAATTACACCTGAATTTGTGCAGGTTTCCTTACCTATGGATGCTGAGGAAATCAAGATGGAAACAGAGGAGAGTCCTGTAGCCCAGGATGCCAAGTCACTGCTTGCCAATGGAATGTCAGCCAGCAAGGCTCATCTACTTGAGCTCCTGAATGAAGAACACATAAAAATCACTTTGGAGAGGCAGACAAAGCTTAATGCAAGTCCCAGGGCTGGACTCGCTGATCCTTCAATGACAATGACAGTGTCAGACATCAAAGGTGCTACAGCGGGTGATCAACTAGGATTATGGAGAGGTCATCTCAAGTTAACCTCCCCCCAGCAAGGAAAAAGCAGTGTCTGGTCGACTGAGTCGGCACATCCAGGCACAGCTCCGAGCGCAACAGAGATAACAGCAGCTGCCAGGGACAAGGCCGAAGCAATGTGGTGCATCCTTCTTGCAGTCCGCAATGTGTGCAGCTCATGGCAGAAGCTAGAAACAAGAGCACAGTGGCAGCAAGCCCTGGACAAGTGCAAATGGATACCTCTGGACTACCAGGATCATCAGAGACTGCTACTACTGAGGTACTATATGTAACTGCACCTATTATTACTGACTCTTTGGTGCTCCCAATACCCCTATTTTGCAGCCTAATGACTGTGTCTCGGGCAGCATGAAGTGTAGTCCTCCTGTCAGTGCCTCTTAAATGTGGAAATCACGTTCCTGAAGTGCATAAGCATTCTGCACAAAGTGAAAACCTTTCCCTAGGATCTCCCGCTCTAATTACACCCAGGCCACTTGAACAGGTCTCTGCCTGTACTCCCCTATGCCTGATATGGTGGATGTAGCAGGAGCAAGGGAGGTACAGGCACATGAGATGGATTCTGCAGACGCTGGGGGAAGTCCTGCGGGTGTGGGGAACCCCCTACAAATTCCCAGGCCTTAGAATACACCGATTATGGCCCATCAGTGGCTGCTCAACCTGATCCAGGTTCATGCCACTGAGAGGAAGGGGGGAATGAAAAACCCAGGAACTACACCAGAACAAGCATGGTAAAATTAATGAGAAGACTCTGACCCAGGCCCTCATTTTCACATGGCAAACTTGTTCCCCTTCTACGGGGAGCCTGTGTAATGCAGAAAGGTGGTGCACCTAAAATATAGTGGCAGTTTAAATCCTACTGGAGAAGATGAAGGACATACAAGTAATTCCAGATGTTAACTTACACAAGTTCAGTAAGAACAGGCAAGCACTCACAAGGAAGAATGGCTTTTGACGCTGTAGTAATTTTTAAGGTTCACATTATTTTGTGCTCACTGGTAAAGAACTTATAAGTACATCAGACATTAACCAGAGGAACCAAAACACCCTGGCACTTTGAGGGCTGAAACCTCTTCATAGGGAGTTTAAATCCTATATCTGACAGGGTTTATGTCATTAAGACTCTTGAGGGGTGTTTGTTGCAGCAGATTTTTATGCTGCGATTCATGTTTCAGGGGAGGCTGTGTTTAATGTGAGCTTTACCATGGCTCTTGAAAAATTCTGGGTTAAATATGAAACACTGAAAGACTACCCCCCGCCCCCCGGTCACCCTTTGGAGCAATCCCCTTGACCAAACCCACCATCATGGTCATTACGATTCCTTTCGTAAGTAGGGGGTGAATATTTTCAATATTCTCTACTGGCATTACAAAAGATGCAAGGTACTAGACCGCCCATCCCCTATTATTGGCAGCGAGCTGATGTGGACGGTGGAGCTGGGGGGTGGAGGGTGGAAGTTCCGTGTCAAGTTCCAGCAAACTAATACTGGTTTTTGCCATATCCCAGGTAGCTTACTGCAGGGTTTGTCACAAATGTCATGGACTAGGCTCCATGTTGGACAGGCCTACATGCAATTTATGTTTGAGTGCAGTCATGTTAGCCTTCAGTGCCCCAATTCTCTAAAATGTAATCTTTGTGAGAAGGATGGCCATTCTTACCATCAGCATCTCTGGGGTGCCCACAACAGAATGGATGGCCTTGATCAGGAGAGTCTTATCATCAGGGACCAGGCCCAGGACAGAGAACCCCCTCCACCCCCACAAAAGGTTGTAGACATTGTACCAGGGCAAGCTTCACTGCTGTATAGTGTTTTTCTTGATACCACCTTTGAATTATAAACATTTATGCCCTGCAGACCCCAGCTACATGAGTTGCACTGTTTAAATTACAGTAATTCAACTTTTTCTTCATACTAGCAGGATAACAACACAGGATGATTTCAACTGCGAGTTATACAAAGCTGATAAAGGGGGCTCTACTGAGAAATCCTAAGCAAAATCCAAAGAGTCATCACCTTCTGAGCCCTCAGACAGATCCACTAAATGTACCGTGCAGATGTGGTCTGATGTTTGAGATCTTTTCAGTTTCTGTTGCAACAAGCCATTCTTAAGCACAAGTTTGGCTGTAGCATACATAACCTTTAACAAAGAGCCCACAAACCACTTCATAAATGATTAACCATGTTCATGCATATTTCTAATGAACTGACCCAAGGGGTCAATCCATCATGCTTTTTGTTCGTAACTGGCACAGTTTTTATAAGCCATGCTAAGGCTATGTTGACTGTGTACAGTGTTACTTCCCTTGAGATGGAAGAGCTAGGACGCTATGCTGCAGCATGAAAAAACAGGTTACTCAACTGTAACAGCAGTTCTAGGAGTGGTATATGATGTTCATCCACACTTTCTGGCAGTTGCCTTTCCCTTTAAGACTCCACCAGAACATCTTCAAACTGGCTCCTCCACCCACCCACCCGGTGGTAACCTCAGCTCCACCCTGAGATGCCAGATCTTGCCCGCTGGAAACAGTACTGTGTGCCACAGCCAGGGAGGTCGGGTGGGTCCTTGTGGATGAATGTCATATACCATTCATAGAATTACTACTACAGGTGAGTAAGCTATTTTTCTAGGGACCTGGATGTGATGTTCTATCCACACTTTCTGGCAGACTCCTAGCAGTTCTCTGGGAGGAGGGGGCAAGGCCCACACCCCCTACTTGGAAAACAGAGATTCGAGAACTGAGGCCCCAAAACCAACATCCTGGCATGACTTAAGATCGATGTGGTAGTGGGAAATGAAGGTGTGTGCTGACCTCCAGATAGCAACCCTGCAGATTTCCTGGATAGGGATGTCCCTGGAAGCAGCCACTGAGGCAGCGACATGACGGGTGGAATAAGCCCCAAGCCCAACGGGATGCTCCCTACCTGCCAATCTATAGCAGAGGTCAATACAGGAAACAATCCACCTGCCAATTGCCCGCTTAGCTGACGGTCTGCCAGGTGCAGCTTCAGCGTAGGTGACAAAAAGATGGCGAACCTCTCCCTGAACTCCAGCCGTGTGCTCCTTGTAATAGGGGAGTGCTCACCGCAGGTCCAAAGTATGGAGCCTGTGCTCAGCCTCCGAAGTTTTCACCTTGAGGGTTGTCGACCAAAGGCCTGACTGAGAGAGGCACCACAGATTGTCAAGGATACTAGCCACTGGACAGGACAGAGGGTCCAGCCCACTGCCCTGGCACAAAATGGAGAACTTTTTCCATTTGAACGCATAGCATTTTCTGGTCAGCTCCTTCCAAAATTCCTCAACTACAGTGAGAAGATCTTCAGAGACCCAAAGCTTGAACTCTAGCCGCTCAGGAACCAGGCTATCAGGTGCAGGGATTGAAGGTCCAGATGGAGTACCTTCCCCTGACTGATGGAGTGCAGGTCTGTGCAGAGAGGAAGACGCCACGGGAACCTGCTGCTGAGGCTGAGGAGACTGGATACCAAAACTGGCATGGCCAGTCTGGGGCCACCAGGATCACCAGTGCCTTGTTCCTCCTGGCCCCGAGTAACACTTTGTGGATCAAGGGAAGTGGAGGGAAGGTATAGAAGAGGACTGGGATCCAGGGTCTCAAGAAGGCATCCCCCTGCAGCATTCCCTGCTGAGGGGGGGCAGGCACAATACAGCCTCAGTTTTGCATTCTCCCTGGGGGCAAAAAGGTACACCTGAGGGATGCCCCACTGAGAGAATAGACAGTGTACTACCTCTGGGTGGAGAGACCACTCATGAGATGCCTCACCCACCCAGCTGAGGGCACCCACCAGCTGGTTGGAGACACCGGCCACATGGATGGCCAAGAGATTGGCCTCCAGGCTGTGCACAAGGGTCCACAAGTGGAGAGCTTCCTTGCACAGAGGCAGAGAGTGCGTCCCGCCCTGCTTGTTGAGGTAGTACATGGTCATGGTGTTGTCCATCTGGACTTGGACCATGTGACCCTGAATTTGAGGAGCAAAGGCAGTCAGTACTAGCTGAACTGCTCGGCACTCCAGCCAGATGATGTGGCATCAGGACTCCTCAGTGGTCCAGAGCCCATGGACTCTGTGTTCCCTCAAGTGGGCACCCCAGCCCGTGAGTGAGGTGTCGGTTGTCAGGATGACCATTGACTCTGGGTGGAAAAACATGATTACTTCCTGCAGATGTTACAGGAATAACCACCACTGGAGAGCATCCCACATCCGCTGGGTCACAGTGACCAGCTGGTCGAAGTGACCCCTGCGCTGAGACCACTGGCTGGCCACCTCCCACTGCAGAGAGCACATTCTACAGCGGGCCCATCGGACCACGCTGGTGCAGGCCACCATGTAACCAAGCAGGCGTAGGAAGTCCTGGGCAGGGAGCAATTACCCAACCAGAAATTATCGGGCAAAGGAGGAGAGAGTCTCCACCCTGCCCGCCGGGAGCCGAGTCCTGACTCTGCAAGAGTTGAGCTCTGCCCCCAAAGACGCTGATCACCTGCGAGGGCACGAGTTCAAACTTGGCCCTGTTGACCAGAAGGCCAAGAGAGATGCAGATCTGGAGGGCCAGGTCCATGGACCACTCCATCTCCTACTTGGAGGGACCCGCAATCAGCCAGTCATCCAGGTAAGGGTAAACTCTGACCCGTCAACACCTCAGGTAAGCCGCCACCACTGCAATGCACTTGGTAAAGACCCTGAACGCTGTGGACAGATCGAATGGCATGGCCTGGAACTTGTAGAGGGTTCCCTCTGCTTGGAAGCGAATGAACTGTCTGTGAGACGAACGGATCAGGACATGAAAAAATGCATCCTGAGATCCATGAAGCAGAACCACATGTTTTGCTCCAGTGATGGTATAATCTGAGAGAGAGAGAGTGACCATCCTGAAAGTGCATGACTTGAGGAACTTGTTTAGGTTGTGCAGATCTAGAATAGGGCACAAGCCCCCTGTCCATTTTAGCACCAGAAAGTACCTGGAGACAAACCCTGGTGTACCGGAAGATCCGCAACAGGAACCACGTCTTCCTTGCAGAGGAGCCGGGCAATGTCGTCCCTTAGAGCTGACAGAATGTCTGCGGACACCACGTCCTTCCCTTAAGATGGAAGAGCTAGGGCGCTATGCTGCAGGATGAAAAAATAGGTTACTCACCTGTAACAGTAGTTCTAACAGTGGTATATAATGTTCATCTACACTTTCTGGCAGTTGCATTTCCCTTTAAGACTCCACCGGAACATCTTCAAACTGGCTCCTCCCACCCACCCAGGTGGTAACTCCCTCAGCTCCACCCCAAGACGCCAGATCTTGCCCACTGGAAGCAGTAGTGTGCGCCACTGCCAGGGAAGGTCCGGTGGGTCCTTGTCGATGAACATCATATACCACTCCTAGACAGTACTGTTACAAAAAAACTTACTGTAACAGTAGATCTTCGAGGAGTGTCTCTTGCAATAGGTCATTACTTTTGGGAGTTTCCAGCAGAGGTCGCTGTGACACGGCAGCTCTTCTAGCAGTTTTGTACCAGGGACCGCCCACACATGACATCATCTTCCAGCTTCCTATATAAATGTGGGTGGTCCCGGGTATCCTCAGTTCCCCAGCCGGATTCAGCTCGAAAAGCGAGGACCGAGGGGAAACCGAGGTACCAAGTAGTTCCAACCCAAAGTCTTGGACCAGAATTTGCTCTCTTAGAGAAGGAGGGGGATGGAGGGCGGGATCATACCTACTACAAGAGACACTCCTCGAAGATCTACTGTTACGGTAAGTTTTTATGTAACTGTACTATCTTCCATGGAGTGGTCTCTTGCAGTAGGTCATTACTTTTGGGAGAATCCCAAGCAGTTATGTCCATGTGCGAGGACAATTATGATAGGAGACCTTGTAGGACTGCATGGCCAAAGGCCACCCTACG
Source organism: Neoceratodus forsteri (assembly GCA_016271365.2). Classification (NCBI taxonomy): domain Eukaryota; kingdom Metazoa; phylum Chordata; order Ceratodontiformes; family Ceratodontidae; genus Neoceratodus; species Neoceratodus forsteri. The sequence continues at coordinate 1,147,421,669 of CM057450.1, read as the reverse complement.
TCATGAGGCAATATTCAGATTGTAATGCCCTGTGAATGTATGAATTGTGGACCAGGTAGCTGCATTGCAGACATCCAGAATGGAGGCTCCTTTAAAACAAGCCGCAATAGTTGCCATAGCTCTAGTGGAATGGGCTTGGATAGGTCCCGGTAAAGTCTTGTTGTACTTTTTGTAACAAAAGGTAATACAATTCACCAACCAGGAAAAAAAGGTTCATTTAGCAATTGGAAGCCCTTCTCTTCCAGAGACAAAAGTGATGAATAATTGAGACATTTTCCTAATCGACTGAGTACAATTAGTGTAACAGCATAGTATACGATGGACATCTAAAGTATATAAGAGATGTTCACCTGGATTGGAGTACACAGTGTGGTAGACTGGAAGCTCCAAGGACTGATTTAAAGTATGTTCAGAGACTACTTTAGGGAGGAAGGAAGGGCTGGTATGAAGGATCACCCTATCCTTGTGGAAAATCAAGTATGGTTCCTGCACCTGAGGGCATGAAGCTCGGAAATACGGCGAGCTGAAGTGATAGCCACTAGAAATAACATTTTCCATGAAAGGAAATGGAGGTCACAAGTAGCCACTGGATCGAGTGACTCGAGGGTCAATTTTTCTATCATAAAATTGAGATCCCAGCTGGCCCAGTGGCACTGAGGGTTGAAGTGCTGGACGCCATGCCGGCGACCCGGGTTCGGGAACAAGCTCGGGGAGCTGGGGGGGTGGCAGGGGAGGGAGAGGATCGAGCATCCGGAGGACTGCTCTCCTGTCTCTGGGGAGGGTTCCAGGGGCAGCTTGGTGTCCTAGTGACCCCGACAGAGATCGGGAGTATTACAGGATCACCAGCTCAAGTTGTAAAGGGTCGGGAAGTGCGGCAGACATCAGCAGGGCAGCCGTGCGCAGACGTCATTGCTCATCACCTCCCCAGGGCAACAAAAAAAGTGAAAATATCCCCATCCATGGGGACAGGTGATGGAACCACCACTTGCCGCCACACTCCACCTGCCGGACTCTATCCACCCCTGGGCCAAGCCCAGCCCAGCCTGCCAAATTGTAGCTACAGCGCCCTGGGAGAAAAGGGAGGCCCTATCTCAGGGGCCTTAGAACCAGGGGATCGCTGGCTGGTGCTAGGGCTGGAGAGCCTGGGCCTGAGGCACAGCGACGAAGCAGGTGGATGCCTGAGAGAGTCCCCCGTGAGTGCGGAGTACAAACAGAGTTAAAGAAAATAAAAATTGAAATCCCATAGAGGAGTGGGTCTTCTGATGGGAGGCTTAATATGTATCATTCCTCTCAAAAACATCTTGGCTAAATGATGTTGGTACAGTAGTCGATCATCTAGAGGTTCATGAAATGCCTAGATGGCGACCAGGTGGACTTTGATGGAGAAGTAACTTAAACCTGACTCCGATAATGAGGACAAGTAGTCTAAAACCTTCGTCAGTGGACAAAAGTAAGGGTCCAGTGAGCGAGAAGCAGACCATATGGAAAAGCATTGCCTCTTGTGGACTTGGCACGACCTCGAAAGTCACCTTTGTTAGTGTCCTTATATTTTCCAACTCTTTTGGAACAGGAGGAATATTGAGTATGGTAGATGCCACGTACCATATGAAGGGTTCTGCCTGATGCCTGTAGGTCATCTAATAGTGTTTGAGTACCAGGTCCAAACAGCTGGACCCATTGAAGGGTGCATTAGCTACTTTATGTTGTATGTCTGGTGCAAAACCTGAAACATGAAGCCAAGCATGGCGACGCAAAGAAACACCAGTAGCTGAGAGTCAGGCTGAGGTATCTATGGCATCATATGCTCACAACCCCTGCTAAATATACCCAGGGCACTCACATGAGTCGGGAAAGCTGCCTTTGGATTCGCACTCCCATCAATATGGAATAAAACCCCAAAAATACTTAAGCTAAAAACCCCAGTAAGTACCCTTTTGTTCAAAAGGCTTTACCGTGATGGCATTACGGAAATTTGCAACTGCTTTACTAGACACTAACTAACCTCCCTCCCTCAAATGGCGCCGCAAATGGCGGCCCCCCAGCTGAAATGTGTGCCTCTGCCTCTAGCATGCCCACCAACAGATCCACAGGATTTATTGCCGAACTCCCATATCTTATTCTTTGACACTCTGAACAGCTGCAGTCTGATTCTAGTACGTGCTACTGCACTTGGGGATAATTATCGTCCTTTGCCCAAAAAAATATTCGGGCCCTCGTCCATCCAACACCTTCCTCTGCCCCAACCTCCAGGACCTTCCCAGTTATGCCCCTCTTACTTTATTCCTCCTCTTACACTTAGTACAATGGCAGCTTTTCTCCTCCATATGTCGCCGCGTTTTGGGGCAAAAATCGCTTTGTCACCTTTCGTACGGTCCTCCGCCCTCTCAATCCCTCACTCTGCTCTAACAAGTGGGTCCTCTTCGTTTGTGCCCCTATTCCCCACCTCTCCCTACATTATGCGCTTGATATCTTCTATCTGGTATGCCTATCCTCTCCCTAACATTTCCCACTACAAAATGCACAGTTTTTGGGCTTGGATCCAGCACAAGTTCATTATCCACGACTCCTTGTAGTTCTATGTTCAATGTATATTGCCTGTAAATGTGCATTTTTACTATAATAGCAGCTATTTTTACTATTTGTACTATTGTAACTTGTCTTTCTGTATTATTACTATAGGACCACAGGTCCACCTTGTAAATGAGCTTGCTCAATGGTGCCTGCCTGGATAAATAAAGATATTGATTGACTGACTGATTGATATCCCAACCGAGTAGGTGGCGGGAGACAGAGTTGCTAGTTGACACTGTTGCCAATAACTTTTCTTTTTCCTTTGAAGAAGGGAGTTTAATAATGAGTTTGATGGCCGAAGCCCCAAGGGTACGCTGGTATTTAACCATATGTCCCATATACTGTAGTTTAAGATTCAAATATTCATGATACCTGAGGCAAACATCTCCCCCAAGTAGTCAATTCTTCAGGATTTTTATCAGGTGGTAAGGAACTCATGTGTTTGGGTCTTGTAATACGATCATGAGCGGCAGTAATGACCACTGAATTCACGTCTGGGATGGTGGATAGAAAGGGGTGATCCAGGGGAGCCTGATATAAGTGGTCTGCTTTTCAGGAAACAGCTGTAATAGCTGAAGGCTGATGCCAGGCAGCTAGCATGGCATTCTGATAGGTTGGAATCAGTAGGGGTACCACTAAGGCCGGCTCCTCTGGCATCTCAAGATATTCTATGTAGAGAAAAAAAGTATCTGAAGACCAGCCACTAAGTTCATCATAAGAAATGTAGTTTTATTTTGATATTTTCTTAGAACACCATGATCCCCTAGGTACACCCAATACTGGGCTTCCTCAGGGGCTTAGGATCTTGTGTTTCCCTAAATCAATTTTTTCATTACTGGCTTTAGAACAACTAGGATTCAGTTTCCTGTTTGTTTCTAGCTTCAGATTATAACTTTTTTTTTTTAACTGAAACAAGTTACAGCCACTTGCAGTCTGTGTTTAGTTTCATTTCAGACCGCCCAGGGGTACCATTCCAAACTTCCCTTCACTCAGATTTCTAGCATTATAATGTTCATTTCTTACCTAAGCTGAATACCATCTGGTGCAGTTTCAATTCAACTGGGAAGAGTCACTGGTAGTTCAGGTTCATCTAACAAATAGTCTTCCACATTAGGAGGAGGAGACCAGGGAGGCAGTATATCCCTGTCACCGTGAAATCGTTTAGGCAGAGGAGACTGAGACTTTAGAGGATCATCCAGCTCTCCTGGGTCAGAGGGCTGGGAACAGCACATGGCATGCAAGACGTGCTTTACTACCTTGGTGATGTCCCGTTCTTGAGAAAGGGGAGGGGGGGTGAGTAGCAGGGCAGGGTGAGAAACAATTGGGGGTGATAGAGGGGATGGGACAGGTAGTATCAGCTGGTCTTGCCCCTGGGTAGTATAAACCAGGGTCCCGGTCTCAGTCCGCTTGCCCCCTGTAAGAGGCCACCTGTGAGGGTGGAGGGGCATTGAATAAGGCAAAAGCCATGGGTTTGCTTTGGGGAATGCCGGATCTCATCCGACGAGCCTGTAGAGTTGTTTTCACTGAAAATGTCAGATGCCGTCGATGGAAGAGGAGCCCCCATCGATGAAGCAGCCATGTATTTGGTTGTTTAAGACGCTGGAAAGCATCATCAATGAGAGGGTATCAGCCCTCGTTGACGGAACAGGCACAGCCTGCACAGCATTTAAACCGCTTGGAAAGCAATTGGCTGATGAGAGGGTATGAGCCTCATCGATGAAGAAGTTGTAGATGACACCACGACAGAGGAGCACCAGAAACGGTGGCCATCGACGGGTGACGCAGCAGGGAGTGAGAGGAGGGCTTTTCCCTCTCCTTCTTCTGCCGAGAACGAGAACCAGAGCTGGGGGAGCCCTTGATATGAGCCCCCAGGTTCTCTAATAGAGACATTTTCTGCTCCATTAAAAGATGTTGAATTTCCAGCAACTGTCATCGACGAGTTGCTTGGTTAAACTCCTGACAAGAGCTGCACGAATTGGTGTCGTGTGTGGGTCCCAGACACCTTACACGAGCTATATGGTTGTCAAAGCGGTATATCTTCCTACCGCAATGGCAGGAACGAAATCGAGCTTGTTTGTTTGAAGAATCTTTAAACATTCGCTTTCAAAATCAATTCTAATCAATGACTGCTACACAAGTTGAACTAACTGCTGTGAGTCAAGACGGCGGAAATGAACTAGGATATCAGGGACCGCCACACATAGGAAGCAGGATATGATGCCAAGTGTGGGCGGTCCCTGGTACAAAACTTTTAGAAGAGCTGCCGTGTCACAGTGACCTCTGCTGGAAAATCCCAAAAGTAATGACCTACTGCAAGAGACCACTCCATGGAAGATCTACTGTTACAGGTGAGTAGGCTGTTTTTCTAGGGACCAGGATATTATATTCTATCCACACTTTCTGGCAGACTCCAAGCAGTTCTCTGGGAGGAGGGGGCGAGGCCCACACACCCCCACCTGGGAAACAGAGACTGGAGAACTGAGGCCCCAAAACCAGCATCCCTGCATGACTCATGATCGAAATGATGGTGTGTGCTGACCTCCAGGTAGCAGCCCTGCAGATTTCCTAGATAAGGACGTCCCTGGAAGCAACCACCAAGGCAGCAACACGGTGGGAGGAATAAGCCCTATGCCCTACGAGAGGCTCCCTACCCGCCAACCTATAGCAGAGGTTGATGCAGGAAACAATCCACCTGCCAATCGCCTGCTTAGCTGCCAGTCTGCCAGGTGCAACTTCAGCGTAGGTGACAAACAGCTGGCAAACCTCTCCCCGAACTCCAGCCGTGCACTCCTTGTAAGAGGTAAGCACTTGCCGCAGGTCCAAAGTATGGAGCCTGTGCTCAGCCTCCGAGGTGTGCCCCTTGTTAAGTACCTGTGGGGCACGGGCTTGGCAAGGAGGGTACTGCTCAAATTCCAGAAGCAGACCCTGACTGACCACTTTGAGAACCCACCAGTCTGTGGTGACAGCGGACCAGGTGGAAAGGAAGTGGTGGAGCCAGCCCCACACAGGAGAACTCAGGGGTGGCATGAGGGAGGCACCCCTCATCCTGTCACTGGGTAGGCTTGGAGGTGGGGGAGGGCCTGGCTGAGGAACCACCGGAGCCTCATCCTCCAGGCTTGCGGACGACTGGCCACTGACTTCGGCCAAGGTCGCCAGGCATGAGCCTGCTGCCCAGCTTGAGGCTAGGGTGGTTTGGCCACAAGAGTGGAGATGAACCAAAAGGGCTTCTTCTTCTTCTTCTTCTTCTGTTGTTTGGAGCCCTTGGGGTCCCTCTGGGTGGATGCGGCCCCAGGCCCGAACAGGTCGGTGCTCAGGAAAGGGACATCTGCCAGCTTGTGCTGGGTATCTGTCGTGAAGGTCGAAATCTGCAGCCAAGCCTTGCAGCACATGGCCACTGCAGCTGCCACAGAACGGGCACAGGAGTCCCCAATGTCCATGGCTGTCTGGAGCTGTTGCTTAGCCACAGCCCCACCCTGATCCCGGACCTGTTTGACCATGGCCTGGTGGTCCGCCGGAAGATGAGGGAGCACCTCATCCAAAGCATGGGAGAAGTGGGCCATCAGGAGGTCCGAGTTCGCCTGACGAAGACCAAGCGAAGAGGCAACATAGACCTTTTTCGCCGAATGGTCCAGTTTCACAGACTTCTTATCAGGTGGTTTGGCAACATCCCCCACGTCACCGGAGCACCTGAACACAGATTCGGCCACCAAGCCCTCAGCTGAGGGATGTTCTGTGAATCCCAAAAGGGAGCCTGTAGGGACTGCATACTTGTGGGCCATCCGAGCCGATGGCACTGGGCAGAAGGCGGGTCACTGCCAAAGTGCTAAGGCAGGGCCAAGACTGACCTCTATGACCAGGTAGGCTTCCCCAGAAGAGTCACCACGGTCCAAGATCTCGGTAAGAGGGTACTGAGCCCTTTTCTGTACAGGCTCCATCTTCAGACCCATGGATTCCAAGACCCATGGATTCCAAGATCAGGTGAATAAGGCCCATGAAGGAGGTAGCGCCTTCATCCGTTAAGAGACACCAAGCTGACTCCATGTCCTCGAGACGGGAGTGTAAGGAGGAACCTTCCGACTCTGAGGAGTCGTTGAAGAGGGGTTGACTGCCTGAATCCTTGTTGACCCTCCATGGACAGTCAGGGGTGACGGTGACTGACAGCCAATGGGGAAGACCTGATGCTGGCTGAGACTACTTGGTCGGAGCACCGGATTTCAACTGTTTATGTGTCAGCTCCACCAGAATCGATGGAGATATCAGAGTAGGCTGAGCCAGGACCAGTTTGGTCGGCGTCGGCTTCTGCGGCAAAAGCCAAGTGATGGCCAGGGCAGGTGCCAGCATAGGCTTCATACTGCCAAACACCAGCTGTTGCCACATAAGATCCTTGTAGCATCGATGCAACTTGCGCCAAAGCCTCTCCTCACTGGAGGAGGACAAGGATGAAGAATAATGGTGGCACTGCATTCCCAGGCATCGAGAGTGGGAGCAGCCAACATCGATGTGAGCCACTTGACCCCAAGAGTGGACGGAACACTTGACTGCCAGGAGACGGGTGGGCCTTGGAAGATGCCGGCGAGGACTGAGGCCCCTCCAGTTCCTGGTCGATAACAAGAGGTGGCGGGTCAGCAGACAGCAGGCTTTTGGTTAACTAGGATCTGAAGCTTATCCATTAGGTAGGGAAATGGGCAGTCTAGGTGGGCCAAGAGGTCCTTATCTGCCACCAAATTCTGTTTCTATGTTTCTATGTCCCTTCCTGGGCCTAAGTTAGGACCGGAGTCCTGGAAAAGGAAGTGTCTGCCTTCTCAGTCAACAACTGGTCGACCAGCTCGAGAAATATCTCAGCCAGAAGACTAACCAGCGTCTCGGTCAACTGGCCCAATGTTTTTTTTTATCAATATAGTTTTATTGTTTTAAAGAAATATATACACAATTACAGATACAGCTACAAATGATCAAATAAATATAATATATAGGAATAAAAATTTAGCATATATGTGTTATTAATTGCATATTATTAAATCTAACAAGTATAGTATAGTATATTAACATCATAAATCAAAGACAATAAGTTAGAAGACGTGAAATTGCTCTAAGGTCACTTTTATCAAATATGAGTAGGGCAAATAAGAGAAGGATGAAAAGGAATAAATAAGAAGGGAGACATTCCAATCTTAGTAGAAACTAAAGTGTTAAACTTACATTAAGACATCAGATTACACCCTTTTTATTCTCACTTCTCCTTTGGCCTGATGATGTTGCTATGGAGCCAGCGTCCTGGGCCAAAGATTCGACCAAAGTTGGATCTGGTGAAGCATGGGAATTGAAACCCGGAAGCAGGCGTCCCATGATCGAAGAGCCGAGACCATTTTATGGCCTCTTTTTAAGTCTTGGACTTGTGTGCGGACGAGGGCTCCGGTGTGAGTCAGGAGAGCCTGACATAAGTCCTTAAACGCCTCTGAAAAGGAGGCACCCAAAGAGGGCGGCAAAGAGGCTGAAGCCAAAGAGGACTGAGTCGCGGCCTCGACTACCACCTCTTGAAAGCCACTAACTGTTCGGCAGAACCCGCAGCTGTGGTGTCCTTTGACTTGACCAGCCAGTTCTGTTCACTCGGATGACCTAAAGTCAAGCGGGAGTGACGGTCCTCGAGAACCGAAGGATGAAAAGTTCGCCAGATGGCCTAGGGATCATTCTCGTCGCCCAAGCTGTACACACACACAGTATGTGGATACACTCAGGACATCTTCTGCCAGCGAGGCATCATCAGAACCCCGGAGCAGACTTGTCATTGTCCACCACAGTCGAAAGAATGAGCCTGAAGAGAAAGGTTTTTTTATTTTGAATTAGGAAGGAAATCTAAAGATTTAAACAGCAAAAGGCCTGCTCAGCGCGAGAGAAATAAGGAGGGAACCTGCTTCTTCCCAAGGAAAGGAAGATCTGGCATCATGGGACGGAGCCAAAGGAGTTACCACCTGAGTGGGTGGGAGGAGCCAGCTTGAAGACATTCCGGTGCAGTCTTAAAGGGAAAGGTAACTGCCAGAAAGTGTGGATAGAACATCATAGCCACATCCTTAGAACAGTTTCTTCCCCATGTGTTGCGTCATTTTCGGCGTGAAAAAGTCCATCAATGATGATGTACCTTTTGGTCTCCCCAATGTTCAATTCATGCACATTTTACTGTATAAATATGTGTTTTTGGTGGCAAAATGGAGCAAGAAAACACCATGTTTTAGTAAGATTTCTCCCAGGAGCTCAGCTGACATGTGACTGTTCCATTTAGCTTCTCAGCAGCACCCCAAGACAGACCTTCTCTATCCCCAGCAACCATTAGTCTTAGTTGATGGGAGTCCAAATGGGGAAGAAATGGGAAACTCTACCTCCAATAGGAAGGTGTGGGGCAAGTTGGATAAAGAGGCTGAAGGGGTCTTATCTGCTGTCATAGAAACGTAGGGAAGGATTTTCGAACAGCTTAGACTGCTGCAAACCCTGGGTGCACGGACAATATAGTGCATGGAGCTTGTGACGATCTAACAGGATTTTCCATCCCATGTGGCAATGTCACAAGTTAGACCAACTTTTTCTGGTTTAACTTGCAGCAATCATGGGGGCCTTTTTTACGGAGCTTGCACCAGGTATTTGGCACAGGCTACCATAAATATGAAAATTATGTACCTACCATAATTCTTGATCTTTCTGTGTATCTTCGCCATTCATCACTATGTGGGTACTGCACCGGAGCTAGGACCCTGCGAGAGACTCCCCCCCCCCCACCATGAACAGAGTCGACGCAGGGCTGGCACCGCCCTCGAGGCAGACATTCCACGTGGCACTTGAGGGTTGCCCGTTATCTGACACTGACTCCACCCTAGCCTCAGTTCTGAGACGCCAGAGAGTGTAAGAAAAGGGGGTGGAGGGGTGGGGCAAGGGAGCCCAAGGGATAGATAAAAGGAAAGGATATAAAAACCAAAGGGAGAAATAAATGACAGGAGGACAGAAAGGAGAAAACTAGTTTTAAGGGACTGGGAGGAGGGGCCCAATCTCTGGAAAGGAAGTAGGGAAGGGAAGGAGGAAGAATAGGAAGAAAGAAAGGGGGGAGGAGAGGACTGCACCCCTGGCAATCGGACCTGGACCCCTAGGATTTGAGCAAGTTAATGGCAGACAAAGACCACCTGGACCACCCAATCTTGCCTTTTAGAAGAAGCTGCCAAGGAGGCGAAGCCTGCATAGAATAAGCAGCAGCAGCCTCAAGAGGAGCCAAAAGCTTTAGGGAGAAAGGAGTCCCAAGTAGACAAGGGTGTATCCCTCCCCCTTCCACCCCAAATAAAGGGGAAAAACCCCTAACAAGGAAAGGAGGGATTAGTCCAAAGGGGCATATCAAAATAAAGAAGAACAAGGGGTTTGGAGAACGGGGAATTAGAATCCACCCATCTCTCCACCCCCACTCCAAACGAGGGAGTGGGGAGAGCAGCCAAAGGCAAGGAGAAAAGGAAGGGCCCCCACCCACCCAAAAACCCCCTTACAGGAAAGAACTCCTCCCTGCATGTCTCCAGAGACCCCTGCCTCCTGACCACAAGGGAGAGGAGAGATAGGAGTTGGACCAACAGGGAGCGCACAGGGGGAGAAGGAGCCCAGAGACTGAGGCCCCGGGGGAAGGTGGGTGGGATTTAGTGATGGATGGTGAAGATACACAGAAAGATCAAGAACTGCGGTAGGTACGTAATTTTCATATCTTATCAGTGTCAGTCTTCACCATTCATGACTATGTGGGTGAGTAAAGAGCCCCCCGAATGGGGCCCAATACGTCTCTAAGGGACTAAGTCCCTTAGCCTCCAGTGGGAGAGACACCAGAGGGGAGAACCCTTACAGGCCTGGGGAGGCCTGAGACTGGTCCGGGTGAGATGGGGAACTCCCAGTGGGAGAGGGAAGGTGCCCCAAAAGCCGCCGTCTCACCCTGTGGGAGAAAAGGTGGGTTCTCTGGTAGGTGGAGGAAATCACCCTATACTGGGCCAAGGGTGACAACTGGGATAAGCGAAGCCATGCCGTCCGCCTAATGCAGATCGCTGTCCGGAGGCTACCTCGTTAGCATAGTAAGATGCCCTTACTTGGTGCCTTGCTAGCTCCAGGCCCCGAGCAGAGAGGGTGATGACTTGCCTGGTTTCCTCCATATCAGGCATTGAGGCTAGGAGTTGTCCTAGCCTGGACCACAAGAACCTGCCATAGGATGCATAGTGGGCCTGATGTGTAGCTATAGAAAGAAGGATCTATGCTGAATAGAAGGTTCTTCTACCCCAGAAATCGAAATCCGAAGAGTCTGAGTCTGGGGGTCAGTCACTGTGCAGGGGCGCGAGGCCCAGAAGAGGTGTCCAGGTATGTCAAACTCGAAGGGGGATGATGCATGGTACCTGGAGACCCGGGGGAAGGGGTGCAATACCATTGGCGTAGGTCCCTTGGGGCAGGAACAGTAGAGAAGGGACGCTGCCAAAGCTGATGTGATGCATCCCAAAAGGGGACAGGCCAGGCGGGAACCACCAGGTTGGCCGCACTGTACTCACCTAAGAAGGTGCGCGTCACATGCTCGGGATTGCTCACAGGGAACAGAGTGAGATGGAGCTCATCCAGCATCCTTGTGAGGAAGCGCTGATACAAAAAAAGATCAGACGCTGAGGAGATGAGGACAGATAACTCCTCTCTTTCTGAGGAGGGGGATGAGGAGGCTGACGAGCCCAGTGATTTAGGGTCCGACTGCACGGAAGCATGGTGGAACACCTGCTGGTCCAAGGCACCAAGGTAGGTACGGAAATGTGCAGCCGAACCTCTGAATTGTTCCCAGGTAAGAGGTCCTGTAGGGCCGGGAATACCTGGGATAGCCGAGGATGGACGCAGAGGCACGGGGGCCAAGCTCCTAGCAGTAAGAGAACGGCCTCTGTCTGGGCAGAGGGACCTAGAGGAAGCTCCCAACTGGGAGGGAGACCCGGAAGTCCCAGCAGCTAACAACTGTTCAACCAGATCGGAACGGCCAGAGCTGTGCCCCCTGTGAGGTGACTGGGACTGTGTGAGTCCAGAAGGATGCCCCCTGACCTCCAAAGTTGAGGTCCCTCTCGAGAAGCATTCCAGGGAAGGGAGAGGGTCTGCATTATGGCTCCTCCCAGAACCTGGGTGGGTCCCAGGGAGGGGCCGCTGCACCAAACCCTGACCCCGCGACCCTTCAGACTCCGAAAGAGCCCTCTTCCTTGTAACCACTAGCCTAGGCAACTGACAACCTCTGGCAGACTCCAAAGAATTCACCCAGGGTGCAGAACCCTCCCGCTCCTGGGGTGCCCCAGGCTATTCCAAACTCGGACTCTCCAACCACACCAAGGAAGGGGGTGCCCCAGCTGAATGAGCAGATGCACCAGTGGCTCCGGGTTGCACGTCAGTGGCCACCTGGATCACTGCCGGCTGGTCAGTACCACTGACCCCAGAACCAACCAGCACCGTCCGACCCACAGAGGGAGGCTGTGTAGGGGCTGAGGTGCTGGACACCGAGGGACTGGAAGATTCCGAAGAATCCAGAAGCCAATCCTCACCAGATCGCGAGTCCCCGGTACTGCAAGCGGCACCAGAGCCAAGCGCGGCACTGCACCCAAAGCTGCAATCCTCCTCTGCACCGCAAGCGGCACTGGAGTTGGAAACAGTGCTGAGCACGACACCGCACTCCCCCCCAGCACCTCGAACTGCACCGAAGTCAAAGACGGCACCAACCTCGGCACCGCCCCCTTCCCCGGCACCACAAAAGGCACCAGAGTTGGAAGAGGCACCGACCTCGGCACTGCCCTTGCCCCCGGCGCCGTGAATGGCAACGGAGTTGGAAGCAGCATCGACCACGGTGCCGTAAATGGCACAGAGAACAGAAGCAGCACAGACTCCAGAAACAGTCCCAGAAACAGAGTCCACACCTCCCACAGCACCGCCGATATCCCCGGCACAGCGAATGGCGCCAGGAGTGAAAGCGGTGCCGTGAGATGGCCTGGCACCGGCCACAGCACCACCTGAGCCTCAGATGCTGCAAGCGGCACTGTAGCTAAGGGCAACACCACCAGATGGAGCTGAGGACGGTGCCAACCCGGGCCTGCAGGCCCCAGGATGTGACACCGGGGGCGCCTTTGCCTTTAAAGAGGTGACTGCCAGGGCGGCACCTCCTGCCCACCCCCCAAAAGGGGCGGACTGGGCCTCCTGCACCACGGAAGGAGCCCCCGCTGTGGCAAGGCTAGAAGAGGTGGAGGCCCCCTCCTCCATGGGCTGTATAGGACTGGGAGGGGATCTGGAGGAAGGGTCAAGAGTCCTGACCTTGGCCCGCTGACTGCGAACCTGCCCCCCGAAAGTCGACGGCACACATCCGACTTTAAATGCACGCATCTATAGTACTCGACGGTCTATCAAGAAGCAGGCATCATAGTTGTCCATGTCGTTGGCCGAGCCAAGGCAGGAAAGACAACAGTCATGCTGGTCGGTCATGGCATAAAAGCGACCACAGGGGCACCAATGCATTGGTGGCTGCCCCACCTTTGACGACTTCTTGCCCCCGGGACAAGACATGACCGTGCGGTAAAACAATAGTAAACAGTACTCGATGCCACTTTAAAATAAGTTGAAACGGTCTTACTGGCACCAGAAGCGACGTCGAGCAGGGCGAAACAGAACTGAGAACTAAACCAGCAAAACTAGGCCGCAAATCCACGAAATACGCACTTGCTTGCAGTCTCCACACAAGGTCTACACTCGATGGCGGGAGAAGAAAAACTGAGGCTAGGTTAGAGTCGATGACAGATAATGACCAACCCACGAGAACCACCTTGGAATGTCGGCCTCGAGGGCGGTGCCGGCCCTGCATCGACCCTGCCCACAGGAAGGAAAAAAGGTCTACTGAGGGGTTCTAGCTCTGGCCCAGTACCCACATTGTGATGAATGGTGGAGATTGACACAGATAAGATCATGAAAACTGTCGCAACTGCACCCACGATTGTACAATTGGGCACAGTTACAGCGATGGTGTTTGGTACACTGACAGAACCTAAGTGTCATGGTGGTGGGCTTGATACAAGCCCTGCACCATGCTTGAAAATATAGCCCAGAGAATCTGCTGGCACATAATGACCGCTTGGCCCACCTAGTCAGCCCATTTTTCCCTGCTTATAGTATCACCATAGATCCTACTTAATCTCTGGTCCATTTTCTCTTCCTTTCCCCCCACCCCCCAAGATTCCCATGTGCCTATCCCATGCATTCTTGAACCCACCACTGTTTTCACCCCACCACCTCTGCTGGAAGGCTGTTCCAGGAATCTACCACTCTTTCTGTGTACTTCCTCACATCTCTCCTGAATTTACCCTCCTCCAGCTTCATATCATACCCCCTTATTCCTAAGCACCTCTTTTTTAAAAAAAGAAATACTTCCCTCCTGTACTTTATTTACCCCCTTTAGGTGTTTAAAGGTCTCTACCATATCCCCTATTTCCCCTCTTCTCTTCCAAGATGTACATATGCAGGTCCTTAAGTCTCTCCTCATAGTGCTTCTGACGCAGACCCTGCACCATTTTATTTGCCCTCCTCTGGACTGCCTCCACTCTGTCTATGTCCTTCTGGAGATGTGGCTTCCAGAACTGGGCACAATACTCTAGGTGAGGTTTTACCAGTAATCTACACAGAGCAACACTGCCTCCCTTTTCTGCTGGTGATACTCCTTCCCTATGCACCCCAGCATCCCATTAGCCCTCCCATCTGCCATGTTGCACTACCTGGCCACCTTAAAGTCATCTGATATGATTACCCCCCTAAGTCTCTTTCCTGTTTGGTGGTGTTCAATACCACCCCATACATTGTGTATTCTACCCACAGGTTTATGTGCCCCAAGTGCATTATTTTGCATTTTTTAGCACTGAAACCGAGCTGCCATACTCTTGACAACTCCTCAAGTTTTCTCAGGTCACTGCTCATACTTTATACCAGCCCCCTCAGAGTGCCCACTCTACTGCAGATTTTGGTGTCATCCGCAAAGAGTCAGGCCTTCCCTTTCAGCTCCTCTGCAATGTCACTTATAATAACACTGAAAATGACCGGTCCTAGCACTGATCCCTGAGGCACCCCGTAACCCTGCTGGTCACTTAAGCAATAATGCACTCCATGGTGTGGGCTGTGCTGGAATAATCTCACACCTGAGTGACTGGCATCCATTGTCCCAAAAGTGAGGTTATCCCAGCACAACCCACACCCTGGAGTGCATTACTGCTATTATACAATGGCTCATTGTTATACAAAATTAAAAAAAAATGTAAAAATGTTTTTAGTAGATTTTTAGTGTGGCAGTATATCCGTTTCTTACGTGTATGGCATCCTAATCCACAATTATCCCAATCAATCATTCCAGGCATCCAAATCAATACAGTGAGGTTGTGCTGGGATAACCTCACTGTGCCAGGGACACAATGACCAATCAGAGTCCAGGAAATTTTCTTGCTATTGTATAATCTCCGTTTACCACCTCCCTCTGCCGCCTATCCCCTAACCAATTTCTTATCCAGTTAACCATCTCTGGACCTAGTTCTTGGGACTAGTCAAAGTGGAGAACAGGGAGCTCTTACTATGTCCCTTGCCTTGGCCACGTTATCCAGGGTAGGGTTTGGCAGCATGTGCCAGGTGATGATGTACCTGCCTACAGTTTGTTTCTCTCTCGCTTCCTCTCCCTCTCTCCCTCCCTGGAAAGGCATTTTTGTATTCCTTTCAAATTCTGTGAGAGATTTAACACTGACCTTTGCCTACTTTGACTACTTTGCCCTTTGTTAAGAAAATACCTGCATAAGGTCCAGACAGAGTTGAACCTTCAAAGGGAAGGTCAGCCACCTGCTGTTGGAGGTCTTGGGAAAGACAGGAGCATGTCATGAAGAAAGAACAAGGCTTAAAGGTAAGCCTGGACAAATGTCCACCCACTAAAGGCATAACATGGCAACCTGGGTAGTAGGGTGATGAAGCACTATAAATTAGTACAGATTTGCACAGTCTTTCGGATGAGACATTAAACCGAGGTACCATCTGCCTGGATTGGTGGTAGTTCAGATGGATGTTAAAGATCCCATGGCACTTATCGCAGAGAGTAGGGGAATTTCCCTGGTGTCCTGGCCAAATTTCCCTCATTCACTAAAAATACCACCAACAGCTTAATCCGGTTTAAGGTCAGTTGGCATTCATCTGTATCACCCTCCCCCGGGTCGTGCCTGAAAATAGGCAGGATTTGTCTAGTGCACTTACCCGGTCAACAAAACTAAATAAATAAAGACTGGTCAGCCTCTGCTTATGGGATGGGGCGACTTCATGGACCCAGCACCAAAGTCCCTTCTGACCCCAAATTACTGTGTTACTACAATATGCCAGCCAAGCCTCCTGGCAAGAAATCATTCCTGCAGTCATATGGGCAACAGTGTTATCAGCATCTATGTTTAACTGAAATCGCGATGTGCAAGTATTACATAGAAACATAGAAACATAGAAGTTGACGGCAGATAAGGACCGCAAGGCCCATCCAGTCTGCCCATTTCTTTTTCTACCTTATAAATGTGCCATCGGCCTTTGCTCTGTCAGTGACCTATCTATTCATAGTCATTTGTATTGCTCCCTTATGCCTATCCCATGCCTGTTTGAGCCCTGCACTGTATTCATAGCCACCACTTCTTGTAGTAAGCCATTCATCCTCTCACCACCCTTTCTGTGAAAAGAATTCCCACATTCCCCATAATCGGCCTCCCACTAATCTCATGCTGTGTCCTCTTGTCCTGCTATTTTTCTTATATTTAAACATGTTAGACTCTTTCACCCTGTTTATGCCCTTAAGGTGTTTAAATGTCTCGATCATATCCCTCTCTCCCTCCTTTGCTCAAGGGTATACATATTGAGCTCCGTTAATCTGTCCTCATATGTCTTCTGATGCAGTCCCTGCACCATTTTGGTTGCCCTTCTCTGGACTGCCTCAATTTGTTAATGTCCTTGTGAAGGTGTGGCCTCCAATACTGCGCATTAGAATCCCAGTTGCCACTCTTCTGACCATTTTGCTAGTTTATCCAGATCTCTTCTCATTCTGCCCACCCCATCTGGATCATCTACTCTGTTGCAGATCTTGGTGTCATCTGCAAACAGACAAACCTTACCCTCTAGTCCATCTGCGAGGTCACTAATGAAGATGTTGAATAGGACTGGCCCCAGGACTGATCCTAGGGTACCCACTTGTGACTTGCATCTCTTCTGACTGTATACCATTTACCACCACTCTGTTTTCTGCCAGTCAACCAGTTTGCCACAGTTGACCAACTACGAGCCACCCCAGGCCTACAAGCTTATTTATCAATCTTCTATGTGGAACAGTGTCAAAGCTTTGCTGAAGTCAAGGTATGCGACATCAACTGCTCCCCTTGGTCCACCACTCTGGTTACCCAGTCAAAGAAATCTATGAGATTAGTTTGACAGGACCTTCCTTTGTAAACCCATGCTGTCTTGGATCCTGTGCCCCTATGGATTCCAGGTGTTGCACTATCCTTTCCTTAAGGTAGCCTCCATAATCTTGCCCACTACTGAGGTAAGACTGACTGGTCTGTAGTTCCCCGCCTCCCTCCTGCTACCACTCTTGTGGGCGGGATCACGTGAAACCTTCTCCAGTCTTCTGGGACCTCTCCTGTGCTCAGAGACTCACTAAACAATTCTGCTAATGGCTCTGCTAGTTCCTCCTTTGGCTCCTTAAGTACCCTGGGATGTATGCCATCAGGTCCCATTGCCTTATCCACCTGAGCTTAGCAAGCTCTTGTAGGACCCTTTCTTTTGTGAAGGGAGTAGTGCTTACCTCCCTCCCCCCTGTGTCCATGATGCTGAGCTGTGGGCCCTGCCCTACCTTCTCTTCAGTAAATACTGAGCAAAAGTATCTATTTAGGATAGATGCCTTTACAGGGTCCTCCTCCTCATGCTCCCTTTCCTCCATTAAGCTTAGCAATACCCCTCTGGACTTTCTTTCACTAATGTATCTATAGAAAGTCTTGTCACCTTCTTTACTGTTCGTGCTAGTGTTTCCTCAGTTTGGGACTTTGCCTGCCTTACTGCCTTCCCTGCTTCCCTTAGGGAAGTTTGGTATGCCTCCCTATCTTCATCCCGCTGTGTTCCCTTATATTTCCTGAAGGGCCAGCCTTTTGGCTCTGACCTTTTCTGCTACTGTATTTGAGAACCAAGTGGTTTCCTTCTTCTTTTGCACTTCCTTTTCTGTCTAACACAATGGGATGTTGCTTCAAGTATTGTATCCTTAATGCTTGCCCACTTTGCCTGTACCTCCTCACCTGTGTTTCTTTTTGCCAGGGCTAGCTTAACTCTGTTGGCCATCTTATCAAAGTCAGCTCCTCTGAAGTCCCATATTTTTGCCTTGGAATGGGATGATTTAGATGTAGTAGCCAAATTGAACCATACCATGTGATGGTCACTGGCCCCCAGGTGACCTTCTACCTGGAGATCTGTGATCCCTTCTTTGTTAGTCAGTACTAGATCTAGGATAGCCCTGTCTCTTGTGGGTTGCTGTACCAGTTGTTTGAGGCCCTCCCCCTGCAGGGAATCCACTATGAGTCTAGTTCTGGCAGATGTTCCTGCTGGTATTGACCAATCTGTATCTGGCATGTTGAAGTCTCCCATTATCAGAACCTCCCCTTTAGCTGTCATGTTTTGTATATCTTCTAACAGTAATGTGTCTATGTCCTCCCTCTGGTCTGGGGGCCTGTAGACAACCCCAGTTCTTATGGCTGTCCCATTTCCTGTTTCCAGGGTGACCCACAGTTCTTCTGGCTCCTTATGTGTATTCTGAAATTCTGTAGCTTTGACATTTTCATTAACATACAGGGCCACTCCTCCCCCCCTTTTTGCACCTCGGTCTCTTCTGAACAATACATAGCCAGGTACTGAAGTCTCCCAAGTGTGGTTACTGGTAAACCACGTCTCACTAATTGCTACTATGTCCAGTTTAGCCTCTGACATTATTGCCTGCAGGTCTGGGATCTTATTTCCCAGGCTGTGAGCATTGTGTACATGATTTTCCATTGGCCAGATTTTGGTGTGTTAGTTGTTGGGTGAAGTTTGGCATTACCCTGTGCATCGTATGGGAGACAAACCTTTTTCTTACCTGGTGATGCAAATGAGCGGCAAACCGCTGAATTCCTGTTTGACCACTAGCTGAGGGGAGGGGTGTTCTTCCCATTCGACGTATGGGGTGCTGCATCCCTCTCCCCATTTGCTAGTTTAAATATTCTGCAAAGACATCAAACTTCTGCCCCAATGCACTGACTCCCTCTTTAGTCAGATGCAGTCCATCAAATTTAAAGAACTTTCGCTCCCAGAACTGTTGCCAGTTCCCTACAAATCTGTGTCCTTTTTCCTGGCACCCGTCCTTGAGCCACGTGTTTAGTTCCCCTATCTCCCCTTCTCTGACCTTCCGTCCATCTGCTCCCTTCTCCCAGACTGGCAGAATCTCAGAGAAGGAGATGCTGGACGAAATAGATGATAGTTTGTCACCCAGCTTAGTCAGGTGTTCCTTGGTCTCCACAACTGACCGGCTGGCGAGATCATTAGTCCCTATGTGTACTAGGACATCAATGTTTTTCTGCTTTGTGAATACTTAGCATAATGCGTCAGTGTCTCTCCATGCTGATGTACTGGGAGACATCTGACCATCACCCTGGCTGGAGATGGGTATCAACTCCCCGAATCATGGAGTCTCCTATGATCAGAAGTTTTTTGGATTTCCTTTGTGCTTGTTTAGTTTTGGTTCCTGATTTGGGTGAGTATTGTTGTGCTAGCTCCTCTGCCGCAGTGTACTGCTCTGCAGTGTCTTCTGCCTCTTTATTTGATTTCAGAGATAGAGGCATATACCTGTTTGTAGTGTTTATATGTTTTTTGGAGGTAATGTGTTGGAGAGCAGAGAGTGATGGGGCACCTGATTTGCTCCTCCTAACCACCTGCCAACCTCCTGGACCAACTACCCTCTGCGGTCGAGGTTTTTCTGTTGGATGCTGGGGAAATGGCGGGTGGTTCTTATAATGTATTTCCTCTTCAATATGAAATTTGAGGCGTGCAATCTCTGCCCATGCTGCCTGGAGCTGAGACCTAAGATCTCAAAGGCCCAGCATGTAGGACAGTGTCCTAAATCCTGTAAGACTGTCCTTCTGAAAATTTTCCACAGTACCTGCAGTTAATGAAATCCATTCCAAATAAGTTGCTGGGTTTGTAACCTAGTCAGAGTAATTAGAAGGAAAAAAAGGAAAACAATGCAAGTAATGGTTTAATTGTGCTTTGTTTAACTTGTTATAACAAGTTAAATTACTAGTGCCCCTGTAAATGAGATCACCTTTGTGGAGGCCCCACTGATCCGCCCTCGCTCTGCCACAGGAAATGTCACAACTGTGGTACCCTATAAAAGGAGTGTAGCGTGGGGTGGTTGGGGACTGGGTGGTGGCTGGGCCCTTCCCTGCCTAAAAAGAAGAACCACGGACTAAAGAACAAGGAGGTAAGAGCAGAAACAATCAGTCAACAACAAATGCAGTAACCCTGAAAGCTTATCCTAATGTTAGATAAAACTGTAAAACCTGTAAAGCACCACCTGTAATATTCAGAGAAGATATACCCTGTAAGAAACACTTTGCTCCAGAGAAAAATAAAGCAGTAACAGAAGATATACTTTGCAAAAGACAATTTGAATCAGAAGATTACACAGCAGTAATCTGTTAGCACACACCTGTAGGCACACCTTGTAATAATGCAGAAGAAGGTATACCAGCAACAACAATTTGAATCAGAGAAAAAATAAAGCAATGAAATGTTAGCAACAAACAGTAGCAATCCCTGTGAGTAAAAAACCAAAACACCACCACACAGTAAATCTGCTTAGCCAAACTAAGTCTTAATCCTTCTCCCTTGCTCTGGTAAGTTTCTCTACTCTGCCTTTCAAGCAGTCTTAGAAGGAAAGAGCTCAGGTGAAGCTAGGTGCCTTGGCCAGCAAACCAAGCCTTCAAACCATGGGGCCAATAAGGAACAGTGTTGAACAGCAAATGGCCAAATATTAAAACTGCAGTATCTGTCAGTCGACATACAGTTTTTTCCAGCAATAATGTCTGGAAAAAAAATATCAAAGATACCCACGATTTTCCTTTTGTTTTCTTTCATTCCTGAACCAAGATATGGGATTTTATTTATTTACTGAAGTCTCAGAATTACAACACCTTTGAGCCAGGGGCTCAAAAAAAGGTTTAACGTTTCTACTCACTCCTGTGCCATGCCCAACGTGAAAAACGTACATATCTTGGTACGGTACAATGATGTTTACCATCAGAAACATATGGTAACACCATTCAAATACATCCACATTACGAATCTAGCATGTAAATTCAATAGGCAACCGCAAAAGAGATTTTTAAAAACTGTGAACTGCGGCCATCTTTAATAACACGAGCGAGTAATTACAAAATTAACTATAAAAAACTGTTTTAACAATATTTGAGAAAATACAGACTAATAAATATTACTACTTTAAAAAACATAGATGGGAGATGTACATGAACCAAGCTGGCTAACAAAATAAATACTGCTACTTTAAAAAACATGGATGGGAGATGTACATAAACCAAGCCGGCTAACAAATATTGCTACTTTAAAAAACATGGATGGGAGATGTACATGAACTAAGCTGGCTAACAAAATAAATACTGATACTTTAAAAAACATAGATGGGAGACGTACATAAACCAAGCCGGCTAACAAATACTGCTACTTTAAAAAACATGGATGGGAAACGTACATGAACTAAGCCAGCTAACAAAATAAATACTGCTACTTTAAAAAACATGGATGGGAGACGTACATAAACCAAGCCAGCTAACAAATACTGCTACTTTAAAAAACATGGATGGAAGACGTACATTAACCAAGCCGGCTAACAAATACTGCTACTTTAAAAACATAGATGGGAGACGTTCATGAACTAAGCTGGCTACAAATACTGCTACTTTAAAAACATAGATGGGAGATGTACTGTACGTGAACCACGCCGGCTAACAAATACTGCTACTTTAAAAACATAGATGGGAGATGTAGTGAACCAAGCCGGCTAACAAATACTGCTACTTAAAAACATAGATGAGGAGAGCGTACTATCGTGAACAAGCTTGACTATAAATACTGCTACTTTAAAACATAGATGGGAACATTCATAGACAAGCCGTATAACAATACTGCTACTTTAAAAACATAGATTGGAAATGTATGTGAACCAAGCCGGCTAACAAATACTGCTACTTTAAAAACATAGATGGGAGACGTACGTGAACCAAGCCGGCTAACAAATACTGCTACTTTAAAAACATAGATGGGAGACGTACGTGAACCAAGCTGGCTAACAAATACTGCTACTTTAAAAACATAGATGGGAGACGTACGTGAACCAAGCCGGCTAACAAATACTGCTGCTTTAAAACATAGATGGGAAGTCGTGAACCAAGCCGGCTAACAAATACTGCTACTTTAAAAACATAAATGGGAGACGTACGTGAACCAAGCCGGCTAACAAATACTGCTACTTTAAAAACATAGATGGGAGATGTACATGAACGAAGCTGATATGAGGATCCAACAAACCAGAGGTGGAAATGCACAGAAGCGACCAATGTCTTCAGTGGAAAGAACTATTTAATGGTTGAAAGGAACCTGGCGTAAGATATGGGGGCAACAAGCAAGCTACCACACAGCTCACAGCTACTGGACAGTTCCAGAGGTCCTTAAATTTGAGAGTCTGAATATGCATGGCAGTTTCTGAATTCACATTTTTAGAAACACAGTTCATGCTGTAGTAAGCTTTATTCCTTAGAAAAATCACTTGAGATATTTGTCAAAACATATGGCTGCACAGACATTGTTCTAATTCCCCTTTTGCATCTGATGTAACCTGTGGACAATCTTCATTAAGGTAAGTGCTTGGTGGGGTGGGGGGGTCAGCACAGATGTACTTAAGGAAAGTACAGCAAGTCCAACAAGAGTCCTTGTAGGGTTAAATTCTTATTTTTTTATGCACTGTTGTCTCTTGACCAGGTCTCTCATAGAAACTGTATCTCAACAAGACTTATAGGTAAAATAAAGAGGTTATAATATTAGCAATATTAATAATAACTTAGATCATTTAAAAGGCATCACTGTAGCAATGAGTCAGTGTCAGTGGCTCAGTAGTAGCACACTCACCTCTGAGGCCGGAAGATCAGAGAGCTGTGGGTTCAGTTCCCACATCTGGCACTTGGGTTAATATCCCAGTACTGACATTGTAGTGCGGCATGAGAGGGGTGCTGCACTTCTGAGGTGCCATCTTTCGGATGAGACGTTAAACTGAGGTCCCATCTGCCTGGTTTGGTGGTAGTTCAGGTGGATGTTAAAGATCCCATGGCACGTATCAAAAAGAGTAGGGGAATTTTATTGAGTAAGTTGGACTTCATTACAGAAAAAAGAAGCAAACAATACAACAAACAGAAAACCTGCAAAGAGACAAAAACATACCAAGCAAAACATATAAATACAGAAGTTACAAAACAAAAGGGAAACACCCCTTAAATACCTGTAAAAAGATCACAGTTCAAACATAAATGGAAAAACTGAGGCCCTACAAAACAATCAAAATCCTGTACTTTAACAACACGAATAGCAATTCTGATATTATCAATTACTTCAGATACAGGAATCAATTTTTGATGCAAAACCAGCATACATCTGGCCTGCCATAAATAATAACGAATTAAAGAAAAAACAATAAATAAAGTGTCTTCATGATATTTTTGACATAACACACCCTGCGTACAAAACATAATTTGAGCATAAGATAAATGTAACAGTATTGGTTCTGACCACAAACCAACTAACTTAGTCAAAGGAGACAGCAAAGGAACACTCCAAAAAAGGTGTTGTTGGGTTTCAACAATAACAGAACAACCACCCTGGGGCAGTATCGTGCATCTAAGGCTTTGTGCTTATGATTGCCTTTAACACTCAGACGCCCATAATTACCTAACCAGACTACATCCCACACATAGGAAGGGAGACGGGGATTACAGAGTTGTTGAAGAATCCACTCAACCCGATGTTCGGGACAAAATGGTAGAACCACCCTATCCTGTGCTTCTTTCCTCCAAATGGTGTCATAGAGAAGTAATCTAGATAAGATACAAAAATCCTGAGGACGTAAATCCCAAGCTAACGCCACCTTAATAGCTTCTTTCCCATATAATGGAACATCAGAAAATCGAAAGACCCACCCTTTTTTTCCCAAATCCCAAGTGGGAAGGCAAGGCATTAACTAATGCAACAAAGGTTTCCATACCACCATCCCTGGTTTTAAGGCTTTCCCAAAATTAGTGTTGAAAAATATACTGTAAAAGAAAGCCACAGGGTTGATCATCCCAACCTCTCCCTTCTTATATGGTCTATAGGTTATGCTTCTCTTCACCGGGTTCAATCTAGACCCCCACAACCCTTGAAAAAAAAAAATCCTATACAATCTAGAAAAACAATCCATGGGTGGCGGAAATACATAACAAAGATATAAAAAAATGGGAAGCACCAAAGTTTTGAGCAACATAACACGTTTTTTCCTTACCAATCGGATACTGTTTCCATCCCGAAATCAAACTCTCAGCCTTTCCTAAGGCTAACTGCCAATTATGACGACATACATTATCAGTCCCCAAAAAAATACCCAAGTACTTAAAAGGGCGAATATCAATTGATATCCCAGCATATTGACCTGATTGAGGAAGAACTGGGTGTCCAATAGGAACCTCAATACTTTTGCCAAAATTAATTCGGGAACCTGAAACCGAAGAGTAAGTATTGAGAACTTGTAACACAACCGTTTCAACCATACCAATATCCACCGTCAAAACCAAATCATCTGCATATGCTAAGATTTTAACTGGAGCCGATGTAGGGGCGACCCCTAACCCCAAAATATGAGGACAAAGAGAAACTGCCCGAATCAATGTATTGATACAAAAGTTATACAGTAGGAGGCTTAGTGGGCAGCCTTGTCGGACCCCTCTACCCATCATAACAGCATTACCCAACCAACCATTCACATTTGGAAGGATTGTAGCCTCAGTATACAGAGCTTTAATCCAAAGGAGAAACTGTCAAGGAATCCCAAAAGCACCTAACACCGAAAATAAGAAATCATGTGAAACCATATCAGAAGCCTTCTCTTGGTCTAACCCCAACACCCAGCCAAAGACCCTACCTTTCTCACACAGCGCAAACAATTCCCAAAACAGAATTAAATTATCATTTTGGCACCTTCCAGGGATACTACAAGTCTGAGCGGGACTAAGACGTGGTGCCATTTTTATAAGCCTGGCCAACAAAATTTTTGCCAAGATTTTATAATCAACATTTAATAAACTTAAAGGTCTCCAATTTTGTAATTCAGTACGATCACCCTATTTTTTAAAAATGAGAACTAAAATAGCTTCCTTCATGGACTTAATAACTGTGCCTATGGTCAGCATATCATTAAATAAGAGCGTTAGAACAGGAACCAAATCCTCTTTAAATGTTTGAAAAAAACGAGCAGTAAGGCCATCTGATCCTGGTGCAGAAGTAATGTTCAGACTTTCAAAGGCCGATGCCACCTCTGTGGCTAAAATATCACCAGACAACATCTCTTGCTCCTCTAAAGGAAGTGGTGGAAGGATTCTAAGAAGGGTTTAGCATCTTCACAACTTGGAGAATTACCCCAACATAGAAAAGACATGTTGTTCCACCACCTGAACCATTACCTCCGGATCTGATACCAGATCACCACTGGGTGACCTAAGTTCCTGAATAAACTTAGAGTCCACCCGTCCTTTGCAGTCTTTGAATGCATTCAGCCCACCCTTGGTCACCTGTGTCCTAAATCGTGCCTCCTGCCCCAATGAACTCGCCCTATCACATTGCAGAGATCTCATTTGTGAGCAAATCACTGCAGTCTGAGCACTGTAATCAGAATCCGTCGTATCTGATAAGGAAATCAGATGCTGCAATTGGTGCCTTAGTGCTAGATATGATAAGTAAGTTGCAGTATGTTTTGCTGCAGCTTGTCCCTGAAAAATTTGCCGCCATCTGTGTTTCCGAGTCATCCCACCACTCACAAGGGTCTTCATAAATATCTGCCACTGAATGTCTGGCTTCCCATTCCCTCCTCCATAGTTTTTGTAGGCGATGATCCTCTAGCAGAGAATCATTAAGCCACCACCTATTTTTTTTTTACATCTTGGAGTATTCTTCCAAGAACAGGTCACCTTAACAGCTACATGATCGGAAAACTCAACTCCCAGAGTATTACATGATAAAATCCGTAACACTCAAGATAAAAAAATGAAATCAATACGAGTCCACAGTGGCCCTTTAAAAAAGTAAATCCCCCCGACCCATGACACGATCTATAGGCATCTACCAACTGAGCAGTTGTAACCACCTCTTTCAAGGCGACCGAATCGCAAAATAATTTTGTGGTCTGTAACCCTCTATCCTTCTGATGCAACCCACAATTAAAATCTCCAACCCACAAAATTAATCTAGAAGAATGAAAGTAAGGCCGAATTAACTGAAAAAGTGAAACTCTCTGTGCTTTAGATTGAGGGGCATAAACACCAATAATCCGAAATCTTTCCCCGCAATAGGAAAAATCCAACGATAACGCACGACCGGGCTGAATATCAACCAACCATGATACCCGGAAATCAGAGTTGGAGAATAAAATTCCCACTCCATCACATTTGTCAGTACCGGAAGACCAAAAAGAAGGACCAGAAGTCCATGCCCGAGAAGCTTGTTGAAGCTCATGGTTAGATTTTAGTCTGGTATCCACTAGACAAATGATATCACAGTTGAAATCTGGTAAGGTTAACCCCCACCCCAAAGCTTTCTAGGTCCTTTAATACTGTTGACATTTAATGTACACACAGATAAAGTCTCCTTCATTAGGTACCTATGGGTGACTTACTCCCCCGACTTTGTCTAGTCCTTTTCGCAATGGGGTCTAAATCCCCCCCCTCCCTCAGTGTCCGTACAGGAACGAATAGAAGAGCTATCTGTATCCTCCCCTCTTGAATCTTTATCAGAGACGTCTGTAGCTAAAACAGCAAATTTATTTCCCGATCTTAATGTATTACCCTTCACATTTTTACCTCGACCCAACACCGCCACACCTTTCCGTGTTCTTTTATGGGGTATTTGAACAAATCCAACCACCTCAGTGCCACACACCATGGTTACGGGCGGGGGGCATTGTGGTATCAACCCTTACTGTATCTTCTGAACCAAGCAGCTCAGGGACAGGAATGTCCTTAACACCCACAGTCAGATCTATCTCCACAGATGGAGGACAGACCCTAGTTTCCTGAACACAAATGTACTTTGATTTAACCAGGGGTTCCCCAGATCCAGAGGTAGATGTGTTATGAGTCTGAACACGAGCTGCACTAATCTTATCCTGCACCTGTTGAGCCAAGGAAATCAAGCCCACATGTGACGGGTAATCGTCCCTATTATGGGATGCCCAAGGGCAGCGTTCATATGCATGCCCAGTCCGTTCACAAAAATTACACTTAAAAAGACAGGCACTAGAAGCATGTCCAAAATCAAAGCAATGACTACATTTTATAGTGTCACAAGCTGGGCTAAAATGAGCTCTGGAACCACATTTAAAACAGGATTTCGGCTGTCCCACATAAAAAATGAGACCTCTGTCTTTCCCCAAATAAAAAAAACTCGGTAAGTGACTAGGCCCATTATTCGTGGAATACAATTTCATACGAATCCTCCATCCCCATCCCAAATGTGTTCACTATCTAATGTGGGTGTAGGTTTATTAAGCACCTCACAGCGTTGTCTTAACCAGAATAGAATATCCTCAATATGTACTCCTTCGTTTTAAACATGACAGTGATATTTCTAACAGCGGTTTGTTAAAGGAAGTGCGTGAAAAGGAGACCACGTAGGAGAGGCCTGACAAGCAGCATATTGGGCCCAAAATCTATCTAAACTGGAAACTTGTTTGAAACTAACATCAAAATTATGATTCCCCAAACTAATAAGGGCAAATATCTCGAGGAAAGAAATTTCATGGATCCTTTAAGTAGAGTTTTCACCGCAAAGAGCCGAGTCGGAGGATCCATTAACCCCCCTTTATACAATAGGCGAACCGCATTCCTCCTGGGAGCAGGTTCACCTTTAGATGAAAACAAATCAGCCACCTGAAAACCTACTGGTCTATCAGGATCCTTATCCTGAGATTCTAGTAACTGAAGGTCAGGTCCCATGTGAACTGCACCCTCTGGTTCTAGAGGCATAGACAGGGCAGTGACAGGGGAATCAAGCACTTCAGAATTCTCGTGTAAATTATTAGAAACATTCACAATCAAAGCAGGCTCAACAAAGTTTAAGACAGAATTATCACTACCAGACATTTGCTTAACACCTTCAGGAATAACCCCTTGAAGGTCATTAGTGTTCATAACTTTCATATTTACTACAGACTCCCCAACTTTGTGTAGCATATTTATATACGTGGGGTCTTGAGAATCAGGAGTCCAAACCCCTCCATCACCCTGTTCCCACCCAGCCCCTTTCAGAGCTTTTTCCGGAGACCACGACGTTGCCTTTCTAAAAAAAGAAATCGAAGTGTCTTTAGGCGCCTTGGAAGCTCGCCTTTCAGAAAGTTCCACAGTACCTTTTTTACTCCAACCAGGAGTCTGCGACGACGGAAAGAAGAAAACCTCTGGTCCTTTAGACTTCGTCGAATACGCAGCATTCAGTACTCCAGGCAACACACATGGATCAGAAGAAGCTTCGCAGCCACTTGAGGACTGTATTTGTATATTGGCAACGGGTAAATCCTGCTGGGGCTGTAGGCACACCGAGCAATCACTCGGTAAACTGCCAGCCCCAGCTCCAGCTTCCGGATTCAGAGCGTAGCTTGCAAGTGACGCCGACTCCACTGCGTCATTCTGGATCTTCCCAGACCGGCGAAAAGTAGCCTTAGACGGCCATAGAGCTGCCTTTGGAAGTGCAGCAATTTCCACATCCACCACCACAAGTTCTCGTAGCAAAGCTGATCGCATTGCCATCAATACAGATTGTGAGTTATGTTCTCCTGTGGGACCGACCTCCAGTAGCCCACCAGCCTGAAGAACATCCATGCACGCCTCAGATTCGATGATAGTTGCCATCGCGACTTCTGCAATAGCACACTCTTCCTCCACGGCCCCTGAGAATAGAAGCACAGGAAAGGCCCGCTCCCTGTACTCGCACCATCCAGCTCAAGCTCTGACTGCAGCATACCAACAGCAGCCAGTAGGGGAATTTCCCCGGTGTCCTGGCCAAATTTCCCTCATTCACTAAAAATACCACCAACAGCTTAATCTGGTTCAAGGTTAGA
Source organism: Neoceratodus forsteri (assembly GCA_016271365.2). Classification (NCBI taxonomy): domain Eukaryota; kingdom Metazoa; phylum Chordata; order Ceratodontiformes; family Ceratodontidae; genus Neoceratodus; species Neoceratodus forsteri. The sequence goes on along the minus strand of CM057450.1, from coordinate 1,147,392,607 downwards.
TGGCATTCATCTGTATCCCCCTTCCCCGGATCGTGCCTGAAAATAGGCAGGATCTGTCTAGTGTACATACCTGGTCAACAAAACGGGGTTTTATTTAACTCTAAAAACTGATTAGTGTTTTGCCCATAAAAGTGCTAAAACACTGTAAAAATGCATAACATTTGCCTCATTGTGTTTAACAAACATAACACTTCTAGAAAACCTATATAAATACTTTCTGTACAGTTAGTATTGTCCCAGGAAAAACACTGCTAATCAATTATTTAAAACCCTGCAAAAACTAAATAAATAAAATGACATTACATTTCAAATGAAATAAAAGTATATCTCAACCAACAACATTTCTGCCTGACAATTACAATAGGAAAAAGTAAAATGAACATCATTAGCATAATATCACCTATTGCCTGCTTGCTTTAAAACAAGTAATTGTTTTATACTGAACTGCTGCTTTTGTTTATGCTTCAGGAAGTTTGCACAGTGGTTAAGAGGTGCAACAACTGGGCGAATGGGCTGAATCCTGACAGCAACTGCGATCTTTAAAATAATAGCTTGGGAACCAGAAGATGATAGGTGCACTCCCCCACTAGATAAATACTCACTGTGTGGACATGGGATAACAACGATATTTGTGGATCTCAGCCTCTCCCTATCTAGGGTTAGCCTACAGGGGAGCTAGCAGGCAGGAGAGCTAGCAGGAAAGCATATAGTGCATTCCTAAACCAGGCCTACAAATAGCCCTAATTAGAAGCTACAAAAGGTTCAGGGATTACCTAAGTACACTATTAGGAGGGCCTAGAAACTCAATATGTGGGGAGGGGGCATGCAGTGGGGGCAGAGCGGGGCAAGAAGGGTTGTGGGGTACAGGGATGTAGAGTGGCAGTGTTTCTGGGAGCGCTGTGGGAGACATGGAGATGTCTGGTTTGCAGGAAGTTTAGTAAGCTGAGGGTGGAGGTGTAGCAGCTGATGCAGGAAATAGGTGCGCTGGTGGAGGGGGGAATTCATAGGGTGATGAAGGGAGGGGCAGAGGGGACGCAGGGTGTGGAGGCTGGTAAGGGAAGAGGTGAAGGAATGGACACAAGAGGGGAGGAAGGCCAAGTAGGGGGAATAGGAAGGAGCAGGTTCTTAGGCAGATCTCAGGAGTCCCTCTCCCCTAGCAGAAGTGAGGGCCTTGGGAAGAGGGCTGGACAACATAAGGGGGAAAGGTAAGGCAGGATGGTGGGGGAGCAGTGGAAGCATCCCTAGAGCTCCCAGTGCGGAACAGAGTCCTCCCACTGAACAGGTGGGGGGGACCAGGTGGAATGGTGAGGGATCGTGGAACAGGGAAGGATGGAGGTAGTAGTGGGTAGACATCAGGAAAAGTAGGGAAGAGGGCTGGGAGATGGTGAGTTCAGGTCAGAGGGGGAGGACAGGTGGAGTAGGGAAGGGGGAGTGGACGAAGGAGGAAAAAGGGGGCTGGTCAGGGAGCAGACAGGAAAGGTAAAGGGCAGACCGGGGAATGAGCAAAACAGGCAGGGATAGGGGAGGCAGATGGGATTGGGCAGCAGGACGGACAGAGAGGTGGGTGGGCCCACGATGGAGGGGAGAGGGTGGTAATCTTGGGGGATTCAATTGTGAAGGGGGTGAGATGGGGAGGGAAAGAGTTGAAAGCAAGCCATAGATATGTCAGGGATGACAGCAGCAAAAGTGGGATCTCAGATAGCACAGTCAGTGGGCCGGGCAGGGGAGGGAAAATGTACAGTTACGTAAGAACTTACCGTAACAGTAGATCATCGAGAGAGGCTCTTGCAGTAGGTAATTACATATAGGACTGATGCCAGCAGGCGTCAGGACCCCACGGAAAAATTTCTAGCTAGCAGTCTCTGGCGAGGGACCACCCCCACATCAGGTGACCGGCGTCATGAGATGTCAGTATAAAGGGGCGGTCCCTCACGCCCGCCTTCCAGTTCTTGCCCGCTATAGGCCAAAAGAGGCCAGACGAGAGAGAAGCGAATATTTCCCTCACTGGAAAAGGAGCTGAAAAAGCTTAGGGGGATGGAGGGTGGGAAGGTATTACCTACTGCAAGAGCCTCTCTCGAAGATCTACTGTTACGGTAAGTTCTTACATAACTGTACTATCTTACTTTGAGAGGGCTCTTGCAGTAGGTAATTACATATAGGACTGAGTCCCAAGCAGTCCGGAACAAGAAGAAGCAAACGGGAAGAGGAAAGCTACTCAAAGTAGATCCTCTAGCTGTGAAGACCTCAAGAAAGGAGGCCTTGCAGAACAGCAAGCCCGAAGCCTGCTCTACGGCGAGAGGCAATATCCAAACTGTAATGTTTTGTAAAGGTATGGACAGAAGTCCAAGTGGCGGCAGCACAGATGTCTGCCGCTGACACATTCTTGAAACAAGTCGCTGAGGCAGCAACTCCTCTGGTGGAGTGGCCTTTCACTTGACCCGGAAAGGTCTTGTTGTACTTGTCATAACAGAAAGTGATGCAATGAGCCAACCATTTGGACAGGCATTGCTTAGGAACCGCATTGCCTTCTCTTTTGTGGGCAAAAGAGACAAAACAGTTGATCAGTTTTTCTGAGATCTTTTGTTCTGTTAGTGTAGTATCTCAGAATCCAGTGAACATCCAAAGTGTGTAATAGATACTCCCCTTGAGTGCAGTACTGCGTAAAGAAAGCGGGTAACTCTATGGACTGGTTCAATGTAGATTCTGCTACCACCTTGGGGAGAAACTTAGGACTGGTGCGCAGAGCAACACCTTCCTTGTGAAAAATCAAATATGGGATTTTACACATCAGGGACTGGAGCTCAGAAATCCTCTGACCAGAAGTAATGGCCACTAGGAAGAGCGTCTTCCATGAAAGGAACTTCATGTCTGCTGAGGCTGCCAGTTCAAAGGGAGGCAAAGTAAACTTCTCAAGAACGAAATTCAAATCCCAAGGAGGGGCGGGAACTCGGATAGGGGGTCTCAAGTGGAGAACCCCTCTGAGAAAGGTCTTAGAGACTTCCAGCTGAGCAAACATCCTGTCTGCAAAAGGGACATGGTAGACCGAAATGGCCACCATGTGTACTTTCAGAGATGAGCAACTAAGACCAACATCAAAAAGATGACGCAGGTACTCCAGCTGCTGCCCAACAGAGCACGAGAAAGGCTCGAAATCTTCTGAAGCAGCCCAGATTGTGAACAGTTTCCATTTCATGGCATAGGTAGACCTAGTGGAGGGTTTTCTAGTCTCCACCAAACTCTTAGCCACTCGGGGTGAAACCCCAAATCGGGCTTGAGCTGCGTCTGCAGGAGCCATGCATGCAGCTGAAGGGACTTGAGACCTGGATGAACCAGGGTCCCCTGATCCTGGGTCAGTAAAAGTCGTGACAGAGGAAGAGGAAGAGGAAAAGGAGATTCCTCTGAGTATTGTTGCAGAAAAGAGAACCAAACTTGCCTGGGCCAGAAAGGAGCGATCAGAATCATTCGTGCTCCTTCTGAACCTAGTTTCTGCAGGACTCGCGGGATCAGAGGGATCGGGGGAAAGCATAGACAAATCTGTCCTTCCAATCTAGAGACAGAGCGTCTCTCCAAAAAAATGCCTCACTCTTGAACAAGCGAGCAGAAGTCGGGAAGCTTTGCGTTTAGAGTTGAGGCGAACAGGTCCACCTGTGGTGTTCCCCAACGTAGGAAGACATCGTCTAGGACCCCCTGATCCAGTTCCCACTCATGAGCTTGAGCAGACGAGTGACTTAGTTTGTCTGCTAAGGTGTTCTCGACCCCCGGAATATGAATTGCCGTGACGTGAAGGTTGTGTTGTGCTGCCCAATCCCAAACTCTCATCGCTTCCCTGCAAAGAGGGTAGGAACAAGTCCCTCCCTGTTTGTTGATGTACCATACCACACACATATTGTCCATCTGGACAGCTAAGGGGCCAGGAAGAAGATGCAGATGTAGAGCTTGGAAAGCATAAAGCACTGCCCAAAGCTTGAGCACATTGATATGAAGCGTTTTTTCAAGCTTGGACCAAGAGCCCTGGGTCCTGTGAGGTCCGAGATGGGCTCCCCAACCTTCGCCCAAGGCGTCTGTGGTCAGAGTCTGAGAGGGGGGAGGAAGGCAGAATGGAACTCCCCGAAAAAGGTTCTCTCGAACCATCCGCCACTGCAAGTCTCGAACCATGGGGGAGGAGACTAGGACAAGCTGGTCCAGGTCGCCTACCAACTGATCCCATTGAGAGCGAAGTGTCCACTGAGAGACCCTCATGTGGAGCCGAGCATGAGGGACTGTTGGAATAGCAGCCGCCATAAGCCCAAGGAGGGGAAGAACCGACCTCACACTGACCCGCCTGCGGCCAGACAACAGGCTTACCTGAGCCTGGAGTGTGGTCACCCTGTCCGGTGGCAGGAAGGCCCTGCCCAGGTTCGTGCCCAGGATCGCCCCGATAAACTGAAGCCTCTGGGATGGGGTCAAGTAAGACTTGGAATGACTGATGGTAATACCCAGGCAGGTAAAGACCTGCCGGGTAAGGGAGAGGAAGCGCAGGAGTTCCTCCCTGGACGAGGCCGCCAAGAGCCAATCGTCCAGGTACGGGAAAAACTGCACCCACCGGGTACGCAGGTAGGCCACTACCACCGCAAGGCATTTGGTGAATACTTGGGGAGCCGAGGAAAGACCAAATGGGAGTGCTTTGAACTGGTAGTGGTCCTCCTGGAAGGCAAAATGAAGGTATTTGCGGTGGGAAGGACAGATAGATATGTGCAGATAGGCATCCTGCACATCCAGAGCGCACAGCCAGTGTCCCGATTGAAGGAGGGGCAGGAGACTCTGCAGGGAGAGCATCCTGAACCTCTTGTACTCCATGAATAAGTTCAGGGAACTGAGATCTAGAATAGGTCTTACATCTCCTGTCTTCTTCAGGACCAGGAAGAAGTGGGAATAGTAACCCGTTCCCTGAAGAGGAAGGGGGACGGGCTCTATTGCCTTTTTCAGTAAAAGTGCTGAAATCTCTTCCTGGACCAGAAGAAGATGTTCCCGAGAGTACGACGACCTTGGGGGAGAGTGACGAGGGGGTTTCTGTAGAAACTCTATTGAGTGTCCTCCTGCGACTAGCTGGAGCACCCATGAATCTGAAGTTGTCCTCTCCCAGCCAGGGAGGTGGAGGGGAAACCTCCCTCCTACCAGTTCCTCCAGGAAGCCCGGAGGCTGTGGGAGAGGGAAGGAGTCAGGTGGTGTGGGCAGCTGAAGCACCCGCGCTGCTTTTTGGGCAGGGGCTTGGCAGCTGGGGGCCCGCGGCTAGTGGCCCACTTTCCTGGGTTTCCCCTTTGGCCGATTCCGTCTGCGAAAAGGATGGCGCTGCGTTTGATGGGGATGATACATAGAGTGAACGGACTTTAGTACCGTCCCCTTCTCCTGCAGATCAGTGATGATGTCCTTGACATCACCACCGAAGAGCACCGAACCCCGGATAGGTGCTTCCTGGATAGCGGACTGCACTTCCGGGACCAACCCTGACACAGGGAGCCAAGCATGATGTCATAAGCCTACGGCGAAAGCTAAGCTCCTGCCAGCAGTGTCCACTACATCGTAAGTCACACGAAGCATGTGCCGACTGGCCGAACGTGCAGTGCGGACGAGATTAGCCACTTCCTGCTTGACTTAAGAGTCCAGAAGGGAGTCCAATTTGGATTCCCTGACTGACCTCATTAAGAATTGCCTTCTGGTAATCCCCCATGTGACCGACATAATTCAGGGCCCTAATACCCAGCGTGGAAGAATCGAAAATCTTCTTGCCATACTGGTCCAGAAGACAGGATTCTTTGTCAGGTGGAGACAAGCTAAGATGTTTCGGGTTAGCTGCCCAGCCGTGAGCAGTGCTAATCATGACCGAGTCAGCTTGAGGGTGAGAGTCTAAATAGTCAACACCCTTGGGAGCCTGATATAGCCTGTTCGACTTCCGAGGAACTGGGGCTAACGCAGATGGCTGTTTCCAAATGGAGGTAATAAGGTCAGTATGAGGCTCGATCCACGATGGCACCAAGGTGGGAACTGTCATGGGCAGATCTAGATGCTCAGTGAGTTTTTTACACTGTGGATCTGGCTTCAAGGATTGCCACTTATGGATCGCCTGGATTTTGTGTAGCAACTCCGAAAAAGAAGGATCCTCCGGAGGAGACTTTGGAAGGGTCCTTGGCCTGGGCTTAGACGGAGAGCGTGGCTCATCATCCCGCGCGGAACAACCATCGGAGGTGTCCGAGGAAGAAGAAGATGGTGATGAAGAAGACTCCCTCTCCCGGTGAGGGGGAAGAACGGACCCCCTTGGGAAGCCCTCGAGGAAGCATGTCCTTCCTCTCTCTGGACCCAGACGGTTTAGCCCTGGTGTCTGAAGGCGGGGAGGGAGTGTGTCGTCCTGGACATATGGGGACCGGCACCGTCGTCTGAAGACGACTCTCCACCTCGCTGGTGAGTTGAGCCTTGGCCTAAGCCCACCAGGAGGCCAGAGTCTCCTGCAAGTCCACCAGCGGCTGGGGGGGGGGCGGTGGAGGAGGAGGAAACAGGTATTGATTATACCAGTAAGGCACATATTTGTAACCCGACGGCGGGAAGCCCAGCATCAAGTATTGAGGCGCCGGGTACTGCGGCGTCGGATAGGCCGTCGTTGGGTACTGAGGTGTCAGATACTGCGGCCCTGGGTAAGACAGCGTCGGATACAACGGGGTCGGATACCCGGGAACCAGGGGGCTGCCGGAGCAGACGGCCCAGCCGGAGGCCCCACGGGCGGGTCTGGAGTAGACGGCCCAATGGGGGGAGGGCCCAGCACTGGGGCATTTTCCAGGAGCGGGATGTCGCCCGGAGTCGGCAATACCGGTGTCCGAGCCAGCATCCGTGGAGCAGACTTCAGATTGGTCGGACCAGCAGGAGGACGGTCTGACGGGGGGCGGAACAGGAACCTCAGCGTCACCTGTGGACGGGGGACAGAAATCCTTGGGGTCAGGCTGAGGAGACCCAGGGTCCCCGGAGGGCAGCGAAGGCTGCAGAGAGCCAGGGTCGACGGACGTAGGAGGGTCCAGCGTCGGCTTTTCCACTGGGCGGGCGTCGGTGAACTGACATCCAACTTATCAGTGGGATACGGGCGGGCGCCGGAGAAGCCGGCGTCCGACTTAACAGACCCTTCACCGGAGGCAGGCCGTAATGGAGGGGAGGCCTGGTCAGGCGAGATAGGTGCCGTGTGCCGCCCCGAAGGGTCGGGCGACTTACTGACCTTCTCCGGGCAGGCATCGGGGGAGCCAACATCCGGCTTAACGGAGCCACTCACACCAGTAGGCTGCAACAAGACAGCTTTACTGGGAGCGGAGGCCTCCAAAAGCCCGGAGGCACCCAAAGGCCCAATGGCGAGCCAGACTGGCTGAGCTGCCGTCGCCTTAAAGCCTCTAAAAGCGCGCTTGAAGCGCTCCCCTGGGGAACATTACCTGCAACACAGCGACTCCCAAGAAGACGCGGTGATGAGGAGCCTTGTCCCGTGTTCTCCCTGTCTTTTTCTTCGATGGCCTTCAGGGAAGTGGACGCCGTCGGAGCTTTTTCAACTCTTTTCCATGGAGCTCATTTTCTTTTTCCAAATATGGGCCTCCAGGGACTGCTGCCGCTGTCTTCCGGTGGCCGCGTTGAACTTGAGGCAGTGCTGGTACTTCCCCACTGGATGGTCGGGGCCTAGGCAAAAGAGGCACAGGGAATGGCCGTCCTTGTGCGGGAGTTGGGCGCCGCACGAGTCGCACTTCTTTTTGTGCTCGGAGGGTGTAGGGGACGACATACACCGACGAATACCTGACAAGCTATCAAAAATCAAAAAATACTCTGTCAAAACTACTGACGATAGAGACGGACGAGCAAGGAACATTACCACGAGGCACTGGCATGAGCTAACGGCAGGAAGAACTAGAGGCGTGAGGGACCTCTTTATACCGACGCTCTGACGCCTCGGGTCACCTGATGTGGGGGTGGTCTCGCCAGAGATTGCTAGCTAGAAATTTTTCCATGGGGTCCTGACACCTGCCGGTATCAGTCCTATATGTAATTACCTACTGCAAGAGCCCTCTCGAAGTAAGATCTCACATCATAATGCCTCCCTGGGGACCAATGACCTTGTAGGATGTGAGGTGAAAGAGGTGAAAGAGAGGTTCAAGGAAGTGGGGAAAACTTGCAACAAGGCAGAGAAGATGGTAACCTTCTCAGAGATGCTTCCAGTCCCCAGGGCTAGTAGGGCAAGGAAGATAAGAATATGGAAATTTAACGGATGGCTTGGGGTGGTGCAAAAAGGAGCGGACGGGCTCATTGGTGGCTAGAGAGGGAGCTGGGATAACAAGGACATGTATGCACCAGACAGGCTGTATCTCAGTAGGAAGGGTATAAGTGTCCTGAAGGGCAAGCTGGGGGAATTCATGTGGAAAAAACTCAGAGTGCACAGCAGCCTTAGTCACCTGAAGGATGATGCCGATAGGCCTCTCCCACAATCAAATCAGCATCGAGAGGAGCTAAATGAGAAGGGTGGAGGTGGGAAGGAATGACTGAAGCAGAAGTGGGATGGTGGTGGGTCAGGTCAGGGGCAAGGGAGGTCCTGGGCCACGGTGGATGGTGGTGTCTCTGAACACCAAAAGCCTAGGAAACAAGATGGCAGAACTAGAGTCAGTGGCCACCCCGTAAGCGCAGCAGTAGAGTTACCACCCACAACACCAGTGACCCAGGTTCGGCAATGAGCATGGGTGTCAGGGGCCAACTGAGGGGAGGAGGACTGAGCATTCCAGAGGACGCTCTCCTCCTCCAGGGTGGGAGGGTGCCGTCTTCTGCTACAATACTGCCACCCGAGGGATCACAGGTGGCAGTGCAGATGGAAAAACAGTTGGAGGGAGGAGAAGTCACTGATGTCAGCATCCGAAAACACACGCATTGCGTGGGCAGGGTCACCTTGCCGTCCTTGCATACATCATCTCTGGGGTAGAAAGAAAAAGCAAAAATGGCCCCGGCACCTCTGTGATGATGGCCCACAGAAACTCCCCAGGCTTCCATCTCTCTCTGGTTGGCACGGCTGTCCCAATGAAATCTGTAAGTTCTGGGGACTACCCCCACCCTGACCCTGCCTGGGGGGGGGGGCAAAGCCAGAGCTCCATGGGGGGAGGTGACCAATACCAGGGAGGCTCAGGGGGTTGCTCCCAGGCCTGAGGGACTTAGGAGGGGCCAGATAGTCAGGGGCATAAACAGAAATTACAAAAAAAGAAAGAATTGCAGTCACTGATGGCCAAGGGAGAGGTGGGCACAGCAGCCATCTCGAGGCGTGGACCACACAAAGCCATGACAGGGACCTCGCAGTTCCTGGGTATAAATGGTACAGAAAGTAAAGGGGGATGGAGGGGATCTGTTTATGAAAGAGGGGATAACGTGTACAAGAGAGAAAGAAGTGGAGGACAAGACTAATGCACTGTGGATATAGGTATAATCCACTAAGGGGAGTAAACTAAGGATGGGGTTGATCTGCAGGCCACCTTCCCAGGAAGGGAAAGGAAAAGGAACATTGTTTAACCAGGAGTAGCACACTAAGCCAAAGCTTGTTTCCAGATGTGACCTGGGAGCACAAGGAAGTTAAGTGACTTGCTCAGTATCACACAGTATGCACCTAGGCAGCTGTGGGATTCAAACCCAGGCCTCCAGATCTGCAGCTCAGAGCCTCAACCCACTGCACTATACTACATACTAGGGTCTCAAATCATGGAAATGGCTAGTAAGTAGGAGGGAGCACAGTAATAATGGGGGAGTTCAATCTACCTGGGAAATGGTGGACAGCTTCATGACAGGTTGGGTCAGAGTTAAGGGAAAAATTGCATGTAGTGGGGCGAAGGAAGAACGATGCAGAGGGGATATTTGAAAGAGGTCACGGGGGATACTGGAGGGGGGCAGTTCCCTCTATAAACACCGTGGGAGTAGCACACTCAAGCAGCCTAGGTAAACTTTAAGGCCTTTATCTGCGGGCACATTCATATGTTCATATGAAGCTGATCAAATCCACTAACCTCCCAGTGCTCCAGTCTACCCAGCTGTGAACATGGGTAGAAGCAGGACCCCACTGGAAACGAGATACTACAGCTCAACTGGGCTATCCTGGGTAAAAAAACAAACAAACTGTGAAATAAAAATAAAATCACACAACAGCTGGTGTACACTTGAAATAACTTCCAGAACAGCTGGTGTCAGCCAACACTGTTTCTACCTACCAAATAAAACTGTACAAGTATCTTGAAATAACAAACTGGTCAAGGTCACAATAGCTGCTATTGCATTAGTAGTGATAAGGTTGTTAAAAAAAAAAAAAAAAAAAAAAGGGTTTTGAACAGCCATAATTTTCAAATGGACAGGTACAATAAGTTGTGACAGCTTGTTTCGTGGTGAGACGGGGTGGGATAGGGGCACATGGAGCCAACATGGTGGATGTTGGCAAAGACAGGAGAAAAATACCTTGCTTTTGCATACAGATTGAGTGGCGGGCCAACAGTGTATGTCTCACCACATACTGCCCTGCAAATGTGCTAAGCCTTGCTCAGAAAGGGTGGCCACAAGAAGCTGAGAGGGTGGGCTGGAAGCCATTCTTATCTTATCTAATCTTTCTCCTCTCACAGAAATGTGCAGAGTGTGACACTGGAGCACAGAGAGGTTAAGAGTCTGACCAGCAGCTGACAAAGAGGAGGCAGTATAGCGCAGTGGTTTGAGGCTCTGAGCTGCAAACCTGGAGACCTGGGTTTGAATCCCAATGCCCCACTTGTATATTGTGTGACCCTGAGCAAATCTCTTAACTTCCTTGTGCTCCCAGGTCACACCTGTAAACAAGCTTTCAGCTTAGTGTCTCTCTCCTGGTAAAAAAAAGGCAGCAGTTCAGTAATAAGCGTCCTTGACACTAACCTGGATACAGATCAATCACTATGGCAGGGAAATACAGAACAAAGGGTGTACTGAGAAAGATACTGTGGCTGTACCCAGGCAAAAGGGGACAAAAATAGTGGTGGCTGTGGCGGCAACACTCCACCTCTGTCCAGTACCTCTGCATCTTGGTAGGCAGGCACTCTCTTTAGTTAGTAAATAATGAAAAGAAAGTTGAGTGCAGAGCAGGGAGGTGACAGCACAGGGAGGCACCAGTTGGGTTTCCATCCTTGTTGTTTCGAGCAATCTTAGTGCTGATCATTCACAATCCACAATGTAAAGTTGTCATTGGCAAGGAAAGGGCATTTTTGACATGGGAGAAGTTACAAATTTTAAATAATACACATCCACTTTAAACAGCAGAGCCAGTCTTTAAGAGCTGTAACAAGTGTAGTACTGCGTGGAGAGAGAGAGAGAGAGAGAGAGAGAGATATACAGAGGAAACTGGTGGGTCCTGGATGAGCACTGGACTGCAAACAACAGACCTTCACTGGGAGGGAGCAGGCAGGACCAGGATAAGCACCAGACTCGCATCCAGAAGCTGTGTTAAAAAAAAAAAGAGGAGGGAGAGGAACACAAAAACAGGAAACATAGAAACACAGAATTTGACGACAGATAAGGACCGCTTGGCCCACCCAGTCTGCCCATTTCCCTACCTAATGGATAAGCTGCAGATCCTAGTTAACCAGCAACCTACTTCTTTCTACCCCCAACCCCCTAGAATTGCCTTATGACTGTCCCATGCATGCTTGAATTTAACCACTGTTTTTGACTCCACAACCTCCTCCTCCGGAAGGTCGTTCCATGCATCCACAACCCCTCTGTGAAAAATACTTCCTTACATTACCTCTGGCGCCCCAAATCTTCAAATTGTGCCCCTTGTTCTTGCACACCTCTTCTTTTTGAAAGATGCTACCCTCTTGGACTTTGTTGATTCCCTTGAGGTACTTGAAAGTTTCTATCATGTCCCCCCACTCCCTCCTTTCCTTGAGGCTATACATGTTAAGCTCCTTTAGTCTCTTTTCATATGTCTTCTGGTGCAGACCCTGCACCATTTTAGTTGCCCTCCTCTGGACAGCTTCCATCTTGTCTATGTCCTTGCGGAGATTGGGTCTCCAGAACTGCAGACAGTACTCCAGATGGGGTCTCACCAGCTGTCTGTACAGAGGGATAACAACTTCCTGTTTTCTACTGGTGATGCCTCTCCCTATGTATCCCAGTATCCCCCCAGCCCTCCTTACTACCCTCTCACTTTGCTTGCCCACCTTTAAGTCATCTGATATGACTACCCCCAGGTCCTTTTCCATTTTTGTTGTTGTTAGTATCTCCCCCCCAATTGTGTACTCTTCCCCTGGGTTTTTGTTTCCCAGGTGCATTACCTTGCACTCTTAGCATTAAATCTAAGCTGCCATACATTTGACCATTCCTCTAACCATGCCAAGTCCCTTCTTATCCTTTCCACCCCACCTTGTGCATCAACTCTGTTGCAAATCTTTGTGTCATCTGCAAAGAGACATACTTTTCCTTCCAGTCCCTCTGCAATGTCGCTTAGAAAGACATTGAAGAGGACCGGTTCTAATACTGAACCCTGCGGCACCCCACTGGTAACCCCCCTTTCTTCAGAGTGGACTCCATTTACTGTTACTCTCTGTGTCGTATTCTCCAGCCAATTCTTTACCCAGGCTATCATCTTGGGACCCACTCCCAGGCTGGCTAACTTGTATATTAATCTTTTGTGTGGGACTGAATCAAATGCCTTGCTAAAGTCTAGGTAGGCCATGTCCACAGCCCCTCCCTGATCTACTACTTTGGTCACCCAGTCAAAGAAATCTATTACATTCGTCTGGCATGACCCTCCTACTGTGAATCCATGCTGCCTTGGGTCCTGTGCCCCTCTGGCCTCTAAGTACTCGACAATTCTTTCCTTCAGAAGTGATTCCATCATTTTCCCTATCACTGAGGTTAAACTAACAGGTCTGTAGTTTCCTGTTTCTGCCCTGCTCCCACTTTTGTGAAGGGGAATCACATCTGCCCTCCTCCAGTCCTCAGGTACCACACCATGCTCCCATGATTTGTTAAAGAGGGTAGTCATTGGTGTTACTAGTTCTACCCTTAGTTCGTTTAGAATTCTGGGATGAATCCCATCAGGCCCCATTGCTTTGTCCACCTTCAGTTTTAAGAGTTCTTTCAGAACCCTTTCTTCTGTAAACGGGCTGGTATCAACTTCTGTATCCAGAGTGTTTCTATTGTTTGTTTTAGGTACCTCCCCCTCTTCATTTATAAATACTGAGCAAAAAAGAAGAGGGGAAGCGAGGAACAGATCTCTGACAGAGTAAAAAATTAAGAAGTGGGGAAAGAGATTTCACCGTTGGGAGGGAGATCATGTGCTGCACAATGGCTTACTTAAAGCAGAAGACAGACCAGCAGAGGGCAGGGGACTGGAAGCAAGGGTAGAATGTGTGACCTGCTTGAGTCCCAGCTGGCAGGGAAGAGGAAGAGAAATGCGATGGGGGAGGGTTGTACCAGTGAACGAAGGGCACAGGTTGCCCAAACAGCTGGTGGGTGGGACCAGGTGAGAGACAGGAACAGAGGGTTGCCAGAGCTGACAAACAGAAAAAAAAAGTGCCAGAAAGGGGGAAGGGTTGAGAACCGAGAAAGAAAGCAACAGACAGAGGAAGCACAGGGATCTCATCAATAACAATTACAGTATGTGATGAAACTCCACTCAGAGGCAAAATGTGATTAGTATTATGTCTGGTGGCATACTTCCAGACCCTGCTATCTCCCCTCCTCTGTAGGCAATTTGTCAGTATACCTATCACTATGCAGCCGTAAAAAGGGAGTGACAGGATATTCCTCCTGGCCCCAGGTCATAGGCTACCATCCACCATCTTCCGGCCACAGCTCTCAGTAACCCTGCTTTGGCACTATGATCTCTCCCCAATATATTCCCTCCCCATTTTCAGTATTGTTCACCAAATTTCTTAATTTTTTTTTTTTTTTTTTACTTTGTCTCCACTTACCTGGAGAAATCCTTCCGGCAACCTCGGGGCTCCCAGCCTCTACATCCCCCCGTGACCACTACACCCCTCCTCTCATGTGCCCCAGCACCACCTCCGGAAGTAGGGCCGCCCTATCCACCCAGGGCACTCTATCTAAGGGCAAAGTGCCGGGCACATGAGCGGACCCACAGAGAGGAGGTTAGTCCAAGATTGGGAGTGTGGATTGAGGAGGCCGAGGTGCCTTCATCTATCCTCAGGAGTAGGTTTTTTTCTTTATTATTATGTAGATCTTTCCCCCTCGGAGCGTGGAGTGACAAGGCAACGTTATGCCGCAACTCCGCCCCTGCATCCGCTGCATTGCCACGCTGGGCGCCCCTGACTGCCACCAGAGGCCACTCCAGGAGCAAACGCTTCTCCCATGCCCTCCCCGGGAAGAGAGAGTAGTCCTTCAGACACTCGATCTCCTCCCCCCCTGCTGACCCACAGCGGCCCAGGCTCATTCCCAAAACTGGGTCACCGGCATGGCACAAGGTGTGGCGTCCAGTGCCTCAACTCTCAGCACCACCGGGCCGGCCCTTTTGTTCACAAAATTGACTTTACCCTAGGCACCTTGTTGTATCATACTACTCTGCACTGAACAGCTGTTTGTTTTACACAGCTGCTGCTTTATTGTACTTACTGTACCTTATTTTGTTTGTTGAAGATCGCTCAAGAGGAGCAGTGTGGAGCCATGGCATCTGGCCTACTGTGGATTCTGTAATAGCTCGGCTCAGTCAAGACATGCAAAGTAAACTGATGCTCATTACTTGCTACACTGCTAAAAACATAACACTGAATCAAAACAATGCAATTAGTAAAACTACTTGAATGAAATACTTCATGTTTTTAAATCATTATAGCTAAAGGGGATCTGCCTTAAATACATGCAAAATGGAGTGTGTTCAGGTAAATCTCATACGGAACTCATAGAGCTCCTTCTGTTTATTGGTAATTCTAACACCAACACACACTCTAGTTGCACATTTTTTACTTTTCACATTTTTGTGTTGGTACCAATGTATATCACCATATACAGACTAAATTAAATATAACACTATTTGCACTTTGCAGGTGAGACTATGTCTCTTTTAATCACCCGTATAAACTAAATTCAGCAGTGGTAAACTCCAGCCTTGACAAACTGCATCAGCGTGAAACACTGACTGTGGAGGGAGCTGCATTGTTGCAAAGGCATGCCAATAAAAAGCTGCTTTTAGCATCCTACGACTGAGCATCAGTTTCCTGGGCATGTCTTCAGTGTAAGCCGAGCTACTACAGAATCCACCATATTTTATTATCTACTCTTCCTCCTCTCCCCCAAGGATGCATCTGGAAACAAGGTGGTACCAGCTCAGTATGCCTTTCCTAGTTAAACTTAAGGAAGGAAGGAAGGTCCCAGTGAGAGGGGAAACTCAACAGGCCAATAATCTCCTTTCTTTCCTAAATATGTACAGTATGTTGGAATTAGTAAAACAGTAGATGTTGGTTACATAATATTCACACAACAGGCCACCTCATTTAAAACAATCACAAACATGTATACAGTACAGCAAGTATATATACATACATACATATATATGTATATATGAAAGTAGCTTTCTCACTGCCTTCTCCTCCTCTGTCCCCTGCCTTGCAGCCGGCACAGCCCTCCAGCTCCAGCCGCAGAAGGGGCTCCGAGCCGCCAGCGGGCCGGCGGCGACCTCCAGCCGACCAAGAGATCCAGGAGGCGGGAGAAGCAGTGTGAAAGGCAGGCAAAGCCGCAAATTTTTGCCGCCCCCTCCCCCACTTGGTTGATTGTAGTTATACACTCTTTCCGCCATTTCTCTAATCACGCCCACATCTAATTCCTTCTTTATTAACCCATACCTACTCTGCACAATGCTAACTTGCTTCCTTTTGCTCCTTAGCCTCTCATCTCCCCAATCCATTATGATAATCTATTATACCCCTGTCATGACGAATAAGATAATGAGTATATTCTGCTCTCCACTGCCATCCACAATGTACAACCATCTATTCCTTATTCACTTTGAACCACTCTTACACTGCAACCCCTGGTCCCACATAAAGCCTCTCTAACAATCCAGCACTCCCTAGCCCTTACATGTATCCTGGCTTTATAATAACCCACTATGCCTGTCAGTCAGACTCCTATGTTATGATAAAAGTCACACCTATATAACAGGACCATCTCCCACTACACAGTGGGCACCTAGAGACTAAGAGGAACGCTCTGATCACTCTCTATCCCTATCCCTTGGTGCCCTACTCAAATTAATCTTCTACTCCTTTTCTGCATTGGCACTATTGAGATTAATCCTGGCCCCATTGTAAGTTTATCTTCCCTGCTGATCTGACTTCCATAAAAGCAAGCTTCATACACTTCAACGCTTGCAGCCTCCTAAAAAGTTCATCTTAATACAGGCTTGGGTGGCACATACTCTTCCTGATTTCCTGGTCATCTCTGAATCTTGGCTCAGGCCTACAACAAAGACAGTGTTGTAAACCTTCCCAATTATCAGCTCTTCAGAGCAGATCGCCCTTTCAGGGTGGTGGGGTGGCCATATACATTAAGGACACCATCTCTGCAACCTGCCTCATCAACACATCCGAGCCAAATGAATTTGAATGTTTATCAATCAAAATATCCCTTCCTAATTAGTCTTCATTTAAACTGATTGGATGCTATAGGCCCCCTCTGCAGGCCTTAAATTGCTTTCTCACCTAGGGTCAATTCTCAACCTAGGCCCTGAAGATACCATCATCCTTGGCGATTTGAATTTAAACTGGCTGTCTAATGTATCTGCACCTTTGATAACCTTTTGTGACACCTTTGGATTCACTCAGCTAATTAAAGACCCAACTAGGATCAACCTAAGAAATTCCAGCAACAGCTCACTCTTGGATATTATGTTGGTAAACAAGCCTCACTTATATTCACATGCAGGAGTACTGCCGAGTGATGTGGTGACCATTACCCTATAGCTGGCATAAGATCCACACTCAAACCACCAAATCCTGCAGAATTTGTCCTCAAAAGGTCAAAAAGAATTTCAATATCTCAGGTTACCTCCATGACCTGAGTAATACAATATATTGGCAAGATTTCTATCTTACAACCTCTGTTGAAATAGCTCTCAGACTTTAAAGGATATTATCACTAATGCTCTCAATATTCATGCACCTATCACCAGTATCAGAACTAAGGTAAAATCCTGCCCTTGGTTTCACCTCTGAGCTTAAAGCAGCCTTGAGAACCAGAGACAAACTGTGGAAGCATAAGAAAAACAAAGGACACCAGAGATTGGCTAAATTTCAGAAAAGCAAGGAATTCATGTACAAAAAAATAAGAACTGCCAAAACTGCCTATTATACAGCTGAATTGGATGCCTCCTACAATAACCCATCCAGACTCTGGGGTACAATAAAAGGACTTCTGGGCCAAAATTCTACTCCTGCCTTAACCTCCAAACTGCTACTAAATGATACAGAAATTACAGGTAAACAATAAATCTTAAATACCTTCAATGTTCACTTCACCACAGCTGGCCTAGCATTTGACTCATCACCTGCAAATATCCTGAGATCTTCCTTGAACCTGCAAACTACTGTGGGACAAATGGCCACTTCAACTTTTTCCTTCATCCCAATATCCGTGAAAGAAGTGGAGCTCTCCTCTCTAATTTAGACACTACTAAGAGTGCAGGTGCAGACTCCCTGGATCCCTATTTCCTGAAAATTGCTTCACATGTCTTATCTGCCCCCTCACTCATCTCTTCAATCTCTCCTAACTACTGGATCCATTCCTCTACTTGGAAAACAGCTCAAGTAGTTCCATTACTCAAATCTGGTGATACTAGGGATCTCAACAATTACAGGCCTATCTCCATCCTACCAGTACTATCCAAGATGCTCGAAAAACTAGTAAACTCTCAATTAAGGGACTATCTGGATAACAACAACCTTCTAAATTCTGCACAATCTGGATTCAGATCAAAGCATAGCACCATTACTGCCTTAGCCAAGGTAACTAACGATTGGCAGACTGCCTTGGATAAGAAAAATTGTACCTGTGCTGTGTTCCTGGATTTGAGTAAAGCCTTTGACACAGTGGATCATGACTTATTAATCACCTCCCTTAACTCACTAGGCCTGGATTCCTATCACTCAACTGGTTTAAGGATTACCTTTCAGATAGGTCACAACTGGTTAAAAATGGAAATTACCTATCCACCTCAAAACCACTGCTAAGGGTGTACCACAAGGCTCTATTCTTGGCCTATCCTCTTTGCCATTTATATAAACAATATTGATGCCAACCTCACTCAATCTAACATTCATCTGTTTGCTGATGATACTGTATTATATGTCAGCAATCCCTCACCTTCTAAAGCCTGTGAACTGTTACAATCCGAATTCTCCATTCTGCAGCACAATCTACTTGACAAAAAACTACTTCTAAATGCCAAAAAAACAAAAGCTATGTTCTTTGCCACAAAGAGTTGCTCTACCACTACCCCAACATCCACCACCCTACAATTATCCACCTTACTTGGAGAGAAACTGGAATTTGTTGATAACTTCAAATACCTTGGAGTCTGGATAGATAACAGAGCTTGACTATTCTGTCCATATTGAAGAGCTACTTAAAAGCTAAGACAGAGGCTTGGACTATTTTTTAGAATAAAACATTACCTAAACAGTGATTCCAAAAAAAGGTTAATTCAGGCCTCATTCCTATCCCTCATTGACTATGCTGATTTTCTCTACTGCCATTGTTCACGTCATCTCTTACATAAACTGGACACCCTGTATCACAGGTCCATAAGATTTATTACTGACCTTCCCTCCAGCACCCATCATTGCTCCCTTTATATGGCAGTCAACTGGACATCATTACAACACAGAAGAAATAGGAATGCTGCTATCTGGATATTCAAAGCGTTAACAGGCAAACTACCTACCTATATCACTGATTGCTTTACCCAAATTACAACTAGGCCTTACACCTTAAGGATCAGTAAACTCATCATATTAAAGGTCCCCAATGCCTGCACCGGTTTGGGAGGGCTGCTTTCAGCTATACCTTAGCAGTTGCATGGAACTCTCTCAAAAATCCATGAAGCTAGATAGCCTACTACCTCTGGCATCTTTCAAAGATTGTTCTCCGCCCTTTTTCCAGAGCTCTGCAATTGCTTTTATACAGCCTACCCCCTACCCTACCTGACCCACCTTCCTTTTTCCGCCATTATATTAATTCAATTTCTATCTTCCAAATCACCTATTATATTCTCATAAAAACTAGTTAGACCCTATAATTTATATTTTATGCCTCATGATTCCCTTTGTCCCCTTTTTTCTTACAGGCTAAATGGTTCTACTGTTCCTTGTATATATGTAAATTGTTGTATATAACCATTTCATGTCATTGTATTGCTGTTTATGCTATTCTTGTCTATGTAATAATACTTGTATCCTCATTTGTATGACCACTCAGGTCCATCTTGTAAATGAGCTTTGCTCAATGATGTTCGCCTGAATAAATAAAGATTTTGATTGATTGATTGATTGATTGATATGTCACAGGTGCTATTAGTTGCAAAGGACTCCAACTTCTAGCCAGTTTGCTCATTTCCACATGATGATACTTGAGCTATCCACATGAGGGCAGTGTTGCACAGAGTAAAGCTTGTCCTTCAAAACAAGAAAAAGTCTGATCCGATCTGCAGCTTTTAGGTCAGTCAGTCTTGGATAGGCTTTTCTATTTAACACTCAAGCTCTGCTCTTCCTAATCAGTTCAGACTGCAAAACTCGGACAACTAATGTTGATAACTAGCAGGCAAATTTGATACCTGGAGAGATAATAGAAAAGGGAGGAGGAGGAGCAAAAAGATGGAGAAAACACCACAATACTGCAATGGACATCTTCCTTTCTGGTTAAGAAATATTTATTTATTTAGTTTTTGTTGACCGGGTAAGTGCACTAGACAAATCCTGCCTATTTTCAGGCACGGCCCGGGGGAGGGGGATACAGATGAATGCCAACTGACCTTGAACCAGATTAAGCTGTTGGTGGTATTTTTAGTGAATGAGGGAAATTTGGCCAGGACATCGGGAAATTCCCCTACTCTTTTCGATAAGTGCCATGGGATCTTTAACATCCACTTGAACCACCACCAATCCAGGCAGATGGGACCTCGATTTAACGTCTCATCCGAAAGACAGCACCTCAGAAGTGCAGCACCCCTCTCATGCTGCACTACAGTGTCAGTACTGGGATATTAACCCAAGTGCCAGATGTGGGAACTGAACCCACAGCCCTCTGATCTCCCGGACTCAGAGGCGAGTGTGCTACCTACTGAGAGATGTTGTCAGTTTAAATTTTGCTGGTGAAATTCCCACAGAACTGGCAATTTTACAGTGTGAAATATTTTGTGTAATTCGGGCGTTCTGCAAAATATTTAGTGGGGTGCAAAGCTGAGAAATTTTACCCGTGAAACGCAAAATTTCACCCAAAAACGGTGACATTTCGCCCACAAGTGATGAATTTCGCTGTTTCATGGGTTAAATTTCACACTTCGCAGGTGGAATTTTGCAATCTGCAGCCAAAATTCCGCATTTCACTTCTGTGAAAAATTTCACGAAACGGATGAATTACATGAAATATTTCACGCAACGAAATTCAACAATTTCTCACATCTCTAAAAGCAAAACCAGGGGAAAATGGGGAAAAAACACAAACATTTACCTGATGCATCTTAAACTATGGACCATTTTAAACGAAATCACACATATTCTTATATGGATTATGTATCCACACACTGGGATATACAGTCCACACTAAGCTTCACACAGCAATGTCACACTGGACAGTAAATGGACTGCAGAGCTCTCAAAGAACAATAACCCACAAAAGGAGGTTTTATTGACAAGTCTGGGTCACTAGTATATTAAACACAGCATGGATCAAATTTGGGCCTGCCTGCGTCATTAGCGCAGCCCATAATCACCATAATGTCTTTTAAAGCAGCCATATGTTGAAATGAGAGAAAGCAGGTGCTGTGTAATTGTACAGCATGTGAGCACTCTCCCACCTGCGTGGCATACAATGGAAACATGATTTATATGCCACTCTATGCCGTAGAGCATTAGCAGTAAACTGGCTGGGCTGTGACAAAATGACATGGTGAAGGCAGCCGCTGGGTGTATGTGAGAAGAATATCATGATGACTCCTCTGGAAAGGGCTTTTATAGGTAAGGATTGGATACTCTAGGTTCACAGCATAGCCGTGCACCAACAGAGAATGACTGTGAATTGCAGCAGGCACCTGAAAATCTTTGGAATGTAACATGACCTTACATTGCCCCCTAGTGGTTGCAGTGCACAGCTGTGAATCTGTGGGCCTAGTTATGGATCCCAGCAACACCAATTATTCATTGGGAGACTCAGAGCAAATCACATATTTATTTTAAACATTCGGCCAGGATGACACATTGAGCTGCAGTCAGTTGCTCAAGCTGCATAAATATGGGCCTTATGAAGAGAGGTTGGCAGATCTAACTATGTACAAGATGGAGGTAAGAAGGGCAAATGCAGACATGACAAACTAAGTGGACAGCGGGGATCTGTTTAAAATGGGGTCTCTTCACGAAAGCCTACATGCCACTTCTGTGCAGCGCATAGGCATGCCTACAACTGAATGCCACGCAGCAGGGTCCAGCAGACCCCCAGCAGCATTCACTACAGGCACACTAATGACTTGTGTACCTGATCCCCCAGCCGTCTGCGCAGCTACATGCCACGGGCAGTCCAGGGGCATGCCAAGGGACATGTCCACACTCCACATCACGCACTAAGGTGCAGAGTGCCAGGCTGGGGATGCAAGTCATGCGATGGGGGGCCCTGCCATAACTGTTACGCACCCCCCAAATGGATACCCGCCAGGTGTGGCAGCAACAGGAATTCCCAGCACACTGCTGCCCTGGCCCACTGGCCTGACAGGGAGGGCTGTGGGCAGCCATTCTGGTGGTCACCCATCGGACTCCACATCCCAGGGTCTGTACCTTCCAAGGATCCCCTGCAAGCACACAGCAGGTGATCCTCTTTGGGACCCAGGACAGGCATCCGATTGGATGCCTGCCCAGGTCCCACAATCCACACCCATGCAGCTACATGCCAGGGGGAAGGGCTGTTGACAGGCACCTGGCAATGGTGAATATTGGCTGGCGCATGCTTGCCCCGGGGTGCGGAACTGCATGGGCTCTGTATGCACAAATTGCATATACATCCCACACATTTGTGAATAAGGCCCATTGAGTGGGAAAGAACGGTTACTCATCATAACAGCAGATCTTCGAGAGAATCTCCTCCTATGGGCCAGACCTCTGGAACTATAAGACACTGGCGTCAGGACCACTTGGGAATATTTGCTAGCAGGGAGCCACCCATGATGCCGTGCAATGTCAGTGCCTATATAATCACAGGCAGCCCCATTGCTCCTCAGTTCCCCTTCGAAGATGAGCTCGGAGGGCCTCTTACTGTAAGGACGCAATAGACCAAATCCAGAACTAGGCACACAAAGAGAGGCATGGGACTGGAACTAATATACACACAAGGCACTTATGGACACCTCCAAACAAAGCAGTGGACAAACCTGCCAGTTTATACTTCATAAAGGGGGAAGGAGGGTGGGTGTGCTGTGGCCTAATAGAGGAGATTTTCTTGAGGTTGTACTGTACCGTAACTGTTATACATACAAACATACGTACATACATACATACGAAGAAGCCAGCAGAAGAAGGCCATTTGGTCTATCAAGTCTGCTCGTATTGCAGGGTCCACAGCTTGAGCTAATGATCCTACTCTCCCTTCCCACTCCTCCCATCCTCACTATCTATGATCTTTACCTTCCTCCATGCCTATCCCAGCCTCTTTTAAAGCTGCCCACTGTCTTCAACGAGATGACCTCTTCCGGCAGTGCATTCCAAGTTTCCACCACCCTCTCTGTGAAGAAGTGCTTCCTGACCTCCCTCCTAAACTTCCCACCCTCCAGCTTAAGACTGTGCCCTCACCAGTTCCGCCACGGCCCACCAGACAGCCTAACTACAGAGCTCCCTCCTCGCAGGATAACAATTAAAACTTTCCTAGCTGTTAAACCGCAGCAAAACAACAACTATGCCAGTAAAAGGGAAAGGAGAGATAAAAATGCAGAAGAACATACGAGACAGTGGCCAGATGATGATCGATGGTTCCAGATTCAAAGTTCTGCCAGAGGAGCGTAGAGTAAGCCCACCGCCGACTCGCCAGCTGGCAAAGGCCTCAGTGCAAACAGTAGATAGCAGCCTGCATAACAAAACACAGCTGGATACAATTTTATCTGAAATCCAAGAGATGTGGAAAGAGAACAAATCAGAGTTTCAAAAATTACAGACAAAATTAGCGGATGTAGACACAGCCCTAAAAGAGGTAGACAGCCGAGTTTCAAGACTGGAAACTGAAGAATCCTTCCACGTAGAAGCTTTAAATGCTGTCTATAATATGCTGACTCTTTACAGACAAAGTGTATTAACCTTGAAGCTAGGTCTAGAAGGGACAATCTGAGGTTTTAGGGTCTCCCAGAGGGAACTGAGGTGGGCAACATGGCACAATTCATGCAGGACCCACTGCAAGATGTCCTAGCCGTCCCTCCAACTTTAAATATTCAAATTGAAAGAGCTCACAGAACTCTCGGCCCGAAGCCTAGTGACCTATCAGCCAGACCCAGACAGATCCTGATGAAATTCTCCAGCTACACTGCAAAAGAGGAAATTCTTCGTCTGGCATGGCAAATGGGGGAAATAAAGTATAATGGGGCTCAGCTATATCTTGATCAGGACTACCCACCTGAGATTCAGCAACTCCGGCTCCAATAACAACCGACAATGAAAGTCTTGCGCTCCAGGAAAATCAGATTTCAAACACCATACCCGGCGAAGATTAGGATGTTATGGGAGGATGGTGTGCATCTATACACGACCCCAGAGAGGGTAGAAGAGGGACTCAAGAAGAGAGGGATTTCAGTGGAAAAATACCAGACACTAGTGACTCCATCCACGCAGGGGAACCTTCAGAGGCTTAGAAGTCAGTTGCAAGGGGGACAGAAAAAGCAGCTGGACACAGCCGCCTCGTGGAGAGCCCTGGATAATGTAAGAAGGAAACTGCAGAGACCAAAGGCTTCACAACTGCTGAGTGAACAAGAAGAGATCAACACCTGAGGGTGGACAGTGTCGGAGTACAAGGTTTACCCTTTGCTTTTCTGGTGTCCTCGGGGGTTCTCTCAGTAGTGGCTGTGATATGCTGGTCGAGGGTTCGCCGCGGCCAATGAGACGAACCAGATCAGTGCCTGGCCTACAAGAGTTGTTGTGGAGGGGTGGGGCTGGGACAAGATTCGAGGACTATTCCTGAATGACTGTGAACAAAATAAGACACTGCGACCTATGGCTGATTTAAGGTTGAAATTGCTAAACATAAGTCAAATTACTGGGCAAAGGTAGACCTTTTATATGTGCCATAACAGAGGATAGGCTTTAAAGAATAAGGGGGGGTATGCATAATGGAGTAAGGAAGATACATGTATAAGTAAATTCAGCGGATTCCGCAGCCGTACAACCATATCCTGTGGGGAAAGGGGGGAGGAGGGAGAATAGTTTGGTCGTGAGTTGCATGTTCAGGCTATGGCATTTTATTTTCTCTTTGGGACAGATGATAGCCAGTGTAATCCCAGTTTACAGCTGTCCAAGTAGTGATCCTCTTCATGGAGGAATGAGAATACACTACCCATCTGCAGAATCTTCTACACTTTGTAGAGACAGGGAACATAGAAGATTGTTCCCCTACCTTGGAAGTACTAGACCATGTAGATTAATGAGTTCTATAAAATGGTTACCATGATTTAAAGCCACATCTATGGTTAAGATTGTAGCACAGGTTAATGGCTACAAGTTAAGCTTTTTAGGTGAGGATACCTTACATTGGATCTCGATGGTGCGTGGAGTGGAAGGGGGAGGGGGGCACATTCTCCAACCACTGTTTATTAGCATGTAAACATTTTCCCAATGACATCTAAGATTTTATCGTTTAATGTGAATGGTCTGACCAACCCAATATACAGGGAAAAAGGTTTTAACCTATACTAAACAAGTTAAGGCAGATCTAACACTACTACAAGAGACGCATTTGTCGGAGGAGGAACATCAAAAGTTGAAAAATGTTGGTTATTCGGAGACGTGTTCTTCCTCTTACAAAGGGGACAGACATAGTGGGGTGGCAGTACTGATTCTGCATATGACTCCTTTCAAGGTGACAGAATAAAACACAGATAAGGAAGGGAGATACGCCCTATTAAAGGGCAACCACAACAGTTGCAAACTTACAGTGGTTTTGATTTATGTGTCCCCAAACTCCTCATATGAGGTATATAGGAGAATATTGGTTTGATTTCAAAGAAAGCTGAGGGGACACTCATAATAGGGAAAGATTGGAATATGATACTAGACCAGCATAAGGACACTACTTTTAGGATTCCCAAGAAGTCCTATACGCCACAAAGGCAAATTAAGGCCCTGTTACAGAAATTGGGACTCCAGGATGCTTGGACCTTTTTGGAAGGTCCGACTAGAAAGTTTACACATTATTCGGCTAGCTATCGTCTGTTTTCTAGACTGGAGTACTTCTTTCTTAACCGTGACTCCTTACAAGATTGGGCCCACTGCCATCTCAGATCATGCCCCTTTACTGTTAACAATGGACCTTTCACTTCCTGACCGAAGCACCTTTTGGATACTGAATTTATCCCTGCTCAGGGACCCAGAGGTGCTAGAACAGATCCCCGACTTAATAACACAAACGCTCCAGGACAACTTAAATAGTGGGGTTAGTAAGGGTATCCTATGGGACACAATAAAAGCTGTGACCCGGGGGAAACTCGTGGCCATAGCCACAGCTCGGAAGAAACAACTAATTGAACAGCAGATAAATTTAGAACAGAAAAATCTTTAGAGGGGCTGCAACAGGAGAGATATCAGGGCCAACGGGAAAAAGAACTAATAACTTTAAAAAGGGAATTAAACAAAATTCTGGATACTCGGGTAGAGCGCAATCTTCAGTTTTTGAAACAAAACTATTATGAAGGAGGCCCAAAGGCTCTGAGAAGATTGAAAATTCGTCTGAGGGCCAGAAGGGCTAGGGCTCACATAGCTCGAATCTTACACCCTCAAACTAGAGCTAGGGGCTCCACAGTAGAACATAAATCTGAGGCCTTTACTACCTACTATAATCACTTGTACTCATAAAAGGGTAGTACATCTCAAGGTGAGATTGAGACCTCTATACAAAACTTGCAACTCCCACAAGTGCCTGAGGACTTTAAAGATCAATTGCTAGCCCCTATTTTAGATCAGGAAATTAACGTAGTTACAAGAGACGGGAAAATTGGGAAGTCCCCAGGGAATGATGGATTCCTGGTGGAATTCTACAAAAAATTCTGTGATATTATAGTGCCCATTCTAAAAATGGCATATCAGGAGACTATGAAGGAGGACTCTGTCCTCCTCCCCCCCCCCCCCCTTCCTGGAGACAAGCAGTCATTTTGGTGATCCCTAAACCCAGCAAGGACCCCACAATATGTTCTTCTTACAGACCAATTTCGGTGCTAAATGTAGACTATAAATTGCTGACCTCTATAATAGCTAGACAATTACAACTGCTAATCCCCCTTCTAATTCATAAAGACCAAAGAGGTTTCATACCGGATAGACAAGCGTCAGATAGTGTCCGAAGGACTATAGATATTATAGGCCATTTAAATAAAACTGCTACCCCTGCCATTATAATGAGTTTAGATGCTGAAAAGGTGTTTGATCAGGTATATTAGGACTTTTTATATGGGGTCCT
Source organism: Neoceratodus forsteri (assembly GCA_016271365.2). Lineage (NCBI taxonomy): Eukaryota > Metazoa > Chordata > Ceratodontiformes > Ceratodontidae > Neoceratodus > Neoceratodus forsteri. Next base: position 1,147,365,703 of record CM057450.1, on the reverse strand, counting down.
TGCCGGGTTCGGTTTCCTGGAAAGATTCACCGATTTAATTCGACAGCTATACACTGACCCACAGGCATATGTCCGCACAAATGGCTGTATCTCCCAAAAATTCAGTTTACAGAGTGGCACCAGAAAAGGATGCCCCCTATCCCCTTTATTATTTACCTTATATATCGAACCACTAGCCCAATGGATCTGGGAAGACCCCTTAGTGTAGGGCGTACTTCTGGGAGGAGGGACACATATTGATGTACCTAAACTCTCCAGAAACCTCTATACAGAGAGTCATGGATATGATTGACACATTTACCGCAATATCAGGGTACACACTCAACTACTCGAAAATGGAGATACTGACACTCAACTTTAGCCCCTCAATCCAGCTGAGAACAAAATATAGAATGACGTGGGACATGCCCACCTTAAGGTATCTGGGAGTGACTTTAAGAGTGGATAATTCACACCTCTTTACAGACAACTATAAACTTCTGATGCACCAGATACAAACAGATATGGGGAGATGGTCCCTGCTTATATTACCTATGCATGCACGAATACAGAGGATAAAAATTAATATTCTCCCCAGAATTTTATACTTATTTCAATGTGTCCCTATCCAGCTATCGCAAAAGTAGTGTCAAGAAACCCAAGCCCGCTTGTTCAGATTCATATGGTCTAACCAGAGACCATGAATCCGTAGAACATTCCTTATGGCGAGTAAGGCAGTGGGAGGTCGAGCTGTCCCAGACTTAAAAGACTACTGGAGTGCAGCCCAGATTAGGTGGGCTCTATTTTGGGGGCATATGCCCACACAGGCACATTGGCAAGATATAGAGCGGGCAATATGTCCAAATGTGCATATCTCCTCATGTCTGTTATCCACCACAAGACCGGCAGAGCTTTTGGCATACCAAGCCATTCAGGTCACTTTGAAAGCTTGGGATATGTTCCAAACTTATAGAGAGACAAGGAGACAACTGTGGGAGAGTATGCTGGTTCATTAGGGCTATGGATTTCCCCCAGGTCAGATGGACCCCTGGTATAAGAGACAAATCAGGAGAGGGCTATTTTATCCAACCCAACTAATGAGGGGAGGTCTTGTTCTCCCCTTTCAAGATTGTGCTAAGACATGGGGTTGGACTCCTAGAGACAAGATTTACTACTTGCAAATACACACATATGTACAAAAAAAACTCCATCAGACACAAGAGGCTGGGACCATTGTAGAAGGGTCCCCAACTCTGACAGAATTGTTCTCCCTCACTAGGCCAAAACAGACCATATCTAAAATTTATAAGTTTTTAAATATGCATAAGGGAGAGGAGAATAAACACACTGTGACAAAATGGGAAAGGGGAGGCCAATTTTCATTTATCTCAGAAGGAGTGGGACAGTGTATGGAGGAGTAATTCCAAAGCAACTGCCTCCCCCTTGTGGCAAGAATACTTTTGGAAAACCAAAGTAAGATTCTTTTTGACCCCTGTCAGGGTTGCCAAGTGGAAGACAGGGACTCACTCGAGCTGTTAGTGCCAATGTGGAGAGCTGAAAGCAACGCCTACACATACATTCTATACCTGTTCAAGGCTGGACAGATTTAGATCTGAGGTAGAAGATATAATGATAACCGTATTTCAGTTAACAATACCCTTGATGCCTCAGAACTGGATTCTGGGGCTAATCCCAGAAGGGCTAAGAGGAAGTGGTACTCATTATATGTGATATATATGTGTTGTAGCCTATAGTAAAGCCATATCTAAGCTATAGCTCCAACCATTACTGCCTAAAGTGCCAGACTGGAAACAAATTATTTCATCCATACAACATATGGAAGAGCTAACATACCAAATAAGAGATGATAAGGAGAAGTTTGTTAGAAGATGGACCAGATGGAAACTAGCTTTAGACTCCACTACATAAAACACCTGAAAATGAGTAGTGGGTTGGACTGCGTTGGGTAAGGGAGATCCTCACTAATTTATACAACATATAATCGTGTTTTTGAATTTAACGTATGCACCATCGAGTAGTGGGTTATTTATTTATTTTTTTAACTTTCTTTTTATCCCACCTGTCTGCCCTCTCCATCCACTCCTTCGGACCGGTCAACCCCTCAGACCACCGTCATGGAGTCTGCCCCTAGAGTGCCAGGCTTCTCCATTGTCCCCTTCCTCACCCCTCATAGGACAGCCTGCACAGCGGGGTCCGCCCGTGGGTAGGTGATCGGGAAGCATGGATCGGTCGTCACCTAGGACCGATGAGGGTGTTTTTCTGTTTTCTCCCTTTTTCTCCCTGATCCCCCTGAGGACATCAGCATGCAGGATGAATGTCCAGACAGACGGTTTGCTGACGCATGCTGTTGTCAAGTGCCCATGACGTCCTCCCCAACCCAACTCCTGAGAGCTGCCTGTGCCTCGATGCCCGTGCTTCCACAAGCATAGGTGCGTTGGGTGCTTGTAAGCACCCCAGGAACCCACCCCAGGAGGAGGAGAGCATCCATTGGGACACTCAATCCTCTTTCCTCCCTCTGACCCGAGTCCGTTCCTGAACCCGGGTCACCAGCATGGCGCTAGGTGAGGCGTCCAGTGCCTCAACCCTCAGCCCCACCAGGCCAGTCCCGAGTACTGGGTTATTTTAACCAATACAATTTCATTTACTTGAGAACTGTCCTCACCACATAGTTCATTTGTTTCATGATCTTGTTGTTTTTGTTTTTCTTGATTATCATTCGGATATAACTGTACAAACAGACAAGAAGGCTTGTACTCATTTGACTGTATGATCTAAAATTTGAAAAATAAAGCACATATAAAAAAAAAAAAAGACTGTGCCCCCTCGTGTTATGGCTGCCACTCAGCTTAAAGAGACTTTCTTTATCAACCTAATTTATCCCTTTCAAGTACTTGAAGGTCTCAATCATGTCCCCCCTCTCTCTCTCTCTCTCTCTCCTGTCTTCCAGGGAGTACACGTTCAGTGCCCTCACCCTCTCCTCGTATGCCTTACCCTGCTGACCCACTATCACTTTGTAGCCCTCTTCTGGACTCTCTCCAGCAGGTTAATGTCCTTTTTGAGGTGTGGGCACCAGTACTGAACTCCATACTCTAGATGCGGCCTTACCAGTGACCTGTACAAGGGCAGTATAACCTCCTCTCTCCTATTACTGATCCCCCTAGTTATGCATCCCAGCATCTTGTTTGCCTTTATTGCTGCTTTCTTGCACTGCGTGGAGTGCTTCCGGTCACTAGTGATCATCAAACCCAGGTCCTTCTCCTCCTCTGATGTAGATACTCAGATTTCATCCAGGTAGTACTCTGTCCTGGGATTCTTGGCTCCAATATGGATAACTTTGCATTTCTTGGCATTGAAGCCACGCTGCCATATCCTAGACCACCTCCCCAGCTTTTATAGATCTTGCTGTATGTCCTGTATCCCTTCAGCTGTGTCCACTCTCATGCAGAGCTTGGTGTCATCCGCAAATAGGCACATTTTGCCCTTAATGCCATCCCCCAGTGTCATTGATGAAGACATTGAACAACACCAGCCCCAGCACCGAGCCCTGCAGGACTCCACTGATTACCTCTCTGGTACCAGATAACTCTTCCCCCCACAACCACCATCTGGGTTCTGTCCCTCAACCAGTTTACCAGCCATCATAGATAATATCTCCTCCATTGAGGCACACCTTTGGAACGATTCTCAAGCAGTATACAATGTACCCAGGGAGGATGACAAAGTCTGGTATGCAATCAGGACAAAAGGCCTTGCAACACCACAAGACCAAAGTCTGCATGTCTGTAAGAGATTCTTTCTAGACTATTGCTCTCTGCCTGCAGTTTGAGCAGAAACTGCTGAATAAGAGGGATTGGAGGAAAGGTGTAAAAGAACCTCCCTTTCCAGGAAAAGGACAACGCGTGTCCCAAAAAAAAACTCCATACCCTGGAGTAAGTGAGCAGAAATGCTCGGGAGGGAGCAGTCTTAGACCTGGTACTCTCAAATGGGGCGGAGAGAGAATCTCTGATCTTAAAGTGGGTAGCCATCTGGGAAAAAGCGACCACCAAACAGTGTGGTTCACGATAAACTTAACTTTAGAGTCAAGCCACACAAAAGTGAAGGTGCTGGACTTCAGGAGGGCTGATTTTGTCAAAATGGGAGCGTGCCTCAGAAAAGCACTAGCAAACAGGCAAGAAGGTGGGGTGGAGCAACAATAGGGAAACATCAAAACTGCCATCACAGGGGCAACAAGCCTTTGTGTGAAGCAAATAAACAAATCAAAATGAAAGAAAAAAACACTATGGTTCTCAAAAGAAGTAGCGGGGAAGGCAAGGGAGAAAAAGACAGCATTCAGGAAGTATAAGGAAACACAGAAGGAGCAGGACAGAGAACTGTACCAGTTAAAGCAGAAGGAAGCGGGGAAGGCAGTCAGACTAGTAAAGGCCCAAACCGAGCAAAAGACAGCCAACTCAGTTAAGAAGGGGGATAAAACCTTTTACAGGTACATTAGGGAGCAAAGAAAGACTAAGGCAGGGATACTGAGGCTGAATAAAGAGGAAGGTGGCTGGGCAGAGAGCGACAGTGAAAAAGCAGGGATACTGAACGAATACTTCTGCTGAGTATTCACAATGGAAAAGCAGGGGGAGATACCTAATCCAATCAACAGAAGCACTCTGGATAGGGTGGTTGATATTAGTCCTTTCACAGAAGAAAGGGTTCTGAAAGGACTCTTAAAACTGAAGGTGGATAAAGCAATGAGGCCTGATGGGATTCACCCCAGAATTCTAAAAGAACAAAGGCAAGAACTAGTAACACCACTGACTAACCTTTTCAATAAATCATGGGAGGACGATGTGGTACCTGAGAACTGGAGGAGGACGGATGTGATTCCCCTTCACGAAAGTGGGAGCAAGACAGAGGCAGGAAACTACAGACGTCAGTTTGACCTCAGTGGTAGGGAAAATGATGGAATCACTTCTGAAGGAAAGAACTGTTGAGTACCTAGAGGCCATTGGGGCACAGGACCCAACGCAGCATGGATTCACAGCAGGACGGTCATGTCAGACAAATCTAATTGATTTCTTTGACTGGGTGACCAAAGTAGTAGACCAGGGAGGAGCTGTGAACATGGCCTACCTAGACTTTAGCAAGGTATTTGACACAGACCCGCACAAAAGATTAATAAGCAAATTAGACAGCCTGGGAGTGGGTCCCAGGGTGGTAGCCTGGGTAAAACACTGGCTGGACAACAGGACACAGCGGGTAATAGTAAGTGGAGTCCACAGTGAAGAAAGGGGGGTTACTAGTGGGGTACCGTACGGTTCAGTACTGAGGCCGGTCCTTTTTAATGTCTTTATAAGTGACATTGCAGAGGAACTGGAAGGGAAAGTATGTCTCTTTGCAGATGACACAAAGATCTGCAACAGGGTTGATACACAAGGTGGGGTGGAAAGGATGAAAAGGGACTTGGCAAGGTTGGAGGAATGGTCAAATGTATTGCAGCTTAGATTCAATGCAAAGAAGTGCAAAGTAATGCACCTGGGAAACAAAAACCCAGGGGAAGAGTACACAATGGGGGGTGAGATACTGACAACAGCAAAAATGGAAAGGGACCTGGGGGTTGTCATATCAGATGACCTAAAGGTGGACCACCAATGTGAAATGGCAGTAAGGAGGGCTGGGGGGATACTGGGATGCATAGGGAGAGGCATCACCAGTAGAAAACAGGAAGTTGTTATCCTTCTGTACAGACAGTTGGTAAGACCATAGCTGGAGTACTGTGTACAGTTCTGGAGACCCCATCTCCGCAAAGACATAGACAGGGTGGAGGCTGTCCAGAGGAGGGCAACCAAAATGGTGCAGGGTCTGCACCAGAAGACATATGAGGAAAGATTAAAGGGGCTTAGGATGTATAACCTCTAGGAAAGGAGGGAGAGGGGGGATCATGATAGAAACTTTCAAATACCTCAAGGGAATCAACAAAGTCCAAGTGGGTAGCATTTTTCAGAAAAAGAGATGTGCAAGAAGAAAAAAATTACATAGTAATTGTGTTTTTTCTAATGGAGTCTTGCAGTATTCTGACATATGCAGTTAGCCCCAGCACTTGAACTGCTCCGGAGAGGATAGAGTTAAATTCTATGCAGGGCATAGAACGTTGAGCTCGAGCTCAGTTCAAACCTCTGTCTGCTGCACTTTGAAGTGTAACCGTCAGATTCTTATGAGCTAATACTAACACCTCTATGTGGAAATTGTAAAAATTTTACTAGCCAAATGGCAACCAAATATTTTGGATTCCCCAAAAAGACTCAAGTTGAGAAATCCAAAACAAAAAATAGGCAGTGAACAACTTATGACTATCAAAAACAAAAGACAAAACCCACTCCCACTCTCTAAAAAGAGGGAGTGCCCAAATGCACCCCGGAGTGCAACACTGCACCTGCCAGCCCACTTCCCAAAAGCCAGGTTGTGAGAGTGGAGGCAGAGAGGGAGGTCAGAATATAGGAAGACTCCATTAGAAGAAACACAATTACTAAGGTGAGTAATTTTTTCTTCAAACAACATGAAGTCTTGCTGTATTCTGACATATACAGACTACCAAGCAGTACCTCCATGGAGGAGAGAATCAAACCTATTTTGGGAATAGGCTCTGCAGTACTGCTGTACCAAACCTAACATCACTCCTAGCCTGGATATCCACAGAGTAATGCTTGGTGAATGTATGGACTGTTTTCCATGTGGCTGCTTTGCACATCTCTAGTAAGGGAATGTCCCTGGCAGCAGCCAGGGAAGCAGCTGTACCTCTAGTCGAATGAGCCCTCAAGCTTGAGGGTGGTATTTTGCCTAGCTTCTCGTAGCAGAACTGTATACAAGAGACAATCCACCTGGCGATAGTTCTCCTAGTAGCAGGTTTGCCCTTCCCCACTTCACCATACGTGAGAAACAACTGGAGGGAGTCAAACCTAAGAGCCTTAGTACGGTCAATGTAGTAGCTAAGGGCCCTTTTAACATCTAAACTGTGTAATCTTCTCTCTCCTGAAGAAGAACGATCAGTGAAGAAAACGGAGAGACATGGATTGGTTCAAATGAAAATCTGAAACCACTTTAAATAAGAACCTCCTATTGGTTCTAAGGACCACCTTATCTCTATGGAATGAGATAAAATCAGGCTCCACTGACAGAGCTTGCAATTCACTGATACGTCTGGCAGAGGTAATAGCTACCAGGAACACAGTTTTCCAAGTCAAGTACTTAAGCTCTGCGGAAGACAGAGGCTCAAAAGGGGGTTGCATAAGCTGAGCAATGCAAATATTAAGGTCCCGTGCAGGAGTAGAATCCCTAAAGGGGGGGGGGACTGGTATGAAGCAATCCCTTGAAAAACTTACAAAAACCAGGATGAGATGCCAGTGAGGAGGGCTCTCCCAGTGACAGAAAAGCAGAAACAGCTGACAAGTGTACATTGAGGGTAGCTGTTCTGAGGCCTAGGCCATTTAGATAAACCATGTAGTCCAAAACTGTAGACAAGTCAGCAGTATCTGGGGTTATATGCTTCTTGGAACACCAAATGCTGAATCTTTTCCATTTGGAATTTTAGGTTTTTCTGGTGGAGGATTCTCTAGAGGCTTTGAGAATGTCCAGAACCCCTTGAGAGAGAGATGCAAACCTGCATATTCTAACTCTTCAAGAGCCATGTCTTGAGATTGAGAGACCTCAGGTTGGGATACCAGATTCTCCCCTGAGAGGAGGTTAACAGGTTGTGATTCCTGGGAAGAGATAGGGAAAGATGGACTGCTAGAGACAGTAACTGGGGGTACCAAGGTTGCCTGGCCCAATCTGGAGCAATCAGGATCAATCTGCAAGACTGTGATCTTATCTTGACCAGAACCTTGAACAGAAGAGGAAAAGGAGGGAAGGCATACAGAAATGTCCCTTCCCAATTCAGAGTCAGAGCATCCAGAGGGGACTGATCCCAAGACTGGGGGTCTGCAACAGAAGAGAGGAAGTTGGTGATTGTCTGGGGCTGCAAAGAGATCTATCTCTGGAGTGCCCCACCTTGAAAAAATCACTTTTAACACTAGGGGATCCAGGGACCATTCGTGATGGCCCTGGGAGATCCGGCTCAATGCAACTGCTAGCACATTGTCCTTCCCTGGGAGGTGGACTGCTACCAGAGAGGCCTGTAGAGAATAAGCCAGGGACCATAATTTCATGGCTTCCGTGCACAAGGCCATAGACCAAGTGCCTCCCTGCTTGTTGATATACCACATGGTGGTGGTGTCTGTCCTGACCTGAACCACCTTGTTCTGTACTAACTGTGAGAAGGCTTACAGGGCCAGGAAAAATGCCCTGAGCTCCAGAAGACTGATGTGGAGAAGAGACTCCTGAGTGGACCACACTCCCTGGGTTGTGAGAGTCCCCAGGTGAGCTCCCCACCCCAGGAGAGAAGCATCTGTGGTTAGAACCACATAGTGAGACTGAGTGATGAATGGGACCCCTTTCCTGAGATTGTCCTGATCCTGCCACCATTGAAATAAGTTTGGTTAGAGGATCTTTTTTCTGAGACCAAAAGGCTCTCAGGTGAAACTGAATGTCCCTCATCTGAAATCTGGCCCCTTGGGCCATTGTAGTGGAGGCTGCCATGTGGCCCAGAAGCTGAAGGAAGTGCCTTGCTGGTTGAGAAACCAGAAGGTGGAAGGAAGAAGCCAACTCTATGATGGCCCTTACCCTTACCAAGGGGAGAAATGCTCTTGCTTTGACACTGTCCAGTTCTACCCCTATGAAGGTCAAAAGTTGCACTGGCTCGAGAACTGACTTGGGAAGATTGAGAAGGAAACCTAGAGAAGTGAGCACTTGCTGAGTCACTTTAAAATCTGACTTGACTTGGTCTGGAGAATGACCCACTATGAGCCAGTCATCCAGGTATGGGAATATGGAGATATTTTCTCTCCTTAGGAATGCCACTACTACTGCTAGGCATTTTGTGAACACCCTTGGAGCTGATGTTAGGCCGAAGGGCATTACTCTGAACTGGTAATGGCCTGAAGGCAGTTCGGACCTGTGGTACTTTCTGTTGGAGCACCTGATGGGAATGTGAAAGTAGGCATCCTTTAGGTCCAGGGAGGCTAGCCAGTCCCCTGGCCTTAGAGATAGAAGAATTATTCCCAGAGTCACCAGTTTGAACTTTGGCTTTAACAAATGTTTGTTCAGGTATCTTAAGTCTAGGATGGGATGCCACTCCCCTGTTTTTTTTCGGGGTAAGGAAGTACCTGGAGTACAGACCTTTGCCTCTGTGGATTGTAGGAACTCTCTCTATGGCCCTTAAGGCCAGTAGAGATGAAACCTCTGCCTCTAGGGCAATGGTTTCGGAGATGTTTGCAGGTGGAAAAGATCTGGCTCTCAGCTTTGGGAATTTTTTGAAGCCGAGAGCCAGTCCTTGGCTTACTACCTCCAAGACCCACTTGTCTGAGGTAACAGATTTCCAGAACTGGAAGTAGTAAGTCAGCCTGCCTCCTACAGGAATGGGGGAGTTGACCCGGGCTGACACATCAGGGTGTCTGCTTGGCAGGAGCCTTAGGTTGAGAGGTGGATGCAGCCCTGCTCCTCCCCCTTCTGCCTCTCCCTCTGAAGAACCCCCTCTGGGAAAAAGGAGAGGAGGCCTGTGCTTGGTAGAAAGGTCTGTGAAAAGGTCTGCCCCTGCCCCTAGCTTGCTGCCTCTGAGGAGTTGCCTGCCTTTCCTTGGCCTGTGCAGTCCTATAGGTGGTCCTGTATTCATCCATCTTTTTCATATAATTCTCTGTCTGCTCCCCAAACAGAGAATTATTAACCACAGGGAAATCCATAGCCTTAGCCTGGGTATCCTGAGATAGGCTAGTACACCTGAGCCAAGCTAGTCTCCGAAGAGCCACAGATGTAGCCATTACTCTAAATGATACATCACTGGAGTCTACAGCAGCATGAAATTGGATCTTCGATGCCTCAATCCCATCAGCAGCCACCTCCTCCAGCTCCTTGGCAAGCTGGGGGGAGGCCTGCTTAGCCAGTTCCTGTACAGTGTCCCTCCTGGACTTTTGGTACCTGGCTGTATAAGCCATGTAATTAGCCTGTCTGAGTCCCAAAGAAGATGCCATGTACTGCTTCTTTGCCATGGCATCCAACTTCCTGGAGTCTTTATCTGGGGGTGTGAAGCCAAGGGAATGTTAGCCTTATCACAGACTGCAGCCTGCACAACCCCAACATGGCTGCAGTGCTGGTACAAGTACTCCGTACTTGAGCCTGACAGCATGTACTTCTTGTCCATCCGTCTGTCCACAGGAGGCAATGAGTTTGGAGTTTTTAAACAACTTTTGTGTCTGTTTCCCAAAAGACATATGAAGGGGAACAGACAACCTTCAGGACTCTGGGATGTCCATTATCTCCACATAGTCAGGCTCCTCTTGTTCCTCAACAGCTTCTTCCATAGGGAGCTGGAGGGTTTCTGCCACTTTCCTGTACAACATAAAGTGGGAAGGGGACTCAGAAAACCTAGGAGGGGAAACACCAGAAGTCCTGTCTGGGGAGATGTCCGGTTCTATGGGCTCATCCAGACCTTCTATTCCATCATCATCATCATCACCTTCATCATCATCATAATCATCATGCCCCTTCAGGTCCAGTTCATAAAAATCATCAGGGGTATAATCCTGAACCAGAGGAACCGACCGAACCAAACACCTGCCAGAAGGCGCCAGATCAGTCGGAACTGAATGAAGCAATTCCACTATGCGAATCGCTCAGGCAATTTCCTCGGCTGGCGGATAGAAACATAGACTTTGACGGCAGAAAAGGACCACTTGGCCCACCCAGTCTGCCCATTTCCCTACCTACTGGATAAGCTGCAGATTCTAGTTAACCAACAGCCTACTTCCTGCAACCCCCCACTATAATTGCTTTGTGTCTGTCCCATGCATTTTTGAATTCCCCCACTGTTTTAGACCCAAAGACCTCCTCAGGAAGGCTGTTCCATGTATCCACCACTCTCTCTGTGAAAAAGAATTTCCTCACATTACCCCTGAGCCGTTCCCCCTCTACCTTTAAACTGTGCCCCCTTGTTCTTACACATCTCTTTTTCTGAAAGATGCTACCCTCCTGGACTTTGTTAATTCCCTTGAGGTACTTGAACGTTTCTATCATGTCCCCCCCGTCCCTCCTTTCATCAAGGGTATACATATTAAGCTCTCTCAGTCTCTCTTCATATGGTTTCTGATGTAGACCCTGCACCATTTTAGTTGCCCTCCTCTGGACTGCTTCCATCCTGTCTATGTCCTTGCGTAGATGAGGTCTCCAAAACTGCACACAGTACTCCAGATGCGGTCTCACCAACTGTCTGTGTAGAGGGATAACCACTTCCCTTTTTCTACTTGTGATGCCCCTTCCTATGCATCCCAGTATCCCCCTGGCTCTCCTTACTGACTTTTCACATTACTTACCCACCTTTAGGTCATCTGATATGACTACTCCCAGGTCCCTTTCCATTTTTGTTGTTGTTCGTACCTCCCCTGCTATTGTGTACTCTTCTCCTGGGTTTTTGTTTCCCAGGTGCATTCTCTGCACTTCTTTTGCATTGAATCTAAGTTGCCATATGTCTGACCATTCCTCCAACCTTGCCAAGTCCCTTCTCATCTTTTCTACCCCTCTTGTTATCAACTCTGTTACAGATCTTTGTGTCATCTGCAAAGAGGCATACCTTTCCTCAGACCCTCTGCAATGTCACTTATAAAGATGTTAAAGAGGATTGGACCCAGTACTGAGCCCTGAGGTACTCCACTAGTAACCCCTCTTTCTTCGGAATGTGTTCCATTCACTGTTACCTTCTGTGTCCTGTTGTGCAGCCAGTTCGCTACCCAGGCTACCACCCAGGGACCCACTCCCAGGCTGGCTAACTTGATTATTAATCTTTTGTGCGGGACTGTGTCAAATGCCTTGCTAAAGTATAGGTAGGGCATATCCACAGCCCCTCCCTGGTCTATTACTTTGGTCACCCAGTCAAAGAAATCAATTAGATTAGTCTGACATGACCTTCCTGCTGTAAATCCATGTTGCTTTGGGTCCTGTGCCCGCTAGCCTCTAGGTACTCAACAATTCTTTCTTTCAAGTGATTCCATCATTTTCTCTACCACTGAGGTCAAACTTACAGGTCTGTAGTTTCTACTTCTGCCTTGCTCTCACTTCTGTAAGGGAATCACATCTGCCCTCCTCCAGTCCTCAGGTACCACCCCATCCTGCCATGATTTGTTAAAAGTGTGGTCAGTGGTGTCACTAAGTCCCCTTAGTTCTTTTAGGATTCTGGGTGAATCCAGTCAGGCCCCATTGCTTTGTCACCTTGAGTTTTAGGAGTTCTTTCAGGACTCTTTCTTCTGTGAATGGACTGGTATCAACCCCCTACCCAGAGTGCTTCTATTGTCTGGTTTAGGTAACTGCTCCTCATCTTCTTTTTGTGAATACTGAGCAAAGTATTCATTCAGTATCTCTCCTTTTCACTGTCTCCCTCTGCCCACCTCCCCTCTCCTTTATTAATCTTCACTATCCTCCTTTAACCTTTCTATGCTCCCTAATGTACCTATAAAGGTTTTATCCCCTTTTGACTGAGTTGGCTATTTTTACTCGGTTTGTGCCTTTGCTATTCTGACTGCCTTTCCTACTTCTTTCTGCTTTAATTGATACAGTTCCTGTCATTGCTCCCTCTGTGATTCCTTATACCTTTTGAATGCAGCCTTTTTCTCCTTAACCTTCCCTGCCACCTCTTTTGAGAACCATAGTGGTTTTTACTCCGCTTTGTTTTCTTTATTTGTTTTACACAAAGACTTGTTGCCTCTATGATGGCAGTTTGATTTTTCTCCATTGTTCTTCCACCCTCCTATTTGGCCATTTGCTAGTGCATTCTTCAGGTGTTCACCCATTTTGCCAAAGTCAGCCCTTCTAAAGTCCAGTATCCTTGTTTTTGTATGGCTTATCTCCATGGTTGTGCTCATTGTGAAGCACACTGTGCAGTGGTCGCTTGTTCCCAGATGTCTACTGACTTCTAAATTTGTGATCCTCTCTCCATTTGAGAGTACCAGGTCTAGCATTGCTCCCTCCCGAGTGGGTTCCAGCACTAGCTGTCTAAGGTCTGCCCGCTGCAGGGCATCGAGAATGACCCTGCTCTTGGATGTGGCTGCAGTACATATCCTCCAGTTAACATCTGACATATTCAGGTCCCCCATCAACAGTATCTCCCCTTTTTCAGCCATTTTGAGAATGTCCTCTATCATTTTCTTGTCCATTTCCTCCCCTTGAGACGGGGGTCTGTATATAACCCCTGTGCGGATTGCAATGCCATTCCCCATCTCCAAGGTAACCCAGAGTGCCTCTTGTCCTCCCCCTTTACTTTTTAGTTCTGTAGCTTTGATCCCTTCCCTTATGTAGAGAGCTACTCCACCTCCTCTTTTACCTTCCCTGTCCCTTCTGTAGATTGTGTACCCTGGTATGTTGACATCCCATTCATGGTTCTCGGTGTACCATGTTTCTGTGACTGCCACAATATCCAATTGTTCATCTTCCATCAAAGCTACTAGCTCAGAAAGCTTGTTTCCCAGACTACAGGCATAAGTAGTCATTACCCTCCATTTAATGTTGGCTTGATCCTTTTTTCCCCCCATCCCTGCTCTTATTGCTCTTATCTATCTTACCATTTACCCCCGTCCTGCCCTGTGTTGAGCTCTGTACCTCAGTGTTTACCCTACTACCGGTTCTGAATCTGAACCAGCCGATTTTTCTTTTCTTTTTCTTTTTGACGGACCCGATCCCTCAGAATCGGCTCTCCTTTTGCCTGAAGGAGTCTCGCCATGGTCACAGGGCACTCCTTCTGGTTCGGTCGGAACCGAACCGGGCTGACCATCCTGGTCAGCGGACGTCTCGGCCTCCTTTTCCCTAAGCCTGCCCAATCTTTTATCCAGGGCGGCTTTAGGGAAATTCTTGCAAATTTGGCAGTCTGAATTGAGGTGGTCAAACCCCAGACAATAAACACAAGTGGTGTGAGGATCAGCCTTAGCAAAGGCCTCCCACACACACTGCAGTGTTGAAACCCAGTGGGCCCGTTTTTTTCTTTAGGGTTTCTCAGACGTAGTTATCCTTAATCAAACAACTTACCCTTTACTCGGCTTCAGCCAGGCAAGACCCCCTTATTGGTTTCTAACCGTGTCACGGGTATTTGAAAAAAACTTAAAAACACTTTTTTTTTTTTTTTTTAAACCGATAAGGACCGGTACCACACACTGAATCCAAAGAAAAAAATAATAACACAAGTTCTACACAGCAACCAGTTCAGCCAAACCGATTGAAAATCAAGTTTACAATTTCCACAAGTTTTTCCAAATCTAGTCCACTACCTACGTACTTACTGTACCACAGAAAGGGATCTGAACTGAAAAAACAAAGAATTTATCAGTAAAACCGACGACTTTAACCGACCGAGAACCGTAAGCAGAGGAGAAATCTCTGTAGCGACTGTTCAGTTAGGCGGAGTAAAGAATCTGACGGTTACACTTCAAAGTGCAGCTGCATAGAATTTAACTCTATCCTCTCCAGAGCAGTTCAAGTGCTGGGATTAACTGCATATGTCAGAATACAGCAAGACTTCATGTTGTTTGAAGATAGATGGGGGACGGCTCAGAGGTAATGTGAGGAAGTATTTCTTCACAGAGAGGGTTGTAGATGCATGGAACAGCCTTCCTGAGGAGGTCGTAGAGTCAAAAACAATGGGGGAATTCAAGAATGCATGGGACAGACATAAGGCAATTCTGGCGAGGGGTAAGAGGAAGTAGGCTCTTAATTAACTAGGATTTGCAGCTTATCTGTTAGGTAGGGAAATGGGCAGACTAGGTCAGCCAAGCGGTCCTTATCTGCCATCAAATTCTATGTTTCTAAGTTTTGCGTTATGTGGGGACATAAAACCGTCCATCTCTGGATGACTCCTGTGTATCAGCTGAGCCTGGGCAACAACAGCTTCCACCCAGTCTGCTGGCAGGAAAGCAAAGCCCATCATTGTGTCTAGTACTGCACCAATATACTGGAGGCACTGACAAGGAACTAGTATGGATTTCTTTTTGTTTACTGTAACACCTAGTTCCTCGAACAACTGCCTCGTTCTGGACAATGTGTACAGAATCGCTTCCCTGGATGGGGCCTTCAGGAACCAATCATCCAGATATGGGGAGGTATAAAGCCCTTCTCTCCAAAGGGTTGCTGCCACAACTACTAAGCATTTGCTAAAAACCAGTGATGTAGCAGATAAGCCAAAGGGCAAGATTTGGAACTGATAATGGCTGCCCTCCAGCATGAAGCAGAGGTACTGCCTGTGGCACTAGCTACTTTTGATATGAAGGTTGCGTCCTTTATGTCCAGGGCACACAGCCAATCCTCCTTTTGCAGCAGGAAGATGAGAGTCTCAAGAGACACCATTTGAAACTTTTTGTATTCGAATAACAGGTTTAGGTCTCTGAGTTCTAGTACAGGATGCAGATCTCCTATCCACTTGGTACCATGAAGTATCTGGAATAGAACCCTTTGTTTCTTCCCTGGCGAAGAACAGGTTTGAAAGCTTGCTTGTAAATAAGTGACTGAACTCCCTCTAGCAGAAAGGAAAAGTGACACGGAGGATACTGAGGAGGGAGTGGAGGATGAACTGGAAAGGTAGACAGCAACGCCAGAGCATGCCCCTTTTCCACTATTTCCAGCACCCACTAATCCGTTACGATTTCCCTCCACTTTGGCGGGTGAAAAGAGATCCTACCCCCACCATGATCCCTGGAGATAACACCAGAGGAAGAGGGGAGTCAGAAGGTAACATGGGTGACAGGGGTGCTGTCTTGATGATACCTTTCAATGCTTCTGCTAGAGCACCAGGAAGGAGGGGACCCAAAAAGGGGACTACCTTTGCAGTTTTGTGCTCGGGGCTGCTGACAGGAGGCAAAGCCACCATGGGCTGCAGGCCTGAGAAATGAGCCCCTACCACGCCCCGTGGCAGACTGAGGAGTCAGAGATTTGAGTGACCTTAAAGTCATCCCGGAGGACTGACACTCACATAGAGCATTTTCAGCATCACTCGCAAACAGCCCGGAGCCTCTAAAAGAGGCATTCAGTACAGCCTGCTATACATCAGTGGCAAATCCAGCAACCCACATCAGTAGCAAATCCAGCAACCCAAAGCCACAAATATCTTTGAAGGCATACGTCAGAGGCAGCAGCCCCTGCAGAAGCATTGGAAGCATCATATGCAGAGCATAACAGATAGCTGCCAGTATCCACACCAGCTGAGGCAGCTTTAAGCAAGTCAGTCTTGGCAGGACCATCAGGCAGAGTCAGAATGGTAGACGCAGCAGATTTCCACCAACTATTCTGGTACTTAATCGTGTATGCCCGGCAGTTAGCAATTCTTATACCTAAGGATGCACGGGCATATTTGTTTGCCCATAACAGCCAGTCTCCTGGCAGGGGTTCTGTAAATGTATTTTTAGTGGAGTCAAAATCTGGAAGTCATTCCAATTTTTTGGAAGTCAAAATACTTCCAGAATCCCATTTTTGAAAGTCAATATTCTAGGAAGGATCAACTTACGAATCGTAATGTATTTATTGTAAAAATATATATATATATATATGTATATATATATGTATATATATATATATATATATTTCTTTCAGAAAAATTCATAATTTCTGACTTTCATGCCTGCAATTTTGAAAGTCATCTAATTTTTGGTTTTACATCTGGAAGTCAATGACTTCCTCCCCATTTATTCTGGAAGTTTTTGCCTTATTTTTGGAAGACAAATACTCAAAAATGGAGTTAACTGAATCCCTGCCTCCTGGGTTCTTGGTCAGGAGGCAAAATGCTTACATGTCTAGGTGCCCTAGAGTGGTCATGAGCAGCCATGATAACCACAGAATCAGTTTCAGGCTGGGAAGCATAATAAGGCTCAACAGACAGAGCAGGGAAGAAAAAGGTACTCACCATAGTAACCTTGTTTCTCCCAGGGGACTCTCAAATATTCATAACTCTTCTGCAGTGTGCCTCCAAGTCAGATCTGCCCGGAGATAGAACGTTATGCTAATGACAGAATCATTGGCATGAGCCACTTTTCAAAGGCTGCCACCTATCAACTGCCTACATTCTAACCCTCAGATTTCACTGATGCCTGGAAAGACAGGGCCCAAGATTTTAACAGTCATAAAGAATTAAATCTAAATTTAAATTTCCCACAACCAACCTCTAACTGGAGGGACAAAATATAAATATATATTTAACAAAACATGCAATGCCCTATGTCAGAATCACCTGAAAGGAGAAGAAACCATAAAACAAAGTTTCAATAAAAAGTAGAATGTGGCATACATACCCTAAGCTACAGTATGGAATGCAGAGACCACTGGTTCTTAATAGGGGAGACAGGGTGGGAGAGTTATGAAAATTGGAGTATCCCCTGGGAGAAACAAGGTTACTATGGTAAGTAACTTTTTCTTCTCACCCCTTGAATACTCCAATATTCCTAACTCTTCTGCAGACTAAGAAGCAGTACCTTTGGAGGCGAGAAGAACCTATTTTGGAAACAGGCTGTGCAGGACAGCTGTACCAAACCTAGCACCAGCCCTAGCCTGCATATCCAAGCTGCAATGCTTGACAAATGTATGCACTGTTCGCCAGGTAGCTGCTTTACAAATATCCACTAAGGGAACATCCCTGGCAGCTGCCAATGTGGCAGCTGTCCCTCTTGTGGAATGGGTTCTGAGCCTTGCTGGAGCTTCCTTGCCCACTTTTGAATAACAAAACTGGATACACTGAACAATCCAACGAGAAATGGACCTTTTAGATGTTGGATTTTCCTACCCCACATCCCCATAAGTGAAGAAGAGCTGTGTCCTGTCCTGCCTATGGGGCTTAGTAGCTGTCATGTGGTAGCTCAAAGCTCTCTTGACATCCAGGCTACGCAGCCTACGTTCACCAGAAGAAGAATGCTCAGTGAAATACACTGGCAGAGTGATAGACTGGTTCAAGTGAAAGTCTGAAACCACCTTGGGAAGGAATTTCCTATTGGTCTGGAGAACTACTTTGTCTCTGTGAAAGGAAATGTAGTCCTTTTCAGCGCATAAAGCCTGAAGTTCACTGATCCTTCTAGCTGAAGTGATGGCAACCAAAAACACTGTTTTTCATGTGACATACTTCAGAGGTGCTGAAAACATTTTATTTATTTATGACTTTGATAACCGGGTGAGTGCACTGATCCCATGGACTGTTTTCAGGCATGACCCGGGCCATAACACATGGTGCAGGGTGACAGTGGAGTACAAGGTAACAGTAACACACATGAAACACATTTCATACAAGCAACAACAGTAAGCACAATATACAGATTTGATGCATAGGTCCATTTGAGAACAGTGAATACAAGGTTTCAATATCGGACATGAGGAAATTTGGTACAAAACAAACAAATCGTAGGCACAGTGAACAATGTGTGACTGCATCGTCCAGTGAGCAAGTAATACACAGCATACTCAGTAAAAAAAATATATACAATACGTACAGGCAAGAAAGTCAAATATTACTGTGAAAAACACATTATAACAGTTGTAGGCAGGGGAGTTGACTAGTGTGGGTAGGTGGGTAACCCCTGGGCTGAGGAGTTGACTAGTGTGGGTTGTTGTCAGACCCCAGGGAGCAGCGGCAGGATGAGTTTGCCAGGAACCAGACTTTAAGGCGGGACTTGAAACTGGAGTGTGTGTCAGTGGAATGGAGTTCAGCCGGTAGTTTGTTCCACTGCAAAGGGGCAGCTGCAGACCAAGCTCTGCTACCCATGTTGGTGGATACCCTAAGAACAGCTAGAGGGGAAGTACCATTAGAGTGGAGGTTGCAGAGGAGCGTTCTGGTTTTCAGAGGGGCAGTTGGGGGGATTCTGGAACCATGTGGATGACAATGTCTACCATGCAGCAGAGGGCTAGGTCAAAGCGACCTTGTAGCGGTAGCCATCCAAGGGTATTATAGAGGGAAAAATGGTGGGTGGAGAACGGGGCCAATATAGCAAAGCAACAGGCGCTGTTGTAGGCAGTGGAGAGTTTAGCCATGGCAGTAGCTGAGGTCCTGGCATAAATAGGGGAGCAGCAGTCAAGAATAGGGAGAAGATTACCCTGGACAATAGCTAATCTGGCTTCAGGGGTAAGGTATTGCCTGAATCTATAGGCGGCACCTAACTTTTGATGGAACCTTCCGACAAGGGAATTTGCATGCTCAGTGAAGGTGAGGGAGGGGGTCAAGCAGCACTCCTAAGTATTTGTAGGTGTTGACATCCTCCAGGGCTGGGCCGTCTGGGGTGAGAATGCGTAAGGGGGCATGGTTTTTAGTTTTGGCCAGAAAGGGCTTAGATCCGAACAGCATGGATTTAGTTTTTTGAGCATTTACTAAGAGGATTTTTTTTGAGAACCAGCTGTGGACCGTAGCATAGTTGTGCGAGAGAACTGAGGGAGACTCGGATGTAGAATTTGTCACTGTGGAAGGCGACAAGCTGTCATCGGCATACAGGAGACAGTGACAGTTGAGGCAGTCGAAGAGAGTTCATTAACAAATAAGAGAAAAGGAGGGACCCAGGATTGAGCTTTGAGGGACCCCCACAGAGACAGGCAGGGTTGGGGAGCAGGTTTGACCAATACACACGAATTGTGCGCGATCGGTAAGGTAGTTAGTGAACCAGCTTGTGACTTTCTGAGAACAACCAAGGAGGCTAAGCTTGGAGGTAAGGAGAGCATGGTTAACCATGTCAAAAGCCTTTGAGAGGTCAACGAAGACAGTCCCAGTGGCTTTACCATTAACCATGTTAGAGAGGATGTGGTTGGTCAGAAGGGTGAGGGCAGTGGCAGTGAAGTGATTCTTGCGAAAGCCGTGCTGTTGGTTGCATAGGAGGGTGTATTTGCCTATGTACTCAGTGAGCTGATTGTGGACTGCTCTCTCGAATAGTTTACTGAGATGAGGGAGGATGGATATCGGACGGTAATTGTCAGAGGATTTGGCGTCACCAGATTTAAGAATGAGGATAACCTTAGCTATCTTCCATGGGTCAGGCACAGAGGAGGTGGAAAAGGAAGGTTAAAAGATTTGGCAGAGGCCTGCATAACTGGAGAGATCAGCTAAGGAAGACTGGAGATAGCCCATCAGATCCAGAGGGGCCGTAGTTAGGTAGACTTTTGAGTAGCTTCACTGTGTCGTGAATGGAGAGGGCTTTAAAATAGAATGGGGGTATTTGCAGGTGAGTGGCAGAGCTGGAGGAGGATGGCAGTGTATCAGGTATTAGGGCTAAGCTTTGAGGTTGGGCAGTTGGCAGCTTATTTAGGTAAATGGATAAGTTGGTGAACTTACAGTTGAAGACACTGGCCACATCGTGAGGGTCGGTCAGCAGCCCATCCTGGGAGTTGAGATGTGGTGCAGCGTAGCTGGGGCAGGGATTTAGGAGAGAGCTGACCGAGACCCAGAATTTTCTAGGGTCTCTCATGGGCTCAAAAGGAGGGCCCATAAGTTGAGCAATACAAATGTTAAGATTCCAGGCTGGAACTGGTTCCCTGACCAGTGGATGCATATGGGATAGGTCTTTGAAGAACCTTTTAAAAATGGGGTTTGATGCCAAAGAGACAGCCTTACCTGCTGAGGTATAGGCAGAGACTGAAGCCAAATTAATCTTTAATGTAGAAGGCTACAAGCCCAGGGAATGCAGATAAACCAAACAGTCCAACACAAGTGGCACTCCTGCCTGTGATGGCACTATATTTCTGCTGGAACACCAGATAGAAAACCTTTTCCATTTTGCAGCATAGATTTTTTTTAGTAGAGGGTTTCCTATACCCCCTTAAGAAATCTATGACCCCTTCAGAAAGATGTAAACTTGCATATTGTAAGTCATCAAGAGCCAAGCTTCGAGTCTGGCAGACTTGAGGTCTGGGTATAGGAGTCTCCCTTGACTGGAGGTCAGAAGACTGTGCCTCCTGGGAAGGTGTATTGGTTTGTCCACTGACATGGATAACAAAAGGGGATACCATGGCTGTCTGGCCCAGTCTGGGGCTATTAGAATCATAGTGGCTGACTAAAGCCTGAGTTTCAACAGCACTCTGTACACCAGAGGAAAAGGAGGGAATGCATACAGGAATCTCCCTGACCAATCCAGAATGAGAGCATCCAGGGGGACTGAGCCCAACGCTGGAGGCCTGCAACAGTACTGTGGCAGGTGGCGACTCTGATGTGAGGCAAAGAGATCTACCTCTGGGGTGCCCCACCTCCTGAATAAAGTTTGCACCACCTGTTTGTTCAGTGACCATTCGTGATGGGCCTGACTGATTCGGCTTAGGGCATCTGCCAGAACATTGCCCTTGCCTGGCAGATGAATGGCTTGCAGCGAGGATCCCAAGGAGTAAGCCAGGGTCCAGATTTGCATTGTTCTGTGCAGAGAAGGCTTGACCTTATCCCCCCTTGCTTGTTGATGTAGTATATGGTGGTAGTGTTGTCTGTTCTGACTTACAGTACCTTTCTCTGTATCAGTGATGTGAAAGCTTGCATTGCTAGAAACACTGCCCTGAGCTCTTACAGGCTGATATGTAAAAGACAGGGATCGACAAATTTCAAATTTACGTGCTAGTCCAGGACAACTGGCCTAGCCAAAAATGGTAGTCCCAGTGTTGCGAGTGGTAGTCCATGGTCAGAAGGCTATATTTTAAGGAATATTTTAAAATAACTAAGTAGCAGCAAAGTATGTGGTCTGGGGGGGTTGTATTATTAATACTTTGTAGATATAGGCTATTGGAAAACAGGAAAAATGATTTTCTGTTAATTTATTAATACGTTAAAGTCAGAATCATATTTCTTTTCTTCTCTCTTCCACCTGTTCATCGAGCACATATATGTGTTTCTTTTTTGTGATGCTAATAAATCTTATTTTGTTACACTCACTGTGTGGTGTCTTTTACTGGTGGTAAACTGCAGTGGGAGGGGACACACAGACATTAATAAAAAATAATGCTTACTTTGCAGATGCACGCTGCTTACATTAAGCAAGGTGGGCAGTCAGGGAGTAACAGAAAGGCAGTGGAATATGACTGGGATGGGATTTGGGAAGATATAGCAATGTCTAGAAAGATTTACAAGACCATGTGGCTTTGATGCTTACTTTTAATTTTTACACTGCAGTTTGTCCCATGCCAGCCACACTCTCACCCAACATGCTTGACAGACAGTTCCCTTCCTACCACTCCACAGACCACAACACACACATTTTTATTGTCCTTAGGCAGCTTTTGCCTTAACATCAATTCTGGTTTTCCCAGGGCAACACAAAGCCCAACCCTCACTCTTCCTCCTTTGGAGCCTTTTTAGCTAGCACATAAATCAGGATGGCCCAATAGTAACTGGTTACCTTTTGCCCCTCTGCTCTCAAGTATCCAATCCTTAATTTTTTAAATTTTATTTCCAGACTGAATTTTATTTTGCTCAATTGCCACTATGCTACATGCAGTCATTTTGCAGCTAGCACATAAATCCACGTGGCCAAGCAGTAACACACTACCTTCTGCCCCTCCACTCTCTAGTACCTGACCCTGCAGCCCAACACACTTTTCTTTTATTTTCAGTTATTTTATACTTTCCTTTTTGTTCCGTTTTTTTGGGTCAGATTTCAATCACACTGGAAGTCGGAAGGCGTGCAGATCCGATCTTGCCGAGTGCATTCCCCCAGCTCACCACCATCAGACAGTCACATTCCCTTTCAGTTCTCTCATTTTTTTCTTTTAAATTTCAATATGTTGTTGTAGTCAGTGACACTTGCAGAAATCTCCCCACAAACAACCAGACACACAGTGTTGCACCATTCCCCGCAGTCTGTTAGGACTGAGCTACTTCTTTTCCCCTCTAGTCAGAATGTGAATGTGCCTTCGATCTTACTTTTAAACCCCCAAATCACTGCCACGGCCAATAGGTTTTCTTACCCTAGCTTCCGACAGTTCTGCTCCCCCCTGCCACTCCGATGACTCTCTGGCTCTTCCTCAGTACCCAGCTGTTTTTTCACCCTCTATTCCACACTCGCTGTCCACACCACAGCAACGTGCCTGTCTCATTCCTGGGCTCAGAGTCCTCATGTGACTCAGGTCCCTAGCACTCCAGGCAGTCACATGGCCACCAGGATGGTCGGACTAGGGTGTTGGAAGCAAGCACTCTAGTGGAGGATCCAAGAAATGCAAGGGAAAGTGTTTTTTTTTTTTTTAATGCACTACAGTACTTGTCCGTGGACAACTAGCTCTGTGCAAAATGCTTGTCCCTGACTGCACAGTACTAGCCCGGGATGTCAGGCTATTGGATTTGTCGAACCCTGGTAAAAGAGTCTCTGCACTAGACCATGTGCCCTGGGTAGTGTGCTCTGCCAGATGAGCCCCCCATCTGAATAGGGATACATCTCTTGTGAGAACCACTGATGGAAGCTCTCTTTGGAAGGGGACCCCTTCTATGAGGTTGGCTTCCTCCTTCCACCACTGGAGGGCCTGAATAGATGTTTTTGTTACAGGGACGAGTTTTAAGAGGGAATCCCTTCTTTGGCAGCAATGAGCTCTTAAGTGAAACTGGATGTCTCTCATCTGAAACCTGGAGCCCAAGACTGTGCCTGTGGCAGCTGCCATGTGCCCCAGGAGCTGAAGAAATTGCCTTGCAGGTCTTGGAACATTTAGTTTGAAAGAACATGCCAATTGCAGAATGCTTTTTACCCTGTCAATAGGTAAGAAGGCTCTGCCCCCCTCGGCATTTAATTCTGCTCCTGTAAACTGCAGAATTTGTGCAGGAAGAACTGATTTCTCTAGATTTAGAAAAAACCCCAGAGAGGCCAGAAGTTGCTGGGTGAGCTGTAGATGCTCTGTTAACTGCTGTGAGGACCTTCCTACCACCAGCAAGTCATCCAGATAGGGAAATACTGTGACACTTTGCCTTCGCAAGTGTGCCACTACCACAGCTAGACACTTGGTGAACACCCTTGAAGTTGAGGTGAGACCGAATGGCAGGGCTGAGAACTGATAATGACCTGAAGGGAGTCTGAATCCAAGATACTTTCTGTGAGACTCCCTTATGGGGATGTGGAAATAGGCATCTTTTAGGTCCAGTGATGCCAGCCAATCTCCCTTTTGGAGCACTGGCAGAATCAGAGACAGTGTCACCATTTTGAATTTTGGTTTTGTCAGGAACCTGGTGAGGACCCTTCGGTCCAAGTTAGGCTGCAACTCTCCATTTTTCTTTGGTGTAAGGAGATATCTTGAATATAGTCTTTTTCCCCTTTGCTGTGGAGGCACAGGTCTCACTGCCTTTAGTAACAGTAGATGTTTGACCTCTTTTTCCCAACAGTTTTCTCTCCAAAAGAGAAGAAGGTTTGAAAACCCTTGTTTTCAGAGAGGGGAAGGACCTGGAATTTAGGGATAGTCCCTGACCTTTTATCTCCATAACCCACTTGTCTGTGGTGATGGTTTTCCAATACTGGAAAAAAAAAAAAAAGGGTCAGTCTGCCCCCTACTGGAAGTGGAGAGGCAGCCTGAGAGAGTAAGTCAGGAATCCTGCTTGGATTGGGGCGGAGGCTGGGCACCACGCCTGGCACCTCTCCTGCCCCTACCCTTAAAATACCCTTGCTGGGGGTACTGGGGTGCTTGTGGAACTACCATGGCCTGGTAAAAAGGCCTGGAGTAGAACTGCCTGCCCCTGCCTCCCCTATTATAAGATCTAGTAGAGGGGGAAGGCTTTTCTTTTGCAAAATTACTGCAGAAGGTGGTCTTATATTCATCCACCTTTTTCATGTAGGCCTGTGTGTGGCTGCCAAAAAGGGAATTTCCTTCCATAGGAAAATCCTGAGCTTTATTCTGGGTATCCTGTGTAAGGTTTGTGGCTTTCAACCAGGCAAACCTTCTCTGGGTGATGGTATTTGCCATCCACCTTGCAGCAATCTCATTACTATCTGCTGCCATCCGAAACTGATATTTGGCAGCCCCCAAGCCAAATCTAGCAGTTTCAGCTAGGTCTGCAGAAAGAGAGGAAGGAGCTTTGGCAGCCATAGCCAGAACAGACTGTCAAAGAGTCTTCTGGTACTGGGCTGCATAGGCTTGATAGTTTGCCTGCCTGATGGCCAGAGAAGCTGACAAATAGCATTTCTTAGCCATGCTGTCAATTTTTCGAGAGTCCTTCTCTGGAAGGAGGGAACCCAGAGGGACTTTTGCCTTATCGCAAGCTGCAGCTTGCACCACCCCCTGGTAGTCAGGGTGTGAAAATAAAAATTCAGCCCTTGCCCTGTCAAGCTGGTATTTTTTATCCAACCTTTTATCTAAAGGAGGGACAGACCCAGGAGTCTGGAGGAGTTTAAGAGCATCTCTTCTACAAAAACTTTTTAATGGGAAGCAACAGCTTCTTGGTGAGAGTTAGATCCATCATTTCGAGATACTCAGTCTCCTCCTTATCTTCTACCACCTCAGTAGTAGAAATATCTAAGACATCTACAATTTTCCTAACAAAGGAAAAATGAGAATAATAATCTTCTGTAGTCCTGGGAGGAGAGCCAAACTCCTGTTCAGGAGAGACCTCAGACTCTATAGGTTCACCTTCTTCCTCCTCACTACGCTCCTGTAGAAAGGCAGGTGGGTTGAAGGGTACAGTGGTCTGAACTGGGGACTGCAGAACTGCAAGCAGCAGACCCTGTAAAGTCTGCAAAATCTTAATAGCCTGTGCAATCTCCAAGGAAGAAGGCACAGCTGCTGGCACCACGGAAGTCCCCTTACCAGTAGGGGGTTCAGTGTGCTTAGTTTTTCTTTTGTTTTTTAGCTGGAACCAGAGAGCTAGCCAGTTCAGCAGGTCTCTTTTTACTTGTATCAAGGGTAGAAGTAATTGGAGCTGTGGTTTCACCCACAGACCCCGACGGTGTTGGCTGGTCAGAGCCAGAGGGACCCTTAAATCTTTTGTTCAACCTTTCCAGACGTTTTTCAAGTGACATATCCGGGAAGGTGTTACATACTGTATTTCACAGTTAGTCTTTAAATGATCAAAGCCCAGGCAGAATACATAAATAGAGTGTTTGTCTACCTTGGCAAAAACCTCATCACATTCAGTATAATTCTTGAAACCGGGTTCTCCGGTTCTTTTCTTAGGTTTTTCTGACACATTTGATCGAAAAACTGCAACCACAATATATAGAAACAAAACAGATTATTTTAAAATTCAAAAGAAAACAGTTTTAACGGTTGCAGTCTGTTTAGGAACCGATCGGAGAAACCAAGCGGAACCGGGAACTGAGGAGAATCGAACCAGGATTAGCGGTTCAGTTACCGAGGTTGTTGGTTACACAAAATATAACTTTTTTAAAACTTTTAAATGCAATAAAAGTAAAAACAAGGTGGAAAAACCCTGATAACTAACAAAAAGGCCTCGGTTTCTCAGCAGTTATCCCGAACCGTGAGAAACCGAGAAAACAACTCAAATTAACTAAACTAAGCTACTTAACTGTAAACAAAATAACGAAGATAAGAGGCAGCAAATGAAAATAAATAAGATATACTTAAGTGTTTTATTTATTCAAAGGCTTTTCTGATGAGATGTCGAGGAGAAGATATTCGAGCATCTGGTCTTGAAAGGCGGAGAGAGAAATCTGAGGGTTAGAATGTAGGCACTTGATAGGTGGCGGCATTTGAAAAGTGGCTCATGCCAATGATTCTATCATTAGCATAACATTCTATCTCCAGGCAGATCTAACTTAAAGGCACACTACAGAAAAGTTAGGAATATTGGAGTATTCCTGGGGTGAGAAAGAACAGTTACATAAGAACTAATGTTATGGTAAGTTCTTCCATAACTGTTCCACCTTCTTCGGGGGGTATCTCAGTCATCAGGTCACACTGTAGGAACGAGTCTCAAGCAGTTACAGGTGCAACAGAACAGTCTGGAAGGAAAGCCAACCAAAGCTTAGGATAGGAGACTGCAGAACAGCCTTGCCAAAACCTGCACAAGCTCTAGAAGCAATGTCCAAACTGTACTGCTTGGTGAAAGTATGAACAGATTCCAGGTGGCAGCAGCGTAATTGTCAGCGGCTGACACCCCTTTGAAACAGGCCACAGAAGTAACCATGCTCCTTGTGGAATGGGCT
This sequence comes from Neoceratodus forsteri, assembly GCA_016271365.2. Lineage (NCBI taxonomy): Eukaryota > Metazoa > Chordata > Ceratodontiformes > Ceratodontidae > Neoceratodus > Neoceratodus forsteri. The sequence continues at coordinate 1,147,338,533 of CM057450.1, read as the reverse complement.
TTCACCACCTCTGACAACTCTTGGCATGCTTGTTGTAACAGAACACAATACAATGTGCCAACCATTTGGAAAAACATAGGGTGGGATATTCAAAGGGGTTGTGCATGGCACAAAAGTGTTGCATCGTGCGCAACCCACTGATGCGCACAGGCGCGATATTCAAAAGGGGAATTTGCTCCTCGCAAATCCCGATGCAAAGTGCACCAGTAATGTATGCAAGCGCAGGTGCTGGGCGTGCCCATGCATATTTGGCATCCCGATATTCAGCGGGATGTCGGCGCATATACAGGCACACACCGCCTGCACCACCGCGGCGCAAAGATGTGCCTGAAAAAAACAGGAGCAAGGACTGGCCACCCACAGGCCGGCTGCCATATTGCTGGGTGAAACACAGCAGCTGCCAGCTGTGGGTGGCTGCCTGAGCTCTGGCGGCACCATTCAGAGGCGTAGCACTCCCCCAATGCCCGATCGCGGGCTGTATTAAATAATAGCATCCCTGGTGGTCCAGTGGACAGAACTCCTTGCCTGATATCGCGGGCTGTAATATTATTTTACCCCTGGTGGTTCAGTGGGCTTGTTTCCACTTCACCGCCGATCATTCCGCCATCTCGCCGCCAGCTGCTGCGACGATGGCGACAGCACTGCCGCCATTGGTCCAAGCATGGGCCACGTACAGACCTATAGTATTGTTGAACTGGCATGTGAATGATCCATTACATCTGGATTGTTTATATGCATAGTCGTATGCTCATTGGCCCACGCCAGACCATCAAGGCAGCCGCACTGTACGCTGTCATCATGGGCCGGGCGGGGAGGTGTGGGAATCAGGGGCGGGTTGGGAGAGGTGGGGTACCACTGGACCACCAGGAGTTATAATATTACAGCCCGCGATCAGGTAAGGAGTTCGTCCACTATCAATAGGAGTTAATAATATTACAGCCCGTGATCATAAGGACTTTGTCCACTGACCACCAGGGAGTTAATAATATTACAGCCTACGATCGGCAAGGAGTTCGTCCACTGGACCGCCAGGAGTAAAATAATATTACCGCTCGCGATCGACGAAGAGTTTGTTCCACTGACCACCAGCTTTGATATTACAGCCCACAATCGGGCAATGGGGTATGTTGGGTGAGGGGTAGGGGCGTTGTACTGATAGCTGCAGCCTGGCGCGCGGGCGAATGCAGGGGATCGCACACTGCATGCAATGGAACTATAATGACATGCAAATGCCCCTTGCACCTTGCATACATTATGGCCCCATCTGCATGTCCACTGCTGAATATCGCGGTTGCTGCACCTAGTGCAACAGCACTTGCGCTAGCGCAGCCCCCTGTTCCTCTCTAGCCCTCTCTAGCCACATGCGTTGGCGCAGTGCCACTGCACAATGCGGGAGGCCAGGTTGCCATATTCAAACGGTGCTGAGCCATGGTGCAGCACTGTTTGAATATCACCCAGCACACTCTCTGGCGCATATCAGATGTGCTGCACATGGCTTGCGTCCCTGCCTGGTGCATGTCTGAATATCCCACCCATAGCTTGGAAACCTGAACACCCTCTCTACCTGGAGCGAAAGAAACAAAAGGCTGCTTTGACTTTCTGCACTCCTTGGTACAGAGCAGATAATATTTCAAAATTCTAAGCACGTCTAATGTATGGAGCAGTGCTTCCCCTGGATTGGCATGTTCTGGAAAATTAACTGGTAGGTAGATAGATTGGTTCAGGGTAAACTCAGACACCAGCCTGGGGAGAAACTTAGAATTTGTATGCAGAGACACCCTGTCTTTGCGAAAAATAAAACAATTCTCTTCCCACCAGAGAGCCTGAAGCTCGAAAATCCTTCAAGCAGAAGTAATAGCAACCAAAAATAACACTTTCCAAGAAAGAAAGCGTGGCTTGCACATTGCAGCGGGCTCAGAGACAGGGTCAATTTCTCCAAAACAAAATTAAATCACAAGCTGGGACAGGGGAATGGATTGGAGGTTTCAGGTGCAAGATGCCCCTAAGAAAGGTACAGATCACATCTAGCTGAGCCATGGTGCTACCACTCACAGGCTCGTGAAAGGCAGAAATAGCTGAAAGATGCACCTTGAGGGAGGAGCACTTGAGTCCAACAGCAATATCCGGTAGTCCAGAATCTGGCTCATTGGACAAGTAAAAGGGTCCAGATGATGTTTGGCAGCCCAGATGGCAAACCTGCTCCACTTCATGGCATACATTACTCTAGTGGCGAGCTTCTGAGTTGCCATGAGGACACCAGTCACCCACTGAGACACTCTGAACCGGGCAACAGCTACAGCCTCAGGAACCAAGCATGCAGCTCAAGGGGCTTGAGGTTCATATGGACCAGGGTCCCCTGAGCCTGCATCAGCAGATCACTGCAAAGGGGCAGGGGGACCAAAGGTTCCTCCGCTAACTGCTGCAGTAATGGAAACCATATCTGCCAAGGCCAGTATGGTGTGACCAGGCTCACACTGACCCCCTCCATCTGTAATTTGATTAGCACCCTCTGAATGAGAGGAAATGGAGGGAAGTCATAAAGGAACTTTCTGCTCCAGGAGAGGGACAACACGTCTCACCAGAAAACTCCAGGCCCTGGATCTAGCGAGCAGAAACTAGGCAGTTTTACACTGTGTGGGGACGCAAAAAGGTCCTACTCTGGACGACCCCATCTATCAAACAAATCTTCTGTGACGGATGAGAGAAGTTCCCATTCATGCATTCTGGACTGAGTCTGGCCGAGACTGCCCGCTAGGGTGTTCAGCACACCTGGGACATGGACTGCTGAGAGGACAAGGCCGTGGTCCAATGCCCAGTGCCAGACTCTCGTGGCCTCCCTACACAGCGGAAATGAGTGCGTTCCTCCTGCTTGATGATGTAGTAGACAACACTGAGGTTGTCTGAGTGAATCAACAACTAGCCCGGAAGGAGATGGCTCTGAAATGTCTGTATAGCATACAGGATTGCCCGCATCTTGAGGACGTTGCTATGCAGAGACATCTCGAACTGGGATCACGTCCCCTGAGTCTGGAAAGGACACAGATGTGCACCCCAGCCTGAACCGGAGGTATCTGTAGTGAGAATCTGCTGGGGGGGGGAGATCACGAATGGGACCCCCGTAACAGGTTCTGGAGGTCCATCCACCATTGGAGCACCTTGCAGGCTGCTCCAGGTCGTCTGTGTGTTGGTCCCACTGCACCCTGAGGGTCCACTGGAGCACCTGCATGTAAAGTCTGGCCAGAGAAACCGTGGCAATGGCTACAGCCATGAGGCCTAACAGCCTCTACTATGCCCTCACGGGTACATAATGGCTCTGAGTGACCTCCTGAGCCTGGGAAATAAGGCACTCAGCTTTGTTTTGTGGGCAGGAAGACCCCGTCCTGAGTCCAGGACTGCTCCGATATACCGCAGTCTTTGGGACAAAATAAATGATGGACTTGGGCAGACTAACAGTGATGCCCAAGGAGTGGAACAACTGAAGGGTCCTCTCCAGGGTTTGAAGGAGCAAATCTCTGGATGGAGCTTTGAGGAGCCAGTCACCCAGGTAAAGGAAAATGCACAGACCTTCTCTCCGGGAGGGCCGCAGCAACTGCTGCTAAGCATTTTGTTAAGACTGGAAGGGAGAGGATAAGCCAAAGGGCAATACCCTGAATTGGTAGCGTTCACCTTGAAAAAGAAACAAGAGAAACTGCCTGTGCGGGAGACAGACCAAAATATGCAGGTAAGCGTCCTGCATATCGAGGAAGCATAGCCAGTCACCCTGCTTGAGTAGGGATAGTACGCCTGGCAGCGTGACCACACGAAATGTTTTGTATTAAATATAAAGGTTGAGGTCCTTGAGATCTAGAATGGGCCTCAAATCTCCAGTCTTTTTGGGGACCAGGAAGAACCTGGAGTAGAAACCCCAGTTCTGCTGTCACCTGGGCACTGGCTCTATTGTCCTTTTCCACAGGAGGGACTGTACCTCTTCCCAAAGAACCATTACATGGGTCTGAGCATAAATGGAGGGCACCGGGGGGCCTGGAGGCTGTTCTAGAAGCTCCAGAGTGTGACCCCATTCTATGATTTGAAGGAACCAGGTATCTGAAGTTATGGTTCTCCACTAGCTGAGATGGAGGGAGAACTGACCTCCGACCACCGCCTCTTGGTCAGCAACCAGAAGAGGGGAGTTTGGCAAGGACTCAGGCAGAGGTGAATCCCGCCGCTATGACTGATCCATTGCCTCTGGACCGTTTGGCAGCTGGGTCCAAGGAGGAGGGGGTAGGCAAGGCCAAGGAGGCTTTTCTTTTCCCTTGGGGATGGGAGCCTGCTCTGAACTTGTGGGACACCTTGCGAAAGGATGGGCACTGTCTGCTCCTAGGTTGGGTATGGTAGAGCGAATGGACAGATTTGATAGCCCTGCCAGATGCCCACAGATCATTAATGATGTCCTAAACAGCTGGTCCAAATAATTTTGAGCCACTGAAGGGGATATTATGCACCTTCTGCTGGACATCCACTGTAAAGCCCGAGACCCTGAGCCAGGCATGCCTATGAAGGCAAATGCCAGTGGCAGCAGCCCTGGCACCAGTATCAGAAATGTTATACAAGGCCCTAAGGAGGTGCTTACTGATGTCCTCGGCAGCCTACAAAGATCTGAGACCCTCATGTTTTTGAGAACAGTCTGGGAGGGCTTGGGCAGCCGCCTTGCCCTTCTTCCAGACAGTGTTTTGGTACTTGACCATGTGAGAAAGATAGTTGGCAATCCGAAGTCCCAAAGTGGAGGAGGCATAAACCCTCTTACCCCAAAGGTCTAGCCTTCTGGATTCCCTGTCACAGGGAGGGAGCTAAGGTGCTTGGTCACCTAGGACCTGTCACGTGCTGCTTTGATGACCACAGAATCGGTATCAGGTTGGGCAGCATAGTAAGGCAGGCCCTGAGGGGCATGATAGAGTTTATCTGCTCTGCAAGAGATGGCAGAAACCATGTCTGGATGGTGTCAAGCTGCAGTAGTGGCATTTCTCAGAGCTGGGAAGATAGGAGGAATGACCTTAGATGAAAATTCTTGGATCTCCAAGAAGTCCACCAGTTCTCTCCTGGTGGCATCCTCTTTCTCAGTATGGAAGCCCATAGCTGTGGACTGTTGCTTCATAACATAGAAAAAGTTTGGATCCTCGGGGGGCTGGGAGTATGTTTAACAGAGTCCTCACTAACTGAAGATGTTGTAGACCTATCAGAGGAAAGAGGTTCCTCCTCCTTCATCTCAGGAAGGATGAGGTCAGGGTGGTACTCCACTTCAACATCGACCTGTTCTAACTCAAAGTCCAATGATCGAGGCACTACCGATGGCCTACGAGGCACAGCCTGAGAAGGCCTAAGCAGCGCAGATGATGGTGAAGCCGTCAGCAGTGCCGGGAAGCCAGGCCTGTAAGAGCCCAACTGATGCATCAGGGCTGTGGTTAACTGGCTAAAATATCATTGAGGTCGACGGCAGGAGAAGAATGCATCAATGGTGGAGTGGTTGTCGACACAGGGAGCGACAAGCCACCCATCAGGTCTTGAGAGTCTGAGGGCCCCAACATCCGAGGGCCTGGAAAAGCATCAGGCCATGATGGAGGGGCTATCATCGACGACCCAAGGGTCGAAGAATTGGGGGGGAACCCGAGGGTTGATGGCTGGCCTCCTTGAGAAGTGGGAGGAAGTACTGTCTGCAGGGGCCAGGAAGAAGCATAAGCCTGGACAGCAGAGTGCACTGGCGCTGGCGCAGCCACAGCCGATGGGTGCCCCCGGAGGAAGAAAAAGAGGCCGCTGGTAATCGGAAGCGCAATCAGGGGGAGCAGTCCCAGTAACATTTTTTTTAATGATTTTTCCCCAAGGACTTGTCATGGGCTTTCCAAGCCAGGAAGCTGGTCGAACCCACCAGCGACTGAGTTGGAGGGACACTGGAGGGCCCCTGCCCAGAACCGCCACCTGTTGCTCCATGAGGAATTTCTTCAAGCCTTTTGCACCGCCCTAGTGTTGTGAGAGATTAAACTTTGCAGAAGCATTAGTCAGAGATGTCATGGGCAGGCCCAAGACATCAGACACAGAGGTTAAAGTCATCTGGAGAAGCTATCTTCTTTCCACAGCAGCAGTGATGGAAGACAGAAGCTGAAGGAGTATCTTTCAACATAAACGAGGTAAAAGAATCTTTTGTTTAAAAGAGATTCTAAAAACTAGGGTAAAAGAAAAATCGTAGGCAAAAATGGTGTAAGCTGCGATGGAGCTTCCACGGAGACCCATGCAAACAGAGTCGATGGTGAGAAAGAACAGAGGAGGGAGCGGGGTCGTTCACACCTTCATAGGGTTGAGGATGTCAGCAGGTGACCTGAGCATAGGCGGCCTCAGCAGTACTGCTGGAAAACCCTCCATGTGGATCCTGCTTCACTGACGGTGAAGTTCCTACGGTGTGACCTGATGACTGAGATACCCCCAAAGATCATCTGTTCATCAGCCTTGCTAAGCACTGCAGGCAAGGTATTAGGTTTATGCTAGGCAGCAAAGGTAATATCTTCTAAGACAGGATATACAGGAGGAACTACAATGGAAGGTGCAGTGGGAACCTCCAAAAACACCATTAGATATTTATTACTGGAGTCTTCCTCCTCAGTTTCAAATCCCATGACAATATGAATTTGTATAAGTAAAGCCTCAGAAAATGGATACTCAGGAGGAGACCTGGGAGTATATACCACAGAGTCCTCACTGCATGAGGAGAGGGTAGAGAGCTGTAAGTTTAACCCCTCTCATAGGGATCATTATCCCTTTCTTCATCCTCCAAACTCCTCCTCAACATTAAGGAGATCAGAATTGTACTCATTCTCCTTGTTTGGAATGACAACGGAGGTAACCGATGGAGCCAGAGACACAGGCAGCAGCTGTGACTGATGAATGAAAGGTGTGCTTTTGGATCCTGTTGACAACGGAGCTAACAAGGGAGGCCCAGTCGATTGGATAACCACTATCATCACCAGGAGCGATGGCAACAGACATCTAAATAGTTTAGAAAACAATGACAGCCCTGGGAGTCAACAGCACCCTGTTAAGGGCCCAGAACAACCAATATCAAAGGGGTGGAACCAGATGACAGTGGCTGCATACCATCCACTGTACGTATGGCAGCACCAGCTGTCCCCGACCTTGGTGTCTCATCCACGGTCAGGGGAGCTGTAGTTGTCACTGCCACAGTGGACGGTGACAAGGGCATACCCTCCTATAATGGAGACCTCAACCTCACTAGCGAAGCAGGAGTTTTATCCTCATGCTTGCAGTGATGGCCAGAAGAGGAAGACTGCAACAACAACTTTTCCTTGTCTTTGTCCTCGATGACTGTGGCGGTGACAGTGTCGCTGAATGCTAGGAAGTATCCTTCTTGATGGCAGTTGAGCTACAGGGAGAAGCTGGCTTGGAGCCCGATATCTTGGCTTGAGTTTCCATGGCCTTGACAATGATGAAGGTTTCTAAAAATTTATTTCAGCATCTCCTTGTGGCCTGGTTGAATCCCTGGCAGATCTTGGGAGGCCCTGACATTGTGTGGCACTTCCAAATGGCAAACACAAACAGAGAGAGCATCATCCTTGTAAATTCTGTAACCACAGGTGTAAAACCTACAAAATGGTTCTGTCAATGGCAGCATAAAAGGAATGTCAGCAAGTTAAAGTAGTAAAAAAAATAATAAAGTCGAAGAAAATGATGGTGTTGTTTCTCTGCAGGTCAGACTAGCAGTCGACAGAGGAAAAAAGAACTGAGCAGCAATGGAGCCACCCACGATTGTACAGGTGCTGACATTGCACATCATCATGGGCGGCCCCCAGCTAGCAAATGTTTCTGAGTGGTCCGGATGTGGACGGCTTGCAGTTCCAAAGGTGTGGTCCAAAGAAGGAGATATTCTAAATGAAGATCACAAGCACAAGGGGCAACTCTATGAAGCTGATGGGAGGCAAATTTAAGAGAGATACCAGGAAATGTTTTCACAGAAAAGGTGGTAGAAGGGTGGAAAAAGTTGCCGGAAAAGGTGGTCTGACTAATGAGTGAGCTTTGATTCAACCTGTGACTGACTTCAGCTGCAGCTCACTGCAGGGACTTTATATCCCCAAGGATCCTCCCACTGGTCATGTGGCTCCCCAGCTTGAATTAAGGAATATGTAAAAATAATCACAGTAACAAGACACTGAACCCAAACGTCCACAGTCCTTATCAGCACAATATGCTATATCCTTCAGACACTGTCAAAGCAGTATGTTGAGAAGAATTTTAGAAAAAAAAGACCTTAATGTCTGGTCCTCCTTTTCTGGTCAATAAAAACTAAATAAATGTTTGTCAGAGGTCTATGCTGCCCCAATCTCTTCCCTCAACTTCTTCTCGATCAAATCTCCACAGGATAAAGAGCGCCTGTATGTAGTCAGCCAGCTTCATAGAGAGAGTTAAACACTACATTTACACGGGGAAAGAAAACATCAGTTTTTCTGTGCTAGTTACATTTTTTCTTATGTATATTAAACAATTTCCCTATTTTTACAGGAATCCTCTATGTTTAGAATGCTGGACTGTAACATAAAACTGAACTAAAAAAACAAGATAAGGACACTGTCTTATCTTTAGCAAGGGGGCGCTTTAGCCATGTTTACAGGACCGATGCACTGTGACTCCTGCAATGCTCTAACTTGTACCGAACACCGGAGCCGATATAAACTTTTGTCCACATTGCTCCCCCCTCTCAGCACCAAAGCAAGCCGCACTGAAGAGGGGCCGTAAGTTCGATGGGCAGCCAGTCAGTTGGTGATGTCAGTGGTGATGTGGTTGATGATGCGTGATCCCCTGACGTCACTTCACCCGGCTGCCATGACTTCACACTGAAGCCTCCTCACCCAGCTGAAAGCCTGCCCCCCCCATGCCCTTACCACCAAGTCCACACTAACACCTCACTCTGGTGCCCTATTCCCCCTTCACAGTGCTGACTCCCTGTGAATGAGATGACTCTCCTCTATGCCTCCCTTTCTTGTTCCAAGACAACAGAATCATGGGAGGCAGAGAAGCATCTTTGAAGGCACAGATGAATTCTAGGACTAACATATTATGTCAGAGCAACTGGTGCAGTCAGTCCACATGGCTACTTAAGCTACTCGCTCCGATCAGCATCCTCAGCTTTCCAGGGGATCCCAGGGTGCCGCAGGGATTCACTTACCACAATCTGGTCAGTGTCTACATGGCGGCCTTTGCACTGGAGCAATACAAGCACTCACACTGCTCCAGTACCAATTCGAGTGTGGAAACGCGGATTTTGTGAAGCGCCAAACTATAACATTTTTCCTCAACTCGCATGTCCTGCTGCAGTGAGTGGCGCTCTTTTTTATTTATTTATAAACATCACAGTTCCCTGGGGAAACATAAAAAAAAACTACTACAAAACAGGTTATTTTTACATCAGATTAATTTTGCAATGGTGCTCATGGTGCTAATTAGCACATTTTTAATTCCATGCTAAGTGAATTGCACCTAGTACACTTTAATGGGTAATTTGTGCCAATTAACGCCATTTTTACACAAATGCCACTTAGCGTGAATATAGTGAAAATATGTGTCACAGCAACATTTCCCATTTTACAATGTATATAAAACACTCTCCCAAATCTGGCCCTGCAGCATCACTGCCTGTGAGGCAGAGCAGGAGAAATGCATTCTCACTGCCATTTACACAGCCCCTATTCCTTCTCATAAGGGGTTTAACAGGATTGCCCTATGAGGAAGGGAAATAGGGATGCAGGTGAGACACTTTTCTGGTCTCAGGGTGTAGCGCAAAGCAGCCCAAGACAGAGAATGCCAGCTCTGCTTGCAGTAACAGCCACTGCCTCACACACTGCCTTAAGTTGGTGCTTTTCGCTGGCCTCAGCTCTCTTGGCTGGCCAAGGAACACAAGAAAAAAGAATGTTCGGCAGAATATTTCCCTAGGGCTCAGCATTTTAATCGCTGACCCAAGAAGCAAATCAGAGAGCTGTCTGAAAAGCTAGTATCCCAGCTCACCGCTCCACTGTATGGTTTTGCTTTCACTTTCCCCAAGCACCACCTGATGTGCAATCAGTATTATAGACAGTGTACAGAAGAAGATTGTTCTGGACGGATTTTCATCCCAAGCAGAACACTGTTGTACCACAGTGCAAAGGTCATGGAATGCAGTTGTACCATTCTGTGGTACAACAGCATTCGACACAGATGAAAACAATGTCCATGTGACTATCTCTAATGAAAGCAGTGCTGAAAGAAAGAAAAAAAACACCACACTCTCAACAGATACCAGTAAGCCAAACACGGTAATGTGGACCTTTTCCTGGTTTGCTCTCTTTTTCCTCAAAAGTTGGAATAATTAAATTTTTCTATGGGCATTAACTTCATTTATTTATTTATTTTTAAAAGCAGCCATTTCTCTGTATTAGCTGTCACTTATAATTCACAGTGAGAGAAGGCTGAAAACGGAACATGACAATGGTAGAACAGACAACAGTTTAAGCAGCTTAAAAAAAACCAAAAACAATTTTAGCTCTATACACTGTAAAAAATACAGGTTGGGCAAAACCATGCCCAACTAGCGTGTGCTGCCACCTCGAGGTTCAGATTACACTGGATCTCTCAAGCTTCGTTCTCAAGGTCTGTTGTAATCTGAACCTCTAGGTGGCAGCACAAGCTGACTGCACATGGTTGCCCAATCAGCATTCTCTATGTTGGTGGTCTGGGGAAAAGGTGTTTATGTAGTCCCAAAATGCAGGGCTCTCAAACAAAAATCCACTTTCTCTCCCCTAACCAAGAGCATTCTTAAACCTGTATGCCTTATACCCTTTCTCATTGTATAGCAAGATACAGACATTTCAAGTCTTTCTACCAAGCCTACCCATAGGCTTCTTTGGATGTGTTTAGTTTAACTTTATTCATACTTTTTTTTTTGGTTAGATACAGCGCTTTACTCCTCGGGCAAGCTTATTCAGCTCCTGTCCCCTCCTCCATGTGACCAGCACCCACCACCACCACCACCCCCAGACCCACCTTTGGAGCAATTCCCCCAAATATTGCCCCCCCCATGGTGGGGCCAGAGGGGGGAGGACCACCTTCCCATCAGTACATAATCCAGATGGCTCCAGGCATCCAGGTGGTGCTGCAGGTCATTGGAGGTGCAAAGAGGTTCATCCTGCCCTTGGATCCCTTTTCAGTTTTCTCCCTAACCCCAGCCACGGCATCACGCCAGGACATGTGTGTGGAGGTGCGCACACCCTGCAGATCCACGGCCCCACCCATCTAGCCGCTCACAACATGCACTACCAGCAGGACTCCACCCAGTGGCAGTCAGAGGCCAAGATGACTGGCCACCCCTCCCAGGACAGGATAGCAGTCTCTGTGATGCTTGACCTTCTCCCACCCCTCTGGCCCCCAGCAACCCATGCTTGTTCCTGAACACGGGTCTCTGGTGTGGCAGGATGTAAGGTGTTCAATGCCTCAGCCCACCATGCCACTGGGCCAGACTATGTTCTTACTATTTTAATTATATTACAGTGTGTACTACTAATTACAGAAAAAGGGGATGAACCCACCCCACCAAAATCCCTGGAGTAGTTAATTTATTCAGTCTCTGCTGATGCTCAAGTCCATACATATGGTTGGAGAAGCAATGGTTATAACATTAAGTATTTATTTAAAGACATAAAATAAAGTCAAGACATTACAGTATTATCTGCCAATAATAAATTTGTGAAAAAATGATGTACTCCTTAAGAAGAACTAAGGGAAATGAACAGATCATAGTAAAGAATAAATTAAGAAATTTTGGTTAAATGCCATATATGCTGCAATCAATGTACTGTAGCTCGAAAAGACACTTATAGGAGAAAAAGACATAGTCCCGTTATACAAACAGAAACAGGGTCACAAAATTCATGGTTTCGTTCTTGGCTACATTCATAACTTCGCACCTTTATCTTTGTCAGCGAGATTAGCAGGATCCACCAGGACCTTGTCAGAGGCAATAGGGGGGTTGTCTATGAAAGGAATACTTACTTTAGTAGAATAGCCACACAAAGGAAGCAGTTACTTGATCGACCTTGAAAAAATGAATGTCTTTCCCTCATGGACAACTTTAAAGGACAACTAAATAGGTAATTTTTGTCAAAAGAAACTGCCGAAATTGGAACTCATAGGGGTGTAGTATAATCCCCCATCTTTTATGTGCAGAGCTTCTTGTGGTGCAAAATTGCAGTTTTATACCGTTTCATCAGGTTTGTAAAAAAAGTAAACAACTCGGCACAGCTTTCAATTTCCACAGCTCGGCAGTACCCTAAGATGGTCGCTATGTGGTAACGTGATGATGTCATTGGAGCGAGAGCCAGGGAGTGATAATGGTATTTAGAGTTGTTGTGTATTGTGGTATTAAACCTTGAATGATCTGCTGGCAACCTTCCTTGTGCATGTGAAGAGGGTATCACACATGTTCTTCACAAATGCACAGGAAAGAGTTTGCCCCAAACATGCAGTCTATAGGTTTTAATTCCACAATACACAACAAGCCAATATATAAATACCATTATGAAATGGGTAGAAAGAATGATGTATTCTGATTGGCCAAGAGCTGCTTTCAGCTGGGCCATTATCCCAGCACAACGGCCCAGCTGAAAGTATTACATTTAAAAATGCATAAAATTTACTAAAAATTACCCATTTTATAATTGCAATAATGCACTCCAGGGGGTGTGTTATGGGGGCTAACGGCCCTTCTCGGGTGGTGGAAGGCCTCGGCTACACCTCGTGCTTCAATCCACCCTGAGTTGGGCCATTATCCCACCATACCCTTCGGGTCATGCCTTATTGCTTAATTATCACTCTGGAGCGCTCTCGCTCCAATGACATCATCATGTTACCACGTAGCGGCTATCTTAGGGTACTACTGAGCCACGGAATTTGAAGGCTGTGCCGATTTGTTTTCTTTTTTACCAAACTGTACAAAATCACGATTTTGCGCCACAAGAAGCTCTGCACATAAAAGGTAGGGGATTATATTTGAGTTCCGATTTCAGCAGTTTCATTGGACACACATAACCTATTTAGTTGTCCTTTAACATTTGTCAGTCCTAAAAATGAAAATTAAGCACTAGTCTTGAACACATCTTTCCGATCAGTAAGAAAGCGCATTCTGCATTGCGTCTAGCAGCTATAATCTAGATACATGTGAAATCGGCAGTTCAGATAAATAAGAACACCTTTGATGCGAGCCACAGTAGATTAAGTAGAAGATCCCCATTTGAATCAAATGCTAGTGTGGTCACAATGGTAAATTTCTTTGTAGACTTAAAGAGACGAACAGCAATCTCAGCTGAGGATGTTTGATTAGATCCATTTAAAGGTGTTCAAAATGCCTTTACAATCAATGGTACTGCAAGGGAAGGCAATTTCATTTATAGAGTGCCCTATGTCAGAGGCTCATGATGCTTCACAAAGAACACATTACACTACATAATATAATCATAAAAGAAAAATAAATAAATAAGTACATAAATAATCAAACTGAGGTACAAACTTATAATTAGCTAATCAGTGCCAAAGGCCAACATAATGAGGTAGCATTTCAGCCCTTCCCTAAATGCCTCCAGTAAAGGGGAACTCCTAAGATGATAGGGCAGTAAGTTCCAGGTGAATGGGGCCACCACCAAAAAATGCCCTATCGCCTGATTATTATTTATTTCAAATGTTTTACCAGGAAAGTTAAACTGAGCTGGGTATCAGCTCATTTCCATATGTGTCCTGGAGGAAGAGGAGAGGACAGTGCAAACACAAAGTACTGTACAATGTACAAAAGTGGGGTACTATGGAAATCAGCATAACAAAATAAACAAATGACAAGCAATGCTTCTGAGCAGGAATTCTGCAGTACAATACAATGCAGAAAGAAGAGCGAAAGAACAATAAGCAGTGATCAGTAATGCAATAATATGAGAGGTAGGGGTACTGACTGATAACTGGGGGAGAGGGGACTGTACTAGTATCAGTGTAGGGTGGAAGGCAGTGGAGAGAATTTCACTTTAGTATAGAGAACTGCAGAAGCGAGTAGAGAAATCATGAGGACAGATTTCAGAAAATGAAGGGAAGGAGCGGAGTGAATGGGAGGGCCCCAGAGTTTAGAGGAGCAGAACAAGGAGGCAGCTTGACCAGCAGTGGATTTCACTGGGGTGAGAGCAAGTGTTGTAAAGGGAGTAAGAGGCAGAAGTGGGGAAGAGAGGAGAGAAGCAAGATACGAGGGTGGGAGGAGAGGGAGTCAAACCAAAACCAGGAGATAAAGGAGTCACAATAGGGAAGGCATCTAGTATCAAGAGAGGAGATGAAGAGGGAGATGTACAAAGAACAGTGGTGAGTGTGTGGGGGTTTGTCGAGAGCAAATCGACAGGAGGAGTGAAAGAGTGGTTCCAGTCCGGCTAAGATGGATTTGGGAGCAGCACTGTAAATGATGTCACCACTGTCGAAAATGGGGAGAATCATCTTCGAGAGGCTCTCTCTGTGGGCAGGAATCTCCTGTTATTGTTATTTAGCTTTTGTTTACCAGGTACGCACACCAGGCAATAAGATGCTTATTTTCAGGTGCGACCCGGAAGAGTGCAGCCAAAATACAGACATTGGGGAATATAATATATTAAGAACTTACAGAGTGAAAAGATGGGATATACTGTAACAAGGTCTACTTTGGTAAGAAAGTACATAGCATGAGAATACAATATAACAGGACATACGATGGTGAGACTTTACATGGCATACAGTGCATCTAATTTTAATTGAGGCAACTGTAGAATACATAGCGCACATTTGTTTAGAGAGGTAGGGAAAGAGAAGGAGGTCAGTTCTGTGCCAGATGGGTTCATAGTGCAAACCATAATTACGGCACAGTGAGCATAGGGAGATAGAAAGGTCCTCAGTGGGAATGGGGGAAGAGGTCTATTCATGGCAATTTATATCAGGTGTGTGCTGATAGGGGCTACTGGGTCAGCAGGGGTACATTTGGGACATGCATGTAGGGAGGATACTCAAGTGCTGAGACAGGAGCAGAGCACCTGGCTGAGGAGATGTCCACGATATTTGGCATCAAACGAATGAGAGGAGGGACATCGCCAAATATCAGGAGGAATGGCCTTCCATAGTTTGAGGGAACAGTAGGCAAAGGACACTCCGCCTACTGTGGATTTGATTCTAGGGACAGTGAGCAGGGCAATATCAGCTGACCTAAGAGAGTAGCCATTTTCAGCTGCCCAAAGAGCGAATGCGAGGGGATCAGGGCTGACCATTTTTTAATATTTTAAAGATAACACCACCATAACTTTGGTCATGCAGAGACAACGGGGAAGCCGACCTAGTTTATCGTAGCGAGTGCAGTGGTGAGTGAGTCGAGGTGATTGCAATGCAAAGCAGCAAATATTATTATGGGTAGCATCCCATTTGTGGAGGGTAGTTTTAGTAGCAGAAGAGTACGCTGGGACTCCATAAAGCAATTTGGGGAGTAACATTCCTCTGGCAATAGCTACTTGAGTTTGTGGAGTCAGGTCCTGGGCTACTTTGTACAATACACCAAGCATGGAGTTCACAGATTTACTGACACTTGTCACATGTGCCACATAGTCAAGAGAGGGGTCTAGGAGGAATCCAAGGTACAAAGAGGAAGAGGCGATTGGGACCATAGTGACATCCTGATATACAACAGATAAGGGGGAAGGGTAGGCTCTGAGTTTAAGGGTAGTGCCAATTAACACTGATTGAGTTTTAGTGGTGTTGAGGATGAGCGTGTTCAAAGACAGCCAGACGTGCACTGACTGGACTGCAGTCAAGGGCAGAGAAGCCAGAGGTAATGAGTACCATATCATCTGCCTACATGTGAATGGACACATAGAAACAGGCAGTGGGGAGGTCATTTAGTAGTAGTAGTAGTAGTAGTAGTAGTAGTAGTAGATGATCTTTTTTATTCATTAGAATAAGGGAAAAACCTTCAGCTGAGCACAGCTCATTTTCAATGAAGTCCCAGGTTTTGAAGCAGCAAACATCAGTTACAATATAGAAAAATACACAAATCAATAATCTATAAATAATACAGTATAAAATGCCAAACATACAAACAGCGGGAATCAGCAAACATCACATTTAGAAAAACAGAGAAAATACTTGGGCCAACGACAGACCTTTGGGGGTTGGTTGAGCAGAGGGAGTGGGGGGAGAGGAAGTCTAACATGGACAGCTTGTGACCTGCCTGTAATTTCTGTAAAGTGCACCAAGTTTAGGGTAGAGCTTCTTGTGGACTGCATCCACATAATCAGTGAAATCAAGGTGATGTCCCAGCCAGACCTCCAGGTACTTGAAGATGGAGATCCCTTCAATCGCTGCACCATAAAGGGTATGGAAGGAGGGAAGAGGGATGTGTCAAGTAAACTTCTGCCTGGTACCAAACTTCACAGAGATTGTTTTCTTGGTGTTGCAGGACAGCTGGTTTTTATAAAACCAGTGCTGGATGTTGTTAAAGTCCAGCTGCAGGTGGGCCATGAGGTCAAGGGCAGAGAAACTGGAGATAATGAGTACCGTATCATCTGCATACCTGTGAATGGACATAGAGAAGCAGGCAGCTGGGAGGTCATTCAGAAAAACAGAGAAAATAACTGGGCCAAGGACAGATTCTTCGGGGGTGCCTGAGCAAAGGGAGTGGTGGGAGAGGAAGTCTCTAATACGGACAGCTTGTGACCTGCCCGCAAGTTAGGAGTGGAACCACTCAACTGAGGAGGCAGAGAGTCCAGCTGCCTTAAGCTTGACAAATGCAGTGGGCCATAGTGCTGAATGCTTTAGCCAAGTCGATTAAGATGATGGAGGTGACTAGGCCCTGGTCTATGCTAGAGAGGACAGAATCAGTAAGTCTGAGGAGAGACGTGGAGGTGGAATGGGACTTCTTGAAACCAAGTTGGAAAGGAGTGAAGGAGGAGACTGAGTCAAGAAAAGAGGAAAGAATAAGGTATTCCTGGAGTTTAGCCAGAGTGGGGAGTAGAAAGATGGTGTGGTAGTCTCCAGGGGAAGAGGGATAACCCAATTTACTAGAAGGAATGACTGTAGCCAACTTCCAAGAGTTAGGGACTGAGCAAGAACAGGATGAGGAGAAGTTGAGGAGGTAGGAGATGGGAAGAATAACTGCATAAAGAGAGGGATGCACACATTTGGGGGTGAAGACTATCTGGACTCCCACCTTTGTGTGGGTTTATAGCCAAGACTGCCTTAAGAGAGTCAACAAGGGTGGTGGGGCAGAAGGAAAAACAGGAGGGGGGGATAGTAGGGAGGGTACAGAACAAGAGTGAGAATAGTGATGAAGAGTGAAGGGGAGGGAAGCAGGCACAGGAGGTGAAAAAGGAATTGAAAGAGGAGGCAACTACAGCGGGGTCTTTGATTGCAGAGTGCCCCGCCTTGAGAACAGGGAGAGGGGACTGGGTTGGAGGAGAGAAGAGGGCATGGATTACCTTCCAGAACTTAGAGGAGTGATTAAAGAAATAATGCACAACAGGGTGTGTATCATGCTGGGATAACGTCACGCCTCAGGTGGTCGGGCACGAGACCGCAGGCCAAGTGCATCCAACACCCGAGAAGTGATGTTATCCCAGCACGACACACCCTAGAGTGCATTATTCCTCTAATACAATGGCTTATTTTAAAGGGACACTGTCAACCCCCTTAGACCTCAAATTTTCCCAAGTTTAAAAAAACAAAACATTATGACTGTTCACATATTCTGTAGAGATTGCTAATGTAGCTGGTTGATTGATTCTGATTCCTTTTCTCCTTTAAAATGTGAAAAACAGACTGCTCACCATACTGGTGTTACCACACTGAAACATGTTTGTTTACATTTCATGATCGACTCAAACTGCATCTTTCCTGGTCTTGAGAACACACCCAACACAGTATTGTCACTCGAGATGTTATGTTTCTATGAGATGCAATGGGAGGAGAGGAGACTATCACATCTAGAGTGAATGTATTGTTTGAGGGTGTTTGTCATGTTCAGAAAGTATGCAACAAGGCTAGATCAAAGATTTTAAACAAAATGAGACGGTATAATTACATCATTTGCATGCATTCCACTTTTTCTAAGAAAAGAAGCAGATAAAACAAGAAGCAGCATCAATGAATTTTAAAGAAGGTAAGCAATTATAAAACGGGAGTTTTCAGCTTGAAATAATATGATGCAAAAAGAGTTGACAGTGTCCTTTAAATAAAAAAAAGGAAAAAAATTAAAACATTTATTAAAACTACATTTGTCTGTTTTTTTTGATGGAGTACGAATACTTAAAAAAAATTTGGATTATTTGGTTTGCCCAGTAGATGGAGCTACAGTCATGTTAGTGTAGCCCTGCTCTGCCTTCTTTTTTTTTGTTCCTTGCTATTATTTATTTATTTATTTAAAACTGGTGACCAGGACAGCACACTGAGCCGAGGCTCATTTCCAGGTGCGACCTGGGTACAGAGTGTATATTGCAGTAGGCAGATAAGTACAAGCAATATCAAGTTTCAGACGAGTAGTACAATGTAAGGACAATTTATAGTAGTAGGCAGTAAAGTAAACAATTTTAGGTGCAACAGCCGATGGAAGAACATCGTGACATTTCATTTCTAAACAGATTGCATAATACAGTATATCACAAGTGTGAATTACAGACATATTTACAGTAGTGGTTTTCCAGAGTGTGCTAGACTAGCACCAAGAAAGTATGGGTTTGAGGCTGGCATATGCGGTAATGGTTTACCTAGGGGTGGCTACTGAGGATAATACTAGGCCCGAGTTAAGGTGGGGTCAGATGAGCAGCTTGGGCATGGAGTGGGAGGGAGGAGCCTGAGTAGTTTTTTTTAAGGCTGATAGGGAGGAGGCCTGTTGGAGGTTGGGTGGGAGGTTGTTCCAAAGGAGTGGGAGCTGGTAGGAAAAGGCAGCTTGCCCAGAGGCAGAGAGGGGGTGTAAGAGGTGGAAGGTAAGTGCGTGTCTATGACAGAGTGAGTAGCCAGAGGTGATGGCTTGAGCGAGGCAGGAAGAGAGATGGGGAGGAAAGGAAGCGAAGCCAGTATTTAGCTATGAGGATGGCGCTGTGGGTGGTCTGCTTTGCGAGAGTGGCGTCAGGGATAGAGTGGAGTACAGCAGGCAGTGATGAGTGAGTGGGGGAGAGGCAGTGGTGAATTGAATGAAAGAATTGAGCAGGACGTCAAGTTTTGAAAGGGAGAAGGTAGGGGCTGTGCCATAAATGACGTCCGCATAGTCCAGAACTAGTAGGACGGTTCTGCATACGAGTTCCCTCCTTGTGGGAAGGGGAAGGCTGGCTTTGTGGCAATAGAGGATGGCCAGTTTGGGCCGGAGTTTGGTACAGATGGCATCGACATGGGTGGAAAAGTTTTGGTGGGTATCCAGCCAGACTCCCAAGTACTTGAAAGTGGGTACAGTCTCGAGGGGAACACCGCCCAAAGTGGAGATCGGTGGAGGGGCTGGTAGGGAGGCGAGCTTTTGTCTGGTGCCGAATACCATGGTGACTGTTTTTTGGGATTAAGTTTTAGCTGGTTTTTCAGAAGCCAGGCTTGTACTCGGTTGAAATCACTTTGGAGATTAGGGAGCATGCTGTCATGAGAGGGGGCCTGAGGCGTAGATGATGGTGTCGACGACATACAGGTGCACGTTTCAGGACAGGCAGGCAGAGGGGAGGTAATTTATGAATAGGGAAAAAAGGATGGGGCCAAGGATGAGCCTTGGAGGACGCCCAAGAGAATAGGTAGAGGGGGGGGAGAGGATGTTGCCTATTTGTACTGACTGCTTCCTATCCTGGAGGTAAGAGTGGAACCAGTTAATAGCAGGTTGGGCAAGGCCGATAGAGCTTAATTTGCAAAGCAGTAGAGGGTGGGAGACTGAATTGAAGGCTTTTGTCAGGTCAATGAAAATGGCGGTAGTGGTTTGGCCGTTGTCCATAGCAGAGAGAATAGAGTCGGTTACATGTAATAAGATAGTGGTAGTAGAGTGAAATTTTCTGAAGCCTGATTGAAAGGGGGAGAGGGAGCTGTCAGTTGAGAGGAAGGAGGACAATTTGGACAGCATGAGGGATTCTTGGATTTTGGTGAGGGAATGGAGGAGTGAGATAGGCCTGTAATTTCCCGGTTAGGGAAGGGTCACCACCTTTGTGGACAGGAAGGATTTTGGCAAGTTTCCAGGCGGAGGGGACCGTGGCTGTGGTGAGTGAGAGATTTAGTAAGTGAGTCAGAGGTGCGGCTATGGCTGAAGCAGAGATACGGAGCAACCTAGGATGCAAGCCATCAGGGATGGTTTTGAACTGATTCAGAGAGGTGAGTGTAGTGTAGACCTCCAGGGGCGTGAATGGTGGAAAGTGGAAACCATGGCAGGAGGGGGGATTAGTGGAGGTGGTTTGAGGAGGGGGCGAGTCTGGCAGGGCACAGGAGATGAAGAACAGGTTGAAAGGTTGGGCTACAGTGGCAGGATCGAAGATAATTCTGCCGTCAATGTTCAGGCTTGGACTGGCTTGTTTAGCAGGAGGACCGATGAGGGAGTTTATCACCTTCCAGAAGGATGCCGGCGAGGCATGTTGTTGGGTAAGTTGAGCCTTAAAGTAATGGGCCTTGGATAGTCGAATTGCTTTGGTGCATTTGTTTCTGAGAATTTTGTAGGATAGGAGGTCGCAAGAGGCAAAGGAGGTTGTGTATTGCCTCCAAGCTTTGTCTCTGGTATGACACAAGGTGATGAGGTCAGCTGTGATACAGAGGTGATGGTGTTTTTTAACTCTGGCTTTCCTGAGAGGAGCGTGACGGTCTCATGTACTTAGGAAAATATTGCAGAAGTGTGATAGGGCGGTGTCAATGTCTTGGGAGTTAAAAGACTGGGAGCCAGTCTGCATTTGACAGGTCACTTTGTAGGGCAGATTCATTGAGGAGATGAAGGGGGCCAGATACAATGAATTTGGGACTGGAGTGTGGTGAATGGATTTTGCAGATACAGTAAGTAATACAGTGGTCGCTAAGTGCGTCAGAGAGGATGCCTGAGGCAGTGATCCTGTGGGGGTGGGTGGTTAAAATCCAGTCTAGAAGGATGTGTGTTTTTGAGATCGGTGGTTTAGTCGGGTGGGTTCCTGTATTAGCTGGGAGAGATTTAGGGCTTCAATGCTCAGGGCAGTCAGTTTGGTCGAGGAGGAGAGCCAGTCTAGGTTGAAATCGCCTAGTAAAATGAGTTTGCCATTTGAAGTGGCAGATAAAATGGCAGAGATGGCCGTGATGAGGGAGTCAAGTGAAGGCTTAGGAGCGGGTATACAGTACACCTATGTAAAGGGGGGTGGACAAAGGAAAGGATAGGTGAGCGACTAGGGATTCATGAGAGGATGGGCACGATTCTTTGAAAGTAACGGTGCATGTAATGGAGTGTCTGACATACAGCGCTACCCCCCGCCTCGCTTGCCACGGTCCTGCCAGAACATGATGTAGTTTGGGATGGCAAGAGAGGGGTTGGAGAATCTTGGCGGAGAGCCAAGTCTCCGTGATGCAGAGTATGTCTGGTTGGTATTGGTTTGTCCAGACGGAGAGGGCATGTAGTTTGGGGAGTAGACTCCTAACGTTAATGTGGAAGATGTGGAGGCCTTTGGGGAGGGAGTCGGGTGAAAGACTGTGATGGGATGCGGGTGCCAGCGAGGACTGACATATTGCTGTGGGGCCAGGGTCTGGATGTATATCACCCGCCAGGAGTAGGAGTAGGAGTAGCAGAGGTAATGAGAAATGGGGGGACTGCATGCATCTGCTTTTTTTGTGCCTGGGGGGTGGAACTCGGAGGTTTAAACACCAGAGAAAGGCCTCAAGATTTAGAAGGTGTCAGTGAAACAGTGAGGGGTGAATGGTTTGGGAAGGTTGAGGGGGGTGAGGAAGAGAGAGGGGTTGGTGAGAGGGGGAAGGGTCATCAGTAGAAGTGAGGTGATGAGCCTGGGAGGGTTTGGAGGGGGTATTTCAGGGGGAAGGTTGAGGTGATGGAGGGAGATAAAGGGAGTTCGAGTTGGGGGTTGGTGAGGTAGGAAAACGAGGGGCAGGAGAGTGGAAATTGAAGTAACAGGCATAGTTGTAGAGAAAGAAACATAGTGGCTGAGCGTGGCATAGTAAAAAGTTCTGTTGTTGCAATAGCTGCCTCTAGTGGTGGGATGGGATGGGTTGCTAATGGGAAAGTCTCCCTCTATATATAATACACTGGGAACCAAGGGTGGTGGTGGGGGTGGTGGGGAGCCATAGCAGAGCAACAGCGGGGACCTCATTGGTTTGAAAGCATGGAAGATCGGTCCCAAACTGCGTCGGAGCTTGTTGGAGTACCTGCTTGCCTGTTCATGGGGGAAGGAGTCCTTAGCCCTCTCGGACCCTCGAGGAGCCAGTGGGCGCTGCAGTAGTCTGTGGATGAAAGACAAGAACGGAATTAAAGCATGTACTTTTGGGAGGGACTGTTAAACGATGGGGGGGCCTGTTGCAGGCTCCAACAGCAGATGCGAAGTTGGGGGGACTCTCAGCAGCACAGTTACAAAATTTTGGGCAAGCTGTACTTGGTCTAAATTCTCTTAACATAACAGCAGAATCACTAACATTTCATTTCAGTGGCCCCTGTAATACAGTTTAAAGCTGCAGGGTTGCAATCCTGCCTAGAAAAACTATCTTCATTTGTGTCGGGATATTAATTACAGCTTAAAGGTGCTAGCCTTTAAAGAAATAAAAGGCGCCAAGTCCTCTTTGGTTTGAAAGCATGGAAAATTGGTCTCAAACTGCGTCGGCGCTTGCTGGCATACCTGCATGCATGTTTGTGGGGGAGGTCATCCTTAGTCCTCTCGGTACCCTCAGGCAAGCTGCCGGAGCGCTGCAGTAGTCTGCTTGCCTGTTCATGGAGGAGGGCGTCTTTAGCCCTCTGGGACCCTCGGAGGAGCTGCCGGAGTGCTGCAGTAGTCTGCTTGCCTGTTCATAGGGGAGGGCGTCCTTAGCCCTCTCAGACCCTTGAGGGAGCTGCCGGACCGCTGCAGTAGTCAGGCGGGAGCTGACCGAGCCAGCCCAGTAGCGCTGAGGGTTGAGGCGCTGAATGCCACATCTCTGGCCATGCCAGCGACCCGGGTTCTGGAACAGACCTGGGTCATTCGGGGGTCTGCCAGGGAGGAAAGGATTGAGCATCTGACGGACTGCCTCCTTCTCGGGTGAGGGGACAGTGCTCTGCACTGTGAGCACGGACACAAGCCATGTGACTGGTCCACGCCCAGGGCACTTGGGTGCCTCAATGAGGTGGAGACTGCCGCCCGCCATTGCACGGCCGGGTTCAGGGAGGAAAATGGAGGAGGAAAATTGAACCGGCTAGACCCGTGATGGCCCTGGTCGCCTTTTGATTCTGGATTGCTGTTCTCCACTGGGGTGACACTCCTCGCCCCTAGCCCTGCCGCTGGGGAGGCCATGGGGAACCCAGGATGGCTGGGCAAAAGTGGTCTGTGGAGCTGGAGGACATACCCCTCTGAGGGAGGGGTTGTAGCCCCTGTCCAGTCCATGGAAGGGACAGGAAAAAGGTCCTATACAAAACAAGCATTTGTCAATGCCAAATGTTTGCTTGCTGGATTTGGTAGTGTAGGAGTTAGAGAGATGCATAATAGGAATGGCAGTGAAGTACTGAACTGAAGCCAACTCCACCACCACCCTACAGAGACAAACAGGCATTGGGGTGTGCCTTTGGGTCATCAGGCATAACGGCCACGCCATTTCACCACACCCTATCCTGCAAAGACTGACAAGTGTCACGGTGTGCCTTGGGGTCTTTGGCCCTTATGCTCACCCCATTTCATCAGGAAATACGGTGAGATGGGTCCCATATAGTAGAATGGGATGCCTCTCACTGGCTGCAGTGTGAGGAATGGTATGAGCATTACAGGCAAGAATCCCAAGTCACACCCCTGACACCTGTCAATCTCTACAGGGTGGGACGTCATGATTGGAAACCCTAACACCTCAGGCGTTCGTTGGCATTTTCACTCCAAATTTTCAACAAGGGTTTTTTGTGACCCCCACCTTATGAACAGTGGCAATATCAGTTTGTTAGCCAAAAGCTGATTTAGCACAGCGACTACGCCATTTGGCACCACAGGTGCGAAAACACATTTCGAACAGGATGTGGAAAATGACAGCTGTACTGTACATGGGGAGATGCAAAAAAATGGTAATGTTGAAAATCTGCAGTGAAAATATAAAAAAAAAAACTAGTGAAGTCACGAGCATGCATAGAAAATGCGTAACGCACACCCATAATGTAATTAGTTTGGGGATTTTTTACAACAGATTGTCAACACAGGGATTTTGGAACCTCCGCTCATGAACAGTGTCACTGTGATTTTCTTAATCTGTCCCGAACAGTGATTTCCCACAGCGACCACGCATTTCTGCGCTGGAAGTGCGAAAACAGATTTCGGCCATGGTGTGAAAAATGACAGCTTTACTGTTCATAAGGAAGTGTGGAAAACTGCCACTGGTGAAAATCTGGACTGAAAATATTAGAAATCCATGAACTTATGAGGGTGCGTGGAAACTGCGCAATGGTCGCTCGTAACACAGTCATTTTAAGGACTTTTTTTCACCAAATTTTTAACTTAGCCATTTTAACACCTCTGCTCATGAACAGTGTCACTGATTTTCTTAATCTGTCCCGAACATTGATTTTGCACACCGACTGTGCCATTGTGCTCTATATGGGAAACACGTTTTGGGCGAGATGTGAGAAATGACAGCAGTACTGCTCATAAGGATGTGTGTAAAATGGCAATGTTGAAAATCTGGAGTGAAAATATTGAAAACGCAAACTTACAAGCGTGCGCAGGAACAGAGCAACGCATGCTCGTAAAACAGTCATTTTTTGGGATTTTTTCACCAAATTTTTAACATAGCCATTTTAACACCTCTACTCATGAATGGTGTCACTATGATTTTCTTAATCTGTTCTGAACATTGATTGCACACACCGACTGTGCCATTGTGTGCTTCATGCGCAGAAACACATTTTGGGCAAGATGTGAGAAATGACAGCTGTACTGCTCATAAGGAGGTGTGGTAAAATGGCAATGTTGAAAATGTGGAGTGAACATATTGAAAATTCACGAATTTACGAGCGTGCGTAGGAACAGCGCAACACATGCTCGAACATAATATTTTGGAATTTTTTCACCATTTCAACATAGGTTTTGAGGGCCTCACCATGAATCAGTGACACTGTCATTTCGTAAATCGGTCCTGAAAGGTAGTTCCACGCAGTGACTGCAAAATCACATTTCGGGCCCAAGTAACAAAATGATAGTGACAGAATTCATGAGGTGGAGTCCCAAAAACCCCATGTTGAAAATTTGGTGAAAAAATTCCCCTAAATGCCCAAGATATTCAGCAAAGTTGAAAAAAACCCATTTATTTCATTATACAGCTTACTGGCATTTCTTCAGTTTGCGGTCGGCTTTGAAGAGTGCAGACGTGTTCGCGGTCCAACGAAGATCATCGCGCCGGACTCCAGAGGTAAGTATGGGGTAAGGTGGGGGTGTGGGGAGGTAGGGTGCATAGAAGGTGGGCACGGGTGGAGGGAGGGAAGTCAGGACAGTCAGAGAGGGAAGGTTTTTTCTTTCAGTTTATTTTTTTTCTCTTAGACGATGCAGGACTTGTGCCACGCTGGAGTAGGCTCTCAGCGTGGCAGCTGGAAGGCTGTTTGGGGGGGCAATGGAGCCGAAGCGGATTGCGCACCCGTCATGAGCATCGAACTGTTGCCATACTGGGGTGGGCTCCCCAGTGTGGCACCCGGCAGTCTCCTTTGGGGAGAGAACAGTGTAGCCAACTGGGACTGGGCAGCCCCGTCGGCCATACAGACTGTTGCCACGCTGGGGTGGACTCCCAGCGTGGCAGCTGGAACTGTGTTGGAGGGGGAGTGCAGCAGAGCCAATGGGGGATTGGGCACCCCGTTGGCCATATAGTGTGTGTGTGGGGGGAAGGAGCATGAGCATCCAATATGTGTGTGTGTGTGGGACGAGCGCATGAGCAAGCGATATCTTATCGCTGCTCACTGAAGCATAGCTCTCCCTTTGAACTGTACAGCACTTCATTTTCAACTGCTGTCATAGACAGCTGCAGCATTTATTGGTGAACTGTGGACGCGCCTGCAAACACACTGACTTAATTGGAAGACAGGGTGCCACACCTCCGAAAACTCTGATGATGGCACTATGTTTCTTGCACATGCATGCAAGCAAACATAAAAAAAGGTTGGAGCTGACGACCCCCAACAATTCTCTTTTTAAATGTTTTTATTGCTCAAGTGTTCTTTTGAGACCCACCTTAGTGTTTTCTTAGTTTTGCCTTTTTTTAATGTTCCCCGCTGTACTGTAATGACCAAGGTCAGTGGTGTGTGTTTTTTTTTTTTTTCCTGTTGCTGTCCTTGCAGTTCCCCTGTGTCACTAGGTGACACCTCACTGACTCTCTGTAACTTTTTTTATGTTTTCTGATGGTAATGATGTTGCTGCCAGGAGAAAGAGGAACAAGCAACAAAGTGAGATGCCACTGGTACGTGACCCTGTAGCACACAGATTGCCACGGCCTGATGTTTTTGTTATGTGGGACTGGAGAGCAGGGACCAAAGTTGATCGTGGCTTCCACAAAGTGGGCAGTTGAAGCTAACAGCAGTGTCGGCTTTCCTTGAGTAATTTTAAAATACAAAACTAAAGAATAACTTCTGTAAGGGAATTGTGTCTCATGTGAGAGACCTGCAATGTGTGGTGAAGAGTTTTGGGTTGAATTTGTGGCACTCGGAGGGACAGGTTTAAGTACCTGCTCACCGCGAGTTAACTGAAGCCAATTAGAGTGTGAAACTGGCGGGCTAGCAGCATCGATTGGGCAGTGATTTTTTTTTATATGATTCAGTCGTCTTTGTGCTGGGACTAGATCTGTGATGTTATGCTGGGATAACATCATGGGTCCAGTCCCAGACTGCCCAATCAGAGCCAAGTATTCTTTCCTGCCGTTGTATAATAAGGTTTTCTGGAGAGTGGATGCAAAATGTTTGGACTTCTCAAGTCTAGTAGCTTTAGTACAGGCATTATGAACGGTACAGTATTTTGTAAGGTCAGAAGGGGAGCCAATGGACTTGTAAGACCTCCTGTCAAGGTCACACGTACAGTGACAAGACGGCAAATCTGCTGAGATCCATGGGAGGTCAGATCCTCAGACCCTGGTTGTTCTAATGGGGGAGGGCACAATGATCACAGACAGACATGAATTTGGAGGTGAAGAATTTGAGGGCATTGTCAGTGTTGCTAGTTGTAAAGATAGAGACCAGTCGGTTGCTACCAGACCAGCATGGAGGCACAGCAAGTCCAGCAACCTGAAAGACCAGATCTGGATGAATTTGGGGGGAGATTTGGGACAGTGAATCCTATGCACACAGCAGACCATACTGTGGTCACTGAGTACATCAGGGAGAGAACCAGCATCCATAATATGACGAGGATGGGAGAAGAGGACCCAGTCCATTAGGGAGTGATTTAGAGTTTTGAAATTAAAACTAGTGGGGTCAAAAATGAGTTGAGTTAGCAGGAGGGACAAAAATGTTCAGGCAAAATTTATGTAGAGAGGGGTACAGCCAATTAAGGATGAAATAATTTAGGATGAATAACTCACTGGAGTAGGCATGAGAGTTGGTGGTAGTGAATAACTCAGTGACTGAAGGTAGGAACATGCCAGGATAGCAGTAGACACTGGAAATAAATATGTGGGAAGGGGAGAAAGTTTGAGAAGAAGCATCTCATAGTCAGAGGGGGACACAAGCAAGGAGCACAGGCTCAAACTGAATGCTTGAGGAGAGGCAGATGGCTACTCCACCACCCTTCTGTGATCGATCCTGACAAACAACAGTGAAACCAGGAATGGCAACAAAGGAATCAGGGTTCCTGGTGGAAAGCCAAGATTCCAAGATCACCAACACATCAGGTTTGAGGATAATCATGAGTGGTTGCAACTGGTCCATCTTAGGGAGAAGGTTGTGAATGTTGACATGGACCACTTTCAGACCTTTGGGTTGAGAGGCTGACAGGGCAGGGTCAGGGTTGAGCTCAATATCATATGCAACTATAAGCAGCAAGGAGATGAGGGGCTTAAGAGAGCCTATGAGACACTTACGGGAAGAGGAGGGAGGAGGAGGAAGAATAAGGGAGGTAGGAGAGTCTGAGGGACCTGGGCACTTTGAAGTGAAGCCAAGAAGATTAGAGAATACCACAATCAGGATGCCATTTGCCAGGGAGAGAGGGTTAAGGCTGGGAAGGTGGGTGAGGGTGAAGAAGGGAGGGAGATGAAGGGGGGACGGTTAGGACAGATGGAAGGAGGAGAGAGATGAGGGTAAGCAAGAAGGGTAGGAGATTTAGGAACGGCATACTGAGAGAGCAACAAAGCCATACTCACCCTTTAGTTCATTCCAATAAATAGTGTGGTGGGGGACAAGCTTCATTCAAATGGAGTGGAAGCTGAGAAAGGGGAAAATGGGCTTTACACAGAAAGGAGGAGACCAGAATTTAAATGTTTGAATTAAGATGAAATATAGGCTTCACTCTGGTAGGGGGGACGCTAGTATAAAAAGGGAAATATGAGCTCACCCAGAAAGGGAGGAGGCCAGAATTTAAATATTTAGAATGGGAGGGAAATGCTTGGCTCTATTCAGATACGAAAGAAACTGGTATAAAAACAAAAAGGGAAATCTGGGCTTCACCAAGATATGGAGAAGGCCAGAAACTAGAATTTAAAAGAAAGGATGTAAAGGCTTCACCCAGGTAGAGGGAAGCCAAAATTAAACAAAATGGGAGGTGGGGGGGGGGGGGGGAGAGAATATCAACTTCACACAAATAAGAAGGCTACAATGAAAGCTCTTTAACAGATAATTACATGAGGAAAATCACAGCAAAACAATTCAGACAAATTAAGCAGTACAAGTAAATGTTTTAGGCACGATCTGGGGTTGGCCAGTAGTTAACTCCTCGGTGGAGTGGAGCAAGCAGTTGGGAGTATATCATGTCAACAGGTCTTTAAAGTAGCCAGGGTCCAAGCCATGTAGGGCTTTGTACGTTAAACAATGGAATCCTGAAGGTGGTGTGCTACCTAGTAAGAATCTAGTGCAGATGATGCAGCACAGATGTAATAAGATCTGAATATGATGATACAGAGATCAACCTAGTTGCAGCATTCTGCATCAGCTGCAGAAGGCATACCAACCCCACACACAGCAATAAGTAAAATATATTCTAGTAGTACAGCCATGGGGAAGCAACCCTCTTTAAGGGAACACCAGATAATGCTGGCAAACACCAGACCCTGAGTCATGCAGCAGTCCTTTAACAACCACTTACGCCAAGGGCTGGACTCACAGCAGGTGCAATGCAGCCCTGGGATCACTCTGAAAGAAACTTGCTGAAACTCACTCCAGGCCTCTGGACTGCCCAAGTACCTCTCCACCTGACCATTGCAGGCCCCTGACAGGCCACCTGAAGAGATCCCAGCCCTGATGGAGGACACTCTGTCCAGGAAGAATTGACCAAACTTGTTTCACCTGTCTTGGGACAATGCTCCTCTAGATGCAGACAGGAAGGATGAATTAGCCTATTTGCAGTGCAGAAGAGCCGAGTTGGTCTACTTCTACCAAAGGCAATAGCCTGTGACAGGAATTCTGTCTTTTTCAGAGTCAGTGCCCTCTAACAGTCTTAATAATGTGACCTCAGAGTCATCCTGTCATCCATGGAGTTGAAACTCTTCCATGAAATCTCCAGCCTTCATCCTGTTGCCTTCATCTGTCTCAGCTCATCATCATTCCATAGTGAACTGCAACAGGAGATCAGCGGGTGGACACAGATTGAAGCAACGGAGTCCAGCAAAGTCATGATAGCATGTCACAGCCACCAGTGTCTGCAGCCATAACTCCATCACCAATGGCTCTACGGCCAAGAGATCCAGCACTGTCAGGTGCTTCCCAGGCTCCAGATCATGGTTCCAGAAGTACTGATCTATCTCCACAGAGGAGAGGGGGATTTTTCGGTGGGCCTCTGTAAGAAATTGAACAGCATGGTGACCCATAAAATAAAACTAACGATCCGCAGAGGGTGCAAAATGCCCAATCCCTTTAGCAAATTATTGTGCAAATAAATACAAGGACCAAGCAGCCCTAAAGTTTGTATGGTTATAACTCCTCACAAGCTGCCACCAGGTTAATGGTTGAGTCAAAGGGGGTCTATGAGCCCTGGGCAGAGAAAGGGAGTACAAAGCAAGCCGCAAAACTGGAACCAGGCCAAAGTGCCTCCACAGGGCCTGCCCAGTGGTGCAGAGGGCTGAAGTGCTGTAATGCACCTTACCTCTTCCTCACCAACTACCCGAGTTACACAGAAACATAGAATTTGCTGGCACACAGGGACCACTTTGCCCACTTAGTCTGCCCATTTTTCCCTGCCTATAGTATCACCGCAGATCCTACTTGATCTCTGGCCCAGTCATCCCCTATTCCTATTCCCTAACATTATCTTATGCCTGTCCCATGCATGAACCCCATCACTGTTTTCGCCCCACCCACACCACCTCCGTTGAAAGTCTGTTTCAGGAATCCACCACTTTTTCTGTGTAACAGTACTACTTCACGTCTCTCCTGAATCTACCACCTCCAGTTAATCATGTCCCCTTGGCCTTGAGCAACTTTTTTTCTGAAAAATACTTCCCTCTTGTACCTTGTTTACCCCCACAAGGTATTAAAAGGTCTCTATCATATCCCCCCCAACCCTTACTTCTCCTCCTCAGTGTACTTATTTAGGTCCTTTAATCTCTCCTCATAGGGCTTCTGATGCAGACCCTGCACCATTTTAGTTGCCCTCTTCTGGACCACCTCCACTCTGTCTATGTCCTTCAGGAGATGTGGTCTCCAGAACTGGACACAGTACTCTAGGTGGAGTTTTATCAGTGATCTACACAGAGGCAATACCACCTCCCACTTTCTGCTGGTAATACCCCTCCCTATGCACCCCAGCATCCCACCTGCACTCCCAACTGCCTTGTTGCATTTCCCAACCACCTTTAGCTCATCCGATATGATCACCCCCAGGTCTCTTTCCTGCTTGGTGATTGTCAGTACCACCCCCACCCACCCCCATTTTGTACTCCAAGTGCATTATTTAGCACCTTTTCACATTGAAACCCAGTTGCCATAGCCTTCACCACTCCTCGAGTTTTCTCAAGTGGCTGCTCATCCTTTCCCCTTCCTCAGAGTAGCCACCCTACTGCAGAGTTTGGTGTCATCCACAAAGAGGCCGGCCTTCCCTTCCAGCTCCCCTGCAATGTCACTTATAAAGACATTAAAGAGAACCAGTCCCAGCTCTGATCCCTGAGGCACCCTGCTGGTAATCCTCGCTTCCTCTGAGGAAACTCCGTTTGCCACCACCTTCTGCCAACTATTCCTTAACCAATTTTTTACCCATTTTACCACTTAGAGATTCACTCCTTGTTCAGAAATGAGCTCAGGTTGCCCAGGGTCAGCTGGTGGGGAAGGGCTGGGAGAGAAACGAGCAGCCACTTGGCCACTTTCCTCTCCCAGGTCGGGGTGGTGAGCCATGGAGTGAGACGTCTAGCTGCTGCACTACAGTCCCAGCGGGAGTCTCAGACTGCAGTATTAGTACTTTTTCAAAAATTCATCAGTTTCTAGGAGATTTTGAGAAAACTGATAGAAATCATGATTTAACTATTGTTTTATTTCAACTGATACACAAGTTAAGATAGGATTCTAAAATAATTGGGGAAATGGAGAAGCTGACATTTCTAACACAGGATAGAATGGAAAAATTTATAGAACACTGGACCAGATGGATCTTAGTAATCAGAGTAACCCATAGCACAGGTAGGAGATTACCACATAGGGCTCCTATGAAAATTGCAGAAGTCAGGCCAGAGGATATAAACATACTTAAAGGAGAAAGCTAGTTGATTCAAAGGGGTAAAGTTCCCTGCCTCCCAGATGTACAGAGACCTAACTACTACTAATAATAATAGTAAAATGGTAACGTTATTGAGAAGCCTTGTATAGTTACAACCTTAGAGTTATTTTGTAAACAGGTAGTAGTTTTTTATTGGTGGTACCAGAGGGGGAAAAAAAAAATTCAATGTGTACTGAGCACAGAATATAGATGCTTGCAGAGACAAAGAAGTGTTATGTAAGAACATACCATAACAGTAGATCTTCAAGGGGATCTCAGTCATCAGGTTACACAGTAGGAACCTCTGCCATCAGTGAAGGGGAATCTATGCAGAAGATTTTCAGCAATACAACTGGGGCCACCCACGCCATCGATGTCCGCCAACGTCAGCAACCCTACATAGGCATGGCTGGCCCCGCTCCCTCCTCAGTTCTTTCCCTCCAGAGATGAAAGGAGCAAGGCTCAAGCCCTGGGGAACCAAGGAGAAACAGAGAGACCCAGCTCTAAACAGAAGACAGGGTACAACAGATAGCCAGGTCCTAGACAGGAGCCCCAAGAAGGGGGATGGTAGGAGGGAAAATACACCTGATGACTGAAGCCAGAGTCTCCTGAAGATCCACCGGTGGCCCAGGGGGCGGTGGAGGAGGAGGAGGAGGGGGATAATTATACGGGTTGTATCCGTAAGGCGAGTATCCATAACCCGGCTGCGGGAAAACCGGTGCCAGGTATTGCGGCGTTGGAGGAGCCGGCATCAGGTACTGCAGCGCTGGATACTGCGGACCCGGGTAAGCTGGCGTCGGATAAGACGGCAGATACCAGGTACCGAGGAGCTGCCGAGCAGACGGCTCAGGAAGCCCCACGGGGCGATCAACAGTGATAGGCCTGGGGGTCGACCCGATGCAGGAGGGATGTCCCCTGCTGGTGTCAGTGGGGCGGCGTCGGGGCCAGTGACCAGGGGCGCGACAGATCCGGTTCAGTAGGAGGAGGGTCTGGCGGCAGAAAGCATCCCGATGCATAAGCCCATGGGCCGGAGGGGAAGAGTCCCGGGTCAGGCAGAGGTGACTTGGGTTCCGCGACAGCAGCGGCGCCGTTGGGAACCTGGGACGGCGACGATGGAGGGTCTGTCATAGGCTCTAACGCGGTGCACGCCGGAGGAGCCGACCGGAGGCTTAGGGGCAGAATCCCGTGGACACCAGAGGAGCCGGCGTCCGACTTAAGAGGTCCCTCGTCGGAGGTGGGCCAAGGGTGGGAAGCGGCCCAGTCCGAGGGGGACGCGACCATGCACAGCCCCAAAGGGTCAGGCGTCTTAGCGGTCTTCCTCGGTAATCGGAGGAGCCAACGTCGGCTTAAGGGAGGTGCCCCATCAGTAGGGCCGCAAGCCTGGGCGGCAGCATTGGGGCAGAGGCCTCCTTTAGCCCGGAGGCGCTCGTGAGACCCGAACGCGAGCCCGACGGGCAGGCCGACGCCTCCTCCAACACCTTGGAGGCTGCCGTCGGGCGATCCCCCAGAGGGGACGTTACCTGAACCGTGACTCCAGCCGGAGTCGCGGATGAGGAGGCCTTCTCCCTGTGCCTTTCCTTGTCCCGCTTCTTGTGTCCTTCTGGAGAGGTCAACGCCTGCCTAAGCTTCTTCAACTCCTTCTCCATTGCAGACGTCTTCTTTTTAAGGAGATGGGCTTCCAAAGACTGCTGGCGTCGTCTGCGGGTGGCCGTATTGAAATGCAGGCAATGCGGGCACTTGTCGACCGTGTGGTCGGGGCCTAGGCAAAAAAAGGCAGAGAAAGTGACCATCTTTGTGGGGCAGCTGGGCACCGCACGAGTCGCACTTATTCTTGGAAGGGGACGACATAAACCGACGTTCACCTGACGTTATCAAAATAAAGTATTAATAATTTTCAGTAAAAACCGATGAATGAACAGGGCTGAGCACGAACTTTACTGCGAGGTGCTGCACGAGCTGACGGCAGGAAAGAACTGGAAGGCGGGCGTCTGGGACCGCCCCTTTATACCAATGTCATCTGACGCCGGTCACCTGACACGGGGGCAGTCCCTCGCCAGGGACTGCTAGCTTGAAATTTTTCCGTAGGGTCCTGCCACCTGCCGACGTCAGTCCTATATGTAATTACCTACTGCAAGAGCCCTCTCTAAGTAAGATCTACTGTTACAGCAAGTTCTTACGTAACTGTTCTATCTTCTTTGGGGTTATCTCAGTCATCAAGTTACACCGTAGGAACAAGTACCAAGCAGTGACAAGTGGAAACAGACAGTCTGGGAGGCTGGATCTCCAAAAGTTTAAGACAGGAGTCTTTGTAGCACAGCCCTGCCAAATACTGCACAGGCTCTTGAGGTAATGTCCAGACTGTAATGCTTGGTGAAAGTGTGGACTGTACTCCAGGTGGCAGCCATGCAAATGTCAGCAGCTGAGACCCCTGTAAAAACAAGTCACAGAGGTAGCCATGCCTCTGGTGGAATGTGCTTTGACAGCACCAGGCTAATGGAGACAATCCTGAAAGAGAGGCTGGCGACCTTTTTGGAAGACAATAGACTCTAGGACAGTCAGCAACATGGGTTCGTCTCAGGGAAATCCTGCCAGACCAACCTAGTTGAGTATTATGACTGGGTGATGAGGAAACTGGACAAGGGCCATGCAGTGGATGTCCTGTATTTGGACTTCAGCAAGGCCTCTGATTTGGTGCCTCATGGGCAGGTTGGGGGGGGGAAGTCAGAGTATGTGGGGGCGGGGACAAAGATGGTGAACTGTATTGTGAACTGGCTGAAGGGGAGGCAACAGAAAGTGGAGGAGGTGGTGGGGGTACTCTCATCCCCAAGGGCTGTGACAAGCCGGGTTCCACAGGGCTCAGTACTGGGCCCGGGTGCTGTTTGGGATTTTCATATCGGATATCTCACATAGCATCAGGAGTAAGACCAGTCTGTTCGCTGATGATACCAAGATGGGGGTGGTGGTGGATGACATAGTAGGGTGGCAAGGGCTACAGGACAACCTAACCAAACTGGAAGAGTAGTCGGAAATGTGGCAGTTGGGGTTCAGTGCTAAGAAGTGCAAGGTACTGCACTTTGAAGCAAGGGACCCTGGTAGGAGCTACCAGTTGGGAGGGGTTCAGTTAGGTACCACTGAGGAAGAAAAGGATCTTGGGGTGGTTGTAACGGGGAATATGAACAACTTGGCTTAGTACAGGACGGCGGCAGCTGAAGCCAACAGGATGCTGGGGTGTATTGTGACAGGAATCTCCTCCAGAAGGAGGGAGGTGATCCTGCCTCTGTACAGGACACTGGTCAGACCACACCTGCAGTAGTGCATGCAGTTCCGGCGCCCCTTTCTGAAGAAGGATGTCTGATTACTGGAGGGGGTACAGTGCAGGGCAACAAAGATGATCCAGGGTTTGGAGGACAGACCCTACGAGGACAGGCTGAGGGAGTTGAATATGTACTCACTGGAGGAAAGAAGGGATCGGGGGGATATGCTCAAGACCTTTAAATACATGACAGTGATAAACAAGACAGATACAGAAGGGGTACTTAAGCTGAGGAGGGGGAGGGACACAAGAGGGCATGGTCTCAGACTGGAGAGGGTAAGACACAGGAGAGAGATGAGGAGACATTTTTTCACAGAGAGGGTGGTGGTGAAGTGGAACACTCTGCCCGAGGAGGTGGTATCCTGTAGGATGGTGGGCAGTTTTAAAAGGGGATGGGACAGGGTGAAAGGAGGGGGGTAAATGTGAGGGGGGGGCAGCTGCAATGTAGGGGACTAGCTGCACATTCGAGCAGACTTGATAGACCATGAGGCCTGTTTCTGCTGGCAGATTTGTATGTTCGCAATTCTTTGCCGTACTTGTTGTAACAGAATACAATGCAATTAGCCAACCATTTGGATAAACACTGCTTAGAAACTGGAGCACCCTCTCTACCTGGGGCGAAAGAAACAAACAACTGCTTCGACTTTCTGGACTCTTTAGTCCTAAGTAGACAATACTTAATTCTGCGCACATCCAACGTATTGAGCAGTACTTCCCTTGGATTGGAACTCTCAGGAAAATAAACAGGAAAGTGGATAGACTAATTCAGTGTGAACTCAGAAACCACCTTGGGCAGGAATTTAGAATTTCTGAAAAATGAAACAAGGCTCCTTGCACCAGAGGGTCTGAAGCTCTGAAATTCTTCGAGCATAAGTAATTGAAACTAAAAAGAGCGCTTTCCAAGAAAGAAAGTGCAAATTGCAAGTTGCGACTGACTCAAAAGGAGACAGGGTCACTTTCCCCAGAATAAAATTTAAGTCCCAAGCTGAAAGAGGGACGTGTCTCAGCTGAAAACTCCAGGCCCTAGATCTAGCGAGCAGAAGTTAGGCAGTTTTGCGTTGAGCGGGGACACAAAAAGTCCAACTCTGGGCGACCCCATCTGTTGAACAGATCTTCTGCTATGGATGAGAGAAGCTCCCATTCATGCATGCTGGACGGAGTCCTGCTGAGATTGTCCACTAGGGTGTTTAGAATGCCTGGCATGTGAAACACAGAGAGTGTCAGACTGTGTTCCAGAGCCCAATACCACAGTCTCATGGCCTCCCTGCAAAGGGGGGTATGAGTGAGTCCCACGCTGCTTGTTGATGTAGTAGATAACACTCAGATTGTCCGACTGCACCAGCAGCTGGCCTGGAGCCAGATACTCCTGAAATGTCTACATGGCATTGAGTACTGCTCTCATCTCCAGGACTTTAAAATTCAGGGTGGCTTCCCACTGGGACCAGGAGCCCTGGGTTTGGAAGGGACCCAGGTGTTCTCCCCAGCCTAGACCTGAAGCATCAGTTGTTAGAATCTGATGTGGGAAAGAAATCTAGAAGGGAACCCTTTGAAGAAGATTCAAGGGGTCCATCCACCATTGCAATACCTTGTGAACTGGGGAGGAGATCAGCACTTGTTGGTCCAACTTGTTTGTGCGCTGGTCCCACTGCACTCCGAGGGTCCACTGAAGGGTGCACATATGAAGCCTGGTCAGTGGAACAATGGGAATGGCTGCTGCCATTAGACCCAACAGCCTGAGGTACAGTCTGGCGGAGGATGTACCAACTGAGTGACTTCTCAAGCTTGGGCCATAAGGCACTCGACCCTGTTTTGGGGTAAAATGGCCTTTCACTGCTCGGAGTCCAGAACCGCCCCAATGTACTTAAGTCTTTGAGGCAGTACTAGAACCGACTTGGGCAGGTTGACAGTTATGCCCAGACAGTGGAAGAGCTGGATAGTGCACTCCAGAGTCAGCAAGAGCTGTTCCCTGGACGGGGCCTTGAGAAGCCAATCATCCAGGTAAGGGAAGACATATAGTCCCTCTCTTCTGAGAGCTGCTGCGACCGCTGCTAAGTACTTGGTAAAGACATGCGGTGTAGAGGATAAGCCAAAGGGCAGCACTTTGAACTGGTAATGCTCACCCTAAAAGGCAAAACGAAGAAACCTCCTGTGAGGAGGAAAGACTTAAATGTGCAGGTAAGCATCCTGCATGTCCAGTGAGCAGAGTCAGTCCCCGGTTTTGAGGAGGGGCATGAGGCCTGGCAAGGTTACCATCCAGAACTTTTTGTATTGGACAAAGAGATTGAGGTCCTCTATATCTAAAATGGGTCTCAGATCTCCGTTTTTTGGGGGGACCCAGAAAAACTTGGAATAAAACCCCTGATTTCTCTGTCACCTTGGCACCAATTCAAGTGCCTGCTTGTGCAGAAGAGACTATACTTCCTTCCAGAGAACAGACAAGTCAGCCGGGGGATAGTTGGAGGGTGGGGGAGGGGTATCTGGAGGCTGCTGGATGAGCTACAGGGTACAACCCATCTCTATGATCTGCAGGATCCATGCATCTGGAGTTATGGTTCTCCACTGATTCAGATGGAGGGAGAATTGGCCTCAGAGCACCACCTCCTGGGTCTGGACCAAAGGAGGGGGTCTGGCAAGGAGTCAAGCTGAGGTGGGACCAGCTGTAGAGGCTGGTCTGTTATGTCTGGGCTGCCGGGCCACTGCTCAAGCATTGGAGGGGATGGGCAAGGAAGTCTGGGCTCTGCGCTTACCCTGGGTATGGGGAGCTGAGCCTGGCCTACTGGTATGTCTATGAAAAGTAGACCGTCCTCTACCTTGTGGCTGAACGTGATAGAAAGAATGTACAGATTTAATGGCCATGCCAGAGGTCTGCAAATCCTTTATGAGGTCCTGGACATCAGGGCCTAAGAGCCTGGTGCCACTGAAAGGGGCATTAAGCACTGTTTTGCACATCGACTGCAAATCCAGTGACCCTAAGTCAGGAGTGCCTGCGAAGGCATGTGCCAGTGGCGGCTGCCCTGGCCACTGTATTGGCCATATCATACAGGGCCCTGAGGAGATGTTAACTAACATCCTCCACAGTTTGCAAGCACTGAAGCAATTCCTGCTCCTGACAGCCATCAGGAAGGGCTTAAGTGGAAGCTTTGCCCTTTCTCCAGTTGGCATTCTGGT
This sequence comes from Neoceratodus forsteri, assembly GCA_016271365.2. Classification (NCBI taxonomy): domain Eukaryota; kingdom Metazoa; phylum Chordata; order Ceratodontiformes; family Ceratodontidae; genus Neoceratodus; species Neoceratodus forsteri. The sequence goes on along the minus strand of CM057450.1, from coordinate 1,147,300,001 downwards.
ATTTGACCATGTGTGACAGATAGTTTACAATCCTCAGGCCCAAGGTGGAGGAGGCTTAAACCCTTTTGCCCCAGAGATCAATCCTGCAGGATTCCTTCTCTGGGGGAAGGGAACTACGGTGCTTAGGCACCTTGGATCTGTCATGGGCTGCCTTGATGACCACCGAGTCAGTTTCGACCTGGGAAGCAAAATAGAGAAGGCCCTCAGGGGCATTTTAGAGTTTGTCTGCCCTGTGTGGCATAGCTGGTGCAGACCAGACATGGTGCCAGCTGCCACAGTGGCATTCTTCAGTGCTGGAAGCATAAGAGGAATGATCTTAGGGGGAGATTCAGGAACCTCCAGGAAGTCCACCAGGTCTTTCCTGGTGACATCCTCCTACCCACCCCACCCAAGATGGTGGTCGTGCTGGACCAGCCTCTGTTACCTATGTTACCTCGTAATTTTGTTTGAATTTGCCCTTATTTATTGAGTATTTTCTATTTTCAGTTTTAAACATTCTATTTCACTGCTGTTGTAACCTACTTCCTTGTGCTGCCTTGTATTTTTTCACGGCCGTTTACCGTTTACTGTCGGTCGTCGTCCTGACGTTTTCCTCAGTGCAGTGGAGTGAGTCGTCTCGTCGGGAGCTGTATCTTGACCGGGCATAGCACTGAGGATAGTGCTGAGCTGAGGAGTGCTGTGGCTTGTCTCCCGGGTTTGCGCCTGGTCACCTGGATGTTTGACTTGCAATGGACCCTTGGATTTGCTGGCTGTCATCACCTGCCGCTTGGTCTCTGCATACTGGATTTTTGCAGACTTGTACTTTTGGAGGATTTTACAGTGTTGTCTGGGGAAGAGCCGGGAACTTTTGCTGCAAGAGCATTGCAAGAACACCAGCCAAAAGAACAGCTGGTGTTGTTTTAAAGTACTGTGAGTGGTGGGACCCGATTCATGGATCGGTGTCCTCCTCCCCTTGGGATTTTATCTTTTGTTCAAATTGTTTTTCCCATCTACTTGAGTGTTCAGTACTGTCTGGGGAAGCAGGGCTATAGCAGTGTGTTGGGTTGTGGGAGGCTTTTAGCCCCCGTGCCTGGGTGATCTTGGGTTATGCTGCCTGGGACCGAGCAGGAGCTGCTTTCATTTTCTCCCAAGGTAGTTAGGGATTAGAGGTTATTGGGGAGCTCCTAAGCTGCTCCAGGGTCAGCCTTGTTAGTCTTGGGATATCTGAAGCTGGGGGTCCTGGGTAGTACAATAGAGCCTGATTAGGCAGTTCGGGGGTGTGTGTGGGGGGGAGCCTCCACTCCCTCTGGCTTGGCCTGTGTACATTCTCGACTTTTATTTGGGACTTCTCTGCTTCCACCTATGGACTTGCACCGAGACTATATGTCGTTATCTTTTGGATGTACAAGTTGGAGTACTCTTGATTGTTTTGATTTTGGTTTATTGGAGTGCCATTTGACCTTTTGCCGGATCCTGTGCTCATCTTACGAAGAAAAGTGTGTGCAGTGAGAGAGCCTCACTATCCCTATGTACTTGGACTCCATGCAGAATTAATCATCGTTGGCAGTGAGAGTGCCTAAACTGCAAATGGACCATTTATATTTTTGTTTTTGAGTTTTTTAGTCCTATTGGTAGTGAGAGGACCATTGGGACGAAAATTATTTTGTTTTATACCTTTTTTCCTGATTGCATTAATTTTATTTGTTATTCTTGGTTTTGTTTTGATTAGTTTCTTTTTTCCCTTCTCAGAGCTGTGAGAGGGTCCTGGGGTTGGAAAGTTTTATTTGTTCATTTTTGTTTGTTTTTGGATTAGGTTTTTATAGCTGTGTTTTGAGTAAGGTGTAATTATGGGTGGGTTTTAGTTTATTTGAAATTTAGGGTAATTTATTTATGAGGTAATTAGGATTTTTATTGAGGTGTTTGGTCCTCAATTTGTTTCCTGCATGTGGTATGTGTTGGTTAGCCCCCCTGGTCATGCGTTACTTGTCCTCGATCTCTGTGCCCTCATGTCTCATTTTCCATCTACCAGCTGTCGGGCACTTGGAATTGTATGTAGAAGGGACCGTGGTACGGCGTGGGGGTGCGGACATTGGAGGGCGAATGAACGGACCTCTCATATAGGGCTGGTTAGGTTCAGAAGATGCCCTGGGGCGAAATGGAGCCTGGAACGTGGTGTTCCATGTCTAGTCCCCATACCCAAGGGTACCATCTGTTTTGATGGGCAAGAATTCAGCACAGCTCAAGAGCCTTGTCCAACTCAGGCGATGCTGTGCAATGCCTGATCTGTTCAAAACAAGTCTGCTGTTATCGCTGACTTTGTTGGAACAGCTGATCTGGCTTGCATCACCAAGACCTGGTTGGATGGAAATACTGGCCCCATCTTGGAGGCATCAGTTCCAGCTGGGTACTCGGTGATTCACCGCCCAAGACTGGATAGCAGGGGGGTAGCGGTCTGTTTCAAGACCGGGTTGGGGCTCACGGGTGTACCAGTTGATGAGGCCGAATCCTTTGAGTGTACCATAGTAGCTGGTGTGGGCTGCAGGATAGCCCTCATCTACTGTCCACCAGGGGACGAGAAGCGATTCCTGCAGGAAGTGACAGACTTCATTGCTGACATGGCATTGGAGTCGCCCAGATTGATGGTTCTGGGTGACTTCAATGCTTGGGTCAATGATGAACTCCCGTTTTTTGGACAACACTTCCTCCAGCTGATGATATCGCTGGGCTTTACACCGATTGTTTCTTCAGCTACTCATAATCACAGTCACTCTTTGGATTTGGTTTTCCTCCTGGGGATTGAGGCCTCTGATTTGGTGGTGGAACCTGTCAGTTGGTCTGATCATTACACCGTGGGCTTCAGTTTTTGTGCTCCCCTTCGTAGGTCTGCCCCTGTGGAGATAGTTCGATACCGCCCTTTACGGGATGTGTGTAGACCTGATGGCAGTGACAAACCTCTCAGAGTTTCCTGTTGCCAGCATGAGTCTGGAATCGATGGTTCTGGCTTATAATCAGGCCATTTCCTCACCTCTTGACTTAATTGCTCCTGTCCATGTTTGCCCCCTTCCTCTCCGCCCTCGGGCCCCTTGGTTTGATGGGTCCTTGAGGAAGCTGCGGCATGTGGGACGACGGTTAGAGCGTCGTTGGCAGAAATCTGCTCGAGAAGTCAACCGCCTTAGTTTGGAGGGGCATTATCAGCTCTACCAATCAGAGATCTCCCATAAGAAGGCAGAATTCCTGTTCGCGGAGATCGCTGTCGCTCAGAATTGACCGGCTCAGCTTTTCAGAACTGTGGACAGGTTGTACAATCCAGCCTGTCTCCAGCTCTGTCAAGCTAGTTCACAAAAGGAGTGTGATGAGATCGCTTAATTCTTTGCGAATAAGGTAGCCGACATCAGATCAGAGGTCTGCCGGACACACTCTATGGGGGATGCCGTTAGTCGGCGTTCGGTCACGGTACCCCGAGTCTCCTGGAGTTCCTTTGACCTGCTGAAGTTCGAGGATGTTATGTGGATTGTCCAGGGGATACGCCCTATGTGCTATAGTTTAGATCCGGGTCCAACTTCACTGATTTTGGGTTGTGTTGAGATCGTGGGCCCGTTTCTGGCTCAAATAATCTGGTGCTCCCTAGAACTGGGTGAGTTCCCAAGCTCCCTGAAGGAGGCGGTGGTGACTCCCCTTTTGAAGAAAGCTTCTTTGGACCCAGATATTTTTGCTAACTACAGACCTATCTCTAACCTTCCCTTTATTGGGAAGGTTATTGAGAAGGTAGTGGCAAACCAGCTGGAGGACCATTTGACCATCCATAATATCTACGAACCTCTCCAGTCTGGTTTTTGTAAGAGGCATAGTACTGAGACTGCTCTGGTTCGGGTGCTCAATGATCTCTTGAGGGTGAGAAATCAGAGAAACCGTTCTATCTTGGTTCTCCTTGATCTCTCTTCAGCCTTCGACACTGTAGACCATGGGGTTTTGCTCGAGTGCCTGAGGTCCATCTGTGGACTGTCGGGTACAGTACTCAGATAGTTTACATCTTTCCTATCTGGGAGAACACAGAGAGTTGTGTCGGGGAATTTTTCCTCTGACCCTTTCTCTCTGCCCGGTAGGGTTCCTCAGGGCTCGGTGCTTTCTCCCATGTTGTTTGCAGTGTATATGCTGCCCCTCGGAAACATTGTAAGACGGTATGGGCTGAGGTTTCACTGCTACGCTGATAATACCCAGCTCTACCTGTCTTTCACTCCCGACCAGGCTAGTGCTCTCTCTGTATTTAATAGCTGCCTCACTGAAATCCACGATTGGATGAATTCGAGCTGGTTAAAGTTGAATGCAGGTAAGACCAAGGTTATGGTTGTGGACCCGGGTTGCAGGATAGAGGGGCTAAGGTCTGATCAGCCCTCTGGTTTATTTCTGGGGGGTGATCAGATCCTTACCTCTGAATGGGTGCGTAACCTGGGAGTGGTACTTGACGATGGGCTGACCCTTCGCTATCAGGTGTCAGCAGTCATAAAGTTTGCATTTTACCATCTCAGGAACATTGCCAGGGTGAAACACCTTGTTCCGTCTAGCGATTTACCTGTGTTGGTCCACGCCTTCGTGACTTCTCCCCTTGACTACTGCAGCTCCCTGTACCTGGGGCTGATATCCACTGCTTGAAGCTAGCGCAGAACGCTGCTGCTAGGTTGTTGACAGGGGTATCAAGAAGGACACACATTACCCCCATTTTGCGCTATCTGCACTGGCTGCCGATACAGTGGCGGATCACCTTCAAGGTAGAACTTTTGACCTACAAAGCCCTGCACAGACTTGGCCCCAATTACTTGAAACAGCTTCTGACTCCCTACAGCCCTGTACGACAGCTCCGTTCGGCTGACAAGGGGTTGCTGGAGGTTCCGAGGGTTATTTTAAAATCTTCTGGGGCTCGGGCTTTTATGTTTATAGCCCCAGCCTTCTGGAATTCTCTGCCCCGTCAGCTTCAGGAATGCACGACTGTGGGGAGTTTCAAGCGGGAACTTAAGACCCATCTGTGAAGTCAAGCTTTTATGGGTTGATGTTTTGTTATCATTCTGATTTTTATATATGTATTTATTTCTGTGATTTTATTGTTCATTTGTACAGTGCCTTGGTACTTGAAAGGCGCTTAATAAATAATTTATTATTATTACTACTACTACTCAGTCTGGAAGCCTATTGTGGCAGACAATTGCCTCATGACATTAAAGAAGGTGGCATCCTCAACAGGAGACCTAGGAGTATGCTTGACGGAGTCTTCACTGACTGAGGAGGCAGTGGACTTATCTGAGATGAGGATTTCTTCCTCTTCATCCTCTGTGTCTTTAGGGAGGATGAGATCAGGATGATACTCCTCCTCAACTATGACCTCCTCATTGGAGTCTAGTGTCGAATGCACTGGCAGAGGTCCCAGGGTCGACGAACAGGTGTCGATGACAAAGCTGTCGTTAACAGTGCCAGCAAAGAGGGCCTACTGAAGGCACCCAGCTGCCGAATGAGTACATTTGTGAATTTAACTAGTACTTCACTCAGCTCCATAGTGGAATGTCGACCGGGGTTCAACGGCAGAGAGGCCTGTGACCCTCCTCCCAGGGAGAAGAAGGGGCAGGCTTCAACGGACCTGTCATCGATGACATACCTATTGTCAATAGTGGAGCAGCCGAAGACCTGCAGGTTGATGGCCCAGCACCCTGAGAGTCAGGTGGAGGAGCAGTTGGTATGAGTCTTGTAGGAACAGAGACCTGGCAGCTGGTCTCTTAGTCGAGGCAGCTGCCGTCAATGAAGAGCCCTATGAAGAAGGAGAGGCCGACGGGGAACAGGATCACTGCTGGGGGGAGCAGTCATGATCCCAGTCTTTTTTATGACTTTTCCACGAGGACTTGTCTTGGGCCTTGGAGGCCTGGGAGCTTGAAGGTCCGGTCAGTGACTGAGCAGCCAGGGCTCCGGAGGACCCCTGCCCAGAGCTGGCTACCTGCTGTTCCATTAGGAATTTTTTGAGAGCCTTCTTGAATCACCTGAAGGTTGTTTGGTTAAACTTCTGGCAGAGCTCACAGTCGAAGATGTTGTGGTCAGGCCCAAGATAGCAGACACAAACGGAGTGTCCATCTGTAGAAGCAATCCCTTTTTCGTAGTGGCAGTGACAGGAAAGAGAAGATGAGGGATTAACTCTCGACATAAACAAAAAGGAAAACAATCTCTAAAGAGATATTTTGGTAAGGGTTAGAGGAAAAAAACGTCCATAGGCCGAAAAAGGCGTGAACACTGCGATGACGCTTCCGCAGAGACTGTGCTTGCAAGCCAATGGCGGGAAAGAACTCAGGAGGGAGTGGGGCCGCCCATGCCTGTATAGGGTTGCTGATGTTGGCAGACTTCGAAGGCATGGGTAGCCACAGTTATACTGTTCAAAATCTTCTGTGTGGATTCCCCTTCACCGACATTGAAGGTTCCTACAGTGCAACCTGATGACTGAGATACCCCCAAAGAAAATCTACTGCTTCTGTTACTGTACTTTATTTCAGTTCAATGGACTTGCTGTCTGTGCTGTACCATGTAACGCTTTCATTGCTGATTTAATAAAACAAGTATGAAAAAAAAATATATATGATTCTGATACTTTCTAAGGAAACTGGCACCACATCACAGTATTATTCTACCTCCCATTCCCAACCAATCTTTCCTGTACGGCTAATTAAGGAGATGCAGACACTATCTGTCCACCCACCTGCTCACCCACTGCAGTACTCACAAAACTCACTAAAATGGCATGACTAAAGATCCTTTACCAATCCACTCCTCAAAATACCTGGTGGTCCAGTGGCTGTAAAAGTAAACTTGATCTGGCTCTGTTTTTCCAACTGCCCACCTGCCGAATCGCCCATATTGCAACACTCAGTAAGCCGACTCTGAAAAATACCCAGCTAGCCCATTACCCCTTCACAAATGAGTGCCTCAAAATACCCCGTGGTCCTGTGGCTGCAAAAATAAACTCTGTCTGGTTCCCTACAGTATGCCACTCCAGAGTCCGTGCACAGCTGTGTGAACTAAATGATGCACTGGTGGAGGAACTAGCACCGTGCTTCATACAGTCCTGGACCTGTACTGTATCAGCACCACCCACATCAACGCAGGGATGTAGCAAGTAGTTTGAAGTAGCTCAGCAGTGCGACACGCAGCTGGTGCCGATACAGGTCCAGGACTGGATGAAACTTATTGCGACTCCCTGAGTTCCCTGATCAATGATCATTCATTACAAATAGCTGTGCACGAACTCTAAAGAAAAATCCTCTCCTTTTGACACAGGGCACCAGACAGAGTATACTTTTGCAGCCACTGGACCACCAGGTATTTTGAGGCACTGATTCCTGAAGGGGTAAGCTGAGTATCTTGCAGTCAGCTTAGCGAGTGTTGCAGTGCTGGCAAGTCGGCAGGCGGGTGGTAGGAAAAACAGCGCCAGGTTGAGTTTACTTTTACAGCCACTGGATCACTGGGTATTTTTAGGAGTGATTGGTAACAGGTCTTCAGTCATGTGAGTTTTGTGAGTACTGCAGGGGGTGAGCAGGTGGGGTGGACAGACAGCGTCTGCATCTCCTTAGTTAGCCATACAGGAACAAAAGGTTGGGAATGACAGGTAGAATAGTACTGTGAACTGGTGCCAGTTTGAGGAGAAACTATCAGAATCATATCTTAACTTGTGTGAGTCAGTTAAAATAAAACACAAGCTGAGTCATGATTTTGAACAGTTTTATCAAAATCTGCAAAACATTGACAAGTTTTTGAAGCACTAACACTGCAGTCCGAGACTCCCGCTTGGACTGTAGTGCAGCAGCTAGAGGGCTTGCTCTGCTGACCTCATCATGCTGTGCATGAGCAGCCAATTTAGGAACCAGCCAAAGAGGGAGATTCAAAACCAAAGGGCTTTTTTAATTTTTATATTTATCTTTTTTAAGTGTTACAAAACTGCATTTGCTCTAGTTAGATAGATGTAGTACACTATGAAGCCCACTTGGACAAATTCAATATATAAAATAAAAGGGTTTTGGTGTCCTTTCACTAACCTATTCTATGACTCCTTACACAAAAAGAAAGTAATAGGATAGTAAAACAAAAAATTTAGCTTAAAACTAGCAGCAGCTAAACAAATGGTCTGCCCAGCATGGCGACCGTCTTGCAAGGATCTTTTATGATGCAATGGGGGAACTGCCAGCTGGAAGATAAAATGTAGTGAGAAAAAAGGACATCCTAAACCAATTCTCTAATAGTTTAAAATTTTTCATCAAAAGAGTTTGATAAGCTAGCATTCCAAATATTCTTACAACAAATTTATTTTCCAAATTTTTATATTGCTGGTTAAATTGAAATTCACCAGCAGCCACAGTAGCATCCAAAGCCTGTAATATGGCTTCTCATCTTTCAAACTGTACAACAGATTTTACAGTCTCATTACCCACATTCTTCACTTTCAGAGGGGGTCTTACTCGACGCCTTGAAGGAGGTGTTCGAGAAGCCTCTTCTGAAACAACTATCTAGCAACCTCGATGCCCTGGTGAATTATAGACCTATCTACAACCCTCCATTTTTAGGAAAGGTTGTTGAGAAGCTAGTGGCTCTGCAGCTTGAGGAACACTTGGAGACTTTCGACATCTATGAGCCATTACAGTCCGGGTTTAGGACGAGGCACAGCACAGAGACGGCACTAGTCCAGGTGCATAATGATCTCCTCGGGGCAAAAGATTGAAGGGAATGGTAAATTCTCATTCTCCTCGATCTGTCATCAGCATTTGATACCGTAGACCACAATGTGTTGTTTGATCGCCTTAGAAAGCATTGTGGACTCACGGACTCACTATTACTGTCATCAACTGGTTTGAGTCCTTTCCCTCGGGCAGGAGGCAGACAGTAGTAATGGAGAATTTCTCCTCCTCCCTGATTCCCCTGACCTGTGGAGTTCCTCAAGGTTCAATCCTATCACCAATGTTGTTCGCAGTATACATGCTGCCCCTGGGGAGGCTCATCAGAAACTACACTCTGGATTTTCACTGCTGTGCAGATAGTCCAGGAGCCAGGTGCATTTATCTATTTGTCTATGTCTGAAAGGTTTGATGACTGTTTCTTATGTAAAAAATGTATAAAATCCAGATTTACAACTCTTATTCACTCAAAGTTGAACGTTTTCTTGGAAAATGCACTTATTCAATGAAAAAATGAATGGTCGGTGAAAACTGTGTATATTTTAATTAATGGTTCCTTTAATTTAAATTCTATGGGTGGAATATTCAGACTGCACCAGGATGTGGTGCAAGCCTGGGCGCAGCGCAACTGGGATGTGCCAGGGCACTGACAGGGTGATATTCAATGGTGCTGCGGCATAGCTCAGCACCGTTGAATATCGCTGAGTGGTCACCCGCACTGTGCATGGCGCAGCTGCACTGCACCAGCGCAAGTGGCCAGAGAGGGGCATGCGCTAGCACAAGTGCCGTTGCGCTAGGTGCATCAACTATGATATTCAAAAGTGCACATGCAAATGGGGCCATAATGCATGCAAGGTGCAAATTGGGTCATTTGCACGTCACTATGGCCCCATTTGCATGCAGGTGCGCCGATCCCCGGCGACTTGCGCCTGGCTCCCTGCCAGGCTGCAGCCATCGGGGACTGACGCCCCCTGCACAAGTGGCAGAGTGCCCCACTGCCCGATCGCGGGCATATGTATTAAACTACTAAAGTCCTATATCCCTGGTGGTCCAGTGGACCGATCCCAGATGATCGCGAGCACATGTAATAAAATAAGAAGTCCAAAATCCCTGGTGGTCCAGTGGACCGCTCCCAGCCCGATCGCGGGCATATATAATATAAATAACAGTCCTATATCCCTGGTGGTCCAGTGGACCACGTCCAGACCAATCGTGGGCATAGGTTTTAAATTATTATATACCAATCCATCCCTGGTGGTCAGGGTACCCCCTCCCCACCATCTGGGCCCCACCACCCGCTCCCCAGCAGCGGCGGGCAACAGCTCCCCACCTGTAAGCTGCCCCACCGACTGACTGCGTACAGTAGGCTGTTGCCCATTGGTCCCAGCGTGGGCCAATGGCGTAGTGACATATACCATTACACAGTCCAGAAATGTGAATGGATCCATTCACATATCTGGACTGTGAGCAACAGCAGCAGTGCATGCCCATTGGCCCACGCTGTGGTTTCAATGGGCGCAGTGGCTCTAATGGCGCGTCAGTCGGCAGGCTGTACTGTGGGTGGGGAGCTGTCGCCTAACGCTGATGGGGGTGCAGGGTGGTGGGGCCTCGGTGTGGGTGAGAAGAGGCACTGCTGGACCACCAGGGATGGATTGGTATATAATATTTTAAAACCTACATCCGCGATTGACATCACAATCACTGTCATCATCGTCTTAATTTTTTGTTGTTGTGTTCGTTCAATTGTTCAGTTAAGGCTGGTGGTACAACTTCACATGTGAACCACGTTGGCTTGTATTTGCCATCCTCATAGGTCTAGCCATTGTCCTCTGGCTTCAGTAGCGTAATTTCTGGTTTGTTTGTGTTTTTCCATAACAATGAAATGTAATTTGCACAGCAAATGTGTTGTGTCAAGAATTGATTTGCATGGTGGCAGCAAGCTTACATCTGCTCCTTTGATCTTTTCTAAGGGTGCATCTTTGTCACTCGGTCGATACTTGATGTTGAACATACTGCAGCAGGCTGTGTTAACACTCTTTACTTTCTGTCCATACACAGTACACACAAAGCTCTAAACTGTATCCTCAGTTTCTATAGACAAGTGTGGACATCCCAGTTTTCCAAATGCCTGTGTGTATTCTGTATTCTTTTCCATAATTGTTAGAGGTCGCATCTTCCCCTTGCCTTTGAACGCTGGTGAATAGTCTCACCCTGTCAGTGCACGGAGACCTGGTAGAGCTGCACACACAGGTCTGCCTAACTCTGCTGACAAGCAGGATACATCTATGAATCTTCTTGTGTTATTCCCTGAATGGTCAACGTCTATGTGCAGTTTGAGATTATCATTTAGGTTTGCATGATACAGCAGAATGACCAGAATATCAGTATTATCTGCCCTGACCACTGCACATCTTCACCGTCATTTTGACTGCAAACATAGTGTATGTGTTGCATGATTCTTGTGTCTGCTTCTATGTGTTTGCTTTTTAAGGCCTTGCACTCGAGTCTGAACATATGTCCAGTTTCCACTCTGTATGAGTAACAAGTTTCTCCTACTGCATACATGAGCTTTTTATCACCAAGAACTTCACAGTACACATCAGAATTTCATGCTGTAGCTAGAAAACCTAGGAGTGTCATCTTGAATGAAGATGAAGACAGGGATCCAGCAAAGTCTCTTGGTCGGCTTTGGTCAGGACCAGTTATGAGACAGAAGAGTGGAGCAATGCTATGCTTTCCTCTCTTCTCTTGTTCAAGACCTTTGATCGATGGTTACTTGTAACAAGGTGGACTTCATTTGCGGAAGTACAGCAAACAAGAGACAGGATGGTTTTTGCCATATTGTGGAATGTTGGTGGCAGGTTTGTAAGACTTCTGATCAACAACATGGCATCAACCACAGTGGCATTTACAGCATTGGGGTGGCTATTTTGGACTCTGGTCTCAAATTTCTTCAGCAGTGTTGACTTCACTGTTGTATTCATTGATCCATCAACATTTCCTAAGAAGAAGGGTACCAGGGTTAGCAGGTAGGCAAACACCATCAAAAGTTCAACTGTTGAAGTCACAGATAGATATAGCAAGCATCCAAAAAGGTCTCGAGTTTCTTTCAGCTCTACAATGTTCTCGTCCTTGTTCTTAATCTTCATCTTCACTGCATCATGTGCAAAGTTCTTCAACTTGTATCTTTTGATGGGTTCCTCGAACCTTCTGCCTTTGGTAATGCATTTGTCTCTGAACACATGATACATCTGAGTACCTATCTCAGTAACCTGTAACACTTCGCTTGCTACCTCTTGTGATACTGCTTTTCCACTACCTATTGAATAAAGATTGCTGTCCCCAAATGCATCCCGGAATGGATTCATGGAGGAGTCTACTGTGTTCAACAGCTTATTTAGATCCTTTGAATCTCGTTTAACTCTAAAACTCTTCAGCTCTTGGCTGGCTTCTTCATGGCTGACAAGACCAACTTTTTCCATACGACTTCCAACAATTTTACTTTGAGTTGATCGCAGAATGTTCCACCTACTCCTTGTGTTGATGTTCTGTGTCAAAGAAGAAATCCTGGTTAGTCATGATGCAGCATCGGCATTAATTGTCTGTTCTAAGGTCAAGTCTATGTCATTTCTGCTAAATCCTTTCTTTGATCCTGCAATGGTTAATGCTCCATTCTCAATTTTTTTTCCTTAGTCCATGTTTGGTCTCATCCATGTTTAGCAAATTCATAAGGTACAGGGTCATCCACTTGGCATAGTTGTGGTGCCCAGTTGTGAAGTAAAGAGGTATCATCTTCTCCAAGCTGTATACAAAGAGAGGCAAGTCATTTGTCCTGATGGAATGGCAGAAAAGTTGGTAAAACTCTACCAAACTGCAGTACTGCAGCCAAAATTGGGAAGTTGCACCATGCTCACCACAATGTGTGGAATCTGAGAACATTTCATATGCTTCCATGGATGTCTTGAACTCAGCTGTATTCTCTAGGTCCACCATTGAGGAAGACGATGGGTCGTTAAGTAGCTGCTGCAGATGCTTTGAGATTGGGAAGTCTTTATATTGTGTAAAACACTGCAAATGTTTAATTCTGAATGCCACTGATAGCATCGGGTGAAGCCTCTTTGCCCAATTGAAAAATGTTCCTCGAAGTCCATTCAGGGATCCCAATGCAAATACACCACTTTCAGCAAGAATGTGGTCTCCACCAGAACCATTCAGGAGGTATCCAAGACCTCTGAAATATGCACATTTTATATGGAATGGTCCAAAACATAGGAAAAGTCTGTCATATTCCAGGGACTTTGTGGACTGAATTTGTAGCGCAGGCTTTGCTATGGCCAAGTCAAAAGTAATAGGCATATAGTCCTCCTGGCATTCATCCATAACACCTTGATAGCAGTAGTCATGGTGTCTTGCACTACCATCAAGTCTTGTAAGAGGTTTTCCTATAGGGCCCATGTATAATATGATCTGCTGTGGCAGGTCATCTACAGAAACAAGGGCATTCCATCTGTGCCACATTGGAGTAGCATCTACTCTTGCACAAGATATCATCCAGGCAATGTCTCTGCTCTCAGCGTGCATGAGGTTTTTTGGTTCAGAGCTTTCTGTCACCTTATATTGATACTATATGATCGAACGTCTTTCTCGCCAATATCTAGAGCTCTTTTCCTCTAAGACATCTGAATACGACTGGGTACAGTGTCTTGTTCCTGTCATGCCACTTGCTGCAATATCTGCTTCTTTACACTTGGCAAATAGTCCATCAAAATCTTCAACCTTGTCTTTGATGTTCTGCGTCATTTGCTCTTTGATGTTAAAGATGGCCCTGCCTGGTCATGGGCATCAACTTCTGATCTTTGCTTATCTGTGTTTGTTTCTATTGTGTGTGTTTTATTTCTTTCTGGTGCTTGGTCATCTGTGTGTGTTCTTGTCATAGCTTCTTCAGACCTTTCTTTGGGTACAGCTGTCTCCTCAATACTGGATGGTATGTTTTGGTATGCTATACCCACAATGTCATGCAAAGTGTCATGACCGTCAAGAGTGTCTGTCATCAATTCATAATTGTCGAAAGCCAAAGCAGGGGCTAAACCTTGCTGTATGAGCAATCCATCTGGTGGAGCCATATTCTCCTCCGTTATATTGGTTGGGACTGCAGTTTCGAGTTCCTCCACAGCATGGTAGCTGACAGTGACCAAACCTGTTCAAAATAGTTAAAACTTTCTTACTGCCTATCATGGATTTAATACCCATGCCCAACAACAGGTGTTTTTGTGGTTTGATTATTCCCCTTGACACTGCAAACACTGTGTCATCTGCAACAGATTGAACTATCCTCTCCTGTCATTCACTGCTCACTTCTGATGAACCCATGAGTACAGTATGTAGGAATGTCTGAAGAACGGGTGGCAGTTTTACATTTTCTTCTATTACGTCTTCAACTTTAACTTTGGTTTTATTGTGAGGCTGTACCTTTAGGAGTTCCAATAACTGTTCTCTTATGTGATGAGCTGCTTGTGGTTCTCTCCAGCTAGTCTGTTTCTTAGCAAACCTGATGATTGTACCCGCTTTTCTACTTTTGGTGTCAAATATGACCCATCTTTGACGTGATATGCCAGTTTTGACTGCAAGATCTGTGGGTTGTAATTAGTTTCACACCCACTATACTCCATAAGAATGTCCATGTACCTTTTGTGTAGAAAAAGCAATGATTCTTGCATTCCATTAACAATGATGCACTGCATATACTTAACAAGTCTGGAAACGGCAACCTGGTGACTGTCCCTCAACTGACTGTATTCACATTTTGTACCTGTGCCCTTTATTCGTTCTGCCTTTTTTACATACTTGTTCTTACAGCTGTTGTGGTACTTCACTTCTTTGGCTATGAGATCAATACTGCCTACCATCATATCCATTTGTCATTCGTCCAGTTCTTTTGTTGCGTTTTTTTATGCTGTCTGCTGCCCCATAAGTTACACATGTTGTAGGATATTCAAAAGGCTACTTTGACCACTTAGGATTCCTTTTCTTGTATGATTTGCAAAATATACATTCATTTGGGAATATGCCTAATGTAGATGCTGCAGATTCAGATAGAGCACTATGAACTTGGGAGCGAAGCAATATTGTTGGATAGCTCTTTATGATGTATTTTTTTAAAGTTTCATCAGCTGCAAATTTACCAGAACTCTTATATGCAGTGAAGTTCTTGCACCAGATATGATGATACCCATGGCTGCTGGAGTCGCATTCAGGCAATTCAAGACACACCATGTTGTACTCTGACAGTGTTTGACTAGAACGCCTTTCCTTTGCATCAACTACTTTCTCGCAATGAGCATCATCAAAAGGTAGCGGGTCTCCATGGTTTGTGCTAACTCCTGGATCAGTGTGTACGATGCATCGTCTCTGTGGTTTGTGAGAAGTCTTGCTAGCTATATCTGAAACATTAAATAAATTACATTAATAACTAAGTAAACCGAGTCTATTACATAAATGTAAAACTTTTAGTTACTCTTAAGAAAGTGCATTTTCTAAGAAAACATACAACTATGGACGAATAAGAGTTGTAAATCTGAATTCTAAGCACTTTTTTACATGAGAAACAGTCATCAAACCTTTCGGACCCAGACACATAGATAAATGCACCGGACTCCTGCTCTAAGATGATACTCAGCTGTACATATCTTTTGCACCAGGGACAAATTGTGCTATTGAAGTGCGGAATAAATACCTTGCCGAAATCCAAGACTGGATGAACTCTAAGTGGCTGAGACTTATCCCAGACAAAACAGAGGTACTAGTGATTGAGCTGGGTCGCAGGTGTGATAGGGATGCCTCCGGGATGACAATAGGTTTGGTCCTGGGGTCAATCTAGTTGATGGCATCCTCTAGGGTGAGATATCTGGCCGTTGTCCTCAACAACAAACTGGCATTTGAAGCTTAGGTGTTGGCTGTCGTTAAAAGTGTTTTTTGCCATCTGAGGAACATCTCCTGGATTAAACCCCTAATTCGGCCAGAAGATCTGCCATCACTGGTGCATGTCTTTGTAACATCCACACTTGACCACTGCAATGCTCTTTACCTCGGGGTCAGTGGAGGGAACCTCCGCCAGTTGTGGCTAGTGTAGAATGTAGCAGCCAGGCTGCTGACAGGGCTGTCTAGGTCCTGTGATGTGAACTCACTCCTGTGGGGTCTGCACTGGCTGCCCGTCAGGTGGCAGGTTCTCTTCAAGGTGGGCTTGCTCATCTACAAGGCCTTATAACAGATTGGGCCCTGGCTACCTGTCAGACCTCCTCACTCCCACCATCCCAGTTCACTCCCTTTGTTCCTCCACCCAGGGCCTCCTGGTGTTTCCAAGGACCAGGCTGAAAACCTCGGGTGATCGCTCATTCGGGGTGGCCAGCCCGGTCCTCTGGAACTCGCTACCAAGATCTTTGAGGGAGGCCCCTATGGTGGAAGCGTTCAAGAGGGGCCTAATGACTCATCTTTTTAACCTAGCTTTCCCAGCTGATGTCTTTCAATTTATATAAGAAAATGTTTAATTACTTTTAATCTGCGTTTGAAACATTTTGTTTTGGAGATTTATATCACTCTGTGAAATCTTTTTGTTGTGCGGCGCCCAGAACCTCGCAGATTAGGCGCCAAATAAATAATAAATTACTTACTTATGTTAGCTTTGGTTTTCTTTAAATCTGTCTAAAAAATGTTTTGCCAATAAGGTATCAAAACCCTAATCACTATTTGCAGTCCAGGCCAGCAGTTTTTCATTTCAGTTGTGTATATGGGCACTGAGGAGTCTGCTGGATTTAACAACATTGTTTTACGTTCCACAGCAGAACACGCGAACCTTGCAGAATCAGTGACCATTTGAACTAATGCAGCCTCAGTGGAGTGAGAAAACATACCAGCCCCATCCCCATTATAATTCTCGATCAAGTCACTTTGAAGCAGTCATGATGTCTGAAGTTTGTGGAGTGGCCACTCCCAGGGGGTATTTTACCCCCAACCACAGCCATGTCCCGGGCTTAAAATAACAGGATGAAACGTAGTCTATAGGGCCAAATTCTGGAGAGATTAAATCTCCTGATTAAGCGATCTTTCTTTCCACTTTTCAGCCACAGATACTCAGATAAACAGATTTTAAGCTCAAGAAAAAGCAGTGTGTATGGCCCAGAGCTAAAATAATAGGAATGTAAGATGCACTCACAGGGACCATTTTGTTTCAATCCCCTGGAGTTTTCTTTTTATTTCATTATGTCACTACTGGGGGAAGAAAATAAGAAAGAGTGAGGAAGATTAAAACAAAAATGCTTCAGACCGCATGCTGGAGTCCCTACACTTCCCAGAGTGATCTTAAATGTAAAATATAACCAATCATTTTCTGGGGGGAGGCGGGAAGAAACACAGAGGGGAGGGAGAAAGAGAGAGAGAGAGGAGAAGATAAACAAAGTGCATCTGACTGCACTGGAGCCCCAACCAGTAGCCACACAGACAAGGGGGGTTGGGGTGACTGAGACTGCATACAGAAAACAGGGCAAAAAATACAGACAGCAGAAAAGTCAATGCTGGATGAACAGTCCAGGACAAAGAAGAAAAAACATAAACTAAAGGTATATGAAAAGGAAAAGGTATTTGGGTTTGATCCTGTACAGTGCCAAGTGAAGGCCTTCACCTAGTGGCTCCTCTTGTAACCAATTTCACCCTTGTCCTTCAAGTGACAGGGGCACACTGACCCTGTCAGAATCATCAGAATTTGTAATCTGTTCAAGTAGACAGGTCCACAACAAATACCCTTCCCGTGGACAGAGGTCCCTTATGGCTCAATCCTTGGCACCATTCTACTCTCCATATCCCTTAATAACCTGCCACATGTACCTCCTTCCCTAATCCACTTATGATACTGTCATGTATGCTAATGGCCCTGATCCTCTCTTGAATTTAACATCTAGACTGCCTTGAAGGTATTCAGCAGTGGTGTCACTCAAACCAGTTAATCCTGAATGCCAAGAAAACAGTTACCCTGACCTTCAGTTCTAAACTCAGACAGACAGCCCCTTCCTCCCCACCCACCATTCAAAACCTGTGACTGTTTTACCCCGGAGCATTTCATGTCTTTCAAGCACCTTGGTATCTGGCTTGATCAGTCCCAGAACTTCACAGCTCATACGGATTCACATTCCTCCCCAAGCCTGGTGCCCTTAACAGTAAGAAGAAATTTAAATCAGATTTACCATAATTTTTTTCTGTTTGTTCCAATGTTGTCATTGGACATTTATTTACTACAGGGTAGCACATGCTCACCAACTAGGGACCTACAAACTCTAAACCTGTGAAATCAATACTGAATTCCCTCCAGAGAATTTCTGAAAGTATGAACAATGCAGTAAACAACAAGTGCTAAAACAAACAACATCAACAATCCTAATATGCAATAAACAAACTCAAACCAAGTTTAGGTTGTAGAATATTCTCTGTAGAGTGAAACACTCTAGGGTGGGTCCCAGTGGCAGAAAAACAAATGACAGTAAGTCTGATAACACTTTTCTTTCTGTGCCATTCCATATTGTCACTAGGTGTTCATTTACTTCTGTGATCTAATAAGCAGTACCCTTCAAATGTATTCGAAAGGGAGAGAATATTCTGCCAAATTGAACTGCACTGTTTTACAGCCACTTGAAGCACTTTTTTCAAGAAGGCCGAGTCAGTGCAGCTCTGAGTGTCTAATCTGTAATGTCACAAGTCAAATACTGAGACCTCTGCCCTTTCTGCCCAGGAGGCTGCCATAGCACTGGTCATACTTTCTCCTCAGCATTCACAGTCTTTGGACAAAAAGAGGGGACGTTCACTTCTTGGGTTAACATGAAACTCTGTATGAGCCCTTAGGAAGAAAGAAGGACTGTTCGCAACGGTACCTTATCCTAGTGGAAAATCAAGTATGGTTCCTTGCATGGGAGTGCCTCCAGCTTCCCTATTTACCTAGCAGAGCAAATACTGACTAGAAAAACATGACCAAATGGAAAGAATATCCTTGGATACTTGTGACAGATACTCAAATGAAGGACTGCAAAGTGCAAGAAGGAGTGCGTTAAGATCTCAGGGAAGAATAAGGTATCTATAAACCGGTTTGGTTCTGCTGAGGCTTTAAAGAGCAGACAAATGTCGGTGTATGAGCGTCACTGAACTGAATACTAAATTAAACCTCAAAAAGTTCAAAAACCACTTGGAGGTATACAGAACCATTGGTGTGCCTGCTCCGAGTTATAATTCCAATTTTTAAAATGATCTTTTATAGGGTTGCAAGCTCATTTTTAAATTCTAACCACATTACCCCCTTCAGCAACATGACTACTTTCATGACACATATTAATCAAACAGTAGTCAACAAAGGACTTCCGGTTGCATCCCAGCCTGAATGGCGACTTGACTCCAGAGCTCCCGCTACACCTTGCCAGAATTCCCCTTCCCAACTTCAGTAAAGGCAAAAATTCAACTTGAAAAATATAACTAAAGGGGAGGACACTTGCCAGACCCCGTACAATATTGGGGGTACCGAGTGAACAGCCTAAAAATGAAAGAGGACCTCCAAACTTCACAACCTGATCTCTCTGACTCAGAGCAATCACAGGCCTCGGCAGACACGGGAGGGCCAACAGTGACGCCATGCAAAAAGATGCAGAAGAACAAAAAATTTAAATTAGACACAATCTACAAGGAATACTCTCTTTCCGATCAGAAGCCAAACAACTACATTCAGAGTAAAGGCACGATGTGGTGAATTTAGAGCAAAGCGCTGATGACTCATAGAGGTAAATCACCACTGTGGAAAACCGCATGGACGACTTAGAAGAGACAGCTAAGGTCTTACAGGATGAGCAGGCTCACCTCCAAGCCCAGCAAGAGGATGCGGAGAACAGGGCCAAGCATAAAAACATACACATATACTGTATTCCAGAGGGATTGGAGGGTTAGGACATCCTGGACTTCACCGTGACTCTTCTCTGGATGGCCCTAGAACTACCCTCACATTTACAACTGCAAATGGAATGGGTACATCAGGCACTGCAGCCTAAGCCCACGTCACCTGAGGCCTGCCCGTGTTCCATAACTGCCAGATTCTTGAGCTATGCCATTAAGGGAAGAGTCCTGCTCACGGACTGGAGGTGCCAGAAAGTATTTTGAGGCCAGACAAGGATTTACTTGGACAATGATTGTGTACCAGAAATTATGAAACATTGGAGGGCGTATGCAGACATTTTTCCCATACTAAGAGAAAAGGGCTACAAGTTCACCACTCCATACCCTGCCAGATTAGTGGTCCAGCTACCAGAGAATTCGACACAGCTAAAGAAGCACGGTCAGAGCTGCAATTTACAGCACAACAAGCAAACCGCTCGCAGTCAAAGTCTCAACCCTCCCGATGGCAAACGGTAACATGGCAGAAAGGCACTCTTAATAGCAATGTTGAAACAGTGCTCCCAACCACTACTCCTCTTGCCTCCCTCCAGTGTTCAATGAGACCCAAATCCTGAGCGACTGGCAAAAAGGTACTGTAACTTTTTGCATTCTCTTTACACGGCTTGTTTCTTGGGTCCCAAAGGCCTGCAATGAAGTCTGACGACTTGGGCTGCTGGCAGAGCCAATTGCGGTAAAAAGACCAAGGACACGTCTCCCAGAAATGAGGAGGAAAGCACTCTTTATCCAGTTGATCCACCGTGTAGAAGAGACTTTTTCTTTCCTTTTTCCTTAATGCTGCAGAGACTTGTAACCACAGTTGAGCCGTGCTGATGATCGGATATAGCCCCTGGCCTTGCCGTTTCTTAATATTCTGTTACTATTAGGATTCCTATCACTAAGATAAGGGGAATTTCTAGAACAGCCCAGTGACGCACCAGGGACTAAGCCTCTAAATACTATACAGTGCCCACCTCTCTCCCCTTTTTATTTTTTAAATTAGCATAGTAGGTCATGAACCTAAACAGGTACTCAAGGGGAAGGAAATAAACTGATCCTAAAATGAACAGGCTAATTGTTGTTTCAAGACTTAGGAAATGATAATCAATCTTTCTTTTACAGACACAGTTATTTTTCTGATTTTTACAACATTTTTCGTGGTTCCCAGAAATCTACAAGGGATTCTGGTTCAAAATTATGGTAAAGAAGATTTTCTGGTGGGGGTGGGGGAAGCTGTCAATGTTGGGATGCATTATTTTTGTCTTTTCTGCTTTCCATCTGCAGTGCTTGTTTCGAGTGCTGTTATTTTTTGTTTATGGGGTGAAATGTCACCCCCTGGAGGCCCCAGAGGATATTACTCCTGGTTTTCTTCTAAAGCTCGGTTATTATACCGAGCTGATAGGGAAACAAAGCGTTGCCTCCCCTACCTTGGAAGTCAACGATATGGAGCCACCCTTAACCACATCGGGGAAACAATACCTGAACAATTATAGTATCATGTTTACTTTTGAGTGGAGCTCCAAGAACGATGTAAATAGTTTGATGGGTGAGGGTAGTCAACCGGTTCTGACACCTCCTACCCATAGTTTGATCTTATGTGTTTTTCAGTTATTGAACAAAGTTCTATACTATGAAGATATTTTTTATAGAAATAGGAAAAATCATGCAGAAATGAAGGAAACATATCAATATCAAATGCCAGACATCAAGTTTTGAAAAGCAGGTGAAATCTGTATGTTTTCTGAGAAAATGTGAAACTTAATCAACAGACCCTAAGGGAAAGGAAAGAGGAATTAATGCGGTCAAGAGTGTCTCAAGGTATATTTGGGGCACAGCATGGGGAGATCCTGAAGATACGTTAACTCATTCTATCTGATGCCACCATTTTGGGTCAGGTTGAGCAATGGATGGTTCTGACGCCATATGGCACTAATGGGTAAAATGGGTTAAAACATTTTCTGTGGTCAAAGGCAAACTTCCAGAGTCACAAATGGCCATAACAACAGTGCAAATGTTCTCCCTCAATATCAAGCGGGTTAAACAACTCTGTAAAGAGGTCGAGAGTTGTTCAGTACTTAAGGAAGCAAGTCCCAGATGTAATTTACTTACAGGAGTTGCATCTTACTGTTGAGACAGCACTTGGAGCTGACATGGGGTGGTAGGTATCAGGTAATAGCATCCTCCAATAAGAAAGAGAAATGTAGAGGAACGGCCATACTAATTCCCATGTCAACGTCCTTTGTACTCCAGAAGGAATATGCTGATTCAAATGGTTTCTACGTCATTTTGACGAGGCTACTTTATGGGAAACCAGTCACCTTGGTCAATATACATTTCCACAACTTCGCGAGTTTCAATGTTTTTCAACAAGCTGTTGGAGATGTTACAAGGAACCCTAATAATGGGCAGAGACATAAATTTAACTCTGGACCCACATATATAGGTTTCACCATCTGCTCCCCACATAGGTGGTCATCCTCACAGAAACTGTTTCGGACTCAAATGGACTCACCAGGGATAGTACATGTGTGGAGATTTTTCTTTCCTATTACCACAGCATATAGCTATTATTCCCCCTGTTTCCACACCCATTCTCAAATTGATTATTTTTTCACCACAAAGGAACACACGGGATTGCTGCACGATATTAGTATGGGCCCACGTTTTCTTTCTGATCATTCTCCTATATTGTTAAAATTGGACTTGGGCCGCCTCCAGGGACCATTTCATTGGCGTCTAAATCTAGCAATGTTTAGAGACCTTGTATTTAAAAAAAAAAACATTAAAGCTAAATTCCCACAGATATTGGAGGATAATAACACTTCAAAAGTTGCTGCTTGTATAATGTGGGACATATTAAAAGTAGTTATTCGAGGAGAGATAATTGCTTATGCATCATATAAACGAAAACAAAGGGAAGCCACTTATGCAAAGCTGGAAAAAGAGTTATATACTCTCCAACCAGCCCTGGGCTCTGGTATGTCTCAGGTCCAAACCCGAATTCATCAATTAAAAGAAGAACTACAAAAAATCTCAGACCAAAAGGTGCATCAGGCCCTAAATGAGTATGAAGGTGGTCCAAGGGGGTCCAGAAATTTAGCACATCAGCTCAGGAGGCAAAAGGCCACTTCCTATATCACGCAGATTAATTCCAAGCTTTCATCACGAATAGTCCACACAACTGAGGATATACTGGCTGCTTTTCAGCAGTTCTACTCTCAGTTATATACAGCTTCTGTTCCTGCTGACCCCATTCAGATGGACCAATATCTAGCTACATTGACTCTCCCAACCTTATCCCTTGACCAACAGACCTCATTATTAACCTCAATCAGGTCAGAAGAAATTAAAATTAGCCATAGCAGAAGCTAAAACCTGAAAATGCCCTGGACCAGACGGATTTCCATCCGAATGGTACAAAATGTTTTCCAAACAACTGATCCCTTCCCTACTGTCCACCTTTAGGGAGGTCCAGGAAGGGGAGACACCTTCCCCTATGCCACATTGTCCCCAATTTTGAAACCTGGAAAAGACTCCAAGGAGACTTCCTCCTATAGGCCCATTTCCATATTAAACATGGACTATAAGATCTATATGTCTATCTGGGCCCGGCAGTTAGAGAACATTCTACCAACCATAATTCATCCGGACAAATCTGGGTTCATTCGCTGCAGACAGATGGCGGACAATATTCATCGAACAATACACTTAATGGGACACCTAAATTAGAGGAAAATACCTGCAGCCTTGATCAGCTTAGATGATGACAAGGCTTTTGATCGAGTATCATGGCCTTTTTTATGGCACACTTTGAAACATATGGGTCTTCCAGAATGCCTCCTTACTTGGTTAAAGAATATTTACCAGGGTCCAAAGGCATTTATTTGAATTAATGGCCAACTCTCCACACCAATTAGTTTAACTAGAGGCACACATCAGGGGTGTCCCCTCTCCTTTTGCTATTTATATTGAACCATTAGCAGCAGCAATCAGGGATTCATTATTAGTAGAGGGTATTCCGTTTGGTGGCCAGCTTTTTAAACTTTCACTCTATGCCGATGATATCCTGCTCACCTTATTGAACCCAGAACAATCAGTTCCGTCGGTACTCAAAATCCTACATTCATATGCTGCATCCTCTGGATATGTGATAAATTTACAAAAAAATGAGATATTGGACCTTAACTTCTCTCCCTCTCTCACACTTAAAAGGTTGTTTCCTTCTAGATGGGGCTATACAAAAATAAAATATTTAGGAGTATACTTGCCTAAAAACCTAATACACTGGGAATTAATTAACTATGAGCCCCTGATCCAGGTGACAGAGGGAGAGCTAAGTGACTGGGCCCGTCGCCACCTTTCCTTGTATTCTAAGATAGAGGCAGTACGGATGACAATTTTACCAAAGTTCCTATACTTGTTCCAGACTCTTCCATCGACACTAGCACCTTATTACTTTATTTATTTTTATTTATTTATTTAAACATTTGGTAACTGGAAGGCACACTGAGCCGAGGTCATTCAGGTGAGCGACCTGGGGTGTACACAGACAATAAATGCAGAGAATTAGTCAACAGAACAATAGCAGCTAATTACAATCTATATAATATAGCAGTGTCAATATAATATTTATATCAAAGAACAGATCTTTATCACGTTTTATCTGGGGGTGGCCACCCCAGAGTCCGTTGGTCATTACTGATGCTACCAATTGATAAAGGGGGAATTAATCTACCTAATTTACTAGAATACCAAAGTGCGGTAGTATTTAAGGTGGTCTTGCTATGGCTCAGTCCTCAACACGAGACAACATGGAAATACATAAAATTTCTTCTTAATGACCTGTTTGAAATAGACGAAGTAATATTTGCACCACTGAATTCACTACCGAATTTCAGAGTATTTACATTTGGTATAGAGGACACCATCAGAACATGGTACAAGTCAAGAGCTACCCCAACATTGAAATTTCCCTTCTATTTTCTTCGGCTATTAAAAACAGAGACAGATTTTCTACCAGCCCGGATGACTCTTACATTTCAGAACTGGCATCGCATAGGCCTGTCCTATCTATATCAGTTGCTGGATACCGGAGCGGTAATTCCATTTGCCAATTTGTGGGCTTCATACCATTTACCCAATGCTGATCATGTATATTACTTGCAAGCGCAAATCTTTATACAACAAAAGGGCTCACCTTGGAATGCCCTCCTGAATCCACTTCCTCAACTATTGAAATTAATCATAGATGCATTGAAAGGGTTGATATCCCACACTTAATTGGATTATCATATAAGGCCCACAGATATCACATATGAGAAATGGTTGAAACCAATAGTTCCTTCCATGTGCATTTCTCAAGCCCCATACTGGAAAGAATTTATATGGAAGTGTTGGATTAGATTTTTTTGTACACTGGTCAAATTATTAAAATACTAACCCAGTCAATACGAACAATGCTGGAGGGGTTGCAGGGAACCCATTGCTGATTCTGCCCATATTTTTGGGAGCTGTGACAAACTGGCCTCTTTTTGGAAGGCCTTAAAGATCCATCTTTTTTATCTTGCCTTTGGCGAGTCTATGTAATATATCGTTTTAACGCAAATTGGTGCGAAAGCTGGACTGCACTGTGTTTTATTGTTTTATCTTTTTTATGTTTTATTGTTAGATATGTACAGCGCTTTGATATTTTGAATTGCGCTTTAGAAATACAGGTTACTCACCTGTAACAGGAGTTCTAGGAATGGTATATGTTCTTCATCCACTCTTACTGGCAGGTTCCTTGCCGCTTTAAATCTTGCCGGAAGGTCTTCAAGCTGGCTCCTTCCACCCACCCAGGTGATAAAACTCTCGACTCCGCCCCATGACGCCAGATCTAGCCCGATGGAAGCCAGGTTGCGCGTCGAAGCCGGGGAGGTCGGGTGGGTTGTGAGCATGAACAACATATACCATTCCTAGAACTCCTGTTACAGGTGAGTAACCTGTATTTCTAGGGACATGGATATGTTGTTCAATCCACACTTACTGGCAGACTCCTAGCAGTACTCTGGGAGGAGGGAGGCAAGGCCCACACCCCCTACTTGGGAAATAAGAACTGGAGAACCAAGGTCCCAAAACCAGCATCCTGGCGTGACTCAAGGTCGATGTGGTAGTGGGTAATGGAGGTGTGTGCTGACTTCCAGGTAGCAGCCCTGCAGATTTCCTGGATAGGGACATCCCTGGAAGCATCCACTGATGCAACGGTATGGCGGGTAGAATGAGCTCTTATCCCTTTGGGAGGTTTCATGCCCGCCAACCTGTAGCAGAGATCTATGCAGGAGGTGACCCACCTGCCTATCGTCTGCTTGGCTGCAGGTCTGCCAGGTGCGGCTTCAGTGTAGGTGACAAACAGCTGGCGAACCTCTCCCCCGAACTTCAGCCGTCTGCTCCTTGTAATAAGAGAGCGCTCTTCTAGGGTCCAGAGTATGAAGCCTATATTCGGCCTCCGAGGTGTGATTGGAGTAGAACACTGGCAGAGTCAACATCTGGTTTAAGGTGAAACTCCGACACCACCTTTGGAAGGAATTTCAGGTGGGAGCGCAGGACAACCTTGTCCCTGTGGAAGACCAGATAAGGAGACTCAATGGAAAGCACCTGGAGCTCTCCCATCCTTCTGGCTGACGTGATAGCCACCAAGAAGGCGGTTTTCCACGACAGGTGAGAGATATCACACCTGTGCATCAGTTCAAATGGCTTGCCCATGAGCTTAGCCAGTACCAGCAGTAGATCCCACGTAGGTGGAGGTTCTCGTACCAGAGGGGATATGTGATAAAGGCCTTTGAAAAAGCGCCCAACCACCTTCTCCTGCGCCACCGACTGCTTCCCGGGCCACGCCCGGTAAGCAGAGATGGCTGCCAGGTGCACCTTAAGGGTCGTCGACCGAAGCCCTAGCTGAGAAAGTGACCACAGGTAGTCCAGAATGCTAGCCAAGGAACAGGAGGCAGGGTCCAACCCCTTATCCTGACACCAAATGAAGAATCTCTTCCATCTGAAGGCATAGCATTTTCTGGTCGACTCCTTACGGGATGCCTCAACAACTTTGAGGAACTCGTCGGAAAGACCCAAGGCCTGGAACTCTAGCCACTCAGGAACCAGGCCGTCAGGTGCAGGGATTGAAGGTCCGGGTGGAGAACCTTCCCCTGGTTGACTGAGATCAGGTCCGGGCGGGCTGGAAGCCGCCTCGGGAGCCTGGAGCTGAGGCTGAGGAGATCTGGATACCAGAACTGGCGGGGCCAGTCTGGGGCTACCAGAATCTCCTGTGCCTTGTCCCTCCTCGCCTTGAGAAGCACCTTGTGGATCAAGGGAAATGGGGGAAAGGCATAGAAGAAGCCCAGGGTCCACGGCCTCAAGAAGGCATCCCCCTGCAGAAAGCTCTGCTGAGGGGGGGCGGGCATGAAACAGCCTCAGCTTCGCATTCTCCCTGGAGGCAAACAGGTCCACCTGAGGTGTGCCCCAGTGGGAGAACAGATCGTGTACTACCTCCGGCAGGAGAGACCACTCGTGAGATGCAGCACCTATCCGGCTTAGGGCATCGGCCAGAGTGTTGGAGGCTCCTGCCACATGGATGGCCAGGAGATCCGCCTCCAGTCTGCTCACGAGAGACCAAGTGTGGACAGCTTCCTTGCACAGAGGCAAGGAGCACGTCTCACCCTGGTGGTTTAGGTAGTACATGGTCGTGGTACTGTCCATCTGGACCCGGACCACTTGACCCCGTACAAACAGAACGAAGGCAGTGAGGGCTAGTCAGACCACTCGAAGCTCCAGCAGGTTGATGTGGCATCGAGACTCTTGAGCGGACCAGTGGCCATGCACTCTGAGCTCCCCCAGATGGGCACCCCAACCCATCAGAGAGGCGTCAGTTGTTAGAGTGACCGTCGGCTCGAGGCGGACAAACGGGATACCCTCCTGCAGATGAGCTGGAACGATCAACCACTGGAGAGCGTTCCCCATCTCCTAGGTCACTATCACTGGCTGGTCCAAAGGACCGGAGCACTGTGACCATTGGTGGACCAGCCCCCATTGTAGGCGATGCATGTGCCAGCGGGCCCAACGGATCACACTGGTGGAGACCGCCATGAGGCCCAGGAGGCGCAGGAAGTCCCGGGCAGGGTGCAACTACCCAACCAGAAATGATTGGGCAAAAGAGGAAAGAACCTCAGCCCTGTCTGCTGGGAGCCATGCTCTGGCTTGAAGAGAGTCGAGCTCTGCCCCTATGAATTGAAACACCTGCGTTGGCACGAGTTCTGATTTGGCCTCGTTGATGAGGAGGCCAATCTGAGA
The DNA here is from genome assembly GCA_016271365.2 of Neoceratodus forsteri. Classification (NCBI taxonomy): domain Eukaryota; kingdom Metazoa; phylum Chordata; order Ceratodontiformes; family Ceratodontidae; genus Neoceratodus; species Neoceratodus forsteri. The sequence continues at coordinate 1,147,272,057 of CM057450.1, read as the reverse complement.
GCAGACCTGGAGGGCCAGATCCCTGGACCGCTCCACCTCCAGTCTGGAGGGGGCTGCAATCAGCCAGTCATCCAGGTACATAGAAACATAGACTTTGACGGCAGATAAGGACTGCTTGGCCCACCTAGTCTGCCCATTTCCCCACCTACAGGATAGGCGGAGATCCTAGTTAACCAACAGCCTATTTCTTCCTACCCCCATCAAGAATTGCCTTATATCTGTCCCATGCATTCTTGAATTCTCCCACAGTTTTAGACCCCACAACCTCCTCAGGAAGGTTGTTCCATGCATCCACTACCCTCTCTGTGAAAAAATACTTCCTCACATTGCCCCTGAACCGCCCCCCCATCTTTAACTTGTGTCTCCTTGTTCTTGCACATATCTTTTTCTGAAAGATGCTACCCTCTTGGACTTTGTTGATTCCACTGAGGTACTTAAAAGTTTCTATCATGTCCCTCCCTCCCTTCTTTCCTCAAGGGTATACATATTAAGCTCCTTTAGTCTCTCCTCATACGGCTTCTCTTGCAGACCCTCCACCATTTTAGTTGCCCTCCTCTAGACTGCTTCTATCCTGTCTACGTCCTTGCGGAGATGGGGTCTCCAGAACTGGACGCAGTACTCCAGATGGGGTCTCACCAACTGTCTGTACAGAGGCATAACAACTTCCTGTTTTCTGCTGGTGATGCCTCTCCCTATGCATCCCAGTATACCCCCAGCCCTTCCTACTGCCTTCTCACATTGCTTGATAACCTTAAGGTCATCTGATATGATTACCCCCAGGTCCCATTCCTTTTTGTTGTTGTTACTACCTCCCCATTGTGTAATCTTCCCCTTGGTTCTTGTTTCCCAGGTGCATTATTTTGCACTTCTTTGCATTGAATCCTAGCTGCCATACTTCTGACCATTCCTCCAACCTTGCCAAGTCCCTTCTCATCCTTTCCATGCCTCCTTGTGTATCAATCCTGTTGCAGATCTTTGTGTCATCTGCAAAGAGGCATACTTTTCCTTCCAGTCCCTCTGCAATGTCACTTATAAAGACATTAAAAAAGGACTGGACCCAGTACTGAACCCTGCGGTACCCCACTAGTAGCCCCTCTTGCTTCAGAGTGGACTCCATTTACAATTACCTTCTGTGTCCTGTTGTCTAGCCAATGTTTTACCCAGGCTACCACCCTGGGACCCACTCCAAGGCTGGTTAATTTGACTATTAATCTTTTGTGTGGGACTGTGTCAAATGCCTTGCTAAAGTCTAGGTAGGCCATGTCCACAGCCCCTCCCTGGTTTACTACTTTGGTCACCCAGTCAAACAAGTCTATTAGATTCGTTCTGACATGACCTTCCCTCTGTGAACCCATGCTGCCTTGGGTCCTGTGCCCCACTGGCCTCTAGGTACTCAACAATTCTTTCCTTCAGAAGTGACTCCGTCACCTTCCCTACCACAGAGGTCAAACTGACAGGTCTGTAGTTTCCTGCCTCTGTCTTGGTCCCACTTTTGTGAAGGGGAATCACATCCGCCTTCCTCCAGTCCTCGGGTACCACACCATCCTCCCATGATTTATTAAAAAAAGTAGTCAGTGGTTTCACTAGTTACCCCCTTAATTCTTTTAGAATTCTGGGGTGAATTCCATCAGGCCCTACTGCTTTGTCCACCTTCAGTTTTAGGAGTTCTTGCAGAACCCTTTCTTCTGTGAAAGGGCAGGGATCGACCCCCCTATCAAGAGTGCTTCTGTTAATTAGATTAGGCACTTCCCCCTCCTCTTTTGTGAATACTGAGCAGAAATATTCATTCAGTATCCTGCTTTTTCATTGTCCCCTTCTGCCCACCCACCATTCATTCTATTCAGCCTCATTATCCCTCCCTTTGTCTTTCTACACTCTCTGATGTACCTATAAAAGGTAAGGGTACACCCGGACCCTTCGGCGCGTAGGAATGCTGTCACCACTGCCATGCATTTGGTGAAGACCCTGGGAGCTGGAGAGAGGCCGAAGGGCATGGCCCAGAACTTGTAAAGGGACCCCTCCGCCCTGAAGTGGAGGAATCGCTGGTGGAACGGACGGATTGGGACATGAAAGAACACGTCCTGGAGGTCCAGAGAACAGAACCACACGCCTCGTTCCAAGGATGGAATGATCTGAGCCAGAGTGACCATCCTGAAGGATCGAGACCTTAGGAACTTGTTCAGGTCGTGTAGGTCTAGAATGGGGCGCAAGCCCCCCGTCCGTTTTGGGACCAGGAAATACCTGGATGTAAACCCTGGGTCTGGTGGAGGATCCGCCACCTCCCTGATCACCTCCTTCTGGAGGAGCAGGGCAATGTTGGCTCGATGAGCCAACAGAGAAGCTGCGGACCCCGTAGCCCCCTGTGGGGTGACAGCTTGATAGGGTGAGGCCTGCTCGAATTCCAGAGGCAGACCCTTTCCTACCACTTCCAGCACCCAGCGGTCTGTGGTGATATCAGAACAGGCGGAAAGGAAGTGACAAAGCCATCCCCCCACGGGGGGGAGGGGAACCCGGGGAAGAGTGACGAGGCTGGGGGGCGACACCCCTCAACCTGTCACTGGGCAGGCTTGGAGGAAGGACTGGCCGAGGGACCTCCTGGACCATTCCCTCCTGGCTTCCTGGTGAAGGAAGCTGCAGGCTTGGCTTTGGGGTGCCAAGTGTGAGCCTGCTGGCCCTGATGCTGGTGTTGCTGGGCCAGACGTGCCGCAGGAGGCTGAAGGCCGAAAGGGCTTACGCTGCTGTTGGCGGCCTTTGTCCTTCTGGGCAGATGTGACTGAGTCCAAGGTGGCGTTGGACTTCTCTATCCTCTGCAGATGACCCTCCACCCCGGGACCAAACAAGGGAACGTCTGCCAGCTTGTGCTGGGTATCCGCTGTGAAAGTGGAGATCCGCAGAGAAGCTCTGTGGCACATGGCCACTGCGGCCGCTACTGACTGGGCACAAGAGTCTCTAATGTCTAAGGCAGTTTGGAGCTGTTGCTTAGCCACCGCCCTTCCCTGATCCCACACCTCCTTGACCGTTGTCTGGAGGTCAGCCGGGAGATGAGGAATCACCTCATCCAGGGAGCCCAAAAGGGCGTGTGAAAAGTGTGCCATCAGAACGGCGAACTGGCCTGGCAGCGAAGGCCTACGGAGGATGCAGCATAGACTTTCCGCCCAAGTAGTCAGTTTCTTGGACTCCTTATCGAATTAGCTTGTCCACGTCGGCGTTCCGGGCGCGGAAAACACTGTCGGTCCCAAGCCCCTCCGCGGAAGGGTGCTCAGAGAATCCGGAGAGTGAACCAGTGGGAAGGGCATACTTTCGGGCCATCCTGGCCTTAGGTACTGGACAAGAAGCTGGCCGCTGCCATAGCTCCAGAGCCGGGCCAACAATGGCTTCGGCCACCGGAAAGGCCTCTGTGGGGAATCCCCTCAGTCCAGTATCTCCGTGAGGGGATACTTGGCCCGCTTTGAAATGGGTTCGAGCTTCATCCCAGTAGACTCTGAGATGAGCCAAAGCATTCCCAGGAACAAGGATGGGCTCTCGTCCACCGACTGACCCCCAGTGGACTCCACGTCGAGGGGCCTGGAGAACAGCGAGGAATCATCGTCAGACTCCAAGGAGTCTACAAACAGCTGCTGAGGGCCTGAGCCACCCTCCACCTGCCAAGGTCAATCGGGAGTGAGGGTGACCGACAACTGATGGGGCAAACCCTGACCCGACCGAGAATCCTTGGTCAGGGCCCCAGTTTTAGGTTGTGGAGGTGGGGGTTCCACCATGATGGGTGGCGCAGACGGTTTCGGCCGAACAACCGGTGCCGGTGTCGGCTCCTCGATAACAATGAGGGGTTGTTTTGGCCGCTCTGGTGACAGCCACTTAATGGCCGGAGAAGGCAACGGAGTCGGCTTGTTCCCAGTCAAAAGGAGCTGCTGCCACATCAGATCCTCGTAGCGCCGACGCAATCTGCGCCAGAGCCTATCCTCCGAAGAGGATGAAGACGAGGATGAGCGGCGGCGCCGCTTTCCTCGGTGCCGAGACCGCCAATGTCGGCAGGATCGGCTGGACCAAGAAGAGGTCCAAGACTGAGACCGAGACCTTCGGTGTTTCCGAGGGTGGGTCTGAGAGGAAGCAGGGGAAACCCGCTCCTCCCTCGGTTCGGGGACCTTAAACAGGGACTCCAGCAAAGGAGGCACAGGCAAGTCCTTGGTTTCCACCGGGGGAACCAGTGAAGAAGGGTTGTCGGCTTCTCCAGTCGACAGCCCGTCCGACGAGTCGAAAAAATCTCGACTGCGTCAATGGGCGTCTCGGCTGGCTGACCTGACGGAGACACCGTGAAGCTAGCGGCCCTAGCCGCAATCTTGACCGAAGTCGAGTGTCGACTATCCGGAGAAGGGGACCTCTCCCGCTCCCACGAAGGTCGATGGTGGGACTTACCCTTGGAGTCCTTCTTCTTGGAACGAGAGGAATGTCCCGAAGGGCCTTCTCCCTTGGTGGAGAGGGATTGACAAAACTCCTTGAACGAAGCCATATAGGAGGAGCCCAAAGAGAGTGGAATAAATGCCGCGACCGAAGATGTTGATGCGGCCTGGGCCGCCTCCTCCTCGAGGGTGATCATTTGTTCGAGCTGTTCAGCCGAGCCCGCCGGCGGACACTGCCCAACAGGCCTCCTTCGACTTTACCGGAGGATAACGTTTCTCGGGGCGCCCAAGTTGCAATCTGGCAGTGCGATCCTCAAGAACTGTGGCCGAGAAGGACTTGCACAAGTCGCAGGCCTGCGAATCGTGCTCAAGCCCAAGGCAGTAAACGCACGTGGAGTGCGGATCGGTCCGGGATATCTTCTGCCCACAGGGACACCGCCGAAATCCGGAAGTCGACTTGTCCATCGCAGCCGCAAGAGAAGAAAAAGACCGAAGTCTTGTAAATTTTAAGATACGTTTCGGGTTAACCGAAGAGTTAGGATCCAGGCCTAAAACGCAGAGTGCAAAGGAGGGAACCTGAGCTTCCAAGCGGTAAGGAAGATCTGGCGTCATGGGGTGGAGCCAAGAGTTTTATCACCCAGGTGGGTGGGAGGAGCCAGCTTGAAGAGCAAGGAACCTGCCAGTAAGTGTGGATTGAACAACATATCCATGTCCCTAGAAATAAAGATTATTATTATTATTATGGTTCAGCAATGTCTCAATTACGTACACCTGAGTTGACCATTTCTAAACAATTAATATTACTATATATAGACCAGGAAGGACTAATACCCCCAGCTAGGAGCAAGCTCTATTTATACATAGCGGTGGCTAAGAAAGTTATTTCCCGCCTATGGCATACCCCTATTTTCCTGACGCTTTCCCAGTGGCAAGCAATGCTTAATGACATCTATTACCTAGAACGAACAGTAGCACATTACCTAGGGCAACAAACCAGATTTGAATTGACCTGGAAGTCCTGGGTCTTTTATTATTTCCAGGGCAGCTGATACTTTTGTCCCTTGAAAATGAATGGATTGGGTTCCCAGAAACAAAGTCTTACTCATAGTTCTTACCTGGATGTAAGATAAGGTACTAGAAAGCATTTATGAACTATATAGTTAATAGAATTAATTTTTTTCATTTACTGGACTAGGTTTAATGACCTGTAAAAACACTCTATAGTATTTGATTGTATTTAAACTGATGGAAAAATGTTGCTATATTGTATAGTATGATGATATCCTGCATGAATTATTTAATAAAGTTTATATAAAAAAAAAAAAAAACAGTAGTCAACAAAATGCATAACTCATACGTTCGCACGTTTGCCGGCAGTCTGGGAGCCATGTTTTGTAGAGGCACGACCTCTACAGAGCAGGAGCAGGCAAAGGCATTAGGTGGTTGAGCTGACCAGAAAAACACTCGGCCCATACAGAACTATGTCTATTTATGAAAATACATATTTAAACAGAGCACATTAAGGAGCACAGGAGGTATCAGCAGGAATGTCAGCTGTGACACTGAAAGTGGTCCCTCAAGACCAAAAAATGTCTAATTAAAACTGACAGTGTCCCATCAAAAGATTCTGATGTATGCCCCAGGGGCATAAGAATATGATGCTAAAGGCCAAGTGGCTTGACAGCCCTAGGAAGTGCCTCGAAACCCTTTAAATCACAGTCTGGAGTGTCTTATTCCACTTACAAAATGGCAATTTTGGGCTGTAGTTTGATAAAAGGGGAACTGTCAGCACTAAGAGCCCCACACCCAAGTATGGCGCTGGTCCTAATTTGCACTCTGTGAGCAAAAATATTTTGTTTACTTACTGTTTACTGCAGTATAGTAGATTGTATCACACTAATTTTGTTGACCTGCGAGCTGACATTTTCTGTAACTACAAATCCCAAAATTCCTTGCAGCTAACAACAGAGGAGGGCTGCAGCAGTTAGAGGTTCAATAGCCTGCAGTGTATTTTAGAGCTTTTATAAGCTCCCTTGATAATGTTTGCTGGTTCCGCTGTTCTCCCGGGGCTAAGCGTCATCATCTGTGAATATACTTAGCTCATGGAGGACAGCAGGAACAGCAAACAAAACATCACAGCTTATAAAACTCCATTATGTACTACAGGCTATTGAATATCCCACTGTTGCAGCTCTCCTCTGATGTCAGCAGCAGGGAATTCTGGGATTTCTTGTTACAGACAATGCCAGCTTGCAAGTTAACAGAATTAGTGTGATGCAAACTACTATACTGCAGTAAACAGTAAATACAGAATAATGTATGGGTGGGTGTGTGTAACCAGGAAATTTTACACACACACCCGAGGGTGTGGGATGCTACATAAACCCCAAAGGAAGCCCAAGGGTTTATAAAGCATCCACACCAAGGGTGTGTGTAAAATTTTGGTTTTACACACATTCACCCATATATTATTTTATTTAATTAATGGTCCTCATTTTTGTCTCACACACACACACACACACACACACACACACACACACACACACACACACACGGCAGCCTGTCTCTCTCTCTCACTGACTCACTCAGTGAGGGATGCAGCTACGGAGCCCTGCTCGACAGGTAAGAATGGCAGGATCAACCAGATAGATGTTTTATACTTTGAAGGCAGGATCAACCAGATACATATCGAAAAATATGTAAAAAATAGTACCTGGGATGAAGTGAAAGTACAAGTTCAGGAACTGGGCTACCAGACAATGGAGCCACCATGTTGGGAAGAGATGATTGGCCTGCCCACACAGAGCTGCAGCCAATGAGCTGTGTAGCTGTTGCTTGAGTGGCACACAGTGATTACAAACTCCCATGTTGTAATGAAAAATATCAATCGGGAGGTTGTAATGCTGAATAAAACCACAGTTATCAGTGGATAAACAATAAGGACCATTAATTAATATGTTTTTACATAAAGTGCAAGTTAGGACCAGACCCACACTTGGGTGTGGGGCTCCTAGTGTTGACAGTTCCCCTTTAAATATACAGATACATCATTGTTTGGATGTAAACAAAGAAGTAATTGTATTTCTAAGGAATTTTGGATGCAATCAAAGAAGTAATTTTATTTCTAAGGAACACATGCATTTAACAGGACTGTGACAGATTCTAATTTTACTTTGCTACCCATTACGAGCAAAAACCCAGTGGTATGAGTTCAGCTCTAAGCAAAATGCTTCAATTAGGTGGGGAGAGAGATAGGAGTTGGGGCTCTGGGCAAGGTGCTGATTAAAGAGCTAAAACTCAGCTGTGTAAGCTGCAGTTCCATGCAAATGGGTTCATTCAGGGGACAAAATGGTGTACTGATCTGTAATTCGGTTGCAAATATTACTTTGAGTTGAACTTAGAAAGGAGACCACTCTAACCATGCATCAGTAGTGTTTTAAACCATGATTAGACGATAGCTTTTTAACCAATAAGATTTCTAGCTTGTATCTTGCCATTTTATACATTTTATTATAAAATCAGCAGTATAAATCCCGGATCCTGATCATCTCAGACAGGCTGGTACCCATACTTTCATTTCAACATAAATCCTTATGAGTAAAAAAGTACAAGTGTAACCCTAACCCATCTCTAAAGGGATCATTGCGCGAACTACAGAACTTTTGTTTCGGAAGTGGCAACCATTTTTTCTTAATGCTATTGTACATTAAAAAAAAAGTCACACACAGTATCATACTTGGAGTACGTTTCTGATATTATTTTCGGCACTGGCACTCCCACTCGCTCTGCCAATCGATCTTGCTTTCTTATTCAGTCTCTCCCTTGATATTTTTCTCAGGGCCTCCCTCACTTTCTACACAAACCACCCGAGACAAGCTTAGCTCTAACCAGCTCAGAACACTGCAACACACTGGAAAAGGTAAACCACTCCCGCTCCCCACAGCAAGCAGCATGGCACTCAAAACTACAAAAGAAAATGTCCGGAAGCAGCAACGAGGAACGCAGTTTCAAACATAAATTGAAATCTTTAAATAAACTTAAAACAGGCTGCTAACAATTAAAGCTAACTATGTCCATACAATACACTCCAGTCCACAGCACAGAACACAAGTACCACCTATTGACAATCCACCAGTGGAGGAACTATTTAGCACAAAAAGAACACTTAAATTTTTAATTTTCTTAAAATATGCACACAAAGCCTATTTTATAAGCATGATAAGACACTCCAAGGTGGGCTGTAGGCTGAAATAAATTCACTTCCAGGGGCTGTAAGACCCTCTGCTTTCACAGTGGGGCCACACCAGGCTTCTGAATGTGAGTTTATCTCAGCTTAAAGCCCACACTGTCATGTCTTATTGCTTGCTTATACTCATTGTATATTTTTGCATTACTGGGTTACTTTGTATTTCTTCCAATCCTATATTCTCCTTCCCCCCAGGACACAACTGGAAATATATTGCTGCTAAATGTGCCTTTTTTGGCAAATTAGAAATCTCAAGTTCTGGTAATGTCCCTAGAAAATCTGGGCCAGCAGTCTTCTGCAAAAAAAAAAATGATTGATTGATTAGTTTTTGGTGACCAAGTAGGCTCACTGAAATAAAAGTCCCATTTTCATGGGTGACCCAGAATTAGTTACAAATAAAGAAACAAACAAAAACAAGCATTTGTCAATGCCGAATATTTGGTTACTGGTATTAGCATTGGAAATGCAGGAGTTACACAGATACAAAATAGGAATGGCAGTGACGTATTGAACTTCACGCCAACCCCACCTCTACCCTGCAGAGACGGACAGGCATTGGGGTATGCTTTTGGGTCGTCACCCATAACGTTCATGCCACTTCACCTCACCCTATCCTGCAGACACCGACAAGTGTTGAAGTGTGCCTTGAGGTGTTCAGCTTTACAGTCACCCTATTCCATAAGGACATACGCTGAAATGGGTGCAGTATAGGAGAATGGGGTGATCTCTGGGGCCGAAGAGTCCAAGGCACACCTCGATGCCCGTCACTGGCTGGGAGGTGGGGGTGGGACGGCATAAGCATTACAGTCGGCAATTCAAAGGCACACCCCTGATGCCTGTCATTCTGTACAGGGTGGGACGTTATGGTTAGAAACCCTAACGCCCCGGACATTTGTTGGTATTTGTACTACAAATGTTCAACATGGCCATTTTGTGACCCCACCTCATGAAAGCATTTGGGACCTCTTCTCATGAACAGTGGCAGTGTGATTTTGTTAATGTGTCCCGAACTTTGAGTTCCCACAGCAACCATGCCAGTCTGTGCCAGATGTATGAAAACACAGATCGGGCAGGATGTAAAGAATGACAGCTGTACCATTTATAGGGAGGTGTGAAGAGATGGCAATGTTGAAAATCTGTAGTGAAAATATTAAAAATGCTCGAACATCCGAGTATATGTGGAAACTGCACAACACATGCGCATAACACAGTCATTTATTGGAATTATTTCACCAAATTTTCAACATAGGCATTTTGTGACCTCTGCTCATGAACACTGTCACTATGATTTTCTTAATCTGTCCTGAACATTGATTTCCCACAGTGACCGCGCTATTCTGTGCCAGATGTGTAAATGCATATTTTGGGCAGGATATGAAAAATAACAGCTGTACTGTTCATAAGAAGGTGTGAAAAAATGCCAATGTTGAAAATCTGGAGTGAAAATATTACAAATGCGTGAAATTACAAGGATGCATGGAAACTGTGCAACATACACTCGTAACACAGTCATTTTATGGACTTTTGTCACTAAATTTTCAAAATAGGCATTTTAGCACCTCTGCTCATGAACAGTGTCACTGATTTTTTTAATCTGTGCCGAACACTGACTTCTAACAGCGACTGCGCTATTGTGTGCCGGAAGTGCGAAAATACATTTCGGCCAAGATGTGAAAAATGACAGCTGTACTGTTCATAAGGAGATGTGAAAAAAATGCCAATGTTGAAAATCTGGAGTGAAAATATTACAAATTTACGAAGCTATGAGCATGCGTGGAAACTGCTTAACGCATGCTCATAAAACAGTCATTTTTGGATTTTTTTCACCAAATTTGCAACATAGGCTTTTTGACAGCTCACCTCATGAACAGTGGCACTTTCGTTTCGTTAATCAGTCCCAAAAGGTGATTCCATGCAGTGACCGAGAAATCGCCTTTCGGGACTGAGTAATTCCATGACAGTGACTGAATTCATGAGGAGGGGTCCCAATGACCCCAAGTTGCAAATTTGGTGCCAAAAGTCCCAAAAATGCCTGAGATATGCACCAAAGTTGAAAAACCCCTATTTATGCCATTATACAGCTTACCGGCATTTCATCAGTTCGCGGTCGGCTTTGAAGAATGCAGACGTGTTCCTGGTCCACCGAAGATCGTCGCGCTGGGCTCCAGAGGTAAGTATGGGGTGAGTGGGGGTGTGGGGAGGTAGAGTGCGCAGTGGGTGGTTGCAGGTTGGGGAAGGGGACCCGACCGACGATGGGACTGTTTCCTTTCCTTCTGGGAGAAAAAAAAAGATGTGAGAAGGATGTTTTTTTTTTTGCAGGCTTGCTTTTGACACACTGGGGTGGATTCCCAGTGTGCCACCTACTAACTATAGGGGTGGGGGGACTTATGCCGACACGGATTGGGCCCCATTGGCAAATAACAACTGTTTGGGGGGCATGATGCGAGGAGTTGGACACCCCCCTCGGCACACAACAAATGGGGGGGCATTATGCCGACGAGGAGTGGGCTCCCCCATCAGCAAATGAACTGGGCCGGGGCATGCCGACAGGGGGACTGGGCACCCCAGTCAGTTGGCTTTCATGGGGCTCTGAGATGGTGGCATAAGTTTAAGGACATGTTACACCAGGCAAGGTACTGCCCTGCAATGACGGGTCGCTCCCTCATTGCAGTGGAATGGTTTACGCTGCAATGACAAGGCGGCCCCTCATTGCAGTGGGAAAATCGTTTCAAGTTGGTGGCACTTCTGCAAAACCAGTGACATCAGGACACTGGGCCTGCATTGGGTGAACAGTGCCAAGCCCACAAATGCAGTGCCGACGTTGGCTGCCACAGTGCAACACCTCCACAATTAATTTCTCTCCTAAGCTGCCACATAATGTTTCTTGCGCATGCGCGCAAGCAAACATAAAAAGGCTTTAAAAATATGCTGGCACAACCAAACTGGGTGTGAAAAAGGTTCTGAAAATCTTCCCCCAGGTTTTTTTTTTTTTTTTTAAATGTTTAAATGCCCTTTTCTATTAAAGAGCTAGTGGATCAGTATTGTTATCTTAAATACAAAGATGATGTGAATGGATACTAACTAACCTGTGATATATTTAATATTGCCCATATGAGTATCTGAACTGTGGTTGTTGATACTTTTATCCTTTTACTGATCACACGTATGCCAAGCTGTGGAGAAACACAAGAAACTGGAAGTGACGTCTTTGGGGGGCCTAAACCATGTTACATATTAATCTTGCGGTCTCTCAAGTGTGGAGCCATTCAGACAACTGCTAAAAACAACCACACCCAGTCCAATCATGGTCAATGGGCAATTAATAGATGAGGGATCACTCATTGCGGAGACCCTTAACAGGCACTTCACGAACCTGGATGCATACAAGACGGGACCCTCTGACAACAGGAGTGAGCCGAACGCTCAATGGCCCCCAGACCTTGACCGCCCTTAGTTTCACCTGAGGCTGGTCAGGGTAAAGGAGGTCTTGATCATCCTCAAATCCCTACACTCGGAGGATCTGGGGCCCAGGACGGATCCAAACCAGAATCCTCAAGGAGGGGGCTCCAGCTTTAGCTAAGCCCCTAACCTGACTGATAAACAGGTCTTTCATGGAGGGGTCTGTACCTGAGCTATGGAAACAGGCTCTAGTGATTCCCATACAAAAGGGAGGGTCAACAGAGCCTATAGAGAACTACAGACCTATCTCCTTGCTATGTGCCATGGCAAAAGTACAGGAGAAGCTAGTTTACTCCCAACTCCGAGAATACCTGGAAATCCACCGGGTAATCTCACCGTCACAGCACGGCTTCAGAGCCAAGCATGGGACTGATACTGCACTAACAAAATTCTTGGCAGAAGTACTGAGCAATAATGACTCAGGGGTCAGCACAGGAGCGGTCTTTATTGACCTATCCAAAGCATTCGACTTGGTAAACCACAACCTCCTACTACAAAAAATGTGCTCACTTGGACTTGACACCCATACACTAGGATGGTTCATGATTTATCTCTCCGGACGCACCCAGGGGGTCAAGTGGAAGGACAAAGTCTCCAACCTAGCACCACTCAAAGAAGGGGTACCTCAAGGGTCAATTCTCGCCCCCCTTCTCTTCACGCTGTTCATAAATGATCTGCACACACACTGCGGCGGCAGCAGTGTTTATCAGTATACCGATAGCGCGGTCATTTGCAGAGCTTCCCTAACTACAGAGCTGGAGACAGCCCTCCAAGAAGACATCCTTCAGATGGAGGGCTGGCTCACTCTGAACAAAATGGTCTTAAACACCAACAAAACGAAGGTGATGCTGTTTGGTCCTAGATCCCTGGGACCCGAGAGGTCACTGCTCCTACAACTTCAGTCCAGGGAGGGTGCAAAACTTGAGGTGGTCACCTCCACCAAATACCTTGGCCTCACCCTGGACCAAGGCTTCACACTAAAAAACCATGTAGACCAAATTACAAAAGCCATCCATGGGAAACTTGGAATCCTCTATAGACTAAAGGACCAGATTATCCCTGAAGCTAGGGTGGCTATTGCCGCTAGCGTACTCCTCCCAAAGCTCACCTACGTGGACCCGGTTCTCCAGGGTGTAGCCGCTACGAGTTAGGGAGAGGCTACAGACCTTGTACAACAAGATAGTCCACTCTGTCGCACCTGAGGACGCACCACTGCGAGGCCCAATCTAGGCTCAGGTGGCCATCTCTGGAAGCTCGCCTCATCTACCCAACCCTCTGCCTTACATTCAAGTTACTGGGTCCCACACCTCCTCCTAGCCTGAATGGTCTCGTTAGGGTGAAACCTAACTCACGGACCCTACGCTCTTCAGGCCAAACTCTCCTCGTGGTTCCCAAGACTAGGACCAAAGCCGGGTCCAGGTCCTTTGCGTACACCGCCCCTTCCATCTGGAACAACCTCCCCCTTGAGGTTTGGGAGGTAGTGTCCGTCACCAGCTTCCAGACAAAGCTCAAGGGACACCTGCTCGACAGGAGCACATGCCTTTGTTACAGGACCTGACCACGCATAGCCTGCCTGGCTGCCCTACAGACCGGACCACATATAGCTATCCGGGTAGTACAACGGACCTCCTCCAAAGGATGGGGTGCACTTATGTCCCAATATATCCCCTTTCCACTAAGTCCATAGAAGGTAACCTAGGTCCTTAGCTTCTGCTTGCCATTACCAAAGCACTCTCTAACTAATTTTGCTCCCGTTACATAAAATGTTCTCTTCATGTGCAACTTCCATGTCCTACTTGCCTGTATGTTTTCCACTACCTGCCGCCTGTAATCCTATGAAGTCTTCTATTGTAAAAACATTACTATCACCTGACTGTACTGATCTGCTACCTGTATGTAATTGTTACACCCAGGTCGCCCCTGAAAAAGGGACCTCCGGGGCCCAGTGGGCCTACCCGGTCATCAAAATTCAATAAATAAATAAATAAATGTTAGTGGTTTGTTTTATCAGTTGTTGAGTTCTGTGCTTATAACCACATCTATTGGAAAATCTCATTTTCTGCTGTTTCAAAACATTGATTGTACCTGTCTGATTATTTTACTTATGCTCAGCCTAATTACTTTTACAGTCCTAATGAATGCCAGTGGGTAACTCCTGCGGTTAGTCAGTTTGTAATGTACTAGTGTTTGCCTTTGTCTGAAATAAAATTGTATTTATATTGATTAACTGATTGACTGATTTCCATTTGTGCATGGCTGTGTTTTATTTGTTCCACTCCACCCGCTCACCCATCTGTACACTCCCTTACCCGATGGCCATCTAGGTAGTACAGTAGTTGCACAGAGGCTTCATTTCAGCTAAATTTTTTACATAATAGCCTGCCTCTATCTTTCTCCCCTTATTTCATCTTTCAGGTTTATTTCTGTCTGCTGCCATTCCGTTCTCCTGCTCCTGCCCGCTAACCCAACTGCACACTTCATTGTGCCCATTACCTGATAATCATAGGCTGTAGTTTAACTGAATTCTGCTGTGCCAAAACCTAGCTGCCACTCCGTTCTCCTGTCCACCCGCTCTGACCGTTGCCACTTCATTCTCCTGTCTGCCCACTCTGACTGGTGCCGCTCCATTCTCCTGCACACTAGTTTATTTGTAGTACAACACCACCGTGGAGCAAAAGACAAAACATAAATCTGAGAAAGGCAGCAGTATTCAAAACTACATACCAATGTTTGCATTCCAAAGGACAGTGGTACAGTACCCCCCCCCAATCGCCAATATCATTCTGACCCTAGGCAATGTGAAACACCAGACACTGCCCAAGAAACAATATGCGGAGTTTGCTGACAACATATCAGAAGTGATAGTATGGGTTGGATCGGGGTAGAGAGGTTAACATAGCATTTACAACACTGGGTTAAGATATTAAAAGCACAATCCTCCTTCAGCATAAAGGCAGTAAACAATGCTACACTGACTGCAGTTTGCCTCTGCCTCTCTAGAATAAGCTTTGTGACTGGAAGTTCGTTCTGTGAAGAAAATACAAAATATGACACTCACAGACAACTATTAAAATCAGTTTATTGAAAGTGCACATGTACAAATGTGAGACCACTGACACACAGACAGAAATCCCTTGGCATGCAAAGAAATTTCTTGTAAGATCAGACCACTGATTTATGGTAGTGCCCCCCACACATTCAGTCGAAGCTCAGCCATGCACGCACTGACCATTTGTGAAGGAAGTAGAGTGAGTGGACTATCACAAATGAAATGCAAAAACACAAACTGCAGGAAATCTACATTTTGTGGAATTTCAAATGAATACCGAACAGCTCGAACACGTTACTCCAATTATAAAAATAACACAGTAAGCACTCAGTACACAAGTTCTTTAACAAAAACCAAAACAAGAACTGGGGTTACAACTTCCACATTTTAGAAATCTTCATGAATGTCTGCTTTTTTAAAACCTACTCCAGATGCAGTTTGACTAGAAAAAAGCACACAAAAGTAGGTTTTGCCCTTGGATGGACTGCTCTGCCAGAATTTCTGTTTAGCCTAAACATTTCACAGCTACTTCAACAAAATCTCAAAATTGCAAACACTCAAAATGCCAATGGGCACTAAAGATATATAGCACTGATTTGGTACAGTACTACATTTTCAGCAAAGGCTACATCACCAAATAACTACAGATCCAGAAGCAAATGGTTTCAAACCTTGTATTGGACAAATATAGATGATACAAAAAGAAAACATCTAAGCTTTCGGACCAACCTAGTCCTTCCTCTGAGACTTATGACAATTGTTCAGAGAGTCACATTCTATTAACACCCAGATCATACATAAAAAAAAAATAAAGAAAAATTCTCACTGGCCAAAAGTACCCACTTCAAAACTCACAATTTTAAACAGAATGAATAGATTTCCATCAGCTTGCTATTACTGAGAGTCTTTTCAAGGACATCCATTAGATAAGCTGGACACTCAAGAAGGCAGGGCCTCTAACTGAAATAATTAATGAATGAGTGTGTTAGAAGAATATATTAAAAATTAAAAGCAAGACCCTTAAATTAATACCACAAATGTCCAAGTTAAAACTTGATAGTGCTATATGATTAAAAACTGTACAACAGAAATGTATGTATGGAAATAAGAGGGGACTAAAAAAAATGTACCTAGTATGAGCAACCGTTTAAAACACTCATACAGAATTAAATTTATCTAGCAATATTTTCTAAACTATACACTCAACCAGTTAACACAATCCATAAACATTAAAACCTACAGTGCTGTAACAATATTTTCTACAATAGCCATTGTCAGTATTATTGCCAAATAAAAAAATTAATATCTCAAGGACCACCTAGAAAATGAGTTCATACTAGGTACATTTTGTTATCAAGTTTTAACTTGGACATTTGCGGTATTAAATCTAAGGGTCTTGCTTTTAATTTTGAATGTATTCTCCTAGCACACTCATTCATTAATAATTTCAGTGAGAATTTTTCCTTTTTTTTTTAATTTTTTTTTATGTATGATCTGGGTGTTAATAGAATGTGACTCTCTGAACAACTGTCATAAGTCTCCGAGGAAGGACTAGGTTGGTCCGAAAGCTTAGACATTGTTTTCTTTTTGTGACATCTATGTTGGTCCAATAAAAGGTATCAAACCATTTACTTCTGGATTTTTTCTTACAAGGACCAATACGGCAACTAATCTATTTCTGTATGTCAAATAACTGCAGCTGATTTTAGCAAAACTACAATGTTAATGTCTATGGGATAGCACTGCATTAGTGAGAACAAAAGTGGAATTACAGTGGCACTACTTCTTGTGAAAGTATAAAGATATTATGGGGCAGAATTCACTTTTGTAGTATCAGAGCTGACCTATTACAACAGTTCTGCACAGCATCCAAGTCTAAAACTGTATTAATACTGTACATGTAGATTCATCCTTTCTTCTAAGATCCAGAGCTCCTGACATGGAAGTCAGAAGTCAAATCTCTTACCTGTGGATAACACAAGTCATTTCAAACAACTTCTGACAAACTAAAAGATTATGATTTCTGCAATTTACAGTACATAATTCCTGTTGATGCACCTGAGGGACTTACAGTGCTTATTTAGTGTAACTACACTAGTTTTAATGACCAGGATTCACAAATTAACTATGTATGTTGAAAAAAAAAGTTGTCAAACCTTCACAGCTGCAGTCGGATAAGCTGTCTATTTGAGAATCGGATAAGGGCTCTGCAGGACCAATCAGTTCAGATCCATCATGTAGTTCTCCACCCTGGAATAAAGTGTAAGCATTTTGTGAAATATCAAACTGGAGGGAGGGAGGAAGGAAGGAAGGAAGGAATTGGATCTTAGATGCAAGTGGCTTGGAAACCAGGCTTAAAATGCACAGTGGTAGGGAGCCAAAACATGAAGTACAATACTTCATACTGGAGTTCATACTGGATGGATAAGAAAATCAGAAGGCATAGCCCATATAGATACTGATAGCTTCATAATCACTGCTGCGGTCTGCAATGCACCAGCGATTTGTTTGTGTTTCAAACTTTGCTTCCATACCACCTGCAGCTAAAGACCCTTGCACAATAATCTGATCACCAAAACTGTAACTCCCTAATCATATCCCCCTTCCCCCGTTTGATTACAGTACTGTAAATAGAGTCTCATTCATTAGGCACCACTGGAAATACACACTGCTGTCTAATATGAATATTCAACAATTTGTTAAAAAGATAACCGAATAAAGAATATTTCTTTTCTCCCCAAGGAATGTAAAACTAATCTTAAAAGAGGATTATGTCCTGTTCTAGCGTAATGCACTGTACAGTCGTTTCCCAAACTCATCTATTAAGCCTCTCAACCAGAGATTGTCAATAAAAATGAAGAGATCCAGCACAATTTAATTTATAGATACTAATACCCAAAATGTCTTTCTTCCTTATCTGGGCAGAACATCAACTTGATGTACATAATAATCTTTTTTTAGAAAAATACTTTCCTTCATAGTACTAGCACATAACTCTGGACAGGACATTGACCAAGCATGTTAAAATACATAAGAGATGATTAAAACAATGTACTGTAAAATTTCATTTCTGAATAAACAGGTGGACAATGCTATTGTTTCAACTGCCACAAGCAGATGAAATTTCAGTTTAAGGCAAAAGGAAGACCAGATGCCCAGCTGGGGTATGAGTAAATGAGCCAGAACAGAGGTACTGATCTCACAGGTGGTTTAATCAGAGATCTGGTGTCACAGGTGAAATGCTTTAAAGGGTAACAAGACTAACGGATAGGTGTCTGGAGGAAGCCACAGAAACATTTATTTATTTATTGAATTTTGGTAACCGAGTGAACCTACTGGAAATACAGGTTACTCACCTGTAACATGAGTTCTAGGAGTGGTATATGTTGTTCATCCACACTTATTGGCAGGTTCCTTGTCACTTTAAATGTTGCCAGAAGGTCTTCAAGCTGGCTCCTCCCACCCAACCGGGTGGTAAAAGCCTCGGCTCCGCCCCATGATGCCAGATCTAGCCCGATGGAAACCAGGTTGCACGTTGAAGCCGGGGAGGTCGGGCGGGTCGTGTGGATGAACAACATATACCACAGCTAGAACTCCTATTACAGGTGAGTAACCTGTATTTCTAGAGACGTGGATATGTTCTTCAATCCACACTTACTGGCAGACTCCTGGCAGTTCTCCGGGAGGAGGGAGGCAAGGCGCACACCCCCTACTTAGGGAATAAGGACTGGAGAACTGAGGTCCGAAAACCAGCATCCCGGCGTGACTCGAGGTCAATGTGGTAATGGGAAATAAAGGTGCGTCCTGACTTTCAGGCAGCAGCCCTGCAGATTTCCTGAATAGGGACATCCCTAGAAGCAGCCACCGAAGCAGCGGTATGGCGGGTAGAATCAGCTCTTATCCCTTTGGGAGGCTCCACGCCCGCCAAGTTGTAGAAGAGATCTATGCAGGAAGTGACCCACCTGCCCATCATCTGCTTGGCTGCAGGTCTGCCAGGTGCAGCTTCAGCGTAGGTGACAAACAGCTGGCAAACCTCTCCCCGAACTTCAGTCGTCTGCTCCTTCTAATAAAAGTGCTCTTTTAGGGTCCAAAGTATGGAGCCTATATTCGGCCTCAGAGGTCTGACTGGGGTAGAACACTGGCAGAGTCAACACCTCGTTAAGGTGAATCTCCGACACCACCTTCAGAAGGAATTTCAGGTGGGGGTGCAGGACAACCTTGTCCCTATGGAAGACCAGATAAAGAGACTCGATGGAAAGCACCTGGAGCTCTCCCATCCTTCTGGCTGACATAATAGCCACCAAGAAAGTGGTCTTCCATGACAGGTGAGAGAGGTCAAACCTGTGCATCAGTTCGAATGGCTTGCCCATGAGCTTAGCCAATACCAGCAGTAGATCCCACGGAGGTGGAGGTTCTCGCACCAGAGGAGATATGTGATCAAGGCCTTTGAAAAAACGCCTACCACCTTCTCCTGCTTACAGACTGCTTGGGTCGTCTGCCGCCTGGTAAGCAGAGATGGCTTCAGGTGCACCTTAAGGTCGTTGACCGAAGCCCTAGCTGAGAAAGGGACTACAGGGTAGTCCAAAATGCTAGCCAAGGAACAGGAAGAAGGGTCCAACCCCTTGTCCTGACACCAAATGGAGAATCTCTTCCATTTGAAGGCATAGCATTTTCTGGTTGACTCCTTACGGGACGCCAACGATGTTGAGGACCTCGTCGGAAAGACTCAAGGCCTGGAACTCTAGCCGCTCAGGAACCAGGCCGTCAGGCGGAGGGATTGAAGGTCCGGATGGAGTACCTTCCTCTTGTTGACTGAGATGAGGTCTGGGCGGGCTGGAAGCCGCCTCAGGAGCCTGGAGCTGAGGCTGAGGAGATCTGGATACCAGAATTGGCGGGGCCAGTCTGGGGGCTGCCAGAATCACCTGCGCCTTGTCCCTCTTCACCTTGAGAAGCACCTTGTGGATCAAGGGAAATGGAGGGAAGGCATCCCCCTGCAGCAAGCCCTGATGAAGGGGGCCGGCGTGAAACAGCCTCAGCTTCGCATTCTCCCTGGAGGTGAACAGGTCCACCTGAGGGGTGCTTCAGAGTGAGAACAGATCTTGTACTACCTCCGGCAGGAGAGACCACTCGTGAGATGCAGCGTCTATCCAGCTGAGGGCATCGGTCAGACTGTTGGAGGCTCCTGCCACATGAATGGCTAGGAGATCCACCTCCAGGCTGATCATGACAGACCAAATGCAGAGAGCTTCCTTGCACAGGGGCAAGAAGTGCATCCCGCCCTGTCGGTTGAGGTAGTACATGGTCGTGGTGTTGTCCATTTGGACCTGGACCACTTGACCCCGTACAAATGGAGCGAAGGCAGTGAGGGTTAGTTGGACCACTCGAAGCTCCAGCAGCTTGATGTGGCATCGAGACTCCTGAGAGGACCAGAAGCCGTGGACTCTGAGCTCCCCCAGATGGGCACCCCAACCCATCAGAGAGGCATTGGTCGTCAGAGTGACCGTCGGCTCAGGGCAGACAAATGGGATACCCTCCTGCAGATGAGCTGGAACGAACCACCACTGTAGGCCGACCCACATCTCCTAGGTCACCGCCACTGGCTGGTCCAGAGGACCGGAGCACTGTGACCATTGGCGGGCCAGCCCCCACTGTAGGGGACACATATGCCAGTGGGCCCAATAGACCACACTGGTGCAGGCCGCCATGAGGCCCAGGAGGCGCAGAAAGTCCCGGGCAAGGCGCAATTGCCCAACCAGAAATGATTGGGCAAAGGAGGAAAGGACCTCGGCCCTGTCCGCTGGGAGCCAGGCTCTGGCTCGAAGAGAGTCGAGTTCTGCCCCGATGAACTGAATCACCTCCGATGGCACAAGTTCCGACTTGGTCTCGTTGATGAGGAGGCCAATCTGAGAGCAGATCTGGAGGGCCAGATACCTGGATCGCTCCACCTCCAGCCTGGATGGTGCTGCAATCAGCCAGTCATCCAGGTAAGGGTACACCTGGACCCCTCGGCGCCGAAGAAATGCTGTCACCACTGCCATGCATTTGTTGAAGACCCTGGGAGCTGAAGAGAGGCAGAAGGGCATGGCCCGGAACTCATAAAGAGATCCCTCTGCTCTAAAGCGGAGGAATCGCTGAGGAGACGGATGGATTGGGACATGAAAGAGCATGTCCTGAAGGTCCAGAGAACAAAACCACATGCCTAGTTCCAAGGATGGAATGATCTGAGCCAGAGTGACCACCCTGAAGGTGCGCTGCCTTAGGAACTTATTCAGGTCATGTAGGTCAAGAATGGGGCACCAGCCCCCCGTCCGTTTTGGGACCACGAAGTACCTGGACACAAACCCTGGGTCTGGAGGAGGATCCGCCACCTCGCTGATCACCTCTTTCTGGAGGAGCAAGGCAATGTCAGCTCAACGAGCTGACAGAGAGGCTGCAGACCCTGTTGCTTCCCGTGGGGTGACGGCTCGATAGGGCGGGAACTGCTCGAATTCCAGAGGCAGACCACTGCCCACCACTTCTAGCACCCAGCGGTCTGTGGTGATAGCGGACCAGGCGGAAAGGAAGTGGTGAAGCCGTCCCCCCATGGGAGGGGGAACCCGGGGAGGAGTGACAAGGTTGGGGGTGACACCCCTCAACCAGTCACTAGGCAGGCTTGGAGGAAGGGCACGCTGAGGGACCTCCTGGACCCTTGCCTCCAGGCTTCCTACCGGAGGAAGCAGCAGACTTGGCCTTAAGGTGCCAAGTGTGTGCCTGCTGGCCCTGGTGCTGGTGCTGCTGGGCCGGACGTGCCACAGGGGCGGAAGGGCGAAAGGGCTTACACTGCTGCTGGCAGCCTTTGTCCATCTGGGCAGACGTGACCGAGTCCAAGGTAGCATTGGACTTCTCGATCCCCTGGAGATGGCCTTCCACCCCCGGCCTGAACAAGTCAGTGCCCAGGAACGGAACGTCTGCCAGCCTGTGCTGGGTGTCTGCCATGAAGGTGGAGATCCACGGCCAAGCTCTGCAGTGCATGGCCAATGCAGCCACTACTGATCAGGCACAAGAATCACCAATGTCCAACGAAGTTTGGAGCTCTTGTTTTGCCACCACCCTTCCCTGATCCCGCACCTGCTTGACCGTCGTCTGAAGGTCAGCCGGGAGATGAGAAATCACCTCATCCAGGGAGCCCATGAAGGCGTGTGAGAAATGTGCCATCAGAGATGCCGAGCTAGCCTGACGAAGGCCTAGGAAGAAAGCAGCATAAACCTTCCGCCCCAAGTAATCCAGCTTCTTGAATTCCTTATCGAGTGGTTTGTCCACGTCTCAAGCGTTCCCGGAATGCCGGAAAACACTGTCGGTCACTAACCCCACCGCAGAGGGGTGCTCCGAGAAACCAGAGAGTGAGCCGGTAGGGACTGCGTACTTTCGGGCCATCCTGGCCGAAGGTGCAGGACAAGATGCTGGCCGCTGCCACAACTCCAGGGCCAGGCCAACAATGGCTTCGGCCACAGGAAAGGCCTCCGTAGGGGAATCCCCCCAGTCTAGTATCTCCATGAGGAGATACTTGGCCCCTTTTGAAACGGGTTCAAGCTGCATCCTGGTGGACTCCGAGATGAGCCGAAGCAAACCTAAAAATGAGGATGGGCTCTTGTCCACCGACTGACTCCCCCCTGCAGACTCCAGGTCAAGCGGCCTGAAGAACAGGGAGGAGTCGTCGTCAGACTCCGAGGAGTCTGCAAACACCTGCCGGGCACCTGAGCCACCCTCCACCTGCCAAGGTCGATCAGGAGTGAGAGCGACAGACAACCTGTGGGGCAAGCCCTGACCCGACCGAGAATCCTTGGTCGGGGCCCCAGTTTTCAGTTGTGGAGGCGGGGGTTCCACCACAATGGGCAGAGCAGCCGGCTTTGGCCAAACAACCAGTGCCAGAATCGGCTCCTCGACCACTAAGAGGGGGTTGTTTCGGCCACTCCGGTGACAGCCACATAATGGCCGGAGAAGGCGACGGAGTCGGCTTATTCCCGGACAATAAGAGCTGCTGCCACATTAAATCCTCGTAGCACTGACGCAACTTGCGCCAGAGCCTATCCTCCAAAGAGGACAACGAGGATGAGTGGTGACACCGCTTTCCACGATACCGAAACCGCCGACGTCGGCGGGACCGGCTGGACCTGGAAGAGGACCGAGACCGACACCTTAGGGGTTTCCGAGGGTGGGTCAGAGAGGGAACTGGGGAAACCCGTCCTTCCTTCAATTCAGGGACCTTAACCAGGGACTCTGGCACAGGAAGCACAGGCAAGTACTCGGTAATCATTAGGGGAACCGGTGAAGTAGGGTTGTCGGCATCACCAGTCAACAAACCGTCCGACGGGTCGAGAAAATTCTCGACCGCGTTGACGGTTGTCTTGACCTGCTGACCTGACGGGGCCACCGTGAAGCCAGCGGCCTTAGCCAAAACCTTGACCAAAGTCGAAAGTCAAAGGTCCGGAGAAGGGAATCTCTCTCCCGCTTCCACGAACGTCGACGGTGGGACTTACCTTTTGAGTCCTTCTTCTTGGACCGACTGGAATGTCCCAATGGCCCTTCTCCCTTGGTGGAGCGGGACTGGCAAAGCTCCTTAAACAAAACTGCACAGGAGGAGCCCAAAGAGAGAGGGATAAATGCCACAGCCGAGGAGGAAGAAGAAGCGGCCTGGGCCACCTCCTCCTCGAGGGCAATCATCTGCTCCAACTGGTCCACAGAGCTCGCCACTGCGGACACCGCCCAACGGGCCTCCTTCGACTTGACCGGCAGATACCATTTTTCAGGGCACCCAAGAAGAAGTCCAGCAGCGCAGTCTTCCAAGACCGAAGCCGAGAAGGAGCTGCACAATTCGTAAGCCTGCGAATCATGACTAAGCCCCAGGCAGTAGACACACGTGGAGTGCGGATCGGTCCGGGACATCTTCTGCCCACAAGGGCACCAACGAAAGCCGGGAGTCGATTTGTCCATCGCAGCCACGAGGGAAGACAAAGACCGAAGTCTTGTAAACTTTAAAATTAGTTTCGGATTAACTGAAGAGTTTGGATCCAGGCCTAAAACGCAGAGCGCTAAGGAGAGAACATGAGCTTCCAAGCGGTAAGGAAGATCTGGAGTCATGGGGCAGAGCCAAGGGTTTTACCACCCGGGTGAGTGGGAGGAGCCAGCCTGAAGACCTTCCGGCAATATTTAAAGTGGCAAGGAACCTACCAATAAGTGTGGATTGAACAACATATCCACGTCCCTAGAACCAGAGGTTCCTTTTTCAGGGGCGACCAGGAGTTAATTACAAGCATGAACTCATACGAGGATACAATACTTCATACAGCATGGGTTTACAATACAGATGACTTACAGAGGATGGAGATAATGTGAACATTTTACACTGCAAGATTAGTTAACTGACTAGTACCACATGACACCAAATAACTGGAGGGGGCATAACACAATACTTAGCATACAGTGCATCGAAGAACTGCAGGGCTCAGTGCAAAAAGGTAAAAAAGGGGATATGAATTAAAGAGAGCAAGTGCAATGCGAGCTGCCAAGTAGAAAGGTTTTTAACCTTTTCTTGAAGCACTCAAGCGAGGAGGAATTTTGAAGCTGAAGAGGCAGGGAGTTCTAGAGAGATGGGGCAGAATACGTGTAAGACCTCATCCCTAAATTTGTTTCTACTCTGGGCACTTCGAGCAGTTTACAGCTAGAGACCCGAAGGAGATGCCTTTCAGGCTTGTCAATATGCCAGAGAGGTTAGGTGGGGTAGAATGTGAGATAAAGTTATAGGCTAGGCATAACAAGGGGTACATCATCTGCCCCTCCAGGGAGGGCCAGCTCAGGGAGGATAGGACCTCGGAGTGATGCTTTCTGGGAGGGGCCCCAGCTGCAAAGTGGCAAATTTTATTGTAAAGAACCTTAAGCCTACTAGTCTCAGAGCTCTTCAGGGACTGGAGCACATGGGCACCGTAGAGTAGGGCGGGGAGCAGAACACAATTTGCAATGGTGACTCCAGACTCCAGAATGAGGGCACGACCCAGGTGATATAATAGTCCAATTTTTTTGGTGTAATGTCCTACTAACCTAATAAACCTGGGGTTTTAAGGTGAGGTCCTGGTCTATGAGGACCCCAGGTATTTTATTTTGTCCATCACTTTAATTTGTGCACCAGTATAGGTGGCAAACAAGAGCTGGTGCTGTCTGGCCAGGCCAAGGTGCTTGGGGCCAAAGAGTATTGCCTTGGTTTTAGCAGTATTGAGGACAAGACTGTTTTCAAGGAACCAGTTTTCCAGTATGGCAAAATCAGAGGCAAGCTGGGAATTTATGAGCTTTACATTGGCACAATTTTGGTAGAGAACTGCATCATCCACATATAAAAGTAGGTTCACTCCCCCACAATGGTTTTAAACTAAAATTAGGGTAGATGGCCCATTTATTTCTTTAGTTGCAATTTCTGACCAATAAAGAGCTGTGATAACTCATTTTCAGGTGTGTTCTGGAGGGTAGGTTACATACACCTGTTTTACGGACAGTGGAAATGTTGGCCAGGATAACAGTAAAAATACTATACTCTTACCATATTGTCACGGAATTGCTACTTCCCATCTGTACAGTCACCAAAGATGTGCAAAAGGGATATTGATATAACGTCCCATCCAAAGGACCACACCTCATTAGTGCAGTACCCCCATGGCCACCCACTTATATGTTACGCAGCCTGTCTTGGATGGGGTATGGCTGGAGATGGTGAAGAAAGCTCTGAGAGTAGTTATTTATGAGAAGCTGTCCTTTTCATTTTTCATGAACAAAAAAATGAGTGCGCAGCCACAGACAGAATGCAGCCAGCCTCCCAGGAAGAACTTCACTGCATCTAATGCAGAACAAACCAGCGAGACTTCTGACTACCCCCTCTAGACCCTAGTTAGCATAAAAATAAGAACAGAATAAATAAAAAAAGACAGAGAGAGACAGATAGAAAAACATTTCTAAAAATCAAGGCACAGTAAATAAACAGTAATGAAGCAAACACTTAGAATTAAGTTGCAACTGTGCCTGACTGCAGGCACTTCCAGGTTCTCCCTATGTAGCGTGACCCCTGCGGGAGTCCACGAGCATGGCAGAGGCATGTGTCTGCCATGTCAGCCGGGGCATACAGGGTGACAGGCCAGGACACCAGCATCGCCAAGATAGGAGTTAACATGGAAATGGGGGGAAATATTGTGGAAGAGGGTAGAATGGCTAAATGCTGAACTTGCAATATGTAAGGGGCAGCACATCAGGCTGCAGTAAATGTAACTATATAAGACAACCTGAGGGGGAAACTGAGTCTATGAGAAAAATTTGAACATCAAAATCAGATAAGGGAGATGGAACAGTTTCTCAGATACACTCAGTTACTACTGCAAGAAGACAGGAGGTTACAGGAGGGACAGACAAAGGCCAAAGCAGTCGACAAAACACAAATGTGGTTACAAGGGATAAAAGGAAGAGAAACTTGGGGAAGACTTTTATGATGGAGCTGAGAAGCAATCAAGGACTGGTGTCTGGTGAAAGGGGGAGCGAGAAGGAGTAACGAGGAAATAAACTAGATAGTAACAGCTAATAGATTTGAGGTTATGGACACAAATGAACATTCAGGTGGAAGTAAAAGATCCCATGGCACTTATCGATAAAGAATAGGGGAGTTTCCACAGTGTCATGGCCAACATTCCCCATCAATAAAACAGGTCCATGTAAACCATCCCCAAAACACACCTGGAAACAAGCTATCACAGCTTCGTGTGACTTTCCCGCTCAAAAATTGTAAACAAATAACTGAAGCTGAAATAAAGGCAGGAAGGTGCTGATGTGGCCCAAGTTCCTAAGAGGCTAGCAGCCACAAGGAAAAGACCAGTTTCATAAGAACCTACCATAACGGTAGATCTTTGAGAGAATCTCCCTCTATTAGGCCCCACCTTTGGAACTATGAGCAGTCAGCGTCAGGACCACTCAGGAACTTTCTGATTGCCGGGAATCACTTACAATGATGTGCAGTGTCTGCGCATACATAATGTGGGTGGCCCCATCTTTCCTCAGTTCCCTGCTGGAGATTAGCCTCAGAGGACCTTCAGCCATGAGGAATCAGCAGATGAGACCAGCACCAGGCATACAAGGAGAGGCATGGAGCTGGAGATAGGATGCAGGGAATAAGGTTTTTAGGCACAGCATCTGATATGACCTTCACTGAAATCAAAAGGGGAGAATGAGGGAGGGTACAGCACGACCTAATGGAGGAGATGCACTCAAAGATCTACAGTTATGGTAAGTTCTTACACAACTGTTCTATCTTCATCAAGGATATCTTCTCCGTTAGGCCACACCTTTGGAAGACTCTCAAGCAGTACAAAGCAGCAGGAAGGATGGCACAGTCTGATATGTAATCAGGGCAGAAGGCCTTGCAGTACATCAATCCCCAAACAAGCACCTCTATGAGAGACGATGTCCAGACTGTAATGTTTAGTGAAAGTGAAAGTGAGAACAGTATTCCACGTGGCTACAGCACATATGTCAGAAGCAGAGACATTTTTGAAATAAGCAACAGAAGTAGCCATACCCCTTGTGGTTGGCCACGAACAACACCAGGAAGTTTCTTATTGTACTTCCTATAACTGAACGTAATATAATGTGCCAGCCATTTGGACAGGCATTGCTTAGACAAAGGAACACCCTCTTTCCTGGGGCGAATGAAACAAAAAGCTAAATAAAAGTAAAATAACAAAACAGCAATGGCTTAGTTGACAGCATTTCCTTTAGAAGGTCCAACAACGATGGTCGATGGTGGAAGAAAGAACTGAGGAGTGATGGGGCCACCCACATTATATACATGTAGACGCTGCATGTCATTGTGGCAGGGGGGGTCCCAGCTAGCAAAAAGTTCCTGAGTGGTCCTGACATGACTTATGGTTCCAAAGGTGTGGCTCAATGGAGGAGATATCATCAATGAAAATCCATAGTTTCTGAGAGTGACAACAGCTCATGTGGAAATAATGCCAACAGACAGGGGAACAGAAGAAAAAATTACTCACCTTAGTAATGTTGTTTCTTCTAATGGAGTCTTGCTGTATTCTGACAATAGCAGCGAGTCCCAACCTTCGAACTGCCCCGGAGATGAAAGAGTTAGCTTTCCATGCCAGGCATGGAACGCTGAGCTCAAGCTCGGTTGAGACTCTGTCTATTGCTGTTTGAACTCAAACCGTCAGATCTTTACGAGCTAAACTCACTGAGGTCCTGTGTGGAAGCTGTAAACCTACACTAGCCAACTGGCTACTAAATATAATAACAGATTTTTTGGTCCCAAAACAAAGACTCAAGTCAGGAAACCCAAAAAATGAAATAAACACAACACCCACTCACCCAAAGAAAAGAGGGTGATAATAAAAAAGGTGGGGCACCTCCTGAGTGCCAACACTGCTACTGCCCACCCACATCCCAAAAACAAAGGTTCTGAGAGGGGAAGGCGGGGGAGGTCAGAATACAGCAAGACTCCATTAGAAGAAACAACATTACTAAGGTGAGTAACTTTTTCTTCAAACAACATGAAGTCTTGCTGTATTCTGACAATAGCAGACTACCAAGCAGTACCTTCATGGAGGAGGGACAGAACCTACTTAGGAAATAGGCTGTGAAGCACAGCTGTGCCAAACCGAGCATCATTCCTAACCTGGATATCTAGAGAGTAATGCTTGGTAAAAGTGTGAACAGTTTTCCAGGTAGCTGCTTGACATATCTCTAAGATAGGAATATCCCTGGCAGCAGCCATGGAAGCAGCTGTACCTCTGGTAGAGTGTGCCTTCAGGCCGAAGGGTGGAATCTTGCCTAGTTTTTTATAGCAAAATTGAATGCAAGAGACAATCCACCTGGCAATGGATCTTTTAGTGGCAGGTTTTCCTTTACCAACCTCATCATAAGTGAGGAACAGTTAGAGGGAGTCAAACCTGTGACCCTTGGTACATTCTATGTAGTAGCTAAGGGCTATTTTCACATCCAAACTGTGCAACCTCCCCTCACCAGAGGAGGAATGGTCAGTGAAGTACACAGGAAGAGAAACATATTGGTTAAGGTGGAAGTCTGAAACCACCTTAGGTAAAAACTTCCTGTTAGTCCTGAGGACCACCTTATCTCTATGGAAAGAGATAAAATCAGACTCCACTGACAGGGCTTGCAACTCGCTTATGCGCCTGACAGAAGTGATGGCCACCAGGAACACAGTTTTCCAAGTCAAGTACTTAAGCTCTGCTGAGGACAAAGGCTCAAAAGGGGGTTGCATAAACTGAGCAATGCAAACATTAAGGTCCCAAGCAGGGGCAGGGTCCCTGAATGGCGGATTGGTATGAAGCAATCCCTTGAAAAACTTGGAGAATACAGGGTGAGCTGAAAGAGAAGAGGGCTTACCTGCTGAAAGAAAAGCAGAGACAGCTGCCAGATGCACCCTTAGTGTAGCTGGTTTGAGTCCCAAGCTATTCAGATGGACCATATAGTCAAGGACTGTGGGCAGTTCAGCAAACTCTGGGGAAATATGCTTCCCAGAGCACCATATGGAGAATTTTTTCCATTTGGAATTATAAGTAGTTCTGGTGGAAGGCTTCCTAGAAGCCTTTAGGATATCCATAACACCTTGAGAGAGGTGTAAATCAGCAAACTCTAACTCTTCAAGAGCCAGGCCTTGAGATTGAGAGATTTGAGATTCAGGTACCAAACCCTCCCCTGAGCACAGGTTAACAGGTTGTAATTCCTGGGAAGAGACAGGGGAAGGTGGACTGCTAAGGACAACAGGAGAGGGTACCAGGGCTGTCTGGCTATGTCTGGAGCAATCAGAATCACCTTGCAGGGTTGAGACCTGATTTTGACTAGCACCTTGAACAGGAGAGGGAAGGGGGGAAAAGCATACAGGAACTTCCCTTCCCAACTGAGAACCAGGGCATCCAGGGGGTCTGAGCCCAACACTGGGGGCCTGCAGCAAAAAAGGGGAAGTTGGTGATTGTCTGGGGCTGCAAAAAGATCTATCTGTGGGGTGCCCCATTTGGAGAAGATCACCTCCAAAACCAGGGGATCCAGTGACCATTCACGATGGCCCTGAGATATCCTGCTGAGAGCATCTGCCAGGACATTGTCCTTGCCTGGGAGGTGTACAGCTGTAAGGGAGGTGTTCAGAGAATAGGCCAGAGACCACAACTTCATTGCTTCTGTGCACAAGGCCAAATACTGAGTGCCCCCTTGCTTGTTGATATACCACATTGTGGTGGTATTGTCTGTCCTGATCTGAACTTTGTTCTGAACAGACTTGGAAAAAGCTTGAAGTGCTAGAAACACCGCTCTGAGTTCCAACAGATTGATGTGAAGCAGAGATTCCTGAGGGGACCACAACCCTTGGGTGGTCAGGTCTCCCAAGTGGGCCCCCCACCCCAAGAGGGAGGCATCTGTAGTAAGGATTAAAGAGTGAGACTAAGTGACAAAGGGAACTCCCTGTCTTAGATTGTCCTGATTCTGCCACCACTGCAAGGCCTGGATCAGGGTTCGAGTCACTGGTATCAGTTTGGTCAGAGGGTCCTTTTTCTGAGACCAAAAGGCTCTCAAATGGAACTGAAGGTCCCTCATCTGAAATCTTGCTCCCTGAACCACTGCTGTAGAAGCAGCCATGTGCCCCAGGAGCTGCAGAAAATGCCTTGCTGGTCGAGACACCTGTAGGGTGAATGAAGAGGCCAGTGGGATAAGGGTCCTTGCCCTGTCCAGGGAAAGAAAGGCTCTCGCCTTTTCTGTATCTAGCTCTGTGCCTATGAAGGTGAGGAGCCGAACAGGCTCTAGAACTTACTTTGAAAGATTCAGAAGGAAACCTAGAGAGGTGAGCAGTTGCTGAGTTATCTGTAGGTGTAACTTGACTTGGTCTGGGGACTGGCCCACTATGAGCCAGTCGTCCAAATATGAGAAGATGGCAATCCTTTGCCTTCTTAGGGAAGCAACTACTACTGCCAGGCATTTTGTGAACACCCGTGGAGCAGAGGTTAGGCCGAAGGGCATTGCTCTGAATTGGTAGTGGCCTGAGGGCAGCTCAAACCTGAGGTATTTTCGATGGGAGCTTCTGATGAGAATATGGAAATAGGCATCCTTGAGGTCCAGGGAGACTAGCCAGTCCCTGGCCTTAGAGAGGGTAGAATTATTCCCAGAGTCACCATTTTGAACTTTGGCTTTAAAAGGTGCTTGTTTAAATACCTGAGATCCAGGATGGGCTGCCATTCTCCTGTCTTTTTGGGAGTGAGGAAGTACCTGGAGTACAATCCTTTCCCTTGGTGCAGGGGTGCAACCCTTTCTACAGCTCTGAGAGCCAAGAGGGAAGAGACCTCTAACTCTAGGGCAAGTGCCTCTGAAGGATTTGCAGGTGGAAAGGATCTGGTTCTCATCTTTGGAAATTTTTTGAAGCTGAGAACCAGTCCCTGGCTTACTACTTCCAGGACCCATTTGTCTGATGTTAAAGACTTCCAGTCCTGGACAAAGTAAGCCAGCCTGCCCCTACAGGTGGTGGAGAATCAGCCCTGGCAACCCCATCAGGGTGCCTGTTTGGCAGGGGTTTAGGCTGAGGGTGGAAGCAGGTCTGCTTGCACCTTCTGCCTCTCCTCTAAAGAACCCTCTGAGCATAGGCAGAAGAGGAGGCCTGGCTTGGTAGAAAGGCCTATGAAAGGCCTGCCCCTGGGATGCTGCCTCTGAGGAGTGGCTTGCCTTTCCTTGGCCTGAGCACTCCTATAGGTGGTCCTGTATTCATCCATTTTCTTCATGTAGTTCTCTGTTTGCTCCCCAAACAGAGAATTACCCACAACAGGAAAATCCATGGCCTTAGTCTGGGTATCCTGAGACAGGCTAGTACATCTGAGCCAAGCCATCCTACGAAGGGCCACAGATGTAGCCATGACTCTAGATGAAACATCACTGGAGTCCACTGCAGCATGGAATTGCACCTTGGATGCCTCAATACCATCAGCAGCCACCTGCTCCAGCTCCTGGGCAAGCTGGCCAGAGACCTGTTTAGCTAAAGCCACGACAGTGCCCCATCTAGATTTCTGATATCTAGCTGTATAGGCCATATAATTGGCCTGCCTGAGTCCCAAGGATGCTGCCATGTACTGTTTCTTTGCCATGGCATCAATCCTCCTGGAGTCCTTATCTCGGGGGTGTGAAGCCAAGGGTATATTAGCCTTATCACAGGCTGCAGCCTGCACTACCCCAACATGGCTGCATTGCTGGGTAAGAAACTCCGTATCTGAGCCTGACAGAGTACACCTCTTGTCCATTTTTTTATCCACAGGAGGTATAGAATTAGGAGTCTTCAAAATCTTAAATGTCTGTTTCCCAAAAGACTTGTGTAAGGGAATAGACAGCCTCCTGGGCTCTGGGATATCCATCATTTCCACATAGTCAGGCTCCTCCTGGTCATCCACAGCTTCTTCCACAGGAAGCTGAAGGGTTTCAGCCACTTTCTTGTAAAACACGAAATGGGAGGGGGACTCCTGAAGGTCTGTCTGGAGAGATGTCCGGGTCAATGGGCACATCCAGACTTTCATAATCACATTCACTTTCCTCATACTCTCCTTCCTCCTCCTCCGGTTCATAAAATTCCTCCAAATCATAATCCGGAACCGGTGGAACCGGCCGAACCGAGCGCCTCCCTGATGGTGCTGGTTCGGTCGGAACCGGGGAAAGCGAATGCACAATTTTTATCGCTTTGGCTATTTCTTCAGCGGTTGGAGAAGAAAGTTTTGGATCCACACCAGCTGATTTTTCCTTTCTTGTTCTCTTAGTTGGAACCAACTCCTCAGAATCGGATCTCTTCTCTAGGGTAGCTGCAGGAAAATTTTTACAAATCTGGCAGTCTGCATTGAGGTGGTCAAACCCCAGACAATAAACACAGGTGGTGTGGGGATCAGCCTTAGCAAAGACTTCCCCACACACACTACAGTGTTGAAACCCAGTGGGCCCGGTTTTTCTTTTGGGTTTCTCAGACATGGTGCTAGTCCTAACAAAACTTACCCTTTTAATGGCAAACCACCAGGCAAGACCCTCTTATCGGTTCCTGACCGTGTTACGGGTCGTGGAAAAAAACATAGTAAAATCCGTTTTTTTAGAACCGATAAGAACCGGTAACCACACACTAACAGTAGAAATAAAGATTTTTAAACAACCTGATCGGTTCAAGCGAACTGATGAAACGTTTACAAGTTCCACACAGAATAGAAAATCAAAATAACCTATCTAGTACTCACGAATACTACAGACAGAGACTGAACCGACAGGTTGCGGTTTAAATTCGGTTGGAAACTGAGAAAAACGGACTTAAACCGACAAATTGAACCAAGCAAAGGAGAAATCTCCGGAGCGACTGTTCAGTGAGGCGGAGTAAAGAATCTGACGGTTTGAGTTCAAACAGCAACAGACAGAGTCTCAACAGAGCTCGAGCTCAGCATTCCATGCCTGGCATGGAAAGTTAACTCTTTCATCTCCAGGGCAGTTCGAAGGTTGGGACTCACTGCTATTGTCAGAATACAGCAAGACTTCATGTTGTTTGAAGAAAAAATTACTTACCATAGTGATCTTGTTTCTTCCAAGGGAATCTTACTGTATTCTGACTTCTGCAGTACGGTCTCACCATAAGACTGCCCCATAGATGAAATGGTTAATAGAACCTATGTTAATCGTGGAACATTAGGCTGAAGCTCAGTTTTCAAACCACTGTCCCTAGTAAACATTCTGCAACCATTAGATTCGTACAGAGCATGCGTAATAACAAGCTAACTAAACTATACTAATAATTAAATAAATTAACAACACCCAACACCAACTATTCCCCTTTATTCTAAAATGTGAGCAAAACTAAGACTCAAGTCACTATGCCCAAAAAAGAAACACCAACAGGTTTCAAACAGCATGAACAACTGTGTTGCTGTGCCCATAGGTTCTAGTAGGAGAGGTAGGGTGGGAGCTCAGAATACAGTAAGATTCCCTTGGAAGAAAGAAGATTACTATGGTAAGTAAATTTTCTTCTAACCCCAGAAAATCTTACTGTTTTCTGACTTCTGCAGACTACCCTTTAGTGGAAATAACACACAAAACTGACATAGGAATATCTACTACAAATGATTTCTCCTTTATGACACACACTAGGAAACAAGTCCAAAAATGTATTAGAATACGTGGTTACATACTTAAGAATATTAAAAGTTGGCCGGCCCGGTGGCGTTGAGGGTTGAGGCGCTGAACGGGGACGGCAGGGGCGGGTGAGGATTGAGCACCTGTTGGACTGCTCTCCTCCCTGGGGGGAGGCTGGGGATCACCCGGCGTGCCAGCGGCTCCTGGTGGAGACCAGGGGTGCTGCAGCACGCTTAGCTGCATGTAATCAGCGTGCCCTGACACAGGCAGGGGTTGCCATGCGCCTAGCGTCAGGGACGTGCACATGCACGGGAGAGGGGAGAGATCACCAGAACAAGGGAAAAGCCCAGTCTGCGGGGTAGGTGACGGCGCCTGCCCCATGCCCATGGCTGGTCCATCCTGCCTGGCCTTCCAGGTTCCTCCACCCGGGTCCTCTCCCACGTTGGAGTCTGAACATAAAATACACCCAAGAGGAGGGGCGGCCCCACCCCAGAGGGGTTAAGCTGAGGGTGCTGACCGTGGACAGAGGAGGAGGAGGAAGAGAGGAGGCACAGGTAGGAGGACTTCAGGCAGGGCAGGAGCAGGCAGGATGCCTGAGAAAGGCCCCCCAGACCGTGACCGGTGGGAAAAAGAAATTGAAAAAAAAAAAAAGAATATTAAAATTAGAAGCTCTAGGGTGATGGCTCTGCTGTATACTGCTCTGGTCAGACCACATTTGGAGTATTGCTATGCTTTCTGTACACCCCAAAACATATTGGGGGGAAAAATTGATAGACGGCATCCAGAGGAAGGTTACTAAGAAAATTTTGTCAGTGAAAGATAAAATCTTATGAGCACAGACTTAGAGATTTGGGTCTGTATTCCATGCATTACAGGAGCCTTAGAGGGGACTTATGTCAAGTTTATAGAGCCTTTAAAGATCCATCATTTATGGAAGCATATGCTTGACCAAAAACACCTGCACATGACCAACAAGAGCACATTCACCGCAATTGAAGGGAGGACTAGTAAAGACAACGAAAAGAGCACAATGGTTTACCAACAGAGTGGTGTCAGTATGGAACTTCCTTCCTGAGTAAGTGGTTACCAGTCAAACAATGGATAGTTTTAAAAAAGCTTTAGACAAGTATATGGCTCCAAATATACATAGGTATTTCCACTAACTCAGTGGCAAGTCGCAAAAGGTCCATAAAGACCTCATGACTTCTAACACACCTATGAACCTACCCGAGCAGTACACCTTCGGAGGAGGACAGAGAACCTATATAGGAAACATGCTCTGTAGTACTGCTGTGCCAAACCTGGCATCACTTCTGGCCTGAGTATCCAGGTTGTAGTGTTTCGTAAAGGTGTGAACTGTTTTCCAGGTAGCTGCTTTGCAGATTTCCAACAAAGGGATATCTCTCGCAGCAGCTATAGAGGCAGCTGTACCCCTTGTAGAGTGGGCCCTGAGGCCTACAGAAGGCTCTTTACCCACTTTGCTGTACCAAAATTGGATACAGGCAATGATCCAGTGGGCAATGGTCCCCTTGGAGATGGGTTTGCCCTTCCACACTTCTCCATAGGTCAGGAAGAGCTGCATTCTATCCTGCCTGTGTCCCTTCATGTGATCCAAGTAGTAGGTTATAGCTCTCTTGACATCAAGACTGTGCAGTCTTCGCTCCCATGAGGTGGCATGATCAGCGAAAAAAACTGGCAAGGTCATGGACTGATTAAGATGGAAGTCTAATACCAGCTTAGGGATGAATTTCCTATTGGTCCTTAGGACCACCTTGTCCCTGTGGACTGCTATGTAATCTGGTTCTGTGGACAAGACCTGGAGCTCACTGATCCTCCTGGCTGAGATGATGGCTACCAGGGACACTGTTTTCCATGTCACATACTTAAGCTCTGCTGAAGACATGGGTTCGAATGGTGGTTGTATTATCTGGCCAATGCATATGTTAAGGTCCCATGCAGAAGTGGGTTCCCTGTGAGGGGGATACAAGTGCAGCAGGCCATTGAAGAACTTCCTGAATACCTGGTTGGTAGCCAGAAATGCCCCTTTTCCAGCAGAACGGTATGCAGAGACAGCTGCTAAGTGCACCTTAAGGGTGGAAAGCCAAAGGCCTAGGGAATGCCAGATAGTCCAAAATTACTGATAAGCCAGCTTGGCGATGATCTGCAATATGTGTCTTTGTCCACACCAAATAGAAAACCTCTTCCACTTCACGAGTAAGTCTTTCTGGTGGAAGGTTTTCTAGATATCCTGAGGACCTCCAGCATCCCCTCCAAGAGGTATAAGTCAGCATACTCTAAGTCCTCAAGAGCCAAGTTCTGAGTCTGAGGGACTCGAGACTGGGGTACAGAACCCTGCCCTGAGAGAAGGTCAGTAGGTTGTGCCTCCTGGGCAGGGAGATTGGTTTGGATATTGACAGGGTCAGTAGCAGTGAGTACCAAGGCTGCCTGGCCCAGTCTGGAGCAATGAGGATCACTGTTGCCGGCTGAACCCTGAACTTGTTCAGTACTCTGAGCAGCAGGTGAAATGGGGGAAAGGCATACAGAAACTTTCCAGTCCAATCCATCAGGAGTACATCCAGCAGCAATGTGCCCCACACAGGGGGCCTGCAGCAGAACAGTGGAAGTTGGTGATTGTCTGGGGCGGTGAAGAGGTCTACCTCTGGGGTGCCCCACCTTCTGAACCCCACTTGCAGGATCTGTTTGTTTAGTGACCACTCATGGTGATTCTGGTTGATCCTGCTGAGGGCATCCGCCAGGATGCTGTCCTTCCCTGGGAGACGAAGTGCTGAGAGGGATAGTCCCAGGGAGTAAGCTAGGTTACAAACCTTCATGGCCTCTGTGCACAGGAGGGAAGATCTTGTACTCCTTTGCTTGTTGAAGTAATACACTGTGGTTGCATTGTCTGTCCTGACTTGAACCACTTTGCCCTGCAGCACTGAAGCAAAGGATTGAATGCCCCGATAAACCACCATGAGCTCCAGCAAGTTTATGTGAAGCAGAGATTCCTGATGGAGTCAGGTACCATGGGCTGTATGCTCCCCTATATTGGCACCCCACCCTAGAGAGAGACATCTGTTGTCAAATCTTCTGCTGGTGGCAGCTGGAGGAAAGGCACTCCTTCCTTGAGGTTATCAGTTTCCTGCCACCACTGTAGAGCTTGAAGCAGGGTTCCTGTGACTGGTACCATCTTTGACAGGGAATCTCTTCACTGGGATCAGTCAGACTGAATGTCCCTCATCTGAAATCTTGACCCTGACACTGTTGCTGTTGATGCAGCCATGTGACCTAGCAACTGGAGAAAATGCCTTGCTGGTTTCGGGGTATGAAGCTGAAAAGAGTTTGCCAGCTGTACCAAGCTGTCTACCCTTCCCAGCAGGAGGAAGGCTCTTACTCTCAGAGTGTCTAATTCCACCCCAATGAACTCTGGAAGCTAAACAGGTGTTAGCACTGACTTTTTTGGGTTCGCCAGGAAACCTAGTGTACGCAGGATATCCTGAGTGGTGGTCAGTGCTTCTTTTCCTCGCTGAGGGGACTGGCCTCCCACTAGCCAGTCATCCAAGTATGGAAAGACTGTTACCCCCTGTCTCCTTAGATGTGCCACCACTACTGCTAGGCACTTGGTGAACACTCTTGGAGCAGCTGTCAGGCCGAAAGGCATGGCCTTGAACTGGTAGTGACCTGATGGCAATCTGAACCCGAGGTACTTTCTGTGTGACTGCCTGATGGGAATATGGAAGTAGGCATCTTTTAGGTCTAGAGATGCCAGCCAATCCCCCTTTCTGAGTGCAGGGAGAATGGTAGTCAAAGTAACCATTATGAACTTCGGTTTTGTCAAGTGTTTAAGTGTCTGAGATCCAATATGGGTCATCACTCCCCTGTTTTCTTTAGCATGAGGAAGACCTTGAGTAGAGCCCTCTTCCCCTTTGGGCCAAGGGAACTGGCTCCAATGCCTTTTCCAGAATCAGCTTTGCTGCTTCCTCCTCCAAATGAGTCACCTCTGCTCAGCTGGCATGTCTGAAAAGCCTTGCCCTCAGTCTGGGCAAAACCTGAAACTGAGGGCAATCCCCTGGCCCACTACCTCCAGGACCCACTTGTCTGTGGTGATGGTTTCCCAATCCTAGAGATAGTGGGCCAGCCTGCCTCCTACTGGGAGTGGGGAGTCGACCCTGGCAAACTCCTCAGGGGGTCTGCTTGGATTGTGTACCTTGCTGAGGGCTGGAGCCAGCCTGGCTGTTGCCCTTTCTGCCTCTGAAGTACCCTCTTTGGGGCTGATAGGCTGTTAATGCCTGGGCCTGGAAGAAGGGCCTGTAGTGGGATTTACCCCTGCCCCCTTTTCCCTGGTACTTCTGTGGTGTTGCTGCCTTCTCTTTTGCAGCAGCACTCTTATAGGCTACTTTGTACTCATCCATCTTCTTCATGTAAGCCTGTTTGCTCACCAAAGAGAGATGTAGGCACACAAGGGAAGTCCAGCACCTTTGTCTGTGTAGCCTGTGAAAAATGAGTGGCCCTTAGCCAGGCAAATCTCTTCAGAGACACAGAGGCTGCCATCCACCTGGCAGCAATGTCATTTGCATCCACTGCCATCCGAAACTGGCATTTAGCAGCTTCTATGCCCCTTTTTGCAGCTTTGGAACAATCTGAGGCCATGAGTCCAGTGCAAGCCTTAGCTATTTCCAAAACAGTGTTCCAGAGACTCTTCTAGGATCTGGATATATAAGCTATGTAGGTTGCTTGCCTCGTAGCCAGAGAAGCACCCAAATAGGATTTCTTTGCTATGGAATCCATTTTCCTAGAATCCTTTTCTGGTGAATGTGATGCCAGGGTAATCCCTGCATTATCACATACAGCAGCCTGCACCACCCCCTCATGGCTAGGATGCCCAAAAAGGAATTCTGCTCTAGACTTGACCACGCAGTACTTCCTATCCATCCTCTTATCCACTGGGGGGATGGAAGTGGGGGTCTGAAAAATCTTGGAGGCCTATCTCTTCAAGGACTTATGGATGGGCAACAACAGCCTTTAGCAAACGGTTCCCCACACTCTGTACAATGCTGAAAACCAGTTGGGCCGGTTCTTTTCTTGGGTAGCGACATAAACAAAAAACCCTTAAAAGTGGGTTTTATGTGAGCCCAAGTACCACAACAGAATACCTTTCAACTCTTTTTTTTTTTTTTTTTTGCAGTCGGTTTGTAGACCGAAGAGAGAAGTGAGAATTTACCCAGTTCCGCTCCAATTGAAATAACTGGTCCAAAGGGTTCAAAACTGAAAATTAAACTTAAAAATGTATATATAAATAAATGATCAGTTTCCTCCCAGTTAAACGAACCGAGAAGAAACCAAAAAACTTACCGGAATAACACTAAAATCAAATTTTACTTAAAAAAAAAAAAAAAAAAAAAAAAATCTTCAAGAAAGGTGAAGGAGGGCTCTCCGAGGCATTTGTATTGTGCAAGCGGAGTAAAGAATCTGACAGTTGCAGAACGTTTACCAGGGACAGTGGTTTGAAAACTGAGCTCGAGCCTAACATTCCATGATTAACATAGGTTCTATTAACCATTTCGGCTCCAGGTCAGTCTTATGGTAAGACCATACTGCAGAAGTTAGAATAAAGTAAGATTTCCCAGAGTTAGAACAGTAAAGCAACATGGGTCACAGACTCGAACAAGGATAGATAAGAGCCAGGCCACGGGGAATCACTGTGGTCGGAGATTCCATTTTCAGATACAGAGATAGGAAGATTTGTAGAGGGAGAAAAGAGTACACCACAGTAAGCTGTCTACCTGAAGCAAGGACTAACAGTATTAAAAACATCATGAAGGGGTTCCTAAACAGTACTGATAAACCAATCATGGTCTGATAAACCAATCATGGTACTGCATGTGGGCTGTAATGATGTTGGTAGGAGGCAAGAGTTAGACATCAACAGAGACTTTGAGGCAGCAGATAAGATTTTGAAAATCATGGGATATTTGGTTATTATCTTGGAAATATTGCCCATACTGAGAGGAAAGAGGGCAAAAATAAACGGATTGTTGAGGAGATGGGTGAATGTGGAGGGTTACAAATTTCAACAAACCAGGCACCACTTTGAAAGGGATATGACTATATGGGAGAGAAGGCATACATTTGAATATGAATGCTGCAAGGGTTCTAGGTGAAAGAATTAACTACAGCATCCAATTTTGTTTGAACAAAGTCGGCCATGGGAGAAGGAAGGAGTTCCCAAAAAGTCAAATGTTGGACCACCTCTGAAACAGCATATTAAAACCAAAAATGGGTGTGAAGGTAAAATTTAAAACGGCTTTAAAACAGAGAGAATGTAAATGCAGGTTGGTAAATGCCTGGAATCCAAGTAATAAAAGAGATGAACTGGAGGCCATTTTGAGTAAATGGAATGTCCATGTTTGTGCTATAACTGAGAGGTGGTGGGGCGAGGAGGACATCTGGGGGTAAGAAATAGCAGGTTTTAATCTGTTCAGAAAGGTGTGAGCAATTAAAAGGGGCAGAATAGCAGCATACACAAGACGCACAACAGAAGCTGCAGAAATACTGAGGGACCAATGTGAAGGATATAGAACACCTCTTTGGGTCAAGGTTACAAAAACATTTTCTTAGGTATAGTGAATACGCCACCTCCCCAAGTGAAAGATTTAAAAGAAAAAATTACGGACAACCTTAAGACATTATGCCTGAGGATAGAGTTAATCCTTCTGGGGGACTTCAACATGCCTGGTATTGACTGGGAAAATATGTTGGGCAGCTCTGGCTTTGACAAGGTCATAGATGAGATAGCAACGTTGGGCCTGGAGCAATACATGTGGGATGGATCTAGGGAGGAACATCTATTAGATCTAGCGTTAAGCAATATGAAAAATGAGATCAAGGAGTATAAAGCTGGAGAACCACTTGAAGGACGTGACCAAACCAAGCTGAGCTCTAAGATCAAGAATTACAGGGTGCAAGAAAAGGGAAAAATGATTATTAAAAGTTTCAACAGAGCAAACTTTGATATGATGAGGAATGAGACGAGATCCTGGGATTGAGAAAAAGATATGGCCAACAAAGGTTTGGAGGAAAGGTGAGGATGTTTAACAGGCAAAATCAGGAAACTTGTGGAAGAGAATTTGCCTGTGAGAATCGAATATAACAAACAGGGAAAGGTTCCCCCATGGTGGACTAAAAGTATTAGCGAGGACCTTAGGAAAAAGAAGAAAGCAGGGTAGTAATGATATTAGCCTCTGGTCTATAAATATGCACAGGATGAATCAATGCAAAAGGGACATCAAAAGAGCCAAAAGACAAACGGAATATAAGTTGGCAGCCACGGCAAAGGATAATTATAAATCTTTTATAGGTACATAATGTTATGTAGGAACATAAAAACAGAATTTGTTGTAGATAAGGGCCACTTGGCCCACCTAGTCAGCCCAGTTTGTCCCTGCTATACTGTCACCACAGAACCTACCTGACATCCAGCTACTCCCCACCCCCTTCCCTGCTAAGATTACTTTGTCCCTATCCCATCCATGCTTGAAGCCCACCACTGTTTTCGCCCCCACCTCCTCCACTGGTAGACTATTCCAAGCATTCACCACACTTTCAGTGAAGAACTACTGCCTCACATCCCTCCTAAACTTACTCCTTTCAAGCTTCATTGCATACCCTCTTGTCCTGGAGCACCTTCTCCTCTGAAAAAATGTTTCCCTCCTGTACCTTGTTCACCCCCGTGAGGTACTTATACGCAAGGCCTTGATTTTTTCTGCAGCACTTTGAGGCCAAATTCTGTGGCAGGGTTACCATTTGCCAAAGACTACCATGTCACAATGTCAACTCGTCATCAGGACACTGTGTCCATGGCAACGGCTATGGTAACTGGGATTGGGGAACGAGCAAAACCATAAGTTCAAAAGTAAACCCACAAACATTTACACATGTTTTTTTTAAAAAAGCTTAAAAAGTAATCACACAAGGTTCTATCCTACTGCATAAATGAAATATGCAGCTGGGGCATTGTGTGAAATTATTTATCTATACTCATGCTGTTTACACAACTCATAAGGTTACCCAAGCTCAAACAGCACTTGTATAGATAAATAATGTTATCACACAGGTCCCCACTGTGTATCTCATACATATATATATATATATACACATATACACATACATACATACACACATACAGATAGATATATAAAATTATATATGTATATATATATATATATATATATATATATATATATATATATTATATATACACATACAGCTATATATAATTACATGGCTTAGCAGCGCCAGTATAGTTAGGTTTGGGTAAGGTGTTTAATGTTTAACCCCAATTTTGCACCTTAATAACTTTGATGCATGGTGTAGAAAGAATAGTTATCTACTGTAACAGTAGATCTTCGACAATCTCTCCTCCATTAAGCCAC
The DNA here is from genome assembly GCA_016271365.2 of Neoceratodus forsteri. Lineage (NCBI taxonomy): Eukaryota > Metazoa > Chordata > Ceratodontiformes > Ceratodontidae > Neoceratodus > Neoceratodus forsteri. The sequence goes on along the minus strand of CM057450.1, from coordinate 1,147,229,316 downwards.
ATCATAGAACTTTAAGCCATCAGCATCAGGACCACCAGGAAACTTTTTCCAGGATGCAGCCACCCACGTTGACACACCTTGTTGGCACCTATATATCACTGGCATCCCAGCATGCCTCAGTTCCCTGCCAGAGACAAGCTCAGATCACGGGACCGGCAGGGACTGAAGCAACCAGGACCAAAAAGGCACACCGGAGAGGATATGGAAACCTGAGTATGGATGGCATAAGGGCATCACAGAAGAAAACAGCATGCCAATAGCAGGCAGTATAGTCACCCATCACCTGACAAGGAGGGAAGGCAAGAGGGAGATCTGTGGCTCAATGGAGTAGATTTTCTTGAGGATCTACTGTTACAGTAGGTAATTATTCCATCTTCTTTGAGGATATAACCCTCCATTGAGCCACATCATGGAATGATTCCCAAGCAATATCAAGCACTGAGGGAGGATGGCAGGACCTACTAATCTTGCATGAGGAGGCCTTGCAGAAGATTGAGGCCAGAGCTGGCACGTCTTCAAGAGACGACGCCCAGACTGTAGTGTTTACTGACTGTATGAACAGTACTCCAGGTGGTAGTAGCACAAATGGCAGCAGTGGACACATTCTGAAAACAAGCAACTGAGGTAGCCACCTCTCAGGTGGAATAAGCATGGACAGAACCAGGAAGCTGCTTACCGCGCTTCTGGTAACAAAGCGTGATGCAATCCATCTGGGAAGGCCTTGTTTAGAAATTGGTGAGCCCACCATTCAGAGGCAAAAGCAATAAATAGTTGGGATGATCTTCTACAATCCCTGGTATGATCCAGGCACCAGTGTAGCATCCCACAGAGTGTATGTAAATGATGCTCCCCACTACCCATGGAAGAGCAAAAGTAGATAGGAAAGTCTACAGTGTGATTTAGTGTTCTCACAGACACCACCTTTGGAAGAAAACAAGGACTGGTGCATAATGTGACCCTATCCTTGTGAAAAATAATAAATGGAGGATCTATGACCAGCTCCTGTAATTCCAAGATGCATCTAGCAGGTGTCATGGCCTCTAGAAACAGTGTTTTCCAATAGAGGAAGCATAGCTCATAAGTAGCCGCAGGCTCAAAGGGAGGCACAGTAAGGGTCTCTAAGACCAATTAAAGTCCACACCGAAACCGGAATTCGGAATAGAGGTGCAAAACGAGTACATCCCTTAGAAATCTCTGAGAAATCTCCAACTATGCCACTGTCTTACCTTCAGATAGGGCATGAAAGGCCAACAGAGTGACCACGTGGACCTTTATGGAGGAATATCCTAGTCCCGAGTCCCTGAGGAACAGTAAGTAGTCCAGAATTTTAGGAATGGGACATGTAAAGGGATTCAGCGCAAGTGCAGTACACCACACAATAAAACATTACCATTTTTGTGAATGAGCATACCAGGTAAATGACTGTCTAGCCACCAAGAGCACATCAGCCACTGATGGGAAAACCCTGAAGCTGGGACACACTACGCCCTCAGGAGCCATGCATGAAGATGCAGGAATTGAAGATCTGGGTGTGCCAAAGCACCCTGTTCCTGCGTAAAAAGTCTGACTCGCAAGGGGAGTGGGACAGGAGGTTCCACCACCAAGTGTTGGAGAAGTGTAAACCAAATTTGTCTGGGCCAGTGAGGGGCCACTAGAATCAGGGCGGCATGCTTGACCTGCAGTTTCACCATAACCTTCTGAATGAGAGGGAACAGGGGAAAGCATAAAGAAACCTCCCTTTCCAAGAGGGGGACAACGTGCCTTGCCAAAAAATTCCCGACTCTGGAGCAAGCATGCAGAATTGCAACAGTTTTGCATTGTATGGAGATGTAAACAGGTTTATATCCAGATGACTCAATTTTTTGAATAGGCCATTCAAGACGGAGTCTGAGAGTCCCATTTGTGGAAGAGAGTACTGGATTGACTGAGGTGATCTTCAGGGTCCAGTGGAGAAACACCGCTAGCAGAAGTAGGTCATGTTCCACCAGCCAGTGCCAAAAGAGTATGAATGAACTCCACCTTGTCTGTGCAAATAAACAGCTGGTTCCCTGGAAGGAGGGCAGCAAAGGCCTGTAGGCCATGTAGAACAGCCCTCATCTCCAGAGTGTTGCTGTGAAGCACAGTATCTGGATGGCCCCATTGGCCCTGGGTCCTGAATGGGCCCAGATGAGCCCCACAACCATCACTGAAGCATCTGTGGTCATAACCAGCAGGAAGAATGGTCACAGAAATGGTGACCCTTTCTACAGGTGGGATCTGTCCAGTTACCAGAGGAGGGAACAACGGAGAGAAGGAGTAACCTGTATGAGGCACTCCAACTCGTCTGAGTGCTGAGCCTACTGCGCTCTGAGAAATCTGGCTACGTGTCAGTTCGCTCCAATAAATGTGCTCTGTGACAACTCATGCCATGCTATTAGTTCTGCCATTAATCGGCTCCTTGTACAAGTCATTCCCAGACAATTCACCCCCTGTAAAAATTCAATAAAATAAACTCCAAGGTGGCACAATTCCGGAACGACACACTGGAGCTAATAGCTTGATATGAGTCGTCACAGAGCACACTGCCCAGGACGAACTGATGTGTCACCAAGAAACCACTGTGGGATTCTCATATGGAGGCATGCCAGCGGAACTGTCTGGATGGCAGTGGCCATGAGACCATTCAGATTTAAGTGACAACCGGCTAACACATAATCACTAGAGGCCATCATCTATGCCTGTGCCACTAGCGCAATGGCACAGTCCAAGGGCAGAAACACACGACCAAGACCAGTATACAGAACAGTTACAATGTACTGGAGCTGTTGGCAGGGGGTAAGGATCGACTTTGGCTCGCTGACCAATATGCCCAGTTGGTCGAACAGTTGCCTGGTCCGAAACAATGTGTATAGTATCGCTGCCTATGACTGGGCCTTTAATAGCCAATTGTTGAAATATGAAGACATACAAACCCTCCCTGCGAAGGCCTGCTGCTACCACTGCAAATACCTTGGTAAAGATGTGCAGAGCAGAGTTTAAGCCAAAGGGCAAAACACAAAATTGGTTTTGAGAGCCTTGAAGCATGAATCACAGATACTTACTGTGAGACCTCCTGACCTTGCTGTGAAGATAAGCATCCTTCATGTCCTGAGGCAATAGCATCAGAGGCATTTTAGGCTGATCTGAGAAGATGCTCACCAGCTTCCTGGCCATTAGCAATATTCTACTGAGCCAGTATTTTGTCCTGGCCCTCGGGCAATTTTGTCAGCCAGAGTGCCCATTGTCAATTCTGATTTTTAATCATATATGCCTGATAGTTTGCAATTCTTAGGCCTAGAGTAGCAAACGCAAAAGCCCTCTTACCGATGACATCCAACATCCGTGACTCATTGTCAGGAGGCAGGGAGCTCAGGTGTTTTGGTACTTTAGATCTATAATGAGTTGCTATTATTAACACAGAGTCTGTTTTCAGACTGTGACAAATAATATGGCTTAGCAGTAGGGACAGAATATTATTTAACCACTCACCTGGGAATAGCAGGCAGTTGTGCAGGCCTATGCCAGGCAACTAACACAGCATCTTCTAGAGCCGAGTGCACTTGAAGGATAATCACTGCAGGAGAGGCAGACACTTCCAAGATCTCAAAGATTTCTCTTGGAAGAATCCTTTCCCTCAGCTTGGAACCACAGTCTGATCTGTACCTGTTAAAGGAAGGCCTGAAATGAGGCATCCTCAAGGGGAGATCTAGGTGTATTCACCAAGCTCACTTCAGAACAGGAGGACAGAGTGGAACGTGATCCAGCCACATCTATAGTCTCCTCCTCTTCAAACATAGCATCCTCCTCCTTTTCCATGTATTCTAGATTACATTCTAGCTTGTCACAGACATCCACCATTACAGACATAGGGTCAACAGTATGAGGAGGAACAGGAGGAGGCACCGACAATAGGCATCCCATCCAAGGTGGCCCTTCTAAGTCTGGCATAGAAGCACAGGCAGAATACAGAAGCACTGTTGGAGAAACCATCGACGGACCAGCCAGGGGTTGCCAACAGTGCAGGCATTGCATGCAGCTTCAATATGTGCTGACACAGATCCACAACTGTTTGACACTATGCTTGCATGCTGACAGAGCCTGAAGGGGTCACTGACGGCTGAGATATCGATGAGACAGTGCCCAACAGCAGAATAGCTGCAAGTCTCTGATTGGGGAGGACGAGCCAATGACGGACCTCAAACTTGGTGTCTGTAAGACAGTTAGGGGGGCAGCAAGACTCAAAGCCGTAGCCGGGACCCTGTTTTTTTCAAATGACTTAGCCCATCTAAGTGGTGAACAGAAACAGTCAGGAGAAACTTCTTTTCCCTTTCTGTGCTTCTCTTTGTCAGCATGGTAGTGTTTATCCTCCAATTTCAATAATCTGCCTTTTTTCTTTGATGAATCAGTTCCAGCCCCCATCAACCACAGAGCTCGACAGGCCAACGACGAGATGGTAATGGGAGTATGTGACAATGCTGAAGACACCTTCGCTGCAGCCTGTTCCTCCATTTGTTGGATTAGAAGAAAGTTTTCTAAAGCTTTCCTATGATGTCTCCTGGCCTGGTTAAAGCCTAGGCAAATTTTGCATACTCTAATGTAGTGGTTCATACCACGGTAACAGATGCAAACAGAGTGGTCACTATCTTTATAAATATATTTAAAATAACAAACAGAACTAAGTATACAGTGACAGCAAAATACTTGCAAAAGTTCAAGTGTTCTTCAGCAGCAGTGGACTGATGAGTGGTTGACGGCGAGAGAAAGAACTAAGCCATGCTGGGGACACTGATGTTATACAGGCACAGACGAGATGCATCAAAGTGGGTGGCCCCAGCCTGCAAAAAGTTTCCAGATGGTCCTGATGCCAATGGCTTACGGTTTCATGATGTGGCTCAATGGAGGAGTATCCCCGAAGATCAAGGGTTTAACGGCAGGTGTCATTCAGAAGAAGGCTGAGATTTTCTCCCCAGAAGACCATCCTCTGTCAGCTTCGCACACATACACAGCATACCCCCGGAAGTGAAGCGAGCTACCTTGCCCTCCCCAGGGGTAAACTGCACTACCTTCAGCAGCTGACTCAGCCTTTGCCTGGCCTCAACATGAGTGACCCAAGTTCACTCCCAAATCTGGGTAGTCTGCATGCCATTTGGGCGATCCCCATCAGTAGCTTTTTATGTGCCGAGAAGCACATCAGTGCACAGTGTGCAGAGGCTGGGCATGACATCCCTAGCCTCTCAGGGTATAACATGTCAAAAAAAAAAAAAACTCCGCAATGCAGCCATGTCCAGATGTCATGGCATCACTCAAAAGATTGTTCAGAGACTTTTTTATGGGGGTAGGGGAGGGTTTATTTTATCATTTACCCAAGGTAGCCCAACTGAGAGGCAACTTACTGCTTACTGTAGAGGTCTTGCTTCTGCCCACTGTTATAGCTGGGAGGGAATGAAACACAGGGAGGTGTGTGGATCTGCTCAAGGTCACACAGTGAGCAAGTGGACATGGGGGAATGCAAACATCCCATATGATGTCCCAGTTCATTGCCCCATGCTCTAACCACTAGACCACAGTGCCCTCCTACACATTCTGTTAGAGGAGGGAACATATCACTTCGCACTATTTGAAGACGAATAATCTATAATGGATCCAATAAAGGGCAGCTTGGGCTGGCCCGCTGGCATGGTGCTAGCACTACCACCTGCCACACAAGTGACCCGGGTTCAGCAGTAGACTAAAGTCGCATGGAGTTGACCGGGGAGAGAATAAAAAAGGAAAAAAAACAGCTATCCACTGCAACAAGTCTCACAACAGATCAATAGCCCCTTTACGTACAGAAGATTCACCTGTCTGCAGTGATGTCTAAGGGTGTTCTGCTGAAGTCATTGTGCACTTACTACAGGAAGGAGGAGGGAGGTACTTTGGTTGGTTGGTTTCGGACTGAAACGTACCTTGAAGAAATCTTCAAACTGCTTACTGTTATAAAGGGCTGGGATGCTGGCAGAAAACTGCAGAAGGTCTTCAGCGCACTGCCTTCTTTCTTCGATTACGGTTTCATCAAAGCGCCCTGCAACGTAACATATTTCATCAGTTTCCATACCACTGGAGTCACCCTGTTTGCTACATAATCCTACATCAAGCACTCAAATGGCTATGGCCTGTCTGCCTGCACGTTTCCTTGATGTTTCTTGGGCAAAATTCGTTTGTTCAGGATGCCTACTAAATGAAGACTGTAGTATTACACCAAGACATATCTGAAGTCCCATACAGAGGCTGTGAACAAACTGTTTTCTATATATACAGAATTTATGTAACAGGAGTCTGAATAAATCTGCACTGATAAATCCATTTATCTGTGCTACTATGTGGATAAATTTATTTATCCAAATAGTAACTACATCATCACCCATTTATCCACACAGTAACTACATCAGTAGCTCATTTATCTACACTGTTCTTTTCAGAATTCACTTAGAATATTCAGCCTCAGAAGCAGTACTAACCATATTTAAATGTTAATAACTTAAAAACGAAAAAAAGATAACATGGTACTGTGAGCACAAAAATTGTTCAGCACAAAATTATCTACAAAATGAATACCGTTTCATTTATATAAACCCTGTATATTGTATATGATTAGCAAGAAAACAGAAGAAAATGTAATTTTTTGTTCACTTTTTTGACAAACGAATATGAATAACTTTAAAACAAAAAATGATAGCATGGTACTGTGAGCACGAAAAATGTTCAGCTCAAAAATATCTACAAAATGAGTGGAGTTTCATTTATAGACACCATTTTGTTTTTATATAATTAGCAAAATACAGCATAAAATTACATTTTCTCTTCCCTTTTTTGACAAATTATTTACACCTACCAAAATCAAAATGTTCACACAACATCTAAACCTGTTGCATAAATGGAATATGCAGTAGTTCAGTGTGATAATGCATTATCTTGTACAGTTTAAGTGACTAAGTAACCTCACCCGGCACTCGTGAGGTTACTTGAGGTCACTGGAAACTGTACAAGATAAATGCATTATCACACACTGAACCGCTGCATATCCCTTATATATGCAATAGGGATGCTTTCTATCAGTGCAGGAACATTTGGTTTTGACTGTTTATTTTTTTTTAAATGATAATTTCTGGGAGTTTTGTTTTTTCCTAGAGTATGTCCGCCTAGCATAGTGATTGCTATTAAATGAAACATCACTCATTTTGTAAGAACTTCTTGCTAAACAAATGTCATGGTCACAGTACCATGCAACATTTTTCATTTTAAAGTTATTCACATTTGTTTGTCAAAAAAGGAAAATAAAATTGAATTTTATGCTGTTTTTTGCTAATTATAAAAAAAAACTAAAAGGTATCTATAAATGAAACACCACTCATTTTGTAGATATTTTTGTGCTGAACATTTTTCATGCTCACAGTACCATGCTATCAATTTTTGTTTTAAAGTTATTCACATCTGTTTGTCAAAAAAGTGAACAAAAAATTTAATCTTCTACTTTTTTGCTAATTATAAATAACCTATAAGGTATCTATAAATGAAACACCACTTATTTTGTAGATAATTTTGTGCTGAATAATTTTCGTATTCACAGTACCATGCTATCTTTTTTCGTTTTAAAGTTATTCCCATTTGAATATGGTTAGTACTGCTTCTGAGGCCAAACATTTTAAATGAATTCCGAAGAGATTTGTCACATAGTAGCTGTGTGTGTATAAATGAGTAACTGTGTGTATGTAAGCAATAATACCCGACAGGGTGGGCGGTATTGGGCAATACTGGACCGCCCAGGGGCGTCATGAGGCCCAACGCCACAGGTGAAGGGCCTTATAGCCCCTACAAGGTCCAGTATTTCCCATACTGCCCACCCTGGAGGGTATTATTGCGCTTAGAAAATGGGCACTGTTGCAGTTTTATGTAGGATTTTAAAAAAATTATGAAAAAGATTTTAAAATATATATTTACAATGATGTTTCAATGTTTGTCTCCTAAAGTAGTCCCTGTTACTGTGGTGTGCCATCACTTGTCCCCCCCCCCCAGATATTCTGTTGCACTTATCCCCACCACCCCCACCACCGCCACCACCAACTGCAGATGAAGACATGGAGTTTGTAATAAATGTCACTTATACTGAGTTGTGGCTTCATGGACTTGCATTCTTTTTGTGTGCGCCATCTGTTCATTTTTGTTTAAATTAGTTGGGAACGGTCGGAGGTGAAAGTGTTAGAAGCTCAGAGTTAGAAACTGGGAAGTTCTGTGAGAGCTGTAAGCTGGATAGAGGAGCTGTTTTAATTGCAGTATTAGAGAAACAATTCAAGACTGTTTTTCTAAGGAAGATGCGGCAGTTACTTCGCGGGTACCCGATGACGTCAAACCCGGAAGTATGAAGAAGGAGAAGAGGCATGAGCACGATAAATTTGTTTTGTTTTTTCTTTATTTTTAAATGGAGTTGTGGCTTTATGGTTTGGTATTCTTTTTTTTTTTTTGTGAGCCATCTGTTCATTTCAGTTTTGAGCCATGCAGTTGGAGATGACTGTGGGGTTGGACAGCAGTAAGAATTGACAAGCTGTGCCGCCGATCAGCTTGGAGTCGGAGACTGAAAAGTAATGTGGGAGCTGTTAGCTGTAGGTATAGAGAAGCTGTTTGCCTACAAATCACAAGCAGCTTCATTTTTTGGCAGCAAGTGGCTGCTGGAGCAGGGAGGACCAAGAACACTGTCAGCTCGCGTAAATTCATCCTACTCTCCCTCCCCCAAAAAAAACAGCCCACGAGACAAGAGGGTAATGTAAAAAAATATAAAAAACTAAAAAAACAAAGTATTATTAAATGAGAGGCCAAATGAGCACAGAATTGGTTGGTGATGCTGTGGGGTATCATTGTGCAGTTGGCAGTGAACGTGTGAAGGGAGCATCTCTCGCTAAGCAAGAGAAATAAAATGGTGGTATTTTCAAACTGAATAGGGAGTTTTCAACCAATGGGCAGGCAGGGTGGGAACAAAGATACTGGCACAGGTGAAGGGGCACATGTGCCAGAACTTTCTGTTTGATGGGCGTCTACTGAAAGTTAATGTACCCCCCCGATAGGGGTACCAGCCAATCAGAGCCCAGCAAATAAAAAGCTAATTTTCTAAAAATAAATGTGTACACACAGTGACTCAGATAAACGGATTTATCACACTGTTTATCTCCACACCTACTGCATAAATATATATATTATAGTGGCACGGTAGTGCCACTATAGTCAAGGTTGAGTACCCCATTTAAAGTTAAATCTGAAATTTTACACCTTAATAACTTTTCCACAGTACAACAGATTTGCCTGAAATTTGGAATGCACAGTCTGGTACCATAGATCCCTGGACCTGCCAAGTTTCGTTATGGTCGGATGTACAGTTGTGGAGCTACAGAGTGCCAAAAAACGCATAAATTACAGGTTGTTGCGCATTTCTTTGCTCTCGCCTACAGCCCGCATGGTTTGCGCAATCAGTCCGAAAACTTCAGGGAACACGCAGCCGGGGTCCCCGATGTGCCTTTCGAAAATTTTGTGAAAAAAATATTAAACGGTTCAAAAGTTATTCAAAAAACACTGAATCCCATTATAGTCTATGGGGAAAAAAAACTATGAGAAAGTGTCGCAAATGCAGTTTTTACTGTCATGATTCAGCCTTTTTTTTTTTTCAGTTGGTGGTCAGAAAAATGGTTGACATTTAAATTTGGGACCTCTAGGGACACAATTCTTGCTGTGTTCACCTAATTAGCACCCTGAGGGGCGCTAACCATGTCTTTTGAGGATAAAACACCCCAGAAATATATTTTTTAATTTTCGTAAAAGTAGTGTGGCAAAGTACTTTCAGAATGCAACTCTTTGTGATTTTTTGTGAAAGTGTCGTGATTTGCGAAAGTAATCTGCGACACTATGCCCAAAACAATAGGAAATCTTTGCCACCCTGCTGCAAAACAACAGTTTGGTCTTTTGGACTGAAATTTGCAAGGAAGAAAGCCAACATCTCACAGATGTGCATTTTGGTGGTTTGGTGCCAAAATGTAATAGGGCTACAAAGTTACAGCACTCCAAAGTTGACAATTTTTCCCATAGGATAACATTACGGCGTCCGCCGCGCGTTTTGGGTCCCGTATCTCGAAAACGGTTCGAGATATGGACTTTTCGTCGCAAAACTTCTTAGTCCCCCACTTGGGGGCTAAGCATAAAACTAGCCAGGAAAGTCGTAAATAATATGAGATTTTTTTTTTTCTATGTCGTACAGTTCCTGAGATAAACAATTTAGTATTCCAACTGCTCATTTTCCTGTCCGAGGGCCACTATTATGCCCACATTCTTTGTATTCACTGTGCTGCTAGATGCACCTCTTTCGAACACAAAGCGTGTCCGTTTGCGTTACTGTTACCGTTAGCGTTTGTGTTTACATTTCCACTTGTGTTTCCGTTACCGTTTGCGTTTCCGTTTGCATCACCATGTGCGTTACCATTTGCGTTTGCACTTGCATTTCTGTTTGCGTTACTGTTTCTTTTTGCTTCACCGTTGGCGTTACCGTTTGTGTCACTGCGTGCGTTACCGTTTGCATTTGCATTTGTATTACTGTTACCGTTTTCTTTACTGTTTGCATTACCATTTCCATTTGCGTTTCCATTAAGTTAGCGTTTGCGTTTCCATTGTCGCATGTGTTACTGTTTCCTTGTGCATCGCTGCTGTCATTACCACTACTGTCTGCATGTGCGTTTGCGTTACCGTGTGTGTTTCCATTACCATTGGCGTTAACATTTGTGTTTGTGTTTATGTTTATGTTTGCGCTTGCGTTTCCATTACTGTTTGCATTATAGTTTCTGTTTGTGTCACAATGTGTGTTACCATTTGTATTTGTATTTGCGCTTCTGTTTGCGTTACCATTACTGTTTCCATTTTCGTTGTCATTTGCGTTACTATCTGTGTTTGGTTTCACGTTTCCGCTTGCGTTTCCATTACCGTTTTCGTTACCATTTCCATTTGCTTTTGCACTTGAGTTTGTGTTACCATTTGAGTTACTGTTTCCTTTCACGTCACCATTGGCATTACCATTTCCGCTTGTGTTTGCGTTACCGTTACTGTTTGAATTTTCTTTACCATTTGCATGTGCATTTCCATTACCATTACTGTTACCATTACCGATTGCGTTTTCGTTAGCATTTTCGTTTGCATCACTGTGTGCGTTACCATTTGTGTTTGCGCCGTTGCCGTTACCATTACCATTTGCATTTGCATTATCGTTTGCATTTCCATTACCGTTTGTGTTACCATTAGTGTTTGAATTTATGTTTGCACTTGCATTTCCATTACCGTTTGCGTAGTCGTTTCCATTTGCATCACCATGTGCGTTACCGTTTGAGCTTACATTTGAGTTACTGTTAGCGTTGCGGCTTCCTTTTGAGTCACCGTTGGCGGTACTGTTTGCGTACTGATACTGTTTACGTTTCCAGCATGTTTTCATTAGCGTTTTCATTTGTGTCACCATGTGCATTTACCATTTACATTTGTATTTGCGCTTGCATTTACATTTCCATTTGCGTTACCGTTTTGTTGCCATTTGCATTACCATCTGTGTTTGTGTTCACGTTTGCGCTTGCGTTTCCGTTTCCGTTACCGTTTGCTTTTGCATTTACATTACCATTTGCATTACCATTTCCTTTCGCGTCACCACTGGCGTTACTGTTTCCGCCTGCATGTGTGTTTCCGTTACCGTTACTGTTCTTGTTACTGTCACTGTTACTGTTAGCATTAACATTCCCATTAGGGTTACCATTACTGTTAGAATTATTACGCACAAATGTGAGGCGTGGTTGGAGCGCGGGCCCACCACCACATACTATTCACTATTTATAGTGCACATTCTCAAAAAGAAGGGAAATTCATGGCAAAAAACTCTACTCAATGCTTCAGTTAGAGTTGTTCCACAGCGACAAAAGCGAGGAAATTCAGTGTTAGGGTTGCCACTCCTTGTACCACACGCCCACCCCGCCCCCACTAACAGGCATCAGGGTGTGCGTTGGCGTCGTCGGGCCTAACTCTCACCCCATTCCATGTGTAAATAAGCTGAGGTGCTGCAGTACAGGAGAATGGGGTGAAAGTTAGGACCGACGACCCCAACGCAGACCCCAACGCCTGTTGGTGGGGGCGGAGTGAGCATGCCCTAACACCGAATTTCCTCACTTTTGTCACTGTGGAACAACCCTAACTGATGCATTAAACAGATTTTTTTGCCATAAATGTTATATATATACTGTATGCATATACATATATATATATATATATATATATATATATATATATATATATATATATATATACACACACACACACACATAAATATACATATACACACACACATATATATATATATATATACATACATATACACACACACACACACACATATATACATACATACACACACACACACATATATACATATATATATATATATATATATATATATATATATATATATACACACACACACACACACACACACACATATATATATTCATTGCAAAAATTACATTAATTCATCAGTTAGAGTTTTTATTAAACCATAAAAAGCTGGGAAATTCAATGTTAGGGTTACCAACCCTACCACCCCAGCCCCACCCTCTACACACCAAGAGGTGTTGGGGTGTGCATTCGGGTCATCGACCCTAACTCTCACCCCATTCAATGTGTAAACAAGATGAGATTGTACAGTATAGGAGAATGGGGTGAGAGTTATGCCGAATGACTCCAAGGCAGACCCCAACACCTGTTGGTGTGTGGAGGGTTGGGGTGGGGTGGTAGGGTTGGTAACCCCAACGTCGAATTCCCAAGCTTTTTACAGTTTAATAAAAACCCTAACTGATGCATTAACGTCGTTTTTTGCAATGAATTTCCCTTCTTTTGAGAAACTAATGTAACTTGTATGTGGTTGTTTTCAAGATACATGCGTTGAAAGGCGCCGCGGGTGCCACAATTCAACGGACACACATATCTGGGGTATTTTCAAGATTTTTGTCACCCAGTTTTCATCATGGCATTTTGGGGACCCCACCTCATGAAGAATGTCACTGTCATTTTGTTAATCTGTCCTGAAAGTTGAGTTCGCACAGCAAATGCACCATTCTACGCCACAGGTGCGAAATTATGTTTTGGGCACGATGTGAAAAATGACAGCTGTATACTGTTCATGTGGAGGTGTAAAAAAGGTTAATGTTGAAAATCAGGAGTGAAAAAATGAAAAATGGGTGAAGTTACAAGCGCATAAAAATTGCACAACGCACGTTCATAACGTGGTCATTTATGAGAATGTTTTTATCAAATTTTCAACATGGGCTTTCTGGGAACTCTCCTCATGAACAGTGGCACTGTGATTGAGTTCATACACCCCAAAAGTTGATTTTGCACACGACTGCGCCATTCGTGCGAAAACACATCTCAGGCAGGATATGTGAAATGACAGCTGCACTGTTCATGAGGAGGTGTGGCAAAATGGCAATATTGAAAATCTGGAGTGAAAATATCAAAAATTGGCGAGATTACGGCGATGTGTAGAAAACTGTGCAATGCACACTTCAGTAACATGGCATTTTGGGTTTTTGCACCAGATTTTCAACATAGGTTTTGGACCCGCCTCCATGAACAGTGGTAGTGTCATTTTGTGAATTGGTCCCAAAAGGTGATTCCACGCAGTGACCGTTCATGAGGTGGGGTCCCAAAAACCCCATGTTGAAAATCTGGTGCAAAAATCTCAAAAAATGGCCCAGATATCAACATAAGATGAAACGGCTTATCTTTGATTCTTCAGTTTGCGGTCCGGCTTTGAAGAGTGCAGACATGTCCCAGTCCTGAGAAGATCACTGCTCCTGATCTCTGTAGGTAAGTATTAGAGTAAGGGGGGTGCAGGGAGTTGGGTGCTCAGTGGGAGGGTGAGGATGGGGGAGTGGGAACTCATGAGATGATGAAGGACCATTTTATTTTTTGCAGGTTTAAAAATCAATTTAAGACAACGGGGGACAGTTTTCTGTATTCACGGGTATATAAAACGATCATATGTATTTAGGCACACTGGGTTGGGCTCCCAGTGTGCCATATTAGTGTGTGTGAGGGTTGCATACATGCCGACTTGGGGATTGGGCCTCCCGAGTCAGCAACTGTACAGGATGGCTTTTTTTTGGGGGGGGGGGGCCAGACATCTTCTGACACCGGGAGTGGGCATCCCGGTGTTGCAGAGCAGTACTTCCCATACTGGGAGGGGGTGTAGTGCTGACATGGAGATTGGGCACCCCATGTCGGCAAAATATGTTTATTTTTACATTTCTCCTATTTTCAGCTAACAACACAGGTCGTATCTTGGGCATACGAACTAGGATCCTATGTCGTATCATGCTAATACGAAGTAGGTATTAAATAATTAAATAAACCTATATTAGGGGTATATTTCAAGGAGTAAATTGCAGAATGCACCAAAGGGGGTCCCAATAAGCAAGTTTTAGGTGAGCAGTACTCCCCATGGTGGGGGGGGGGTCTGTAGTGCTGACATGAGGATTGGGTACCCCATGTCGGCAAAATGTGTTTATTTAATCATATATCTTATTTTCGACTCACGACGTAGGATCCTAGGTCATATCTCGTGTATACGAACTAGGATCCTAGGTCACGTGGAAGTAGGACTTAAATGATTAGACACATTTTAGGGGCATATTTCATGGGGTAAACTGCAGAATACATCAAAGGGGGTCCCAATAAGCAAGCTATAGTTGAGCAATACTCCCCATACTGGGGGAGACTGTAGTGCTGACATGGGTACGGGGCACCCCATGTTGGCAAAAAGTGTTTTTTTCATCATTTATCCTGTTTTTGGCTCAGAACCTAGGATCCTAGGTCATATCTTGTGCATGTGAACTAGGATCGTAGGTCATATTACGCGAATACGAAATAGGATTTAAATGATAAACACATTTGAGGGGCATATTTCGCCGGGGAAGGTGCAGAATGCACCAAAGGGGGTCCCAAAAAGCAAACTACATGTGTTGTTTCTTCACCACAATATCATTTTGGGACATTTTTAATTTTGAATTTCAGACAAAATGAAAACAAGATGGTGGCCATACAAAAGAGGAATTTTTTCATACGATGCAGGATTCCTATTTCGTACCAACCAGCTATCTTGGAGTGCTTACTGAGCATGCTAAAAAACAATTTTTGCAAATTTTTTCATTGCAATAACTCAAAAACTATTTATTCTTTTTACACCAGACTAGCAAAAGGCACATCTGTGGGTTAGTCCCTTTCTGCCCTGCAAATTTCATGCCAAACAACCAAACCCTTTGGGTTGTAGGCAAGTTCAAAGAAAACTCCCAGCAAAGTCAATGCATAAAAATATGTTTTTTCACCTCTCCGTAACTTGGAGACTGCACATCCATCCTTAACGAAACTTGCCAGATCAAGAGATCTACCCCACAGGAAGGTGCACACCAAATTTTGTGTAAATCCGTTCAACAGTTCCAAAGTTATTAAAGTGCAAAACTTTGAGTTTAACTTTGAAGTGCTCACTCAACCCTAACTATAGGGGCATGACCGCACCCCTATAATATACAGTATATTAATGTATATATATATGCATCTTAGAAACAAACATGACTCTTTTGCAGGGCCTATATAAACAGGGTGCATAGGTGTCAATGTACACAAGCTATTATAGAGTCACATAACCCCTTAATTAGGTACCCCCCACACACCTTTTCCCCATTCCCAATGGTCTACCCAGCTGATGTCTATGCTACTCTGCAAGTGGCTGGTAAGAGGTGTGCAAAAACTGAGCAGCCCAATCACCACCCCCCCGGGACTTATCGTTGTCTCAGCTTTGTGAGGCCCTCACCCCCTCCCTATCCCTCTTCCAGATGACTGCTTTTCTGATCAGCAACTTCAAATGAGCCATCATGTAGCTCAGTGGTTGAAAGTGTTTTCTTACATATCAACCACATCACCCAACAGACCATCAGAGCCCAGTAGCAGCGCAGCATGGCACAAAGCAACACAATATAAGGCTACTGCAATCTGAGCCATTCCCCACCCCCTCAACTAAATGCTGGCCTGGTGCCACACATTAACTTGCAGCCATAATATGTAGATTCTCAAACTGACAAGTTAATTATCTTTAATGGAAAGCACTGATTCAAACTTACATGACCACAAAAGGCCATTTGAGGAATAAGCTTCCCTTTATAAGCGTTCCTGGTAAAAGACGGATGTGGATTCTTGTGTGTGGGGGGTGGGGTGGAGACTGTGAATTAGACAGTTGCTACAGTAATGGTTTATTAACCACATGCGCATATCAAGTGCAATGAGCGGTAAAGGCAGCGTGCAGTTGTGCTGCTGTGTGCCACAGAACATTATACTGGGATTCTGAAACCTGATGTGCCAAATACAAAGGAGAATGGACTTGTCCTCACTGGGTTCCCCAAACCCTGCTTCAGTGGATTTTACAGATTAAATAAAAGAGATGGAACAAGCCTTCAGTGTGGCCTACTGCTTAGAGTGCAGAGCTGTGAAACCCAGAGACCCTGGTTTGAATCCCACTTCTGCCACTTACTCACTGTGTCACCCTGCACAAGTCACTTACCCTCCCTGTGCTCAAACTCTCTGTACCTCTCTGTAATTTATCTCTGTCATATTTGACTTATACTCCGAGTCAGTAGGTTTCTAGGATGTCCTTGTAAAACAGAGTGAACATAATTGAGCTTTCTTGGTAAAATAAATAAAATCAATCTTCAAACAGTATTTAAAATATTAGTTCAAATTTAAATCTCTATACATATGTGTACTTATGAACACGCTGTCCAAGTGACACTGTAAAATTCATAATTACCATTGACTGTACTATACTACACACATTACAATTACAATACCATTTTATTTTATATGGCGTCTTTCATACAAACGTATCCCAAAATGCTTTATATTAGGGAAAGATATGTTGGCGTTAGAAAGGAAATACACAATTTTGTAATATCAGAATAGTTAACGAAACAAGACTGAAACTGGAATAAGCAAAACTATTAGTGCTACAAACTGGGATCAACAGTAGGATGAGAAACTGAATCAAACAAAAGTACTGCATATTATTTATTTCATTTATTTAAAATTTTGATAACTGGGAGAGGCACACTGAGCCAAAGCTCGTTTCCAGGTATGAACCAGGGGACAAGGAAAGGAGAGCAATGCATATATAAAGACAGTTACAATTAAGCAAAAACATAAGAAGCTTGAAAATACAATGATGTGAGCAAAAGGTTTGGAAATAATGCATGTGTATAACACTGGAAAAATTGGTAGAGCTGTAAGCTAATAAATAGTTGCAATATTAAACAGTAAAGATGAATAAATATAAAATGAAAAAGAGAGCAATGTAATTAATCATATGCAACAGGTTCCAGAACATAACAGAGAGCATTTGAGGTATAGTACAATGAGTGAGGAAATCTATTAATGGGGTTAGTGAGGGCCACTCCCTGGGATATCAAGAGGAGGATGGACAACAGCAGGAGGGAGGAGGGGTAAGGGACAGTATATGTTTCAGGTTTGGAAGACATGGAGCAAGATGAAGGGAGATTGGTAGTGAGTTCCAGAGGAAGCTGAGACGATAGGGGAAAGCAGCCTGTCCCGAACTGGATAGAGGACAGGAGAGAGAAGGTCCAAGAGTCTCTGGAACATAGTGGATAAGAAGAGAGGGATGAAGGGGACAGGAGCGAGGAGAGGTAGGAAGGAAGGAAGCCGAACCAGAATTTGGAGATGTTAGTATTGTGATGTTGTCGGCGTAAGTGAAGAGGGGGGAAAGACAGGGAGGAGTAGAGGGAGCAGTGGGTGTGTACAGGATGGAGCATTAAAGGTAAAACGGTAAAAGGCACTATAGAGGGAGTCCACTCTGGTGAGGGATGAGGAAGGGGCAGATCCAAAGACCACATCGGCATAGTCAAAGACAGGGAGGATGATTTTAGTAAGCAGCTCACAGCGGACCTGGGGAGAGAGGGAGTCCTTGTTTCGATACATGGCACCAAGCTTGGAACAGAGTTTGGTGGGAATATAATCAGAAATCGAGTCAGCTGTCTATTCAGATGCCAAGGTATTTGAAGGCAAGAAAAGCATCAAGTGTGGTGCCATCTAGGATGGAGAAGGAGGGAGGGGAAGCCTAGCAAGTTTTGTGCGGTACCAAAAGTCATGGACACAGCCTTCTTAGTATTCACCTTAAGCTGATTTGCCTGGAACCAATGTAGAACCCTAAGAAAGTCGCTCTATGGCTTGGTCTCCATGGCAGGAATATGGGAAGTGATGCAGACAGAAGGAAGGTCATTCAGGAAGATCAAGAAAAAGACAGCAGTGCATGTCAGTAAACAAAGCAACAGTTTTAGAAATCACTTAACAGAAGTCGCAGAAAACTACTCGAGAGCTTGGGACTCATATGCAAGGAAAAAGAAGTGGGTTATGAGGAAGGATTTGGAAAGTGAAGGGGAATTCAGTGAGAAAGATGGAGGCGTCGTTTCAAGCCACGCGCTAAAGGGCTAGGAGGTGAGTGCTGACTGATGATCTCAAAATCCGAGCTGCAGCGTGGACGGACATGAGGAAGTAAAGAATTGCCAGTAAAAAGGGCCTGTCAAAAATATTTTAAATAATGATATGCTGAAAAACAAGAGCCTGAACAGAGTCTATATTGATTTTGGTCAATTTAAAGTGGACAACATTGATTTACAGTGATGAAAGGATGTTCTTTAAAAGGCACCTCCTGAGGAAGCCAGTATTTTATTGGTGAAACATAGAGGTTTTGGGCCAATATTCACAATAAAAGAATCAGACAATTGAAATACAGAAGAACTGTCTACGTGTGAGTTTTTCTGGTTTGCACTCCTTCTCTCCTCTCTCTCTCTCGGGTAAATGGGATCACAGAATTTGGTCAGAGGACACATCTGAAGAGGCAGCAGAATTAAGGACTTTAAGTTTTTTATATATTTACATTTCCCGTGGTTCCCCAGGATATTTTCCTGGACAAATTTGTAATCTCAAAATACAGCAAGTCCTGAAATGCAGAGTACTTGAGAACCCAAATTAAATTAATACATTCAAAACTGAAAATATAACAAAAGCGAGCTATTGAAGTGTGATGAGTATTTATTCAGCCATAAGTAACTACAGCTGTAACTGCGACACTTCAACTCTGACACGAGTCTTCTTCAGGGGGAGTCTTTTTTATTATTTTCAGTTTTGAATGTATTAATTTAATTTGGGTACTCGACTGCTATGCATTTCTAAACTTGCTGTGTTTCAGACAGTAGGAGTAGAGGTGGATAAGGACCACCCACCAGTGGTTGAGGGAGATATGAGGGACAACAAGAACTCTACAGTTGGGTGAATGGAAACTGTGGGATGGTGGAGGACAGTGAGATAGAAAGGGGCAAGGCGATAAAAAATGTTTCTAACAAGTAAGGCAGTTATGTAGCAGATGCGGTACTCAACAGAGAGCCAGTCGAGGGGGCGCAGAATGGGTATGAAGTGGTTCTGTTTCCCAGAGCATATGAGTCAAGCATCTGCATTGTGAACAGTTTAATGGGGAACAGAAGGCACAAAGGGCTCCCACACTCGAGTGTGGGGCTGGTCCTAATGTGTGCCTAGGTGCTGTTTTCAGGGGTGACCCAGGAGCACTGGGGAGACTAAGTGACTTGCTCAGTCACACAATATGCAAGTAGAGGTTGTGGGAATCAAACCCAGGTCTGCCTGCTGGATGTACCAAGCTCATTCACAGCTTGTTACTCTGCCAGCCCCACACTTTGTGTGCAAAAACATTTTGGATTACTTACATAGAAACATAGAAGTAGATGGCAGATAAGGCCTGCAAGGCCCATCCATTGTGCCCAATTTTTCTACCTTATGAATGTGCCATAGGCCTTTACTCTGTCAACGGCCTATCTATTCATACTTATCTGTATTGCTCCCTTATGCCTATCCCATGCCTGTTTGAAGCACCACACTGTATTCATATACACCACTTCCTGGGGTAGGCTATCCCATGCATCCACCACCCTTTCTGTGAAAAAGAACGTCCTCACATTACCCCTTAATCGGCCTCCCTCTAATCTCATGCTGCGACACCTTGTCCTGCTATTTTTCTTATATTGAAACATGTTAGACTCTTTCACCTTGTTAATGCTCTTAAGATGCTTGAATGTTTCGATCATATCACCTCTCTTCCTCCTCTGCTCTAGGACATACATATTGAGCTCTGTTAATCTGTCCTCATATGTTTTCTGATGCAGTCCGTGCATCATTTTGGTTGCCCTTCTCTGGACTGCCTCCATTTTGTTAATGTCCTTGTGCAGGTGCGGCTTCCAGTACTGCACACAGTACTCCAGATGGGGCCTAACCAGTGTCTTGTAAAGAGGGATTATCACCTCCCTCTTACGACTTGTGATGCACCTACTAATACATCTCAACATCCCCCTAGTCTTACCTACTGCTTTAGTGGTCTGTTTGGATGATTTCAGGTCATCTGTGATGATGAAGCCCAAGTCTTTTTTCTTCCCTTGTGATTGCCAGCAACTCCCCTCCCAACGTATAGGTAGCTTCAGGGTTTCTCTTCCATATGTGCATGAACTTACACTTCTTTGCGTTAAACCCCAGTTGCCACTCTTCCGACCATTTTGCCAGTTTATCCAGATCTCTTCTCATTCTGCTCATGCCATCTGGATCCTCTACTCTGTTGCAGATCTTGGTGTCATCTCAAACAGACAAACCTTACCCTCCAGTCCATCTGCAATGTCACTGATGAAGATATTAAAGAGGACTGGCCCCAGGACTGATCCTTGAGGTACTCAGCTTGTGACTTGCATCTCTTCTGACTGTATACTATTTACCACCACTCTCCATTTTCTTCCCGTCAACCAGTTTGCCACCCAGCTGACCAACCTCTGACTCACCCTGAGCCTACCCAGCTTATTAATCAATCTTCTATGTGGAACAGTATCGAAAGCTTTGCTGAAGTCAAGGTAGGTGACATCAACTGCACCCCCTTGGTCCACCACTCTTGTTACCCAGTCAAAGAAATCTATGAGATTAGTTTAACAGGTCCTTCCTGTTGTAAACCCATGCTGTCTTGGATCCTGTGCTTCTATGGATTCCAGGTGTTGCACTATCCTTTCCTTAAGGAGTGCCTCCATAATCTTACCCACTACTGAGGTAAGACTGACTAGTCTGTAGTTCCCTGCCTCCTCCCTGCTGCCACTCTTGTGGAGCGGGATCACATGAGCCCTTCTCCAGTCTTCTGGGACCTCTTCTGTGTCAGAGACTCACTAAACAGTTCTGCGGCTCTGCTAGTTCCACCCTTAGCTTCTTTAGTACCCTGGGATGTATGCCATCAGGTCCTATTGCCTTGTTCACCCTGAGCTTAGTGAGCTCTTGTAGGACCCTTTCTTTTGTGAAGGGATTTGTGCACACCTCCCTCCAACCTGTGTCCATGGTGCTGAGCTGTCTACCTTCTCCTCAGTAAATACTGAGCAGAAGTATATATTTAGGATACATGCTTTTCCTTGGTCCTCTTCCACACACTTCCCCTTATCCCCTTTGATCTTAGTAATACCCCCTCTGGACTTTCTCTTTTCACTAATGTATCTATAGAAAGTCTTGTCCCCTTCTTTCACTGTTCGTGCTAGTGTTTCCTCAGTTTGGGCCTTTGCCTGCCTTACTGCCTTATCTGCTTCTCTCAGGGAAGTCTGGTATGCCTCCATGTCTTCGTCCTGCTGCGTTCCCTTATACTTCCTGAAGGCCAACCTTTTGGCTCTGATCTTTTCTGCTACTGTTTTTGATAACCAAAGTGGTTTCCTCCTTCTTTTGCTCTTGCTTTTCTTCCTAACACAATGGGATGTTGCTTCAAGTACAGCATCCTTAATGCTTGCCCACTTTGCCTGTACCCCCTCACCTGTATTTCTTCTTGCCAGGGCTAGCTTAACTCCGTTGGCCATCTTATCAAAGTCAGCTCCTCTAAAGTCCCCTACTATTGCCCTGGAATGGGATAATTTAGTTCTAGTGGCCAAATTGAACCATACAATGTGATGGTCACTGGCCCCCAGGTGACCTTCTACCTGGAGATCTATGATCCTTGCCCCGTTAGTCAGTACTAAATCCAGAATAGCCCTGTCTCTTGTGGGTTGTTGTACCAGTTGTTTGAGGCCTTCCCCCTGCAGGGAATCCACTATGTGTCTAGTTCTGGCAGATGTTCCTGCTGGTATTGACCAATCTGTATCTGGCATGTTGAAGTCTGCCATTATCAAAACCTCCCCTTTAGCTGTCATGTTTTGTATATATTCTAACAGTAATGTGTCTATGTCCTCCCCCTGGTCTGGAGGCCTGTAGACAACCCCAGTTCGTATGGCTGTCCCATTTCCTGTTTCCAGGGTGACCCACAGTTCTTCTGGCTCCTCATGTGTATTCTGAATTTCTGTAGCTGTGATATTTTCATTGACATATCAGGCCACTCCCCCTTTCTGCACCTTGGTCTCTTCTGAACAATACATGGCAGAGTACTGAAGTCTCCCAAGTGTGTTACTGGTGAACCATGTCTCACTAATGGCTACTATGTCCAGTTTAGCCTCTGTCATTGTTGCCTCCAGATCTAGGATCTTGTTTCCCAGATAAAGAGCATTTGTGTACATGATCTTTCATTGGCCAGATTTCGGTGCGTTAGGTGTTGGGCGAGGTTCGGCATTTCCCCTGAGCATCGTATGGGGAGCCAGACTTTTCCTTACCTGGTAATGAAAATGAACTACAAATATGCTGAATGCCTGTTTGATCACTAGCTGAGACGGAGGGGTGTTCTTGCCGTTCGATACATCGGGTGCTGCATCCCTCGCCCCATTTGCTAGTTTAAATATTCTGCAAAGACATCAAATTTCTGACCCACTGCACTGACTCCCTCCTTAGTCAGAAGTAGCCCATCGAATTTAAAGAACTTTCGCTCCCAAAACTATTGCCAGTTACCTACAAATTTGTGTCCTTTTTCCTGGCACCAGCCCTTAAGCCACATGTTTAGTTCCCCTATTTCCCCTTCCCTGACATTCCGTCCATCTGCCCCCCTCTCCCAGACCAGCAGGATCTCAGAGAAGGAGATGCCGGACAAAATGGAAGACAGTCTGTCTCCCAGCATGTTCAGGTGTTCCTTGGTCTCCACAACTGACCAGCTGGCAAGATCGTTAGTCCCTATGTGTACCAGGATGTCAATGTTTTCTCCTGCTTCCTGCACAATTTTAGCAATGCGGTCAGTGTCTCTCCACACTGATGTACCTGGGAGACATCTGACCATTACCCCCGGCCGGAGGTAGGTATCAACTCCCCGAATCATGGAGTCTTCTAAGATCAGAAGTGTTTTGGATTTCCTTTTTGCTTTTTTTGTTTTGGTCCCTGTTTTGGGCAAGTTTTGTAGCGCTAGCTCCTGCGCTGCAGTGTCCTGCTCTGCAGTGTCCTCTGCCCCTTTGTTTGATTTCGGAGACAGAGGCAGATACGTTTGTAGTTTTTATATGGTTTGTGGAGGTGATACGTTGATGAGCACTGAGTGATGGGGCACCCAATTTGCCCCTCCTAACCACCTGCCAACCTCCCACACCAACTACCCTCTGTGGTCGAGGTGCTTCAGTTGGATGTTGGGGAAATGGTGGGTGGTTCTTGTAATTTAGAAAATGGCAACAATCAATTCTTAAACCTGATTGGCTGAGACAGGCTTCAAGCTGGGCATTTATTTTTCAATAGACGCCCAGCTAAAAATAAGAGCCAATCCAAGTGCCACTTCACAGAGTAACATTCTCCGATGGGCCATTTTCTAAGTGCAATAATACCCTCTAGGGTGGGCATTATTGGGAAATACCAGACCTTCCAGGGGCTATAAGGCCCTCCGCCTGTAGCGTCGGGCCTCATTATGCCCCTGGGTGGTCCGGTATTTCCCAATAATGTCCACCCTGTCGGGTATTATTGCTTACATATTTTCTCCTGAATATGCAATTTGAGGCGCGCAATCTCTGCTCATGCTTCCCAGAGCTGAGCCCTTAGATCTCCGATGGTCCAGAATGTAGGACAGCATCCTACATCCTGTTTAACTGCCCTATTGAAAAGTATCCCGCAGTACCTGCAATTAATAATATCCATTCCAGTTGAGCTGCTCAGTTTATAACCTGGTCCAAGTAATTAGAAGGAAAATGAAAGCAAAAGATTTATATATATATATATATATATATATATATATATATATATATTTTGTTTGTTTGTTTTTGTATAACAATTGTGCCCCTGTAAGTGAGGTCACTGTGTGGATAACCCTCTGATCCTCCCCTTCCTGCTTTGTTACAGGAAATGTCACAACTGTGCTACTCTATAGAAGGAGTGTAGCATGGGGTAGTTGGGCCCTTCCCCTGCCGGAAAAGAAGAACCACAGACAAAAGAAACAAGAAGGTAAGAGCAGAAACAATTAACAAATAACAAATGCAGCAGCCCTGAAATCTTAGCCTAATGACAGATACAACTGTAAAACCTGTAAGCACCATCTGTAACAATTTCACAGAAGATATACCCTGCAAAAAACACTTTGCTACAGAGAAAAATAAAGCAGTAACAGAACATATACTTTGCAAAAAACAATCTGAATCAGAGAAGATTACAGCAGTAATCTGTAAGCACAAAACAGTAACAAACCAGTAGGGGCACCCTGTAATAATGCAGCAGAAAGTATACCCTGCAACAGCGATTTGAATCAGAGAACACTAAAGCAGTAAAATGTAAGCAAACTTGCTGTTTACTGTAGAATATAGTAGATTGTACCAGACTAATTTTGCTTAGTTCTAGGCTGACATCTTCTGTTACTACAAATCCCAGAATACCTTGCAGCTGACATCAGATCAGTGGAAGGTTCTCCAGTAAGATGTTTTCCAGGTGTGCTTCTCTTCAGAGGCTTGGAACAGTCTATACTTAGCCCATGGAGGACAGCAGGACCAGCAAACAAAAGATCAGGAGCAGGATATTCAAAAGTTGGCATTGGTGCTAATGGGGTTTGCACCCACGCTATCTGGGTTTGCACCCCTTTTTTGGAGTGGGGGTTAAATTCAGAGGCCTTTGTGTCACACACTAAACCCATCAGCACCCAAGCGCTACCATAACACTGTGTCCATGCAAATGAGAGGGTCTCTCCTGAATATGGGCATGGTGACATGGTCAAAGGTTTGCAATGACAGTAAATGGTGCCCAAAGTGGTGCTATTTACCACCGCCGAAAATCACGACTTAACCAGGCAATAAGACAGCAGCCCCACTCCACCAATAATGAGAAAGCTGTACTGCAGCTGCCCACCGTGCATCATCCATCATGCCAGCATAGTTGTAGATCCTGGTGTCCAGTGGTACCCTCCCCAACTCAAACACCCATCCTGTGCCTATCAGACATATCCCTGGTGTCTAGTGGCACCCCCCAACCCCAAAACCCCCTTCCACATTTTGCATACCTTTTCCTGGTGTCTACTGGCACCACCCCCCCTTCGAAAATCCATTCCACATTTTGTATACCCATCCCTGGTGTTTAGTGGCACCCCTAACCCCAGAACACCTGTCCCATATGCCTGACACACATGTCCCTAGAGTCTAGTGGCACCTCCCACCCCTTGCGATCACCCGCTACTTGTTAACAGAGTTCTCCCTGGTGTCTATAGACATGCCCACCCACACTGCGATCACCTGTTACTTGTTAACATATTTCTCCATGGTGTCTGTTGGCCCCCCCAATCTGTCGTTTCCAAGTATTACCTAAGCTCCAGCATCCCGTGATCCCACCACCGCCCTGATCTGTAGTTTAGATTAGTTACCTAAACCACGGTGTGCAGTGGTACCCACTGACCCCCCCCCCGATCTGCCGTTGACAAATAGTACCCAAGCCCTGATGTCCAGTGGTTCCCCCAGTCTGCTGTTCACATACGTTACCTAAGGTCTGTTGTCCAGTGGTACCCCTGCACCCCCCCCGATCGTCTGTTGCCAAACATAACAGGACTCAGTGGTGGTCCAGTGTCTCCCCACCCGTCACCACCTCACTCCACATACCATCACCCCGCACCACCCCTTACCCAGGTGTCCAGTGAGCATGGCAGCCAGGTACTTCAACCGCACAGCCCTACTCTCTCCTTCTCAGCCAGCTGCCATAGGAGCTCACAGTGTACACATATGAACACTGTATCCCAAAGCACTTTAACAAAGCAGGAAGTTATACATTGGCAGTGCAGGGAATGTAGGTTAGAATTTGGTTCCACACAAATGGACTGCCCTTCCAGTTCTACAGTTGGCACAGTATGTCTCATTTGTTTGTACTGAACCTTCTGTACACAATCTGTACAGTAATTCTGTTTGGGATTCTGATTGGTCCTGTCCAGGATCTACTTCAAACTGAGCGCTGCTGAAAGGAGTTTTCATCCTGGTAAAACTCACTCC
This sequence comes from Neoceratodus forsteri, assembly GCA_016271365.2. Taxonomy (NCBI): domain Eukaryota; kingdom Metazoa; phylum Chordata; order Ceratodontiformes; family Ceratodontidae; genus Neoceratodus; species Neoceratodus forsteri. The sequence continues at coordinate 1,147,202,770 of CM057450.1, read as the reverse complement.
CTCCCTCCCCCACTGTAAATATATGAATTAATTATCTAGTTGATCCTACCCCCTCTCCCCCTCTCCCCCTCCCGTATCTCCCCTAACTACAATTATAATGAGCCACAGTGTGTATAAAGGACGGTATATTTTTGTATTTATATGTTTTACTAGTATCAAAACTCCTTTGAGCAGTGTTCCATTTCAAGGAGATCCTGGATAGGACAAACAGAATCACTGCACAGATTGTGTACAGCAGGTTCCATACAAGCAAATGAGACACATACTGTGCCAACTGTATAACTAGAGAGTCAGTCCAGTTACACAGAACCAAATTCTAACCTACAGTCCCTGCATTACTAGTTTGTAACTCTCTGCTTTGTAAAATGCTTTGGAATACAGTGTACATGCGCACACACTGTCCGCTCATATGGCAGGCAGCTGAGGAGGTGAGAGGAGGGCTGTGTCAGTAGCCGTATTGGGCTGTCATAATCAACAGACATCCAGGTAATGGGGAAGTGTGAGGTGGTAGTATGGGAGCAGGTGGGACAGGTGAGGGGAGACCAGACCAGCACTGATTCCTGTTACATTAGGCAATGGGTGATCAGGGAGCAGGGGGTACCACTGGACACCAGGGCTTAGAAAAATAGAAAAACAGAATTTGACAGCAGATAAGAACCACTTGGCCCATCCAGTCTACCCATTTCTCCCTACCTACACTATTACATCAGACCGTGCCCAATCTACAGCTCTTTCTCCCTCCCTCCCTCCCTCCTTCCTTTCCACAATGATTCCCTTGTGCTTATACCATGCATTGCTGAACCCCACCACTGCTTTTGCCCCCACCTCCTCTGCTGGAAGGCTGTTCCTGGAATCCACCACTCTATCTGTGAAGTACTTCCTCACATCGCTCCTGAATCTACCCCCTCTAAATTTCTGAAAACTAGAATATTATGTGTTTCTGTTTTTTATTCTTTGGTAACCAGGTAAGGCCCACTAGGCACAAGTGCCTGTTTTCAGGGGTGAACCAGGAACACTGGGGAGGTTAAGTGACTTGCTCAGAGTCACACAGTATGCATGTGGAGGTTGTGGGAATCAAACCCAGGTCTGTCTGCTGGATGTACCAAGCTCATTCACAGCTTGTTACTCTAAACTGCAGGCTACTACCAGCCCTAAGATTAGATAATATTTGTAACAGATCGGGGAACTACTGACACCAGAGCTTAGGTACTATTTGTCAATGGCAGATCGGGGTGGTGGTGGAGGGAACCACAGGACACCAGGGCTTAGGTATTATTTGTAAAACAGAAGCTTGGGGGCAAGGGTACCTTTGGACACCAGGGTTTGGGTAATATATGCAAGTGGCAGATCAGGGGGACCACTTAACACCGGGGCTTAGGTAATAAATGTAAACAGCAGATGGGGGGGGGGGCACTGGGGCTTAGGTAATATTTGGGAACAGCAGATCAGGGGTGGGAGTGCCACTAGACATCTGGGAAAACTATTCTAACAGGTGAAAGGTGAATGCAGGGGTGGGGGTGCCACTACAAACCAGGAAGAACTCTGATAACAGGTAATGGATGATCGCATGGTATGGGGCATACCACCAGACACCAGGGATATGTGTCAGGCATATAGGACAGGTGACCGGGGGGGTGGAGGGTGCCACTAGACACCAGGAAGTTGGCAGACAAGAACGGGATGGGTGCTCAGGAGGTGGAGGGTGTTATCAAATACCAGGAAACTGTCCAAGGAAATCGACAGGTGCTCCAGGGGTGGGAGGGTGCCGCTAAACAACAGGGAACTGTCTAATGATATCAGGACGGGTGTTTGGGGGGGGGGTGCCGCTAGAGACAAGGGATGATGTGTCAGGCGTCCACAGGATAGATGCAAAAGGGCCACCACTCACCATGCAGAGGAGCCCATAATGGGCATGCAAATGGTCCCTTAGCGCCTTGCATGCCCAATGGGCTCATTTACATGGTGCAGCTGATTATAGCCAACATGACTCCTGGCGCTATCCAGTCCAGGTGGTGCTATTCCCTGTGGGCTGGACACAGTCCAGGTCCATGTCGGGGCAGCGCAGTTTATTTATTTAATTTTGGTAACCGGGTAGGCCCACTGAGACCATAAGAGTCCCTTTTTCAGGGGTGACCCAGAATTGATCACAAAATAACATAATACATCAACATGCAGAACAATACAGTTTGAACATTACAACAATCTGGGACAGTGAATAACCCAGAGAAGGACTTTTGTGGCTTAGCACTGCGCCGACATGGGCCAATATTTAGACAGATTGCACCAGTCTGCTATCCAACTGAATCTAGCAGCCACTGAGTCAGGCGCAGGTGCAGCGCAAATATCTGCACTGCGCTTGTGCTCATTTTTGAATATCTGGGCACAGAGCTTAGATAAACTCCAACCTGCACTGCAGGCTTCTGAATCTCCCACTGCTGACTACTGCTCTGATGTCGGCTGCAGGGATTCTGGGATTTGTAGTAACATAAGATGACAGTCTAGAACTAAGCAAAATTAGCCTGATACAATCTACTATATTCTACAGTAAACAGTAAATAAACCAAAATGTTTTTGCAAACAAATTTCACATTGGGGCCCTTAGTACTGACTGTTCCCCTTTAATGTTTAGAGAGGAGTTAATAAAGAAGTCCACTGAGGAAGGAATAAGAACAGTCAAAGCGAAAGGAGTTAAAGGTGTGGATAAGGGTTCATCAAAGGTAGGGTCTGGGAAGTAAAGGGTGGAGGCAATACTGCAGTTAACCTTTTTTTAACTTTTTCAGATATACAAACAAATATATACAAGGCATAAGTGCCGTGTTACATACATGGCAGAAAACTGAGCAATGAAAGAGTACCACAGGCACGCAGTCACGGTGTACAATGCGTAAGGATCAGCAGATAGTATCTGTTTCGAGGACACACAAGTTTGATCAGACTACAGCTGAATAGGTTGACATGCATATTCCAGCGTTCGGCATAGTACAACTAAGCCGAATACATGGCACCTTGGTAGGGAGAAAAATAAATCCTTGTGGATTAATCTGATAGAAATGGATAAATACCAACAACTTTTAAAACTTATATACATACTAATGGGAGCAAGCAATATGGAGGAGAAAGATGAGAGTAGGCTGATTGTCAGTGATTGTCAGACCATTGAGATGCGAGGAGCAAAGGTGAGTCCTGGATCAAAGCCATCTAGATTGCTGAGAGAAGGGGCAAAGAGACAAGGGATAAATTATGGGAAGAGGATGTTTTGCATGTCTTGAAAGAGGTGCTCAGCATGATGTAGACAGCCAGCTCTGAGTGCTGTATCATTGTTTTTTTTTTGTTTTTTTTTTAATATGAAATGTATGACTGACTGTCTCTGCTGAAAAAATCTGGTGCTCTTAGAATGACCTCACTCATCCCAACCCCTCCCGCCCCAGATTTTAGCTGAAAGATGCAAGCCATAAGAAAAATGCTGACAGCATGTGAGTTCACACACACACAGTTTTTAGAGACCATGTGTTATATGTAAGGCCTTAATTAAGGATCCTGTCTGTCTGAGTTAATTACAACCACAGTTGCTAGAACATATCCATTTTATGACACTGGAAGAAAAACCCAGGTAATTACATAGAAGTGCGAAAATCATAAAGATGCTGTCATGTCCTGGAAGGAGGAAGCTTATTATGAGATCAAAAGAAGTGTCATTTGAAGGACATGAATTATGCTGAAGTTGCAGAATGTAATACTTTTGTATAAGATATATATTTTTATACATAATCTGACAGAGGAGGAACTAGCTGACCTCACACAAAACTGGGTTGTCCGATACAGTTGTTTAAGGAATACTCTGTTTTACTTGCACACTTCTACCTAGACTCTGACTGAGGAAAGATCTTTGGAGCACTAGTAAACAGATATTTAGAAAGATTTTAAATCTAAGTACTGTAAGTAGGAATTTGCACTGTTTAAACCTTGTTTCTTTTAAAAGATTTGCATGTCTTGTGATACAAGAGTTCTGTATTTTGCGTTTTACATATTTTTAACTATTTTAGTAAAATTCTTTTTAGAACTTACTTGGTCTGTCTTTGACTTCTTTTTAGTTGTAAGAAAAGTATATGGTTATTGCAGATACTAAACATAAGCTTGAATGGTGGTACCAAACTGGAAAGAGAAGTGTTTTACATCTGAGGTCTTTATTAAAGTTTTTAAGGGTTCATCTCTGTATACCTGGTTAGGTGCCCGTAGGCAAAGATATCTGGCCCCCTGAAGACAGAAATATCTGAGCCTGTGCACTGGGTACGCTAGCAAGAGGTTAACAGTTTGAATCCCTCCAGAACTTGAAACCAAAGGTTGATCCGAACTCACAAAAACAGACAAGAGGGTTACCTTGTCTGTTACACTGTTCACAAGACTGCGCTCAGAGGTTGGCACTTTGGGAGTAGAGGGCCTGACCTGCTGAGTGGGTTTGTGACAGATTGGTTGGCAGCGGTGGCATAATTTTGGTATCACAAGCTTGTATTGTTCTGTGTCAGCTGAGACCGTAAGCTCTCTTGCAGAGAAAGAAAAAAGGCAGAGTTTTATTTTAAAAAGGAAACAGAACTATATATCACTTGGCGTACAGTCCAGTTCCTACCCATTTTATTTTTTTTTCTAAAGTGCAAGTCAGAGTAGCCGTAGTGAGGGAAGAAGAAGTTGGCTTCCGACTACAGCAGACACACCGTAGATTACTTGAAGCAGTTGTGGGGGGACAGGGGAGTCCCGTTCAAGGTGACAGCCAAAAAGCAGAACCTCATAGAAGTCCTGATGGTAGCAGATAGCCAGAGCAGCGAGTCACCAACCATGACTGAAAAGAACAGCAGGGCCACCATCAGTGAAGAGCCCCAGCAGCAGGGGATGGTCACTAGTATCCTGAATCCAGAGGTACTCAAACTGCAAATTGAGTTGCACAGGATGGAACTGGAGGCAGAGCGAGAACAGAAAGAGGTGGATCGAGAGGCACAGCAACAACAGAGGGAGGCAGATCGTGAGGAGCGTGAGCGCCAGCGAGCTGCCGAGGAGAAGAGAGAACGAGAACGCCGAGACGCAGACTGTGAGGAGAAGGAGCGCCAGAGGCAACACAAACTGGAGAAGATACCACTCCGACCAGCGGCACCAGAGCAGGTAAGTGGCTTGGGTTTAACTGGGACTGCAGGACTAGGTTACAAATTGAACTCCAAATTAATAGCTGAGTTTAAGGAAGGGGGAGGACATGGATGCCTTTTTAAATTCTTTTGAAAAAGTTTGTATTCAGGCTAAAATTCCTAGTGAGTCCTGGAGCTTCCAGCTATCCCCACTACTTACCGGGAAAGCTCGGGATGCATTGGGTCAAATGGACAATGAGGACAGCAATAATTACAGCAAGCTAAAAGCTGCACTGTTAAAAGTTTGACTTAACTGCTGAATCATACAAAGCTAAGTTCCGTAAACTCAGGAGAAGCCCTGATATGAGCTATGAGGAGCTAGCCATGAAACAACTTCAGTTTTTTAAAACGTTGGTGGGAAGGAATTGAGGCAAACTCTGCTGACAAAATTGAAAATGTGATTTTATTAGAACAGTTTTATTGGGCTTGCCCAGCTGAGCTAAAAACCTGGCTAGAGGACTGAGATCCAAAAACAGTGCAAGAGGCTGCTGAACTCTCGGACCACTATGCCAAGAGCAGACCTGCTCTGAGAGTGAATGGGACGGGCATGGCAGCGCAGAAAGGGAAAAGCGCACCTTCAGGGCAGCTAAAATCCTCACTGCCTCCACCGAAACCAGTTAGCCCCAGGTTTCAAAGAAAAGATTTCTCTGAAGTAAGAAATGTCTGTTAGTGTGTAAAGAAACTGGGCATATTGCCAGACAGTGTCCCAAAAAGGGGAGCAATTATACACAACAGGGTGCTAGAAAAGAAGTGGGTTGTTTGTGTGTCCCTGGGAGTATGCCAGTGAACATGAGGGAACACATGCACCCAGTCATGGTGCATGGTGTACAGATGCAAGGGGTTAAGGGACACAGAGGCATCCCTGACATTGGTAAAAAGGGGATCTGGTACAGCCTGGTCAGCTTATACCCAATAAATACGTCACTGTCCAGGACTTTGCGGGTGAAGAGAAAACATTGCCACTCGCTAGTGTTCTCTTAGACTGGGGTGAAACAGGGGGAACTGTGCAACAGGTAGCTGTAGCCAAAACATTAGCAGTGGATGTAATCCTTGGTAACAATCTCCAACAGAGGATGGTATGTGCAGTTACCCATAGCCAAGCGGCAAGGGAAATTTGTAGTTCCCTGAACCCCACAGAAACCAGTGTGGGAACCACTGAGAGGCTGGTTCCCCAGCCTGTGTCTCCTGATGGGGAGACTGATAAAAAGGGGGTAGAAATTTCCCTAGTAGCAAGTAACCACACAGCTACAGAGGGTTACTCCAGAGAGGAAGGGGTGACCCATTGTCAGAGGGTTGGGATTGACAGTGATCCTGATGGCCCCGATGCTAGTGCTAGGAACCCTAGTTTAGCGACTGAAGGGGACTTGTCCCATGCCTTGGGAATGTGTGAGAGGCTTGCAGCTGCTCAGAGGGGTGACCCTAGTTTAGAGAAGCTGAGGGCTTGGGCAAACTCGGATGGCACACAGGGAGGTGACGGCAGACATAAGGTTTATTGGGAAAATGGACTTATGTATACTCAGGCAGTACAGACAGAGGGAGGGATGCTAGGCGGGCAGCTTGTCATTCCCCAGCGGTATCGTGAGCAGTTGCTCAAAAGTGCACATGATATTCCCTTGTCTGGTCATCTGGGAATCGCATGCACGACGCAGCAGTTAGCCCAGAATTTCTACTGGCCTAACTTCACCCAGCAGGTGAAGGAGTATTGCAGGTCTTATCACCGGTGCCAAGAAATAGGGAAGGCGGGCAAGAAAACCCAAGTCGCCCTGATTCCATTGTCCATAGTGGAGGAGCCATTCCAGAGGGTAGGAATGGATATTGTAGGGACTTTAAATACCCCCAGCTCCTCAGGGAAGATATTCATCCTGACTGTGGTGGATTATGCCACCCGCTACCCAGAGGCAGTCGCCCTATCCTCACTGAGGATGGACAAAAGGGCAGATGCCTCACTTGGGATTTTCTCCCGTGTTGGGTTTCCGCAGGAGGTAATCACCGATCAAGGGGGTTCCTTCATGTCGGACCTGATGAAATGTTTATGGGAGAAATGTGGAGTGGTGCACAGATCGGCACTGTATCACCCACAAGCCAATGGACTTATGGAACGATTCAATGGTACCCTAAAGTCAATGCTCCGGGTGTTTGCTGAACAGCATGGGAGGGACTGGGAGAAATACCTTCCCCACCTGTTGTCTGCATACATAGAGGTGCCCCAAGAGTCAACAGGATTTTCCCCTTCGAACTCTTGTAAGGACGCCGGGTACGTGGGCCCCTAGACTTGATCTGGGAGGACTGGGAAGGCTAGCACGCCACCCAGGGAACTCCCACTGTGGATTATGTCCTTAGGTTTAGGGAAAGGCTGAAGGAGCTTATGGGGACAGCCCACAGCAACCTGGCAGCTGCCCAACAGAAACAAAAGGTGTGGTACGACCACAGAGCCAGAGCTCGCTCATACATGGTGGGTCAGGAAGTCATGGTCCTTATTCTGGTCCAGAAAGACAAGCTGCAAGTTGAGTGGGCAGAACCGTACAAAGTGGTTAGGAAGGTAAATGACGTGAACTACATTGTGGAGTTACCTGACAGAAGACAGACTGAAAGGATGTACCATGTCAACATGATGAAGCCATATGCTAATAGGGCTGACATGATGTTTACAGTGTGCAGTCATGGGGAGGGGACGGACGAAGGAGACCCCCTTCTAGATTTGCTGGAGGAGAGTAAGCAGGAGTCCTCTGTGGAGGCAGTAAAATTGTCTCCCCAGGGGGCCATGGAGCAGGTCCAGAAAGTAAGGAAGGTTTTAGTAGACTTTGCCCCCTTGTTTAGCGCCAAGCCTGGACTAACCCCCTTAGCGACACACGATGTGGAGACAGGGATACAGATGCCCATACGACGAACAGCATATCGGGTGTCAGAGGCTGTCCAAAAGGACATTAGGAGGGAAGTGGAGAAGATGCTGGATTTAGGGGTAATCCGGAGATCCCAGAGCCCCTGGGCCTCACCCGTAGTACTTGTGCCCAAGCCAGATGGCTCAACTCATTTTTGTGTGGACTATCGTTGACTGAATGCAGTCACAAATTCCGACGCCCACCCAATGCCCCAGACGGACGAATACCTGAACAAGTTGGGAGGGGCGACCTACCTTACGACTATTGACCTGACCAAGGGGTATTGGCCGATAGAATTGACAGACAGAGCTAGGGAGAGGTCGGCCTTCATCACTCCGATAGGCTTATTTGAGTTTAAAGTAATGCTTTTCGGAATGAAGAATGGCCCAGCCACTTTCCAAAGGTTGGTGAACCAGGTGTTAAATGGTGCTGAGGAGTATGCCGTGACATACCTGGATGACACTGCCATCTTTAGTACCAGCTGGGAGGAACACCTATCCCACCTTAGGGAAGTGCTGGGCAGGATACAGACGGCTGGGCTCACTGTCAAAACCGAGAAGTGCCAGGTGGCCATGGGAGAAGTGGCATACCTCGGGCATGTGGTAGGCCGGGGACAGCTCCGTCCCAACCAAATAAAGATAGAGGTGATCCAGGCGTGGCCCAGACCAGAAACCCAGAAGCAGGTCAGGAGCTTTCCAGGGACAGCAGGGTACTACAGGAAATTTGTACCCAATTACAGTGCCCTGGCTGCTCCCCTATCTGACCTGATAAAGAAAAAGATGCCAAAGAAAATTACCTGGGGCCCAGCCTATGAGGAAGCCTTTACCAGTCTGAAAGAGACACTGTGCAGTGCTCCTGTTTTGACAAGTCCTGACTATAGCAAAACCTTTATAGTTCAGATGGACGCCTCAGACGTGGGTATTGGGGCAGTACTGAGCCAGACGTCCAGCCAAGGGACAGATCACCCAGTAGTGTACCTGAGCAGAAAGCTGCTTCCCAGAGAGCAAGCGTACTCCACGGTAGAAAAGTAGTGTCTTGCCATAGTGTGAGCCCTAAAAAAGCTAGAGCCATACTTGTATGGGCAGCATTTTGTGGTGCAGACTGACCACAACCCCCTGGTTTGGCTGACGCAGATGGGGAAAAACAATGACAGACTACTAAGATGGAGTCTTGCTTTACAAGAGTATGATCTAAAAATCGTACATAGGGCTGGAGCGAAGAATCAGAACTCAGATGGACTGTCAAGGGTCTATGAGGAGTGAACTGATTTGGGACGCTCATCCCATGTAGGGGATAGGAACCCCCCCCTCCCAAATTCAGTCTAGGTGGGGAGGAGTGTGACGTAGACAGCCAGCTCTGAGTGCAGTATCATTTTTTTTTTAATATAGAATGTATGACTGACTGTCTCTGCTGAAAAAATCTGGTGCTCTTAGAATGACCTCACCCATCCCCCAGATTTTAGCTGAAAGATGCAAGCCCTAAGAAAATGCTGACAGCACGTGAGTTCACACACACTCAGTTTTTAGAGACCATGTGTTACATGTAAGGCCTTAATTAAGGATCCTGTCTGTCTGAGTTAATTACAACCATAGTTGCTAGAACATACCCATTTTAGGATATTGGAAGGAAAACCCAGGTTATTACATAGAAGTGCAAAAATCATAAAGATGCTGTCATGTCCTGGAAGGAGGAAGCTTATTATGAGATCAAAAGAAGTGTCATTTGAAGGACATGAATTATGCTGAAGTTGCAGAATGTAGTACTTAAGCAATAATGCACAACAGGGTGTGTGTTGTGCTGGGATAACGGCATGCCTGGGGTGATTAGAGATAAGGCCGCAGGCCGAGTGCGACTAATCACCCCAGAAGTGACGTTATCCTAGCACAATACACACCCTGGAGTGCATTATTGTTATTATACAATGGCTCATTATAATTAAAAATAGTTAAAAGAAGAAAAAAAGAAAAATTCTGACAGTTTTACAGTATATTTTGGAGTGTGAAAGCATACTTGTTAAAAAAAAAATTCCCATTTCTTTCTTTGTCAGCTAGGTACTGCTGCTGTTTACCATTAGGTTTCTTTTTTTTTTAGCCCCTCTTTGTCTGTTGGTTGTCTTCTGCCCTGTTCCTACCCAGCTATCTGCATTGTTTAGTGTTTGTGATAGAAATTGTTCCGGCTCTGCCACGTTTCCTGGGACAACTAAGCAAAAGTCTACTTTGCAATTTTAATTGCAAAACTGCTTCTCCAACGGAGGACGGCATGAGTGGAGATTTACTGTATCACACAGGTAGGAGATGTTGGCGCTGCTACTGAATAGGGAAGTTTTTATTTTTATTTTTGCTCTCAAAGGAGGTACGGGGGATGATCCTTTCTGTTTAGTCATGCTTTCTTGCAGTCGTGGGATGAAGCGGGTCAATGAAATGCCGCAGCCGCTCGTCTCAGAGTAGTGAGCATGAGCACGTGGTCAGACCGTTAGCAGGTGAAGCCGTTCTGAAAGTAAATTATAGAAAAAACAAATAAAAATAAAAAATGTTGTTTTATCTATAATGCCACTGATGCAATTATGTGTTGGTGAGAGTAAAGGGGGGTGTTAAGCGCTGAGAGTTTCTGTGCATTTTTAAAATTTGTGCTTAAATCAGGTTAAGAAGGTCAACACTGACTGGACAGGGATCGCATGTCGTTTTTAGTGTCTTTTTTTGGGGGGGGGGGTTGTTGTTGCACGGAAAGTAGTGGCAGACCATGACTTGATGATCGTTGTGTCTAGCGAGGAAGGCAGTGGGGCAACTGATCGTGCTTGTGGAATAATTCTTTTTCACATTTGATGCGGTTTTGTGAGAGCTGGAGCTAGACCCGTAATGTTGTACTGGGATAACATCACGGGTCCAGTCCCAGGCTGACCAATCAGAGGCCATCATTGTATAATTTTGTATAAGATATATATATTTTTTATACATAATCTGACAGGGGAGAAGCTAGCTGACCTCACACAAAACTGGGTTGTCCCATACAGTTGTTTAAGGAATACTCTGTTTTACTTACACACTTCTACCCAGACTCTGACTGACGAAAGATCTTTGGAGCACTTGTAAACAGGTATTTAGAAAGATTTAAAATCTAAGTACTGTAAGTAGGAATTTGCACTGTTTAAACCTTGTTTCTTTTAAAAGATTTGCATGTCTTGTGATATAAGAGTTCTGTATTTTGCGTTTTACATATTTTAAACTATTTTAGTAAAATTCTTTTTAGAACTTACTTGGTCTGTCTTTGACTTCTTTTTAGTTGTAAGAAAAGTTTAGTTTAGTTTATTGTTCTAGGAATTAATACCTTTGAGCCAAGGCTCTTTTACAAAGGTTCCACGTCATAAAAGTACAAAAACATGGTAGACAGTATTACAAACAATCGCTAATCAGTTTAACATGGCCACACTAAAACAGTAACATTTATGTACGGAAAAGAAAATGGAACTCAGAGGCAGTTTCTAGGGCAAGGAATAAGGTTGGAGAGGTGGGGGGGAGAGAGGGAGAAATAAGAAGTTTAGAGGCAGACAGGACCAGGTTAGTGGTACTCAGATTGTCTTTGCCAAAAGAGGAGTCATGGTGGTTGATTGAAACATCTGTAAGTGCAATCAGAGGGATGAGTCTTTAGTCAAAGCAGTCACAGGAGCTGGAGGCTGTGAGATGAGCATATAGCATGGATTTGAAAGCTCCCAATGACGTGAAGGATAGGGAGGGTAAGTTAAGGGCATTGTACCAGGTAGGGGCACGGTAGGCAAAAGATCTTTGTCCCTGAGCAGTCCGGCATCTAGGAACAAGGAAAGGTTGGTGTTCAGATCTTCTGGTGGTACGACTGTCATTGTTCAGGCAGAGTAGGTCCCAGATACATGGAGGAGTGAGTCCCAAGATTGATTTTTTTGCCATCACGCAGGTGAGATACATGAGGCGATTAGAGAGATGTAACCAACCAGTTTCCGTGTAGAGATCACAAGTGTCAGTCCGTCTCTGTGCTCCTGTGAGGAGTCGACAGGTTTTGTTTAGGGCTGTTGAGATGCGCTTTAGTGTGGTGGTAGAAGCTGAGCCATAGGCAATTAGACCATAGTCTATGATTGAAATGATGAAGCTTTGTACAGCAATCCTCAAGGCAGCTTGGTTGAAGAATTGACGGTTCTGGCACAGAATTCCAATGCGTTGGTTCACTGTTTTTGCAGTGTTATTGATATGGGCCGCAAAGGTAAGACATTCTTCAAAAGTGATACCAAGGTATTTGAAGGTGTTCACTTGTTCTAGTGTATTTCCAAGGGAGGTTTTTATAGTGAGTGGAGTATGCCTATTTCTGTTTTGATGACTGGCGAAAAGCATGATTTTTTTTTTTTTTTTTGATTTAGGACCAGTTAGTGATCAAGAAACCACTTTTCAACACAGGAGAAAGCAAGCTGCAAGCTCTGTCATAGTGGATTGGGATCCTTATGGAGGAGAAAATTACAGCGTCATCAGCATATAGTATTAATTTTTCAGGGCAGGATTTGGGAAGCGAGTTTAGAAATAAGCTGAAGAGGAGAGGACCTAAGATTGAACCCTGGGGGATACCAGAGAGGACCGGTTTAGAGTCTGAGAGAACCTCAGAGATTTTTACATTTTGAGAACGTTGTGCCAGGTAACAGTTTACCCAGGCTCCGGGTCCCTCGGCTAGACGAATATTGAGCAGAAGAGAGATTAGTAGGCCGTGGTGAACAGTGTCAAAGGCCTTTGTGAGGTCTATGAAAACAGCTCCGGTTAAATAACCCTTATCCAAGGCCTTGTGAGCTTCACAAGAGAATTCTACTAGGGCTGTCGACGTACTGTGTCCTTTCCTAAATCCGTGTTGTTGCATGCAGAGTAGATCGTGCACTTTTGCAGGTAGTCTGATAGTTGATCCGCCACGATCCGCTCAAGAGCTTTGAGAGGGTGGAAGTATAGATATGGGCCGATAGTTCCCGGAGTGGATTTGTCGCCCCCTTTTTGCACTGGTGTGACTATTGCGGCCTTCCATGTGTTGGGGAATTGACTTTGGCAAAGGAGAGGTTGAGAATTTTGGTGAGGGGGTGGATCACTTCTTCCAAGGTGAGAGACAGAAGTTTTAGATCAATGGTGTCACTGCTATTTCTAGATTTAGAGCAGGCCTTTTTTATGTATCTGTAGGCTTCATATGTCTTTACTATTTTAAAGTGAAATAGCGGTTGGTCTGGCAGGGTGGTTTAGGATACGAGTTTTGGAACTGACAAGTCCAGGAAAAAGTCTGGTGGGAGGACACCACTGAGGTCTGTGAAGGTTTTATTTAGGGCATCAGTCACAGTCTTTGGGTCAAGGGTGGTGGAGCCATCAATGTTCATTGCCGTGGGAGAGGATTTGGACTGTTTGCCCGTAATATTACGGATATTGTCCCAGAAGGATCTCCCGTCACCCCAGGTGGTTTCTAGAGCATTCTTGAAGTAGGAGCTCTTCATTAGTCTAATTTGCGAGGTGCATAGGTTGCGTGCCTGTTTATAGTTTAGTGTGTCTGTTAAGGAGCCTGTGGCCCTGTCTATAGCCCAAAGATGGTCACGTGCTTTGAGCTGAGCCAGTAGTTTGGCTGTTAGCCATGGATTTGAGAGAGCTTTGATTTTTCGTTTTTTTAATGGTGCGTAAGTGTCACAGGCAGTGTTGAAAGTTGTAATGAAGAATTCTAGGGCAACGTCAACATCCAGCGTATTGTAGATTGGGGACCAGTCTTGTTGTAGGAGGCAGGTCTTTAGTTTAGCGAGGTTTCCCGCTGGTAGCATTCGACTGTGGATGGTTTTGGGAGGCGGTTTGTGGAATTTATTTGTCCAGGTACAGATCACAGGGGAGTGGTCACTGAGGGAGTCGGAGAGAACAGTGGTGTTTTTTTATCCGGTCCAGGTGACTAGTAAGTATCCAGTCAATGACAAGTGCTGGTTCCAGTCTTGTAGTTTTTTCTAGTAGGGGAGTTGACCATCTGTGTTAGGTTGGTTGCTAGAATAGCATCCTTGCAGGGTCCGATATCAGAGGCGAGCCAATTGATATTGAAATCACCAAGAAAGAGGAGCTCAGAGTCAGGAGGTTGTAATCTTGCAAATTCAAGGATCGTCTGGAGCCCGGCTCGAGGGTCTTTGGGGGGATATAGACTGCAGCCACAGTAAGCACTTTTTTGGGGCACCAAGGAGTAGCTTGACAGGGAGAAGTTGCACTAGGGTGTTTTCTGGGGAGAAACTGGCAGGGTGGCATGAGAGGTAGTCCTTTATATAGATAACACAACCCGTCCCTTTCTTTTTGACCGATCAAGTCTGAAAAGGTTGTAGCCTTGAAGCGAGATTGCATGATCTGGAGTGCTAGGTGTTAGCCAGGTCTCAACAACAGCTAATATGTCAGGATTATGTTGTCCAATAAAGGCTTGAAGAGATGCCAGCTTAGGAAGGAGGCTGCAAATATTTAGGGTAGCAATGGACAGCCCCTTTTCAGTTTTTGCAGGCTTTGTTATCCTGTTTGAGACAGGGCCAGGGTTAGAGTGGATCCCACCAGACATGAGAAGGAGGAGGAGGAGCAGGAGTTTGAGGGATATCTCCTGAATCTCATACCATGACACGTTTTTCCTCTGCTTGTTGCAGGTTTGGATACAGTGCAGTCGCCTAGGGTCCCAACAGAGGAGGGTGGCTAACGACAGGTGTTCAAATATGCTCTTTCCAGCCAGTGTGGCCTTTTGCACCCAGTCCTTAGTAAGGGGGTGCCTCAGATAGAGATAAAGAGTATTTGCCATGGTTCCATGATGAAGGTAGGATGTCAAGATGCTTACAGTGGGAGGTTGCGAGGGGTAGGAGGAGAGAGGAAGTTGACACAGTGGATAGCAAATAGAGAAAAATAGAAAAGACAAGAGGAGGTTTTCATGGGAAGGCATTTTTAGTGGGTCAGCACAGCTCTAAGAACTAGAGGTGTCAGACGAAGGATGAGGTTAAATAATAGGAATAGGTAGAGGGAAAAACTAAGAGATTATAGAGGTTTTGAAGGGGCGTGTTTAGTTGAGCAGAGAGGGCAGTCAGGCAGAGCCTCGGGGGGGAAGGAACTAGGCTGAGGGAACAGGTTGGATGGTTGGTTAGGGGGCGGTTCCTATAAGCAGAGGCGGCGAAGGGCCTATTTAATAAAGGTCGGAGGCGGGCATAAAATTTGTCCGAGAGCAGTGCAAGTGAATGGGCTCCGAGCCCAGCACAACACACAATCAATGTCACCAATAGGAATACAGTGACTGGAACCGGCGGCCAATGAGCGAGCGTCTCAGGGCCCGGTCAGCAAATCACAGAGGATGCCTGCTTCCCCGGCCCAGAGAAGTCCTTACCCGGCTACTGAGAAGGGTTTTTCAGCGGCTGGTGGTGGCGTCGGGGGGCCCCGAGCCGTGTCAACGGGGCACACGGCTGGCCGGTCCTGAGGTCCGATCTAAGGTGGAAGAGAGAGAGGCATCTGTAAGTACGTGGTATTTATGTGTTCTACAGACTAACCCAGGACAAAAAGACCAGTGCGTTGTTCAGGTGGTGGGGGGCAGAAGAAGCTGGTGGGGAGGAGGTGGTGTAGAGCAGGTGAAAGCGAGGCAAAAAACAAAGAGATAGTTAAAATGCAAGAAAAGGGAGTCCTTAGTGGAAGCAGGGGGTGGGGGGAGCCACAAGAGAACAATCAGGTTTTAAATGTGATCGAAGGGGCTGGCACCGGTAGGCGGGAAAGGTTTATGCAGAGTCGGTGATCAACAGGAGGCTATCAGGGGGATAAGATGTTTTTAGCAAGGAAAGATGGCAATGGATTTGGGCAGGAGGTTTAGGCGGGCAGCAGCAGGCAGCCAGGGAGATAGGAAAGCAGAGGGAGGAAGCGAAAGGCACGCTTGGAGGTTACGCTTCCAGGGAGAGAGACAGAGCACCTAGGGAGGCAGTGAGCAGGCCGTGGGTCTCACACACGGGCTCAGGTTTGGGCGGGGGCTGATGCTCCTATGAGCGCGGGGGGTTCGTACAGGGAGATGGAAAACGGAGAGGGTAGAGAGCAGGGTTAAGCAGGGATGTGCAGGCAGGACATACACTGAGAAGGTGAGAGGAAATAGTCAGGGAATTGGGCTAGACAGAGAGAAACCAAGGTACAGGGTAAAAAATAGGAGAAGTACAGAAAGCTAGTTGAGATTCAGTAAATACTAGTGGAAACAGTCTAAACGCTCTAGTGTCTAAGGGTAATTTAAACAGCAGTATTGAATAATATAGCAACTCTAAAGCCTATACAGTACTAGTAAATGCAGTAAATAAAACGCCAAATTCAGAATCAAATTTCTTGGGGAAAAAACATGAAGCAGACTAGTGCAGTACAACAGACAAGCAGGTCGGATCTAATTGTAAAATGAGGCAAAAAGAGTGTCCAGGCAAAACATCTGTTCGAGAGCAGTGCAAGTGAATGGGCTCCGAGCCCAGCACAGCACACAATCAATGTCACCAATAGGAATACAGTGACTGGAACCGGAGGCCAATGGGTGAGCGTCTCAGAGCCCGGTCAGCCAATCACAGAGGATCCCTGCTTATTATTGCAGATACTAAACATAAGCTTGAATGGTGGTACCAAATTGGAAAGAGAAGTGTTTTAAATCTGAGGTCTTTATTAAAGTTTTTAAGGGTTCATCTCTGTATACCTGGTTAGGTGCCCATAGGCAAAGATATCTGGCCCCCCGAAGACAGAAATATCTGAGCCTGTGCACTGGGTACGCTAGCAAGAGGTTAACAGTTTGAATCCCTCCAGAATTTGAGACCAAAGGTTGATCCGAACTCCCAAAAACAGACAAGAGGGTTACCTTGTCTGTTACACTGTTCACAAGACTGCGCTCAGAGGTTGGCACTTTGGGAGTAGAGGGCCTGACCTGCTGAGTGGGATTGTGACACTCAGTCTTACTAAAAATAAATATATATATATATATATATATATATATATACACACACACACACACATACACATACACATATATACATACATACACACACACACACACACATATTGCTTTTAACCAGGAATCTCCTGGTTAAAAGCAGCCTACCAACTCCTAACAGTTCCTCCCTCCCAGGTACCAAACCTTGCAACAGGACTCGCTGCTACACCTGCAATTTTATTTCCAGTGTGACTGAAATTCGGGGGCCTACAAGTGTTTTTCACATCACCAAGGAGTTCTCATGCACCTCCACTAATGTGGTGTTTTGTATTCTTTGCAGGAAGTGTACAGGTATTTACATCGGAGAAACTGGTAGGCTTCTTGCTGACCGTTTCAGGGAACATTACAGAGCAGTCAGGAATGGTGACACTGCTAAACCCATTGTATCCCACTTTATCTCCAGGGACCACAATGTCAATGACCTTTCTGTCTGTGTCCTTCAGCAGGGCTTCTGGGATCCTGACCACAGAAAAAACATGGAAGCCAAGCTGATCATCCGCCTTGGCTCCCAGCAGCCCTCTGGTTTAAATGATAGACTTATTTTCTACTAACATCTTTCAGCCATCCCTTTTTTTCCCTAAAGTCTATTTGTTTTTGTACTCATTTAATTTATTTTTCATTTTCACCGTCAGTCTCCATCTCTGTCTCCTTCCCACACATTTGTCACCTTTCAGCCTTCTTACTAGGCCCTGTTAATTAGTCTCCACCTGGGAACTTCCCTAGCTCTTTCACTCCAGTTATGCTTTATTTTTCCCATCATCACCTTTTTGTTTCACAGATTCTCTCTTAATCTTACCATTTATCACTTCTTCTCCCTGAGCCTCCCCTTTTTTCTTTCCCCATATATATATCCCTCATTTTACCTCCCCTCTACACTAACTTTTTTTTTTTCTCCTTTAGATATTTCCTGAAGAAGACCCGAGGTCGAAACGTAGATTTTTAACTCTATTTTCTATTTTCAGTATGCATTTAATACAACCATTTTGTTTTGCTTTTAGACCACATGCTGACGCAGTACCTTGTTTTTGTTTTTTACATTTTGTGTGCTACATTTGCTGCGACCCACTATGCATAATATGAAATCTCTTCTGAATTCTCTACGATGCTCCTTCATTTCATCTATGTCTGCATTCCCTTCTCATATTTCTAAGTCTTCTCTTGAATTATTTTCTACAATTTGCTCTAAGACTAAACTCTGCAGTCACTTACAGTTTCTTTACAAATGCTGCTACCTGGGTATTATTCCTAAAGGTTTCTGTTTGAAATTCCATCCTTGTTCATTTGGGTCTGAGATACAGGTTTCCTCCACTAATAAACTTCTGAAAACTTTCTCTAGGAAACTTATCACGCACACCATTCTCTCCCTTAAAACACAGCTGATCTCTATGGACAAAACCATTCAAAGGCAAAAGTATTTCCTGCAGCGAACGGCTCCACATAACCTTCCTTTCATTAAGCACTGCATCCAAAACATTAACTTCACTCTTTCAGTTCCTCAAGGACACCAAAACTCCAGTCTCTCACCCAGCAGATCAACAACCAACATAAGCCCTTGAGTCAGACACAACCTAACAATTTGGCATTTTGTATTCCTCCAGACCTTCCCCTGACACAAGATGAGCAATCACTCCTTGGCAAAGGTCTCTCTTTTGTGCCCACACCCAGATATCTTGATGCACCCCAGGTTCAAGTTGATCTGCAGTGCTTCTATCGTAAAGTATGCCTTACAGCTCATTTTTCTAATGAGACTCCTCTTCCCACAGATGATGACAGTATCACTGGAACAATCAATGATATCAATCCCCAGCGAAGTTCATGGACACCCCCTCCAGGACATTTTGCTGCTGTTGATTATTTTGTTAACCAATGCATGGAAAACACCACTAACTTCAATTGTCATTGCAGGCACAACCATTCCAACCTGACACCGGGTGAACTTGCAGCCCTCAGATCTCTGCAATGTAGGAATGACATTGTTATCAAACCAGCTGATAAGGGAGGTGCTGTTGTGGTCTGGCAAAAGGAGCTATACATCACTGAAGCCACACAGCAACTCTCTGATGCCAGGTTTTATTCTTCTCTTCCACAGGACCCCATTGCTGACTATCAGACTGAGGTCACCATCACCTCTGCTATCGAAAACAAAGAGCTCCCTGCTTCTGCTAAGAGACTTCATAGTTCAGCATCCCCAGACATCCAGGTTTTATCTCCTTCCCAAAATCCACAAAACAGGTAACCCAGGTCGTCCCATAGTGTCAGCCTGTTCCTGCCCCACATCTCTGCATTTTTGGACAGCCTCATGAGACCCCTTGTTGAGTCCCTGCCCTCCTATGTTAAAGACACTAACCATGCTCTCCAGTTATTTGACAGGTTCAGATTCAGTGACTCTCATCAGCTCATCTTCACCATGGACATCAAATCTCTTTACACAGTGATCCCCCATGATGATGGTCCGACAGCTTTGCAGCATTTCTTGAATAAGCGGGAAGTCCAGCAGCCACCCACACACACACACTAACTCATCTGGCAGAACTGGCTCTTACACTCAATGCTTTTTATTTTAGTAACAGTTTTTTTCAGCAGGTCAGTGGTGTTGCCATGGGTACCAAGATGGGTCCCAGCTTTGCTAATCTGTTTGTGGGTTGGGTGGGAGGAACAGTTTTTCTCTCATTCACAGGACTGTGCCTGAACTCTAGAACTCTAGATTCCTTCCTTGGTTCATACACTGTTGTAGGTATCCTCCTCTACACTGCCTTTCTGATATCCAGCTGTCAGTACAGAACACTGGTCTCAAGACATCAGTTTATTATAAACCACTGACTCTCACAGTTTCCTCCTCCACAGCTCCTTCCATCCTAAACATGTCAAGAATGGCCTGCCTTATTCACAGTTTCTTAGACTTCGCAGGTTATGCAGTGAAGAGGATGATTTTGCTGAGCAGACCCAAATAATGCACAGTTTTTTTTATCAACAGGGGATACCCTAAAAGCACAGTGGACAGAGCACTCATCCGGGTCAGTAACATGCCCCATAACCTTGACCCCCGCAGGAAGGATACTGTCACACAAGAACAACGGCGAATTCTCTAGTGGTTCCTTTCCATTAGAGCACACCTTCTCTTCACAGGATCATCACCAGTAACTTTCCCATTTTGCAAACTGACTCTAACATTGGTGCTTCCTTTACAGAACCACCTATTGCCTCCTACCGCCAGCCACCTAACCTGCGGAATCTCCTGATTAAAAGCAGCCTACCTACTGCTAACAGTTCCTCCCTCCCAGGTACCAAACCTTGCAACAGGACTCGCAGCTACACCTGCAAATTTATTTCCAGTGTGACTGAAATTCGGAAGCCTATAGGTGTTTTTCACATCACCAAGGAGTTCTCATGCACCTCCTCTAATGTGGTGTATTGTATTCTTTGCAGGAAGTGTACAGCTATTTACATTGGTGAAACTGGTAGGCGTCTTGCTGACTGTTTCAGGGAACATTACAGAGCAGTCAGGAACGGTGACACTGCTAAACCCATTGTATCCCACTTTATCTCCAGGGACCACAGTGTCAATGTCCTTTCTGTCTGTGTCCTTCAGCAGGGCTTCTGGGATCCTGACCACAGAAAAAACATGGAAGCCAAGCTGATCATCCGCCTTGGCTCCCAGCAGCCCTCTGGTTTGAATGATAGACTTATTTTCCACTAACATCTTTCAGCCATCCCTTTGTTTCCCCCTAAAGTCAATTTGTTTTTGTACTCATTTAATTTATTTTTCATTTTCACCATAAAAGTCTCCATCTATGTCTCCTTCCCACACATTTGTCACCTTTCAGCCTTCTTACTAGGCCCTATTAATTAGTCCCCACCTGGGAACATTATCTTTCTCATCATCACCTTTTTGTTTCACAGATTCTCTCTTAATCTTACCATTTATCACTTCTTCTCCCTGAGCCTCCCCTTTCTTCTTTCCCCACATACATACATATATTTATTTATAAAATGGGTAGGGAAATTGCAGCAATATCATTAGCTGACCAGCATCACATGACCGTGCATATATCAGAGCGCGACCGGACACCTGCACTTTTACCCCCCCCAAAACAATTTTGACATTTTATAAGATAGATAAACATGTAGAGTGAGGCAGTCGCGCCTGATACACGCACGCTCAGCGGTTGACGCACACCAAGGCGCAAGCGATATCACAGCACCACCGCACACCTCAGAGTGGTATATTCTATTACATATATATATATATACACACACATATATATATATATATATATATATATATATATATATATATATATATATATATATATAATTTACCTCCTTCTACACTAACTTTGTTTTTTTTTTCTCTTTAGATATTTCCTGAAGAAGACTAAGGTCGAAAATACAGGTTACTCACCTGTAACAGGAGTTCTAGGATGGTATATGTTGTTCATCCACACTGTCTGGCAGGTATCCTTGCCGCTTAAATCTTGCCAGCTGGCTTAACCTCTCCCTGAATTTCAGCCGTAAGGCCCTTATAGTAAGCTTAGCCTAGGGTCCAGAGTATGGAGCCTATATCTGCCTCCGAGGTGTGATTGGGGTAGACCCGGGCAGAGTCAACACCTGGTTAAGGTGAAACTGACACCACCTTCGAAGGAATTTCGGTGGGGGCGAGGACAACTTTGTCCCTGTGGAAGACCCAGGTAAGGAGACTGGTGCAGAGCGCCTGGAGCTCTCCCATCCTTCTGGCTGACGTGATAGCCACCAAGAAGGCTGTCTTCCACGACAGGGAGAGAGTTCACACCTGCATTGGTTCGAATGGCTTGCCCATGAGCTTTGCCAGTACCAGCAGTAGATCCCATGGAGGTGGAGGTTCTCGTGACCGAGGGAAATGTGATCAAGGCCTTGAAAAGCGCCAGACCACCTCTCTCTGCGCCACCGACTGCTTCCGCCCGCGCCTCGTAAGCAGAGATGGCTGCCAGTGCAACCTTAAGGGTCGACACCTAAGCCCTTGCTGGAGAAAGGGACCAAAGGTAGTCCAACATGCTCGCCAAGGAACAGAAGGAAGGGTCCAAGCCTCTGTTCTGGCACCAAATGGAAAATCTCTTCCATTTGAAGGCGAGATTTTCTGTCAACTCCTTATGGGACGCCTCAACTACGCTTGAGGACCTCGGGCGAAAGACCCAAGGCCTGGAACTCTAGCCACTCAGGAACCAGGCCGCCAGGTGCAGGGATTGAAGGTCCGATGGAATACCTTCCCCGATTGACTGAGAGCAGGTCCGGCGAGCTGGAAGCTGCCTCGGGAGCCTGGAGCTGAGGCTGAGGAGATCTGGGTACCAGTACTGGCGGGGCCAGTCTGGGGCTATCAGAATCACATGTGCCTTGTCCCTCCTTGCTTTGAGAAGCACCTTCTGCATCGAGGGGAACAGGGGAAAGGCGTAGAAGAGGCCCGGGGTCCACGGCCTCGAGGCATCCCCTGCAGCGCATCCCTGCTGAGGGGGCGGCATGGAACAGCCTCAGCTTTGCATTCTCCCTGAGGCAAACGGGTCCACCTGAGGTGTGCCCCAATGGGAGAATAGATCTTGTACTACCTCCAGCAGGAGAGACCACTGTGGGACGCAGCCCTATCCGCTTAGGGCATCGGCCAGGGTGTTGGAGGCCCGCCACATGAATGGCTAGGAGATCCGCCTCCAGGCTGGGCGACGAGTGACAGATGCGGAGAGCTTCCTTGCATAGAAGCATGGAGCGCGTCCCGCCCTGGCGGTTTAGATAGTACATGGTCGTGGTATTGTCCGTCTGGACCCGGACCACTTGACCCCGAAGAAACGGAGCAAAGGCGGTGAGAGCTAAGCGGATGGCTCGGAGCTCCAGCAGGTTGATGTGGCATCAGGACTCCCGCAGGGACCAGAGGCCGTGCGCTCGGTGTTCCCCCAGATGGGCACCCCAACCCATCAGAGAGGCATCGGTCGATAGAGAGCCCGTCGGCTCGGGTGGACAAACGGGATGCCCTCCTGCAGATGAACTGGAATGGTCCACCACTGGAGAGCATTCCACATCCCTGGTCACCGCCACTAGCTGGTCCAATGGATCACAGTGTTGGGACCACTGGCTGGCCAGCCCAGCATGAAGGGGGCGATGTTCCAGCGGCCCAATGGACCACGCTGGTAAAGGCCGCCATGAGACCCAGGAGGCGCAGGAAGTCCCGGTATGCAATGCCCAACCAGAAATGATTGGGCAAAGGAGGAAGAACTCGGCCCTGTCCGCCAGGAGCCGTGCTCTGCTCGAAGAGAGTCGTAGCCTGCCCCATGAAAGAATCACCTGCTTCGCTCGAGTTCACTTGGCCTGTGATGAGGAAGCCGACCTGAGAGCAAACCTGGAGGGCCAGATCTCTGGACCACCCACCTCCTGTCTGGAGGCTGCTATCAGCCAATCGTCCAGGTAAGGGTAAACCCGGACCCCTTGGCGCTGCAGGAATGCTTTCACCACTGCCATGCATTTGGCGAAGACCCTGGGAGCTGGAGATAAGCCGAAGGGCATGGCTTGGAACTCGAAAAGGGATCCCTCCGCTCGAAAGCAAAGGAACCTCTGATGTGACGGACGGATAGGGACGTGAAAGAATGCATCCTGCAGGTCCAGAGAGCAGAACCACATGCCGTGTTCCAAGGATGGTATTATCTGAGCCAGAGTGATCATCCTGAAGGTTCGGGACCTAGGAACTTGTTTAGTGTGTAGGTCGAGAATGGGCGCCAGCCCCCGTCCGCTTCGGAACCAGGAAGTACCTGGACACGAACCCCGGGTCTGAGGGAGGGTCCGCCACCTCTCTTATCACCTCCTTCTCGAGGAGGAGAGCGATGTCGGCTCGGCGAGCTGACAGCGAGGTTTCCGACCCCGAGGCCCCCCGAGGTGCGACGGCTCTGAAGGGTGGGGCCTGCTTGAACTCCAGAGGCAGGCCATTTCCCACCACCTCCAACACCCACCGGTCTGTGGTGATAATGGACCAGGTGAAAAGAAAGTGGCGAAGCCGCCCCCCCCATGGGGGGCACCTGGGGTGAGGCGACGGGGTTGGGGGCGACACCCCTCAACCCGTCACTGGGCAGGCTTGGAGGAAGGACCGGCCGAGGGACCTCCAGGGCCTTTACCTCCTGCTCCTGAGGAGGAAGCCGAGGTTTGGGTTTGGGATGCCAAGCTCGAGCCTGCTGGCCCTGACGTTGCTAGGCCGGACGTGCCGCGGGCACAGAGGGACGAAAGGGCTTAGGCTAAGGTCTGCGGCCTTTGTCCTTCTGTGCAGATGAGACTGAGTCCAAGGTAGCATTGGACTTCTCGATCCTCTGCAGGTGACCTTCCACCACAGGGTCGAAGAGGTCGGTCCCCAGGAAGGGGACATCCGCCAACTTGTGCTGGGTATCCGAAGTGAAGGTGGATATCCTCAGCCATGCCCGACGGCGCATAGCCACTGCAGCCACTACTGACCTGGCACATGAGTCTCCAATGTCCAGAGCAGTCTGAAGTTGCTGTTTGGCCACTGCCCTGGTCCCGCACCTGCCTGACCGTGGTCTGCAGGTCCGCCGGAAGATGAGGAACTACCTTATCCAGGGAGCCCAACAGGGCATGAGAGAAATGTGCCATGAGTACGGCCGAACTGGCCTGACGAAGGCCGAGGGAGGACACAGCATAGACTTTGCGCCCAGCATAGTCCAATTTCTTGGACTCCTTGTCGGGAGGTTTGTCCACATCCCTAGCTTCCCCGGGCGCCGGAAAATGCTGTCGGTAACTAGCCCCTTGGCTGAGGGGTGTTCCGAAAAACCGGACAAGGAACCGGTAGGGACCGCATACTTCCTGGCCATCCTGGCCGAGGGCGCAGGACAGGAAGCAGGGCGCTGCCACAGCTCCAAGGCCGGGCCCACTATGGCCTCGGCCACCGGAAAGGCCTCCGTAGGGGAAGCCCCTCGGTCCAGTATCTCCATGAGGGGATACCTGGCCCGCTTAGACACAGGTTCAAGCTTCATCCCGGTAGACTCCGAGATGAGCCGAAGCAATCCCAGATAGGACGAAGGGCTATCGTCCATCGACTGACCTCCAGAGGACTCCAAGTCTACTCGCCTGGAGAATAGGGAGGAATTGCCATCGGACTCTGAAGAGTCCGCAAGGAGCTGCCTCGGGCCTGAGCCACCCTCCACCTGCCAAGGTTGATCGGGAGTGAGGGTAACAGACAGCCTATGGGGCAGTCCCTGAGCCGACCGAGAGTTCTTGGTCGGAGCCCCAAATAATGGCTGTGGAGGCGGAGGTTCCACCGGAATCGGTGGAGCAGCTGGTTTTGGCCGAACAACCGGCCTGGGAACAGGCTCCTCGGGTAAGACGAGGGGTTGTTTCCGCCGCTCCGGTGACAGCCACTTAATGGCCGGGGAAGGCGTCGGCTTGTTCCCGGTCAGAAGGAGCTACTGCCACATGAGGTCCTCGTGATCGTCGACGAACTTACGCCGAGCCTCCCTCGTCCGAGGAGGAGGACGACGACGAGAGGCGGCGCCGCTTGCCGCGGTGCCGAGACCAAGACCGCCTATGACAGCGGGATCGGCTGGACCGCGAAGAAGTCCAAGTCCGAGACCGAGATCCTCGGCTTTTCCGAGGATGGTGCGGAGGGACGGTGAACCTGCCCTCGCTCGGAGGGTTCACCCATGGGCCCGGAACCAGAGGCACTGGCAAGCCCACGGATCCTCAACTCACCAGGGAACCGTGAGAGAGGATTTCGCTCACGGTCGACAACCCGTCCCAACGGGTTCGAAAGATCTCGACTACGCCGACAGAAGTCTCGGTCAACTGACCTGACGGGACACCGTGAGACCAGTGGCCGAAGCCGAACGATCGACCGAAGTCGATGGCCGACAACTCGGGAGAGGGACTTTTCCCACTCCCAAGAGCGTCGACGGAGGGACTTACCCTTGTCTTTCTTCTTGGACCGAGAAGAAGGTCCAGCAGACGTTGGTCCCTCTCCTCTAGTGGAGAGGGACAGACAAAGCCCTAAAGGAAGCTGTATAAGAGGAACCCAGGGAGAGCAGGATAAATGCTGTGGTCGAGGAAGATGTGGCCTCGCCGCCTCTTCTCTCGAGGGCGCATCATCTGCTCTAGCTGATCCGACGAGCCCGCCGCCGCGGAAACCGCCGACCGGGCCTCTTTTGACTTCACCGGAGGAAAACGTTTCTCAGGGCGCCCCAGTTGTAAACGGGCAGCACGGTCTTCGAGGACGTAGGCTGAGAAGGAAGAGCACAGGTCGCAAGCCTGCGGGTCGTGCTCAAGGCCTAAACAGTAGACACACGTGGAGTGCGGATCCGTCCGAGACATCTTCTGCCCGCAAGAGCATCTCCGAAAACCGGGAGTCGATTTGTCCATCGCAGCCGCTAGGGATAGAAGACCGAAGTCTAGAATGCAAAAAAAATTTTAAATTCGGAAAACGAAGAATTAGGAACCAGTCTTATACGCAGAGCGTTAAGGAGGGAACCTGAGCTTCCAAGCGGTAAGGAAGATCTGGCGTCATGGGGCGGAGCCGAGATTTTTACCACCCGGGTGGGTGGGAGGAGCCAGCTTGAAGACTTTCCGGCAAGATTTAAAGCGGCAAGGATACCTGCCAGACAGTGTGGATGAACAACATATCCATGTCCCTAGAACGTAGATTTTTAACTCTATTTTCTATTTTCAATGTGCATTTGATATAACCATTTTGTTTTGCTATATATATATATGTATGTATGTATGTATATTTAGTTGTCGGAATTTTAAGTTGCAACTAATTTATTTTGCCAAGACAAGCAAAAAGAGAAACTAGTGCAGGATGGGAGAAGGACCTGAAAAAAACGAAGAAATTCTATCAGACTTATCCTAATTTCTTTTTCCATTCATTCCCTACGTGGCCACTGTGTAATCCAGCAGAAAATGATTGCCCAGTGACAATGCAGAATGACACAGAAATGGATGGGTATCATTAGCACAGACGTGATACCTGACACTGATGTCAGAGATGATGCATCCAAGAGGGTGAAGGTAGATACCGTAGATATGAGCAGGGAACCAAGAACAGAGCCTTGAAGAACTGTCACAGGGTGCTCCCTGTGATGAGTCAGGCCCTAATATTCTTCCAAGTAACCCCCCCCCAAAGAGATAACATGCTTAGGCATAAAGTACCAGATGCTGAATAGTGAAGGCATTTATGTGAAATGTAGATACATATAATATATACACATGGATATTTTAGTAGAAGAGAGAAACTATTGTTTGGTTCAGGCAGGAGTTCTGCAGTTTTGAAATCCTTCCCCCACCCCCCACCCCCACCAAGGACATAGAGAAACCTTAAGAAAAGAATTTCATTTGTAGCTTGGTTCATGCCTCTAATGAGCCAAAAGAAAAGAGTTGTACTTTTCAAATTAATAGTTGCAGAAGGGAGAGAACCTGAATAAAATAAAACTGAGATGACCTTTGTTGTTAGCAACCCTCTGAAACAGAGTCTCTGTATTGAGCGCTTAAATAAACTAAAACAGTGTTTTTTAAATGTGGAAGTAAGCTAGCTTGTAAATGAATAAAGAAGTTGCACTAACAAAACCCATGTAGGAAATGAGACCAGGGAGTCCCTAAATATTATGTGGTGTGCCTTGGCAAAGAAGTAAAGTTAAAGTGAAATAATATATTCTTGTGTGTCTTACCTGTTGAGCTGTATGGGTGTTCTATAGGGCTGGCAGCTCACAGTCTGTCTGCTTTATGGAAGTTGTAATGAGTGATGTCACTATCAAGGGAGGGGCTTAGCCTTATTGAGACTAATTAACTCTATGCACATTGTTTTAGGACATCAAAGTAAGGTTGTGGGATTATTTAGTACAAATACTGTTATACACTTATATACCTGATGTTTAGGAATGACAATGTATAGTAAAAGGGACCTGTAGTATGTTATTTTGATTTTGTCAAAAAGAGGGAGGATCATCTGATTATGATGTCACTCCCCAGAAATGTATAAAAGATTACCACTAGGGAGTTAAGATAGAGGATGTCAGTTGGAGCTGACTGCCAGAGGTGCTGGGCCTCTGAAGTATATACATTTGCAAGGAGATAGCCTGGTGGTACTGCTGAGCAGAGCAGTGGTTCATCCTGAGTATAGCTCATCTGTTCAATATTTCGTTGAGACTTTGAAAATGACTGAACTAACTTTATTTTCCTGATTTCTGTGAATCCTGAAGTCAGCGTTTCCTGACAGAAATAAAATGATAAGTGCCTTTCCAGCACTTTTTATGCACTAAGTTTGTGGGTCTGCATGATTTGTTATCCTGACTATCCCAACCCCGCTACAAGAACACCTTAAATTAGACTCTAGGAAGAGGACTTAAAACACTTCTAAAGACAAAGAAGACAAGGTCTGGAGAGATAGGGACAAAGCCAGAAGAGAAAAGTCCCAGACAGCCCAGCTCAGTACTAAACAGGGTCAAGAAGCATATGGAAAGAAAAGCAGTCATTAGAGGTTAACAAGAAGGGGAAATAGTTTAACCAGGAGAGGCACACTAAGCCAAAGCTTGTTTCCAGGTGCGACCTGGGAGCACAAGGAAGGTAAGTGACTTGCTCAGGGTCGCACAGTATGCAAGTGGGGGCTGTGGGATTCAAACCCAGGTCTCCAGGTTTGCAGCTCAGAGCCTTAAACTACTGTGCTATACTGCCTCTTAGAGGAAGGTCACTCAAGAACAAGAAGATCACTGACAACCCATAAAATGTGTACATTTTTATATTTCATGTATTTGTTTTGTTTAAGTAGGAGAATAGCCTAGGCCATATACTATACAGCCCTGTGTGACTGTACTTATCCTGGGGGGAAGGGGGGCAGTTGAGGCCAGCAAACAAACCATTAGCTTATAAAAACTCTCAAATGTACTGCAGGCTATTTAATCTCCCACCACTGCAGCCCTGCTTTGATGTTAGCTGCAGGGGATTCTGGAACTTCTGATTACAGCAAATGTTATCCTGGAATTCAGCAGAATCAGTCTGATACAATCTACTACACTACACTACACTACACTACACTACACTGCAGTAAACAATAAGTAAAAGTGCAAATTGGGACCAGCCCTACACTTGGTTGTGGGGATCTTAGTGCTGACTGTTACCCTTTCTGACCAACAGACTACAGCAGCTATTACGTTAACATTTACAAGCACTGAGGTCAATCACATATGCAGCTAAATTTGTTTAACGAATAGCTAAACAGTGCTTTATTTTTAAACAAACATTTGAATTCAAACTAAAAAAAATTAGGCTCCAAAGAGGATAAACATTTTTTACCTACTAGTCTTACAAAAGTTTCCTTAAAATTTCTTTATCACTGACTCCCTGCGTAAATTAGAAGACTGGGATGGTATCCATTTACTGACCAAATCTGAGTGTTGCTAAGAGAAAACAATATTACACAGTACATTCACTAAAAATTATATTGCATTCTAAAAAACATAAGTACATACAATTCTGACAGTAGGGAAAGACTCGTGTCTACCCAGTCACCAAAAAGTTCCAAATTACTGTACAAGTAACATCTATGGGTCCTCAAAGGGGCTGCAAGGGCAAGGCGGCAGCCACACAGGTAGGGAGTAACCTCTAGATGAGTCATGGTGCCCAGACAGGGACACATAAGTACTGAGGTAGAAACGCTGACAGCTGCACCTAGCCCCTTGTCCCTGGGGTTCAGTGTCTCGGTGCCCGATAGTCATAGTAGTGAGGCGTACCTGGTTCACCATATCCTTTCCCCCTTTCCTTCGGGTACAGATGCCACAGTGAAACCTCCTACTCTTCCAGGAACCTTCAATTTCAGGCCATTTGGACTAGGTTTCTCCACCAGGAATATTCACACTTCATTCTTGTTGGAGCTGGAATGTGACAGTAGTGCAGACACAATCAGGCAGCCCTCCTTGAGGGAGACCCACCAACAGGTCCCTGCTGTCCCCAGACCTGGACACCAGATGGGTTCAGAGCTTCTGGAGATCCACACTGTAGGGAGCCATTCTGCAAACCCCATCCAGCTGGTCATGGCCAGAAAAATACATCCGTGGGTGCCTGAACCCATAGGCTCAGATACAAGAACTTCTAAAACTTTCAGGAACTAACTTTTCATGGAGGAACCAGCTCTTTGGGTGGGTGGGAGAGATACCCAGGAAAGTGCTGAGCCAATTGGCACAGGCTGTGCATAACATGGGGGAGACCTTGTTACTAGGCAGAAAAGTTGCATAAACAAGAAAACATTTCACCTTTTGAAAACAGGCTATAACTTTAACCCTATAAAGCAAAACCTTGTGCAAATTGATAACAGACAGGTTAACTAGTAGCCCCTACTGGTATTCCATTATTGAACAAAAATTACAAAACAAAAATAAATACACATTTTCAGTTATTCCAGACAAAGCATTCAGTTCTAGGCCCTAAATCAATGGGATTTTTCAACCCCTGGATAAAAATCTATGGAATTCTAGACCACAGAGAAGAATGCTAACCACTAAATTACCAGATGTAGAAGGCAGTTTGGTTCAGTAGTTAGTGAACTGCACTGTGAAACAGGAGAAATCCCACCACAGGCAATGAATTACTATGTCCATGAGGACAAACATGCTTTAAAGAATGTTCAGTTATGATGCTCAACTCCTACTGATCCTGGAACAGCATACACAAACAATTAAGTACAATGGAGGAGGGCCAGGCAGCATCGTGTTTTAATACGTGTGAGTACGGTTACAAAATGATATCAAATGTACAACCATGAGCAGCACTAAATCTCCAAAACATTCTCTACAATGTAGGTCCGTAGATTAATTGGCAAGTATTCATATATTTGGCTTACATACTTGCACTTATATTTTTGTTGTTTTATAAATAGCCCTGCCTACCCAGGAAGGAGTAGCAGAGGCCACAAAATGTCAGGCCATCTGAGGTTGATTGTGAAAGAGAAGAAACAGGCAATAAAATGCTTTTCAAGACTAAGTAGGAGTTGAGTATCACAAATGAACACTCTTTGGATCCAAAAGTCAGAAGAGCAACTCCTCTGGCTGTACTTTCACACAAATGAGGGAAGTAGGGCAGCCTGGAACACATTCTGACTCATCAAATAATGCAATCTCTCTGTGCTTCAGTCCTCTTGGCTGCGAAATCAGAAAGTAGCCAGATTCCACAGGAAACAAGATGTTTAATTTAAGTCAAGCTATCCTGGGCCAATAATTTGACAAAAAAAAATGTTTAAATTCATAAAATGAGACCGTGACCAGTGATATTTTTAAATTGCCTAGAAAAATCTTAAACAGGTCACTATCCAGTGACTCACAGGAAAAGCATAACATGAGGAATAAAGTTCATGTGATACTTTGCATCCAAGGTATACACACCTGATAACTTGTGTTTTGTCCTGCCTTTGTCAGCTGCACTCATCTAGGCTAGTTTATTATTATTTTTTACTTACACGTTATGCCCCCTTCGTTCCTCCTGTTCAGCTGTCTGTCTGGAATCTAAAAGGTATCTGTACCACAAGAACCTATGGCCGCAGCTGCTGCCCCCTTGTATCCATCCATGGCAATGCCCTCAGGTGGGGACGGGATGGGGAAAGATACTCAAAACAGTTTATGTTGTGTCAGGTGGTGTGGAGAGAGGCAGCATGGGGGCCCAGATTTACTCGGGTCCATCAACCACTGAGCCTAGGCCGTTTTCTGTGTTTTGTTTCACCCACAGGACATCCGCACACAACACAGCTCAATGTCGGAGCGTGCACATCTATGTGGCAGCCGAAAGCCCTGCAGGCGTCCACCTTCCCTCCATGTCCCTGCTGCACGTCTACCCGTGGTCAGCCAGGTGGTAGCACTGCTGTGAAGGTAAAGATCCTCCCTCCTCGGAGGAGAGGTAAGCGTCCTCTGGAACACTGAATCCTCCTTCCTCCACCAGAGGAACACCAAATCATCTTCCTCCTCCACTCCCCCCCCCCTAAAGACCTCCAACTGACCCAAGCTCATTCCCAAACCCTGGTCGCCGGTGTAGCAAGAGGTAGCTCTACTGCTGCACTGATAGGGTGGCTCAAGGAAGTTTATAACTTAATAAATGGCTTCCCTGGGTTTCTTCACAAGCACACTCTCCCTTCGAAGCATGCTCGTCAGGAATACTTTTTTTAAGCGGTGATGAAAATGCAGACACATTCTTACCAAACACTTTTCCTTTCGCAAAGGGTGGAAACAGTTCTGCCTGCCTACACAGGTTCTTATGAATTTGCCAAATGTCTTTGTGGAGTTTCTTGAAGTCACTGTACCTTTTCCATATGACTACCTGAAACAAGAAAAAGGAGACATGAGCAGACATGCAGTTAGAAACCATGAAGCGGGCCCCCGTTCACAGATGAGCTGGGAGCGTCGTATCATCAGCAGCTTGCAGCTTTTACATTAGCTTTGCATACAGAAAAAAAAAAAATCAGAGCATTACAAACACAAGCACCATAAAACAAGAAAACGAGGACCCCATATTAAAACAGTGAGTTTAAATACAGGCAGCCAATCAGGAATCAGGTTGCATTATCATCTAATCTGCCAGGATATCTGAAAGTCCAGGTAATATGCTATTCAAATGAATTTCATCAGTGTAGCCCATACAATGGCTTCAGATACAGCATCATCCACTCCGGATATGCAGATACGCTGCACAACCCTCACCAGGATTGCTTATTTCAAAAAAATTCCAGGATCTCTTATTTTGCTAGGATGGTGTCTTATTCTACCAGCTTCAAAATCCTTGAGTCCCACATTCTGTTGAAATATCTATTCTATTTTACTTACTAGGGGCGTGTCCTCCTACTTTCTGTTGAAAACAGCATTTCAATTTGAAATGTAAAGTTCCAAGTCACACAAATAATTTAAAAGCAGCAGTCCACACAAAAATTATTTGTATTTACTTCTTTGTGCTCTCCTTTTCAACCCCCACTGGTGATCCCTGCTGTTCATGTTTGGCTTCCAAATCTGTTTACATAGTGCCACGTTTCATTTTCAGTGCCCTATGGTAGAGCTTAAAGCAGCAGTGTATGTTACAGTGACCATTTCCTGACCCACTGTATACCTTTTTATTTGATTTTAGATTACCCCTTTTCTCCTGTCTTGTAAGATGCCTCTCCCCTATTTGAGTTGCTTTAGCATTTATTTTTAACTTTCTGTTTCTGTCCCTATTTCACCTTCCACCTGCCCAAGCCCTTCTGCTCACCCCAGGAGTCCTCTGGTGGTCCAAACTACCACTAGCCTATATGTAACATCCTCCCCAGAGCACAGTCCCGACC
The DNA here is from genome assembly GCA_016271365.2 of Neoceratodus forsteri. Classification (NCBI taxonomy): domain Eukaryota; kingdom Metazoa; phylum Chordata; order Ceratodontiformes; family Ceratodontidae; genus Neoceratodus; species Neoceratodus forsteri. The sequence continues at coordinate 1,147,169,456 of CM057450.1, read as the reverse complement.
AAAACCTACAGCTTATCACCCTGAAGGTTGGCTATTCCATTTCCTCAAGCTGTGAGGAGGATACCTTGGTCAATGGCTAAGATCCAGGAAGGAAGAGCTGGCCATTACTCGACATCCCACATCAGTTGCATAACCCTAGCCAGCTGGTCAAGGTGACCATGGCAACAAAATCACTAGTGCCACAGTACCCACTGGAGGGGTAGCATGCCCTGGCAAGTGCAATGGACTACGCTGGTCGAGGCCACCATGAACCCCATCAGCCAAAGGAATTCCCAGGCCAGGCACAATTACCCAACCGGAAATAACTGGCCAAAGAAGGTAAGATCCCCCTATTTGTCCACTGGTAAGTGGGCTCTGGCTTGGAGAAAGCCTACCTCCGCTCCACTAAACAGGATCAAATGCTTAGGAACCAGTTCCAGCTTTGCTGGGTTGACCAAGAGGCACAGATCCCAGAAAGTCTGGAGTGCCAGATTCCTAGAATGCTCCACAACCTCCCTGGATATGCTTGTGACAAGGCAATCTATCAGGTATGAATATACCCTGGCACCTCTGAGCCCGAGGATAGCCGCCACTACCAATAGCCACTTGGTGAACAACCTGGGTGCCAATGACAGGCCACATGGCATGATCTTGAACTGGTATAAAACTCCTACCACATGGAACCTGATGTACTGCCTGTAGGATGGACAGATGAAGATGTGAAAGAATACATCTTGGAGGTCTGGGAAACAAAATCATGCTTCTGGCTCCAGAGACAATATGATCTGGTTGGGTATGACCATGCAGAACTTTTGCCTGTGGACAAATTTGTTCAGATCGTTCAAGTCTAGAAAAGCGCACCAGACCCCCATCCGTTTCAGTACTAAAAAGTAGTACAACACATACCCCTTCAAGGCTAGGGCATCTGTGACAACCTAAACAGAACTACACTCCACTAGATGAGCATTATCATGCTCCAATGTTTCCAGAGTGTCCTTGGGCACCACCGACTCCCTTGGCGCTTGGGGTCAGTACAGAGGGAGAGTTTCAAGCTTCAGAGAGAGAGACCTGAACCCGCCACTTTAAGAAACCTACTTATGCTACGTGAAGGAGGACCACTATGGAAGGAGGCAGAGGAGACAAAACCTGACCAGGCAGTTCAGGAGGGACTGAGTAGGAGGGGGGAATGGCACTCTGCAACCCAACACTTCTTGCCCTTGGTGGAAGCTCCTGAAGAATAGCCTCCGGGTGCACCTCCCCCCATTTTCTGACCCTGCCTGTCAGACTTGGGTTTTTCTGGATGGTAGTGCTGATACTGCTACCTCTGCTGCTGCTGGAACTACTGGGGTTGGTAGTCAGAGTCACAAAAAGAGCTCTTCTTGGGCTTAGAAGACTGCTTAGCCTGCTGGGACGATGCCACCATATACGGGGTAACAATGGACTTCTCTCTGCCAGTGAAATGATCTTCCACCCCAGCGCTAAAGATGGTGATAACAATAAGGGCACATCTGCTAATGTATGCTGGGTCTCCAGAGTAAATATTGAGAGATGCAGCCAGGCCCTACTGCGCATGGACACTGTGGCAGCCACAACGCAGGCGCAAGAGGTGCTCAAGTCCAGAGCTGTCTGTTACTGGTGCTTGGACAGTGAACGATCATGCTGCCAAGCTTGTCAAAAAGCTCAAGGCAAAAATGGGCTATCAGAGCTCTATTGCTGGCTTGCCAGACCCTCAGGATAGCCGGCACATACATTTTGTGTGCAAGGAAGCACTGTTTCTTGGCTTCTTGTCCAGCTGCCTGTCCACATCTCCCAGCATCTTCTATTCCACAACAATCCCCTCTGCTGAGGGGTGCTTTGCGAACCTGGACAGACCCCCAAATTAGGTATCGTATATTTGCAGTCCGTGCAACAAGGATGTGCCTGGCAGGATGTGGGTGCTGCCAGGTTCCGATTGCTAGGCCCAGGACAGCATCAGCCACTGGGAACACCACCCCCAGTGAAGAATCCAATTCCAAAATATCCATCAGTGGGTAGGTCTCCCTCTCTTCTGGACCTTTTCCAATGGACATTCAGAGAGGCAGACATGTGCTGCAGAAGAGCAGCAATGAAGGACAAGACACGAGAGATGGACTTGTCAGATGAATTGACCTCTGCATTACCTTGTGAGGAGAAGAAGGCCATGGAGGAATCATCCGAGTCACAGTCAGCACCCCCGAACAAGGGCTGGGGCCTACATCCAGGGTGTGGATTACCTGCTTATCAGGAGTGACCACCACTGAAAGGATGCTGAGCAAACCGGTCTCTGACCTAGAAGCCTTGGTGGGAGCCCCCTTCCCTGGCTGAAAGGTTGGAGAATCCACCCAAATCAGCTGAGGAACGGGAACCCCCAAAGGCAGAACCACTTGTAGCAACCTCATGGGCTGCGTCATCATGGACAACCAAGAGGGAATGAAAGTGGCCTGTGATGCAGGCAAACCCTGAGCTTTGTCCTCCAGGGCCAATTGATGCCACAAGAAGTCCCCATATTTCTGGTGCAGCTGACACCATCAATGTCCATCCGAAGAGCAGAACGCCTGTGGTGATGATGTTGACCAGAATGGAATCAAGCTTGAGACCTTGACTGGGACCGTGACCGCTGCCATTGACTGCGAGGTCATCTAGAGTCTTGTGGTAGTGAAGCAATATAAGGCCACCAGATGAGGCAACTTAAAAAATAATGGAAGCACCGTGGTCAGGACCTGAGGAGGGACCACAGGCGGAGGTTGTATGGGGTTCGGGTCAACATAGGTCACGGTCTGGCCTGTCTCCCAAATCTGAGAGGTCCCCTGAGGCACGGGAATCTTTCAGAGAAACAAAGCCTCATCCTCATATGACTCTTGGTTGACCAGATCAAGCACAATCCTGACCAGATCGTCAACTGGCTCACTGTTCATAGCTGACATCGACTGCTCTATCGTGGGCACAGCTAAAGCATCAACCAACCCCTCTACCTGCATCAGCTTGACCAAAGTTGATGGGTCAAGGGAGTCAGTGGATCAAGAGGAGCAGGAACATTCCTTCTTCAAAAAAGATTGATGGCGACGGCATTTTTTATGATGCTTCTTTTAATAAGGGGGTTCTCATCGAAAGTTTGCATCACCATGTACATTTCTTGGAACTCCGGAGAATCCTGGAACAGAGCACATTCCACAGCCAGTCCCACCGGGACCAAGGTATGGCCTAATATGCCCCTGCGACCATTGCCACTTCTTCCATGGCCAGTAACTGGGCCACCGAGCCCACAGCCATGGAGGCCTGTTGTTCCTGAAGCATACCTTTAAGGGTGAAATAAATAAAACTGACATGTGTCCTTGTGTTTGTTTTGATATCCAATATGCATTCGTAACATCTGAGTTCATGAGAATGTGAACATGTTGTTTTTTATATAGATTTTTCTCTTTTTTGTTTTGCGATCATTGCTATCTGATGCTGTCTGCTACTTTCAAAGTTGTTCTCACTGTGGTACAAAACAGCGATGATGTCGCTCCCTCTGTGACAGTCTGGAACTGTGCCTGTCTCATTTGACAATCCACATTTTCCTGTATCAATTTAGCCACATGTTGAATTCATCATATTGGATCTAGAGAAAGGCAAATTATTAATATGTATAGATTGGAAATATTCTCTGATATGTAATTTTAGCACACTGTGCATTTAAGTCATTCTATAGGGCTGAAACATGGATTATAAGTGTGTGTGTGTGTGTGTGTGTGTGTATATGTATATATATATATATATATATATATATTTTATATTCATATTCATATTCATATTTATATTTGTGTCGTTTGTGCCATGTCAGTGTGACCGTGAACATTTTCCTGCCTACTAACTCAGAGAAGTTAATGTGTAGTGTGATGCATGCGTGTTACACATTAAAACATTCCATAAAATAACATTTAGGTTATTAGTTATTTTTTTGGTATTTAGCATTTGTGTTTTAAAATAAAAAGGGAGAAGACAGATCTACTAGTGATGATACAGCCACAGCATGTCTCTAAAAAACATCTTTTTTATTTTGCCAAAACCAGTTGAAGGCAGTGTAGGTTGTACATGTTATGAATAGTGTTTCTCACACCCTTATCAAGCCTTACTATGCGTTAGATTACTGCTCTGCCAAAATAAAAAAAATCCACACTTTTTTTGTATAATCCAAACATCATCAAATATTTGTTGTATTATAAAAGAATCTGTGAAACGATTCCATAAAAAGATTGTGAATATAGCAGAGCTACAAACAGCTGGCTTTACAATATGCTCTCATGGTATACTGAACCCGACATCTTAGCTGCCAGAACCACTATTTCAAGCAATATACATTTTTTGAGCTGTAAACAAACATTTTATTGTATTATGTGGGAGTTTTAAATTAGATGTAGATGAATCTCCTCAGGTCAGTAGAGGATAGTGCTACCGGTAATCAGCTGTTGAATGACAGGCTGACAAGATTTTACACAGAAAAGCCCATCAATCTCAAGCACTATCTTTCCTCCGGTTGATGGCCATCTACTTAGTCAGCATTTGTATAACACAGCAGACACACATTTGATGATCGACACAACACAGGTTACTTGGAAATTCATGTCCGGTTTAAATGTACTAAATTTGTACACCTCTAACAGATGAGCCATCACCCTTATCGCACTGTTCATGACTTGTCAATTTCAGACAGCAGCATGAACAGGGGTAGTGACGTAGCTCATCAGCTGACTGCAGATTGGAACTGTACATGGTAAGCGGCAGACGGCAACTGACAGTGTTAATTATTTGTAACACTAGGTTAAAACATTTAAACACAAACCTTGTATGAGTCTAAACTCTTGGCGTTTATCATAAAGTGGCTCAGATTCAGTATTTTGATCAGAAAACTGGAGTTTAAAGGCACATACATGTAACATTTCACCTTTAAGTTTGTCCAGTGAGGAGGGATGCACAACTTGGATACTGCTCAACAACAGAGTCAACCCCTAGGCAAAAGACACAAGTGTCAGCTGGTTAATGAAGAACACAGGGACATGAGTGGAAGCTGGCAGGGGGAGATTCAGGCAGGATAGGAGAAAGTTTTATTTTGCAAAAGAGAGTGGCTGAGCCATGGAACAGCCTACCAACAGAGATGGTGGGTACAAGAACCATTAGTGGTTTCAGGCACAGCTGGGACAGAGTAAAAGGCTTAATAGTTACATAGGGGAAAGCAGGAGACAAGGGCCAAGGAGGTGAGGTCAATAACCCCAATTAGACATTAAGTCCCGGCTTAGGATAGCGTAGAACAAGGCAGACTGGATGGACTGATGGTCTTTTTCAGATGTGTCGTGACTATCGTGACACACATTTTCTGTCTGCACCGACTGCATTGCTTCACTGCTGGCTTTTAGTGTTTCATCTTTGAATTGTTGACATGGCAGTAACTATTAGATGTGGTACACACAATCACAGACTGAAAAGTAAAATTGAGAAAAAGTGCCATAAAAAAACACCTGAAACTGAGAATCCTCAAATGCGGTAGAAGCTGTGAAGGAGGAGACCTGTCCCATCCAGCAGAAAAGAAGACCTGATATCACAAGAGACGGAGCCAGAGGGCAACACCACAGGTTATGGAAGGAGTCAAGCCTGAAGATGCCCAGTAACTGAGCTAGGCTCAGATGGAACTGCCTAAATGTGGATGATGAACTAAATCCCAGTTGGCAGAACTGACTTTTTCGGGACCATGAAGTAGACTGAGAAAAAACAGTGACCCTTCTCCTCAAATCTTAGTAAATAGGCACAAAGTGTGGTCTACAGCCTCCCTTTTCCGGGACCTGTTTGCAACAGGGGACTGGAAGAACCAGCCTCCAGAGGGAAAAGGAGAGAACTCTATTGTACAGCCTTGCAGCATATTCTCCAGAACCCAGAAGTATGTAGTTGCTTGGGCCCATCTTTCATAAACATTCAGCAGGTGCCTCCCTGGAGGACAAGATGAACCCACAAATTTTCATGTTGCGAATCTGCTCCTTCAGTTGGCACCACCTAAGTCATCTGCAGGAGAAAGAACCTCTGTTCTGGGATTTCTTGTACCTTTTTTATGGTCCTCTTGCATCCTGAATTACATATCCTTGAAAGGAATGAAAATTGCCTCTGGAATTATGAAATGACCCAAGCCCTTGCCTCTAAATAACAAGATAGAGTTCTGCTAACCCTTAGACAGGGGTAGCAGAATACTTTTATCCTTAATGTCTTTCAGGATTTTGTCCAGTTTTGGCTCATATAGCCTTGCCTGAAAAGGAGATACCAAGCAAAAAGGTGTCTTGGAGGTCTGTTTGGCTGACCAGTGGCATAACCAGACTGCCCTCACTGCAGCTACAGCTGCGGCAGAGGACCTACCTGAAAGCTGTAACACACCCACAGCTGAATCACCTAAAAAGGTCGAAACTAGATTGATTAGGGAGTCAAATCTTTACCTTCCAGAAGGTCATGTGACAGCATAGTAACCCAAACAAAGAGAGCCAGTGATGCCAAGGCAGAGGGAGATGTAACCCTAATAGTAGGCCCCACAGGGAAGTAAGCACACCTACAAGAGGCATCTATTTTCCTGTCACTGTTGTCTCAAAGAGTGGCTGATCCCTCAGTTAGAAAAGTTGTATACTTTACCTAATTAGAGACTGCAGCATTAGGAGTCCCCCACTTTTTCAACCATGCCTCCTGGAAACTGTTTCCTTTTGTCCAGATCACTCTATTCCTTGTTGACTATCTGCTCAAAATGAAGAAAAGCTTGGAAAGCATTTAAGAGTGTTTCGGGAATAGAACAAACAGGATTCACAGATAGTGGAGAGTAGCCAATTGAACCTCTGCCAGCTGAAGGGTCTACACATTTCTTTGATCAGAAAGGACGTAAACTGAGTATCAAATAGAAATGGTACGGAAGAAGACATGGAATCCTCTGACCATTCACCTTCGTTCTAAGAAATATTGTCACTGTCATCCCGAAGACCTACTGGATTCACTGGGGTTCTATCGCCCATAGAATCATCAATGGTCTTTGGGTGCGGAATGGAACCGACCACTGAAAAACCAGGAATGTTCTTCCACTCTGGAATAGTATCCTTGTCATGCTCCAGTACATACGCACATGCCTGTTGCGAGCCCCCTTGGCCAGTGGGGCTCACATAACATGAGGGAGTCTTTAAAGGAGGGCCCAGAGGTTTTTCATCATAGGAACTCTCATTCAAGAGATAAAAGAGGGACTTCTGAAACTCAAGTTTGCCACTGGCATTTGAAAAGTCAGATTTACTGTATCTTACTCTGCAAGCATTTGTTTTACTACTGCAAAATGGGCAGTACATACCGTATGGAGACTGCTGCATACTTTTTAAATGTACACTGCACTTTTTGAATGAAAATGATCTGCGAAAGCCATTATGCCAAAACAAATATGATTTTTGTCAGAACTGATCCTCCTAAGCTAATGGCTTCTGAGCTAGAACGTGAGGGTGACAAATAAAGAATTTCTGAAAAATCAGCACACAAAATGATGCCAGGATCTACAGAATACATGAGTTAGCAGTAGCCCAAAAAGTAGTTTGTACTAAAAATGCTAAAAAGATAGCACCACAGATGCAATAAACTGCCAAAAGAGAACTTGTACAAAAAGTGCAGCTTGCATTGGCATAAACCACTGCAATTGCAGCTGCAAAAGAAAAATGACAATAGTGCAGTTGCATGTGCTCATAGCTGCATCAAAAATGACCCACACCTATGACACTCGCTCCAGGCAGCTGAAAAGAATGCAAAAAACACAGCGCTCGCAATCACAAATGGCTCTGAGAGCCCCAACAAGATTAAAGTTTAAATATACAAAAAGAGCAAAATTCGATCACCCCCCACGCACACAAGCCCAAATACAGTAATGCTGACCAACACAGGATCACACAGAGCTGCATGTCGACAGGAGGGAAGTGGTAAGGGAAACTGACTTGTCAAAAGTAAAAAAAATTCCCAGACTTACATCAGTCACTAGACTAAGAGTCAGACCAAATACTGCAAATAAAGGCTTACTACCTCTCTCACAGTGAGGGCAGGACTAGTGATGTCTCACCAATCAACGTGATACAGGAAGGCTGGTGAGGGATTTAAAAATCCAGAAATAGCAACTAATAGTGTGCAGTCAGTAGCACAGACAAGTGCATGGCAGAAGGAACCGAATGCAAGCGAAGGCTAAAATTAAACTCACTTTTTTTTTCTTTTCCTAACAACAGAAGGGCAGTAGTTGGCTGAAAGTAGGCATTTTTTCTGCTATCTTCTTTTATTACCTTGACCTCCTCCTTTAGCCTGCCAATTCCAACTCTTATCTTTCTTTTTTCCCCTTATAAATTTAAAAAATGCTTTTTCCCCTCCCTTGACCCCCTCCACAGTACACAGTTCTGTGTCTGCCTTTACAATCTTAACTGTCCTGTTGGCTTCTTTAGTTTTTCCCTGATACTCATCCTATTCCTTGTCCCCGTTTTTCTTTGTACCTTATAAAGGCCTTCTTTTTGGCCCTCACTGCCTCCCTCACCTTTTCAGAGAACCATTTTGGTCTCTTACACTTGTTTCTCTTGATAACTGTTCTCGTGCATGTTTTCATGGCCTCTAGAATGGCCTTTTTATAACCACCAATCTTTCTTTTACACCATCAGTGCTGTCTAGCCCAGCTAACCTGCCCAGGATTAGTTCCCTGGTTTGGTTGAAATCTGCCCTTCAGAAGTGTAGCACCTCAGCTTTAGACAGGGGCTTACTGGTGCCCAAGGCCAACTCAAACATAATATTGTGGTTATTGGACCCCGGTAATTCCCCAACCCACACTCAGGCCACTCTTTCGAAGTTGCTGAGTACCACATTGAGAATTGCAGATTTTCGAGTGGTTTCCCTGATCTGGAGCACCAGCATGCAGTCCTGCAAAGTATCAAGTAGGACCCGACTTCTGGCTGCAGGTATGGCTCATTCACTGGCTGGCAGGTTAAGATCTGCTGCTACTACAACCTCTCCTTTTGCCTCCCCCTTTCATACTTCTGCTCCTAGTTCCTTACCTCTCTCCTCTTTCTGCTCTTGTAGCCTGTAATCCACCCCCAAGAGAAGCTTCATACCAGATGACTCTGCCAGCTGTATCCACGGTGATTTCACCTCCCCATTCCCTCCAATGGATGCATCCTCTACTTCCTTTATTTCTTCCCTGATGTAAATGGCCACCCCTCCACTGCTATCCAGCTCTTTATCGAACCAATATATAGTATATCCAGAGATCACCAGATCTCAGTCCTGGTAGTTGTTCTCATTGGCTTAATGGGGTTAAAGATTTCGTGGAGGTGCCAAATAACCATCGCAAACTCTGCGCCTATGCTAGTGACTGAGAATAGACTTCCTCATTTTTATGTAAAATGTTTTCCCCGATTCATTTACATTTGCAAAAGTTGAGACCCTTGCACAGGCCAGAAAACAGCAAAGCTTACAATATGTATCAGAACTGTGTATGCATGATATAGCTAGCAATAATCAAAATTATACAAGCTATTCAGATTACACAGAAACAGAATCTGACAGCAGGATGACTGAAGGTCCTAAAGTCTGGGCTCCAAGTCTAAACTAGGGATCTGGTTCTAATTTCTGCTAGAATGAGCCAGGACTGGAAATCAGGGCATCAGAACAGCAGACTGATTTCAAAGACTTAGCAGTCTATTATTTTCAGGAATTCAAAAATTACCATAGTAACCTTGTTTCTTCCAAGATATTCTTCAATATGATTAACTATTGCAGTCAGCCTCCTGTGTTGAACTGCCCCGGAGAGAAATGGAACATATGCAAATTACAGAACACTCATTGGCTCATGCCACCATTCAAACTGCTGCCCTTCCCAACTGCTGCGTTCTATAACACTCAGATTCAAGAAAGCCTGCGGTGTAAGGCCCCCTTAACTAAGCTATGCTAATAATAATAAATTAATTAACATCAAATTCCCTATAACATGTCCCATGTGCTAAAGTCAGATAGGACCAAAGAAAGGGAACAACCACTATATGGTTTAAAAAAATGTTTAACACAACTAAGGTATAAACCCATATCAACATAGTAAATCCAGCTGTTATGCAGAGGCCAACTGGTTCTGGAAGGGAAGGTAGGGTGGGAGGTTTAATCATACTGAAGAATACCTTGGAAGAAACCAGGTTACTACGGTGAGTAGTTTTTCCTTCTAACCCCAGGAATTCTTCAATAGGATTAACTATTACAGACTACAAAGCAGTGCCTCTGGAGGAGGGTACAGAACCTATTTTGGAAACAGGATCTGCAGCACAACTGTGCCAAACCTGGCATCACTTCTGGATTGAGTGTCCAAACAGTAGTGCTTTGTAAAAGTGTGTACTGTTCTCCATGTAGCTGCTTTACAGATTTCCAACAGGTGAATATCTCTAACTGCTGCTGTTGTAGCAGCTGTGCCCCTTGTGGAGTGGGCCCTCAGGACCACTGGCGGCTCCTTACCAGCTTTAACGATGCATGCCATTGTCCAGTGTGAAACGGTTCTTTTAGAAGCTGGTTTTCCTCTTCCAGCTTCCCCATAGGTCAGGAACAGCTGCTGCTTGTCCTGCCTGCAAGGCCTGGTGTGGTCAAGAAAGTAACTGAGAGCTCTCTTCACATCCAGAATGTGAAGCCTACGTTCACCCGAAATGGAGTGGTCAGTGAACAAGACTGGCAACGTGACTGACTGGTTCAAGGGGAAGTCAGACATCACTTTAGGAAGGAATTTCCTACTGGTCCAGAGGACCACTTTATCCCTGTGGAATGAGACGTAGTTTAACTCTGTGCACAGGGCTTGTAGCTCACTAATCCTCCTGGTTGAGGTAATAGCCACTAGGAAGACTGTTTTTCGTGTCACAAATTTGAGATGCGCTGTAGCCATGGGCTCGAATGGGGGCTCCGTGAGCTTGACAATACAGACAATGAGGTCCCATGCTGGCACTGGTTTCCTGTGGGGAAGCTACAAATGTGTCAACCCCTTCAAAAACTTTTTGAATATGGGGTTAGAGGCCATAGAGACACCCTTACCGGCCGAAATATAGGCTGAGACCAATGCTAGGTGGACCTTAAGGGTAGTGGACTGTAGACCCAGGGAGTGCAGATGGGTGAGATAGTCCAGCAAGACTGGTAACCCAGCCTGAGAGGACACCACACTGTTACTGTTACACCATATGGAAAACTTCCAATTGGAGGCACAGTTTTTTTTTTGTGGGAGGTTCCTTGAACCCTGAAGGACCCTGAGGACACTCTCTGAGAGGTATAAATCAGCATACGCTAGGTTCTCAAGAGCCATGCACTGAGCTTGAGGGATCTGAGGTTCAGGTACAGGATCCTCCCTGTGAGAAGGTTAGGAGGTTGTACCTGTGAGGAAGGTGTATAGGTTGAGCCACTGACAGGGAGAGTAGAAGGGAGTACGATGGTTGTCTGGCCCAATCTAGAGCTATAAGGATCATTGTAGCAGGTTGGGACCTGATCTTGATCAAGACCCTGAGCAGCAAGGGAAATGCAGGAAATGCATATAGGGTCCTCCCTGACCAGTCTAATATCAATGCATCAACGGGCATTGTGCCCCTTGCTGGTGGCTTGCAGCAGAATTGGGGTAACTGGTGGTTCTCATGTGAGGCAAAGAGGTCTATCTCTGGGGTGCCCCACCTCCGGAATACCACCTCCAGCACCTGTCATTTGAGACACCACTCGTAGTGGTTCTGACGGATTCTGTTGAGAGCATCCGCCAGGGTGCTGTCCTTACCTTGAACGAGCTTACCCCCATACCAGCAGCAAGAGACTTAGGGGGAGGTCAGAAGGGGATGCTAGAAAGGGAGAGCAAGTAGGGACAGAGGAGAAGGAAGAGGGGTGGAGGGTGGTAACATTGAATGCTTGGAGTCTAGGGAACAAAATAGCACAGTTACAGGCTTTCATGGCAGATGGGGAGGTGGACATGGCGGCCATCACCAAGACATGGGCCACCCATTACCATAACTGGGACTTGGTCGTACCAGGGCATAGGATATTTCAAAGGGACAGGGTAAAAGGAAAAGAAGGGGGGTGACGCTGTACGTGAGGGAAGGACTGAAGTGTGTCAGGGAGAAAGGGGAGGAGGGCAGCACGGAGTCATTATGGGTGCAGCTACAGAACTCCAGAAATAGGACTCTCAGGATGGGAGTGGTGTACAGGCCACCTTCTCAGACTGAGGAGTTAGGGAACTAACTGGACAGATCAGAAGGACCTGTGGGAGGGGCAGCACGGTGAGTGTGGGGGACTTCAACCTGCAGGGAGTGGATTGGGGTACCCCAGCCACCACGAATAGGAGGGAGGAGCTACTTCTGGACGTTTCCAAGACAGCTTCCTACTGCAGATGGTCAACGAGCCAACCAGGTTAGGGAACACCCTAGACCTTGTGCTGGTGAATGGTGTGTTTGTGAGGGAGCTGGAGGTGGAGGAACCACTGGTGGGGAGTGACCATCACTCGGTGTGGTTCACGATAGGCATGGGGAAAGGGGGAGTAGGAACGGGCACAAGGGTGTTAGACTTCAGGAGGGCCGACTTTGGGAGGATGAGGGAAATAATACAGGGGTATCTGGCCAGGATCCATCCAAACATGGACACTAACCAGAAGTGAGAGGTAATTTAACTGGGAATTGAGGAGGCAACCATAACATGTACAAGGGTCCAGAGTAAGAGGGCTAGGGCCAAGAAGCCTAGCTGGGTGAGCGGAGGGGCAGACCAGGCATCAGCATCGGGCCACCTGGGCAATTGGCCGGGGCTCTGACACCAAAGAAGGGCCCAGGCAGAGCTAAAAAAAAAAAAAAAAAAAAAAGGGTCAACTTTGCTGGTGGTACATTTAAATCAGTGCTAACTCCGAACCTGTGATGCCCACACTGCATGAAAACTGTCTACACTTAAATTCCCCCAGGCCAAGAAAAATCAATGCTGCTGGTCCTGCTTGACCAGCAGGGCCCCGATCCAACTAGGGAGTGTTTTGTGGCCACAGGGCAGGGTGTGGGTGCAGGCAACCAAAGGCTGGAGACTAGTGTGGTGGAGGGGCTAGTCTGGCCTGGGGAGAGCTGCCCTGCCTCTGCCAGTTAACCGCTATTGAGAAGGCAGGAGTCTCAGGGTGGCGGTATGGTGGAGTGCACTATTCTGGTCTGGGACCGGAGAGTACTAGAACGAGTGAGTTGTCGATGTGAGAGGAGAGGAGAGGCATCACAATCCACTGTGTGTTGGGGGGGCCAGGGGAGAGAGCTTTCTTTGAAATGGCACGGGTTGTCCGTTGTCGGGTCGCAAGTCGTCGGGGTCGACACCGAGAACAACAACAGACCCGGGACAGTCAGAGCAGCAGAGGACTAGAGCATGAGCATCTGGAGTTGTGGCAGCAGGTCAGTCTGGTCAGACAACTCAGCAAATTGCAATTCATACGATTCCAACCTTTGTTAATTTTTAATGTATAAGAGGCAAGCATGGGGTCATGGCATTGGTTCACGATCACATCACAAAATCCCAATCCTACTAATAGTGACAGTGTAACAGAATCCACTGCAGGGGTTGGGAACCATCTGGGCTGGCCAGGCAAGCCACTCTAACTGTTTGGTGGGGGCAGACGACAGTAATAATGTCATTGCTGATGAGCACCTTCTCTAAATTGGTGGGACAATTTGGATAATTCAGTTCAAGTAAGTAAAACTGTGTGTGCCAGTAAGCCACTGCTGAATTGCTCTGGAAGGAGCCTAAAGTTGTGGGTTGCAGTCCAGCATGAGACAGTGCAGTGCCACTGCCGACAGCTTGGGGGTGGGGGATGGGCTGCCTGCATCTTCTGCCAGGCGCCGGTTGGTGCTGGGCCTGGGTTGATTGTAGATTACTTTTTTTTTTTTTGTTACACAGATGGACAGGTCTGAGGGGGGCCCAATGGAGGTGCATGGCCCGGGCCCACAAAAACCTGGTCCCGGCCCTGCAGGGGGAGGGGGTCATGGAAAAAGTAAGGAAGAAAAGAGCCACTTTTAGAAGGTATAAAAAACAGGGACAGGGAGGACAGAGAGGAATACCTGAAGGAGTCAAGGGAGGTGACAAGGGCAATCAGGTCAGCCAAAGCATCCAGGGAACTCAGGCTAGCACAGGGCATCATAGAGGGGAAGAAGGACTTCTTCAGGTACATCAGGGAGAAGAAGTGTTGTAAGGACCAAACAGTAAGGATAAAGAGGGATGGAGGGTGGGTGGAAACAGGGACAGAACAGGCAGAAGCATAAACGAGTACTTCTGCTTAGTATTTACTAAAGAGAAAGGGGGAGCTTTACCCACAGGGGTGGGAAGATGGGCATGGAGGGGTAGAGGAGATGACTGATGGGAAAATCCCAGTGGGCAGAGTACTGGAGATGCTTGAGGGCACTAAGGGAGGACAAGGCGCCAGGGCCAGATGGCATACACCCCAGGGTGCTGAAGGAGCTGGCAGAAGTCCTAGCAGAACTCTTGGCAGACCTGTTCAATGCCTCCCTGGACTCGGGGAGTGTACCTCGGGACTGGAGGATGGCGCACATGGTACCCCTTCACAAGGGCAGCCACAAGGATGAACTAGGGAACTACAGACCAGTAAGTCTCACATCCATCGTGGGAAAACTGATGGATACAATCCTGAAGGACAGGCTGGTTTCCCTCCTAGAGGCTAATTTGGCTGCAAGACAGCAGACAGCATGGGTCTGTTTCAGGCAGATCCTGTTAGACCTACCTGGTGGAGAACTATGACTAGGTAACCAGGCAATTAGACAGGGGCCATGCAGTGGATGTCCTGTACCTGAACTTCAGTAAGGCATTCGATTTGGTGCCACATGGGAGGCTAGGAAGTAAACTGGAAGGCACAGGGTTGGGGGCGAAGATGGTTGTATGCGTAATGAACTGGCTGCAAGGGAGACAGCAGAGGGTGGTAGTGGTGGCAGGGGAGCTCTCATTTCCAAGGGCATTGACAAGTGGGGTGCCACAGGGATCTGTACTGGGGCCGGTGTTGTTTGGGAACTTCATAGCAGACATCTCAATAGGCATCAAGAGCAAGATCTGTCTGTTTGCAGACGATGCCAAGATGGGAGCAGTAGTGCATGACTTAGAAGGGTTGCAGGGGTTGCAAGATGATCTGGCAAAATTGGAGGCCTGTTCAAACACTTGGCAACTGGGATTCAATGCCAAAAAATGCAAGGTGCTACATTTCAGCGCAAAAAAAAACCAAGGTGGAGCTACCAGCTAGGGGGGATTCAACTAGCAGAAATGGAAGAGGAGAAGGACCTGGGGGTGATTGTAATGGGAGCAATGAACAACTCAGCACAGTGTAGAAGAGCAGCTGCAAAAGCCAACAGGATGCTGGGTTGTACTGCCACAGGCATATCCTCCAGGAGGGGAGAGGTAATCCTGCTGTTATACACGTCACTGGTTAGACCACACCTGGAGTACTATGTGCAGTTCTGGCGACCGTGCCTGAAGAAGGACATTAGATTACTAGAGGGGGTGCAGTGCAGGGCAACAAAAATTACTTATTTATTTATACCTCCTCAGCTGGGGTGGTGTACCTATGGTTCCCCCCATCCAGCATGGACTCCTCGGCCCCCACACTGGCCACAGTCAGAGCTCTGACCCCTTTCACCTTGCCCTCCACAGGCCGCTTCACAGTGGGTACTTACCATACTGCGTAAGACCTGGGGGCTGGGCTCAGAGGGAGCTGACTCGAGTGTATCCACTGCAGTGCCACCAGGGCTGACCTTCACACACGCGTGCCAGAGGCCTGTTTTTTTCCCCAGTAATGGTCCCCCCCCCATGGCGCAGGCATGCAATGGTGTCAGGGACGCTTCCACTCACTGCACATCCGATGTTGGCCCGCGTCGACCCACATTTGAGCCCCCCAAGCCTGCACTAGCCCCCGGCCACCACCAGGAGCCTGTAGCCCAGTGGTCATCCCCTTCTACCTTCCCTGGAGAAGGACAGCAGTCCATGAAATGCTCAATCCTCTTCCCCCCCAACTGACCAACCAACACCTGAAGTCGCTACCGACCCCGGGTCATCGGCATGGTTAGAGGTAAGGTGCCAGCACCTCAGCCCTCTACACCACCGGGCCGGCTACAGGGCAACAAAAATTATCCAGGGTCTAGGGGACTTACCCTACATGAGCAGGTTGAGGGAGCTGAACACATACTCCCTGGAGGATAGGGGGAACGTGACTGAAACTTTCAATTACGTGGAGGGAATACATAAGATGGGCACGGAGGGGCTTTTCAAATTAAGGAGGGGGAGGGACACTCGAGGACAAGATCTGAGATTGGAAGGGGAAGACTCAGGAGGAAAATGAGGAGACACTTTTTTACAGAGAGGGTGGTTTCTGGGTGGAACTCATTGCCAGAGGAAGTGGTATCCTGTAGAACAGTGGGCTGCTTCAAAAGGGATGGGACAGGGTAAGGGGAAGGTCACTGGAGGAGGAGGAGGAGGGAGGGAGGGGGGCAGCTGCAGTATAAGGGCTGCTGGCTGCACAGTCGAGCAGACTTGATAGACCATAAGGCCTTTATCTGCTGGCAATTTTGTATGTTCGTATGTTCATACTGCCTGGTAGATGAATGACCAGCAAGGACACCTGCAGGGAGTAAGCTAGACTCCACACTTTCATTGCTTCTGTACACAAGTTGGACCTTGTTCTTCCTTGCATGTTGATGTAGTACATAGTGGTGGTGGTGTCTGTTTCGACTTATACCACCTTTCCCCTGTACCAGAACTGCAAAGAACTGTAGGGCCAGGAACACTGCCCTGAGTTCCAACAAGTCTATGTGCAGGAGTGACTGTGCAGGGGACCAGGTGCCATGCACTGTGTGCTCCTCCAGATGTACCTCCCTCCCTAGGAAGGGAGCATCCGTAGTAAGGACCAACATGGGAGACTCCCTCTGGAATGGGACCCCTTCTCTGAGGTTGTCTCTATCTTGCCACTACTGCTGGGCTTGCAGTAGAGTCCTTGTCACTGGCACTAGTTTTGAGAGTGAATCCGTCCTTTGGCACCAAGGTGCCCTGAGGTGAAACTGAATGTCCCTCAACTGGAATCTGGAGCCTAGCACCGTTCCTGCAGCTGCAGCCATGTGGCCCAGTAACTGCGGGAAGGCCTTGCAGGCCTGGGTACATTAAGACAGAAAGATCCTGCCATCTGCAGAATGCGGTCTACCCTGTCCTGGGGGAGGAAATCCCTTCATCCCAGAGTATCCAGCTCTGCTCCTATGAAGTTTAGTACCTGAACAGGCTGAAGTACTGACTTTTGGGTGTTGATTAGGAACCCCAGGGACTCTAGGGCATTCTGGGTGAAGGACAGGGCATCCTTTTGCTGCTATGGTGACTGACCCACAACTAGCTAGTCATCTAGGTAGGGGAACACTGTGATGCCCTGCCTTCTCAGGTATGCCACCACCACTGCCAGGCAATTTGTGAATGCCCTTGGAGCAGAGGTTAGGCCGAACGGCAGGGCTGTGAACTGGTAAGTATCTGAAGGTAACCTGAACCTGAGGTACATTCTGTGGGATTCCCTGATGGGAATGTGGAAATAGGCATCTTTCAGATCCAATAATGCCAGCCAGTCTCCTTGCTGAAGAGTGGGAAGGATCATTGCAAAGGTTACCATCTCGAACCTTGGCTTTGCCAAGTGCTTGTTCAGAGCTCTGAGGTCTAAAATGGGTCACCAGGCCCCATTTTTCTTTAAGGTTAGGAGGTACCTGGAGTAAACCTCTTTCCCCTTTTGTAGGGATGGCATGGGTTCCACTGCTTTTGACTGCAAGAGAATTGACACTTCTGCCTCATGCCCTCTGTGTTGAGGAAGTCTGTCTGAAAATTCTTGACCTTAGCTTGGGGAATGATCTGAAACTGAGGACCAAGCCCCGTCTCACTACTTCCAGGATCCACTTGTCTATGGTAATGTTTTCCCAAGCCTGGAAGTAGTGAGCCAGCTTGCCCCCTACAGGTATTGGGGAGACGACCCTGGCAAGCACATCAGGGGTTCTGTTTAGGTTGAACCTTGGCCTGGGAGGCCTGGTTTCCATACCTAGAGCTCCTTCTGCCCCTGCAGTACCCTCTCTGCTGTTGGTAGTCAGGGGTAGCCTGAGCGTGCAAAAATGGTCTGCTGTAGGTTGACCTACCCCTACCTCCCCTTCCTTGTGGCCTATAAGAGGTGGAGGGTTTCTCTTTCACAGAATTACTTTTGTAGGCTGTCTTGTATTCATTCATCTTTTTCATGTAAGCCTCTGTCTTATCCCCAGAGAACTGTTCTCGCATAAGAAGTCCATAGCTTTGGTTCGAGTGTCCTGAGAAAGATTAGTGGCCCAAAGCCAAACAAATCTTCTCAGAGCCACCATTAATGCCATCTATCTGGCAGCAGCACTGTTGGCATCCACTGCCATATGAAACTGATACTTTGTGGCCTTCAATCTGCATCTTGCCGTTTCTGTCAAGTCACCCGTCAGTCCTGGAGATACTTTATCCACCATTGCCAGTACTGAATTTCCACATTGTCTTCTAGTATTGGGCAGCATAGGCCATATAGTTTATTATTTATTAATTGTCTTGGATACAACCTTTAAGCTAGAAGCTCATTTACAAAGGTTCCACGACAAGGGTAGGGGGTAGTGGGAGCACAGAAACATAGAAATTGTTAGCAGATAAAGACCGCTAGGCCCATCCAGTCTGCCCATAAGCCCTGTACTTGATTACGGTTTCTGACCCTCCCTCTGCTTTACCGCTATGACTGTCCCATGCATGTTTAAATCCAACCACTGTGCTCGCTCCCACCACCTGCTGTGGCAGACATTCTATGCATCCACCACACTCTCTGTGAAGAAAAACATTCTCACATTCCCTCTTAACCTGCCACCTTCCAATTTCATGTCATGCCCGCTCATTCTTGTACTCCTCCTGTACTGGAAGATGACCCCCCCACACCTTGTTTTTGCCCTTGAGGTACTTGAACATGTCCCCCCTCTCCCTCAGTGAGTACATACTGAGGTCCCTTAATCTCTCCTCATAAGTTTTGTATATATACAGAATTTACAATTGTGCAAACAAATTACAAAACAGCTCAGAGCAGTTTTACAGTTGGAAGAGACAGTAAGCAAGCAGTTTGTACAGGGCAGGCATAGTACTTTATCCTTTGAACAATTTATCCTTTGAACAATCAGGAGGTAGCAAATGTACTAAGGAGACACAGTCTTTGGTAGGGGAGGGAGTAGAGGACGGTTTGCAGCCAGATAGTTGGCTTTTGTCAAGAGAGGGCAATAAGGGAGTAGGAGAGACAGTGTTAAGTGGGAGTGAGAAGACTGTGAGGAAGTGGTGGGGATCGGGGCAAAGTGAAAGGGAGGATAAAGGTGGGTGAGGGAGTAGACAGGGTACAAGGAATGGGTGATGAGTCAGCAGAGGCATAGGAGGGAGAGGGAAGTAAGAGGTGTGGGGTGGGAGGGGAAGCAGGTCAGAGGGAGAGAGCACAATGGGGGGGTGGCTAGAGGAGAGGGAGGAGAGAATTGCTGAGTTTAGTGTGAGCAATCACATGTACAGAGGGGAGTTAGGTGTTGCTTTAGTTCTCTTTTGAAGGGTCCCAACTTAGAGATGTCCATGATTGCAGAGGGGAGTTCATTTAACCATTGGGGGACCCTGTAGGAGAAGGACCTTTGGGCCAGTGCAGGATGGAGAGAGGGAATATACAGGGAGTTTCTAGTCCTACTTCTAGTTGGGAGGGAGTTGAGGGCAGGTGTGAGGAGCTTTCAGACATTAGGTGGGGTAAGGCCTAAGAGGGTTTTTTTTGCCAAAGGTGCAGACCTGATATTTGCCTGCCTAATGGCTAGGTACGCAGTCAAATATCCTTTCTTTGACATGCTGTCAATTTTCCTGGAGTCTTTCTCTGGTGGATGAGATGACAGTGGTACTCTAGCCCTGTCACAAGCTGCATCCTGGACCACCCCTTCATGATCAGGATGGGAGAAGAGAAACTCTGCCCCACATCTGTCTAGCTGGCATTTTGTATCAGCCTTTTTATCTATGGGCAGTACAGAATTTGGAGTTTCAAAAACTTTCAGGACCGGTTTCCTTAAAGATTTATTTATGGAAAGCAGTAACTGTTTGCTTTGTGCTAGCCCCATCATATCCAAAAATTCTGCCTCCTTCTCCTCGTCTTCCATGATTTCCTGAGTAGAGAGGTCCAGGGCTCCCACCATTTATTTTACAAAAGTGTAGCGAGAGGAATAATTCTCCGGTAACTGGGAGGGGAATCAAACTCCTGATCCAGAGAAACCTCTGGTTCCATCGGTTCCCCAATGTCTTCCACTTCATATTCTTCACAGGAGGGTTTGGAGTATGGAACCACAAGCAGAATCGATGAAGGAACTGAAACTGTGAACTGGGACCGAGGGTTTTGGTGGTACCGGTTGCACTGGAACCGGGATAAGACCTTGTAAGGCGGCAGTTTGCAAGGCTTGTAACACCAGCAGAGTCTGTGCAACTGCTTTGGCCGATGGTATGGCCAACTTGTTCACCGAGAGCTCCTTTGTTTTTTCAGCAGGAGGTGCGGTGACATGCTTTTTGTTATGTTTTTTCTTTGCCAGAACCAACTCAGCGGTCGGTTCCCCAGTGCGTTTAGGTTTAGAGGACTCATCTTTATCTGTAGAAAGCAGTTCCAATTCCCTAGTCTTTTCCTTTGTAGAGGAAGAAGGGCTCATTTCATCTGCAGTCTGATCCACAGGAACTGGAGTGGACATTTTCTTTTTAAACGGTTCAAGTCTTTTCTCAACAGTTTTAGCAGAGAAGGTTTTGCAGATTTCACAGTCTGCTTTAAAGTGTGAAGTACCTAAACAAAACAAGCACAAATCGTGCTTGTCTGCTTTAGCAAACACCTCTCAACACTTAAGACAATTTTTGAAACCAGTAAGCCCTGTTCTCTTTTTCAGCCTATCGGACATAACCAACACCCACTTTTAATCTAACATGGTGAAAGTACAGTTATGTAAGAACTTACCATAACAGTAGATCTTCGAGAGAGGCTCTTGAAGTAGGTAATAACCTTAAGGACTGCACCCCCTGGCATCAGGACCAAACAGAAACTTTAGCTAGTAGTGTCTGGCAGGGAACCGCCAACCTGACGTCACATGACCAACGTCAGCATGATACTATATAATGGGCAGTCCTCACGCTCACCTTCCAGTTCTCCTGCCGGAGACCTCCAAATGGAGTGACAGGAGAACAGAAATGAGGCTCCTGGAGCCAAAATAAGCTCAGAGGTAAAGAACAGAAAAAGTTGGGGGAAGGAGGGAGGGGAAAATGGTTACCTACTGCAAGAGCCTCTCTCGAAGATCTACTGTTATGGTAAGTTCCTACATAACTGTACTATCTTACCTCGAGAGGGCTCTTGCAGTAGGTAATAACCTTGAGGACTGTGTCCCAAGCAGTGTGAATCAGAAGGAACTGAAACACAGGATGCAGGAACTGAAACACGAGAGGCAGGAAAAGTCTGTAGAAAGGCAGAGTTTAGGACAGAAGGCTTTGGAGAACAACTAGACCAAAGCCAGCCCTGCGCCTAGAGGCAATGTCCAGAATATAATGCTTGGTGAAAGTGTGGACAGAGCTCCAAGTGGCCGCCGGACAGATTTCAGAGGCAGACACATTCCTGAAACAAGCAGCTATGCCTCTGGTAGAATGCCCCTTAACCTCCCCCAGGAGGGTTTTACCATACTTCTGGTAACAGAATACAATACAGTTTGCCAACCATTTGGATAAACACTGTTTGGAACCTGCTGCACCCTCTCTTTTGGGTGCAAAAGAAACAAAAAGCTGATCCGGCCGGCCTGTCGGTGCAGGGGTTGGATTTCCACTTGCGACGCCAGTGACCCGGGTTCGGGAATGTGCCAGGACACTGGAGGGAGGGCCGGCTGAGGGAGGAGGATAGAGTGTCCTATGGCGGGGAGGGTGTGGGATAGCTCAGGCGCCTGCTGGCTCCTAGCAGAGGCTGAGAGCAATGCAGGATGCACAGAGCAACTTGCAACAGGAGGGAGGAGCGAACACTGGCATACGCCTTGCTATCACTACGCTGCCCTCCACAACATAAGGAGGAAAATGGCTGGATGCTTGCCGGATAACGGCCTCCGGATCCTCTGCCCATCTGCCTCCTCCAGGGAGCCACTCCCCGCAAGCCTCAGCAGCACCCCGTGGCCTAGAAAAAGAAGTGCTGCTGTCGCCCCTCCATTGGTGCATTCCCCCTCAGAGGAGAGGGACCCGTCTGGCAAAGGGAAACGCTGGGATACCATGAGGCAGGCTGCTATGTGGGACCTGCAGAGGAGATCAAGACTCAAGAGGGGAGCGCAGAGGGCAGGTGGGGTCCTAGGAACACCCGAAGGAGTGGCAGCATCTGAGCAAGGAGGGGGGGAAAACAAATAATGCAAAAAAAAAAAAAAACATCTGATCCAACTTTCAGACAGGCTTAGTACGGTTAGTGCAGTAACGTAAAATTCTGTGAACATCCAAAGTATGCAGAATTGCCTCCCCTGATTGGAATACTCAGGGTAGTACACCGGCAGTTGAATATACTGATTCAACATGAACTCAGAAACCACTTTTGGTAAAAAATGAGGATTGCTTCGAAGAGCCACCTGGTCTCTGTGAAAAATCAAATAAGGCTCCTTGCACATCAGGGCCTGAGGCACGGAAATCCTTCGAGTGGAAGTAACTGCAACTAAAAAGAGCACTTTGCAAGACAAATAGCACATATCACAACTACCAGCCAGCTCAAAAGGAGGCAGGGCAAGTTTCTCTAAAATGAAATTAAGATCCCAAGGTGGCGCGGGACTGTACATCAGGGGTTTCAGATGGAGGATCCCTTTCAAAAAAGTTCTGGAGACCTCCAGCTGAGCCACAGCTTTGCCCTCCACCAAGGTGTGGTAGGCAGAGACAGCAGACAGATGAACCTTCAGCGAAGAGTAACTCAGGCCCAGGTCGGAGAGATGCAGCAAGTACTCCATGACCTGAGGAACAGGGCACAAGAAAGGGTCCCAACCCTTCGAAGATGCCCAAATGGAGAAATGCTTCCATTTCATAGCATAGGCAGGCCTTGTGGAAGCCTTTCTAGCTTCCACAAGGACTTGAGCCACTCTGGAGGAGACCCCATAGCGTGAAACAGTTGTGTCAGAAGGTGCCACGTGTGAATAAGAAGGGACTTCAGCCCTGGATGGACCAACGTGCTTCTCTCCTGAGTCAGGAGATCGTGGCAGAGGGGCAGGGGAACCGGAGGTTCCACTGCAAGCTGCTGGAGAAGCGGAAACCATATCAGTTGAGGCCAATACGGGGCCATCAAAATCATATGAGCCCCCTTCCCTTGAAGCTTGAGCAGCATCCTCTGCAGAAGTGGAAAGGGAAGGAAGGTATACAAAAACCTCCATGTCCAGCAAAGAGATAGCAGGTCTCGCCAGAAAGCACCATGCCTGGGAGTAAGCGGGCAAAACCTGGGTAGTTTTGTGCTGTATGGGGAGGCGAACAGGTCCAGGTCTGGACGACCCCATAGGTCATAAATGTCTTTGACCACCGCTTGCTTGAGTTCCCATTCATAGACTCTTACTCTGGTGCAGCTAGGACGTTTTGTATGCCCGGAACATAAACAGTCGTGAGGTATATTCGATGCAGAATTGCCCAATTCCAAACCCACATCGCCTCCCTGCAGAGGGGATACAAACGAGTGCCCCCTTGCTTGTTTAGATACCTGACTACACACATATTGTCTGACTGGACTAAAAGTGGACCCTGGTACAGCAAGTGCTGGAAGGATGGAAGACAATACAGCACTGCCCACATCTCCAACACATTTATGTGTAGGGAGTGTTCTGAGTGAGACCACGTCACTTGAGTCCTGTGGTTCTCCAGATGAGTCCCCCAGCCCATCCCTGAAGCAGGGTCTGGATGGGGGAAGGGACTGGAAAGGGAACCCTTGGTCAGGTTGTTGAGATCCTGCCACCACAGGCGATCCTGCTGCATTGAGTTGGAGACCATGACCATGTGATCTAGGTCATCTGACCTCTGCTCCAACAGCATCCTGGGCGTCCACTGCAAAATACGCATGTGGAGCCTGGCCAGAGGGACAGTGGGGATGGCCGCTGCCATAAGGCCAAGAAACCGGAGAACTGAACTGGCCGAAACTCACCTGCTGGAGGCTATTAAGCGAGCCTGCTTCTGTAAGGTTTCTGCCATGTCCTGAGGGAGTAAAGCCATATCCTGGCCCATATTCAGCACCAAACCAATAAAACTAGAGATGCTGGGAGGGGACAAGTTGAGACTTAGGATAGCTGACCATAATCCCCACTTGTGCATAAAGGGCCAGGGTAGCTGAAAGGGAAAGTTCCAGCTGTTCTCTTGACGGCACTGACAGAAGCCAGTCGTCAAGGTAGGGGAACACATAGTGGCCCTGGCGTCTCAGGGCCGCCACCACTACTGCGAGGCACTTCGTAAAAACCCAGGGTGCCGAGGACAGACCGAAGGGGAGGGCCTTGAACTGATAATGTTCCCCTGAAAGGAGAACCTGAGGTAGCGGCAATGGGCCTGAAAAAACCAGGATATGCAAGTAAGCATCCTGCATGTCCAGGGCGCAGAGCCACTGTCCGTTGTGCAGGAGGGGCAGCAGATCTGGGAGAGTCAGCATACAAAACCATTTGTACTCTATGCATCAGTTTAGAGTGCTGAGGTCCAGAACTGGACGCAAATCTCCCATCTTTTATGGCACCAGGAAGAAGAGGTAGTAGTACCCCTTTCCTACCTGGTTTGCTGGAACTGGTTCTATGGTGTCTTTTTGCAGAAGGGTCTCAATTTCCTCCCTTATGAGAGGGGTGTGCACCTTTGGATAGTGAGATACCTCCAGGGGCTTGTTTGGGAGTCTCTGCAGAAGTTCCAATGTATGGCTTTGAGCCACCAGCTGAAAGACCCACGAATCTGTGGTGACTGCCTCCCACTCCAGCAGGTGACTGGCGA
Source organism: Neoceratodus forsteri (assembly GCA_016271365.2). Taxonomy (NCBI): domain Eukaryota; kingdom Metazoa; phylum Chordata; order Ceratodontiformes; family Ceratodontidae; genus Neoceratodus; species Neoceratodus forsteri. Next base: position 1,147,144,436 of record CM057450.1, on the reverse strand, counting down.
ATCTTCCACCCACCGGTTCCCCCGATGGAAGAGGAGGAGGGGGGCAGGTTGCAAGTCAGGAGGTGGAGGGAGGGTTGGGGATGGCCACCCAGAGACTCTCTGTGTTTTGGCCAGAGGGGTGACTGCAGCTGAAGGGGCTCGACGTTTGGCTTGATGTCTGTCTGTCTGATGCCATTTCGTCTGCCGCTTAGTCTGGTGACAAAATGGCTGTTGGCCTTAAATATGGGATGGTACATTGTATGGACCAACCGTAAAGCCTTGCCCTTATCCAGAAGGCTGGTGATTACGTCCTGAGCATCCACCCCTAAGAGAACAGATCCCCAGAAGAGAGCAACCTGGGATGGCTGCCTGGCCATCAGGTGCCAAGCCTGACACCCTTAACCAGGAATACCTTCTGAGGCAAGCTGCCATAGCGGTGCCTCTGGCAGAGGAGTCCACCGCCTCATACGTCACCCTTAAAGAGTGATGACAGGTACCTTAGGGAACCTGATGGAGTCAGCCAGGACGGTCTTGGACTCGGAGTCCAGAGTCGAATGAGTGGTCCTCCAGAGGCAATTTGAGGGACTCCTTGGGCTTGGGCTCTTCTGGTGGGGGAGTCTCATAGCCTGAACCCGAGGAGGTGGAGGACCCAGATTTGGATTTTCACCAGTGAAAACGGGCAATCTTGCTCATCTGGATTTACAAGTATAAAAAATAAAAATGAAATGAAATGAGTCCAAATCTGAGGACTCCGGAAACCTGACGGGGCAAGAGGCCTCTTGAGGGATACTGTCCTTCATCGCCCCGGAAGGCCCCTTTGTCAGGCCTGATGAAGACTGGCACAGTTCCTGCGGAGAGGCAGATCAGGGAGTCTGATACGGGTGAACCATCATAACCGCCCCCACAAGGTACTGGCTGTCCAGCTCCAAGATGAGCTGTGACTTGGTTTCCAACCACCAGGACAAGAGGATGGCCCAGAAATTCACCTGAGGCTCAGGAGGAGGCGGAGGGGGCTACTAGATGGGTTGAAACCCCAGAACAAGCTCCGGTGTCGAGTACCCTTGCATTTGGTGTGCATGCATTGGGTAACCCGGCAGAGAGTAAGCTGGCGCATACCCCAGCATCATAAACCCTGACGTCGGGCAGCTGGTCAGAGGATAACCAGGTGTATAATGTGGCACTGGGTAACTGGGTGGAGGGTAGCCCAACAGAGGCCCAGATGGAGGTGCCATAGGACCCTGAGGGGGCATGAAACTGAGCCCAGCAGGACCCGGAATGACAGTGTCAGGTGCAGGACCAGCGGACGGTAAGCCCAGCATCAGCGCCAACGGCCCCACCGGAAGAACTGAAGGGGAGGAGTTCAGAAGGTTGCCCAGAGTGTCCGACGTGAAGTCTGGAGGTGACCCGACAGTGATGTTACCTGACAGATGACCCCCGGCTCCCTCTGATCTGGGGAGGGCAGAGGAAGCTCCACAAAAGGAGAGGAGGGGGTATCCCGATGGGGAGACCCAAATGGGGAAGGCTGCGTTAGGACCAGCAGCTGGCTCTCATCTGGCTGTACGTCGTCAGATCCAATGCCGGGAACGGACATGAGTGTTTCAGTTGGGCGGTCGGAGGAGGACCCGACGACAGGCTTATCGACCATAGCCGTGCAGGCACCTGAGTCCCCGGTGCCCGCCTTATCGGCCCAGACCGGGTGCTCATCGAGGTGTCTGACGAGCGACTTAACAGCCCCGCTGGGCTGCTCAGACCCCTTGGAGGGAAATGGGTCTAAGAGTGGAGGAGGTCTCGGACTCCGACGAGGCCTCTGCGGCCACCGTGATCAGTGGCAGCGGGGGAACCAAGGGCTGCTCCTGGTGAGGTAGGGCGGACTTGGCGGCAGCAGTGGCCTTCCTGGAGGAATAGGGCCACTGGTCACCTGAGGGCGGCCGTGGGTGAGAGGGAGACCTAGCCTGGTCCTGTTGCTTCTCCTCGTCCCTCTTCTTCTTCTTGTGTTTGTGGGAGACAGCAGAAGAGGATGAAGTGCTCCTCAGCTTCTGCAGCTGTATTTCCATAGTTGCCATCTTCTTTTTTAGCAAGTGGGCCTCAAGGGCCTGCTGGTGGTGCTTCCGTGTGGCCTGGCTGAAGCTCAGGTAGGCCTCACAGTCCTCAGTCTTGTGCTCCAGGCCTAGGCAGAATAGACACAGAGTGCGAGTGTCCTTATGTGTGAACTGTGTACCACAGGAATTGCACTTGTTTTTATGCCACTGAATTGAAGACAGAGAAGAAATACACAAATATTAAGTTTTGTGGCAAAATAAAGAAAAGAAAAACGGATACTCATCCGAGAAATGGTGGTCGAACTGAAGCAAGGAATCTGCGAGGTCAGACGTGCACAGGTCGACAGTGAGAAAGAACTGGAAATCAGGCATGGGGACCGCCCACTATCTAGTGTCACACTGATGTCAGTAATGTCACATCGGGTGGGCGGCACCACTCAGACACTGCTAGTTACAGTTTCCTGTGGTACTGGATGCCAGGGGCGCAGTCCTCAAGGTTATTACCTACTGCAAGAGACCTCTCCAAGTAAGATCTTAAATTCAGCTCCTGAACCAAAATTTTTTTTTTTTTTTTAAATAAACAGGGTCAGTTGCAGTCAGCCCTCAACAGTGGAAAATAGCAGTTACGTAACAACTTACCATAACAGCAGATCTTTGAGAGAGGGACTTGCAGTAGGTCTTCACAGATAGGACTGCACGCTCTGGTGTCACGACCGCACGGCAAACTTCTAGCTAGCAATACATAGTGGGGACCTCCCCCGGCATCACATGACGGGATATCAGCATGAAAATATATACAGGCAGTCCCCACGCCCGTCCTCCAGTTCGCCTGCTGGAAGATCCTTGTAAGGGTGACAGGAGAAAGGAGCATAACTCCTAGAGCCTGGAGCTGCTGGTACTTGCCCAGAAAAGGGATAGGAAAAACAAGAGTTGGATGAAGATGGGAGGGAAAATGTGACCTACTGCATGAACCTCTCTTGAAGATCTACTGTCATGGTAAGTTCTTCTGTAACTGCTATATCTTACTTCGAGAGGGTTCCTGCAGTAGAGCTTCACAGACCGGACTGAATACCAAGAAGTCAAGAAAAAGCAAGTCGGAGACTAAGGTCTGGGAGGTGGAATGTCAACCAACTAGAGAGCCTGTTATGATAAGAGGCCTTGCAGGACAGCAAGTCCAAAACTGGCTCTACACCTAGAGGCAATGTCCAGACTGTAATGCTTGGTGAAAGTATGGACCAAAGACCAAGTGGCCGTGGTACAAATATCTGAAGCAGACACGTTCTGTAAGAAGGCCGTGGAAGCAGCTATGCCACGGGTCAAGTGACTTTTGACTTTCCCCGGAAGAGGTTTCTCGTACTTCTGATAGATGAACGAGATGCAATTAGCCAACCATTTGGACAGGCCCTGTTTAGAGATGGCCGTACCCTGACATCTGGGTGCGAAAGCCACAAACAACTGGTCAGATTTGCGCACCTCCTTGGTCAGAGAGACTCCCCAACTCCGCCTCCTGGGTCTGCGTGGTGGCTGCTTGTGTTTGTCTGTGTCTGTAGCTTAGTTTTTGTGGATTTACATGGTTTTCTGCTTGGAGTAACTACACCATTCTTGCTCACTACATTTGTGAAAGTCTCCTGGACTGGATTTCTACAAAGCAACATCACCAGGTATCTGCATTTTTCATTTTAAAATCAACTTGTTGGAAGGTATCCCAAGCAAAACATAAGTGAAGCAACGAAGTCTGACAAACTCAGTGACTCGGCGTCCTGCTTGAATCCACATTTTCATTTGACCTGCCCCATGATCTGTATTTGGCTTTTCAAGACCTCTTTGAATGACAAAGACGCATACAGACAAAAAGATTTCATATCCTGCATATGCGCAGGCAATGTTCATCCCTTTCAAGAATTTTAACACATTCTGTGACTGTGGACCTCAGCTGTTGATCATTTCTTTTAAACTTTTGACTTAACCACCAGGTATCAACATTTTCAATTGAAATCAACTCTTAATGTACTTGTCTCTATGGGCTATCTATCCAACAACCACTCTGAAGAACAAATGAAACTTTTGGCCTGTTCTCAAAACCACTGCAACTGTGCCCTTACAGCTCCTTGCTATTACTAACTGGTCACTACCTCATGTATCATCCTTATGGAAAGGAACCTGATTAAAAAAAAGGGCCCTGCTGCCCCACAGAAGCAACTTTGAACCCCTTTTAAAACATCTAATACTGCTGCTGTTGCTCCTCTCAGGCAACATTCACCCTAACCCCGGCCCACCACAACTTGGCCTCAAGGTTAACAGCAGTGCAGGGTCACTCTCCTTGGCAAGCATTAACATCTGCAGCCTCCTCTCCAAACTTGATACCCTCTCTGCCTGGGTTTCCCAGCACAATCCAGACATCCTATCAGTACTGGAAACATGGCTGTCTCCGAAGATACCCGACTCCGCAATAGCAATTCCCGGATATGTAGTTTTCAGACAGGACAGACTTACCAAGAAAGGAGGAGGCTGTGCCCTCTACCTTAAAGAGTCCCTCATGGGTCATGTCATGCCCGTGCCCATCCCCGGAAATGACATCCAAATCCTTGCTGCCAAAGTACTTCTCGGAACTCATAACAAGATCCTGACTGTTGTCTCTGTCTATATACCACCCAAGTTGAGCAATCTGGGCTTTCACTCCCTCCTTGACTGTATCAACTCCCTGGATCAGAATACAGAAGTTATCCTGCTTGGTGATTTCAACATCAACTGGCTGGCCTCCAGCTCGAATAGTTAGAAGGATGCCCTAGTTGCTGCCAACATCTACTAGAGTAAACTACAGAACAGGGACCTGTACACTTCTAGACTGGGCGCTAACTAATCGTCCAGAGCACATCTCTGAAGCAACAGTCCTCCCAGACTCCTTAAGTGATCATTCCCCTATCTTGTGTATCTGGACCAACAAATACACCAAACTACCCCCTAAATTATTAACAGGAGAATGCTGACCCCCGGTAATCTTCAGTCACTTAAAACACTCCTGCGCGAACATGACTGGTCACCAATTGATATAACCCCCAACGTAGACACAGCACTTGAATACTTTATCACCTGTTTCAACTCAGCCTGCGATGTTCATGTTCCGTTCAAGAAGTGTAAGATCAAGGGTGTCAATAACCCATGGATGACACTAGGCCTCCTTACAAAAATTAAATCTCAAAAATTAAATCTCAAGACCAGCTCTGGTATCGTGCTAAGTCTACTGGCACCCAGACTGATATCCAGGCCTACAAAACAGCAAGGAATGCATGTACCAGAGCAATCCGCCATGAGAATGTTAACTATTACAGGAACGGCTTAGCCAGCACCTGGAGTGACGGGAGTAAATTCTGGTGTAACCTTGCTGAAGTGACTGGAAAGGATCCCAAAACAACACCCACAATGTTGAACATAGATGGTACCATCACTCTTGACCATGTAATCATTGCCAACGCATTTAACACCACTTTTGCTGACCTCAGTCATGTGCTACCCCCTAACTTTTTTGATCCCACCACAGTCAACCCAGCTCCTGTTAGTTCAGATTTGCCACCAGGGCACCCTCCTTTCTATTTCAAAGCAATCCCGGAAAACCTAGCTAAAAAACACATTCTTAAAGTGCTTGGAAAGTCTACGATCAGTGGCGATTCACTGGATATGAAACTTCTCGCCCTCACCATTGACGAAGTCCTGCTCCCACTAACCAAAATCCTCAACCGTTCCCTCATGCTCTCCCAGTTCCCCCAAAAGTGGAAACTGTCAGTGGTGACTCCAGTCCATAAAAGTGGTGACAAGACTCTCACGAACAACTACAGGCCTACATCCATCCTCCCTCCTCTACCCAAAGCATTGGAATGGATAGTGGCTGATCAACTCACGGAGTACCTTGTAAAATACAACCTGCAATGTTCCCAGCAGCATGGCTTCCGCAAAGGGCACAGCACTACCACGGTACTCCTCGAATTCACTACACATACCTATTATGCACTTGATCAGGGTCAGTTGGTAGGCGCCTCTTTTATTGACCTGACTAAGGCATCTGACACTGTCAATCACTCCATTCTCCTCAAACAATTATCCCTCCTTGGTCTTTCAAGTGAAACTACCCTCTGGTTTCAAAGCTACCTCAGTAACTGGACCCAACAGGTCAGGATTGTGAATTCCTCTTGTCATCCCCACCAATCCACTATGGAGTACCCCAAGGTTCTATCCTGGGTCCCTTGTTATTCAGCATATTCCTGAACAATCTCCCTGCCTCCTGCCATGACAGAATGTTACTGTATGCAGATGATGCAGTAATCTTCACTTGCCACACCGACCCCACCTCCCTTCAGTCTCAACTACAGAAAAGTTTCACAGAAGTGGAAGACTGGTTTTGCTCACATAAACTCATCCTTAACCACAAAAAAACTAAAACAATGTTGTTCCATGGAACCCATAAGTACAAGGACCATAAGCTCATAATTAACAACCACAAAGGCGTTGTTCTTGAGCAGGTGGATATGTTTAAATATCTGGGCCTGACCCTTGACTGCTCCCTCTCGTATACCAAACACATTGACAATATCGCTAAAACTGTGAACTCCCATATAGGACTGCTATACAAGCAAAAACATTGCCTAACGACTGAAGACTTGAACCTCGCTATCCAGAGCTCTGTTATCTCAACTATTGACTAAGGGCTCGTTATCTATGGATCTGCTACTGATACTGCACTCCGGCACATAGCTGTAGCTCTTAATAAGGCATGTAGACTTCTTATTTCAGCTGCCCGCCTTTCTCACACGGGTGACACTTATGAGCAGGCTAACTGGCTCCAGCTATCCAGCAGGCTAAAGTACCAGACCTGCATCCTAGCTAAGGATACATCACTGGGCCTTATGCCCCCTGGAGTCCAATCAATATTGACTCTGCAGCGTGTCCGCCGCCTAACTAGAAGATCGGACAGTCTAACCTTCACAATACCTTGCTGTCGGACCTCTCAAGCTCAGCGTTCTTACCTTGTCAGAGCCTCCACCTGGTTCAACTTGCTACCTACACAAATCTCCAACATTGCCATGATTGGTGCTTTTAAGTGTAAACTGCGTCAACACCTCGTGGCTAGTGCCTTCTGTGATTGCTTCTTATAATCCCCTCCAGGCATATTACCCTCAAGCATCCCTCCTCACTGCCTTTTGCTCCTCCTCTCTCCTACCCCACTACTGGGTATAGGATGAATCTGTCTCCTTTTCTTTTCATCTCCCTTTCCTCCTCCTTGCTGTTTCCATCTACCACATACCCACGCAATGCCTCTCCCATTTCTCCCCTCCTTCCTCTCTCTCCCATACCACCCCCTCACCACCACTCTTCTTTCTCTTCTCCCACTAACCCACTCCTAACAAAGCGTCACTGAGCCGCCTATGACTTGTACTGTATAATTAACTCGCAACACAATTCCTTGACAATGCCTTTGGCTGCTATTGTAACTGTGTCTTTTTTTTTTTTTTTTTTTTAAGTTCCACCGTAATGATCTTATTATGTTTTGTACCTTATTGTCCATATTGCCTTGACATGGAACCTTTGTAAAAGAGGCCTTGGCTCAAAGGTGTCATCCGAAATACAAATAAATAAACTAAATAGTATCTCAAGATCCTGTGCACATCCAACTGGTGCAAAAGTTATTCCCCCCATTGGAATATTCTGGATAATTAACCAGCAGCTGAACATCTTGGTTCAACGTAAATTCCGATACCACTTTCAGTAGAAAAGAAGGGTTAGTCCGCAGAGCCACCCTGGTCTCTGTGGAAAATTAAATAAGGATTCTTGCAAACAAGGGCCTGAAGCTCTGAAATCCTTTGAGCTGAGGTAAAAGCAACTAAAACGAGTGCTTTCCAGAACAAATAGCGCATGTCACAACTTGCTGCAGGCTCAAAATGGGGCAAAGTAAGTTTCTCTAAAATAAAATTTAAGTCCCGGGGGGAACTGAACTATGGACCGGAGGTTTTAAATGAAGGATCCCCTTGAGAAATGTTTTTGAGACCTCCAATTGGGTTAGGGTTTTGCTATCCACTGGAAGGTGGCAGGCGGAAACAGCTGAAAGATGGATCTTCAGGGAAGAGTAACTGAGGCCCGAATCAGACAAGTGCAGAAGGTACTCAGGGACCTGGGGCGCCGAGCAAGAAAAGGGGGTCCAGGTCCTTGGCTGTGGCCCAAATGATGAGTCTCTTCCACTTCATGGCATACGTAGATCGAGTGGACAGTTTTCTGGCCTCCACTAGGACCTGGGCAACTCACGAGGAGACACCAAAACGTGAGACCACTACGTCCAAAGATGCCACGCATGCAAGTGGAGAGAACTGAGGCTCGGGTGCACCAGGCTGCCCTGCTCCTGTGACAGAAGGTTGTGGAGGAGCAGGAGAGGAAGAGGTACTGGGGGTTCCACTGCTAGCTGCTGTAGCAGGGGGAATCAGATCTGCCATGGCCAGAGGGGAGCTATAAGAATCATGCGAGCACCTTCTGCTTGGAGCTTCAGCAGAACCTTCTGCAGAATTGGAAAGGGAGGGAATGCGTAGAGAAACCTACCTGTCCAACAAAGAGACAGCGATGAAAAGGCTGCTTGGGTTTTTGGGCAGAGTAGTACATGGAGCGGACATCCCGCAGGGATCTGATGCTCTCCTGAAGCTCTGTATTTATACCCTTAGCATCGCCAATGAACAGGATGGAACCCCTGAAGGAGGTGGCCAGTAGAGTGGTTTGGACAAGACGTAGCCATGTCAGACGTCTCAGGCAAACACCCGAAGTGGTGCATCAGGCCACCAAGTCCACTGAGTCATAGGTGACATGCAATGCGTGGCAGAAGGAGGACTTGTTAAGTCTCACCTTGTCCAACACCTTGTTCCCGAGTTCCTCATCCAGGACAGACTGAAGCTCTTTCTCTAAGTCGGTCAAAGCTGACCTCTGGAAAGAGATCATGTGGGCCACGTAATTAAGAGACCTGATAGTGAAGGTAGAGGAAGCGTAGACCTTGCGGCTGTATTGGTCCATTTGCTTGGACTCTTTGTCCGGAGGTGAGGCACTCAGATGCTTTGGCTAAGCCGACCTAACATGGGCCGCTGTAATGACTATTGAGTCAGCCTTCAGTTGACTCATGAGGTGGCCTTGCGCCTTCCAGGGGATGATAGGACCTGTCTTCCTTTTTAGAGACCACAGGAATGGAAGATGGTTGTTGCCATATTGTGGATGTTAGGTCTTCATGCAGCCCCGTCCAAGGTGGGATGGGTAAGGGGTCTGCACTGGTCAAACACAGGTGCTCCACAAGCCTCTTCCTTTTTGAATCCATCTCCTGGGATGCCCAGCTGCTAGCATGCTGACGGAGCGAAGGAGTTCTACAAATGATGGATCCTCCGGCGGAAATCTGGGAGACTCCTTGGGTTGTGGTTCCATTGGAGAATGAGGCGCTGAGTGAGCTACAGAATTGGAATCGGTATCCGAGTCGGAAGACTCCGGTTGGCTGGGTAGGGAAACTATGTCCGGAACCTCCTCCGTGACCCTGACGCCCGAGAGGGTCCCAGCTGGGTGCCTGCTAGAGTCCCTATCTGACGTCCGATGGTCGACCAGGGATGGGCTCCTAGGAACTATCCTGTGGGTCGGGGTCAAAACCTCGACTGGATGGTGATGTCCCAGGTCCTGCAGGAGCTGCAATTTGGTGTCCTTCCACCAGGCTGGAATTGTCCCCTGTGGTTCCAGCTGTGGAGGAGGAGGAGGCAGTGGAGACAGACAGCCTGGGAACCCTGAGGGAGAATATGGGGGCAACTAGGAACCTGGTACCAATAGGGGTAAGGCTGATGGTGGTACCCTTGGTACATATGGCCCAGCGTCGTGTACCCTGGCATCGGCATCTGTGACAGGTAACCCGGCGACAGCCCTCCTGGCGCCGGGTAAAAGGGGAACTGGGGTGGCAGGTAGCCAGGGTTCCCTGTAGGACCAGACGGTGGAGGGGCTGAAGGTCCAGAAGGTGGCACAGGCCGATGGATTGCTAAGAACATATGGGTCCATCAGCAGGCCTGGGGTCCCGGTTGGAATCCCTGAGGGGCCAGGTGGAGGCTCTGGCATTGAAGCAAGAAATCCAGAGGCCATCACAAGTTAGGAGGGACGTAGACGCGAGAGTGGTCTGGTGTCGGGGGGCCTAAAAGGACCTGACGTCTGATCCGAGACAGGTGAGGGAAGTAAAGGAATGGAGACCCCTGTCAACGGGTCCGCTGGAGAAGCATGAAGCTCGGACAGTAGGCCCGAAGTACAGGAAGGAATCCCCTGGCCAGAAGCACTCGTGTTGTGGAGGTCCGGGGAAAACAAGTAGTTGGGCAGAGTCATAGAGTCCCGGAAGGGAGAACCCTCGCGGGACAAGGGGGTTCCTGGAAGCTGGCTCTGTGCAACATCGGGTACTAAATACTGGCCCGACAGGAGAGCTTCGACTGAGCAGTCATCGGACAGACCGGCAACCGACTGATCAGCCTCGACCGAGCGGATGTCAGAGGAGCCGGCGTCTGACTTATCGGTTGCGGTCAAGCGAGCAACAGAAGAGCTGGAGTCCGGCTTACTAACCGAGGCCATGCACCTGGTGGCTGAGCCGGAGGGTGACTTATCGGCCAAAGAGCTATTGACAGGCCCTGGAAAAATATCTTCCTGGGAGGAACACCCCTGTCGCCCACTGACTGAGGTGAGGGGTTCGGCGAACGATCCGCCGGAGCGGATGCAGACCGAGGAGAAGTACTCACCGAGTGGATGCCCCACAAGAAGTAGCATCGGCTACCTGGAGACGCTGGGTAGAGGGGGACCGGTCTGGGTCCCTGACGCCTCTCCTTCTTTTCTTGCACTCAGGGTGGGTGAAGATGAGCGTTCATAGCTCTGAGCTCCTTTCCATCGATGCAAGGTGTTTTTTCCAAAGGTGGGCATCAAGGGCTTTCTGGCACCTGACGCGCATGGCCTGGTTGAAAGACTGGCAGATGTCGCAGTCATCAACTCAGTGTTTAGGGCCTAAACAGAGGATGCAGCAGGAGTGATCATCCTTGTGCTGAATCCAAGAGCCACACTGTGAGCACTGCTCGGTTTTACACGAAGACATGCATTAAACTAGAAAAAACACGATAAAGAACACAAAATACTTATAAAATGGCAGTCAACTTTAGCCTAGTTCATCACAAGGTCCGACATATGCAGGTCGACGGCGGAAAAGAACTGGAGTGCGGGCGTGGGGACCGGCCCCTATGTACTGTCACAGGGATGTCCTGTCATGTGACACCGAGGACGGTCCACCACTATGTATTGCTAGCTAGAAGTTTACTGGGCAGTCCTATCTTTGAAGATCTACTGCAGGAACCCTCTCGAAGAAAGATCGGTCGGTTCCCAGCAGGGAATAAACCACAGTCTGAAAGAAATTTTGTATGAAACCAACCTAATAGAAAGAACAGGTTCCAAAACTTAAGTAAAACACACTAAAATGTAAAATAAATTAGAAGAGATCACCAGTACCTCGACGGTTATGCGGAACAGATGAGGAACTGCAAACTGAAGTAAGAATCAGCAAAAACTAAGACTAACTAAGTTAAACTTAAAAATAGGGGCAGCAACAAAGTTAGAAATAAAACAGTTTACTTTCCCACGGAAAATAAATCAAGTTTCAGTCAACTGATGAGCGATCTCCGAGGCATCTCACTTAGGCAGGCGGAGAAATGAATCTGAGTGTTACAGAATGCAGCAGTTGGTAAGGACAGCAGTTTGAATGGTGGCATGAGCAAATGAGTGTTCCATTTCTCTCCAGGGCAGTTTAACACAGGAGGCATATCATATTGAAGAATTCCTGGGGATTAGAATCTACTACTGCCAACTGACACCCTGCCACCCCCCCCCAAAAAAAAAAAGCATCCTGTGCTTGCTATGCACCACTGAGTTCACTTCAAACTTTGCCAAGATAAACTGCTCTACAGAAGCGTCATACTACATTACCTCTTGGACGTCATCTGGATTTCTTCTTGAAACAATCTAGAGGAGGAAAACAACAACAAAAACACATCAGAGACTAAACTCTGAAAGCAAGCAAATCAGCAAGTTACCCTTGAGGAGACAGGTTAGAATGTCTGAAGGAACAGAATATTCCTGCTTCATCTACTTTATTTATTGTCATTTAATCTTTCCCTTTTAAAATACAGATCTGCAAGTCTGCTGGCCTTCCCCCTTAAAATCTAAAATCAGAGGCCACACTTAACACTGTTTGGCACAGGTAGTATGACCACAATACTGTTTCTGTACAGATGACTGCACTTGTCCACAGTTACAAAGGAAGCTTGTTTGGGAGGGTTATAGTTACAATGGAGACTTGTTTAGGAGGGCTATAGTTACAACAGAGACTTGTTTGGGAGGGTTACATTAAGGTTACATAAAAACCTAGAAATCAGCCAGCAGAAGGCCTTGTGGTCTATGGAGTCTGCCCAATGCGAAGTACATGCATCTTCGTGTTATATGGTGCTCCACATCTCCCCCAGATACTCTTACCAGCAGCTTTACCTCTTCCTACCAGGGTTCAACAAATCCAGTAGTCCGCTGTCCCGGGCTACAAGTTTTGTTGGGTGTACAAGCATTTTTGCAGCAGCAGTTTGTCCCATGGACAAACAACTCAATGAAAATACAGAAATCTCAATGCGTCTCCCATCGCTAGCACCTAGCAAAGGCATCTCCTACCATCTTCCCCTCTGCCAAACAGATCTCTCTCTCTCTCTGCCTCTTTGCTAACCCTTTTGTGTTGCTGACAACTAACAGGCTCCCTGTTGGGCACAGTTATTTAGTCTGTTCCTTTATGTATCTGACTGTGTTTACTTACTCCAGTTTTAGTTTTCGCTGTATTTTTTGCATTCCTTTGTTTAAAGACCAAATGTACCTAAATGTTCTCATTCTAATTCTATTGCCTTGTTTGTCTCAATCTTCTGTATAAATCACTTACTTGTTCTAAATGTACTAATGTGGAACCTATGTAAAGAGCTCTGAGCTCAAATGGTTAATCCGAGATCAGAAATAAATAAATAAATAAAATGCTGCCAAGGTTTTTTTTTTAAACCATGCAGCACAGGTCCTGTCTCACCACTAGGTGCTACCCGGCACGCCGTATCAACTCTGTTTCTTCATCCTGGGCTGGCTGGCGGTCACATGGTGGTGAGAACACACTGAGGCAGCATCATGTGGGATCCGGAAGACAGGCTGCGTTCACGTCTTGAGCCTGCACAGGGATGAGTGTGGCAGCTGGCTGCACGGAATGAAGGACCCTTCCCACACATTGCAGCACCACTAGCCCAACATCTTCAACAGGACTAACAAGTGAGTCAGCCAACAGGAACTAAGAGACTCCCTGTCAGTCCTTTGTAATTGACCGCAGTGGTTGTGAGGGGTAAGAGGTGGAAGAAGGACAGATGCTGCCACTCATGAAGAAGCAACATTTTGCTCTTCACTTTGGCAGTGGAGGATCATTCACTGTGGGCAAGTGATCTTTGGGCCAGGGTACCATTAGGATGCCAACAAAGTGGCACCAAAGAAAAAAAAGTTTAATTAAGGAGAAAAAAAAAAAAAAAAAAAAGGAAGCAAAAAGAAAAAAGTATTTCCCTAAGTGAAAAGACTGAAGTCGGGGCTGGGGGTGGGGGTGGAGATTGTGGATACTGGAAACAAGAACGCAATTGGAAAGGACTGAAGTCGGTGGGGTGGAGATCATGGGGTTGGGAAAAATGCACAGCAAACCAAAAAAGCATTCATAATTAGATAAAAATAATAAAAAAAAATACATTTAAAAAAGAAAGGAACCTGAAGTCAGTGGGGGTGGGTGAGATCATGGGAAAAAAGGCGGGTGTATACATCAGGATTGATTGGGGAGTGAGCGCTCGGGCGGATGGTGACGCTGTGGGAGTCGGGGACCGGGAGAAGTGCAGCAGGAGCCACGTGAGTCGAGGCAGCGTGGAGTACAGCGTGGCAGGAGCCGCTCGAGTAGAGTTGGGGTAGCGCGGAGCAGAGTGCGGCAGGAGCCGCTCAAGTAAGTCGAGAGTTAGCGCTGCCTAACAGAGGAGTAGAGGCAGTGCAGAAGCCAGCGTGGGAGCAGAGGGATCGCTCTGAACAGAGGGGATTTTCTGGAAGCAGAGCCGGAAGGTTCCCTAGCACGAGCCATTCAGGTAGCGCTAGGGGGGCCAATCAGGATGCGTGTTCAGGAGCCAAGCAGGCACAGCAGCACCTGATTTGAGTGAGTGGCTGGGCTATAAAGAGCTGGGCCCAGCCGCTATACCGTGGGTTGGGGAGTGAGCACTCAGGCAGAGGGCGATGCTGTGGGAGTTGGGGACTGGGAGGAGTGCGGCAGAAGCCGCTTGAGCCACGGCAGTGTGGAGCAGAGTGCAGCAGGAGCCACTCAAGCAGAGTCGGGGAGCCAGCACGGCCTAACAGAGGAGCAGAGGCAGCGCAGAAGCCAGCGTGGGAGCAGAGGGATCGCTCTGAACAGACGGGGGATATTTTTGTCCCACTGACCCTTCCCGGCCCCGACCTCAACCTCCATTAAAAGGTCAAGGTGGGAGGAGTCAGAGTTGCAGAGCAGCAAGGGGCCAAGGGCTGGAGAGCAACAGAAGGTACCGCCTTCTAGGGGACAGAGCTGAATGCTACCTGGACTTGGGGATGCTGGCTGAATGCAGATGATGAGTCAGACTGTTACTAATTTGGTTACAGGGGGTGGCTGGATGCAGATGGTGAGTCAGATTGTTACTATTTTGTTTGCAGGGAATGGGGGAAGAGTGTGGCATCTTGAGCTGTATCTTAAAGTAGGACTGCATTCTTAACTTTGTCACTGTCCTGTAAGTTTATTTTTTTGTGGGGCAGGGATAGTAAGATAGCACAACTAGTACTGGTACTCCAGAGATGGGTACCATGGCAGTAAGGTGGGGGCAGAAACAAGGAAGGAAGGAAGAGGGGGATACTAGTGCTGGGGATTCTATACTAAAAGGGATAAGATGGGGCAGTAAGGGGGAAGGCACAGTCGTATATGGGTGGCGTTCATACCTGGGTTAACGACGGGCAGAGCGGGGCAGTCAATTCTGAAGTGCACAAGAAGGGGTAGGAGGAAACCACATTGTGTGGTGCAAGTGGGTACGAATGACTTGGCGGAAGGAAACAGTGGAAGTGGTGAGGGAGAGGTTCGAGGAACTGGGCAGGGTGTGTGAGGAACTGGGGGAATCTGTGGCATTTTCAGAGGTGCTCCCAGTGCCGTGCGCGAGTACAGTGAGAAAAGGGAGGACTTCAGAGTTCAGCACATGGCTAGGGGAATGGTGTCACTCCAAGGGGTACGGGTTGGGGGGAGCTGGCGAGGAACCTGGGACAACAATGATCTATACAGAGATAGACTGCACTTGAATGGGGAAGGGATTATTAAAACACGGGATAGAGGGGTATACAGCAGCAAAGGTGAGTTTAAACTAGGTGGGGGGGTGGCAAGTGGACATCTGGTAGGCAGGGTACCCAGAGAGGGAGCCCAAAAGCTTACCCTCCAGGACAACAGGGAAGGAGTGTGGGTAGAGGACGGGGGAATGGGGGAAACACAGAGGGTAAGGCAAGGAAGAATACGGGCTGGAGGGTGGTCACTTTGAATGCAAGGAGCCTAGGTAATAAATCAGCTGAACTACAGGCTCTCTTGGCAGTGAGGACGGTGGACATTGCGGCCATCACAGAAACGTGGGCTACCCAATACCAGGACTGGGATAGGATGATCCCAGGGTACAAAATATTCAGGAAGGATAGGACTAAAGGGAAGAGGGGATGTGGCAATCTATGTACGGAAAGGGATAAGGTGTACAAGTGAGAAGGGGAAGGAAGGTAGAGCAGAGGCACTATCGATGCAGCTTCAGGACTCGAGAGGTACGACACTGAGGATGGGGATAGTATACAGACCTCCAGTGCAAGAGGAGGACCAAGACAGAGAGCTAGCTGAGCAAATTAAAAGGGTCTGTAGGATGGGGAGCACTGTGGTGGTGGGGGACTTCAACTTACCTGGTGTGGAGTGGAGTACTCCTGCCACCACAAGTGCAAGGGAGCAGGTCTAACTAGAGGCATTTCAGGACAGCTTCCTGGAGCAGTTGGTACATGAGCCTACCAGACTGGATAGGACTCTGGACCTGGTACTTTCAAATGTGGAGGCTGTAAGGGATCTGGGGGTGGATGACCCTCTGGCTGGGAGTGACCACCACTCAGTGTGGTTCACGCTTAATATGAGTAGGGAAACAGAGGCTACAGAAGCCAGGGTGATTGATTTTAAAGGGGTAGACTTTAGTAGGATGGGGGAGATTCTGAATAAACATCTGGCATGCATTCGTCAGGACATGGATGCTAGTCAAATGTGGGAGATTATTAAAAGGGGTCTGACAGAGGCCAATGGGGTGGGTACAAAGGCATGGAGTAAGAAGGGAAGGGCAAAGAAGTTCAGCTGGTTGACTCGGGAGGTGGTGGAGGCAGTAGGGGCCAAGAGAAAGGTATTTCAGAAACTCAAGAAATCGGGGGGGGGGGGGGCTGAGAAGGAAGAGTATTCGAAGAAGTCCAGGGAAGTTACTAGGCTAGTCAGAGCGGCCAAGGCCTCAAGAGAACTTAGACTGGCACAGGGTATTAGGGACGGGGAAAAGGATTTCTTCAGGTACATTACAGAAAGAAGGAAGAACAAAGACCAGATTGTGAGGATTAGGGAGGACAGAGGGTGGGTGGAGATGGGATTGGGGAGACAGGCAGAGGCATTAAATGAATACTTCTGTACTGTGTTTATAGAGAGAGAAGGGGCAGATACTCAGGGGGCTGGGTGGGTAGTGGAGGGATGGGGTGACTGGCGATAGGGATTACGGAGGAAAGGGTTCTGGAAGGATTTGAGGGCATTAAGGGTGGTCAAGGTGCCGGGACCAGAGGGCATCCACCCTAGGGTACTCAGGGAGCTGGCGGAGATCCTAGAGGGGCTGCTGACTGACCTGTTCAATACCTCCCTGGACACAGGAAGCGTCCCACAGGACTGAAGGATGGTTCATGTGGTGCCCATCCACAAAAGTGGCCCCAGGGATCAGCTGGGCAACTACAGGCCAGTGAGCCTCACATCAATTGTGTTGAAGCTCATGGAGACAATCCTACAGAAGCAGCTGGTGACCTTCTTGCAGGTCACTGGTCTCCAGGATGGTCATCAACATGGGTTTGTCTCCGGCAGATCCTGCCAGACAAATCTGAGTATCATGACTGGGTGACCAGGGAACTGGATAAGGGCCACACAATGGATGTCCTGTACCTAGACTTCAGCAAGGCCTTTGATTTTGTGCCGCATGGGAGGCTGGGGGGGGGAAGCTGGAATACATAGGGGTGGGAACAAAGATGGTAAATTGGATCACCAACTGGCTGAATGGAAGGCAGCGTGAGTGGTGGTTGGGGGGGGAAGGGAGCTCTCATCTCCAAAGGAAGTGATGAGCAGGGTGCCACAGAGATTGGTGCTGGGACCAGTGCAGTTTGGGATATTCATAGCAGATATCTCACAAGGGGTCCAGAGTAGGATCAGTCTGTCCATGGACCATAAGAAGATGGCAGCTGTGATAGATGACATTGAAGGCCGGGGGGGGCTGTAGGAGGACCTGAACAAACAACAGGAGTGGTCAGTAACTTGGCAGCTGGGGTTCAATGCCAAGAAGTGCAAAGTACTGCACTTCGAAGCTAGGAACCAGAAGAGGAGCTATCAGCTGGGAGGGGTACAGCTGGAAAGTAGTGTAGAAGAAAAGGATCTGGGGATGATTATAATGAGCAGCATGAACAACTCGGCTCCGTGCTGGAAGGTGGCAGCAAAGGCCAATAGGATGCTAGGGTGTACAGCGATGGGAATCTCCTCAAGGAATAGGGAGGTGATCCTTCCCCTCTACAGGTCTCTGGTCAAGCCTCACCTAGAGTACTGTGTGCAGTACTGGCGCCCCATTCATGAAGAAGGACATCAAGTTGCTGGAGGGGGTGCAGCATAAGGTGACAAAGATGATCCAGGTATTTGAGGGGTAGTCCTATGAGGAGAGATTACCAGAGCTGAACATGTACTCCTTGGAGGGATGGGGGGATATGATTGAAACATTTATTTAAATACCTCAAGGGGATAAATAAGGTTAACATGGAAGGGATTTTCCAGCTTAGAAGAGGGAAGGATACAAGAGGGCATCAGTTGAGGTTTGAGGGTGGAAGATTCAGGAGGCATTTCATCACGGAAATGGTTATGCACAGGTAGAATGCTTTGCCCGAGGGGGTGGTGTCCTGTAGAACAGTGGGTGGCTTTAAGAGGGGTTGGAATAGAGTGAGGGGGGATTATGATGAAGAGGGGGGTAGGGAAGGTGGGGCAGCTGCAAGCTGATGGGCTAGCTGCACAATCGAGCTGACTCAATAGACCGTAAGGCCTGCTTCTGCTGGCGTTTTCGTATGTTCATAAACTCAGTATCAAAAAGAAAAAAATAAGCATTTTAAATTAGCAGAAAGAAAGAGAAACAAAGGGTTTTACAATACAAAGGGAAAAGAACTAAAGTTGGTGGGGAAGGGGGGATCGTGGGGTAGCAAATACAATACATACCAGGGTCAGACTAATTGGTGTGTACTGCAGAAGAAGAAAAAAGAAAAAAAGTGTTGCAGTTGGGGGTGGGGGGCTGGAAAACTATATAAACTTTGTTTTGCCTTTAGTTCATTCATCTAGCCTAGTTGTGTCTTGCTAGTGCCACTAATAAAGCCAAGAAGACAGGAGTCTGTTAGGGCTTTTTTTGTTTGTTTTTTTGCCTAGGGGAGTGTACTGCCACAGCCACTTGTCTTGACTCTGCTAGCAGAACTGTACTAAACCTGCCTAACTAAAGGTGGCTGCTGCAGCAAAGCAATAATAAAAAAAATATATAAAAAACACTAAAAGCTTTTATAATTTAAAAAAAAAAAAAAAAAAAGGTGAGCAGAACCATTAAGAGCAGCCAACTACCCGAAATGACGAAAGAAAGCTGAGGTGGTGTGGTGACTGCTGACCATCAGTGCCAGTGCCACTCCTGTTTGGGCTTTTTTTTGCCTAAGGACTAGGGTAGTGAGATGCCACTGCCACTTGACTCCACACAACTGTCCTGAACCTGCCTAGCCTAACTAGTGGTTGCTGGTCACACACCATATACATTGCTTCTATGTAAGTTTTTTAAAACTTACACTGAAATGTACTGGACTACCACTCAAAACTTAGGGACTACTATTTTTGGCAAGGCCAGTTGTCCTTGACTAGCATGCAATTTTGAAATTTGTCAATCTCCGTTTTCTACCTCCTCTTGATGCTATCTATGAATTCTGCACTAACTACCTCCTCCAGTAATTTGCTCCACCTATCCATTACTCTCTCTCTCTCCATGAAGCAGTTATCTACTGGCGTCTCTCCTGAATTTGCCTCCTGCCAAGCTGCAGCAGTTAAGCAACTGAATCTTTAGCCTTATAAAAGTGCTACTGCAAAGGGCGAATTACTAGAAGTGATTACATACTCTTCAAGCAAAGCTTGTCCAAACACAACATCTCTTCCAGCCTCAGGTTTCCATGATGTGTTTACAGCCTTGTTTTAATGTATGGATAGACTGCATATATTTATAGACAGGCCCAATACCAAATTTAAAAAATAGATTTTTGTAGTCTTTCAGACCTAATAGGTCCTACAAACATTACTTCCCCTTTAAAGGAGAACTGCATTGAACATGTTAAGTCATATTTTCTTGTAGAAGCTGCTTTCTCAACTACTGGTTCCAATTTTGTTATTGAGCCACTCTTACTGAACTTCTAATTAACTTACTAGATGTTTCTGAATTACACACCGGTAGTGAAGGGCCATTTTGTAACTCTATGATGTCATTTCCATCCCTTTGAACTAGAGTTCTCCAGTAGAGCACTGATCTTAACCAAGGGGAAAAAACACATCCTGTCATTCTAACACAGTACCCACCAATGTGTATGTAAATCAGAAATGCCTGCTGAATTTACTAAAAGGCCAATAACCATGGAACAATAAGAAACATAGAAACATAGAATTTGACGGCAGATAAGGACCGCTTGGCCCACCCAGTCTGCCCATTTCCCTACCTACTGGATAAGCTGCAGATCCTAGTTAACCAGCAGCCTACTTCTTCTTACCTCCACCCCCCAGAATTGCCTTATGACTGTCCCATGCATGCTTGAATTCCACCACTGATTTTGACTCCACAACCTCCTCCGGAAGGCCGTTCCATGCATCCACAACCCTCTCTGTGAAAAAATACTTCCTTAAATTACCTCTGAGCCGCCCCGCATCTTCAAATTGTGCCCTCTTGTTCTTGCACACCTCTTTTTTTGAAAGATGCTACCCTCTTGGACTTTGTTGATTCCCTTGAGGTACTTGAAAGTTTCTATCATGTCCCCCCTCTCCCTCCTTTCCTCGAGGCTATACATATTAAGCTCCTAAGTCTCTTCATATGTCTTCGTGCAGACCCTGCACCATTTTAGTTGCCCTCCTCTGGACAGCTTCCATCCTGTCTATGTCTTTGCAGAGATTGGGTCTCCAGAACTGCACACAGTACTCAGATGGGGTCTCACCAGCTGTCTGTACAGAGGGATAATAACTTCCTGTTTTCTACTGGTGATGCCTCTCTCCCACGCATCCCAGTAACCCCCAGCCTCCTTGCTGCCCCTCTCACATTGCTTGCCCACCTTAGGTCATCTGATATGACTACCCCAGGTCCCTTTCCATTTTTGTTGTTGTTAGTATCTCACCCCCCATTGTGTACTCTTCCCCTGGGTTTTTGTTTCCCAGGTGCATTACCTTGCACTTCTTAGCATTGAATCTAAGCTGCCATACATTTGACCATTCCTCTAACCTTGCCAAGTCCCTTCTCATCCTTTCCACCCCACCCTGTGCATCAACTCTGTTGCAGATCTTAGTGTCATCTGCAAAGAGACATACTTTTCCTTCCAGTCCTTCCTCAATGTCGCTTATAAAGACATTGAAGAGGACCGGTCCTAATACTGAACCCTCCGGTACCCCACTAGTAACCCTCCTTTCTTCTGAGTGGACTCCATTTACTATTACTCTCTGTGTCCTATTCTCCAGCCAATTCTTTACCCAGGCTGTCATCTTGGGACCCACTCCCAGGCTGGCTAACTTGTATATTAATCTTTTGTGTGGGACTGTGTCAAATGCCTTGCTAAAGTCTAGGTAGGCCATGTCCACAGCCCCTCCCTGATCTACTACTTTGGTCACCCAGTCAAAGAAATCTATCAGATTTGTCTGGCATGACCTTCCCGCTGTGAATCCATGCTGCCTAGGGTCCTGTGCCCCTCTGGCCTCTAGATATTCGACAATTCTTTCCTTCAGAAGTGATTCCATCATTTTCCTATCACTGAGGTTAAACTAACAGGTCTGTAGTTTCCTGCTTCTGCCTTGCTCCCACTTTTGTGAAGGGGAATCACATCTGCCCTCCTCCAGTCCTCAGGTACCACCCCATCCTCCCATGATTTGTTAAAAAGGGCAGTCAGTGGTGTCACTAATTCTACCCTTAGCTCTTTTAGAATTCTGGGATGAATCCCATCAGGCCCCATTGCTTTGTCCACCTTCAGTTTTAAGAGTTCTTTCAGAGCCCTTTCTTCTGTAAATGGGCTGGTATCAACTTCTGTATCCAGAGTGTTCTTACTGTTTGTTTTATGTACCTCCCCCTCTTCAGTTGTAAATACTGAGCAAAAATATCTGTTTAGTATCTCTGCCTTTCCACAGTCTCCTCTGCCCACCCTCCCTCCCCTTTATTAAGCCTCACTATCCCTCCTTTGGTCTTCCTTTGCTCCCTGATGTACCTATAAAGGTTTTACCCCTTCTTAACTGAGTTGGCTATCTTTTCCTCGGTTTGGGCCTTTGCTGTTCTGACTGCCTTCCCAGCCTCCTTTGCTTTAACTGATACAGTTCTCTGTCCTGCTCCTTCATGCATTCCTTGTACTTCCTGAATGCTTTTTCTCTTGAACCTTCACTGCCATTTTGAGAACCATAGTGGTTTCTTACATCGCCTTGTTTTGTTTATTTGCTTCACACAAAGGCTCGTTCATCTCTGTGATGGCAGTTTTTATTATTCCCCATTGTTCTTCCACCCCTCCTTCCTGCCCATTTGCTAGTGCATTCCTTAGGCACTCACCCATTTTGGCAAAGTCAGCCCTCCTAAAGTCCAGTACTTTTGTCTTTGTATGGCTTGACTCTATTGCTGTGTTTATTGTGAACCATACTGTCCGATGGTCGCTAGTAGAGAATTGGAACCAGGATTCAAAAACAGTTTGCAGAGGACAAAATGACTTACTGGTTCACAAAAATTCTTTAAACCTGTCTCCATACAATTATAGACTTGGTGGATAAAAGAGCTGCAACTAAAGAAAACTTATGTTGCATGGTATTAAGTATGGGAAACAGGCTACACATATTACAAACAGGAAAACCTGGCCGGCTTGTTGGCACAGTGGCAGGCTACCCCTATCCTGACACCTGTGACCTGCGTTCAGGAACCAGCTCGATCTGCCAGCAGTCCACTGGAGGGAAGAGGACTGAGAATCCCAGAGGACACTCTCCTCCGGGAAGGGAGGCAGGATGGCCAGTTGTGCTGCTATACTGCTACCTG
Source organism: Neoceratodus forsteri (assembly GCA_016271365.2). Taxonomy (NCBI): domain Eukaryota; kingdom Metazoa; phylum Chordata; order Ceratodontiformes; family Ceratodontidae; genus Neoceratodus; species Neoceratodus forsteri. Next base: position 1,147,121,728 of record CM057450.1, on the reverse strand, counting down.
GGTGACCACAGGTAGCAATGCAGCTGAAACAGCTCATGGGTGGGGGGGGTGTCAACAGGCACCGCACTGTGCATGCTTGGTGCACCCTTAACATTGGCATCCTGGGGAACTCAGAAGAAGCAAGGAAAAACCCAGAGTAGTTTGATTAAGCCAACCTGCTCGCAGGCCCTGCACCTGGCTACCCAGGCGTGGCCTCCCACACTGGATCCTTCTGCGGCGGGGTATAGGGGGACCCCGCCAGAGGGGGAAGCTCTCTAGGAACATGGAGAGGTTCCACATAAGTCTTATATGGTGCTGGGTCTGGTCAAGTGGATGTGGACCATCCGGAGTGCGGGGGGGCATAAACAAACTTAAAAAAATAAACAAATGGGTGAATCACAGATTATTTAGAATAATTCATAACACATCTGGAAACCAGAAAAACAATGTAGGCATGGACATGTCAGTAATGACTTCTGCTACAGATGTCAAGAATGTGAAGGCAGTCTTGCTCATATCTTTTGGCACTGCTCAAAAATGAAGCCTCTTTGGTAGACTTTGAGGGATGGAGTTGGGCAGTCCCTGAATTCTGAGGCTGATTTCTCATCAGAGATTTGCAGTCTAGGTATTATCCCAAATAAGATCTTGTGCATCAAAAACTACCAATTACTTTTGGTAGCCATAATAGCTAAATATAAACTAGTATGAAAACACTGCCTAATGTGGCATATCCTACTGAGACTGGCATTCAAGCATTCTTTTAAGCAATAAGGTACATACAGGGGTTAGATTAACAGTCTATTAATCACCCCCTTGGGACGTAATGTGACATGAGGAGCAGCTGAGTGCCATATTGCCCCAATGGGGTGACTGACTGTTAATCTAACCCCTGTACATACCTTATTGCTATTATTGTAACTGGGATTTTTAAAGAAATTGAAATTTTCATTTGTATGGCACATTTCATCAAAAAATGCCCATTTTACAGTTAAATAGTCCCTCCGCCTAATTTGAACCATACTATCATTCTGTCTGCTGCGCTAAAGTGTCTGAACATTGGGAGGAAGGGTAAACACGTCCAGCTCTGCACAGGAATGGGCACTCACTTCTATAATAGTGAGCTTGTCTCGGGGTGACACACAGTAAAACACATTTTTTATTTAAAAACAAACACCTGATGTTTCGTATGTTAGCATAACAGAAGTGGCTCACTAAAACAAGCCTCTGAGTGTGCACATACAGTACCAGTATTGTATAAAATTTAAAATCACAGTCGGACAACTGCCTTAGCAGTAAAACGGTCCGCTCCTCAAACAAAAACAGTTTACCACAACATCAGTTTACTTGCAGTATTCATTTAATGATTTATTTACAAACAGCAGCAGCATACAGACAGAGAAAAGGATGGGCTCCGATAAATGCAGCTCTCAACTGTAAAACGCGGTTTGGTCAGTCACATGACGTACTAGACGGCCGGCGGAGCAGGCTTCTGAAAAGTCTGTAAAGATGTTTTACAATTAAGAGCTGCATTTAACTGAGCCAGGCCTTTTCTCTTCATGCTGCTGCTGTTCTGAAATTAACCACTGAATGAATAGGCAAGTGAACTGAGGTCATGGTAAGCAGTTTTTTTTTTTTGAAGGGCTCACAGTTTTACTGCAAAGCAGTTGTGTGACAAGGAAACATCTGATGGGCAAAACCCAGAAAAAAAAGATAAAAAGAGTCAGAACACTAATGAACACTAATTAATGAATTGTGGCAAAATGTCTAAATTGAAATAAAAATAATGGCTATGTATTCTGTCAGCTTCACTCCGAACACAGCAAAGATCATATTTTTCATTTAAGATGTGGTTGACAATCAGCGGGACCATCACCTCTTTAATTTCATATACAGTGGATTCCACTTAAATGCACGTCACTTAAGTGCACATTCCGTTTTAGTTCACTATTTTTTCATTTCCCGTTTTTTCCCCTATACTTTCAATGTTAAACATTCCGGTTAAGTGCACTTCGCTTAAGTTCACATTTAGTTTTAATACACTTTTTTTTCATTTCAACAGCACCTCTCCCCCTACGTTATTAATACCTCTTAAGTGCACAGGTGAAAAGGATTAGGTGTGATACCAGTATTTAACACCTACTCTTAGAGGCAGTCATTTAGAACAATGGAGCACAGGAAGGTAACCCTTACTCTGGGACAAAAAATATCTCTGTTGCAGCAGTTGGAGCAGCCGGACAGTAAACAAACCTATTTAGCCAAACAGTTTGGTGTTGATATATCCACTGTAGCCCCTAATTGTGGCAAGAAAAGATCGATTGTTCTCTGAGTGGGAGCGTTCGGACAATCAAGACCGAAAAAGGTGGCGTTGCGGGAAGAGCGGGGAGGTAGAAGCTGCACTCCTACGCTGGTTCTCCGCTGCTCGCAGTGTTGATGCCCCCATTAATGGCCCTATTTTACAAAAAAAAGCTGAAGATTTAGCTGCAAACATGGGCATATCTTTCTCTGCGACTAGTGGCTGGCTGAGCCGATGGAAGGAGCGCAATGGAATAATCTTCAAGCACTGCAACGGCGAGAAAAAAGATGCTGATGGTGAGAATGCAGACAACTGGTTATCCACTGTCCTCCCACAAATAATCAAACACTATCATCCCAACTGTATCTTTAATTGCGATGAAACCGGCTTATATTTTAGAGCAACCCCAGAAGGAACACTTACTTTTAAATCTGATGCAGCATCAGGTGGTAAAAAAGCTCGGGAGCGTATTTCAGTGCTTCTCTGTTGCAGCCTATGTGGGACTGAGAAATTAAAACCCTTAGTGGTTGGGAAATCAAAAAAAAACAAGGTGCTTTTAGGGGGTGTCTGTGGAGGCTCTGCCAGTTGAATATGACAGTAACTCGAATGCCTGGGTGACTGCTTCGACATTCTCTAGCTGGTTGAAAACTGTTAATTCTCTAATGCGGCGCAAAAGAAAAAAAATTGCCTTGCTCCTGGATAACTGCTCAGCACACTCTGACATCACCCTGAGCCACATCAAACTGTTTTTCTTTCCACCCAACACCACATCGCTAATTCAGCCTCTAGATATGGGCATCATTAAGAATGTTAAACACCACTATCGAAGGCAGGTAAGAAAACACAGCATACATACACTGCAGTGCACTGTAATCTAATTTTGGTCCGGTTTTAGTGGGTTCTTTTCACAGGTTATTTTTTTTTTCCATTTTAGATGATCGAGAAAATTATTTTGTCAATGGATGGTGGTAGCCTTACTTCAGTTTCTGCACTATCTAAATCTGTCACAGTGCTGGATGCAATACAGATGCTTGACAGAGCATGGCAGCAAGTGAGGGTAGAAACGATCCAGAATTGTTTTAAGAAAGCAGGATTTATTGACAGGTCTGCATCAGCATCTTCAGCAACGAGTCTTGCAATGATAGAAAAGCCCGCACCAGTACTTCTTCCGAACATGAACCTAGAGGACTTTAATTTGTGCTGGGACACGGATGAGCAGCTACCCACAACGGGACTGCTGCAGGACACAGACATCTGCAGTGAAGTGTTGGGTCGGCAGGAGGAAGATGAAGAAGACCATGATGCGGTTGAGAACGACAAACCTCAGGTGTCCATATTTGAGGCACTCCAGTGCCTAGATAGGATTGCCGCATTCGTCTGTGCTAGGGAAAAAAAAGATTTAAGATGGCTGTTCGAATTTGAGCATTATGTGACTCAGCTTGCTCTCTCAAATCAAAAGCAGAGCAAGATAACGTCATATTTTAGTGTAACGAACTCTGAGTGAATTTAATTATTTTTTACAGGAGTGCTAGAAATGCTCGAAATGTGTGTAGAGACTGAATACAATGAATAAAGTTACTGATTGTAAATTGCCAGTTCCGTGTTTCTTTTTCAATACATTTTCTTTAATTTCACGGTTTTAAAAAAAAAAAAAAAACGCAATTTCGGCTAAATGCACGTTCCGCTTAAATGCACATTTTGCCTCTGCAAAATAGGTGTGCATTTAAGCGGAATCCACTGTAGTAGGTCATGCTACCTTTTCTGATACGATCGACTGCAGTCTCTTCATGTATGAAAATGTGGGTTTTTTTCGGTTTGGTATATGTGATCGGTAACAGGAACAGCCATTTTTTCCCCCCAGAAAATTCAGTTATGGTATACTTACTGGGACTTCCTTCACCAGTAAGCCTAAAATTCATACACCGTGAGTAGGCTCTACATGGTAGGGTAACATGGGTTAATGTAACCCCTGCTAGAACTCTGGCAGCCAGTCAAAGTAAGAGAATATTTCCTGCATTATAATAGGCATAACAGGTAGAGTGTATGTCAGCTAGCATGAATCATAAACCCCACAGATTTCAATAAAAGACGGTAGACTTCTAAATTTACTGAAAGAACAACCGCCAATTAATAAACACTGTTGTTTGTAACTAAGTACCGTTGTTTATGTAAAGCTGCTTGGAAGGACCTAGTCCTATCCTCCACACTGAGCAGACCTGTGACTTATTCCATTTAAACTGTATTCTGATTTCTCTCTGTGTACTTGTTGCTGCCTATTATTTTTTTTAATTGTCCTTCACATGCTTGTAACCTTGTCTGTAATTATTACTGCCATTCAGCTCACGCTGTGTCTGAAACCGGGCAAACTCTCAGCCCAGTGCACCTACCCAGTTACCAAATCACATAAAAGGGGAAAAAAAAAGTATTGTTGATGCATTCAAATCTTTATAAGCATTATTTCCTATTTATTTTTTTAAATCCATATTTTACTGCAGATCTGTACAGTTCATACATCCAGTGCTTATTGCCTAGTTGGAGCTACACAGGCAATACACGCTGCATGGAACTGCATCCTAATGCCTTGCGCTGAATACCCTACTGACCGTGAGGTCCAGATGTGCACCTGTTGAGCCTCAACATTTTGCACTGCCTACCATAATAACTAGCAGTCAAACTCAACTAGAACCATAACTTAATCATACTCAGTTGTGGGAAGATTGATGTTTTAGGTATACCAACTCTTCTGGTTTCTACTCGTGCGGAGAGGCGGATATCTCCAAGGTTCCCTTTACTATTGGTGGAAGCATGTCCACAGGCTCGGTAGGGAGGATGAATTCCACCAAAGATAATTTGTTTCCTTTAGCCACCTACTATATCTGAGGACACTCCCTTAGACTTTGTCAAGCAGAGCTATGTTACTGACAGCCACATAGCTCATTCTTTTAAACTCTGCAAGCCTGCACATACCTTCTTCCCATTCCCCTAACTCGGTACCTTAGTCGTTCTCCACTGACGAAGTAGGAGTCATTTTGATTCTGTTAAGGCAGCCATACTCCACTGCATCATGGCCCTGTCTCGTAATAGTAGGTAGTTGGCACTGCCCAATAGAAACAAGGATGCCCCCCTAGGGACAGTCATCCCCATAACTGAATCACACATCTGTAATACCTGCTACCACCATGGGTTAATGACTGCACAGGACCACAGAAAATGAAGTGACATTCTTCCTCTCTACAACTCCAAAATTCCAAAGTACAGTAGGCAGAAAGTTTATCCTCGTCAATGTCTCTAGCATCCTGCAACACAGGTGACATGTTTTCAGTGTCATGAGGTGTCCACTAGTGTCCCTGCAGGCTCCATAAGCAGCTGACCAACTCATCCTATGATGGTAATTTACCTAACAGTTTATCCCACCTGCCCTGAACATCAATTAAAACTAGAGTAGTATGGGCATCTAATAGTTTGGTATACAGTGCCCCTATTTTAGGGATCCTACCCCTGGCTCTTTCACTCCAGCTTGCCCCAATAGGTCCTCCCAATTCTTCTCCCCAGTAGAGTTAGCTGTGAGCTAATTCTAGCATCCAGTAGATGGCGGAGTTGGAAGCCTGGTGTCTACAAGGTAGGTTAGCCTCAGTTTAGACTGCTGAAAAATCTAAGAGTTTCCCAACTTGTCCATTAAACATGTCGTCCACTCTACCCAGAAACCAGAAGAAGAGCAGTGCACAATCAACAAATAAATAAAAAGTGCTTTGTTTACTGTATTGCTGGTGCACACGAGAAGCAACCCCCAACACTTCAGAGCAGTTCTTTCATCAGGGAGGCAAAGTGCTACACAAAACAACCATAATCCAAGCCTACACCCCACCCACACAATGTAATTCAGGACTCCCGCTGAACACCCTGTCCAGGACATGTAGGTATATGTAACACCAAAAATATAGCGCCCTAGGGAAAGTCAACATTTACAGAGCCTGCACGTTCCCCCGAGGGATGGATGAAGGTGTGCCCACCTTGCAACCTCCTGTCTAAGAGTTACTGGTAGGGAATCTATGTTTCTCTGGACCCAGTTCTGTCAGCGTGGGGTAATATAGACACTCCGGTATTTGAATCCTCTTGGGGACCAGAACAGTCTCTCAGTGCCTGAATATGCTTACTGGTACAGTGTGCATTGCTGGCTATTACCTCCATCTTTCCATGTTTCCCAAACTTGATATTCTAAAAAGATCATTTAGCAGGGTGACTAAGACTGACAGAGTGTTTGCAGGCTTAAGGATAGTAGATAGGCTATAATCAGTGAATAGCAACAGCTTATAGCTCTGTCTCCTATAGCAATCCCAAGGAAAAAAATCCTGAACATGCAACCATTGTGCTACGGATTCAACTGCCAGGACAAACAGTCCCAGCAACAGCAGGTATTCTTGGCAGGTGCCTCTATCCAGTCCAAACATCGGCTGATTAAAATGGATACCAAAGGTGCAGAATCTATCTGCTGAACCCAGTTAATAAATGCCTCCCTTAAAACGAACTTATTAAAACCCCTTAAAAAGTGAGGCCATTCAACAGAGTCAAAAGCCTTCTCTGTGCCCAACACCACAGCCTCCGCAGGCTAAGGCATATAGCCCACATCCTACATCAGACTGACCTGTCTCCTGATGTGATTCACCCTATCCTTCACCGCCTCAAACTCAGCTTGGTCTAGGTGGATTAACTGTGGCAGAACCTTATTGAGTCAACTTGCCAAATCCTTAGCAAGTATTTGAAAATCCATATTAATAAGACAGATTGGGCAGTAGCTGGAGTATAGGAGAGGATCTTCCCTTTCTTCTCTAGCACCATTATAGTGGCCTCTCTCACAGACCCCAGTACTTCCTCTGTCTTTCACTTCCTGCCATACCTCTCAACTGTACCACATTACGAGGAACGTTCCTCATTTTACTTCACAAAAGCTACCTGTTCCACATCGTGAGGACTTGTCCCACATTCAGTGTTAACATTTTAAAGCAAAAATCTATAATAAATGATGCAAAAAACATATTATTCAATTAATAACAGACTTTCTGAACATAAATGCAAACATTTTAACAGTGTTCTGAGCTTCTTGGGTAAAGATTTGATTAGGTGTTCCACATTTTGCTTATTTGTTCCACATTTTGAGAGGCAGTGTTCCACATTTGGGGGACAAAAGGTTGAGAGGTATGCTTCCTGCAGTGCCCCCAGGAGATGGGAACCTACTACATCCCTTACCAGCTAGTACACTTCTACTGCTCCCCCCCCCCCAATACCCACCATCGCCTCCCTCAGTTTCTCCAGGAGAAAGCTACATCCAGCCTTTTTTTTTTTTTTTCACATCAGCCTGGGAAAGTCCCCAGTCTCCAGAAAGGATTGGATCTTCACTTGCTGTTCCTCACCTCACCCACATTCATAAGCATGTAAGGATCTGTAGTAATCGCTGAAATACTCACTGATCTCACTAGCAGCCGTGTCCATCCCCACCTTCTTATTACTGGGATTCTGGCATCTGCTACTATTTGTGTTAGTCTGTATGCCAACAGTCCCCCCCTCCCACCACACTCTCCCATCCTTCCCAATATGTTTATATGGGTCTGTAAAGTGCAAATTCTGCCTGATGAGTAGAGCACTTGTTAACTTCATATCTCTTGCACATCAACTGCTGTAATCCCCAGGGTTCTGTCGCTCTCTTTATGCTTAGTCACCAATTCTTTTGTTTAGTCAATCAAGCCTTGACCTCTTCTTCCTCCTACTCCTTTTTTGGCTAAGGAGAAGGCTATAACCCTTCCCCCACATATATGATTTGTACCCTCCCATACCCAGGTTTTCCTGACCTCCCTAGTCACATCAATTCAGAACCATGGCTCCATTTCCTCACTAAACCAGTGTCTAAACTCCAGGTCACCAAGGAGAGAAACATTAATGTGTCACCTCTTTTGTCCCCCATCAGCAGCCACTGTCTGAAAACTCTTAAGTGACTCAAGCATGATCAGATATTATCAGAAGCGCAATTCACACATCTAGGGAATCCCTGAAAAATGCTCCATGACTAGGAACATTTCAAATGGTTAATATTATCGTGCACAGCCCAATGACAGGTACAGTCCCACCACTCCAGACACCCCTGTCACCATAAATCTGCCAGGTTTTGCTCAAACATGAGATCCCTCAAAGGCCTTCCCCCCTTACAATATCTCTTCATCTTCCTCATCTCTGCACCTCCACCAGGATCATTATGGTCTAAAAGCCCAGTCAGTTAGACATTAATATCCCATCCCAGCAGCACCTCTTCCATGCCCAGCTCCATTCAAGTTTGCAAGAGATGGTGACAGAATTCCAGGAGTCCTTATCAGGACCGTGTAAGTTACCCCAAATCATAGGGGTCCCATCAGGGCAACCTCTGACCAATATCCATTGTATGTCCATTGTCCCTCCTTATCTCCTCTTATGGTTTCGGTAATCCAGTTCAGCTGTTTGTCCCCCCCAGAGAATCCTTACCCCAGTTTTTTCAAGCTACACAAACTTTCAAACACTTGTCCCAACAAGTTATCCAACTTGGCAAGTGTCTCTTGCAAAAAGACAATATGCACCCAAAGTCCTTTAGGTATGCGAGGTCCCACTTCTACTTTATGGGGTTATTAAGGACTCATTATGTTCCATGTCACTGCTCTAACAACCATATCCAGTATCACATCTATCCCCTCTGTTCTGCCACTTGATCCAGTTTGTCCATCCTTCCTGCTTTGCTCATCAGCCAATCAGGCTGAAATGTGGCCGAGAAAACATAAGCCAAGTAAACCATAATGCTTAGCCACAATCCTATCAAAAAAGGGGAAGTAACACCTAGCCCACTTACGCTAGATAAAATGGAAATCAGAAATAGGCTGTCTAGCATAAACCCTAACACATTCCCAGGCCCCCATGGATTACACCCCAGAATCATTAAAAAGCTGGCCAATGAGCTTGCTGACCCAATGACACAAATGTTTCAGAAATCCTTAGATGAGGAGGCTGTGACTGATTCTTGGATGTCAGCAACAGTAACACCTCTGCATAAAAAGGGTAGTAGAAAAGACCCTGGCAACTATCGCCCAGTGAGCCTTACTTCCATCATGTGTAAGGTCCTAGAGGGTATCATCAAAGATTACATAGGTACATATGTACAAGATTCCAACATGAATGATAAAACACAGCATGAATTTACAAGGAGAAGGTCTTGCTAAATGAATATGCTTGAGTTCTATGGTAAGGTCAATAAGGCCCTGGATCTGGGCAAATCAGTGGATATCATTTATTTGGACTTTGCCAAGGCATTCAATAAACTACCCCATCAGGAGCTGACTGAAGTTTTGTCTGATATAGGCATACATAGAAATACTGTTAGCTGGATATCATCAAGGCTGTCTAACGGTGAGCAGTCAAGGGGTTTGCTCTGACTAGACTGAGGCGACTAGCGGGGTCCCTCAGGGTTCGGTTTTAGGACCATGTCTCTTCAATCTTCATGTCACCTCTATGCACTGTAATAATGACAAAATATGGTTGACTAAATTTGCAGACATCTGTCGCTTAGGGACAGTAATAGATACCATAGAAAATGCACTAAAACTTAAGGACGCATTGGAAGTTCTTGTAACATGGTCTATCAAGTACAAATTAAATTTGAAGTGCACAGTCATGTACTTGGGTAAAAGCAATCCAAATGTATGTTATATACTCAATGACTGTCCCTTAAAGAGTGTCTCAGAGGAAAGACATATGGGTATAACAATATCAAACGATCTTCAGTTTAAGTCCTGCTTTCAAACAATTGTGAAAAAAAAAAAAGTTAACAGTGTATTGAACAGCATAATCAGGCATATTTCTAGTAGGGAGAGGGGAATTATTGTACCACTCTGTGTGTCACTGGTTAGACCTAACTTGGAGTATTGTGCCCAAGTTTGGGCACCGTACAAAAAACAGAGATTCAGATGATTGCTAGAGTACAGAGGAGAGCAACACGAATAATAAAAAAATCAGAAAGACAATAACTATGAGGCCAGATTCAGAGAGTTGGATATGTACTCACTGAAGTACAGAAGGCTAACAAGGAGATATGTGTCTAATGTTCAGGGCACTAACAAACCATGAGTTATGGGAAAGCTTAGGCAAAGATCTCAGATCAAATTTTTAACACGCGTGCCCATACCTTACAGCTCAAGGGCGAAAACTGTCATTCCATTAAATGACAGAAATGGTATAGTCAAAGGGTGGTATCCTTTTGGAATTCACTACAGGGGAAGTGGTAGGAAGTTCTACTATAAATGAGTTGAAAACAAGGCTTGATAATTTTTTTTGCAGGAAAAATGGATATTATGTTTAAGACTAAAACATAGGCAAGCAATATGGACAAAAAAGTGTTCTAGCTCTGGAGTCACCTATGATACCTATCCGATCCAGTGACAGACTGGACAGCAAATACTATTTTTTTTATTTATTTATTTCAATCTAGGATTACAATACCTTTGAGCCGAGGCTCTTTTACACAGGTTCCACATCAGCGTGTGCAACAGTCATCATTTTTAGTTACAAACATATAGTCATTGACTTACAGACATGTAATAACCAGTACAAAGACGTGAACTATGAGCAAGACAAGGGAAGGAGGGTGGGTGGGGAAGTAAGGGTAGGAGATCGGGGGAAGGAGATACCAGGGGTAAGGAGCATACGGAGGTGGTTGGGGCGGGACAGAAGTGGAGATGGGGGAGGTGGGCGAGGCAGGAGACAGTGCAGCCAGGGGCCTTGTCGAGGGAATATGACAGGTAAGGTGCTAGGGGTGCAAAGACTGATTGTAAGTGCTGGGGCATGTGCAGCTGGAATGGTGGAAATGTTAAGATGGGCAATCGAAGGATACAAGCAGTGAGAGGCGCAGCTTGGACTTGAATAGTTAGAGTGTTAGAGGGGTCGCTATGTCACTGCCAAGAGTGTTGAGACAGTTGGATGCCCGATAGGCAAATGAACTTTGTCCTTGGGTCGTGCGACATCGTGGGATATGTAGCAGATGGGAATTGGATCTCCTTGTAGTGACATTCTGATGTCTAGGCTTAAGGACGGCACAGACACCAGGTGGGGCAAGCCCCATTATAATTTTCTTGGCCGTGATGCAGGTTTGGTATTTTATGCGTTTGTCCAGTTGAAGCCATCCAGATTGGGAATAAAGGTCACATGTGTGGGTACAGCGATGTGAGCCAGTGATGAGACGACAGGACTTATTCAGGGAGGTCACGATACGTTTAAGAGCAGTGGTAGTTACAAACCCATATATGATAAGACCATAGTCTATGATGCTGACGATGGAGCTTTGGACGGCCACTGACAGTGCTTCTGGGGTTAGGTGCTTCCTGTGCTGGAATAATATGCCTAACCTCGCAATAGCAGACTTTGCAACATTGCTGATATGGACAGCATATGAGAGGTGGGGATCAAGGGTGATGCCGAGGTACTTGAACGATTGTGTTTGCTCTACGATGGCTCCTTGTTCGGTTGCAATGGAGAGGTGGAGTTGTTTGTTTTTGTTGGGGCTGCAGAAGACCACAGACTTGGTTATTTTCTGATTGGGAAGCAGTTTATGATTTAGGAACCAGGATTCGATGGAGGAGAAGGCCTGCTGAAGTTTATTTTGTAATTGGATTGGATCAGGGTCCGAGGTGAGGATCACAGCATCGTCAGCGTAGAGAATTATTTGTTCTGGGCAGCTGTCCGGTACTGAGTTTAAGAATAGGCTGAAGAGGAGGGGCCCCAGAATGGAGCCCTAGGGGACTCCCGAGCGGCCTGGTCTAGGGTCCGAGAGTGTATCAGTGATTCTTTCTGTTTGGGACCGTTCTTCAAGGTACCTCTTAAACCAGCCAATGGAGTCGTTTGACAGCCCAGTGTTCTGAAGCTGGACAAGCAGGAGGCGGTGATTGAAGGTGTCAAAGGCTTTAGTTAAGTCAACGTAGATTGAACCTAGTAGTTCACCGGAGTCAAGTGCGTTGTGGATTGCGCTGGTGAATTCAAGTAGGGCTGTGAAGGTGCTGTGACTTTTGCGGAACCAGTGTTATTGCTTGCACAGGATGTTGTACATATCCAGGTATTCAGTGAGCTGGTCCGAGATGATGTGTTCTAGTGCCTTGGAGAGTGGGGGTAGTAGGGAGAAAGGTCTGTTGTTATCGTAGGCAGTTTTATCACTTTTATGGATTGGGGTGACAGTGGCAGATTTCCATCTGTCCGGGAACTGGCTAAGGCTGAGGGAGAGGTTGAAAATTCTGGTCAGAGGACTAAGTACTTCATCAAGTGTGAGAGACAGGATTTTGAGATCGAGGGAGTCATTACTGAATCTTGATTTACCAAGGGCTTTGGTAACATATTTGCGTGCTTGGTAAGCCTTGACTGCTTTGAAGTAGAAGTGGGGGGAGCTGATGGGAGTAGTGTTCATTGCGGACAGAGGGGCTTCACCATCTTTGAAGTAGTCCTGGGGTAGGACAGCGCGGAGGTCAGTAAAGGCTTTGTTAAAGGTATCTACAATGGTTTTTGGGTTGAGGGTTGTGGTTCCGTTGATGCTGAGTACTGATGCTGTGCTCTCTTATTTAGTTGCATTGGGGGTCCTCTAGAACAGCTACCAGACAGTCGACCTATCTTAGCCCCTTCTCACATACCCTCCCACTCCCTCCCACCATAACCACTGCCCTGTAATTTGTAGTACTGAATGTAAACCTTCAAAACAGCTATACTAGCATACAGCCTTCTTGATTCTGTGAACCAGAAAACTAACAAAAACCTTCCTTGTGTAACCTTGCTGCCAGAAACATATTAGATCTTGACCCTGAAAAACACCTTTTCTTTTTTTATAATTCAGTCTTTTATTGAGAGAAGTCAAAAGAAGATACACACATATCTTGACATAATACAGTGATAACACATGTTACAGCCCTAGTATCTGAAGACATCAAACAGTCCTTCTCACTGCAGATGTTTATGAAGTGCATTTGCAGTAAGTATGACTGCTCCACCATGATTTATAATGTCTCTCCTGGGAGCAATTATAAATGCAACCCCATCTCACAGTTCAAAACTTTTAACAATTAAAAAAATAATTACAATTCAATCAATCAAAATATTTGTTTTACCAGGCGAACATCATTGAGCAACGCTCATTCTCAAGATGGACCTGAACAATACATATAGTCACACTTACATTGAACAAACGGCAAGGGGTAAAATAGCATAGAATTACAGAGACTAAGTGATACCCTCAGCAGGACTAGACAAGTTATTTACAGTGCATACACCTTTCATTAGTCAACAGCAGATTAAATGGTACAATCAGCAGGACTAGACATAGTATTTACAGTACATATAGACATTTCATTGGTCAATACTAGGTTAAATGATGCAATCAGAAGGACTAGTCATAATATGTACATTATATAGATATTTCGGAGGTCTATGTGCTGGTTAAGATAACTGTGCTCAAGTAAAGGTATACAAGCCCAAAGCTACAAGAGGAGGGAGGAGGGTGGATAGTACAACACCGGATGTTGTTATGATGAACAGTGGAAGAAAATAGGGCAGGAAAGGGGTATGGAGAGGAAGTGCCAGTAATTGAGGAGATACAGAAGCCTATAAAGTGCTGGGCACTAGGGCAATTTTAGAGCATGAGCTAGGGAAGGGTACTGTGGGGAGAGAAAATTGAGAAACCTAGAGTGCTGGTTCAGAGGAGCATATTTTCAGAGCATATACCTGATAGGTAACCAGGGGTGAGGGGTCAGATAGTACTATAGTTATGCAGTAAGCTTCGGTTCTAAGCCCATACTGTAAGCCAAGATGAATGAAGATCAAAGCTGCAGAGATGGAGAATACTGGTAAGTGCTTAAGGTGTGGGTAGGGAAACTAGAGTGGTGAATAACCAGCATTTTGACCCCAGTTCTCCATATCAAGACTGGTTTAATGATAACAATTACAGGATTCATTGAAGAAGAAGGCACAGCTTGTTTTGAAAGGATGGACCAGTTTCAAGGATTTTTGTATCCGATTCCATAGCAGGAGGAGCATATAACTTATTGAGGCCCTACCAAATCGTGATCTCACCTTGGGTACAAGCAGCGAAATACAGGAGGAGCTTCTTAATGAGTACTTGCCAACTGTACAAGAAGGCAGGCAATCTGATATATATTGAGGCAGCCTACTGGAAATAGCTCTGAACGTCCAAATGGCTGCATTTCTCTGCCGTCAATATTTAAGAGATGACCATCCTACTGCTGTGTATAAGGAACAATGATGGGTCGAGTAAGGGAGACCTGTGATAAATCTTAGAGCTCTGTGGTAAAGGGTATCAAGCTTAGAGAGTGCAGCGGTTGGGTCCTGACAGTACAAAAAGTCTGTGTAGTCAAGAAGGGAAATAAAGGTGGACTAAACCAGACTCATCTTGGCCTCTCTTGTCAGGAACTGGTTTATCCTGTAAAAAAAAAAAGACCTAGTCAACTCTTCTATGTGATCATTAAAGGATAACCTATGATCAATCCAGACACCCAGGTATTTGAACTTAGACACATATTCCAAGGGTTTTCCCAGAAGTGTAGTGATCTGAGGGGATGTTATAGGCATGGCATCATATGCACGAGGCGAGAATAGCATTGCTTTGGTCTTTTTTGCATTTAGTAATAGTTTCTGATTTAACAGTTGTAATTGCAGCAGGTTAAAAATCATGCTGCAGAACATCGAAAGCGGCAGTAGGAGAGGGTCCTTCGGAGTAGAGCACCGTGTCATCAGCGAAGAGGTGAATGTTGGCAGTTTTGATGTTGTCGTTGATTCTATTAATATATATTCTGAATAGTAGAGGACCCAATATGGAACCTTGGGGGACTCCTCTCAATAGAGGTTTTAAAGGAGAAGATTCCTCTTCTGCCTTGTCCTGCTGGTACCGGCCTGTAAGGTAATTAGCGAACCACTTTTGGGAGAAGTAGTTTGTGGTCTACAGTATCAAAGGCCTTGCTTAGGTCCAAAAATACTGCTCATATGAAGTTTTTAGCATCCAGTCCATGTAGCCAGTCATTGGTCACTTTAGCGAGAGCAGTAACAGTGCTATGTTGTGCCCTAAAACTGGACTGCAAGGAGTTTATCAGATTCTAGACATTTCTTGAGCTGGTTACTCACAACCTTTTCCAGGAGTTTGGATAAGATTGGAAGTAAGAAGATGGGCCTGTAATTATTAAGGTCTGCAGGATCTCCGGATTTAAACAGGGGGGATGACATGAGCTGTCTTCCATAGTAGTGGCACGGCAACCTGGGAGAGTGATAGGTTAAAGAGGTGTGTAAGTGGGACAGCTAGGATCTGATAACCAATTTTCAGGTAGTAGGGGTCTAAAAAGTCAGTTCCAGCGCTTTTCTTGACATTCAGCTGTAACAGGAGGCCTTCAACCTCCTTCAACGAGACTGGCTGCAGGGAGAATGAGGAGTTAGATACCGGAATTCCTTGGTCCTGTACACCAAGTTGGGATCGTAGATTATTGGCAGGAGAGGTGTCAAAGGCTAGTCCTGCAGTGGCAAAATGATTGTTGAGGTGTTCCACGATGGAGGGCTTATCAGAGATGGAGGTGCCACCAACTAGGATTTTAGCGGGTAGTGTGTTTCCAGGAGTGTAACCTTCTAATTCTTTTAGGGTTTTCCAGAATTTATTGGGGATGCATCGAGTTCCCTATGATAAAAAGTGGCTTTTGACTCTATGACCAGCTTGGTGCAGAGATTCCTCTCCCTCCTAAACACAGTCCAGTCGGTCGGGAGCTTAGATTTCCGTGCCATTTTCCAAAGTGCATCTCTTTTCTGTAAGAAGGTCTTTAGCTCTGAATTAAACCAGCGGCAGGATTTCACCATATTACAGACTTTACTCAGTGGAGCAAGGTTGTCTAGCGCTCCTGTAACGATTTCATGAAAGATGTCGTAAGCCGCGTCCACAGATTTTGCAAGGTAAAAGTCCTGCCAGCGTAATGATTGCTGAGTCTGATCATTCTTTAACATGGCTAGAGGAGAGGCAGTGGAGGGTGTTGGCCAATGGGGTTAAATCAGAGGAGAGGGAGATTATGAGTGAGGTTCCACAGGGATCAGTCCTGGGTCTGGTCCTCTTCAACATGTTCATTAGTGACATTGGAGTAGGGATCCAGGGCAGGTTGTGTCTCTTCACAGATGACACAAAACTATGTGGGAGGGTGGACAGTGACAACAGAATAAGGGAAATGCAGAGACCTACAAAAGCTAGAGGGGTGGTCAAAGGTCTGGCAGTTAAAATTCAATGCTAGAAAATGCAAGGTAATGCACCTAGGGAAGAACCCCAAGACAAGAGTACTGGATAGGAGGAGAGAGACTTAGCACTACAGCTGAGGAACGGGATCTGGGAGTTATCATTAGCAACTCACATAAGCAATTAAGTCAGTGCAACATGGCCTATAGCAAGGCTGACAGGATGCTGGGATGTATCGGAAGGGGCATTGATAGTAGAAAAAAGGAGGTAATACTTCTCCTCTACAGATCCCTGGTGAGGCCTCACCTAGAGTACTGCGCCCAGTTCTGGAGTCCTAACCTCAGCAAGAATAAGGATACATTGGAGATAGTGCAGCACAGAGAAACAAGCATCTGTCAATGCTGAATGTTGGCTTGCTGGCATTGGCATTGGTAGTGCAGGCGTTAGAGAGATGCATTATAGGAATAGCAGTGAAGTACTGAACTGACGCCAACCCCACCCCCACTCTGCACAGACTGGCAGGTGTTGGGGGTGTGCCTTTGAGTCGTCAGGCATAACGCTCATGCCAGTTTACCTTACCCCACCCTGCAGATACAGACAGGTGTTGCGGTGTGCCTTGGGGTCTTCGGGCCTTATACTCATCTCATTCCATAACAAAATACACTGAGATGGGTGCAGTATAGGAGAATGGGGTGAACGTTGGGGCAGAAAAGCCCAAGGCACACCTCAACACTGGTCACTGGCTGCAGGGTGGGGGTGGAATGGCGTGAACATTACGGGCGATGATCCCAAGTCACACCTCCGACGCTCATCAGTCTCTACAGAGTAGGGCGTTATGGTTGGAAATCCTAATGCCCCTGCAGTTTGTTGGTATTTTCACTCCAGATTTTCAAAGTGGGATTTTTGTGACACCACCTCTTGAACAGTGGCACTATCATGTTATTACTCAATCCCAAAAGATGGTTTTGCGCAGCGATTGTGCCATTTGGCACCACAGGTATGAAAACACATTTCTGGCAGGATGTGAAAAGTGACGGCTATACTGTTCATAAGGTGGTGTGAAAAAATGGCAATGTTGAAAATCTGTAGTGAAAATATGAAAAATTGGTGAAGTTACGAATGTGCGTAGAAACTGCGCAACACATGCCTGTAACACAATCATTTTTTTGAATTTTGTCACCAAATTTTCAACATGGGCATTTTTGAACCTCTCCTCATGCATGAACAGTGGCACTGTGATATTATTGATCTGTCCAGAAAGTTGATTTCCCACAGCAACCACACCATTCTGTACCACAGGTGTGAAAACACGATTCAAGAAGGATGTGAAAAATAACAGCTATACTGTTCATAAGGAGGTGTGAAAAACTGGCACTGTTGAAAATCTGGAGAGAAAATATTAAAAATTGGCGAAGTTACAAGCATGCCCAGAAACTGCGCAACTCACGCTCATAACGCAATCATTTTTTGGAATGTTTTCACCAAATTTGCAACATGGGCTTTCTGGGACCTCCCCTCACAAACAGTGGCACTGTTGTTTTGTTAATCGGTCCTGAAAGGCAATTCCACGCAGCGACCATGAAACTACCTTTCGGGACCAAGAAACTAAATGACAGTGACATGTTCACAAGGTGGGGTCCCAAAAACCCCATGTTGAAAATCTGGGGCCAAAATTCCAGAAAATGGCTAAGATATCAACCCATGCTGAAACCCCCCATTGCCTCCCATTATAAAGCTTACCGTCATTTCTTAAGTTCACAGATTGGCTTTGAAGAGTGCAGACATGTCCCGGTTCAGAGAAGATCGTGGCTCCTGACCTCCAGAGAGTAAGTATGGGTGAGGGGGGTGCAGGGAAGGTGGGTGCACAGAGGAGGGTGGGGATGGGGAGGGACGAGGGAGACAATGGTGGACCGATTTCTTGTTTGCAGAGGAAAAAAAAAAAGACCACGAAGGAAGGTTTCCTTCATTTACAGGTTTAAAAAAAAGAAATAATAGGCACATTGGGATGGGCTTCCAGTGTGCCGAAATTCAGGGGAGGGGGAGATGCCGACATGGGGATTGGGCACCCCCATGTCGATAAGGTGTAAAGATGGGGAGGAGGCGACTCCAATACTGGAAGTCTGGGCATCCCGGTGTTGGAAAGGAAAGAGGAAACTGTTAACCAGAAAAGATACACTAAGAGGAAAGACAAACGAAGAGGGAGGATGCCGACACGGGGATTGGGCACCCCGATGTCAGCTTTTCGGGAGTGTGTGGCGGGCGCCAGGAGCAGCCATGTTACAGTGTGCCACATAACGTGGGGGGGGTGGGGAACATGCAGATACAGGGATTGGGCACCCCGATGTCAGCTTTCTGGGGATTGTGTGACGGACAGCAGGAGCCACCATATTTATTAAAATGTTTCACCAGGAAAGACATGTAATGGAGGCATGTCATCTGCTGCTGCAGTGACGAGCCTATCTCTGATTGCAGTGGCAGATTCATTTAAACTCCGTGGCTCTCTCTGAAACTGCTGTCATTGGCAGCATGCTCACTGGTTGGCAGCTGAGGGACGCACCCACTAAAGCATCCCCTGCATTCGCCACAACACTGATTCACCTCTGAAAAGCTACTACCGCAAGATGTTGCTTGCGCGTGCGCGTAAGCCAACATAAAAATGATTCAGAGGCCAGCAGGCAGATCCTATGAGGAGTGCCTCAAGGAACTAAATATGTACTCACTGGAGACCAGAAGGAAGAGGGGAGATATGATAGAGACCTTCAAGTTCCTTAAAGGAATTAACAAAGTGAACTGCAGGGAACTATTTAGCCTGAATATCAATTCACGGTCATGTGGACACGAATGGAAATCAACAGGAGGTAGGTTCAGGAGACATGTGAAGAAATACTACTTTACAGAGAGGGTGATGGAACCTTGGAACAGTCTGTCAACTGAAATGGTGGGTGCAAAAACGGTCAAGGGATACAAGCAGGGATGGGACATAATGAAGGGAATAGTGGTTACCAGGGGCAAGGAAGAGAATAGAGAGAGGACAGGGAGGGTTAGTACCCTTGAGGAACAGTAGATTCCAGGGATTATAGGGAACTTGGACAGACTGGATGGACCTCTGGTCTTTTTCTGTGTCACTGTCTATGTTTCTATGTTTCTATAACTGCTAACTTATGCGCAACCTATTACTTTGCATAATTGTATTTTCCTTTTCCGTTTCACAGTGGGGTCATGTAGGTAATTCACTTTTCCCACTTACCTGTGCATTTTTTCCTAGTTAATCTTAGGTCAGCTGTGATGCATTCCATAGTTGGAATTTTTACTGAATCCTCTCCCTCCACTCAGCCATAGACAGTATGGTGCCTGTTAGCCAGTGGCAGATAATGCTTTCTGCAGCTTCCAAGCAAAATGTATGAAACAGATCTCTCTGTGTCTGCCTTCTTAGGCCAAGTAGTGGGTAGCCTAGCACCACTGTTTTAAATTCAAGTGGAACCTGTGTTGCCTAACATAGAAACATAGAATTTGACGGCAGATAAGGACCGCATGGCCCACCTAGTCTGCCCATTTCCCCTACCTAACTGATAAGCTGCAGATCCTAGTTAACCAACAGTCTTCTTCGTCCTACCCCCCACTAGAACTGCCTTGTGTTTGTCCCACACATTCTTGAATTCCCCTAGTTTTTGACTCTACGACCTCCTCAGGAAGGCTGTTCCATGCATCTACAACCCTCTCTGTAAAGAAATACTTCCTCACATTACTGCTGAGCCGTGTCCTCTCTAGCTTCAAATTGTGCCCCCTTGTTCTTGTACATCTCTTTTTCTGAAAGATGCTACCCTCTTGGACTTTGTTGATCCCCTTGAGGTATTTGAAAGTTTCTATCATGCCCCCTCCTCGAGGCTATACATCTACATACTGCCTGACTGCCCCTGAATCTTGTGCCAGTATTCCTGCAGCACTGGCAACCCCAGAAGGCACGGTAGTGAATGCCTATGGTCTGACAACCTCTCCGGCAGTGTTCTGAGTTACCAGGCTTAAAGTGTGAGGCAACAGATGGGGTGTGGAAAAACAGGGTCAGGATCTTCCGCCCTTGTGAAGATGTCACTTTCCAACCTTTATTTAGTAGGTAGGCCCACTGTACAGTTGGGATAGAGTGTCCCATTTCCTTGTCCCACCTCAGTTTTTGTCCCGTTTCCTTGTCCCACCTCAGTTTTACTCCCTCCACAGAGTGCCCCTGCCTCTCTCAACAGTTCCTGCAGTGTGTGACTAGGCGAGCCCCCTAATAAATACAGGTCTTGTAGTTTTGTCAGGTCTCTTATAAAGTGCTATTATGCCGTTCCAGTACATAATGTCAAATCTGCAAAAAAATTATATAGTGGGCCCATGTGTTAACCAGTGGCAGGTAATTCTTTCATAGCTGCCAAGCAAGGTGATTGAAACAGATCTCTGTGCCCGTGAGAGAGTCCAAAATGCACTCACTAACTTGAAGGTGGACTAAACTGTGGAGCCAGATGGGGTGCATCCAAGGGTGCTGAGGGAGCTCAGGGAAGTACTAGCTGCACCTCTGACAGACCTATTTAACAGACCAATTTAACAGACCACTGGAGACCAGAGTGGTTCTAGAGGACTGGAGAAGGGTAGATGTAGTCCCACTTCACCAAACTGGTAGCAGGGAAGAGGCAGGCAATTATAGGCCCATCAGCCTGACATCGGTAGTGGTTAAGTTAATGGAAACACTACTAAATGAAAGGATAGTGGAGTATCTTATATCCAACAGGTTATAGGATCTGAGGCAGTATGAATTCACAGGTAGAAGGTCATGCCAAACAAATCAGATAAGATTTCTTTGACTTGGTGACCAAGGAGTTAGATCAGGGTGGAGTGGTGGATGTAGACTACCTGAATTTCAGCAAGGCTTTCCACACTGTTCCACACGGGAGACTGGTAAGCAAGCTGGGTAGCTAAAGGGCAGGCAACAAGGTGGTAACCTGGGTAAGAAACTGGTTGAGGGACAGAAGACAGAGGGCAGTGGTAAACAGAGTTTTCTTCAGAGAAGGGAGGGTGGTCAGCAGAGTACCTCAGGATTTAGTGCTGGGACTGGTACTCTTTTATGTCTTTATTAGTGACGTAGCAGAGGAGCTGGAAGGGAAGGTCTGCCCTCTTTACAGATGACACCAATATATGCAACAGGGTGGACACTCCGGGGGGTTGGGGGTGGAAAGGATTGTCAGAGATCTGGAAAAACTGGAGGAGTGGTCTTGGGTATGGCACCTGGGTTTTAATGCAGAAAAGTACAAAATAATGCACTTAGGCCAGAAAAACCCAGGGCAAAGTGCAAAATGGGTGGAGTGATACTGATAACGACCAAGCAGAGAAGATACTTGGGGGTAATCATATTGGATGATCGAAAGGTGGCCAGGCAATGTGACAAGGCAGTCATAAGCAAGAGGCTTAGTGGTATGCTGGGGTGCACAGGAAGGGGTATCACTAATAGAAAGAGGAAGCTGGTGTTGTCCATGTACAGATTGCTAGTAAGCCCCCACCTTGAGTACAGTGTCCAGTTCTGGCTGGCAGTATAGCCTAGAGGTTAGAGGAATGAGGTGTGAACGAGCTTGAAACATCCAACAGACCAGACCCGAGTTTGATTCTCACAACCTCCACTTGCATACTGTGTGACTCTGAGCAAGTCACTTAACCGCCCAGTGCTCCCAGGTCGCCCCTGAAAACAGGTACTTGTGCCTAGAGGGCCTTACCCAGTAACCAAAGACTAAAATAAAAATAAATAAATAAATAAAATCTCAGGATGGACACATACAGAGTGCAAGCGGCCCAAAAGAGAGCTACCAAAATGGTGCAGGGTCTGCATCAAAAGCCCTACGAGGAGACGCCAAAGAAGCTCGATATGTACATCCTGGAGGACAAGAGGTGGGATATGACAGAGACCTTTAAATACCTCACGGGAGTTAATAAGGTACAGGAAGGGAGTACTTTTCAGGGGAAAAAAAGGTGCTCTAGAACAAGGGGACATGCCATGAAGCTGGAAGGGGACAGATAGAGAAGTGAGAAAATATTGCTTCACAGAAAGAGTGATAGATTCCTGTCACAGCCTTTCAGCTGTGGTAACTAGGGTGAAAAAAGTGGTGGGGTTAAAAAATGCCTGGTATAGGCACAAGGGAACTGTAAGGGTAAGGAAGGCAGGGGAGAGACGACGCCATAGATTAAGTCGGTCTGCAGCAAAACTGAAGGTAGAAAAAAAATTGGGCACACTGGGTGAGCCAAGCAGCCCTTATCTGCCATCAGATTCTGTTTCTATGTTTGGGTGGTAAACTTTCTGCTGGAGTTTAGCAAAAGATACACATCCCCCCCCCACACACACACAAAAACTGGGCAAACACTGTGAGCCCTGCTTGGTTCATTACCTATACCCAGAACCCACCCTTCCCGAGGAAAGTCCAAGTTGCCTATAGCAATACTTTTTTTTTTTTTTTTTTTTAATTTAACCAGGAGAGAGACACTAAGCTGAAACTTTTTTACAGATGTGACCTGGGAGCACAAGGAAGTTAAGTGACTCGCTCAGGGTCACACAGTATGCAAGTGGGGGTGGTGGGATTCAAATCCAGGTCTCCAGGTTTGCAGCCTTAAACCACTGTGCTATACTGGGGTCCTACTTCATCTGGTGCATTTGTCGACATCAGTAGTTTTACTGAAGTTCTCATTCACAGATTTGTTATGTTTCTCAGGGCTGGACCTGTCCACTTTAAGCTACACAAAGGACCAGGGAGTGCTGAACAGTTTTCCAAGGAGTAGCAGCCTGATTCCACCCTCTGCTGTTACCTGGGAAGAATCAAAGTATTGAATCCTGTCCTGAGCCATCTTCCCTGCCAAAGAAATTTCAGGGTTATTTTGCAGTGTTTAGTCCAGAAAGATTTAGGCAGGACTAGGGGGAAGGCCTGGAAGTAAAATATGGATGTGTTGCAGCCTTCCTTTTTTCTACATACTTTTGAGGAAGTTCAGTTGGGTTCACATGCACGGACCCTGCCACTTCAGATCATTTATAGCACATGCCTCATTTAGACTGGCTCCCTCTCCTAGTATCATAGTAGACAAAAAACTGACAGGCCTGGGGCATTCCTCCCACCCACCCATTTTGGTTTCCCAGCTGCCATGAGGGAATGCAGTGCACCTGGCCAGTCTCTACTGGCCTACCCCAGTAGTAGTTTATCGGCTGCTGCAGGACATCTATCAGAAATAGACTTGGTCTGGTAGAGATAGTCTGAACTTCTGTTGCTTAGAACTTTCTAGGGGCAGAAGGTAAGGATTTAAGTGCTGGCAAACCATTAAATTCCTTTTAAGTCTGTTGCCTTTAGGGCAGTAGGGCTTCACTAGCTACAAAGTTTAGTGCATAGTGGGGGAAGGATGCTTATGGTCCAGCCAGGGGCCTCAGCTACCTAACTGTTTCTGGAAGGCACGGGCTAGTCCAACCCCCCCCCCCCAGGTCCGCAATTTCCTTTATACCGGGGTTATGACATCACTTCCCCAGAAGGGCAAAGGACATGCACCTGTCATAGCAGAAGCAGACATCTGGAAAAGGAACAGCAGCGAGTGAAGAGGTGACTGCTATCTCAGTGGAAGGGAAGTAACTACAAAACAAGGAGCTTTCATTGTTACCTGTTTGCACTGGTATTTGCACTGTGGAAAGGAGGGGGTAGGAGTTTGAAAAAAGCTATGAAATAGTTGCTTAAAGTCTCTCTTTAGGTGTGGACAGGAGGGATATGAATGTAAAAAGCAGTTGCTCAATCAATCTAGAAGTGTACGACAAAGGGGATAAGGGAAATTCAGAAAAGGAGGAGAATGTTTTGCACTGATAGAGGGGGAGAGGGGAGACTTGAGGGAGTGTTTGGTATCCTTCTTCTGGAAGGGTGGGGGGTGCTGGTGGGCAACAAGAACAATAGGTAGGGTGGTAGGCTGCCATACCTCTCAACTGTCCCTGATTTTGCCTCAAAATTTCCCTCTGTCCCTCGTAAAATTTGCATTTTGTGACAGAACAGTGGAGATTAAAATCACAAAATAATGTCATACATTAAAGTTATAGACTTGTTCTTTATTAGAAAATGCATCTTAACATACATCCCTCTTTTCTATCAGCTATCTGTGTGAGTAGTACCAATTTTTCAGATGTGTCCCTGATTTGGGGTGTTTGTCCCTGATTTTTTTAAGCTTTGTCCCTGATTCATGAGGCAAGAGGTTGAGAGGTATGTAGGCTGCAACAACTGCGGTGCACTAATCTTTCTAAAAACTGCCTGGAGGGTGGGAGGATGTTTAGCGTGCAACCACATAGGGACACTTAGGAGATCAAAGGTCTACAGGAGGATCTAAGACATGCAAGGCAGACTGGAGGAGGTTATAGCCCAATACTGGAGGGAGGGGAGGGAAGAGGGGAGATGAGGGAGAGCAATTTGAGCCAACAGTGGTGAAGAGAGGGTCAGAAGAAGAGAAGTGGAGACAGAGGGGCCCAAGCCAAGAACAGGGTCTGGGGAAACCAGGTTAGGGGACAAAAGATAAACAAAAGGGACTTGTGAGGGGAGAGGTGGCAACAGTTATGGAGTGGAAAGGAGAGAACAGGTTACTATGAGGAGAGAGAAGGCAGTCAGTGGTGAAGGGTCTTCAGAAAATTGTTCTGCAGTGCTTGAGGGGAAGGAGGAGGAGGAGGGAGGTGATGAAATTGGAGGAGTAAAGTACAGTTACATAAGAACTTACCGTAACAGCAGATCTTCAAGAACAGCTCTTGCAGGTTACATCACTAGGACTGAAGCTGGCAGGCGCCAGGACCCCACAGAAATTTTCTAGCTAGCAGTCTTTAGCGGGAACCACCTCAGACGTCGGTCCCGCCCCCGATGTCAGGCGTAGTACATAATGAGGCGGTCCCCCCATAATCCTCAGTTCTCCCGCTGGAGACTCCCGGCCGCTACATGACATCAGAAGAGGAGACCAAGCATCTGCCACTAGATGGCAAAGATTAGTGAATAGGAATGTCCCATCCCAAAAGATGGGTGCTTGACTACGACCTACCTCTAAAAAGGGGGATGGTAGGCTGGAAGGTACCTGCTGCAAGAGCTGTTCTCGAAGATCTACTGTTATGGTAAGTTCTTACGTAACTGTACTATCTTACTTTGAGATACAGCTCTTGTAGCAGGTTACATCATTAGGACTGATTTCCAAGCAGTAGTGGCAATCCTGCACCACCAGGAGGAGGAGGAGGAAAGGTAGAGACCTCGATATAACTCGAGCCTAGGACAGAAGTCCCTGAAGGACGGCTAGACCGAACCCCACTCTTCGCCTCGATGCAATGTCCAGACTATAATGCCTGATGAAGGTATGCACAGAGCTCCAAGTAGCTGCAGTGCAAATAGCTGAGGTGGAGACGTTCCTTAATGCCGCAAAGGAAGTAGCCACCCCTCTTGTAGAATGACCCTTGACCGCACCCGGTAAGGGTTTATTGCGCTTGTCATAACAAAAAGTGATGCACTGGATGAGCCACCTAGAGAGTGACTGTTTGGAGACAGGAGCTCTTATCATTCTGTGAGTGAAGGAGATGAAAAGTTGGTCCAACTTCCGGAGCTGTTTGGTTCTGGTCAGGTAGTATCTGAGACACCGATGCACAGCAAGGGTGTGCAGAAGGGCTTCTCCTCGATTAGCGTACCTTGGGAAATACACTGGTAGATCGATATCCTAATTAAGGGTGACAGCTGAAATCACCTTAGGCAAAAACTTTGGGTTTATCCTTAGGGATACCCTGTCCTAGTGGAAAACCAAATAAGGCTCTTTGCACATAAGAGCATGCAATTCCAGTATCCTTCTAGCAGAAGTAACAGCAACTAAAAATAACGTTTTGCAGGAGAGAAAACATGGCTCGCAATCCGTGGCTGGTTCAAAGGGTGGCAGCGTAAGCTGCTCCAGAACAAAAGGTAAATCCCAAGGAGGGATTGGATCTTTGATGGGAGGCCTAAGGTGGAGGACACCCCTTAAGAAGGCATGAGTAGTGTCCAGCTGGGCCACCGTCCGATGGCCTACGGGGGCATGGTAAGCAGAAATTGCACAAAGGTGCACCTTAATCAAGGAGTAAGACAATCCAGAGTGGAAGAGGGAAAGCAGGTAGTCCAGAACCAGCTTTTCTGGACAGTCTAACGGCGGAAAGCCGCGAGCTTGAGCCCATAAACAGAATCTATGCCATTTCATGGCGTACGTTGCATGGGTTGCCAGTTTTCTGGCGGCAGAGAGTACATCTGCCACTTCTTGCGAGACCCCATATCGCATCTTGGCTATGTCTCTAGGAGCCAAGCGTGCAGGTTCAATGAGCATAAGTCTGGATGGACCAATGAACCCGCCTCCTGAGACAATAGATGGGAGCCGATTGGCAAAGGAACTGAAGGTTCCCAGGATAGCTGGTGCAGAAGAGTGAATCAAATCTGTCTGGACCAGAAGGGTGCGATCAGAATGAGTGTCGCTTGCTCCCTGCGAAGTTTTAAGAGAACTCTCTGGATCAACGGGAAAGGAGGGAAGGCACAGAGGAATCTGCCCGCCCAGGAGACAGACAACGCGTCTCGCCAAAAAACACCAGGCCCTGGATCTAGCGAGCAAAAATTGGGCAGTTTTGCATTGAATGGGGATGAGAAAAGGTCTAACTCTGGAGTGCCCCATCTGTGAAACAGATCCTCTGCCACCTCCTGCAGAAGTTCCCACTGGTGGACTCTGGCCTGAGAGCGGCTCAGACCATCTGCGATGGTGTTGTCCACTCCCGGGACATGTACTGCAATTAGGTTTGCGCCGTGTTGCAATACCCACTCTCATGGCCTCCCTGCAAAGCGTTTAGGAGTGAGTGCCTCCTTGTTTGTTGAGGTAATACATCGCCACGGTATTGTCCGTTTGTAGCAGAAAAGTACCCGGTGGAATCTCCGACTGGAAGGCTTGCAGAGCATAAAGGACTGCCCTCATTTCCAAAATGTTGATGTGGAAAAGAGACTCCTGAGCTGTCCACAGGCCCTGAGACCGAACACCGTCCAGGCGTGCTCCCCACCCGAGCCCTGAGGCGTCTGTGGAGAGGGTCACAGTCGGATACGGTGCTGTGAAGGGGAACCCCGCAGAGAGGTTCCCTGGATTTAGCCACCATTGCCAATCCCGAATTACGGCTTTCATAATTCGGATTGGATGCTGCAGATGGTCTTGCCTTTGGTCCCATTGCACCCATAGCATCCACTGGGTTACCCGCATGTGGAGCCGTGCCAGTGAGACTGTTGCAGTGACCGCAGCCATGTGTCCAAGCAGGCGAAGGACCAGTCTGGCTGGGATGGTCTTCTTCGCAGACAAGTCCCTGATGAGGGATCTGATGTGTTCCGCTCTGTCCAAGGGAAGAAAAGCTTTCCCTCTGACGGTGTCCAGAACTGCACCTATAAACTGCAGTCTCTGGGACGACACCAGGAGTGACTTCTCGTAGTTGATAAGAATACCCAGTGATTGAAAAAGGGACTGGGTACAGTGAATAGCCATCATCAGTGCCTCCCTGGAGGGTGCCATGAGAAGTCAGTCGTCCAGGTATGGGAACACGTGGTGGCCTTGTCTCCTCAGAGACGCCGCTACGACCGCCATGCACTTCATGAATACGCGAGGTGCCGATGACAGCCCGAAGGGAAGAGCTCGGAACTGATAATGGCGGCTCTGAAACTCAAAGCGTAGGAACCTCCGGTGTGCTTGAGCAATCAGAATATGCAGGTAGGCATCCTGCATGTCCAAAGACACCAGAAAGGCATCCTGCTTCAGCATGGGAATTAGGCCCAGAAGGGTCACAATGCGGAAGCGTTTGTAAACGACCGAAAGGTTGAGGTCGCTGAGGTCCAGTATTGGACGGAGGTCCCCTGTTTTCTTTGGAACCAGGAAGAAGTGAGAATAGTACCCTAGTCCTCTCTGGTTCTCTGGGATGTGCTCTAAGACTTCCTTTTCCAGAAGTGCGAGCACTTCCTGCTGTATGAGCAGGGCATGCTGACCCGAATATCAAGAGAGCAGAGGAGGTCTTGTAGGTGGACTGCCTACAAATTCTATATAATGGCCTTTTTTGACCAGCTGCAGAACCCATCTGTCAGTGATGATCGACTGCCACCCTGGCAAGTGGCGTGCAATGCGACCCCCAACTTTCTTTTCCCGTTGATCCTGAGGAGGGGCGGGGGCCGGGAAGGAGACATGCTGTGGCAGCGTTTGATCTGGCAGGCTGGGCCGACTTTGCAAATCGTTGGCCTCTGCCTGGGGATGACTTGGCCTGGGCCTTCGGGTGAAAGTGCCCCTCTGCTGTTGGCCGGAACGTTGCTGTTGCCTTTGTAGTCGGCCACGGAAACGGCTCTGGTTCCTACGAAAGGAACTAGGCCGAGACCTGTACACAGCTTGTACATATCGGACTGCCTTCCCTGCGTCCTGAAGTTTGGTGATTACTCTCTGAGGCTTCACCAAATAGGACCTCGCCGTTATAAGGGACGTCTAAGATGTTCTTCTGGATGTCCGGGGTAAAGCCGGAGACATGGAGCCAAGAGTGTCTCCGGAGACACATGCCTGAGGCTGCAGCTCTGGCTGAAGAGTCCGCAGAATCATATGGCGGCTCTGAGCACTTGGGTCCCCACATCCGAACCCATGCAGAGGAGGTTCAAGAGCTCCTCCTTGTGGTCACCATCGGGCATCTTCTCTACCAGGTCCTGTCCCTGCTCCCACAGTGCGTTCTGGAATTGAACCATGTGGGTGAGGTAATTCAGTGACCTGATGGCGCAAGTCACGGCCGCGTACGTGCGCCTACCCAGGACATCCAATTGCTTGGATTCCTGGTCCGGTGGCTGCGTGCTCAAGTGCTGAGAACTCTGAGACCAGTCATGCAAAGCAGTGATGACTAGGGAGTCAGCCAGAGGATGGTTCGCCACATACTGGTCCTCCCTAGGGGCCTTGTATTGGCGGTCAGCCTTTTTCAGCACTGCGGGAGTGGAGTGCGGACATTTCCAGGCGGCCTTGGTGACGTCCGCAAAGGTATCCACCAAGAGCAGCACTACCACAGGCTTCGGGTCTTTCTGCTGAAGATAGCGAGCAAGGCATTGTCTCTCGGGGTTGAGCTCTTCAGCATCCCACCCCATGTTCTCCTGGATGTGCCTCATGATCTCCAAGAAAGAGGGATCATCTGGAGGCCTGGGTAGGTCTTGTAGGTCCGGAGAGGGAATGCTGATAGGAGAAGATGATCTGGAGCGCTCTGAGGTGTCAGATCTGGAATCCTCCCCAGACCGAGTGTACCGGCATCGTCTGGGTCTCTTGGGGCTGGGTGACCCTGAGGGGGATCTAGAGGGAGCTCTCCTCCTTTCTGAAGATCTGCCCCGGGGAGGTGGTGTCTGCTCCTTGGGGGTTGGCGATCGTCCTACGGGCCCCTTAGGTGGAGGAGGGGGCATAGGCAGTGAAGGAGTAGGTGGAGGCGGAGTAGGAGGAGGACATGTGGTGACCAGATCTTTTTTGATGGTGCCCCACCAGAAGGTAAAAAGTTCTTTTACCTCTGCCAGATTGATACCAGAAGACGGGCCTGGCGCCGGTGGCCTGTCGCCGTGGTCGGGTGTCGGGTCCCCGGGGGTCTCCCACTCCTGGGAAGGTTCCAGTGGGAGCCCGGCGTCTCCGGTGTTGCCTGCCTGGTCCTTGGGCTGTGTGGCGTCCTCCTTGGAAGAATCCTTTTGACCGCGTCCGCTGGCAACGGTGGTGCGTCCTCTCGAGTAGCCGGTCGGGTCCCCTGGCCGACGCCCTGGGCAAAACACCTGGCCGGCGACAGGTGTTTAGGTGTCACCAACTCCTGGGAGCGCCAGTGGTGTTTGGCCGACATCAGTTGGGCCGACGTCGGGTCTGACGTCCGTTTGAGGGACGTCAGGTCCTTGGTCGTATGAGGAACTGGATCCGATCCACGCGGAGGCTGGGAAACTGACCTGGCGTCAGTGTCCCGCCAGCGGGAAGATGATTTATGGCGCTCCCCAGACTTCAGCGAGGCCTTAGATGGAATGGAAGAGGCCGACAGCCTGGAAGTCTTCAGGGGCTGTAAAGAAGAGGAGTCACTGGAAGATCTGATCTGAACCGGGGGAGGTTGTGATTGAGCCCTGGAGGGAGAGCGGTCTGACTTCGAGCCGGAGCTTCAAGAGTCCGAGGCCCTCGCAGGAGACCTGGATCTTTCCTTTTCCCGGTGCTTGTGGGTTTTACCCGACGACTCGCCCGGGGAGAAAGGTTCCTTATCCATAATTTTCAGTTTCTCCTCCAAGATAAATGCTTGAAGGGCCTTCTGGCGGCGGATCCTGGTGCGACTGTTGAAGCCCTGGCAGAAGGAGCAGGCCTTGGTATCGTGTTCCGGGCCTAGGCAGCGCACGCAGGCCGAATGTGGATCCTTGAAGGGGATCCGTTTGCCACAGGCACACTTTGTATGGTGACCCTCTACAGAAGTTGTTGGAGAGGACATCAGTTGATCCAAAGTTGAAAGGCAGACGAAAATCGTCGTAGTTCTAATGGTCGTCGCACGCTAGAAAAGGAGACCAAGAGGCCGATACTGGCGGCAGTCGACAGCGGAAAACAACTGGGAATTATGGGGACCGCCTATGTACTATGCCCGACGCTAGGGGCGGACCGACATCAGAGGGCGGTCCCCGCTGAAGACTGCTAGCTAGAAATTTCCGTGGGGGTCCTGGCGCCTGCCGGCTTCAGTCCTAACGTGTAACCTGGTTGTAGGAACTGTATCCCAGTAAGATCTGGGAAATGCCCAGACCAAACTGGAGCGGGGGTTCTGCTGGGGAATTACAACAGGGGCAGAAGGGGGAAATACTGTGCAGGAGGAAGAGGAGGAGCCAGGATTGAGAGATGGAGAGGAATGGAAGCAAACAGGAAGGAAGATGGGTGGCCCTTAGTGCTGGGGGACTCAGTACTAAGAGGAATCAGGTGGGGTAGCAAAGGGGAGAGGCATAGTCGCATTTGGGTGGAGGCCATGCCAGGAATGACAGCAGAAAGAGTGGGACAATCTGTTCTTAAATATGCTAGAAGGGGTAGAGACAAGCCTTATTTGATTATATATCTGGGGACAAACAACCTGGCTGACAAGACGGTAGATATAGTCCAGAGGAGGTTTGAGGAACTTGGACAATCATGTGAGGGGGCAGGAAGATCAGTAACATTTTCAGAGACACTCCCAGTGCCCAAGGCAAGCACAACAAGAACTAAGAATAGAGGAATTTAACGGATGGCTAAGAACCTGAAGTCATGCTGAAGGGTATGGGCTGGTGGGGAGGGACTTGGGAGGACAGTAGTCTCTATGCCAAAGACAGACTACACTTGAGCGAGGAGGGAAAGAAAGTGTTGAAACAGAGGATAGCAGAGTACATAGAGGAAGCTGGGAATTTAAACTAGGAGCAAGGGGTGGCAAGTGGACAAGAGACATGCAGAGACCACAGGACGTGAAGCCACAGGAGCTCACCCCCATAACAGTGACAAAAGACAAAGGGCAAGTACTACTGGTGATGCTAGTAAAGGAGGGCAGGATGGGGGGAGGGGAGGAAGGTGGTTACCCTTAATGCTAGGAGCCTTAGAAGGAAAACTGCAGACCTACAGGTGCTCATGGCAGAGGGAGAGGTGGACACTGCAACCATCACAGAAACATGAGCCACCCAATACAATGACTGGGACCTGTCTGTACCAGGGTGCAGGTTATTTCGTAGGTATAGGGTGACTGGGAAAGAAGGGGGGGTGGCACTATATGTGAAGGAAGGACTGAAGTGTGTAAGGGAGGAAGGGGAGGAGGGTAGCACTGAGTCACTTTGGATGCAATTCCAGGATTCCAAGAATACGACTCTCAGAATGGGAGTGGTGTACAGGCCACCCTCTCAGACAACGGAGTTAGACAGGGAACTAGCAGTACAGATCAGAAGGACCTGCGTGAGGGGTAGTGTAGTGATTGTGGGGGACTTCAACATGCCAGGAGTAGACTGGAGTACCCCAACAATCAGCAATAGAAGAGAGCAGGTACTGCTGGATGCCTTCCAGGGCAGCTTCCCGATGCAAATAGTCAGTGAACCAACTAAGTTAGGGAATACCCTTGACCTTGTGCTGGCAAATGGGGAGTTTGTGAGGGAACTTAAAGTGGAAGAACCACTGTCAGGGAGTGACCACCACTCAGTATGGCTCACATTGGATATGGGCAAGGAAGGAGTGGAATCTGGCACAAGGGTGCTGGATTTCAGGCGGGCCGACTTTGGGAAGATGGGGGAAGTGGTAAAAGGGTACCTGGCCAAAATTCAACCTAGGATGGACACTAACCAGAGGTGGGAGCTCATAAAGCTGGGGTTAGCAGAGGCAACCAGAATCTGCAGCAAAGCCCAGAGCAAGAAGGCTAGGGCTAAGAAACCAAGCTGGGTGAGCAAGGAGGTCATGAAAAGGTAAGGAGGAAAACAGCTGCCTTTAGAGGTACAAGAAAACGGGGGAGGACGGGAGGAGTACCTGAAGGAATCTAAGTAGGTGTACGGGCAGTAAGGGGAGCCAAGGCATCTACAGAGCTCAGGCTGGCACAAGGCATTAAGAAGGGTGAGAAGGACTTCTTTAGGTACATCAGGGAGAAAAGGAACTGCAAGGACCACATAGTAAGGATTAGGAAGGAGGGGGGCTGGGTGGAAGCAGGGGCTATAAGGCAGAAGCACTAAATGATTACTTCTGCTTGGTATTTACTAAGGAGAAGTGGGGGTGATACCCAATGGGGGAGGAACGGCAGAAACGGGGGGGGGAGGGGTGACAGGCAGGGAAATCATGGAGGGCAGAGTTCTGGAGGGTTTGAGGGCACTGAGGGTGAACAAGGCACCAGGCCCAGATGGCATCCACTCCAGGGTACTGAAGGAGCTGGCAAAGGTCCTTGAGGGACCTTTGGCAGACCTATTTAATGCCTCACTACACTCGGGGTGTGTACCTCAGGACTGGAGGATGGCTCATGGTGCCCCTCCACAAGAGTGGCCCCAAGGATGAACCGGGTAACTACAGACCAGTGAGCCTCACATCCATCGTGGGTAAGCTAATGGAGACTAACCTGAAGGAGAGGCTGGTGGCCCTCCTGGAGGCCAAAGGACTACAGAACAGCAGACAGCATAGCTTAATTTGTGGCAGATCCTGCCAAATCAACCTGGTGGAGTTCTATGACTGGGTAACTAAGTAGTTGGACAGGGGCCATGCAGTGGATGTCCTGTATCTGGACTTCAATAAGGCATTGGACTCAGTGCCACATGGGAGGCTGGGAAGTAAGTTAGAAGGCACAGGGGCAGGTGCAAAGCTGGTGAGATGGGTAGGGAACTGGCTTCAGGGAAGGCAACAGAGGGTGGTGGTAGGTGGGGCTCTCTCATCCCCAAGGGTAGTGACGAGCGGTGTTCCACAGGGCTCGGTGTTGGGACCAGTGTTATTTGGAATATTCATTGCAGATATATCACTGGACATCAAGAGCAAGATCAGTCTGTTTGCTGACGACACCAAGATGAGAGCAATGGTGGACAACCTAGAGGGATGGCAGGGGTTGCAGGATGATCTGGAAAAGCTGGAAACTTGGTCAGACACCTGGCAACTGGGGTTTAATGCCAAAAAGTGCAAGGTGCTGCATTTTGGGGTGAAGAACCCATGGAGGAGTTACCAGCTAGGGGGAGTGCAGCTAGC
Source organism: Neoceratodus forsteri (assembly GCA_016271365.2). Classification (NCBI taxonomy): domain Eukaryota; kingdom Metazoa; phylum Chordata; order Ceratodontiformes; family Ceratodontidae; genus Neoceratodus; species Neoceratodus forsteri. The sequence goes on along the minus strand of CM057450.1, from coordinate 1,147,087,493 downwards.
CAAGACAGAGGAGGAAAAGGATCTGGGGGTGCTCATTACAGGGTCAATGAACAACTCTGCACAATGTAGGAAGGCAGCTGCAAAGGCCAACAAAAGGCTGGGTTGCACTGCAAGGGGTATCTCTTCGAGGAGAGGGGAGGTGATTCTGCCACTGTATAGGTCATTAGTTAGACCGCATCTGGAGTACTGCGTGCAGTACTGGCACCCGTAGTTGAAGAGGGACATTAAGTTACTGGAGGGGGTGCAGCACAGGGCGACAAGGATGATCAATGGGCTGGGGGACTTGCCAACGAGAGGAGGCTCAGGGAGCTGAACATGTACTCGCTAGAAGAGGAGAGCCGGGGGGACATGATTGAAAGCTTTAAGTATATGAAAGGAATAAACAAAACAGGTACAGAGGGGCTGTTCAAAGTAAGGGAAGGGAGGGACACCAGGGGCCATGATATGAGACTGGAGGGAGGAAGGTTCAGGAGGGAGATGAGGAGACACTTTTTTACAGAGAGGGTGGTAGCTGGGTGGAATATGTTACCGGCAGAAGTGGTATCCAGTAGAACAGTGGACTGCTTCAAAAGGGGCTGGGACAGGGCAAGGGGGAGGGTCAATGGAGGGGAAGGGTGAGAGGGAAGGGCAGCTGCAAAATAAGGGGTGCTAGCTGCACATTCGAGCAGACTTGATAGACCTCTAGGCCTTTATCTGCTGGCAAATTTCATATGTTCGTATACCACTGCCCCCCTCCCCACCAGCAGTCCAAATATGCAGTCATTATTTTGGCTATCCCCGAGCTCCTGACCATCCAGCTTATCCCAAAGTTGCTGGACCAGTCTTTCAGCCTCTGCTCTCCCCCATTCTGCATCTTCTGTATGCTCCTCCAGCCAGATGACCCATGTATCTTTTTCCTGACTTGCCCCATAAGTTCAGCCATCAAAAATAAGGGAGTGCATTTCAATTTTGGCTCAGTCAAAGCCTAAGAGCCATATGGCCAGCAGCCATCTGGGACATCACCAGGATCATGAGCCCACACTTCAAGGGGCTCCCCTGCAACATATTTCACTTGCCAGTCGTAACAGCAGCTGGAGCTGCTAATTTTACACAGCCAATCCGCAGCCTTAGTGACTGTGCATGGGCTGGACATAAGCCGTTCCTAAGACTCTTTAGACCCCCTGCCCTAGCGGTCCCGTGTGAGCGGTCTCAGCATGAATGGCATAGGAGGAGTGGGAGTCCTCGAGGGTAGTCACCAGAGAGGAAATGCCAGGAGACTCTGCCCTCACTCCCTATTCCAATGGAGGGGCCAAGCGAAGAATCAGAGAGCTTTACTGATGCTGCTTGGCTACAAAAACATTGCCCTAGTCTAATCTGTTGGGCCCAGCAGACACAGGTAACAGCATAGAGGGGGTAGTTTTACTGACGGCTGTTGCTGTTAACTGTTTCTGAATAATTGCAATGGATTATTATTCAGAATGTTGCTTTCAGGGGGTAGTATCACAGACAGCAGCTCTTGTTAATGGATTACAATATTCCCTTGCAAATATTGATAGAAAAGATAATAGTTAGCAAATAAGCGCCAGTTCTGAGGTATAACCAATTTTCTAAGCCCTGTAAATGTACGTGGTGTATTACAATATACTCTGTCCATTGGTTATTGTTAACTGACTTGTTTAACCTTGGCATAGTGCTCTAGTTCTGGAGCACTACTACAAGTTTGAGGTAGAACTGTAAATGTACCAGTGTACTGTGCTGGGACTTTACTGCTTCAGCCACCTGGAATGAGGCTAAATATGGCATATACAGTAAGTGTCTATACTACTGCACCTGCCCATCTAGTTTGAGTACTGCCTTATTCATTCATTCATTCATTCAATCTTGGATTACAATACCTTTGAGCACAAAGTGGCTCATTTACAAAGGTTCCACATCAGCGGGGAAGGGTAAACAAGCATACAAAGGTTGTTGAAAAACAGCATCACAAATAAAAAAAACGCAATCAAGTAATAAAGGCAATATATTGTATCTACAAGTAAAAACTAATTAAATTGGATGGTGGACAATACAATGCAGGGAGAGGGGGTGAATCAAAAAAAGTGGAGGCATCCAGAAAGCCTTGTTAAGCTAGGGTAGATAAAGACAGTAAGAGTGAGGTACTAGCAGATGGGTGGACAGGAGAGGTAGAGGTGAGTGAGGGGTAGCAGATTTAGAGGAAAGGAGGGTGAATGGAAATAGGTGGGGGTGGAGGGTAAGCAAGGGGCTAAAGGTCGATTCACATGTATAGAGAAAAGTGAGAGAGTTTGGGTGGGACAACCCCGCAAAGGTGAAAATGTAGGTACAGCAGTCACAGGAACAGTTAGCCATGAGATGTTGACGGAGCACGTGTTTGAAAGGGCCCAGTTTTGGAATGGTCGAGATGTCTCTGTGGAGTGCACTGAACCAAAGAGGTGCTCTGTAGGCAAATGAGCGCTGTCCTTGAGTTGTACGGCATCTAGGAACCTGGAGAAGTTGGTTGGCTGAGCTATGGGTATGCTGATAGCTGCAGTGAGGGGTTAAGAGGCCTTCAGTGCCAGGGGAGCAGGAGACCAAGAAGTGCTTTTTTTAGCTAGCAGGCAGGCTTGGTATTGTATCCTACCACTTAGCTGAAGCCCGCCTGTTTGAGCATACAGATCACAAGTGTGAGTGAGGCGTGCCGCACCAGTGAGAAGTCTGCACGCCTTATTTAGCACAACAGTAATCCTGCAGAGAGATGTAGGGGGGGCTGCGCCGTAGATTACCAGTCCGTAGTCGACAACAGAAATAACAGAACTATGTATTGCGATTTTGAGGGCTTCGGGTGACAGACAGTGCTTGTGTCTGTGAAGCAATCCGATCTTGATATTGACAGCTCTGGAAACATTATCAATGTGCTGGGTAAAAGATAGTGAGCTGTCCAGGGTGATCCCTAGTTATTTGAAGTGTTGGACTTGTTCAAGGGTGACACCCAGGCAGTTCCTGATGGTTAGGGGTTGGGATTTGTGTTTACTACGGGCACTGCTGAACATCATGACTTTAGTTTTCTTGTAGTTTAGGACCAATTTGTTTGTAGAACCAGTCATCCACTTCCTCAAAGCTACGCTGCAGGTGGTGTTCCAATTGCACGGGGTTGGGGTTACTAGTAAATATGATGGCATCATCCGCATAAAGGAGGATTTGTTGATGGCAGGCTCATGGGAGGCTGTTGGGAAAGATGCTAAAAAGAAGAGGTCTTAAAATAGAACCCTATGGAACTCCAGAGCAGACAAGCTGCCGGTCAGAGGTGACATTGACTATTTTCACTTGCTGGAAGCGGTCTTTCAAGTAACTCTTGAACCAGTGCATTGCGTCAGGGGAAAAGACCAATGGAAGTCAACTGCCGAAGAAGAAGGGGGTGGTGAACGGTATCAATGGCCTTTGTAAGGTCTATGAATGCTGCACCAACTAAGTTACCTTGGTCAAGGGATTGATGAATGTAACCGAACTCCAGGAGCACCGTAGTGGTGCTGTGCCCTTTTCTGAAACCATGTTGTTGCGGGCATTGGATTAAGTATTTTTCAAGGTCAACCAGCTGATCCGCAACTATGCACTCGAGCACTTTAGATAAAGGAGGGAGAATAGATATTGGCCTATAATTTGCATGTAAAGCCCGATCACCCTTTTTATGTACAGGGGTTACTAGGGCTGATTTCCATAGTTAGGGAAATTGTGCCAGTTGTAGCGAGAGGTTAAGAATCTTAGTAAAGGATTCCAGTATTTCACCTAAGGTGAGGGCAACAAGTTTGAGGTCCAGAGAGTCTGCACTTTGTCTAGATTTCCCTAATTTTTATTTTTTTTTTTTAAAGATATTTCTTAGCCGTGCTCGGTTTAACCTTTCTTAAGTAAAAAGGAGGTGGAGCCAGGAGGCTATCATCAGCACAGCGGGCACTAGTTGGGTTGGTGTCTTTGAAGAAATCGGGGGGGAGGACATTGCTCAGGTCGGTGAAGGAGTTGTTAAAAGTATTTGCTATGGTTAGGGGGTCCAGGGTAGGGATTCCACAGATGTTAAGCATGGACGGCTCAACCTTAGGAAGTTTCCCGGTAACATCTTTTATGTTATTGCAGAAGTTCTTACTGTCTCCCCAAGTATTAGCGAGCGCCTCCCTGTAGTATTTGGCTTTTTTGAGGTGGATTTCGTGTGTGCATTTGTTCCTGACCTTTTTACATTCATGCACATCCGCTTGCTTGCCCATGACTCTAGCATGGTGCCAGAGGTGACCTCTGAGTTTTAACATGTTAATGAGATCGGGGGTTATCAATGGATTTATGGTGCCACAGACTTTCATCTTTTTTAATGGAGCACAGATGTCGCAAGCAGCGTTGAAGTGCTTAATGAAGTGTTCCAAGGCAAAATTGATATCATTGGTGGTGTCAAGCAGAGACCAGTTGAGATTGTGCAGGTGCTGTTTTAGGGGCTCAGGGTGTCCATGTTTTAGGACCCTGCTATAGAAAGTCCATGGTGGGGATTTACGAAATTTATTAGTCCAGCAACAGGTAATGGGGGAGTGGTCACTTAGTGTATCCAGGTGCACTGTTACATTAGTGATACAACCAGAGTGATTAGAGAGAACGCAGTCAAGAAGGGTACTTGTCCCCGTTTTGTAGTTAGTCCTTGTTGGGGAGGCAACAAGCTGTGAAAAGTGAAGTGCAGAGATAGCATCCTTGAATGGACCAGTGGGAGAGCCAACTGACATCGAGATCACCCAAAACTATGGTTTCAGAGTTGTGGTTCAGGGTACGAATATAATCCATTAAGCTATGGAAACCTGACGAGTGTTCTTTGCGAAGGACATATACAGATATAACCATAAGTGCCTTATTATATGTACCAAGTAGCACTTTAATGACAAGTGCCTGGGTGGAGTAACCAAGGTTAGCCATAGGTAAGGCATGTCCCATAAGCGTCTCTTTCAGATAGATGGCTCAGCCACCACCCCGCTTAGTAAGCCTGTCCTGCCAGAATATGGTGTATCCAGGAATGATGACTGCTTTATCAGGAATCTTCGGGGAAAGCCAAGTTTCTACAACTGATAGGATATCAGGGTTTTGCTGAGTGATCCATATTAGGAGGCTATCCAACTTGCTTAACAGGCTACAGATATTGATAGTCGCCAACTTGATAGATCCAGGCTTAGCCAGGCCCCTGGGGGAAGCGGTCCCTGCTGGGCCAGGTTTGGGGTGTACAATGCCTGACATAAGCAGCAGCATTAAGGTAATTCTGAGTAGGCAGGCTTTCATTAGCTTGTAATCCATTTTGCTACAGTGTTTGGTGCTGGAGCGCCTCCTTATGTTGCACTGTAGTACAGTGAGGCTAATGGGAAGTGCCTAGAGGGGGTAGGAAACATAGGCCCCATTAGTTACCCAATCCTGTGGATGTGCCAGGAGCATGTGATAGGTCCAACGGCCCTTGGTTAAGGTAAAGAAGTTGCCCATAGTAAAGTAAAGGTTATAATGGATGCTGTTGGTAATTGTAGTTTGAGGATGAAACTGTTTGTTTTTCTTTATTTAGCCATGGTTGAGAAGTACCAGGAGCAGAAGTAACTGGATTGAGGAACACAGCCAGCCCATCCTAAAAGGATTAATCCAGGACTTACGGGGCAACGTGTTTCAGCAGCACGCAAATGCGCTTAGAGAGGGTTGAAAGAGGGCTTAGAATGGAGAGTGCAGCAATTCCCTCGAGTGGCAGCAACATATAACCAGCAAATGGGAAAGTGGCCACTTAATATATTTCAGGCCACACTTTATCATCTACAGTCTATATAATTAAATCACCAGGTAGGCCGGGTGGGGCTACCCATAAGCGATGCGTGAATTATGACTGAAGCCAAGCAGAAGTCTTTCGGTGGCTGCTCCTGGTTGCGGTCTTGATCCGGGCGGCGTGAGAAAAGTCAAGCAGTAGCCGTGACGGTGAGCGTCCGGTCAGGGGCCTCACACTGGGGGGGGCGGTGGGGAGACAACAGAAAGAAAAAATTACTCACCATAGTAATGTTGTTTCTTCTAATGGAGTCTTGCTGTATTCTGACATAATGCAGTTAGCCCCAGCACTTGTACTGCCCCGGAGAGGAAAGAGTTAACTCTTTGCTGAAGCATAGAACGTTGAGCTAGAGCTCAGTTTTCAAACCTCTGTCTGTGGTACTTCCCGGTGTAACCATCAGATTCTTACGAGCAACTAACTAACTGAGAATAAAAATATGGAAATTGTTCAAAATGTAAGCCAGAAGGCAACAATTTGGGCCCAAAAGACTCAAGTTGAGAACCCACGAAGAAAAAGGTAGTGACAACACTAAACATATGTATAACACAAGCAAAGAACCCATAAATAGCTAACCTACCCAAGAGGGAGGGTATAAGGTACACCCCTCAGGTGCAACACTGTACTTGCCAGCCCACTTCCCAAAAACTAGGTTCTGAGAGGGGAGGCGGGGGGAAGTCAGAATACAGTAAGACTCCATTAGAAGAAACAACATTACTATGGTGAGTAATTTTTTCTTCAAACCACATGAAGTATTGCTGTATTCTGACATAATGCAGACTACTAAGCAGTTCCCTATGGAGAAGGGAATGCAGAGCCTACTTTGGGAACAGGTTCTGCAGTACTGCTGTGCCAAACCTAGCATCACTCGTAGCCTGAATATCCAGAGAGTAATGCTTGGTGAATGCATGTACTGTTTTCCAGGTGGCTGCTTTACAGATCTCTAACAAAGGTTCATCTCTGACCGCAGCCAGAGTAGCAGCTGTAGCCCTAGTCGAGTGAGCCCTCAGGCCCGAGGGGGTGCTATACCCAATTTATCATAGCAGAATTGTATGCAAGAGACAACCCACCTGGCAATAGTTCTTTTAGTGACAGGCTTACCTTTCCTCACCTCACCATAGGTGAGAAACAATTGAAGACAGTCATTTCTGTGAGCCTTAGTGTGCTCTATGTAGTAGCCAAGAGCCCTTTTAACATCCAAACTGTGTAACCTTCTTTCCCCTTAAGAAGAATGATCAGTGAAAAACACAGGGAGAGACATGGACTGGTTCAGATGAAAATCTGATACCACTTTGGGCAAGAACCTCCTACTGGTTCTTAGGACCACTTTATCCCTATGGAAGGATATGAAGTCAGGTTCAACTGACAAGGCCTGTAATTCACTAATCCACCTGCCAGAAGTAATAGTTACCAGGAACACAGTTTTCCAGGTCAAGTACTTCAACTCGGCCAAATCCATAGATTCAAAGGGGGGGCTGTATGAGCTGTGCAATGCAGACATTGCAGACATTGAGATCCCAAACACGAGTCAGTTCTCTAAAGGCAGGAACCAAACCTTTGAAACATTTTCTGAAAACGTGATAAGAGGCCAGGGAAGAGCCCTTCCCTGCTGAAAGAATTTCAGAAACTGCTGCTAGATGAACCTTCAGAGTTGCAGGACTAAGGCCTAGGCCATTGAGTTGAACCATTGAGTTGAACCAGATAATCCAAGGCTGAGGAGATGCCTGCAGAATCAGGCACAATGCCTTTCCGAGAACACCAAATACTAAACCTCTTCCATTTGGAGTTATAAGTTTTTCTAGTAGAAGGTTTCCTGGAAACCTTCAAGATATCTAGAACTCCCTGAGAAAGATGCTGGCCTGCATATTCCAACTCTTCAAGAGCCAGGCCTCGAGATTGAAAGACTGGAGATTGGGATACCAGATCCCCCCCTGGGAGGAGAGACAGAAGATTGTATCTCCTGGGAAGAGAAAGGGGACGTGACACTGTCAGGGACAGCAGTAGAGGATGCCAAGGCTGTCTGGCCCAGTCTGGAGCCACTAGTATCACTGTACAGGGTTGAGTTCCGATTTTGATCAGGACTCTGAACAGCAGAGGGAAGAAAGGGAAGGCATAGAGAAACCTGTCCTTCCAATCCAAGACCAGAGCATCCTGGGGCACAGTCCCCAAGAGTGGAGGTCTGCAACAGAACAGAGGAAGTTGGTGATTGTCCAGGGCTGCAAAGAGATTTATCTCTGGAGTGCCCCACCTGGAGAAGATGACCTGCAGGATGAGAGGGTCCAGGGACTATTCATGATGTCCCTGGGATATTCTGCTCAGAGCATCTGCCAGTACATTGTCCTTCCCTTGAAGGTGAACTGCTACTAGGGAAGTCTGAAGAGAATAGGCCAGAGACCACAGTTTCATGGCTTCTGGGCACAAGGCTGTGGACCGAGTGCCTCCTTGTTTGCTGATGTACCACACTGTGGTTGTGTTGTCTGTTCTGACTAGGACTACCTTGCCCTTGACTGAATCTGAGAAGCACTGAAGGGCCAAGAACACTGCCCTGAGTTCCAGGAGGTTGATGTGAAGGAGAGACTCCTGTGGAGACCAGACCCCTTAAGCTGTCAGGGTTCCCAGGTGGGCTCCCCAACCTAGGAGAGAAGCATCCGTAGTTAGAACCACTGAGGGAGCTTGAGGAAGAAATAGGACTCCTTGTCTGAGGTTGTCCAGATCCAGCCACCATTGGAGAACTTGGACCAGTGTCTGAGTCACTTGAATCAGTTTGGTAAGAGAATCCTTTTTCTGAGACCAAAAAGACCTTACATGGAACTGAATGTCCCTCATCTGAAATCTTGCTCCCTGTACCACTGCAGTGGAAGCTGTCATGTGGCCCAGGAGTTGGAGGAACTGTCTTGCTGGATGAGAAACTTGAGGTTGAAAAGATGAAGCAAGATCTACTAGGACCTTCACCCTTGCCAGGGGAAGGAAAGCTTTTTTTTTTTTTTTTTTGCAGTCTGACTTGAGGTGATCAAACCCCAGACAATAAACACAGATGAGGTGTGTGGGGGTCGGCCTAGCGAAGTCTCCCACACTCAGTACAGTGCTGAAACCCAGTGGGACCGGTTTTCTTGGTTTCTAAGACATGGCCAACCTACCAGGTTACCCTATAGCAGCTTTTAAGCCAGGTAATAAAACACAGATTGGTTACAAACCGAGTTACGGGTTTTGAAAAAGAACCAGAAAATCACCAGTTCTTTTTAAATCAATCAGTACCGGAACACCACTCTAATCCCAGAAAACCAAGCTTCTGCAAAGAGTTAACTCTTTCCTCTCCGAGGCAGTTCAAGTGCTGGGGCTAACTGCATTATGTCAGAATACAGCAAGACTTCATGTTGTTTGAAACTGTATATTAATTAAACAGCAGGAATCGATGGGCGTGGGAGACAGAGAGAGACAGGTGGGCAGCAGGGGGTAGTGAGGAACAACAGGGAGCTATATCGGTGGCGGGCTAGAAGGAAAGGTAGAGCAATTAAGACCGAGAAGGGCACTTAGGCAGAACGGGGAAAGAAAGAGTTAAACATTTCACAGTTTCCAAACAGTGTTCAACTCTAAATGAATAATTAGCAGTATTCAACTCTAAAAGATTAAGGAACTGTTTTTACTCTCGCTGCTGAGCAGTAAATGAGCTAACCCTGTGCAATTCACTAAAAATCCTGGCTCAATAACAAGAAAGATTGCAGAGTTGTAATAAATAGTGATTTTGTAATATGCAACGCAATATTGATGTATCTCTGTTCATAGTTATTTTTTGCTTATCACTGATCATTACCTCCCTGTACATTTCACTTGGGCGTACTGCCGTCAGCCTGTTTTCAGTCAGGGGACCCCATAGGCCCACTGGTTATACAATGCCCAGCATCACAGTAAATACCATGCCACATCCCAGTTGGTTGGCTCCCCACCCTGCTAAATTACTGTTTGTTGCAGTAATTCTCCTGGAACTGATACTGCATGAGTCACAGGGGGGAATAACTGGCAATACACTGGCTCTAGTAACTCCCTGTACTTAATACGGTGCCCATGGGAAATGGGTGTCCCTGGACTACCTGCTAACACCCCTGGCCCCCATTTTATGTTAAATTCCTTTCTAGATCATGTTATCCCTGGTTTGACTGGTTTGAGCCTTACCTCTTCCTATGTCACTCATGGCTACAGGGTCTACATTAAATACAACCCACATACTAATAAATCCCTGAGACTAACCCCTGGACTGAAGGACCTAAAAAAAAACCTTTACACATTCTCCTCCTCATGTCTGGTAATATTCGCCCCAACCCAGGCCCATTTAGTAGCGACGGGTTAGGCAAGGATCTCAAAGTGAAGCTAAAGGTTGTCTCCCTTTAACATAGGCAGCCTCCTACCAAAATTTACACAGCTCAAAGCCTGGGTGGCACTTTTTCAACCTGATAAAATTTCTCTTACGAAAACAAGCCTTTCTCCCAATATCCAATACTGCCATCAGTCTGGGTGGCTACAACATGTTTAGGCAGGACTGCCAAGGTAAACGCGGGGGGGGGGGGGCCTAATCTACCTAAAGGCCAATCTTCAAGACCATACACGTAACCATGACAACCTCATGAATAGGAATGCTTGGCAGTTAAAATTCTGCTGGGAAGAGGACTTAAATCACTTGTCATAATGTTAGTCTACTTATCCCTAGGCAAAAAACAATTAGGCCTCAAATTGTTTGCAAGGTACTTCAAACAAGCAAGCCATAACTGGAAAACCATAGTCACTGGAGACTTTTAAACTGGGCAGCCAAATCTAGTGTTGTCCACAAGGATCTGATGACCGGTCTATTCCTCATACAGGTAGTTAAACACTGCACCAGGACCAAATACAAAACTGGAACCAGATGTCTTGTTGACTGGATACTTGCCACCTATCCGGAAAGGTTAACTGAGGTGTCAGTCCTACCAGACTCCATCAGTGACCACTCACAGGTACAATGTGCTTGGACAGCTAAACTCCCTAAGCCCTCCCAAAAAACTAACAGCACGGGCCTTTGTAAAGGCTTAATTGGCAATTTCAAGGTACACCTGGCTCAGATAGATTGGAGCTATCTTGATTCCATTCCCGATATTGACACGGCCCTAGACTTCTTCACAAGTCAAATTAATGCCGCCTGTGACAAAGTTGCCCTCCACAAAAAAATGCAAGGTTTGAGGCACTGCAGCTGCGTGGGTCACTCGTGTACATCTAGGACAAATGCCTGATAGGGATAATCTGTGACAACGAGCAAGAGAATCTGGCTCACCTGGTGACCTGCAAAGGTACAAAGAAGACGAAATAAGTGCTTAACGGGAATAAAACAGGCAAAAGCAGCACTCTGTAAAGAATAACAGGTAAATAACTGGAGTAACGGGGAAAAATTCTGAGACAACATAAAGAAACTCCTGGGTCAAAATGACAAAACACACCCGAAGATGTCACCCTTGCCCCAGATGAGACAGCTAACATATTCAACAATGCCTTCACTGACCTCAGCTCTGTCCTCCCCCCCCCCCCCAGTATGGTGCCATGGTCCACTGATAAACACTACAGTGATCAAACCAGTAGCCCTGTTCAAAACCCTAGCTACCAAAAATTATATTTTAAACCCATCACTATAGAAAGACGCCCTCACATATGTTAAATGAGTCCTGGTAAAACTAGGGTAGGGGTTATGCAAATGAAATGAAGTTGGTGACTTTGTATTTAGAGGAGCTTGCTCTTCCCCTGTCTAAAATACTTAACTTCTCTCTGCAGTACTCCCAGTTCCCAGGAATCTAGAAAACCACACCAGTGCACAAAAGTGGTGACCGTTCCACCGTTGCCAACTACAGGCCTGTATCAATCCTTTCTCCACTGTCCAAGGCCCTCGAAAGAATAATATCGGACCAACTTGTCACCTACCTGAGCAAATATAACATTCTGTGTACACAGCAACATGAATTCAGGAAGCTCCATAGCATCAGTGCTGCCCTTACTGAGTACTCCCACTTCCTGCATGAGGCCCTTGATGGTGGCCATTTGGTGGATGCCATCTACATTGATTTGACAAAATCATTCAACCTATTAACTCATTCTCTATTGCTTGATCAGCTCAGCACATTAGGCCTCTCCCCAGACATGGTAACCTGGTTCTGTAGCTACCTCTCTGACCGCACACAACGGGTAAAGATTCATTGTGCTTTATGGGATGTTAAAAGCATCTCAATGGGGTGCCGACAAGACTCAATACTAGGCCCACTACTTTTTGGCCTATTCATAAACAGTCTCCCAGAGGCTTGCCCTTCTTTGAAGGTGCTTCTCTATGCTGATGATGCCAATGTCTTTACCAATAGTACTTGCCAGGAGATATTTTCCAGTGACCTACAAAATAGCTTTGAGTCTTTGGAGGAATGGTTCAAGCTAAATAAACTAGTCCTAAACTACAAGAAAACCAAGACTATGTTGTACTGTGGTCCACAAGTGAAAACACGGCCCCACCCCTTGCCATCCGTAGTGCTAATGGTACTATACTGGATCAGATGGATTCTTCTAAATATCTAGGAGTCACCCTGGATGACACACTTTCCTTTGCACCCCATGTGGACAACATTGTTAGTCTTGCCAATAGAAAGCTAGGCGTGCTGTTCAGGCAATGTCTGAACCTCACTCCAGAAGCCAGGTGCCTTGTAGTATCCAGCACGATCCTCACGCTTTTAGATTATGGCCTCCCAGTTTATGGTGCAGCCACTGACTGCTCTTAACAGAGTCAGGCTAGTACTTAATAAGGCATGTTGCTTTGCCCTTGGGGCAGACATGCCCACCCACAACTGCTCCTTATATTCCCTAGCCAACTGGCTTCCCCTCCAGGACAGACTAAGGTACCAGACCTGTCTGCTCGAAAAAAAGCTCAGATGGGCCTTACCCCACCTGCTATACAAAACCTCCTCTGCCCAGTTAACCAATACTCCACCAGGAATATGTCTAGGAACATCCTGATAGCACCCTTCCAAAAAACAAACCAGACCATGCTTTCCTTTGCAGTCCAAGCACCTTGATGGATGAATGAGTTTCCGGAATCCCTGGTGGGTCTCCCTAAAATAGCCCTCTTTAAGAGAGAACTGAAGAAGGAACTCACTCTTGGAGCCAAATGTAACTGCTGTAACTAACATATTTGAATATATGTAACCAATATTATTGTATATATTGTTGTCACTGTCTTCTCCTAATAAGTTAATGTCATGTACTCTGAACTAGCTTTCCCTTGATCATCTCTGCCCTTGCACATGAAATGCTGTAACATGGACTTGCCACTACTTGTGTGCACTGATACTTGACAATACTCCTTTGGAATTGCTGACTTTTGTATTTTTTTTGTTAATTTCTCTGTGTACCTTGTGCTTGACGTGGACCTTTGTAGAATAGCACTCCTGCTCAACAATTTATTTGCTATATGAATAAATGAATGAATGAATCAATCAATCAATCCTCAAGTAAGTTCAGCCAAGAAGGTACCCATAAATGATTTTATCTCTGCCAGCTCCTTGCACAGCTGTGAGCCTCCCACATTACTCAATGCTTGCAGTACGTATAATTTTGCCACTGTTGCCTGACCCCAGCAAGGCCAACAATTTTAGCTTTCTCTGTGGTTGCAAAGGACCTAGTGGCTCATCTGCGCTGTACGTGATGCTGCAGTCCAGTCCCTGCTCATCTGCACTGTACGTGATGCTGAAGTCCAGTCCCTGCTCATGTGCGCTGTCCGTGATGCTGAAGTCCAGTCCCTGCTCATGTGCGCTGTCCGTGATGCTGCAGTCCAGTCCCTGCTCATGTGCGCTGTCCGTGATGCTGCAGTCCAGTCCCTGCTCATGTGCACTGTCCGTGATGCTGCAGTCCAGTCCCTGCTCATGTGCACTGTCCGTGATGCTGCAGTCCAGTCCCTGCTCATGTGCACTGTCCGTGATGCTGCAGTCCAGTCCCTGCTCATGTGCGCTGTCCGTGATGCTGCAGTCCAGTCCCTGCTCATGGCGCTGTCCGTGATGCTGCAGTCCAGTCCCTGCTCATGTGCGCTGTCCGTGATGCTGCAGTCCAGTCCCTGCTCATGTGCGCTGTCCGTGATGCTGCAGTCCAGTCCCTGCTCATGTGCGCTGTCCGTGATGCTGCAGTCCAGTCCCTGTTCATCTGCACTGTCCGTGATGCTGCAGTCCAGTCCCTGTTCATCTGCACTGTCCGTGATGCTGCAGTCCAGTCCCTGCTCATGTGCACTGTCCGTGATGCTGCAGTCCAGTTCCTGCTCATGTGCACTGTCCGTGATGCTGCAGTCCAGTCCCTGCTCATGTGCACTGTCCGTGATGCTGCAGTCCAGTCCCTGCTCATGTGCACTGTCCGTGATGCTGCAGTCCAGTCCCTGCTCATCTGCGCTGTCCGTGATGCTGCAGTCCAGTCCCTGTTCATCTGCACTGTACGTGATGCTGCAGTCCAGTCCCTGCTCATGTACACTGTACGTGATGCTGCAGTCCAGGCCCTGCTCATCTGCGCTGTCCGTGATGCTGCAGTCCAGTCCCTGCTCATCTGCGCTGTCCGTGATGCTGCAGTCTAGTCCCTGTTCATCTGCACTGTACGTGATGCTGCAGTCCAGTCCCTGTTCATGTGCACTGTACATGATGCTGCAGTCCAGTCCCTGTTCATGTGCACTGTACGTGATGCTGCAGTCCAGTCCCTGCTCATGTGCACTGTACATGATGCTGCAGTCCAGTCCCTGCTCATCTGCGCTGCACGTGATGCTGCAGTCCAGTCTTTGTGCTTTGGCATTGACTTGGCAGCAGAAGGAAGAATGTCAATGGATTACAGATCTCACTGGTCCTCTGAAGGTTAGGCTGCTCTCAGTTCAGCCACATCACTACAGTACCTATTTACTATTTATTCACTGCAAAAAACTACTTTATACACCAGTTGGTGCCGAATCTTTAATGCCTCAAAAATAGGTAAATGTGACAGGTTAAAACATGTCCTCTGAGCATTGGTGAATCTGTGGCATGGTGTTTCCCAGGTTTTAAACGGTCATATGACACAGCGTTGGTACAGTTTTCATCATCGGGGGGGGGGGGCAACAGACAAGCGTGACATCTGGGATTAGCTCCCAGTGGCAGACTTTTTTTTTGTTAATTATTTAGTGTGTCCAACACCGGTTTTGGGCTCCAGATGTTGAGTGGAAAGTGGGGAAGAGTGCCAGTGGCCACATTTATTTAAAAAACAAAACTATCACCATCACTGGGATTGTACCCCCAAAGTTTGAATGGGGAGGGCCTACAGTAGCACCGAGGTTGGGTTCCCAGTGTCCGCATAAAATAAAAACACTACAGGGAGAGAACACGTTGGATGGGTCCCCAGTTCTGACATTGAGAAATAAGGGGATGGGCGAAACAGCCACCTGAGATTGGCTCCACGACCACACTGAGAAATGGGTTTGTTTGGGCACAAGCTGCTGCCAGGAATGGGGTCCTGGTGGCCCCACTAAGAAATTGAGCTGTTACTTTCTGTTTAACAGACTGTTGTGAAATGCAGCTTTTGACATACACAAGCTTGCAGCAACAGGCAATGCACTGGGACATAAACTGACCTTATCAGACACTGTGCTGATTTTTTCAACTGTGCAAGCACAAACTCCATACTAACTTTATAAACAATTGTGTTTCAAACACCAAAAGCCTGGCTCTAACTAACTGGCAAGCTTTATATTTCAAATTGCAACCATTTTTAGTTACTGATGGGCAAAAAAAAACAAACACTAATTTCCTATTTTTACTGGCGTTTTCTGCAGTTTTGTAACACAAAAAAAACAATAAACAAAATTTCCATAAACTTGGCATGTCCCAAGATCCAAGCCCAGAATGAATGTCTTTCAAATTTCTTACCCCTACATCAAGAGAAGGCTGAGATTTCAGTGGCAGAAAATTAGGGCTTTGTATGAAAGTGCATTCTCAGCCAAACTATAATGGCAAATTTTTATAAACAGGCATTTTCGAAACTTAAGAGACATGCCAACAAAGAAAATCAGTAAAAAACATGAATTTCCTATTTAAGAGCTATTTGTGTAACAGTGAAAAATGTACAAAGTCATTATTTCGCTTTCAAGCACAGCATGTAGCATTTAAGAAGTATCACTACAGTCTGTATCATTTTTCTCAAGGAGAAACAACATTCTGTGCTGTGACCATGGGCCCTATCCAGAAACACTGAAGGCTGTGCATGCAGCCCTTCTATTGCACAGCAGGAAGCATGTGCATTAAAGAACATCACTGAACCAGTAAGTCATTTGTTCCTGCAGAAAGTGGTTTTAAACTTTAGCTTTGAAGCTCTTATTTGTTTTGTTTTTGATCTCTTTTTATAAGAATTTTTTTTTGCGCAGATAATGGCCTTTTGAAAAACTCAGTGACTGCCATGATGTACACTCTGATGGTAAGTGCCATTTTAGAACTACAATGGTGTATTGTAGTTTATACCCCTGTCGGTCCCAGAGTTCTAAAATGGAACATAGGGGGTTGTAATAACAATGTAAGAGCTTATCAATGACATAAACCACATACTGCAGTTTTAAAGTAGACTTCACCGCCTGTGCCTATTTCAGAAACACCCACTGCATTGACTAGAAGGCAAGCAAAAAGCAACCACTTAAAAGTGTGTCATGCACTGGTAGCACCCTTAGAAAACAAGGGAATTTATAAGAAATGTGATTAAAACTTTGAAAATAAACAAGGGGTCAGGATGCTATATTTGGACTTGCTGAAGACACGTGGCTATCACCATTAAAAATCTTCCCTCTGTATTTTTGTGAGGACAGTTCAACTTCCACAGGTTGCAATTTATACTCTAATAAAAAGGTAAAATTAAACTTTTTCATAAATGTCCTACTTTTGTCAGTTGTGGTTAATACCGGTATTGTTTTTGAGTTTTGCAACCAATGTTATGGTTTTCCCACATGCTGTAACAGCAGGAAGGGGCTTGCCTTTACATTACTGACCCAGAGGTACGGACTGAAAATCCATTGCCTCTCATGAGTTTTATATTGTATTTTTGTATTAGTTTTAAAATAATAAAACAGAAGTTTAAAAAAAGTAAATCTTTCCTTTGACCACTTCTGAATTTCAGGTGGTTCCACTTTATTTAAACGTGAACATCAAGAAGCCAGTTCAGGCAAGTTAAATATGTATGTTAGAGTAGGTGCCCAGCTTTCATGTCTGGTGGTTGGGTTTAATGCACAACTCAGTTGAAATCTGAAAAAAGTAACCCCCTCCTGCTTTGAAAATCATGAAGTGAAAGAAGTAAGGAAATGCATTTGAAAGGATTGCCTTGGAGGGGTGGGATGAGTGCACTGGATTCTGTCCGATTACTGAGCTATGTCACGCACTGATAGCATCCTTAAAAAGTACAAACCATAAAAACACCAAATTTTTGTTTTGTAAACTTTATATCATTTTCCATATAGTGAGTAAAGCAAGCAGATACATTGTATATAGAAGTAAGTAAATACAATTTTGTATTATTTTGTCAAGTTGAGGATGTTACACTACACACTTGGTCATGAAACATATCAGAAAGAATCTCTTTCTTACTAAACATTTCATCATCAACTACTTTTCAGGCAGGCTAGGTGGCATACTTCTCTCCCTTCTGGTATAATCCATGGACACCTCATATTCTGGAAAAGTGCACCTTAACTTGGAATGTTACGGGCCGCAAATCCCAAATCTCATAGCCGGTTCCCCTCAACATAGGGAAAAGGAGATGTCCCCTGCCTAATGAGCTAGCATGTGGGAAACCACTGAGCTGCCAGAGCCCTTTCCAGGATCCCAAATGTGGTGGTGTAATTCCTCTCGCCCACTGATTTTGTACTGAATATGTTCTGGTTTCATAGCGTGCAGTGATGAGGGAACCAGCTGGGCTACCCTGAGCGCCTGTTCTGAACCCCAAGTCAGAGCCAGCTTTGATTCGCTACTGCTATACCGTAGAGCAGTAGCGAAACAACACCTATACCCATGTTCTATAAGATGGATTTCCCTCTAGCTTCCTCTAAATGCCTGGGCAGGCTCAGGAGGATACATATTGGATCCAATTCTACCTGGGAGCCAATCACCCTATTTAAAAGCCGAACTAGTTCTTGCTAAAATCCATTCACATTTGGGCATTCCCAGAGAAGGTGGAAAAATGTTCCTTCCTGTTTACACTTGGGACACTGATCTGATCGTTTTGCATTTATTTTATGTGCCAGTGAGGGGGTAAAATAAGTCCGCATCAACATATTATAGTGAATGGCCCTAAATCTATTATTCTTGGAGCATTTCATCCCCCTTTTTAAAATCAAATTCCAGTATCCTGCTGTCAAACACTCAAGGGCCAGATCCTGTTCCCATTTCTTTTTAATTCTCTCAAAGTGGTCCGGTAGTCCTCCCAATAGTGTTCCGTAAATCTTCACTAAGGACTACGGCTTAGACATTTTCCCCATTCGGAGGAGGATCTCCTCCAGTGGAGAGCGCCTCAATACTACCTGATTTTCCAGAGCCCTCCCACCATCTAATAATTTAGAGCTAACTTGTAAATAAACAAAAAAGTGACCGGGAGGTAAATTATACTCTCTTGCCAACACCTGAAATGGTTTAAGCTCCCCTTGGGCAATCAGCTGCGATAACTTTTGTAATCCTGTGTTGTCCCATTGCTCCAGAATTATTCTGGTTGCAGGGAGCAGCCCATTACTCCCCCAAAGTGTAAATTTAATGATTTCCTCTGGAGACAGCGATGAGGGATGATTCAACACAGAGTTGGCTCCCAACCAAGCCCTAACTGTGGATCTGGTACAGCGGCTCCTCAAAAATGTCACCAGTTTATGTCTTTAGGAGACCACAAAGAGGGCGCCATGCAATGGAGCCCCATACATTTCTTCCTCTAGCTTAACCCATGCTCTCTTGTGCTCGGTCTCTACTGTTAAGTCTAACATGAAAGCCAGCTGAGTCACTTGATAATATAAACAGAGGTTTGGTAAACGTAACCACCACCACCACCACCACAACCCCCACACACTCACTGGTTGTCACAGGGCTTCCTGTTTAATCTTTGGCTCTCTCCAAGGCAGTGTTATTATATAACCCTGCAAGGATTTAAAATACTTTTTAGGTAAAAACCCAGAATTTTGATGGCAAAAAAAGGCTATGTTTCATTCAGTCGTCCCACCATACCTAATTCCCATGAACTGGCCCTGGTGGCCATTCATATTCCTCACCCCTTACTCTTTCCAACCCCTATCACCCTCACTGTTGCCTTGTGTCTGTTGTCCCACCACTGCTTGACCCCCCCCCGCCCTACCACTGTTTTGGCAGATACCACTTCCTCTGACAGTCTAGTCCACTTGTCCACAATATGATCTGGGGAAAAAGTGCTTGCGGACATCATTCCTGAATCACCCCCCAGTCAGTTTTACTGAATTCCCCTGCATGTTTATGTTTGTGTTTAAGAGGAACAGTTCTTTGTAGGACACCTTGATTATCCCACACAGGTATTTGTATGTCTCTGTCATGTCCCCTCCCCACCCCCACACACACACACACTCTCTCCAGGGTGTACTTACTAAAGTCCCTCAATCTTTCCTTATATTCCTTCTCCCCCATCACCTGGATCATTTTGGTTTGCCCTTCTCTGGACATGGACTTAGATTAAGAGGAGATATGTACAACACCGAGAGGAGAGGGCGATGGTTTAGCCATAAGGTGGTGGATGTGTAGAACGCTTTGCCTGAACACATGGTCTCAAGTAGTTCTATGGAAACTTTCAAGAAATCATTAGATGAACACATGGGAAATGAACTAACTACAAGGTACCACTGATATGAAGAAGAAGAAAAATCAGCATTTATATAGCACTCATACACAGAGTATCCCAAAGTGCTTTGTAGTGAGTCGTAATTGGTTTCTGCCCTCCTGACTTGATTCTAACCTATGACATCCTCCACCTTTTCACAGTCCTTTCATAGGTACGGACTCCTGAACCTTGTACAATACTCCAGATGTGGGCACACCAGGGGTCTGTACAGAGGAAGGATTTCTACCCTGTTTCTACTGCAGATTCCCCTTCATATACAACCCAGTAGTTGCAGAACAGGCGAGAACCTGTGTTCAGGGCTGCTGCTGCTGAGTTATCATCCTAAAACAGCAAGCAGCGCATACAATACAGGAGTAGTTATAAAGGGTTCTAGGTCAAAACTGCTAAACAGTAATATCACAATCAAATAGAGCGCAATCAAAAGAGCGTGGGGAAAGACAGCGGTGGGGAAAAAAGGCGAGCGAAACAAGCGCTTGTTCCACCAAGCAGCTCTGCACGTCCCACCACACAACACACAAGAGGCTGGTGAATGCAGTAGTGGGGAGCACAATGGAACTCACTGAGGAACTTTGCATTTCTCCCTAATGTATCAGAAGGACACTGTCTCTCTGCTTCTGTCCCTCCGCTGTTCTCAGCTCCGCCCTGGTCTTTGCATTTTTGACCGTCTTGCTGGTCTCCCTAGTTGTCCTTAGATACGACTCTCTGTACGCTTCCCTTTCACTTTCTTTGTATTTTCTAAATGCTTTTCTTTTCCCTGTCACCACTTCCTTCACCTCAGGCATGAACCACAATGGTTCCCAAACCCACTTACCTTTGCTCACCCACCCAATACAACATTCCACCACTTCTGTGACACAACAAGTGTCTTGAATGTTTCCCATTTCCCCTCCACTCCCCTAATTTCCCTCATACTGTCCACCAATAATTCCTGCGTCCCAGTAAAATCCGCTTTACTAAAGTCCCAACACTTTTGTTTGGCTCCTCCATTTGCTGGATTCCAACTGGATGTCCAGCCTCACAGTCCTGTGGTCACTTAACCCAAGTGAGTCCCAGATTGCAATATAGAGGATAGTGGATGGGCAAAGGTGAACAACAACACTGTTGTTCACTTAGAGAGGTTGTCATGACAACCATGTAAACCTCGAGAGCAAAGCTCGAGATGTTTTCGGTTGTCATGAAACCTCGAGAAGTGAAAACAGTGCTGCTGTTTGCTGTTGCCCATCCACTGTCTTTTATAGTGTATGGGCAATAGTAAATTAGTTGGTGATCACTTCTTCCTTGGCTGCGACGTCTGACTTTGTTCCTGCCCTCCGTCCTCTTCCCTAACAATAAGCCCTACTCCGTCCCTGGTCCCCCTTCGTCTTAAGAGAATCTGCGTTTTTTTAAAAAAATAAATAAAAACATCTACAATCTTGGGCAGTATATGCCGTTACTTTTAGCCTGCAAGCACTGACTCACCACTGTGGCCGTTTCCCTGAGGTCCGGAGCACTGATAACTGCGCATGTGCAGAGACGTTCGACGCTGTTGTACCACTGATGTGACGTACTCACGATGGTACAACAACATCATGGCGTCACATCAGTGGTACAACAAGACTAGGGAAAGCTAGATTTTCAGGCAATACAGCGTTCTAACACACACTATGTAGTGACCTGCTCACTGTTGGTGAGTACCAGGTCTGGCAAAGGTCCCTCCACTGTGGGTGCCTGAAACAACTGTGTAAGGAAACTTCCTAGCATGCCTCCACCAGGAGCTGGTTTCCTTGCATCTGCCGCTACTGAGCTCTTCCAGTTCATGTCTGGCATATTAAAATTCCCAACCACCACTTCCTCCCTGAACCACAATACCCTCCTTATAACCTCCCCGATTCCCTGTCCGTCTCCTGTTTTGATTGGTTTATCATTACCAATGGCTACCTGTACCCAAAGTCTCTCTAGACCCTTAGATTAGAATCCTCCAGGTTGTTCAACCCTGTGGCCTCATACCTTCCTTTGTACACAGTTCCACTCCACCCTAGCCTTTCTAATTTATATAAATCCTGGACCAGTCACATCCCAGTCATGGTTCTGTGTAGCCCACATTTCTGTGACAGCCATAAAGGCTAGCTTCCCTTCTGGCACTAGCACCTGCAGCTCTGGAATCTTGTTCTCCAGGCTTCTTGCATTAGTTCACACCACCCTTTGATACTTGCCCCTTCCACTCATACCTCCCCTCTCAAGGTTGCTTTGTCAACACTTACATTTAGTAGGGGGAGGCCAATATGGCCCCCCCAGGTTCTGCTAGTGTTCTGTTACTTACTGAGCTGCCCCCCAACACTTAGTTTAAACTATCTCTGATGTGTTGTGCAAAGTTTCTCCACAGCACCCACTAGCCCCCCTTATTGGGATGCAGATCTTCTCCTTTGAAAAGCATCCATCCCCTCCAGGGCATGAAATTCGTGAAAAGAAGTACATGCCCACTTGGGCATGTAAGAAGAAAATGTACATGTCCAACAAACTATTTACATGCTGTCCCTTAGTTTACATAATTTTAGACACCATCTTCACTGGACCAAGCACTTTCGTTTTCATCACCACCACTACGGCTAGAAGAAGCAGCATGCAGTTACAGTGTTCTGGAGCCATAAGCTTTGGTAGTGGGCCTTCTTTTGCCATTTTTCCACCACAGTGATATGGCACCTTCAGGGTTATAGTCACTAAGCTGGGGTCCATTCAGAGATATAGACATTAGGTCGTGTAGGGTGCCTGGGCGTAATCCAACCCTCCAGTCATTTTTTATTCTTCCCATCAGAGAGAAGCCTCGTTCTGCAGCAGCAGTGTGAACAGGAATCAGGAGAATGATTCTGACAATGGCCAGCACATTTCAAAATTGTTGATCCTGCACATCCGCAAGAATCACTTTCTGCCACAATTTCAGAGACTTACAACTTTCAACAGACAGCAAGTGGAGTACGTGCTTTTTTAAGTCTAGCCACTCCAGCAGTACCAAAGTAACATCAACTCCACGAGATTCTAGGACCACTTTATAGTGATCAACAATTGTTTGAGTTGCTTGATCTCCATATGTTTCAAGTGCCTCTGTGGATGTTGGCCAGGACTGAAAATTTAAAGCTCTTGCAGCTAGTAGCACTTTATTGGTCGTGAAGGACTGAAAGCAAGATTCAATGTGCTGTGATGTTTTCTGAAGAATTTTTTTGATCTCTGAAATTGTGGCTTCTACAATGTCTGAAGGAGAACCTGATCTGTGCCTGCTAGTTTCATTAGTTAAGTCAACACTGTTGTACTGAGTTAAGTTCTCATTTACAGATATAAGTGTTATACGGTGAAGAGTTTCTTGATTCGAGAGACCATTTAGTTTCTGAATTGTGCTTTCTACTCTGCTGTGAACTTTTTCAACAGTGGCATCCTCTTGCTGAAAGCACAGACTAAGAGCAGATAAGTAACCAAAAAACACTTTCAGAAAGTTCATGTATATAACACATTTTAAAGTCTTAAACACTTTAAGTATTCCTAGTGCTTTTTGGCCATGATCCTGCTTGTTTGTCAGTGACACATGTTCGAGGTGAGGCACTAATGCAGCCCAGTTCCTTTCAAGGGCAGAAATGGCCTGTTCTCTGTGTGCAAGCCACCTAGTGCCACCAGTGTTAACTAGTTTGACCACATTAATATTTAAAAGGGATCCCGCTTCCTGTAGGCCTTTCCAACTTTTTGGTGACCTGTGGTAAAACGAGTAAATGTTCAGCAGAAGTTGTTCTAATGACTTGTAAAGGACAGTCTCTGAAAGAATCCTTCAGCAAGCTCTAAACGATGTGCACAGCAGTGTATGTCAATGAGGTGTGGTACTCGGAAATCTTGCTTTATTTGACTAAGGACACCTGAAGTGCTCCCAACATTACAGCAGCACCATCAGATGCCGCACTTATCAGCTTATGTTTCCAACCACCATCCTTTAAACCACCTTCACCCTCTAAAGCATTAATCACAGTATTTAAAATGCTTTCTGAATTAGGGACACTGACTGGTTTCAGTGCAAGAAATCTTGTTACACATAGGCCTTTTTCCAAAATACGTACATAAATGCCCTCCTCCTCAGTCACACTTTTATCTGTGCAGGAATCAACAAGAAAAGAAAAGAAGTCTTTGTTTTGTAGTAGACTAGCAGTAGTGCTTTGAATATCTTGGGCAATATAGTGAATGAAGACACGGCATTGCTGGTCACTGCTGTAACTGTGACTCATAGCATCATCCCCATGATTTCTTCTTTGTAAATCTATCAATCCAGGAAAATCCCTGAAAGGCCTTTCAGTCTTAGCAACGTAATATGCGGTACAGAACAATTTACAAATTTGATCCATTTCTTTTTGTTCCATTAATTGTATGGATTTCTCTATTGGTCTTTCTCCAACTTTTGTTTTATTTGCAATGTATGCCCTCTCAGCATTTTTGTGTGCTACGGACACTTCATGTGCTGAGATAATGTGTACTCTAAAAGTACTGCATCCAGTTCTGAAATTATTTTTGCTTTGGCTTTTATCATAATTCTGACACCATGTACACAACATGGCACATTTATCTGTGTCATACGTAAGCCACTGCCTGCCCTTTTTCCACGATTCCTGAAATTTTCTAACTTTCGGGGGCATTAACTAGGCTTTCAGTACAAGCAGTAGCACTTGAGAAATCTTCAGTGGTCATCACAACAGTTTCACTGTCTGGGCAAGGAGGTGGTGTGGTTATAGCTGTAGTAGTAGTAATAGTAGTAGTAGTAGTAGTGCTAGTACTAGTGCTTGGTGTTGGGGAATCCGAGTCGGCTCCCACAGTCTCTTCAAGACGCTTTCTCTTAAATCCAAATTTAAAAAGACTCATGGTGTCTGCCTGAAC
Source organism: Neoceratodus forsteri (assembly GCA_016271365.2). Taxonomy (NCBI): domain Eukaryota; kingdom Metazoa; phylum Chordata; order Ceratodontiformes; family Ceratodontidae; genus Neoceratodus; species Neoceratodus forsteri. The sequence continues at coordinate 1,147,062,946 of CM057450.1, read as the reverse complement.
TTGTGAATACTGACTTTGAGAATTTTTGTGTTACTCAGTATTAATAAATGCAACAAGGAAAAGTGTGTCTTGTCTTTTTTTTAATAATAAACTTAACAAGAAAATCTGACTGTCTCGTCTGATTATTTTTTATAAAGATTTTAGATAGTCCACAGACAGCGTAGCTTGTAAAAAGCTTAACACAGATTATTTTTTAACAGTACTCAGATTTTAGATGGCGAACAACAGCACAGCTTGTAAAAAGCTTATACTATAGTCAGATTTTTTTATAAAGTATTCCGATTTTAGAGTAGCTTGTAAAAAAACAGATTATAGATTTTTTTTTGCAGAACCTTCTTAAATTTTAGTGAAGCAAGCAACACTCCACAATCCACAGAGTAGATTGGTAGGTCAAAAAGTTACAAGTTGTAGTAGCTCATAGAACTGGCTTTTTAACTAGCTCTGAACTACCTGGGCTAGCAGTAGCTCTTTAATTACTGTTCTGTGATTTAGTTCACACAGAAAGTATAGCAAGCTGTAGCAAGCACCCTTCACAGGAATAAAAAAAAAAGACCTGTTTAAAATTGACTTCAGGCACCTCAGCTACAAGTAGTTTAACTGTTATAAGATCAGAGAGAGCTGTGGCTTGATAGCTTTAGCTTACTTAGCAAGAATTAGTTAAAACAGCTGAATAGCTCTAGACTCTTAGTACAGATTTTTCAAAAGTCCCCACCCCAGACAGTAACTTGACTGAGTCTGTAGACTGTAAATATAATGATGAGACTACTAAACTTTTTTAGTCTTATCTTACTGCTTCAGGGTCAGCCTTCAAACTAAGAGAAAGGCAGTAAAGGCACCCTCACAGACAGTAGCCCTTTCTCAACTTTTTAATGACTTGAACTTCCCAAAATAGAATGCTAATTTCCTCAGCGCAAGTTATAAATAGCTTTTTGATTTGATGGCCAGATGCTTCAGTTAGGTAAGGTTTGGTTAGGCATAGGCAGGGCAAGCATTAGTAATACTAATAATAACAAAAAACCTTTTACTGTATTGAGGAAGGCAGGCAGGCACTCAGATTAAAATATATTGATAAATTCAGACTGTTGCAGCCTGCAAAGTCTGTAATTAATGGTCCCCGACTGACTTCTATATGCTGTAGTCAGCACTTTCTGCTTCTCTTGCTGTAATTTCAGCAAAATATTATGTTATACAACAAGCTAAGGTTGCAGTAGCTACCAGCAAGCTATAATATGTCTATCTTATGCAATTAGACTGGTAAATTCAGCTTGCTTCACTGTCTGCAGTGCAGACTAAGTGCTTCAAGAGGTAATATGTCTCACTGAGATACCCCGGCCCTCTCTCCACATGCCACCCTCACCACTGATTTTTGAGATCCTGATTTCGGCCTTTTTTTCCCCCCACTTTCAAATGCCAAACTTAATGCTCTCCTCCGTGTTGTTTCAAATTTCTGCCCCTCTGGAGAGAGACCTTAACAGTCTCACACTCGCTCGCTCCCCTCCCTCGCTTAAGTACTCTCAGGTTCGAAAAAAAAAAAAAGTAAACACAGCTCTTAAAAGAGCTTTTGGTTCTTTTAGTTTAATTTAGACTGATCGTCGATCCTGATTGCAATGGGGCAGGAAGGCAGCAACTACCATACGATGAGTCACTGTCTGCAGACTAAGTGCTTAACAAACAGTCTCAAAAAGTCGCTCGTTCCCCTTCCCGATTAAGTCCCACACAGTGCACTCAGGTTCATTTAGTTTAATTCAGACTGATCGTCGATCCCGATTGCAATCGCTCCCCTTCCCCGATTAACTCCCATCTCCCGCATAGTGCTCTCTCAGGTTCAAAAAAAAAAAAATTTAACACAGGCAGGCTGGGCAGCTCTTAAAAGAGCTTTTGGTTCTTTTAGTTTAATTTAGACTGATCGTCGATCCCAATTGCAATGGGGCAGGAAGGCAGCAACTACCACATGACGAGTCACTGTCTGCAGACTAAGTGCTTAACAAACAGTCTCAAAAAGTAGCTCGCTCCCCTTCCCCAATTAAGTCCTGCACAGTGCACTCAGGTTCATTTAGTTTAATTCAGACGGATCGTCGATCCCGATTGCAATCGCTCCCCTCCCCCGATTAACTCCAGTCTCCCGTACAGTGCTCTGTCAGGTTCAAAAAAAAAAAAAATTAACACAGGCAGGCTGGGCAGCTCTTAAAAGAGCTTTTGGTTCTTTTAGATTTTTTTTTGTTGTTCAACAAGAAAGTGGAACTGGAACTACTCTAGCAGGCAGCAACAACACTACCACACGAGGAGTCGACCTGTCTCTACACTACTAAGAGACAGAATGGCATTGGCGCGCTTTGGGATCCTCTTCCTTGGAGACTCTCAGCATGTCAGCTGATGCCATGAAGAGCACACATGTGATCGGCTCTTCTTGGCATTAGCGGTTTAGTGTTGTTGCGCCTGCGCTTCTCCAATCTGCTTCTCAGTCCCGATGGCTCCCCCGCCTGGACAGTGAACCCTGAAAAAAATAAATAAATAAATAAAAATGAAGTGAGGCAAAAAAAAAACCAGAGCTCCACACAATTACCTTAGGTGCCCAAGTGGGCATGTACTACACAACAGTAGGTGTCCCGAGGCAATAGTACATGCCCTTGGGCACCTAAGGTATAGGAATTTTGCACCCTGATCCCCTCCATGTCTGGTCATCCCCTCCATGTCAGGCCCCAGACCCCAAGGAAATGAAATCCCTCTTCCCTGTAGTACCCCTTTAACCACACATTGAATTAGAACAAGTGAAACTGCATATGTTCACCACACCGTTGCACCTTTAAATAGACAGAACCTGGAGCCACCACATTAACCACCCACTTAGCGCTTCAACACTCCCCAATAAAACCTAACCCCAAACTTAGTGTGGCAAATGCAAAGCCCCAGTTTTTAGTTGATGATTTTGTGTTGCTGACTGTGCTGCAAATGTGGGCTGGGGCTCATGGAGGATCCTTATCAAATTCCAGCCCTGAGGATGCCGAGTTCCCACTTTGTTGCTTGTTCAGATGTAAAAGACACAGATATTCCTACAAAGAAGAAAGAATCTACTTTGTTGGCTCTGTTCTGATTTGTTGCGGACTCCACAGACGCTAGAGAGAGAGAGAGAGAGAGAGACAGAGAGAGCAATTTATAAGCTGCAACTTGATAATAAACTTGCTTTTGAAGAACTGAGCACATTTGATGCAGACTCCCAAACTGTTTCAGTGACTGCCCATAAAGTGGAGCATGACGCCGAACAGATTACTAAAACTGAGAAAGACTTGAGTGAAGCAAGTAATAGCACTATGTCACTGAAAGCTGCCAGAGAGTTTTTTGTGAAAGAGAAGATATCACTCAGTCAAAAAATGAATCAGCTAGACAACATGCTGAGAGAATGCAATATTCATATACTAGGACTACATTTGAACTTTGGCTTGGATAATATTGTTGTTGCTACCGAGGACCTGCTAAAAGAAAGTGCGAATAAAGACATTCCTGTGGTTAAAGCCTTCCGCAGTCCTCTTTGCCAGGCCCAGAGTGCAAAATCCAAAGAAAGCACAGTTAATGATAGTCACGAAGCTCAACAGGTTGGTCCTACTTGGACTGCTACTTTGGGATCAGTGGCCAATAAGGATTTTATTTTGAACCTTTAAGGGAAAAAAGGTCATTCTTGTATTAGGGATACAAAGTTTCTTGTTTTCCAGATTTTTCTAGGGAGACACAAAGACCTCACAGCCACCTGTTGAATTTTCGTCTTGCACTTATGGAAATGGGGACACAAGCAGTGTTATTTAAGCTGGCAAAGTTAAGAATCTTTTATGATGGTAAAGTCTGTTCTTATACTGATGAGTCTGCAGTGCTAGACTTCATTAAAAATAGGAGTGGCCCACTTGAAGAATCAGAACTAACAGACCAGGATGGTGATGACTCTAATTTCTAGTAGGACTGATTATTTACCGAAAACACCAGCAAGGATGTTACAGAATTAAAGTGTGTATATGAACTCCCACCATTATATTAGTATCACAATTTCCTCATATAGTAGTTGACTTTGCATCAGTAGGGCCTGTCATATATACAGTGTGAATCTCGCCTGGAGTTTATTAATGCCATTAGAACCAGCACTAGATATAATGTTTGGGGTACTTATTTACGTGTTTTCCATCAGCAGGTTATTTTTATTTTTTATCTATGAGGAATTATATGGATTTTCTTAAATGTCCATGCAAGATTACTGCTGGTTTTCCTTTTTAATCTTCTAATCCCACCCCCCAAAAAAAAAAAAAAAAATGTGGAAAGAAGTCTATTGCTCTATACATTGTTTCATGTAAGAGGAGCAATTTTTTTATCATAAATTGCATAAGTTCTGTAAATAATGTGAAAATACATTTTCTTATTAAGAATAACATTTTGCCTTTTTATACTTTATTTTTATTCATTAAGAAAAGATAAGGTTTCATTTAATTACAACGAAAGAAAAAATATTTAGAGATTATTAATATATCCTTATAGTAGATGTAACTATATAAAGCACAAAATAAATATTTTTATATTTTAGGGGGGTTATAAAAAAATAAACATACAATTAGAATTAGTAAAGCTGTAATATTAAACATGTAAATGTTAATTCAATTGTGTTCCAAGCTTAAACTTCCCAGGATAAAATTAAGCACTTTGAAAATAAGCATGATACCTCCTATATAGTTCCACAGCCAAATCAAAATCAATAAACAACTGTAACAGGGAATTTAATTTATTCAGTTGGGAAAAAAAAACAGTCCAATAGCTTATACAAGATGACATTCGGTCACCTCTGCTTCTTCCTCCGCCTCAAAGTCAGAACCAATATCTTCAGGTATTTTCACACTGCTTTCAAAAAAAGCCCTAGCTGCATCTGAATCGTCAAAATGATTAAACTTGCCCTGGAATGGGCTGGTGCAAGTAGAACAGTAGACACCCCAGCATTCTTAAAACTCCGACATTATGGGTAGAAATCGCTTTCATCTGTGCTGAGTCTGTAGACAGAAATCTGGATACAAATGAATTCGATGACCCTCATAAAAACATTGTTTTTTCTGTCTAGCCATCTGGAAAAGTTTGTTTCTTTTGGTCAGAGTATTAAAAGTTAATATAATGTATCTTGCTCCAGTCTGCCGTAGTTCAAAAGTTAACTCCTTAGACTGACGTGGGGGTGGGCGAAACACCAATTCCAAAGAAAGAGAAGGCTCGATTGACAAAACAGCGGATAGTGCCATCTGAACAGTTTAGTTTAAATCTGTATTAGAAACAGTCCCAGGGAAGCCTATAAGCCTCAAGTTTCTCCTTAACATGTTATTCTCCAGGCACTCCAATTGTGACATTTGTGCCAATTTCTCATGTAATGCTGCATTTGTAGCTCCTTCCAAGGTAAGGAATTCTTGCAGAGACACCCTTGATCTCCAACTCATTATTTTTGATGGCTTTTTCTGTGTTCTCCACGCGTGCCTCAACTGCAGCACAACGAGAAGCTATCTCTGTTAGGGAATTTTCAATAAACAAGGATGCCTGCCCGACTTTGGCTTGAAACTTGGTTAGCAAAGCTTGTATCAAAGCAAGAGTGGGTTTCGGTGATGCTTTTGACTTTCCGCTTACTTCCAAGCGGGTCACTATAACATGGGAGGCTCCTGCTCCAGCCATTCCATGAGCGCCAGCAGGCCCAGGAGCTGGGGCTCCTCTACCTGTAACTTCTGGGGGGAAAATGAATCCATATTATATGGCAGAGGGTCCATCCAGTAAGTATATATCAATTCTGAGCAGAATAAATTGCGTTTTAAAGAGTTTTAACGGATACTCCATCTCTCAACAGCAGAGCTCCAAATGAACGCATGTAGCTCAGCTGTAGCTCAACAGCGCCCCCCCCCCACACGCCAAAGAATACAAGTTCTAAGTATAAAAACAAACTCCCAGGCAGGCGGTAAATATGTGAAACACTCCCACAGCAGGCAGAGAATACGTGGCATAAACTCCCTGAGCAAGCAGTTTATATGTGGAACAAACTCAAAGAACATGCAATGAATATGTGGAACACACTCCCAGAACAGGTAGTTTATATGTGGCACAAATTCCCAGAGCAAACAGTGAATACATGGCATGAACTCTCAGAGCAAGCAGTGAATACATGGCACAAACTCCCACAGCAAGCAGTGAATACATGGCATGAACTCCCAGAGCAAGCAGTGAATACATGGCACAAACTCCCAGAGCAGGTCGTGAACATGTGGAACAACTCCAATAGCAGGCAATGAGTATATGGAACAAACTCCCAGAGCAGGTAATGACTATGTGGAACAGACTCCCGGAGAAGGCAGCGAAATATGTGGAAGAGGCTCCCACGGCAGATGGCAAATACACAGAACACACTCCCAGAATGGGCAGTGAATATGTGTGGAACAGATAAGGGGAGTAAATGAGTATTTTACTACCATTTTTCACTAAAATTCTCCCACTTTCTGATTTTTGGAAGTTTTTTCCCACCCTGCAAATCTACAATATGTGGTACACATGTACAAAGCTGACAGCACCATGAGATGCTATCAGTCATGGCACTACACAGGAACCCGTAGGGCTGGGGACAGGAGTTGCTCATTGGCTGGTTAGAAGGACTGTTGCAACCAGACAGTGTTAAACATAAGGTCACAGTACGATTCCACAGCAGTATTAGACAGCCAGTGACTGCAGGCGTCCAGTGGGATTGAGACTTGGTTTAGATGTGGGAGGTACAAGATGGGTCAGGGGATGACAGTACTACCATTTGGATGAAAATACTAGCAGGTGTAAGAAGGTAGCAGTAAATACTTCTGAGTCCTAAACATTATCTGGACCACTGGGAACAGTCTCCCAGAGCAGGTGATGAATTTGTGGAACAGTCTTCCAGAGCAGGCGGTGAATATGTGGAACTGTCTTCCAGAGCAGGCGGTGAATATGTGGAACTGTCTTCCATAGCGTGCGGTGAATATGTGGAACTGTCTCCCAGAGGAGGCTGTGAATGTGTGGAACAGTCTCCAAGAGCAGGAGGTGAATATGTGGAAGTCAGTGCGAGCAGGAAAAGGTGTACTCCAAGATGATGGTGCGACTACTGGCAGCTAGCCAAAACAGACAAGCAAGTTAAATTAAGTTGCACTTGTAGAGCAAAAAAACTGGACAGTAAATGCTAAATGCAAATTTTATTCCAGCTTGGAAGGTGTCTGCTAAGGCCCCAGCGCTTCGCCAGTATAGGTCTTCCTCAGGGGGGGCTCACAAGCTCAATACCACCCTTTTAAAACACATCACGAGTCACATGTACATTCAAAAAAAAAGTAACATGTGATACATACTGTATACAAGGTAGTATAATGACTTGTGTTAACATCAAGGGGCCAAAAAAGGAGATAATCTGTATTAAGCACAAAATGCCACAAAATATCAGAACAGTTACAATACATATATCTTAAATATGCTCCATATCGAGAGACATGAAGAAAGAAAGAAGGGGGCCTGAAATGCACGCTAAACAATATCCACTAAACATAAAAATCCCCATGTGGTGAAGATATGTAACTGTCTCCCAGAGCAGGACATGAATGTGTGGAACAGTCCAGAGCAGGCAGTGAATTTGTGGAACAGTCTCCCAGAGCACGCAGTGAGTATATGGAGCAGTCTCCCAGAACAGGCAGTGACTATGTGGAATGAACTCCCTGAGCAGGTAATGACTATGTGGAACAGACTCCCAGAGGAGGCAGAGAAATATGTGGAGCAGACTCCAAGAGCAGATGGCAAATATGTGGAACACACTCCTAGAACAGGCAGTGAATATGTGAAAGTTTCCAAGAGCAGGCGGTGAATCTGTGGAACTGTCTCCCAGAGCAGGCAGTGAATATGTGGAACAGTCTCCCAAAGTAGACGGTGAATATGTGGAACAGTCTCCCAGAGCAGATGGTGAATTTGTGGAACAGTATCCCAGAGTAGGCGGTGAATATGTGGAACTGCCTCCCAGAGCATGCAGTGAATATGTGGAATTGTCTCCCAGAACAGGCAGTGAATTTGTGGAACAGTCTCTCAGACCAGGCTGTGAATCTGTGGGAACAGTCTCCGAGAGTAGGCAGTGAATTTGTGGAACAGTCTCTCAGAGCAGGTGGTGAATATGTGGAACTGCCTCCCAGAGCACGCGGAAGGGTCCAGGCCCTTGCCCTGACACCAAACGGAAAATCTCTTCCATTTGAAGGCATAGAATTTTCTGGTCGACTCCTTACGGGACGCCTCAACGATGTTGAGGACCTCGTCGGAAAGACCCAAGGCCTGGAACTCTAGCCACTCAGGAACCAGGCCATTAGGTGCAGGGATTGAAGGTCCGGATGGAATACCTTCCCCTGGTTGACTGAGATCAGGTCCGGGCGGGCTGGAAGCCGCCTCGGGGAGCCTGACGCTGAGGCTGAGGAGATCTGGATACCAGAACTGGCGGGGACAGTCTGGGGCTACCAGAATCACCTGCACCTTGTCCCTCCTCGTCTTGGGAAGCACCTTGTGGATCAAGGGAAATGCGGGAATGGCATAGAAGAGGCCCGGGGTCCATGGCCTCGAGAAGGCATCCCCCTGCAGCGAGCCCTGCTGAGGGGGTGGGCATGGAACAGACTTAGCTTCGCATTCTCCCTGGAGGCAAACAGGTCCACCTGAGGCATGCCCCAGTGGGAGAAGAGATCTTGTACTACCTCCAGCAGGAGAGACCACTCATGAGACGCAGCCCCTATCCGGCTAAGGGCATCGGCCAGGGTGTTGGAGGCTCCTGCCACGTGAATGGCTAGGAGATCCGCCTCCAGGCTGCGCACGAGGGACCATATGCAGAGAGCTTCCTTGCATAATGGCATGGAGTGCGTCCCGCCCTGGCGGTTCAGATAGTACATGGTCGTGGTATTGTCAGTCTGGACCTGAACCACTTGACCCCGTAGAAACGGAGCGAAGGCGGTGAGAGCTAGGCGGACCACTCGGAGCTCCAGCAGGTTGATATGGCATCGGGACTCCCGAGGGGACCAGAGGCTGTGCGCTCTGTGCTCCCCCAGATGGGCACCCCAACCCATCAGAGATGCATCAGTCGATAGAGAGACCGTTGGCTCGGGGCAGACGAATGGGATGCCCTCCTGCAGATGTGCCGGAACGATCTACCACTGGAGAGCATTCCACATCTCCTGGGTCACTGTCATGGGCTGGTCCAATGGATCACAGCGTTGTGACCACTGACTGGCCAGTCCCCATTGAAGGGGACGCATGTACCAACGGGCCCAATGGACCACGCTGGTGCAGGCTGCCATGAGGCCCAGGAGATGCAGGAAGTCCCGGGCAGGGCGCGACTGCCCAACCAGAAATGACTGTGCAAAGGAGGAAAGAACCTCAGCCCTGTCTGCCGGGAGCCAAGCTCTGGCTCGAAGAGAGTCGAGCTCTGCCCTGATGAAGAGTATCACCTGCTTCGCACGAAGTTCTGACTTGGCCTCATTGATGAGGAGGCTAATCTGAGAGCAAACCTGGAGGCCCAGATCTCTGGACGCTCTGCCTCCACCTCTGGAGGCTGCAATCAGCCAGTCGTACAGGTAGAGGTACACCCGGACCTCCGGTGCCCATGAGGAATGCTGTCACCACTGCCATGCATTTGGTGAAGACCCTGGGAGCTAGGGAGAGGCCGAAGGGCATGGCCCGGAACTCGTAAAGGGATCCCTCCGCTCTGAAGCGGAGGAATCTTTGATGAGACGGATGAATTGGGATATGGAAGAACGCATCCTGGAGGTCCAGGGAACAGAACCACATGCCTTGTTCCAAGGATGGGATTATCTGAGCCAGAGTGACCATCCTGAAGGTCCGAGACCTTAGGAACCTGTTCAGGTCGTGCAGGTCGAGAATGGGGCACCAGCCCCCCGTCCGTTTTGGGACCAGGAAATACCTGGACACAAACCCTGGGTCTGGAGGAGGATCTGCCACCTTCCTGATCACCTCTTTTTCCAGGAGCAGGGCAATACCGGCTCGGTGGGCCGACAGCGAGGCTGCGGACCCTGTGGCCCCACGAAGGGCGACGGCTCGAAAGGGTGGAGCCTGCTCGAACTCCAGAGGCAGGCCTTTTCCTACCACCTCCAACACCCAGTGGTCCATGGTGATAGCAGACCAGTGGAAAGGAAGTGGCAGAGCCGTCCCCAGGGGAACCGGGGGAGTGACGAGGCTGGAGGCGGCACCCCTCAACCCGTCACTGGGCAGGCTTGGAGGAAGAACCGGCCGAGGGACCTCCTGGGCCTTTACCTCCTTGCTTCCTGTTGGAGGAAGCTGCCGGCTCGGGTTTGGGACACCAAGCGCGAGCCTGCTGGCCCTGTTGCTGGTGCTGTTGGGCCGTCGAGATGCAGGGGCCGAAGAATGAAAGGACTCTGCTCTGGACGGAGGTGACCAAGTCCAAGGTGGCATTGGACTTTTCGATCCGCTGGAGGTGTCCCTCCACTCCGGGGCCGAAAAGGTCAGTCCCCAAGAAGGGGACATCCGCCAACTTGTGCTGGGTATCCGCCGTGAAGGTGGATATCCTCAGCCACGCCCTGCGGTGCATGGCCACCGTGGCCGCTACTGACCTGGCACAGGAATCACCTATGTCCAGAGCAGTCTGGCTGCTGTCAGCCACCGCCTACTCCTGGTCCCGCACTAGCTGGACCATGGTCTGCAGGTCGGTCGGGAGATGAGGGACAATCTCATCCAGGGAGCCCAAGAAGGCATGGGAGAAGTGTGCCATCAGCACGGCCGAGCTGGCCTGTCGGAGGCTGAGGGAGGATGCAGCATACACCTTGTGCCCGGCAAAGTCCAGCTTTTTGGACTCTTTGTCGGGGGGCTTATCCACATCCCGAGCATTACCGGAATGCCGGAAAACGCTGTCGGTGACTAACCACTCGGCAGAGGGGTGCTCTGAAAAACCGGGCAAAGAGCCGGTAGGGACCACATACTTCCTGGCCATCCTGGCCAAGGGCACAGGACAGGAAGCAGGCCGCTGCCAAAAGCTCCAAGGCTGGGCCGACAATGGCCTCAGCCACCGGAAAGACCTCCGTGGGGGAATCCCCTCGGTCCAGTATCTCCGTCAGGGGATACTTGGCCCGTTTGGACACGGGCTCGAGCTGCATCCCGGTGGACTCTGAGATGAGTCGAAGCAGACCCAAGAAGGACGATGGGCTATCGTCCAATGACTGGCCCCAGAGGACTCCAGGTTGACCTGCCTGGGGAACAGGGAGGAATCGTCGTTGGATTCCGAAGAGACTGCGAAGAGCTGCCTCGGCCCTGAGCCACCCTCTACCTGCCGAGGACGGTCGGGAGTGAGGGTGACCGACAACCTGTGGGGCAGGCCGTGACCGACCGAGAATCCTTGATTTGGTGCCCCAGACTTGATTGTGGGCGGAGGTTCCACCACAATCGGTGGAGCAGTTGGTTTCGGCGAGCAACCGCCCTGGAGCGAGCAACTCGACTGGGGCGGCAGTGGTTGCTTGATCGTTCGGGCGACAGCCACTTGATGGCCAGGGTCTGGACCGAGTCGGCTTAGACACGTACAACAGCAACTGCTGCCACATAAGCTCCTCGAGCGCCAACGCATTTACGCCAAGCCTCCCTCATCCGAGGAAGAGGACAAGGAGGACGGTGCCACCGCTTACTTCGGTATCGAGACCAAGACCGCTGATATCGGCGGGAACGGCTTGACCGAGATGAAGTCCGAGACCGAGACCCTCGGGGGACCAGGCGGGTCTGGGAAGGCGGGGACACCCGCTCTTCCCTCAGCTCGAGCACTTTAACCGGGACTGTAGCCACGCATGCGAGGCAGATCTCGGCCCCACCGGAGGAACCCGTGAAGGTGGGTTGTCGGCTTCACCAGTCGACAGCCCGTCTAACAGAGCGAGAAAAATCTCGACTGTGTCGACGGGAGTCTCGGCAGGCTGACCTGACGGGGACACCGTGAAGCCAGCGCCTGAGCCGCAACTTCGACCGAAGTCGACAGTCGGCTGTCCAGGGAAGGGGACCTCTCCCGCTCCCACGAACGCCAACGGTGGGACTTACCCTTCGAATCCTTCTTCTTGGGCCGAGAAGAATGTACCGATGGCCCTGCTCCCTTCGTGGAAAGGGACTGACAAAGCTCCTTGAACGAAGCCATATACGAGGAACTCAGAGACAGCGGGATAAATGCTGCGGCTGAGGAGGAGGAGGAAGATGTGGCCTGGGCCACCTCTTTGTCGAAGGCGATCATCTGCTCGAGCTGCTCAGCCCGAGCCAGCCGCCGCAGAATGCATGTGAGCCTCTTTGATTTTACCAGCGGAAGCGCTCCAGGCGCCCGAGGCTGTCATCGGGCAGCGCGATCATCCAGGACGTTGGCCGAGAAAGAGCAGCACAACTCGCAGGCCAGCGGGTCGTGATCTAGGCCTAGGCAGTAGACGCACATGGAGTGCGGATCTGTCCTGGACATTTTCTGCCCGCAAGGGCACCAAAAGCCGGGAATAGATTTGTCCATCGCAGCCATGAGGGAAGATGAAGACCGAAGTTTAGAAAACTTCAAAACCAATTTCGGACGAACCGAAGAGTTAGGATCCAGTCTAAAATGCAGAGTGCTAAGGAGGGAACTTGAGCTTCCAAGTGGTAAGGCAGATCTGGTGTCATGGGGCGGAGCCGAGAGTTTTACCACCCGGGTGAATGGGAGGAGCCAGCTTGAAGACCTTCCGGCAAGATTTAAAGCGGCAAGGAACCTGCCAATAAGTGTGGATTGAACAACATATCCATGACCATGTCCCTAGAAATATGTGGAACAGACTCTAAGTGCAGATGGCAAATATGTGGAACACACTCCTAGAACAGTCAGTGAATATGTGGGACAGTTTCCTAGAGCAGGTGGTGAATTTGTGGAACTGTCTCCCACAGTAGGCGGTGAATATGTGGAACTGTCTCCCAAAGCAGGCGGTGAATACGTGGAACTGTCTCCCAGAGCAGGCAGTGAATATGTGGAACAGTCTCCCAAAGCAGACGATGAATATGTGGAACAGTCACCCAGAGCAGATGGTGAATATGTGGAGCAGTCTCTCAGAACAGGCAGTGACTATGAGGAATGAACTCCCTGAGCAGGTAATGACTATGTGGAACAGACTTCCGGAGGGGGCAGAAAAATATGTGGAACACACTCCTAGAACAGGCAGTGAATATGTGGGACAGTCTCCCAGAGCAGGCAGTGAATTTGTGAAACGGTTCCCAAGAGTAGGCACTAAATATATGGAACAGTATCCCAAAGCAGGCAGTGAATTTATGGAACAGTCTCCGAAAGCAGGTGATGAATATGTGGAACCGTCTCCCAGAGCAGGTAGTGAATATGTGGAACTGTATTCCAGAGCAGGCAGTGAATATGTGGAACACACACACACACAGTGTATTCTGGACAAAAAGGCACTTCTGGCAAAATAGGTAACATCAAACTGAAACTGAGTTAGACTTAGAAATTCAAGTACCAGGTGTTTTTTGGTTTTTTGTCATTTCCAATTTCTTTTGACTATAAGTATTTACGTTATATGTTCTGCATGTATTTACTATTTTTTTTTTTTTTAATTCAAGTACAGTTTGGTTTCCTTAATCCTGCTTGAGTCTTTTCTTTTGCATGTGAATGCTGAGACAGTATTGGATAATTCCAACAACCGCAAAGGGCTTAAGTGTGTTACCATCTTGCTAAGTTAAGAAATTACCTAGGTCTCAAACTGAGTCAAAAGGGTAGAACTGTGAACCAGGCTGGGTGCCCGCTGGGTGAGGTATTGCGCTACATTTCCCCGAAGAGGGTGCGATATCTGATCCTGTTAACTGGGCGTGCTAGCGAAAAAGGGTTCATATTTTACCTCAGGACTTGAGGCTGGTAGGTGATTCGGACCCAAAACAGACAGGAGGGTTACCCTGTTTGTCCCCTGTTCACACACTGCACTTCGAGGTTTGGCACTGTGGGAGCAGAGGGCCTGACCTGCGGAGTGCATTTGTGACAGCGAGTTGTTCATCGATCCTGTTATGAGGACCCCCAGATCCTTTTCCTCCCGTCACTGCAAGCTGAACTCCCCCAGATGGTATCTCTTTTTTAGTTTTTTTGCCCCAAAATGCAGCACCTTGCACTTTTTCACACTGAACCCCCAACTGCCATGTGTCCAACCAGGTCTCAAGCTTTGTCACATCTCTTGCAACCCCTTCCACCCCACCAGATCATCCTTCAATGCCCCCATTTTGGTATCATCTGCAAACAGACTGATCTTGCTCCTGATACCCAACAAAATGTCCTCAATGAATATCCCAAATAACACCGGTCCCAGCACTGAGCCCTGTGACACTCTGCTAGTCACCATCCTTGGAGATGAGATCTCCCTGTCCACCACCACTCACTGCTGCCTACCACTTAGCCAGTTTCTCACCCATCCCACCATTTTAGCACCCACCCCTGTGCCTTCTAGCTTACCTCCTAACCTCCCATGTGGCACAGAGTCGAGAAAGGAGGAGGTCATCCTGCCCTTGTATAGATCACTGGTGAGGCCACACTTGGAGTACTGTGTGCAGTACTGGTGCCCATACCTCAAAAAGAATGAGAGATTATTGGAGGGGGTGTAGCGCAGGGCTACAAAAATTATCATGGGACTGGGGGAGTTGCCATAACAGGAAAGCTTGAGGGAGCTCAACATGTATTCACTGGAAGACAGAAGGGAAAGAGGGGACATAATAGAAAACTTTAAGTATTGAAAGGCATAAACAAAGTCAGAGAGGGAGGATTGTTCCACTTGAGAAGGGCAGGGCCACTATGGGGCACAGTCTGAAGCTGGAAGGGGAAGGTTCAGGAGGGAGATGAGGAGGCACTACTTTACAGTGAGTGGTGGTGAGATGGAACGCACTGCTGGAGGAGTTAATCGAGCTGAGGACAATAGATAGCTTAAGTGGGGTTGGGATAGAGTCAAGGGCAGGATTAGTACAGACAAGAACACAAAGGGGGGGAATAGACCAGGAAAGGGGAGGAAGGGAGGGTTGGGTGGGGCTGGGGCAGCTGTAGTAATATGAAACTAAGAGCTGCACAATCAGGAAGACTTGATAGACCTGTGGGCCTTTTTCTGCCCGCAATTTCATATGTATGTTCATATGCATGAATGCCTTGCTAAAGTGTAGATATAGGACATTCACTGCATGGCCCCCATCCAGCTGTCTAGTTACCCAGTCATAGTACTCCACCAGGTTGGTTTGACAGGATCCACCAGTGACAAAGCCATGCTGCCTGCTGTCCTACATCCAACAGGCCTCCAGAAGAGCTACCAGCCTCTCCTTCAGGATCATCTCCATCACCTTCCCCACAATGGATGTGAGGCTCACTGGCCTATAGTTCCCCGGTTCATCCTTGGGGCCACTCTTATGGAGGGGTACCATGTGAACCATCCTCCAATCCTCAGGTACACAATCCAATTCCAAAGAGGCACTGAACAGGCCTGCCAAGGGCCCTGCTAGGACCCCTGCCAGTTCCCTCAGTACCCAGGGGTGGATGTCATGTGGCCCTGGTGACTTGTCCACCCTCAGTTCCCTTAAGCCTTCCAGCACCCTACCTTCCATTATAGCCCCATCTGTCGCCCCTCATCCTCTGTTCCTGACCTTCCACCCCCCCTTGGGTATCTCCCCCCCCTTTTTCTTTAGCAAATAACGAGCAGAAGAATACGTGAAACAGTCTCCCAGAGCAGGTGGTGAATATGTGGAACAGTCCCCCAGAACAGGCAGTGAATATGTGGAACAGTCTCCCACAGCAGGCAGTGAATATATGGAACAGACTCCCAGAGCAGGTGCTGAATATGTAGAACAGACTCCCAGAGCAGGTGGTGAATATATAGAACAGACTCCCAGAGCAGGCAGCGAATATGGAACAGTCCCCCAGAACAGGCGGTGAATATGTGGGACAGCCTCCCAGAGCAGATGGTGAATATATAGAACAGACTCCCAGACCAGGCAACGAATATGGAACAGACTCTCAGAGCAGGCGGTGAATATGTGGAAACAAGTAACAGGCAGTACTCAATATGAAAACACAGTTACTACTGAATAAATAAACTCAGACCATCCAGTGCGAAGTGTAGACAGAATCCACGGCACTAACCCCAGAGCTTCGAGTCTTTCCGTGACTCTTTGTCTGTGGAACACAATCCCAAAGCAAGCAGTTACTATATGAAGAACAGACTTCCACAGCAGGTGGTGAATATGTGGAACAGACTCCTAGAGCAGGCAGTGAGTCTGTGGAACAGAATCCCAGAGCAGGTGGTTAATATGTGAAACAGACTCCTAGAGCAGGCAGTGAGTCTGTGGAACAAAATCCCAGAGCAAGCAGTTACTATATGAGGAACAGACTTCCACAGCAGGTGGTGAATATGTGGAACAGACTTCTAGAGCAGGCAGTGAGTCTGTGGAACAGAATCCCAGAGCAGGTGGTTAATATGTGGAACAGACTCCTAGAGCAGGCAGTGAGTCTGTGGAACAGAATCCCAGAGCAGGCAGTGAGTATACCTGTATGTAGAACAGAATTCCAGAGCAGGCAGTAAATACAGGGAATAAAATCCCAGACCTGGAGGTGAATATGTGGAACAGACACCCAGAGCAGGCAGCCAGTATGTAGAACAGACTCCCAGAGCAGATGGTGAATGTGTGAAAAAGAATCCCAGAGTAGGCAGTGAATATATGCGGAACAGACTCCTAGAGCAGACGGAGAATATGTGGAACAGAATCCCAGAGCAGGCAGTGAATACGTGGATCAGACTCCTAAAGCAGGCAGTAGACATATGGAACAGACTCCCAGAGTGGATGGTGAATATGTGGAACAGACTCCCAGAGCAGGCTACAGCAATCGATACAGTAGCTACCTTCAAACTGACTTGAGAGGTACTCTGAAGAAAATGGGATGACTGGTTATTCCCACTGCGCTGCTGAGGGGGTATGCCATTGTACCCATGTTTGTCTTTCCTTCCTAAAATCACATGTTCGTAGTCTGCTGCCACCAGTGGTCCTTTCTTGGAGACATAAGGACTGCTAGTGTAAAAACTGCTTTCCTAGCTGCAGTGTTCCATAGGATTTATGGGAACGAAGGAATGCTAGATGAAAAAAAGAACCAAAAGTCCATCATGTTGGTCTACTCCATCCACAAAGTCGCAATTTCCAATATTATAATACAATTATAGCCACTGTTTAATAGGAAGTGGTACTAGAATATTTTCTTAAAACTTTGCACCAAAATCCTACAGTGTGATTGGTCAATTAACTATCACATCACATTCAAAAGCTATGTACCATTGACCGCTGTCCTCCCAACAACATTCAATAGTACCTGACAACAAGCAATAATTCAAAAACTACTGACTCGTAAATGCATTCATTCAAGACAGCAGTCCATAGCAGAGGTGAGCGTAGAGGAAATACCAACCACTATCTCAGGGTCACAAGGGTTGGGGAGGGCAGGAAGATTCCTCAGTACCAAGAGAAGGTAAGATAATAGACAATCAGGGAAATTTTTTTTTTTTTTTTAATTTGATACATAGAACGTGAGGGCAGTACTAAAGAAAAAAACAAAAACAAAGTACAACAATACGGAGCAGCAGGGGTGGGGGCACTGACAGTAATGAACTTTTGATTCTAAATCTACAGTACATTATAAACAACGGCACGTTTTCTTCAATCAGTGGGGAGGAGGGGCTGGCCCGGTGGCACTGAGGGTTGAGGCACTGGACGCAACACCTCACACCATGCCAGCAACCTGTGTTCGGGAACAGACTCAGGCCACCAGGGGTTGGCAGGGGAAGCAAAGAATTGACTGTTTAGAGGTCTGCTCTCCCTTCCCTAGGGAGAGATCGGGGTCTTGCACCACTGTCTAGCGGCTCCTGAGGGAACTCGGGGGGCAATGCAGAGATGCGGTGACACAGTGTGGGGAGGAGCGTCGGCAGTTGCACATCTGCGCTCCTGTGGGGAAACAACCTACAGAAAAATCCCCAGAGGACCAGGGAGGTGATGAGGGCCCCAGGGATCAGGCCTCACATCCCCACAGCTAGACCACTACTACAATGGCCCCCAGGCACCATCCACAGGATGGACCTCTAATCTCAGAAAGACACCGCCAAGATAGGAGTGGCAGACCCTCCCCCGGGGGATTGATCCGGGGGTGCCATCAGAGGAAGGGTCTCGGTGGGGAGTAGTAGGTCTGGGTCAAGTGGGCACCTCTGAGAGATGCCTTGGTCAAAAGGTGCAAAAAACAGAATTAAAAAAATGGGGAGGGGTGTAACTTAACACCAACAAGGTTTACTAAAACAGATACTTACTGGGTTGCTTTGGTCAGTAGTGTACAACCAGAATCTTCTTGAGAATGTTCTGTTGACTGACAATAGCCATACTGCCCTCAGACGACCTCAACTCTGATCAATATTTGTATATTATAGACTTTGGCACAATGGAGAGGAAAAATGCAAGTGGTGAAAACTTCTAAGAACCCAAGGTTAAGTGATCTACCAGTTCCTGAAATGTACATGCGTGTTTTAATGTACAATAATTACTGGTGACCGCCTTTAATAGCCTGTATTCAGACACGGCCAAAACGCCGTAACAACCCGAGATTGAGTTATTATGGCGTTTTCAAAACCTCCACATTCACATCTCTCAAATACAGCTGAGCTTGAGATAGTCCGAGCAGTAAAACAATTGCTTCAAACCGCAGGGCCCTTCCACTTACCACTGCTACATTCACTGAAGCAGTCTTTATCAGTTTTGTGTCTTCTGCAGCACATCTCCACAGCTCTTTTAAAAACAAAAATTAAAAAAGCCCCAAAAACCCTTACTGTTCCACAACTCTGCTTAAAAAAAAAAAAAAAAAGCAGACTTTCAGTACTTGCACCCGGTCCCCCACAGCAACCGAAAGATCTTAATTGGCGCAGTAACACTTTCTTCACATCGCATTGGGAAAACCACGATCGTTGCAACTACATCAGCATTTTTAAAATACAATATTTGCATAGCAACAAATTAAACGTTTAGTTATCTTTTACTGTTTTACCATTGTTTTACTGACATTGCTAGTGGATTCTGCACGATACCACAATGGACTTCAAACGGATGTGACAACTGGTATTTGAACATTTAAAATCTCATCATACAGCATGTCAAAATTTTGCAAGTTAAACCATTTTCACAAACATTGTTCGTACACATGTAAACTGTTATATGAATATAAAATTTAAAAAAAATATGAACTAAGAAAACAGTACTTTGATGTGGTTCTGCACCAGGGTTCGGACTATTAAAGGGGGTCACCAGTAATTATAAAAAATAAAAGATAGGCAAGTGTGTGCCTATGAATATTTTTTCACACCCTTGGTGTGTGATGACTAGACAAACCTCTCGAGCTTCGCTCTCGAGGTTTATGTAGTCATCACACACCTCAGGTGTGAAAAAAATATTCATAACACACACTTGCTTATCCATTATTCTCTATGTATCAGACTTTTAACCGTTGAAACTGGGTCACAAAATGTAAAAGAGGAGTTTTCAGTCATTCTACCTGGTTTATCATAAAAGTAAGAGGTGTTTTCAGCCCTTTTACCGTGCCTATCATTAGTCATGTTTCAATTTAGTTATTTGAAAATACTGTTTACAATGTATTCTGTTAGGCTTGAAAGATTGTGGTATTTATAATAGGGTCCCACCCAACAGCGTGCAGTTACCCAACCACATTTACACAATTCGGGATTACAGGACATATTATGTAAGATGTAGACACTTTGACATTTCATGTTTCCCAGCTTAATCATGGATGGGCCCAGGGGTTGAAATTAACATAGCCAGCCTGTTCCCTTTGCAAGTAGAAACAGGCTGGGTGCATGTAGTTTTTACTCCCACATGCACCGCAGTGCAGGTAGCTAATTTCTGTTCTGTAAGGCTGCAATTCTCTCAAGCCACCACAAGGGGCGCCGTGCCAGAGAGTGATGAGCTTTTTGGTTTTAGGGGCCGACGCTAAATCGCGTGCACAGCGCATGCCGCCATAAGGACTCATTCAGGAGTGAGCAGGCGCGAGTACTGGCTTGCCTGGACTGTGAGAGAGAAAGATAGAGAGACGAAGACATGCCGAAGGAGGTCAGAGTAGACATTGGGGAAAGCGGGAACATGCGACCAGGCATCGGGAGGAGCTACAATCCCAGAGAGGCAGGATCAAGCTGGCTGAGTTCCTGGGCTGCGGCGGTGACTGGCTGGTAAAGAAGGGATTGAGGGTGGGCACTGGACAGAGAATGTTGCTGCTGACAGTGGCAGTCATGGATGGGTGGGAACCGAGTGCTTGAAGTGCGGGTGGGGGTTTCAAAGCACAGGTCGTGATGGTAATGACATATCTGTAATGCAATCTGAACATTACTGTACCATGTGTGTGCCTCTTTCTGTCACCACATGGTGCATGTATTCGAATAGGCATGTGCACTACGCATCTTGGAGTTAGCTGCTGCAATGATTAGATGCTGGCGCCAAGCTCCGTGTGTTGGATTGCGATCAGTTGTATTGTTGAAATGCTGATACACTATATTCCTATGCAGGATCATCAGACTTTGTTTAAATAAAAATTGAGCAAAGCAAACAGAATGGCAAATAGATCAAGCTGGGTTTTTTCACCTCTGCCCCAAGGAGATTTTGAGCAGGCCTTGCTTCAGTCTCTTTGAAGAAATATAATGGCACCTGTTTAAATGCTGACCAGCAGTTGCTGTGAGAATTAGTCTGTTAATATAAAGGCTGTGTGTATTCTGAAAGCGTTGTCGGTAATGGCGGTTATATAATCTAGCCTACCACAACCTTGATTCCCCACTTGTTTGTTTTGAGGGAAATCTTGTTGAGCATTGTGTTTCTTTTTTTTTTTTGCTGGGGGCAATTTATACTAAAATCTAATGTACTTCATATTACCAGCACAGTCTTACTGTGACCTCTACAGTTGACAGAGCTGACAGTAGTACTTGGCACCAAAGTACCCTGCCTTGCTCCGAGTCTGACCACTGGTTTTCTTTATTTTTGATGGGGGAATTTGTAATTTCTAATTCTTATTAGCACAATCTTAGTGACCTTGCTGGTTGCTCCTACCAGTCTACAATTGAAAGAAAAAGAAACATCCATCAGCACCAACGGTAGTCATGCTTGTATCTGAATGCGAAATTAAGAAAAAAAAAAACTGAGCCTTAAAATCATTATTAAAAATGAATACAACTGTGGCATAAATATCCCAATCCAAAAATAAAAAAGCTAAGGCACTGTGAGATTTGCTGCAGGCAGTGTGTGTACTGTCTACAGCCTGATGCTGCCCTTTTGCTGCTGTGTGTGCCCATTGCACCCTGACCCCGCTATTGTTAGGCAGTTAGTGTGAAAGAAATATATACTTCTGGCCTCTATTCTGTCTGCTGGTCTCTGGGTGGCTCTGACTATGCCGGCATACCTGGTGGAGACTACCTGACCATGACACCTACATATATACTTGTGTGTCAATGTGTGAACAATACTGTCCTGATCTTTGATACTAATAATCAGTGGTGGTAAATTTATGCTGTTGTACTGCTACTGTACTGCCTTACTGCTACACTTGCCAGACAGACCCCTTAACTGTGTGTAAGAAACAGTGGGTGTGGGTGAGCTTTCAGTCAAATAGGGTAAATCTTAATCTCTGCTGAACCTGTACTACCACAGTATGTCAGTCTAATCCCAATGTGTGTGTATTATTGAGCATTCTGAATTTCAGTAAATCTGAACGACAGTAGTACTGCCTACGTGGCCCTGCCCTGGTTCAGACTGAGTCCTGCGGACCTACTGCAGTCTATAACTTGTCCCTCTCTTCTCTATCTGTAGCTTGAGTGTAATTTGTAAAGTTACTATTTTTGAGAGATACAGAGAAATAAATACTACATATATATTACTGCCTACCTGGCCCTGGTCCAGACTAAGAAAGAGCCTTGTGGACTTACTGCAGTGCCATCTATATAATATAACCAGTTCCTCTCCATCTGTAGCTTGAGTGCAAACTGTAAAGTTACCGTTTTTGTGAAAGAGAGAAATAAATAAATACTGCACTGCCTACCTGGCCCTCTTTCAGACTAAGATCTTAGCTGCAGACTTACTGCAGTCTACAGAATTAAATGTAATTGTTGCAGAGTAGTTGAGCCTCTGTGTCTTTGTGTGCTACCTACTAGTAGGCACGCTACACCAAACTAGTCTTGGTTACTAATTTAGCGAGATAACTAAAAAATCCTGCCTGATTCAGCTAAGCCTTGTGTACTTGGTGTAGTCTAAAGAATTTAACCTACAAAGTAATAAAAAAAATACACTGACACGCTTTATGACTGACAGTTTTTATTGACATTTAAAACACAAACGATGTCAAAGGCAAGCTCAGTTCATTAGACATTATGGTTCAAGATAAGAGTAAGGAAAAGGCTATGGAAAGTGATGAAGACACTGAAATATAGAAAAGTATACTACAGTTGTTCCATACGCAACTATTTCAAGATTCAGCATGTTTTTTTTTTCAATTTTTGTCTACCCGTGCAGGTAACCCGGCTCTGGTGCATGTAACTTTTGTTGCCACATGCACCTTGGTGCAGGTACTGCAAAAAGTTAATTTCTATCCCTGTGGATGGCATCGGTTTCGGAAAGGGTTTTGTTACCATACTCTCAATAGCTGTAAAGCTCTGAGCATATTAGATGTCCTCTTTAAAGCATTGCTCGGACTAGACTGGATGAACCAATGGGCTTTTTCTGCTGACATTGTCTGTGGTACTAGGTTTTTTCAGTATCCATGAAAACTTGTAGTAATTCAACTTACATTTCATTGTCTGTATATAGTTCATTCTTTATTACTGAGGCCATTTGTATGAAATTAAGATTTGTTATGTCCTGGACTTCATCTCATCCTCCTACTTCTCCCCTGCTGAATTCATAAGTCCTTCTGCATGCCATCATAATCTGTTGCCATGGCAATGGCTATGATCTCACAAATGCAGGATTCTGACTTCAAAAGGAAGAAAATGTGGGAAGAAGAGATGAAGTCTAAGACACAATTATTTTATTATTTATTACTTTATTTGTAATTTTTGACTAGAAAAATGAACACTAAGCTGTGACAGCTTTTCAGGTGCATCCTGTGGAATTTGTATCGATGGGGGGAATGTTGGCCATGACACTGGGGAAATAACCTACTCTTGCAGTGGTGGGGGGGGGGACCTCTGGACATCTCTGGCAGATGGCCGAAATGGCCAACACAGCTGATGGAGGAGAGTATGCAGCAGGTGTAGGGGAGCTGATCTCCTCCCCTATTACTGTTTCCCAAGAGGTCCCCATGGTCTGTGATGCTATCCCAGAAGAAGAGGAATTTCCGATGCAAGTGCTGAAATGGGGGGTGCTGACATGATGCAGGCTGCGGAGTTTGTGGAGCATTCTGGAACACTTACATACATGTATTACTTACTACAGTTCTGGAAGAAGAAGTTAAATTGTGAACTGCCATGGAGGAACAAAAAAACTACCTGTTACGGCTGGTTGCAGAGGAAGAGGAAAAATTTCCAGGCAGAGAAGAAGCTGGTAGCATCAGCTTTGCTCAGTACCCCTGCAGCTTCACAGTGAGAACAACCTATACCACAGTTGTGAGGAGTCAGCATCAGCTGTTTCTGCTGACATGGTATCATCAAACAAACCACCTGAAAGTTCATCTGACAAGCTATCAGCAATGGTTTCAATGGCGCCTGCAGAGTCAGGAAACAGTGGTGAGCTCCCGAGTGCAAGACAAGGGAACGATGTTGTGTTTCAGGGGCCACAGTGTTCCAGAAAGCAGCATGGAAAATGGTAACCCAGACAGCGGGTGGAGCGGCTCCATTAGCAATGAAAAATCCAGCAGGCGAAGCATCTCAAAAGCGAACCCAAGTGAAAATGGAATATCTGTGAAAGGGAAAGCCCCTTTAAAACTGAGTGCAGGTAAAGGGCAGAAGCATCTCAGGACATGGCATGGGCGTCTCTCTACTAAAACTCAGCCTGTGGATTCAGGACAGCAAGCTTCTGACTGGACTGTGGATGCAGCAAAATGCAAGTTGGGTTGCAGCACCAGATGGGAAGTCCTGGCTTCCAGGGAACATGGAGGAGATAACAGCTGATGACAATACAGCAACACAGACTGTGAATAATGATGCTTAAACAAACCAAAGGATGGCTGTGTAACTGTGGGTGAAGGACAAGTTATGGGTTTGCGGTCTATTGAGAAGAATATTTCTGAGACTGCTATTTCAAATGTTCATTCTGCAACTGTGGAAAGTTCAACTGTTGAACAAGAACTAAATACTACTCTTACAGGAAATATTGTTCAGGATATGACTGCTTTTTCTGATACTCCGAGGCCTAGATACATCTCAGAGGAGCAAACTGAATCTGAGGCATCAGGTTTCTCTGATACAAAACCACCACCACCAGATAATAATCAGCAACAAGAAGAACAAAGAACTTTTAGAATGGCTGATTTGTTTGCAGCGCAGGGAAAGCACAGAAACGCTGTAACGGTGAAATATAGAGGCAGAGCAGAATCCCTTCCAAGCAGAGTATCTGTCATTAGGAACTTATTAATACACTCAAAGGAGATTTTTTTTGCAGCAGAATTGTAAGCTGTTATTATGTCTCTGGGCAAACAATGTATGATAGTTTCAACTCTGAAATCTTTAGAGAGGTTTTGGATTAAGTATAACAAACTAAAGGATTCTGATTTATGGTCCCCTTTTAGTGCAATTCCCTGTCTAAACCAGCAGTTAAGTCCATTACTACTCTAATTCGAAATGAGTGGGCGGGTTTATGTGATATCATCTACTGGTTAAAACAACGTTGTGAGGTTCTGGAGAATCCAACTCCAATTAGGGACGCGGTGGGGGGGTTCAGGTCAAATTATGCCAGATTGACATTGGGGTCTGTCATCTGCCTGGAGGTTATTACTTGGGCAGGGACCAAGGTGGGTGTTTTTAACCAGGGCAGCTTCGAACATACCACAAATGTCTGTCTCAAAATCATTTAAGTGCAGTTTATGATGCAGAATGGTGTAATCTCTGCTTGGAATATGGGCAGGTGAGGAAAAGGGGAATTCTTATAGGAATTGCCCCTCATATAATAGAAAAGGGGCCAGAATCAGGAAGATCTTATTACAACATGTCAGGCACAGGGAACTGCTCAGGCATCAGCTAGAAGGCCTGCTGACCAAAGTAGTGATGTAGCTGGATGACAAACCACTACTGATGCTCAGAATATGGACCCTACCCGACAATCAGCACACCAGGCGGAAACCATCCCTTCTGCTGATTCAGATGAACAGGCATCTTCTTCAAAGCATATTAACAAATTATTACAGGAACAACCTGAGGTTTTAATACAGAAGAATGTTATGGAGGACCCTGCACAGACTCAGTTTGTAATCCTACCCCCACCCCATCCCTGGAAGATTCTGACAGAGTGGCAAAGTCCCATAGTAAACTGACTTATCAGAAACCTGGGAAAGAGAAAGAGAAAAAGGCCCCATCTTCAAGTGTTCATGTGTTAAATAAATGTTAGGATCTGACTAAAGTTAATAAAAATTATGCTAACACAAAAGAAGAGGACGAGTCAGATGTGACTTCATTAACACCCCAAGTCAGAGGTTTGTTCTCTGATAATGAAGAAGCTGTTGTGGTTTCCCACAAGATGCTAACAAAAGCTGCAGAATGATAGGTTCTCAAGCAAGAGCTGAATATTTTCAACCCTAGTAAGTAATTTCAAATGTGTAAGAGTGCCTACTATTTCCTCTGTTGCTCTAAATGTTAATAGTATTAAAACACAGCAATAAAAGGATAACCACCATGTCTTTGGTTAAAACATTTCCAAGGAATACAATATTTTTGTAACACACCCACATTAAGTCCTTATTTGAGCTTACAGCCACAAAGAAATTGTGGACGCATGCACCATCACTCTGGTCTCAAGGGTCAGATAAATGACATGGTGTAGGTACTTTATTTAAGGGTATTGCAATTAAATTATATAAATTAATAGAAATTGAACCAGGGAGAGCTTTATTGTTAGATATAGTAGTAGTAGTAAAATGTTTTATTCATATAAAGATGCATATGAATTAGGATTAACTCAACTGAGTTACAACTCATTTGCAACGAGGTCCACAGCATTTTAAAACTTCATTTTAAAACAACATTGTTCCAAGCCAACAAGAAGAAGAGAGACAAGATGATATCATTCAAAGTAAAATAAAATACAGAAAGAACATAAACAGTGTGCAATGTAGGACTTCTGACGACGTCAACGTCTGGATGACTGCTTAAAATGAAAGCTCTGTAGCAGCCTCCCAAAGAAACTCCCTGAAACTTATCAATATTTTGGAAAAAAAAGTACCTGAATATCTCGGTGAACCTATACCTGGTCAGATGAAGAAGGCTGAAAAAACAAAAAAGATGGATAGGCGAGCAGATGTGAAAGGATGGGACCTGGACCTGGATAACTCAGAGGCCTCTCATGCCTCGAGTTCACAGTAAGGTCATGACAGTGACCAACCAATACCCAGTAGAAACAAAAAGCAAAAGGGAAAAAAGCTGGACATAATTTTAAACAAACAGAGAATTCCAGGTGGATGTCACGGAAAAATTTCAGGGACTAGGAGCACAGATCAATACCCTTGCAAAGAGAGCTGATGAAATGGATGAACAGCTGTCCATGATGGACCACTGAGTAATGCAGTTGGAGGCAGTCATCCAACAACTACAGGCCACACAGAAAAAAATTCAAGAGCAGCAAGAAGACGCAGAAAGTAGATCCAGGAGGAGCAACCTCAGAATTTATGCGGCACAGGAACAATCGGAGGGACAGGCGATCCCTTTTATCACCAGCCTCCTACAACAAGTACTGCCATTAGACCCAGCTAAAGACTTGGAGATTGAGTGGGCTCACAGAGCTCTGGACCCCTGCTGAACTCACCAAAGACCCGACCCTGCTCAATCATGGTAAGATTCCTGAGATATACAGATAAGCAAGCTCTCTTCTTGGCGCAGGCCTGGAAGATGAAGGATGTGCAGTTTAAAGGGGAGTGGATTTTCTTTGAGAACGATTACCCACCACTCAACATGAGGAAGAGGCAGGCCAACATACCACTGCTTCAAATACTCAGAAGGCGGCAGCTCCACTTCCAGACTCCGTATCCGGCCCACCTGGCAGTGTTTTTTCCTGATGGCAAGAAAACGTTCGAATCGGTGGAAGAAGCTGAGAAAGAACTAGTAAAAAGAGGCTTTTTGAAGGACTCCACAGTCGGTTCCCCACTCCAGAGAGAAGATGAACGACAGCGGTGGACCGAAGTAACTCCCAATAAAAGGAGACATGTGGAGGAGGCAAAAAAAATATATAATTGCCAAACTACAGGGTCAAACATCATCTGAAGAAGATCTCACAGAGAAACAGGACACCTGAATAGGACTTACAGCATCCCATGAGAAAATGACTGGCCGGGAGCACTGACTTTGTCCCCCTTTGATACAACCCCCCAGATTCTCACTTTTTTTTTTTTCACCCCTCAACGACCATGCGTGCTGCAGAATTAAACACCACAGAAGGATGAAAACTACAGAGAACAGGAATGTGGAGCCAGGGTGGGAGATGGGCTACTTTTAACAGGACAAGGGGGGGAACCTAAAGGGCACTATGCGGGTCCTCTAACACGTGTTAGATAAATCCTGTAATCAGTTTTAGGGCCTCCCAGAAGCATGCTGAACAGGGATGATGCATGGTAGGGGCCAGTGCGATGCGTTGATAATAGTTAACCTTGGGAATCCCCATGAAGCATACAATGTCCGTGTTGACTGTCCCCTTCCACACTAGATGCGGGTACTCACTCTCCACCCCCACCCTACACAGCGAGCAGGCAAAGAAACCTGTTATAAAACTGTAGGCCTACTGACTCTTAAGTGCTCCCCACAGAAATGAGCCTGATTCGAACCCCATCTGGGTGGTATTGTGCACAAATTGAAGCCTGCCCATGGGAATGTGAATCTATACTCCTAGCCATTAAGACCATACATTCCCAGAACAGTCAGATGACGCTGAGGAGTACAGAAAGCAGGCAGGCAATACAGCAAACAGTAAAGAAATGGCAGACATTCAAAATAACTTTTTTTGTTCAAGTCTTTAATATAAACATCACTTTTATTAAACTGGGAGATGACAAATCAAGAATAGGGCAAATAAAGATAAAATTAGAGGATGTAACTGACAAACTCAAAAAAATTTACATATATAAATCACCAGGGCCAGATGGAGTTCATCCCAGGGTGCTCCAAGAGCTTGCTGAATACTTGGCACCACCACTTATTCATACATGCCAGACTTCGCTTGATAGAGGGGAAGTAGCAATAGGCTGGAGGGAAGCCACAGTTGTGCCCCTGTTGAAGAAAGGTCCAAAATCTAAACCTGAAAACTTTAGACCAGTGAGTCTACGTCGGTGATGGGTAAAATACTGAAGGGCATAATAAAAGAGCACATTATAATACATCTAGAGACAAATTAACTCAACAATCCAACTCAGCATGGATTTACTAACACTAGGTCATGTCAAACCAACATGCTTGCATTTTATGACAAAGCAAGTAAGGCGCTGGATGATGGAAATTCTGCGGACGTGGTCTTTTTGGATTTTTCAAAGGCCTTTGATAAATTGCCACACATAGGGTTATTAGATACACTAAGGTAGATTAATTTAGATGCAAACACAGTCAACTGGATCAAGGCATGTCTGACAGAGAGAAGACAAAGGGTGACAGTGAATGGGGTTCTTGCGGATTGGGCGGAGGTGACTAGCAGGGTGCCCCAGGGCTCTGTGTTGGGATCCTGTCTTTTTAACATCTACATAACCTCACTAAAATTCAAACATCAAAACTTATGGATTACAAAATTTGCAGTTGGGTGCAGGATTGGGGCTATCACAAATAATACAAAAGACAGCGCAATATTACAAGAGGCCCTTGATCATATTCATAGTTGGACAATGAATAATAAATTAGAATTGAATATGGGGAAATGTACAGTCATCCATATGGGTAAAAAGAATAAGAACTTCAACTATAAAATGGGGATTCATATTCTATCTGTGACATCTGAAGAAAGAGACGTAGGAATCACTATTAGCGCTGATTTGCAATTTAGTGCTCATTGTGATAAGATAGACAAAAGGGCAAACCAAGCTCTAAATTGCATCCTGAATCATACAGGGAGCAGAATAAGTGAAGTTATGATGTCACTGTATGGCTCCCTGATGAGACCACAGTTGGAGTACTGCACACAGGTTTGGGCACCTTATAAAAAAGGTGATATCCGCAGAATCGAATGTGTACAAAGAAGAGCTACGAGAGCAGTAAATGGATTAAAAGGGGTCACTTATACAGAGAGATTAAATGAATTTGATCTATACACCCTGCAGTATAGAAGAATTAGAGGTGACGTGCATGCTATACAGAGCCCTAATTGACAATTCACTGTGGAAGGAGCTGGGTTTGACACTCAAAGATTATAAATATGATTCTAGAGGACATCCTTTACAACTAGCAGTAGGAAAATGTAAGCTACTGATTAGGAAAAATTGGTTCAGTCAAAGAGTAGTGACACTGTGGAATGGACTGCCCAATAGAAGTGGTGAGCAGTGAAAACAATGGATATATTCAAAAGGATGTCTGACAAATTTTATAAAAATAAGAATGTACCCATATAGAGTTAAACTGGCAAGCATAAAGGACATAAGTCTAAATAAGCTTTTATACACCTATGAAACCTATGAGAATGTGTGGAGTTACTCAATCGTTGACAACATTAAACAGTGCATGCAGTGAGCCCTAGCAGACCATGCAGCACCACATGGAGTACTAACCAGAATGACCCTATGCATCAAAAGCGGTTCTCCACGTACAGCATAAATATATGGCTCCCTTCTTCAGAACAGAAGACATCTGAAGAAGGAGATTACTGCTAACAGCCTTATGCTAGCACCCTCTTCTCATACATAAATGGTCAAAGATCCTTGTATATCACGGGGGGGGGGCCACTGGAGCAATTATCCTGGAGCTCTCAAAGGACCAACGTAGTCCTTTACCCCTACTGATAACCCAAGCCCACCCATTTCCAGAGGAGGTTCCTTCCTCCCTGACCCCCCAAACACACACACACACACACTTGGTGCGGACATTGCTCCTTAGGAGGCTGAGGTAAACTTGTTTACCCCAGCTACCTCCAGACTTGGTGAGTGGTGATTCCATCTCCCGAGTCACAGGGCCCTTTTGCTTTATAGGGCCCCTACCTTGGAAGACCACGTTAATGGTTCGCTATTATTTGTATATAGTTTATGTTAAATGTTGTTTACTTGTTAGAAAAGGGCATTTTCTCTATTATACCTATTGGCATGGTAAGCTCAATGCTCCTAACAGTAAGATAAGATGGCAAATGATGTGGAATGGTTCTGGGCTCGAGATGCATCTCTTTGTGGCCCCTGAATACCCCTCACCTCCCGGCGAAGGGACAGCGAACAACTGCCAACCAGCTCAGACAGAAACTGAGCCTCATGTGATATTACAAATGAAGTAAGATGGCTACAGCTAAAACAAAAATATACTTAGTAAATGTCAATGGGTTTAACAACCCAGTTAAAAGATCAAAGGTGTTTGCTGTCATCCGCAGAAAGAGAGAGAGCGAGAGAGAGAGAGACACCAGATATCTTGTGTATACAGGAGATGCATCTCTCACCCCAGGAAGCTGCAAAACTGACTAAATTTGGATACTCTAGGGCCTATTCCTCCTCCTCCTCCTCCTATAGTCAGGGCAAACACAAAGGAGTTATACTAATCTCTAAGAGCCTGACTTTACTAGAAGTAAAGGTTGTAAAAGATAAAGAGGGCTGTCTGGTGCTGGTACAAATTTCTCAGCTCGCAACACATACAGTCGAACAGATTATGTCTTTATGCAAAAGGGAGACCTACACAAAGTCAGCTCATGTAAGATAGGTCCTATCTCTTTTTCAGACCATGCGCCAATCATCACAGAGCTGGATTTAGGTCTGATACGTAAAAATACACACCGGAGGCTTGACCTCTTCTATCTTAAAGATCAGGAATTTTCAGACCTACTTAAAGAGCAGATGAAAGAAATTTGCCAATAAATGACTCCCCTGAAACTACCCCCATCATTCTATGAGACACAGTAAAAACGGTATTAAGAGGTCACCTAATCAGCTATGCAGTGCATAAAAACAAGGAGAGAAGAGCCCACAGGGATGATTCATCAGCTACGCTACACTTTTTACAACACCAACATCAGCAAGGTGTACTGGCTAACCCCTCTCTGATCATTAAAGAGAGTCACAAAGTTAATTAAACACCATGTGCACCACATGGTGTGGTGCCTTACCTGAGCGGCACCCAGTCTGGTTATATTCAGCCAAAAATAAATTCCATATTAAAGAGTGGAGGGGATCATAGATTTCTATACGGCTGATCCATTCCACTTCCCGGTGCCGGGAGCTGACTAAAGACCCGCCCCCATGCTCAGGCATGTAATGACGTGTGCCCAGGGAGAGCACAGGAGCATGTTCCATTATAGTCTATGGAGGGCAACTTTTAAAACATTTTCAGATAACGTAGCACTCGTTTTGTCATTAACCATAGCACTGGGTGACTAACAAGGTCCTTATTAACCACCCGGTGCCCATGGTTAATGACAAAACGACTGCTACGATATCTAAAAATGTTTTAAAAGTTGGCCCCCACAGACTATAATGAAGCGTGCCCCCGTGCTCTCCCTGGGCACACATCATTACGTGCCTAAGCACGGGGGCCGGTCTTTAGTCAGCTCCCAACACCAGGCAGTGGAAGGGATCGGCTGTACACAAATTTACAATCCCTTCCACTCTTTAATATGGAATTTTCTTTTGGCTAAATATAGCCAGATGGGGTGCCACTCAGGTAAGGTGCCACACCATGTGGTGCACAGCTTTATCTTGGTGAATCTTTAAGATACAAAAACAACTAGATGATCTGGCTCTGGAGCAAACTAAACAGGGCACTTGGGTATATACACCAGAAATACTATGATGGAGGCCCCAGAGCAGCATGGCTGTTGGCATATAAAGAGAGGGGATACAAATAGAGCACTATGATTACTAAGATTCAGGACCTGGTATTTGGCCAGATACAGGAGGGCACTGCTAAAGCATCTGCAGCATACTACCAAAAATTATACAAGACTGACCCTGCATCACAGACGGAGGCATTAAACTCCTCCTTTGCTCCACTTGGCCTGTCAAAGATAAATACCCAGGTGCAAGAGATGCTCCAGAGCCCCATCACTAAACTATAGATCAGGGAAACCATAACATGCCTCGAGGCAGAAAAATGCCCAGGACCAGATGGCTATGCAGCTGAATTCTATAAGAAATTCACCCCTCAATTAGAACCCCTCTTTCAGAAGGTAGCAGGGGATGTGATGCAGGGGAATGATCCACCACCCTCGTGGAAATACGCTACCATCACAGTCATCCTGAAACCTGGTAAACCAAAAGACAAGTGGGAGTCTTACAGGCCAATTTCAGTACTAAACATACACTACAAAATATCTATGTCTATTTTAGCCAGGAAACTAGATAGAGTCCTCCCTAGCATAATTCACCTGATCAAACTGGGTTCATTAGATCGAGACAAGCAATGCATAGCATTAAACGGTCCCTCTCAATCCT
This sequence comes from Neoceratodus forsteri, assembly GCA_016271365.2. Classification (NCBI taxonomy): domain Eukaryota; kingdom Metazoa; phylum Chordata; order Ceratodontiformes; family Ceratodontidae; genus Neoceratodus; species Neoceratodus forsteri. The sequence goes on along the minus strand of CM057450.1, from coordinate 1,147,030,128 downwards.
GCACCATGCATCTACAGAGAATACGCTGCTCCTGGACCTCAGTCTGGATGTGGAGAAAGCATTTGACAGGGTCTCCTGGTCTTTCCTGGAACACACCCTGTCCCACTTTGGCTTTCCAAATAAGTTTAAGGATTTGGTCTTCTCAATATACAGAGCTCCAATGGCTCAGGTGTGAGCCAACAGACATCTCTCCTCCACCTTCCCCCTCCAGAGAGGAATTAGGCAGGGATGTCCACTGTCCCTTCTCGTCTTTGCCCTGTATATACAGCCCCTGGCCCAAACCATCAGAGTAAAACCCCAAATTCGGAGCCATGTAGACCCAGAGGATACGGAACATCACATCGCACTGTACTATGACATCATGTTATACCTGTCCTCTCTAGATGATGACCTCATGGTAGTGTGGTCTGTTTTACATCAATATGGAACCTTGTCAGGATACAAACTAAATGAGGGGAAGATGGAAGCTTTAACAATCCATTATGCACCAAACTAAGCCACTAAGACAAGGTTTCCCTTTAAGTGGGACCTCCAGCAGATGACATACTTCGGAATTAGACTAACTCCGTCGATCTCGCAACTATATGAAGTAAATTATGGCCCCCTCCAAGCCCAAGTGCAGTAAGAACTTGATAGATGTATAACATTACCTCTAACCTGAGAGAGAGAGAGAGTGTGGCAACCATAAAAATGATGATACTCCTTAAATTTCTCTCTCTGTTCCAAAACTTATCCCTCCCAATCCCTCAACATCACTGGGGACAGTGGAATAGATGTATTTCAAGATTCCTGTGGAATGGGCACAAACCTCGGATTGCCCTAGCCACACTGACAAGACCTAAAATAAAAGGAGGCCTAGCCCTCCCAGATTTGAAATTATATTATGAGGTGGCACAAATACAGACACTAATGTATTTGTTACAGAATTCTCACCAGCAACAATGGGTGCAGTTAGAGTGGCAACAATGCCCAAGACACCCAACAGAACAGACTGTGTTAGATGTTAGACATCATGCAAACATATGTGAAACTACTGCTACGTTTGTATACACTTCCTTGCAACTATGGAGGAGGTGGGTACATAGAGGGGCATTGAAACGCAGACTTCTATGGCTGCTACCATTACATCTACATGCAGATTTTATGCCAGCAGCCTTGGACAATGGATACAAGGCTTAGTTTCATTTAGGGATTAAATACTCTCTGCAACTGCTGTCAAGGCAAGAAATCAAGCCTCACCTGATATCAAGATTATACAGAGCACTCCAGGAAACCCAGAAATTAACCCTACCTAGAGCGCACTGAGCGTGGGAGCAGGAGCTGGGCTGCTCCCTTGAACAGCAAAGCTGGGAGGTGGGCTGTCAAAACATACATGAAGTTGCCTCTTCACTAATGTGGAGAGAATTCAACTGGAAATGTCTCTTTTGCTTTTTCATAACTCCTGCCCAACAAGTCCATAGGGGAACGGCACAAACAGCAGATTGCTGGAGACGATGTGGAGAAAATAAGGCATCCCACTATCATATCATGTGGGGCTATCCCCAGCTGACTCCTTTTTTCCAGGAAACAGAAGGGGAACCAAAAGAAATTTTCGCCCCGCATATTACACTAATGAGGGAGCTGGTGTTATTCCACCTGTACTCTTGTGGTTTTAAAGACAACACCACTAGGTATCTGTTGGGCACATGTACAACAGCCATCAATAAATGTATATCACACATATGGCTCATGGATAAAATCCCCACAACAGAAGAGTGCAGGAACTTGGCGAACTCCATATATAGGTTAGAGATACCAATACATAAACTGAGGGGAACAAGTTGATAGAGAAAGAAATAGATGGAATAAATGGGTTCTAGATGTTATGTCAAAAGACCCACAATTTGTACCTTAGAAAGACTAGTTCAACAGACAGCGAGAGTGAGCAGAGTAAGAGAAGTGTATAAGAATCAATAAGTACACTTTTGGGGGGAGGGAAAAAAATAATGAGAAGGAGCAAAGTAAGATAATTCACAAAGCATAGTAAAATTGTAACAGAAATGCCAATGTAATATACATGTAAACCATAAGTGAAGAGATGTTATGTATATGTTTGTGTGATGTTCCGTTATGTGTTGTAGAAAATCAATAAAATATACATTAAAAAAAAAAAAAAAAAACAATGTTCAATGTAAACTTTTCCCTTGATCTATCCTTACACAAACGTAAGGGTACTCTGGCTTAATTCATTGGATTAGATATCCCAACATTCTAATATAGTATTCCTAATATGTTGCAGGAAGAATATGACAGCACTGTCTTGTATTACTAACTGTGTTTCTACACCAAGACTTAATCCCTTTCCAGGGTTTGCTCCCCTCTATTGCCCTCAAATTTGGGGATATTTTATTCCATCCTAATGGGCCCCTGTAAAAAAAACTGACTGGCGACCAACCTCCAGGTTGCATCTTGGGATTTCCAGTTCCAAAGTATTTTAAGGATCTTAGTGAGTCAGGTTTGGTCCTATGTACCAGCTTAGAAGTAATGTAGCATGGGAGTCTACCAGACAACCCCTTACTCATAAATGCCAATAAGTGCTCCTGTCTACTCTCTTTTAATTCTAACCAGCCCAGCTGGTTATAGGTAATACTTATGGGTGAGGTGGGGGGGGAGGCTTCCAGAATAAATCTGGCGAGTCTGCCATAGCAGACTTCGAATCTTTCTAAATCACTCCTTTTACCACATGCGCAAAAGATATCCCCATAGTCAAATATGGGAATAATCATAGAGTCCACCACCCTTCTTCCGATATCTATACTCATACAGGGCCTTACCCTATAAAGGGCTCCCAGTCTTTTTCCCACATTTTTGATTAAATTATTAATATAGACTCCTCAATGCAGTGAGCCACCTAACCATAGGCCCAGGTATTTATAGGACTGTACCTGATGGAGCGGGGATCCCCCCCAGGGTAACCATACCCATGGCCAGGTTTCCCGTTCCTCAGATATTTGGTGAAATAATATGGACTGTGTCTTCTATGCATTCAGAACCAATCTACTGTTTTTAGGGAAAACCTGTAGATCACTGAATGCCTTCTGAAGCTTATCTTGTATCATGTTTACTGTAGAATCCAAAGTATAAATGATAGTATCGTCTGCATATAAGTGATATGATACTGATGTGTCTGAAAAACTTCATCCATTCACATATATATTAAACAAAAAAGGGCCCAGGATGGAACCCTGGGAGACCCCCAATCCAACAGGAACAAAACCGGAAGCCCAGCTGCCCACAGAAATCATCTGTGTTCTGTCCTTCAAAAATGAAGTCAGTCATCTTAAACCAGACCCCACCACACCAAGTGATGCTACCCTGGACATGAGGACACCGTGGTCCAAGGAATCAAAAGCCTTGGATAGGTCCACAAATATGGCACCAACTGGTGTCCTCCTGTCCAGGGCTGCCTGCACATCCCCTACTACCTTTGCCAAGGCTGAAATAGTGCTATGGCACTTTCTGAATCCTGAATGCATGCTATTAAGGTGGCTCTGGGAGTCTAAGTACACCACTATTTGTGCCGCCACCAGCCTTTCAAATATTTTAGATGTCTGGGACAGAAGTGAAATCGGGCGATAATTGCCCATTTCTGTCTTCTTACCCCCTATAAAAATGGGCACAACCTTTGACTGTTTCCATGCCACTGGGGTATTCTCTCGTACTCAATTACAGATTAAATATGTATGCCAGGGGATGTGCTATTACTGGTGTAGCATATTTTAACAATTTAGGTGGGATACCATCTAGGCCAATGGCCTTAGAAGTATTTAATTTCAATAGTTCTTTTACTACTGTGAGCAACATGGGAAGAAGATGCGCCTAATCAATACCAGTGCGCCACAAACTAAGGCAGCAAGACAGTAGCACTCTTTCAGGAACTACGTCCCTATTCACACAAGCAGAATGGTAATATTTGGTGGTGATTTTAATTGTGGGCTGTTGTTAGGGGACAGAGGGGTTACAACAAGTAAATTATATAGTGATTCTATATTTTTAAGGGACATGGTGAAAACTGCAGGGCTTCTAGATGCATTTTCTATTTTATCACATCTTGCTACTTTTAGGAAGGGACCATTGCTCACTAGGATTGATTTTCTTTGTTTGTGTCTACTGCCCTGAATGAGATGGCAGCTAGGACCACTGCAACAGAATCATATGATCAGCTGGCAGTTATTTGTCATTGTTATGTTGGATAATGCGCCCCCAACTCCATGGGATAAGCCATGGAGAATGAATATATCTTTATGAGAACAACAGGAAGTACAACAGGCGTGGCAGGAGTTATTTAGGGTTCTATTATCTCAGTTTATGATACTATCAGTGAGTGGTCGGAGGATTCTAAGTAGGACTCTGTTTCTCTCTTTTGGAAACTAAGCTATACCGCTAATAATAACAAGTACTGTATTTACATTATTTAAAGCTTAGACCAAAGTTACACAAACTTATCCCACTGTCAAAGTACGGAGAAGGAGAAGTGCTAAACCAAACAGTACACATTAAAGAGGAAATTAAGGTTTTTCAGTATTCCAGAGCAACGTCCCTAGAGATGGAATTCAAATTTGGAACAGAGAGGAAAGCCCAGCAATTTGATAAATATAAACGGTGTCAAGACAGAGTACGACACAGAACTACATCCGGTCTGTATAACCCTGAAGATGGAAATTTGTTTTCCTCTTTAAGTGATATTATGCATGTAGTTTAGCATCAGGAAATATGAGGAAATAGGTGGTAGTGGTAGTGGTGGTGGTGAAGGGACGTCGAAAAATCAGTTTGCAGTACTGGCAGGATTGGGGATGTGTCAGGGGAGTGCTGGGCGGAAGAGCTGATGACAGACCAGGTGAGAAGGGAATGAGAGGGGCCAAGGGGTTGAGGGATATGATATGGGGATAGTTCGAGTACTGGGGTTGTGGGGAGGGGATGAGGAGGTATGAGAAGAAAGGGTAGGGATGCATCAGGGGGAGGAGGCAGGTGGAGCCCAGTGGAGAGGGGAGGTAAAATCAGAGGGGAAAGGGGAGAAGGAGGACAGAGCAGAAACAGGCAACATTACAACAGGAGTGGAAGGGGGAACAACTGCGCTGGAGGAGGATGAGTGGCGATGAAGGGGACAGGATAAAGGAAGGACAAGATGAGTAGAACATGAAAAAGGGGATTGGATCCTAGTGCTGGGAGATTCAATTCTGAAAGGGATCAGATGGGGAAGCAAGGGGGAGAGGCATAGTTGCACATGGGTGGAGGCCAAGCTAAGCATGACAGCAAAAAGGGCGAGTCAATCTGTTCTGAAGTATGCTAGGAGGGTTAAGGAGAAACCTCATATAGTTCTGCATTTGGGAACAAATGACCTGCCGGGAAATACAGTAGATGAAGTCCAGAGGAGGTTTGAGGAGCTGGGGCTGATTTGTGAGAAGGCAGGAAGATCAGTAACTTTTTCAGAGGTGCTTCCAATACCTAGGGTGAGCATGGCAAGGAAGCAGAGGATAGAGGAATTTAACACATGGTTAAGGGAATGGTGTCAGTCCAAAGGGTATGGGCTGGTGGGGAAGGACCTGGGAGGGCAGTGATCTCTATGTTAAGGACAGGCTACATTTAAGTGAGGAGGGAAGGAGGGTATTGAAACAGAAACTGGGGGAATATTTAGCAAACAGTGAGAATTTAAACTAGAAGAGGGGGGTGGTATGTGGGCAGGAGTCAGGCAGGATCCACAGGTAGGGAAGACTAACATGCTTCCCCCCCTCCCATACCTACAGCAAGGGACTTGGGGGGAGGTCAGGAGGAGATGCTAGAAAGGGAGAGCAAGTAGGGAAAGGGAGGACAGAAGTGGTGTGGAGGGTGGTAACCTTGAATGCTAGGAGTCTAGGGAACAAAACAGCAGAGTTATAGGCTCTCATGGCAGATGGGGAGGTGGACATGGTGGCCATCATTGAGACATGGGCCACCAATTACCATGACTGGGACCTGGCAGTCCCAGGGTATAGGATATTTCGGAGGGACAAGGTAAAAGGGAAAGGAGGGGGGTGACGCTGTACGTGAGGGAAGGACTGAAGTGTGTCAAGGAGGAAGGAGAGGAGGGCAGCACGGAGTCATTATGGGTGCAGCTACAGGAATCCAAAAATAGGACCCTCAGAATGGAAGTGGTGTAAAGACCATCCTCTCAAACTGAGGCGTTAGACAGGGAACTAGCGGGACAGATCATAAGAACCTGCGAGAGGGGCAGCACGGTTACTGTGTGGAACCTCAACCTGACGGGAGTGGACTGGGGTACCCCAGCCACCACGAATAGGAGGGAGCAGGTACTTCTGGATGCCTTCCTGGACAGCTTTCTATTGCAGATAGTCAACGAGCCAACCAGGTTAGGGAACACCCTAGACCTCGTGCTGGCGAACAGTGAGTTTGTATGGGAGCTGGGGATGGAGGAACCGCTGGCGGGGAGTGACCACCACTCAGTGTGATTCACGATATAAACATGAGGAAAGGGGGAGTAGGAACAGGCACAAGGGTGTTAGACTTCAGGAGGACCAACTTCGGGAGGATGAGGGAAATAGTACAGCGGTATCTGGCCAGGATCCATCCAAATATGGACATTAATCAGAAGTGGGAGGTCATTAAACTGGGAATTGAGGAGGCAACTGTAACATGTACAAGGGTCCAGAGTAAGAGGGCTAGGGACAAAAAGCCTAGCTGGGTCATCAGGGCAGTCATGGAAAAAGTAAGGAAGAAAAGAGCCGCCTTTAGAAGGTACAAAAGCACAGGGAGAGGGAAGGACAGAGAGGAATACCTGAAGGGGGAGGTGAAAAGGGCAGTCACGTCAGCCAAGGCGTCCAGGGAACTCAAGCTAGCACAGCGCATCAAAGAGGGAGAGAAGGACTTCTTCAGGTACATCAAGGAGAAAAGCACTTGTAAGGACCAAATAGTAAGGATAAAGAGGGATGGGGGGTGGGTGGAAACAGGGGCAGAACTGGCAGAAGCATTAAATGAGTACTTCTGCTCAGTATTTACTAAAGCGAAATGAAGAACTATACCCAAGGGGGGGTTGGGGGCACAGGGGAGAGGTGACAGATAGGAAAATCCCAGTGGGCAGAGTACTGGAGGGCTTGAGGGCACTGAGGGTGGACAAGGCGCCTGGGCCAGATGACATACACCCCAAGGTGCTGAAGGAGTGTCCTGGCAGAACCCTTGGCAGACTTGTTCAATGCCTCCCTGGACTTGGGGAGTGTACCTCAAGACTGGAGGATGGTGAACGTGGTACCCCTTCACAACAGCGGCCCCAAGGATGAGCCAGGGAACTACAGACCAGTAAGCCTCACATCCATTGTGGGAAAGCTGATGGAGACAATCCTGAAGGGGAGTCTGGTTTCCCTCCTAGATGCTCATGGCCTGCAGGACAGCAGACAGCATGGGTTTGACTCAGGCAGATCCTGTCAGACCAACCTGGTGGAGTACTATGACTGGGTAACCAGGTAATTAGACAGGGGCCATGCAGTGGATGTCCTGTACCTGGACTTCAGTAAGGCATTTGATTCGGCGCCACATGGGAGGCTAGAAAGTAAGCTGGAAGGCACAGGGGCAGGGGCGAAGATGGTGGGATGGGTAGTGAATTGGCTGCAAAGGGGACAGTAGAGGGTGGTGGTGGAAGAGGAACTCTCATCTCCCAGGGCGGTAACAAGTGGGGGTGCCACAGGGCTCTGTACTGGGGCCGGTGTTGTTTGGGATCTTCATAGCAGACATCTCAGTAGGTATCAAGAGCAAGATCAGTCTGATTGCAGATGACACCAAGATGGGAGCAGTAGTGGATGATGCAGAAGGGTGGCAGGGGTTGCAAGATGATCTGGCAAAATTAGAGGCCTGTTCAGACACTTGGCAGCTGGGGGTCAATGACAAGAAATGCAAGGTGCTACATTTCGGTGCAAAAAATCCCAAGGAAGAGCTACCAGCTAAGGGGATTCAACTAGCCAAGACGGAAGAGGAGAAGGATCTGGGGGTGATCATAATGGGAGTAATGAACAACTCAGCACAGTGTAGAAAGGCAGTTGCAAAGGCCAACAGGATGCTGGGCTATACTGCCAGAGGCATATCCTCCAGGAGGGGGAGGTGATCCTGTCGCTATACAGGTCACTGGTTAGACCACACCTGGAGTGCTGCATGCAGTTCTGGCGACTATACCAGAAGAAGGACATTAAGTTACTGAAGGGGGTGCAGCGCAGGGCAACAAAAATAATCCAGGGGCTAGGGGACTTACCCTACAAGAGCAGGCTAAGGGAGTTGAACATGTACTCCCTGGCGGAGAGAAGGAAAAGGGGGGACATGACTGAAACCTTCAAGTACATGAAGGGAATAAATAAGACAGGCATGGAGGGGCTTTTCAAATTAAGGAGGGGGAGGGACACTCGAGGACACGATCTGAGACTGGAAGGGGGCAGGTTCAGGATGGAAATGAGGGGACACTTTTTTACAGAGGCGCTGGCGTCTGGGTCGAACGCAGTGCCAGAGGAAGTGGTATCCTGTAGAACAGTGGTCTACTTCAAGAGGGGATGGGACAGGGGAAGGTCACTGGAGGGGGGGAGGGGCAGCTGCAGTATAAGGGCTGCTAGCTGCACAATGAAGCAGACTCAACTGACCGTAAGGCCTTTATCTGCTGGCAATTTAGTATGTTCGTATGTTCGCATCATACAGAAAGCTGTTTTGATCAGGAAGAAAAAATTACTCACTATAGTAATGTTGTTTCTTCTAATGGAGTCTTGCTGTATTCAGACATAATGCAGTTAGCCCCAGCACTTGAGCTGCCCCGGAGAGGAAAGAGTTAACTCTATGCAGAAGCATAGAACGCTGAGCTCGAGCTCGGTTTTCAAACCTCTGTCTTTGGTACTTCCCAGTGTAACCGTCAGATTCTTACGAGCACACTAACTAACATACTATAGTATGGAAATTGTTCAACATGTAGCCAAAGGGCAAAAGATTCTTTTTGGGCCCAAAAGACTCAAGTCGAGAACCCAAGAAGGAAAGGTAGTGACGATATTTAAGTATAAAACACCAGAAAAAATAACAACAACATCCACCCCACCCAAGAGGGAGGGTACAAGGTACACCCCTGAGGTGCAACACTGTACCTACCAGCCCGCTTCCCAAAAAACAGGTTCTGAGAGGGGAGGCGGGGGGGGGTCTGAATACAGCAAGACTCCATTAGAAGAAACAACATTACTATGGTGAGTAATTTTTTCTTCAAACAACATGAAGTCTTGCTGTATTCAGACAGAATGCAGACTATCAAGCAGTTCCCTATGGAGGAGAGAATGCAGAACCTACTTTGGGAAGAGGCTCTGCAGTACTGCTGTGCCAAACCTACCATCATTCCTAGCCTGGATGTCCAGGGAGTAATGTTTGGTAAAAGTATGTACTGTTTTCCAGGTGGCTGCTTTACAGATCTCTAACAAAGGTATATCTCTGGCCGCAGCTAGAGAAGCAGCTGTACCCCTAGTCGAATGAGCCCTCAGGCCTGAAGGGGGCGTTCTACCCAACTTGTCATAACAGAATTGACAAGAAACAATCCACCTGGCAATAGTTCTTTAGTGGCAGGCTTACCTTCCCCACTTCACCATAGTGAGAAACAACTGAAGACAATCATTTCTATGTGCCTTAGTATGCTCAGTGTAGTAGCTAAGGGCCCTCTTAACATCCAGACTGTCTAACCTTCTTTCACCTGAAGAAGAATGATCAGTGAAAAACACAGGGAGAGATATAGACTGGTTCAGATGAAAATCCGATATCACTTTGGGCAAGAACCTCCTATTGGTTCTTAGGACCACTTTGTCCCTATGGAAGGAGATGAAGTCAGGTTCAACTGACAGAGCCTGTCACTCACTAATCCGCCTGGCAGAAGTAATAGCTACCAGGAACACAGTTTTCCAGGTCAAGTACTTCATTTGGACGAAGCCAGAGGTTCAAATGGTGGCTGCATAAGCTGAGCGATGCAGACGTTAAGATCCCAAGGCGGAGTGGGCTCCCTAAAGGGAGGGTTAATGTGAACCAGGCCCTTGAAAAACTTTCTGAAAACAGGATGAGATGCCAGGGAAGAGCCCTTCCCTGCTAAGAGGAATGCAGAGACAGCTGCTAGATGAACCTGCAGAGTGGCAGGCCTACGGCCTAGACCATTCAGATGAACTAGATGGTCTAAGGTTGTGGAAATGCCTGCAGAATCAGGCAGGATGCCTTTCTGAGATCACCAAATACTGAACCTTTTCCATTTTGAGTTGTAAGTTTTTCTAGTGGAAGGTTTCCTGGAGACCTTCAGAATATCCAGAACTCCCTGAGAGAGATGTAGTGCTGCATATTCTAACTCTTCAAGAGCCAGGCCTTGAGATTGAAAGACTGGAGATTGGGGTACCAGATCCGCCCCTGGGAGGAGGACAGGAGATTGTATGTCTTGGGCAGAGACAGGGGACGTGACACACACAAGGACAGCAGTAGAGGATACCAAGGCTGTCTGGCCCAATCTGGAGCCACCAGTATCACTGTGCAGGGTTGAGTCCTGATCTTGATCAGAACTCTGAACAGCAGAGGGAAGGGAGGGAGGGAAGGCATAGAGAAACCTGCCCTTCCAGTCCAAAATGAGAGCATCCTGGGGAACCGTCCCCGGAACTGGAGGTCTGCAACAAAACAGAGGAAGTTGATGATTGTCCAGTGCTGCAAAGAGATCTATCTCTGGAGTGCCCCAACTAGAGAAGATGACCTTCAGGATGAGAGGATCCAGGAACCATTCGTGATGTCCCTGTGAAATTCTGCTCAGAGCATCTGCTAGTACGTTGTCCTTCCCTGGAAGGTGAACTGCTACCAGAGAAGTCTGAAGAGAATAGGCCAGAGACCACAGCTTCATGGTCTCTGTGCACAAGGCCGAGGACCGAGTGCCTCCCTGTTTGTTGATGTACCACATTGTGGTGGTGTTGTCTGTCCTGACTTGGACCACCTTGCCCTTGACTGAATCCGAGAAGCTCTGCAGGGCTAAGAAAACTGCCCTGAGTTCCAGGAGATAGATATGAAGGAGAGACTCTTGTGGAGACCAGACCCCTTGAGCTGTCAGGGCTCCCAGGTGGGCTCCCCACCCTAGGAGAGAAGCATCTGTAGTTAGAACTACTGATGGGACTTGAGGGAGAAATGGAACCCCTTGTCTGAGGTTGTTCTGGTCCAGCCACCACTGGAGAGCTTGGACCAGAGTCTGAGTCACTGGAATCAGTTTGGTAAGTGAATCCTTCTTTTGAGACCAAAAAGACCTTAGATGAAACTAAATATCCCTCATCTGGAACCTTGCTCCCTGCACCACTGCCGTGTGGTCTAGGAGCTGGAGGAACTGTCTTGCTGGGCGGGAGACCTGAGGTCGAAAGGACGAAGCAAGATCCACCAGGGCCTTCACCCTTGCCAGGGGAAGGAAGGCTTTTATGTGTACAGTGTCCAACTCTATGCCTATAAAGGTGAGAAGTTGAACTGGTTCGAGGACAGACTTTGGAAGATTGAGAAGAAACCCCAAGGAGCCGAGTAGGTCCTGGGTAGTCTGAAGAGCTGACTTGACCTGTAAAGGTGACTCACCCACTAAGAGCCAGTCGTCCAGACACGGGAAGATGGTGATACCCTGTTTTCTGAGGTAAGCCACCACTACTGCAAGGCACTTTGTGAACACCCTTGGAGCTGATGTTAGACCGAATGGCATAGCTCTGAATTGGTAATGGCCTAAAGGCAACTCGAACCTGAGGTATTTTTTGTGGGAGCACCTGATAGGAATATGGAAGTAGGCATCCTTGAGGTCCAGAGATGCTAGCCAATCCCCTGGCCTTAGAGAGGAAGGATTATTCCCAGAGTTACCATTTTGAATTTGGGCTTTGAAATGTGTTTGTTCAAATACCTTAGGTCTAGGATGGGTTGCCACTTCCTGTTTCTTTTGGGGTAAGGAAGTACCTGGAGTACAGTCCTTTTCCCTTGTGCTGAGTAGGAACCTTCTCTATAGCTCTGACAGCTAGAGAGAGAAACCTCTGCCTCTAGGGCAATGGTTTCTGAGAGTGATGCAGGTGGAAAAGACTTGGCCCTCTTTTTTGGAAATTTTTTGAAGCGAGGGCAGTCCTGGCTTACTACTTCCAGGACCCACTTGTCTGAGGTCACAGACTTCCAGGCCTGGAAGTAGTAAGGCAGCCTGCCTTCTACTGGAAATGGGGAGTCGACCTGGGCTGACATCAGGGTGTCTGCTTGGCAGGAGCCTTAGACTGAGAGGAGGAGGGAGCAGCTCTGCTCATCCCCCTCCTGCCCCTCCCTTTGAAGAACCCCCTCTGTGGGAAGGGAGAGGAGGCCTGAGCTTGGTAAAAAGGCCTTTGAAAGGGCCTGCCCCTGCTCCTAGACTGCCGCTTGTGCAGAGTGGCTTGCCTTTCTTTGGCCTGTGCACTCCTGTACATGGTCCCGTATTCATCCATTTTCTTCATGTAGGCCTCTGTCTGCTCCCCATACAGAGTTACCTACTACAGGAAAATCCATAGCCTTAGTCTGGGTATCCTGTGAAAGGCTAGTACATCTGAGCCAAGCATGTCTTCTGAGAGACACAGATGTAGCCATGACTCTAGATGCCACATCACTGGAGTCCACAGCAGCATGAAATTGCATTTTGGATGCCTCAATTCCATCAGCAGCCACCTCCTCCAACTCCTTAGCTAGCTGGGGAGACGCCTGTTTAGCCAGTTCCAGAACCGTATCCCATCTGGATCTCTGGTACCTGGCTGTGTAGGCCATATAAGTAGTCTGCCTGAGTCCCAAAGAGGATGTCAAATACTGTTTTTTTGGCCATGGCATCCACTTTCCTGGAGTCATTATCCAGGGGGTGTGAAGCCAAAGGAATGTTAGCCCTGTCACAGGCTGCGGCCTACACTACCCCAACATGGCTGCAATGATTATAGAGGAACTCCGAAGCTGAGCCCGATAACAAATATCTCCTGTCCATTCTCTTATCCACAGGAGGTATTGAATTAGGCGTTTGTAAAATTTTGTGTGTCTGTTTCCCCAAGGATTTATGAAGAGGGATAGACAGTCTTCTGGACTCTGGGATGTCCATCATTTCCACAAAAATCAGACTCTTCATCCTCCTCTGCAGCTTCAACCAAGGAAAGCTGCAGGGTTTCTGCCACTTTTTTGTAGAACAAAAATGTGAAGGGGACTCAGAGAGCCTGGGAGGAGAGACACCTGAGGGCCTGTCTAGGGAGATGTCCAGTTCAATGGGCACATCCAGATCCCCCTGGTCATCGTCATCACCACTACCACCACCACCACCACCACCACCGGGACAGTCTCATAATCCGGAGGAGACGGATCCGACCGCCTAACCGGCGGTACCTGTTCGGACTGAACCGGTCTAAGCGATTGAACAATGCTAATCGCTTTAGCTATTTGTCCTTGGTTAGAGTGCGATACCGATTCGAACCGCAGACTTGCGCTTCTTTTTTGATGGAACCGACCCCTCGGGGTCGGCTCTCCTTTTGCCCAAGGAGGTATCGCCTAGGTCAGTAGGCACCTCCTCAGGTTTGGCCGCAACCGAACCAGGCTGACCATCCGGATCTACGGACTTCTCGGCCTCCCTTTCCTTTAGCCTACTCAGTCTTTTGTCTAGAGCAGATTTAGGAAAGTTTTTACAGATTTGGCAGTCTGACTTGAGGTGGTCAAACACCACACAATAAACACAGATGAGGTGGGGGTCAGCCTTAGCAAAGGCCTCCCCACACTCAGTACAGTGTTGAAACCCAGTGGGACCGGTTTTCTTCTTGGGTTTCTCAGACATGGCCAACCTAACAAAATTACCATATTGCAGCTTTCAAGCCAGGTAATACAATAACCTATCAGTTACAAACCGTGTAACAGGCTTTTTAAAAGAACAGGCAAAAGGTCTGGTTCTTTTGAAACTGATCGGTACCGGAACACCACTCTAATCCCAGAAATAAAATTAAACAGAATGGGTCGGTTCCAAACTGGACCAACCGGAAAGAAACCAAAGAAAAGAACAATTTCCAACTTTTTCACAGAAATAAAACACAATCACTAACTGTCTACACACTACCCGTACCATAGACAGAGGCTGGAAATCCGAAAATAAAAAAAAAATATACGGTTTAAACCAAACGCTTTTACTTTTACTGAACCAAGCAAAGGAAATCTCTGGAGCAACTTCACTGTTAGGTGGAGTAAAGAATCTGATGGTTACACTGGGAAGTACCACAGACAGAGGTTTGAAAACCGAACTCAAGCTCAACATTCTATGCTTCTGCATAGAGTTAACTCTTTCCTCTCGGAGGCAGTTCAAGTGCTGGGGCTAACTGCATTATGTCTGAATACAGCAAGACTTCATGTTGTTTGAACCACAGACGGCATGGAATCCAAATGTGGTGAGCAATTTAGATAGTCCAGAAATTCCTGGACATACAAAAACCCAGCTTTTATATCCGATTCGGATGGCAGAAGTAGAATGGGCTATTAAATCTTTAGGGACCAATACAGCCCATGGGTTAGATGGACTTCCCTCAGAACTTCATAAATGTTTCTCAGCTCACTTAGTTCTCATTTTACAAATAGTATATGAAGAAATTTTGCAGTCTGGAAATCTACCTCCATCTCTGAAGCAGGCCTTATTGATTTTGCTTTTTCAGAAAGGGGATAAGTCAGACAATTTAAACTGGAGGCCACTGAGCTTATTAAAGTTTGATTTGAAAACATTATCTAAAATATTAGCACATCGACTTTCAGACACAGCTGCAATGGGCGTAGCCGGCTCCCAAACTTGTGCCATAAAGCAGGTCTATTTCAGATAATTTGATTTTGTTACAGGAATTGTGGAAACAGGGTCAGAAAGGTATGAGGGAGGGTTATTTGCTTTCCACTGATCAAGAAAAAGCATTTGACCTGGTTCCTCACGCGTATCTGGTAAAGATATTACAACTGTATGGTATCCCTACACAATTTATAAATTGGATAATGATTCTGTATAAAGATTGTTCTGTACTTCCATATGTAAACAGTAACGTAGGCCCTATGGTACAGGTTAGGAGAGATATTAGGCAGGGATGCCTACTTAGCCCTCTTCTATATGTTTTCGGTATGGACCCTCTTATTAGGTTACTACAAAAGCATGTAGGAATTAGGGGTATTCAACTGACACAAGATTTACCTGAATTTAAAACTGTGGCATATGCTGATGATTTATGTATTATGATCAAACATAACGCTTCCGGAAAAAAAGTTTAGAATACATTACAAAAATTTTCTACACCTGCTGGAGCTCAAGTTAATTATAATAATTTCAATTTTATTTTTTTATACTGGAAAGTATGTGAGCAAAAATCCCTGTTTTCACAAATGTCCAGTGGTACAGAAATTTGATGATAGAGAGAAAAAGGTAAAAACAATATTTGCAAAATGTTACGGTATTTACAATAGGCACCATGTATATGTACCATTGTACTCTCTGTAAAATGTTTGGAGAACTGTCTGTTTTTCCTCACCTATTGTTACTCTCTGTACAAACTATACCCGGGTCGCACCAGGAAACGAGCCTCGGCGCAGTGTGCCTTTCCCAATCATCAAATTTAAATAAATAAATAAAATAAATAAATAAATAAATGACAGGATCATCAGAAAAAAACCAAAATACAGAGCACACAACAACAGAGCCAAATACAGTACATGAACTCTAAGGTAACTGAAGGGTTGGTGGACATTCAGGGGGGTTGCCTACCGGGGCAGGCACAGGTGGTGGATTGCAGGAGGTGGTCCTTGAGGGAGGAGGTGAATGAACCAACTGAACTACAGGCCTGAAGTTTGGGGGGGGGAAGGGAGTTTATTGTAAAATGTAGGGCTCTTGTACGTGATGGAGTTCTGCGCATGCTTGGTACCATAAAAAGGAGTGTCAAAGATATGACAGGTGGCCCCTTTTGTTCTGCGCTTGAGAACCGATAAGGGGAAAAGGGAGTTAACGCTGATCGGCAGTAAGTTACGGTGAACTTTGTGCAGGAAAGACAGCATTCTAAGTTAGAATCTGCCATTAAGGGTGAGATAGCTGAGGGAGGCATAAAGGGTACAGTGATGGGTCATCCAGGGGAGTCCGGTCATGAAGAGTGCGATATTATTGTATGTAGTCTGGAGTTTGGAGAAAAGGGAGGGGATATGTTTGGGGTGGGGAGTAGAAATGCAGTCATAATCAAGGAGGGGCAGGAGAAGAGAGCTGGCGAGGCGTAGTCTGGACACAGAATAAGGAACTTTCTGATTCGGTATAAGAGACCTAGCCTCACATGGATTTCCTTGATGAGGTTGGTAATAGGGATATTGTAGGTAAGGTGAGGGTCTAAGTACAGTCCAAGGTACTTGAATTGACTTGTTCTATGATGTTACAAAGATTATCTGAGAGGGATCAGACTGTGACTGGGACTTTTCTTGGGCCAGAGAAGATCATAAACTTGGTCTTCTTGGAGTTGAGAACCATGCCTTTGGCAGAGAACCAAGTATGTAGCTTGCTGAAATCAGCCTGCAAATTACTGAACATTGTGTCCAGGTTAGTGTCGCTGCAGTAGAGGTCCGCATAGTCAGCATAAAGGACTAGTTGGGTGGTTTGGCAGATGGGAGGGAGGTAACTGATGAATAGCGAGAAAAGGAGTACCTCATATTTAATCGGACATTCAGCAGAAAAATGACCATCGATATTAGTTTTCTGCGATCTGTCGGAGAGGTAGCTACCAACCATTTGACGACATTTTCAGATAAGTGCAAGCCCTTAGGGTGTCTAGGAGAAGGCCATGGTTGACCAGGTCGAACGCCTTGGTCAGGTCCACGAAGACAGAGCCTGTGTACTGGCCCTTATCGCTTTCCTTGAGGATATCACTGGTGAACCTGACCAAGGCGGTTTTGGTACTATGTCCGGATCTGAAACCATGCTGCGCAACAGAAAGCAAGTTATGGCGATCGAGGAAGGTGGTGAGCTGGGTATGAACAACTTTTTCAATGATTTTGGAGAGGGAAGCAAGGAGGGAGATAGGTCGGTTATGCCCTACTTCATTGCTTGACCCTGACTTGAACAATGGTTTGACGGTGGCGGTTTTCCAGGTGCTAGGGAAATAGCCGGAGAAGAGTGAGCAGTTTAGTATGTTGGTGATGGGGACTGCTAATGAATTAATGGACAGTTTAAGAATTTTAAAGTCGATTCCGTCCGCCCCTTTGCTGGATTTAGAGTTGTCACTTCGGATGAGCATTATGGTGTTCGAGGGTTTTAGGACCCTAAAATAGAATCTGGGGCTGGGCTCCAATGTAGTATTGGGGCAGAGGAGGAAGGGGTGGATGGGGAGGGTTTATACATATCAAGGTCACCAAAGAAAGAGTTGAAAATGTTTGCTACTTCTGAGGGGTTGTTGGTCTGCTTGCCACCAAGGATAAGAGTGATAGGTTCGGTATTCTTGTGTTTCCCCGAGTAGTGAGTGGAGTATAATCCAAAACTGAGTGGGGCAGAGTTGTTTATTATGGAAAAATTCAATTTAGCTTTTTCTGATGATTGATTTGCACTTATCTCTGAGTGCTTTGTAGAGGGAGAGCTGGGCAGGGTCTCTGTGCTTGGTGTAATGGGCCCAGGCCTTGTTTCTGGTCCTCATCAATTTAACGATGTCGGACAATACCCACTCATTAACATGTCCTCTAACCCCGATTTTTTTGACAGGGGCATATTTGTCGCATACACTGTTAAGGACGGTACAGAATCTGTCAAGGATAGAGTCGTGGTTACTTTGTGCAGCGGTGAATGACCAGTCAACTAAGCTGAGATTGTGTGTTATATTTTCAATGGAGTTATAATAAGAGTTCTGGTATCCGTATTAGGAATCCTAGTACTTATGTCACAGGAGAGGTAACTACAGGGGTCACAGTTACGAAAGGGCCTTTGAAAATTTGAGGGATCAAATCTGGTCTGGAAGATGTGATTATACATAACTGGAAAGATTACATTTTAAAGGCAGAAAAAAAGATGGTGACATGGCGAAATAGGTCTCTTCCTAAACAAAAACGGGTATTTTTGATCCAGTCTTTACTGCTTCCTTGTTTTCTATAGATTATTATGGTGTTTCCACCCCATATCTCTTGAGATTAAATTTTACAGTATACTTTTCAAGAGACTTTGAGGTAGTCATTTGAATCCAAGAGTTTGGATGGTTAATCCAGTTGTGTTTTTATTTCTATGTTCCTTTTACTTAACTTTATTCCTGTCTTAAAAGAGAAGAAAAAATTTCAAATTCCATTAATGACAGACTGGTTCATTTCTTTTTTTTTTATTTTTTCTGACTGGCATACCGGGGTCTGGAAAAGCAGATTAAAGGATTATGTGCATATATTTCCTTTTTATATTTATTATGCAATGATTAAATGTAAGCGCTGGAAACTTACCCAAAATATTTTAATGTCCTTAAATAGGAAACAATTGTATTCTCATATTATTTGTCATTATTTCTTAGTCTTTAGACCTAAAATTCTGTCCGATTGGACAACAATCTCCTGCTACTGCACAACTGACAAATTCAAGGATTCCCCATCAAATGTGGGAAACAACATGGTTAGGGATGTCACAAACCCACTCAGCAGGTCAGCCCTCTACTCCCAAAGTGCCAACCTCTGAGCGTAGTCTTGTGTACAGTTTAACAGAACACGGTAACCCTCTTGTCTGTTTTGTGAGTTCGGATCAACCTTTGGTCTCCAGTCTTGGAGGGATTCAAACTGTGAACCTCTTGCTAGTGTACCCAATGCACAGGCTCAGATAATTCTGTCTTCGGTGGGGGCAGATATCTCTGCCTACCGGCACCTAACCAGGTGTACAAAAATGAACCCATAAAACTTAAATAAAGACCTCAGATTATTCTTACCTTTTTCCATTTTGGTATCACCATTCAAGCTTATGCCCAGTGTCTGCTGTAACCATATATACTCTACTTGTAAAGGAAAGAAATCAAAGACAGACCAAGTAAGCTCTAAAAAGAGTTTTACTAAAATAGATAATAATATGTAAAACATACAATACAGAACTATCACAAGACATATAAATATCTTAAAACAAGTTTTAACGGTGTAATTCCTATTACAGTAATCAGATTTGTCTCTCTCTCTAAATACCTGCTTAAAGTGCTCACAGATGTTTCTTTGTCAGAGTCTAGATAAAAGTGTGTCTGAAGTAAAACAGAATGTTGTCTAAAAGCTGGCTTTCCCCACCTATTTGCATGAGGTCACCTAGCTCCTCCCTGTCAGAATATATAAAATATATCTATATAAAAACAGGATGTCTTTTCCAAGTATTAAATTCTGCAACCTCAGCATAACTCATGTTCTTCAAATGACTCTCTTTGATCTTATGATAAGCTTCCCCTTCCCAGGACATCAAAGCCTCTTTTATGACTTCGCACTAATATATCACAACCTGCTTTTCTTCCTCTAAGTGTTATAAAACTTTAGGATTTCCCTCCTAGCAACTACAGCTATAATTAACGTAAAAATGGGAGATCCTTGATCAAGGCCTGTTCTACTCTGTAATTAGCTTCTGGCCTTCCACGTCACACCTTGTATCTAAAACCGGTGTATGTGATCTTACATGCTGTTTCAGCATTTCTCATGGGAGACAGTTCATGCACATTTTTATTTTACAAAAAAATGATCATACAGTACACAGAACTGGCTGTCCATGTCACAAGGGATACATGGGAAAATGGCAGCCTGAGATTCTATGAAACGTGAAAGAATTGAGGAGCAGTATTGTCCCAGCAACCGTTGTCCTACTATGCTAGAAACTCAGTAATATCTTTTAACAGAATGCCATTGCACTCAACTATTTTGGGAAGCATTAAGAAGTACATGGGTAGGTCTACGACTGAGAGCTGTAAATTACCAAGTGCGGGTACCAGGCTCGGAAATTTATGTTTTTAACTAGGTTGCCTACGGGCAACTTTGATCCGAAATTTGGTTGCCCCGCGCAAGTTTTATGCTGTCATTAATTGAAATTTGACACAACAATGTACTGGACATTGAGTCGTTGACGACGTATCAACGAGTTTAGTGTTGTTGATTCTGGTGGCTCTCAGCCCAGCAGCGGCAACATTCTGTTAAGTAGTTAAACCTTTAACTTCAAATGTCAAAATAAATTCAATACATTTCTATATTCCAATCCTTTTTTAAGCAAAAAAAAACAAAACACATATAGATCATTCATTTAGTTCAGTTCAGTTTATTGTGAAGGGATAAAATCCGTTGAGCAAGCTCATTTGCAAGGAGGTCCCTTGTACACCATACACAACAACAAAACAATACATAGTGGCTCGAAGGTTAAAAATACATAATTCAAATAATAACAGGTAAAATTAAAAGCAGTGATTTGCACAAGGTGTGGTAATTCCAACGCAGGCCAGATGTAAAATAATAGTAGACTATAAGTGCACATTTGCCATTTATACCAGACAAGGCATAGAACAAATAGAACAAAAAGAGGTACTGTAAAGGTCAAGAAGAAGGATTAAAAACATTGGCAGGATTCAGGAGTAATTTCATCAATAATCCTATTGAACGCACTTAATGGGATTAATGTCTGTAGTTTTAGTGTTGATTGGAGCTTATTCCAGAGGGTAGGGAGGACATAGCTCATAGCTGCCATGCTGTAACGGGTGTGAAATTTGGGCACTTCCAAGGAAATATATGCACATTTCCAAAGTGCATAAGAACAGTGTAAGCGATGAAGAGTACAGTACTCAATCAGCAGCACCCACTCACTTAGAGAAAGCAGAAGCAGATGCCTATAATTTCAGTAGCTTGCTTAATGGCACTGCTCAGTGGTTTTGGGGCATTGCTGGAGGAGGAATCGGAGATGGAAGTTGCAAAACAAATGAGTCATCAACAAGTAGAACAGGAGCACTGGTTGCCAGTGTAGTTAGTGAAAAATAATGGGTGCAGGCAGCAGAGACAGAGAGAGTCAGAGACTTCAGTCGAACGTGAAGAAGACACAGACAGGAGCTTGTGTTTGAGAGAGAGTGGCCATGAATGTGCTTGTTCCAGGCCGCTCTTCAAGCCAGCACAAAACAGCCTCATGTGGCTAGAAGTCATCAACGCTAGGACCACTGACACTTATGGACAACAAATCCTGCAGTGTGTCCTGCTGCAGGTTTGTTCTAGGACTGGACTTAAGTTCACTGCTGGAAATCCACGTTCAACAATGGCAGTGCTGCATGACAATGTATAACGTAACTCCACCATAAGTATATCTTTAAATTTATTTATGTATTTATTTAAAATTTGATGACCGGGAGGCACACTGAGCCGAGTCTCGTTTCCAGGTGCAACCCGGGTACAACTTGTACAGAGAATAACAAAAGTAGTGGAGTACAGACAGTTTGCACAAACATTATTCAAGGAGTACAATATCCCACGCCGGCGACCCAGGTTCGGGAACGGACTCGGGACGTCGGGGGCTGGCAGTGGCAGGAGAGGACTGAGCATCCGTAGGACTGCTCTCCTCTCCTGGGGTGGGTAATGGGTTGCCGTCACGCTGCAGCAGCCTCTGGTGGGGACCAGGAGCACTGCAGACACACGTAGGAGGAGCCAACTGGAAAAAGTAGAAATACCACTCCACGTCAGCCGGATGACGGCTGCCCGGCTGTCTGAGGCCATCTAGGTCCTACTGAGCTCTCCACCTCAGCAGCACCCCCGGGGCCAAGTGTTGTGCTGGTCTGCCCCCCCTTGGCTGGCGCTTCCCCCTCGGAAGAGGGGGACCCATCTGGCGAAGGGTTACACCGGGTTACCCTGGGAGCTGGCTGCGATTTGAGAGTAAGGCTTGGAGGACAGATGGGTCAGAGGTCAGCTTTGACAAGCCCGAAGGAGTGGCTGCCATGGAGCACGTAAGGGTAATAAAGAAATAATACACACACACACAAAAAAAAAAAAAAGAGTGCAGTACATTATCGGTGATATACACCTAAACTGGGTAAAGAGTAACAGAATGTAGGTGAGATCAGCTTGGAGTGGACGGCTAGGGTGGGTGAGTATAGACTGCATGGTGCCTCTGCTGCGCGTTGGGTCCATTAGAGTAGTTAGAACATTGTGGGTGGGGAGAAGCCTGAGGAGCAGAGTAAAAGCTGAACAAGAAGGGGCCAGGCAGAGGTTGGGGGGATGGTTATTCCAGAGAAGGGGGAGGCAGTATGAGAAGGCAGCTTGGCCGGTAACAATGCGAAGGCAGGGGAGGTGGAAAATGTGGGGGTCCCTGTGGTGAAGAGGGCAGTATAGGGAGGTGGCTGGGTTAAGGTGGGAGGTGAGGTGGGGGGAAGGAACCAAGCCAGTATTTAGCTAAGAGGGAAGCGCTGTGGGTGGTACACCTGTGGGAGAACAGAGCCAGGGAGAGTGCAGCGTACAGCAGGCAGTGGTGAGTGAGTGGGGGAGAGGCAGTGGTGAAGCGGCAGAAGGAGTTGAGAAGGATGTCAAGTCTGGATTGAGAGGAGAATGGGGCCGTCTACACAGTCAATAACTGGCAAGATAGTTTTACATACGAGCTCACAACAGGTGTGGATAGGTAGGCTAGATTTGTGGCGATAGAGGATGGCAAGTTTTAGCCATAGTTTAGTGTAGATCGTCTCAACGTGGGTGGAGAAGTTGAGGTGGCTGCTCGGCCATACTTCTGGTGGACTACTTGCCAACAGCTTTGCTAGACAGTTTTGTGGAGTTTCTGACTGCGTGATGGTATGAAGGTGTAACTTAAGAGGCAACCACTGATGTACAGCACTCTCTTTTTCTTCTTCTGCCAGTACTGCAGTGAAATGATTTAGGAGACATTCGAAATGTTCATTTCCAATATTGGGCCAGTTGCTTTTTGTCAGGAGGCCACTGAGTGGGGTCAAGGCACTGAAACCAAGAAAATGGTGGTTGCTGGAGTCGACTGAACCTGGCATCTATGTGCTCAATAACAGCATCAATCGTAGCTTTCTGGTGGGCCAGAAATTTTGGCTCTAATGACTCAGTAAGTTCCAACCCTTCAAATTCTCCCCCTTCAGTCGTGACAAGCTTTCGGACATATGTCCCAGAAGTTTGTTTCATAGATGAAAGTTCCAGAACTGAACTTTTCTGTTTCTGTATGACTTCAAATAAAAGCAGGTCATCTCTTTGAAAAGTGCGAGACAGTTCTGTCACAATTGTGATTATACCCATCATGAAATGTAAGGTAGAAACAAATTTTGCAGTCTTAAGTTCCCTTAGAATGGCCTTGACCCTGGCTGCGTCAACCTGACTCTGTAGCCACCACATTCTCCATGTGAGTGACTATTACCGTGCAATTTTTTATCAGTGCCTTTAATGCTCGTGACTGACTGGCTACCCACCACACTTGATGTATTCCACCAAAATAAGCCACTGTGGATTCAAAAGCGTCCGCCAAAGTTTGCATCTGACAACGTCTTTTAGGATTAAGGTGATAAAACTGAAAAATGTCTTTTAAGACGGTCTCAAATTTGTGAAGATTGGGGTCATCTTCAGATCCAGAATCATAAGTTCGAGATTGTGGTTTATGCAGTGGACAATGACAATATGAGGAGAGTCAAGCCTAAATTTAGCCTGCACACCATTTGTACACCCCATATATACTGCTGCACCATCTAGGTCCAGGCCCACCAATAAGGGTACTAGGACTGTATCAAGGTTTTTTGGAAAAGTTCATCCCTCCACATTGCAAATAGTTTTTGCATGTTGTAGATTGTATATCTGGCAGGCTTGGCATATGTTGCTACTACAACAGAAGTATTGTACCCCCAATGCAGTGGCTAGAGTGGTTACAAAGGCTATAAAGAAGGTACACACTGCAGAAAGTAACAGCCTTTCAAAGCATGTGATAGGAGACTTATAGAGAAATATGTCAGGAGTGTTATAATATGCTTGCTATGGCACAAGTGTTTTTTTTTGTTTGTTTTTTTTTTGAATAATATGAACTTTTTCAGTTTAAAAAAAAAGGAGGGGGCTGGCCCGGTGACGCTGAGGGTTGAGGCACTGGATGCCACACCTTGCGCTACACCGGCCACCCAGGTTCAAGAATGAGCACAGGCCATCAGGTGCTGGCTGGGGAAAGGAGGATTGAATGACTCAACAGATGCTCTCCTCCTCCAGAGGAGGGTGAGCTACCGGGTAGTGAAGGCACCCGTTGCACTACCGCCAGTGGAAGCACGGGCAGTAGGGCACACAGCTCCACGGAGTCAGACAGGGAGGGCGCTGATGGGCACTTGACAGCGGTGTGCATCTGCATGCCACAAATCTCGACATATGTCCTTTGCACCAGCATCCTCAGTGGTTGGGGACTAACTGAGGTAAAAAAGTAAAAATACTCCAGTCCCTGAGCACAATGAAGCGGGATCCCAAGATCAGGAACCCGATGGAAGGAGTCAAAAGTGAGGCCCCTCCAAAGCAAGGCCGAGGCACGGGCGTTAAAAATTAAAAAAGGAGGAGGGGGAATGTAAATATAGGTGGATCTCTTATGGCCGTTACTGAAATTTCTTTTCTGTGTATGATTTAGCATTTGTATATGTGTTTCAGTGTTGTATGATTATGCTTGTATGACTTCTTTTTAAATAATAAAAATCCCATACATTTCCCGAAGGGGATGCTGTCCGCTTCCAGTCAGGGAGTTGAAGGAGACCAAAGAGGAGGTTGAGATAAATGACCAGGTGGAGAAAACTGCTTTACTCCCCAGCCAGAGTACTTTGAAAGTCCATACAACTATCGGAGAGTAGGAGACTGAAACTGAAGTTTCATTCATGACTATGGATACTGAACCAAGTGACCAGAGGATCACTACCTTGGTAGAAGAGATGGCTCCGAAGGGTATTTTGCCTGCTTCTAGTAATGGCACCGAAATGGAGGTTGCTGATGGAATGACCAGGGTGGTCTTACCTGGAGGTCCCCCTAGTCAGGTTATGTTTCCTCCAATGACTGTGTCAAATGCTGTACTGAGGTTGGGCTGTGAATTGGAACTGAAACATGCAGCCCTTCTGAAACCTTTGGCAAAAGAAGAGGTAAAATGTCAACAGGAGAAACTAAAAATACAACAGTCCAGAGCGGATACAGTTTTTAATGATGGATCCAACAACAGCACTCTCCGCTTCAAATGAAGGCCACAGACGCCTATACAGGCAGTGCTACTGCAATCTCCATGTGTGTTCTGCAGGACCGGTCTGCCTCTCTCGACTGCACAGTGGCAATTGGTGTGAGCTTCAACTGTGCACAATAAGAAACAATACAAGGCACAATGGAAAAAAAATCCTGAACCCTGTATTGTGGCTCCTTGGCAAACTGTGACTGCACTAGTTCATTAGTGTTGTGCGAAATTGAAAAATTATGCTCTGTGAAATATTTCACAAAATGTGTGCATTTCACGGACGCAAAATGCAAAATTTCACCCGCGAAGCGTAAACTTTTGTCCGCAAAAGGCAAAATTCGCCTCTTGCGGGTGAAATTTTGCAATTTTCATCAGCAACAAACAGACTACTTGGTGTCTAGTGGACCCTGCCCCGGCCAGTCACCAGCCCAAATTGAGAAAAATCCCTAATCCCTGGTGTCTAGTGGTCCTCCCCTGGCAGATTACCAGCCTAAATTGTAGAAAGTCCCTCCCTCCCCTGAGATTAACATTATTTTATTTATTTAGTTAGTTTTTGTTAACCGGGTAGGTGCACTAGCCATAAAATGACTATTTTCAGGCATGACCCGGGAGAGTACAACAAAAGGAGAACAGCTGAACAACAGCAACATGGGTACAATAATACAAATAGAGGAACAGTACAGCAGTGCTACAAAAATACAATGGGTAGAAACAACAAAAAATAATGGCAAGCATTATACAGATAATGGCAGTGATATATAAGTGTAGAAACCATTGACCCGATCTGTGGAGTGAAAGGGTTAATAAAATAGTAAGGTTATATAGAGAGGAATGTTCAAACATAACAAGAAAGACTGACAGAAGGAAGGTCAGGGGTGGTAATTGGCAAAACAACAGTGGATGGTCAGCAACAAGGTTCGAGAAGGAAGAGAGCTAGTAGCCAAGAAGTTATTTACAAAGAGAAGGAAAAATATGGGGAGGGGAAGAGGAGACAGTCTTGGAGCTGGATTAGAGCAGGGGTGACATTACTGGTAAATTTTTAATTTTCCCATCCCCAAATTTGTGTAAAAATAAAAAAGAAATCTGCATTTCCAACTGCCTGGTGTCTAGTGGACCCCCAGGCTGATCACCGGCCCAAATTGTAAACCCCCTCCCCCCTCGAGATTAACATTAATTTCCTAATCCCAAATTGTGTAAAAAAAAAAAAAAAAATTTGCATTTCTGACTCCCTAGTGTCTGTAGACCTCCCACCCCCACCCTGTCATCAGATAGTGCCCCACCCTGACCACCCGGATCCTGAGCGGGCCATTTGAACAGCTCCTCACACTTCTCGGCAGCCCGACTGAGAGCTGCCACGAATGAGCGCGCGTTTGCACGCCGCCATTCACTGAAGCGCCCGCCGGGCTGCCGGCCGTGGATGTGAATGGAGGGCTGTGTTGGTGGCCCACCTGGTACTGGGGAGCTATCTGAAGACAGTGGGGGGGTCCACCAGACACCAGAGAGTCAGAAATTAGTTTTTTTTTTTTTTTTTTTACTACACACAAATTTGGAGATGGGGAAATTAACGCTAATCCCCTGCAGTGGGGGTTTTCAATTTGGGCTGGTGTTCGCCGGGGGGGGGCCATAAGACACCAGGAGTCAGGGACTGGGGATTTTTCTCAATTTGGGCCAGTGATCAGCCAGGGCGGTGGGACCACTAGACATCAGGGATATAAATATAAGTGGCACATTTTCGGGTGAAATTTCGCCGCAATTACGGGAAATATTTCACGCAGTGCAACTGCCGATTTCATGGCAGTTTCGCCAGCAAAATTTTATTTAGCAACATTTCTATAGTTCATGCTCCAGGCTTGAAAGTTGGCAATGACACTGTCATGCAGAGGCTGCCACAGCACAGCGGCACAGATCAAACTACTACAGCTGGGAGAAAGTGCAGAGCTTCAATTACCCACACAGAAACACCTTTGAGACACCTGG
The DNA here is from genome assembly GCA_016271365.2 of Neoceratodus forsteri. NCBI lineage: Eukaryota > Metazoa > Chordata > Ceratodontiformes > Ceratodontidae > Neoceratodus > Neoceratodus forsteri. Next base: position 1,147,002,971 of record CM057450.1, on the reverse strand, counting down.
AGTCAGGGAAAGTGAACATGGCCAAAGTGGGCCGATTTGAAACATGAGCAAACAGAAACTCTTGAAGCCAACTGAACCCAACAAGCAGAGAACACAGGAAGTTTTGGAACAAGCAGGCTGGATAATGGTGGAGGAAGGCTGGACTTCACCAGGTCCTGTTAGTGCTGCAGAGCTGGGAAAACTTTCCCTTACATATAAAGGTCAGTCAACCTTTTCAGATACTTCCTCGAACAAAGACTGTGCACGGTCATCCGGAGGTATTGGGGGGGGGGAAGGGGACAGACTATGGTAAAAAAAAAGGTGGGTTTTGATAGCAATACCCCCTTTAATTTATCAATCCCATCCAGTTCTGAGTTTTCAAAGTGCAAGACCTCTTACTATTCAAAAGTGCCCATCCTAGAACTGCTTCGGTTTTTGAGGCCCCCAACGTGTGCAGCAGGTGTGGAACCTGGGCCTGTCTGAACTGAGTTTCATTCCACCACTAGCCCACCAAATGAGGATAATATGCCCTATCATATGCAAATGGCATTAGAAGGGGAGTTGCCGAGGAGATACCTGCATCTGCACCCCAGGATCCACAGGCAGAGGAACAATCTGGGGAGGCTACTTCTACAAGCAGGACCCAACATGTATCTGAACCCCATGTAAAACTGGACTGAGAAATTGATGGAGACCCTGGCACATCTAACAGCCAGAGAATTTCTTTACCCCCAATGCAGACCATACAAGGGAAGACAGACCGAGGGCGAGGACAGGCCCAAACACCAGGAAAAGATATTCTGATTTTTTTTAGGTCTGCTACAGAGTCTACACGCAGGTGGAATGCGGTGCACATTAAATACAAAGGCAGGCTGCTAGAACACCTAGACCCTGTCTATGGAGCTAGGACTCTCCTCAAGTACAGCATGTGGTTCTTTGCTTCCAAACTTTATGCCCTGATCAACACCCCTGGGGATGTAACCTTCAATGTCAGTTTTAAAAAGGCAGAAGGTCTCGAATGAGTCTCGGTAAAATACCACCAGCTTAAAAATATGCCTTTATGGTCACCATTCTCTGTTATCACCCTTACCAACCAGGAGAAATAAAACTGTAAACATACTTTAAAAAATGAAAGGGTGAGTGTTGTGGACAGTCTCCTTCGGCTTAAATGGAGATGTACAGTAGTTGGCTCACCAAAGCCAATAAAACACTGAAACAATCTGGACTGAGTGATGGCGTATCAGAGTCAGACTTGATATATACTAATGCTTGGTGAACCATCTCTCAAACTGTTTCTTTCTGGGCAGAGAAAGACTGGTCATATCCTATGTGGGACAACCTAAAGTGTGTTATAAATGTGGCTCAAAGTCCCACTTGAACAGCACTTGCGACATTGAGAGATGTGGGCTCTGCGCGGAACTAGACCACACCAGTAGAACATGTACATATACCAACAGGTGCCATCTTCGTGAAGAGGAAGGGCATTCTTTTTGCTCCTGTCCGTGGCCCTCCCACAATAGGGGAAATGACAAGGATGCAGCAGAATAAGAGTTTTATGTTAACACTGCACAAAAGACTGGTCCCAGGAGAAGCAGCCCCCCCCCTTCAGAGCCAGAAGATCCTGGCCCCTCTGCTCAGTCCTTATAAAGACAAAGAGAGAATCCAGCTGATCGGCCTGGCACTAGTACCGCACAGGAAGGACCCACACCAGCCCAGTCAACTGGTTCTGTAACTCCTGTGAGGAAAGCCCCGACCGAGGTACACCCTGATGTCAACACACAAGCTGAACAAGGTCTGGGACCTTAGGTTGTACAAGAAACTCGGCAAGAAGTGGCAGGGACTGGAGGAATCTCAGAAGCAACTACTGCACAGTCTAAACTTCCTTCAGATATGCCCCCCATCCACACCTGAGACAAAGTCATCATCCACACCTCAGCAGTGTCAGTGGCTCAGCAGGTAGCACAGTCGCCTCTGAGGCCGGGAGATCAGATGGCTGTGGGTTCTATGCCCACACCAAGCACTCAGGTTAAATCCCAATACTGACACTGTAGTGCAGCATGAGGGGGGTGCTGCACTCCTGAGGTGCTGTCTTTCGGATGAGACATTAAACAGAGGTCCCATCTGCCTGTTCTGGTGGTAGTTCAGGTGGATGTTAAAGATCCCACGGCACTTCTCGAAAAGAGTAGGGGAATTTCCCCCAGTGTCCTGGCCAAATTTCCCCCCATTCACTAAAAATACCACCAATCACTTAATCTGGTTCAAGGTCAGTTGGCATTCATCTGTACCCCTCCTCCCCCGGGTTGTACCTGAAAATAGGCAGAATTTGTCTAGTGCACTTACCCGGTCAAACAAAACTCAAAAAAAAAAAAAAAAAAAAGAGGCTTTCAGAATGATGACTCAAAGACAACAGAAAGGTCAGCCAAAACCTAAACTATACAGAAAAGATTTGGTGAACCTACATATCCCGTCTGAGGTGTTAGCTACTAACAGGGACTGTGGAACTATAGGGGAAGAATCAGATGCATTGTCAATGCCCTGTTCCCAGCAAAACCCCTCAACAGAGGCTGAAGATTCAGTTCTGGATTGTACCCTGTTACTCCTACAAAAAAAGTAAATCTTCTAGCAGAGTGAGAGGTAGGAGGGGTGGGTGGAAAAATAAATAATAGTGTTTTGGCCAGTTGTTTTGCTTTTTCTAACTAGTACTGAACATCATGCACACATCCAACCTACAGATCTCCACCTTGAATATTAACAGCACTTGTAACATTACAAAAAGGATACGCACATTATCATTTTTTTTTTTTTTTTTACATTACACGAACGTGAATATTATTTTTCTACAAGACACCAGACTACACATATTCAATGAGGCTGCAGCAACCAAAAGACTGTGGCACCACGGGCCTTCATGCTGGTCTTTGTGGCAAGAACACTGCCCAGGGCTGGGGATCTTGTTTTCCAACTTTACTGTCTCTGTTGTGTCTCTGGTAGATTTAATACCAAATACAGCCTTATTTGATATCAAGATCAGTAATGTTGAATTACACCTATAAGCTTCGCAAACAAAACTGGTAGGACAGAGCTGTTTAAAATCGTACACTCATCTGTACACGGCCAAAGGAATTATACTGGGTGGGGATTTAAACTGCGGATGCGTGACTGATGCTCAAAGGACTTCCAGGTAAAACAGTAATGTGATTCTATTTATTCATCACATATGATAGCTGCATTCCTGGTGGATGCAGCTGCAGCCAGACATGGGGTCACAGGAGGTACTTTCTACGAAGGGCAAAAATTAACTAGAACAGACTATTAATTTGTCTCTCCTCGGGTAGTATCTAGGGCAACCCATCTCCTCTCGGTGGAGATTTCAGACCATAAGATGCTCTGCCTCACAGCTGGAGGCTCTTCTAGGCTAGGATCAAAAGCCCGCGTCTGTTGGGGTTTAAAATCACTGTTATTTTTAAAAGTATGCACTAACACACACAGGCAAGATCTCCATTGAATTAGGTGTGTTCTGTGGTTTCTCTCAGATTAAGGGCTATTCATTCTGCAACTTTGACCCTGAAATGCTTTCCCTTTGGATGGGACTCTTTATGAGTTCTTTCAAGAAGGGAGTTATCTAGTCTGTGACATTTGACCTTGAAATGCCTTTCCTTGATAGTAGTCAGCCTGTGTTCTCAATATGGTTTTAAGCTGGCTTTTAAATGAAAGTTTTTTGCCAATGGGATTTTTTTTTTTTTTTTACAACTTTTTTTTTTTTATGCATGATCTGGTTTTTAATAGAATGTATTCTTCCAAAACAACTGGAATTAGCTTCTGATGAAGGACTGTGTCTAGACCGAAAGCTTAAGCACCTGTTTTCTTTTGTAACATCTACGGTGGTCCAATTAAAGGTATCAAATCATCTTTTTTTAATGGAACTCTTATTTTAGGAAGTTTTTTTTATTGATTTTTCCCCTTTTACTAAAATATTCCCCTGCTCTTCTTCAATAAGTGCAATGGAATCTTTTACTTACATCTAGGTCAGAGATGGGCAGAAGGACGCGAAGTTTAACATCTCATCAAATGATGGCACCTCAACAGTGCAGCACCCCCTCATACTGCACTACGATGTCAGTTATGGGTATTACCCCAAGTGCCTGATGTGGGGCTAGAACCCATGACCTTCTGATCTTCCAGCCCCAGAGGAGAGTTTTATATCTACAGAGTCACTAATTTCATATAAATATCCTCAGGAATAAAAAAATAAGTTGGCATACTTATAAAAATGAAAGAATTATAAGCAAAATAGTGTCTGAATATTATATTGCAAAATATTTTCCTGGATATTATATTGTAAAACGCTTCCCAAGATTCAGGAAAAAAAAATTTAACTATGCAGAACTTGCCCTCCTTAAAAGAGCAGTTCATGATACAGAAAAAACTCTAGTGCACCTTTACAGTACCTGCTGATTCAATTTCTGAGTGCCCTTTTGCTTCTGTTTGGTAAAGTGCCCCCCACCCCAACAATTTTGGGTCTGCTTCAGCATTTTTGCAGATTTCAAATAAGGGAAGGAGCACTTTAAATATGGATATATCCCTAAGTTTTCATCAGCAACTGAAGTGGTTTTTGAACACGTGCTGTTTATCGTTACTTTTCTTGTGACTAACTTTAAGATAACAAAAATGTTGTTTGGCTTGTAACTACCATATAGTTCCTCTAACCAATGTTTTCATCTTGTTACCGCTTGCTGGCTATCTGCTTAGACATTCCCAGGTAGAAAAACAGAAACACAGAAATATAGACAGTGATGGCTGGGGACCTCTCCCCCTCCCCCCGTCCACTCCTCTTTCCTTATCTCTGCACTTGGAGCAGAGCTCGCTTTTTGTGCCCTTAGTCTGTCCCACACATGCTTAAAGCCCTCCACGATTTTGGCACCCACCACCTCAGCAGGCAGACTGTTCCATGGCACCACCACCCTTTCAGTAAAATAATACTTCCTCAAGTCCTTCCTGAAGCTCCCCACTTTCAATTTCCATATATGCCCGCGTGTCACTCAGCTGGTGTTCCTATTCAATAATTCCATGTGGCTCACTTTTTTTGTATGATACTTTTATTAGATTTTCAGATAGAGAAAAAGTAGACATTCCATTGACATATGCTGACATACGAAATGCCATTTGCACATTTCATATACAATTTCTTTTTTCATCACTTACGATAGTGGAGTTTATAACTGATATCCTTATTCAGCTTTGATCAACTTACATATGTATGAAAATACAGAACAGGAATAAAGAGGGGGGAAAAAAAGAGAAAGAACTATGAAAGTCCCAATAGGACTAATAACAACATACTAAACTAGATGTGTACAGATCACACACTCTAAGGCTATATGATGCAAGAGATCGATCAGTTTGTTTTTCTCAGACTCCCATACCATCTTCACATTCTTATAATTTGCAGTTTATCATTTATATGAATTAAAACCCTATTAGCTTCCCCCTGCTATTTCCAACTCCACAGGACCATGTAAGACGGACCTATGCTGCTCACCCTCCCTTAATAGCATCGCCTCTCCCGGGGTGAGGGCTAACAACAATTTGACCCAGTCACTTATAAACCTTTCTTCCTTGCCCTTTAACACATATGTTATTCTATCTGTTGCAAGTACTTTAATAGCTAGTCCCCTCCACTGCTCCACTGCTGGGACCAAGTTACATATCCAGAGATTCTGTATGCCTTGTTGGACAACCACAAGTAGGACTCTTAACCACCAGGGATACAAGCCCCACTCTCCTCATCCCAGATCCTCCACCCCCAGTAACACTAACCGTGGGGAGATCTCATTTGTGCATCCTTCTGTTGTGGTTAGCTAGTGTGCTATACCCTTCCAGTATGTCACCAAATGGGGACATTCCCAGTAATAGTGGAAATAAGTGCCCCAGGCCGCCCCACATTTGCCACATCTGGGAAACACCCCTGAGTAGAACTTATGGACCATGCTAGGTGGATAAAAAAACCTATGGAGGAATTTATATTGCATTTCTTTGAACTTATTGCATAGAAGGAGCCCCATATGGGACGTCATTAGTAGCTTCCAGTTGTCTTCAGAAATCAGGAATCCTAGGTCCCGCTCCCACCATTGCTTTGCTCACTGAGTAGTCTCTTGAAAACAGTTCCTGTCCAATTTTGCCCCCCTTCTCATCAGCCCTTTTTCATTTCTATTAGCCCCTACAATTTCCCTCTCTACTCCTGCTAAAGGGGTGTCTGCTGTTGAAATCCTGTTTATTTTTTGGCAGTAATTCCTAATCTGAAGGAACTTCAACAAGTGTGAGGCAGGTATTCCCAACCTTAGCTGTAAATCCTCGAATGTTTATTTTAATTTATTTAAACATTTATTGACACACTAGGCACACTGAGCCGAGGCTAGTTTCCAGGTGCGACCCGGGGAAGGGGATATAGGAGTACATACAGTGATAACAAGACAGGATGTTCACAAACTATATACAAACAGATTTCATATTTACAGATTCGAAATACAAACTACAAATTGTTACAGTGTTTACAAGTTAGTGATGTGAATAACATGAGAATCAGCAGAAGTTTCCACATTTCGAGTCACAGAGCCACTTGATATCAGCATATAGTTTATTGTACAAAAGCTGTAGCAAACAGGCAATATTGGAGCATTTAGATTTCATGAGACGAGCAGACAGGATGAGAATAAAGCAGAAGTAGTTTTGATCGTGCGAGAGGGGGTCTAATAGGAGCTGGGAGTGGTGACAGACTCACAGGAGGCAGAGCAGTTACCTTGGACAGAGGCAGGAGAGAGTTGGTAGGAGGTGTAGTTGTTTCTTGCAGGTGAGGTAAGAAGAGGAGTTTCTAATGGAAGAGGCTAGTTTATTCCACAAAGTGGAGAACCGGTAGGAGAAAGCAGCTTTGCCAGAGGACGAGGATGGTTGAGGTATACTAAAATATCTTTTGTTTCTGTTTCTTAGTATGTAGGGGTGTCAGAGGCCAGAGAGACACTATCCACACCTGAAAAGGGGGTGGCAGGTCAAATCAGAATTTTGACAGACTGAGCGATGTGTGCATTCCTCCCCAGTTGAGGTGTTCCTCCACACATTGAACCCCCCTGTCCTGCCACATCTGGAACCCGTCGTCATGAAGTCCCGTTAAAAAGTCCGGGTTGCCCACTACTGGGACTAGCATGGTGTGAACTTGCCCCGCTCCTCTCCATTTCTAAATGTGTCCCAGGCTTCTAAAACTGCAATTACCAGTGGGTTCAGGTTTCTTATTCGCCTATAGGCTTGCCCCCTCCATCTCCCAAATAGGCCGATACTCTTCCCGGGCACCCTTCCTCCTCCAAATCAAGCCATGTGGCCGGCCCACTTCTACTGACCCAATTATGTATGTATGTGTGTTGTGTAGCCAAATAGTATCCCTTAATATCTAGGAAGTTCATGCCCCCATGCTCCCCTGAGGCTTTTAGCCTTTTCAGGCTGATTCTAGATTTCTTGCCCCCATGTGGCTCACTTTATTAGTGCTCTTCAGAAACTTGAAGGTCTCTATCGTATCCCACATCTCCCTCCTGGCCTCCAGCAAGTTCATGTTCAGTGCTCCCAGACGCTTCTTGTAGCAGACCCCCTGCAGGCCCCGAATCATCTTAGTCGCCCTACGTTGCACCAACTCTAGCCTATCCTTATCCTTTCTGAGGTGAGGGCTCCAGAACTGGACACAGTATTCCAAGTGTGACCTTACCAAGGATCGGTAAAGGAGTATTACTTCCTTCCTTCCTTCTACTATCTATAACCCCCACATACAACCCAACATTCTGTTTGCCTAGCTGTAGGCTTTGTTGCACTGGCTAGATGCTTTAGGGCATCACGGATAATGATTCCCAGGTCCAGCTCTACAGTTGTTGTGCTACATTTAACCCAATTTAGCCAGTGCTCAGTCCTGGGGTTCCTTTTCCCCAGGTGCATCACCTTTCATTTCTTGGCATTTAACTTCAGTTGCCACACATTTGACCATCTCTCCAGCCTTTGGAGGTCATGTTGTACTTCCCCAACTCCCTAGACGCTACCCATCCTTCTGCAGAGCTTAGTGTCATTCATCTGCAAAGAAGGCAATCTTACTCTGGATTTCTCCTCCATTGTCATTAATGACCATATTTAAAAATGTAGGGTGGTAGGGAAGAGACCAGCAACTACAGACCAGTCAGCCTGACTTTGGTGGTGAGGAAATTATTGGAATCACTACTGAAGGAAAGGATAGTGGAATATCTTGAATTCAGAGGCTTACAGAACACAAGACAGCAAGGATTCATTGGGTTGGGGTCTTGTCAAACAAATCTAATAGATTTCTTTGACTGGGTAACCAGGGAATTAGATCAGGGAGGAGCGGTGGATTTCAGAAGGGCCTTTGACTCCATTCCCACACAGGAGATTAGTCAGCAAGTTGGGTAGCCTAGGAATAAGATCAAAGGTGGTAAACTGAGTAAGAAATTGACTAAGTGATAGGAGATAGAGGGTGGTGGTAAATGGAGTTCACTCCGAGGAATGGAGGGTGACCAGTGGGGTACCTCAGGGATCTGTACTGGGATCAGTCCTCTTTAATGCAGAGGGGCTGGAGGGAAAGGTCTGCCTGTTCGCAGAGGACACTAAAATCCGCAACAGGGTAGACACTCCAGGGAGGTGGAAAAAATGTGAGGGGATCTGAAAAGTTTAGAGGACTGGTCAAGGGTGTGGCAACTGGCCTTCAATGCAAAAAAGTGCAAAATCATGCACCTGGGCACAGAAACCTAGAGGAGTACAAAATGGAAGGAGAGGTATTGACGCCCACCAAACAGGAAAGAGAACTGGGAGTTTTTATATCTGATGACCTAAAGGTGACTAGGCAGTGTGACAGAAGCAGTCGAGAGAGCTTTTTTTTTTTTTTTTTTTTGTTCCGGAGCCCCCAGTCCTCCATTCGGTGGTCAGACCCACCCCAACAGTCATTCCCCCATGCGCTGGCTTCCCCCCTGGGCAGGGCCACTGGGAGGGTTCCTCCCCCCCAACAGACACTGTAGATGAGCCCAGGCTTACCCCCAGGTCGGGGCCACGGGAGCAGAACCCCCTCCGGGGACATCAGAAGGCAGTGGAGACAGCAGCAGGGCAGGTTGTCACGCCGGGGGGCTGGCATTTTTCATTGCTTGCTGGATCCTGGGGGTGGGGGACGTGCGATGGCCTTCAGCGTCCACCTCCCCTAAGGTGACGGTGCCAAACGCAATGGTACCCCCCCGCCTCCGCCAGGAGTCCAGAAAGTGCCAGACACTTTTCCCCTTTCCCCCAGAGAAGGAGAGCAATCCTCAGAACATTTGATTCCCCCCCCCCCCGGCCGACCCTCCGACTCCTGGGTCCATTCCCGAACCCGGGCTGTCAGCGTTGCAAGCAGAAATCCAGCCGCTGCACCCATGGGCCAGCTGGCAGTCAGGACAGCTAGCGAGATGCTGGGGGGGGTATAGGGAGGGGGATCACTAGCAGAAAGAGGGGAGGTGGTGTTACCACTGTATAGATCACTGGTGAGACCTCACCTGGTATACTGTGCCCAGTTCTGGAGACCTCATCTCCAGAAGAACACAGAAAGAGTGAAGGTGGTCCAGAGGAGGGCAACCAAAATGGTGCAAGTTCTGCATCAAAAGCCCTTTTAGGAAAGACTGAAGGACCTTAATATGTATACATGGGAAGAACTAAGGTAAAAGGGGAATATAATAGAAACTTTCAAATACCTCACAGGTATAAATAAGGTTCAAGAAGGAAGCATCTTTCAGAAAAAAGATGCTCAAGGACAAGGGGTCATGCTATGAAGCTGGGGGTGTAGACTCTAGGAGATGTGAGGAAGTACTTCTTCACTGAGAGGGTGCTGGATGCCTGGAACAGCCTCCCAGTGGAGGTGATGGGGGAAAAAACTGTAATGGGGTTCAAGAAAGCATGGGATAGGCAGAAGGGAACCTTAGTGTTAAGACAAGGGGGAGATAAGCCGGAGATCAAGTACAGTCTGTGGTGATACAGTAGGTAGGGAAAAAACAGGCAGACTAGGTGGGCCAAGTGGTCCTTATCTGCCATAAGATTCTATGTGTCTATGTCTGTATGTAAAAGGACAACCCATGTCTGATCCCTGCCCCCTGCTGTATGTAAAAGGACCAGGCCCAGAACCGATCCCTGTGGTACCCCACTTGTGACCTCCCCTCCTCAGAGTTAACCCTGTTGACAATGACCCTCTGCTGCCTACCCTTCAGCGAGTTTTCCATCCATCTGACTATATCCCTTGCTGCCCCTAGATACTCCGTCTTCTTCAGCAGGTGTCTATTCAGCACTGAGTTGAACACATCGCTGAAGTCAAAGTACAGCAGATCCAATGCATGGCCCCTATCAATCTCCCTCACTACTCAAAGAAGACAATAAGGTTGGTCTGACAGGATCTCCCTGCCACTATCCCGCTCTGTTCTTTACTGACAAAGTGTCCTTTTTCAGAGCAGGAATCTCCTCCAGCATCACTCAAAGGGATTGCAGGGCTCTCCTGTGGCTTGCCGGAACACTCCTCCTGTCTGGGCTGAGTTTGATCCAGTTGGAGTGGAGGAGGTGGCAAGAGATAGTCTTGAGGCTGCGACTAACACGTTGTGATCTGGACCCAGGTCCAACCAGTGTTGGCTGAGATTGTCTGGAGTTTCTTGAGGAGTGGGGTCTTTCCATTGGCCTTGAAAGAGGCCTTGGTCTAACCCCTATTGAAGAAACCCTCACTGGACCCAGAATGTCTCAGCAATTACAGACCGGTCTCTAACCTCCCATTCTTAGGGAAGGTTATTGAAAAAGTGGTGGCCATTCAGCTTGAAGCACGTCTTACCTCCTCCTCCACTTATGAGTCTTTCCAGTCTGGATTTCAAGCTGGGCATAGCATTGAGATTGCCCTAGTCAAGGCGATTAATGATCTCAATGGTGAGAAACAGGAGAGAGCGTACCATCTTGGTCCTCCTGAATCTCGGCGGCATCCAACACTGTGGACTATGAGGTGCTGCTCTACCGCCTGCAGTGCTGGTGTGGCCTGTCTGGTAATGTCATCAGATGGTTCAGGTCATACTTGACAGACAGGGTGCAGGAGGTGATGATGGGGTTAGCCTCATCTAACCTGAAGCCTCTGGTCTGTGGAATCCTGCAGAGATCGGTCTTGTCGCCATTGTTGTTCACGATGTACATGCTACTGTTGGGAGACATCATCAGGTGGTATGGGCTGGGTTTAAATTGCTATGCTGATGATACCCAGCTATACCTGCTCTGTGCACCTGGAAACCAGATGGCGGCATCCGTGTTTAACAACTGCGTAGGAAGATTCAGACTTGGATGACTCAGAACTGGCTATGACCCATCTCCAACGAGACTAAGGTGCTGGTGGTGGATCTGAGTCATCGTTGGGGGGGGGGGAGGTTGAGAGACATCCCTGGTCTAGTACTGGGAGGGTCCCACTGACCCCCTCTAGATGGGTTAAGGATCTGGGCGTGATCCTCGACGATGGCTTGACACTTGATGCTTAGGTGTCGGCCATCGTCAAAAGTGAATTTTACCATCTGAGGAATATCGCCCAGATCTGAGCCCTGATACTAACTGAGGACCTGACCACCCCAGTGCATGCTTTCATCACGTCCAGGTTGGACTACTGCAATGCCCTGTACCTAGGGCTATCTGGAGGCAATCTCCGCCAGCTGCAGCTGATGCAGAACGCGGCAGCAAGATTAGTGACGGGCATACGGAGGTCTGATCATATTACGAATGTCCTCAGTGGACTGCACTGGCTGCCAGTCAAGTGAAGAATTGTCTTCAAGGTCAGGTTACTGACCTATAAGGCCCTACACGAAGGGGGACCAGTCTACCTGCAAGATATCCTTGTGCCCCACTGTCCATCCTGAGCTTTCCGCCCTCCGAGGTTGCTTCTTTAAGGGTTCCTAAGGTTAGCCACGTGCACTTGGTGATCGTGCATTTTCTGTCGCCGTGCCTACCCTGTGGAACTCATTACCTAACCATCTTCGGGAGGCACCCTCGGTGGAAATCTTTAAAAAAAGGGTCTGAAGACATTTTTGTTTAACCAGGCTTTTAAATTTACAAATACTGAATTGCGGGTTATTATTTATTATTTTATAATAATAGATAGATAGATTTTAAAGTTATTGTTGCCTGCTTCACCCGATTATGATTACAACACTGAATGTTTTTTTATATTTGTTTTCAATTTGTTATTAAGCACTCCGAGTACCTGGAAAGGGGCACTATATAAAAGTATCTATCTATCTATCTATCTATCTATCTATCTATCTATCTATCTATCTATCTATCTATCTATCTATCTATCTATCTATTGTGCTGGAGACTATTTCTTCCAGGTAGTCAATGAGATCCTGTTTGATTATAGAGTCTCCATCAGCTTTCCTACAACAGATGCGAGACTAACCAGCCTGTAGTTTCCTGCCTGTTCCTTATCCTCCCATTTATGTAGTAGAATCACATCAGCCACTGTCCAATCTCTCAAACTACCTTCTCATCCTTTTCATTCATTTCAGTAGATTCAGGTTATCTGTAAAGAGACATACTTTCCTTTAAGCGACATTGCAGAGGGACTGAAGGAAAAGTATGCCCTTTGCAGATGACACAAAGATCTGCAACCAGCTGATGCACAAGGTGGGTGGAAAGGATGAGGAGGGACTTGGCAAGGTTAGAGGAATGGTCAAATGTATGGCAGCTTAGATTCAGTGCTAAGAAGTGCAAGGTAATGCACCTGGGAAACAAAACCCAGGGAAGAGTACACCATGGGGGGTGAGATAAACAAACAAAATGGCAAGGACCTGGGGTAGTCATATCAGATGACCTAAAGGTGGGCAAGCAATGTGAGAGGGCAGTAGGAGGGCTGGGGATACTGGGATGCATAGGGAGAGGCATCACCAGTAGAAAACAGGAAGTTATTATCCCTCTGTACAGACAGCTGGTCAGACCCCATCTGGAGTACTGCGTGCAGTTCTGGAGACCCAATATCCGCAAAGACATAGACAGGATGAAAGCTGTCCAGAGAAGGGCAACTAAAATGGTGCAGGGTCTGCACCGGAAGACATATGAAGAGAGACTTAAGGAGCTTAATATGTATAGCCTCGAGGAAAGGAGGGAGAGGGGGGACATGACAGAAACTTTCAAGTACCTCAAGGGAATCAACAAAGTCCAAGAAGGTAGCATCTTTCAAAAAAAAGAGGTGTGCAAGAACAAGGGGCACAATTTGAAGATGGGGAGGGGCGGCTCAGAGGTAATTTAAGGAAGTATTTTTTCACACAGAGGGTTGTGGATGCATGGAACGGCCTTCCGGAGGAGGTTGTGGAGTCAAAAACAGTGGTGGAATTGAAGCATGCATGGGACAGTCATAAGGCAATTCTAGGGGGTGGGGGTAGGAAGAAGTAGGCTGCTGGTTAACTAGGATCTGCAGCATATCCATTAGGTAGGGAAATGGGCAGACTGGGTGAGCCAAGCGGTCCTTATCTGCCGTCAAATTCTATGTTTCTATGTTTACCCTCATCTGCAGTGAGCTACTGAAACCAATCCTTCTGCCAGTTCCCTTAGCACTCTCAGGTGCATCCTGTCTGGACCTGGACCTTTGTCTATCTTGAGGGCCGCCAGCCCTTTCCAGACCCTGTCTCTAGTGAATACTGGTGTTTCCATCCGTGGGATCCCCTAGTGGCTGCACGGATTCCACTTTCAGGTAGGGGCCAGTATCCTCCCTAGTGAAAACAGAGTAGAATTATTTGTTAAGGACAGCAGCCTTCTGTCCATCATCCTCAATTATTCTATTACTGTCTGACAATCCCCTCCTCCCCTTTTTCTTTTTCCTTGATACAGCAGAAGAAATGTTTTTCTCCAGATTTGATCCCCTTGGCTACCCGCAGCTCCTTGTCTGCTTTTGCCTCCCTATTTTTCTGAATGTATTCCTCCCACTGACTCTTTTTAAACCTATAGAAGACTTTTCTTTTGGTGTTGACTACTTCCCTAACCTTCACCGAGAACCACTTAAACTTATTTCTTTTTACTACTGTCTTCACACACATAATTTTGTTGCTTCGAAGATGGCCCTTTTTATAAGCCCCCACATTTCTTCCACACCTACTATATTTCCCACCTTGGTTAGTTTGTCCCACACCAACATTTACATTTTTTCAAACTCTACCCCTTTAAGGTCCAGGACCTCTGTATTTGAGGTTTTTTTTTCGACTCCTAGGCCAATTCAAACCAGACAGAATTATGGTCACTGTTTGACAGTAGCTCCTCTACCCTTATTGCCATTACTGCTTCCAAATTTGTGAGACCCACATCCAGGATGAATCCCTGTCTGGTAGGTTCCTTTACCAGTTGGACCAGCAGGCAGTCCTGAAAGGCGTTCAGCACAGCTTGACTTCTAGAACTCTTTAGAACTGGAACATCCCGGTCGACATCTAGTAGGTTTAAATCCCTGATCACCACCACATCCCCTATTCCAACCACTCTTGTCATTTCCTCCCCTAGCTCTTTGTCCCTCCCTTCTCCTTATCCTGGAGGTCTGTACAGCACTCCCAGGCATAGTTTTTTGCCCAATGCCGCTGTGAGCTGCACCACAGTGACTCGGATTCCCCCATTCCACACTTAATGTTACCATCTTCCACTACTTTAATACCCTCCCTGACATAAAGTGCTATACCCCCTCCCCACCTTCCCTCCTATCTCTCCTGAATAATGAGTACCCTGGCATTGTGAGGTCCCAATCATTGTTGTTCATGACCCAGGTTTCGGCGATGGTAACGTGGTCCATCTTACCATTCCCTGTTGCTCACTAATCTTGTTGCCCAGGATCCTGGAACTGAGGCAGACCCCTTTCCAGGTGCCCTCTAAGCATTTTTTGCTACACGTTGGGAGTACTCCCTTACCTTTCTCTGGCTCCCTTTGTCCTGCGATACCTTCCGCACCCCTTTTTGTACCCCTTTTCTGCTACCACCGTCCTGTCCTACTCCAGCCTCAGTCTGGACTGTATGTTCTTGCCTTACTACTTTATTTTTAGCCCCCAGATATGGGGAAATGCTAGCTAGGTTACCCCATCTCCCATCAGCCATGATAGCCCTCTAGCCTTAGACTCCCCCTCAATCAGTTTAAACATCTGATATAGGTGTCAAACTTCCGCCCTACTGCACTGATCCCCTCTTTAGTCAGGGGGAGCCCATCGCCCCTGTATAGCCTCCTTCCCCAGAAGTCTCCCCAGTCATCCACAAAGTGAAAACTTGCACATTCGCGTTTTTCAGAAGCACCTGAAAAAGATGCTTACTGACACATGTAAATTCATATATGTTTGGAACCATTACCAGATTAAGGATTTACCTTTTATGTTTATTATGTAACCAAGGATCTAACTAGTGCAGCGGAGAGAAAATCAGCTCCCATACTTGTAGACACTGACATCTTTCACGATGCTCTATGAGCATGTCTGTCTGCCTTGGGTTACTTTGTTTCTTTCATATTAAAGAACAACTGTTCTCATTTTGAAATGCTTCCTTAAGCACCTCCCCCCCCCCCAACAGCAGCAGCTTATCTTCTAAGGACTTCAAAAGTCCACTTTTGTGAATTTATTAATACTTCTGTGTGAAAGGGGAAGGGATTGTAATTCCTCGATCAGAGCAGCCAGCCAGCCAGCCAGCCAATCGCTTCCCTGGTCCCTGACAGTAGCAGGTGTCACCCCCAAGCGCTCATGTTTTATGATGCCTTAGTCTGGAGAGCACGGGACAGTGCTTTATTGAGGGCCACAGGAGTCAAATGAAAGTCACTGCTCAACTAACAAGGATTTTGTTAGTTGAGTGGCGGCTTTCATTTGACTTTTGTGGCACCTGCTACTATCGGGACCCGTAAGGGGAAGGGATCAGGCGTCAGACTCCTACGACCAAGGAATTACTACTATCCCTTCAGCTTTCACACAGCAGTATTAATAAGTTCACAAATGTGGACTTTTGAGGTCCTTCGAATGTAAGCTGCTGCTGGCGGGTTAGACTAAAGCACTGAAACGGGTGCTCTTTGAAGCCCTTTTCACCATGTATGCACTTCCGAATCATTTGAATGCCTTTTTGGCATGCTTTATCTTTTATTGAACATTTTAGTTACCTTCGTCCCAAATTGGCAAGCTCTAAAGCTACCACTTTGAAAGTAGACACAGCATAATGCAGCATGGCAACCCCTTGATTTTCCTGTTGCTATATTCACAACAAGACTCCATTAATCAAAATTGTTTTATGAAAAATAATACAGGACTTGCATGGTTTTATGCAAAAAAGAAAAAAAAAATCTCTCATATTTTGGGGGATATTAGTTTAAGAGGGTGTATTAGTACTGGTAATTTACCATTTATTTTTGCAATGGTGGAAAAAAATAATGCAAACATCGTGACAAATGCTGTGTCTTTAATTTAGGTTTTTCTTTCACAATGATGTTGAAATCTAAAACAATTATTACGATTAAAAATAATATGACCTGTTACAGATTTTTTTTTTTTTTTTACACGCTCGTATTTTTGGCCCTCGGACACTGCTGGGGGGAGGAGATTCACCCCCAGTATCGGCTAGGTCCCAGCACATGTCGGGATCTAAGCATCAAGGTGCTAACATTGTTTTTTCCCCCCTTGTGCATCCCCCTTCCCCACCTGTCCGAGGCAAGGTCAGTCATGCAATGACCTTGGCGCACGATCGGCGTGCTCCCGCACCCAATGTGCAGAGGTCCGCCAGTCCCCGCCCTGATAGGCTCCCAGTACAGTCCTGGACTGCCGCACACCTCTGTCAATGCTAGGGATCGGTAGGCACCAGGTGCCAAGTTCCCTACCTCCCAGAGAAGGTGAGCAGTCCCAGGAATGCTCAGCCTCCTCAACCCCCCCCAGCCAACCCTCTTACATCCGAGGTCCGCTCCCAAACCCTAGTCGTCGGCATCCCAGAGGGAAGCACTTCCACTGCACCAGTGGGCCAGCCATAAAAATTAAACATTTGACATAGGGTGTAGTGGTAAGTAGATAAACACATGGATGTTGCTAGAACCCAGGTATTGAATTGTACCTGTGTATAGTACACACTATGACACCTGTGAAGTTGTGTTAACTGTTCAAGCTGTTAGACCTTTCCTCCAGATTGGAGCCAAATGTATACCATGTAATCCTACCACTACTACAATTGTTCTGCTTCTTACCTGTACAACGAAATATTCTCTGTATTATGGTGTACCTGTATATTCTCTGTATTATGCTGTACCTGTATATTCTCTGTATTATGCTGTACCTGTATATTTTCTGTATTATGCTGTACCTGTATATTCTCTGTGTTATGGTGTACCTGTATATTCTCTGTATTATGTTAAACCTGTATCTATGTGCCATCTACATGGCCCGGGTAGTGCCTGTAAACAGCCCCTGGGACCAGAGCATTTATCCAGTTATCAAATACATATATAAATAAGATCAGCATGGAAAAGACCCTGCTCCCTGACTGCATGGGAGACTGGACAGGCACATCAGGGATGACCAACTCCAGATCACAAAACTTAAACTGTAGCATGGCAAACATACCATGAAACATGGCACTATATAAACAGATTTGGAAACAAAAATGAACAGCAGGGATCCACATCTGTGGTTGCGCATAATGAAGTCTATAAAACTGATATTATACAATGGGGTCCATGAATTGGCTAACTGGCACCTTTGTGCCATGATAAATCCTAGCATAACCACAACTAAAGGTTCCAGTCAGCCACATTACAATAGAAAAGTAAAAGTAACCCACTACTCCTGCGACATGCTCACTCGAGCAACTGCCACGCCCAAAGAAAGCTATTACAATACAAAAAACTCTGCTCATGACTGAACCACACTGGGCGTGGGTAAATCCCATCACAACCTATACCCTTTCGTGGATTACTGCTTAAATATTCAACATAAAGTGCAAAATATGTTTGCCTTTTAGTGAGTGCAATGCTATCCCTAGTTGTTTTGTCTAAAATCATATTGTATGCTTATGCTTGCAATGTGCATTTCCTTTAATCTCTTATTTGTAACCAGTATTATAGGTGTGCTACACCTGTCACCCGCACAGCACCTTATTACAGGAGATGAACAGATGACTCATCCCTCAGGTCTAGTCTAGTTACTGCATTTTTATTGAATAAATTAACGTAGCGTAATGCGTAAAAGCAGCAAAGTGACAGATTTTCCTAAAACACAAAAACAGCCGCTCCACTACAGCACTGTGCCGTACCAAACAAGAGGACGGAAACAAAGCATATGGCACCAGTAGCAGTGTAGAAATTTTATTACAAAAATGTTTTAGAACTTACAGTGCAGTGCAGCTGTAGTGCAAAATATAGTAACACGTTACCGACAAGGGAACAGACCCAACCTGGTTTTGCCATGCAAGACTTTCTCAAGGGACTCATTTTTGTAACAAAAGTGACAGATTTTAAAGTGTTTGTGAAATTTTAACAATTTCTTCACTTTTTGTGCCATCTCTCTTCTTCCTCCTACCCTTCCTTCTCCCCCTCCTGCCTGCCATGTCTCTCCCCAAATGCCCTTCATCTCCTCACTCACAACCCCAGCATCTTTTTCCTTCTCCCCGGTCTCCACAAAACACACTGTCGCTGCCATGCCCTCTCAGTTCTGCTAAAGGGCACAGCCCTGATGGCCTGAATACTAATATCTCTCTGCACCAGCCATGGCTGCCCTTCTTGCCTCCCTTTTCAATCTTTCCTTCCCAATTTGAATCTGTCCCTCAGTCCTGGAAGCGAGCTAAAGCAATCCCCCTTTCCTCGAAGGGGGTGACCTTTCTTACCCAGGTAACCATTGGCCATTTCGCTCCTCCCTGCACTGGCTAAAATGCAGGAAAAAACTTGTGCTCTCCCAGCTATCCACCTACCTTGACTCCACTACTTTCTTCCCCCCATTTCAATCTGGCTTCCCCAAGAACCCCTCCTCTGAGTCACTGACATTGTGCCGAACTGCATGGACCAGGGTCAGTTCACTGTGGCCATTTTCATAGACCTCACAAATTCCTCTGATACAGTGGCCAAACAGTGGCCACCCCCTCTCTTGAATAAGTCAAGCACTGCGAGTCTACCCAACATGGTAATCAGGTGGTTCCACTCCTAGCTCTCAGATCAGCTCCAGTCAGTCCAAGCTGGTAATACACTATCCACCCCCTCTGCTCATCAGGCCTGGTACCCCTAGGGCTCCATTCTTAGTCCATTTCTCTTCTCTATCTTCTTAAACGACCTCCCCTCCACCTGGGTCTCTTCTCACATACACATAGATGCAGAAATGACACTATTCTATTTGCTTCAGGTGTCTCAGTCACAGAGCTGGAGTCCTCACTCTAGTGTGATTTTGACAATGTCCAGCATTGGTTACATGCAAACCAGCTCTCACTAAATGCCAAAAAAAAAAGTCTCTCTCACATTCGGCACTAAACATAGATTAGCAAGGCTCCATCATACACCTGTCTTCTCAACTTTAGAGGGCAAACTGCTTAAACTGATACCTCATTTCAAGTATGCAGGGGTGTTGCTGGATCACAATCTTAGCTTTTCTGCCCGTATTGATTCCATGCACACGAAACTTTGTCCCAAGCTTGGTGTGCTGTACCATAACAAATCCTGCCTTCCTTTCCCAGCCTGCTGTGAGAACATCCTTAAGATGAGCTTGCCTGTATTTGATTATGTAGATGTAATCTACAGCACTACCTCAGAATCTGCACTTGCTAGATTTGGCCCCCTTTTTCATTCCTTCTGTCAGTTTGCCCCTAATGCTCCATCTCTCACCCATGACTGCTCTCTGTATGCTAATCTGTCTTTCCCCTCTCTTAAAGCCCGGCGTCTCTCACACTGTTCCTCCTTCATGGCCAAATAACAGTTTGCCACTACACCCACTTACCACTCCTCCCTTCTAAGCCCTGCTATTACTCCCTCCGTTCATCTGCTGCTTGTTCCTCTGATGTCCACCACAGTAAAGCTGTAGTAGGCAAGTCTGATTTCTCTAGCCACCTTCCTACACTTTGGAACAGCCTCCCTCTCCCCATCCATCTCTTTTCTCCCACCATGCACTCAAACCACTTTTACCAACATACTTCACTAACGAATGCACCTGGAGACAGACTGCTTCCTCTTCTCTCCACATTACAACAACCCATGTCTGATCCCTGCCCCCTGCTATTTTACCTGCCTTACCCTTTTTTTGCCTACTCAACTGTATAGCTTACAACTCAATGTACTCTGTAATCTGAAACGGATGCCTCACTGGCTCTATACAATTATTCTGTCCGACACTGGTAGCATGTTCCTTTAGCTCTCAATCTGACTACCCCATAACCAGCGTACATGTTCACTTTTTACACAGTTTGCGTCTTTCTCTGAAATTCATAACATGTGCTGTGATTTTACTGTACATGTTACTGTGCCTACTGTTACTGCTACTTCACTCCCTGTTCTAGCCCCTCCTCGCCCGGGGTCATATCTGGAAATGAGCTCCAGCTCAGTGGGCCTTTCCTGGTCACCAATTTTTAAATAAATAACAGCTCATCACTATTACAAATATTTTGAAATGAATTAAGATGCTTCAAAACAATAATTTTTATATTTAATAACAGAAAAAAAACCTTTGCACAAATCCTCCTGTGGGTGCACCCTGCTATACACAATGGCAGGGCACGTGTGAGGTCTATGCAAATACCATGCCGGCATTTACACAGGCCCCAGACAATAAGTAGGCTGGATTTCCGACCCCAGTTTAATATCAGGTTTGTATGCACACCCTGACCATGCTAGTAAGATGGACTCTGTTAACATGTGACAGCAGGTTCAGAAATGTCTAGGAATAAAATATGTCACCAACGCCAAAAGGCAAGGAGGGAGCATTGAGCAACTAGACATGACAAGATCCAGAGACAGGTTACAGTGGAAAAACAGCTGAGTAAGCCATCATACCATGTTTTATTTACTGGTTAGGGTCAATAAACCACCACTGGCAGACCCCTACAAACTTTGTAATTCACACTTGTGAATTACGGAGTTCCATAAACCATGGTTGGCAAAAACAACTGTGAGTCTTCCTCAGCACCTCTCCGAGAAGCTGTCCTCACGCTGCTGACAGAAAATCGCCATCACGAAAAAAAAAAAACACTTCTCGGAGAACTGTAATAAAAAAGCCAGGCTCACTATTAACCAGTAAATATAAATAAATAAAACATGGGGAATTGTGGAAGTTTGGAATTTATGCACACCCTCAGTGTGTGATGCCCAGATAAACCCCTCGGGCTTTGCCCTTGTGGTTTATGGGCATCACACACCTCGGGTAATTCTCTGAGTTAGGCAATTCAGTCAGCAGTGAATTTAAACCTGGTAGGTTAACTGTATTCTGCTTTAAAACATGAATATTTACAGCACCTAAGTGCAGCCCTTAGAAACACAGAACACAGAAATTGACTGCAGAAGAAGGCTCACTGGCTCGTCTAATGTTCCTGGCTCTATCCAAAGTATGATGCAAATGCTCTAGTGATCATCACTCCCTCCCCCTCCCCATACATCATCCTCCTCCCGTCATACTTAATACTTACCAGCCCCATGTTTGCTTGAATCCCTCAACTACTATGGTGCAGACCAGCCTCTCTGGCAGCAGTTCTGCTTATCCGTCACCATCCTCTCTGTAAAGAAATACTTTCGGACATTCCTCCTGAATCTCCCACCACCTTTAAGTTCCCCCTCGTGCTCATGTTTCTGCTCACTGTGAACAGTTCCATGATGTCTACCCTGTTTATCTCTTTACTTACGGTTCTGTGTGCCTCACAGCAGAACTAGAATGCTCGAGTGGATCACCTGGCCGCAGACTCCCAGAAGATTCTGACACTCAAGGGTTACCGCTCCATAGCCCCAAAGCCCATAAAATGTCCTTCCTATTAAACATGGAGTCCGGCCATAAGTATTACTTTGCAGAATTAGAATTAGCATATCCCCAGTAAGCTTCATATCAAAAATTGGATCTCCAAGTTAATTTGTTTAAAAGTTACAAGCTGTTTTGTGACCCTGATTTCACTCCCTGTTCAAAAAAGCCGGTTTCAATAAAGAGCTATTGATGTCATAAGCAGAACTTATAGCCTAGTCCTCCCTGTCAGCAACTTTATATGACAGATTTCTCCAAAGTTTAACAAATGTAGTTGTAGTAATCATTTGAAAACAACAGAAAACTAGCTGGCCCGGTGGCGCTGGAGGTTGAGGCGCTGGACGCTACACTTCGTGCCACACCGGCAACCCAGGTTCAGGAACGAGCCTGGGTCAGCAGGGGGGAGAGAGGATTGAGCATCCAGAGGACTGCTCTCCTCTCTCGTGGAGGGAGGGATTGCTGTCCCACTGCTGATCACCTCAGCGAAGGCTGGAGAGGGACAGGCCAGGAGGCATGCTGTTGACGTACGCGACGGGGGGAACCAAGGAGGAAAATGCAGCAGGCAGGCTCCGTGATGGCCCCACCAGTGCCCAATCCAGACGACCAGAATCTGGATGTTGGTCTCCAGGGTGGGTGGGGGGTAAGCCAGTGCCATTCACCTCGGCCCTGTCACGGGGGTACCTGTGGAGGATTGCTGGGTCAGTCCGGGCGGAAAAGGTGGGACAGAGACAGAGTTCCCTTCGAGGGAAGGACCAGAGCCGCCTGCCAGGCTCCCATTAGTGAAAAAAAAAAATCTGTATGGAAAAAAAAAGAAAACTGACACAGGGTTGGGTGCAGTGCATGCATTTTTTAAGAATGTTCAGATGCATGGTACTATACTTCAGAATGCAGCAGGAAGTAGTTTTGGAATGTCAGCAATGGATAAAGCTATTGAAAGTCAAGGTATTGCACAATTTCAGAATGCTGGGGGGGACATGCAGTCTCAGAATGTGGCAGAGATGTGCAATCTTTAATTGTGGTCGTGACAATCTTGGAATGCGACACGGACACACATCTAAGAATTTGGTTGAGTACTCACAATTTCAGAATATAGTGGTGATGTACACTGTGAGAATGTGACAGGATACACCATTTTATTCTGAAATTGCTTGCCTCTGCCACATTACAGAACTGCAAATACCCACCAAATTTCAAAATTGCACATCGCATCCCTACCACATTCCGACACTATGCTTCTTTGCCACATTCTGATATTGTGCCTTATTGCCACAATCCAAGTGCATGTCTCAACCACATTCCAAAGCAGGATGTCTCTGCCACATTCCAAAGCTGTGCATCAATGCCACATCCTGAAACTGTGTCACCATTACAGTCCAAAATGTTGTCACCACCACATTCTGAAATTGTGCATCACTGCTACATTCCAAAAGTGTGTCCCTGCCATATCCTGAAAATGTGCACACACTCACCACATTCCAAGAATGCATTCCCCTACCATGCCCTAAATTTACGCATCTCACCACATTCCAAAAATGGGCATCCCTGCCACATTCTGAAATTGCGTGACCACCTCATTCTGAAACTGTGTATCCTCACCACATTCTGAGAATCCGTGCATATCACATCATGAAATGGCATGTTGCCACTACAATCTGAAATCAAGCATCCCACTTACATTCTGACTGTGCATCTCCACCACATCCCAAAATTACACATCCATGAATATTACAAAACTATTTGTCTCTCTCATTTTGAAACTGCACATCTCTTCAACATTCTAAAAATTTATGACACCACTACACTATGAATTTCAGCGTCCCTGCCAGATTCTAAAATTGTGTGCCCCTGCTAATTTCTGAGATTGCGCCATTGTTGCATTCCACAGTTGCATCCTGATGGTATTCTGAAACCTTATCCCTGCAGTATTTTAAAAATTGCATGACCTTGGTTTCTAAAGCCATGTTTGCTGCTGCATTCCAACCTCCCATCACATTCGTATTTACCTTGCATCTGCACATGGACTCGCATGCCCTGTACCTACCCAGTCAGCTTTCCTTTTCAAATGTTTACTACAACTGCAGTTTTATGTAATGTAGGAATAATTAATCCAAAAGTTAGCTTGCAGGAAGGACTAGGCTATGAGTTCTGGTTATGGCATCAGTGGCTCTTCAATGAAACTGTGTTTTTTGAACAAGTAGTGAAATTAGGGTTAAAAATGACTTGTAATTTTTA
The DNA here is from genome assembly GCA_016271365.2 of Neoceratodus forsteri. Classification (NCBI taxonomy): domain Eukaryota; kingdom Metazoa; phylum Chordata; order Ceratodontiformes; family Ceratodontidae; genus Neoceratodus; species Neoceratodus forsteri. Next base: position 1,146,978,790 of record CM057450.1, on the reverse strand, counting down.
AATAAATTAACAAAGATCTAATTTTTGGCATGAGGCTCATTGGTGATATGCTGATCTAAATTCTGAAATTTACTGATGCTAGAAATTTTTGACAGGACTTAAGCAATGGCTACAGCCATTTCTTTGACTATTGAATGTTGCTAAAAGTGAACCAAAGACCCTTTGTCTTTTGCTTTTCTAGCATTTCCTTACATTCCTTCTCTTTTAAAAAAAATGTCCTAAAGTGGTATTCTATGTCTGTACATCAAAGGAAAGAACCCAAGAACTGAATATAGGATTGGTGGGGTGCTGGTGAAGCAGTTTAGGGAGGAAAGGGACTTGGGGTTACATCTGATAGCCTGAAACATTCAGCTCAATGCAACAAAGTGGTGAATATAGCCAACAAATTTGTGCAAATGCATTCTGTAGGAGAAATCAACAGCAGATGTACAGATGTACTGTAAGAAGGTGATACTGCCTCGATACAGAGCCATTCTAAAGCCACACTTGGGAGTATGGCTTGCAATTTTTAAATCCACACTTGAAGAATGAGGACCGGGCAGAGACTGTACCAAGAAGGGCTACCAGGATGATTCAAGGGCAGGAGGAGAGTTCCTAGGAGGAGAGATTAAGAGGAATGGAGTATGTACTCAGTGAAGGCCAGGAGGGGGTTGGGACATGATACAGACTTTCAAGTTTCTGCAGGAAATCAACAAGGTTGACATCACTACATAGTGTACCTCCAATGCACACAAAGACACTAGGATTAATATGATGAAACTGGTTGGGAGGAGCGTCACAAATTACATGAGAAAATACTTTTTCACAGAGAGAGTATTGGAAAAGTAGAACAGGCTGCCCAATGAAGTAATCTGTGAGAAAAAAAAAAAGCAGATAGGTTCAAGAAGGTGCAGGATAGAACATGGATTTAGGGGGACACTGGGGGTGAGAACAGAAGGAGATGGGGGACCACCTGAGGGTACATCCTCAGAGGTTAGGTGAGAGAGGGAAGACCAGATAGAAATTATCTCCAAAAAGACCAATTGGTCTAAGTTTCTTCTGTTTCCATGAGTCCCAACAGCCCAATATTTATTTATTTTACTTCCACTAGGTGAGCAATACAGGGAACAAAACAGTCTCGTTTACAGCTGTGATGAAGAAAAGGAGCATAGAAACACAGCATTTGCCAGCAGATAAGGAACGCTTGGTCCACCTAGTCTGCCAACGTTTCCTTCCTGTAGCATCACTGCAGATCCTACTTTCAATCTCCAGCCCACCCCCCCTTCTCTAAAATTCCCTTATGCCTATCCTATGCATTCCTGAACCCCACTACCTCCACTGGAAGACTGTTCCAGGAATCCACCACTCTTTCTATGAAGAAATACTTCTTCACATCTCTCCTAAATCTACCTCCCTCCAGCTCCTTATCATGCCCCCCTGTCCTTGAGCACCTTTTTTCTGAAAAAAATACTTTCCTTCTGTACCGTATTTGCCCCCGTGAGGTATTTAAAGGTCTCTATTACGTCCCATCTCTCCCAGGGCGTACATATTTAGGTCATTAAGTCTCTCCTTGTAGGGCTTCTGATGTAGACCCTATACCAGTTTAGGGAAAGGGGGCAAGAGGAAGGAGGTATGGAATCAGTATTACAACAAGACAGTAAAATGACAAAACACATTTCTTGACTTAATTATACCATCTTTCTAAAGCAGGATATGGTAACTGAAACATACAGAATTTAAGACTACAATACAGAAATGTATTCTAGCCTCGAAACCTTAGATATATGTCCAACACCTGGACACTGGGAAACATCAGCAACTTGTTTACGAAAAGCTAATTAGCTTTGCTCAGCACCCTACAATACAAGTTTTCCCTTGGGAAGAACGGTGTTTGTGCCATTTGTGTTTGCGTTTCAAGCAAGAAAACATTGACGTGTCATATCATAACCCACACATTATTTTCTTTAAAAAAAAAAAAAAAAAACTCTTGTAAAGAAATGACCTGAACTACTGCAATGTAGTGATCGATTCGCGGAGGACAACAGAGAATTCTCAGCTTATCCCTCCAGTCCCATCAGTGAAAGACTCCGCAATTGACCCAGCTGGTTGCTGCAAGGAGCATAGCAACAAACTAGGCTTCTTCACAATGCATTCACAAGACTGGTCTATATTTCTACAATATCTCCCCTAGAAGTATAAATGCTGTTTAAATACTTGTTGTAAACAGGATTTGCCGGTAGCTCATCATAAACACTGTGTAGAATATACCACACGGCAGCAAGGACGACATACAAGAATCCTGACAAGCTGACAACGGCAAGGATGTGTGTTATGCTTTTCTCTAGGCAGTAAGTGTAGTGAGACTCGCACAGATGTGAAAAGAAATACAAAACCGGTTATCGATCATCTGTGGATTTTCAAAGTAAAAGCTCAGCTGTTTATACTATCTCCATCTCTGCCCGCAGCAGGGCCACTGCTAGAGCTGCAACTTACCCTCGCAGTGACTTTATAGATCGTGTGCCCTTTAGGGTGTCTCTTGGGATCAGTTACAGTGTAGAATCGGGCCAAGTCCCCACGGTCTCGCTGGGATATCATCCTGGTTATAAACCACAGCCATCACCTCCCGATCACCTCGCCCAGTCCGATCGCGGCTGCGGCACTTCCGGATGATTGTGATATACGGACAACTTCCGGCGGCGGACGCGCTAGCCGTTTCCTACACAACTGAGAAGAAGTAGACCGTAGGAAGAGGACCGTAGGCGAGCAATGTTAGGTTTTCTAAGGATGGAGGCAGTCCTCGACATTTTTTTCAGTGATACGTGCCTGGTAGGACATTTGCCATTCCATACCTCTCAGCTAGCTCTCGTTATGATGGAAGTCCCTTATTTTTCTGCTCAAAATTGCTCTGTCCCCAACATCGGAGCGACATGGTCAGACATGTGAAAGGTGCTACTCATAAACAGTGGGCGCTGTAGTGTGAAGAGTTAATTTAAAGTAGAATTTCATAATCTAATTTACTGAACTATTATTAAACTTTGCACAAATGAAGAGAGGCTGCCTCTGTTTTCACAGTATTCTGATCTTGTTGTATGTCGGTGTTAGATGCTGCGTCCGCCCCCTGAGGACCAGTGGCCCCATGATAATGTCCCATGTTTCCAGAGTTGGTGTCCCAAAACTCCTGTAGGTGTAAAGGTGTAATACCCAAATTATTCAAGATGCCCCTTAGACCACGTTCTGGGAGCAGAATAAGCGAAGGGTAGCACAGGCAGGAGCCCCACCCACAGACACACACACACGCGCAAAACTGTCATCCTGCAGTTTAAATATTTTTCCTTTTCAGCCTTCCTGGGATTTTCCCACCCCAGAAGGCATGGCACCAGCCAGTATCAGTCACTCTCTTTTTTTAAGAGTGCTGCCTGTTGAACCCCCCCCCCCCATGTTGCCGAGGACTCTGTGTCCTAAATGTTGGGGGGCTACATGAGGCAGCATGATGGCGGGAACAGGATTCATCCAATGAGCAATCTCAGGCACTTGTGAAGAGAAGTCACATACAGTAAAGTAGGAGAAGGAGCCACCAGGAAAGAAAGGGGAGGCAGAGCTCACCTCAATCTTCGCCCTCCGTGTTCCCCTCTTGATTACTTTCTGTGCAATGGCAGAGATGGCACTGGTCTTCCCCTGTGATCCCCAGTCAGTGGCAGCAGCCAGTGTCGGCAGTCCCCTCCACAGCAATAAGAGAAGTCAGCGGTCGGAGTCCCGCGGTGGTAAAAAGGAGTAGCTGCGGCAGTGAGGAATAGGCAGAGTGTGAGCGGCACCAGAGCAAGGCTGTAGCGGTGACAAGTGGCATCAGGGCAGAGTCAGTACCACCATTATAACACTCCTTAGCAAGCCAGTAGCTAGCCTCGCTCCTATAGAAGCTTCACCCCGAGTCGGGGTGGGGACTCAGCAGCAGCACCGCTGGGCAGGTGATGACCACCAGATCTTTTATATAAGTGTAACCCCCTTGTTCCCAGGGGTTACTAGAATCCCACTTAGAATCAGTGGCAGTCAGGGAGAGGCAGCTTGTGAGATGCCAGTTAAATGGGTTTCACACTGTCACACTCTGTTTTCGGTTTCAGCTGAGCTGGAGTGATGATGTCACCTTAGAATTCTCGCAGCAGCATAAGCCACAATGGAATGCTAGCTGCAGGGGTTAGTAGTGGAATGTTGGGAGATTCAGTTTAGTGTGCGTGGAGAGTCGAGAGAAGAGGAGTGCTGCAGAAGACAGCTCCTCAGACTCAGCTCTGAAAGAGAGCTACCTCAGGAGACGGGAGTTGTGTGTTCTCACTCTAGAGAGGAACACAGAAGACCATTTGTGAAGTGGAAGAGACCGTTCCTGGAAGGTTTTCCAGTGCTCCATCCCTGGAGGGATTGGGAGGAATTCCAGGATTCAGGGGCAACCCCCCTGGTCCAGCCTGGAGAGGGTGAAGCTGCCTGAGAGTTGTTTTGTTCTGTGAGTACCTGAGACATTTTGTGGAAAAAGCCCTGGGGCACCTGCATTCCGTGGTGAGTTTTTCTCTGTCAAAGGGACTCTGTTCACTAAGATTGTAATTCGAGTAAAAGTATCTGCCTACTGTGGGGTCTGAGGGAGACTTGCCAAGTACAGAACTTTAGCATCTGCAACAGTGGGGTCTAGAGTACTGACATAACCACATACAGAACTTTTAAAGTCAGGACACCTCCGTAGTGAGAAAAGTGGAATGTTTAAATGTGCAAAACATTTCAAGAGAGCATCTACAAGAGTGTTTCAGAAAAAGGTGTTGTAACCAGGTGAATGGCCAAGTACAGATTTGGGAGCAAAAGGGAGACCCCCCCCCCAATCTGGAGTAACCAGGTTTACCTCTCCGGGTTCAGTTTGAGTACCTTTGTTTTCTCTCAGTGCACTTGGCCAGTGCCTGAGGAAAGCACCCAGACGTGGGATTTTAGATTTTCCCCTGTGAGCCGGAATGTGCTCGTGGGTGGTTAAGGGAGCCACCAGTAACCTCCATGCAATATGGAAAATTGTCATAGTACTGGCTGGGGTGCCAAGTCAAAGGAAAGAAGAGAAGTGTACCAGTTCAGGCTGTGTGTGCCCAGATCCGTTCAGAATCTTAGAGTTCGCTATGTGTGTGTGTGTGCTCTGTACCTCAGTAATCTGCATTACCAGTGGAAGTAGCCCTGTGGTTGTCTATCTTTGCTCTGTTTATTCTCTGTGATGTGAATAAAAGCCACACTCTAGAATCCCAACCTGGTTTGGACATTGCAGTTATTGCTTCCAGTGACTGGATGTACTTGGGTGCCCCGACCAGAAGTACAAACCTAGCATAATGCTGAGCAAACATTTTCTCCCAGGGACCCAGGATGATGGGCATGCTAAATGGTCCCTCCAGGTGTGAGCCAGGTTGTTGCCACACTTAGTTTGCTTGTCTAAGGATGGCAGGCTACGATGTAGAAGTATGGGTCAATAGAAATGTATTTCACAGTGACTACCCCCCCGGTGGTGCCCTGTGTGAGAGGAGCAGCCCTGCTAGTTGAACAAGGGGGGCCGGTGGGGGGAGGTTACAGAATGGAGTCACTGCTGAGGATTTGTTTGGAATTTGGGAGAGAGCAAGAAATGTTTGCTCAGGTTGTGGCTAGCGTTTTGTCTGTCTGGCAGTTGGTAGCCCAAAACATTGGAAGCTTTGTGCATAAGGGATTTGCCAGAGAAGTGCCATCTGTATGTGCCACTGTGTGCCTGCTGTTCATGTGCTGCTGTGATTGTGCCAATGTTTACCAAGGAGCTGTAAAGCTAGATTGTGTGTGCCCCTTGTCCTGCATCAAAAATAACATTTGCCAGCTTTAATTTTAAAGCTGTGACAAGAAAAATTATGGAGAACTGTGGGAAACAAAGAGACATTTGTGCTCTGAAAGTTTAAAATGCTTGCTGTGTAGACTGGGGGAGTCGCTAGAGAAATTGCCATGAGAAAATGGTTAAAATGGTGCTCCTACCATGGAGTTACAGTTGAAAAGAAAAAAACTTGCTTTGCAGTTTACATTTTGCCTGCTCGACGATCGCCGTGGAGGAGAAGAGCAGGAGAAGAGAGAGATGCTCCTTTGCATGGCGTCGAGTGATTGGTAAGACTGTAATTAGTCCCGCCCCCCCAGCCAGCTTCAGAGTGCTGCCCAGTGGTCAAGGAGGGAGAGAGCGAGTGGTGTGCGAGCTGGCTAGCCAGGAGGAGTGTTGCAGTGACTACAAACGTTATAAAACTTTAAATATCAGACTTTTCTGTTTTAAATCCGTCTCAACCCATATTCCGATCAATTGATGAGAAAGCTTGGTATTCGCAGGGACAATCGGCGAGACCGCCAGCCCATTTCAACCAGGAGGTCTCCAGGATCAGCTATAGACTGAAGTTTTCCTCGTAAAGCCAGCTACTGGTTCAGTGAATACCATTCAGCAAAACTGAGCTCAAACTGTGTGTGATTTTTCTAAAGCCAGCTGGATCTGTGTGTAAACAGTGTGATTGTTTTTGCAAAGAAGGACTGTATAAAGTAATTCAAACCTAAGCAAGAATTCTGAGCATTAGACTGTGAGCATGATTATAGATTCAGCAACAGTGTAATTTTCTGAGCAAAATAAGAGACTGTGAGTTGTATGAGAGGCTGCAACAAACAGGCAATCCTGTTCCAGAAATACTGTGGCTTTAGTGACTTTAAGCAAGTAAAAGTGATTGAAAGCTAATGTAAAGTCTAGAAAATCATATAGTTGTGCTGGGGAAGCAAAACAGTGCAGTCTGTGCAGTTTGAGTAAAATGTATCACTATGCAGTAAATCGGATGCGCAGTGGCTTGAGTCAGATACAGAATGTTGATGCGCCAGGAGTGCTGCCGCTGCCATTACAGGGTGGGGTAGTAATATAAACACAGCAGCAGGGGAGCCATTTTATGAGACTGTTCCAAGCAAAGTGAACTTTGAGATAGCAGTGAACTTTTGTGTTTTTCTGCAGTCATGGCTTCGAGATCATGCCCGGGCTATGATAGTGGAAGAGATTAACAAGCTGAAAGAAATAGAGATGTTTCTACAGTGGACGTTTGCCTCCTCATGTTGCGATTCCCGGATACCCTGTGAGAGGATGCATAATGTGCCTCGAGGTTGGAAGGGACGTCTTCATGATTCCTCACTGTTTAGGGTGCTTAGAGAAGCAAGGCCTAACTAGTGCACCCAAGATTCGTTTGGCTTCCACGTGGACAAAACTGCAAGATCCTGCAAGTGGCAGCACACAGCACCAGGTGGAGTCTGTTGGGGGAAACCCAGCCGAGTGTAGCACAAAGGAAGAGGGTGTGGATGTACTGGCAGAGCAGAGTCCTCGTGGTGTCGCCACACTAGTGTCATAGATGGACAGTGTGGAGTGAGAATCAGTGGATCCACGGAGAGAGGGTCCAAGTCCTTGCCTCAATGGAGAGGATGAGGTTCGAGAGACCCTAGATTGGGAGGTGTCTATTTCCGCGCCCAGTGAAGAGTGGACAGTCTTGGGAGTGAGGACAACTGCTCACTCCTGGGCCCAGATCCTAAGCGAGGAAGAGGGGGAAGCTATGTATCCTTACAATGAAGGTGCTAGTCCACAGCCTCGGGCTCTTGCCTCGGAGGAATTCGAAGAAGAGAGTGGTGACTCCACAGCCTTGTCCCCACAAGGAGGGGTCAGGGATCTGTTCTACGTAGCATTGAGTATTCGACACTGGCAGAACCAGGACTGGCCGCCCCAAGCCAGGCCAGTGGTCATGAACTGACCAAGTGTAGTAAGGAGGAAAGACTGGTTCGTAGGAAGGCAAGTGAGTTCTATGGAATATCCTTTCCTACCTTTCCTCGGAGAGTCTGGGAGGAGATTGAGAAAAACAAGAGAGCCTGGATAGTTGAAGAGGCAGCTAAAGACCTGCATCCAGGTGCAACTCGATATGTCAGAGACAAAGCTATCAGAGACAAATTCAAGTATTGGAAAGTGGGCAGGACACTGTTCTTAGGCACTGTACGTATTGTGGATGGAAAGGGCAATGAGAATTTCCATAACATGTATTATGAGCGCCCAGACGGGGTAATAATTCTTGCACTTGACCCATTGTGGTACTATCCTTAATGTAACCAGCTTCTGCGAATGTGCCCATGCCTACCAAGTGGAAAGCAGAGCAGTGGTAGCCAGTGCTGCCATCCAGCCATTGCCGTACCCATGCTGTTCCACCAGTCTAGTGTTCCATGATTATCTTTCTCCCATCTTGAGTATACGTGTTGTAACCTGCGAGCTGCATACTGTTTATCATTTATTTTATTTGTTTTTATGTTTTTTCTATGTTTTTTTTTCTTTTACTTGTTTTTAGTTTATTTTATTTTGTGTTGCAAATTGCTTTGGCTCAGCAAAGCCTGGAGTAAGATGGCCGTTTGCTCATTTGCCTTGGCCGTATTAGTTGTCCTGCTGTTTGCGGTGGTGCTATCGGATGCATCCACTGTATTGGAAAATGCAGGACTGATCTGAGGCACTGTATTGTATCGATGCCTCAGTACTGTGCATAGCCGACTTTGGATTGGGCAAAATTTGGCTGTGTGGTAGGCAACGAAGACTGTTAATCCCTACCTATTGTAGAAGGACTGAGGGGAATTTTAGTACGGGCTGCCGCCCTACCAAAGTGTCTGTCTGAAGAGGAGCTGTGGGAGTTGAATCGATCGTGTGTGGGAGCTAAGACTGCTTGTGAAGGCGCCAGTTGGTGTTTGGGTCAAGGAATCGAGTGGTGGGCCCTAGACTGTGCGTTGGTGATCCTGAAGTTTGTGTTCTATGAGACTGACCTGACTCTGCAGGGGAGCACCAACCAGATTCTGCTGCTTTACGGGGGCTCAGGGGATCCTAAGTCAGGGAGTTGGCTGGTGATTCTGGGGAGCCCCTAGACCCCCGGGACTGGCTACTCTGTGACTTTGATCCGGGTGTTGTGGTGGTGCAGAGGAATATTTCTGGTTGGGGTCCTCTAGGTGTGGAGTTGATAGGCCTGCATTGCAGTCGATCATTTGCTGGATTTTTCTTGGCTGGACCCTTCCTGGCTTTGATTCACTGGCTGGACTTATTGAACGTTTAGAATTATCTGATTCTATCGGCTGGATTTACCTCGGACAGGATTTATTTATTGGATTAACCTCACCTTGGATGATTTCTCTCCTGGATTATTTTCTTTTATATCTATATCTCAACTGTTTTTGTGGTCTCCCGGTGGTGAGAGGACCTGAGCGTCCACGTTTTGTTTGTTTTATTTATATACTTTATTGAATGTTATGTTTATGTTTATTTTATTTGTATTTGACTGATTTATTTTATTCTGGGTAGTGAGAGTGCCTGGAACTCCCCTTTTCCTTGGCTGTGAGAGGGCTGGGGAGGGGTGTGAATTTATATTTGTGTTTTTGCATCCTGTGAGAGGGGATTGAAATAGTTTCTGGGATTGAAATCATCCAAATAGTGGGGAGTAGGGTGGTATTTTATGTATATTTTAGTGGGTGGGTATTGTTGTTTAATTTTATTTTTGTTTTTTTGGGGGTCTTTTTAGTTTGGGTGCCTGAATACTGTTTACATTGGTATTAATTCTTATTGTGAAATGTGTAGGTCTCGGTTGGTCAGGCGCTATCGTCCTGCATTCTCTGTTCTCTCAGCCTTCTTTCCTCCACCCTCCTCTGTTGTTGTCAACTTACCAATGATGTCGTATGCTGGGTATTGCTCTATTGGGGTGGGGCAGGGGTTGGACATTGGAGGACAAGTGAACACACCGCTCACATCGTTTTGGTTAGGCCTAGAAGATGCCCTGGGGTGAAATGGAGTCTGGAGCGGTGTGCACCTTATCTAGTCCCCATACCTAAGGGCACTATCTCATGTGGCAGGCAAGCAGCCGGGGCAGGCCTTGAAGCCTGTCCAACTCGAGCGGTGTCATGCAATGCCAGATCTATTAAAAATAAGACTGCAATTATTGCAGATCTTATTGAAACAACTGATTTGGCTTGCATCACCGAGACCTGGCTGGATGAAAATGCTGGCCCCTTTTTGGATGCTGTAATTCCAGCCGGTACTGTGATACACCGCCTCAAGATTGGATCTCGGGGCGGGGTAGCGGTCTGTTTTAAGACTGAGTTGTCCTCACGAATGTACCAGTTGAGGAAGCCGAATCATTTGAGTGTGCCGTGGTGGCTGGTGCAGGTTGCAGGCTAGCTGTCGTCTACCGTCCATCCAGGGACAAGATGCAATTCCTGCAGGAAGTAGTGGACTTCGTTGCCGACGTGGCATTGGAGTCTACCAGGCTGATGGTACTCGGAGACTTCAATGCCTGAGTCGACGACAATCTCTCACAGTTTGGATAACACTTCCGACAGCTTATGACATCTCTGGGCCTCACACAGGTTGTTACCTCCACCACCCATAAATATGGTCACTCTCTTGATCTGGTTTTCCTCCTGGGGATTGAGGCCTCCAACTTGGAGGTAGAACCAGTCGGTTGGTCTGATCACTACACCGTGAGGTTCAACTTTTGTGCCCCCCTTCGGAGGCCTGCCCATGTGGAGATGGTCGGTTACCGCCCTTTACGGGAAGTGAGTCCCGAAGGCCTAGCAGCGGTGATTAACCTCTCAGAGTTTCCTGTGGCCAGCTTGAGTCCAGAGACTTTGATGGTGGCCTATAATAAGACCATCTTTTCAGCCCTGGACTTGATTGCTCCAGTCCATGTTCATCCTGTCCCCCTTCACCCTCGGGCCCCCTTGGTTTGATGGGCCTTTGAGGGAGTTACAGTGAGTAGGACGTAGGTCAGAACGGCATTGGCGGAAGTCCGCCCTGGTTGCTGACCACCTTAGATTGGTTGAACATTATAAGATTTACCAATCGATGATCTCCCATAAGAAGGCAGAATTCCTGTCCAGGGAGATTGCTGCCACTCAGAATCGACCAGCTCAGCTCTTCCAAACTGTCGACAGGTTGTGCAACCCAGCCTGTCTACAGCTCTGAAGACCTTTTTCGCAAGTAGAGTGTGATGAGCTTGCTTGGTTCTTCGCGGATAAGGTGGCTGACATCAGGTCGGAGGTTCGCTTAACTCATTCTATGGGTGTTGCTGATGATCGGTGCTTGGTCACCTCACCTCAAGCTTCCTGGAGTACCTTTACCTTGCCCGAGCTCGCGGATGTCATATATATTGTCCAGGGTATGTGCCCTACATGCTGTAGTTTGGATACAGGCCCAGTTTTCTGGATTATGGTTTGTTGGGATATGATCGGCCTAGTCCTAGCTCGGATAGTCCAGTGCTCCTTGGAATCTGGTGAGTTTCCAAGCTCCCTGAAGGAGGCGGTGGTACAGTGCCTTCAGAAAATATTCACCCCCCTTTGATCTTGTCACATTTTGTTGTGTTACTACCAGAATTTTTAATGCATTGAAATGATTTTTCCCCCCTTGATTCACACAGCATACTCAACAATTTAAAGGGGCAAAAATATTTTTATTGTGTAACAAAAATTTATGAAACATTAAAAACTGAAATATCTTGTTTACTTAAGTATTCACCCCCCTGAGTCAATACTGAGTCAGTACTATGTAGAAGCGCCTTTGGCAGCAATTACAGCTTTGAGTCTTCTTGGGTATGTCTGTATCAGCTTTGCACATCTGGATTTGGGGAGTTTCGCCCATTCTTCCTTGCAGATTTGCTCAAGCTCTGTCAAGTTGGATGGGCAGCGTCGGTGAACCGCAATCTTTAAGTCTTTCCACAGATTCTCAATGGGATTCAAGTCTGGGCTTTGGCTGGGCCACTCAAGGACATTCACCATCTTGTTCTGAAACCACTCCAGTGTTGCTTTGGCTGTATGCTTGGGGTCGTTGTCCTGTTGGAACGTAAATCTTTGCCCCTGTCCAAGGTCTATTGCAGACTGATGCAGGTTCTCCTCAAGGATGTGCCTGTATTTGGCTCCATTCATTGTTCCCTCTATCCTGACAAGTGCCCCAGTCCCTGCCACTGAAAAGCATCCCCATAACATGATGCTGCCACCACCATGCTTCATGGTAGGGATGGTGTTACACGGGTGATGAGCTGTGTTCGGTTTACGCCAGGCATAGCATTTTGCATTCAGGCTAAAGAGTTCAATTTTTGTTTCATCAGACCAGAGAATCTTTTGCCACATGGTCTCAGAGTCTGCCACGTGCCTTCTTGCAAACTCCAGGTATGCTATTATGTGGCCTTTTCTCAGGAGTGGCTTCCATCTAGCCACTCTCCCATAGAAGCTGCATCTGTGAAGTGCTGCAGAGATTGTTGTCCTCTGGACAGGTTCTCCCATCTCAGCCATGGAACTCTGTAGTTCTGTCAGGGTGGTCATTGGGTTCTTGGTCACTTTCCTGACCAAGGTTCTTCTTGCCTGGTTGCTCAGTTTGGGAGGACGGCCTGCTCTAGGAAGAGTCTGGGTGGTTCCATAATCTTTCCCTTTCCTAATGATGGACTTGACTATGCTCCTGGGAACTTTCTACGCCCTAGAAATGTTTTTATACCCCATCCCAGATCTATGCCTCCTCACAATTCTATCACGGAGTTCTACGGACAGCTCCTTGGTCTTCATGGTAGAGTTTCTGCTCTGACATGCACTGTCAACAGTGGGACCTTATATAGACAGGTGTATTTCCTCTGAAATAATGTCAACCATTTGAACTGACCACAAGTGGACTCCATTCAAGTTTTAGAGTGATCGCACAAGGAAATTGGATGCACCTGAGCTCAATTTGGAGTGTCTTAGCAAAGGGGGCGAATACTTATCAAATCAAGACATTTCAGGTTTTTTTTTTTAAATTACATGTACAAAAAATTCCAGAAGTTTCATTCCACTTTGACATTATAGGGTAATTTGTGTAGATACGTGACAAAAAAATCCCACAAAATCCAAGGGGGGTGAATACTTTCTGAAGGCACTGTAATTCCCCTCCTGAAGAAAGCTTCTTTGGACCCGAACTCTCCGGCTAACTACAGACCGATCTCAAACCTTCCCTTTATAGGGAAGGTGATTGAGAAAATAGTGGCGTTACAGCTGGACGACCACTTGCCCATCCATAACATCTACGAACCTCTCCAGTCCGGTTTTCGTAAGAGGCATAGTACCGAGACAACACTGGTTTGGGTGCTCAGTGATCTTCTGATGGTGAGGGATCGGAGGAACCATTCCATCTTGGTGCTCCTTGATCTCTCTTCAGCTTTTGACACTGTAGACCATGGGGTGCTGCTTGGACGTCTGAGATCCATCTGTGGACTGTCAGGTTCGGTCCTGGGGTGGTTTACATCTTTCCTCACTGGCTGGAGTCAGAGAGTGGTGTCTGGGTTTTTTCCTCGGACCCTTTCTCTCTGCCATGTGGGGTCCCTCAGGGTTCAGTGCTGTCCCCCATGTTGTTTGCAGTGTATATGCTGTCTGTTGGAGACATTGTAAGATGGTATGGGCTGAGGTTTCACTGCTATGCTTATGATACCCAGCTCTACCTGTCTTTTGCCCCCGACCAGGATAGAGCTGTCTCGATATTCAATACCTGCCTCGCTGAAATCCAGGACTGGATGAACTCGAGCTGGTTAAATTTGAACGCTGGAAAGACAGAGGTGATGATAGTGGACCCAGGTCGCCGGAGAGAGGGGTTTAGGGCTGATCAGCCCTCTGGACTTTTTTTCGCGGGGCTCTTAGATCCTTTCCTCTGAACGGGTGCGAAACCTGGGGGTGGTGCTTGATGACGGGTAGACATTACGATCTCAGGTGTTGGCTGTCGTCAAGTCTTCCTTTTATCATCTTAGGAATATCTCCAGGATTAAGCACCTGGTTCTGTCCGGTGACTTGTCTACATTAGTCCATGCCTTTGTGACTTCACGCCTTGATTATTGTACTGTAACTCCCTGTACTTAGGGCTTTCTGGGGTTGAAATCTGCCGCCTGCAGCTCGTGCAGAACGTAGCAGCACGATTGTTAACTGGGGCTTCTCGAGCATCCCATATTACTCCCATGCTGTGCAATCTGCACTGGCTGCCGATTAGGTGGCAGATCACCTTTAAAGTTGGTTTACTGACTTACAAAGCCCTACACGGACTGAGCCCCGACTACTTGAAAGAGCTCCTAGTGCCTTACCATCTGGAGCGACAGCTGTGTTCGGCTGACGAGGGGTTGCTAGAGATTCCAAGGGTATCTTTGAAATCTTCTGGGGCCCATGCATTTATGCATGTGGCCCTAACCCTCTGGAATTCTCTACCCCATCAGCTTCAGGAGTGCACGACTGTGGAGGGGTTCAAACAGGCTTTAAAAACCTTTTTCTGGAATCTTGCCTATGACGGCTCCATATAACTTTGAACCTCTGTTTATTTTTGTAGGTTACCGTAGTTATTTATCTTGATGTTTATTGTCTTATATAATTGTAACTGGTTTTATCTTTTTGTAAAGAGCCTTGATGGCCCGAAAGGCGCTTATGTGAAATAAAATGTATTATTATTAAAGTTGAGTCCAGATTTGTCAGCCTTGCAGTGTGCCTTCCAGTTCCATCGCCTGGTCTTCCAGATGACATCAGCCAGAGATGACATCAACCCAGCTGTTTCCTGATTCATCGCCTGGGATTTCGGATGACTTCAGACCAGCTGTTCCTTTCTTGTTCCAAGGTTCCATCTCCAGATTACGTCAGGCAGAGATGACATCAGCCCAGCAGTTTCCAGATGTGCCATCCTGTCATTTCTGAAAGATTTCTGCCCAGCTGTATCCGAAAAATGCTTCAAGGGAGAGTCTTCGGCTGGAGATGCAGGTGCTGTTCCATTTTCATTCTACAAGGGACTGGTAAGTCCAGACTTTTCTTACCTTATTGACATTGCAATACAGATCCTACACCTGGCAGACTACAGACTGTTTGAACTGTCTACAAAGACTCTCCCCTTTGGGACTACACTACTACAAGAACTGTGCTTCACTGGACTCTGGCCCAGGAGAGACTCCTTCATGGACCTTCCCTTCGGGCACTGTTGTCACTAGTGGGACATTAGGGCATTCTATCCCCAGAAAGGTGTATTGTATATAATGTTGATGTTTTCTACTGTTTTTCTACTGTTTTCTACTTTTCTAAAAAAATATATATATATTTTTGGGGATTCTCCAGTGTTTTGATGGTAAGGGTTATGGTCGTGTACTGTGTTTGCAGATTTGGGGTGTGTTTTTTGTATTTTTTCTTGCATGTGGATCCTGAAGAAGACAGAAGAGAAGACAAGAAGAGGATTGGAGGGACTCATCGGAGTCCTTATGTGCTTTAAAGCGTGTTTTTAAAGTACTGTCAAGGCCCCTGGAATTCTGCGGTTGCGGAATTTGCATCATGTCACAGAATATATATATATAGTGCCGCAGAATTCATTGTTTTTGGTGAATTTTCTTATAAATATACTGTTTTTCCATAGTGTTAGGCTTTCTTTCCCCATCTTGTTTATCCTGAAGCCCCTCCTCTATGCTCAGCATATGATGTCATCGATGACATCACATCATAGTTAGCCAATCACAAAACTGTGTTCTGCCAGAGAAGTGAATAAATCATGCTGCAGAAATCAGAAAATGGTGCCGCAGAAGCCAAAGAGCCCTGCCACAGAAATCAGAAAATTCTGCCGCAGAACACCAGGGGTCCTGAGTACTGTGTGGTTGTTAACATGTGTTAACTTTTCCTTCCACAGGTGTAGTTGTGAGGGAGTGTAATGCTTGGGTGTAATGTTAGCTCCTTGGTTTGGTTTGCAGGTGTCCAGGGATGGGGGGAGGTTCCCCTGTTTTGGATAGGTTTGCTTTGGTCAGATAGGTTTTCCCTAGAGGGCTAGGGGGATAGACAGGCTGTGGTCCTGACCAGCCGTAGGGGCTGCAGTACTGGCCTATTAGGGCTATGCTCTGGACAGTTCTTCCAGGGCCACTGGTTATCCATAGTAAGATCATAGTGCAGGGGCTGATGCGTCAGCCAATGGCCTCTGGGCCCTTAGTGTTGTCTGCCTGTGCCTGGTACATGGTAGGAGAGAAGGTAGCACTACCTCCCCGTAGTCAACATATAGGGTAGGATGGTCTGGTGCCAGGTAGGTAATGACTGCGGACAGTCATTTTTCTGGTCGCTGGTAGTTGTAACCCCCTTGTTCCCAGGGGTTACTAGAATCCCACTTAGAATCAGTGGCAAGCAGGGAGAGGCAGCTTGTGAGATACCAGTTAAATGGGATTCACACTGTCACACTGTTTTCGGTTTCAGCTGAGCTACAGTGATGATGTCACCTTAGAATTCTCACAGCAGCATAAGCCACAATGGAATGCTAGCTGCAGGGGTTAGCAGTAGAATGTTGGGAGATTCAATTTAGTGTGCGTGGAGAGTCAAGAGAGGAGGAGTGCTGCAGAAGACAACTCCTCAGACTCCGCTCTGAAAGAGAGCTACCTCAGGAGAAGGGGTTGTGTGTTCTCACCCTAGAGAGGAACACAGAAGACCATTTGTGAAGTGGTAGAGACCGTTCCTGGAAGGTTTTCCAGTGCGGATGGGGAGGAATTCCAGGATTCAGGGGCAACCCCCTGGTCCAGCCTGGAGAGAGTGACGCTGCCTGAGAGTCTTTTTGTTCTGTGAGTAGCTGAGACATTTTTTGGAAAAAGCCATGGGGCACCTGCATTCCATGGTGAGTTTTTCTCTGTCAAAGGGACTCTGTTCACCAAGATTGTGATTCGAGCAAAAGTATCTGCCTACTGTGGGGTCTAAGGGAGACTTGCCAAGTGCAGAACGTTTAGACTGTGTATGATTTAAAAGCATCTGCAACAGTGGGGGTCTAGAGTAAAGACATAGCCACATACAGAACTTTTAAAGTCAGGACACCTCCATAGTGAGAAAAGTAGAATGTTAAATGTGCAAAACATTTCAAGAGAGCATCTACAAGAGTGTTTCATAGAAAGGTGTTGTAACCAGATGAATGGCCGAGTATAGATGTGGGAGCAAAAGGTGGGAGACCCCCCCCCCCATCTGGAGTAACCAAGTTTACCTCTCCGGGTTCAGTTTGGGCACCTTTGTTTTCCCTCAGTGCACTTGGCCAGTGCCTGAGGAAAGCACCCAGATGTGGAATTTTGGATTTTCCCTGTGAGCCAGAATGTGCTTGTGGGTGGTTTAGGGAGCCATCAGTAACCTCCCTGCAGTATGGAGAACTGTCCTAGTGCTGGCCAGGGTGCCAAGTCAAAGGAAAGAAGAGAAGTGTACCAGGTCGGGCTGTGTGTACCCAGTTCCGTTCAGAACCTGAGGGTTCACTGTGTGTGTGTGTGTGTGTGTGTGTGTGTGTGTGTGTGTGTGTGTGTGTGTGTGCAGTGTACCTCAGTAATCTGCATTACCAGTGGAAGTAGCCCTGTGAGGGTCCACCTTTGCTTTGTTTATTCTCTGTGATATGAATAAAAGCCACACTCTAGAATCCCAACCTGGTCTGGACATTGCAGTTGTTGCTTCCAGTGACTGGATTTACTTGGGTGCCCCTTGTCACAGATTCACTCGGCAGGTCAGGCCCTCTACTTCCAAAGTGCCAACCTCTGAGCACAGTCTTGTGAACAGTGTAACAGACAAGGTAAACCTCTTGTCTGTTTTTGTGAGTTCAGATCAACCTTTGGTCTCAAGTTCAGGAGAGATTCAAACTGTTAACCTCTTGCTAGCATACCCAATGCATAGGCTCAGATATATCTGTCTTCGGGGGGCCAGATATCTTTGCCTACGGGCACCTAACCAGGCATGCAGAAATGAACCCTAAAACTTTAATAAAGACCTCAGATTTAAAAATCTTCTCTTTCCAGTTTGGTACCACCATACAAACTTATGTCTGCTGTCTGCTATAACCATAAATATTTCTTGGCAAAAGAAAGCAATTCAAAGACAGACCAGGTATGCTCTAAAGTTAGAGTTTTTGCTAAAATATATACTAATATGTCAAACATACAACACAGGACTCATATCACAAGACATACATATCTTTAAACAAAACAAGGTTTAAAACAGTGTAAGTCCTACAACAACATTTAGATTTGTCTAGCTTTCTAAATACCTGTTTTCAGTGCTCAGATGTTTACTTGGTCAGTGTCAGATAAAAGTGTGTCTGTAGTGAAACAGAATGATCTTTAAAAGCTGGTTTTGCCCACCTCTTTTGCATGAGGTCATCTAGCTCCTTGCTGTCAAAATATCTAAAAAAAAATATATATTTCTGTACCACCACAGGATGTAATTTCAAAGTATTTCTGCAACCTTAGCATAACTCAATTTCAATGACACCTCTTTTGATTCATGCTGCATCTTCCTCACACAGGCTTCATATGAGCATTTACAACCTCTCACCTCTGTGTAATAACCTGTGTTTTCTGTTCAACATCATAAACCTTTTTTATGATTTCCTTCTTAACAAAGTTAACTTAAACAACTCTGTAATCAACTCAGTGAAACAGGATCCTTGATTAAAGTCTTCCATACAACACATTGCCTCTAAAAACTGAGTGTGTGTGATGCATATGCTGTCAGCTGAAAACTGGGGGTGGGGGGGTTGAGTTCACTCCCAGAGCATAGATTTTTCAGCAGAGATAGTCATTAGTACATTTTATATAAAAACAAAAAAATATGATACAGCTCTTTAGAACTGTCTGTCTACGTCACACCCCTGACCAGAAGTACAAACCTAGCATAATGCTGAGCAAACGTTTTCTCCCAGGGACCTAGGATGATGGCCGTGCTAAATGGTCCCTCCAGGTGTGAGCCAGGTAGTTGCCAGACTTGGTTTGCTTGTCTAAGGATGGCAGGCTACGAAGTAGAAGTATGGGTCAATAGAAATGTATTTCGCAGTAACTACCCCCACCCCTCTCGGTGGTGCCCTGTGTGAGAGGAACAGCCCTGCTAGTTGAACAAGGGGGGTCGGTGGGGGGAGGTTACATAAGGAAGGGTCTTTTAAGCTCCGGATGTCGCAGCAGGCAGTGGCCAAGGCTGCAAGAGATGTCAGGGCTGGGGCCCCATCACAGCCACCCACAAGGTGGAGTAGGTGCAGGCTAAGTGGGCAAGAGGTCCCATTTAAGTATATCAGACTCCCAAAGGGGCAGGGCAAAGCTCCATTAAGGAAAAAAAGGAAAAGCCCAGGAGGGGCTGAGAGAAAAGGCAGGCAGGCCCAGTTTAAATAAAATTAAAGGGCGGATTACGAGGGCAGATTAAGCCCTAGCAGCAAATGCAGAGCAGAAGGCAAGGGCAGTCGAGCAGGCTAGTATCCCAGTGATATCAGCAGCACTAGCCAAGGTCTGGTTTAAACTTGTTTGAATAATTCTCTGGTTACTGCACACCAGCTGCAGCCAAGAACAGGGGGCAGGGAAGAAGACAGGCCTGAGGTAGACACCCAGTAGCATAGCTGCCACAGCCCTAGCCAAGGGTTAGTTAGTATTGTAAAGGCATTGTACTGATCCTGGAGCCCCTAGCAAGGGAGGGACAGTGACCGTGAGATCCCTAGCTCTCAGGCTTTGGTTAATGGGCCCTATGACAGAGCAGGACTACTGATTTACTGAAGATTAAAATGTATGCCTGTGTAGCATGGAGGGCATAGTCCATCATCCACGCTTCAGCTAGGTATATCCCAGCCATTTAATCCAGGTTTCCCCTTACATAGTATCTGCACTGTTATAGTATCTGACATTGCATAGTGCCCCTGGTTACCAAACAAACATTTTAAAGTGCAAGTGCAACTGTTATTTAAGTGACTGTGCTAAATTTTGAATGAACATATTAAAATGAAAGTGTCAGTGTTTTTAAAGTGACAGTGCCAAACAGCATTGAACAGATTCAAAGGGCAAGGATTGTTTTACTGCAGGACTTCTCATCTAAAAGAGCAGTGTCCAATGTAACCGCATACTCCCAAGACTGAAATTGTGCTGCATGTATCAAATTTGCCATTTGCGATCAAGTTACCCTGTTTTACTCTGAGACAATTGCCCTGTATGGTAATGGCATGCTCTGAAGCTGAGCTACTGCCCTTGTATGCTGTGAACCCTTTCAGATTGATTGCACTTGCTCCAAAGAATTGCTTATTGCCCTGCATGTTCTGGAATTGCGCTGCATATTCTTGAACTGCCTTGTAATGGTTGCATGATATAAAGACTGGCAAGCCCAGCGACCCTCAAGCAAAGAGTCGCCATGCTTGGAAGCTCAGGTTTATTTTTGCCCACTGCATGTCAGCAATTCTTCCTGCATGATCCAGAGACAGTTCCATTCAACTGCATCCTGACAAAATTGAGTCCAGTCATCAGAATAGGAATGGCATAGTCAGCAAAGGACCTTTTTGTCACCTACTTTCTTCAGATTCTTCAGGCCAACCCCTTCCTAACAGTGAGCTAGACAGTGCAGGGAGCCACGCCGGTTCATAGATAGGGATCTGGTGTCCAGTGTGGTTAGGGATTTTGTTTCAGGTCCTTCAGTGATTCTCCTGAGGTTGACAGCCTGGAGGTGTTCCAGATCTTCAGCTTCGTCTAGGTCCAGGTCTTCAGATTCTTTCCCAGGACCTATGGTGCCCGCCTGGAGGTTCTTCAAGGTTTCATCCATTGCTTCAGTTTTCAATACCTAGTTCTTCATATTTCTTCCCAGGGTCAGTGGTAATGGCCTGGAGGGTCTACAAATGTGCAACGCCCAGTCCTTCAGATTTCTCCCCAGGGTCCATGTTGACGGCCCAGAGGCTCTTTAGTTTACCAAAGTTCCTTGGAATTATACGTGTTCTGTTTCTTCCACTGAGTCCTGTGTGACAGGTCAGATGCTCTTCCTAGGGAATACATGTTCTAGGGACATGGATATGTTGTTCATCCACACTGTCTGGCAGGTATCCTTGCCGCTTTAAATCTTGCCGGAAGGTCTTCAAGCTGGCTCCTCCCACCCACCCAGGTGGTAAAACTCTCGGCTCCGCCCCATGACGCCAGATCTTCCTTACCGCTTGGAAGCTCAGGTTCCCTCCTTAACGCTCTGCGTATAAGACTGGTTCCTAATTCTTCAATTTTCGAATTAAAAGTTTTTGCTAAAAGACTTCAGTCTTCTCCCCTCGCGGCCGCGATGGACAAATCGACTCGGTTTTGGAGATGCCCTTGCGGGCAGAAGATGTCTCGGACGGATCCGCACTCCACGCATCTGCTGTCTCAGGCCTGGAGCAACCCGCAGGCCTCGCGACCTGTGCTCTTCCTTTTCGGCCCACGTCCTCGAAGACCATGCTGCCCGCTTAAAACTGGGGTTGTCCCGAGAAGCTATTTCCTCGGTGAAGCCAAAGAGGCCCGGTCGGCGGTGTCTCATGGCGCGTGGCTCGCTGGATCAGCCTGAGCAGATGATTGCCCTCGAAGAGGAGGCGGCACGGGCCGCTTCTACCTCAGCTGCGGCATTTGTCCCGCTCTCTCTCAGTGCCTCTTATTCAGCTTCTTTTAAGGAGCTTTGTCTGACCCTCTCTACCAAAGGTGAGGGACCAACTTCTTCTGGACCGTTTTCTCGGTCCAAAAAGAGAGACAAGGGTAAGTCTCACCATCGACGCTCTTGGGAGTGGGAAAGATCCGTCTCCCTGAGTTGTCAGCCGTCGACTTCGGTCGACTGCTCGGCTTCCGC
Source organism: Neoceratodus forsteri (assembly GCA_016271365.2). NCBI lineage: Eukaryota > Metazoa > Chordata > Ceratodontiformes > Ceratodontidae > Neoceratodus > Neoceratodus forsteri. The sequence goes on along the minus strand of CM057450.1, from coordinate 1,146,957,196 downwards.
CACTGGTCTCACGGTGTCCCCGTCAGGCCAGTTGACCGAGACTCCCGTCGTCGCGGTCGAGATTTTTCTCGACCCGTTGGACAGGTTGTCGGCAGGAGAAGCCGAGAATCCCCTCTCCCCAGTTCCCCCGGTGGGAGTTGAGGACCCCGTTGGCTCGTCTGTGCCTCCGGTTCCGGAGCCTACAGTTGAACCCTCCGAACCGAGGGGAGTGCTGGTTCCCCACGACACCTCCCCGCACCATCCTCGGGAAATCCGAGGTTCTCGGACTTCTTCGCGGTCCAGCCGATCCCGCCATCATAGGCGGTCTCAGTCTGCACCGCGGCAAGCGCGCGCCGCTGCGTCCCTCTTCCTCCCCTCGGATGAGGAGCTTCACGCAAGTTCGTCGAAGATATGAGGAACTCATGTGGCAACAGCTCCTTCTGACCGGGAATAAGCCGACGCCGTCGTCTTCCCCGGCCATTAAGTGGCTGTCACCGGAGCGGCCGAAACAACCCCTCGTTTTATCCAAGGAGCCTGTTCCCAGGCCAGTTGTTCGGCCAAAACCAGCTGCCCCACCGATTCCGGTGGAACCTCCACCTCCACAGCCGTTAGTTCGGGCTCCGACCAAAACTTCTCGGTCGGCTCAGGGACTGCCCCATAGGCTGTCTGTCACCCTCACTCCCGATCGACCTCGGCAGGTGGAGGGTGGCTCAGGCCCGAGGCAGCTCTTTGAGGACTTTTCCAGTCCAAGACGATTCCTCCTTTTCTCCAAGCGAATGGACTTGGAGTCCTCAGGAGGTCAGTCGGTGGGACGATGGCCCGTCGTCCTTCCTGGGATTGCTTCGCTCATCTCGGAGTCCACGGGATGAAGCTCGAACCTCGCTTTAAAGCGGGCCAGGTATCCCTCATGGAATTCTGGACCGAGGTGATTCCCACGGAGGCCTTTCCGTGGCCGAGGCTATAGTGGGCCCGGCCTTGGAGCTCTGGCAGCGCCCTGCTTCCTGCCCTGCGCCTTCGGCCAGAATGGCCAGGAAGTATGCGGTCCCTACCGGTTCCTTGTCCGGTTTTTCGGAACACCCCTCAGCCGAGGGGTTAGTTACCGACAGCGTTTTCCGGCTTGCCGGGAACGCTAGGGATGTGGACAAACCTCCCGACAAGGAGTCCAAGAAATTGGACTATGCCGGGCGAAAAGTCTACGCTGCGTCCTCCCTCGGTCTTCGCCAGGCCAGCTCGGCCGTCCTCATGGCATATTTCTCTCATGCCCTGTTGGGCTCCCTGGATGAGGTCGTCCCTCATCTTCCCGCGGATCTGCAGACCACGGTCAGGCAGGTGCAGGTCCAGGGCAGGGCAGTGGCCAAACAGCAGCTCCAGACTGCTTTAGACATTGGGGACTCATGTGCCAGGTCTGTGGCGGCCGCAGTGGCTATGCATCATCGGGCTTGGCTGAGGATATCCACCTTCACTTCGGATACCCAGCACAAGTTGGCGGATGTCCCCTTTTTGGGGACCAACTTCTTCGGCCCTGGGGTGGAAGGTCACCTGCAGAGGATCAAGAAGTCCAATGCTACCTTGGACTCGGTCTCTTCCGCTCAGAAGGACAAAGGCCGCAAACCACAGCCTAAGCCCTTTCGTCCTTCTGTGCCCTGGGCGTCCGGCCAGCAACGTCCAGGGGCTAGCAGGCTCGGCTTGGCATCCCAAACCTAAGCCCGGGCTCTCCAACAGGAAGCAGGGAGGTAAGGCCCAGGAGGTCCCTCGGCTGGTTCCTCCTCCAAGCCTGCCCAGTGACGGGCTGAGGGTGTCGCCCTCAACCCCACTACCACCCCAGGTTCCCCGTGGGGACGGCCCGCATTTCCTTTCCACCTGGTCCATTATTACCATGGACAGGTGGGTGCTGGAGGTGGTGGGAAAAGGCCTGCCTCTGAGAATTCGAGCAGGCCCGCCTCTTCAGAGCCGTCGCACTCGGGGGCCTCGGGTCCCAGCCTCACTGTCGGCTCACGCGGCCGACATCGCTCCTCCTCCAAAGGAGGTGATCAGGAGGTGGCGGACCCTCCTCAGACCCGGGTTTGTGTCCAGGTACTTCTGGTTCGAAACAGGCGGGGGCTGGCGCCCATTCTCGACCTACACAACCTAAATGTTCTAAGGTCTCAACCTTCAGGATGGTCACTCTGGCTCAGATAATACCATCCCTAGAACACGGCGTGTGGTTCTGCTCTTCTGGACCTGCAGGGCCGCGTTCTTTCCGTCCCTATCCGTCCGTCACATCGAGATTCCTTCGCTTTCGAGCGGAGGGATCCCTTCGAGAGTTCAGGCCATGCCCTTCGGCCTGTCTCCAGCTCCCAGGGTCTTCACCAAATGCATAGCAGTGGTGACAGCTTTCTGCGTGGCGCCGAGGTCCGGTGTACCCTTACCTGGACGATTGGCTGATAGCAGCCCCCTCCAGACAGGAGGTGGAGCGGTCCAGAGATCTCGCCCTCCAGGTTTGCTCTCAAATCGGCCTTCTCATCAACGAGGCCAAGTCGGAACTCGAGCCGAAGCAGGTGATTCTGTTCATCGGGGCAGAGCTCGACTCTCTTCGAGCCAGAGCACGGCTCCCGGCGGACAGGGCCGAGGTTCTTACCTCCTTTGCCCAATCATTTCTGGTTGGGCAATCACACCCTGCCCGGGACTTCCTGCGCCTCCTGGGTCTCATGGCGGCCTGTACCAGCGTGGTCCGTTAGGCACACTGGCACATGCGCCCCCTTCAGTGGGGACTGGCCAGCCAGTGGTCACAACGCTGCGATCCATTGGACCAGCTAGTGACGGTGACCCAGGGGATGTGGAACGCTCTCCGGTGGTGGACCATTCAGTTCATCTGCAGGAGGGCATCCCGCTTGTCCGCCCAGCCGACGGTCTCTATCGACTGATGCCTCTCTGATGGGTTGGGGTGCCCATCTGGGGAACACGGCGCACGGCCCTGGTCCCCGGAGTCCCGATGTCACATCAACCTGCTGGAGCCTCCGCGGTCCGCCTAGCTCTCACCGCCTTTGCTCCATTTCTCCGGGGTCAAGTGGTCCGAGTCCAGACGGACAATACCACGACCATGTACTACCTGAACCAGGGGTGGACGCTCCATGCTTCTATGCAAGGAAGCTCTCCGCATTTGGTCACTGCATGCTAGCTTGGAGGTGGATCTCCTAGCCATTCATGTGGCAGGAGCCTCTAACACCCTGGCCGATGCCCTGAGCCAGATAGGGGCTGCATCCCACGAGTGGTCTCTCCTGCCGGAGGTAGTACAAGATCTGTTCTCCCATTGGGGCACACCTCAGGTGGACCTGTTTGCCTCCAGGGAGAATGCGAAGCTGAGGCTGTTCCATGCCCACCCTCCTCAGCAGGGCTCGCTGCAGGGGGATGCCTTCTCGAGGCCATGGACCCCGGGCCTCTTCTACTTCCCCATTTCCCTTGATACACAAGGTGCTTCTCAAAGCAAGGAGGGACAAGGCGCAGGTGATTCTGATAGCCCCAGACTGGCCCCGCCAGTTCTGGTACCCAGATCTCCTCAGCCTCAGCTCCAGGCTCCCGAGGCAGCTTCCAGCTCGCCCGGACCTGCTGTCAGTCAATCAGGGGAAGGTGTTCCATCCGGACCTTCAATCCCTGCACCTGACGGCCTGGTTCCTGAGCGGCTAGAGTTCCAGGCCTTGGGTCTTTCCGACGAGGTCCTCAATGTAGTTGAGGCGTCCCGTAAGGAGTCGACCAGGAAATGCTATGCCTTCAAATGGAAGAAATTTTCCATTTGGTGTCAGGGCAAGGGCTTGGACCCTTCCTCTTGTTCTTTGGCAAGCATCTTGGACTATTTATGGTCCCTTTCTCATCAAGGGCTTAGGTCGACGACCCTAAGGGTGCACCTGGCAGCCATCTCACTTACGAGGCGCGGCCGGGAGCAGTCGGTGGTGCAGGAGAAGGTGGTCTGGGCGCTTTTCAAAGGTCTTGATCACATTTCCTCCGTGTAGAACCTCCACCTCCGGGTGATTTACTGCTGGTACTGGCAAAGCTCATGGGCAAGCCATTCGAACCAATGCACAGGTGTGAACTCTCTCACCTGTCGTGGAAGACCGCCTTCTTAGTGGCTATCACGTCAGCCAGAAGGATGGGAGAACTCCAGGCGCTCTGCATCGAGTCTCCTTACCTGGTCTTCCACAGGGACAAGGTTGTCCTGTGCCCCACCTGAAATTCCTTCCGAAGGTGGTGTCAGGAGTTTCACCAACCAGGTGTTGACTCTGCCGTGTTTTACCCCAGTCACACCTCGAGGCCGAATACAGGCTCCATACTTTGACCCTAGAAGGGCGCCGCTTATTTTATAAGGAGCGCAGCTGAAATTCGGGAGAGGTTCACCAGCTGTTTGTCACCTACGCTGAAGCCGCACCTGGCAGACCTGCAGCCAAGCAGACGATAAGCAGGTGGGTCACCTCCTGCATAGATCTCTGCTAGTTGGCGGCATGGAGCCTCCCAGAGGGATAAGAGCTCATTCTACCCGCCATACTGCTGCATCGGTGGCTGCTTCCAGGACGCCCCTATCCAGGATATCTGCAGGGCTGCTACCTGGAAGTCAGCATACACCTTCATCACCCATTACCACATCGACCTTGAGTCACGCCGGGATGCTGGTTTTGGGCCTTGGTTCTCCAGTCTCTATTCCTAAGTGGGGGTGTGCGCCTTGCCTCCCTCCTCCCGGAGAACTGCTAGGAGTCTGCCAGACAGTGTGGATGAACAACATATCCATGTCCCTAGAAATACAGGTTACTCACCTGTAACAGGAGTTCTAGGAATGGTATATGTTGTTCATCCACGCGACCCACCCGACCTCCCTGGCTTCGACGCACAACCTGAGCTTCCAGCGGGCCAGATCTGGCGTCATGGGGCGGAGCCGATAGTTTTACCACCCGGGTGGGTGGGAGGAGCCAGCTTGAAGACCTTCCGGCAAGATTTAAAGCGGCAAGGATGCCTGCCAGACAGTGTGGATGAACAACATATACCATTCCTAGAACTCCTGTTACAGGTGAGTAACCTGTATTTTGTGTGGTTCTCATCCCTACTTTTAGTCGATGCCAAATGGTTCAAATACTTTGTTCTTGGTAAATAAAAAGGAGACGCACTGGGGTCCTGGTGTCACCAGTAAAAAAATCACTGAAGAAGAAAAAAAGAAAACGAGGGCACTCAGCACCAAGAACAGCCATAGGAGTCACAAGCTATTTTAGCAAAACTTTATTGTAAAGCCATAAAAAACATTTGAAAGGACTCCCGATGTGTTTCACACACCCCATGTGCTTTATCAAAGGCACACAGGGTGTGTGAAACGCATCAGGCATCCTTTTGAATGTTTTTATGGCTTCACAATAAGCTTTTGGTGAAATAGCTTGTGACTCCTACAGCTATTCTTGGTGGTGAGTGCCAGGTTTTCTTTTGTTCTTGGTAATAGTCACTTCTTCAAGACAGCCAACAGAGGTTCCTTTGTTCGCATTCTTCTCGACCACATCATCAATGACACCCAACAGCCCTACACAGACTGTGATGTGGCATTGTAAAACTTTTAAAGTTAATAGTGATTTTTAGGGTTCAGTAACAGTTTTAGAGTGCAGTAACATTTGTAGACGTGATTGTGGTTCAAAAGTGCAGATTTATTGTTTGCACCTCTTCTTCCGTTCCAATTCCTGTGGTGCAGCTGGTCAATAAACTGGTCTCTTTTTGAGAGCTGTGCCTCCTGTCTCTCCATTTTGGTGAAAACCTTCATCGTATAGCCAAACAGTTAAAGAACCGCCTTACCCATGAACGAGCAAGACAGCACACCTTAATCAGAGACCTGACAGGCTGGCAAACCTCATTTGACTCAGAATTTTCAGCTCACTTTACCTTTGTGTTGGAGTCCAGGATGGTTTGAGTTCACAGCAATGTCTCGGCTCACTTCATGAGACCATGGCATATAATAAAATATTGCTTTCAGATAAAGAAATATCTTGGATTCTTGCAACAGTATCTGAGTTCCAGCTTACTTTGTTTTAATTAGGGGGTTGAACAATGTCCTCTTCCATCACTGAAACTAAGTTCTCATTATTTCCATAAGCTGTTTTTTCAAGTCAGTGGAAAGTGATCAATTTCTGCTCTGGGGGGTAAGCTTATATGGATATACTTGTGATCTAAAATGAACAAATTGTGAGGTCAATTATGTAGGAGCCACTGGTGGAAAAGTACTAAGGGGCTCCTATTAAGTGCCCTTTAATTATTCTATTAAGTCTAACTAAGTTCCCATTCAACAAAGCTAAATAAATAATTTTTTTCCAGCAGTACAGTAAGTTGCAACCAGGCAGACTATATATAGGGGATACATGATGGGCAGGAGTGTGATATGGAAAATATTCGCACTCCTGCAGAGTGAGCTCTGGATACTCACGAGTGCTGAAGGCACGAGTTAGAGTATCCAGAGCTCACACTGCAGGAGTGAGAATATTTTCCATATCACACTCCTGCCCATCATGTATCCTGGTCACTGAGTGAGAGTATCCAGAGCTCACGATGCAGGAGTGAGAATATTTTGCATAGCGCATAGTCTGCCCATCATGTGTGCGATTTATACAATAGGGTCCATTTTTTTGGTTTCCTAATGTGTATTTCTATGGTTTTGTGGTGTTACACAGAGTCTTTTGTTGGGGGTCATGCTGAGGACCTGTAATAGCACAGTACAGATTAGTGTTTCTGGCAGTTTTGTTCTGATGTATGTCCTGCAAATGAGCTGTTTGAATGCAGTGCACCTGAGGCTTGGAGAAAAGGTACGTTTCTCATGCTTCTGACAGCCGTGTGTAATTATCTTTTATGTTGGGTGAATGTGGTGCAGGTGTTAAAGGTTTGTGTTGCTATGGAGCTCTGACATATGCACAGTGGCAATATCAGCTAGTGACATACCTCTCAACTGTCCCTGATTTTCAGGGATGTCCCTGATTTTGCCTCAGAATTTTCCTCTGTCACTCGTAGAATTTGTGTTTTTGTGTCAGAACAGTGGGGATTAAAAGCACAAAATGATGTCAAACATTAAAGTTACAGACTTGTTCTTCTTCAGAAAATGCATCCTAACACAAATCCTTTCATTCTATCAGCTTTCTGAGTGAATAGTACCAATTTTTAAGATGTGTCCCTCATTTTGGGTCTTTGTCCCTGATTTTTTTAAGTCTTGTCCCTGATTCATGAGGCAAGAGGTTGAGAGGTATGGCTAGTGACATAGGGAGTGTATTTATAAATGTAAGATTTTACATTTATACACATCCTGCATACGTCATCGGGCTGTTTATTCAACTGGGGTGAGAAATACATGTTTTTATGTAACTCAATATCAGCTCACCCCTATTGTATAAATATATATATATATATATATATATATACACATACACATATATAATTTGTGTCACCAATGTATTAACTAATCTATCTATATTCCTCCTAGTCGTGTTGTTCTCTAGTAGTTATTTTAGACTGTTAGCAATTCTGTTTATTAAATCAGACCTATTTTTATTTGATTAAAACAAAATAAAAAAAAGTATTCAGCATTTTGTAGTCTGACATTAACTGATTATTCTAACACATATCTGTTTGTTTTAGATATTGAAGGAGGAACTGTAGGTGAAGTTACTGATCTAGTCCTGAACCTACAGTATCTTGGTATCTTTGATTATTATTTGAAATACAGTCAGAGATTACTGCCTCTGCTGGGTGCACTGCTGACAGACAGAATAATTATTCATATTTACTATTAAAATACACATAGGATCGAGTTTTATGCTGCCTCTCAGAATTGCTTCAGCTAGAGCCCTGTCTGTTACCCAAATGTCTCTTTATCAATGGCTATTTCTACTGATCCTTCTGCTACATTGAAGTATTCCCTTTCTTCACAAATTAATGTCTAAAGAAATGTAAAATAAACTACATAAGGCTCGAAATAAAGAATGTTATTGTTTCTAATGTGTTCTTGCTGAGATAGTGGATTGATAAACAGAGAATAATGCAGGGGCAACCATACACAACCAGGCTGTATTTCCATTGAGGGGTTCTGATGTCATCATAGGGATCGTGCAAGCGAAGCTCAAGAGGTCCCAGATGTCATCAGAACTCCACAATAAAAACAGCCAACTTGTGCATGGTTGCTCATGTGTTATTTTGTATGACAAGTATATGGTTTGAAACAAATAAAATCTGTTTTTCTTTCTTCCCAAGAATATGGTTTGAAACTTTAAAAAAAATTCTGGTTTTCTTTCTTCCCAGGAAATCATATGTTTAAGTTTTTTATTATTTAAAATAAAAAACTCACCCAGCTGTTCAGAAGTCACACTGCAGAAGTGTAGGTTTCTGTTTTATAAAACAATGAAACAAGAGAAGTGTGTTAAGATACTCTCTTTGTGCTGTGTGTGTGTGGGGGGGGGGTTGAAAGTAAAACAGCAGGTGGCACAAGTTTCCATTCCTGTTAAAAATATTGTTGTACAACAGAAGGGTACAACGGCATTATGTGTCCTTTGAACGGCGGTACAACAGCTTTTTAGTTAGGATGGAAATCCATGCACAACAAGAGGTAACTGTATACTATATAGAGGATAATGGATGGGCAAGAGTAAACAACAACACTGTTGTTCACTTCAAGAGGTTGTTATGACAACCATGGAAACCTCGAGAGCAAAACTCGAGAGGTTTTTGGTTATCATACAACCTCGAGAAGTTATCACCAGTGTTGTTTATTGTTGCCCATTCATTGTCTTGTATAGTGTATGGGCAACAGTAAATCAGTTGGTGATCACTTCTTCCTTAGCCGCGACATCAGACTTTGTCTCCTCTCCCCCTCCCTTCTGCTTCTCAGTTCAAGAACAAGCCCTACTCCGTCCCCGGCTCCCCTTCTTCTCAGAGAATCTGTGTTTTTTTGTTTTTTTTTTTAAATCTACAAACATCGGCTGTAAAGGGCAGCAGTAAAAGGAAAATATGCCCACCTTTTGATCCCATAACTCACTGTTAGTAGCACTGACTCACCGCCATGGTCATTTCATGAGGTCCAGAGCATTGCAAATAGTGAACGTGCAGAGACGTTCAACGCTGTTGTACCATTGATGTGACATACTCACGATAGTACAACAGCATCGTGATGTAACATCGATGGTACAACAACGCTGATAAATGATGAATTTCAACTGAATACAACGTTCTACCATACACTATTATACTTTTCTCCTCTATGAAATTCTTTCCTGTAGTTACCTGTGTATTGATATTTTCTATTATTTTGATCATAATAGTCAGTAACTTGAATTAGTTTGTTGTCAGGATATGGGGTTTTAAGTGATCGCCTAGATGTACTGAGCAATACATAATTGAGTTTTGAGCTGTTTACATATTTTATAACTCTTGTACTGGGCATGTCAGAGTTTTGCGGTAACAAAGCTTTTCATGTTCTCCTCCAATGATAATGATGAATTTACCAGGCTCTCCATTAGCAGTGGGTTAGGACAGATTTAGAGAGCCCAATAAGCCTCTGAACATTTAAAATCTGTCTAAAAACCCTACAAGGGAGTGTGCCTTGGAAAATCACAGGCCACTACAACATTGTCCACAATTTTCTAACAGTTGTAAAACATTTCCAGTGATTTTTAAGCCCAGAAAATTCAAAGTGTGATATTCATAAGTCTCCAGCATAAATAGCCCACTGTCTTTATATTAAGAAAAGGCAGATACACAAGCTAGGTCTCCATGCCATCATAGCTTTAATGATTTTGCAGTTGTGCTCACAGACACACATACAGCTCCAACCAATGTGCCTCTCTTAGTAATTCCATTATTAACCTGAGCTCACAAAAGGATTGTGAAGGAGAGATTAACAGACGCTGCAAAGCAGGGAGACGCAAAAAAGGTAAAGCTATAAAAATACAACCATTTGCTGGCAGAAGTCAAGGAAATACATAATTGTGAACCCTACTAGAGGATCCAAAGAAAAAGGTCTCTAATAACTAAACTGAAACCAGGCAAAGTAGTAGATCAGGGAGGGGCTGTGGACATGGCCTACCGAGACTTTAGCAAGGCATTTGACACAGTCCCGCACAAAAGATTAATATACAAGTTAGCCAGCCTGGGAGTGGGTCCTAAGATGGTAGCCTGGGTAAAGAATTGGCTGGAGAACAGGACACAGAGGGTATTAGTAAACGAAGTCCACCCTGAAGAAAGGGGGGTTACTAGTGGGGTACCGCAGGGTTCAGTACTAGGACCGGTCCTCTTCAGTGTCTTTATGCTTACATTGCAGAGGACTGGAAGGAAAAGTATGTCTCTTGCAGACGACACAAAGATCTGCAACAGGGTTGATACACAAGGTGGAGTGGAAAGGATGAGAAGGGACTTGGCAAGGTTGGAGGAATGGTCAGATGCATGGCAGCTTAGATTCAGTGCTAAAAAGTGCAAGGTAATGCACCTGGGAAACAAAAACCCGGGGGAAGAGTACACGGGGGGGTGAGATACTAATAACATCAAAAATGGAAAGGGGGTAATGTAAGGAAGTATTTTTTCACAGTGAGGGTTGCGGATGCATGGAACGACCTTCGGGAGGAGGTTGTGGAGTCAAAAACTGGTGGAATTCATGAATGCATGGGACAGTCATAAGGCAATTCTAGGGGGTTGGGGTAGGAAGAAGTAGGCTGTTGGTTAACTAGGATCTGCAGCTTATCCATTAGGTAGGGAAATGGGCAGACTGGGTGGGCCAAGCGGTCCTTATCTGCCGTCAAATTCTATGTTTCTATGAAACCTGTAGTACAGTTGCCGCATCCTGTCTACAAGGTTTTTAAGTATGGGCATAATAAGCCAGAGTACATTCTTGGATTAGAAGAAAAGCTGGACACCAAACATGTGTTGGTAAGATGTAAGAAAGGAAGCAATCTTTCAGGTTGGGAGAAATACTTGCAAATTAGTATCTAATAAGGATCATACTGAGGATTTTAGAGCAGAAGAAGGCTGTGGTGCCCATATTAACTGCTCCCTACTTCTCTGTGGTGATAGTATTCATCTTCAATCAAATCTTTATTTTACCAGGCGAAACATCATTGAGAAAAAACTCATTTACAAGATGGACCTGGGTTATGGCATGCAAAAGACATATGATACACGAGAATTTAAGGCAATTTTTACAACAGAATATGAATCATTACAGGATAACAAGTATGTACATGGTATACAAGCATAGGGTACTACAGTGTGCGCTGGTGAGTGCAATAAATACAAGAAATATGTACAGCAGTAGAGAAGCAGTATGCATTGATATATACAATGTGTACAAATTATATACCCCACTGTGCAGGATGCATCAGGCAGGAGAGTAGAAGGTCATCAGTAAGGCAAAGGAAGATGGTAGAGAACAGGATGGTAGGAGGGGATGCTGGTCACCAGGGCCAGAGTGACTTGCACAGCCTGGTAACCCTCCACTCCTTCCTGCCCTCATAACCTTAGAAAGCAGACAAGGAGGGGGGACAAGCAGATGCGTAGAAGAGCCAGAGATTCAATGCCGGAAACAGTTACAGGGCTCCAGGAAGGACCGTTGAATGAGTTTTTTAAAAGCAGTTATTGAAATGGGTGTAGCAAGCTGCAATATATTTTGAGCAGTGTTCCAGAGGACCGGTGAGGCATGGCTAATTGCCGCACAACCAAAGTGCGTCCTTACTTTAGGGATATATAGGGTGATTCGAGATAAGCTTCTCAACAGGTAATTACCAGGAATGTGAATGGGTAGGCAGTCTTTGATATATTGGGGCATCTTGATGGATATGGCCCTGAAGATCCAAAGTACGGAGTTTTTGTGTCACCTGAGGCTAAGTGAACCCCAGTCTATACTTTTGTAAAGGGTACCGTGATGTGTTGAATAGGGGGCATCAGTGATAAACCTAAGCGCTCGATGGTACAGGGTGTGGAGTTTAGCGAGGGCCACGCTAAAGCTACTTCCATACAGAAAGTCTGCATAGTCAATGAGGGGCAAGAACGTTGTTTGTACCAACCTGATTTTCCCCTCATATGTTAATAGATGTCTGATTCTGAAGAGAATCCCAAGCCTCTGTTTAAGTTTTTGGGAAAGTTCCTCAATATGTAGTTTGAAAGAGAGTTTGGGGTCGATCCATACCCCCAGGTATTTGAAGGAATCAATGTATTACAGCACTTCACCAAGCAAGGTGTGAATTTGAGTGCTGATTCCAAAATGGTAGAGTAGGGGGAGTTTGCCACAGGAGTGAAAATCATGGCCTTTGTCTTCTTAGCATTTAACAGGAGTTTTGAGTAAAGGAGATTGTTCTGTAGATAATTAAATTCTGATTAGCGTTCACTGCACGCGAGTTCCAGAGTAGGTCTGGCTACATACAACACGGTGTCGTCCACGAAGAGGTGGATGCCAGCTGACTTGACACTAGCATCAAGCTCATTTATGTAAATGGCGAACAAGAGAGGACCCAAGATGGACCCTTGCGGTACTCCTCTAGTAAGATTTTTGGGGGTGGAGAAATCCCCCCGCCTTAATCTGCTGATGACGATCTGAAAGGTAGTTAGAGAACCACTCTAGTTCCATGCCACGGACGCCAATTTTCCTTAGAGCAACCAGGAGCAAGGAGTGGTCTACTATGTCAAATGCTTTGCTGAGATCAAGAAACAGAGCACACACATATTTTCTGTCATCCAGAGCCCTCAACCAGTCATCCATGACCTTAGCAAGTGCTGAGGTGGTACTATAATGGGGGTGAAAGTCAAACTGGGCAGGATTTAGTAGGTCTAAATCACTGATGTGCTGTCTAAGCTGGGTCTTGACAACTTTTTCCAGAAGCTAGTAGCTAGAGGGGAGTAAGGAGATATGGCGGTAGTTATTAAGCTCAGAAGCACTGCCAGATTTAAATAGCAGAATAACATGGGCAATTTTCCACATGGCTGGGAGTGACCCCTGGGTAAGGGATGTATTGAAGAGGTGGGTAATTGGAGGTGACAAGATACAGAAGTCATGTTTGAGGAAGAGGGGGTCTATTAGGTCAGCCCTCGCGCTTTTTCTGCTATCCAGGTGGAGTAGAAGGTCCTCAGCCTCCTTTACTGTGACAGGGGAGAAGGAAAATGCCGTGCAAGGAGGGGTGGAGTCAGGACCGGATGAGCTTGAGGTGAATTGTTGTGAATGTAGCCTGGAGACAGGGGTCATCAAATGCAAGGCCACCGGTTGCAAAGTGGTCATTAAAAAGGCCAAGGATTTCTTGCTTGTCAGTAGTAACCGAGCTGCCTACCAAGATTTTTGGTAGGAGTGAGCTAGCGGTGCTGTGGCCTTGAATTTCTTTTAGAGTTTTCCAGAATTTAGTTGTACTATTGGATGAGGAATTACGTTTAGACTGGTAGTAGCTGGACTTTGTGGCCCGAACCAGTTTGGTGCAAAGGTTTCTTGCGGCTCTGAAAGCAGACCAATCATTAGGTTGTTTAGTCTTCCTGGCCCTCTTCCAGAGCGAGTCTCTGTGGAACAGCTCTGCTTTCAAGCTCAAGGAGAACCACGGGCAAGTTCTTTTATTGGTACGGATTTTTATAAGAGGTGCGTGTTTATTGATGGAACTGAGAACAATGTTTTGGAAGACTGCCAAGGCTTTATCAACCGAGGGAGCCAGGTAAAAGTCCTGCTAGTAGGCATATTCCAGGTCAAGGAGGTATGCATTGGGATCAAAGCATTGTTTAGATCTGTTAATGACATAGCTAGAGGAGGAGGAGGTAGACCTAAGGTAGGTCCTCACACAAGCTATGAAACAGTGGTCACTGAGGTCATAGAAGAAGACACCAGAGTGGGAATATAGGTGAGGTTTGTTAATTAGGATAACATCAAGTAAGGTGTTTTTCTTGTTGGCCTGGTGGGCTCTGTAATGAGTTGTGTCAGGCCAAAGTTGTCACATAAATCTTGAAGGGGTTGTGAAAGAGATGAGAGCCAGTCCATGTTATGATCTCCTGTGATTATCACTTCAGAGGATAGGGAGGTAAGTATGCTGGATATGTGGTGTAATACCTTGTGCCCAGCAGAAGGAGGTCTATAGCAACCTATTATATATATTGGAGTCGATGAGGAAAGCTGTTTTTTCAGTGTGGTGCATTCAAATTCCAAGGGCACCGAAGTAATGTTAACGATAGTGGCTGGGAACTTGTCCTGGACGTAAATGGCCATGCCCCCACCCCTGGTTGGCCTTTCAGTCCTGAAGACTGCATAGGAGGGGATGTTAATTTTGTGGTCCAGAGTAGAAGGTCTCAGCCAAGTTTCTGTTACCACAATAATATCAGGGGAGGTGATAATCCAGGACTGGAAGATGTCCAGCTTTTTTAACAAGCTACAGGCATTAATATGTATCAGGGTTAAACCCTTGTAACCAGGCAGCTCAGAGGGAGCCAGTATAGGTAGTGGAGGGCCAGGGCTGAGTTTGATATTGCCTGCACAGATTAGAGACAACTGCAGGAGTTTGTTGAGGGCACTTAGTAGGATCCTAAGCAGGCAAGATCTTGCCCTTTTGCGAGGGCTAGGGCAGTTGGGCGTAGGTGGAGGGAAGTAGGTGTAGCTGGGGCACAGTGATGCATAAATACAGATCACAGAGGATACACCATGAGTAAAGTGTTGGAAGGGGCAGGATAGAGGTGTATAGCACCAGATTAGCACCAGAAGTGCCACAGGAGCTGGTAACTGAACTATGTCCATGGAAGGGAAGGTTGTTCTGGAAGAAATAAGATACTGTAAACAGGGGGGAAGGCATGCCATACCTTGTGTCCCCAGAAGCTGGACCTAGTTCCTACAGAAGCTATAGGTGCAGTGGTAAGATGTAGCTCACACAAGGTGTAGCCTAGCAGTAGAAGAAGGTGGCTCATTGTGGTGCACAGATAACGCCCAAGGAATCCAGCAACTAGGGGTGGTGGGACCAGGGAGGAGAGGGCCACAACAAAAGACTAATTGTGTGGTGAAATAAATAAGCACAAGAGTAAGTGGATACAGCAGAAAGCAACGGCCACAGCTGCACCCAGTCTCCAACGGTAAGGGCTGAAAATATGATGCAGGCAGAGTTAGAGATCCTTTTCTACAGTTTTGTTGAACTGCTGTTTAGATTGAGGATGACAGCAAGCTGGTAAGTCACTAAGGGAATGGCAGCAATGGAGTGATAGGAAAATGCGGTCGAATTGGATAGACCTAGCTGTAAATGAATATGCTGTTGTTTAAATAGCACAGCTTGCATACAGATTGTCCGACAAAGTAGAAGTGCAGCAAGAGTATAGGCACAAGGGAGGAGAGGGTTGTCAAGGCTAGTAGAATTGGAGCATTTAACAGCCAGTGGAGATAAAGGGCAGTGACTTAGGGAAGGGCAAAGGCATATTTAATAGAGGTAGGGGCCAAGGAGGGTGGGTGCGACATAAATTACAGGCAGCAATAATGAGATTTCCCTGCACTAAGGCTTTTTGAAAGCCTTGGGTACTGTCCTAGGCAGCAGAGTCTGTATCATTAAGGCAGCCAATGGCAGCCCAGGTACACACAGGTTGTCCACTGCGCTCCCTGTACTGTTACGGTGGTGGCCAATCAACAAGAAAGCCATAGAGGGTTGGGATTTAAAACGTGGGAAAGCTAAGGGGGAAGAACATTTCTACATATCAATGCTACAGCTAAATAGCTTCAACTAAATAGGCATTAATCGTGAGGCGGGGGTGAGACATGAAGTACAGACAGCCAGGCGACAGTTTCTGAGAAAAAGAAATCGGACAGGACGGGGTCGGGGGAAGTTGAGGGAGGATGGGTGATCATACAAGGCAAGCAAGAGACAGAACAGGGTCGGAGTAACACTAAGAGAGGGAGTCTGAGAGATAGGGATGGAGAGAACAGAGAAACGAAAGAGAGATACAAAGAGCGAGCAAGGTAGTGAGACTCGGGATAAGTTAAACACAGTACTGTTAAATTACCCTAGTACATCATGAGTTCTACAACAAAATACAAGGCAGCAGTTTTAAATTATCAAGGCAGCAGGGCTCGTATAACAGTCTGAAAGGCAGGTAACTACAAGTTATAGTCCGCAATAATGAGATTTTCCCGCGCTAAAGCTTTTTGAAAGTGACGGGTGCTGTCCTAGGCAGCAGAGTCTGTATCATTACGGCAGCCAATGGCAGTCCCGGTACACACAGGTTGTCCAGTGAGCACCCTGTCCGGTCGCAGTGGCAGCCAATCAACAAAGCCGTAATCCTGGAGGTAAATCTAGAAACCGGCGTTACCTGGGTGCTGGCGGTGCTAGGAGGCGGCGGCTGACGCAAGTGCCACGACCCTGGAGCGAGGGGCAGCTACTTGTGGCTACATTGCCCACTGACATCCTTCTGGTCTTGCTGGCCAGTGCTAGGAGTGAGGGCAGCAGCTAAGGCAAGTGCCACGCCCCTGGAGCGAGGGGCGCGGCCGCTTATGGCTACGGTGCCCACCGACGTCTTTGTGGTGTTGCTGGACGGTGCTAGGAACGAAGGCAGCGGCTAAGGCAAGTGCCACGGCCTTGGAGCAAGGGGCGCAGACGCTTGTGGCTACGTGTGCCCACCAACGTCGTCCTGGTGTTGCTGGCCGGTGCTAGGAGTGAAGGCGGCGGGTGAGGCAAGTGCTGCAGCTCTGGAGCAAGGGGCGCAGCCGCTTCTGACTGCAGTGCCCACCGACGTCCTTCTGGTGTTACTGGCCAGTGCTAGGAGCAAAGGCGGCAGGCAGGCAAGTGCTGTGGCCCTGGAGTGAGGGGCACAGCTGTTTGTGGCTATGGTGCCCACCGACATCCTTCTGGTGTTGCCGGCTGCTGCTAGGAGCAAGAGCAGCAGCTGAGGCAGTGTACGCAGCCCTGAGCGAGGGGCGAGCCGCTTCTGGCTACGGTGCCTACTGACATCCTTCTGGTGTTGCTGGCCGGTGCTAGGAGTGAGGGCGGCAGCTGAGGCAAGTGCCGTGGCCCTGGAGCGAGGGGCGCAGCTGCTTGTGGCTACAGTGCCCACCGACGTCTTTCTGCAAAAGTAGAGTAAGAAACTCTTGAGGTTGGTTTTAAAACATTTTAGGAATCACAAGTAACTTAAGTGATCCAGCAGTCCTTTCCAAACTCTGACCATCCTTTGTGAGAAGAAAAAAATCTTCTTTTCTGTTTAGAATGCTTTGAGTTGAAGTATATGTCTTCTAGTTTGATGTCAGTCACTCTTTAGCTTGAAACTCAATTTGGTATATAATTCCCTATCAAGTATTACATCAAACAGAAATAACAAGTCCCCCTTAATCTCTGTGTTTCTAGGCTCTCATTAAGTCTAGGCTTGATAACTCTGTCCTCATGATAGGTCAGTTAGACCATTTATCATTTTTGTTGCTCTGCATTGTGCTCTTTCTAACCTTACCGTATTCCCCCTGCAGTACAGCAACCATAGCTGTGAGCTGTAGTCCAAGATCGACTTCACATAACTCCTGTATAGTGGTGTAATTGTATTTCTGTTTCTGCAGTGGATGCTTCTTCTGATGCTTTCCAGACTCATATTTACTTTCCCAAAACAGTTTTGCATTGTTTTGTTTGTTTAAAATCTGACATTACAGCAATACCCATAACCTTTTTTTCAGTGGTTTTCCTTAAGTTATTTATTTAAATGTGTTAACTGGAAAAGGTACACTGAGCCAAGGCTCGTTTCCAGATGCAACCTGGGGGTAGGGGAGCATCATCACAGCAGACAAGTACAGGTACAAAAAAGTACAAATAAAATATATTACAGGCAGTGGGGTTACATGTTCCAAAAAGACTAGCAGTGAGCTGGAGACAGTATAAGGTCAGACTGATCACAATATACAAGTATGATAATGATCATAAAATAGAAACTAGAGTAGGGTGTAAAATTCCAAGGTAAACAGAAGGTAGCCAGTACAGGCTGAAGCCGTCATGCACAGTAAAATAAAAGTGCATAACAAGAAAAACCCTGTGACAGAAAGTCAGCACCAACTATATAGTAATCTGCTTTCATGTTTTTAGGACCTAGGTGCATTGCAGCACATTTTGAAATATTAAGCTTCATTCACCTTTTCAAACAACATGAAGTCTTGCTGTACTCTGACTATTGCAGTTAGGTCCTGCCTTTCAACTGCCCCGGAGAACAAAGGATTAACTTTTCTATGCCTTGCATAGAACGTTCATCATGAGCTCGGTTGAAGCCCCTGTCTGTTGTTGTTCAAATTGCAACTGTCAGATTCTTTACTCTGCCTCACTAAACAGTCGCTCCGGAGATTTCTCCTGCTGCTCGGTTCAAAAGTCAGTTGAAGTGTCGGTTTTCGGTCGGTTTCTACCGAATTGTTGTTTCTGCATAATCGGTTCAAATCTCTGTCTGTGGTACCGTGAGTACTAGATAGGTTTTTGTTGTGTTTTCTGTGTGGAACTTGTAAACTGTGGATTGGTTCGGCCGAACCGATCAATTTGAGGTAAAAACTTGTGCTTTACTTTAGTGTGTGGTTACCAGTCCCTATCGGTTCTAAAAAAAACGGGTTTTAAGTATGTTTTTTTCCAAGACCCGTGACATGGTCAGGAACCAATAGGGGAGTCTTGCCTGCCGGATTGCCAAAAAAAGGGTACGTTTTTGGTTAGGTTGGCCATGTCTGAGAAACCCACGAAAAAAACTGGGCCCACTGGGTTTCAACACTGCAGTGTGTGTGGGGCGGTCTTTGCTAAGGCTGATCCCCACACCACCTGTGTTTATTGTCTGGGGTTTGACCACCTCGATTCAGACAGCCACATTTGCAAGAATTTTCCCAAATCTACCCTGGAAAAGAGATTAGGTAGACTGAGGGAAAAGGGAGGCCGAGAAGTCCGCTGACCTGGATGGCCAGCCCGGTTCAGTTCCGACCAAACCAGAAGGAGTGCCCTCTGACCAGGGCAGTACTTCTTCGGACAAAAGGAGAGCCGATTCCGAGGAATCGGTTCCGACAAAAAGAAAAGACAAATCGACCGGTTCGGACCCAGAATCTCATACTCCGACTGCCGATGAGATAGCCAAGGCAATTAGGATTGTGCAATCGCTTAGTTCGGTTCCAACCGAACAGGCACCATCTGGCAGGGGCTCGGTTCAGTCAGTTCCACTGGTTCCGGATTATACTTTGGAAGAATTTTATGAACCGGAGTTTGAGGAGGAGGGAGAGTATGAGGATGATTATGGTGATGGTGAAAGTCTGGATGTGCCTATTGACCCGGACATCTCCCCAGACAGACCTTCAGGTGTTTCTCCTCCTAGGCTTTCTGAGTCCCCTTCACACTACATGTTCTACAGAAAGGTGGCTGATACCCTCCAGCTTCCTGTGGAGGAAGCAGTAGAGGATCAGGAAGAGCCTGATTATGTTGAGATGATGGACATCCCAGAGTCCAGGAGACTGTCTATTCCACTCCACAAATCTTTTGGTAAACAGAAACAAAAAATTCTTAAGTCTCCTAATTCTATACCTCCTGTGGACAGACGAATGGACAAGAGGTACACTCTCTCAGGCTCAGACACTGAGTTCCTTTTTCAGCAATGCAGCCATATTGGGGTTGTACAGGCTGCTGTCTGTGATAAGACAAACATTCCTTTGGCATCACACCCCCCAGACAAGGACTCCAGGAAGATTGATGCCATGGCAACGAAACAATATATGGCAGCATCTTTGGGACTCAGGCAGGCGAACTATATGGCCTATACAGCCAGGTACCAGAAGTCCAGGTGGGACACTGTACTGGCACTGGCTAAACAGGCTCCCGCCCAGCTTGCCAAAGAGCTGGAGCAGGTGGCTGCAGATGGGATTGAGGCATCGAAAGTACAGTTTCATGCTGCTGTGGACTCCAATGATGTGTCATCAAGAGTCATGGCTACATCTGTGGCACTTCGGTGAATGGCTTGGCTTAGGTGTACTAGCCTCTCACAGGATACCCAGGCTAAGGCCATGGATTTTCCTGTAGTTGATAATTCTGTTTGGGGAGCAGACAGAGAATTATATGAAGAAAATGGACAAATACAGGACCACTTACAGGAGTGCTCAGGCCAAAGAAAGGCAAGCAACTCCTCAAAGGCAGCAGTCCAGGGGCAGGGGCAGGCCTTTCCAAAGGCCTTTTTACCAAGCTCAGGCCTCTTCTTCTTCCTTTTCACAGAGGGGGTTCTTTAGAGGGAGAGGCAGAAGGGGGATGAGCAGGCCTGCATCCACCCCTCAGACTAAAGCCCCTGCCAAGCAGACACCCTGATGGGTCTGCCTGGTCGATTCTCCTATACCAGTAGGGGGCAGGCTGGCTTACTTTGTCCAGGACTGGATGTCTCTTACATCAGACAAGCGGGTCCTGGAAGTAGTAAGCCAGGGACTGGTTCTCAGCTTCAAAAAATTTCCCAAGATGAGAGCCAGATCTTTTCCGCCTGCAAATCTCTCAGAGACCCTTGCCCTAGAGGCAGAGGTTTCTTCTCTCCTAGCTCTCAGAGCTATAGAGAGAGTTCGCACCCTACACAGGGGCAAAGGATTGTACTCCAGGTACTTCCTAACCCCCAAGAAGACAGGAGAGTGGAGACCCATCCTGGACCTAAGATATCTGAACAAACATCTGTTAAAGCCACAATTCAAAATGGATATCTGGGAATTATCCTTCCCTCTCTAAGGCCAGGGGACTGGCTAGGCTCCCTGGACCTCAAAGATGCCTACTTTCACATTCCCATCAGGTGCTCCCACAGAAAGTACCTCAGGTTCGAGTTGCCCTCAGGCCATTATCAATTCAGAGCAATGCCCTATGGCCTAACATCAGCCCCAAGGGTCTTCACAAAGTGCCTAGCAGTAGTTGTTGCCTTCCTAAGAAGACAAAAGATTTCCATTTTCCCATACTTGGGTGACTGGCTCATAGTAGGTCAGTCTCCAGGCCAAGTCAAGTCACATCTGCAAGTGACCCAGCAAGTGCTCACTTTAGGATTCCTTCTCAACCTACCAAAGTCAGTTTTCGAACCAGTGCAGCTCCTTACCTTCATAGGTGCAGAACTGGATACGGTAAAGGCAAGGGCCTTCCTTCCCCTTGAAAGGGCAAGGACCCTTACGGAACTGGCCTCTTCATTCACCCTTCAGGTGTCTCGGCCAGCAAGGCATTTCCTCCAGCTACTGGGCCACATGGCAGCCTCCACAGCAGTGGTCCAGGGAGCAAGATTCCAAATGAGGGACATCCAGTTCCACTTAAGAGCCTTTTGGTCCCAAAGAAAGGATTCCCTTACCAAACTAATCCCAGTGACTCGAACCCTGATCCAAGCCTTGCAATGGTGGCAGGATCAGGACAATTTGAGACAAGGGGTTCCGTTTGTCACTCAGTCTCATTCAGTGATACTCACCACAGATGCTTCCCTGCTGGGCTGGGGAACCCATTTGGGGGATCTTACCACTTAGGGACTGTGGTCACCTCAGGAATCTCTGCTTCACATCAATCTCTTGGAACTCAGAGCACTGTTATTGGCACTGCAAGCTTTTTCCAAATCTGTACAGAACAAGGTGGTTCAGGTCAGAACAGACAACACCACCACCGCCATGTGGTACATCAACAAGCAAGGAGGCACTCGGTCTGCGGCCTTGTGCACAGAAGCAATGAATGGGCCCTAGATCCTCTGGTTTTGAAAGTGATTTTCTCAAGATGGGGCACTCCAGAGATAGATCTTTTTGCAGCCCCAGACAATCACCAACTTCCTGTCTTTTGTTGCAGACCCCCAGTCTTGGGCTCAGTCCCCCTGGATGCTCTGATTCTGAACTGGGAAGGGAAATTTCTGTATGCTTTTCCCTCCTTCCCTCTCCTGTTCAGGGTGTTAGTCAAGATAAGGTCACAACCATGCAAAGTGATTCTGATTGCTCCAGACTGGACCAGACAGCCATGGTATCCCTTATTGCTGTCCCTAACAGTCCACCTTCCCCTGTCTCTTCCCAGGAATTACAACCTGTTAACATCCTCTCGGGAGGATTTGGTACCCAAATCTTCAGTCTCTCAATCTCAAGGCTTAGCTCTTGAAGAGTTAGAGTTTGCAGATCTGCATCTTTCCCAAGGGGTTCTGGATATCCTTAAGGCTTCTCGAAAGCCTTCCACCAGAAAGACTTACAACTCCAAATGGAAAAGATTCAGCATTTGGTGTTCTAAGAAGAATATTTCTCCAGACTCTGCTGAATTGCCTACGGTTCTGGATTATATGGTCCATCGTAATGGCCTAGGCCTCAGACCAGCTACCCTCAAGGTACACTTGGCATTGGGCCAGGTAACTTTTAACCCAGACACCTGGTTCTTCTGAGAACCCAAGACTGTGTAGTTGTGAGATAAGTAAGCCATGGTGAACAGTATCAAACGCCTTTGTTAGGTCAATGAAAACAGCTCCGGTTTGATATCCTTTGTCCAAGGCAGTGTGAATTTCTCCTGAGAATTCCAGTAGGGCGGTCGACGTATTGTGTCCTTTCCTAAATCCATGTTGCTGCAAGCAGAGTATGTTATACTTATGCAGGTAGTCTGAGAGTTGGTCAGCCACAATGCGTTCGAGGGCCTTGGAGAGGGGTGGAAGTATAGATATAGGCCGATAGTTTCCTGGTAGGGACTTGTCGCCACTTTTGAACACTGGTGTGACTATAGCAGACTTCCATTTGCTGGGAAATTGACTAAGGCAGAGGGAGAGATTGAAAATTTTGGTGAGTGAGTGCACCACCTCTTCCAGGGTAAGGGACAGAATTTTAAGATCAATAGTATCACTGCTTGCTCTGGATTTAGAGATAGCCTTTTTTATATATTTGTAGACTTCATGTGCCTTAACTATTTTGAAGTGGAAAAGCGGTTGGTCAGGTGAGGCAGTAGGAGATGTTGGTTTTGGCGAGTCCATGTCAGAGAAGAAGTCCAGCGGGAGGACCCCACTGAAGTCAGTGAAAGTTTTATTTAAGGCCTTTGCCATGACCATTAGGTCTAGGGTAGTGGTTCCACCGACAGTCATTATAGTGGGAGAGGATTTGGACTGCTTGCCCGTGATATTTCTGATGTTGTCCCAGAATGATCTCCCATCACCCCAGGAGTTTGCGAGGGCATTTTTGAAATAGGAGCTCTTCATTAGTCGGATTTGTTTGGTACATTGGTTTCGTGCCTGTTTATACTTCTGGATATCCGTCAAGGAGCCTGTGGCTCTGGCTATGGCCCAGAGGTGGTCCTGAGCTTTGAGTTGGGCCAGTAGTTTGGCCGTGAGCCAGGGATTTGGGAGCGCTTTGATTTTACGCTTTTTTACTGGTGCGTAGGTGTCACAGGTAGTGTTGAAAGTTGTGATAAAATAGTCTAGGGCTGCGTCAACATCTTGAGTATTGTATATTGGGGACCAGTCTTGCTGTAAAAGACAGGTCTTGAGCTTAGTAAGGTTTCCATGGGGTAGCACTCTGCTTGAGATGGTTTTTGGAGGTGGTTTTCGGAACTTATTTGTCCAGGTGCAGATCACAGGGGAGTGGTCACTGAGAGAGTCCGGGAGAACAATTGTGTTTTTTATGCGGGCTGGGTGGCTAGCAAGGATCCAGTCAATGAGAGTGCAAGTTCCAGTTTTATAGTTTTTTTCTAGTGGGGGAGCTCACCATCTGCGTTAGGTTAGCTGCTAGGATAGCATCCTTGAGGGACCCAACGCCTGATGCAGCCAATTTATATTAAAGTCACCAAGGAGAAGGAGCTCGTGTCAGGTGGTTGCGATCTTACAAATTCAAGAACAGTCTGGAGGCTGGACCCTGGATCTTTAGGAGGGATATAGACAGCGGCCACAGTAAGCACTTTATTTTGGGCACCAAGTAGTAGCTTGACAGGGAGAAATTGCACAGAGGAGTTAGTGGTGGAAAAGCAGACAGGGTGGCTAGAGAGGTTGTCCTTAATGTAAATAGCACAACCCCCCCTTTATTAGTCCTGTCCAGTCTGAAAATATTGTAGCCTTGTAGTGAGATGGCATGGTCCGGAGTGCTTGGTGTCAGCCAGGTTTCAACAATGGCTAATATGTCAGGATTGTGTTGACTGGCAAAGACTTGAAGGGATGCCAGTTTTGGAAGGAGGCTACAGATATTTAAGGTGACGATGGTGAGACCCCCCTCCTTATATAGTTTTCGTATACAAATATTTATTCTTATATAGTTTTCCAAAACATTATAGCTATAGACCATTATCTAAGTGTAATAATACACTCCAGGGTGGGTGTTATGGGATATAACAGACCTTCCAGGGGCTATAATTACGCCCCTGGGTGGTCCGTTATATCCTCATAACGCTCACCCTGTCGGGTATTATTACTTACATAATCTTCCTTTTTTGACCTGTGTCACGTTCACATTCTGTTTACTAGACAGTTCTTTTTATATGCAGTTTTTAATTAATCCTTCCATAATTTTGCCCATGAGCGATATGAGGCTGATTTGCCTATAATTGGACAGTACACTCTTATTACCCTTTTAAGTCAGCAAGCGATAGCATCCACCTGTTGGAATTATGTGTTCTCTTTTGTATGGATTTTAAAGATTATTGTTATATTTAGTGTGCATAAGTCAGGTGTGAGGTATGCATAGGGATATGGCCAGCAGAATATACTGCCAGTTGAAATAAATTTCTTAAGTAGTGCACCCCTTAAGGATTTACTTACCCACAAAGCTTTGCACTTGTTTTTTTATTGTTCAGAATACATGCATATGCATTAAAAGAAACTAGAAAAACTAAACAAACTGGAAATTATCAGCATTCTGGTATTGTTTATACATACTGCTATTTTTGCAAACTGCCTTTGCAGCTCATGTATGTCAAGCTGACTGCAAAGGGTCGATAAATGAAGGGGTAGGAAAGGTTTTTAAGGAAAGGATATATTGTCAGCTGCTGCTGCTGTTTTCTGTGGTTGGTAGTGATGACACAAGGTGATGCTCACTGTTACCCTGTATTGGTGATTAAGCAGATTGCCAGCTGGTAGGGGTGTACATGCTAGAAAATGGAACAAAAGAATACATTAAAAATGAGAAAAAATATTTAGGCACCTTTTTCAACTCTGATAAATGACAGTGTATGATTTTTGTCATGTGTACTCTTTGTACACATTTTAAAGATAATCATTATGTTTAGTATGTATATGTTGGCTATGGTAAGGACTGAGCAGGGACATGGCCAGCAAAATGTGGTGCCAGTTTTGCAGACTGCCTTTACATCTCAAAACTGTAATGGGTCTGTAAGTGAAAGGGTAGGGAGAGTTTTTAAGTACAGGATGCATTGTCAAATACTGCTGTGTTTTTCTGTGGCTGGCAGTGATGACATGAGCTGATGGTTCACTTGTCATCTTTTGTTGGTGATCAAGCAGCTTGTCAGTTGCCATGGGCTTACAAAACAGGAACTCGAATGAAAAATAAAATGGAAAATGAGAAAGATTATTTAGGCATCTCACAACACCTTTTTTAATTCTAATTAACCACTTCAGTGTCTGTAAGTGTACACTGTACATCCTAAAGTTTATTGATATATTACTTACTCATTTTGGCTATTATCATGCAAAATCAAATGATACTACAACCATCAGATATCATACAGAATGGAAATAATAACAAATTAGAAATGCTGTATAGCAGAAACAAACTAAATAAGAAAAACTAGTATTATTTTAAAATCGATGTGCTTTTCTTTTAAATGAGAAACAATGGCCACAAGATGTCACTGCAGGATAAGGAATGAAATAGGTCCCCCATTCAATGCATAAGAAGAAACTGAGAACTGTTGAAACTTTATTCGCCTATATTTAAATAAATATTTCTAGCAGAATTTCCTTAGCAGCACTGGGGTTATTGGTAGATTTAGATTTTAGATTTTATTAAAGAATCGGGATTACAAACCTTTGAGCTAGGAGCTTATTTACAAAGGGTCCTCGACAAACAAAGGGAGGGGACAGTTACAAGAGTTGGGAATATCCAATGCAACGAACAGGCATTGTTATAAACATATTAATAACACATTAACAGACTAATACAGGAGCTTGAGTAGAAAAGACAGAGTCACATTGTATAACACAGTCAGTAACTCTGAGTTCATGGTAGTGCATAATTATTCTCGTGTAGTCTTTGTGCGGGTGTTAAAGATACTCATTATGTTTAGTGTGTGTGTTGACTGTGGTAAGGTCTGAGAAGGGACATGGGCAACAGAACTTGGTGCTGGTTTTCAAAAACTGCCTTTGCATCTCATGCGTGTCATCAAAAAGAGTAGGGGAATTTCCCCGGCGTCCTGGCCAAATTTCCCTCATTCACTAAAAGTACCAACAACAGCTTAATCTGGTTCAGGGTCAGTTGGCATTCATCTGTATCCCCCTCCCCCGGTTCGTGCCTGAAAATAGGCAGGATTTGTCTAGTGCACTTACCCGGTCAACAAAAGCTAAATAAATAAATAAAATAATGCTGACTGTAGTGGATCTGTAACAGAAATGGTAGGGAGGAATTGGGTGGCTAACCACTTCCTCCCCCACATGGCAAGAATTTAGGTGGAAGTGCCTCATTAGGTACTTTCACATACACACAGTCACCAAACACTTTCAGCCAGGGGGCTTGGTGTTGTGTTGGCGAGGCTGCGAGCAAGTGGTCACACACCACCGTATGTTCTGGGGATGCCCTCATATTCAACCATATTGGTCCCAGATACATGGAGCCTTGGAGCGGATTTGGGGAGTAAACATCCCATACACATTTGGCCACTTGTTCCTGTGCAAAAAAAATAACGGCCCTAGGACAATTGCCCCAACAAAGGCTGTGTGAGGCCTTTTGTCTGGCAGCCCTGAAGGGGATTACGATGCTCTGGCTATCAGGAATACCACTCAGCATAGAGGAATGGTGTACAAAAGTACGAGAGCTACACACAATGGAGCACATTACTGCAACACTATACCTTACCTTGTAGAAATTCAAGGAGCTATGGCAAGTCTGGGAAATTTACAAGGGGGGGTAGGAAAGGGACGCCAGAGGGAATGGAGCAGTAAGGCCCTGGCTGAACACTGGTGGTTAACCATAAAACAAAGGGTGAAACCTGACCTCATTGGAATGGGAAGCCTTATGGTCTGCTGAGTGCTTCCTGTTTAAGGAATGGAAGCGGGTCCTAAATAATTTCATACACACATTCATGAGGGACATCATCCCATCCCCCTAATATTTCATTTGACGGGCCCTCTGGCCTCCAGGGGTATACACAGGACTTATGGTACCTTGATAAATTCCACGGGGGATGGACAGTGACACATCTTTGTGAAACAGTTATGTTCCAGCTTGACTGGTAGATAAGGAATCAAGACAAAAACAGTGACTCTATAGCATGGTTTTAATTTTAACAGTGGTCACTGGTCCTGAAGAACAAATCATAGAGTACAACAACTCTCAAAGGGATTTAAATGCAGTGTATTAAGGTATATTGATATTTACAAATGTCATGGAGGGTGGCTGGTTAAGTTTTTTCATGTATAGCTTGAATAATGAACCAATCCGTGTAAATTTCATTTAATGCATACATGGTTGTACATTTCATAATTTTTGAATAAAGCTGAGTTTAAGAAAAAAGAAAGGGTAGGGAGGTTTTTAACAAGAGAGGGTACATTGTCAAAAACTTGCTTCCTTGTAGCGGCTAGCTATGACTAAGTGAGCTGATGACCCACCATCCTCCTCTGTTGGTGATCAAGCAGATTGTCAGTCAGTATGGGTCTACAAGTGCAAAGGTGCAGGGGGGAGACATCTTCCAATATAAGTGGAGTACAAGAACAAGGGAACACAATATGAAATTGGAAGGTGGCAGGTTAAGGGGAAATGTGAGGACGTTTTTATTCATGGAGAAGGTGGTGGACTCATAGAATAGTCTGCCACTGGAGGTGGTGGGAGTGAGCACAGTGGAGGGATTTAAACATGCCTGGGACAGGCATAAGGGAACCTTAAAGGTGTGAAGGAGTGGTGAAAAGCCACTGACCAGATAGGGTCAGAGGCCGCAAAAAAGTGTAGGGCTTACGGGCAGAGTGGATGGGCCTGGCGGTCCTTATCTGCTGACAATTTCTATGTTTCTACAAACCAGGAAATGGAATTAAAGAATATAATACACAATAAGAGAGGTTATTTAGGCATCTCTCAGCAACTTTTGAACTCTGATTAAAGGAGTAGTCCACCCAGAATTTGTAAAAACATATGTTGTGCAGAGTGTTTTGATTTGTATATTAAGTCCTAGTGTGTCCTTCCCTCTGTCTGCTATTAGGAGTTTTTCCTAAATTAGCCTGCTAGCTTTATGGTAGTTTTATGACCCCTGGGGATCTCCATCTCAAATAGGTCAATTGCCTTTTTTGCTCCTACAATGCACCCTATCTCATGTGACAGTGATGTGGCCGAGCCCATAGATTTAGCATATGCACTGCTTTGAAATCAGTTCACAACAGCAGAGCTTTGTAACTGTTCTTATTTAGTGAGCACAATGGCATCTAACTGGGGTTTCTGTAAGAAAACAGCTCCTAGATAGCTCTAATTCACTATTTGTGTTTTCTATGTGTGCCAGGTCTAGCTAGCAGTAGTAAGTGTTTTCATTTTAAAATTTAATTTCATCAAACTGCACACAACAATAAAAAGTACAGAAATTGCCCCAGATCATCAATGCTATAATTAGTAAAGAATGTAGCTGTTTTCTTACATAGAACCCACTCAGTTAGCTCTCAAATATTTGCTAAACTGTAAATGTAGGTACCAGCATTCTATTAGGTAGAACTGGCAGTTAGAGCTGATTTTGCTCTGTGACATGATATTCAATTTTTTTTGTTACAAATGTGAAGTATCTTTTTAATAAAGTATAAAAATGTGTACGTGTTATGTTGTTTAGTTTGGCCAATATTGTTTTATTATTTGAAAAAGTGTGATACACTAGATGTGTAGTGCAGTGAACCATTGTAAAATGGAATCAAATGTGTAGCTGAAATAGTCAGTCATCCTATTGCTTTCATGCCATACCACACACAGGAGTGAAACTGACTTCAAAATATTTTGCAGTTTCTAGGCTGTAAACTCATACCATACACTTCATATATTTGTTCAGTAAAAATGTATGGAATACGCCGGCACTGAGGGTTGAGGCACTGGATGCCACACCTTGCGCTGTACAGGTGAACCAGATTTGGGAACGAACCTGGAATGTCAGGAGTCGGGCTGGATTGAGCTGTCATCTAACAGCTCTTCTCTTCTCTTTTCTTCTCATCATTCAGGTGTAGAGTTTCTCACTGCCCTTTCAAACTGCAGCTTTCTCTTTCTCTCAGTAGAACTGCAACACCAGACTCCTGGAACCTTTGAGCACAACTTTCCACCAATAAAGTGTAGACTTTCACTGCCTCTTCATATATTTGCAGCTGTCTTCCAGCTAAAACTGCAGAACTGGATTCCTTAATCCAAAGTCCTCCACAAATGGAGGAACGCAAACACAGGCCCTGGGGGACAGGCAACTGGCAACCCACAGGCAGGCCCTTTTCCTAACCTTGCAGCCCCATTTTCTGCATAGCAGCTGGAGACCCCACTCCCTCTGGAGGGGCTCCCGCTGAACTGAAACTAGAACTCACAGTCCTTGGGCTTTTGGGAGCTCTCTGGCAGCCCCCAATTTACTGAAATCACTGTCCCATCTAAAAATGAATATGTATGACTCTCCTTCAATGGCTGATTGGTTGTGTGAAAGAGCGCCAAGTATTTCCCCAGCTTTTTCCCCCATAAGTCCTCTGAAAGGTCCCATAGTCCTTGGCAGCAGTCCTGGCCCTCTGATTGACTGAAACTGGGGACAAAACCTGCAAACATGGCTGCTAAATAACAATTTTCATCTCAGTCCACTAATGCCCCCACTTTCATGCCCTGGAGCAGCCAGCAGAAACACTTGTTTTCATTTGCCCCCACAGTCTGTTAACAGTCCCTGTGCTCTTCAAAGCAACTGCAAAATTTAGCATTTTGAAGTCAGTTTCTCTCCTATGTGCTCTATGACCCAAAAGCAACAGAATGCCAAATTGACAGTGACTATTTCTGCTACACACTTGATTCCATTTCACGATAGTTCACTGCACTACAAACTTGGTGTATTGCACTTTTTCAAATGATAAAACAACACTTGTTTTGTATTTTACTTGCCAATCTAATTAAATAACTCGCATATACATACTTTAATACTTTATTAGAAGCATACTTCACATTTGTTAAAAAAAAATGAAAATCATGTCACAGAGCAAAATCAGCACTGTCAGTTTTACCTAATAGAATGCTGGTACCTACATTTACAGTTTAGCAAATACTTGAAATCTAACTTTGTGGGTTTTCTGTAAGAAAACAACTATAGCCTTTACTAATTATAGCATTGATGATCTGTGCAATTTCTGTGATTTTATGGTTGTGTATAGTTTGATGAAATTAAAATTTTTAAAATTAAAGCTTTGCTTCTAGCTAGACCTGACACATATAGAAAACAAAAATAGTGAATTAGAGCTATTTAGTAGCTGTTTTCTTACAGAAACCACACTCGGCTAGCTCTCAGGTATCTGCTAAACTGTACATGTTGCCATTTGTGCTCACTGAATAAGAACAGTTACACAGCTCTGTTGTTCTGAATTGATTTCAAAGCAGTGCATATGCTAAATCTGTGGGCTTGGCTATATCACTGTCTCATATGAGAAAGGGTGCATTGTAGGAGCAAGAAAGGCAATAAACCTATTTGAGATGGAGATCCCCAGATGTCGTAAAACTACCATAAAGCTAGCTGGCTAATTTAGGAAAACTCCCAATAGCAGATCGAGGGAAGGACACACTAGGACTTTACATACAAATCAAAACACTCTGCATAACATATGCTTTTGCAAATTCTGGGTGCACTACTTCTTTAATGGTAGTGCATGAGTTTTGTCACATGTACTCTTTGAGTAGATTTTGAAGCTAATCATTACGTGTGTGTGTGTGTGTGTGTGTGTTTTGGCTGTGGAAAGGTCTGAGCAGGGACATGGCCAGCAGAATGTGGTGCCTGGTAAAATGGATTTCTTACATAGCTACCTCTAAGGGATTTTCATACCCATGATGCTTTGCACTTACTTTTTATCGTTTAGAATGCTTACCTACGAATTGGAGAAAATTACAGAAACTAAACATATTGGAAATTATCAGCTTTCTGGTATTGGTTATACATACTGCCCTTTAAAAACTGCCTTTGCATGTCTTGCATGTCATGCAAACTGTAATGGTCTGTAATTGAAAGGGTAAGGAGAGTTTTTAACAGAAGAATGCATTGTCAAATACTGCAACAGTTTGCTGTGGCTTGCAATGATGACATAAGCTCAGTGATGTGCTGGTGAGGCTGGCAAGGCAAAAACTGTAAGGCTTCAAGCATGTGAGGGATAGACATAGAGATGTATTAGAAAATGGGCAGAGAGAAGGGAGGGTTGCAGGAGACCAGTTAGAGTCTGAAGGGAAGTTTAGGTACAAAACATCTCAGGAGACTGGGTGGGCAAAGTGGTCCTTTTCTGCCAGCAAATCATAATGTAAACATAGAATTTGACAGCAGATAAAGATCACTGGGCCCATCTAGTCTGCCCAGTTTTTCCTACCAGTGCTTAAACCGCAGTCCCTACTTGACCTGTGGCTTACCCTTTCTTCTCTGTTGTTAGTGTTCCTTGTATATTTATTCCATGCATTTTTGAATTCCCCCACCATTTTCACTACCACTGCCTCCACCAGGAGGCAGTTCCATGTATCCACCACCCTTTCTGTGAAGAAATACTTCCTCCCGTTACCCCAGAGTCTACCCCCTCTAGTCTCTTATCATGTCTCTTTCTTCTTGAACCTCTTCTTTGAAAGATGCTACCCTCTTGTACCTTATTTATACCCTTGAGGTACTTGAAAGTCTCTGTCATATCTCCCCTCTTCCTTCTCTCCTCCATTGAACACATATTGAGGTATTTCAGCTTCTCTTCATATAGCTTCTGATGCAGCCCCTGCACAGTTTTAGTTGCCCTTCTCTGTACTGCTTCTACTCTAAGTCTTTCCTGAGATGTGGCCTCCAGAACTAGACACAGTACTCCAGATGAGGTCTCACCAGTGATTTGTATGGTGGCATCACCACCTCCTTTTTTCCTGTTAGTGATACTTCACCCTCTGCACCCCAGCATCCCACTGGCTTTCCCTACAACCTTCTCACATTGTCTGGTCACCTTTAGGCTGTCTGATATAATCACCACCAGGTTCCTTTCCTGTTTGGTGGCCTTCAGAACCTCCCTTCCCATCGTGAACTACTCCCCTGCATTTCTGTGCCCCAAATGCATGATCTTGCAGCATTAAATCTCAGCTGCCACACTCTCGACCACTCCTCCAGCTGACTTAGGTCCCTTCTCATTTTCCCCACACACACACCCCCAGAGTGTCCACCCTGTTGCAGATGTTAGTGTCATCTGCAAAGAGGCATACCTTCCCTTCCAGCCTCTCGGCAATATCGCTTATGAGACATTAAAGAGGACTGGTCCCAACACTGATCCCTGTGCCCCCCCCAGACTGCACTCCATTCATTACCACCCTCTGTGTCCTACCGCTCAGCCAATTTCTGACCCAGTTTACCACCCTGGTTCCCACTCACAGGCTACCCAACTTGTTTACAAGCCTCCTTTGTGGGACAGTGTCGAAGGCCTTGCTGAAATCCTGGTAGACCACATCCACTGCCCCTCCCTGATCAACTTGCCTGGTCACCCAGTCAAAGAAATCTGTCAGGTTCAACTTGGGGAAGAAGTGACTTTTGTGGAGGGAAAAGTATATTTCAGCCAATCTGAGTAAGATGCTGAATCAGAAAGTTCCCTATACATTGATTTTGTGGAATCTTCCTGAAGATCCTGGCGTCCCCAATGCATATTACGTATCAGGTGTTGCCAGTTTTCTCCCTGCATGGCCCAAATGAGCAACTACAAAAGCAGTGGAGGTGGGTCAGGAAGTATGGTTTTATCAACCTCTCTATGAAGTAGATTTGTTCTAATCTGTAAAGAACAGAAATGTTTCATGCCCGTCAGTCCATACTTGGATTACAGTCGCTCAGAAGGCACCACTCCTTGCGTATCTAAAACTTGAAATACAAATATTAGACCGAGTTGTCTCCTTTTTCTGAATGTGTAGTTGGTATGCATGGAAAGTCAGTCCACATCAGACACTAACGCCTAACAAAAATAAAATACTTGAGAAAACGCCTGTTGAGAACACATCTATAACTTTTCAACAATCTCCCAACAGCTTTAGTCCAGTGTCCATCTGCCGCCTCTTGCAGGCACAACCTCAGGAAACACCTTGCCCGCTCCTTTACCTGTAACTGCCTTCATTCCTGATTCCCCCACTCAGGCTGCTCATTCTATTCTGCTACAAAAGCTGCTATGAGGGGCCTCCTCTTGGCTGGTTTACCCCTTGTTCCCTTGGACTGATGCTATATGTATGCCCCATGTCAATTTGGCTCTTCTTTTCAGTCTTTGCACTTGGTTTTATCTGCCTTTGTTTATTTTTTGGTTTCCTGTTAATGTTTTTCTTTTTTCTTTTTTTTTTTTTTGCTTGAATTTAATTTATCAACTGAAGTTCGCCTGTATTGCATTCCCATTGTATACTGTATTTCTACATGTTTTATTTGTCAACAACTGGATGCTTGTGAAAATAGGCAATCTTTGCTCACGTGCCTTTCCAGTATAATAAATAAACTGAAAAATTAAAACTGAATATCCAGACTCTCAGAGTGTGAGCAGTGAACGGTGAGAAGTCTGATAGTCTAGGGTGCTCTTCTGAATTGGAAAAAAGCAATCTGTCTGTTTCAAACATATCACTGAGACCAAACTCGATCTTCTTCCAAGGTGGTGGTTGGATGGGTTTATCCAGATGCATACTATTCGCAAATGTGCTGCCTTTGCATGATGAGTGAGACTGGGGGAGATTGACTCCACCTTTCGAGATATGCAGTTGTAAAACTGAGGTGTGAATTCTTGGATGGTGTCCTTTCCAAATAAATCTTGAGATTAATTTGTTCTGGGTCTTAAAGGAGTAGGGGACGCCGGGCATGATAGGGATAGTTTGTAATAGTTATAATATGTGAGGGAGTATGTTCATTCACAGTACAGAAATTCTAGAGAAAAACAACAACTGAAGTTGCCCCCATCAAGCAAAATCTTGAGTAAGCGTCATAGTGAGAGGTTCATAATTAAGGAATTCTAGATTGGGAAGGTGCATTGGGATCTGTATCCCTAAATATTTCAGTTTAGTGCCTTTCCATTTTAGTGGGAAGTCCCAGCGAAGATACAGTGGTGGTTGAAAGTTTAGTAACAATACTTCCATTTTATGTATGTTTGGAGAGAATCCCAATATGGCTCCAAACTTACGGATTATGTCCTAAGTGGGGGAAGGGAACCGTCCTGATTAAGCAGTGTAAGTGATGTATCGTCTGCATATAAGGAAGCAACATATTGAGTACATACTAAAGGAATCCCCTCCATACCAGGAGCCTTGCATATGGCCTCTGCCAGAGGCTGAATGTACAATGCAAATAACAGGGTTGACGTGAGGCAGCCCTGTCTAGTGCCCCTTTGTAGCGTTTTAGGGGATGTCATGGTACCATTTGTTTTAATATGTGCCTGTGAATTGCTATGTAATGCTTGCAAGAGTGCTAGGAAGGACTGGGGAAATCCGAAGGCGGATACAGTGCCCCAGGCGAAACTCCAGGACACCCTGTCAAAAGACTTTTCTTCATCCAAACATCACCGCTGGTGAAATGGAGCACTGGGTGACATGTTCCATAAGCAACAGGGTTCTTCTGATGTTGTCCATTGTTTGACGGGTACGGATAAAACCAGACTGGTCTGAGTTTATTAAATAGGGGAGACGGTGAACTAATCTTCTGGCCATGACTGACATAAACAACTTATAATCGACATCCAGGATTGAGATTGCTCGATAGGAGGTTGTGCATGTGTGATCCTTACCCAGTTTTAATATAACCAAGATAGTAGTATAAGCCTATGATGGAGATCTTTTCTCTGAGTAGCTTGAAACGCCGCCAACAGGGGGTCAGCAACACAGCGGAAAAGGTTTTGTACCATTCTACCGAAAACCATCCAGTCTGGGAAATTTCTGTGTTTTGGCCCCTTGAGGGCTGTCTGTATCTCCTCCATACTAAACGTTGTAAGAAGGGTCTCCTTCTTGGCATTCATTAAGGTGGGGAGAGGAAGGGTAGTTAAGAACTCCGATATTTGGGCTGGGGAAGGAAAGGTTCTTTCTGTATACAGTGTCTGATAATATTCCTGAAACCTGTTCAGTATCCCCTTCGTATCATGAACCAACTGTCCTGTCCTTGTGTCTTTAAGCTGTATAACACAAGTAGATTTCTTCTGAGCTTGGAGTCTACGGACTTATAAACAAGTACCACTAGCCCATCCCTCATAAATATTATGCCTTAAATATACCAAGGCCTGTTGTACTTTGATATCCATGATTTTTTGTATTTCCACTTTGAGCATTTTAATGCAAGTACCTATGATCCCATCCCTGGGTCTGTGAAACTTTTTTAAAGCCCATAATTCCTATGTTAAATGCTTATATATATATATATATGATCCCTTTACTGTTTTTTTGTGGGTTGCATATGTAACTTCCCCTGTAATAACTGTTTTAATTGTGTCCCACAAGATTGTGGGATAAACATTTTCCATGGTGTTATCTGTGCTAGGTGATACAGTAATCTAGGTTTGAAAACTCTCTTCCTTCATTACGGAAGTGTTTAATCTTCAAAAAGATGAACATCTAGTCATTTCCAAATTAACCTTTAAGCTGAGGATTAATGATCAAAAAATACCATTGGGCCATATGTGAGATCTTGTATCGTATGGAAATGCTCATAAATTGTGCAAAAACAATTTAGTCGTGAGTATGTCCCAAGTCGCAGGGAATAAAAAATGTATGTTGTTGTGGGAAAGAATTGCCAACATGCATCAACTAAGCCAAACTGTCTTAGTTGGGCCCAAATATATCTCTGAGCAGGGGAGGTTATGTAAGGGGTTGGGTATGAAGAATCTAATTCAGTGGACATAGTTATGTTCAAGTCTCCACCTAACATAAGTTGCCAGTGAAGCAACACAAGGAGCTTAGCTAGGAACATTTTGAATACTGAGGTATCTAATGATGGTGGGAAATATGCATTCACTAAGGTGACTTTAGAATTGTATAGTCGACCTGTTAGGATGACATACTGGCCATGGGAGTTAATGTCTTCCTGTGTCAGAAAAAAGGGGGTTGTGGATGGTAATAAGATGGCAGTGCCTCGTCTTTTTCTGCAGGGGTAGGAGGAGGCATGCACCTGGTACTGGCCTCCCGAAGTAAGTTTTGAATGTTCAAGAGAAGTCAGATGTGTTTCCTGCAAGTAAATAACAGCTGTGTCTCATTTTTGTAAGTACTTTTTTTTTTTTTTTTCTGGCCAGTTTTTCCGCATTGTTTGGTGAAGATATATGTACCGGTAAAACCGCCATTCCATTATTTTGCTGGGTAAGAGGTACTGATAGCACATCCTCAGTTTTGCAGGTTGCAGTAGCTCCCTGACCCATATTGGGTCCCTGCCCTGGGTCTCACCAGCATGGACATCTGCCCCATAGGACAAGTTACAGAAGGACATCCAAGGGGATGTAAATGCCCGGCAGAGAGTTCTATACCCCCCCCCCCCCAAACGTACTATATTCATATAATCTACTGCTATGGGAAATAAAATAGTATTTCCATATGGTATTAGTGACTTTTTGTTGTTAAGACAAAACATTTATTTAAAATTGATGGAGCATAACAAAAGAACCCCAGAACATTGTGCAGCATACACCTGCAACACATATAAGTAAATTCCGGGCACCAACTGGGAGCCCCATGAACAGGAACAATTAGAAAATATAGAAAACAGTAACAAGATCTGATTAACACCATTTGGACCCTCATAACAGCAAGAATCATATTGGGACTCCACCTGTACAGAGAGTCTAAGCATAGTTAAACTATGGGCTTCCAAGGTAGGGGACTGGAATCTTCCTCCCTCTAATTACTCAACAGAGAAATAGTCTGCTGCACCATTTATTCTGTAGCCAGAGGTATAACAGGAGTGCAGTGCCGCCTGGCCTCCAAGGGGGTTGCTTAACCCCCAGCCCATAGATAGGGTGGGAAAAATATAAACAAAAAATATAATCAACATGGCATGTATGGCATCACTGAACTTTGTGGTCACTATAACTACCGCTCCTATTGGTTCCCTCAGTGCTTACATGAGACCTCAATAACATCATCTAAAGAAAATTTCTTAATTTCTACCTTCACTGGGTGCAATGTACAGTGCAGTGAGTAAAATAAAGTTTAACAGCTGCTTAAGAATCTTTGACTTCCCTCTAAGAGGTACCAAATAAATGGGGCAGTTCAGCATTACACCCTGGTCACTATTCCTTCAGCACAGAAATGGAGCAAATTAATTCTGATGAGGGACTATCCTGGCCCTTCAGGAAAGGAGTAAAAAAAAAATAAAAGGGCAGAAAAGCAACCAGCATAATTTCGGACATAATAGTTAAACAGTGCTGATCTAGCTGTGTTTAAGGCTTGTAATAATCATTGACTAAATATATTACAATAAAAAATATCTAAATCAATACTGTGTTGCCTCTTAGAAGTTAATACTCTGTAATTCTGGGAATTTATGTTCACCATGCCTGTAATACAAATTTTGTAAGGCATAGTAGTAAGTAGGAAGAGAGTCATTGCAGTCAATGGCTACGAGGTCGGAGAGTGAGATCTTTCTTAGAAGATAGCTCCATGCTGCAAAAGATGTAAATAGCTATAAATAGCGCCGCAGAGCAGGCAAGTCGTGCTGGATATGGGGATTTAGAATCTTGCCCAACAGATTCACAAGTCACGTTGGGAGAATGAAAGTGCTGCTTTATTATTGTATTTGGAAGCTGAAAAACATTTTGGAGAGTAGCTAGAAATAGATCTTTTCCAAAGTTTCTTCATTTTGCCACATTCAGCACATGTTTTTGGCTTGATGGCACTCATGAAGGTGATGCTGCCGTTTTAAGTGTTTCAGGAGACAGTGGCATGGAAAAGTAAAATTGCCCTGTGCAGGTGTGTCTGCCAGTGTCTCAGCTATGCAGTTGCGAGCTGAACTGCTGTATTCAGTCCTTTCTTTGCAGGCTGAGCCTGGTGTCCCTAGCTTTCTTTGACTGGCAGTGGCTTGAAGGTGGCTTTGGCTATTGGGATAGGTGCAATATATATATATATTTTATCCCAGTCTGCTATGTGTGTTTTTTTGGGTAAATAAGGTACAGGAGGGGAGTATTTTCAGAGATAAAGATGCACAAGAACAAGGAGACATGCAATGAAGCTGGATGGGAGTAAATTCAAGAGAAATGTGAGGAAGTACTTCTTCACTGAAAGAACAGCGGATGCCTGGAACAGTCTTCCAGCAGAGGTGGTAGGAGCAAAAACAGTGGTGGGTTTCAAGAATGTGTGGGATAGTCATAAGGGAACCTTAATGGAAAGCAAGGTGGGGG
This sequence comes from Neoceratodus forsteri, assembly GCA_016271365.2. Classification (NCBI taxonomy): domain Eukaryota; kingdom Metazoa; phylum Chordata; order Ceratodontiformes; family Ceratodontidae; genus Neoceratodus; species Neoceratodus forsteri. The sequence goes on along the minus strand of CM057450.1, from coordinate 1,146,918,643 downwards.
GAGCCAAAGATCAAGTAGCGTCAGTGGTGACAGTATAGGCAAGGAAAAATAATGGTCAGACTGGGTGGGTCAAGCGGTCCTTATCTGCCATCAAATTTTATGTTTATTTATGTTTCTGTGTTAACTCTGCATAATTGGTCTGAACAGAGCAGGGCCACATTCAAAGTGCCAGAGCATGATGTTCGGTGGATAGCTTGATCACTCTGAATACACCAATGCCACCATGCAAATGAAGGAACCCTCATGCATATAGGCCACAGTGGCAAATTCAGCGGATTTTGAAAGCAATTAAAGGCTTCCAAAATTCTACCCTTACCAATGCACTGTAGTGTGTAATTCCCCACCTCACCACCAGCAGAACTGGTGGGAAACACTGACATGACTTACCCCCTCCCGACACTGTCATATTTCCCTGGTAGTCTGGTGACCCCCCCCCGATCCCCAAGATACTGTCATAATTACCCTGGTAGTCTAGTGCGCCCCAACCCTCCCCAGTACCTAACTGAATCAAAATTACTCCTGGTACTCCAGTAGTACCCCTCAGTTCCTTGCTATATGTATTGTACCCCATCCCCAGCTGGCCCAGACTCACAGATCACTTCCCAGTCTCCTGTCAGATCTCTACATGGAGCCGGCACAGTCCCTCCAGACACTGCCCTGGCCAGCTGCCATCTAAATGATAGGGAGCAAGCAAGTGGATATTGCAGAAACAGTTGTTTACATTCTTTGGAAAAAAACTGCATCCCCCCAAGCAGCACAAGGGGAAAAAACATTAGGGTTCTGGGTCTCTGGAGTCTTGGGAAATCAGTGTTAGCATCTTCCTTGGGGTCTTCACCCCTAATGCTCACCCTACCCACCAGCCCATAGCCTCCTGTCCAGAATATAAGGTACAGCACCAAGCCGGTGCCTCGTAGTGATACTTTCTTCAAAGGTAGGGAAGTGTGTCTCGCCACGTGTTGCCAATACAATCTGTTGTTGGTATCTTCACATCTGACCTTGTTTGCTCAGAGAACTGGGTGGGCATTAGGGTTGACAACCCCAAGGAAGACCCCATCACTGATTCGCAATGGTTTTTTTTCCCTTTGCTTCTTGGAGGTAAGGGTGGGGAGTGAGTTAGGGCTGGAAACCCTAATGTCACATTTCCCTAATTTTGTGGCATTAACTTGAACCCTGATTGGTGCATTAACACAGTTTTTTGCAAACAGTTTCCTTCCTGAGATAGTGGAATCAAATCCTCATTCGTGCAGGTCTCTTCGAGACCTGTGTGAAAGAAACTGAAATACCTAACCCAAATTCCATTTTTGACAAGTACTGCTTGGCAATATGGTTTCAGAAAATTCCATGGCACTGGCGCCGCTCTGGTTGGGTTGACCACTGATATCCTGGGTGACATGGACAGGGGGTGTATGACTGGTGCGATCTTCATAGATCTCACTAAGGCATTCGACCTAGTTTATCATGGTCTTCTAATAGAAAAACTCAGGAGGTTTGGTCTAGATGACTTGTCCTGTTGGTGGTTCACTCTTTACTTGACTGACATGGCTCAGAAAGTGAAATAGAAAGGTATGCAATCTACATTACGACCCATAACTGAATGGTGTCCCTCAAGAGGCCATTTTGGGCCTAATGCTATTTTCACTATTTGTAAATGAGTTATCTGGTCATTGTGAAGGGGCACACCTACAGCTTTATTCTGATGATTCAGTACTGTATAGGAGCTCCAGTGATGTCAACCAACTCCTTGCTGAGGATGTCTTGATGTTAGAAAGGTGGTTCTTATCAAATAAACTGGTTCTCCGTGCCAAAAAGACCAAAACATTCCTTTTTAGCTCCAGGCATCAAGGTGTAGTCAGGCAGCACCTGCTAAGCTTGTCCACATCAGGGGGTAACCAAACAGAGTGTCGGATGCAATTATATACCTAGGTGTGTATCCCATGATCAAAAAGTGTCCTTTAGAGCTCATGTTGATTATCTGGCTGCTATACCGCCTTGGCAATGACCTCACCAAAGAATCTCAATTAGTTATTGGCAGGAGTATGTTGCTCCCCCTCTTACAATGTTGGGCCCCTGCTTTTCACTCCATGAGAAGCACTGAACTCAATAAACTTAAAAGTACTCTATAACAAGACTGGCCAATTTGCCCTGGGTGCTCCACCTAGGACGCATCACTGCAGTGTCTTTCTGTCTTCCTCTTAACTGACCATCCTTGAAGGGCAGGCTAGAATATCCCCTCCTCTGTCTCGCTTATAAAATCCTAAAGGGTCCTACTCCACCCTGCCTCCAAGGTGTCCTGTCTGCTAAACCAGAACAGAGGGCGCTCTGGTCCACTAGATGCCCTTTACTAGAAATACCCAGGGTTAGGTCAGCTGTGGAGGTGAGATCCTTTGCCAGCTCAGCTCTATCACTGTGGAACACTTTTCCTGCTTCCCTCCAAAATTGCTCCACACTTGGAGGGTTTATGTTTTTAATTCACCAAAATTTCTATTGAGTTTTAAGAATATACAGACATTAGAACATGACACATAACCGGTCAAGAAAAACAAAAAACACAACATCCCCATCTCCCCCGCCCCGGTCCTTGGCACCCCCTAAATTGGAGTGCGTCCACTAACAGTAATAACTGCACACAGTAACAAAGCCTAAACAAAAGGCCAGCCGGCCTAGGATAAGAGGAAGAACCAGGAAGAGCAGGACCACATTCAGTGCAAATATAGAGCATAAAGTTTGCCCCATTTTTTGTCAAAGAGAGGGAGCCTGCGATGCACACTGGCAATCATACGCTCTGTTCTGAGACAGAAGGATAACTCATGCAACCATTCCTTATGTGAGAGACATGATTGGTCCATCCAGTTCTTAAGGACTAATTTCTTGATGGCTAAGGAGATTAGAGCAATATGATACGCTCTCGACTCTAACCCTGATCTGACTATAGTCACCGACAATGCAAATTTCTGAAGAGAATAGCCGCTCCAAGCCCAACAATGGGTCAATCCATGATTTAATCAAGGCCCAGAGTGGGGTGACCTTTTCACAGTGCCAAAAAATATGTAAAAGATTGCCCTCCGATTTACCACAACGAGTGCATAATGGTGAGCTAAGGCACCCCATCTTATCCAGCTTCACCGGGGAGTAGTATATATTATGCAAAATATGAAATTGGGTGAGCCTTAGTCGGTCTTGGATAGTGTACCTGTATCTGTCCCTCCAAATATGGTCCCAGTTAAAGTTGCTGTTGGGTAATAGAACGTCCCAGATCTTTGAGGCACCTACTGGAGAGGAGGTGAGGCTGTCTTAAGAGTAAGGAGTAACAGCCAGCTATACCATAAGTTTTAAAAGCCAGGTTACTTAGCTTGGAAAGGAAATCGGGAAGACCAGAGGGATTAGAAGAGGGCCCAAACTTTGAAGGACCAAATGCCTGAGTTGAAAGACTCTAAAGATTAGTGAGGTACCTACACCAAGGTTCCGCAATATTTCAGGGGAAGATAGGAGGGAACCCTGAGAGTATAAATCAGAGACCCTGAGATCCAATAATTGCAGTAACCAAGAGGTTGGAAGGGTATCGCCCCCAATTCTGATATTGTTGTTGAGAAGGAGCGGTTGTGAAATATCTTTGATGGACACTTGGACTTTTTAAAAAAGGCCTGAAGGTATATTTTCTCGAGCGCAGCTTATATTCCTGCAATTGCTGACCTGAAGCTGCTGCCATTCCTCCATGTCTGTGGTTTTCCACTTGGTGGTGCTAGGCCTCCCTGCAGTATTTTGTTTCTTGCACAGCTTGCTGAATAGGTACCCACCTTGAATGTACAATATTGTTTTTAATGCTTTGACCTGTAATATGATCCTGCCTGTGTACTAATCTCTTGTACCCTTGTGTATACTGTGTACTGTTTTCATGTGCTGGCATGTATGTGACTAGGTTATGAGCCCATACATTGTCTTACTCTGTATAATCCATATTGTTTTGTATTCTCTGTAATTAACTCTGCCTCACCCCTGAAAAGGAATATTTGTTCCATTAGGCCTACCTCATTAACAAAATTCAGTAAGTAAATAAATAAGGTGCTACTGGTACTGAGGGCTAGCACTGCAAGAAGGAAAACGATTGAGGAATTTAATGTCTGGTTCAGGGGTGTGCAAAAAGGAGGGCCACAGGCTAGTTGGAGGATGGTGGGTACCTGGAATAATAAGGCCCTTTATCCACCAGATAGGCTGCATCTTCGTAAAGAGGGCACTGGGGTGCTGAAAACCAGATTTGAGGACTAGATAGGTAAAGGACATTATTTAAACTGATGGGGGGCAGCAAGGGTCCCAGCACCCTTAGTCACCATGTGGAGGACGCTGAACAGCCACCACTCAATTAAGGCAGAAGGATGGACATTCAGATGAGCAGCAGAGGGATGGGGGTGGGACTGGGAGTGGGGGAGCAGGCCGACCAAGGAGTGAGGGGGACTGGAGTCACAGTGTAAGGTGGTGCCTCTGAATACAAGGAGCCTAGGGAACAAAATGTCTTAAGCTGAGCTGCAGTCACTAATGGCCAAAAGAGAGGTGGGCATGGCAGCCGTCACAGAGACATGGGCCACATCAAATCATGACTGGGACCTCTCTGTCCCAGAGTATAAGCTGTATAGGAGGGACGGGAGGGTGGGAAGCAGAGGAAGAGTGGCTCAGTATGTGAAGGAAGGGATAACTTGTACTAGGGAGGAGGAAGAGGGGGATAGAAGGACAGAGGTGTTGTGGGAACAGGTACAATTCACAAAAGGTAGAAAGTTTAGGATAGGAGTGCTGTACAGGCTACCAAACCAGGAAAAAGAATTAGACAAGGAACTGGGGTCCAAAATTGTAGAGGTGAACAGCAGAGGGGAGGAAGTGATTATGGGGGATGTAAGTCTGCCTGGGGTAGAGTGGATGATTCCGGTTGGCACCTGTATCAAGACTCAGGTTTCTGTAGGATGCATTCCAGAGTGGGTTCCTGACAGAGCCCACCAGGGAGAGGGCCATACTAGACCTTGTTCTGTCTATTGGTGCACATGTTCAAGAAGTAAAAGTGGAGGCACTGCTTGCAGGAAGTAACCACCACTTTGTGTTGTTCCACCTGGACATTGGGAGGGACAAGATTAAGACCAAAACAAGTGTTCTTGATTTTAAGAGGGCGGACTGTAGTAAGATGGGAAAGATTCTTGGAGGGCACCTTGATGAGATCAGGAAGGAGATGGAGGTGGACCAGAAATGGGCCACAATCAGGGAGGGGCTGTTGGCAGCCACTAATGTGTGTGCCAAACTCGAGAGCAAAAAAAACTAAAGCCCAAAAAAGACTAGCTGGTATGATAGGGAGGTGACCCAGCCTTCAGGAAGTACAAGCGCACCCAGAATGAGGACAGAGGGAAGTACTGTACCAAGGCTAGGAAGGCAGGCAAAGCAGTCCAGTTGGCCAATGCAAGAAAGAGCTGCAGTTGGCAGAGGGGGTGAAAACAGGGCGAAGGCTTTCCTCCAGTATATCAGGGAGAAGAGGAATATGAAGGATGGGGTAGTCATGTTGAGAAGTTGGGAGGGGTGGAGGGAAATGAAAAAGCAGAAGTACTTAACAAGCACTTCTGTTCAGTCTTCACTAGGGAGTGAGATAGACCAGTACCTCATGGGAGGAAGGGGGGCAATGGGGTGGGTGGTGACACAGATGGGGAGATTGAGGTTGACAGGGAAAGAAAGGGCTTAAAGGTCCTGAAGGTAGACAAATCCCCAGGACCAGATGGAATACATCCAAAGGTGTTGAAGGAGTTGGCAGATTGTGCTGGTGGGTCCTCTGGTCAACCTGTTTAACACCTCACTGGAGTTGGGAATGTACCCCTGGACTGGAGGACAGCACATGTAGTGCCACTTCACAAATGTGGGTGGAGGGATAACCCTGGTCACTACAGACCAGTCTGTCTGACCTTGATAGTGTGGAAACTCGTGGAAACCATACTGAAAGAAATATTGGTAAGCTTTCTAGAAGAAAATGGGCTCCAGGACAAGAGGCAGTATGGGTTTGTGTCAGGGTGATCCTGCCAGACTAACCAGATTGATTTCTTTGACTGGGTGACCGGGGCAGTGGACAGGGGCAAAACAGTGGACATCCCGTATCGGGATTTCAATAAGGGTTTTGACTCTGTTCCCCACAGGAGATGAATTAGGAAACTGGAGGACCTGGGAGTAGAGGGAAAGCTAGATCTCACTTCGAGATACAGCTCTTGCAGCAGGTAACACCATTAGGACTGAAGCCGGCAGGCGTCAGGACCCCACGGAATTCTTCTAGCTAGCTATCTTCAGCGGGGACCGCCCCCGACGTCGGTCCCGCCTCCGACGTCAGGCGTAGTACATAAGGGGGCGGTCCCGCCAGATTCCCCAGTTCTTTCCCGCCGTCGACTTGCATGTCTCGACCCTTCGGTTCAGTTTCTAGCGTGCGACGCTTGGTAAAGTGTTTTCCTACAGGAAATTTATTCTCTTCGTTCAGCTTTTTGTCTGATGTCCTCTCCAACCTCCGGTCACTCCTCGAAGTGCGCCTGTGGGAAGCAGATCCCATTCAAGGATCCACACTCGGCCTGTGTTCGGTGCCTAGGCCCAGGCCACGACACCCGATCTTGCACCTTTGCCAGGGTTTCAACAGCAGAACCCGGATCCGCCGCCAGAAGGCTCTACAGGCTGCTCCTGCTCGAGGAACAACTCAAGACCATGGCTTCCAGGGGATTCTTGGGAGAAGGCCCGTAAGCATTCTGAGAAGCATAGAGAAGGCCCCTTCCAGGTCCCGTCTGGGGCCTCCGACTCGGCGCCCAGCTCCGGCTCAGATCCCGACCGCTCTCCTTCCCAGCCAGCTCTCAGCCTCCCCCCGCTGCGGTGAGAAAATCTTCAGGCTCCTCTTCTCAGGCCAAGACTCCCAGGCCTTCCTCGTCCTCCAAGGCCCTGGCTAAGTCGGGGATCGTCACCATCACCACAAGTCGGGTTTCCGCCATTCTGAACCCGACGTCAGGTCCGCCTCCTTGCCTCCTCCTCCCCAGCGGAAGACCAAGGAGCTCACCTCACTTAAGAGGCCGTTGGACCCGACGCCGGTTCGTCCGACGTCGGCCTCTCGCCACAGGTCCCCAGGGCCGCCATCCGTCAGAAGACCGCCGCCGCCGCTTACTCATCCCCGGATGCTGGTAGGGGGACCGGCGCCCGCACCAATTGAGAAGAGGACACCGACGTCGGTCAGGAGACCATCACTGAGGAGGAGTTGACATAGCCCGAGGACCAGACGGGCGACCCCGGTCCTGTTGAGACTCCCAGGGAACCCTCCCCGCAACCCGAGGCCCCTGTGGAGCCGATGCCGGGACCCGACCACCGGCGCCCGGTCCGTCGTCGGGCCTTTCTTTTTCAGAGGTGAAGGAGCTTTTCACTTGCTGGTGGGATGCCATCAAAAAGGACATGGTCCCCACTCCACCTCCTCTCCCACCTCCTCCTCCTCCTACACTGGTTACTCCTCCAGTTCCTGCACCCTCTTCTCCATCTGGGTCTGCAGGCTGGTTACCTCCTCCCTGGGAGCCCAGGATCCCTCCAAGGGGGAGACCAGATAAAAGGAGACCTCCGTCCAGATCCTCTTCTGGGTCACCCAGCCCTAAGAGACCCAGAAGACGCCGCGCTCGCCTTCGACGGAGGACACGGGATCAGAGTTTTCAACAGGATCCAGATCCCCATCTCCCCTCTCCATCCCTTCTCCGGACCCACGTGAGCTTCCAAAGTCTTCTCCGGATGACCCTTCATTCTCGGATATCATGAGACACATCCAAGAGAACATGGGATGGGATGCGGAAGAGTTAGACCGAAGGCTACGCTATAAATATCTTCGCAGAAGGACCCCAAGCCTGTGGTGGTGCCACCCTTGGTGACACTTTCGTGGACATCACCAAGGCAGTGTGGAAGCGTCCACATTCACTCCCGGCGATGCCAAAGAAAGATGACCGCCTGTACAAGGCTCCAAGGGAAGACCAGTACTTGGCTCAGAATCCTCAGGCCGACTCTCTGGTCATAACAGCCTCTCATGACCGGTCCCAGAGACCACAACATTTGAGCACCCTGCCACCGGACCCAGAGTCCAAGCAGCTGGACGCCATGGGTAGGCGCACGTATGCTTCCGCTACCTGCGCCATCAGATCCCTGAATTATTTGACCCACATGGTGCAGTTCCAAAATGCCCTGTGGGAGCAGGGTCTGGATGCGGCTGAGAAATTGCCAGAAGGTGAGCAGAAGGAGATGTTGCAGCTCCTCCGTGCACGGGTTCGGACGTGGGAACCCAAGTGCTACTGAGCTGCGACACGCCAGACTCCTCGGCCCAGCAGCAGCTTCAGGCGTATGCCTCTGGAGGCACTCTTTGGCCTGTCTCCGGTTTTACCCGGACATCCAGAAAACATCATGGACGCCCCTATCTGGAGGGAGAAGTTTTATTTGGTCAACCCTCTGAGAAGGTAATCACCAAACTCCAAGAGGCCAGGAAGGCAGTGAGGCTGTTCAGGCCATGTACGACCAAGCTTAGTTCCTGTAGGAACCAAAGCCGATTTCGTGGATGGATGCAGAGGCAACAGTCCCACCCCGTTCCTGACAACAGAGGGGTCTCTGTTTCCGCAGAGCCCAGGGAAAACAACCCGCAGATCGAGGCCAGCGCTCTCCTAAGTCGGCCCAGCCAGCGGGCCCCACAGCCTGACTCCTTTCCGGCCCCCGCCCCTCAGGATCAACGGGATTTCATGGTCGGGGGTCGCATTGCGAATTTCCTGCCAGGATGGTAGTCTATAACCACCGACAGGTGGGTTCTCCAGATGGTCGGAAGAGGCCACTTTATAGAATTCGCAGAAAAGCCACCCTCGAGGCCTCCTCTGCTCTCCCGGTACTCAGGTCAGCACAAGTCATTGATCAGACAAGAAGTACTCGCGCTCCTGCAAAAGGGAGCGATAGAGTACGTCCCAGAGAACCAGAGAGGATACGGATACTGTTCCCACTTCTTCCTGGTTCCAAAGAAAACAGGGGACCTCCGTCCGATTCTGGACCTCAGCGACCTCAATATGTCGGTCGCCTACAAAAGATTCTGCATGGTGTCTCTTCTGGGTCTTATTCCCATGCTAAAGCAGGATGCCTTCTTAGCGTCTCTAGACATGCAGGACGCATATCTGTACATCCCTATAGCTCAAGCGCACAGGAGGTTCCTGCGCTTCGAGTTTCCTCGGCCACCATCTTCAGTTCTGAGCCCTTCCATTCGGGCTGTCATCGGCACCCAGGGTCTTTACCAAATGCATGGCAGTCGTGGCAGCATCTCTAAGGAGACAGGGCCATTATGTGTTCCCATACCTGGACGATTGGCTTCTCATGGCCGCCTCCAGAGAGGCGTTGTTGCTGGCAATCCAGAGTACCCAGGACCTGTTTCGATCTCTGGGCATCTTAATCAACCATGAGAAGTCTCTCCTGGTACCGTCGCAGAAACTGCAGTTCATAGGCGCAGTTCTGGACACCGTTCAGGGAAGAGCATTTCTTCCAGACGACAGAGCGGAGCGCATCAGATCCCTCATCAGGGATCTTTCGTCGAAGAAGACCGTCCCAGCCAGGTCGGTCCTTCGCCTGCTCAGACACATGGCTGTGGCCATTCCAACCGTCCCTTTCGCAAGGCTCCACATGCGGGTAACTCAGTGGATGCTCAAGGTGCAGTGGGACCAAAGGCAAGACCACATGCAGCATCCGGTCAGAATCACGGACGCCATGATTCGAGACTGGCAATGGTGGCTAGACCCAGGGACACTCTCTAAGGGCGTCCCGTTTATAGCGCCGTCCCCGGAGGTAATCCTCACCACAGATGCCTCAGGACTAGGGTGGGGAGCACACCTGGACGGGGTGAAGTCCCAGGGAACATGGACCCCTCAGGAGGCTCACCTCCATATCAACGTCCTAGAGATGAGGGCAGTCCTTTATGCCCTGCAGGCATTTCAGTCAGAGATCCCGCCGAGTACTCTCCTGCTTCAGACAGAACACGGCGGTGATGTATTACCTCAACAAACAAAGAGGCACACACTCTTACCACCCTTTGCAGGGAGGCCATGAGGGTGTGGGATTGGGTAATCCGACACGGCGCGAACCTGATCACAGTACATGTTCCCGGAGTGGACAGCACAATTGCAGATGGCCTGAGTCATTCCCAGGCCAGAGTCCACGAGTGGGAACTTCTTCAGGAGGTAGCAGAGGATCTGTTTCTTCGATGGGGAACTCCAGAATTGGACTTGTTGCTTCCCCATCCAACGCAAAACTGCCCAATTTTTGCTCGCTAGATCCAGGGCCTGGTGTTTTCTGGCGAGACGCGTTGTCCCTCTCCTGGGCAGACAGTTTCCTCTACGCTTTCCCTCCCTTCCCATTGATCCAGAGAGTTCTTCTCAAACTGCGCAGGGAGCATGCAACAATGATCCTGGTGGCCCCCTTTTGGCCCAGACAGATCTGGTTCCCTTTGCTAATGTAGCTATCCCGGGAACCTCCGCTCCCATTGCCGTTCAGCTCCCATCTCTTGTCTCAGGAGGAGGGTTCACTGGTCCACCTGGACTTACGCTCTCTGAACCTGCATGCATGGCTCCTAGAGACATAGCCATTTTGTGACACGGGGTCTAGCAAGAGAGTGGCGAAGTCCTTTTCCGCAGCCAAGCTTGACTTAGCGCATGCAACATCACATGAAAATGCGCGCTTTTGTTTATGGTCGCAAGCACATGGCCTTTCCCTCTAGGTTGTCCAGTGAAGGCGTGTGCTAGAGTACCTGCTCTCCCTTTCCGCTCGGGTCTCGCCCACCCTCTATTAAGGTGCACCTCTGTGCTATCTCCGCTTATCACCTTCCGGTGGGACAGCGCACTGTGGCGCAATTAGATGCCTGTCGGGAATTCCTGAGAGAGGTGTTGCATCTTAGGCCTCCCATTAAGGACCCTGTGCCTCCATAGGATATACTCTTCGTCCTGGAACAGCTCACGCCCCCTTGAACCTGCACCGGATTGCGAGCTGCGTTTCTGTCGCGAAAATGTTATTTTAGTTGCTGTTACGTCAGCGAGAAGAGTTTCCGAGCTTCAGGCTCTCATGTGTAAGGAACCTTATTTGGTTTTTCACCAGGACAGAGTTTCCCTGAGGACGAACCCTAAGTTCCTGCCTAAGGTGGTCTCCACACTCACTCTCAATCAGGACATTGACCTGCCGGTCTACTTCCCCTAATTATTCTAATAGAGGAGAGGCGCTGCTCCACACCCTGGATGTTCACCGCAGCTTAAGGTACTACCTAAGCAGGACCAAGCAGCTTCGGAAGTCGGAGCAGCTTTTTGTTTCCTTTACTGAAAGAATGATGGGCCAGCCAGTATCGAAACAGTCCCTTTCTCGCTGGCTTGTCCAGTGCATATCATACTGCTATGATATCAAAAAGAAGCCCCTCCTGGGATCAGTTCAGGGCCATTCCACTAGAGGAGTGGCCACCTCCTTTGCAGCACTTCGCAGTGTCTCCACCTCAGCCATTTGTGCTGCAGCCACTTGGAGCTCTGTCCATACCTTTATCAGGCATTATAGCCTAGACATTGCTTCACGGTGAAGAGCCGGCTTCGGCCTGGCCGTGCTACAGGGTCTCCTGTCCTAGAACCAGGACTTGGAATGAGCCTTCTAGTTTCCTCCTCCCAGAGTGTTTGCAAGCGCTACTGCTTGGAAATCAGTCCTAATGGTGTTACCTGCTGCAAGAGCTGTATCTCGAAGTAAGATAGTACAGTTACATAAGAACTTACTGTAACAGTAGATCTTCGAGAACAGCTCTTACAGCAAGGCTCTGCTCCCACCTTCCCCTTGGAGGAGGCATGGCTTCTCGAGCCTTTAGCAGGACTTATACCTCTTTGTCTTCTGACGGTGGATCCTCGGTCTCCCATTCTGATGTCATCCTGCGGCCGGAAGTCTCAGGCGGGAGAACTGGGGAATCTGGCGGGACCGGCCCCTTATGTACTACGCCTGACGTCGGAGGCGGGACCGACGTCGGGGGCAGTCCCCGCTGAAGATAGCTAGCTTAGAAGAATTCCGTGAGGTCCTGACGCCTGCCGGCTTCAGTCCTAATGGTGTTACCTGCTGCAAGAGCTGTTCTCGAAGATCTACTGTTACAGTAAGTTCTTACGTAACTGTACTTTATGTGGGTTAGAAACTGGCTGTATTACAGAAGTCAGAGGATGGTGGCCAGGGGGGAGTTCTGAAAGGCTAGGCCAGTCACAAATGGGGCCCCACAGAGCTCGGTGCTCAGTCCAGTGTTAAGGTCTTCATCAGAGATATTGCAGATGGGATAAAGAGTAAAATATGCCTGTTTGCAGATGACACAAAGCTCTGTGGGAGCGCAGACGCAGAGTAGGGGAGACAGGACCTCAGGAAAGACCTGGCTAATCTAGAGGAATGGTCAGGTATTTGGCGACTGGGATTCCGCACCAAAGAGTGTAGGGTAATACACTTGTAGGCTAAGAACCTGGAGACCAAGTACTGATTGGGTGGTGTGCAGGTTACCAGGTCAGAGGAGGAGGAGAAGGACTTGGGAGTGATCATCACTAGTGACCTGAAGCACTCAGCACATTGCAAAAAAGCAGCAGCCAGAGCTAATCGAATGCTGGGCTGCATAGCCAGGGGTATAACCAGCAGGAAAGCGGTGGTCATTCTGCCACTATATAGATCCCTAGTACAGCCACACCTAGAGTATAGTTGGCAGTATTGGTGCCCTTACCTAAAGAAGGATATCATCCTACTGGAAACGATCCTGAGAAGGACAACCAAAGTGATCCAGGGACAGCAAGGCAGAACATATGAGGAGAGACTCAGTGATCTCCACATGTACTCCTTGCAGGATAGAATGGAGAGGGTGACATGATTGAAACCTTCAAGTACCTTAAGGATTTCAACAGGGTGAGCTCTGAGGGTCCTTTCAGACTTAGTGGGAACAGGACCTTTAGGGGACACTGCCTGAAGCTGGTGGGTGGAAAATTCAGGAAAGAAATGAGGAGGTTCTTTTTCACGGAGAGGGTGGTAGCTAAGTGAAATTAGTGGCCAGAGGAAGTAGTCTAACTGAAGACAGTGGATGGCTTCAAGAAAGGTCGGACAGAGCAAAGGGGAAAGTTGCCTGTAGGGAAGGGGAGAGGGAGGACATCAGAGGGGAGGGAGGAGCAGATAACGGGGAAGGGGCGGATCCCTCAGTAGACACTGAGGGTTCTACAGATTCAAGCACATGATAGACTGCAAGGTCTTCTTCTGCTGGCTCAGTCACTTGATTGTATGTTCGTATTGTTTGCTGTTCTAAATCTTAACCAAATGGCATTCAAATTTTTCCTTTAGCAGCAAGTTGAGGATCCCCCCACTTACCAGCTGGTCACTTCACTTGGTGATTAGTTAGCCTAATGATGCTATACTTTGGTGACTAAATGTTGGGCATTCTATAAAGAGTGGGTGCCCGGGCACCCCTTACGTGGAGTCAATGGGAGCAGGGACAGTTGGTCAGAAGACCTAGGTGTGCCACATAGCATTGATTAGTAGACATTTGTTTTTCTGTCTTTACTCGGGGCTTGGCTTTGGGGTGGGGGGGTACCGCGAGGTGAGATCAGGGTGCCCACGAGGCGAGATCAGGGTGCCATTACTCCAGAGCAGTTGAGAGAGAGAGGGCAGCCAGAATGGGTGTAGTCTGGTCTTCTCTGGGGTGCTCATCCCTGAGTTTGAAAAGGTATATCTTCTCAAGATTATTAAGGTGGTGCTGTTAAGTTCATATTATTAGTTGTGACAGGGAATTAACAGTTTTCGGTAGGGTCAGCTTTTTGGATTACACTGGTATTGCAGTGGTTCACATTTTGCAGTACTAGGTATATTTCGGTGTTCTATATTATAGCTTGCAGCATGGGTATGGCCTTTTTTAAAACTGATATTTCATTGCTTTCATAAATGAAGCAATTCCATACAAAAGAACATCTGCATAGACATTCGATCTTAGTCAACGACGATACACGTTAGAATACTGTGCTAATAGCCCATACATCTTTACACCAAGGAGTCGAGGATAATTTCACATTTCATAAAACAACCAGAAAAGTTCAATAGGAAATGCCAAGCCACTTCACGACATAGGTGGAGCAGGTATCTTAAGAAAGGAAGCGTTTATCTTGAATTTATTTGTTTTTGTGTGGGATAGATAGATAATTGTATGCTCCCAGTTGTATTCATTTTATGTGCACATTTGTGCACAATTTTAAATTGTATAGTTTTATATTGTATAGTGCCCAGAGTCTCTAGAAATGGGCGCTTTAGAAATAAAATATCTGTCTGTCTGTCTATCTATCATATAAAGCTGTTCTAAGTCCTTTTGCTCAATATTTTGAATACGGAAGTTAAGATTTTGCTCCTAAAACCTGGAATACTCTCCCCCACTGCCTGAAGGACAACTTGTCCCACTCCTCCTTTAAATCAGCACTCCTTTCTCACCTCCTAGCACTTGATACTTGTGTCTGTCCCCTTCCTGTCTCATCCAAGCTGACTTGATTTTTGTTTTGCCTTAGACTTGTATGATGTCTTCTAATTGTGACTGGCATTTTAAAACATCCCTTCGTGGATGGACCTGTTGTCGTAAAATGCTGTGTCTATCCCTGTGAGAATATCTGTTGCAATTGTTCGAAATGCCTGTATGTTCCAGTGTATGTTTCCTATAACTGTCTCTTGTACTCTCCCGGTCGTGCTTGAAAATAGGCAGGTATATTTCGTAATGCACTTACCCGATCATCAAAAGCTAATAAATAAATAAATGAAAGGTATCCTCCTCTTCAGGCACATACCAGAAATGATCTATGTGTGCTGGTGATGGTATGAATAATCAGACCTTATCTTCTTTAAACACTGTAGAAGCCATAAATGTACACTTTAAAAGGGATGTAGTAAACATTCTCAGCTTTTAAGCTTACCGGTACTGATCAAGGGAGGTTGGATGAAAAGAATGTTGCCCCTGCCAGCCTACAGGGAGGAACCTATTACCATGCAGCTTAACACCACCCCAGCCTTATTCTCCATGATGGTGCTGAATAAAGTAACAGTCTCAAGATGCATGTGCCCAGTGCCATTTTAGCCTCTTACATCCGCAGACCACAGTCTGGTGTGAGTAAAACAATTAACATACAGTACCAACATTATAAGGTTGGTGAAGGTACTTACCATTTATAGCCACAAATTCTAATATAAAGCCTTGCAAATAATTAACCGTGAGCCCTTAGCTGGTAAAACTGTTGACCATAACCCATCTTCCTCTGATTGTACCCCAGCTACATTGCCCTTGTAAAATGAAAGTCCCTAAATACATGGCAGTCTTCATTGTCTTGCTTGGGGTCTAAAACATCATGCTGCTGGAATTCCTTGGCTGTTTTTTTGTTCTAGGACCCACATCTTGGGGATCGCTGAACTGAAAAGGTTTCCCTCCATGAATGAGTTGTGCATCTTGTGCTTCCAGCCTCAGTAATGTTTTTTTTTCTATTATAGTGTCCATAGCTCTGACCATATTAATCATCATTTGCTGTGGTAGTTCTACACTGGGAGCCACTGTGTCTACAGTGCTGCTGGATCCTGCCTACGGCTGCTGTACTTGTTTCTGGCTCCCTCCTGGTGCATTTCGCTGCAGTTTTACTATATCAAATGTTATAGCAGAATAATCCTCTCACACTGTAGAATGTGAATCTTAAAGCTTAACTGAAAGTTTCAAGTCAGTTTATAGATGACCCTTGACAGAACTGAAATGAGGCACATCCTGCCTAGTAAGTGGCTGTCTAGCACCCGGGTATGGCCACTTTCAGTAAACTGGGAAAGACATGTTATGGTGGCTGTGGTGAGATAAGGCCATATCATTGTTTTTGTCATGTTTTATATAATTTTATGTATAATGCATTAGAGATGCCCATAGTAGCCAGTGTAAGTGTGAGGGATCATGGGTACAGTACAGGTACATGGGCCCTGTGTAATGAAGTGAGTTTCTTGTTACTGGGTAAGAAAACTGTTTGCTCTAGCCCAGGGGCTAGAGTTAATTAAATTATTTAAAAGACAAAATAAATAATTAAGCAGAGCTGGCATGCAGGCAGGTCCATTTGTGTCTGAATGGACCACAGCATCCCCAGGAGACAGAATGTCTGGCTTCCTATTGTATCTGCATGGCTATTTCTTCTGCACTACCAAGAACCAAGATTTTCAACTGTCCTTGTAAAGACTTTGCACTTTCAAACTTCAGCAACTAAGGACTCAAGGTAGAACTTTAATCTCAGAGTTTTAAAGTGTAGGTTTTTATGTATACTTTCCATTTTATTTTCAATATCCTGTAACCAACATCTGAAATTATTTGTCTTGATGTTATTTACTGTTTTCTTATTAATTTAATCAGTAAAGCCTTCTGCTTATTTTTAAGTAATTCTACATATGTCTGTTGTGTGGGTGCCTTGGTAAGGGTTGATCTTGCTTCAGGAGGGCTCTTGCAGTAAGTAATAAGCTTGAGGACTGAGCTGCCAGGCTCTAAGACCACACGGAAAACTTTAGTTAGCAATGTTTGATGGGGATCGCCCCCCCCCCGATGTCACATGACTGACAACAGCATGATGCTATATAAGGGGCAGTCTCCATGCCCAACTTCCAGTTTTTTCCCGCTGTCGACCTGTGCATATCGGATCTCGTGGAAAACATTACTTCAGTCGACCACTTTTTTTGGATGAGTATTCCCCCCAAAATTTTCAATATTTTCTGTTCGTGTTTCTTTTGTACCTTTCCTCCTTCATCTTCGTCTCCTTCAGGAGAGTTTTCTCATCGGCCACGGCTTCCTCGCATAGGCAAACTTTCTTCTTCTGCCTTGGACCCATGCTTTTGCCAGGGACTCTGTGGCCTGCCAGTTTTTTCTAGGCCAAACAGACTCATTGTCTCTCTCTCTCTTCCCAGATGGCCTCCATGGATAGGGAGCAGCAGTGGAGGCCGACCTCGTCGTCACAGATAGGAGGTTCTTCAGGCATCCTCAAGCAGAAGGGCCATTGGGACATGAAGAAACTTCGGGACCGGTATCCTTTGTGCCCGCGGCCCCCACCCTGGGACTGTAGGTGAGGAGAGGCCTTCCTCCTGTTTGGGAAGTGCCCCTCAGGCCCAGCCTGCTCCCATTTTAGAGGAGTGGCCCTTGGGTCCTCTGCCGAAGCCAGGCCTGGTTCAGGTGGATGTCTCCAGTTTTCCGGGGACTCTTACCACTCTTGGGCCCTTCCTCCCTCTCAGACTCAGTCTCTGTGGTGAAGCTGGTAAGTCACTCACCAGTTCCTCCAGTGACCACCCAGCACCTGCTGATAAGTAACTCGCCAGCCTTCCCAGTGACTACCCAGCTCCAGCTAAGTCACTCACTGGCCCCTCCGATGAATGCCCTGCCTTGGCTGATAAGTCACTCGCCGGCCCCTCGGGCAAGCGCCCAGCCCCAGCTGCTGAGTCACTTGCTGGCTTCTCTGGCCAGCGCCCAGCCTTCGCTGATAAGTCACTTGCTGGCCCCTCCAACAAGCACCCAGCCCTAGCTGTTAAGTCACTCACTGGTCTTGCCAGTGACCACCCAGCTCCAGCTGGTAGGTCACTCACTGAGCTTCCCGGCAAGTGCCCAGCACTGGTTGATAAGTAGGTCATCAGCTCTGACAGCGACTGCCCAGCCCATGCTGATAAGCTGCTCACAGGTGCTGCCAGTGTGTGCTCAGCCATGGAGCTTCTGTCGGACCCCCATGTTTGGCCCAATGTCGGTCCTCTGGACCGGCGCCTGCTGCCGCTAAGGCCGCAGACACCCGATCAGGGTTGCCCCTTCCGGAGTCCTTCCAGCCTTTTCGGTGGAGTCCCCGAACTCCGCTGTGCTGTGGGTGCTGATGGAAGGGGAGCGACCGCCCGCTGGTTTGTCCCAAACCCCAGCACAGGTTTGCCTTTCCCAGACAATCTTTCAGGACCCCCAGGTCCCTCCGCTTCAGACTCCCCTGTCTGGGCCCTTTTGCTCTCCCCAGACATCTGTGGGCTTTTAGGAGCGGATGCAGGACCTTTCCCCAAAGGTCCAACATCAAGTCTGGCTTCGTCAGACCGTCAGAATCCACCGGGCCCCTGTCAGACTTTCAGGTCCTGTTGTCAGAGCCTTTGTCAGGTCTTCTTGTGCAGGGTTTTCCCGCTTGGTTCCCCCCTTTCGGGTCTCTGTTGGCAGAGTTCCTGGCACCAGGGTGTCTTGCGTCGACTCACCCGATGCCGGGTTTTCCCTGTCCTTCATTGGTTCACCTGGCCCCAGGTTTCCAGCCACCATGGTTTCCAGTGTCTGGACATCGGCCTCCCAGATGCAAGATCCTGTGCCTCCACTTTCCCAGTCACAGGTGGGTTTGCAACCCATGTTCCAGTTTTGGTGAAACTAGTCCAACAGGCAGTATGGTCTATTGGTTTCCAGGCATCGTCTCACAAAAAAAAAAACATTGGGTGACTCCTGGGTCTGGAGATGGGGCCTCTAATTCTTCTCTGGGCTCTGTCTCTGATCCAGAATTCCTTGACAGACTCAGAGTCCCATACCAGCTGGCTCATTCAGTGGTTTACCAACATTCATCATGGGTCTGCTCAGAACCAAGTTCAGTTCCTACCAGATTCAGAGACATAATCCTGGATTGCACACACTGTATGCATGGCAGAGATCTCTTGCCATCATGCTCTCTGGGCCACATACATTGCAGCTGAGGCTTCTATCAGGAGCATGCAGTCAGGGATATGTATTTGGGGTTTAACTCATTGCCTCCACATGAACTCTCTGAAGTTGCAGCACTTGTCTCCTGTATACTGTTAACAGTGAGTCCTTGGCCTTTCTAAGCAAAATCAAGCCATAATTGGCATGCCGCAAACAAATGCTAATAGCACAAAAACCGTAAGTGCTAGACACAAATTATGAGTAGCAAAATTGGTCAGCATAAAATTACCTTTCCAATGGTGGTATGCAAGGAATAATAGGTAATTTAGTTTTATTTCTGTGCTGGTCAAAACAGCAAAACAAAATATTTTTTTCACTAAAAATGCACCATAAACCCTTTTTTGTTGGGAAATATGTAACATATCAACACCAAATTAAGCATCCAGACATTAGATGTAGTTTTAATAATTTGTTTGTGAAAAAAAAAACAGCTATTTCTGTAGTATTAAACATAATTTTTCCCCATTTGAGTCAAGGTGTGTTGATGAGGTTTGAGGGACAAATCTGAGCCATACACACCACATCATAAACAAATACATATAACTCTTAAAGTATACATGATACACAGAACGTATCAGAGGCAAAGTTGTTCCACATAAAATTGCCTTTCCAACGGTGCTATGCAATCAACTGTGCTCAATTCGGTTTTTGTTTTATACTGGCTGAGATACCCAGAATATGTGTTTTCTTCAAAGTGCTTAGGTGGTTCTAGATGGACAAAATGTCATAAACAAATGTGAATAATTACTAAAGTGAACATGATATACACAAAGTATCAGTGGCAAAGTTGTTCGGCACAACATTACTTTTCTAATGGTACTACGCAGTCAATTCTAATCAATTCTGGCTGGCAAGTAATATTAAAATATGTCAGTGACGTTTCCAGACATTACTAGGGCACACAAGAAGTCTGTAGGTGACTTCTGTAGTCATTCTGGGACACTGCAGTAGATTTTTTGACACCTACAGGCATTTCTAGGAGGCAGTGAGTTAACACAGGTGGTCAAATTGGCCATACAGGATGCTCCCTTTAGGGACCCGGTTCCTTCTGGAGGTGATGTGGAGCACATCATCACTGGCTTACAGACTGTAGGCCAGGACTTGCATCCGGTGAGAACCATGCCCAAAAGAGAGGGTGCCGCAGTTTCTAATCAGTGTCTATCCACAGGGTTACCACACTGCATTCGGTTCTTGTTATTAGAAACATAAGTCACTTCAGGGGGAAGTTAAAGGGCATTCAGCCAGAGGCAGGGATGCATCTACTGCTTGTTTCAGAAATTTTTCTGCTGCTGACATTTGTGCGGCAGCTACTGTACCTGGAGTGCTGTCCACACTTTCACCAAACACTATAGTCTGGACATTGCCTCTAGACACAGGGCTCGCTTTGGACTAGCTGTCCTTCAGAGTCTTTTTTCTTAAATCCCTGCCTATTACAGACCTTTTCTGCTTCCTGTGTTTCAGACCTTGTCTGTTCCTTTTCACTGCATGGGATTCAGTCCTGAAGGTTATTACTTACTGCAAGAGCCCTCTCAAAGTAAGATAGTACAGTTATGTAAGAATTTACCATAACAGTAGATCTTTGAGAGAGGCTCTTGCACTAGGTAACCTGTTTCCCTCTCACCCTCTCCCTGCTTCTGCTGCTTCTTTCTAGCCTATTTTTGGCTCCAGGATCCCACTCCTTTTCTCCTGTCACACCTTTTTCGGTCTCCAGTGGGAGAACTGGGAGGTGGGCGTGGGGACTGCCCCTTTTATAGTGTCAGGTAAGGGGGGCGGTCCCCCACCAGACATTGCTAGCTAAAGTTTTCCACGTGCTGCTAGTGCCTGGCAGCTCAGTCCTCAAGGTTATTACCTGCTGCAAGAGCCTCTCTTGAAGATCCACTGTTACAGTAAGTTCTTACGTAACTGTACTTTCAAATGATACTACGCCTGTGTGACTGTTTTAAGACTAAACACTACCAAAAGTGAAGCACCACTAGGAACCTCGTGATGAAAGGAGGGAAGAAAATACAAAGGGTCTTAAGAGGAGCCTGTGGGGGGTGAACCAAGCTCTGCATTTCTGGGGAAATACACACAATAGGAAGTATAGGGCCCCTCGAAGCCTATACATGCCTGTGGCTTTCTGGTTTTTGGTGCAGTGGCTAAAAGGGTTATACGCCAGGAACACAGATTCAAGACTGTATTTGTATCCCTTCACATGAAGACAGGGTGCCCTGGGATTCTCTGGCGTACATTCTGTTGTGAAACAGCGAGCGTGCTAGAAGGACAGAGAAAGGGTATCCCTGGAGCCGGAGGAATTTACTGTGATGCTGAGAGAAATCCCACCCCATGGGAGTGGGCTGGTGACAGATTTGGTGAGCAGCAGTACAATCAGTGAACTGTTTGTACAATCACACACAAACAGGGCAGAAAATTGGAAAAAGGGGAAATTGGTTACAAGATATAGTTCCCACCCTGTTTTTTTGTTTTTGTTTTTTTGCTGCAAGTAAAAGACAGACTAGTGGTAGTGTAGGGAAGAAAGATGACTGGAAGGGAAAGTATGCCTCTTTGCAGATGACACAAAGATCTGCAACAGGGTTGATACACAAGGAGGCGTGGAAAGGATGAGAAGGGACTTGGCAAGGTTGGAGGAATGGTCAGAAGTATGGCATCTTGGATTCAATGCAAAGTGCAAAATAATGCACCTGGGAAACAAAAACCCTGGGGAAGATTACACAATGGGGGGGAGGTAGTAACAACAACAAAATGGAAAGAGACCGGGGTAATCATATCAGATGACCTTAAGGATAGCAAGCAATGTGAGAAGGCAGTAGGGAGGGCTGTGGGTATACTGGGATGTATAGGGAGAGACATCACCAGCAGAAAACAGGAAGTTGTTATCCCTCTGTACAGACAGTTGGTGAGACCCCACCTGGAGTACTGCGTCCAGTTCTTGAGACCCCATCTCCGCAAGGACATAGACAGGATGGAGGCAGTCCAGAGGAGGGCAACTAAAATGGTGCAGGGTCTGCAAGAGAAGCCATACGAGGAGAGACAAAAGGAGCTTAATATGTATACCCTTGAGGAAAGGAGGGAGAGGGGGACATGATAGAAACATTTAAGTACCTCAGTGGAATCAACAAAGTCCAAGAGGGTAGCATCTTTCAGAAAAAGAGATGTGCAAGAACAAGGGGCACAGTTTAAAGATAATGGAGGCGGTTCAGGGCAATGTGAGGAAGTATTTTTCACAGAGAGGGTGGTGGACACATGGAACAGCTTTCCTGAGGAAGTTGGGGGGTCTAAAACTGTGGGAGAATTCAAGAATACATGGGACAGACATAAGGCAATTCTTGGGGGGGTAAGAAGAAATAGGCTGTTGGTTAACTAGGATCTGCAGCTTATCCTGTAGGTAGGGAAATGGGCAGAGTAGGTGGGCCAAGCGGTCCTTATCTGCCATCAAAGTCTATGTTTCCAAGTACAGCGACTACACTGTAGAAGAGCTTGAGCATCTGTGCCAGGAAAGAGGGGTCCATTATGAGGGGTGAAGCAAAAAGAACCTCAAGGAGACTCTTGTGGCAGCCGATGAGCAAATGACTGCCCAGGACCTCATGTCACAGCCAGTGACTGAGAAGGACCAGACCTTGGGCTTGGGGGTGCCAAGGGACATCACAGAGTCCAGTCCCAGGGTGGAAGACAGCAATACCAGAGAGAACCCAGGGCCACAGCACCAGGGGAAGGCCACTACAAAGCTGGAGCCAGAAGGGATCAGGCTGCAGCTGGAGTTGAAGAAATTGGAGCTGGAATTTGAGCAGAAAAAGTTTGAATCCCAGCAGGAAAGAGAGCAAAAGAGGTTCGAACTGGAGATGTAGGAACCAGCAGCGCCAGAGAGAGGCTGAGGAAAAAGGCAGCTTCAGAGAGAGTTTGAACTGAAGAAGCTAAGACTCCAGTGACCAGCGCCAGAGGAGGTAAGTGGCAGATGTGAACCTGAAACTCCAGGGCTGAGGTATAAGTTAAACTCCAAATTAATTGCTGAATTTAAAGAGGGGGAGGATATGGATGCATTTTTTTAATTCATTTGAAAAGGTCTATATCCAGACCAGAATACCCAGGGAGTCCTGGAACTTCCAGCTATCCCTGCTACTTACTGGTAAAGGGTGTGAGGCACTAGGTCAAATGAATAATGAGAACAGCAGAGACTATGAGAAACTTAAAACTACTTTACTTAAAAAGTATGAACTGGCTGGCCTACAGGGTTAAATTCCATAAACTCCGAAAAAGCCCTAACATGAGCTTTGAAGAACTAGCCACAAAGCAGCAGCAGTTTTTAAAGCTTTGGTGGGAGGAGGTGGAAGCAAACTCTTTGGGGAAAATATAGGAGGTTACACGTTTAGAACAGTTCTTTTGGGCTTGCCCAGCGAAGCTGAAAACCTGGCTAGAGGACCGGGATCCCAAAACAGCACAGCAGGTTTCTGAACTCTCGGATCGCTATGCCAGGAGCCGGCATGCTCTGAAAGGAAGTGGGGGAGCAGGTGCTGCAGCACAAAACGGGAAAAGAACACTTTCAGGGCAGCTAAAACCATCAGTGTCTCTGCAGAAAGGGGGAAGTCCCAAGTTACCAAGAAGGGAGGTCTGGGGGGGGGAAGAATGATGAATGTTGGTTTTGTAAGCAGCTGTGGCATCTGGCTAGACTGTGTCCTAAAAAAGCACAGAGTGGACAAAGTGTTCCTCTAAAGGAGGTGGGTGCACTGTGTATCCCTGAGAGTATGCCTGAGAACATGAGGAAGCATATACACCCTGTTACTGTAAATGGGGTGCAGACCCATGGGTTAAGAGACACGGGCATTTCTTACCCTGGTAAAAGAGGATTTGGTTGAGCCTGAGCAACTTATACCTAATCAATTTGTCACTGTGAGGGAATTCACAGGGGAGGAGAAAACCCTGCCACTAGCTAGTATTCTCCTGGATTGGAGTGAGACAGGAGAGAGGGTACAAAAAGTGGCAGTGGCAGACAACCTCACCCTGGATGTGATTATAGGGAATAATATACAGCGGGGGATGGTGTGTGTGGTTACCTGCAGTCAGACTGCTAAGGCACCTTGTATTTCGCTGAACCCTACAGAAACACCTGTGGAAATGAATAGGAGGCTGGTTCCCCAGTCTGTGACTCCTGAAATGGAGAATAGAGAAAGGGAAGTAGGACTTCCCCAAGTATCCATGCACCAAACAGCTACAGGAGGTTACTCTGAGGAGGGAGGAGTAACCAATGGTCAGAAGGTTAGGGATAGCAATGACTCTGAATGCCCTGATGCTAGAGCTGTGGACCCCAGTTTAGGAACTGAGGGGGACATGTCCCATACTTTGGGAAAATGTGAAGATTTTGCAGCTGCTCAGAGGACTGACCCTAGTTGGAGAGGCAGAGGGCTTGTGCAGAACTTGATAGGACGCAGGGAGGTGACATGAGACATAGGGTATTTTGGGAGAACAGACTGCTGTATACATAGGATGTGAGGACCAAGGGAGGGGTGATAGACAGGCACCTTGTTCCCCAGGAGTATCATGAGCGGTTACTCCAGGTCGCCCATGATATCCCCTTGTCTGGACATCTGGGAATTGCATGCACCATGCAGCGATTGGCCCAACATTTCTGTTGGCCCAACTTCACCCAGCAGATGAAGGGATATTGCAGATCTTATCACCAGTGCCAACAGATAGGGAACGCAGGTAATAAAACAAAAGCTGCCCTACTTCCCTTGCCCGTTATGGAGGAGCCAATCCAGAGGGTAGGAATGGATATTGTGGGACCCTTGAGTACCCCAAGCTTCTCTGGAAAAAGGTTTATCTTGTTGGTAGTTAGTTATGCCACCTGATATCCAGAGGCGGTTGCCCTCTCCTCCATTAAAGCACTCAAATTGGCAGATGCCTTGCTAAGGATTTTCTTCCATGTCGGGTTTCCGCAGGAGATTATCTCAGATCAAGGGTCCAATTCCATGTCAGATCTTATGAAGTCTTTGTGGGAGAAGAGTGGGGTGGTGTAAAGATGCACAACACCTTATCACCCACAAGCTAATGGGCATGAGGAAAGATTCAGTGGTACCCTAAAAATGATGCGCTTGCTAAACAGCGTGGGAGAGAATTGGAGAAATACCTTCCCTACCTGTTGTCCGCATACAGGGAGGCACCCCAACAGTTGACAGGGTTCTCCCCTTCAAACTCTTACATAGACATAGGGTCCATGGGCCCCTAGACTTGATTTGGGAAGGCAAGCACGCCACCCAGGGGACTCCTATAGTGGAGTATGTCCTTAAGTTCAGGGAGAAGCTGAAGGAGCTTATGGGGATGGCCCAAAGCAACATGTCAGCTGCCCAGCAGAAGCAAAAAGGCTGGTACGATTGCAGAGCCAGAGCTCACTTGTACAGCACAGGCCAGGAAGTAATGGTCCTCATTCCAGTCTGGCAGGCCGAGTGAGCAGGACCATACAAGGTAGTCTGACAGGTAAATAACATGAATTATAGTATCAGACTGCCTGACAGGAGACATACACATCGAATGTACCATGTCAGTATGGTGAAGCCATATGTAAATAAGGCCGACATGGTGTTTGTTGTTTGTAGTCCTGGGGAGGGGACGAACGAAGAAGACCCCATCCTGGACTTGCTAGAGGAAAGCAAGCAGGAGTCATCGGTAGGGACAATCAAACTGTTGCCTTCGTTGACCCCAGAACAGACCCAGGAAGTGAGGGAGGTTTTAGAGGACTTTGCCCTTTTATTTACTGCCAAGCCTGGACAGACCCCTTAGCGACCCATGGTATGGACATGGGGACGCAAGCGCCCATACAACAGACAGCTTACTGGGTGTCTGAGGCTGTCCTAAAGGACATTAGAAGGGAGGTGGAGGAAATGCTGAAGTTAGGGGTAATCCAGATGTCCCACAGTCCCTGGGCCTCTCCCGTAATGCTCATCCCCAAGCTGGATGGATGTACCCACTTTTGTGTGGACTATCATGGACTTATTGCAGTCACAGAGTCTGACACCCAACCGGTGCCCCAGACAGACGAGTTGTTGGACAAGTTGAGGGGGGCGACCTACCTAACAACCATAGACCTGACCAAGGGGTACTGGCAGGTGGAGTTGACTGCCAGAGCTAGGGAATGATCAGCCTTCCTCACCCCAATAGGCCTCTTCAGATTTAAGGTGATGCCTTTTGGGATGAAGGACGCCCCTGCCACATTCCAATGATTGGTCAACTAGGTGTTACAGGGTTCTGAAGAGTACGCAGTGGCGTATCTGGACAATATTACCATCTTCAGTACCAACTGGAAGGAACATCTGTCCCATCTGAGGGAAGTGTTGGGCAGGATGCAGAAGGCAGGACTCACTGTAAAGGCTGAAAAGTGCCAGGTGGCCATGGCTGAGGTGTCATATTTGGGACATGTAGTAGGGAGGGGACAGCTATGTCCAAACCAGGCCAAAATAGAGGCCATTGAGGCATGGCCCAGGCTGGAGATCCAGAAGCAGGTCAGAAGCTTCCCGGGGACTGCAGGGTACTAGCACCCTGGCAGCTCCCTTGTCTAGCTTATTAAAAAAAAAAAAAAGGCAACCTCAGAAAATAAAATGGGACCCAGCATGCAAAAGGGCATTCATCCAGTTAAAAGTCACACTGTGCAGTGCCCCTGTGCTGGCTAGCCTAGACTACACTAAACCCTTTGTTGTTCAGACGGATGCCTCGGATGTGGGGATTGGTGTGTCCCCAGTCAGACATCCCAACAGGGTTAGGATCACCCAGTTGTGTACCTAAGTAGGAAGCTACTTCCCCAAGAGCAGGCATATTCCACTGTGGAGAAAGAATGCCTGGCTCTGGCGTGGTCACTTAAGAAGCTAGAGCAGTACCTCTATAGGAGGCCCTTCGAGGTATGGACAGACCACAACCCTCTGGTGTGGCTAAACCAGATGGGAAAAACAAATGGGAGGCTCCTTCGCTGGAGCATTTCGCTACCGGTCTGCGAGATAGACATTAAACATAGGTCAGGGTCTGCTAATGCTAATGCAGGTGGCCTAGCCAGTCAATCGGAGTAAGGGGCAGAACTGATGGAACTCTTACTAAAAAGAGGTGTGTTTCCCCACAGGTTCTGTTAAGGAGTGAGGAGCATGGCGAGATATGGCCATATCTTACTGTTTTGGTGATGTTTTATATACTTTTATGTGTATAGTGCATAAGAGACACCCATAGTAGCCAATGTAAGTGCAAGGGGTCATGGATACAGGAACATGGGCCCTGTGTAATGAAGTGAGTTTCTTGTTACTGGGGAATAAGCCTGTTTGCTCTAGCCCAGGGGCTAGATTTAATTAATATGTTTAAAAGGAGACAAAATAATTAAGCAGAGCTGGCATGCAGGCAGGTCCATTTGTGTCTGAATGGACCACAGCATCCCCAGGAGACAGAATGTCTGGCTTCCTAATGTATCTGCAAGGCTACAGTGACTTAAGCTTGTTACTGTGACATGGACAGCCAGTTCTGAGTGCTGTATCATTTTTTAAAAATATAAAAATGTATTACTGATTGTGTCTGCTGAGAAATCTGGTGCTCTTGGAATTACCTTACTCACCCCCACCCCCACCCCAGGTCTCTGCTAAAAGATGAAAGCCATGAGCTAATTATAGTCCAGGCCTTAACCAAGGATCTCCTGTTTGTCTGAGTTAATTATATCTGTAGTTGCTAAGAGGGAAGATCATATACATTTTATGACATTTGGAGGGAAACCCAGGTTATTACACACAGGTGCAAAGTTGTAACTGTTCCTTGATGTCTGTGTGAGAGAGGAAGCTTATCATGGATCAAAGAGAGTCATTTGAAGAACATGAGTTGTGCTGAGGATTACATGATGTAATACTTAGAAAAGACATCCTGTTTTTGTATAGATATATTTTTTATATATTCTGACAGAGGAGGAGGTAGGTGACCTCACACAAAGGGGTTGGTAAATACAGTTTTCTTTAAGGAATAACCTGTTTTACTTCACAGAGACACTTCTATCTAGACTCTGACAAAGAAACATCTGTGAGCACTTTAAGCAGGTATTTAGAGAGAGAGAGAGATAAATCTAAGCACTGTAGTAAGAATTGCACTGTTAAAACCTGTTTTAAGAGATTTGCGTGTCTTGTGATATAATAGTTCTGTATTTTATGTGTTACATAGTTTTTATCTATTTTAGTAAAACTCTATTTTTAGAGCTTACTTGGTCTGTCTTTGATTTCTTTCCTTTGCAAGTAGAGTATATATGGTTAAAGCAGACACTGTGCATAAGCTTGAATAGTGATACCAAACTGGAAAAAGGTAAGAGTTTTAAATCTAAGGTCTTTTATTACAGTTTTTAAGGGTTAATTTTTGTACACCTGGTTAGGTGCCTGTAGACAAAGATATCTGGCCCCCCCAAAGACAGAATTATCTGAGCCTGTGCATTGGTTACGCTAACAAGTGGTTCACAGTTTGAATCCCTCCAGAACTTGAGATCAAAAGTTGATTTGAACCCACAAAAACAGACAAGAGGGTTACCTTGTTCTGTTAACTGTTCACAAGACTACGCTCAGAGGTTGGCAGTTTGGGAGTAGAGGGCTGACCTGCTGAGTGGGTGTGTGACAGTTACCAGCTGAAATGGGCTACCATTTAAGTAAATCACTATTGAATGCAGTTTAACTACACATATCTCCCAGCAGGGAGGCTGGAATGTTCCCCCAGAATTCTGATTTGAGTTGACTGACTTCTGAGTCTTTTTTTTAATATATTCATAACCTAATATCTGTGATATTGTAATAAAATACTAAACTCTGGTTGGGTAACCATAGAAACAGAATGCTAGCCAGTCACAGGACCAGCCACTATCCACTGGACCTGCCCTTTTGAAACCCTTTAAAACTAGGATGCAGAGGGGTATCTGAGCCTTTTAACTTTTGCCTTTTTGCTTGAAGCCTTTTGCCACTTTTGTCGTGTTGCATTTGGGACATAGAAACATAGAATTTGATGGCAGATAAGGACTGCTTGGCCCACCCAGTCTGCCCATTTCCCTACCTAATGGATAAGCTGCAGATCCTAGTTAACCAGCAGCCTACTTCTTTCTACCCCCACCCCCTAGAATTGCCTTATGGCTGCCCCATGCATGCTTGAATTCAACCACTGTTTTTGACTCCACAGCCTCCTCCAGAAGACCATTCGATGCATCCACAACCCTCTCTGTGAAAAAATACTTCCTTACATTACCTCTGAGCTGCCCCCCCATCTTCAAATTGTGCCCCCTTGTTCTTGCACACCTCTTTTTTTGAAAGATGCTACCCTCTTGGACTTTGTTGATTTCCTTGAGGTACTTGAAAGGCTCTATCATGTCCCCCCTCTCCCTCCTTTCCTCCAGGCTATACATATTAAGCTCCTTTAGTCTCTCTTCATATGTCTTCTGGTGCAGACCCTGCACCATTTTAGTTGCCCTCCTCTGGACAGCTTCCATCTTGTCTATGTCCTTGCAGAGACTGGGTCTCCAGAACTGCAGACAGTACTCCAGATGGGGTCTCACCAGCTGTCTGTACAGAGGGATAACAACTTCCTGTTTTCTACTGGTGATGCCTCTCCCTATGCATCCCAGTATCCCCCCAGCCCTCTTTACTGCCTTCTCACTTGCTTGCTTACCTTTAGGTCATCTAGTAATACTACCCCCAGGTCCATTTCCATTTTTGTTGTTGTTAATACCTCTCCCCCCCCCATTGTGTAATCTTCCCCTGGGTTTTTGTTTCCCAGGTGCATTACCTTGCACTTTTTAGCATTAAATCTAAGCTGCCATACATTTGACCATTCCTCTAACCTTGCCAAGTCCCTTCTCATCCTTTCCACCCCACCATGTGCATCAACTCTGTTGCAGATCTTTGTGTCATCTGCAAGAAACATACTTTTCCTTCGGTCCCTCTGCAATGTAACACAAAGACATTGAAGAGTACCGGTCTAATACTGAACCTACGCCCATAGTAACCCCCTTTCTTCAGTGGACTCATTTACTATTACTCCGTGTCCTATTCTCCAGCCAGTTCTTTACCCAGGCTATCATCTTGGGACCCACTCCCAGGCTGGCTAACTTGTATATTAATCTTTTGTGTGGGACTGAGTCAAATGCCTTGCTAAAGTCTAGGTAGGCCATGTCCACAGCCCCTCCCTGATCTACTGCTTTGGTCACCCAGTCAAAGATATCTATTAGATTCATCTGGCATGACCATCCCGCTGTGAATCCATGCTGCCTTGGGTTCTGTGCCCCTCTGGCCTCTAGGTACTCGACAGTTCTTTCCTTCAGAAGTGATTCCATCATTTCCCTATCACTGAGGTTAAACTAACAGGTCTGTAGTTTCCTGCTTCTGCCCTGCTCCCACTTTTGTGAAGGGGAATCACATCTGCCCTCCTCGAGTCCTCAGGTACCACCCCATCCTCGCATGATTTGTTAAAGAGGGTAGTCAGTGGTGTCACTAGTTCTACCTTTAGTTCTTTTAGAATTCTGGGATGAATCCCATCAGGCCCCATTGCTTTGTCCACCTTCAGTTTTAAGAGTTCTTTCAGAACCCTTTCTTCTGTAAATGGGCTGGTATCAACTTCTGTATCCAGAGTGTTTCTATTGTTTGTTTTAGGTATCTCCCCCTCTTTGTTTGTAAATACTGAGCAAAAATATTTGCTTAATATCTCTGCCTTTTCAGTCACCCTCTGCCCACCCCCGTCCCCTTTATTAAGCCTCACTATCCCTCCCTTAGTCTTCCTTCACTCCCTGATGTACCTAAAAAAAGGTTTTATCCCCCTTCTTAACTGAGTTGGCTATCTTTTCCTCAGTTCAGGCCTTTGCTGTTCTGACTGCCTTCCCAGCTTCCTTTTGCTTTAACTGATACAATTCTCTGTCCTGCTCCTTCTGTGATTCCTTGTACTTTCTGAATGCTTTCTTTTTCTCTTGAACCTTCACTGCCACCTCCTTTGAGAACCATCGTGGTTTCTTACATCTCTAACTGCTTAGGAGAGCAGAAACATTTTCTTCAAGAATTCTTCTGAACTACCAAGAACCAAGATTTTCAACTGTCTTTGTAAAGACTGCACTTTCAAACTTCAACAACTAAGGACTCAAAGTAGAGCTTTAATCTCAGAGTTTTAAAGTGTAGGTTTTTATGTATACTTTCCATTTTATTTTCAATATCCTGTAACCAACGTCTAAAATTATTTGCCTTGATGTTATTTACTGTTTTCTTATTAATTTAATTAGTAAAGCCTTCTGCTTATTTTTAAAGTAATTCTGCCTATGTCTGTTGTGTGGGTTGCCTTGGTAAGGGTTGTTCAAATGATACTACGCCTGTGTAACTGTTTAAGGCTAAACACTACCAAAAGTGAAGTACCACTAGGGACTTTGTGACGAAAGGCAGGGAGGAAATACAAAGGGTCTCAAGAGGAGCCTGTGGGGGGTGAACTGAGCTCTGCATTTGTATGGAAAGACACATACTATGGTGTATTGGGCACCCCAAAGCCTATACATGCCTGTGGCTTTCTGGTTTGTGGTGCAGTAGCTGAAAGGGTTTTTATCCCAGGAACACAGAGTCGAGACTGTATTTGTATCCTTTGCATGAAGAGATGGTGCCCTGGGATTCTGTGGCGCACATTCAGTTGTGAAACAGCGAGCATGCTAGAAGGATGGAGAAAGGATATCTCTGCCCCCCCAATCACTGTAGAGATTTTCTGTGACACAGAGAGAAATCCCACTCCACGGGAGTGTGCTGGTGACAGTAGCCATGTGGTTAGCACCTCACTACTGTTATCTAGCTGTGTATGGATAGCATTTCAGTGTCTGACTCAGCATGAGCTCCTGTTTTGCCTTTCTTCTACAGCTGCTTCTAGGATTGGCCACAAAAAATTTTTAGTGAGACATTTTCCCTCTTAACAGAATTATTTTATATGGGTTCTCCGATTTTGTAGCACTTGGGGGGGGGGAAGAATTTATGCTTTATAACTGTCTCTGTTAGGCTTTGAATTCCCTTGGTATTTATTGAACTGAACTTAAAGCTGGTGTGAACTGTTATTATTCCCGTTGCCCCCTAAATCTGTACTACTGTGCTTGATTTATTAGCTTCTTTCTCACCAGAACCTTTTAGTTACAATAAAAGTCTATTACTTTACTGTTCAGTGTTTTGTTTGTGTAAAATTTGCTTTGTGAATTTTGTTCAGGAAGACTTAAAATAAAATATGGTAATCACCTTCCTGTGTTCTGGATTGGTTAAAATTAATAGATATGGTTCCAGTCAATAGATTTATTTGTTGACAGCCAAGGAGTTGCACAAGAACTTTTAAGCACCATTATATCATTTTAAATGTGTACATCTCTTGTATGTTCTGTGATTTCTTTTTGTATTGAGGACTGATAACAATTCTATTATAAAAATAGGTACAGGAAAAGTAAATAGCATTTCTAGGGACATGGATATGTTGTTCATCCACACTTTCTGGCAGGTATTCTTGCCACTTTAAATCTTGCCAGAAGGTCTTCAAGCTGACTCCTCCCACCCACCCGGGTGGTAAAACTCTCAGCTCCGCCCCATGATGCCAGATCTTCCTTACCGCTTGGAAGTTCAGGTTCCCTCCTTAACGTTCTGCGTATAAGACTGGTTCCTATTTCTTCGGTCTACCCGAAATTACTTTTAAGGTTTTCAAGACTTCGGTCATTTATTTCCCTCGCGGCTGCGATGGACAAATCGACTCCCGGTTTTCGGAGGTGCCCATGCGGGCAGAAGATGTCTCGGATGGATCCGCACTCCACGTGCTTCTACTGCTTGGGCCTTGAGCACGACCCGCAGGCCTGCGACCTGTGCTCTTGCTTTTGGCCTACACATTCCTGGAGACCGCCACCGTTTACAACTTGGGCGCCCGAGAAACGTTACCCTCGGTAAAGTCAAGGAGGCCCATTTGGCAGTTTCCGCAGCGGCTGGCTTGGCGGAACAGCTTGAGCAGATGATCGCCCTCGAGGAGGAGGTGGCACAGGCCACATCTTCATATACCTCGGCCACGGCCTTTATTCCGCTCTCCCTGGGATCCTCCAATTCAGCTTCTTTTAAGGAGCTCTGTCTGTCCCCTTCCACCAAGGCAGAGGGACCAACATCCTCAGGGCCTTCCTCTCGGTCCAAGAAGAAGGACCACAAAGGTAAGTCCCTCCGTCGACACTCTTGGGAGCGGGAGAGGTCCCCCTCCCCGAGTAGTCGACCATCGACGTTGATCCTTGACCGGCCACTGGCCTCCGCGGTGTCCCCGCCAGGTTAGTTGACCGAGACTCATCGATTTAGTCGAGATTTTTTCGACCGGCCGGATGGGCTGTCGACCGGTGAAGCCGAAAACCCTCACTCCCCGGTTCCCCTGGCGGAGATTGAGGTTTCCGTGGGCTTGTCTGTGCCTCCGGTTCTGGAGTCCACGGTTGAACCTTCCGAGCCGCAGGGAGAGCGGGTTTCCCCTGCCCTGCCCCAGAACCCTCCTCGGAAACGCCGAGGTTCTCGGTCTCAGTCTCGGACTTCTTCTCGGTCCAGCCGATCCCGCCATCTTAGGCGGTCTCGGTACCGTAGTAAGCGGCATCGCCGCTCGCCCTTGTCTTCCTCCTCAGACGAGGAGAGGCTTCGACGCAAGTTGTGTTGGCGCTACGAGGACCTCATGTGGCAACAGCTCCTTCTGTCCGGGAGCAAGCCGACGTCGTAGCCTTCCCCAGCTATCAAGTGGCTGTCACCGGAGCGGCCGAAGCAACCCCTCACTCTAGCCGAGACGCCTGCTCCCAGGCCTGTTGCTCGACCAAAACTGGCTGCCCCACCGATTCTGGTGGAACCTCCGCCTCCACAGCCGATGTTTGGGGCCCCAACCAAGAATTCTCGGCCGGCCCAGGGTCTGCCCCATAGGCGGTTTGTCACCCTCACTCCCGATCGCCCTTGGCAGGTGGAGGGTGGCTCAGGCCCAAGGCAGCTCTTTGTGGACTCTTCTGGGTCCGACGACGATTTCTCCCTGTTCTCCAGGCAGGTCGACTTGGAGTCCTCCGGAGGTCAGTCGCTGGACGATAACCCATCGTCCTTCATGGGTTTGCTTAGGCTCATCTCGGAGTCCACCGGGATTTAGCTCGAGCCCGTATCCAAGCGGGCCAAGTATCCCCTCATGGAGATATTGGACCGAGGGGATTCTCCCACGGAGGCCTTTCCGGTGGCCGAGGCCATTGTCGGCCCGGCCTTGGAGCTCTGGCAGCGCCCTGCTTCCTGTCCTGCTCCCTCGGCCAGGATGGCGAGGAAGTACGCCAGGGACGTGGACAAGCCTCCCGACAAGGAGTCCAAGAAGTTGGACTATGCCGGGCGCAAAGTCTATGCTGCGTCCTCCCTTGACCTTCGTCAGGCCAGCTCGGCCGTGCTGATGGCACACTTTTCTCACGCCTTGTTGGGCTCCCTGGACGAGGTAGTCCCTCATCTCCTGGCTGACCTGCAGACCACGGTTAAGCAGGTGCGGGACCAGGGCAGGGCAGTGGCCAGGCAGCAACTTCAGACTGCTTTGGACATCGGTGACTCATGTGCCAGGTCAGTCGCGGCCGCAGTGGCTATGCGCCATCGGGCATGGCTGAGGATATCCAGCTTCACAGCGGATACCCAGCACAAGTTGGCGGATGTCCCCTTCCTGGGGACTGACCTCTTCGGCCCTGGAGTGGAAGGTCACCTCCAGAGGATCGAAAAGTCCAATGCCACTCTGGACTCTGTCTCATCTGCCCAGAGGGACAAGGGCTGCAGACCGCAACCCAAGCCCTTTCGTCTGTCTGCGCCCACGTCACGTCCGACCCAGCAGCATCAGGGCCAGCAGGCTCGCGCTTGGCATCCCAAACCCAAGCCGATGGCTTCCTCTTCCAGGAAGCAGGGAGGTAAAGGCCCAGGTGGTCCCTCGGCCGGTCCCTCCTCCAAGCCTGCTCAGTGACGGGTTGAGGGGTGTCGCCCCAACCTTGTCACCCCACCCCAGGTTCCCCCCGAGGGGGGATGGCTTCGCTACTTCCTTTCGGCCTGGTCTGCTAGTACCACAGACCGGTGGGTGTTGGAAGTGGTGGGAAAGGGCCTGCCTCTGGAGTTCGAGCAGGCCCGCCCTTCCAGTCGTGTCGCCGCCTCGGGGACCTCGGGTCTGCAGCTCGCTGTCGGCTCGCCGAGGCCGACATCACTGCTCCTCGAGAAAGAGGTGATCAGAGAGGTGGTGGACCCTCCCTCAGACCTGGGGTTTGTGTCCAGGTACTTTCTGGTCCCAAAACGGATGGGGCTGGCGCCTCATTCTCGACCTGCACGACCTAAATAAGTTCCTAAGGTCTCGGACCTTCAGGATGGTCACTCTGGCTCAGATAATACCATCCCTGGAACGAGGCGTGTGGTTCTGCTCTCTGGACCTACAGGATGCATTCTTTCATGTCCCTATCCATCCGTCTCACCAGAGATTCCTTCGCTTTCGAGCAGAGGGATCCCTTTATGAGTTCCGAGCCATGCCCTTCGGCCTTTCTCTTGCTCCCAGGGTCTTCACCAAATGCATGGCAGTGGTGACAGCATTCCTGCGGTGCTGAGGGGTCCGGGTGTACCCTTACCTGGATGATTGGCTGATAGCAGCCCCCTCCAGACAGGAGGTGGAGCGGTCCAGAGATCTGGCCCTCCAGGTTTGCACTCAGATCGGCCTCCTCATCAACGAGGCCAAATCGGAACTCGGACCGAAGCAGGTGATTCTTTTCATCGGGGCAGAGCTCGACTCTCTTCAAGCCAGAGCACGGCTCCCGGTGGACAGGGCCGAGGTTCTTTCCTCCTTTGCCCAGTCATTTCTGGTTGGGCAATCGCTCCCTGTCCGGGATTTCTGCACCTCCTGGGTCTCATGGCGGCCTGCACCAGCGTGGTCCGTTGGGCCCGCTGGCACATGCGTCCCCTTCAGTGGGGATTGGCCAGCCAGTGGTCACAACGCTGCGATCCATTGGACCAGCTAGTGACAGTGACCCAGGGGATGTGGAACGCTCTCCAGTGGTGGACCATTCCAGCTCATCTGCAGGAGGGCATCCCGTTTGTCCACCCCGAGCCGACGGTCTCTCTATCGACCGATGCCTCTCTGATGGGTTGGGGTGCCCATCTGGGGGAGCACAGAGCGCATGGCCTCTGGTTCCCTCGGGAGTCCCGATGCCATATCAACCTGCTGGAGCTTCGGGCAGTCCGTCTAGCTCTCACTGCCTTTGCTGCATTTCTACGGGGTCAAGTGGTTCAGGTCCAGACAGACAATACCACGACCATGTACTACCTAAACCGCCAGGGCAGGACGCGCTCCATGCCTCTGTGCAATGAAGCTCTCTGCATTTGGTCACTCTTGCGCAGCGTGGAGGCGGATCTCCTAGCCATTCATGTGGCAGGAGTCTCCAACACCCTGGCCGATGCCCTAGCGGATAGGGGCTATGTCTCACAGTGGTCTCTCCTGCCGGAGGTAGTACAAGATCTGTTCTCCCATTGGGGCACACCTCAGGTGGACCTGTTTGCCTCCAGGGAGAATGCGAAGCTGAGGCTGTTCCATGCCCGCCCCTCAGCAGGGCTCGCTGCAGGGGATGCCTTCTCGAGGCCGTGGACCCCAGGCCTCTTCTACGCCTTTCCCCATTTCCCTTGATCCACAAGGTGCTTCTCAAAGCAAGGAGGGACAAGGCGCAGGTGATTCTGGTAGCCCCAGACTGGCCCCGCCAATGCTGGTATCCAGATCTCCTCAGCCTCAGCTCCAGGCTCCCGAGACAGCTTCCAGCTCGCCCGGACCTACTTTCAGTCAAGTCAGGGGAAGGTGTTCCATCCGGACCTTCAATCCCTGCACCTGACGGCCTGGTTCCTGAGCGGCTAGAGTTCCAGGCCTTGGGTCTTTCCGACAAGGTCCTCAATGTAGTTGAGGCGTCCTGTAAGGAGTCGACCAGGAAATGCTATGCCTTCAAATGGAAGAGATTTTCCATTTGGTGCCAGGGCAAGGGCCTGGACCCTTCCTCCTGTTTCTTGGCAAGCATCTTGGACTATCTGTGGTCCCTTTCTCAGCAAGGGCTTAGGTCGACGACCCTAAAGGTGCACCTGGCAGCCATCTCTGCTTACCGGGCGCGGGCCGGGAAGCAGTCGGTGGCACAGGAGAAGGTGGTCTGGCACTTTTTCAAAGGCCTTGATCACATTTCCCCTCGGTCGAGAACCTCCACCTCCGTGGGATCTACTGCTGGTATTGGCAAAGCTCATGGGTAAGTATTTCAGACAATGCACAGGTGTGATATCTCTCACCTGTCGGGAAGACCGCCTCTTAGTGGCTATCACGTCCAGCCAGAAGGATGGGGAGCTCCAGGCGCTTGCATCGAGTCTCCTTACCTGGTCTTCCACAGGGACAAGGTTGTCCTGCGCCCCCACCCAAAATTCCTTCCGAAGGTGGTGTCGGAGTTTCACCTTAACCAGGTGTTGACTCTGCCGGTGTTCTACCCCAATCACACCTTGGAGGCTGCATATAGGCTCCATACTTTGGACCCTAGAAGGGCGCTCTCTTATTATAAGGAGCGCACGCTAAAGTTCAGGGAGAGGTTCGCCAGCTGTTTGTCACCCACGCTGAAGCCACACCTGGCAGACCTGCAGCCAAGCGGACGATAGGCAGGTGGGTCACCTCCTCCATAGATCTCTGCTATAGGTTGGCGGGCATGGAGCCTCCCAGAGGGATAAGAGCTCATTCTACCTGCCATACCGCTGCATCGGTGGCTGCTTCCAGGGACGTCCCTATCCAGAAAATCTGCAGGGCTGCTACCTGGAAGTCAGCACACACCTTCATCACCCACTACCACATCGACCTTGAGTCACGCCGGGATGCTGGTTTTGTGGCCTCGGTTCTTCAGTCTCTATTCCCTAGGTAGGGGGTGTGCGCCTTGCCTCCCTCCTCCCAGAGAACTGCTAGGAGTCTTCCAGAAAGTGTGGATGAACAACATATCCATGTCCCTAGAAATACAGGTTACTCACCTGTAACAGGAGTTCTAGGAATGGTATATGTTGTTCATCCTGACTCTCAGTTTCGACGCACTACACAGAGCTTCCAGTGGGCAGATCTGGCATCATGGGGCGGAGCCAAGAGTTTTACCACCCAGGTGGGTGGGAGGAGCCAGCTTGAAGACCTTCCAGCAAGATTTAAAGCGGCAAGGATACCTGCCAGAAAGTGCGGATGAACAACGTATACCATTCCTAGAACTCCTGTTACAGGTGAGTAACCTGTATTTGTCAGCAGTTGTCTCAAAATACATGCTAATCAGTTCAATTTGCAAGACTGTTCCACCATATTTTTTCTACTGAAGAGTGATATGGAAGCTGCTTGTCCTGCATATTTCTAACGTTTAACCAATAGTTTACTACCCTGGTTTCAACTAAAACAGGTATACTTGGTAGACGAAGTTCTGCACTCCCAAGAGTGTTTCTTTCATTCCATAGAAACGTAGAGGAAATAAAGCTGAAGGTCAGAGATAGCCAAATGATCTATCCTGTCTGCCCTTATCCCTGCCTAACCTGTGTGACCAAACGCTCTGTCCTTCCGTTTTACCCTCTTGTCCCTGTTACCCTACTAAATCCATCTGTCTACCCCATCTATGCTTGAACGCTACCACTGATTTTGCACAGACAACTCCATTGGACATTTTTTTCTACCTGTCCACCACCCTATCCATGAAAAGTACCTCCTCACATCCTTCTTGCCAGCTTCTCCTTTTTACCTCTAGTGTTTGTGCTAACACTATGTCTACTTTATTTATCCCCTGTATAAGCTTAAATCTTTCTATCGTGTCTCTCTTTCCCTCCTGATTTCTAGGGAATACATCTTGAGGTTTGTCACCCTTTCCTAATAGGACCTACCCTCTTCCCCCTGCATTATTTTAGTGGCCCTTCTCTATGCCAACTCCATCCTATTCCTACCCTTCCTCAGGTGAGGATTACAGATCTGTTCACAATTGTTGTTTTAACAGAGATCTTCACAGGGGCAATATCACTTCCTTGCATCTACTGCTGTGCCCCCAGCCTATGTTTCCCAACATGCTGTTGACTTTTTCCACTGCCTTATTACATTGATCTGTCTGTTCATGTTATTAGATGTAATAACCCTCAGATCCTTGCCATACCTTGGGCCACCTCTCCAACCTGTTCAAAACCTCTGTCATCACTCTTACTCCTTTCTCACTATTTGTAAAGAATGAAGTCTTGTCTTCACTAGCTTCACATACAGTATTTCACAAACAAAGATGTTAAAAAGCACCATCCCCAGGGACACCCTTAATGACTACCTTCACCTCTGAAAATTCCCCTTTGAGCACCACTCTGTTCTCTACCCCTCCCAGCCAGTGTTTAAGAAAACATGCTCTGCGCCCATGAGTTTATGTGCATCACCTTTACCAACATATATATTTCTGTGTTTCATAGAATATTTTGGTGCAGTGATCATTCTATATCCTCCCTTTCTTGGCTAACACAGATAAAGTCCAGGTTACATACAAACTTCTGCAACAAAATGTTTCTAAAACTGACATCCTTCTCTTTCGGTTAGAGCTTTCAAGCTTCTCGGTATTGGTCCCTTTTTATTCTTATCTTTAATTTTAACTCTACTAATAGAATGTGAAATCTTGGGAGTCCTTGATCCCAAATTGACATTCTCTTCTCAAAAAAATAACACCAGTAAGTTCATTTTATGCACCTAAACAACATTACTAGAATGTTATTTTCTGGACACTTCTTTTGCTGAATCACATGTTCATGTCTTTGTCTTCTCTCAGCTAAATTATTGTACTTTTCTTCTATACGGTCTCCCTGAAGTTCTACCTGCCAAACTTCAGCAGGTCCAAAAATGCTGCTGCCTGCCCCTTCACTAGTACCAGAAAGTCTGAACACATTGCTCCCATTCTCGAAGACCTACATTGGCTACCTATTCACTTGTGGAGGAGGAAGAAGAAGATGACAACAGCCTTGGACAGTTGTATGAACCAGTTTTATGGGATGGGAAATGTTGGCCAGGACACTTGGGAAATCTCCTACTCCTGCAAAAAGTCCATAGGTTCTTTTGCTTCCACCTGGATACCCACCAGGACTGCTCCAGAGATAAGTAAAAGGGACCTTGATCCCATTTATTGTTAAGATCCTCCATGGTGGTATGTTTAACTAGTAACTAACGACTATACATTTCTGAACTCATTCATTTGTATTCTTCAACACAGCTTACTTGCTTCTCTAATACTCGTTTTCCCATTAATGAAACTATCTACAGTACGGCTGGTGTTGGATCTTTTTCTTCTGTTGCATCTACGAAGTAGCAGTCTTCCTACCTACATCCGTATTGTTGATTTTCCCAATCTTCAAATCACAGCTATTGAAATACTATTAATTCTCCCTTGCCCGAGACTTAACCTTACCTTTGTCATTAGTTTTCTTATTTCTAGTTCCTCTGTCTGTTGGTATCAGTCAAACCTCCATTTTTGTTTTATGCATTATTGTGCATCTGTGAAGCATTTTGATTTACCTTTGTATGAAATATGCTATATAAATATAAAATGTATTGTATTGTTACTGTATGCACTGTTCATGTTTGCTGAATTCTAAAGGGCATTACAAGCAATGAGAGACTGGTAACAGAGTAACAGTAAATGTGTGATAGGCATTCAACTCATCAACAGCTCTACACAAATCTATGAATAATTGTCTGAAATTGCGACAAGGTGCCTTTGTAAATGAGTCTCTGGCTCAAAGGTTGTAAACCCAATTTGTAATGAATAAATAAATTATGAAATAGTTTTATTGGCGGGGAAGGTGTAATGCTAGCCACTGGAAAGGATCCCCTACTCTTGCTAAAAGCACCTGGGCTCTTTGATTTCCACCTAGCCACCAACTAGGACAGCACGAGAGAGGTGCAGTGTGAACCTTGCTTTAATGTAGTTTCCAATGGATGACCCATGCTAGTTCTGCATTGCAGTGCCACCATTTGGGTTAAGAGTCCAAGTGCTAGTGTGGGACAAGAAGACACGACCTTCCAGAGGAGGACAGAATAGAGGATGGATCAGCCCATATAGGAGATGGGCTTCATCTGCACCACTCCCAAGTCCCATCCCCTATTTTCCTCTGTTTTTCTCCCTTCCACTGCACCTTAGGGTGATTGTGCCTCCAAGTTGCTCCTGGTACATAGATACCTGACGGAGCAAATAATTGAAATGACCTGGAAGTAAATATACAGGGTACCAGGGGTAATGAAGCAAATTAACAAAAGTTAATCAGGTACAGATACAAAACTTATATATATTGTATTATAATTGTAGTATAGTAGATTGTATCAGACATTTTGCTTACTTCTAGGCTGGCATCTTCTACAACTACAAAATCCCATAATCCCCTGCAGCTGACATCAGAGCAGGACTGCAGCATTGGGAGATTCAATAGCCTGCTGTGCATGTTAGAGTTTATATAAACTCTGTCCTTTTGTTTGCTGGTCCTGCTGTCCTCCTGGGGCTAAATAAAGTCACAGAGGACTTATGTAGCACCTACAGAAAAGCAGAACCTGAAAACGTCAGATCAGAGCTTAGAAAAGCTCTAACATGCCCTTCTCCACCTTCTTCAACAAGCAACTGTGAAGTACCAAGTCAAAAGCCTTGCTGAAGTCTAAATAGAGCAAATTCACAGCATGACCCCTATCCAATGTCCTCATCACCCAGTCAAAGAAAACTATTAGGTTAGTTTGACAAGACCTCCCTGCCACAAATCTGTGTTGTTTACTGTTCTGAAGCCTGTTGCTCTCTCAGTAGTTCACAAGGTCCTTTTTGACCAGCAACTCCGTCAGATTCCCCACAGTAGGTGTAAGTTCTGACAGGTCTGTAGTTCCTTGGTTGTTCCTTGACCCCCCCCCCCCATGGAGCAGTCCACCACTCTCCAGTCATTTTGAACCACCCCCGTTGCTAGTGAGCTGTTGAATGGACCTACCAGGTATTTGGCCAGTTCTGCTGCCAGTTCTCTAAGTAACCTCAGATGCAATCAAACTGGTCCCAGTACCATATCTATCTCTAGGGCTGCCAGCCCTTTCTGGACCCTTTCATTTTTAAATGTTGGCTGCCTCATCTGCTGGACCCCCATAGTGGCCACCTTGATGCCACTCTCTGGCAAGAGCCCACTGTCCTCCCTTGTGAAAACTAAGTAAAAGTAATCACTGAGGATGGCAACCTTTTGCCCACCCTCTTCTATCACCTACCCCCTCAGCTAACCATATGATTCCCCCTCCTTTCTTCCTTTTCTCCCTAATGTAGTGGGAAGAACTGTTTTTCTCTGCTTTTGACCCTCTCCATAATATGCAGCTCTGTGTCTGCTTTTGCTTCCCTGCCTTTTGTTGCATCCCTATTGTTTAGTAAATAGTCTCCCTGGTCTTCCTCCCCCTGTTTTTATTTATACTTGTAAAAGGCCTTTTTCTTGGATCTCACTGCTTCCTTGACCCTTGCTGAGAACCATAATGCTCCCTTGAACCTGTTCTTTTTGGTTACCATTCTTCTGCATAAGTCAGATGCTTTGAGAATGGCCCCCTTAACTGTCCCCCTCTTTTCTACCCCACCTATGTTTTCCACCCCTACTAATTTTTCCCTGACCAGCTCCCTCAGCCTATTGAAGTCTACCCTTCTAAAAGCAAGGACTGTCATTTGAGATTTTCCGTACCCAAGGGCCAGCTCGAACCAAATGGAGTTATGTTCATTTCCCTAGTGGCTCGCCTATTCTCACAGCTCCTACTGCTTCCAAGGTTGGTGAGCACCGCATCGAGAATTGCAGTCTGTCTTGTGGGTTCCTTAACTAGTTGTATCAGTAGACAGTCCTGGAAGGCATCCAGCAGGACCTAACTTCTGGTGCTCCTTTCCACTGGGACATCCTAATCAATGTCTGGCAGGTTCAGATCACCACTCCACCACCACCACTTCCACCTTTGCCACTTCTCTTTCAGGTTCTTCCCTGAGTTCTCTGTCCCACTGTTCCATTTGCCCCAGCAGTCTATAAATCATCCCAAGTGCAGTTTCTTGTCTGAGGCTACTGTAAGTTGCACCCACAGCAATCCTGTCTCCCCTTCACTATCCCTGATGCACCTATTGTCCACCACCTCAATGCCATACTTGACAAAAATGGATACTCCTCCCCCTCTGCCTGTTCTTCTGTCCCTCCTGAGCAATGAGTACCCAGTGACCATCAGTTCCCAGTCATTATTGTCTGAAGCCCATGTTTCTGTTATGTCCATGAGGCCCACTTCAGTGTCTGCCATCAGTGCCTGGAGCTCACTGATTTGGTACCTATGTTCCTAGCAGTAAGGCATTCCCCCTTCCATCTGACCCATGATGATACTTTGTTACAGTAACCTTGTGCCTTCTTTACCCTTTCTTCCTAATGTTTTTCCTAGTGATTGCACACTTAGTGTTCCCCCCCTCTCTAATGTCTACTTACCTAGTTCATTTGGGCCACATATCTTGTACCCACTCTGCTGCTACAAACCCTCAGATGTGGGGGAGGGCTAGCTAGGATCTCCTTCCTTTCATCTGCTGCCATGGTTCCCCTAGACCCAGTCTTTCCCACCATCACTTTAAATATCTGATATAGGCATCAAACTTCTGATCCAGTGCACAGGCCTCCTCTCTTGTCAGGTGTAGTCCATCACCTTTGAAGAGTCCCCTGCTGTAGCAGTCCTCCAAATCCCAAACAAAGTGTTACCCCTTCTCCTGACACTATCCCTTGAGCTACTCATTAAACTCCTCAATTACTGTACCTTGCTTCTTCTCCTGTCCTGCTTCCCCTCCCTGCCCCACACAGAGAGGACTTTGGAAAAGGCAAGAGAAGCTGAGCTTGCTGCTAATCTGTCCCCCAGTCTGTGGAAGTTCTGCTTCATCATCTCCATGATCTAGTTCACCAGATCATTGGTAACTAGGTGTACCAGCACCCCCAGCTCCCTCTCTGCCATTCTTCCCATGCTGTCTAAATCTTGGATGGTCGATGCCTCAGGAAGACACCAGACCATTCCCATCCAACCCCACCACCACCACAATCATGTAGTTCCCAACCACTGAGATTCTCCTGGTAGACTTGCTCCCCTTGGGTACCATCATGCTGTCCTTCCCTTTCCCATCAACTGACTTGGAGTCCCTCACCCCCCAGTGGAGTCAGGTACCTGAGCCCCCTCCAGAGGTGCAGATCAGTTCACTGTCTGGATGTTGCTGGGCTGGATAGCCTCCTTCTGGCTACTCTTGCCACCCTCCATTCACCACTCTTCACCTCCTCTGGACCAGTGGGTGTCTGGGGAATGTGGGCACCAGTTGTGTTGGTGATGCAGCTGAGATATTTTATCCTTGCTGCCACCAACTAAGCCTGGAGCTCTGTCAATCAATCTTTATTTTATCAGGAAAAACACCATTGAGAAAAACTCATTTACAGAGTGGTCCTGGGTGGACATTACATACAGAACATTGATATTCATAAGGAAACAAAAAGACATAAAATACAAACATAGGTATAAGACTACACAAAGAGTACATTATGTACAGTGTAAACATAGGTAATAAAATGCAAACGTTGTGTACAATATATACATAGTGTTACAATACATAGGTAAGTCTTGTATTAAAGGTACATGGTCAGAAGGTGAATAGGAAAATGGGGTAGTTGAGATCATGGGGGGGCAAGTAATAGAGGGAGAAGGGTGCACACCAGACATAAGGGAATGTGTTAGTGGTAAGGGAACTAGGAAGATGAGGGGAGGGAAGAGGAGAGGTAGGATAGTGCACTTAAGAAGACAGCTATGGCCTAGAAGGAGAGGGATATAGCTGTGGTCTAACCTACGCATGGCAGCAAGCATGGAAATGGTTGTACGTGTATAGGCTGGAATACTAGTTCTTAAAGAA
This sequence comes from Neoceratodus forsteri, assembly GCA_016271365.2. Taxonomy (NCBI): domain Eukaryota; kingdom Metazoa; phylum Chordata; order Ceratodontiformes; family Ceratodontidae; genus Neoceratodus; species Neoceratodus forsteri. The sequence goes on along the minus strand of CM057450.1, from coordinate 1,146,873,971 downwards.
ACAGTTACACGTTTCATCAGTAGGTGACGAAGCAATGTTTTGAAGTTCGCCAGATTGACAAGTTACGACAGCTTTAGGGACTTTTGAATACTGTTCCAGATGGAAGGGAGAGAGTAGCTTAGGGAAGAAGTGCCATACCGAGTTTTGATCTTAGGAGTATGAAGTGTGATATATGAGTATTTTCTAAGGGAATAGGTTCCGATGGAGGGAAACTGTTAGTTTGGAAATATAATGGGGGAGTTTGCCTGTTAGGGCTCTGTAGGTCCATAATACCATGCTTTCAGCCTACTTGTTTTAAGTGATTGCTGTCCCAGTAGGAAGTAGAGGGAGCAATGATGCGTATATGGCACGTTAGTCATGATTCTAAGTGCTCTGTGGTATAGGGTGTCCAGATTCGAAAGAGAGGTAACAGGGCAATGGCTGTAAATGAGATCGCATAATTAAGGAGTGGGAGTAAAGTTGATTGCACTAGTCTAATTTTAGCCTCGAAGGTGACTAAGTACCTAATCCTTTAAAACATATCTAGTCTTTGTCTGAGCTTTTTGGCAAGTTCTTCGACATGGGGAGTGAAAGAGAGCCTACTGTTGACCCAGAACCTTAGATATTTGAATTTATCAACTGGCTGTAGTAGTTCCCCAAGGAGAGTAGTGATTTGGGGCCTGGTACCTAGGGGGCAACTGATTGCAGAATTTGCCTGGGGGGAAAGTATCATGACTGTAGTTTTTTTTTTTTCTGCATTAAGCAGCAGTTTGAGGTGTAGTAGATTATGTTGCAGCAGTTGGAATTCTTGTTGTAGGTCAGTACAGGCCTGTTCCAGGAAGGTTTTTCGATGTAAAGGACGGTATATTCTGCGAAGAGATGTATATTAGCAGATGAGCTATTGAAATCGATGTCATTGACGTAGATTGCAAAAAGTAAGGGCCCAAGGATAGTAAATAAGTAAATACTTTATTGTTCGACAAGATTGTCATTACACACATGCACACGTATAAAGTTTAACACATTTAAATAGTAGACAAATATTTACAATATTTCATAACACATATTGTTACATTTGTGCAAATTCATGCAACAACATTAAGATCAGTTTGAATTATACATACATTCAAAGAGCACCAATATTCCATATAGTAGTCTATCACACCCTCATACCAAGTACCATTTTCTTTCTGATTCTCACCACAATATTAAAAAAGATAGCTACAGCCTTAATTGCCACAGAATCCTCATTGTAAATCAAAATGTCCAAAAGTGCCAAGTTATCAAGCTCCAGCTGTTCAATAGTATCCATATAAAAATGGTTTTAACAAGAGTTGTTTTAGGTGTGACATACCAAGGACAAGTACATACTACATGTACAAGATTTTCAAGACATCCCCCCTCCCCCCCGTTTACAGTCACATTCACTTGATAGTTCTTTATCCTTTGCATATCTCATCCTCAAGATGTTACTATCAAAAGTTTCGAATATGTAGGTTATAAAGCTGGCTCTTAGTTTTGGATCAATCAGAATATCCATGTAAAATTGGAGTTTAAAGTTATTCTTAGTATTATTTGCAAACCATGGAGAAAATCTTGATACATTAATTTTTTCTCTGTCCATATTGTTCCAGTACTTTTTAACTTTTATGTTTATATATTTCTTATATTGCACATTAAGTATATTTAATTTATGTTTTTCCAACATTTTATAAACTGCATCTAGCCATTGTGATCTGTAATAATTTCTAGTAAACCGATTTTCTTTTTCTACCAAACAAAGTTTTGTCACTCTAGCTGGGGGTTGTCTTGTTAGCCTAAGCCAACAATTGATCTTTTTCATAACCAGGACAGCTTCTATATTGTCCAATCTATGTTCCGCCCTAATATATGGTGAAGGGAATGATTTTGGTACTGTTAGTATCTTTAAGATCTTAAGTATAGGGACTATAAGTTGTTCCATTTTTTTCAAATCCCATATCTCAGCACCATATGTAATTTGGGCTAGATATTTTGCCCTGATTGCTACCATCATAGGTTTTAAGGCAAGACCCCCATATGCAATATTACATTTTCCAAATGCCAGGGCCATTTTTTTCGCTTGAGAAAGAATCCTTGCCACATGTTTATTCCGTGTACCAGCTGGAATCATTGTAATACCCAGGTAGACGTATGATGGAACTATGTCTAATTTTTCAGCTCCCACTCTACAGTTTCCTTTCGATTTACCCTTTCCAAAAATAGTTATTTGTGTTTTAGATCTGTTTATCTGAAGATCCAATTCTTTTGCTGTATTGCCTAGTTCATCAATCTGCTTTTGCAGTCCTTTTCTAGTCAAAGAGAATAATACGATGTCATCTGCAAAAGCTAAAATAGAACACGTTTGCTCAAAAATGTTTGGGCAGTCTGCATCAATCATTGCATGTTTTCTTATCAGAGTGTCAATATATTTATTAGAAACAGGATAGATGCTAAAAAACAGCCTCGCCTTACTCCTCTGTATTTTTTTATAGGATGCGTTAACTGGCCATTTATACCAAACGTAACTTTAGCCCAAGTATTCTCATGTAATCTTCTAATTATGTGTATTAATTGTCTATCAATACCCTTGCCAGCCATAATATTCCATAGGATACTCCTACTTATGGTATCAAAGGCTGACTTAAAGGCTACGTATACCACATGTAGTTTTTTACTTTCATAGGTGTACATACTTTTCAAATATATGAGAGAACACAAAACAGTTATCCACTGTATTATAGTCCACGCTAAATCCTGCTTAGAACTTACTAACATCTCCTTTCCCATCTAATTCCATCAACAATTTATCTAATATAATGCAATTTCAAGGACACATCCAGCAAACTTATTGGTCTATATATTGCCGGATCACGACAACTTCCTTTCTTATGAACAGGGGGGACAAGAATTGCCCCCTCTAAGATGGAGGTAGAAAAGTTCCATGCAAAAATTGATTATACAAAATAAGAAATATAGCAATCCAGACCAAGGCATTCGCCCAAGAATACCTTGGCAGAAATTGAATCTGGTCCTGGGACTTTATTAGTTTTCAATGTTTTAAGTGCAATATACATTTCTTGTCTAGTAATCATTATATGTGGTTCATAACTACTCAGAGGAACTGTTTGTTTTATCTCCACACACTCTCCAAATATCCCTTCAAAATAGGTTATCCACTCCTGTTCTTTAATATAGTTGTCAGTTTTTGATTTATTATTACTTGTGCCGATTGAGACCCGATTCCAAAATGTCTTCTTATCTCCCTATGTACTTTGTAACATTTCTTGCTATTTATTCCATCGATATTGCTGCTTTTTTTCCTTTAGGAATTTATTGTATGTCTTTCTCTGATGATTCAAAACTTTGAATCTATTGACATCTTCAGAATGTCTTGTCTCCCTTATCCTATTATTTAATAACCATTTATGTCTGGTGCAATCCTTGTCAAACCATGTATTAGTTGTTTTAACATTTGGTCTTAGTATAGTCTGCTTGTATAATTTAGTTTTTACAATCTTAAATGTGTAATATAGCTTCCCAGAGATCAGGTGCTGTACTATATTGTAGACCAGCTTCAAAAATATTAGAAATTTGAGCCTCAACTTGCACTGACATGGGCCCCAAGGATAGAACCCTGGGGAACTCCTCTCATGAGGGTCTTGAGCGGGGAGAGGTCACATTGAGACGGAACCTGTTGCCATCGACCTACTAAACAAGAGGTAGACCATTTGATGGAGGTATCGTTTAGGTCAATGTTACATAGCATATACAGAAGGGCAATTTCAAAACATGAAGGAGTTCGCACTAGGGAAGTGGTGCTAAGGACAAAAACAAGAAACTACACAGCCAGACTAGTCAAGCACTCACCAACCTCAATTTACAGGGGTCCCAGTCTCTTGTGGAGAAAAAAAAACTTTTATTTATAACATTTTAAAATGTTATAAATAACGCTTTTTTTTTCTCCACAAGAGACTGGTACCCTTGTAAATTGAGGTTGGTGAGTGCTTGACAAGTCTGGCTGCATATACAGAAGGAGTTCATGGTCTACCGTATCGAGTGCTTTACTTGGGTCTAAGAATAAAGCACAGATATGGTTTTTAGCGTTGAGTGCTGTTTGCCAATCATTAGTTACTTTGGCTAGAGCAATTACTAAGGCTAGATCAGAATCCAGATTGTAGGGGGTTCAGCATATTGTGTGTCTCAAGATAGTCTCTAATTTGAGTGTTAACTATTTTTTCTCTGGCTCTGCCATGATCCTGCAGATGGGGCAGTGCCCTCTTCTCCAGAGCATATCTCTAGAGAAGAATGCCCCACAGCTGCCACAACTGAGTACCTCCCCTTGGAACCCCATCCCAAAAGAGGCATATGAATGAGGTTAAAGTACAAGCAGATGATTAACTTGTAGTGCTCACCTGGGTAGGGTGTAGCTGCAGGGCTCAGCTATAGCACAAAAAACAGGAACACAAACTTCCTTATAGTGTTCACCCAGATCGGGTGTAGCTGTGAGATTTAACTATAGCACAGAAACAGCTTGACAAATTAAGCTTACCTTAGCTATAGCACAGGAAATGGGTGTGAAACCTACTTTGTAGTATTCACCCAGATAGGGTGTAGCTGTGGGATTTAAGTATAGCACAGAAACAAACTAGTTAATTAAACCTACACTAGCTGTAGCACAGAAAACGGATATGTGATTTAACCTGCTCAATCAATGAGTATCAACTACAGCAGGAGCAGACTACTGCAGTGTACATCCTGATCGGGTGCAGCTAGGATTTAGTAGTAGTATGCTCACACAGCCTCTGACTGTAATGCCAGCTTGTATCCCATGTACTGTTTTATCACTGTACTTTATCAACTGCTAAGCTATTGTCTTACCTGTATTCAGTGGATTATAATTGTAGTCCTACTGTATTGTATTGTAGACCTATAACTGACTCTGCATTAGTAATTTTTTGTTGAACCTAACTCTAAACCCTTTGAAATAGGCTCTATCTAAAGGATTTTATGTGAAATAAGAACTAAACTAAATGATGCAGTTACTGGTTATATACAGTTTTACCTTGGATAAAATGAGCAGAGTTCCTGGCTGCTGGCTGCCTCATGACTGACTCCAGGCAGACTCCACATCTTCGTTTGTGCTTTGCGCTAGCCCGTCATCCTTAGCACAGAGGGCTGCAGTGCAGAGGGCTGCTAGCAGAGAGAGAGAGAGAGAGAGAGGGACTTAAAATGGTTCTGGGGCAAATCTGACTGCTTTCACAGATCACAGGTCCTTCTCATTTAGCTGTCTCAGCTGGCAGCAAAGTGAAAGGGGGGATAGGGAGGTTTGGTTGCTCCACCTCATTGCTGTCCCTAATGTGCTGCTTCTAAAAGCAAAATCAGACTGGATCTGGGGCAAACCTGACTCTGCTTTCACAGGTCCCTCCCATTTAGCTGTCTCAGCTAGTTACCAAGTGAAAAGGGGGCTTTAGCTGCTCTGCCCCTTTACTCTCCCTAATGTGCTGCTTCTAAAAGGGTATCCAGTCAAGATCACGCAGACAGAATAGTGTGGTGAAAATCCACACGACCAAAATAGCATGAGTGAAAACAGCTGCGGGTGTAGCTGTTGTCACTCACGCTGACTAACCTAACAGTTCCTTTGTGTGGTGCGTCTGCAAGCTGGCCCAGTGGGTAGAGCAACAGACTGTGATGTGTGGGACAGCTAGTGGCCCGGGGTTCAATTCTCACTTCCCCTGTAATGTTTTATTTTCTTTTCTTTTCTGGTGTTTGCTGTGGTCCTGAGTACCTTTATATATATTATCTGGTGGCGGAGGGGAAGGCACAGCCCCCCCAAGTGCTCCGAGTTGTGGCCCAGTGATGCTTCCATGGTTTTCTATCACTTGGTTTTGTGTTCACTATTTTGCCCTTGTAGCCTTTGGGTTCCCAGACACACCAGAGACCCTCAGTGCTCCAGCCTGTTTCTCTTATTGCACTGTGTTGGTTCCACAGTTCTCTACCATGTGATTCTGTTTGCACTGTTTTGACTGAGACCCTTCCAAAAGTAGAATGAAAATGAGTCTTCATGAACCAAATTTCTTGGAAGAGATTTAATAAATCCCATTAACTGATCTATCGTCTGTGTATTACTAGTAGTAAAAAATCTAAATAGAAGTTCTTCTTTTGATTCATACAATGTACTAACAGATGTCTTTTATATGTCATATAAGAAACATATCAGTATACTATAGTACAGATTATCATCCATTTTATTGCGCTTACTGAATGGTGAGAGGATTATCTCCTTTATTGCATTTTTTTTGTAATTACTGTTGTAGATTTCAAATGTGAAGCTTGTAATTAAAATCCTGTCTGTTGGGTTTTGTGTAAATTTTAAACGTGGCTCTAAATTAATGTACTTTTTATTTTCAACCAAATGTTTATGTTCCCTTTGTTCTGAAATAGTTGAAATCTCTCATTTATGTGTCTTATATTTGAAGTTCAGCTGTTGCTGTGTTATAATTTATTGGCTTCAACTTTGAAACTATAAATGGTCTGACAGTATAGTCTAAAGGTTAGAGTAACAAGCTGTGGATGAGCTTTGTACATCCAGAAGACCCGGGTTTGATTCCCACAACCTCCACTTGCATACTGTGTGGCACTGAGCAAGTCACTTAACCACCCTAGTGCTCCAGGATCGCACAAAAGGCAGTACTATACACAGTGGCTCATGAAACGTACAAATTTATTCAAGCATCCACATCTGATTCCTCGATGCTTGGAGGATACAATCCCACTTTACCCCCCTGATAAAGAGGAATTGTTCCTTCGAAACATTGGGGAATTAGATGTGGATGTGGGTGCTCAAGTAAATTTTTAACTTTCACGAGCCACTGTGTATAGCATAGAAACAAAGAAGTTGTCGGCAGATATGGGCCTCCAGGTAGAGGTGAGTGAAAAAAAACTTCCGCAGGCAGAATATAAGCAAAAGTCTGACTTTCGCTTCCACAAAAGTTTGGAAATCCATTTCCAAACTTTTGCCAAAATTCTGCCTGCCCTGCATCCCCCAATGTCCCAAAATAAGTAGTACTAATACCTCCAGGGTGGGGGTTATTGGATATACGGACTCTAGGGCGAATATATTCACACCACAGGCGGAGGGCCTTATAGCCCTGGAAGGTCCGTTATATCCCTTAATGTCCACCCTGGAGGGTATTATTACACTTAGAAAATGGGCTATAGGTGACTTTTTAAAAATATATACAAAAATAAAAAATATATATTTATAAAATTAAAAGAAAAGTATTAAAAGTAACAGTTGTAGTAAAGTAATTCCTGTATTAGTATTATTACCTGTGGAGGGTGCTGCTGTTTTATTTTAAGCTGTTTTTTTAAATGAGCATGTTCTCTAGGGACACTGTCATGTTCTGTGGTTCTTCGCATGCCCATTTAATTTCTGTTTCTGTTGAATAAAGTCCGAGAAGGCAATATTTTTTTTCCCATTAAGATGACATTTTATTGGGATCTTTTTATGAGTCGGTCATCCGGACTGAAATAATGCAGTCTGCTTGGTGCCGTGCGGTTGCTGACACTGCAGTAGCATGAAATGACGAGGACTCGAGATCGGCATTTCAGGAGGCTATAAAAGCATGAGAGTGGTGTGTAGTGTTCTTTATACTGAGTCCTAGGAATATATTATTTAACAAAACCGAGGGCTACCTTTTCCAAAATTTTAATTTTAGAAAGTGAAACCAGGATGGACTCTGTGCATGTGCAGCATGCGCAAATGCTAGGAGTCCCGATTTCACTTTTTAAAATGTAAATGTTGGCCAAATTAGCCATCGGTTTTGTTAAAAAAATATATTTGTAGGACTCAGTATCAGAACTGCTATACAGCACCCTCATATTTTCATAGGCTCCCGAATCACCGAGCTCCAGTCATGCAAGAGTTGTCATTATTTCATGAACGGGGGAAATGCTGTGGCTAGGGAGTTTTGCCATTTGGGTGGCCCCAGGATTCCTTAAGTAATGGGGCACCCGGAAGTGGCACTTATTATTCTGAGGGCGTTGTTGAGAAATAACAGCCCAGGTCTAAAGGTGTTTTAGCCAATCAGAAAAGAGTTTTTCTGGTGCCCATTTTCTAAATAAAATTAATCCCTGGTGGCTAGCGGTCCCTCCCCCCCATCCAATCACCTGCCTGCCCGATGTGTTTTGTAAAAAAAAAAAAAAAAACTTTGGTGGCTAGCAGTAGCTCACCCTACCTGCTCACCCATCCATGTCCAGTACTAGTCAATAATCAGAGGTGTGAACACTCCCCCTCCCCCATATAGTAAAAAATATTTTTTCCCTGATGGTCTAGTGAACCCCCCTCCCAGTCCCTCCTGATCACCAGTATGTAGGTTTTATTTTTTTTGTATATTCTTTTTTTCGCACTCCTCATGCTCACAGGCCCCCACTCCTTCAGGCTCTGCATGTCTCCAGATTGCCCCTCCTGTCCTAACTCTGCCCTTCTCTTACTCCTCGTAGTGCATCCGATCCCTGGGATATCCCAGTGTATCCCTTCGCCGGGCGGGCCCCCCTCCTCCAAGGGGGAAGTCACCAGGGGGAGAGGGATGACCCCAGCACACTCTTCTTAGGGCCCGGGGATGCTGCCATGGAGAAGGAGTCCCTGGGAAGGCACTGGAGGCAACCGGGGACAGAGAACCATCATCCGGCAGCCAGCGAGCAATATTTCCATTTTCTGGTATTCCCTTTCATGCAATCTCTCTGTTGTGCCCCTAGTCTCCACCGGGTGCCACTGCAGAGCGATGATACGTCCCTAACCCTCCCCGGGGAGGTGAGCAGTCCTATGGATGCTCAATCCTACCAATTCCCCCGCCGAGCCCCAGCGCCTGAGTCCGTTCCCCAACCTGGGTCGCGGCGTGGTTCAAAGTGTGGCGTCCAGCGCCTCAGCCCTCTGTGCTACCAGACCAGCTGTTTTGTTTTAACTTATCCCCTGGTGGTCTAGTGCCCCCCCAACCCGGTAGAGAATGTCCCACCCTACTCACCTCATTCTGAAATGGAGCGAGCGACTAGCCCTCCACTCTCCTCCATGGCTTGAAGCCCACTGAGATGTCAATGAATGAGCGTGTGCAGCACGCACTCATTCACTGACATCTCAGTGGGCTGCCGGCCGTGAAGGAGAGCAGAGGGCTGTGCTGGTCACCCACTCCATTTCAGGATGCGTGGGGAAGTGAGGTAGGACACTGCCTGCCATGATGGGGGGGGGCATAAGGCCACTAGACCACCAGGGAGTAAGTAAAAAAAAAAAACTACTACTGGGGATCGGGCATAGGGAGGGACTGGAGTCACTAGACCACCAGGGAAAAACATTTTTTAACTGTGTGGGGATAGGGATTAGGAGAGGGGGTTACATCTCTGACTATAGACTAGCTACTACTGGACATGGCGATCATTGGGTGGGGAGGGACTGCTAGGCACTGGTGGAGGGGCATTAACATGTCAGGCAGGGCAGAACAGGGTGAAATTTTGACCCAAACATTTGGAAGTTTTCTGGTCTGCCACAGGCAGAAGCTCGGAAACTTCCATGAAAGTTGCCAAATTCCACGAAAGTTCCACTAAGGCAGAAATGGTAACTTTCACACCCCTCTGCCTCCAAGCCCACCCAGTCTGTCCTATTTTCCACTGCTTTTTGTGTTTTTCATTTACTATGGTCAGTGAATGTAGCTGCTCCATGTTTTACCAGTGATTGCACAAGATTCTGTGTGTCTGCTCCTGGGTCACCCCTGAAAACAGGCACTTGTGCCTAGTGAGCCTTTCCTGGCTACCAATGAATAAAACAAAATTCTTAAAATACTCAATTTTTCTTGTATATCTGATATCCATGGTGGCTTAAAGCTTCTATTCATATAAGACATAATATCCTCAACAGCAGGGTTTACCCAAGATGTTTCAGTGAATGAGAAAATTGTTATCCAATGTTTAATTATTCTTTTATCAGTCAGTGGCTGTAACTTACATATGCCCAATTCAGCCAGCACTGTGGAGGTGGATCTAGGGATTCCCAGTAGATTTCAATATAAACTATTTAAAGGCTTATCTCATGCATCATGAGGGTCTGTGCCCCAAATTCCACATCCATATTGAATATAATCTTCTACCATAGCTCTCATAACCCTTAAAATGTCCTGTGCATCCATTCATCCATATTTATAGTTAAATCTTTGTAAAACTGTCGTTGTGTTAACTAAGTTGTCTTTTAGCCAGTTAAAGTATTTTTTTTTCATCAGGTTGTTACTAGAATATCTGATTCTTAAATAATCGAAGTGTTGGACTACATCTAAATTCTTCCTTCCAGTTGGAAAGTCAGAGAGCATTTTTTTTCTGGCTGAAGACCATAACCTTCTTTTCTGAGTATTAATCTCTGGTTCTCTTTCCAAACATCATTTTTCAAGAAGTGTTAATTTTCATTTTAAACCCAATTGAAAATTGGATAAAAATACCAGTATACCATTCCCACAGTGACAAGAACACAGCGAAGACCATCACAGTGAAAAAATTGACAGTTCGATGTGATGGTCTACTGGTTTCCCGATGCTGCTGTCTCTGGGGAGTTTCCCCCTCCCCTGAACCAACTCCGACTTGGAGTTGGTTATCTAAAGTGCAACGGGGGCAGAGACCCTCACATGTGAGGTGCCACCCGCAAAAAACACACTTTTGTACAGCAATGGCACAGTGCCAGTTGGCGGGGTTGTGCCGTCACTGTAGTGAAGGTCAACAAATTTCCTGTTGCTGTGGTGACAAGGAAGCAAAGAAAAAATTACTCACCTTAGTAATTGTGTTTCTTCTAATGGAGTCTTGCTGTATTCTGACATATGCAGTTAGCCCCAGCACTTGAACTGCTCCAGAGAGGAAAGAGTTAAATTCTATGCAGGGCATAGAATGTTGAGCTTGAGCTCGGTTTAAACCTCTGGCTGCTGCACTTTGAAGTGTAACCGTCAGATTCTTACAAGCTAATACTAACTAACACCACTATGTGGAAATTGTAAAAGTTTTACTAGCCAAATGGCAACCACATATTTTGGATCCCCCAGAAGACTCAAGTCCAGAAATCCAAAACAAAAACTAGGTAGTGAACAAATTATGACTATCAAAACAAAAGACAAAACCCACTCCCCCTCTCTAAAAAGAGGGAGTGCCTAAATGCACCCCTGGGATGCAACACTGCACCTGCCAGCCCACTTCCCAAAAGCCAGGTTCTGAGAGGGGAGGCAGGGAGGGAGGTCAGAATACAGCAAGACTCCATTAGAAGCAACACAATTACTAAGGTGAGTAATTATTTCTTCAAGCAACATGAAGTCTTGCTGTATTCTGACATATGCAGACTACCAAGCAGTACCTCCATGGAGGAGGTAATTGAACCTATTTTGGGAACAGGCTGTGCAGTACTGCTGTACCAAACCTAGCATCACTCCTAGCCTGGATATCCAGAGAGTAATGCTTGGTGAATGTATGGACTGTTTTCCAGGTGGCTGCTTTGCATATCTCTAGTAAGGGAATATCCCTGGCAGTAGCCAGGGAAGCCGCTGTACCTCTAGTTAAATGAGCCCTCAGGCCTGAGGGTGGTATTTTGCCTAGCTTCTCATAGCAGAATTGTATACAAGAGACGATCCACCTGGCAATAGTGTTCTCTTAGTGGCAGGCTTGCCCTTCCCCATAAGTGAGGAACAACTGGAGGGAGTCAAACCTGAGTGCCTTAGTATGCTCAATGTTGTAGCTAAGGGCCCCTTGAACATCTAAACTGTGTAATCTTCTCTCTCCTGAAGAAGATTGATCAGTGAAGAAAACAGGGAGAGACATGGATTGGTTCAAATGAAAACCTGAAACCACTTTAGGTAAGAACCTCCTATTGGTTCTAAGGACCACCTTATCTCTATGGAATGAGATAAAATCAGGCTCCACTGACAGAGCTTGCAATTCACTGATACGTCTGGCAGAGGTAATAGCTACCAGGAACACAGTTTTCCAAGTCAAGTACTTAAGCTGTACTGAAGATTAAGCTCTACTGAAGGCAGAGGCTCAGAAGGAGGTTGCATAAGCTGAGCAATGCAAATATTAAGGTCCCAAGCAGGAGTAGGATCCCTAAAGGGGGGATTGGTATGAAGCAATCCCTTGAAAAACTTACAAAAAACAGGATGAGATGCCAGTGAGGAGGGCTTTCCCACTGACAGAAAAGCAGAAACAGCTGACAAGTGTACCTTGATGGTAGCTGGTCTGAGGCCTAGGCCATTAAGATAAACCATATAGTCCAGAACTGTAGACAAGTCAGCAGTATCTGGGGTTATATGCTTCTTGGAACACCAAATGCTGAATCTTTTCCATTTGGAATTATAGGTTTTTCTGGTAGAGGGTTTTCTAGAGGCTTTGAGAATGTCCAGAACCCCTTGAGAGAGATGCAAACCTGCATATTCTAACTCTTCAAGAGCCATGCCTTGAGATTGAGAGACTGCAGGTTGGGATACCAGATTCTCCCCTGAGAGGAGGTTAACAGGTTGTGATTCCTGGGAAGAGATAGGGGAAGATGGACTGCTAGGGACAGCAGCAGGGGATACCAAGGCTGCCTGGCCCAATCTGGAGCAATCAGGATCACTTTGCAAGACTGTGATCTTATCTTGACCAGAACCTTGAACAGAAGAGGAAAAGGAGGAAGGCATACAGAAATTTCCCTTCCCAATCCAGAATCAAAGCATCCAGAGTGACTGAACCCAAGACTGGGGGTCTGCAACAGAACAGAGGAAGTTGGTGATTATCTGGGGCTGCAATGAGATCTATCTCTGGAGTGCTCCACCTTAAAAAAAATCACTTTTAACACTATGGGATCCAGGGACCATTCGTGATGGCCCTGGAATATCTTGCTCAATGTGTCTGCTAGCACATTGTCCTTTCCTGGGAGGTGGACTGCTACCAGAGAAGTCTGTAGAGAATAAGCCAGGGTCCATAATTTCATGGCTTCCGTGCACAAGGCCATAGACCGAGTGCCTCCCTGCTTGTTGATATACCAGATGGTGGTGGTGTTGTCTCTCCTGACCTGAACCACATTGTTCTGTACTGATTGTGAGAAGGCTTGCAGGGCCAGGTAAACCGCCCTAAGCTCCAGAACATTGATGTGGAGAAGAGAGTCCTGAGTGGACTACACTCCCTGGGCTATGAGAGTCTCCAGGTGAGCTACCCACCCCAGGAGAGAAGCATCTGTGGTTAGAACCACAGAGTGAGACTGAGTGATGAATGGGACCCCTTGCCTGAGACTGTCCTGATCCTACCACCATTGAAGAGCCTGGATCAGGGTCTGAGTCACTGGAATAAGTTTGGCTAGAGGATCTTTTTTCTGAGACCAAAAGGCCCTCAGGTGAAACTGAATGTCCCTCATCTGAAATCTGGCCCCTTGGACCATTGCAGTGGAAGTTGCCATGTGGCCCAGAAGCTGAAGGAAGTGTCTTGCTGGTCGAGAAACCAGAAGGTGGAAGGAAGAAGCCAACTCTATGATGGCTCTTACCCTTACCAAGGGGAGAAATGCTCTTGCTTTGACCGTGTCCAGTTCTACCCCTATAAAGGTCAAAAGTTGCACTGGCTTGAGAACTGACTTGGGGAGATTGAGAAGGAAACCTAGAGAAGTGAGCACTTGCTGGGTCACTTTCAAATCTGACTTGACTTGGTCTGGAGACTAAGCCACTATGAGCCAGTCGTCCAGGTACAGAAAAATGGAGATATTTTTTCTTCTTAAAAATGCCACTACTACTGCTAGGCATTTTGTGAACACCCTTGGAGCTGATGTTAGGCCGAAGGGCATTGCTCTGAACTGGTAATGATCCGAAGGCAGTTCGAACCTGAGGTACTGTCTGTGCGAGCACCTGATGGGAATATGAAAGTAGGCATCCTTTAGGTCCAGTGAGACTAGCCAGTCCCCTGGCCTTAGAGAGGGAAGAATTATTCTGAGAGTCACCATTTTGAACTTTGGCTTTAACAGATGTTTGTTCAGGTATCTTAAGTCTAGGATAGGCCACCACTTCCCTGTTTTTTTCGGGTAAGGAAGTACCTGGAGTATAGACCTTTGCTCCTGTGGACTGTAGGAACTCTCTATGGCCCTTAAGGCCAGTAGAGATGAAACATCTGCCTCTAGGGCAATAGTTTCAGAGATGTTTGCAGGTGGAAAAGATCTGGCACTCAGCTTTGGGAATTTTTTGAAGCTGAGAGCCAGTCCCTGGCATACTACCTCCAAGACCCACTTTTCTGAGGTAACAGACCTCCAGTCCTGGAAGTAGTAAGCCAGCCTGCCTCTTACAGGAATGGATTAGTTGTCCTGGGATGACACATCAGGGTGTCTGCTTGGCAGGAGCCTTAGGCTGAGAGTTGGATGCAACCCTGCTTATCCCCCTTCTGCCTCTCCCTCTGAAGACCCCCCTCAGGGAAAAATGAGAGGAGGCCTGTGCTTGGTAGAAAGGCCTATGAAAAGGCCTGCCCCTGCCCCTAGCTTGCTGCCTTTGAGGAGCTGCCTGCCTTTCCTTGGCCTGCGCACTCCTATAGGTGGTCCTGTATTCATCCATCTTTTTCATATAATTCTCTGTCTGCTCCCCAAACAGATAATTATTAACTACAGGAAAATCCATAGCCTTAGCCTGGGTATCCTGAGATAGGCTAGTACACCTGAGCCAAGGTAGTCTCTGAAGAGCCACAGATGTAGCCAAGACTGTAGATGATACATCATTGGAGTCTACAACAGCATGAAATTGGATCTTCGATGCCTCAATCCCATCAGCAGCCACTTGCTCCAGCTCCTTGGCAAGCTGGGGGAGGCCTTCTTAGCCAGTTCCAGTGCAGTGTCCCACTTGGACTTCTGGTACCTGGCTGTATAGGCCATGTAATTAGCCTGCCTGAGTCCCAAAGAAGATGCCATGTACTGCTTCTTTGCCATGGCATCCAACTTCCTGGAGTCTTTAACTGGGGAGGGAGGTGTGAAGCCATGGGAATATTAGCCTTATCACAGGCTGCAGCCTGCACGACCCCAACATACTCCGTACTTGAGCCTGACAGCATGTACCTCTTGTCCATCCGTCTGTCCACAGGAGGTAATGAATTTGGAGTTTTTAACAACTTTTGCGTCTGTTTCCCAAAAGACTTATGAAGGGGAACAGACAACCTTTTGGACTCTGGGATGTCCATCATCTTCACGTAGTCGTGCTCTTCTTGTTCCTCAACAGCTTCTTCCATAGGGAGCAGGAGGGTCTCTGCCACTTTCCTGTAGAACATAAAGTGGGAAGGGGACTCAGAAAGCCTAGGAGGGGGAATACCAGAAGGCCTTTCTGGGGAAATATCCGGTTCTATGGGCTCATCCAGACCTTCTATTTCATCATCATCATCACCTTCATCATCATCATAATCATCATCCCCCTCCAGGTCTGGTTCACAAAAATCTTCAGGGGTATAATCTTGAACTGGAGGAACCGACTGAACTAAACACCTGCCAGAAGGCGCTGGATCGGTCGGAACTGAACGAAGCAATTCCACTATGCGAATCGCTCAGGCAATTTCCTCTGCAGTCGGATGATGCGGTTCTGGATCCAAACTGGCCAATTTTTCTCTTCTTTTTCTCTTTGACGGACCCAGTCCCTTGGAATTGGCTCTCCTTTTGCCCAAAGGAGTCTTGCCCTGGTCAGAGGGCACTCCTTCTGGTTTGGTCGGAACCGAACCGGGCTGGCCATCCGGGTCAGCGGACTTCTTGGCCTCCTTTTCCCTAAGCCTGTCCAATCTTTTATCCAGGGTGGCATTAGGGAAATTCTTGCAAATTTGGCAGTCTGAATCGAGGTGGTCAAACCCCAGACAATAAACACAAGTGGTGTGGGGATTAACCTTAGCAAAGGCCTCCCCACACACCCTGCAGGTGTTTAAACCCAGTGGGCCTGGTTTTTCTTTTGGGTTTCTCAGACGTAGCCATCCTTAATCAGAAAACTTACCCTTTTCTTGGCTTCAGCCAGGCAAGACCCCCTTATCGGTTTCTGACTGTGTCACGGGTATTTGAAAAAAAAACATAAAAACACGGGGTTTTTTTTTAAACCGATAAGAACGGGTACCACACACTAAATTCAAGGGAAAAAACAATAACACAAGTTCTACACAGCAACCGGTTCAGCCAAACCAGTTGAAATATCAAGTTTACAATTTCCACAAGTTTTTCCAAATCTAGTCCACTACCTACATACTTACTGTACCACAGACAGGGATCTGAACTGAAAAAACAAAGAATTTATCAGTAAAACCGGCGACTTTAACCGACCGAGAACCATGAGCAGAGGAGAAATCTCCGGAGCGACTGTTCAGTTAGGCGGAGTAAAGAATCTGACGGTTACACTTCAAAGTGCAGCAGACAGAGGTTTGAACCGAGCTCAAGCTTAACGTTCTATGACCTGCGTAGAATTTAACTCTTTCCTCTCCAGAGCAGTTCAAGTGCCAGGGCTAACTGCATATGTCAGAATACAGCAAGACTTCATGTTGTTTGAAAGTACCATATCATTAACATATGCTAACTCATCAATATTAGTTCTCCCACTTCTATAATTATGGAAATCTAGTTTGTTCATTGATTTCAGCATGGGGTTAACATAGACATTAAAGGAAAACAAAGGAAAAGGACCAGCTTTCCCCAGCTGCTGCCAAAATGCCCATTTAGTGCTTTCAGACAGCAAGGGAATTTTTGTAAAGTACCTGTAAATTCTTGTGTGCCTTTAAGAGATAAAGCAGCTGCCAGCCGCACGGAAACTGCCTGGTGAAATGAGGGGAGGAGAGGAGCATGAAATGGACCTCCTACCTGGGAGCACACAGCCACAAGCAACTCAACACCACCTCCAGAATAGTGGGCACAGCTGTGCCTATAACACCATGGGGAAAGTGAAAGTAAAAGCATGATGGTTGCCCCATAAAAATATATAAGTGAAAGCCCTGTGTTTGCTGAAATACAGTCACCATCTTGTCGACCCCTGACCTCGCTGTCAGCCAATCGGAGGTCAGGGATCTTGGCAGCTGACACCCAGAGACTGTTGGAAGACAAACTGTGCTGTGTGTTTGGTGCCTTATCAAGTTGCCAATAAGGCACCATATGAACATTCTGAATACTAATTAAGTGGATTGACAGCCTTTTGCACCAGCCAGAAGCTGCTTTTGCCCCAAGAAGGTGCTGGGAGGCAGAGATCGAAGAGATCAGTTCCTTGTTGGTCCTCAAGGAGAGAGGAGGGCTAAGGGTGCTGATGAGAGCCATACAGAAGAGCCTGTCTGGGCTTCTACAGCTGCTTGCAGGGAGTGATTCAAAACAGTTTCCACAACCTGTGAGAGTGCATAGAGCCTGAACGGTAAATTTGCTAAACTGAAGTGCTTGATCAACATTCATCTGAAAGACTATGACCTGCCTCTAGAGAAACAAGTAACCTTGTGCCACAGCTGCCAGCCTGTGGGCACCAGAGAGAACCTGTGTGAGAAAATGTGCATCATCCAGAGACAGTCTGGGAGACAGTCAGTGAGTAATAACGTTAGGGGCTAGCTATTGCCCACACTAGGGTTTGGAAGCCTAGACGTGAGTGTGAGCCATGTGGCCCCTGCTCCTTGGACTGCTCTGCACTCCAGAGGAGAAAAAGAGAAAAACTTGAGTGGTCGAGAAGACTGTAGCAGCAGAGCCTGAGCTACATCCAGAGGCACATGAGACCTGAAGCACCTGTGAGCAGCCCCCAACTGCTAACTCCTGCCATCAGCCTGAGAAAACTGCATTTCCAGAGGAGAAGGAGCCCAGATTACAGGGAAGTGGTACATCAGAACCATGAGTACTCACAGGGCTTGTACTGCAAATGGGGAATTTGTGCAAAGTTCAGCATCAAAGCTACAGTTTTGGCCATCGGGCCAGGAAATTACAAATACCTCGTTTGGAGGTTCGGCCATTTAAGTAATTGCATGGCCTGTGGGGTCCTGGTTAAAATGCGTTATGTTGCATGCTTTTAAAGTGCACCATTGCCAGCCAACCAGCTGCAACGATATCGGACCTGCACCGTTTCAATGGCTGGGTGCCCAGTGAAGCATAGGGAACTCCCTTTAGGCTTGAGGATAAAACTGGTACCAGCGGGTAACATTCCCAGTGTGGGTTGGGTTGTCAATGCCAGAAGGGTTTATTTATTTGTTTGAATTTTGGTAACCGGGTAGGGCCACTGAGACAATTGCAGTCACTTTTTCAGGGTCGACCCGGGAAAGCACAGTGCAAAAATACAAAGTAGAACAATAGAATAAAACATAGTAGTACAAAAGAATGATACATAGCCATCGAGTATGGACATGGAGTACATAGCCGTCAAGTATGGACATGGAGTACATAGCCATCGAGTACGGACATGGAGTACATAGCCTTCGAGTATGGACATGGAGTACATAGCCTTCGAGTACGGACATGGAGTACATAGCCATCGAGTATGGACATGGAGTACATAGCAATTTTTAAGCAACTAAATGTAGAACAAGGAGCAGAGTCCCAGAACTCTAGTCAGACATTAACATTATAAGATGTCCTGATACAAAACAGTGATTATAAATATTAGTTCCAAGTACAGTAACAGCACAGCACAGTTGAACAAGGTAATTTGTCACATAAAGGCAAGTGTAGCAGGTGAAAGTAAAACAGTACCCAGACCTGATAGAGGCTCGTGAAGGGAGAGGAGGAGAAAGGAGGGGGGTTAGAGGAAGCAGGAGCAAGTAGCAGAGGAGGAGAGAGAGAGGTACGTAAGGCTTGTTGGAATGGGGGGGAGAGGAGCAAGAGAATATAGAGGGGTAGTGAGTTCCAGTTGGACACTGCAGCATAAGAGAAGGACCTGCGTACAACAGTAAGCTGCAGATTGGGTCTTGAGAGAAGGGGGAGGGACACTGACCTGAGTGCACATGGGGCTTGTTTTAGGTGGACAATGTCATTGAGACATGGGGGCGGTGAACTTATGTACCAGCTTGTGCATAAAACTCAGGGTAGAATATCGCAATTTGGAGACATAGGGCAGCCCTCCCAGGAATGAGAGGATGTCACAGTGGTGGTGATGAACATTGACCCCTAGGGCAAATCTTCCTACCCTATAGTAGGCAAGAGTAAGGAGTGACAAGTTAGATGCACTGGTAGAAAGCAGCAAGGGAGCACCATAGGTAAGGAGTGGAAGGAGTGACGAAGGGTTGTAGCTATAGTCAATTCCAATTTGTTTTGCCTGGTGGGAGGTGGGCACTATTAACTGTTTATGTTGTTTAAAAGGTTGAATAGCCTGAATCTAGCAAGTACTTAATTTCAGTCTTGCCATTATAGTATTTGCCTTAGTTAAAATTCATTTTGCATTGCATTCCCCATCCCCTGTGAATGTTCCTTAATAAATGTTTAGTTGATATTTTACATTCTGTCTCGTGAGTGTATTACTGAAAGTAACCAGTTGTGTGCTTTGTTGAATTTAAGGTTGCACTGTGATTTTGCACATGTGGGGAAATACTGTGGGGAAGTGGCTAGGTACTGCATCCTAGGGGTTGTACCACTCTGGCACCAGGCCCACTTAAATCTTACTCTGGGTGAAGGCACTGTGCTAATTTTCAAAGATCTGGAAATGAATGCCCTAATCAAGAAAATCAGAACTCAGGCCTCTCAACCTTGTTTAAACTTGCAAGGCAGGGGCAGGGGTAACAAATGTAATATCCACGGTGACCCATTTATGAATATAATAATTTTCATTTAAAAAAAATGTGCTTTACAGAATTTCAAAGCACTGAACCTAACATAGCAGGTAACTGAAACAACATAAGTGGAATATTAATAAAATAATGCATTGCAACATAAAAAGGCATAATAGCTAAAAAGGGAGTAGTAGCGTAAGTGTGATGGCATTGACTCCAGCTATTTAATATTCTGTAATGATGTGAAAGTATCTCTGTTCACATTACTTTCACTGAGGAATAGGTTTTTGCCAACTGTCACTGTATGGATCATTCAGGAAGGCATTCTTTACAGCAGGGTTTTCGCACTGCAGGCAGAAACTAAAAATGTGGAGGTGGATCCATGGCAACCAGGAACCTTGAATTAAGAAAGGTCAATGTGTCAACACGTAGGTGCCTGCAGTGCAGACATAACAGTATCACCTTTGCTAATAATAAAGTTCAGGCTTAATAGGTACTTCTGTGGGAGCATATTACTTGATGTTCATTGCCAGATGTTGTCAAGACTCACCCTGATTTGAATGGGAGGCTTATTTGGTGCCATTGTGAATAGATAGAATAATGTATGGATAACCACAACAAGGCTGTTTCTGTGGAAGGGTTATAACATCATAGTGATCTTGAGAGGGCCTGTGATGTTATAACAGCTATGAGATGCAAACTCAGCCTTGCTGTGTATGATCACCTCTACATTATTTTGTATAGTATGTGGTTCAAGCAAATGGAGGTTACAGTGAACACCTCATTAACTGCTCTGTGTCCTGAACATAAAAACGTTTCCTGTTTTGTCTCTTTAAAAAAAAATGCCCACACCTACCCGCTTTTATCCACCCACTCACTCACCACAGATGTAAGTCTTTCATTTGCTCAAACATCTTACTTGAATTCTGTTCATAGAAAAGTGCTGTGGTGCTTGCCAATCTTCACAGAGTAGCATTTATGATTTGGATAGAAGCACTTGACATGTGAGGCTCAACAAGGGGCACAGGGCATTTCTACAAACAGAATGTCTTGATTTGCTGTAAGTGTACGTTCTCGTTCTCTGCAAGCAGAGAAGCGTTGCTTTATTTGTCATGAACTTGTTTTTATGTCCTTAACCCCTATTTTTAAGATATGATGTTTATGTATCATGATTTCTGATACCATTGTACTCACTGTATTATATGTATCTATGTATTATAACTTGTACCTAGTGTCTGTGCCACTGTGCAGCCTGGGTCACGACTGAAAAATGGTCCTTTGATCAGTTTGCTCACCTGGTTACCAAAAACATAAAATAAATAAATAAGAATCCAAGTAAGACACCTGAACAAATGAAACACTGCTGTGGGCACTGGGTGAATATTAGCAGCTGAGTGCAGGGCATTTCTCTTTATATACAGTACAGAAAACATAGAATGTTCTTAGTTTCGAAGGGGAGTTGAGAATGGCTCACTGCAGGAGAACACTTTGTGCTTCAGAGAGGAGGGAAGGAAGGAAGGAGCAGCACGTGCCTTTGCTTTTACTATGACATGGCTACTGTAGTACAAGCCATTGTACCGTTGCAGCTATGTCTCTACTGTGGTACAACAATGTCTGAGAGTGCATAGACTTCCATACATAACACCGTCAAACCATACACTGTATCCATATTTAGTACATCAGATAAATGTATAGTACTCTGATAAACTCAGCACCCTTCCCCATAGAATGCCAGACTTCCATTTCAGATTTTAAAATGTGAGCTCTTCAGTTTTTTAAACACTCTGGCCACATGACATGGGTTTATCCATGTATTTTGGACTCAGTTTTTGTTATGTTCTGTCAGCCACCGGGGGTGCTAGGTAACTGAGTCCTCTCTGGGGCATAGCCACTATGGGTTACTGATTAGTAACCACAAATTCTCCCAGGATTGTAGCCACCGGGGGTCTCTGATACCCAAGGGATCTCTGGGGGTTATCAGCAGGTTTGCATAACCAAGGGGTCTCAACCTTAAAGCACTAGTTACTAGAAGGAGTTTCTAGTAGCTAAGAGTTCCTTCAGGGCTATAGCCACCAGGGGTCCCTCAATAACAAGAGCTTTCTTTGGGGGGGGCAACCAGTGTCCCCATCAAGGTGATCTTTTGGACTTCATGAAATGAGAGATCAAAGCACAGTGCCAAATGTTTTTTTTAACTAATATTTAAGATTAGGCTGCTTTTGGCCATCCCTGTATTACAGTGGCAGTACTACCACTTGCTACACCAGTGACATGGGTTCGGAAGCAAATTCAAGTCATCGGGGGTTGGCCACAGAAGGGAGGATTGAGTGTCGCAAGGACTGCTCTCCTCCTCCCTAGAGATCACTGGGATGTGTCCTTGGGTGCCTGACACCTAGCAATGGCTGAGTGTTAGCGCAGTCAGGGGTTTCAAGCTGGGTGGGTTGCTGACAAACGCTGGAATGGATGCACGTTATGAGTGCACCTCAGGCATCCCTGGGGAACTGCAAATAACTGACAATGGTGGATGAAGACAGGCTCCCTTACAGGCCCTGCACAGCTGACTGGGCAACCCAGCAAGCTGGATCCTGCTCCTGAGGGGTATGGCCATCCCCAAGGGCCCCACAATAAGGGACAAATGGTGGGGAAGGGGGACCAGGGGTTCAGTCCCAGAGAGGTGGGTGATGGGGCTATGAGGATCTATCAGAAGGGGGCCGGTCAGGTGACTGAAGGATAAAACGTTTGATGGGCCAAATAAACATTAGCACGATCATTATTGTTTCAAAGTAACCCTCTTCATACTTTCCTGTAATCAGTATATTTTCTATTTAAAAAGAGAGTTTGTAGGGTGGATATAACAGCCCAGTGAGAAAGCTTCCTGTAGGAGCTCCTGCTTGTCATATACAAAAAGGAAGCAATTAATAACTTTCCTGGATTTGTTTTGGTAACTGTTACCTGAGATATTACGGCATCTGTGGGAAATCGGCATCAGAGAAAACAGACTTGGCACTTGACAAACTACAACAGACCATTAATCAACTTTGTAAATTTATGCAACAAATCAATTCTAAGTTGGACACTTTTTCACATCCTGGTTGGTGTACATAAGGTTGACGTTGGTAGAGGAACTATAGAGAGCATTGTAAATCAGGTAGATTGGCTGGCTGTGACTGTCACAGAGCTGATAAAAGAGAATTAGTTCCATACTTGCAATAGAGATGGCAGAGTTGGCTGTGACCCTGTTCTGACTCTAATTGATTTCAAAAAGGTTCTGATTTACTCTGATTGATATTAGACCATGTTTAGCCTATTTCAATTTGATAAACTCATCTGGATTGTTTGTTTATCCCTTTGTCATGTAAAGTAGTAAAATGTACCTTTTTTAAAACATTTCTGTGCATTGTATTTTTTGTCCTTCCTGAGTCTGGTATGCTTTTTAATTAAGGGTGACATTTTTTCCCTATTGACAGTGATGATGCTTTTGCATTCTCTTAATTCACTTGTTGTTGTGCTAGGCAGCAGGAGATACAGAGGGGTATATAGTCTATATATGAGTATGTGTTTTAGGTGCGTTATAAATGTTATACTCCTGATGTTTGATGTCATTGTCTAATAGACTACTTAAACATGGAGGGTGCTCTCCTAGCCATGCCCCCTGATGAAAGCTGTGAAGCCGAAAAACTGGGGGTGAGGTTCACAGCTCGAGCTTGCTTTAAGAAAGAGGATTTTCCAAGGAATACATGAATCTGTGCCTTTGTTATCTATGAGTGCTGTTATTTTGGAATTGCTTAATGTGTGGGACTGGCTGCCCTCTTAACAGCACTGACCCATACCAGGAGTTTCGCGGCAGCTACCTTTGAACTGCTGTTGATGCAAAGGGGCCCAGGCCATTCCTTCCACCCTTGTAAGATGTTATTTGTAACTATTGCTTGCCTAGTTGGTGTCATAATCAGCATATTAGGGTCTCACCCCCTTACCCACTGCTGCCTCCTGTTATATATTTAGCTTGCCCAAATGGTGTTGTGGCAAGTAGCACAGAGCCCTTTTTCTTCAACCCCTGTCCGATTGTCATTGAGGCGCAGGTCAGGAACGCTCATTATTTTCATGGCAGTTTCTTGCAATATGGCCTAGCTTGTTACAGTTACAGCAAATAAAGTCTTTTGGTGCATATTTTTACCTCACCCTCTGCAATGCTTTTTGTCAATTTGCTACTAACTCCCCTTATCAAACTCACCACTGCTCCCTTTACTTCTCCCTATTCATCCTCTCTCCCCCTTCACATCACCAGTTCCACTGCACATCCTTCATCTCCAAATACTAGTTCGGGTCCATTCCATCATACCTCTCCTCACTCTTCTCCCATTTCCCCTCTGCCTCCCACTCCCTTTGCTCCAGGGACTCTCATACCTTCTCCCCTTCCCACCCACATTCCTCTGCTGGGCAGTCTGCTTTCTCCAATCACCTTCCCTTCCTCTGGAACTTGCTCCCCTCCCCTCTGCATCTCTCCCCTTCCCCACACTCCTTCCTTAGACAACAGCTAAAACTTCTCCCTGCCCTCACCTGTTCCTATCAGCCCTCTACCTGATCCTCTTCTCCAGGGTGCCACCATCCCTATATTCAGCAGTCATCATTGTACCAGTGCTGCCTGTAATAGACTCCCCTCAACAGCTCTTGCAATGTTACTTTACTACCTGCCCTGTTCACTTTAATTGCACTTATAAAATGTCAGGATAAAATTTAGGAATCTCAGTGGCCAAAAGACTTCAGCTGACCATACATTAAATCTCTATAAATACACAGTGATCCTGGTCCTAAACCGCATCGCACAATGAGCAATTTGGTCCTCCTACAACCAGAACTATCTTCCATCAGTCTCCCTACAACTAGAATTTATCTTCCATCACAAACATGGCTGCTACCTTTACACTGTAAAACCCTTCAGCTGGGCCCTAAAAATAAAACTACCTCAAATAAAAAATAAAACAAATTAACTAAATGTTGTTTCCCTGATCATCACACTTTTCTTATACACATAAACAAATTAGAAACATTAAATATTGTTTCATTTTCATTACAACTGTTTCTTTGCTGACAATGAAAAATCTCCTTTCTGTCTTTACCTACTCATCAGGGAAATCTCTTCTGCTTGCCCTGACAGTGAGATAATTAAGTTTCTGGCTCTAGAACAGGCCTTTCTTTTGTGTGTGTGTGTGCGCGCGCGTGTCTTGTGTGTGCATGCGTGCATGTGTTTGTGTACAGTATGTTAGGAGACAAACAGATTTAGTTTAGTTACCATATTGGTCCTTGTAAGAACAGATCCAGAAGCAAATGGTTTGATACCTTTTATTGGACCAGCTTAGAAGTTACAAAAAGAACAAAGTGCCTAAGCTTTCGGACCAACCACTTGGATGTGGTTGGTCTGAAAGCTTAGGCACTTTGTTCTTTTTGTAACATCTAAGTTGGTCCAATAAAATTTTCAAACCATTTGCTTCTTGATATGTTAGGTGAGGAACATTCTGCCAGTGGAACTGAGTAGAATTTTGAATCCCTGTATTCCATGCCATTCCTGTCTGGCACTTCTCCACCTTGACTGTCAGCCCAGTGACCTGCAGTCATTGGAACATCTTGGTCACGTGCCTGATGTGATCCTCCCAAGTCTGACTCTAGATGGCGATGTCATGCATGTACACCAGAATGAAGTCTTCTGAACCATTCAGAATATGGTCGACAAGTTGCTGAAAGGTGGCAGGCACATTCTTTATCCCAAATGGCATTACCCTGGACTCTAAAAAATTAAAATTATTTATTTATTTATTTAGATTTTGGTAACTGGGTAAGCCCACTGAGACCAGACATCCCTTTTTCAGGGGCGACCCGGAATTAGTTACAGTAAATTACATAGATAGGTATCAATATACAGTATTTACAGCTGTTACATATAGGGAATTGGTATCAAACACTTAACACAGAGACAGCAGGCATCACAAGACTCACAAAGTATTAAACAGGTGCACAATGCATTTAACAATTTTACATAAGAGTTTCATGGGAGAAATATACGTGCCAAAATTCGTGACAGCATGACAACTGGGAGTGATGAAGGCTGACCTCTCTCTGACTTCAGGAGTCAGGGGTATCTGCCAGTAGATCTTTGTCAGGTCTGTGGTGGACAGGTAAAGGGCTCCTCCTAACATCTCTAGAACCTCATCCGTCCTGGGCATGGGTTATGCATCTGACTCTGTGCAGCTGTTGAGCTTGCGCTAGTCAACACAGAACCTTGTGGTCCCATCCATTTTTGGGATCAGTACCACTGGAGAGGCCCAGGACTAGAGATCTCTTAGATAACCCGGAAAGCCAGCATCTCTTTCATATCCCCCCATGGCATGTCTTACTTCTTTGACTCTGTAGGGTGACTGTCTCAGTGGAACTTGGGACACTGTATCCACTTGCTGCTCTGCCAGTGTGGTATACCCTGCCTTCCCCGTGACCATTTCATCAAATGTATGCAGCACCCCATGCATTTCAGCAGCTTGGGCTGGTGTCAGCCACTCCAAGAGGGTGACATACTCAACTGAGGATTCTTCCTTAACCTCTCCCTGAAGATTCACCAGTGGGTCTGCTTCTGCCTCCTCCTCTGGACAGCAGCACATAGCCAGGACCATGTCATCTCAGTCATGGTAGGGTTTCATCATGGTTACATTGTAGATGCGCTGTTTGTTCCTCCTGGTGGGTAGCTCTACCGTGAAACTTACATCACACCTCCTTCTGACCACTGAATAAGGCCCCTCCCAAGCTGTCTGTAGTTTGTTCTGTCAGATGGGGATAAGTACCATCACCCATTGCCCAACTTTGTACTCACAGGCCCTGGCCCCACAGTTATACTACATCTTCTGCCTCTGTTATGCAATGGCTAGGTGCCCCGGCAAACCCCATGATCTCATAAAGCTGTGACATGAAATTCAGGACATACTCCACAACAGATTCCCCTTGGGGAGCAAGCTCACCCTCCCATTTATCCCTTACCAAGTCAAGTGGACCCCTTACCCTGTGGCCAAATGGAAACTTTAAGGGTAAGAACCCTATGAACTCCTGGGGGGGGGGGGCGTCCCTATATGTGAATAAGAGATGGGATAGGTACTTGTCCCACTCTTTCTCACATGCTGGTCAGCGAATGCCCTTATCATGATCTTAACGGACCCATTGAATTGCTTGACCAGGCTATTAACCTGCGGTGGTATGGTGAGGCCCTACACCAAAATAGAGAAGGTGTGTCTAGGGATAGTCTGGGCTTTGCAGAAACTGCAGACATATTTGTATGGGAGGGAGTTCACCCTGGTCACTGACCACAACTCCCTTACTGCATA
Organism: Neoceratodus forsteri; assembly: GCA_016271365.2. NCBI lineage: Eukaryota > Metazoa > Chordata > Ceratodontiformes > Ceratodontidae > Neoceratodus > Neoceratodus forsteri. The sequence goes on along the minus strand of CM057450.1, from coordinate 1,146,846,915 downwards.
GGACCAGCAGACAGAACTTAGAATAGCAAAGGTGGAGCCTAACGCTGCAGTCCTGTAATATGGACATTAGGCACCACAGCAGGTCACAGCATGGCAGTGCAGATGGGTTGTCCAGATAATAGTGTCTTTTTGTGTGTGGTCATAGAGGCACTAGGAGAAACTAGTGTGGGGTTGCACCCAGACAGTGAGCCAAGGGCATAGTAGGTAAAGCAAGCAGGCTCACATGAAAAAGAATAAAACATAATTTAGTGCTGCTAAAGAATTTATTTATCATTTCTCCTGGTGGTGGTAGTGTGTGGGGGTAGCAATTTGCTATGTGTACATGTTAGTATTTTTTTTTAAGTTAATTCTTTCTGCATGGGTATCAGTATTTATCACCTGAAGGGACAAAGTTGATATTTCTGGGAAATGTCAAGATTTTTGTCAGAGACAGACCAACTGTTTTTGAGGGCAGTTACTGTCTCTGTTGTCCTATATCATGGTAGGACCCCTGTAAAGTAATGGGAGAAACTCAAAGGAAGGAAGTGTCTATTCATGTCAGGAACCTGCTAGCTATCCAGATACACCTACTGAGCTAGACAGGACCCAGGACAAAAGAAGATGTATTTGAATATACAAACTCCCAAAAAAGTAGCCTGGAAGTGATGTCATAGGACATGGGTGTAGAGAGTGGGTGGAGACTGGTTTGTGGAATTCTTGTTAACCTGAGTTTTGTGAGAGACAAGTTACTTAAGTCTGGAACTCTGAACAGCCAACATCTAAGATCTGAGCCTGTCCTGATGTACCAAGGTATTCTGTATGGTAAGCTATTCTACTTTAAGTAGAGAAGAGTGAGCTATGTTTTTTGTTTCCTGTGTGTTACCTATTGTTCAAAACATTTTTGTTTTATTTCTGTATAATTTCTGTTCCCCATAGTCCTTGTGTAGTCTAGTATCTTGCATTATATGTGTAAAATCCTGAAGTATTAAAATATTATTTTTTATATACTTCATGCTTTTGTGACCGAGTTCTTTGAGGTGCAGATAACTGGCTTATAACTGACAAAAACTATGAATCTTACTTTGAGAAACAGCTCTTGCAGCAGGTTACACCATTAGGACTGAAGCCGGCAGGCACCAGGACCCCATAGAAATTTTCTAGCTAGCAGTATTCAGCGGGGACCGCCTCCGACATTGGTCCCGCCCCCAATGTCAGGCATAGTACATAAGGAGGCGGTCCCCCAGAATCTCCAGTTCTTTTCCCGCCGTCAACTCATCAGCATCGGCCTCTCAGTCTCTATCTAGCGCACAACGACTTAGAACTTCAAGTGTTTCTACAAAACTAATGTCCTCTCCAACTCCTTCATCTGAGGGACACCTGTCAAAGTGTGCCTGCGGAAAACAGATCCCTTTCAAGGATCCTCATTCTTCCTGCATGCGGTGCTTAGGCCCGGACCATGACACCAAGGCCTGCACCTTTTGCCAAGGGTTCAACAGCCTCACCAGGATCCGCCGTCAGAAGGCACTTCAGGCATATCTGCTGGAAGAAAAACTTGGCAGGATGGACAAAGAACCTTCCTCCAGGGGTGATCCATCTTCCAAGTTCAATAAACACCGGGACAAACACTGGGAGAAAGCAAGGTCCAGGTCCCCGAACTGGTCCTCAGACTCGCGTAGCTCAGGCTCCACCCGATCTGACCGCTCTCCCTCCAGGGCTCGTTCTCAGCCCCCTCCGGTCAAAGTCTGGGCTTCAGGTGCTTCTTCGACTCTTCAGCCCATCAAGACTTCTAGGCCCTCAGCTTCCTCCACTCCCTCTCGGGCCTCTTCCAAGTCTTCCGAACGCCACAAGTCTTCCTCATTGACCCAACATGGGGACCCTGACTCCAGATCAGTCTCCCAGCCTCCCAGGGGTCCGGATCCTCCACCCAGGAAGATGAAAGACCTAACGTCCCTAAAGCGGACAACGGACACGGCGTCGGCCAAGCACCTGACGTCGGCCAAGCACCCGAAGTCGGCCAGGCATTCGCCGGAGCCGAGGACATTGGTCAAGCACCAGACACCAGCCAGGCATTCGCCGGACTCGAAGTTGTCGGCCAAGCGACTGACGTCGGCCTCACATTCACTGGAGCCGAAGACCTCCCCCAGTCACCAGTGGACACTGGTCACAGGGATTCCACGGGGGAGGAGGACATGACATTGCCTGAAGACCAGGCTAGCAACACAGAGGATGCTGGGCTTCTGAGGGAACCTTCGCCCATCTTGGAGACACCCACGGACCCGACACCCGACCCCAGCGACAGACCACTGGTGCCAGGCCCGTCGCCGGGCATGGATCTACAGGAGGTAAAGGATCTCTTTACTTTCTTTTTTTTTTTAGTTTTTTTTTTTTTTTAGTTTTTTTTTGACCGGGTAAGTGCACTAGACAAATCCTGCCTATTTTCAGGCACGACCCGGGGGAGGGGATACAGATGAATGCCAGCTGACCTTGAACCAGATTAAGCTGTTGGTGGTATTTTTAGTGAAAGAGGGAAATTTGGCCAGGACACCGGGGAAATTCCCCGACTCTTTTAGTAAGTGCCATGCGATCTTTAACATCCACCTGAACTACCACCAATCCAGGCAGATGGGACCTCGGTTTAACGTCTCATCCAAAAGACGGCACCTCAGAAGTGCAGCACCCCTCTCATGCTGCACTACAGTGTCACTACTGGGATATTAACCCAAGTGCCAGATGTGGGAACTGAACCCACAGCCCTCTGATCTCCTGGCCTCAGAGACAAGTGTGCTACCTACTGAGCCACTGACACCGACAGTTTCTGGTGGGACACCATCCGAAAAGATGTGGTCCCTGTAAAACCTCCTCCTACTCCTTCACCTCCTACACCCACTCCTCCACCACAGGGACCAGCAGGACGACCACCAACCCCTAAGGAGCAGACTCCACCTCCTAGGGGTAGATCCAAGGATCAGAGAATGCCTCCCTCAAGATCTCCATCAAGGTCTCCCAGCCCCAAGCAACCCAGACATCGTCGGTACACTCCGTCAGGGGAGGACTCCAGATCGGATACCTTTGAATACTCCAGATCTCCTTCTCCACTCAGCATTCCATCACCTGACCCACAGGACCTACCCAGGTCTCCTCTGGATGATCCCTCTTTCTCTGAGATCATGAGGCACATCCAGGACAACATGGGATGGGATGCTGAAGACCTCGACCCTGAAAGACAGTGCCTTGCCCGTTATCTTTGGCAGAAAGATCCAAAGCCTGCGGTAGTGCCATCCTTGGTGGACATCTTCGCGGACGTCACCAAGGCTGCGTGGAAGCGTCCACACTCCACTTCTGCTGTGCTGAAGAAAGCTGACCGCCTGTACAAGGTCCCGAAAGAGGACCAGTACTTGGCCCAACAACCTCTGGCTGACTCCCTGGTCATTACGGCCTCACATGACCAGTCCCAAAGACCACAGCACATGAGCACACAGCCACTGGACCAGGAATCCAAACAGCTGGATGCCCTGGGGAGGCGCATGTACGCGGCTGCTACATGCTCCATCAGGTCCCTGAACTACCTATCTCACATGGTACAGTTTCAGAATGCCCTGTGGGAACAGGGCCAGTACCTGATCGATAAATTACTGGATGGCGATCAGAAGGCGGAGCACCTAAACCTTCTCCGCATAGGGTCTGATGTGGGTACCCAACTGTTACGAGCTGCATACGATTCTGCGGACTCGTCCGCCAGAGCTGCAGCTTCAGGCATCTGTCTCTGGAGACTCTCTTGGCTTCATGTCTCCGGTTTTACCCTGGACGTACAAAAGAACATTCTTGACGTCCCTTATAATGGCAAAGTACTTTTTGGTGAACCCTCAGAGAAGGTTATGATCAAACTCCAGGATGCTGGGAAGGCAGTCAGGTCTGTACAGGCCATGTACAGGTCAAGGCCTGGTTCCTTTCACAAGAACCAGAGCCGTTTACGCAGCCGGCAACAAAGGCAGCAACCACGTTCCGGCCAGCAACAAAGGGGCACTTTTCAACGTAAAGCCCAGGCTAAGTCGTCCCCAGGCAAAGGCCAGTGCTACACTAAACCAGCCCAGCCTGCAGGAACCAGTGCTGCCACAGCATGACTTCTTCCCAGCCCCCACCCCTCCTCTGAATCAACGGGCACAAAAGGTCGGGGGTCGCATCGCTCGCCACTTTTTAGGGTCGCAGCCGATTACCGCCAACCGGTGGGTTCTCCAATTGGTCAAGAAAGGCCACTTCATAGAATTTCTCGACCACCTACTGGCAAGACCTCCCCTGCTTTCCCGTTACTCGGGTCGGCATGCACTGCTCATACAGCAGGAGGTGCTCGCGCTTCTCGGAAAAGAAGCTATAGAGCACGTACCACGGAACCAGAGAGGTGCAGGTTATTATTCTCACTTCTTTCTGGTTCCCAAGAAAACAGGGGACCTCTGTCCGATACTGGACCTCAGCGACCTCAACGAGTCGGTCCTGTACAAATGCTTCTGCATGGTGACCCTCCCAGGTCTGATTCCCATGCTCAAGCAGGGTGCTTTTCTAGCATCTTTGGACATGCAGGATGCTTACCTGCATATACCCATCGCTCAAGTGCACAGGAAGTTTTTGCGCTTCAAGTTTCAGGGTCACCATTATCAGTTCTGAACCCTCCCCTTGGGACTGTCATCAGCACCTCGGGTATTCACGAAGTGCATGGCGGTCGTAGCAGCAACTCTGAGGATACAAGGCCACTACGTGTTCCCCTACCTGGACGACTGGCTTCTCATGGCGCCCTCTTGGGAGGCCCTGATGTCCACCATTCATTGTACTCAGTCTCTGTTCGAGACATTGGGCATCGTTATCAATCAAGAGAAGTCACGCCTGGTTCCATCACAGATTTTGCAGTTCATAGGCGCAGTTCTGGACACCATCCAGGGGAAAGCTTTTCTACCTCAGGACAGAGCGGAACACATCAGATCCCTCATCAGGGACATTTTGGTGAAGAAGACTGTTCCTACCAGACTGGTCCTTTGCCTACTCGGACACATGGCTGCGGCCATTGCAACAGTCCTGCTAGCCCGTCTCCACATGCAGGTGACCCAGTGGATGTTACGGGTCCAATGGGATCAAAAGCAAGACCATCTGCAGTTCCCAATCCAGATCACGAAGGCCGTAATCCGGGATTGGCAATGGTGGCTGGAGTCGAAGAATCTATCAGTGGGGGTCCCCTTCCTTGCACCGTCTCCGATTGTGACACTCTCCACAGACACCTCAGGGCTCAGATGGGGAGCACACCTCGAGGGTGTCCAGTCTTAGGGCCTGTGGACAGCCCAAGAGACTCATCTCCACATAAATATCCTGGAAATGAGAGCAGTTCTTTACGCCCTGCAGGCCTTCCAGTCGGAGAATCCACCAGGTACTCTTCTGTTACAGACAATTCCACTGTAATGTATTACCTTAACAAACAAGGAGGCACCCGTTCCTACCCGCTTTGCAGGGAGGCCATGAGGGTATGGGATTAGGTTTTACAACATGGCGCAAACCTCATTGCTGTTCATGTCCCAGGGTGGAAAATGTCATCGCGGACAGCCTGAGCCACTCTCAGGCCAGAGTCCATGAGTGGGAACTACTCCAGGAGGTAGTAGAGGATCTGTTTCACAGATGGGGTACACCAGAGTTAGACCTTTTCACATCCCCATCCAACGCAAAACTGCCCAATTTTTGCTCGCTAGATCCAGGGCCTGGTGTTTTCTGGTGAGACGCGTTGTCCCTCTCCTGGGTGGGCAGATTCCTCTATGCCTTCCCCCCCCCTTTCCGTTGATCCAGAGGGTCCCTCTGAAACTTTGCAGGGAGCAAGCGACGCTGATACTTATCGCGCCATTTTGGCCCAGGCAGATCTGGTTCCCTGTACTACGGCAGCTGTCCTGGGAACCTCCAGTGCCTCTGCCAATCAGCTCCCACTTGCTGTCTCAGGAGGCAGGCTCCTTGGTTCATCCGGACCTTCGTTCACTGAACCTGCACGCTTGGCTCCTAGTGACATAGCCATGATGCTATACGGGGTCTCACAAGAGGTAGCAGACGTTCTTGTGGCTGCTAGGAAACCGGCTACCCATGCTACTTCTGCCATGAAATGGCGCAGATTTTGTCTATGGGTTCAAGCATGCGGTTTTTTGTCTATGGATTGTCCAGAAAGGTTGGTCTTGGACTACCTCCTGTCCCTTTTTCAGACAGGCTTGGCCTACTCCTCAATTAAAGTACACCTCTGTGCTATCTCAGCCTATCACATTCCTATAGGCCAATGTCCCATATCTCAGTTGGACATGGCACAAGCATTCCTGAGAGGTGTTCTCCACCTTAGACCTCCAATTAAGGATCCGATTCCACCATGGGATTTACCCTTTGTACTGGAGCAGCTTACGCTGCCAACCTTTGAGCCAGCCACAGTTTGCGAGCTACGTCTCCTTACATGGAAGATGTTGTTTTTAGTTGCTGTTACCTCGGCCAGAAGAATTTCTGAACTTCATGCACTGATGTACAAAGAACCTTATTTGGTTTGTCACCAAGACAGGGTATCCCTACGGACTAATCCCAAGTTTCTACCTAAGGTGGTCTCAGCTCTCACCCTTAATCAGGACATCAATCTACCAGAGTACTTCCCCAAGTATTCTAATCGATGAGAGGCCCTGTTGCACACTTTAGATGTGCATAGGTGTCTTCGATACTACCTAACCAGAACCAAACACCACCAAAAATGGGACCAGCTTTTTGTCTCCTTTGCCCACAGAATGATGGGAGCTCCCATTTCCAAACAGTTGCTGTCCAGGTGGCTCATTCAGTGTATCACGTTCTGTTACCAGAAGCGCAACAAACCTTTACCGGGCGCGGTTAAGGGTCATTCCACATGGGGGGTGGCTACCTCCTTTGCGGCCCTAAAGAACATGTCCACCTCGGCCATCTGTGCAGCAGCTACTTGGAGCACTGTGTGCACCTTCATCAGGCATTATAGCCTGCATGTTGCATTGAGGCAAAGAGCAGGTTTTGGTCTAGCAGTCCTTCAAGGACTTCTGTCCTAGGTTTAGGTTCTATTAAGGATTTCTACCTTCCCTCCTCCCAATGGTGTGGGGTTTCCATTATTGCTTGGGATTCAGTCCTAATGTTGTAACCTGCTGCAAGAGCTGTTTCTCGAAGTAAGATAGTACAGTTACGTAAGAACTTACCGTAACAGTAGATCTTTGAGAACAGCTCTTGCAGCAGGTACTTTCCCTCCCACCATCCCCGCTGGAGGTAGATTCTGGTTCCAATATCCTTCTCCTAGGATCAGGTGATCTTACTTCGAGAGGGCTCTTGCAGTAGGTAATTACATATAGGACTGACGCCGGCAGGCAGCAGGACCCCACAGAAACATTTCTAGCTAGCAGTCCCTGGCGAGGGCCCGGACACACGTCAGGTGACCGGCGTCGGGAGACGTCGGTATAAAGGGGCGGTCCCTGACGCCCGCCTTCCAGTTCTTTCCTGCCGTTAGCTCATGCAGCATCTCGCAGAAAAGTTTGTGCTTCGTCAGCCCTACCTTCGTCATTTTTTTACCGAAAATAATTGCTTTTTCGACTAACATCAGTACAATCGTCGGTGTATGTCGACCCCTACACCCTCCGAGCACAAGAATAAGTGCAATTCATGTGGCGCCCAACTACCGCAGAAGGACGGCTACTCCCTGTGCCTGTTCTGCCTAGGCCCCGATCCCCCAGTCGAGAAGTGCCAGCACTGCCTCAGTTTCAATGCGGCTACCTGGAAAAGGCGGCAGCAATCCCTGGAAGCCCATATTCTGAAGAAGGAAATGAGGTCAATGGAGAAGGAGCTCAAAAAACTGAGGCAGGCGTCCACTTCCCCCGAATGCCATCGGAAGAAGAAGGAGGAGAAGGAGAGGCACCAAGACACAGGCTCCTCCACCGCATCTCCCTCGGGAGCCGCTGGGACGCAGGTAACATCCCTCCGGGGGATCGCTCCTCGACTGCAGGCTTGGAGGTTTCTGAGGCGGCATCTGCCCGCCCGTCTGGCTCACGCTCTGGCCTTGCTGGCACCTCCAGGCAGTTGGAGGCCTCTGCCCCTGGTTCAGCTGCAGGCTTGCGGCCTACCACTGCTGGTGACTCTGGTAAGCTGGGCGTCGGCTCCTCCGATGTCCGCCCGGAGAGGGCCAGTAAGACGTCCGACCCTTCGGGGTGGCGCGCGGCCTCCACTCCACCGGACCAAGTCAATCACTCTACTCAGCCCGCCTCCGGTGATGGCTCTCATAAGTCGGACGCCGGCTCCTCTGGCGCCCGCCGGGAGCTCGCCTCTAAGCCACACGTCGGCTCGTCCGATGTCCAACTGGCGAAGGAACTGATGATGGACCCCTCCACGTCTGTCGTACCCGGTTCCCCACAGCCTTCGCTGCTGTCTGGGGAACCAGAGTTTCCCCAACTTGACCCCGGGGATTTTTCCCCTTCATCCCCAGGTGAAGCTGGGGATCTTCCGCCTCCGTCAGTCCTTCCGCCACCTGGTGTGCGGACCTGACGTCAGTTCCTCCGGGACGCCGGGCTTTGGCGCGGCCCCTCCGGCGTTGGTACCTCCAACGCCAGGGCCTCCACTGTCGGCCCTGACACTGACCTTACCGACTCCGGGAGACATCCCGCTCCCATCGGGCCCTCGGCCCTCCAGGCCCTCCACTATGGACCCACCCGTGAGGCCACCGGCCAGGCCGTCTGCTCCGGCAGCCCCCCCCAGCTCCTGGGTACCCTCTGTCCTATCCGACGCCAGTGTACCCAGGACCACAGTATCCGGCGCCACAGTACCCGATGCCTGGCTTCCTGATGCTGCAGTACTCGACACTACAATACCCAATGCCGGGCTACCCACAGCCAGGTTTTGGATACGCTTCATACGGTTACAACCCATATCCTTATCCCCCGTCTCCTCCTCCTCCACCGCCCTCGCGGCCACCGGTGGATCTGCAGGAGACTCTGGCCTCCTGGTGGGCTGAGGCCAAGGCTCAGCTCACCAAAGAGGTAGAGAGCTGCCTTCCGATGATGGTGCCATCCCATTTTCCCGTACGTCCGAGGCGGCACACTTCCTCACCACCTCCAGATTCCAGGGTTCTTCCGTCTGGATCCAGAGAAGGGACACGCTTCCCCCGGGACTTCCCAAGGGATGCATTCCTCCCCTTGGTCGGGAAAGGGAGTCTTTTTCCTCTTCATCCTCCTCTTCACCGTCGGACTCCTCGGATTCTTCTGACGGTTGCTCCGAGAGAGACGACGAGCCATGCTCTCCGTCGAAGCCCAGGCCAAGGACTCCTCTGAAGTCTCCTTCGGAGGATCCTTCTTTTAAGGAGTTGCTGAGAAAAATCCAGGAGGTTCATCAGTGGCACTCCCTGGAACCAGATCCTCAGCATCTGAAACTCACTGAACATCTGGATCTGCCCGTGACAGCTCCTACTTTGGTGCCACCCTGGATAGAGCCTCACGCCGACCTCGTTACCACAATATGGAAACACCCGTCGGCCTTAGGCCCACTTCCTAGAAAGTTGAACAGGCTATATCAGGCTCCAGAGGGTGTTGATTTTCTGGATTCTCACCCTCATGCCAACTCGGTCGTGATTAGCGCTGCTCACGGCCAGTCAGTGAACCCCAAACATCTTAGCTCATCACCACCTGATAAGGAATCACACCTTCTGGACCAGTATGGGAGAAAGATTTACGCTTCCTCCACGCTGGGGATCAGGGCCCTGAACTATGTCGGCCATATGGGGGACTACCAGAAGGCCATTCTGACTCAGGCGGAAGCCAAACTAGAATCCTTGCCTGACTCCCAAGTCAAGCAGGAGTTGGCTGATCTTGTCCGCTCTGCTGGTTCGGCCAGTCAACACATGCTACGTGTGACATACGATGTAGTGGACACTGCTGGGCGGAGCTGAGCTTTCACTGTAGGCCTACGACGTCATGCTTGGCTCCCTGTGTCAGGGTTGGTCCCGGAGGTGCAATCTGCCATCCAGGAAACACCCTTCCGGGGGTCGGTGCTTTTCGGGGGTGATGTCAAGACATCACCACAAATTTACAAAAGAAGGGATGGCACTAGGTCAGTTGATTCCATGTGCCGTCCCCATCAGCAGCAGCGCCCGTCCACTTCGCAGGCAGAATCGTGGCGGGTCACAAGCTGGGCCCCACAGCTGCTAAGCCCCCCCCAAAACAGTGGGTGCTGCAGTTGGGCGCTGCCCACACCACCTGACTCCTTTCCTCTCCCACTGCCTCCGGACTCCCGGAGGAACTGGTTGGAGAGAGGTTTTCCCTCCATCTTCCAGAATGGGAGAGGATAACCACAGATTCTTGGGTGCTCCAGCTCATAGCAGAAGGACACTCGATAGAGTTTCTTCAGAAACCACCCCGCCACCCCCCTCTGAAGTCGTCGTATTCACGGGAACATCTTCTCTTGGTCCAGGAGGAAATTTCGTCTCTGCTGCTGAAACAAGCAATAGAGCTCGTCCCCCTTCATCTGCGAGGGACGGGTTCCTATTCCCATGTCTTCCTGGTCCCAAAGAAGACAGGAGACCTCAAACCAATTTTAGATCTCAGTTCCCTGAATCTTTTCATAGAATACAAAAGGTTCAAGATGCTCTCTTTGCAGAGCCTTCTGCCCCTCCTCCGGCCGGGTCAGTGGCTTTCTGCTGTGAATATGCAGGATGCTTACTGTATCTGCACATTCCCATTCTCCCATCTCATCACAAATACCTTCATTTTGCGTTCCAGGAGGACCACTACCAGTTCAAGGCACTCCCGTTTGGTCTATCCTCGGCCCCCCGAGTGTTTACCAAATGCCTGGCAGTGGTGGCGGCCCACCTGCGTACCAGGGGAGTACAGGTTTTCCTGTACCTGAACGATTAGCTCCTGGCGGCCTCATCCAGGGAGGAACTCCTGCGTTACCTCTCCCTTACCCAGCAGGTTTTTGCCTGCCTGGGTATTACCATCAACCATTCCAAGTCTCATCTGGACCCAACCCAGAGGCTACAGTTTATTGGGGTGATTCTCGGTATGACCACGGGCAAGGCCTTCCTGCCTCCAGACAGGGCGTCCACCCTTCATACCCAAATAAGTCTGTTATCTGACCACAGGACGGTATCTGCGAGGTCGGCCCTTCGCCTTCTCGGACTCTTGGCGGCTGCTATCCTGATGGCTCCTCGTGCTTGACTCCACATGAGGATTTCTCAGTGGACTCTATGCTCTCAATGGGATCAGCTAGTGGACGACCTAGATCACCCAGTTCTGATCTCCTCGTCAATGCTTCGAGACTTGCAATGGTGGATGGTTCGAGAGAACCTGTTTCGGGGAGTTCCTTTCTTTCATCCTCCCCCCTCCCAGACTCTAACCACAGATGCCTCAGGTGAAGTTTGGGGAGCCCATCTAGGCCCTCATCGGACCCAGGGCTCCTGGTCCAAGCTAGAACAAGTTCTCCACATCAGTGTACTTGAGCTTCGGGCAGTGTTGTATGCTCTCCAAGCCCTTCACCAATACATCCTTCCCGGCCACCTAGCCGTCCAGACGGACAACATGTGCGTGGTGTGGTATATCAACAGACAGGGAGGGACTCGGTCCTACCCTCTCTGCAGGAAGGCAGCGAGGGTTTGGGATTGGGCAACACAACACGACCTTCACCTCACGGCAATTCACGTTCTGGGAGTCAACAACACCCTGGCAGACAAGATAAGTCGCTCTTCTGCGCTGACTCATGAGTGGTAACTGGACCAAGGAGTCCTAGACAATATCTTCCGACTCTGGGGAACACCACAGGTCGACCTGTTTGCATCCTCCCAAAACGCAAAACTTCCTGTCTTCTGCTCGCTCGTTCCAGAGCAAGGCGCTTTTTGGAGTGACGCTCTGTCTCTAGACTGGAAGGACAGATTCATCTATGCCTTTTCCCCAATTCCACTTATCCCACGAGTCTTGCAGAAACTAGCTTCAGAAGGAGCGCGAATAATTCTGATCGCTCCTTTCTGGCCCAGGCAAGTTTGGTTCTCTCTTCTACAACAATACTCAGAGGATCCTCCTCTTCCTCTTCCTCTTCCTCTTCCTCTTCCTCTATCCTGAGGTTTACTGACCCAGGATCAGGGGACCCTGGTCCATCCAGGCCTCAAATCCCTTCAGCTGCATGCATGACTCCTGAAGACTTAGCCCAATCCCATTTTGGAGTGTCTCCCAAAGTGGCGGAGATTTTGGTGGAGGCCAGAAAACCCTCCACCAGATCCACTTATGCCATGAAGTGGAAAAGGTTCACTATCTGGGCCGCTTCCAAGAATGTGGAACCCTTCTCCTGTTCAGCGGAGCTTCTGCTGGAGTACCTAAGTTATCTGTTTGACCTGGGTCTCAGCCATTCTTCTCTGAAGGTACACATGGCAGCCATCTTGGCCTACCATGTTCCCTTCGCAGACAAAGCTTTCACTCAATTGGAGGTCTCTAAGACCTTTCTCAGAGGGGTCCTCCATCTGAGGCCCCCCATCAGTACTCCTGCTCCCCCTTGGGACTTGAACTTTGTTCTCGAGAAACTTACTCTCCCTCCCTTCGAACCTGCAGCTTCTGAGGATTTGAAGTTCCTTTCATGGAAGACTCTCTTCCTGATGGCCATCACTTCTGCTCAGAGAATTTCTGAGCTCCAGGCCCTGATGTGTAAAATCCCATACTTGATTTTTCACAAGGAACGTGTTGCTCTTCGCACTAATCCTAAGTTTCTCCCTAAAGTAGTAGCTGAGTCTACTCTAAATCAGTCCATAAAGTTACCTGCCTTTTTTATGCAGTACTCCAATCAAGGGGATTATTTACTCCATACTATGCATGTTCACCGGATTCTGAGATACTACACTAACAGGACGAAGGATCTCAGAAAGACTGATCAATTGTTCGTCTCTTTTGTTCATAAAAGGGAAGGCAATGCTGTTTCCAAGCAATGCCTCTCTAAGTGGTTGGCTCATTGCATCACTTTCTGCTATGACAAATACAACAAGACCCTCCCGGGTCAAGTCACAGGCCACTCCACAAGAGGAGTAGCTGCCTCAGCGGCTTGTTTCAAGAATGTGTCTGCGGCAGACATCTGCGCTGCCGCCACCTGGACTTCCATCCATACCTTTACTAAACACTACAGTTTGGATGTTGCCTCTTGCCGTTGAGCAGGCTTCGGGCTGGCTGTTTTGCAAGGCCTCCTATCTTGAGGCTTGCACAACCAGAACTGCTTTTTGGCGTAGTTTTCCTCCTCCCGGTGCCTTTCTTTGTTCTGGACTGCTTGGGATTCAGTCCTGTATGTAATTACCAACTGCAAGAGCCCTCTCGAAGTAAGATAGTACAGTTACGTAAAAACTTACCGTAACAGTAGATCTTCGAGAGAGGCTCTTGCAGTAGGTAATACCTTCCCACCCTCCATCCCCCTAGGCTTTTTCAGCTCCTTTTCCATTGAGGGAAATATCCGCTTCTCTCTCGTCCGGCCTCTTTTGGCCTGTGGCGGGAAAGAACTGGAAGGCGGGTGTCAGGGACCGGCCCTTTATACCGACGTCTTCTGACGCCGGTCACCTGACGTGGGGGCGGTCCCTTGCCAGGGACTGCTAGCTAGAAATTTTTCTGTGAGGTCCTGTGACCTGCCGGCATCAGTCTTATATGTAATTACCTACTGCAAGAGCCTCTCTCAAAGATCTACTGTTACGGTTAGTTCTTATGTAACTGTACTTTTTCAGCACCACTCTGATTGCAATTTGATGGTGGATCCTCAGTCTCCTTTCCTGATGTCATCCAGTGGCTGGGAGTTTCCGGTAGGAGAACTGGGGATTCTGAAGGACCGCCTCCTTATGTACTGTGCCTGACGTCGGGGGCAGAACCGATGTCGGAGGCAGTCCCCGCTGAATACTGCTAGCTAGAAAATGTCCGTGGGGTCCTGGTGCCTGCCGGCTTCAGTCCTAATGGTGTAACCTGCTGCAAGAGCTGTTCTCAAAGATCTACTGTTACGGTAAGTTCTTATGTAACTGTACTTTCCACCTCTGAAGAAAAGGTTACAGTTGCCATAGTTTGTTTCTAAAGTAAGGTGTTCTGTGTGACAGAGAGGATGTGGGTTGTTGGCCCTTGAGCAAAGAGCACGGTATTGTGTGAACAGTGGCTCTGAAGGGATTCAGACCTAGGGATACCCTCAGAGAGGGTCTATGCTGAGTGGTAGTAGTTATTGAGTACCCTTGCAAGCATCTGAAAGGTTTGAGAAAACTGGTAACAGCGCATGCTGAGTCTGGGATAGACCAGTCTGCCACACATGTGCACCCATACACAGTCCCCTCAGCATGTGAAAAAAACACTGCTACTGGAGGTAATTAGTTTTAAGCCAAAACTCTTGGGTTTGCAATCGAGGACAACCACAAGAGACCTACAATGGTGCAGCAGATCCTCAGAACCCAGTAATGCTAAACAGCAGAAAACAAGCAATACAGTAATAAAACAGTCAATTCAAAGTCGAAAATACTGAATAGACATCTAGGCCTGTAAAATACAGTATAGTATAGTATCTCTTCTTCCACATTTAAATGTAGACCACTAGTAACCTGCTTAATGAAGGTTTGTACATAGTCAACTGTTTGTTAGAGGTGCCTTTGTCTGTATAATGTTTTTCTTTTTTTTTAAACTTTCTTTTGCTTTTATTAAACATTTTACTATATACAGCATACAACATGTTGAAATAAAACCAACAAACAAAACTGAACACATATAACTATTCTTAAATCCCACCCTTAAAAAACCCATTTATAATGTTATAAGAGTGTGGTATATATATCCTGCCCTGTGCCCATAAGGATCATGAATAGATAGATCTGATCAAGTCCGTCGCCTGAAAAGAGAGAATCAATAAGTCTCAGAGTCACATAATTCAGACAATCTGGTGAAGTAGGTTATAATAGCAAGTTATATGTCTTTCCCCATCTTTTGTAAAATCCAGAAATGTTGTTATGAAATAAATAGATTAATCTGGTAATTTGAAGGTTAAACAGTATGTTTGAGGTCCATTCCTTCATGCTGAGGTTTTGTTTATTTAACCAATGACATATTATTAGTCATTTTGTTGAGATGGCTGTCATAGATAATAAGGATTTGGCAGAAGTGCCAGTCACCGAATCAGAGTTTCCTAAATGCATGTTTCATAATGTACTGTAAAGATACATATCTGGGATGAATGTACTTACTAAAAATTAATAACGTGTCTTCTCTTTTAATGTAATATATAACCTCCCACAGGACAACTTTATCAAATAGGGCCCTTTGAGTTCTAAAGTTATTTCCTGTTAAAAAAATAAAGATTTTTTTCTATCTGTACACAAAACCAGGAACAATAACCCAACAGAGCTGCAGAACAACATATCTGAAGAGGATACTAATTGCCAGTTTTTTACAGTCTTGTCAAAAATCCCCCACACGCACATTTGCTGAACCTGAAGCACCAGACTATTATTATACACCTCTACCAGGGGTAAGTGGTCCTTATTCAGTCGCCCAGAGGCTGAGATTAAAAAAATAGCAGACATGAATTGTATCAGTTTTTCAGGGTGCTGCCTGTCACCAGGTATCCCCGACCTGCCATAGGGTTACACTAGTCTCTTTTAAGATGATAAAAATAATAAAATAAATGACACGGTTTTGTTGAAATTCACAGAGAACCCTTCAAAGCTACCTTTCACCCTCGAAGTGGTAGTTTCGACTGGTTGACACAGTTTGCATGTTCATGTCCTCAAGGTTCCAGTGCTGCTGTGACGGTCCCTGAGGTTAGACTACCACTTAATACTCCAAAGGCGATTTGAGGGCCTCCGTGACCACGTAAAAAATAAAAAACAAAACATGAGGGAGCAGCCTGTAACTATGAAAGTTGTAGTTGGACACCATAGGCATAGGAAAAAGTGGGCATCCAGTGCACACTCAAGCAGACTCGATAGATCATAAGGCCTTTATTTGCTGGAAAATTCATATGTTTGTATGTTCATATGATATGGGCAAAACAATTTGAGTAACTCAAAATGAGCGACTCAATTTGCATGCCCGACAGTGGAACGACTGTCAGAGCATAGCAAGGGGGAAGGAATAGTGATTCTGAGGGACACAATAGTGAGGAACAGCAAGTGATTATGGAATACTGTGCATAATGAAGGAAGGAAGTAAACAGGCAACCACTGAGCTGGCCGCTAGGTGTGCTGGTTAGGGTGACCTTCCATGAAGCATATGGTACCAGGTTCAGGACTGTGTGTGGGTGAGTTTTTTTTACATGGTGTTGGCACTTTGCTATATTTTAGTAATTTATGGTTTTCCATTCCTCCGAGATTCTTACTCCACCCATGGGTTGTCCCTCCCCGAGTAGCCTGCACCGGCGTTTCCCTCATTACCCCAGTGTCCACACCCCCCTCAGAGTTCACGGTTTTTGGTGATTGATGTAGTGCTAATCACCAATTTTGTTTTTGGCAATTAGCACTCGCTGTTAGTCCCGTTGTCAGTAAGCCATTGCTATTATGACGTGGAACTGAAAAAGTGGGCACTCACCAAATTTATTCATGCACACAGAATTATGATCACCTCCACACACCAACGTTTCAAGGTACAAAACACCCCTTTGTCAAGATGAAAAAGCATACCTAAAAACATATATTTCAAAATGTTTTATTCAATTGCAAGTCTCTTCGGAACATAATGCAACTCACTGCACTCAACAGCACCACCTAATGCATCCAAGCAGGAAAAAAAGTATATATTCTTCTAATGTATTTATTTACACACTACATCAAAAGGTGTGCCACTTTTAGACTGTTCTTTTCTTTTTTACCTGCATGCAATCATTATGGAACACAATAAAGTGTCTGCTTAGCTATGCATTATTTTACTTATTTACATATATAGTCATTAAAACGCCCCTGCACCTCTCAGTACATGCTTGGAAAAATAAACCTTTCAACACTTTAGTCTCTCATGCTTAGCCAGAGTATGACTGCAAAAGAGAATCTTAGTTTTAACATCAGTAACTGCATTATTTAACAGCAAGTTGTAAACATAAATAGCAGTGGCTGCAATGGGTTTCTAAGAAGAATTTCTGTTTCTAGGGACGTGAATATGATGTTCTATTCACAAGCTGGGTTCTCCCACCTACCTGGGTGGTAACTCCCTAGACTCTGCCCCATAATGCCAGATCTTCCTTTCCGCTGGAAGAAGCCTGTTCCCTCCTTACTGCTCCCGCGTTGAGTAGGCCCTAGCGCTAAAATCTTCGGATTTACTTCCAAAACTAAAACACTTTCAAGTTTACGTCTTCAGCTGGATCCACAATTGCAACCACGATGGACGAAAAGTCTGCTCCTGGGTTCCACCGGTGCCCTTGCAGGCAGAAGATGTCCAGGACCGACCCACACATCATGTGCATTTACTGCCTGGGGCACGATCACATTCCCCAGGCCTGCGACATTTGTCATTCGTTTCATCCTAATGTTCCTGAGGACCATCCCACATGCCTTAAATTGGGATGCCCAGTGCAATGGAACACACCGGTCAAGTTTAAGGATACCCATTGGGTGGTCTGCACAGCTGTGGAGTCCACCGAACAGCTTGCAGCCTTTGAAGAGGAGGCAGCCCAGGCCACACCCCACTCCTCTTCGGCTTCTGCCTTCGTGCTGCTTCAGCTGGACTCGACTTTAACGGATTCCTTCAAAGAATTGTGCCATTCTCTGCTGACCATTGGTCAGGGACCCTCCGGGCACAAATCAAAATCCAAGAAAGAGTCCAAAAAGGAAAAAGAGAGGACTCGTTGTAGATCATGGAATCGGGAGCACTTTCAGTCAAGGGCCTCTGATTCACGTGCTTCTCTAGATTTGACTTCAATTGAATCTTCAGCCCTGGCCGCAGGCTCCACAGTAACCCTGTTGGCTGAGATTTTTTTCGAGCTGACTGACCAGTTGTCGACCAAAGAGGCTGATGCTTCCATGTCTAGGGCTCCGGTCCTGACACAGACTGTTGGAGAGATGGAGCAGTCTGCTGCCCCACTATCTCTTGTCTCTGACCATGAGGAGCCTTGGCACTCACTGACCCCCTCAGCATGGAAAGTGGTGCTACCGCTGTTCTTCATTCTCATCCTCCTCTGGTGAGGAAAGGCTTCAGTGTAAATTTCATCAATGCTACGAGGACTTGGTGTGGCAACAGTTGGTGCTTACTGGTGCCAAACTGACCCTGGTTTCTACACCGGCCATCACCTGGCTGTCGCTCGAAAGGCCGATGCCATCTCCTTTGACTTAGCTGACCAAAACGGTCCTGGGTCGGCTGCCTCCGGCATCTCCACTGATCATTGTGGAACCACCGCCTAAACAGCTGCCGGCCAGCACTCCGACCAAGGAGTCTCGACTGGCCAAGGGGCTTCCTCATCAGCTGTTGGTCACCCCTGACTATCCACGGAGGGTCAGTGGGGACTTGGGCAGTCAACCACTCTTTAACAAGTCTGAGAGGTCCTCCTTGCACTCCCTTCTGGTCAATGTAGAGTCTGTGGGGGGCCTCCCAATGGATGAAGGCCCATCTTCCATTCATGGGGCTTCTCCACTTGAACTCTGAGTCGACGGGTATGGAAATGGAGCCCGTCCAGAAGTGGGCTGATTACCCTTTGACTGAGATCCTCGACTGGGGAGACACTTCAATGGAGGCTTTCCCAGCAGCAGAAGCCATTATTGACCCTGCCCTGGAGCTTTGGCAGTGCCACACTTCCTGCCCCGTGCCTTCTGCCTGGATGGCCCGCAAATACACGGTGCCCACCAGTTCCCTTTCGGAATTCACAGAGCACCCCTTGGCCGAGGGATTGGTGGCTGACTTTGTATTTAGGCATTCTGGCAACACAGGGGATGTTGACAATCTGCCTAATAAGGAGTCCAAGAAGTTGAACCATATGGCTAAGAAAGTCTATGCTGCCTCCTCACTTGGTCTCTGCCAGGTGAGCTCAGCCTTCTTCTTGGCTCACTTCTTCCATGCCCTGCTTGGCGTCTTAGATGAGGTGCTTCCTCATCTGCCTGTGTACCTTCAGACCATGGTCAAACAGGTCCAGGACCAGGGCTGGGCTGTAGCCAAACAACAGCTCCAGACAGCCATAGACATTGGAGCTCCTGTGCCCACTCCATGGCGGCCTCAGTGGCCATGCGCCGCAGGGCTTGGTTGAGGATCTTGACCTTCATGGTGAACACTGAGCACAAGCTGGCAGATGTCCCTTTCCTGGGCACTGACCTGTTTGGGCCCTAGGTTGAGAGCCACCTCACCCACACTGAGAAGTCCAGTGCCACCTTGGACTCTGTGACATCTGCCCAGAAGGACCCCAAGGGCCCCAAGCAGCGGCAGAAGAGGAAACCCTTTTGGTCCACCTCTACTCCCGTGGCCAAACCAGCCCAGCCCAGGCTGGACAGCAGGCTCAGGCCTCGTGACCTCAGCCCAAGTTGGAGGCCTCAGTTGTCTGTAAGCCTGGAAGGAGAGGCTCCGTTGGCACCTCAGCCAGGCCCTCCTCCTCCTCCTCCTCCTCCTCTAAGCCTGCCCAGTGATGGGAAGAGGGGTGTCTCCCTTATGCTCATCACACCTCCCCTGGGTCCTCCTGTGGGGGCTGGCTCTGCCACTTCCCTTCCGCCTGGTCCGCTGTCACCATGGACAGGTGGGGTCTAAAAGTGGTGGGTCGGGGTCTGCTTCTGAAATTCAGTCAGTACCCCCCTTGCAGAACCCATGCCCCATGGGAGAACTTGGTTTCTGCAGACATGCTGTCAGCTCTCGGAGATGACATAGCCCAGCTCCTCTGCAAGGAGGTCATGGTTCCAGTTGTGGATCCTCTGGAACACCCAGGGTTTGTCTCCATGTACGTCCTGGTGCCAAAACGGACAGGGAGCTGGTGCCCCATTCTAGAGCTGCATGACCTGAACAAGTTCCTCGGGTCATGCACCTTCAGGATGGTAACTCTGTCTCAGATTATACCATCTCTAGAACAAAACATGAGGTTTGGCTCCCTGGATCTTCAGGACATGTTTTTTCATGTTCTAATCCATCTGTCTCATCGAAGGTTCCTCCACATTCGAGCAGTGGGAACCCTGTACGAGTTCCAGGCCATGCCATTTGACCTCTCCTCAGCCCCCAGGGTCTTCACCAAGTACATGGCACTGGTGGCAGCTTACCTGAGGTGCTGAGGGGTCTGGCTTTACCCCTGCCTGGATGACTGGCTGACCGCAGGTCGCTCTTCAGGCAGGAGGTAGAATGGTCCATGGACCTGGCCCGCCAGACCTACTTCCTCCTTGGCCTCCTGGTCAATGATGCCAAGCAGGAACTCATGCCCTTGCAGATGATCAACTTCATTGAGATGAAGCTCGACTCTTGCAGAACCAGAGCCCTGCTCCCAATGGACAGGGTGGAGGCTCTCTCCAGTGCCCAATAATTTTGGGTTGGGCAATTGCCCTGCCTGGGACTTCCTGTGCTTTCTGGGCTACATGACAGCCTGCACCAGTGTGGTACATTGGGCCAGCTGGAGAATGCATTCCCTGCAGTGGGAACTGGCCAGTCAGTGGTCCCAGCACAAGGGTCACTTCGACCAGCTGGTCTTTGTGACCCAGCAGATGTGGGATGCCATCCAGTGGTGGTTATTCCCAGCACATGCCCTTGCATATGATCAACTTCATTGAGGCGAAGCTCAACTCTTGCAGAACCAGAGCCCTGCTCCCAGTGGACAGGGTGGAGGCTCTCTCTTCTCCTGTGCCCGATCATTTTGGGTTGGGCAATTGTGCCCTGCCTGGGACTTCCTGTGCTTGCTGGGCTACATGGCAGCCTGCACCAGTGTGCTACATTGGGACAGCTAGAGAATGCATTCCCTGCAGTGGGAGCTGGCCAGTCAGTGGTCCCAGCGCAAGGGTCACTTTGACCAGCTGGTCTTTGTGGTGGTTACTCCCAGCACATCTGCTAGAAGGGATCCCATTTGTCCACCCAGAGCTGACAGTCATCCTAACAACCAATGTCTCTCTCATGGGCTGGGGTACCCACCTGGGAGACCACAGAGTCCATGGGCTCTGGTCCTGCGAGGAGTCCTGATGCCACACCAACCTGCTGGAGCTCCGGGTAGTCTGGCTAGTGCTGACTGCATTCGCTTCACTTCACGCATTCGGGGTCAGGTGGTCCAAGTCCAGACAGACAACACCGCAACCATGTACTACCTCAACAAACAGGGTGGAATGCACTCCCTGCTCTTGTGCAGGGAAGCTCTTCATGTCTGGACCCTTGTGCGTAGCTTGGAGGTGGATTTCCTAGTCATCCATGTGGCAGAAGCCTCCAGTCAGCTGGCAGACACCCTCAGCTGGGTGGGCGAGGCATCTCACGAGTGGTCTCTTCCCCCAGAGGTAGTTTACAGTCTGCTGTCCCAGTGGGGCACCCCTCAGGTGGACCTGTTCACATCCAGGGAGAATGCAAAGCTGAACCCGGTTTGTGCCCACCCCCTCAGCATGGAACGCTGCAGGGTGATGCCTTCTCGAGGCCCTCGACCCCAGGCCTCTTCTTTGCCTTCCCTCTACTTCCTTGATCCACAAGGTGTTTCTCAAGGCCAGAAGAAACAAGGCACAGGTGATCCTGGTGGCTCTAGACTGGCCACACCAGTTCTGGTATCCCGATCTCCTCAGCCTCAGCAACAGGCTCCTGAGGCATCTCCCTTATGTCCAGACCTACTTTCCATCAATCATGGGAAGATACTCCACCTCGACCTTCAGTTCCACCACCTGACAGCCTGGTTCCTGAGTGTCTAGAGTTCCAAGCTTTGTGTCTCTCCGAAGTTGTCTTCACTGTTGTGGAGGCATCTCAGAAGGAGTCGACTAGGAAGTGCTATGCTTTCAAATGGAAGAGATTCTTGCTTTGGTGTCAGGGCAAGGGGTTGGACCCTTTCTCCTGTCCAGTGGCTAGCATTCTTTTTTTATCTTCTTTCTGTTTTTTATGCCCTACTGCGGCATAACTGGTGGGGGGCATCCAGCCACCTGCTCTGCCTGCCTGGAGAGCAGCAGGCTCACTCACATGACGGGGGATCTGGTGTGGCCACACACCGATCTGCCAGAGGGCCTCCCCATGCCACTCCAAACCAGGCTGGGCCCGCCCCCCCCCCAGTGCGATTCCACAACAGTCCTCCAGGCAGGGCAGAGCATGGCCATCAAGCTGCGTGGTCACACCCAGCCATTTTCCTCTTTAGAGCCCTGGAGTGCTGACGTGCAATGATGTCTGAGGCACAATGTACCAACGTCTGCTGCACTCCACCCCCAAAGGCACCAGCTCTGGTAGTGCCCCCGATCATCACCGAGGGCCACTACAGAGTGGTGGAAACCCTCCCCAGGATAGTACAGCAGTCCTTTGGATGCTTGATCCTATCCCTTCCCTGCCAACCGCTGCCGACCCCTGACAACCTGGGTGCATTTCCGAACCTGGGTTGCCAGTGTGGCATGAGGTGTGGCATCCAGCAGTTCAACCCTCAGCACCACCGGGTCGGCAGTGGCTAGCATTCTGGATTATCTTTGGCCCCTCTCTCAGTCGGGCCTTCGGTCGATGACCCTTATGGTGCACCTGGCAGCCATTTCTGCTTACCGGGTGTGGGCCACTCAGCTGACAGTGGCACAGGAGAAGATGGTCTGGTGCTTCTTCAAGGGCCTTGACCACATTTCTTCTCTGGTGCGTTAACCACCACCACCGTGGGACTTGCTGCTGGTTTTGGCAAAGCTCATGGACAAGTCGTTCGCACCAATGCACAGGTGTGATATGTCTCACCTGTTGTGAAAGACTGCCTTCTTGGTGACTATCACATCAGCCAGAAGGGTCAGTGAACTCCAAGTGCTTTTGGTGGAAACTCCTTACCTGGTCTTCCACAAGGACAAGGTTGTCCTGCGCTCCAACCTGAAGTTCCTCCCAAAGGTTTTGTCACAGTTTCACTTTAACCAGGTGATAAATCTCTGGGTGTACTTCATCAGTCACACCTCGGAGGCCAAGCATAGGCTTCATGCTCTGGATCTGAGGTGAGTGCAAGTAGCAGTTGTCCAGGAAGAAAGAGTCTAAAAGCGAGTGCCAGTGTGAGCAAGGGGAGTTATGCACCTCAAGTGAATAAAGTCAGATGTGAAAAGTGTGGTCATTACCATGATATAAATAAATGCCCAGCGTATGGACAGTTTTGTAGATTGTGCCACAGGAAATATTACCTTGCTAGGGTATGTCATGCGGGCAAATACAGTGAGATGCATGTTGTTAGAGAAGATGCGCAGGAGAACGAAAGTACTTTCAGCACTGAAACTGTGACTACCTATAAGCCAGGGAGTGATTAGAAAGTAGTAAATCTAAGTATAAATGGGAAAATTGTGATGTTCAAATTAGACACAGGAGCACAGTGTAATGTGTTGCCTTTTCAGATGCATAAGACACTGTCTGGAGAAGCTATTCAAAGGTCATCAGCTAGATCGGTTTCCTATTCCGGGGCATAAACTGGATGTAAAAGGCAAAGTGATGTTGCTAACATGTTTTAAGCAAAAGTATTACTTGCTGTCATTTCAAGTGGTTAATGCAAACGTGACCCCAATGTTGGGTCTGTCTACTTGCTTGGAAATGAAGCTTATAAAGAAGCTATTTTCAGTACACGCTGCAAATGGAAGTGCAGGGGAAACCACAGAAGGAATACTGACTGAATTTGTTGATGTATTTGAGGAACTGGAATGCTTAGAATGTGAATTCCACATTAAAATAGATGAAACAGTCAGCCCTGTGATATACAGCCCCCCCCCCTTCCCCAGGAAAATACCTTTCACATTACAAGATAAAGTGAAAACCGAGCTAGAGAACATGGAAAGAGTGGGGGGTTATTGAGAAGGTGGAGAAACCCACAAGCTGGATCAACTCAATGGTGGTTGTAGAAAAACCAAATAAAGTACGAGTTTGCACAGATCCCAGAGATCTTAATAGAGCAATTAAAAGGGAACATCACCTAATGAAAACAGTCGAAGAGGTTGCAGCCAGGTCCCTCCACAAGTGACGCAAGGGCAGTCACAAAGTGAGCCTGTGGTGTTGGCCCTGCCCCTGAGTAGTCGGGACCAATTGACTGGCACCAGCTCCTGCCCAAGAATCAGCCATGTCAGTGGACAGGAGATCCGAAGGCCCGCCTGGCATCGTGACTATATAGACTCACAAAAACCTTGAGCTACATGGAACTTAAAATATTTTACTTTGGGTGGGGGGTTCAATTGAGAAGGAGATGTAAGAAAGTTAATTAGCATACATGATTTGTGTATGCACTAACATGTATATACAAACCCTTGTTTGGTGGGCAGAAGCCTGCGTTTTGGCAGTTGTTTCAAGTGTGTGTGTTTCATACAATAAACGTACCAGCTCACTCCACATTGGTGTCTGCGTGATTATTATAGTTAGGCCTTCCGCTTGATCCCAAAGCAGCAGGTCTGATTACCTAGAAAGGAAGCGGGAAACTACAGACCAGTCAGCCTGACTTCAGTAGTGGGAAAAATCATGGAAACACTACTGAAGGAAAGAATAGTGGAACACCTGGTTGTC
The DNA here is from genome assembly GCA_016271365.2 of Neoceratodus forsteri. Taxonomy (NCBI): domain Eukaryota; kingdom Metazoa; phylum Chordata; order Ceratodontiformes; family Ceratodontidae; genus Neoceratodus; species Neoceratodus forsteri. The sequence goes on along the minus strand of CM057450.1, from coordinate 1,146,822,352 downwards.
AGCGGTCTACAGGACCCAAGGCAACATGGTTTTACTGGAGGGAGGTCATGCCAGACTAACCTCATTGAGTTCTTCGACTGAGTGACAAGGGAGGTGGATCAGGGGGGCAGTGAATGTGGCCTACCTGAAATTCAGCAAGGCCTTTGATACTATGCCACATAAAAGGCTGTTTAACAAGCTAGGGAACATGGGAGTGGGTACGATGGTGGTAAAGTGGGTGGAGAACTGGTAGGACACAGAGGGTGGTGGTAAATGGCTGTCACTCCGCATAGGGAAAGGTGACCAATGGGGTTCCACAGGGATCTGTGCTGGGTCCAGTCCTCTTCAATATCTTTGTCAGTGACATTACAGAGGACATAGAAGAGAAGGTTTGCCCGTTCGCTGATGATACAAAGGTCTGCAACAGGGTAGACACACCAGAGGGTGCAGAGAGAATCAGGAGAGATCTGCAGAAGCTTAAGGACTGGTCAAGGGATTGACAGTTGAGATTTAATGCAAAAAAGTGTAAGATAATGCACATGGGGCACAAAAACCCAGGAACAACATATCACCTGGGGAGGGGGGTTATAGAATGCTCCAGGCAGGAAAGGGGCCTAGGGGTTATCATCTCTGATGACCTCAAGGTAGGGAGTCAGTGCAACAAGGCAGTAGGAAAAGCAATCCGGATGCTGGGATGCATAGGTAGGGGTATCACTACCAGAAAAAGGGAGGTCATAATTCCGCTATACAGAACATTAGTGAGGCCACACCTTGAGTACAGTGTCCAGTTCTGGAGACCTTACCTACATAAGGACATAGACAGGGTGGAGGCAGTTCAGAGGAGGGCAACCAAGTTGGTGAAAGCTAAGTAGTCAGGTATGCCAATGGAAGGTAATTTTATTCCAAAATAATGAAAACCTGATCAAACGGTCAACAGCGTGGTGTTATACCAGCCTCCCCAGTGCTTCGACTCAAAAATAGTCCTTCTCTGAGGAAGCCAGCCAGACTCTTTCTGTGAATCTCCTTCTTCAGGTTTCTGTCTGCTTCTTTCTGCTTTTGACTCTAGTAATTTTCCAGAGATGCAGAGTTGTGTAAGCAAACCAACACAGATGGTATTTTGGCCAATAGGAACCCAAAGGCTTATTGCTTAATTTCTCTCTATGCACGATTTTTTTTTAAGTATTATTATTATTATTGCATTTTGTTGTTACAAACACACCACTCACAGTATAGAAATGATACAGTACATTATATTAGCAGTACACAAGATATTGGTATGCCTTTCTCAAGTAGATGGTCTATTACACAGCATCTTTTTTTATTTCAAATGTCAGGCTCTTCCTGAGATTTGTTATACCTCAGGATCAGAATTATTTTTTAGAAGTATGATTGTTTCAGTCTTGGAGTGCCAAAATCTACTAATTTCACATACAAATGTACTTATTTGAGACCAAAAGTTGTGAATTTCATTATTTTAACATTCCCAATGTAGTAAAACTACTTAACTTCAAACTAACAAGAACTTTACTGTCTGCTCCATGTTTTCTTTTACATGAGTCATGTAATCTCAACTTCCTATTTGTCCTGTGATGGACTACATTATCCAGGAGCTAGCTGATCTGCAGAGGTGGGGATGCATCTTTTAATACTGGGGATTCTGACCACTAAGTCTGGAGAAAAAAGGCTTTTCATTTTTTATAATCTGTTTGAAAACGTGGTGTGCCAACCTCTCATTAGCTGGCAATTTACCCATTTTCATAATCCATTCTTCTACTATTTGTGAATTTGGCTGTCTTCACTTTGACAGCATTAATCTTTTACCCCCAGCCAGATAGATCTAAGCCCCTTTTTTGCCATTGGCTTACATGTGGAATTGTTACACTAATACCCAAGACATGCAGCTTCCCAGTTCTGGGGATTTTATGCATCATCGCTTGCCACTTGTTTTGTATACCCACTCCAAACAACACTACAAGCTTCTCGCACAACATTCAAGGTACCACATAAGGAAAAGTGTTGCTTTATTGTGCTTAGTTAGCACAGTAAGATAACACTTCAGCTAATGTGGTACTTTGAATAATATTGCCATAAGGGGGAAGTGCTGTACTGCAGTACCTTATTGTGGTAACCTTTTCTAAGGAGAGGATTAGGATGGCTACCATTGTGAGTGTATTAGGCCTGCATTGACTGATGACACCTACAGCACTGATCATGCAGCAATATTTTCATTTTCTATAACATTTAAGGGGTTCAGGCTGGCCTGTTGGTGCAGCAGTAGGGTTACCGCTCACAATGCCAGTGACTCACATTCGGGAATGAGCGTGGGATGCGGGGGGCCAGTCAGGGAGAGGAGGAGCAAGCATCCAGGAGGACGGTCTCCTCCTCTGGGCAGGGAAGGATGCAGTCTCCATTGTTCCACTGCCACCTAGGGGTCCACAGAAGGTGGTGCAGCCAGGAGAAGCTAGCAAGAGGGACAAATGCTGGTGGGTGCCACACACCATGCATGGTTCTGTGCATGTGCACCCCTCACTGCTGGTGCCCATGTGGGAGAGACCCAGAAAAAATGGAAAAAGAGACAGGGCCCCAGCACAGATGATCACTGGCTCCCCACAGGCCCCGTACTGATGACGTGGCACTCCTCTAGCTGGGATCTGGGCTGGCTGTTGCAGAGCGAGGCTCTGCCACCCTCTAACCCGTAGCCCCGAGCAGAGAGACAACATGTGGATGCTGGAGTTGGAAGGCAAGCCCATGAGATGTTGGGTGACAGGGCTGGAGGAGCCGGTGGGATGGTGGGCCAGGGGACTGAAGGAGGAGGAAAAAGAAATTTCAGGGATTCTATGATATGGACGCACAATTTTAAAGTGAATGCGCTTACCCTTCGTATTCGTATTAGACTGATATGCATCTTCCCAGGAAGCACCCTAATTCTGTTCATCTACTTCAACATTCAGTCCTTGTTTCCATTCTTCTTCTGATGAATTGGGAAATATTGTGCCCCGCTTACAATTTATTGCAGCCAGCAGCTGATGCCAACCATTCTCTTCTGGATATTTATTATATGGAGCAAAAATGTTCGGCAAAGCACTTTGAATTAGAAGAAATCTCCAGAACTGCAAACAAGGCAGCATGCATCTGTGCCTGATTTAGTGTCTGCATCCATTAAGTCCCTTATCTGGCATATACCTGACCTTTTTCATATACCTCCAAGCAGCCTTTGGCATACAACACAGATGTTATCATTATCCCATAATGGCTTTAATGCCACTTGTAATAAGCCCAATTTTATCTTTCTTGTTTCTTCTTATGATCTGATGTTTCCTTTTATACATGAATGTTGCTTAAAGGTTTTTTTTTTTTGCAGTCTAGAACAGGTAGCCACATGGACTCTCTGCCCCCATAATTTGTAACTCTATTTGCTTCCATTTTCAGAGTTCTCTGTCTGATGTGATACTAATCTGGGGCGTAGTTTGATGTAAGATGAAGGCTACTTGCATCCTTTCATTCAAGGTAGTGTTACTCCCCCCCCGGCTAGCTCGGCCTCGGCCACTTGCCTTGCCATACTAATTCACTTTATAGTTTATCTATGTTCCTAAAGTAGTTTATCTATTTTACTGAAGTAGCACAATGGCATGTACACTGGAAGGTTACTGAATATGTAATACAATCTTGGTGCTGCCATTCTCCTAAAAATGTTTACTTTTCCCTATATTAATAGATTCAGCTTCTTACATTTTTCAGTTTCTAGTGTTTCAGTCTAGGGCCACACTTAATTCTACTAGTCTAGTTAAATCTGTGGGTACTTTGATTCCCAAATAGGTTATATTTCTGCCAACCCATTTTAAATTCCATGCAGTAAAATTTCTTTCCTCACAGGTTTTATTTAAGGGCAATGTTTATGACTTGCTGCAGTTTATCCTGAGCAATGAAATGTCTTCAAACAAATCCACCAGTCACATCAGGACTGACATACTTGGATGTGTCCAAAGAAGAACGCTTAGCACTCGTGAATCAGGTTTCCAAAATGCAATGTGCATAAGTTTATTTGGCAAGGTGCCTGGCCCACACCCTATCGCCCCAGCGCTTCAACCCTAATGTGGGCCTTCCTCAGGGGGCGGGTCTGAGGATTACAAACGTGATTCCATTTTAAACAAAATTTCATTAAAGTGACATACACCCAATGTAAAAATAAACAAAAGTGCTTACCTAAAATTACAGTCTCTTACTGAGGAATTGAGAAGCCCAAGGCACACCCCACACCTGCTCTCTTGTCTGGTTTGGGAGGGTGGGGTGTTACGGGTGGCAACCCTAATGCCTCATTTCCCAACTTTTGTCACTTTGACCCCTAACTGGAGCATTAATGAAGATTTTTGCAGCATATATTATATATATATATATATATATACACACACACACATATACAGTACATACACATACATCCATAACTTTTTGCCTCATATGTGCATGGTGTCCCTGATTTTTGGGGTTATAGCTCCAGGGTCAGGACAAACAGTACTGGGGAAAGGGGCTAACCCTGCCTGGTTCCCATCTCCAGCCTGAAGTACTTTGAAACAAAGCTACATGTACAAACATTTGCTCTGGGGTTTTTACACAAGAGCCTTACCCACATGATCAGGTGTTCCCCAAATCCATATTTATCTAGCACTGCATATAGATAGTTCCATTCTGTTGAGTCAAAAGTTCACTTGGCATCTAGCGAGAGCAATGCCCTTGACACCTCATGCTGCTTTCTTAGCCATATTAAGTTCACGTACAACAGAGAAGTGGGAATTGGGGTTAATAATTTCAGATAGTCTGAAGAGAACAGCACAGTGTAATAGGGCAAAGCAGAGGGAAGGGCACACAGGATGCTGGGATACATAGGAAGGGAGATCAGTACCCAGACAAGAGTGGTGCTTCTACTACTGTATAGGTCATTGGCTCATTCTTAGCTGGAATACTGTGTGCAGTTCTGGAGAAAGCATTTGGAGAGGGACAGGGATAGTGTGAAGGCGGTACAGGGGAGAGAAGGACAGGGACAGAATGGAGGTGGTATAGAGGGGGGAGTGGCCAAGATGATCAACAGACAGCAGGAAAGAACTTATGAGGAGAGGATGATGGACCTAAACATGTAGACGCTGGAGGCAAGAAGAGAGAGGGGGGGGGAAAGTGTACAGATGGTGGCACACACCAGACTTTATATATGCATAGTGCTTAGCAAATCACATGTGCAAAAATACAAAGAAAGAACGTGCATCCAACACTCAGTGCAGAACAAATGAGGCAGACACACCAATGTTTTGTGTCACTCTGATGTTTCAACAGAAAGTAGAGTGAAGGCTCCCTTTGTAAAGTTTCCCATTTAAAACGACAGTCATACAGCACATGAATTAAAAGGCACCCTTATCTGTTTCCTAAGACAAGCCACCATAAATGATAAAACAGTGTGTTATTAACCCTATTACAGTAGGCACACATTTCTTACTGCATCTGCTCAGATGTGTTTCCATATGATTTTTAAAAATTCTATGCATTGAAAAAGTTATATTTTATGTATATATACAATCAAGGCTACTTTATGAAATCAAATACATATAGAAAACAGACACTTGACATAGCAGCTCAAATAAGCCCCGGTTCTTTTGGGCGTGGTTCCGTTCCTCTGTTGCAAATGTTTCTTCAGTAGGAAACTGGAGATGAGATGCACCATGGTATAGCCTGAGCAAGCAGTTGTCCATGTGGAGCCATTGTATGAAGAACTTCTTTTCTCTATATAAGAGGATATAAAATACACCTTATGATCTGGTTACTGAAAATCCATCAAATTGATTGGCTGAGCTCTGTTCTTACCCATGATTAAAATCCACAACATAATCATGAGTAAGAAAAGGTGCCAGCCAACAGGTCGTTTTACCTCTTTCAGATCTGCCCGTCCTTATATTTTAGCAGCCAGGCTGAAGTTGTGGTCAGGTCAGTAGGCCTTAAGCCTACTGAAAGTCTTCTTTCTTTTTTTTAAATGAGTTGGCATCTGTCATGCACATTGGCTCTGGCACCAGCTGGGTGACAAGAGCAAAAAGCAGCTAAAATGACAGTTTTGTGTGGGCAGGACAAAGCGAGTGGTGGCTCGAGCACTACTAATAATGTTTTAAACAAACAAAAAAAAAAACACCCGCCACTCACCACCATTCCAAATATTAATACCTCTCTGTACCAGCTTCAGACTAGGTAGGCCAAGTGGTCCTTATCTGCCATCAAATTCTATGTTCCTATACACTTAAACTAACCCTTTAGCAGCACCACCAACTCACCTGTTCCTGACACTGTGACCACTCCTTCAGCTACTCTGATGTGCTACCCTTTGAGAGAGACCCTGGGCCCAGTTTTACAAAGTGGACACCGGGCTTGCATCAAGCCCTGCATCTGACGCAAAGGGGGTTGCAGATGCACCAAAGCCCCTCAGATGCAGAACAGTCTGATTTCAAATGGGTGGAGAATTTGCAACAATTTCCCCACTTTACAGCTACTTGTGCCAAAGAGTTGATGCAAGCGCCACAATTTTGGATGCAAGGTTAACCAGGGAGATGGTGATCTATCTCCTTGTGTCCTGGACTTGCGGCGGATGTTTGTGGCACACTGCATTGAAAATCATGCTTGCCTCAAGGTGTGATGCAAGTTGCAACTTGTATCACACACCCAGCCTGAAGTCCACTCCACCGCCACATTATCTTTTTAAAATCACGTTCCCTCTCTCAATTCAGACAAGCAGCTTCACAATCCAACTATAAACAGAATTTAAAAAGCAGTGCCACCTGCTGTCCACAGGCAGTACTAAGACTAAGCTATAATGCAATACAACACAATAAAAAATCATTATTAAAATATTAAAAAAAAAATGTTTTTAGTAATACACCTATGGGTCCCATTCAGTGGCATCATGCCCGTAGGGCCCAAGGGGGCATGTGCCCCCCCAATATCATTGCTCAAAACTAGTATAAAATACCCGTAAATGTATTTTGTTTTCCAGAAATCACAAGGTCTAAAACAATATTAACTTTTTTGAAGTCATAATTGGTGGCGGCGGGGATCTGTTGATGCTGCCATGCATCAAAGAGTGGATTTTCAGGCACCATCTTACTCTGTGCGCTCAAGGAGGACAGACTGAGAAGAAGACCGGTATGAGAAAAACTAAGCAAAACTGCAACCAAGAAGGGTAAACATTCACCTGTGGCGGGCCACGTTATTGAGTGAGATCGGCCATGGGTGTGTATGTGCCGCCGCTACTTCCCAGGAGAGGTGTACTATCAGTACCAGCAGCAACAGGAGGTGGGTGAGTCTGAATGTCTTCATTAATCAGTCTGGTTTGGCTTGTAAAAGGGCTCTGTTCTTGGAGGACGTTGTATGTGACAGGGGGTTGGGGCAGAGTGGGTGAGATAACAAGCCTAATTCTTCCGAGCTGTGCCCAGTGTCCATCAACTACTTGATGAGCCAGCGTCGGCCCACAGACAAGGATGTCTGTGTTTGGAAGGCTGAGGAGTGACATCCACCTGGAATGTGTTCTCCGTCCCCCATTTTTTATTTTTTTGCAGGTACCTTTTCTCCAAATTGCAGATCCGCTCCCCCTTCCCTTCCGACTTTCAGGTTTTGTTTTTCCTTTTCTCAGGTGATAGACATGTGAGCAGAGTTTTGTTTCATTTCCTTTCTGAAGCATCATGGAAAGAAAAAGAAATGAAACTGTGCTCACATGTCCATCACATGAGAAAAGGAAAAAAGTCGCATCAGACATGCTAGTGTCTCTCCTTTGAATAGTTAGCTTTTGTTCCTTTTCTCTGAAAACTCAGAGACAAATTGTAACTTAACCAGGTAAAAATAAGCCTGAATTTGATTTGGGGAATTCAGTTTTTAGCTTTGGAGTGTAGGCAGAAATGCTCATGGAACACAAAACTATGCCATTTTTTTTGTAACTCTGCCATGCTGGATTTTGACTTTTCTTTCTTGGCATGTCTCCTTATTAAAGATAATATATAATGAGCAACAGGGATCCAGGGTTCTCACTGACTGTAACAACTGCAACCCACATAATTATCTTCAGAAGCTTTTGTAGGCATATGGGGCCAATACACAGTGGCTCTTTGGGGCCGATATATGGTGGCTGTCGGGGGTGATGGACTTTAGGGGCACACAGAGGCTCTCCATACCGCCATGCCATAAAAATGCTTTACACAAAGCGCCCACTTAGTGGCCAGGCAAGGAGTGTGTGTGTGTGTGTGTGTGTCTGGGAGGAAATAGTGAGAGTTGTCACTATCGGTGGCCAGCAGGGATACTTGCGTGGGGACAGGGTGTTGGAGGGGCTGCCTCTGAATGCCACAAATACTTGGACATGAGGCAGGGTGTGTTGGGGTAGCACAATGCACCTGGGATACTTGTACATGGTGTTGGGGTGTCACTGGACTGTGCAGTCCCTCTGGGAAAGTGGCAGGTGCCACAGTGCTGGGACCCAGAGCAACAGGAGTAATGGATGCCCCCCCCCACGAACAAAGCAACATACTTAGTGGAAGTGACCAATGCAGACCAGCTTCCAGCATCTGCAGAAAGACAGAGGTCTATGCCATGAGCTGAGCAGTTGTGGGGTCTGGGGAGCAAGAGAATCAGAGGGAATACTAGTGATAAAAGTTCTCCTGGGTTCAGTGTAGGGGACACAGAGGGACACGACCATTGAACCACCCCAGACACCAACAGAGAGCTGTAAAAGTTTGGTTTTCAGGAATGAAGGAATCCCGTACTCAGCTGGAGCAGCAGGAGTGAACTGTGCCACATTCACCACATCTTGATCTGCTGGGGATGCCCTGTGGTGCTGAGAGACAGGCAGAGGAGCTGATCACCTGCCACCATAGACAAACCAATCAAAGTGGGAAGATGTTCATGCAGCAGCAGAAGTTCAGTAGGGTAAGGGTTAAACACAGTGGGTGGGTTTGTTTGTTTTATTATTATTAGTAGTAAACTGTAATAATTTATTCATTGTTATTGGGCAGGCTGTGGATGCACTTTGCAAGAGGTTGAGTGTGCGTGTATTGGTGCCGACTCAGAGGGGCAGTGCAAAACCTCCCCCCCTTAAATCATTAGCTTTCACTGTAGTTCAAGTGACTTCAGCTTGTTTGCATAGATAAGCCCCCCTCCCAAAAAAAAGAAAAGTTGACTCTTGTTCAAATGTTAGGGGTGTGATTATTGTCTGGGGTAGGTTATTTCATCCACCCCCACCCCTGGGTTGTCAGTCTGTGTTGTATTTTATTATCATTCATCTGTTTCTGTTTGGAGGGTTTACAAGAGGAGGTTACTTATCTGGGTGTGGTGTTACCACGAATAACACCCCTATCATTTGTCAGTGTTGGAGGGTTATTAGTAAAGGCATTACTTTGTTGTTATTAGGCTTGCTCTGGTTTGAGAGCCTGCAGGATGTGACTGTGCTCTTGAATGGTGTGTAAACTGTGTGACTTGGAGTGAGTTATCCCCCCCCCCCCCGGGCAGTAGGAGTTATACAAGTAATATTAATTAGTATGATGTATGATTCATTATGCTGTTCTGACAGTTTTAGTTTTGTTAGCAATACTAAGTACAGTGTATTGCAAGCTGGCTTGCTCTGTTTGCAGTACTTCATTTGGAGGGCCTGTTGGTAGGGAGGTGGTACTGATGTTTATTTATTTATTTTTTTATTTTAGTCTTTGGTAACCAGGTAAGGTCCATTAGGCACAAGTGCCTGTTTTCAGGGGTGACCTGGGAGCACTGGGTGATTAAATGACTTGCTCAGAGTCGCACAGTATGCAGGTGGCGGTTGTGAGAATCAAACTCAGGTCTGGTCTGCTGGATGTATCATGCTCATTCACACCTCATTCCTTTAACCTCTAGGCTATACTGCCAGCCCAAATGTGATGGATTATTCCCACCTACATTTATTTCTGCCTTGCATTGCTCATCATGGTCTCTGTCATGCCTGTTCACAGTTTTTCTGGGTTATTTGCAGTTTCATAATAAAAATGTAACTTTTATTGAAACATACTTTAGCACTAAGCATAGGAAACCCACTATTTGTATATTGATTAAGAATGTGCTACACATTCAGACATTTTGTTTGCAATTTAAAGACAAGTGGTGACATGATAAGATGAGAGGTATGGTCCAGACTTGCGAGGTCAAACAGCACTTTTGCAGATAAATAATTTATCTGACAGCTCTCCATTGTGTATTTCCTTTATACAATAAGGGATGCTTTCTGACACTGCAGGGACATTTGCTTTTGATGTTTTTTAAATGATAAGTTGTGTAACTTTTTGTCAACTTTCCAGTTAGCACAGTGGTTGCTGTTAAATGAAACACCACTCATTTTGTAGATAGTTTTGTGTTGAACAACTTGTGTGCTCGAAGTACCATGCTGTCATTCTTTTGTTTTAAAGTTATTTATATTTGTTTCTTGCAAAAAGTGAACAAAATTGAATTTTCTGCTATTTTTTGCTAATTAAAAAAAGACTAAAAGGTAAATATAAATGAAACACCACTCATTTTGTCAATATCTTTCTGATGAACACCTTTCGTTCTCACAGTATTATGCTATCATTCTTCGTTTTAAAGTTATTTGCATTTGAATATGGGAATATGTGACATCACTGCTATGCAGATAAATGATAATGACATGAAATAATGTATGGATAAATGGTGATTAAATCACTACTACATAGATAAATTTGATTTATTTAATGGCTGTGCAGATAAATGGATGTATTAAATGGGGTTTGTGTCCATGTATGGTATTAAATAATCCAAAAAAATTGATTAGCAGTTTCACATGTGAAAGTGCTAATTGGCTGCAAAAATGCATAATATATGGCACAGACTGGTTAGCAAAATGAAAAATACTTTGTTTTTAATGTGTTTTTTATGTGTAAACTTGAATAAAAAAACATAAAAAATGTTTAACAGTCTAGTGCAATACAGTTCAGAAAATGGATTGCACCACCCTCTGATACTGAATAGCATTATGCTATGCTATGCTATACTAGCTATTTAATACCCTGCCATGCCTATTGCATGAATAAGGGATATGTGTGGGGGGGCGACTGTGTGATAAAAGCGGTTATCTTGTGAAGTTGCCACTGACCTCAAGTAACCTCACAAGTGATGGAGCGTGATGTAATAACTGTGTGTATAAATGAAATTTATACACACAGTTTCTCAAATAAATGGATTCATCATACTCTGTTTATCGTCATCCCTATTACATATATGTAAGTAATACATGGAAAAGATTACACAGTAAACAAATTATCAGCAAGAACAGATGACCTGTGTCATTATTTTTCATGCAAAACATTTATAGTAGATGACTATAATAATTTGACTATTCAAATGGTGCATTTCTGGCTTTTAGCAGGTAATTAGTTAGTTAGGAATGGACTGTAAATAGTGAGCTGATTCACTGTATGGTAAAACCCACCAAAATGCACCATTTCAGTTCAGTTTTTACAAAATTGCTTTGAAAATACAAGAGGTCACTGTCACAGACTGAACAAAGAAAAAAAGTATAATTGTGACTGCATTTAGCATGTTAAGGAAAAGCTTCCTGGCCTTCTAAAAGTCACCAAACTGCACCATTTACCTCAGATTTTCAAAATGTTCCCAAGGGAGCATGCCCTCAGACCCCACCCCAGAGAAATTTTGATTTCGTACCCCTCCAAATTTCTGGTTGCATGATGCCCCTGGTCCCATTTATAATAGCAATAATATACTCTGGTGTGTGGCATATCATGGGATATTGTCATGCCACAGGCTTCGTGTCTCACAATGTACCTGAGGCGTGACAATATTTTATGATATATCACACCATGTTGAGTATTATTGCTTTATTTTATTTTACCATTTATTGCCTCATGATATACATCACTGATGTCCCTTTACACTATCATACCATAGAATTATATGTCAGAGGCTAGTTCCAAAATCCACAGAGTATAGAAATCCCCACATACATTGAATAAAAATTCTGAAGACCATGCAGTCCGATAAAGATGGTTATAGCCACTGGCCTGGTGGCACTGAGGGCTGAGGTGCTGGATGCCTTATCTCACACCACGCCAGCAACCTGTGTTCGGGAACAAGCACAGGCCACCGAGGGTCAGCAGAGGAGGAGAAGGATCGAGCGTCTGAAGGACTGCTCTTCTTCTCCGGGGAGAGGGCCACCAGCTGTTGGTGCTCAACTGACCCCTAGCGGCAGCTGGGGGGCAGTGCAGTGATGCTTAAGAAAGGGGAGGAGAGGAGAGGAGGCAGATGCTTGGAGGAGCATGTGCGGATGCATGCGCGCTCTCTCCTTAGGGCGTCATTGCACGTCTCCTCTCCTAAGGGGAGAAAAATGAAGAAGAAAAAGTGCCTTGGGTGTGGCAGAATGAATGCCGATCCCCGCAGGCCCCGTTACCGCAAATATGTAGTAACCTCCATACCAGATCCATTCCAGCAGGTTGAGGGATCCCCACCACCTCGCTGTGGGGGGTAAGCCATGGAGGAAGTGGAAGGTAAGCTTTGAGTGGGAGATGGGGCTGGGGGATCAGGCATGATGCAGAGCCACCTGGGGACAGAGGAGGATAAATAAACTAACTGAGAAAAAGATGGTTATAGCCAATAGGTTTGCAAAGACTGTCCATGATTCGCTAATGAGTGGGTATCACACACAAAGTGCGCATAATCCTCCCACACTGCTCTGCACCCCTGCACTATAGTGCGCCAGCCAGCATTCATGATTGCCAGCCACCTGTCCACACCCCCGCCACCTTGGCATGCAGCTGCATGGTGAAGGATCATGGCAGTGTGGGGGCAGAGCGGCAGATGCTGGTGGGCATCCTGTAGGATGCTCAGTCTGGGTCCCATAGTGGATCCCCACCCACATGCAGGGGGTTCTGGGACAGCACACACTGTCCAGTGGGCATCTGCCTGAATGACCACCCCGGCCCTCCCAGGTAGCCCAGTGTGCTGTGGCAGCTGTGTGTGAGGGATCCCATGGCCACCACACCCTGCCATCAACTGGGGAGGGCACATAATGCGGTACACCAGGTTTTGCCCCGCGGACACCTTACAGCCCCATAATGGTGTGCAGTACCGTTATGCATGGGCGTCGCACAGGGCACACCCCCTGGCACACACCCAGCCCACCCCTGGTGCATAGCTGATCAGGCAGTCAGGGGATCCAGTGTGCAACAGGCATGCGCTCCATTCTTGAATGCTGCTGGGGTCCTCTGTGTGGCATTCTCACTTAGGGTTGCCTATGTATCTCAGATATGCAGCGTGTAGGCAATCTGCACTATAGTGAATTATGGCCATTCATTTTTTCATTTACTTATTCTCTTACAATTTCTGAGACACAGACAGCACAATGATACAGTAACTACCTAGTTTTCTGTTTTTACACAGGACTCTATATATGAAAATTGTCATTAAACAATGGAAAAGTATATCGAAAACTGAATATAACATACTGTATTACCAACATATAATCACTCTCAGATACTGCTTTAATAAGACACTTGCCTGTTGTTGATTATCTCATAGTTTTTTGTAACAGCTACAAGGAGATACAGAAAACTAAGTGTTATATGAGAAATCACATTTTTAAGAGGTTATTTTATAATAAATGGTGCAAAATCTAGAATGTCATTACGACCCATGAGTTGTAGAGCTTGAATCTCATAGTTTCACTTTGTCTCGGAATGGGACCTGGGTACTAATATAAAATCATCAAAGACTGTGGTTCTGGATTTTAGATGAACAGAGTTTGATAAGATGAGTGAATTAGTCAAGGGTAAATTGGTTGGAGTGGAGAAAATCCGGAGGGTGGAGGAAACTAAAGGGGTTATTCTCAAAGCAACCAAATCATGCTTGAGAATGGTTACCAAGAGTACAAGGCACAAGAGACCTGTCTGGTTCTCTAAGAAGGTCAGAGAGGCAGTGAGGGCCAAACAATGGTCGTCATTAGCTACAGAGAAACAAGGGGATGAGGAATGGAGCAGACACCCAATAAAGGTGAAGAAGGCAGACGGAGATGCAAAAGCAGACACAGAGCTGAGTATTACAGAGGGGGTCAAGAGAAGGGAAAAACAGTTCTTCAAATACCTCAGGGAAAATAGAAAGATGGGAAGGGGAATTGTTAGGCTGATGATAATATTGCTTGAAAATATTCTCCTCTGTCTTTATTTGTTGTTACAGAGCTGTGAATTTAAAATATCACTAAGTTCACTTTCATGTATTAACTTATAGTGCAGTACCAGGGCCTTATCATTAGCTCCCTTGTTATAGCAGCAGTATTTGTGGGTCACTATATAGTTTTCTTCAGCAACAGGTTATTTTTGAAAAAAAACAATCATGATACTGTATATTCTTTCTTTTCATTTTCTTTCATTCTTGGACTGAGATAATGGATATTGAAATTTTTAACAAATCTATACTCTCATGTCACACTCGTTATGAAAAAGTGACATTTCTTGGTGCAGTGCAATGGTGTTTGCCATCAGGAACATATGGTAGCACCATCTTAATACAGCTACAGTTTGAATCCAGTCTGTACATTCAGAGTGTAACCCCAGTAGAAGAGATCCTTTACAATTACGAGTGGCTGTCATGTTTAATGACTTGAGTCATGAATTACAAAATTAGTTATAAAAGCAGTTTCACAAGTATCCAAAAGAATTCAACATATGCTAATGATAAATCTAAGGATGCAAGAAATAGTTTTATGACAAAATCATGTAATGAAATATTTTGCCGACAAACAAATCCTCCTGCTTTAACTTAATTAGAAAATCAGTCATTTGGCACAGTTCCCAGACTGCAAAAGGCTTGATGTAAAGCAGTAACCCCTCATCATGTGGGGTGTTTGTATACAAAGATGCAACATACAGCATTACCAGTAGCCAATCTTTTCAATATGGAAAGCACCTGATGTTTCCAGACTATCTCCAGTATCACTTACATATGAGGGATAGCTACTGGCCAGTGATTTAATGTGAACATCTGCGTATTTGGCTAGTGGCTTCATCAATTAGCCAGTACTGGCCATTACAGGATGATCCAGGGCATTATTGGATCTTTGTGAATTTTTAGTAGGGTATGAATTGTAACCTGCACAGGAAAGTTCACAGTTAAATTTATTTATTTATTTATTAAATTTTGGTAACTGGGTGAGCCCGCTGGGCCCCGGAGGTCCCTTTTCCAAGGGCGACCCGGGAATTACATAACATGAAATACATCACAATACAGTACATGTAGAGAATACATTCATGATACGGGTTATACATAGATGTACAGTCAGCTGGCTACATATGCTGAGTTCAGCATTAGGATTAGTGCATTCATTATTGAAGCTACCCTAGCTGGGGGGGGTATAAGCCGCAAAGTCCGGAGGCAGGTTTTGGGCTGTGAGGTTTTATGCGTCCGATAGGTAGACCCGTCCCTTTAGCAATTGCAGTTGGAGGTAGCCATCATATGTGCCTTTAGCCTTGTACAGAAACTTTTGCTAGAGGGAGCTTCCTGGACTCCTGGAGGGAAGGAGGGAGTTCCATAGGGTGGATGTGGTATGGGCGAATGACTTAACCCCCCCACCTTGGTTCTGACCCTTGGGACTGTTAGGAGCGTGCGATCCATTGTGCGGAGGAGCCGAGGATTATTCTTTAGTACGATAAGTCCAGAGAGGCTGGCAGGAGGGGTTGGGCTGATTAATTTAAAGGCTTGGCAGAGCAAAGGGTACTGGAGGTGGGCTTCCCAGGAGGGCCAGTTTAGTTGGGATACAGTGTCGCAGTGATGGTTCCTGTGGTTAGATTGGGTGGCAAACTGGGCCACCTTATTGTACAGAACTTGGAGTCTATTCATCTCTTGTCTAGCTACTCCCTGGACTACTGGGGCCGCATAGGTAATTGTCGGGAGTAGGACGCTGGAGGCTATGGAAGCTCTAGCTTCTGGTATCAACTGGTCTTTCAACCTGTATAGGATGCCTAGTTTCACATGCACATTTTTTGTTACCTGGTCCACATTGTCCTTGAGGGTGAAGCCCTGGTCCAGGGTGAGACCAAGGTATATTAGTGATACCACAACCTCTATTCTACTGCCAGACGCAGAGGTCAGTTGCAGGTGTTGGCTTCTGTCATGACCGAGGGATCTTGGGCCAAACAGCATGGTCTTGGTCTTGTTTGTGTTAAGGACCATTCTGTTCAGGACAAGCCATTGCTCAAGGGATCTCAGGTCATCTTGTAGCCAGGAGCTGAGGTCTCCTACATTAGTGGAGGGATGATAGAGGACGGCATCATCCACATACTGGACCACAGAGCTCCCGCTGCAGTGTTCGCTCAGTTCATTGGTGAAGAGGGAGAAGAGTAGGGGGCCAAGGATAGATCCTTGGGGCACCCCCTCTGTTAATGGGAGCAGCTCAGATATAGAGTCTTTCCATTTTACCCTCTATGAGTGCCCAGTTAGGTAGCTCTTGAACCACAAAAGGGAGTGACTGTCTAGACCTACATTGCTCAGCTTGGTCAGTAGCAGATTATGGTTGACCAGGTCGAATGCCTTGGATAGATCAATAAAAACCGCTCCAGTGGGGATCCCCTTATCCAATTCTCTGAGAACATCTGTGGAGAATTTGGTAAGGGTGGTGTCCATTCCATGCCTAGTTCTGAAGCCATGCTGGGAGGGTGCCAGGTGTTGATGGAGCTCTAGGTATTCACGGAATTGCCCGTTGATCAACCTTTCTTGGATCTTAACCAGGCTGCAGAGTAGGGAGATTGGCCTGTAATTGCTAGTGGACTCCCTCTGGCCTCCCTTGTGGATAGGGACCATGTGGGCCTGTTTCCATTGTTCAGGGATCGCGCGCTCTATTAGGGATTGGTTAAGGAGCCAGGTCAAGGGTCTGACTAGTGACTGGGCTTCTTCCTTCAATATCCTGGGGTGAATCCCATCTGGTCCCCCAGATCCCGAAGTTTTGAGGGTCATTAGCAATGGGAGAACTTCTTTGGGTTTTACCAGTCTGATGTGGAAGGTTGGGCGGTCCAGTTTAGGGAGTGACCGCCCATTAGGGACCGAGTAGAGGGGAGGCAGTCCCGCCTTGTACTGGTCGAGGTTCAAGAAGTGGCGGTTGAGTGCCATGGCAATGCTTGGGTCGTCATTTGTTAGTTGACCATTTACCTCGATGGGGCCAGGTTTGGTCTTGCCGTTCCCCTTTATTAACCCATTTATGTGCGCCCAGAAAAGTCTAGGGTTTCCTAGATTCTTTTTCTGTAATTGTGTGACATATTCCCTTTTGGCCACTTTAATGGCCAGCTTACACCTGTTTCTGAGAGTTTTGTAGCTCATCAGGTCAGCAGGTAGTGTGGAGAGCTTGTATTTCTTCCAAGCTTTGTCCTGGTTTTTCATTAGGGATTTCAAGGGGGGGGTCCACTTATAGCAGCTACCCTTGGTAAATATTCCCTCATTTTGAAATCTTGTGAATATCAGTTGCTCTATATAAACACAAATCAGTATCATTATAGAACCCTGTAGACAGATGCACATTGAGGTTACAGTAGAAAAAGATAATTACTCAGTTGCGCTAAAAATTCAGTCATAGAAATTTGAGTCTATAATAATGATAGAACCACCTTTATCAGCTCACTTAATCGTTATCTAGTTATTCATTTTCAGTCTCTCCAGGGCATCAAATTCTGTTGTTGTACAATTTACATACCCCATGTGTAGCAATTTGGAAAACATTTCTTCAGGTCATAGTCATGTAGCTAAATAACATTAAAAGAAGATTTAAAAATAGAAAATGCCCTGTAAGAAATAGTGCAGAAGTTAATAAAAATCCCCAGTACAAATATAAACTGCAAATACTGCATATGAGTGCAGAAATCACAAATATTAATGCAAGCTGCAATACACAAAAAGAAGGTGGAATAAATGTAAGTGTCAAAGGGAAATTAGTCAAAGTTCAAGGTGGGTGGGGCTAAAGAAGGGGGCATAAAATTGGAGGGGGCAGGAAAACAGCACAGTTGCCATATGGCAAAAAAGAACAGTCTTTTCATTCTCAAGAATTCACTTTAGCTCCAAAGGAGCAAAACAGCCAGGAGTACTTCAATGCAATATTGATGCTTCTGTCCAAAGGCTCTTTAAAGGCTGTTACATTATACATAATTATTAAATAAAAATGGTGCAGATGTGAAATCCTCATTTGGGGGCGATGCACAACTACGTCTGAATCACACGTAGAGGGCGTATGCTACTTCACACTTAGGCGGCTGTGCTCAGGCCAGCATTCAAGAATCCTGGCTGCCAGACTGTGCCCCCGGCCCCAGGGCATGCAGCCACATGGCTGAAGAACATTGCGGCGCTGGGGTGGAGTGCAGGATGCAGGGGGGCAACCAATAGGATACCTGTACTGGGTCCCATAGTGGATCCTTTCCATGCCAGGGCATGGGCAACTGGGAAGGTATGTACCCCTCTTGGTACAAACACCAGGCATTTGCTCAAATGGCTGCCCCAAGCCCACCCAAGCTGCACAGTGTGCTGAGGCAATAATGCAACAGGGGTCCTGATACCAGCACCACCGACTGGTGCCCGGTGGGGTGTGCAATTGCTCAGGACAGTTACGGCAGGGTCCCCCCTCACCCAGCTGTCCCACACCAGTATGGCACACAAGTGTCTTCTTGCATATGTGCTGGCGTGGGCACCCTCTCAACATACCCCTGTCCCGCCCCTGGTGCGGCACCCCATCACCATCCGGGAATCCTGTGTACAGGGCACTAGTGTGCCTGTGGGTGAATGCTGCGAGAGGGGTGCTCAACTCACCACTGGATGGCAATCAGTTGTAGGAATGCCTACATACTGCTCTCATGAAGCACATAGGCATTTGTGCATAGGGCCCATAGTCCTTTTGGGGGGCTGTGTCTCAAGTTTATATATCCAAAATGCTTTTGTGTTGGTGGAGCTTTCTGATTAAATCACCGCCCCTTGCATCCTTTTGTACTTTTTCTACACCAATAAATTGGAGGTTGGCCACTGAGCCAAGACTGGCTTAAACATAATGTCAGCACTTAAGATAAAAGAAAATGTTTATGCTAACAATTTAGTGGGAATGAGAGATTACTTATGGAATAATGTTTAAATATTTTATACTATAGCCAAAGATGGCACTATCTTTTTCTGTTGTGTTCTATTTTTTTCTATGATGCGCAGTACGGAGAATATTGAAGAAAATTCAAAGCTGATTTGTCTTCTGGGATATTCTGATAGGAACAGGTATGACAGTCATTTCAATAATGATTGTACTGTGAACCTTGCAATTGATGCAGATTTGTTTAAGAATGGCAAGGGGTAGCCATAGAGGAGTGTTGGTGCTTCTGCCCCCCACACCAGTAATTTGGGTTTCGGAACAGATAGGGTTACTCGGTGGACTGGCAGGGTGATGAAGGATCAATGCCTGACCGCAGCTCTCCTCCAGTAAGTAGGGGGACCACTGTTCCGGTTGCAGAGACTGTTACCTGGCAGGGGCCGGGCGGCAGCACTGCATAACAGCACACAGTGAGTAAGAACTGGAGAGAGACATCCTGATGCATATGTCCCTGCTGTCAAAGCTCAGGGAGAAAAACAGAGGAAAATAGCCAGGCTGCTACGTGCAGGCACCCTCGCAGGCTCTCACATGACTGACACACCTGGCCACTCACCACCTTGTTGTCCTGTGTAAGTGGAGGATAACTAATAAGCCCTCGGGAAGGTTGGTGATGGAGTGGAGTGGGGGCTTAAAATACTGATTTTTTTCGATTCTTTTTCCTTCCGGTCATGGATCCAGGAGCCTCTCTCAGGCATCCAATCTTGTCCTGTCCTGCCTGAAGTCCCCCCGACTGAGCCTTTCTCTCCTCCACCCCCGCCTCACAGCTGGCAACCCCAGCTTAACCCCTCCGGGGTGGGGCCCCCTCCTACCTTGGGCGCTCTTCAATTTGTAGACTCCAGCTGCGGACGTTGGCATCTGGGCAGAGGGTCTATGAAGGCCTGCCGAGTTGGACCCAGTCGTGGACATGGGGATTAGTGCCGTCGCCTACCCCTGGAACCGGGATTTTCCTATGTTCTGTTGTGCCCACCCCTACCCCTGTGTGTGCACCCCCGGCTTATGGCGCGCGGCAGCCCTGCCAGCGTCAGGCCACGCTATTTTGTGTTGCAGCCCTGCGCTACTGCAGGCGTCCCCAGTCTGCACGGGGCGTGGACCACCGAGCTCCCCAGTGCCCTCCCCTGGACAGGAGAGCAACCCAGGCAGGCGCTCAATCCAGTCCCTCCCCTGCTGACCCCTGGCACCCGAGCTCGCTCCTGAACTCGGGTCACGGCATGGCACGAGGTGTGGTGTCCAGCGCCTCAACCCTCAGCGCCACCGTGCTGGTTTAAAATACTGATTAAAAAAAAAATGGCAAGCGGAATACCAAATAGTGGTATAGCTGATAGTTCTATGAGGTGAACAATACTATGTGCTGAATAGAGAATTTGTTTTTCTTGGAACATGAGTAAGGAATCATTTATATTTGGACATGTCTGTTTTCTTTTAGCAATAATAAGTGAATATCTCTAGTGAACTGGTGATTTTATATTTATGTAGTGTAAGTCCTGAAGAAGAGCTATGACTGAAAACATTTGCAACTTAACACTGTGTTTGCTGTAGAATAAATTCACAAACTACTGATTTACCACCATTGGTGAGTGGATCTTATTTCAGATTTACTGGTTTATCAGACGGGCCTTTTTGGAACAGACTCTTCCCTGTTATTTATTTTATTACAGGGACATTTGGTTAAATTCAAATGAGCAAGCTCGGTGAGTCATCCACACAACTCTAGCAGCTTGCCCCATCCAAGACCCTTTTGACCAAATACAGATTTACAGATATTTTTTTTCCAGTTATTAACTTCTCAAACAGAAGCTTACAGCCTCCCTGGTGTTCTCAAACATCCAAACTGCCTCTTCTAAAGTTATGATGAAACAATAGGTAGGGTATTCCTGGTTAATTAAACTGGGTCCATAAGGTCCAAGAAAAAAATATTGCTTATATTTTAATGTGAGCCAGAATCAAGTATATTGAAACTAAAAAAGAATATTCCTCTCTAACGTGCGCCTGTCATGTCTCTAAGAATTTCTAAAAATATACTGTTTAGTCAGAATGAAGCAACCACCGCCATTCTTCTAATTAAGGCATTTGCCTGAAGAAAAAAAAGCTTTATCTCTCAAAGGTCATTGACTCTGGCTGCATATCCCACACACACACATGAAGTCATAATGGCACTGTTTGTGACTTACAAAATACTTCCACAGCAACAGATTCTGATTTCACAAGCAGCAGATTATGACTTCAAATGGGAAATGAAGAGCAGAAGTAGACCAATTCTGTGAGACAAAGAGCTTGTTTTCAAATATCCGCAACATGAGAACTGTAAAAATTTTTTAACTACGTTGATCTGTATTGAAGTATTGTACATTAAAAGTTTCCGCGATGCATCTGCTGTACATTCATAGTAAGACTAAAAGTAACCAGATTAAAAGTCATCTTGAACCAGAATAAGAGGAATTTTGGAATAAAGTTCAACATAAGAACCAAAAGAATAAAATAAAATAAAGTTGATTGTTGTTTTAGCCCCCTTCCGAATCAGGGGTTTACCTAAAAGCTGCCATGCAGACCCACTGCTCCTGACAGCCAACCACATGCACTTATCGCTTCTGGCCCCCAGGACCACAGCATGGATCAGCAAAGCACAATAGAGGGCACCATTAATTTTTGGCTCCTTGCCAGAAGTGGCATGGGAGCTGTACAGCTGCCAGAGCTGCACATCAAAGTGGGCCACCTGCCTGTAGTGGAACAAAGTGTTCAAGCATGCTTCTTCTCTCTGCCGAGCCCCCCATACTGGCAACAGGGGCTGGACACCTGTGAAAATGTCTAGAAGCCACAATGAGGGACCATCATTTAAAAAATAATAAGTGTATAAAGCATTTTTAGTCAATGATTCTTTACCTCTGACCCCACTGGACTGTGGCAATAGGCCAGAAGTCAACAGTGAGCCTGTATTTGGCGGACCAATGAGGAGGCAGGACTGCCTCATGTGGCTTCAGAGGGCCCAGGAAGCTTCCCCACACAGGATTCTGGTATATGTACAGTAGTCTGCAGCACAAAGCCTGTAAATATCAGCCAGCCAGAGGGCAGACTTAGCTAAGGCCCTCTCAGCAGCCAATCAGGCATTGGAGCTATATGTGTGAGCTGCTGCAGAGTGCCAGTGTAAACTGATTGAATGTGAAACCGAAGAGGAAGAAGCCATGAGATGGAGTTCTCTGCTTCAAATCTCTAGCTGTGACCTTTGCAGCATTTGGAATTGCTAGCCTGTGTTCCCAAGATGCAAAGTGGGATTGCCCTGTTTATAATCTGATACCGTAGAGCAACCTGGAAATGAGCATTGGCTCAGTGTGCCTCTCTCAGTTACCAACTTTCAAATAAGTAAATAAAAGTTGCCTAGACAAGCCCTGGGTCTGCGGAGAGCTACATCAGTTCTCCCAGATCTCTGCTGCTCAGATTCATCCTGGAAGAGGACCTTCTACATAAATACCCTGTGTGACTGCTTGCCTTCTGGGTAGGTGAAGAAAAGCCCCCTTCCCCATGGGATGAAAATGATATCAAGAAAATGAGCCTGAGAATTCTTCAGCCACAGCCAGCTTCCACCAAACGTAAGAGAAGCTACTGAAGTTCTACAATGGGGGCACACCATATCCCGAGTTGGCGATCACAAACTGCTTAAAGTAGGAGTCCATCATAGTAACATAGAATCTGTCGGCAGATAAGGACCATACAGCCCACCTAGTCTGCCCATTTCCCTGCTTGGTTTGGCAGTCATCAGTACTGAATCAAGGCCTTGCCCTGAACTGGTGTTGTAATATAGTTAGAAAGTGATAGGGTCTGTTCTGGACAATCCTTAGTTTGAAACTCAAGTCCGTTTATACCAATCATGTGGATTATATTATTTTTGTTATTCAGGATTTACTTGTTTGGGACTGCTCCAATTTAATTTCAGCCCATTCCATAAGTGCTGCAATGCTTCTGCTTACAGGCCTGCAATGTACCACCCACCACTGTGCAACCGTGGACTGAGGGAGCTCCCACAGGGACTTTGGGTTTACTAGTGCACCAGTGGGAGGGTGGTCATGGGACAGTGAAGCTAATGTATTGCTGCATCATTTGAAAGTCTGTTTTATTTCACCTTGCTTTGGTTATTCCCCTGCTCTTCACTTCCTGTATTTCTGTCCTTAATAAAGCCCTTCTATTTGTTTATACTGCATTTACTGAAACCGCTGTTGCTATTGCCTGAGTTGCATTTATTGCTATAGAGCTATAGAGGTATCGGTTATTTGGTGGTGGTCACTATGGAATGTGTATGGTCCCCTGCATTAAGTGGGGGTGTCCTTTACAGTTTTCCTGGTGAGAAACAGCACTGTAGTGTGAGCCCTGTCAGAAGGATCCTGCTAGGTGTAGGTATTGTGCTGCTTGCAAGGACTCAAATTCCCATAACACTGACCCAGGTCAGGGCTATCTGTCCTGAGACCTAAAGGCTGCAGCCTCTCCAAGCTATCCTTGACTGCAGCACACTTCAGGGACAGGGAATAGATTGTTCTCCCCTAATCACCAAATAGAGATAACATGACAAATTATATTGCTAAAAGTTTAAGTATTTGCACATTCTATCACAAAAAGATAAGGGAGTATGAAAGCCGAGTCTATTTATATATAACTAATTAGGGATCCAGGCAACAACAAAGATGTTGCAGTTGGGATCAGAAGAACTCAAGAACAATAACCTCTGAGGAAAACAATTACTTCATGCTGTTTCACTGTTTATAAATCTGCATGAAAATATGATCCGTGTCCTTCAAAATGTATTGGCTCCTAACATTGTATGTAAGTCTACTGACGTACAGCCTGCTTTCTTACGAGTGTCCCCAGTAATAACAAACTCTGGCCAGAGCCGATAGGGCTGCAGCTAAAAATTTGGGGTAAAAATATTGTAAATTTGATTTTTAATATTTTTACACCAAATTTTCAACATAGCCTTGTTATGACCTTGCCTCATGAAGATGGCAAGAGAAAATGTTCAACTCCTGGTTTAAAAGTGATTTTGCATAGGGACTGCAAAATCAACTTTTGAGACTCTAAAACACATTTTGTACAGGAGCTGAAAAATGACAGTTGTCACATTCATGAGGTGCTGTAAAGAAATGGCTGTGTTAAAAATTTGGGGTAAAAATATTGAATATTACCAAACGTACGAGCCTGCATTTGCAAAATTCAACATAGGCTCTTAACTTTGTTGAGTTTTAATATTTTTACACCAAATTTCCAACATAGCCTTCTTATGACCCCACCTCATGAACAAGGGCAGAGAAAATTTTCAGCTCCTGCCAGAAAGGTGATTTTCCACAGGGACCGTGAAATCACCTTTCGGGATATAAAAAAAAAAAAAAAAAAACATTTTGGCCAGGATTTGAATAATAATAAAAATAATAATAATAAAACTTTATTTATTAAGCGCCTTTCAAGCACCAAAGCGCTGTACAAAAACAATAAAATCAGAAAAGTACATATATAAAATCAGAATAAAAACAAAACCTCAAGTCATAAAAGCTTGACACCACAGATGGGTCTTAAGTTCCCGCTTGAAAATCTCCACGGTCGTGCATTCCCAAAGCTGGCGAGGCAGAGAATTCCAGAGGGCTGGGGCTATAAACATAAAAGCCCGAGCCCCAGAAGATTTTAAAGTAACCCTCAGAGCCTCCAACAACCCCTCATCAGCTGAATGGAGCTGTCGTACAGGGCTGTAGGGAATCAGAAGCTCTTTCAAGTAGTTGGGACCAAGTCTATGCAGGGCTTTGAAGGTCAAAAGACCTACTTCAAAGGTGATCCACCACTGTATTGGCAGCCAGTACAGATCGCGCAAAACAAGGGTGATATGCGTCCTTCTTGATACCTTTGTCAACAATCTAGCAGCAGCATTCTGCACTGGCTGCAAGCGGTGGATATCAACCCCAGGAAGCCCCAGGTACAGGAAGTTGCAGTAGTCAAGGCAAGAGGTCACGAAGGCGTGGACCAATACTGGTAAATCACCAGACGGAGGTGTTTCACCCTGGCAATGTTTCTGAGATGGTAAAATGCAGACTTAACGACTGCTGACACCTGATGACGAAGGGTCAGCCCATTGTCAAGTACCACTCCCAGGTTATGCACCCATTCAGAGGCAAGAATCTGATCCCCCACCAGGAATAAACCAGAATGCCAATCAGACCTCAACCCCTCTATCCTGCGACCTAGGTCCACAACCATAACCTCGGTCTTACTGGCGTTCAACTTTAACCAGTTCGAATTCATCCAATCATGGATTTCAGCGAGGCAGCTATTAAATACCGAGAGAGCACTAACCTGGTCGGGGGCAAAAGACAGGTAGAGCTGGGTATCATCAGCATAACAGTGAAACCTCAGCCCATACCATCTTACAATGTCTCCGAGGGGCAGCATATACACTGCAAACAACATGGGGGAAAGCACGGAGCCCTAAGAAACCCCACACTGCAGAGAGAAAGGGTCAGAGGAATAAATCCCAGACACAATTCTTTGTGTTCTTCCAGATAGGAAAGATGTAAACCATCTGAGAACTGTACCCGACAGTCCGCAGATGAACCTCAGGCACTCGAGCAAAACCCCATGGTCTCCAGTGTCAAAGGCTGAAGAGAGATCAAGGAGATCCAAGATAGAACAGTTTCTCTGATCTCTCGCCATCAAGAGTTCATTGAGCACCCGAACCAGAGCAGTCTCGGTACTATGCCTCTTACGAAAACCAGATTGGAGAGTTTCGTAGATAGTATGGATGGTCCAATGGTCCTCCAGTTGATTTGCCACTACCTTCTCAATAACCTTCCCAATAAAGGGAAGGTTAGAGATAGATCTGTAGTTGGCAAAAATATCTGGGTCCAAAGAAGCTTTCTTCAAAAGGAGCATCACCACCGCTTTCTTCAGGGAGCTAGAGAACTCACCCAGTTCTAGGAAGCACCAGATTATTTGAGCCAGAAATGGGACCACGATCTCACCACAACCCAAAATCAGGGAGATTGGACCCGGATCTAAACAACAGGATGTAGGACGCATCCCCTGGACAATCCTCATAACATCCTCGAACTTCAGCAGGTCAAAGGAACTCCAGGATGCCCGGGGTACCATGACCAAATGCCAACCAACAGCATCCCCCATAGAGTGTGTCTGGCGGATCTCTGATCTGATGTCGGCTATCTTATTCAGAAAGAACTGAGTGAGCTCATCACACTCCTTTTGTGAAAAAGCTCGACGGAGCAGAAGACAGGCTGGGTTGCACAGCCTGTCTACAGTTCTGAAAAGCTGGGCCAGTCGATTCTGAGTGACAGCGATCTCCCTGGACAGGAAATCTGCCTTCTTACGGGAGATTTCTGATTGGTAAAGCTGATGAAGCCTTACCAAACTAAGGTGGCCGACTTCTAGAGCAGATTTCTGCCAACAATGCTGTAACTGCCATCCCACATGTCACAACTCCCTCAAGGACCCATCAAACCACGGGGCCCGAGGGCGGAGAGAGAGGGGACAAACATGGACAGGAGCAACTGAGTCAAGAGCCAAGGAAATGGCCTGATTATAAGCCAGAACCATTGACTCCGGGCTCATGCTGGCAACGGGAAACTCTGAAAGGTTCAACACCGCCATCAGGTCTTCAGGGCACACATCCTGTAAAGGGTGGTATCAAACCATCTCCACAGGGGCAGACCTATGAAGGGGAGCACAAAAATTGAAGCTCACGGTGTAATGAGCAGACCAACTGACAGGTTCCACCACCAAATCAGAAGCCTCACTCACCAGGAGAAAAAACAAATCTAAAGAGTGACCGTGATTATGAGTAGCTGAGGAAACAATCTGTGTGAAGCCCAGCGATATCATCAGCTGGAGGAAGTGTTGACCAAAAGATGAGAATTAGTCGTCGACCCAAGCATTGAAGTCACCCAGAACCATCAGTCTGGGCGACTCAAGGCCATATTGGCGACAAAGTCTGCCACTTCCTGCAAGAATCGCCTCTCATCCCCTGGTGGACGGTAGACGAGGGCTATCTTGCAACCCACACCAGCTGCCACATTCATGAGGTGCTGGAAAGATATGGCAATGTTGTAAATTTGGGGGAAAAATATTGAAAATTACCAAAGTTACGAGGCTGTGTTCACAAAATTCAACATAGGTTTATAACTTTGTTGGTTTTTTTTAAATATTTTTACAACAAATATTCAACATAACCTACTTATGATCCCACCTCATGAACAAGGGTAGATAAAATTGTTAACTCCTGCCCAAAAACTGATTTCACACAGGGACTGCGAAATCACCTTTTGGGATGTGAAAATACATTTTGGCCAGGATTTGAAAAATGACAGCTGTCACATTCATGAGGTGCTGTAAAGATATGGGTACATTGTAAATTTTGGGTAAAAATATTGACAATTACCAAAGTTACGAGGCTGCGTTTGCAAAATTCAACATAGGCTCATAACTCCGTTGTTTTTAATATTTTTACACCAGATTTTCAACATAGCCTTCTTATGGCCCCACCTCATGAACAGGGGCAGAGAACATTTTCAGCTGCCACCCAAAAGGTGATTTTGCTCAGGGATTGCAAAATCACCTTTCAGAGCAGATTTGCCTAATGACAGTGACATTGTTGATGAGGTGCGGTCCCAAAGAAGGCATGTTGAAAATTTGAGCCACAAATATACAGAAATGCCCAAGTTATGCCTCTCTGTTCAAAACTCCATTGAAATACATTGAATGGCATACCTGTTTCTTTAGTTCGCGGTCCAGCTTTGAAGAGTGAAGATGTGTTTGTGGTCCAGAAAGGATTACGGCATTGGACCCCTGATGGGTAAGTAAGGGTTTGGGGGGGTGGAATGGTGGGTGCTGAGTGGGAGGGTCAGTTGGGGGGTCAGAAACAGTGCAAAATACATCGATGGATAGTTTTCTTGTTACAGGGTGAAAAAAAAGCAAAACAAAAAACAGGACGAAATGCTGATCATGACACTGGGGGATTGGGCACCCTCAGTGTCACTGTTATGTTATGTTTCTGGGGGTGAGGTGGGGTGCTGAGAGGGAAGGTCGGGTGGAGGAGGAAAATAAAAAAAACAATAAAATAACTGGCGCATGCTGTGTAGTGGATGGGGAACAAGGATTCCTGCACTGGGGATTGGGCATTCCCCAGTGCCACTGTTACATTTCTGGCAGGGGGGGGGTGGTCGGTGTTGAGAGTGAGGGTCAGGTGAGGAAACTATAAAAATATATGGTTAAAAATAACCACAACCGCACATATGTGGTAGTGGAGAGAGATCGTGATCAGGACACTGGGGATTGGACACCTCAGTGTCACTATTATTTTTGGGGGATGCTGAGAGGGAGGGTTGGGTGGGGGTTATGTATTTCACGGATCACGGACCACCAAAAAGTAAAAAAAAATAGTGTGAGCGTGGAGTGTTCTGATGCAGAGGTGACTTTTTTTTTGTCACTGCAGCATGTTGTTTGTTCGCAAGGAATATGGGAGTCCTTTTTCTCAAAGCAAGAGATCTGCAGGGCTCCGCCCACTGCAGACCTAACAAGAAATGCGGGAATCCCTTTTCTCAAAGCAAGAGGTCTGCAGGGCTCCACCTACTGCAGCCGTAACAAATGGGAGGGTTTAGCATTAAAAACATTTTTTTTGGGGGGTGGGTAGTGTTTAATTGTAAATTAATTACCTAAAAGAAAGTCAAATTACTGGGCAAAGTCTCAAACAACTATACAGCACAAAGACTCTCACTCTCAGCTTATTAGTCTTTCTGATTTCTTGAAGTTCTTGTGCACAAGGTAAAAGGAAAAATTTGTCCCAAAGAATAGTTTTTGCTTGTCAAAGAGAAACAGCTAAGTTGACACATCCCTTAGATCACAGGTTGTTAACCTGAATGAAAACTGGTTCAGTTTTTAAGCATACCACAACAGAATGAAGATGTTCCTTCATTGCCCGTAGGCAACAATAATACAATAAAAAATTACAATATGTAATCATTTTTAAAACACACAAGGAGTTCAAGTGTGTACTGGCTGACATTTTTCCCCAAAATTGCCCTTCAGCCTTAATGCCCTCCTACCTCCTATTGCACCACTCACATGCCCCATTATGGGCTTGCACGCATGCAGATGTACCCCCTGCCTGGAAGCAGGCTCCCTGGACCAGCACAGGGGAGCTTGTAGAGATGGAATGCTCTCCCACTTTCCCCATGCTGGGTCATCCTGCCACATAAAGCCATGGACCACTGTGGCACCTGGTGCTACACCTCCAGGGACACAATAACACCACTCCTCTAGGGTCCAGTGGGGACTCAAAGGATGAGGAGGACTTGGGGGGAGCAGTGATCACTTTGATTCTGTCGGCCTATGTAGCCCCTGTGATGTTTAATGTGCCTATGTCATTATTAAAGACATCTGTTCTGCATACACTGGTGTCCTCATCATTCCTGGCAGTGGTTTGTGTCCACCATAGGGGTTTGGGGGTGTATTATACTTTTTTTGAAGGCAGCCCGCTGCACCTGGTGGGGGGAGAATGGGTGTGGAGGGGACTTCATTGTGGCTAGAGGGGGAGAATGCATTGTGGCCGGGGGCAATGGGAGAGGGGAATGCAGTGTGGACTGTGTGGAAAGGGGGCTGTGGCCATGGCCATTGTGTGTTGGTATGGCCAGTGGTGCAGCTCCGCCCACATGCTGTCTGCAGGGCCACAGAGATTTACTGTACATGGCAGTAGCATGCCTGTTAACAGGTCTCCATGACTGCTGTTTCCCACAGTGTGGTTGGTAGCGGGCCATGGCACTGTCCATGGTGCTCTCTGCCAGTGTGTTCAGATGTCTGTTCCCATCATAGCTCTCCAGTATCCCTACTTACGGAGGCGCCCCGCATGTTACCCCTTAAACCTGCTGTGTCACTCATCTTTCCCCCATGGAACAGGTACTGCCTACTCAGGGAATATGCAGTGCCATCAGGCTGTTCAGGTGGCATTCTATGGTTTTAGGATGCTAGGTTGCAGCTACACTTTCTGCGACTGCAGAACAGTTTGCACAGTGCTCTGGGCTTATATTGCCCTGTTTGGGGATATGTATCTCTCTATGTGGGTCAGTGTTCCTCATTGTCTCTCCTTTCGTATATCTGTGTCCCTCATGTCCATGACAGATGGTTGAATGGTGTGGTCACCATCCCTGTCACCCTCCACTGTGCGGGTGCTGCTATTTGCCATGGTGCACTGCTGCATATGGCAGCCCTCCACCTACCGTAGATGTAATTGCCTCACTGCACACACCTGGCAGATGTATCTGCTTTGGTGCATGCATGTCTGGGGGTGGCATGCACGCTGTTCTGCAGCCACGCCCATGCGTATCCCACAGCGGATGCGCAACTGCATGCAGGCAGTCAATGCATGCCTTTGCATGCAGTTTATGCATGCCGCTTGGACGTGCCATGTATGCATTCTGTACATATGTACATATGCATGTGTGTTTCACACAGTGTGCACACTGTGTATCATTTGTGCAAAGGGCTCCACATTGCTGGAGCTACGCTAAGGATTGGCACACCAGAACTGAACATTTTTCTCTGATGAAACAGGACTTCCTTAGAGTTTTTTTTTTTATTTTTTTATTTTATTTTTTATTTCGTGTTTAACCAGGTATAGCACACTAAGCTGAAAGCTTTTTCACAGGAGCAACCTGGGAGCACAACTGGGAGTTACCACACAGAAGCCAACAGTATCTGTTTTATAGGTACTCAATATGTATATCACCATAGTTATTAATTAAAGTGCTGATGCATAAAGAATCAATATATACAATAGTGCTCCACATTTAAAGTGCAACTACAGGTATATAGAAAAAGTACCTATACATAAAGACAATTAAAAAAGACACAGTATAATGTAACATAGGCAATAACAAGCAATAGACTTTCATCCGCTCTGCTTACTAGTCCCTCAGTGTTTAGAACTTAGTAGTTCTGTCCCTACAAAAACTGTCCAACCTATGCTTAAAAGTTTCCATAGTTGTACTGTCCACTACACTGGAAGGGAGATTGTTCCAGAAGGAAACAACCCTCTGTGTAAACCAGTATCTTCTTAAGTTGGTATTCCACCTAGGTAAAAACAGTTGCTTGCTGTGTCTCCTCCCACTGCACCTGTTTGTCTTTAGTATAAGACCCAAATCCTCATGCAGTTTGATGTCCCCCATTATTCTAAAAAGCATACACATATCGCCTCTATGCCTCCTGTAGTGTAATGAATGAAGGTTTAAATGCCCTAATCTATCTGAGTATGGCAGGCTTTTAAGCCCAGTAACCGATCTTGTAGCCCTTCTCTGCACCCCCTCAACTTTAAGAATGACCTCCCTTTTACATGGAGACCACACTTGTGCATAGTACTCCAAATGTAGCCTCACTAAGGCACTGTACAGTGGCATCAGAACCTTCTCATCCCTACTAGCAATGTCCCTTAAGATACAATTGAGATTCTGATTGGCTCTTTTGACCTGATCTTTACAGTGGCAACTAAATTTTAGATCATTAGTAATCTTAATTCCCAAATCATTTTCCTCCAAGGTGATATTAAGACTGACCTTTCCAAGTTCATGCACATAATTCTTATTGTGAGGGCCCAAATGCATGACCTTACATTTGGCTGTGTTCGGCTCTAGTATATTAATGTCAGTCCACTGTAAGAGTTCATCTATAGCCCCTTGTAAAGGCTGAGTTTCAATTGCATCATTCACTATACCTCCCACCTGACAGTCATCTGCGAATTTAGCTATCCAAATGTTCAGATTCTTTAATTTCAGAGTGGAGATGTAAATGTTAAAGAGGCAAGGCCCCAGCACTGATCCCTGGGGCACGTCACTAGAAACAGCTGCCCAATCCGACAGAGTCCCCTTAACAGTGACTCTTTGTTTCCTCCCACTGTGTATCCCAATGTAGAACTGAAAGCAAGAATGCTCGACGCTTATTGATCCACTTTTTAAACAAGCAAGTGCAAGTTTATTTCGGCAAGTAGCCCAGAATACAACCATATACATATAGCATACACACGTCAATCAGACACAATTTAGGTTGTGAAGCAGTAGTTTTTTTTTCTGTAAAGATCAAGAACTAATTTCAACACATTTTCTTAAATGGGCTATAGACTTGCACTTACACATAACTATTTTATTTTTAACAAGGAATTTTACCTCCAAATATGTGGAACTACGATGGGGGCAGTATTTCCCCCCCCATATGCAAACCTGTTTATGGGACA
Organism: Neoceratodus forsteri; assembly: GCA_016271365.2. Taxonomy (NCBI): domain Eukaryota; kingdom Metazoa; phylum Chordata; order Ceratodontiformes; family Ceratodontidae; genus Neoceratodus; species Neoceratodus forsteri. Next base: position 1,146,789,956 of record CM057450.1, on the reverse strand, counting down.
TTTTGAGGAATGATTTTTCAAAAATGCCACCCAGAATAATTTTCTGTGCCACATACAATTGTGGTACAGATTTATTGATGATATTATTGTGGTGTGGAAGGGTGATGAAACAAAAATACCTGATTTCATCTCATACATGAATGGAAATTATATGGGCCTCAAATTTACATATAAAAATAATAAGAACAGTATCAAATTCCTTGATTTGGAATTAATAGGAAACATAGGTAAAGTCGTTAACAACAAGAGGGTCCAGAAAGGAGACTGCAGTAAACACGATTTTACATGCCACTAGTTCACATCCCAGAAAATTTGTGAATTCCATATTATATGGGGAGCTAATCAGACTAAAAAGAAACTGCAAAAATGACAATCACTTTTTGGAACAAGCTACTGATTTAAAAGATTCTGGAAACGAGGATAGTAAGTAAGTAAGTAAAAGTTTATTTATAAGCGCTTTTCAAAAACCAAAGCGCTGTACAATAGCAACATTAAATAATAAACATAATATTAACAGTAAAATCATTCTTTAAATGCTTTTAAAAACAAAAAGGTTTTAAGCTCAGATTTGAAACTCTCGACATGATGTATTAAATGAAGCATTTGAAAAAGTCAAAAAACTAAAGAGATGTGACATTTTGACCCCTAAAAGGGATAGACCTAACAGGACAGACACTCTTATAAGTACTTCTGAAAAAAAGTACAGATGTAGTAACATTTGTAATGGAATTTACCCTTTTAGCAGGGAGAATAGGTGGTCTGGTTCATACATTTTGGCCCTGATTGTTAACTGACCCAATATTAAAAAATGAAATTATGGATAAACCTAGGGTAACATTTTCTAAAGGATGAAATATTGGTGACAGAGTGACAAAAAGTTACTTTGTACCAACTATCCAAAGGGAAGGCAACTGGCTTAAAAACAAAGCCAAGGGATTACACAAATGTGGCAGATGTAACATCTGCCAGTATGCACAGACGGGTAATGTTTTCAAAAGAGATGGGAAAACTTTTGAAATTAAAAATTTCATTACTTGCACGACACCATTTGTAATCTACATTTGTTGGTGTACCTGTCCCTATTACTACATTGGAATGACCACGAGACCTGCCAAACAGGGTGCAGGAGCATGTCCGTGCCATTATAAAAGGGAATGTTTACAATGCATTAGGGGCTCACTTCCTTCAGTCTCACAATGCCAAACCAGACTGCTTCAAATTTACTACCTTGGAACATGCTGAGGGAAACCCGAGAGGGGGTGATAGGGTTAAAACTTTAGCATAAAAGGAGACACAGTGGATGCTACAGTTGGATACAGTAGTCCCATTAGGATTAAATGAAGAAATTGATTTTGCTCCTTATTTGTAAACAGATTATCTTCATTAGTAGTCTAACCTGCTTTTTTCTTTTCTTTCCCACAGGAATAATATCTATCCCCTAATTTCTGGACTTGCAAAGTGTGAGCGACAATGCTGTATGCCCTCGGCACACAGATGAAGTTCATTACATTATTGGACTTGAATGAATGAATCTTTATTTATAAAGCACCTTACTAAACCAAGGCGCTGTACACAAACCAAACAAAATAACAATTTAAAAGCACACATTACAATCAGAAATATTAAAATCTGTAAAACTGCAATACCATAAATATTAGCTTCAGTAAAATCTAAGTATGCGAGTTTAAGTATTCAATTCAGAGACAAATCTGTATATGCTAGTGTAAATAAATATGCTTTTAGTACTGTCTTAAAACTCTGGACGGTCAGGCAGTCTCTTATCTGACGAGGTAGAGAATTCCACAGGGTCGGGGCTGCAAAAGAAAAAGATCGGGCCCCCGATGTCTTTAAACAAACCCTGGGAATCTCTAGCAATCCCTTGTCGGTGGATCGGAGAGGACAGAGGGGGCAGTAAGGGCGATGGAGATCTTGCATGTAACTGGGTCCCTGGTCGTGTAGGGCTTTATAGGTCAGTAACCCAACCCTGAACGTGATCCACCACTATATTGGCAGCCAGTGCAGTTCGCGGAGCACAGGTGTCATATGACTGGCCCTAGAAGTGCCAGTCAATAACCTGGCTGCCACATTCTGCACTAGTTACAAGCGGAGGATGTCAACCCCTGGAAGCCCTAAGTAAATGGCATTGCAGTAGTCAAGGTGGGAGATTACGAAGGCACGGACCAGTGTTGGAAGATCATCAGAAGGAACCAGATGTTGGAAGATCATCAGAAGGAACCAGATGCTTCACCCAGGTGATATTCCTCAGATGGTAAAAAGAGGATTTGATGACGGCTGACACCTGAGATTTAAGGGTCAAACCAGCATCACAAAATAATGCGCAGGTTCCGCACCCAGACTGAGGTAGTCAGCTGAACAACCCCGAGCCAAAGCCCAGAAGATTGTCCTGCCAACAAACCCGCCTTCCAATGATCTGGGTCCACAGCCAACGTCTTAGTTTTAGCTGGGTTCAGACGCAGTCAGCTGGCACTCATCCAGTCCTGGATCTCGGACAGACAGTTGTTAAATACTGAGAGGGAAAGGACAAGTATAGCTGGGTATCATCTGCGTAGCAGTGAAAACTCAGACTGTACTGCCTAATGGTCTCTTCCAACGGCAGCATATACACTGCGAACAACATGAGTAACAAGATGGAGCCCTGCGGTATCCAGCAGGGTAGGGGGAGAGGGGTTGAGGAATAAATTCCAGACACCACTCTCTGAGTTCTACCCTCGAGGAAAGATTGAAACCATCTGATGACCATTCAAGATAGTCCGGCGATGAACCACAGGTGTTCTAACAGTTCACCATGGTCCACAGTGTCAAATGCTGCAGAGAGATCAAGAAGGACCAAGATGGAATGGGTCCTCCAATCTCTCGCTATTAGGAGGTCATTTATCACCTGAATAAGGGCCATCTCGGCACTATGCCTCTTCTTAAATCCTGACTGGAGAGAATTATAGATATCATGGCTGGACATATGATCGTTCAGCTGCAGCACAACCACCTTCTCAATAACCTTACCCAAAAAGGGTAGGTTAGAGACTGGTCTGTAGCTGGCCAGACAGTCAGGGTCAAAGGAGGTTTTTTCAAGGAGGGGTCAAAAAACCGCCTCTTTTGGAGGATCCAGAAAGACCCCCCCCCCAATGACCTCCAGACTATCTCAGCTAGGACTGGGCCGATTTCATCTACGCACCCTACAAGAAGGCGTGTAGTGCCCAGGTCCAAACTACAGCTGGTTGGCTGCAAAGTTTGGATGACCCTCATGACATCCATGATTTCTGGCCAGCTGAAGTCAGACTAGGCAAACGGGGCATCTGCCACCTCCCACCGACCTCCGCAATTCCCACTAGAGGGGGCTGGACAGATCCTGGGCCTGATGGTAACAACCTTATCTGCAAAGAACTGAGCAAACTCGTCACACTTCTCTTGTGAAAAGGCTCTGCCAGACTGAAGACAGATTGGATTGCGCAATCTGTCCATGGTCTGGAACAGTTGAGCTGGTCAGTTCTGCACAGCGGCAATCTCCCTGGACAGGAACTCTGCCTTCTTAAGAGTGCTTGCCGATTGATAGACCACATAATGGTCCATCAATTTAAGTCTGTCACCCTTCAGGCCTGATTTCTGCCAGCCCCTCTCTAGCCTTCATGCCACCCTCCTCATCTCCTTCAAGGTCCCATCAAACCATGGGGACCTTGGGTGAACAGTGAGTGGGCAAACACGAATAGGACCTATGGAATCCAAGGCCTCTGTCACCACCTTGTTATAGGTGAGTACTAGATTCCCTGGATCCGTGCATTCACTTGGTATACTCGATAGGTCCAGCACAGCCATCAGGCCATCTGGGGTCATGCCCCTCAAAGGTTGGTACCGGACCATCCCCATAGGGGCAATCCTATTGGAGGGAGCCATGAAACTGAACCCCGCAGTGTGATTGTCAGACCACCCCACTGGCTCCACCACCAAGTTGGATATCTCCATCCCCAGAAGGAACACCAAGTCCAATGAACGACCATAAATGTGGAGGTAACAACCTGTGTAAGGCCCAGCTAACTCATTAGTTGGAGGACGTCCTGACCAAATGGCGAGAGCTCATTGTCAACCCAGGCATTGAAATCCCCCATATTCAACCATCTGGGGGATCCCAATACCATGTCGACGATGGAGTCCGTGACTTCCTGCAGGAAAACTTTCCCATCTCCTGGTGGATGGTAGATGAGAAGTATCCTGCACCCTGCACCTATGCCAACAATACATTCAAAGGAATTGGTGATCCCTACTGGAATCTCTGTAAGGTCCAGTTCCGATCTAAAACAGATGGCTACACCCCCGCCCCTATGATCCATTCTTGGATGGTGCATCACTGAGTACCCACCCGGAAGGGTCTCGGTGATGCAAGCTAAGTTTGCTGACCCAACAAGGTCTGCTATTAAAGCAGTCTTGGCCCGATGGTGCTGAGGGTTGAGGCGCTGGACGCCACACCACACCAGACCGGGCCACCTGGCTGAATGAGCCAGGGCTGCTGAGAGTCAACAGGGAGGGAAGGGATTGAGTGTCCCTGGGAGGGTTCTTGGGTCATGCGCACTCTGCAGCTGCACCTGGCGATGGTCGGTGCAGCGCAAGCAGCGGTGGCACATACAGCGGGGAGGAGCTTAGCAGGCGGCAGCATGCTGTGCCCAGCTGCCATCACACGTCCAAGCTCCTTGGGGACCAACAAGCAGAAAACCCCTGTCACATCCATGGAGATGATGGGGTTTCAGGGACGCAGCCCGCATCCCAATGCGGCCCTGTGCTCAGGGGACTCCATGGCCAACCCGCCATCCAGGTAAGGCCTATCTAATCCCAGAAAGCCCATCGCAGGAAGACGGGCCTGCCCCGGGGGGGGGGTGATCCAGGGGGCTAGGTCTTCCTGGGTGGTCGGAGGAGTCCCTCTGAGGGATGCAGGGTTCAGGCCAGGAGTAGAGGCTGCCATTGAGAGAACACCCCAGAAGGATGCCCGGGTGTGGAGGTGAAAAAATAGAATAAAAAAAAATTAAAAAAAGCAGTCTTGTTTTTAATGGACCTGGCATTGCATAGCACCGTCCGAGTGGGATGAGCAACCAAGGAAGACCGCGTAACTTTCCTGCATGAAGCAGAGCCCTTGGGTATGGGAACCAGGCAATGAGAACCCCTTTCTTGGACCCATTTCACCCCAGGGCATCTCCTTGTTCCTACCATCCCAATCCGTCCTCTCCTTTCCAATTCCCCTCCAAGCCCAGCACTCCTCCCCTCCGCCTCTCTTCCTCCTCCTAACTATCCCCAGAGCCTGACATAACCGATATGCTTCTGGGGACAGCAGAGGGCAGATAAAGGAGCCTGGTAGGGGAATAATGCCTGACCGTCATTGCATCCTCCAAGCAGATCCTTACAAGCAGACAGCAAACACAACAGAAAATAACTAATTCCTTCGATGTCAAAAGCTATCACTAACTACCCACTCACAACCACACACACACACCTAATACAAAAGCTATCCTACACACACACCTCCACATACACTCACCCCCTTAACTACTGAGCCAATGAAAATCTTTACCCCCACTCAAAACAAAATAAAACAATACCCCTAACCCCCATCCCCCAAACAAAACAAGAACAACCACTCTAAAAAATAATACACTATAAGGTCCCCGCCAAAAACAAAGCCTAACCCCCTTAAAATTATATAAAACCCAAATAAATCACAAAATTAGACAATTAAGACAATAATGAAGCAGATGCACTGTTACAGTACTTCAGGGATTGTTCAAATAGAGAAGCAAGCATGCCAAGGCTTCCAGGCTTGATGTAGGCAGGGACGGGGCAGGTTATTCCATCTTATAACCTCTATATCTCATTACTTAAGCTTCTAGCCTCATGTTTTCCTGAAGAAATCCTGAAGGACACAGTGGAATAGGTCATAAATAATTTAACTTGAAATATCTGGTTTTCCAGTATACACATTTTTACTATTTTCAAGAAAGTATGTGGTCCTTGCTTAAGCAACCATTTTTCATCTCTCACTCCCATTTAAAATCCCACCCTATAAGCTAAAATCCCACTGATTTTCCAATACTGCTCTCCAACCCTTTACTTTCTTCCCACTCTTACTTTTCTCTTATACCCCCCCCCCAATTTCTATCTTTATTTGAATGTTCAAACTTCTTTCTACGAACGTTTAAGTTTTTTTTTTTTCATTCATATTTTTCCACCTGGAGCCCTAGCAGGCGGTACAACCCTCCTATTGGAGGGGACTCACTTTCTAGTCCCTGGCTCCTGCCAGTCCCTGGAAGTCCCGTGGCTTACCCCATGGTGGGGTCTAGGAGGAGGTCACCGGTTTCTCCCCCCCTCCCCAAAGACCCAATCCAGATGCCGGGGACAGCGACCTCACAGAGCCTGCCAGGCTCTGTTTCCACCTTTTTCTCCCCACCCACCTCCCCTACTGATGCAAAGCATCAGTATGTGCCTCCCAGCCCGCACTGCCCCTCGGCTGTCACCACAGGCCAGTCAGCGGGCGGGACAACAAACCATTCCTCCCCAAGAGAGGAAAGCAGTCCTCCGGATGCTCGATCCTCTCTTGCCCCCGCCAACACCTGGGGACCTGGGCTTATTCCTGAACCCGGGTCCCTGGCATGGCACAAGGTGTAGTGACCAGCACCTCAACCTCCAGTGCCACTGGGCCGGCATACAAACTTAAGTTTTGAGTTGGTCTGGTTGGTGGATATTAAAATGGTTTAAATTATAAGAAGGTCCCGAATGGAAAAAGAATAGTCAGTTTCCACCAAATGTGATATTTTAAAATTAGACCTTCTGTCTGTAATTTGACCTCCCATTAAAAACATGCCACACGACCTCTCCACTTTTGTTTTGATAAATTTTGGGGGGTGAAATTGTTTTGGGTTTTTTTGGTTTTTTTATTTATACTTTTTGCTGCAGCTGGCCACTGGTATCTGCCCTGGTCACGAACCCCAGCACTTCTACCTCCAATTTTTTGTCTGTACTCTCCCCAGCACCCCAGCTTACCCACAGAGGGTGGGGTCGCAGCACTATCTCTCCTTAAGTGCCACAATCCTGGTTCCTATCCAGGAGAGCCAGCTAGGAGACTAATTGAAGCCAGAGGCAGGGCTTCATAGAGGCGGCCAGCTGCAATTTTTTCTCCCCTATAGGCAGGGGCGGGGATGTGCAATGACGGCCAGCATTTGCCCCACCCCTGAGATCAGCAGGCATTGGTGCTTGCAGCGTGCCCAGCCTCCACCGGGTGTTGTTCCTGCACCAAATACTCACCCCTCCCCCCCCGGAGAAGGAGAGCAATCCAGGGATGCTCAGTCCTGCCTCCGCCGGCCCTCTGATGACCCGGATCCATTCCCGAACCTGGGCCGCTGGTGCTGCAAGTGGAAATCCAACCACTGTGCTGATGGGCCAGCCCTCTTTGGGGTGAAATTGTTCAAGTGTCAGGAAGTTTTACTATATTTTGTAAAGTTAGCATTAAAGACTATGAGAGAGATGGATTTCTCACCTCCAGTAATACGCTTTCCTAGGAATTTTGCTTTTCCATTAAGAATGTTGTGTACTGCATGTACCAGACTTTTTCAGATGAAAATAACTTTAGAAAATAAATTGTATTAACTTTAAACTATTAAGACTGTTGCAGAAAGTACTTAGTTTTTTGTAATTAGATATTACTTTTTGCACTAGGGAGCACTAATTTGGTGTATGTCTCTTTAATAAATTTTGTATAAAGGTGTCCCACATTTGCTTGATTCTCAGATTCGCCCCAGAAGATGACCTGCCCAAGGGTTGTGGCGCTAGGGGCTTTTGGTTGTATTCTGGGCTACTTGCCGAAATAAACTTGCACGTGCTTGTTTAAAATGTGGATCGATTAGTGCCGAGCGTTCTTCCTTTTAAAATCTGTAAGTTGGCTGCTTTGCTCAGGCACTGCCATTTCCTGTGCGCACCTGCTTTCTTTTGTGTTGTATAATGCAGAACTGATATTCACAATAGCCTATGACCATATAACATTCTTATTTATATTCCCATGGTGCAAAGTTATACAGCAGTATATTTAAGGAATGTTGAGCTAAAAGCATGATTTTGCTGTGCATGTCTGTATATATTTGCTTCATGATCATGCCACACTGACACTTGAACAATCTTTAGATTGGCATCTACAGTGGCGTGAAAAAGTATTTGCCCCCTTCCTGATTTTCTCTATTATTGCATATTTGTCATACTGGATGTTTTCAGGTCTTTAGAGAAAATGTAATATTAGATAAAGGGAACCTGAGTGAACAAATAACACTTGTTTTTTTTTTTTATTTCACTTATTTAATGAAAAAAAGTTAACCAACACCAACTGGCACTGTGTGAAAAAGTAATTGCCCCCTTACACTTAATAACTGGTTATGCCACATTTAGCTGCAATGACTGCAACCAAACACTTCCTATAATTCAATATCAGTCTTTCACATAGCTGTGGAGGAATTTTAACCACTCTTCCTCGCAGAACTGCTTTAATTCAGTAACATTTGGTAGGTTTTCGAGCATGAACTGCTCATTTCAGGTCCTGCCACAGCATCTCTATTGGGTTTAAGTCTGGACTTTGACTAGGCCACTCCAAAACTTTAATTTTACTTCTTTTAACCATTCTGATGTGGATTTGCTTTTGTGTTTTGGATCATTGTCTTGCTGCATGACCAACTCGCTTCAGCTTCAGCTGACGGAAGGATGACTGGACATTCTCATAGGAATTTTCTGGTACAGAGCAGAATTCATGGTTTCTTTAATTGTGGCAAGTCATCCAGGTCCTTAGGGCAGCAAAGCATCCCCACACCATCACACTACCACCACCATGTTTGACTGTTGGTATGGTGTTCTTACTGTGGAATGCTGTGTTTGCTTTAGCGAGACATTATGGGATCCATGTTGTCCAAAAGTTCCACTTTGGACTCATCTGTCCATAGAACATTTTCCCAAAAGGCTTGTGGATCATCCAGGTGCTTCTTGGCAAATGAGAGATGAGCATTTATGTTCTTCTTGGTTAGCAGTGGTTTTCCTTGCTACTCTCACATGAAGCCATTTTTGCCCAGTCTCTTTCTGATTGTGGAGTCATGAACACTGACCTTAGCTGAGGCAAGAGAAGCCTGCAGTTCTTTGGATGTTGTTTTAGGATCCTTTGAGACTTCTTGGATGATTTTACACTGCGCCCTTGGAGTAATTTTGGCAGGCCGCCCACTCCTGGGAAGGTTCACTACTGTTCCAAGTGTTCTCCATTTGAGATTATGGCTCTCACTGTGGTTGATGGAGTCCCAGAGCCTTAGAAATAGCTTTGTAACCCTTTCCAGACTGATAGAGGGCAACAAATTTTTCTGATCTTTTCAGGAACTTCCTTTGAACATGGCATAATGTGCTTGTTGAATCTTTGTGCTGGCAACGTGACTCTGATGGTAAGGGCCAAAATAAGTGAGGTTTATATTGAGCAGGGCTGGCTGTAATCAAGCCTGGCTGTGTTCAATCAGCTGACTCTAATTATCCCTTTAATTGGGTTGATTTAACTAGGGGGCAATTACTTTTTCACACAGTGCCAGTTGGTGTTGGTTAACTTTTTTCATTAAATAAATGAAATAAGTAAAAAAAAAAAAGTGTTATTTGTTCACTCAGGTTCCCTTTATCTAATATTATATTTTGTCTAAAGACCTGAAAACATCCAGTGTGACAAATATGCAATAATAGAGAAAATCAGGAAGGGGGCAAATACTTTTTCACGCCACTGTATATCTAAAGTTAAATGTCTTGCCGAAAACAGTTGATAAAACCTCTCTAAACAACACTGACCAAACACGACTGAATATCCTGAGTATGTGAGATTGTGCATTGGGAGATGAGCTGTGCAACAGGCCACGTTTAAATATGGGAGAAACATGCACAAAAGGGCAGGAGACAGATGCACAAATGGTGGCTGTGGCGCACAGCATGTGAGAACACGGCTGGCGCAAAAATGCAGCAGCCCAGGGGGGAGGGGAGGCCCGGTGGCACACCACAGGGGCCAAAATGGCCAGATGTAAGGACTGTGAGGGGCCAGCCTTGTGTAACATACAGACATACCCCAGCATGTGCATGCCTATGCACACTGTCCATGGTAGATACACACTGCCACAGATAGGGGGGCACAACAGTAGCCCATGACCCATGGATAGTGGTGATGTTGGAGGATGAGGGACACAGTAGCAGACATGCCACCATGATGGAGGGCCCACTGTGTCACCAGCACACAACCACAATGACATGGAGCCTGGGCAGACACACATGGAACACACCCCAGTGGCAGTACATGTCTGACGACAGGCTGGGAAACTTGCACATGGGTACACAGTAGTGCATGCCACAGGCAGTGTCATCTACGCAGGGCGTGGCAGGGCCACCTCAGTGAAATGGGATGGTATGAAAGGACGGATGTGTCACAGGCCCACCGTGCAACCTGTGTAGGTGAACACAGTGAAACACACAGTGGAGCCCCCCCCCCCTGGGGACAGGGAGCAGTGGGGGATGTGAAGGCCATCAACCACCCCCTGCACCTGAAGACGTGGATGGGGGGGCACATGGGTCAGCCACCTGTTAAAGATCCCTGGGAAAGAACACAATGTACACAGCCATGTTAAATATAAAAATATATATATGGATTAAAATATGTCAATAACATCAAAATAACAATGAAGTATAATACCAACAATAACAGGATGAACAATAAGAACAAGTAAAACATGAACAGCACAGTGGGGTGGAAAAGGGGAAGGGCTATGTGCAATGGTGGCTGACTCATGGAGCCACAGGGGGTGGTGATGGCACCTGCAGGCAGTGCACGGAGGCAAGCTCATGGATTGCCCCCAACATGCGGGTCATAGCCTGCACAGTCCTTAAGCTGGCCCACTGCTGCATAAACATGGCGTGGAGAATATGTGACGTCCTTGGTCTCGCCACTCTTCTGTGTGTGGCCCACCCTGATCATGATCTATGGGAAAAACAACTCAGTACAGCAACAGTGCCAATGTGGAGATATGTATGCACAGATAGACACCCCCCCTCCACAACAATGGTTGGGATGTGTTGCCATACATGTATGGTGTGCCGGCCACAGGCTGTGACACAGTGCTGCATGCAACAGTGACCATAGATGTGCGCTGGACATGTGTACCAGGAGGCACAACACGTGTCACTGGCGTGACACCGTAATAGGCCACTGCAGGAAGTGCAGCCCACAAGTCACATGGCCATGTTGCGGAAAGGTACATGGCTGTGTGTAGGATGCACAGTAGCTGCAGCCATGGTACACCCTCCAATGGCAGAGGTGCATGCGAGGCAGCCACATGTGTCTGACCTATGGGGTGAGGTGCAGTAGCAGCCCCTCACTCCCACAGTCAGTCTTGATTGCCTACATTGGCCCAACAGTGCAAGCAGGGATGGACAGGATGCATCGTGGGCCCATGTCTACAAACAACACCACCCCCACAACCTAAGAATACACCCATAGTCAGATTGCCCTGGGGACAGCTGTGTAGAGGAACATGCTGGGGTTGAAACTGGCACCAGAATGCTAGCCAAATACTGTTAGACATTGTACTGTAATAGCAGGAATCTCCCAGACCCAGTCCTGCAGACCTGTAGTGGACAGGGAAATTACTCAGTAGGTACAGCAGCTGGGCTATTGCAAATGTCTGTGGGCTGGTGTATCTTCCCATTTACTAGCCCTGTTGGGCAGTGGAAACATGATGAAATGATGACTCCTGCAGTGGAAATGTGTGCTGCACCACAGGGCCACATGTACACACAGACCACATGGTGCAGAGGTGTCCACACATGACCAAGGCACATACCCCATGTCCACACCACAGAGAGGGCACAGTGAGGCTGACACCTGTCACTGGGTACATGTGGCACATCAGGCTGACATGACAGAACTACACACACTGGGTATGGTGGTGGACAATGCACAGGCCAAAGGCAGTGGCAGCATGCACGACTGCATGGCACAAATATCACCTGTACAATGGTTGAGGTTATGGATATGTAACCCCTAGGTGGCGCTATCTCAAGGGTTACTACCCCTGCCTGCATGACTAGTTGCAGGTTAAGGGGCCTGGGTACTGAAACGGGTGCCTCCACCCAGAGGTCAGGGTTGTTAGTAACAGTGCTAACCTGGGTACAGCCCTCCGGGACACTGTAACCCCAGCTCTTTCCCCTCTAGTGGGCTAGACAATATGCAACAAACACTTTCACAGTAGCCCCTATTCAGCATACAAATCCCCACACTGTTTGCACTTACCACCAGGGCTAGTTCCACCAGTTCGACCCTGGAGACCCCATGTAAAATAAGGTTAGGCCCACCAAATAACAACAGTACAGTGCTCTTGGTACAAACTGGAACCACAGTCAGATTAAATGCAAAAAGAGTTAGATCTGACTTAATCAGGGGAATTGAACAAGGGAGGGGCGTAATCAGGTTGATTGATTCGAAAACTGATCTAGTCAGGCAATTATGCATGCACTTTTAGTCCCTACACAGTCACATGCTCTGGGTACCCAGTTGGAAGTAAGGTGGGCTAGCCTGGAACGTTGCCCGGCGTAGGCTGGTGTCGCAGCTGGTTGGAGCCTTGTGATGAAAAGAAAAGGCATGCACAACCACACACAATTTGTAATCCAGAGCCTGAAGGCTCAGTTTGTGAAAGGAAAAACAACAATGCAATCAGATGACAACACTTGAGATTTAGCTGTTGTTGCAGGGAGCTACCCTGATTGTTACTCACGCTACCCAATATGAGACACAGGCTAGATGAAATGGAGACTGCAGGTTGATGACTGGTTTACCAGGAGAAGCAGGGCCCACATGAATCACCAAGGTGTCATTCCTGTTCGAGATGGTTGAGCAGGGAGTTGATCCCTGGGTGAGTCTCTCGTCGGTGATGGTTTCTGTGCCTGAAGTAGCTGGCTGGGCCAGGTGGCAAGGCCCAGGCCGGGTGGAACAGTTTGGATTTCGAGTCCAGTAGTGCTGGATGCAGCTTCCAGCAAGCGTGGCACATTTACACAGTGGGGAACCAAATCGTGACCCACTAACAGCACACTGCACATTTATAGTAAAGCAATCATGATACCACAATGTGGATGGCAGCCCAGCCGCAATATCAGTGTCTGAGCAAAACCAGGAATTCTGTGGTAAATGGATGTCCTGACAGGCCGCTCGTGTACAGCAAATCTTCAGTCTTAAATCTGGTCACTCTTCAGTGGCTTTATCACACTCCAGTTCGGATACAGTCCAATTTCTAAGCCTTTCAAAGGATTCTCTCTCAAGGGACAGCAAGCAGACAAGCCAAACTCAGCCTTTCCATCAGTCTCCTGTGCAAACTATGCAGAAGCTTCTGCTCAAATCACTCGAGCTGTTTACTCTCCATACTTTTAACTCCAGACTGAAACACTGCAGCAGGCAGCTTGGGAATTTCCCTTCGATCCAAAAGGTTCTGGTTAGTTGATCTATCAGTCTGTCAAAAGCAAGGGCTCCCCCTCCAGGTGCATTTAGGCGCCAAAGTCTCAAAACTACAATTCCTACAGAAATTCACTCCCACCAAGACCCCTTGGGACAGACTCCATTTTAGGGTCCCCAAAGGTACTGATTGGCCCATTCTGGCAGTCCAGGACCAAGATGGTGGTGATAAACAGAACTGTCCATGCTGCAAAGAAGGCAGGTTAGACAAACTACAATATTATTGCTATTCTAATAGATAATCAGCAAATAAGTAGAGCTTCTAACAGAGCTCCCTCTGTGCAAATAGCGATGGCAGAACAGAGCGATTATTGGGCAGCCCGGGCGGGACTCGAGCCTTAAACTACTTGGCCCCTACCCAGATTAGTTTTACACCACAAATAGCTCATAAAGAGACAGAGCACAGAGGCATTACGGCACTCTCATACAAACACTTTTATAATGCTAAGACAGGATGCCAGCCTGACGGTGGGCATTTAGGCACACCCAAGGAAGACTTTCCGGAACTCCCATTTGTAGGGGGGTTACATATACAGAGGGTCGCACGTGTGTAGCAGAGGAACAGGAGGTGGACATTACCTTTGATGTGCATTGCAATCAGGCAGCACAGTGACCTGGTGTTGTTGGGCATCTAGAGAGGCTGTCAGGCAACAGTCAATGGCAACACATAGTCAGCAGCAACATACAGCCATGCCCACAAGCACATGGGACACATGGCCAAAGGTGAGTACTGTGGCAACACATCCCCCATTGGCAGATGCGAGAAGGCCATGCCCACCCACCACTGCCATTGGTGTGGAAGATGCTGCACTGGGCACGGCTACGCAATGTTGCACTCACAGGAGGTGGCTATGGACATACCATTATCCAGGGGTATCACATCTGATCACAACACAGTAATATACCATGAAACACAAACAACATACTGTCCGAGTATAAGGGCCCAGCATCACAACAATGTGATCCAAAACAATGTGAGGGTGGTATCTGGAGGTGTGTGGGGAACATGTTCACTGGATGACAGCAGCATACTGTGTATGTATGGGGGACACCACAGGGGGCTGGGATTGCTTTGCAGGGGCACACACATTAAAGTGACAACACATCTGGGGGACACACTGAACAGGTTGCAACAAGTGCATGGGTGGGTGGTGATAACAGTGCAACTGGCGGACTAGCCAGGAGGTGTGGCACGCTGCACTATGCAGAGATCCCTAAAGTTGTAAACAGCGCAATCTCAAGCCACGGCATGCCTCAACTGTCTCAAGGGCCAGATGGGAGGGTCCAATTCGCAGGCCACCGATCACCACGGCCCTTGTGGGGGCCACATGACCACCCCACCAAGACACCTTTAGGAAGGTGTGTAGATGACCTAAGTGCAGGCCACGTGTAGCATGACAGGGACACATAAGGTGCCCTATGTTCCACATAGGTTGCCTGCATGCACTGTGTGCAGGACTGCCCTGCAGGAGATGTGAGTCCAACATAGAAATGGGCCACACAGTCGCACTGGGCATGCCAAGTGGCACAGGACAGGACTATAATGTACACAGTGCCCAAAGCATGTGTGTAGACATGGGCCCCCTATGGTGGACAACAGGGTGTGGAGGGCCACAATATTCAGGGTGGATGCATCACATGTGCGACTGCATGATGCAAATCGACAAGGCCACAGTGGCTGCATCACGGTGAAAGTGCAGCACAGAATGGGCATAGCAATGTGTAACACACATGCATACTCATGTGACTATCTTTGTGGCGCAACACGTGTCATGCACTGCTGGCTGGCGCCCCCTGCATTCTCACTGGTCCCCTGCCTGGCCTGTACCCTGGCCTCTTGATCTGCAGGGAGAACTCAATGACAAAGACACATTCAGAGTCATGCACTACCACACATGTCCCCCACAATCCACCCAAATATGATGCAGCAATGTGGATGTCTATTGTACACCCACGAGAGAACGCATGCCCCATCAGCAGTAGATGGAATACAGTGTACCTATGCATAGTCATGCTATAGGGAGGGACACTGGCCCCCACCCCCAAATACCACCACAATACACAGACAGAACATTGATAGTACAATGTACATGTACCATGTAATGTATGTGACACCCTACCTCCATCCCCTGACTGTGGGCCTTGCATGTACAAATACGTAGGCAGCATGATAAACTAGTGTGGTCACAGTTTAAAAAACCCTCACCGAAAGGAAGTCATCTTCACCTGGGCCCTCTGCAGCCAGGTATGACACCATGTAGAAGGTGCTCTGTGTGTGGTCACACAAGCAAAAGAAAAACTTTTGATCACCCACATATTAATCAGAAATGTGATATCAGAGAACACATTGATTGTACAACCGAGGGAGTTACTTATGTGATTCAGTGCCTGTGTGACCGGCTTTATGTAGGTCAGACCAAAAGAGTGTTAATAACACGTACACAAGAACATAAGGGGGACATCAGGAGGAATAATGAACAGTCCCCAGTTACACAGCACTTCAACTTGGACACACAGAAGCATCCCTTAGATTTTGGGGGCTCGAAGTGGTCACCCCCCCCCCACGGAAAGGGGAGGTAACTATAAAAACTACTAGAAAGAGTAGAGATGAAATGGATGTTCAGCTTGAAAACGTTGAATCCCAATATTGGCAGGAACATAGACAGAATTGGCAAGCATGTACTTAGGGTATAGCAGACTATGAAGTCGCAAAGTGGCCTACAAAGTCAATCCCATAGTAGAATTATGTCCTAACACTAAAGTAAAGTAGTAGAGTATTAACGAATAGATGGTAGGGGTGGTGTAGAAGTGATGGGCACAACAGTAGAACACCAGTGGTTACATATAAAATATATAGATGTTAAGAAGAAATACCATAGTAATAAGACTGTTAAAGGAATGTAGAAAATACTGTAGTGGTTATCATTTTTATTTAATGTAGGTCTCCTGTACCCCCAGCATCTCCTCCATGAATCCCTGGTCTGAATGTTGAAAATTCAATAAATATGCAATTTTAATTTGTTTAAAATATATGTAGAAAAGAATGTGAGGCACCCTGCTACCACCAAAGGGCCTGGCTTTAGGAGTAGTTTTTTCAGTTTAAAACGTTCACCTCCAGCTTTTGAAATACAGCCTGTGTCACTTGGCAAATACTGGAGCCCGTTTGGAAAAGTCGGCCCCCGGCCTTCAGCCAAGGGTGTAGAGTTGCCTAGCAAAGTTTCTCATGGCCAGCGAGAGTACAGGGAGATGATACATCATCTCCCCAGCTTTTTACAAATGGGCTCGAGAGAAGGGGTGGTACCTTAAGCATTCACAGTGTGCAAACACCATTGAATCTGATCAGAAGCCGTATGCAGGAGAAAAATCAGCTTTAAGGTAAAGACAAAACAAAGTTAAGTTTGTTTGAAAACTTATCTGAAGTATTTGAAAACAGAGATTACCAAGATAGTTAAATGAAGCCTTTTAAAATGTGTTGCAGGAATGATAACATGCTTTTGCATGATTAACAACAAAATCACCAAACAAAACTAAAGCATGGAGTGAATCTTTTGAGGTACGAGCCCGGGAGCCTGGGGATAAGGGGTGTCAGGTTATGACAGAAGTCACAATATACTGCATTAGCGAGCACAAGGTCTTTTTTAAGAAACTGTAAAATTAAGTTTGACAAACTTCAAGCTGCTGAAACACTAAAAGGACATGTTGTATTTTCACAGGCGGCATTGTACAATAAGTATAAGGGTCAGAATCGATCAATGAAAACTTAAAAGAGGTACAACAGTAGAGTGGTAAATATTTCAGTTAATAAAATAATTCACAAATATACAATGTAAGAACTAATTATAATGTAACCCAATGAAGTTAATGAGTGTTAAAAATGTTTTTGTATCAACAGATATAAGCTAAAATATCCCCATGAACAAGTTCCCTAACAGAGCGAAACGTAGGGGAGATATAATAAACAGAATTGAAATGACTGAAATGTTTGGAAAATAAGTTTTTCACAAGGCTCCCATCATCTTTTTCTATAAGCTGTTACAGTACCTCTTGGAGCTGAAATATAGAAGATATAAGTACCATTACCCACACATCCAGAAACTGTTGACATAGCAGTCAGCCAGGCTGGGAATGCACCCCCATTGTGCACCACATGTGACCAACGCACAGGATGAACAACAGTCCCAGTGGGTGGTGCTGTGTGGGCTGCAATGGAAACATGGGTTAGCACATGGACAGTCCCATGCCTGTATCACAATGGAATGTGTGGCACAGATGTAAATGGACATGCGACACCAATGGGAGGCCACGGCAGCAGGACAACACTGGATAGTGGTCACTGTCATGGCTGTGTGCCTACCAAGGCAGTGTGCTGCTCAACTAATGGTGTGCAATGGGCACACACAGGACCACATAATTGTGATGTGAAGGATGGCCATATGTGCCAGTGCACCTTATGGTCACCATGTCCATGACCGGCGCCTACATGTGTATATCTACGCAAGTCCACCTTATGTCATGGCAGGACGCACCACAATAGATGTGTGCCTCTTACCACTGTGACCCCTGACCTGGATACATTGTTACATTGTCAACAGTGCTACTACAGTTATAGGATGGGATACATGACACACAGTGGATACCTGTATGACACATACATCAGCATGGCACGTGTATAACCTGTTGCTTTGACATGTTAACTGCCACACTGTATCATGGAGATGCACAACGGGTACCCAGTACCACACACTGTGCTGTGCACCAGTACATGCCTACATAACCTAACATGCCAGGCCACAAGGAGGACTGTGATGCATAGGGACATGTGGGGTTCTACAGGGGCAACGTTGTTTACTCTTATGCCATAACACAGTTAGATGATGTAAAGGGTTCTGGTGTGTGGCCTGTGGCACATGGGCGGACACATGCATGTACACATACAGACAACAGAGACATGGGAATGAGCTGTGACATCACAATGCACAATGGCCACTGCCTTACATTGTCATGAGCACACAGTTGGACACAGCCATGCTGACCAGCAGGGCCAGCATGCAGCGTACATGTTCCATCTGTGTCTCCAACCAAGGGTGTGTGTGCATTGGAACAGGACAACTGCAGTGACATACCCCACATGCCTCCATCAACTGTGCAGTGGCAGGATGGCATGTGTACATGCGAAGACCACTGTGACATACATGTGGCATACCTGCATAGTGGGGTGTACACATTGGTCAGAAACACATGTCTATTGCACAGCTACTGTACATGTTGGTGGGATTGTAAAACACTCACAGTGACATGCGTGTACACTATGAGGGCAAGGTGGTCAGTCAGAACCTGAGGAACTCTAGATGTGCATTGGTTATGTGTGCAAGCCACACCAGAGGGACACGTACAACATGAGACACCACCCAGGTGTATGGTAGACGTAATGTGCACCACCCTCCCACAGTGTCGACAGGGTATGTCTGACCGCTGTATCATCATGAGGGATGTGCTACACCCATGTTAAAATTGCATAGCATGCTACTGAACATATATGTGCCACAGTCCAACAGTTACATTGATAGGGAATGGTGCGGTCCATGGCCCATATGTACAGGTATCATGGGAGTCAGGTGTGTGATGCAGGAAAGGTATGTGCATACAGAACAGAGACTGCTGACAGATGTGGAGTACATGGTGTGCCCACTGGCAGCACAACTGGTGGTACATAGCGGAACATGTGCAGTTGGCACCTGCAACGCACAGTACTGTACAGCAACATAGAAGGGTGTGTGTACCTACATACACACATCAGAACAGGTGGCCATAGTGTTTGTGTGCTGGCACACTTGCATGGTGCACATGGGGCATACATAGCATATTGGTCACCTATGTCAGTGTTAAGCATGAATGTGCCGATTACCACATTGTGCCATGTCCAGGGCAGACACAGGTACAATGCACCGATCGCCCACTGTGCACCTGGCATTCGATGGCACCATTCTATGATCAGCAGGATGTACAATCGTACTGCTCAGCATGTTGTCAGCCTCTGTAGGCAGGTGCTGCCCTTAGTGGGGCAGACATGAACATGTGCCACGTGACATCTGCACTATAGAGAGGGTGGGACAAGTCTGTGCCAGACACAATGGACCAGTATGCGGCATAGTGTTCTGCAACTGTGGATCGATAGAAATACCATGCCACATTCCACACTGGTCACTGTCAGACACAGACATACCCCTGGCAGATAACATCATCCTACATGTCACACATTATCATGGGGTACATACCTGGGCATGGCACTGTGCCCTCTTCCACCATGGCACAGAATTGGTCTAGCCATGGCCTGTCTGTCTGTGTGAGGTTGCCAAATCTGTGGCGACACTGCTCACCAGTGCGCTGCACCCCGGTCCTCCTGGAGAGCTGACTGGCAATGTGGACCCACACCTCTGACCTGGGCCTCTCCAGGTATTCATCACCAAATAGCTGGCCCTCCCTGGGGACCACTAGGTCCGCCAGGTTAGCCAGCTCTACCTCTGACCATCTCTGGTCACTCTGACTTGGTACCATCCTCCTGATAGCTTTTGCCATGTTGCTGCTGCTGCGCACACCTAGCCACATTTTAGCAGGCCTGAAGCGCATGTACGTAGTGCGGTAGTGCATCATTGGTCAGCCATGCGCTGCTTGTGTTAGCGCCATGCCTTTCGGCGATAGGGAAATACAGCTGTGACACTGCGCATGCGTGATACCGTTGTCCCATGCAGCCAACTAATTTCACACCCCATGCTACCGCGCGTAAGTGGCAGCTGCGTGGCACCATATTGTGAACAGCACTCAATGCCACTACTCACACTATCAATATCGCACTCTGCAAGGGGCATGCGCAGTAGGCTAGTGTCACACAGGACTGACCGGCATTTGTTCATGCACGATTGACCAATGCTGTCATCACTGAATGGTGCTATGTGTGTCCTGCGTGGAGCAGTGACGTGTGGCATCTGTCACATGAACGTCTGTGACTGTGCGCCATGACGTTCTGCAGAGCAGACAGTAATATGAACATATGAAAATTACAGCCAGTACAGGCCATAGTAGTCTATCGAGTCTGCTCTAATATGCAGATCCCAGTCTACTCTACTGCACCTGCCCCCAAACACGTGTGTTATCCCCCAGACCGCCTCTTCCCCCTTCCCTGTTTCCCCTCAGTTATTACCTTACCTCTGACCCTGTCCCACCCCTCTTAAAACTGCCCACAGTTGCCAGCAAAATCACCTCTGCCAGTTGGTTCCACTTTGCCACCACCCTTTCTATGAAATAGTGCCTTGTCATTTCCCTCTTGAATCTACCCCCTTCCAGTTTCAGACTATGACCTTTCATATTCCTCCCCCCTTAGTCTGAACATGTCTTCAGAACTTACCCTGTTTATGCCCTTTAAATATTTATAGGTCTCAATCATATTACCTCTCTCCCTCCTATCCTCCAGGGAATACATGTTGAGCTCCCTCAGTCTTTCCTCATATGGCATGTCCCCCAGGCCTAGGATCATTTTTGTCACCCTACACTATACCCCCTCCAGTACATTGATGTCTTTCTTTAAGTATGGGTGCCAGAACTGCACACTTTACTCTAAATGCGGTCTCACCAGCGACCTGTATGATGGCATGATGACCTCCTTCCTTCGAGAGGTGATCCCCTGGCAGTGCACCCCAGCATTTTATTAGCTTTGGCTGCCACCTTCCTGCACTGCACAGAATGATTCATGTCCCTTGTAATTAGTACCCCTAGCTCTTTCTCCTCCACTGAGATGGATAACTCCCCCCCCCCCCCAGCCAGTAGTCATACCTAGGGCTTCTGACTCCCAAGTGCATAACCTTGCACTTCTTAGCATTAAATCTCTTCTGCCAACTGTCTGACTAGTGCTCAAGCTTTGCCAGATCATCTTGCAGATCCTGCCTCCCCTCCTCACTATCCAGCACCCCACAATTCTTAGTGTCATCAGCAAACAGGCTAATTTTACTCTTGATCCCATCTGCTATGTCTCCAGTGAAGACGCTGAATAACACTGGCCCAAGTACTGAGCCTTGTAGGACCCCACTGGTGACAGCTTAGGGAGAGGAGAGCTCCCCCCTAACACTTACCCTCTGTTGCCTATACTGCAGCAAGCTCCTAACCCATCCTACCAACTTCTCCCCGGCTCCCAGGGCCCTCAGTTTACTGATCAACCTCCCATGAGGCACTGAGTCAAAAGCCTTGCTAAAATCCAAATACAAGACATTCACTGCATGGCCTTTATCAAGTGCCCTTGTCACCCAATCATAAAAGTCAATCAGGTTGATCTGGCAGGATCTATCTGCGACAAATCCATGTTGCCTATCATCTTGGAGCTCATTCTCCTCCATAAAGATCACTAATCTCTTCTTGAGGATAGACTCCGTTAGCTTCCCTTCAATGGAGGCAAGACTGACTGGCCTGCAGTTACCTGGCTCGTCCCTGGACCCACGCTTATGGAGGGGCACCACGTGTGCCATCCTCCAGTCCTGATGCACACTTCCTCTCTCTAGAGAGGCGTTGAACAGGTCTGCCAGGGGCTCCACCAGGACCCCTGCCAACTCCCTCAGGACTCTTGGATGCACACTGTCCAGTCCTGGATAATGTGTGATGAGAAGCCAATTGTGCAGCGTGCATCTTTGCAATATTCAGCCAGGATATGCAAATAGCCTCATTGCAGTCTGTGCCCAAACAGCACATTTGCATCTCATTACTGGAATATTTTCAGCTCATTTTCATGCACATTACCATAAAAGCAGGGCAGCATCGCCGCTTCTCAGAGGTGACCAAGAGGTACTGCAGCCTTGAAGGTGCATGTTGATTCAGGTTTGTGTGTGTGTGTGTGTGTGTGTGGATTCCACTGATCTGTGAAGAGTGCTTACTTTCATTTCCATGTCATTCTAACTGGACCTGTCTCTATCTGTTTGTTCCACAAGCATCAGATATGTCTGCGGGAAGATGCAGATGCTCTAATTTTACTAAGGAGGAACCGAAGGCTGTTGTTGAGGCCTATGTGCTCAGTGAAGACCTCCTGTGCAGGAGGTTGGGAACACCGCAGGAGCAGGAACAGGGCTGGAGGGTGGTGTTGGAGACTATGAATGCCCAGGGCCAGTTTAACCACACTCCACAGGAGTGCAAAAAATCGAGCCAGTGGCATATGTGTACAGGCCAAAGGCCTACTGGCACAGGCCCATGCAGAACAACAGGTCACTGGTGGCGGACCCTCCAGGCATACCCAGTTGTCAGCACAAGAGGCACTCATAGCCATAACATTCCACCGGGTGACTGTGCAGGGAGTTTGTGGTGGGAGCCACAAAACAGTGACTTGCCCGACCCAGCACTGTAAGTACACATGTTGCATATTTTGTTTGGTCATGCACATGTTGTCCTATGTATGTGTGGTTCCCGATAACCATGTTGTGTAGCACTGTGTGGCCAACACATTACTTCCACTGTATGGTTGTGCATTCTTCAGCATATGTCTGCACCCAGGTATGGATAGCGTGTGCACTGCTCACTATGTCTTGCCTGTGTGTGGTTTCATGTGCAGTCGTGGTACATTCATGTGCACCTACCTCTGTACATTATAGTATTGTATACATGGACATGCATCCCTAACTGTGGTCTGTCCTTTCTTTTCACAGCACCATCACATCCTGGTACGGGGGTGGTACACAGGTACTGCACACTGCACAGCATGCTCCTGTACCTGTGGCCACAGCCACTGCCAGTGTGGGGCCCTCTGACATGGGTCTGCACACATGGGGGGGGTCGGATGATGATGATGAGACTGTCTCCCTTTATACTGATGCACTCCTTACTGCTGCGGAGGTGCTTGCCACGGCACTGAGGATGACAGCACTAAGATTGACAGTGTCATCCCCAACACCGCCTCCCATGTGCTCCAGATTAATCTCCCTCTGACTGCACGTGCCATCAGCAGCCATCCAGGGCAAGCCCCTGCACAGTAGGTGGGCCAACAATTGCAGTCAGCCAC
The DNA here is from genome assembly GCA_016271365.2 of Neoceratodus forsteri. Classification (NCBI taxonomy): domain Eukaryota; kingdom Metazoa; phylum Chordata; order Ceratodontiformes; family Ceratodontidae; genus Neoceratodus; species Neoceratodus forsteri. The sequence continues at coordinate 1,146,766,383 of CM057450.1, read as the reverse complement.
TGCGCAGCAAGATGGTGACATGTTGCGGCCTGTACAGGCACAGTGGATTGGCACTATTGCCCAGCAAAAGGGAACCCTTGACCAGCTACAGCCTGACCAAGTGTAGGATCAGGCAGCCCCTTCCCGTGCAGTAACTGCATGTGCATCATCCCCACAACCCCAGCAGCTAGCTGTGGGACCACCACGTGCTGTGATGATCGCATGCCAGGCCCCCCCCCAGATCAGCAGCCTGACACCAGCCCTGAACACATTGCCCCAGAAGACCAGCTTGCCGACCATACGCAGCTACTGAGGTCCACTGTGGAAAGCCAGGAGTCGCTCCATGACGCTGTGCAGGGGTTGCTGGCACAGATGCATCTCCATGAGGAGCGGGCTTCTGTCCGCCATGCGGAAGTTATGAGGGCTCTTCACGTGTTCTGTGAGGACATTACTGCAGGGTTATCTGATATTGTGGCAGCAATATGGGACCACATCGCAGCCCAGGCTGCACATGGTGGCTGTACCACCCACTGCACACCCTGTGACAACTCCAGCCCCCACAGAACACCACTCAACACCCACATTTCCCCTCACATCCTGTTCCCTAGCCTTGCACATCCCCCCCACCCCGGCCATGGCGTCAATTTCTCCATACCCACCCCAACACATAGCCATGCATGGACACATGTTTCTACCTCCTCAGGAGCAGGTGCCTTGCCCCAAGTGGAATGGCTGTCCTCAGTGGGTACGCCTGCATCATCAGGATAAGGCCATGTTCATGTTCGTGGTGGCCGTAACTCAGTACTCAGTACAACAAGGTAGGAGGCGTTAGGCCCATCAAGTCTACCTTCCCACCTTAGTGGGCTATGTAGTCTCTAGTCCCATAATGTATTTATTCAATCTGGTTTTAAGCTGAAGTGCATTTTCTGAATTCACAATTGTTTGAGATAGACTATTCCATAATCTTACTGCTCTAATAGTAAAATAAGTTTTCCTTTTATTGGTATTTGCCCTAGGGACCACTAGTTGTTTGGTGTTACATCACAGATTCACAGGTTTATGTGCATAAGAAATATTACAATCTGACATTAAGTGTTTGCCCCCTAAATAATAGCAATAAGTCTCCCCTTTGCCTTCTTGTATCCAGATCATATAATTTTAATTCTTTAAGTCTCTCTTGATATGGCCTATGTCTAATTCTGATGATGCGTTTTTTCTTTGTGCACAATCAGTAAGTTTTAGATCCTTTGTCAGAAAGGGAGCCCAAACTGATGATACATAGTCCAAGTGTGGCCTTATGTAGGACTTGCATAATGGTAAAATACGCACTTTGTGTCTAGATGTAAAAGCTATTCTAATCGACGTAAAGATCCTATTTGCTGTCTGAGCTGCCTGTCTACAATGGTCACTTGCTGTCAGGGATTTGTTAATAATTATACCCAAGTCTTTTTTAGTTTTAACTTGATTTAATGGGGTCCCATTTAGATAGTACTTGGTGTGAGGATTTTTGGTTCCTAGGTGCATGATAGCACATTTTGCTATGTTAAATTCCATCTTGTTTTGAATGGCCCAGTACGCGGAACTCCTGAAGGGTCTAGGGTCTCTGTGGCATGCCTGTGACACATCCGGGCTGCAGGTGGGGCTACCTTTGCCCCGTAATGCCTTTGGTTGTGCACTGTGCACACCCTGTACACCACACTGACCCACCTCACAACTCCTATGGCATTGTCACAATGTATGGATGGCATCTGGGACATGGATGTGGCTCCTGGTGTCGTGGGACTGGCATGGGCGTGATAAGTGCACCTGTGGCTTACCACTGTGGGTATATGCCAGTGGTCTGTCTCTCACCCATGCCAAGCTGCTACCAGTACCTCTCTGCATTCTTGCCACTGTTGTCTCAGTTGTGGACATGTGTGCATGCCACTTCCTCACACCTGTGTGCATCACAACGGATTGTCCTGTACTTACTCACCAGTACCATGAGGCCCAATATGCATTTGCATACACTGCGCCTGTGTGCATACTAGCAGTGTCACACCTGCAGGCTATACTCACCTTCGGGCTCCAAAATGTTCCTACACAATGGTGTCCCTGTGCGGCAGTCTCCTCAGGGCCAATCTTGGGTCCCTCCTGTTATGCTGTTGATGCTCAGCCTCGTCTGGCAGCTCCATGTGCTCCACACTGTTGCCCTCTGGGTCCTGGACAACTATTCCATGGTCTGTGGCCATGTTGTGTAGTATACAACAGGCCAGGAATATACCACAGGTATTGTCTGGTCTACACTGTAGGGCACCCCTGGACCTGTCCAGGCATCTGAAGTGCATCTTCAGCATGCCAAATATACACATTTTGTGTTGTTTCCATTAGCCTTGTGTGCCTGATTGTACCTCTCTTCCGCATCAGACATGGGCTGCAGTATTGGGGTGAGTATCCATGGCCGAAGGGGGTATGCGCTGCCTCCTGTGTAAAGGAAGGTGATATGTTAGTACACCATCTACTATTATTACATTCAGCTCTCCACACAGACCTGTTACATATGGTCAGCCTCGTCTGAACATTTCCCCACCCACATTGTTACTGTTGCACATTGTTGCCCTCCCGTTTCTGGCCCTTCCCCTGCTGTTGTCTTTCCACTGTCACTTCCACTGCAACCTGTATGACGTTCAAGGTGTGGGTCAGGGCACATCCTCAGGATGTTTGTTCCACACAGCAATCACACCATCCTATGTGGCATACTGCATTTACCTTCCCACAATGCTACAGCCTCATACTGGCTGGCACCACCCTTGTATCTTGTGCCTATTGCTCGCTGTCACATGTTATTTCTCCCATGCCAGCCTTACACATCTGTTCAGTGTCCGTCCTTTTCAGGTCCCATCACTCCCTTCTTCCTTCTGTGTGTCACATGGATGTCTGCCATTCCAACACCCCGTCTTTCTGTGCTGACACCTGTACATCCGCCATCACTGCACCATGATACTATGTGGACACCTTGTTTGTTGCTGTGGTTGTACTCACCCACAAGATGGCCACTGGGTATGTTCCAGACTGAAAGTGACAGGACAGGGATGACTGGTGCCAGGTGAATGCATTGTGTGCACTCCCAGGGTACTGGCCAAGCACATTTGTGATGTGCCCAGTGGCATCGCACACCACCTAGCAGTTGATAAAATGGTACCACTTCCGGTTTATGTAGATGTCTTTGTCACTGCCATGTGGTGCTCTGATGGCCATGTGGGTGCAGTCAGTGGCACCTAGTGCTGCCAGTAGGCATGCAGCCCTGTAAGAGTGCTGCTTTGTTACTGTCTGCTCCATTGGTGTGCTAGGGAATCGAATGAACTCACTAGCATGGGGCAGCAGACTGTTTAGGAACTATGTGAGGAGATGAGAGGTGGCTGACTGGGTGATGCTAGTGGTGTCACCCACCAGTGTCTGGAAGGTGCCCATGGCGAGCAGGCACAGGGCTGCTGTAACCTTGGTCTCCACCATCATAGCATGGGTTCTATGTGTGGGTGCCTGGAGCTCATCATGGAACAGCTCACAGAGCTTGCACCACAAAATGGGCATGGTACAGGGGGCTTGCAGCAGATGCAGGCTGCCATATCCCCTAATTTGGCATTTTCAAAACCTCCCGGAGGGTAATGGTCTAAGTACCATTAGACCAGCCATAGGCTGATCTAAGGGTACTTAGAAATCCTCTGGGAAGGTGTGCAAGTGTGCCACCCCCCCAGCCCCAATCCCTTTATAAATATAATTAATAACGCCCCTGGTAGTCTAGTGCTCCCCCAGCCCAGTCCCTTTATAAATATAATTCATAATGTCCCTGGTGGTCTAGTGGACCCCCGATCAGCCCCAATACCAGTTAGTAATTATAAAAAAAACCCTGGTGGTCTAGCGGACCCCCAATCAGCCCCGATCCCAGGTAGTAATTATTAAAAAAAAAATCTTGTGGTCTAGCAGACCCCTGATCAGCCCCTATCCCAGTTAGTAATTATTTAAAAAAAAAATGGTCTAGTGGACCTCCAACCAGCCCCAATCCCAGTTAGTAATTATTTAAAAAGAAACTGGTGGTCTAATGGACCCCCAATTGGCCCCAATCCCAGCTAGTAATTGTAAAACAAAACCTCTGGTGGTCTAACAGTCCTCCCCCCCAAGCCCTGATCCCCTGTCATGTATAATTAAACAGCCCTGGTAATTTAGTGGCCTCCCCAACCCGGCAGGCAGTGTCCCCCCACCCCGCTCCCCCCAACCAGAAACAGAGCCGGTGACCGGCACAGCCCTCCTCACACCACCACGACCGGCCGCTGACTGAGCTGTCAATAAGGAACATGTATGCTCCAGTTTGAGCCAGTGAGCACTGCCTGCCAGACACTGCAGGCATGGCAAACTAAAGAAGACTGGGATCTCAGCAACTTGCTAATTTGTGAAGAAAACAACAGGTTTTATCAAAAGTGACAGTCTGAAGGTGAGGACTGAAGCTTTTTTTCCCTGCCTTAGCAGTGACTTTTCCCTCTGTGGGACGAGCTCCTTCAAAGATCAACCGAATGATCAAGAAGGCCACTGCCTGGTTCAGGTTCCCTGGACCTCCTGCATCTGCAACCCTAGACCAACCATGTAAAAGAACCAAGACCATTGAGTGAATGCCAGACAACCCCTGGGGAAACCTGCTTTCTAGCCAGGAGCACACCCAGCTGTCTTGCCTGTTAAATCATCAGACACCTGTGGTATCTGTGGAGCTAAAAAACTGTAAGTAACCGTCAGGAAAATTGTGATTGTGCCAAGCGGATGACCTTGTCATCTTTCATAGTGACAAGTCCCTCTTGTGTATCTCCTCTGTCCTCACCCAGAACTACCATGCTGCTTACAACTGGTTCCCCTCCAAGCTGTTGTTGATCAATTCCAAGAAAACCAAGGCTATACTGTTTGGGTCGAAACCATTCCTAAATAAAACCCTCCACTCCAGCTCATCTCTCCTTATTGGCCCCGCCCTTGAAAACGTCTCTTCCTTTAAGTAACTAGGGGTTACACTATACCCTTCTCTCTCTTTCAAAGACCATGTAAACCACTTAGTCACCAGGGTTATTATGAAGCTCAGTGCGGCCTGCCATCTCAAGCCCTACCTAAGTAATCTCACCTGGCCATTGTTATGGGTAATCTCCTCCCTATCTTTGATTATTGCTCCCCAGTCTACTTTCAAATCTCAACCTCCCTAATGACTAGACTCTCAGTAGCCTATAACAGTGCCTGCTGCTTCGCCTTGTTGGCCCCTTACTCCATGCACCCCTTCGACCTCTATCATTCCCTTGGTTGGCACTCCTTGCAGGGTTGCTTCGTCTATACACTTTGCTGTTTCTTAGATGCCACTCTTAGGAGTGGTAACACTTCCTCCCCTCAACCCTTTTCAACATTAGAACCCTGACTAGACAACTTTGCTCCACCTCCACCCCCCACCCTGGAGGTGCCTAGGACCACCACCAATATGGGAGGGAAAGCTCTCTCTGTGGCAGCTCTGTGAAATGGGCTATCCCCTCTCTGTGCATCTCCATCACTCATCAAAATTTCAAACTAAACCTAAAATCCTGGTTTCTGGACAAGGGTCGATGCAGCTGCTTCATTCGCTAATACCCCACCTACTCTCCTGTATTTTTCCCATTTTTCTTTTTTTTTTCTGCTTCCTTTTTCCCATCCCCAGCTTAATCAACTGTTGAACTCTGGCTTTCCTGTACTAAGCTTCCTGATATGCCTCTTATAAATACTGTGCATATTATCTTATTTGCCTTGTACCCAACTATTGTGCAATTGTTATTGTATTTCATTTTTTCAAATGTAATCCAGTTAATTGATTTACCTTTGTTTCTACTTGTACCTCCTCGTGCCTTGTGGCCCAGGTCATGCCTGTAAATGGTCCACTGGACCAGTGCACCTGCCTGGTTATTAAAGTCATAAATAAAATAAAATAAATAGGGCTAAGGGAGAAGTTCTGGGCAGGACTTTGCCATTTTGATAGACCCAGGCAGAAGATCTGTGGAGGCCAACCGGCTACCCATTTATGTGTAGATTACAAATAGGGGCTCCTTTTCAACAGGTTGCAGTTTAGTTGTTCAGCAACAGTTGAAGTGTGTTTGCCTGCAACAGTTAAAGTGCGTAATCGAGCAACAACCCTGCTAGCAGCAACAGCATCCTCAGTGAAGTATCCACTGCAACTAAAAAGAGAGCTCTTGGCCATGACCTTAGAGGGATTTAAGACAGGTGGGTTTGAAGGACTGCTGGGGGTGTGAGATACATGGGGTAAATTGTTGTTACTGCATGGAGTATAAGATTTCACTGCTACCCTATTGCTCCCATTTTTTCTACTGTCCCTTTGTTCTTACATACCCTTCCCTTTTAGATAAATTATTTGTTTGAACTGCCTTTCTTGGTTTGGGGGTTGTTATTGCTGTTACAATGTCACTTATTCCGGGGGGGGGCATGACTGTGTAGACAGGCTATGCGCTGTTTCCAGGGGGTAATAGCCTTGTGTGTCAGCCTCCTTATACCCCATATTGCTACCCCAGGTGGAGGTGCCCTACAGTTTTAGGCCTCAGTACCCAGTGTAGTACAACTTTAAGCATTCCAGGCCAGCCCCTTCAGAGGATTTGGAGAGGTGAACCCTGAGGGCCCTGGGGAGTCTGCTACATTGGCAGCACTGCTGGGATTTCTGCACCACACAGATAGTCCCCAACCTGTGACTTTGTGGGGATAAATAGCAGCCCCCACACACTTATTGAATGTTGTCATTAAACTTCAGGAGTTGGAAGACTGGAGCTGAGCAGAGTGCCTGAACTTGACAAAGGCAATTCTGGTCATGGGAATCCCCGAAGGCACTGATATGCCAGTATTTTGGAGCCATTGGACTCTTTGGAGTGTTTGGGTAATTTTAAAAAAGTATGCAATATGAAGTATGACCATACCAGCCAAAGCATGACTGCCTTAATTGAGAGTGATTCAGAAATTGATGTGAGCAAACTGCCTGCCATGCTCAAACTGGAAGACGTATGGCACCTGTATGGTAGGGGGTGTAGTCTGCCTTCCATTCTCCCAACCATACCAGTGCACCTAGCAGATGGGTGATGAAGGTTAAGCTGTTATTGGCTAATGAAAGACTGTGCAAGATATTCAAGTATTGGATACAAGTGACAGCCCAAATCCCAATGTCCCCACAGACTTTGAGAAAAAATTCCAGTCATTTCTCAGTGCAGAAGGAAAGACTGCCAAGAATGTGAGTGACTTGTTAAAGAAAGACAGTGCAACACCCCCTGTGCTTCCTGTAATGTCTGCCAGTGTAGGATAAGGATGGGCAGTCATTCCTGTATCCCACTATGACACCAGTTTCTACAGAAGATTATGAGTGTTCTCAGGTACCAACTGCATGCCCAACATGGAAGATGACTACTACAGCTGGATGAGCCATGCAACTGAGATGCTGCATGAATGGAAGTGTTCAGGGGATGAAAAGAGGAAATGAGTGGTGAAAGCTTTTGGGGCAATGCTTTAATCATTATCCGGTCTCTGTGCACCGACCAGCCCAAGCCCAGCTAGACCCTGTAGGACAACCTGACAATGCTGAGAAGTACCTGTGGACCCATCAAGAATGGCACATACTTGCTTTTCCAACTGTGAGCAACCATCCAGAAAGAAGGAGAGAAATTGCGTGATTACATGACTTGACTGGAGAATTTTATTTGCTGAACAGTGAAGGCTGGTGGGATCAGCCCTGACTGAGCCAATAGGACCACACTTGAGCAAGTACTGAAAGGGGCCATATACTCACAGATGATCATCTTCTCACTTTGGCTGAATACAGAAATCCACAGCACTCAGCTTGAAACAGCTACTGGAAGAGATGCGAGAAGAAGAGTCTCAGGTAGAATGGAGAGAATTCCTGAAAGTATCTTTGGGGAAAGCCACCCCTCTCAAGCCGCAAGCCACAGCTGAATGACCTCAGATGGATGCCACTGAACTAAGAGTGCAAATGAAGCAACTGTTGGAGCAAGTAAAAGCGTTGACTACAGCACATGAACAGTCGACAAGAGTCAACGCCCAGCCTCCAGGTAGAAATGTCCCCAGATATTCTGTTGCCCCTCAATATGGGCTCAAGCTTCATCTCAGCCCGGGAATAGTGTGTTTTGTTATAAATGTGGGCAGGATGGACACATAGCTGGAGGATGCATTCACCCTGCATATCCACAGCTTGTGAACCAGCAGTGGGAAAGCCAACCACCCCAGCAGAGAAACGACAGCAGAGCCTAGTGAAGGAGCAACCTGGGCCTCTTGGCAGTGCAGTGTTCCATAAAATGGACTAACCCTGAAATTCCCCAAGGGAGCAAGTTGCCCTGCAGACTGCTGGGCCCCAGAGCTGATATTCCAGTCCTCACTGAAGGAAAAGCATGCAAAGCTTTACTTGACAGCAGGTCACAAGTTACCATCTGTGACGCTTGGCCAGCTGGTTATGATTGCTCTATGATTTGTAATATAGAATGTGGTATGTGACCTGTCTCACAGGAGATATCCTGTGCCCCTGAGATGACACCCCCCCCCCGGTTTCAGTTAAAATGACAGGATATGTGTTAGACAGCAGAGCTCTGTAATGTGATTAACTTCCAAGAAGTTGCATTTTTTGGCCTTGTTGATGAGCTGTGCTTCTTTGAAGCTGGGAACTTAAAATATACATTTGATGATGTCTTAGAGGAAGAACAGTTAATATCAACTGGTGTTAAGAAGCTATATGACATCTAGGTGAGAAAACTGCAGAGTTGTAAAGGTGTTTGGATATGGGCTGGGAACAGGAACTGCTCAGAGATCGAAGAGGGAATGTAGATCAAAGAGTTATATTGGGAAATGAGTTTTTGCTGATGTCACCTTATTTAATATACCTCCCGATAGGGCATCCTGTGTGTATTATTTTTTTGTATTTAACAGGGAGGAGCTGGGTGACATCATGGAAGAGGTGTGTTTGAGAGTCAGTTTAAACTATTCTGTGTCTAATCATTTACACACTTTTTCTTAGTGGGCTCTTAGAAACAACATCTACTATGAGCACTGTAAAAAGGATATACCTTAGATAAGAAAATCTAATTGTATTGTGGTAGGAGTTTATGTTGGTACTTTTTCCTAGTTTTCTTTTAAGTGATTGTATGCTTTGTGATATATTGTTCTTTGTTTACATTTTACATATTTTTATCCATTTTCTAAGTAAACCACTTATTTTAAAGAGACTGCCTGGTGTGCCTTCGAAGTTCTTTCTTTTGCATGTGAAGTATATATGGTTAAAATTGACAACTGTTCATAAGCATAATGGTGTTACTGAACTGGAAAAAGCTAAGCATACCTAAGGTCTTTTCATAGAGTTTTAAGGGTTCATTTTGGATACTTGGTTAGGTGCCCTTAGGTGAAAGATATCTGGTATTCCCCAAAGAGCAGAATTATCTGAGCCTATACATTTGGGTACACTAGCATAAGGTTCACAGTTTGAATCCCCCCACAACTTGAGACCAAAGGTGATTCGGACCCACAAACAGACAGGAGGGTTACCGTGTTCTGTTACCTGTTCACAATACTGCGCTCGGAGGTTGGCACTGCGGGAGCAGAGGACCTGACCTGCTGAGTGGGGTTGTGACAGATTTGGTTGGCAGCGGTGCTGATAATTTTCGTAACACAAGCTTTAGACTGTTCAGTGTATCAGCTTAATACTATACAGCTCACTTGCAAAATAAGGCAGTGATTTATTTTTAAAAAGGAAACAGAACTATATAATTTGGCTTACAGTCAAGTTCCTACCTGTTTTATTTTTTTTTCGAAAGTGCAAGTTAGAGTAGCCGTAGCTAGAGAAGAAGATGGCCTCCAACTACAGCGAGCACACTGTAGACTACTTGAGGCAGTTGTGCAAGGACAGAGGAGTCCTGTACAAGGTGAGAGCCACCAAGCAGAATCTCATGGATGCCCTGATGGTAGCAGATACCCAGAGCATCAAGTCACTGACTGTGACTGTAAAAGACCAAACCTTGAGTGTGGAAGGGCTAGCGGCCAGTGCAGTGTCCAGATCCAATGAGGATGACAGCAGGGCCAGTGCCAGCAAAGGGCCCCAGCAGCAGCAGGAGAAGGTCACCAGCATTCTGGAGCCAGAAGCACTCAGGCTGCAGATTGAGTTGCGCAGAATGGAGCTGGAGTTCCAGCGGGATGCTGAGTGAGAACACTGAGAAGTGGAGCGAGAGAAGTGAGCCACAGAGGAGAAGAGGAAGCGAGAACAGCAGGAGGCTGACCGTGAAGAATATGACCACCAGTGAGCCGCAGAGGAGAAGAGGGACCATGAACAGAGAGAGGCAGACTGAGGGGAATGAGAGCGCTAGAGGCAACATGAACTGGAGAAGCTACGACTCCAACCACCAGCACCACAGCATGTAAATGGCTTGGGTTTAACTGAAACTACAGGACTGGGTTACAAATTGAATTCCAGATTGATAGCTGAATTTAAAGAGGGGGAGGATATGGATGCCTTTTTGAATTCTTTTGAAAAAGTTTGTATTCAGGCTAAAATTCCTAGAGGGTCCTGGAGCTTCCAACTATCCCCACTACTTACTGGAAAAGCCTGGCATGCATTGGGTCAAATGGACAATGAGGACAGTAATGATTACAGCAAACTTAAAGCTGCACTTTTAAAAAAAGTTTGATTTAACTGCTGAATCATACAGAGCTTAATTCCGTAAGCTCAGGAGAAGCACTGACATGAGCTATGAGGAGCTAGCCCTGAAACAATGTCAGTTTTTAAAACATTGGTGGGAAGGAATTGAAGCAAACTCTGTAGATAAAATTGAAAATGCTATTTTACTAGAACAGTTTTTTTGGGCTTGCCCAGCAGAACTGAAAACCTGGCTGGAGGACCGGGATCCCAAAACAGTGCAAGAGGCTGCTGAACTCTCGGACCGCTATGCCAAGAGCAGACCTGCTCTGAGAGTGAATGGGGCAGGCGTGGCAGTGCAGAAAGGGAAAAGTGCACCTTCAGGACAGCTAAAACCCTCACTGCCTCCACCGAAACCAGTTAGCGCATGGTTTCAGAGAAAAGATTTCTCTGAAAAGAAATGAATGTTGAGTTTGTAAAGAAACTGGGCATATTGCCAGACAGGGACAGAGCCCCCAAATTCAGTCTAGCTAGGGAGGATTGTGACATGGCCAGCTAGTTGTAATTCTTGTAAGTGCAATATAGAATAAGTTGTATGTAACCTGTCTTACAGGAGACATCTTGTGCCCCGGGATGACATCCCCTTCCCCAGGATTCTGTTAAAATGACAGGATATATGTTAAACAGCAGAGCTCTGTAAGGTGATTAACTTCCAAGAAGTTGCATTTTGTGGCCTTGTTGATGAGCTGTGCTTCTTTGAATCTGGGAACTTAAAATATACATTTTATGACATCTTAGAGGAAGAACAGTTAATATCAACTGGTGTTAAGATGCTATATGACATTTAGGTGAGAAAACTGCAGAGTTGTAAAGGTCTTTGGATATGGGCTGGGAACAGGAACTGCTCAGAGATCAAAGAGGAAATGTAGATCAAAGAGTTATATTGGGAAATTAGTTTTTGCTGATGTCACCTTATTTAATATACCTCCTGATAGGACATCCTGTGAGTATTATTTGTTTGTATTTAACAGAGAGGAGCTGGGTGACATCACTGAGAGTCAGTTTAAACTATTCTGTGTCTAATCATTTACACACTTTTTCTTGGTGGGCTCTTAGAAACTACATCTACTATAAGCACTGTAAGAAGGATATACCTTAGAAAGGAAAGTCTAATTGTATTGTGGTAGGAGTTTATGTTTGTACTTTTTCCTTGTTTTCTTTTAAGTGATTGTATGCTTTGTGATATATTGTTCTGTGTTTACATTTTACATACTTTTATCCATTTTCTAAGTAAACCTCTTATTTTAGAGAGACTGCCTGGTGTGCCTTCGAAGTTCTTTTGCATGTGAAGTATAGATGGTTAAAGTTGACAATTGTTCATAAGCTTAATGGTGTTATTGAACTGGAAAAAGGTAAGAATACCTAAGGTCTTTTCATAGAGTTTCAAGGATTCATTTTGGATACCTGGTTAGGTGCCCTTAGGCGAAAGATATCTAGCATTCCCCGAAGAGCAGAATTATCTGAGCCTGTACATTTGGGTACGCTAGCATAAGGTTCACAGTCTGAATCCCCCCACAACTTCAGACCAAATGTGATTTGGACCCACAAACAGACAGAAGGGTTACCCTGTTCTGTTACCTGTTCACAATACTGCGCTCAGAGGTTGGCACTGTGAGAGCAGAGGACCTGACCTGCTGAGTGGGGTTGTGACACCATCATCCACTATTCTTTCTATAACAGCCACTTAAAACACCTGCCTCTGATGCCTCTGAAAGGACTTGCCCTGTGGGGCCTGCGCAACACCAGCTACCCCTATGATGGTTATAGCATCATACAGTTTGAGTTTCCTGGAGTGGGCAAGGGAGTGCCACACAGGGTTGACATCCTAGCATTGATATGTCCAGAATCCGAAAGCATGGGTGACACTCCAGTATTAATCAGTAACAATGCCAATATGTTTGGGAGGCTGGCCGAAATGTGTCGAAAGAGGAGGAGCACAGTGCCTATAGAGTCCACCATTTCAAGCAGTTGTAAAAATAGTATGAAACTTGAAACCCCAAAGTGAGAGGTACAAGAAGAGCCCAGTGAAGTGATATGCCATGAAGACAGCTCTGATCTTACTGCCCGATGAGATATAACACGTGATTGGGATCACAGAGTTAAAGTGACAGCCAGCGGGACCTGTTCTCATCATTGATGCACCAACTGACAACAGCCTACCAGAAGGACTAATAGTCCAAAGAGGAGTGATGCCACTGCCTGCCACCCCTTGTGAAAGATAAGTCACAGTGAGGGTGAAGAATGAAACTGAGAAATCCATCCCTTGCGGAGAGGGTGAGTGTTGGCAGATATCTTTCATGCAGGCAGTGTAACTGGAGTGGACCCTGATGTTGGCCCTACCACAGAAATAGACCACATACTATTCGAGTTTGGAGACTCACCAATACCTGACCACTACCAGTGGAGCCTAAGTAACAGGCTAGCCAAGCACAGGAAAGTGTTCTCCTTGAATGAATGGGATGAGGGATTCACACAGATTGGTTTCATGTTAAAATCTTGACTGCATAATCACGATTGAAATAATAGCACGCACATAATGGCGATCACCTACATCGCAGCCAAACACAATAGCGCTACACAATTTTGCTCTGCATCAAAATAGCGATAATCTGTGGTTATGGTTTACTCCCATTGTGCATCCATTTATCTTCACTCACTCTGTGGCCTGTGTGTATATTCCATGCTCTCCACAATGTATCAACACATCATTCACTTCCTTGTACCCACAATGTAATACACACCTGATTCCACTTTTCCCCAAATATTAAATTGACCAACCATTGTTTGCCTTCCCCCATTTGACATTTGCTTTACTCTACATCTGAGGGTATCCTGTGATGAGGGTATCCACTATTGAGTGCTTTCAAAAAGGGCAACTCAATAACGGCACCTCTTCACAGGGCGACTGAACAGGGAGCGCGAATATGAATACAGTGACATCCCATCGCTATATGTATATGCGCACTGGGGGGAAGCGAGCATGCCATGCAATGGGCGGAAAGGAGGGAGGGAGGGTTTGTGAGGTGTAGCGTGGTGGTGGCTGCCGAGCTGACGTGGTGGTGTGGTGGGTTCGTGGTAGGCTAGGTTGGGAGGTGTCGGTTTTGATTCTGGGTGCCAGTATTTTGCTGGTCCGGGTTTCTATTTTTTAACCCCGGATATGCACCCCTCTGGAGTTGAAAAATCCTTCAGTTGGGTTGGGTGTGGGGTACAGCCCTGCATAAACAAATAAAGCTATATTTTTGGTGCCCTTTTGCTCTGCACTGTGAGTGTACATCACTAGCTAAAACGGTAAGCCATTGGCTGTTTATGGTGGCTATGTCTACTGAAAGGACAAAGAAAAGGGGGAAAAGATTTACTGGAGATGTGCTGATGCCCATAAATTCAGTTGCCTCTCAAGACTGCATACTGTAGGAAACAAGGTGTCAGCACAGATAAAGGAGCATACCCATGTTCCAGATCTGGGAGATGATGGGGTGCGCAAGATCATGGCAGACGTCAGAGAGTGAGCCAGAACCAGTGAGAGGCTGGAGAGGCTGGACCAGAGTGGGCTCAGGGAGGGAGAGGGTGATGGAACAGAGTTGCATCCCTCCAGCTGTACCTCTCTACAATTCATACACTGTTCTGGTGGACAGTGGTTCCTCTATGGAGGCACCTGCAGTGGAGGCCAAGGAGGATGCTGGGAACTTTCACAAAGGAGACCCACAGGAGGGTGGCATGGGACCCCACAGGGGAAAGAAACAACTCCTGATGGGGGACTCAATCATTAGGAGGGTAGAAGTGAGGGAGGAAGGGGAGAAGGAGGTAAGGTGCTTGCCTGGTGCCATGGCATGGAGGGACAGGAAGCGAATCCTCAGGATTATGGGAGCAGCTGCATGAGGGAGGGAGCTGGATGTCATTGTCCTCCTGGGGACAAATGATCTGACTAGGAATGGGATCAGAGCAGTGCAAGAGGAGTTTGTAGAGTTGAGGAGGGGCCTTAGACAAGTAGCGCATACGGTAACCTTCTCGGAGGTGCTGCCTGTCTATGGCAAGGGTGATGCTAGGGTACTCCTCACCAGGAATTCAATGAATGGTTGAAAACCTGGTGTGGGCGGAGGGTTTTGCTTCATTGGGGACTGGGGAGCCATCTGAGGGATGCAGACCTATACTGGCGCGATGGTCTGCATCTGTCCGGGGAACCAGGATCTAGGTGAGAGGTTTAAATACTTCATTGGCAAGCATTTAAACCAGCCAAGAAGCGGCACTGAAAAGGAGCAGAAATCCCAGCCTCCTCCCACAAAACACGGTAATTAGTGAGGTAAACACCAAGGTAGAAGTCAGTAGGAGCAGGACAGAGGTAAATGTAAAAAAAGGCAAAGACAGTAAGAACAGGGATGGGGCTAAAAGGGGTAAGGCCATCAAAAAGTGGAGGGTGATGAGTACCAGTGCCCATAGTCTGTGTAACCAGCTCCCTGAACTGGTGGCCTTGATGAAAGAGGGTTGCCTGGATATTGTGGCAGTCAATAGAATCATGGTGCACAGAGAACCATGACTGGGATGTCAACATACCAGGATACACAATCTACAGGAGTGACAGGGAGGGTAAAAGAGGAGGAGGAGTAGCTCTCCATGTAAAGGAAGGGATCAAAGCAACAGAACTAAAGAGTAAACATGGAGCAGATGAGGCACTCTAGATCACCTGGAGACAGGAAATGGCACCACAATCTGCATGGGGGTTGTGTACAGACCCCCACCTCAGGGGGAGGGAATGGACAAGGAAATGATAGAAGGCATCCTTAGAATGGCAGAAAAAAGGGAGATATTGTTGATGGGGGACCTGAATATGCCAGATGTTAACTGGAGCACCTTTGCTGCAGGCACATCCATGAGCAGGGTCATTCTTGATGCCATACAAGGGGCATGCCTCAGACAACTAGTATTGGAACCCACTCGGGAGGGAGCAATCTTAGACCTGGTACTCTCAAATGGGGATGGAGAAAGAATCTTGGATTTAGAAGTGGGTAGCCATCTGGGAACAAGTGACCACCAAACAGTGTGGTTCACGATAAACACAGCCATACAATCAAGCCATACAAAAGCAAGAGGATTGGACTTTAGGAGGGCTGACTTTGGGAAAATGAGAGAGTGCCTCAGAAAAGCACTAGCAAACAGGCAAGAAGGAGGGGTGGAGGAACAATGGGGAGTAATCAAAACAGCCATCACAGAGGCAACAAGCCTTTGTGTAAAGCAAATCAACAAAACACAACGAAGGAAAAAAACACTATGGTTCTCAAAAGAGGTGTCAGGAAAGGTTAAGGAGAAAAGAAAAGCATTTGAGAAATATAAAGAAACACAGAAGGAGCAGGACAGAGAATTTTATCAGTTAAAGCAGAAAGAGGCAGGGAAGGCAGTCAAAATAGCAAAAGCCCAAACCGAGGAAAGGATAGCCAACTCTGTTAAGAAGGGGGATAAGACCTTTTATAGGTACGTTAGGGGGCGAAGAAAGACCAAAGGAGGGATACTGAGACGTAATAAAGGGGAGGGAATGTGGGCAGAGGGTGACAGTGAAAAGCAGGGATACTGAACGAATATTTCTGCTCAGTATTCACAAAGGAAGAGGAGGTGGAGGTACCTAAACCAAACAAGAGAAACACTCTGAAGATGGGGGTCGATACCAGTCCATTTACAAAAGAAAGGGTTCTGAAAGAACTAATAAAATTGAAGGTGGACAAAGCAATGGGGCCTGATGGGATTCACCCAAGAATTCTAAAAGAACTAAGGGTAGAACTAATAACACCGCTGACTACTCTCTTTAACAAATCATGGGAGGATGGGGTGGTACCCGAGAACTGGAGGAGGGCAGATGTGATTCCTCTTCACAAAAGTGGGAGCAGGACAGAGGCAGGAAACTACAGACCAGTTAGTTTGACCTCAGTGGTAGGGAAAATGATGTAATCACTTCTGAAGGAAAGAATTGTTGAGTACCTAGAGGCCAGTTGGGCACAAGACCCAAGGCAGCATGGATTCATGATGGGAAGGTCATGTCAGATGAATCTAATAGATTTCTTTGACTGGGTGACCAAAGTAGTTGACCAGGGAGGGGCTGTGGACATGGCCTACCTAGATTTTAGCAAGGCATTTGATACAGGCCCACACAAAAGATTAATACACAAGTTAGCCAGCCTTGGAGTGGGTCCCAAGGTGGTAGCCTGGATAAAAAATTGGCTGGACAACAGGACACAAAGGGTAGTAGTTAACGGAGTCCACAGTGAAGAAAGGAAGGTTACTAGCAGGGTACCACAGGGTTCAGTACTGGGACCGGTCCTTTTTAAAGTCTTTATAAGTGACATTGCAGAGGAACTGGAAGGAAAAGTATGTATCTTTGCAGACGACACAAAGATCTGCAACAGGGTTGATACACAAGGTGGAGTGAAAAGGATGAGAAGGGACTTGGCAAGGTTGGAGGAATGGTCAAATGTATGGCAGCTCAGATTCAGTGCAAAGAAGTGCAAGGTAATGCACCTGGGAAACAAAAACCCAGGGGAAGAGTACACAATGGGGGATGAGATACTGACAACAGTAAAATGGAAAGGACCTGGGGTAATTATATCAGATGACCTAAAATGGGAAAGCAATGTGAGAAGGCAGTAAGGAAGGCTGGGGAGATACTGGGATGCATAGGGAGGCATCAATAGTAGAAAACAGGAAGTTGTTATCTCTCTGTACAGACAGTTAGTGAGACCCCATCTGGAGTACTGTGTGCAGTTCTGGAGACCCCCATCTCCGCAAAGACATAGACAGAGTGGAGACTGTCCAGAGGAGGGCAACCAAAATGGTGCAGGGTCTGCACCAGAAGACATACGAAGAAAGGCTAAGGGAGTTTAATATGTATACCCTTGAGGAAAGAAGGGAGAGAGGGGACATGATAGAAACTTCTAAGTACCTCAAGGGAATCAGCAAAGTCCAAGAGGGTAGCATCTTTCAGAAAAAGAGATGTGCAAGAACAAGGGGGCACAATTTGAAAATAGAGGGGGGATGGCTCAGAAGTAATCTGAGGAAGTATTTTTCATGGAGAGGGTTGTGGATGCATGGAACAGCCTCCCTGAGGAGGTCGTGGAGTCAAGAACAGTGGTTGAATTCAAGAATGCATGGGACAGACATAAGGCAGTCCTAGTGGGGGGTAGGAGGAAGTAAGCTGTTGGTTAACTAGGATCTGTAGCTTATCTGTTAGGTAGGAAAATGGGCAGACTAGGTGGGCCAAGCGGTCCTTATCTGCTGTCAAATTCTATGTTTCTATGTTTCAGTGTGGAACAAGCACACAGGTAGTTGTGCAGTGTACCACATCAGTCCCTGACGCTGTGACAGGCCTTTAGCCTAGCATACCACTGAACAAGAGAACCGTTCAGAGAATAAGAAAAGTTGAACGTGGCTGTCCATCCACTCCTTCCTTGGTTGAGGAGCTTGACATACAAGCAGAGTTCAGGGTCACCACTGCTGGACTCCCATTCCTTGTGTTTGACAGTGGCAAGGAAAAGGACCGATTTCTAATGTTTGCTATTGATGCTAATATGAAAATGCTGCAGGAAAATAGCAATTGGATGATTGATGGGACCTTTAAACCCTGTCCAATATTGTTTGAGCAGCTGTATACAGTGCATTCTATTAAGTCAGGGCAAGTGGTAACAGCACTGTATGTCCTCATGTGTTCACAAACAGTGGAAATGCTACAATACCACCTCGAGGGGGTTAGCTCGCATAAACAATGCTATTGAGGGGTGGCATCGTGGATTCAGAAGTCGCTATTAAGACACTTGAGGACTTCATTGTGACCAGAGCGCAACAGAGAACTACCAGCGATGCACTATTTAGTTCAGTTGTTATTATTGTTCAGTATTTAGCAGGTAGCAGCGCTATTATGGGTGTTTTGCTAATATACGCTGGTCGCTGAGATGTAATTCGCTATAATTATATCGTGATTGTAGCAGTCACCAAAATGGAGTTGCGATTTTCATGGAAACCCCACAGATTGTGTTTAAATATTAACAAGAAACCGTCTGTGTTGTTCTCCTGGACTGACTGTATAGGGGCCCCTTTGGTTATTCAGACCTCACAAGGCACACAAATTCAACAATTAAATAAATATAAGTACTTGGGCAATTCTATGGATGAAAAACCTAGTTGGGCACCTCACCTACAGATCTTGACCCACAGTCTAGGAAAGAAGCTGGGTATGCTCCATAGAATAAAACACTTTATGTCACAGGAGACAAAGGTAAGGGTAATAAACATGATGCTTTTGCCAGTACTGGATTATGGGGATATTATCTCTGCTGGGGCCCCTAAGACAGGTCTGATTAAATTAGGTATAATGTATAACAAAATGGTTTGTCTCATACTTAATGCCCCAAGATGAACCCATCACTGTCACATGTACAAATCATTAAACTGGATGAGGCTTACCGATAGGAGAGATTGGCATACTCTAACCCATATGTGTAAGGTACAACAAGGAAAATTGCCAGGCTATATTCTGGAAAACTTTGAAATTAAAAAGCCCAGAGAAAACTTGAGATCTGCCCTAGGTCTGGAGTATGAAGTTCCATGCTGTAACTTAAAAATAGATGTCTCATCTTTTTACTGTAGGGGGGATGGTGCTATGGAGTAGTATCCCAATTCATCTTAGATTGGCAAACCAAGCTATCAAACTATATCTCATCAAAAAATGTCTTTTTGAAAAATCAGTGCAACCAGACCATTGCTGTAACGCACGTTAATGTTTGACATGTTGCCATATCTGGTTTGCATTACTATTTATGAACATGTACTTTTGTACCTGATGATATTATATGTCATTTGTCTTTTGTACTTGAGATGGAGTTAAATTTTTTATACATTTCTGTATCTTGAAACAGTTTATAAAATTGCACATTGGGATCTCCTTGGAAAGTAACTTTTGCTCAATGAAGCATTATTACATCTATCCTGTTCATAATATTCTTATGAATAAAGTTTTATGAATGAATGAACAAATGGGGGAAGAGCACCACATCCGCCTCCAGGATGATTGATCTTTTCAGGAAAGATCCTGACGACTGGCCCCTGCTGGCATAGGGGATGTCAGGCACCATGTACAAGAACTACTGGTGGCAGAAATCATCAAAGAGTCCTGAAGTTCATGTGCATCACCTATTGTGGTGGCCTCGAAGAAAACAAGAGCAATCCATACGGTATGTGCAACAACTACCACACATGCAGCAAGAAGATTATGCCCAATCAGTACGTGGTACTCGAGTCAAAGATGCCTTGGCAAGCCTGATGGGAAGCAAGTGGTTCTCCATCTTAGATCTCAAAAGCAGCTACTACCAAATCCCAATAGTAGAAGAAGATAAAGAAAAGACCACATTTATTTGCCGCCTGAGGTTCTACCAGTTCTAGATGATGCCCCAAGGTATCATCTAGTGTCAGTGGCTCACTAGGTAGCACACTCACCTCTGAGGCTAGGAGATCAGAGGGCTGTGAGTTCAGTTCCCACATCTGGCACTTGGGTTAATATCCCAGTACTGACACCGTACTGCAGCATTAGGGGGGGTGCTGCACTTCTGAGGTGTCATCTTTCGGATGAGATGTTAAACCAAGGTCCCATCTGCCTGGATTGGTAGTAGTTCAGGTGGATGCTAAAGATTCCATGGCACTTATTGAAAAAGAGTAGGAGAATATTTTATTCAAAATTCAACAGAAAACAAAAATAACATTGTATTATTTCATATAGAAAGAAACAAAAACCCAAGATAAACCATGATCCTGAACAAAATTAGTGAAAAGTAGCTTAATAAATGGAACATTACCTACAACCAGTTGGTGTAAAAAAACAAACAAAAAACAAGAAAAATAAAATTTGTTCACCAAAAATTATTAAAACAACCATGTCAAGTTATTCATACCTCAAAGGATAAAGTAAGCCCCCACCCCCCGCTGTGAAAAACAAACCAAAACAAAAAATTGAAAGACCACATTAAGGAAACAGAGACCTCTAGAGAAATACTTAACTAAAATAACATTTAAATAATATAGGCTGAAAGGACTACTGCCTAAGGAGAAACATGTCCTCAACCAAATTTCTGCCCAAATTGGAGGGGGAACGAAATGCCAAAAAAAGGGAACTACAAACCCACAGCTAAAATTAATATATTGTCCGAACATCAAATTATAAAGGAAGTAAACCGAAGCTAACAAAAAAAGCTCAGGCATAAAGGAGGCTCCCCCTTCCCCCTGCAAAGAGCCGTGGGGAGGAAAAATGTAAATCCTATAAATAAAAGTATGTTAACCTATAAAGCTGATGATCTATAAAAACCTCCTTTTACAAAAAAAAAAAAGAAACCCTTAATCTTCCATCATCCCGTATCAAGCCAGGACATGTTTCTCCACCATAGTTTATATAAATCTAAGGATACTTGTTTCCGCTCTAGGGCTCACCATCTAGTAAAATTTTTAGAAAGCAATAAAATAATCTGATCACATGTCTTCAATTGCTTCCGAAGGGTTAGACCACACTGAGCCTGCCACAGTTGAAAACAAATAAAACCCATCATAAGTCATATGGTACTGTTATCATATTTGATCCAGAACCCAGGTAAAATCTCCTCCACCCATATATCAGTAGTTGGAACCTGAAAGGGACTTAAGGGCCAGGTGACATGAAAAAGTTCCCAAAAAGAAATAGCAAAGGGACATTTAATAAAAAAGATGGGTCATGGTTTCAACTACCCCTCCATATACCCCACCCCTTGGACATTCTCTAACTGCAAGCTCTTTATGTTTCAAAGTCCCACGCACCCCTAACTTTTTATGTGAACAGAGCCACAAGAAGTCCCACATATAATGAGGAACCCTCTTGCTATTTAAAAGTAAGATAATAGCATTCTGGTCCCCACAAGGCAAATCCACAAACCCAGGGGACTGAAAAAAATGAGACTCCATGGTCCAACCATATAAGGCCTTCTGGGTAGAGGAACACAAAAAACTAATAATTTTCCATACTTTTAGTTTCCCTATTGCATCCCTAAAATAAATAGGCAGCAGAGTCATCCTAGTTTGTTTTGAAATATTTTGTGAGGGTTCCCAACCCTCCAACAATGGCCCTACAGTATCAACCAGCCAAGGAGTCCATATTGTCTGAACCCTCACCATGGGAGGTACAATATTATAATAAAAAAATGTAACAAAAAAGAAAACCACTGGGTTGATCATACCCAAACCTCCCATACATCTTGGGAGGTAAGTAACCCCACATTTCACTGGGTTTAATCGACTGCCCCACAAACATTGGAAAAACACACTATACACTGAAGTTTCCAGTCATGGGGGGGGGGGCTACAGTTAAAAACAGGAAAAAGACAACAGATATGTTTTGATTAGATATATTCTTTCAGCTTTTGTCATACAGTACGCCATCTATTCCAACCCCACACCCATGCCTCTGCCAATTTCCTCTCCTAGTTATACATTTATGGATCCGAACCCAAAAATAAATACCCAAAATGTTATGATAACCTGGAGTAGTCGGTATTCCCCACACTGAGGTCCCATCATTTGCATCATAACCTATGGGCAATATACAGCTCTTTATATGGTTAATAACAGAACCAGTCAGATTGGAAAATGTTTGTAAAATACACTTTGCTTTCCAGGCGGACCTCCGATCAGCTAAAAAAAATACCCAGATCATCTGCATATGCCATTGTGACAATCAGAGTACCCTCACAACCCACTGAGAGCCCAATGATTGAGTCTGTACTATGCAGAGCATGTAGAAGTGGATCTAAGGATAAAATATACAACAAAGGGCTAAGAGGGCAACCCTGTCTCACCCCCCATTTGACAGCCATTTCCTGACCCACCCAACCATTTATACTGGGCAGAATACTAATCCCATAATAACAAGTCTGCAACAAAGCGATGAATGGTTACGGGGAAACCATAACATCGAAGAGTTTCCCAAAGATACTCATACTGCACTCTGTCAAAAGCTTTGGATTGATCTAAACATACTAAATTACCCATTAATTCCTGTGTGTCTCCTTTGTGCAGGATTTCACGGAGACGGACAAGAGCATCCTGTAAGCGTCTCGACGGAACTCCACTAAAGTGTGAGGGGTGAATAACTGTATCTAAAACCCCTAGAATTTGTTTGCTCAAAATTTTCATCAGTATCTTGACGTCAGTGTTTAGAAGGGAAATTGGTCTCCAGTTATTCAAAAGGCCCCTCTTCCCACCATTGAATAACAAAATTAACAGCCCTTCTAATATACTATCTGGCAGTGGTTCTCACCGCAGACTCGTATTATAGCAGCTACATAGCTCAGGCACTAAATATTCCCATAGAAATTTATAAATTTCATGTGGGAGACCGTCTGACCTTGGTGTCATCCCGGGCTTCAAAACCCAGATAGCATCCTTCACTTCTACCTGTGAGACGGGCACAGTTAAAAGAGCCCCAAGGTCTTCAGGGATTCGTGGCCATACGCAGGAGGCTAAGCACTTTTTCATATTCGCAATGGGCAGAGACTGACTCACAAAAGATTTTGCAAAGTGTGTAGAAATCTCTTCCAATATATCCACATTTCTAGTCACCGTAATGCCCCCTGATGTTAAGAGATAAACCATATTTCTCTGATCTTTTAAAGAGCTAACAGATTCAAATGGCAAAATCTCTGCTGTTTTCCCTGTTATCCCATATTTCTGTTTCTGTTCCAGATTCCTCATAAAATTCAATTGTAAAAGAGCTAATTCAGTTTTAAGTGATTTAATATTTTGATGACAATCCCTGCCTAAATGCTGATGCAAGCCTGTCAAATATCATATTTTATCCCTTAAACCACACATTTTATCCTGTGCAAGTTTGCCTTTAATACGCCCCATCTCCTGAAAGTATTTCCTAATCTCAAATTTAGTGTCCTCCCACCATAAGTTTTTATCATCATATAGAAAAAAAATACAGACTGTCTGGCTTTTAAAACGAAAATGAAACCCTCCCGTATCTGAGGAACATCCAACAACGTGACATTTAACTTCCAGATACCTGCGCCTCATCTCTGTGCAGGGTGGCTACCAAGCACAAGTTCCAACATCCTATGATTAGAAGTAGCGACATCCACTATTCTAGCAGATTGGAGAAAAAAGGATGGAGATGCAAAAAAATAGTCAATTCGAGATGCCCTTGGGCCACAAAAATAAGTATAGGGGCTACTGGAAATAATGTGGTGTAGACATCAACAAAACCTACCTCCTCAATCAGATGTTGAAGACCTGAAGCATCACAATAAATCTTTTTGCCTTATGGTACAGATCCTTGTGGTAGCAAGATGCAATTAAAATCACCTCCCAATAGAACTGGATAATTCATAAGTAATAAAGGTTTAAGGGACTGAAATAAAGCCACCCTATCATCTTTTAGTTGGGGGCATAGATATTAAGCAACTGAAGGATTACCCCTTCCCATTGAACATCTAACAACATTGCCCTACCCTCCAACACCTCTAAATGTCAAAGTACCCGAACCTTAGTAAAAAAACAAATCCACATCCCGTAACACAGATCTTCCCCTTGCGACCAAAAACAATCCCCCATATCCAGCCATCGGAGGCCGCAGTTAAAACTTCAGGGGAGTGAAGTCTGACATCCTGCAAAAACACATAGTCCAGATTACTCTTAAAGAATTGGGCATATGTGCTAGAACGTTTGGCAGAGGATTGAATGCTATTCACATTTAAAGTTGCCACTCTAAAAGTAAAGGAAGCCAGAGTCACAGATAAGGAGACACAGTCACTTTACTTTGCTAGATGCCCTCGTCACTCTACCACTCTTGAAGGCCAGTGCTTTTGGAGGTTCTTGCCCCTCTGGCTCCACTTGAACCCCAATTTGTGAGGCTGGAACAGATGACTGATCCTCCTCTTCCATGTCAGAATGTTCATCCAGCAATCTTGAGTATACATTCGGATCCTCCAGAAGTACCTCTAGGGGTTTCTTCTCAGATTTTAATTTGTGTTTTACTCCTCTGCTCTTTTTGGCGGTCACAACAACAAAAGCTTCTTCTGAAGGCAGCTGAACCAGGGGAGCCAAAGGGGGTAATGTCTCCACAATTGGGGTTACTGTAATAGAATCCTCAGATCGAGGCGTGGAGGCCAAGGGGTCTTGTCCTTCAGGGAGTACATTTGGAATAAGAACCTGAGAGGGTTCAGGTGCTCTACCAACCAGAGGAACATATGCTTGCCTCACTGCAGTGCAAATATAATGGTCTTGCATGCCAAAATCGGCGTCTTCAGTATTTTTGGCAGATTGAGGACAGTCCGAAAAAGTATGCCCCAACTCATCACACAGATTATACCTCGGGGTTTGAAAACAGTGGGCACTAGGATGACCTCTTTCTCCACAATGTGAGCATTTCAGTATTTCACAGGCAGTGCTGATGTGCCTGGTGGACCCACACTTAAAACACACTCGAGGTTGACCGGGGTAAAACAGGAAACCTTTATCCCTCCCAATAAAAAAGCAGTTAGGGAGATGTATAATATCCTGATCGGATTGTTGCAATTTAACCTTAAACTTCCACCCCCCCATTCCAAAACCCTTCATCATCCATTATTGGCATCAGGTTCCCCTGAATAGAACACCATTTTTCAAGCCAATACACAATGTCTGTAATGTTTCCTCCTTCATTTTGAAAGAGCACAGTGATGACCCGAAAAGGTTGTTTGGTCAAAGGGATGACAATAAAGTCTACCCATAAAAGGTTAGTTTTGAGATTTGCATAACAACACCAAAATGTTTCCAAAAGAGCAGGGGTTTGAAAGCTAATGTCAAAATGCAATTCACCCTGAGCATGTATCAGGGCATAGACTTCAGATGGAAAAAAAAACACATTTTTTTTTAGGAGAATTTTACCAACATAAAACCTATCCAGGGGTGGTACTGTGGGCCCAGATACTGCAACCAAACTGCATTGTGGCATTTTGCTAGTTCAGTAGGTTTAGGAAAATGGCTAGCAAAAGTTGGCTTATCAGGCCCTTCAACAGCAGGATTGGGGTCACCATCAAGCAAGAGGGTCTCAATATGTTCCTCAACTAAGTCAATATTTTGCAAGTTCATGGTCCCTGCATCAGGAACAGGGCTAGTTGCTGTAGGAGTCATTTGACAGATATCTCCTGGAATGTCAGGAGGACAAAGATTAACACTTATCTGCGGGTGTGGGGAAGTACCCGTTAGAGGAATCTCTGGGTCCAGTCTCCAGTGTCCATTTTGTGTAGGTATCCATCCAACTTTATACAAGACCTTGTCGGATGACCAGGAGCCTTCAACCTATGCACTCCAGTCTCTCTGTGAAGACGAGTCCGTCCCGGCCAGAGGTGATCTGGGTCTTTCTTCTGCCACTAAGGAGCTTCGTAGGACCGGTGGCCCTGTCAGTGCTCGGAGATGTAACCAAACATTTTCTCTTATGGTCTTCTTCTTGTCTAAGCTTCTCTTTGGAAATTTGCTCTCTTACTTGAGGCAATTCTGCCTCTAAGCATTGCTGTTTTTGTTCCAGGCTTAATTGGGTAGAAGTAATTCCTCACAAGGGACCGCTGTCTTGGGTGTTATGCTGGCACCCAAAGGGTGCATCCCAGCCACCTCCACAGTGGATCCCTCAACCTGAGACATCACCAAAGGTCCATGTTGCTCTTGAAACACATCATGTTGATCCATCCAAACTCCTCCATGTCCTACTGCAAAATGAGACCACTCCACGTCGCAAGGGTCCCCCTACTGTCAGAGTAGGGGAATTTCCCTGGTGTCCTGGCCAAATTTCTCCCATTCACTAAAGAAATACCACCAACAGCTTAATCTGGTTCAATTTCAGTTGCTTACCATCTGTACCCCCCTCCCCCGGTCGCCCCTGAAAAAGGGACTTCTAGGCCCAGTGGGCTTACAGGGTCAACAAAATTTGATAAATAAATAAATGTCTAGAGCCCCTACCGCTTTCCAGAGGTTAATAGGGAAGGTGTTGGGAGATATGCATCTGCTGGAGGAGTTGCTGTACCTAGATGATCTGATAGTGTTCAGCCACCCACCCGAGGAACATGAAACCTGACTCTTGAAAGTGCTGGACAGACTGGAGGAGTTCAGTTTAAAAGTTTCCATCAGCAAGTGCCAGTTTTTTCAGCCATCAGTTAAATATGTGGGGCACATCATTTTGACAAATGGAGTACAGACCAACCCTGCAAAAGTAGAGGCACTCAGCACTTGGCCTAGACCACACAACCTAAGGTCACTACTGTGGTTTCTAGAATTCTGTGGTTACTATAGGTGGTTTATAAAAGACTATTCCACTGTTGTCCACCCACTGAATGACCTCACCTCGGGGTACCTGCCTAAGTACAAAGCAAACCGACTCTGGGAGAGGCAGTCCCTGTACAGCGTACTGGGAGGTGAACAAATCTTCTGGCGCCAGGTGGAACAAACAGAACGAAGTGGCATTCAAAGAATTCAATGTCTGAGTGGGTCACCAATCCTGCCATTCGTTGATTCTACCAAACCATACATCCTGTACACCGATGCCAGCTTAAATGGCCTAAGAGTTGTCCTGTACCAAGACTACTCTGTGGGACTTTGTCCCATTGATTTCACCAGCCCAAGTTTGAATCCTTCTGAAAAGCACTACCCAGTGCACAAATTGAAATTTCTAGCACTAAAGTGGGCTGTCACTGAAAAATTCCTTTACCACTTGTAAAAATCCCTTTACTACTCGTATGGGGCCCAATTCACAGTGTGAACAAACAATAATCCTCTCAATTATGTAAACAGAACCACCAGGTTGCATGCTTCAGGACACCGATGGCTTTCAGCTTTATCCAACTACAGTTATAGTGTGGAAAACCACAGTGGCAGAAGCAACATTGATATCAATGCCTTATTCCTGCATCTACACCCTGATCAGCTAAATCAAAGTACTTCAGCCCAAAGTGTAACAGTAAAGGCAATGTATTTGACATTTGAAACTAGAGGTCTTGCCACTCCTGCCAATCCACATTAAGCAGTTAGGACAGAGCAGACCAGGAAGAGTTGTGGGGTACAGGGGATGTGGAGTGGCGGTGTTTCTGGGAGTACTCTGGGAGATGGGATGCCTGGCTTGCAGGACGTTTAGTTAGCTGAGAGAAGAGGTATGGCAGCTGAGGCAGGAAATAGGTGAGATTCACAGGGTGAAGAAGTGAGAGGCATAGAGAACTTAGGGCACAGAGGCTGGCAAAGGTAGGGGAGCAGGAATGGACAAAAGAGGATGAGGAGAGCCAAGGAGGTAAAAAGGAACAGGTGCTTAGGCAGGTCCCAGACCCCCCTCCAAGTGGAAAAGAGGGCCTAGGGAAGGGGGTGGATAAGAGTAAGGGGAAAAGTTAAGGGAAAAGGTAAGGTGGGGGGCCTGTGGGAGCATCTGCAGAGTTGCCAGTGTGGAACAGATTTCTCCCACTGGACTGGGGAGAGGAGGGGAACCTGTTAGAATGTGGAGTGACAGTGGGATAGGGAGGAAAGGAGGTAGTATGGGAGAAGGTGTCAAAGAAAGTAAGGAGGAGTGGTTGGAGAAAGTGAGCTCAGGTGAGGGGAGGGCAGTTGGAGCAGCAGAGGGGTGGTGGAAAAGGGAGAATGAGGGGCAGGCTGGGGAGCAAAGGGAAGGGTAGGAGCAGGCTGTGGGGTGACAGAAAAGGTAAGCTGGGGGTGTGGTGGGGGAGAAAGGCTTGGGAGGAGGGGATGGAGAAGGGGATAGCTGGGGTAGGGGGTCAAGGGAAATACAAGTGGGAGAGGAGATGGGGAGGCAGGTGGCAGTGGGCAGCAGGACGGACAGAGAGGTGGGTGGGCCCAGTATCAATCAATCAGTCTTTATTTTATCAGGTGAAAACATCATTGAGCAACGCTCATTTGCAAGATGGACCTGGGCAGTAATACAATAACATACTGTACATAAACATACATAAACAGACGTATGAGAACTTACAAGGCAAATGATTCATAAAGGTATATGTACTAATAGACCTAGGCAGAAGTACAATATCATACACGAACCGAGTACTACGAGAGCATGCAAGATATAAAGATGCATATAGATACAAGAGAGAATAGGAACATGCACACTTTATAGAGGCATACACATTTTGCAACAACAGTGATAATTAAGTCGACAATAAATATAAGGCATTAGCGGTATGCAGGGTGCTTGTGGAGCTAGTACCCCAGGTTAGACTTGACTGACAATTATAGGTAGTGTGTGAAAGCAAGGTGCAGGCAACAAAGACTAGGTGCAACCTCAAGGCACGAGAGACTATGTAAAAGCATGGTGCATGGAATAAAGACTAGGTGCAACCTCAAAGCACAGAAGGTAGGAAGGGCTGCAAGTGGGATGATCGAAGTAGTTATCTACTGGACTGAGGGGGATAGAGCCTAATAAGTTGCACTAAGCGGAGATGCAGGCATGGTAAGGGTGGGAAAGGAAGTAGAGATGGCAGAAGACAGAGCTGCAGGAGCTAGGACTTAGGTGTAACAGTTGCAGGGGTCCTGGATGACTTGCCGAAGGTGTGTTTTGAAGGTAGTTAAACTGGTGAGATTAGAGAGTTTAAGGAACATTTGAAGATGATTCCATAGAGTGGGAAGGGCATGGTTTAATGAATGTGATCCAAGGCGTGTTCTGGCTCGGGGAACTTCTAGTGAGATGTATGTGTATCTCCTAAGTGAATAAGTCCCTTTAGCAGTGACTAAGAGATTGCAGATGTGTTCAGGGAGTTTGTTGGTCAAGGCTCTAAAAGTCCAGATGGCTGTGTTTTTCAATCTTCTAGTCTTTAGTGAGTGCCAGCCCAACAGGGAGTAGAGGGAGCAATGGTGAGTGTTATAAGGGGCGTTAGTTATGAATCTAATGGCCCTGTGATACAAGGTGTCTAATTTGGCCAAGGCAGAACTCGGGTCATGACAGTATATGAGATCTGCCTAGTCCAGGACTGGTAGAAAGGTTGATTGTACCAACCTGACTTTGGCATTGTAAGTAAGGAGGTGTTTAATTCAGAAAAAGAGACACAATCTTTGCTTTAGCTTTTTCGCAATCTCATCAATATGCACAGAGAAGGTAAGTTTGCAATCAATCCAGAAACCCAGATATTTGAAATATTCCACTGATTCCAAAGTTTCTCCTAGTGCCATAGAGATCTAAGGTTTAGACGCTGCAGAGTGGTGTGAGATAAGGTGAGATTGCAGGGGTAGGAACAAAGACTTGATTTTTTTTAACATTAAGCAGCAATTTTAATTGTAAGAGATTATGCTGCAAAATGCTGAATTCATGCTGCAATGCAATACTAGTTTGTTCAAGGGTAGACCTGGTGACATAGATCACTGTGTCATCTGCAAAAAGATGAACACTTGCATTAGGTATACCGGCATTAGGGTTATTTATGTAAATCGTGAAAAAGAGTGACCCCAGTATAGACCCTTGAGGGACTCCACTCAAGAGTGGCTTGAGGGGAGAAGAGGTCACCTGCTGCTCTTATTTGTTGCTGACGCCAGTTAAATTGCATCGGAACCAACTCAAGGCTAGCTCCCCAGGCCAATATTATGTAGCTCAGTTAGTAGCAGATCATGGTTTACCATATCAAAGGCCTTGCTCAGGTCAAGGAATACAGTGCTCACGTGCTTTTTGGAGTCCAAAGCTAGATGCCAATCACTGGTCACATTTGCAAGGTCTGTTACAGTGCTATGATTGGGTTGAAAACCTGATTGTATAGAGTTGAGTTTTCTGGAGGATTCAAGGTAATCATGAAGTTGAATGTTGGTGATGTTGGTGATTTTTTTTTGAGGAGTTTAGATAGTATAGGTAAGCGGAACTTAGGTCTATAATTATTGAGATCGCATGGGTCACCTGATTTGAGGAGTGGAACGACATGCGCTGTTTTCCATAAGTCAGGGAGGATGCCTTGCACGAGGGACAGGTTAAATAAGTGGGTGATAGGAACGGTGAGTATTTGGTAGCCAAATTTCAAGTAAAAAGGGTCAAAAGTATGAAGAGGGAGGGTAGTAATCTTGGGGGATTCAGTTGTGAAGGAGGTGAGATGGGAAGGGAAAGAGTCAAGGCCAAGCAGTAGGAGGGTAGAAATTATTCCAGGAATGACAGCAGCAAGAGTGGAATCTTTAATAGCACAGTCCGTGAGTCAGGGGGAGAGAAACCTCACATTATAGTGCACCTGAGGATGAATATCCTTGCAGGATGTGAGGTGAGGGGAGGTACAAGAGAGGTTCAATGAGGTGTGGAGAATTTGCAATGAGGCAGGAAGGATGGTAGCCTTATCATAGGTGTTTTCCAGTCCTGAGGGCTAGTATGGCATAGAAGGTGAGAATAGAGGAATTTAACAGATGGCTTAGGGGATGGTGTGAAAAGGAGGAATACTGGCTCATTGTTGGCTGTGGAGGGACCTGGGGTAACAAGGATATGTATGCACTGGACAGGTTGCATCTGGATAGGAAAGGTACAAGGTTCCTCAAGAGCAAGCTGGAGGAATTAATGGGGAACAACCTCAATTTAAACTGACGGAGGCAGCAGAGTATACAGCATTTTTAGACACCTGGAGAAGGAGACCAATAGACCTCCCCCTAATCAGGACAACATGGGGTGGAGCCAGATGAGAAGGGTGGAGGTAGGGGGGCAACTGAAAGAGGAAGGGGTGGTGGGGGGGGCAGGTCAGGAGTGGGGGAGGTCCCGACTTGCGGTGAAGGGTGGTGTCTCTAAACTCCAGAAGACTGGGAAACAAGATGGCAGAATTGCAGTCATTGATGACTGAGAGAGAGGTGGACATTGCAGCCATCACAGAGACATGGGCCACACAAAACTACAACTTTGACCTTGCAGTTCCATGGTATAAACTATATAGAAAGGATAGGGGGACTGGAAGGGGAGGGGAGAGTGGCCCTGTATGTGAAAGAGGGGATAAGTTGTACCAGAGAGGAAAGGCAGATGACAAGACTGAAGCATGAGCACAGGCACAATCCACTAGGGGGAGGAAACTAAGGATGAGGGTGGTCTACAGGACACTTTCCCAGGAGGAGGAGTTAGGGTACTAGGGTCTCAAATCACAGAAATGGCGAGTAAGGGGGACATGTAATAATGGGAGATTTCAGTCTACCGTTAGTGGACTGAAAAAAATCCTGGCTACCTCCTGCACTAGGGAGCAAGTATTGCTGGATGCATTTCAGGGAGATATCCTGGCCAAGGGTGTCATGGTCTCGAGCCCACTTGGGAGGGGGCTGTGCTGGACCTTGTCCTATCCAACTGTGAGCATGTTCAGGATGTGAAAGTGGAAGCATCACTTGCAGTTAGTGACCACCACAAGGTATGGTTCCGCCTGAACATGGGAAAGGGGATGGTCAATACCAGGACAAGGGTTTTGGACTTTAAGAGGGCTGACCTTGGTAGGACAGGAGAGATTCTAGTAGAACATCTTGCTGGGATCAGAAGGGAGATGGATGCGGAACAGAAATTGGCAATAATAAAGGAGAGACTGATGAAGGCTGCTGTTAAGTCCACCAAAATCAAAAGTAAGAAAACTAAAGCCAAAAAAGCCCAGCTGGTTCAGTAACATGGTGGCAAAAGCTGAAGGTGACAGGAGGGCAGTCTTTGGAAGTATAAACTTACTCAGGAGGAAGATAGGGTGGATTACTCTACTAAATCAAAGGAGGCAAGCAGAGCTCTGTTAGGGTGGCAAAGGCTACAAGGGTAATGCAGCAAGCACAGGGGTAAAACGGGAGAGAAGCCTTTTTGCAACATATATAGGAGAAAGGACCATAAAGAATGAGATAGGTTGAAAAAAGAAGCTGATTTGGCAGAGGGTGGTGAAGAGAAAGCAGAGGTACTTAAGTATTTCTGTTAAGTCTCCACTAGAGAGAAGGATGAACCAGTGCCACAAGGGAATGGGGGGGCAAGGAGGGGAGAAGTCATGGACGGCATCATTCAACCTGGTGGGCTACTTAAGGGCCTAAGGGCCCTGAAGGTGGATAACTCCCCAGGGTCAGATTGGAGTGCACTCAAGGGTCCTAAGGGAACTGGCGTATGCTCTGATTGGACCATAGTCAGACCTGTTTAACACCGCTGTGGATTCAGGGATCATGCCCTGGGATTGCCAAACTGCACATGTGGTGCCTCTCCATAAAATTGGGCTGAAGGATGAACCAGGGAACTATAGGCTAGTTAGCCTGACCTCAGTAGTGGTCAAGCTGATGGAAACCATCCTGAAAGAGAGATTGGTGAGCTTTCTGGAGGATAATGGGCTCCAGGATGTGAAGAAGCATGGGTTTGTGTTCACTCGGACATGGGAAAGTGGTCATTACATATTGCAACCATTGAAATGCTGTTATAACTGCTATGCTGATGCTGATACTGCAGTGTTGAAAATAAATAGAATGTTTACTGCCTATCCAGTGTTTTTCCTGTGGTCATTTGCAGAGGAGCGCAGACCTTGTTCTTGGTCTGTTTGTAAGTTAAGGGGTTTGCTACCCCGCACTGCACCCTCTTACCTGGCAGAGCGCACAGTATTTTTTTGATTCAGACTAACCTAACTGACTTCTTCAACTGGGTCTCCAGGACAGTGTACAAGAGCCAAGCAGTTGATGTCCTGTATCTTGACTTTAGCAAGACCTTTCACTCTGTACCTCAAAAGACTGATTAGGACCTAAGGGTGGGGGCTAAGCTTCTTTGGTGGGTCAGAGTTGGCTGAGCCGGCCATGTGGAGCTGAGGGTTGAGGTGCTGCACGCCACACCTCGCTCCACACCGGCGACACAGGTTCGGTGATGAGCTTGGTCCGCCGGGGATTAGAAGGGGGAGAAAGAGGGACTGAGTGCCCAACAGCAGCTCTCCCTCTCTGAGGACGGTTTTGTGCCTGTCCCGCTGGTCTACTGCCATCTCTCGGGTGAACCCAGGGTTGGCAGTGCAGGTTGGGTCACATAAGGGGAAGGGGCAGCGTTAGCCGAGAGCCCAGGGAGGAGTCGCATCATTACGCATACCTCCCAATTTGCTCTCCTAGAGTGCTGATGACTGCGGGGAACAGAACAAGGAAAATGGTGGCCCGTCACTCCTAGGTGACGACCCCTCTAGCACCGAGCACATCTGCAACCGTCAACACAGCAGACTCCACTGTGTATAACCCGCTCCACCGTTGTTTGGGGAGAAGGTAAGGGGGACATCTCCTTACCCCATCCGTGGGGTTATTCGGGGTACCTAGGGCTACTGAGGGGGTGATCAATCTAGGGGCAGATTCCTGTGTTGGGAAGGTGAGGTTGCAAGGCATGTAGGGGCTCTGAATGAGTGGAGTGATGAGGCAGGGAAGGTGGCAAAAAAGCAATGTTAAAAAAAAAAAAGAGTTGGCTACAGGGCAGAAGCCAAAAGGTGGTAGTTGGCAGGGTGGGGTTGGGGGGATTATCAAAGGCTAAGCCTGTGACCACTGGGGTCCCACAGGGCTCGGTGTTCAGTCTGGTGTTGATTAACATATTCATTGGTGATGGCTCAAGGGTAACATCTGCCTGTTTGCCAACTACACAAAACTCTGTGGGAGGGTGACCATGGAGGAGGGGAGACAGGAACTCAGGGAAGACCTGGCTAGCATAGAGAAGTGGTCTGGCATTTGGCAACTTGGGTTCAGTGCTAAAACGTATAAAGTTATGAACTTGGGTGCAAAAAAGTCAGAGACCAAACACTGGTTGGGTGGTGTGCAGGTAACCAACTCAGAGGAAGAAAAGGACTTGGGTGCAGTTATCACG
The DNA here is from genome assembly GCA_016271365.2 of Neoceratodus forsteri. Lineage (NCBI taxonomy): Eukaryota > Metazoa > Chordata > Ceratodontiformes > Ceratodontidae > Neoceratodus > Neoceratodus forsteri. The sequence goes on along the minus strand of CM057450.1, from coordinate 1,146,731,902 downwards.
AGTGACCTGAAACACTCGGCACACTGCAGGAAAGCTGTAGCCAGAGCAAATCAGATACTAGGCTGCAAGCCAAGGAATTACAAGTGGGAAGGTGGAGGATATTCTGCGGCTGTACAGGTCTCTAGAGAGACGGAGCCTGGAGTACAGTGTGCAGTATTGGTGCCTTTATCTTAAGGAGATCAACTTGCTGGAAATGGTCCAGAGAAGGGCAACCAAGATGATGCAAGTCCAGCAAGGTAATACCTATGAGGAAAGGCTCAGGGGACTCAATATGTACTCTATTTTTTCTCTTCTCTCCCTTGCCTGACTGGCCTCCTTCTGCCCCTGTGGCTCCCCACCCCATCACCCACCATCTCTGGGACTTACCTTGGGGTCCACTTGTTCCTCCACAGCTTTCTCCCAGTGGCTGGGCCATTGGGGATTCCACAAGCCTCCTCAGGATGGCTTTGCTTGGTTGGTGGCCCTGTGCCCATTAGGCGGTTTGATGTCTGTGAGGAGCCATGGAACATCATCCTGCTGCCAGTGGTGTTTTTCCTTGCTCTGTGTTCCACTGACCCACAGATGCTCCATGGAGGTAGTGGCTTGACATCCCCATGTCACTGGAGGTGCTGGCATCTTCCATCTGGAGCATTCCCCACCTGGAACTGCTGCTTCTGGCCTCACTGCCACCTCACCTAGGTGACGGTGTTACTGCAGAGCAGGTTGTCTTCCCTCCCCAGAGGAGGAGAGCATCTTCTGGGATGCTTGATCTTCCTCCCCCCGGCTGACCTCCAAGCATCTCAAGTTCATTCCCAAACCCAAATTGCCAGCATGGCAGCAGGTGAGGCATGAATGCGTCAACCCTCTGTGCCACCGGGTCGGCCAATATCTACTCTCTTAAGGACAGAAGGGAGGGAAGGGACATGATTGAGACCTTCAACTACCTTAAAGGTATAAACAGGGTGAGCACCATGGTCCTCTTCAGCCTTAGTGAAATAGGACCACTGTGCATAACAGCCTGAAGCTGGAGAGGCACTTTTTCACCGAGAGAGTGGTATCTAAGTGGAATGAGTTGCCAGAGGAGGTGATATCCCTTAAAACAGTGGACAGCTTCAAGAGCGGTTGGGACAGGATGGGGGTAAACTTGTATGTGGGGGGGGAGACAGGGGCAGAGGAAGGATTTGAGAGGGGCCAAAGGTGATATGAAGAGAGGGGACAGTTCCCTCTGTAAACACAGTAGGACCTGCACACTCAAGCAGCCCCATGAGGCCTTTATCTGATGGCACTTTTGTATGTTTGTATGGGCAGTTGACATGCTGTGGCTTTTCCAGATGCTATTCCCACTGCAGATCTCAATTTCACTGGTTCAGACCTTTCGCCTTTGCCCAAGCCTAGCCATCCCAAGCTCAAACAAACCCAATGGGAAGAATGTGTGTTATGGGGTAAGGTATGTGCTCTGGAGAAGGGGCAGGATGCAAGTCAGGTAGAAATAACTCACCTAGATATTCCCCTGGTATTGTATGAGTGGAATAGGCTGTCTTTAAAAGATGGACTGCTCATAAGAACAAGTCACGACAATGCACACCCTGATTTCCCTTGACAACACCTGGTCTTCCCCTGTAAGCACCAAAAATTCATCATATGATTCTTACATGATGACATATGTTACTTGGGAGTTGACCACACTCTGGACAATGTGAGTCCGTTTCTATTGGCCCAAAATGGCAACAGAGGTGGAGCGGCATTGCAAGGACTGTCTCAGGTGCATCAAGAGAAAAACTTTGCCAAAATAACAGCACCATTAGTCAACGTCAAAACCAGTGGGCCACTGGTATTAGTCTGTACGGACTTTCTCTCATTGGAGCCTGATTGAAAGAACATTGGCAACTCCTACTTTCCTGACAGATCATTGCAGACAGTATGCTCAGACGTACCCGACTGAAAGATCAAAAGGCCACCACTGTTGTCAAAGCACTGCAGCAATATGCTGACTAATATGGCATCCCTCAAAAAATTCACTCTGACCAAGGGAGGCACTTTAAAAGTCGACTTGTGAAAGAGTTTCTAGCAACCTATGGCATCAGGAAATTGAGGATCAGTCCTTACCACACATGGGGGACACGTAGCCTGAACACTTTAATAGAACCCTGCTTGACGTGTTGGACACCCTTGAGCTAGCCCAGAAACCAAAGTGCAGCCAGAAAGTAAGTTCCCTGGTACATGCTTACAATTACACCAGCACTGATGCCACCTAGATGTCCCTATTCTACTCAATGTTCGGCAGACAAGCTCGCCTTCTAGTTGATCTTTGTTTCAGAGTTTCTGTCAATGGTGCATCAGAACAGACATATTTAGAGTACACCAGGCGATTGTGTCTACAGTTGCAAAAAGCCTACCAACTTGCCCCTGAGGCAACTGCCAAGAACAGTCTTGCCAACAAAAATTGTTACAAGCGAGTTCAACACCAGGTGTTTCAGGCATGGGTCCAGACTCTGTATAGCTCTCCCCAAGCACAAATTCTGACAAACAACAATCTGTCAGTACCCTTCACCCTCACTAGGGGCAAGTGGCAGGGGTGCCCTTTGTCACCCCTGCTACATGTTTTGACCATGGAGATGTTGGCCACGGCCATCTGCCATCACCCAGACATACTCTGGTGGGGAAGGCAACACCATGTGATATCACTGTTTGCAGATGATGTCCTCTTATTCCTTAAAGAGCCAGAGACATCGATTCCAGCACTGACAAGATATTTGACACATATGGGTCATTATCTGGCCATAAAATTAATTGGTCAAAATGTGAATGGATGCCATTGGGTAGGGGAGATGCCACCCTTCGCATAAAGAATTACACACTGACTCCCACATCCTCCCTTAAATACTTGGGTATTTACCTCCCTAGCAAATTCTCAAAGCTCTGTGAAATAAATTATAAACCTCTCTTAAAGGTAGCTCAGGAGGAGTGTGAGAGATGGGTAAGCCTTTATCCACCTAGGTACTAATGACCTGGCAAATGGGGAGCCAAAGGAAGTTCAGGAAGAGTTTAGGAAACTGGGGAGGGGTCTCAAGCAAGTAGCTACTACTGTCACTTTCTCAGAAGTACTACCTGTGAGAGGCAAGGGAGAGCATAGGAGTGCATGCACCAGGAACTTTAACTCATGGTTGAAGAACTGGTGCTGTGAGGAAGGGTTTGGATTCATTGGTGACTGGGGACCCACCTGGAGGGATGGAGGTTTGTTCAAGCCTGACGGCCTGCATCCATCCTGGAGGAATCAAGCACTCAATGATAAGTTTAAATGCTACATTGACAAGCATTTAAACTAGCAAAGGGTGGCAGGCCAGCAAGGAGGTACCTACTTGCTCACCCCACAGCTAGCAGTGGAACCAGTGAACCAGAGGGTGGCTATCTCTGCAAAGCAGTGTGCAAAAGATGGAGATTAGTGCCCAAAGAGGTGGATAAGCAGAAAAGGCAAAATTCAGCAGAAGGGCAGACAGCAAGGAGAACCAGGGATAAATGACAACCAAGGAAGGGCTGCAGTAGAACAGTGAAGCAGTCTAGGAGGTCAACTCATGGAAAGCCATGTGTGCAAATGCCAGGAGCCTTAGCAACAAGATGGAAGATCTGGAGGCTGTCATGGTACAGTCAGACCTGGACATTGTGGCCATCACTGAAACCTGGTGTAATGATAACCATGACTGGGAGATGGCCATACCTGGCTACAACATATTCAGAAGAGACAGAGCAGGAAGGGAGGAGGAGTGGCACTGTATGTGAAAAATGACATAAGGGCCACAGAGATCCAGGAGGAACAAAATGGGGGAGAGATACTGTGGGTTAAGCTGGAAAGGAAAATGGGGACAGCCATCCACTGAGGTGTGGTCTATAGACCACCAGCCCAGGAGGAAGAAACAGATAGGAGCTGATGCTAGCCATCCAAGGATGGCAGACAAGGGTGAGGTAGTACTATTGGAGACTTCAATATTCCAGACGGGACTGGAGCATCCCAGCAGCAGCATCAACTAGGAGCAGATTTATCCTGGACTCCTTCAGGGTGCCTTCCTCAAGCAACTGGTCATGGAACCAACTCAGCAGAAGGCAATACTGGACCTTGTGCTCTGAAACAGGGACAGTGTGATGGGAGTAACAGTGGGGAGCACCTGGGTAACAGTGACCACCAGTCATTGTGGTTTGAAATCACAGAAAGAGCAGAACCAAACCACACAAAACACGTATCCTGGATTTTAGGGGCAGACTTTGGGAAAATAGGGAGATACTTGAAAGAGGCATTAAGAGGAATGGGACAGGAATCGGGTTGAGGAACAGTGGGCAGTATTTAAAATGGGATTACAAGAACAACAGAATTGTACATTAAGCAGGTTAGCAAGAGGAAAAGGAAGAGGAGACCATTATGGTTTTCCAAAGGTATAGAAAGTGAAAGCCAAAAGATTGCATTCAGGCAATACAAAAAGAACACAGGCAGAAGGGATAGGGAGAAGTACCAGGAGAAGCAAAGGGAGGCAGGGAGGTCAGTAAGGGAAGCCAAAGCTCAGACAGAACACATTGCAAAATCAGTGGGTAGAGGGACAAAACCTTTACAGGTACATAAGTGAAAAGAAAGACAAAGGGAGGGATAGTGAGACTGAAGGGGGAGGATGGGAGCAGCTGGAGGATGACAACAGTAAAAGCTGACATATTGAACAGGTATTTCTGCTCAGTCTTTACTGAGGAAGAGGGGTAATGGGTCTGAAGGGGTACAAGGGGTAAGAATGGTGCAGAAATGGACACAAGTCCCTTTACGAGAAAGGGTCCTGAAGGAACTGGAAGTAATAGAGTTGATAAAGCAATGGGGCCAGAGGTGCACCCCTAGGTCCTTAAAGAACTAGAGAGGTGGTGGCTGAACCTCTGGCTATCCTGTTTAGCCAATCACTGGAAACAGGGAGGTACCCAAAGACTGGAGGACAGCAGATGTAGTCCCCTTATACAAAAGTGGGAACAAAGAGGAAGCAGGGAACTACAGACCAGTCAGCCTCACCTCGGTAGTGGGGAAGATCATGGGAAGCACTACTGAAGGAGAGATTGGTGGAACATCTGGTTGTCAATGGACTACAGGACCCAAGGCAGCATGGTTTCACCAGGGGAGGTCATGTCAGACCAACCTCATTGAATTTTTGACTGGGTGACTAGGGAGGTGGATCAGGGAGGCAGTGGACATGGTCTATCTGGACTTCAAAGGCCTCTGACACTGTGCCACATAGAAGACTATTACACAAACAGGAATATGGATGTGGGCAGGACAGTAGTGTGGTGGGTAGGTAACTGGCTGGGTGGCAGGACACAGAGGGTGGTGGTAAATGGCTGTCACTCCACAGAGGGAAGAGTGACCAGTGGGGTACCACAGGGATCAGTGCTGGGACGGTCCTATTCAACATCTTCATCAGTGACATTGCACAGGATCTAGAAGGCAGAATTTCACTGTTCGCTGATGACACAAAGCTCTGTAACAGAGACACACCAGAGGTGTAGACAGAATGAGAAGCGACCTGCAGAAACTTGAAGAATGGTCAGGGTTTGGCAGTTGAAATTCAATGCAAAGAAGTGCAAGATAATGCATATGGGGCACAAAAACCTGGCACAATATATCAGTTGGGGGTGAGGATATAGCATGCACCAAGCAGGAAAGGGATCTTGGGTTATCATCTCTGATGACCTCAAGGTAGGGAAACAGTGTGACAAGGCAGCAGGTAAAGCAAATAGGATGCTGGGATGTATAGGCAGGGGCATCACCAGCAGGAAAAGGAGGTCATAATTCCGCTATACAAGACACTAGTGAGGCCCCCTGGAGTACAGTGTACAGTTCTGGAGACCATACCTACGTGAGGACATAGACAGGATAGAGAAGGTTCAGAGGAGGCAACAAAGATGGTGCATGGATTGCATCACAAGTCCTATGAAGACAGGTTGAAGGAACTGAACATGTACTCCCTGGAGGCGGAGAGGGATATGATAGAGACATACAATTATCTTACAGGGAGGAACAGGGTGCAGGAAAACACTATTTTTAAGCAAAAAGATGTTCCAGGACTAGAGGACATGGGATGAAGTTGGAGGAGGACGATTCAGAGGAAACATGAGAAAGAATTTCTTCACAGAACAGGTGGTGGACAAGTGGAACACCCTGCCAGAGGAAGTGGTGGGGGCTGAAACAATCACGGGATTTAAGAACGCATGGGATAGACATAAAGGAATTCTAGAGGTCAGGGGTTAGAGGCAACGGACTTCTAGGAAAACAAACTGAACTTACAAGCTCAAATGGGCAGACTGGGTGGGCCATAGGCCCTTATCTGCCGACACAGTCTATGTATCTATGTATCTATGTACCTCACCTTGATAGGGAGGATAAATGTGGTCAAAATGTATGTACTATCTTAGTGCCTCTACCTCTTCCAAACTGTACTGGTCCACGCCCCCACAACCTATTTTGAGGCCCTGAAGGGATCAGTTATGAGGCCCTTGGTAAGGGTAATTTTTCGTGGGGCCGTGTTCGTGGACCTCACCAAGGCATTTGATCTTGTCAATCATTCCCTTTTGCTGTCCTCTTTGGCTAATCTGGGAATATCTAAGGAGGTAAGGGATTGGCTAGGAAATTACCTGGCTGACCGTATACAGGTCACAAGGGTAAGTGGTCAATTTTCTTCTCCAGCTAAGATTACACTGGGTGTTCCTCAGGGTTCTATTTTGGGTCCCCTTTTGTTTAGTCTTTTTCTTAATACTCTTCCTTTTGTTTGCACTAGATCTCAATTTTTTTATATGCTGATGATGCAGTGGTCCTCACAAGTGGTTCCCAGTTTGATAAAGTTCAGAAAGACTTAGCTGATGATTTTCTGGAGGTACAGAATTGGTTCAGAGCTCATGGATTGGTTCTAAATGAGAAAAAAAAACAAATCAATGGTTTTTGTAAATACAAAAAAAAAGATTTTATTTGGATCCTCTATTGTTAGTACATATAGTCACTGGTACTTCGATTGAACAAGTTAAGCAATTTAAGTATTTGGGTCTGTTGATTGATGAGGACCTTTCCTTTGAACCCCATATACTTCATATGGTGAAGGTGACTCACCAGCAGATTGGGGCCCTATACAGGTTATCTCCTTTACTCACTGATTCCACATGACTTTTGCTGGCTCAGAGTTTTTTATTACCGTTGATTGACTTTGGGTTTTGTTTTATTATACTGCAAGGGAGGGGTTGTTATCTAAGGTGAAGGTGTTACTTAATTCAGTTGCTAGATTTGTAGTAACATTTCCACAAAAGGTTCATCATTGTAATCTTTTAGAGCAAGTGGGTTGGCTTCCTTTGGTAGGAAGATATAAACTTCAATTGGGTATTTTGGCAAAAAAGGTGATACTTAATAGAGACCCAGACTTTTTCCTTAAATTAAAAAAAAGCAGAATTCTAGTATTAATACACGGTCATCAGATAATTATTCTCTTTGCATTCCAAGAATGTGTATGCCTTAAGGACAGAAGGCTTTATCTTACATGTTACCTACCTTTTTAATACTATATAGTCTGTTTTTGATTGTGTGAATCCTTCCCTTTGTTCTTTTAGACATAGGTTGAAAGAGTATTTTTTTACTGAGTGCAAGTGTAAATGTTATTGAATAATGGTGCTAATATCTATATCATTGAATTTGTATGTGCTTACCTATTTGTCATTTGTAATTTTTATTTTTTTTATGTTTGTATTTTTTATATTGCATTCAACTGTCATTTGTACACTGATCGCCCATGAAAATGGGTAATTTTTGGCCCATGGTCCTATCAGTGTAAATAAATAAAACGAACAAACAGACAATTACTAACCTCTTTTGGAAGGGCAAGAGACCTAGAATTTGGCAAGAAATTTTATGCAGGCCTGTGGTGAAGGTGGGTCTGGGACTCCCCAACCACGCAGCGCAGCTCCCCAGACAGAGCATGGGTGGTATTGGAGGGAGCGACACTCAATGTCCCTCTTGAGCTTTCCTTATTTGCTGCTGTCTTGAACAGGAGGATAGTGAAACGGATTCCCAATCCTTTTTTCCAGGGCCATGATGCCCAGTTTAATGCAGCTTGCCTAAAGCTTAACACAGATAAAACGGTTGCCATGACCTTCAGATCCAAACAGAAACTTACCAGGCTACCCATCCTACCAGTTTTCTTCTCTGTAGCCAACACCCCCATGAGAATGTCCCCTCCTACAAGTACCTGGGAGTTTGGCTCGATCCCTCCCTTGAGTTCTCCTCCCAGTTTAATGCCATGCATACAAAACCACACCCTAAACTAGGGCTGCTGTATCACCACAGGGCCAGCCTCTCCCTCCCTCCTGGTCAGACGCGATCTCCTTGTCAAATGGATCCTCCCATCCTTTGACTATGCCAACATCATCTACAGTGCTGCACCTGCCATTCCCTAGCGAGATTCGATGTTCTGTTTAATGTCTTTTGCAGGTTCACTACCAACTCTCCTTTCTCAACTCAGCACCGTGATCTATATTCTTCTCTTTTCCTTCAATCCCTCACACAGCGACACCCCTCCCACTGCTCCTCCTTCATAGCCAAATTCTGGTTTGGGACCCTTCCACCCTACCTGGCCTCCCTCCTAAATCCAGCAACCCCTTTGCCTAATAACTCGTGGTCAAACTGCACCCAGACTTTCTCACTCCCATGTGTACTCACTGCAGCTGGCAAACTTTCCTTTTCTTTTCATCTTCCCTCCCTCTGGAATACTGTCCCCCTTCACATTCTCCTCTCTCCAACCTTCCCTGCCCTCAAACACCTCCTAAAGCCAATCCCCTCCACTTCCAGCATCTGTTCTCTGTCCTAGAGTCCTCCCTGCCCTCTCACTACTCCCTTCTGACCTGATCCACTGTAATATTGCTGTACTTAACCTTGTATATAATGCAGTACATTGCTGTACATAGTCTTGTATATAATGTTCTGTTTATATCTGCCCTGTATTTATATGCTACTACTTATTTGTAATTTCACTGCAACTGCTTGTGCACAATCTCTTTACCATGTGTTCATCCCTGTTATTGTAATGCTGTATTTTTTTAACCCCTTGTACCCCCCTCCCACGAGTCGCACCTGGAAATGAGCTTCTGCTCATGGTGCCTTTCCCGGTCATCAACTTTTAAATAAATAAAACAATGCAGGCCTGGTTGTCGGCTCACCATATATTGAATCACCTGACTACATTATCCCTGACACATCCATAATGCATGCGTTCTGGGATGAAGGCTAAGTACCAGATCACACCCGAAAAACACTCCAGGCATGGCGATGGGTAGGCTTGTGTTGTATATCACAACTTTATGATCATGGGAACCTGCTCTCAAACCACCAATTGTCCAAGCATTTCAATCTTCATCCATCCCATTTCTTCACTTATCTGCAGATCTGCATCAGGCTTCTAGATTATGATGGCTCGGGAGACCCTGCCCAGAAACTAAGGAGATCCCCTCTGGAAGAGGTATTAAAGAGGCATTCCCAAATCCGATCAAGCAGACCACTGGCCAGCTGTTACCGGACCCTCCTGAATGGCCTGCAGGACCCTTTGGAGTTTCTGAAGAGGAAATGGGACCAAGACTTTGGGGAGCTGACCGGGAAAGACTGGGAATCAGTGCTTAGCAGGGGGATGGACTGTTCAGTTAATAATAGACTAAGAGCCATACATTTTAATATTCTCCACAGAACATATTTTACTCTAGCATTAGCTAATAGGATAGATCCCAATTGTTCAAACCTCTGCCCAAAAGGCAATGCACAAAAAGGCACTTTTTTCACTTGGTATGGGAATGCCCGAGGATTTCAACCTATTGGCATGGCATAGCCTCTTTAATGCAGAGGGTACTGCAAGATACCCAGGAGATAGGAGCGGAGGAGGTCTTGCTGGATCTGCTTGGGAGGATGAGGGGAAAAGAGGGCTTGAACCATCCAGTATGGGCACTGGCCATGGCAGTAGGTAAACAGGCGCTGGTAAGTCACTGGTGGCTGGAGTCTACCTCCACAATTGCACATTGGGTAAACTCCTATTGCAGTGCATGAAACTAGAACATACCCAATACAAAGCAATGGGGAGGGGGGATAAGTTTAAAAAATTGTGGGGTTCACTGGAACAGTCCCTGACCTGTCCTTGGTTCCCATCCCTGTAGTAAGGGAAAAGGTTAAACTGTCTGATGAACCTGATATTCCAAACATAACTTAGATGACCTCGACATGTAAACAACCTGACTAGTATTATTCTGAATCTCTGTTTGGAACCCTCGTAGGTGGTATATAGTTATGGTCCAATCTAAGGAAGTAGGGGAAAAAATGTCTAGACTTTGGGAATATAGACAATGGGCCTATTTAATTTCTGTATATTGATTTTATCTCTATAGTGCAACATGAAATACTTATTTGTTCACATAATGACAAGACTGATGTATGTATAACCTGTATCGCTGGAAGTTTAAAATAAAGTTTGCAAAGAAAAACCCACCAGGTGTTGCAGATCGGAGAACATATGCTACTGGAAAACAATTCATCTCAACTCAATTTATTTTTAAAAAAACACAAGTCAACATTTATCCAAGCGCTTGTACAAATAATCAAAGAAAACAGCAATTTAAAAACATACATACTATAAACATATATAAACACAGTATTCCAAAACAATTTATTCATCCATATTCCAGGAAGGCAAAACTAAACAAGAGTGTTTTTAATGCTGCTTTAAAGCTCTCCATGGTTGGACACTCTCTTACCGAACAAGGTAGAGAATTCTACAGGGTAGGGGCCACAAATGAAAATGCCCTGGTGCCAGAAGTCTTCAAACTCACCCTGAGAATCTCTAGCAATCCCTCATCAGCAGAGCGGTGTAACTGGGTAATAAAATTACCTTTCTCAGGTTCTGGTTGGAACTGCACAAAGTGCAGAAACGACAGACAAGTGGTGTCCAGCACATGAAGTGATTTATTTCTGGTATATAAAGCAGGCTTACAACCAAATCACAGTGATAAACACTGGGGAGAACACCTCCAATCTTTCTTACCTATAGGCAGCAGCAAGTCTCTTCTTCTCAGAGAAAAAGGTGCAATGCAAAGGGTCTTATACCCCTGATAATAACCATAGCAACTAGCACAAAGATATATAAAAGTCTCATTATTGGTTGTGGCAAATAACCTGTCTTCTTACTAGCCTGGGAAAGCATGCTGAGCTAGCAGAAAGACAAGATAACTAAACAAAGGACCTGTATTTGTGAAGGCCACTTGTGGTTATAAACATAATTGCATAGATAATTGCTGTCCTGCACTAGAACTGAAGATGGCAGTATTGTCTAACTAATGACTATACAATGGTATAAACAGAGGTGTCTCCCAAGTGGTACAATCAGAAGGATGGCAAATGCATTATGATTCTCAGTGGAACTCAGATCCTGACACTTATGCTTATACGATAAGTGCCTGTGCCCTAAGTATTGCTTCTGCAAGGTAGGGGGGCCAATCAGGGGTGCTGGTCCATGGGTAACAGCAGAGTGGGTGGAGGGGGCAGTAAGGCTGCAGGAGTTCTTGCAGATAATGCAGACCCTGTCCATGTAGAGCATTAAAGGTCAACAAACTGACCTTGAAAGTGATTCGCCACTGAACTGGCAGACAGTGCAGGCCATGGAGCACCAGCGTGATATGACAGGCTTGAGATAAGCTAGTCAACAGGCTAGCTGCCACATTCTGCACCAGCTGCAGGCAGCGAATGTCAATCCTTGGAAGCCCTAGATTTAGAGAATTGCAATAGTCAAGGCAGAAGGTCACAAAGGCATGGACCAACATTGGAAGATCATCGGGGGGAACAAGGTGTTCAATCTGGGTGATAGTCCTCAGATGATAAAAAGTGGATTTAATAACAGCAAACACCTGTGATTTCAGCGTCAGCTCTTCATCAAAAATAATGCCCAGATTGTGCACCCAAACCGATGTCAACAGCTGGTTGCCCCCGAGCCAAAGCCTGGAAGGTCGCCCTGCTAATTGCCCATCAACCTGATGACCTGGGTCCACCACCAATACCTAGGTCTTGTCAAGCGTCTTGTCAGGGTTCAACCTCAACCAACTAACACTCATCCAGTCCTGGATCTCGGTGAGGCAGTCATTAAATACCAAGACTGCATCATCCTGCTCAGGCACAAAGGACATGTAGAGCTGAGTATCATCTGCACAACAGTGAAAACTCAGCCCATACTGCCTCCTAATGTCTCCCAATGACAGCATGTATATCACGAACAACGTGGGTGACAACACAGAGCACTGGGGAACCCAACACGGCAATGAAGAAAAAGGTCTGTACACCACTTTCTGAAACCTGCCAGTGAGGTACAAATGGAACCACCTGAGGACTGTACCTGACAGTCCACAGATGAACTGCAGGCACTCCAGTAGCACCACATGGTCCACGAAGTCAAATGCTGCAGAGAGATCAACGAGAACCAAGATGAAATGGGTCCTCCGATCTCTCGCTATCAGGAGATCACTGAACACCCGAACAGGCACTGTCTTGATGCTATATCTCTTCCTAAAGCCCAACTGGAAAGGATCATAGAGTTCGTGGATGGTATGATGACCCTACAGCTGCAGCACGAATGCCTTCTCAAAAACCTTCCCCACAAAAGGAAGTTAGAGACAGGCCTGTAGTTAGCAAGACAGTCGGGGTCAAGAAAAGATTTCTTTAGGAGGGGTATTACTACCACCTCCTTCAGGGTGCCCATAAACACACCTGTCTCTAAGGAACACCCAACTATCTCAACTAGGAACGGGCCGATAACCTAACGTAGCCCACTAGGAGGTGAGTTGGGCCCAGATCCAAACTACAGCAAGTCGGCCGCAAACTCTGGATGATCCTCATGATTTCCATCATCACCAGCCGGTCGAAGTCAGACCAGATAAACTGAGGAGCAGCAACCTCCCACTGACCACTGCAATCCCTATTGGAGTGAGTCGCACAGATGTCCGACCTGATGCTGGCAACCTTATCTACAAAATTTGGCAAACAGAAGGAACAGGCCTGGAAAAAACTCTACACAGGAACCACCTCTTACCCATCTGGAAGATTCTGCCTGAGCCTGCACCCAAAATTGAATGCCCAGTGGCCAGGAGAACAAAAACTTCGAGTCACATCAACCAGCCTAGAAATGGGATGCCTGTACCTGAAATAAATATCACAAATGCTGTCCTTATGCAAGAATCAGCTGAAAATAGTTCTGACGACAGTGATGATGACAAGGTGTGTTGCACCAAAGTACCTGGCAGACCTCAAAATGAGCAATTTCAGCAGATTGAAGGGAGAAGTTCAGAACCGTCAACTAGTGCATTTGCAGTTGGGGAACTGTCAAGCAATGAACTTGCACACAGTTTGAACCCAGATGCAGCACCCTTTGTGCTGGGTGTAACTGGCAATTGATTATCCTAAAAATCCAATTCTGAACAATGATGTGGAGTTGGATATGGAGGAATAAATTCCAGAGACTGGCATAATCCCTGTCGTTTCTGACATAGCCCCTGTGTTAGACACAGAGCTGGAAGAGGAAAACATGGACCATATTCTGGAGGAAGAAACATTGTTACCTTCTAACTCTGGATGTGAGACTAAACCTGCTATCAAGCTCTCATACAACACTCTTAGTGCCTCCTCTGATAACTCCAGATTCATAAGCATATTGCCCCTGTGATATACCCCCCAATGTGCTGCATATTGGTTCAGGTGGGGAAATGTACTTGCATGCAAGTTGAGTGCTCTGGATACATAAGCATAAATTGTCTAGCAAGAAATGTACACTGTGTGAATATGTATGAATGCACAGAATAGTTAGGTATCAGGTGTTAGGTAGAACTGTATATATTGTTGATAATAATGCTTATTCTCCTGCCACTTGAACTTTGGACATATGGACATTATCTTGATGAGGGGATGCCAAGAGTCTGGCAGAGTGTGTAAGCCCTCCCACCAAAAAAAAATGGGGTTTACCTATAGGGGCTACATGACACAAAAAAAAAAGTTGTCCTAGCCCCACATCTGGCAGCGGGGCCAGGACAGGAATAAAGCAGCCCTCATAGGTTAACTCATTGTCTCCTAGCCGACACCTGTAGGCATCAGTAAAATACACTGGTGTGTCCTGAGGACGCCTACAGAAGTCGGCTACTGACTTCCTGTGTGCCCTGGCTACGTCTGGAGAAGTCACTTATATATTTTAATATATAATGTAACAGAATATAATATATATATTTGACTGCATAGCACCATTGGAAAGGTAATTTTGTGCTGAACAACTTTGCCACTGATATTCTTTGTATATCATGTATACTTTAGGAATTATTCATATTTGTTTATGGTATGGTGTGTATGGCTTATGTTGCCTGTATTAGTGAAAACAAATGCTTTTGCTGTTTCAACCAGCATAGAAAAAAAATGAAATTACATATTATTCTTTGCATACCACCACTGGAAAGGTAATTTTGTGCTGAATAACTTTGCCACTCATACTTTGTGTCTAGCACTTACAGTTCTTGAGCTATTAGGATTTGTTTTTGGCATGCTGACTATAGCTTGATTTTGCTTAGAAAGGTCCAGGATTTACTATTAACAGTATACAGGAGACAAGTGGTGCAACTTCAGAGAGCTCCTATGGAGGCAATGAGTTAAAATAAAGGCAGCACGGGATGAAACAGAAGAACTGCAGGATGTAAACATACTAGGTGATGCCCATGCTGTTCCAAGCCTCTGGCTCCAAATAGACCACTAAAAAATGTGTCAGAGGTCGCACATCTCCAGCCTGAGAATTTGGGCCAATCATCTGTTTGAAATACTACAGACTCTGCACGCATGCTTTGCATGGCCAGGCTGGCAGCTCAGCCAGCTTGGGGATTTTTAGACCAATAGGGAATCGAGTTCAGTAAATATAAAAGGAAAGAGGACCTTGGTAAGACTTTGCAACTTTGCTAGACTCAAGCAGAAGATCTTTGGAGGCCATCTGGCCACCCATTTGTGTGTGGATTACAAATAGGAGTCCCTTTTCAACAGTTTACAGTTAATTGTTCAACAACAGTTTGGGTTTTAAAGTGTTTTTGCCTGCAATAGCTAAAGTGCGCCAGCAAACCCCTACCCTGCAGGCAACAACTGCATCCCCACTGAGGTACCCACTGCAGCTAAAAAGAGAGCTCTCGCTTATGGCCTTAGGGGGGATTTAAATCAGGTGTACCCACTTGGGGGTTGAAGGATTGCCAGTGGATGGGCAGATTGTGTTGGGTTAATTGTTGTTGTTACTGCATGGAGTATAAGATTTCACTGCTACCCCATTGCTCCCATGTTTTCTACTGTCCCTTTATTCTTTCTATGCCCTCCCCTTTTAGATAAATTATTGAACCACATTTCTTGGTTTGGGGATTGTTATTGCTGTTACAGTGTCACTTGTTCTGGGGGTGGGACTGTGTAAGCAGGTGATGTACAGTTTCCTAGGGGGTAATAGCCTTGTGTGAGAACCTCCAGGTACCCCATATTGCTACCCCAGGGGGAGGCACTGCGCAACTTTTAGGCCTGAATACCCAGTGTAGCACAACTTTAGGCATCCCCAGCCAGCCCCCTCAGATGGTTTGGAGAGTTGAACCCCGAGGGCCCAGGGCAGTCACATGCAGTTGACACATTGGCACATGCAATTGCCACATCTTTTATTGATTCTTGGAAGAGGCCAAAAATAGATTGTGTCACCTACGGTTCATGAAGACATTTTACCACATAATCTTTTACATTTTTTGATCTTCTGCACAATATATTAGGGCTTTCAGGGATAATGTTAGCAAGGTTCTGTTTCACACTTAAGGATGTCCCAATGTTTTCTCACAATTGTTTTGAATTTATCATTATCTCTTAACATGTGATAATATATCTTGGGAAACCTTTTATTTGAGTCTCACTACCAGACTGAAATGAATGTCTATAGTATTAAGAAGCAGTGTATTTCTGTCTAGTTCTCCTACTTCTACAGCTGAGGCTATAATACTTCCACTATAGCTTTTATTCAGAAATCTACATATTTGTTCATCCTGTCATTTCTCTAACATGTCATCCTGGGTGCAGTTACATTTCACCCTAAGTAGCTGCCCCTGTGATAGTGCCCTGATAGTATGCTGTGGATGGCAACTACTGGCCAAAAATAGAGAATTTCTGTTTGTTTCTGTTTTGTACAAGTTGGACAATATACTGTTATCACAGCCTTTATACAAACAGACATCCAAGAAACTGATCTCTTTTTCTCCAATTGTTAGTTTAAATTTAAAGAGGGAGTCCAGCCAAAAGTCTTACATTGCAGAATGACTGGTTTGACTTTGACCGGTTGGCGGTCGTGGAGGTCGTGAGGATCATCCAAGAGTTTGCGGCCGACCTGCTGTAGTTTGGACCCAAGCCCAACTCACCTTTTTGTGGGGTGTGTTGAAGACATCAGCCCAGTCCTAGCAGAGCTATTTGGGGTTTCATTAGAGACAGGGGTGTTTCCAGACACCCTGAAGTAGGCGATAGTAATACCCCTCTATAAGAAATCCTCTCTTGACCCCTATTGTCTAGCTAACTACAGGCCTGTCTCTAACCTTCCTTTTGTGGGTAAGGTTATTGAGAAGGCGGTCACGCTGCAGCTGGAGGGCCATCTTACCATCCATGATAGGTACGATCCTCTCCAGTTGGGCTTTCAGAAGAGACATAGTACCGAGACGGCCCTGGTTCGGGTCCTCAATGATCTCCTGATAGCGAGAGATCAGAGAACTCATTCCATCTTGGTTCTCCTTGATCTCTCTGCAGCATTTGATACCGTGGACCATGGTGTGTTACTAGAGCATCTGCAGTGCATCTGTGGACTGTTGGGTATGATTCTCAGATGGTTCTTTTCTTTCCTCAAGGGCAGGTCACAGAGAGTGGTGTCAGATATTTTCCTCAGACCCGGTCTCCCTGCCGTGTGGTGGTCCCACAGAGCTTGGTGTTGTCACCTATAATGTTGTTCATGGTATATATGCTGCTATTGGAAGACATTGTAAGGTGGTATGGGCTGAGTTTTCACTGCTATGCAGATGATACTCAGCTCTACATGTCCTTTGTGCCCGACTAGGATGATACTGTCTTAGTATTTAACAACTGCCTTGCCAAGATTCAGGACTGTATGAGGTTAAACTCTGACAAGACTGAGGTGTTGGTTGTGACCCAGGTCATTGGGCTGAGGGGTCATAGGCTGGGCAGCTTTTGGGGCTTTGGCCCAGGGGCAGTCTTCTACCAACATCTGACTGGGTATGCAATCTGGGAGTTATTTTTGATGATGATCTGACCCTTAAATCTCAGGTGTTGGCCATCGTCAAATCTTCATTTTACCATCTGAGGAATATCGCTCAGATTAAACACCTGGTCCCGCCTGATGACTTTTCTACACTGGTTGATGCCTTTGTGACCTCCCACCTTAACTATTACAACCGTCTTTACCTAGAACTCCCGGGGGTTGATATCAGCTGCTTGCAGCTGGTGCAGAATGTGGCAGCCAGGCTGCTGACTGG
Organism: Neoceratodus forsteri; assembly: GCA_016271365.2. Taxonomy (NCBI): domain Eukaryota; kingdom Metazoa; phylum Chordata; order Ceratodontiformes; family Ceratodontidae; genus Neoceratodus; species Neoceratodus forsteri. The sequence continues at coordinate 1,146,714,328 of CM057450.1, read as the reverse complement.
CTTATCTCGATCTTGTCATGTCACGCCTGTGCTCCGCGGACTGCACTGGCTGCTGGTTCAGTGGCGGGTCACCTTCAGTTGGTTTGCTGATCTATAAAGCTCTACATGGACAGGGACAGCACTATCTGCAAGAACTTCTGTGTCCTTACCACCCCCTCAGCCCACTCCACTCTGCTGATGAGGGTTTGCTAGAGGTTCCCAGGGTCTGTTTAAAGACCTCTGATGCTAGGGCATTTGCGTTTGCAGCCCCTACCCTGTGGAACTCTCTACCTCATCAGATAAGGGAGTGCCTGACTGTGGGGAGCTTTAAATCTGCCTTAAAAATGCATCTATTTAAGTTCACCTTCCTGGAGTCTGTATGAATTGGAGATTACTCAATATTGTGACATTGATGTTTTAATTGTTGTTTATGGTTTTAACTGCTGAATTTTTTCTATGCTCTGTACAACTGCTTAGATATCCATAAGATTTGCACTTTTTAGAAATAAAATATGAGTTGAGTAGAGATGAGCTGAGAATTAGAATAAGCATTCCGAGAACTTTGTCTGATTCGGATTCAATGGTGGACCAGCCGCACTGCTGCATGCTGCTGTGCTGAGGAGTGAGCCCAGAAAGCAGGATCTGCTATACACCTAAACTTTTTTAAGTAAAGGTATGCCACCATTGTCAGAATAGCAGAACTTACCAGTAAATCTTGTGCCACGCCCTGGTCAGTGTGCCGTCTCAGGTGTTCTCCATTTCTTCCACAGGAGGAAAGCCAGCAGTGGAGGCTTGGTGGTGGAAGAGAAGAGGGGTCCTTCAGAAAGGCCCAAGCCTAGGACAACAGCTGAGGAAAGAGGAGAGACAGCCAAGGGGCTGATGAAGACTTCAAGATGCAGAAGGTTGCAAGAAGCTGTAAGAAGCATCGCAAGCACCAGCAGTGAAAGGTGACGGGGAAAACGGAAAGCAGAAAAGTGAGAAACATCAGGAAAAAGATACACAACAGAAGGACTGTGGAAAAACTTAAAAAGTGTATTAGGGCACTTGTGCACTTCTGAAGTGTATATGTGTGTACAGGCTGTTTTTCGCCTGTGTTAACCAGGTCTGAGTCCTTAGATCAGGCTTGTCTATATTTTGCTTTGCAGACCTCCGTACACCAAATATTTTGATTCAAGATTTTTTATGCCCAATTAGAAATTGAAAGTGGATGATTAATATCAAAGGCTAAAAAGATATTTACATTAGTATTTGTATTTTATACATTTTTACATTTTAGGATATTTTATATATTTTTTAAAACTTTTTGCGCCACCATTGAGCTCCTAATACCCATTGGTCCGCTTAGCCCACGTGGAGTGTGTGCATAAAGACCATGCGTGGTGTGGCTAAGGTCAGATTCGCCATTTTCAATTGAGGAGGCACGCTGTAAGGATCAATCAGGCAGAGATGTGCAATCTCAAATTTTAAATGCAGCACAGATTAGATCTAAACAGGCTGCTGTTCTAATGAGATAGCATCTCAAGGCACTTTTGGAGCACTTTAGCGAGTGTGAGTGCGAGTGCTGTTGTACAGCTGTTGCCAGCTGAGATTCATAACAAGACTTCTAATAAGAAGAGATTTTCTGTCCACTTATTGGCAAGATGATGATGATGTAAGTTTCTTGAACATTAGAAATGTTTTCATTTTTTTATTGCTCTTATTGTTCTTATTGCTCTTGTAGTTTTATAGTTTTGTACCCTAGTTTCATAGTTTTGTGCCTTGGGGGTCTGTTAATACTGTTAGCACATTGCTAATTGTGGAAGCCTGGTCAGCCTTTTTAATGCCACTGCTTGGCGTTTTAATTTTTCTCTTTTTTTCTTAACCACAATTTACTGGGGACACTTCACTTCATTAGTTTCCAAATATGATTATACCTACGAATCTTTATGAAAATTTAGAAGTAAACTTATAAAGATATAGGCACACAAGTGTACAAGCAAATTTGAGCTTAGGTTATTCTTTTTTCACTACTTATTATGCTCTGTTGTTAAAGGTTCCAGGAGATCATGTCCAACATTTCCAACATTTCAAAGGCCCTGAAGGCTCTAAACATTGCAGTACATGTACCAGGACTTGTATCAACATCCCCAGGGGAATATCCAGAAGTTAAAGGATGCATGAGATATACAGGACAGCTGTTGAAGAAGAGGGAGCATCTCTTAAAAATTAACATCAGAATAATAGCGACCAAGGAAGATAACTGTAAATTGTGACCTGGAGAAAGGAATACATAAAAATATAGGGCCTGAAATGATTGAAAAAGGGCCAGAGTCAGCTTTCTGTTTTTTTATAGTCCTTAGATTAATCTGGGGTCAGGAAATCCAGAAATCCAGAAAGAAGCTGAACAACAAGCCAGAAAAGGCATTTTAAAACTACAAGACTATAAGACTACAAGACCATAGGTTATATTTTATTGTGTGATGGATTATTGTATTGTACTGTAGTACTGTAAACTGGAGCCTGGTGATTCTGTAATTCTGTTTCTTTGAAACAGGACTATTAAATCTTATACTTGCTTGTTTACACACTATATACATCAAGAAATATTTTTTAGCAAATCGTCTCTTCTGTTAAAAGAAGTATTATTATTGCACTATAAAGAGTGAGTTACAGAATGCCGGTGAAGACAAGAAGTAATATAGCCCCGAAAAATAAAGAAATTGATGAGAAATGGAAAAGATCAAAGAGCTCTGGTAGGCAAGGAACAAAAATCCCAGAGTGAAGGGGAAAGAACAAAACAAAATGTAGTTAGGAAAAGGAAAACGGGAGAAGGAGAGGGTTTAATAAGGGATGGTAGTCTGCATCAACCAAAGATTACTGCCTTTATGGCTGAAATAAAAAACGAGACAGAGGAAACATATGGGGGGGGGGATTGATAGACCATGAAAAAGGGAACTTACTACAGACATCTACCCCAAAATAAATTTGGACAAAAACAAAGAGGTTGAGTTAGAGAGAGGAAGTCCAAAAAAGGATAAAGGTAAAGCAGAACAGGGAAATGAGACAAGTCTAGGTTCTCAGAGATACAAAGAGTTGGTTAAGGAACAAGAGGAGATGGAAATGAGTGACTTTCCACAAAAAATCAGTGAGGGAAGGAATCACCTTTACCAGATCACTCAGGGATTATAATTAATAGAGAGTAAACAGAGAGAGGAAGGAAAGGGACATAAGACCCATCAAGAGCTATATACATCTTTTATCAAGGGAGAAAGTAGGGAGATAGAATAGAATACAATATTTATGAGTCAGGATGAGACTTTTATCCCAGATACTGAAATGATAACTAAAGATTTAGCCATTTCATTGAAAGACCCATATTTGGCCAACATTCTAATATATGAACAGCTGATCAAAATAGTACAGGATTTGAATTTCACAAAAGGAATTATAATAGAAAATAAAAAGGCAATACAAGATCTGCAAATGCATATATGGAAGAAAGATAATGCGGTCAGTTTGGGCAAAATTCTGGACAAGAATCTCTGAGTCAAGATCTTTCTATGGAGCTGATAATGCTACCTACACCAGGGGTTAGAGATAATAGCATATGCAATTAATTAAAACAAAGACATAAAAAGCTATGGCAGAAGGTTCATACTGAGGTTTGCATGGAGCTAGTAGGCAATGCCCATAAGTGATCCAATGAATCTAGTAATAATAATTTAGATATATTCCAGATATAATGTAATTATCCAGTTTGTGTTTAAACTCCTTTTTATTTTTACTCACTATTATAGATTCAGGCAAGGAATTCCACAGATTCACAATCCTAGATGTATAAAAATATTTTCTCTGATTTTGTCTAAATCTATCTCCCCTTATCTGCAACAGATGGCCTCTGGTAAATTTAGTGTCAGATTTAAATGAAATGCCTGGATTGCACAATAAAGCAGGATCCTGCATTATATCATACATGAATAGAAGGTCAGAGTGTATCCTCCTTGTTTCTATAGACATCAAGTTTAGTTCTTTCAATCTGTTCTCATATTCCATCTCTCCCATACCTGCAACACATTTTGTGCCCTTTCAATTTTATCCCTTTCAGGTTTCCTGAATGGTAACTAGATTTGGGAGGCATACTCAACCTGGGGATGAACATAGGCTCAATATAGTGGCATCATCACAGAACAATCTCTAGTGATTATATTTCTTTTAATGAACCAAATAATGTTATTACATTTCTTTATAGCTGCTTGTGTATGTGCATCTGTATCAAATGTATCTGATACAAGGAAACCAAAGTCTCTTTCAGTAGAACATGTGGTTAATGTTTTACCACATAGAGAGTATTTTGCATTTTTGTTTGCTCTGCCTATATGCATTACTCTGCATTTTTCAAGGTTGAAAATCATCTGCCATTTTTTTTGCCCATCCTGATAACTTTGTCCAGGTCCTGCTGGAAAAAATCTTGGTCTTCATTTGTACTATAAGGACTCCCAATTTTCATATCATCTGCATATTTGGTCACCCAGCAGTTATATTTTTTTGTTAGATCTGAGATAAAAAAACTGGAAAAAGACAGGACCCAACACCGATCCCTGAGAGACACCACTCATCACATACCCAACATTTGACAAGTAGCCATTTATTAGGACCCTTTGTTTCTGATTGTTCAACCACTCCATGATCCAGTTTATTATGATAGTATCAGTTTTGAAAGAATGTCATTTATCAATCAAAGCCCAGTGTGGAGTCAGGTTAAAGGCTTTGGTAAAATCCAGGAAAAACACATCACATGGTACCCCTTTATCAATTGAGTTGCTAATGTTTTCATAAAAACATAAGAGATTTGTTGTACAACTCCTACCCTTCCTAAAACCATGTTGATCTGGGTCCCTTGAGTCAACTGAGGTAATTAGTTTTTCCTTAACCAGGCCTTCTAATAGTTTATACACAACACTGGTTAAACTTATGGGGCGATAGTTGCTAACTACAGCCCTGTCTCCTTTTTTATATATGGGTACCAGGTATGTCATTTTCCACTGTTCTGGAATTTTTCCTGAAATCATGGAAGTATCAAACAACATTTTTAAGGGATATATTACTTGGTCCACCATTATCTGTAACATCTGGGCTGAGATTCAATCTGGGCCAGGTGATGCATTGGGTTTAAGTTTACAGATATGTTCTCTAATGTCTTCAAGTTTGAATTCAATTTTATTTTTATTCAAGCTATTTGTGACAGAGCTATGTGACAGAAGATGTTTGCAAATGGGCCCATACACCTTAAAGAAATAGTTATTAAAAAGAGATGCCATATCTCCATCAGTGGACACAGTGTTGTTTTCATACATTAGTGGTCCCACATTACTGTGTGGTTTCTTAAGGGAACTTATGTATGCAAAGAAAGCTTTATAGTTGCCCTTCTTAGCGTTCTGTGTTAATTTTAATTCTGCCTCTTTTTTAGCTATACTTATTTCTGTTTTACAAGCTCTTTGTGCAGCCTTTAAAGAACTTAATGTTACCACAGTTTTATTTTTTAGATGTTTTTGTAACATCAGTTCTTTTTTATTATTTCTTTTACTTTCTTAGTTAACCACATTGGATATTTGGCATTATTTCTGTTCTTCTTTAGTTGAGGAATATATTGTTCGCTTAAGCCTAGAATGATATTTTTGATTATATCCCGCATTTGGTCCACTGTTTTATTGTTCAACAAATATGCCCAATCCAATTTTTCCAAACATTGTTTTATATTTTTGGCATCAGCCTTATTATAAAGAAATATTTCTGTTCATCCATCTAGTGCTATATAGTCATATTTTATAGCAAATATAATGGAATCGTGATCGGGATTACCAGTAGGTGGACCTGTTTTAACATCCTTTATTGGTACTTGCTCAGAGCTTAGGAGCAGATCAAGAGTATTTTTCCCTCTAGTTGGTAAATTCATATGTTGTATTAAATTTGTTTTATGATGCCGGCCATTGGTGCAGCAGTTGGATTTCTGCTTGCGACACCAGTGATCCGGGTTCGGGAATGGACCTGGGTTGTAGGAGTGCCAGCCAGAGAAGAATGATCAAGCATCCCACAGACTGCTCTCCTTCTCCAGGGGAGGGTGCAATGTGTGATCAATGCTTGAGGGACCCCTGGTGGAGGCCGGGGGAACCACAGTGACCGGCACCAACAAGGATCTGAGGGGCAGGATGTATGCTGGCATCATTGCACATTCCCAACCCCGCTTACAGAGGAGAAAAAGCCTGCCACCCACCACCTTGATGACGCCCACCCCATCGGCTCCCAGGCCAACTCCCACCCTATCCTGTCAATCACTGCACCTTTCAGAGGGGTCAGGTGCTATGACCCCACCCTGAGGCGTAAGCAAGGGGGTACCAGGAGGGTGGTTAATATGGGAAGTCACAGCCAAGGGGTCTGTGACTGGGCAGATGGTACTGGAAGTGGGAAGCACCAAAAAGTAGTAAATAAAAAAAATGTGTTTTATGACAACAATCAAGAAGTCTATTTGTTTTTGATCCTGTTGCTTGTTTTTTTTTTTTTTGCCAGTTGATATTAGGCATATTTAAATCTCCTAATACCACAATATCGGCCATTTCTCCCGCTACTTCAACTTCTGTTAAAATATTTTCTGTGACCTCCATTGGTGCAGATGGAGGATGGTATATAGTACCTATTATGATAGATTGTGTAATTCCCTGACATAGTCTTATCCATAGAGTCTCAGAATCCGAATTGAGGGGCCTTTTTTATGATAGATGTTGACTGAATTTATAGTATTTTTTACATATATATAGCCACTCCACCCCCTTTTTATTTTCCCTATTATAAGTATGAAGTGTGTAGCCATCTAATTTTGCTCCCCATAAGTCATGTTTATTTTTCCACCACATTTCTCTTATTGAGATGATGTCAATTGGATTAGTTGTTACTAATGCATGCAATTCGTCAAGTTTCTTGGTGATACTTGTAGCATTAAAGGACAAAACTGTCAAGTGCTAATAAGCATGATGTTTCTTGCAAACAGATTTTGGGAATGGATTTTTTTGTATTTCTTATGCTATCACTATTAATTGTATTATCAGCTAGTCAGTTTAGGCTGAGAATATTTCGGGTTTTCTCCAAATTTTAAGCCAGTAATCTTGCCCCATTTTTATTAAGATGTAGGCCGTCCTTTGCATACAGCTCATTTTTATTATTAAACAATTTCCAGTTATCGATGAAAGTTAGGCCACTATTAGTACACCAGTTTTGTATTCTCATGTTTATTCTTTGTATAGTTTGGTTTTGGGGGTATGAGCTGTTAAAATAGGTAGTAATCCAGAGATAGCAATTTGATGACCCATATGTTTCATTCCCCCCCCCCAGATCTAACAGTTCTGTGCAGATATCCTTTTTGTACATTTTCCCCACAGAAAGGAGAAGAGAGGGACAAATAAAAAAAAGAGGGAAAAATAAAAGAAGAAAATAAATGAAAAACAGAAATGAAGCAGAAATTAAACAAGCAAGCCCGTAAAGAAACAAGGGTGAGGGATAAAAGACTAAATAGAATAAATGCAAATATAAATGATAAGCAAGATGTGATGGACCAAGATAGTGACAGTGTCAGGAGACAATCGTCACAAATCAGAGAACCCCTGAGATATCGGAGAAAACAAAGAGAAGGGGAATAAAAAGAAAGACAAAGGAATTAAGGGTCAAAAAAATTATACAAAGAAACAAGAACTTGGTAAACAGGATAATGAAATCAGAATAACCAAAGAAATTAAACAAAACAAGCAATCACTGACGAAGCAAAACATCAATTACAAAATGGAAGATCTGCAGAAAGTGCTAGGAGAGAAAGGCAAAAAGGAGCTCAAGGAAGCCCAAGGGACAGAAGAAAAAAGTTCAACTTAAGTAATGAGTTCATAAATTTTATGAGAAAAACAAAGAAGTCAGATTTTGCTCTGTCACAATTTGATGTTGAAGTCTTACCTAATGAAAATGAGAAAACACTGGGGGAGAATGTCAAAGAGTCTGGTCCTACCCATTTTGGGAAATGACCAGACATTGACATTTAACCTAAGTGTAATAAGACCATTAAAAGACAAAGACTGGGTCATGTTTATAATGAATCAGTTTTCATTCTTAAAACTATAGAATACAATAAGGTAAGACTACAACAAGCAGGAATTCAAAGCAGAAATATCATGACATTTGGATAATTATAAGAAATAACATCAAAAGGGCAATTAGATGGGAAGAAAAGGGCCAGATAACTGTCTGGATAGAAGATGAAACAGTTTATAATCAGTTAGTGCAAACAATTTGTGAGCTAGACCATCTGGAGATATTTATGTATGAAAACAAAGATCCAACTGGCGAGGGAGAATCATCGAATGTAAAACCTGAATGGGTTAAAATGCTAGAAAATGTCAATAGATTTGCAATCTTGGAAACCTCTATTGAGGCCTGACCAGAATGGGAAGGATTGACAAAGGAAACAACTGAATTGGAATGTCAGGACTTCCGGTGACGTCACGGAGCCGATAGGAGCCTAGGGTTTCTTGCTCCCTGCAAAGTCCACCGATCTAACCTCCAAAATCAAACAAAATATAACCAAAAATGTCTATAAACACAGGGGGGAAATGACCAGAAACCTATAGAGGCAGAAACAGATCGAAAGGAAAGGAGAAGAATACAGATGGCGACCAATTTCAAGACAACCCCCCTAGCAGATCTCTCTCGCCGGCAAGCTCCCATGTGGCCAGTTATGATATGGACGGAGAATCAGAGCAACTGTCTAGGATGAGATTTGAGACTCTGCTAAAGGAAATTCGGAAATCGAGAAGTGAAAATAAACAAGAATTTAAAGCGGTCCGTACTCAACTCACCCTATTTGAGTCACGCATAGGCAAAATAGAAGAAAGAGTGGCTGAAAACGAAGAATCTTCTGTGCAACTGGTGGAGATAATACAGGCCCTTGTACAACAATCGAAGGAGTTGGTCAAAATGCTTGGACCTAGAGAATGCTTTCATGATGGTGACCTCGTTTATCGGTTTGCCTGAGGGCATGGAAACAACTCCTATGGCTCCGTTTATGGAAAACCTACTCAAAGACATTTTAGATTTGCCCTCAACGTTCACTTTCCACATTGAGAGAGCCCATAGGTCACTTCAAGCGAAACCATCTGACCCAACGGCCAGACCCCGCTCCATAGTGTTTAAACTAAGTTCCTTCAGCATCAAAGAGGAGATACTGCGTCGTGCTTGGGCCAAAAAAGAAATAAAATATCTCACCCACAGATTATTTATGGATCATGACTACCCAGTAGAAATACAACAGCAAAGACTGAAATATCTTCCAATTTTGAGATCCTTACGGGAGAGAGCGATCCGTTTTCATACCCCATATCCAGCCAGACTTCGTGTTTTCTGGGAGGATGGAACAAAGTTGTATTCTACAGTGGAGGAGGCGAGAGAAGCCCTGAGCAAGAGGAAAATACAAATTTTGGAGACTAGGAACCGGAACCAAAATAACGAGAGAACTGACCTATTATGGCACTGCATCTAAAACAGGAAGATGACAGGAACCAAAATATTGCTGCACGGAGAAGCATAACGCAGACTGCAAAATATGCTTGGAAAGCAAAAAGCCGAGGAGAGAAACCTACTTGAGTTGATATGACTGCCAGATTTAGTCACTGAACTAAGAAGGACTACTAAAGATAAGTGCGAAGCTCCAGTGTGGGGGGAAAAGGGAGGGGGGAGAGATGAGAGGATGATAGGACAATACTATGTCCTGCAGTGCAGTAATTTGCTAGAGGTTACTTTAAACTGCACCTGTTCTCAGTCTTTTACTAGAGGGCAAAGCGATGGAAATATAGTTGGCAAACTGCTTTCCTATAACTGTGTTTGCCTATAGTGGAGCCCCCCTCCATATGTCTCCTCTGTTAATGTCAAGACTTTACCTTACAATCGGAAATGATAATGATGCTGATTAATTTACAGAAGGGATCCAAACGATGTGCTAGTAAGAACAGAGATCAGTAACAAAAGGCTATATTCACAAAGTGCTTTAATTCAAAAAATGCGTTTTAAAGTATAGAAACAAACTCACTCATAACAACATAGATCTAACAGTGCATCATAGGGGAAATGGCCTATAGGTGTTATAAAATCTTCTTTTAACACTGCTAGTATTTGAACCCTCATGCTATCTTAAATAGGGAGAGAGTTTAAAAAGTTAGAATTGCAGCATGCTGGCTGGAATAACGCACAAGGTTAAAACATATAATATGTTAGCCTGGTAATACTCTATAGTTGCACTGATGGTGATAATGACAAACCACGGATCGGTGGACTGAGTAGGAGCTTGGAGGGATCTTGTGTAGCCAGAAACTGAGAAATTGCTACACTTGCCTCAGCTCCTACAGTGAGGAACATAGTTCCCACTTAATAAATTAAGGAGCACAAATAACAACAGTTGCTCAGTAGGAGGTCTTCCGACAGCGGAAGCACTAGTAAACCTCTCGTTCTTCTCACAAGAGATAGGACAGAAGGGCTATTTTGAAAATAGCCCCCTACCTTGGAAGTTCTAACTATAAGTTCAAAAATTGTTAATAGTTGTATTAAGTCATGTTGGCTGTTCTGAGAGGTTATGTTTTACCAGGGTAAATGAAGCAGACAAAGGTGAATTTGGGCAGGTGGGCAGGGGTTGGGGGGATTGGAGGGGACCATGGAGTGCAGGAGATCAGTCGAAGTTGTGGGGAAGTACAGAGAAATCTAAAATATACCCATGAGTAATCTAACACCCTATACGATCTGCACTTACAACGTGCATGGAATTACCAGTCCCATCAAAAGAAGTAAAATTCTACAGAGTATAAAGAGGGTTGGAGCAAACATTGTGTTATTACAAGAAACACATCTCTCCCAGTTAGAGCATAAAAAATTTGAAAGGTTAGGTTTTTCACATGTTGTGGCCTCCTCATATAGAAAGGGAAGAAGAAGGGGAACAGCAATATTGATTAAACAGGGAACACAGTTTGATATGAAGGACAGAGTAATAGATAAGGAAGGGAGATACGCCATGGTTAAAGGTTTACTGGATGGACGTTTAGTGACCTTTGCATCTGTATACATCCCCCCAGCCTCGGAATATGAGGTGTATAGATCATTCTTTACTAAACTAATAGAATGGGCCGAAGGGCAAATGATTTGCAGCAGTGATCTGAATTTGAACATAGCGGAAGTTTACTCCACCCCACAAAACCAGGGCAAAAGAAGAAAAATCACAAACCAGGTGAGGAAGTTATTGCAAGAACTAGGTTACCAAGATATTTGGAAACATTTCCATGGCACTTCCCCAAGACATACGTATTATTCCAAGCCCACGATGTCTACTCTTGTTTAGACTATTTTATAACCCCAAAGGAACAAATGGGAGACATTTTAAAGATTTGAGCGGAGACTTTGTACTATCAGATCATGCCCGATTTTTGTCAATTTAGCCCCCAGGCTAAGAGAAAGCAACTTTCTGGCGACTGAATCTCTCCCTGTTAAGGGATGTCCAAGTCCTAAAAATATAGAAGACACTATAGCTCAGGCTTTAGAGCTAAATGACACGCAAGACATGTCAGTATCGATTTTATGGGATACCATAAAAGCAATCATAAGGGGTAGGTTGATAAGCATATCATCAGCCAATAAAAAACTTAGGGAAGCACGACGAGTAACCCTTGAGACTAAGATACAAGAAATGGAGGAATTTGCAGACTATAGTAAACACCAAGACTAGAAGTAAGTAGCTTGCTCATTTTAAAAAGGAGCTTAACAAAATACTAGACTTCAGTAGAGCAAAAATTAATGTATTTAAGACATAGTTATTATGATGGGGGCCCTAGGTCCCTTAGACTGCTAGCGCACAGATTGAGAATACAAAAAGTAAAGTCGAACATAACAAAAATTAGACACCCACAAATGGGTAAAACACATAACACAACACAAGGAATAACAGAAGCATTTCTCAACTAGTATACAACGCTCTATAAAGCTAAAGACTCCTCATCAACACAGGAAATAAGGAATTTTTTAAACTCGCTAAACCTCCCGACCCTCTCGGAGCAACAAAGTTCTCAATTGGCTACCCCTATAACGGTGAGGGAAATAGACACGGCAATAGGTAGTTTAAAAAACGGAAAATGCCCAGGGTCTGATGGACTCCCAGGGGAATTTTACAAATCATTTTCTAAAACTTTAACTCCCATACTCAATAGGGTCTACGCACATGTCATAACAAAGGAAGGAAGCATTCCCCCTTCATGGAATGAGTCTATAGTCTCAGTTATCCCGAAGCCGGGTAAGGACCTCTCCTATTGCTCATCTTATCGACCCATATCCGTATTAAACATGGATTATAAAATCTTTACATCTATACTAGCTAGGAGGCTTATCCAGTTTTCCCCGGATAAGATCCATATGGACCAATGTGGGTTCATTCCGGGACATCAGGCCCAGGACAATGTAAGACGCACCATATATCTATTGGAACATTCTCAACTTCAAAATAAACCAACCCTTCTACTGGGACTAGACGCTGAAAAAGCGTTCGACATGGTATCTTGGAGATTTTTGGGGGAGGTCCTTGCTCGTTTTGGTTTCCCAAACCAGTTTATAGAAACCTTACTTAAATTTTATAAAAGGCCCTTGGGTTATATTCAGATAAACAGACACCTCTCTGAGCGTTTTTCCCTATATAGGGGAACCAGACAAGGATGTCCCCTGTCCCCCCTCTTGTTCGCCTATTATATAGGACCACTAGCGCAATATATTAGACAATCCCATGACATTAGTGGTATTATGTTTTCTGGGGTCGAACATAAACTGGCGTTGTTTGCGGATGACTTACTTTTATACTTAACCAACCTGGAAAACTCACTTCCTGCGGTCATGCAGAAAATCCATGATTTTTTGTATCTCTCTGGTTACTTTTTTAAACATTAACAAGACTGAAGCCCTAAGGATACAGTATGAACCATCACTTGAACTTAGAAATAAGTTTCAGCTTAAATGGGATGGTCCTTCCTTGAAGTATTTGGGAATACGGATTCCTAACGATCTATCCCAATTGTACAGACAGAACTATTCACCTTTAATAGACACATTGAGGAACGATATGAGAAGATGGAGTCTTCTCCCAACCTCTTTCTACACCCGTACTATGTCGTTAAAGATGAATGCAGTACCCCGTCTCCTTTATCTATTTCAATGTGTTCCTTCCACTATTAATTCGAAAGAAATCTTGTCCTGCAGAAACTATTCCTAGCTTTTCAGTGGAATCATAAAAACCTAAGCAATTTTGGAAACTCACGCTCCCTAAAGTAATGGGTGGACTATCATTCCCTCCTAGCTGACTATTAGGCCGCCTCTCAAATGCATTTAGCTCTACTGTGGGGTGCAAATAATTATCATGCCGCATGGAAGCAAATAGATCTAAACAGGGAGAAACTTTACCTCTCCTGCAGTTCTTTTCTCCTCCTTGCTACAGCGAACAATGTTTACTACATGAAGCTGCCTCTACTATACTAGAAGGCTGGAGGAGGGGAACAAAGAACAAACAGATATTAACACACTTCTGGAAGTATCAATGGTTTATAACAAAGGAACAGTTTGACTCTCATGTTGTGGGGTCATGGTATAAGTCCCAATTAAGGAAAGGAATGGTAGTTCCCTGGCAAATAATGAAAGGGAATATACCTAAGACCTTTGAGAAAGCCCAGGAGGAATTTTCCTGGACTGAAAGAGACAGACTGTTCTTTTATCAAATAAGGGACTACGTAATAACACAAAGTAGAGTCAGAGAAAGGGATCCCCTAAACTATGAAGACCACTCCCCGTTTCTGCAAATTTGGTCCTCAAAATCGGGAGAGAAGGCCATCTCAATAATATACAAATACCTAATTTCATTATATAAACATTCTATGGACCCAGTTAAAGAGAGCTGGGAAAAAGAATTCAATCAAGTAATAAGTATCATGGATTGGCCTAAAATATGGAAAAATACTTGGTCGGCTACCTCTTCCCCCCTGTGGAAGGAATTTATATGGAAGGTTAGAGCGAGATTTTTTTTAGTACCCACAGTGTTGGCTCGAAGAATTCCGGGAACATCAGAAAGTTGCTGGAGGGAATGTGGAGAAAATAGGGCCGCGTACAAACACATATTCTTTGATTGCCCCAAAATATGCACATTTTGGTCCACTATTTTGGCATATATAGTAAATATTTTAGGAGAACATTACCAAGTGAGTGGGATCAACTTGGTACTGGGTATACCACCGGAAGAAATGAGAGATAGGCATATTATATATCTCTGGACCATTTTTCTGGGGGCAGCATATAAAGCAATTACTAAGAAATGGCTCCAGAAAACCTCCCCGACTGTGGGGGAATGGAAAGCTATAATTCAGGACATTCAGCACAACGAGCAAATGTCATATGCTCTTCATAATAAGGTGCAACTATACACTACAAGATGGGCCAGAAGGGAACTAAACCAAAATCAGAATCAGTAGGTAAACAAGGGAATAGCTGGTAATACAAACAGAAAAGCAACAGTGACAGTATGTAACCATGGCCTGCAGAATCCCCCCCCCCCCCAGGAGCCCACCATGTCTGAAAATAGATAATGCAATAAATAAATGTAATCTGTTACAGTTAGATACCTCTGAATAAGGTTATAATCGATTAGAATAATCCTTTTAATGCCCAATGTCTGTCTTCACCTTGGTTATCCCTGGTTCTAACTTGAATTTTATTATTAATTTATAAGTATGTTAAATTTTAAGTATCTTTTGTTGGTATAAATCTGAGGAAAAATAATAGAGAAATGTATACTAAGCAGATGGAACTTTATGTATGAAATTCAATACCTTGAACTACTGTAACTGAATTCAGTGAAAGAAAATGAAAGTATTCAGAAAATAAAGGAAGTATAAAAAAAAAAAAGAATTGGAATGTCAGCCACTGAAAATGTTGTCCTGGAATGTATCTGGTATTAAAAATAAACTAGTGGAGGCCCAGTGGTGCAGAGGGTTGAGGCACTGGGTGCCACACCTCGAACCATGCGGGTGACCGAGGTTCAGGAACAGACTTGGGGCATGAGGGTCAGCAGGGGACGAAGAGGATTGAGCATCTGGAGGACTGCTCTCCTCTTCAGGGGTGGGGGATTGGGTTGCCTCGCTCAACAGTGGTTCCCAGTGGAGACCGGGGCACTGTTCAGAGCGGCACAATGTGGGAACACCAGGAAATGGAAAATGGCTCCTGTGCTCACCGGATGATGGCTTTCCCATTCTGCAACAACACCAGAACCTCCACAGGCCCCCTCTACCTCAGCAGAACTTCCAGGGGACCTAATGGTTAGTGTGCTGGGTAAGCCCCCTCCTGGTGCCTTCCCCCTCCTCTGAAGGGATACACCGGGATACCCCTCAGAAGTTGGCTGCAATATGGGGATTGAGATGAGCCCGTGAAGAGGATGGCTGGTGAGTCAGGAGCACTATGGAGCCTGAAGGAGAGGGGATCACTGGAGCATGAGGCGACTAAACAGGTAAAGAAGAAAAAATAAATAAACTAGTGGAGAAGGAGACAATTAAATACTTCAACAAGTTTGATATGATTTGTATACAAGAAACGTGGGCAAGTAAGGAGTTATATTTGAATGGCTATAAATCTTACAACAAAACTGCCGTAAGGAATACAAAAAAGGGGGAGAAATAGTGGGGGACTAAAAATATGGAGTAAATTAAATGTTAATCAACCATCTACAGAATTGGATATTAATAGTGACAATATTTTAGGGGTAAGAATTATGTTTAAAGAGTCAGAAATTATACTGTTGAATATTTATATACCTCCTACGAGACATAATAGCACTGGAGATAAAATCATTGAACAGTTGGAAAGCACCGTTGACAAAGAAGTAGCTAATAATCCACTGGCTAGAATAATTGTCCTAGGGCACTTTATTGGTAGTTTAGACAACCTATCAATGATTACAAACAATGTTTCAGAAATCATAACAATTTGCAACAACAAGAGATTGAAAAATGCCAGAAGCTCCAAGAAAAACAAGTTCAATAAAAAAGGAAAAACATATGTAACATGTTTAGAGCAAGAAATGTTCTCCTAATTAATGGAAGATCTGTCTCAGACTGTGAGGGTGGTTATACTTTTATGAATCCCAGAGGTGCCTCAATAATTGATATGATTTGGATAAGTATAAACATGATTGAGGATTTTATTGATTTGAATATAGAAGAGAGAGGGGAAAGTGAACATTTTCCATTGGAATTGCAAATAAATTCAGGTCAACAAAACTGCAAGATAATAAATAAACAAAATGATATAGGCCTAAAAATGATACAAACAAGGAAGGGAGCATACTGGAAAGAAATCAGTCAGAGAAACTTTCGATCAGCAATGGAAATGAGAGGAATAATTTACCAAATTAATAGGTTTTTGGAACTAGAAGAAAAGGAATGTATAACACATTATGAAAGGATAGTTTACAGTCTATCTAACCTGGTACAAAAAGATATTAACATATATACAAAGAAACATGGACAATATGGTTCAAGAAAGAATGTGCCAAGGCTAAAAGAAAACTGAATATACAAACAAGGAGAACAAAAAAATGTTCAACTATTGAGAACAGAAAGGAACTGAATAAAATTAGAAGTGATTATAATAAAGTAACTAAGAGGAATAAGGAACAGCACAAACAGGAGTTATGGAAACAATTAGAGAAAACTGTCTATGAAAAAGATACAATATAATTTTGGACAATAGTGGCAAAAGGTTTAGGAGAGAAGAGAGCTGAAATAGAGGCATTCATAGAACCACATGAATGAACACAACACTACAAGGGCATCTTTTATGATAATTACATTATAAAAGCACAAGAACAAATAATTAATGAATGGGTTCCACTCAAACAGAAAATAGATGAAATGGAAATATATAATTCAGTTAAAAGGTTCAAAATACATAAGGCCCCTGGACCAGATGGAATACCAATTGATGCTATAATCAATCATTTAGAGCTATGGATACCAATTCTGGAGAAATTGTTTAATTATATAGGGTAATCAGGTAAAATCCCCAAAACTTGGACCAAATCATCTATAGCCCCATTTATAAAAGAGAGAAAAAGGACTTGGCCTGTTATAGACCTATAAGCCTTCTGGATAATATGCAGAAAATCCTTACAAGAGTTCCATATAACAGATTAATAGACTGGATATCGGAAAACAATTTAATTGAAGAAGCTCAAGCGGGATTTATAGAAACACTCAACAGTTGATCAGTGCTTTGTACTATGCCATTTAGTATATAAATATACCATAATCAAAAAACATAAGTTATTTTGCACACATAGAGATCTGAAAATGGCATTTGATAGTATCAATAGAAATTTATTGTGGGTATGCCTAGAGGAAATAAGAATAGAGACAACAACATTATATAAAATAAGGACTCTTCATACCGATAACGTAATTAAAATAAGATATAATAATAGGGGGGATATATGGAAGAATTTGAAGGCAACAAAGGGGTAAAGCAAGGGTGTGTGCTGTCGCCAATACTATTTAATCTATTTATGAATAGAATCTTAGCTAAATTATAGAAACCAGAATATCACAGGCCCAAAATAGGAGAGCAATATTGTACTTATCTGGCCTTTGCAGATGACGTTGTTTTAATATCAACAAGTAATTTAGGAGAAAAAAGATTATTTCAAACCTTTCAATTAGAATGTAACAATGCTCAAGTAATAATTAATGTGGAGAAGACCAAAACTATGGTGTTTGGAAACAAGAAAGGGAAAAAATACAATATAAAACTTGATAACTTCATGCTAGAACAAGTGAACAATTTTAAATATTTACTGTAGGTATTAATATGAATGAAAATCTATCATGGAATAAACATATCAAAGAAATCAAAATAAAAAATCAAAAAACTCTTGCCAGCCACAATGAGTTTCTACTATAAATTTGGAGGTAGCTCATTAAAAGGAGCAATAAAAGTAATAAACGCCAAAATAAGATCACAGATATTATACAGGGCAGAAATTTGGGGTCAGAGAAATAGAGAAGACCATAAATGCATTTTATAGGAAAATTATGGGATTACCTTCAGGGTACCCTGCAGCACTAATAAGAGTTGAACTGGGACAAGCAAGTATTGATAGAATGCTTGGTACAAGAAAGAATAATTTTATATTTCTTTAAAGAATACAGCATGATAAACCTTTAATTACCATGACAATGTATGGATGAGGCTATATCTTATGATAAAAATTTAGATTTCCAATAATAGAAATACTGGAAAAGTGGATTAAACCATATGGGCTTATATCATATATATCAGATACTTATATAAAACCTCGGGAAGAGATTAGTAAAGATATTAAAACTAGGATAACAGGTATATTTGAACAGAAGGACCTGGAAAGATGTGCAGAGTATAAAATTAGTAAATTGTTAGCCACAAACAAACAAACTTTTAGATTAGAAAAATATTTAATTAAAATTAAAAACCCATATAATAGAAATATGTTTATAAGATATAGATTTGAATATCATAACAGTGAGTGATTAAAACACATAATAAACAAAACAGTAGATTCCAATGGAAAATGTAAGTGTAATCTAGATAGAGATGATATAGTCTATCTATTAATAGTATGTCCCCTCTATCAAAAGGAAAGAACAAAAATATTGGGGCCAATCTTGGGACAAATGGAAGGTAATCCCCAAGTACTGACAATGAATTTGTTAAATACAGAGTCAACAAATACTCTAGTATTAGTTATATCACTCTTAAAGATTATTGATTTACAAAGGTTGCATATTAAACAAAAAGAAGAGTGAATGCATAACAAGCATAAAGAAATAGGTAGTTGATAACAAGTAAAATCAATTTAGACAATTAAAATGACAATGTAACTATGAAGTGTAAAAAGAATACAAGTGTTTTATTAAGAGTGTATTGTGTTAATAAGTAATATGCCAGTGTAAACAGGAGTGGATATTAATTTATAAAAGGTGTCTTAACAAAATGTTTATGAATACAGTGCAATATTATATTTTTAAAATTTTGTTTATTTTATGTGTATGTGCAAGTGTAAATATTTATGAATGTAATGTTTGATATACTTAAATTGCAACAACATAACCTGTTATACAATAAGCTTTTTGATGATGATGAATAAGCATTCCCCCAATAAATCTCATACCAAAATTAGGTTTCTACGTTACTTCATTTTAAAGTTATGAGCTATTTTGTAACCCTTCACAACCTCTTCAAAGAAGCCAGTTTCAGTCAAGAACCACTGATGATGTCATAACCTGAACTCATAATCTAGTCCTCCCTGTCAGCAATCTATAGGACCTGTTTCTCCAAGGTTTAAGAAACTGTAATTGTTGTAATCATTACAAAAATAATCTGACATAGAGTTGACTGTAGTGCTTGCATTTCCAGAGTGCTCAGATACAGGTGGTTTTGGAGTGCAACACTGAACTAAAGCATACAATGTCAAAATGATGCACAATGTTAAAAAATGTTGGTGGGGGAATACATGCAATCTTGGAATGTGGCAGGGATGTGCCATCTCAAAATGTGGTGGGACACTCAATCTCAGACTGCAACAGGAATACACATTGAAGAATTTAGCAGAGACTGGCTATTTTAGAATATAGTGGGGATGCACTGTTGGAATGTGACAGGACACACCATTTATTCTGAAATTGCTTGTCCCTGCCACATTCCAGAACTGTATATACCCACCATATTTCAAAATTGTGCATGATATCCCCACTGCATTCCAATATTATGTGGCCCAGCTACATTCTAAAATTATGCATCCCTACCACATTCCAAAATTGCGCATCCCTGCCACGTTCTGAAATTGCGCATCCTCACCAAATTCCAAAACTGCACATCCCTGCCACATTCTGAAGTTGTGTTTCAAAGCCAGATTCCAAAATTGGCACTGCCATATTCCCAAAGTGTGTGTCACCACCACGTTCCAACATTGTGTGTCTCTGCCACATTCCAAAACTGTGTGTCACCTCCACATTCCAAAACTGTGCATCATCACCACATTCCAAAATTGTGCATCACTGCCACATTCCGAAATGGTGCAGATTCCAAAATTGTGCATCATTGCCACATTCCAAAATTGAGCATTACCCCCACATTCCAAAATGGTGCGTCATTTCCACATTATAAAATTGTTCATCACCGGCGCATTCTGAAATTGTGTGCCACTGCCACATTCCAAAATTGTGCATCACTATCACATTCCAAAATTATGTATCACCACCACATTCTGAAATGGTGAATCACTGCCACATTCCGAAATGGTGCATCACTGCCATATTCCAAAATTGTGCACCACTGCCACATTCTGAAATGGTGCATTACCACCTCATGCCAAACTGTGCATCACCTACACATTCTGAAATTGTACATTACCACCACAATCTGACAAGATGCATCACTGCCACACTCCAAAATTGCGCATCGCTGGCACATTCTGAAATTGTGCATCACCATCACATTCTGAAATTGTGCGTCACCACCACATTCTGGAATTGTACCTTCCTGCCACATTCTGAAATTGTATGTAAACTTCCACATTCCAAAACTACCTGCCATTGTCATATTCTGAAAATGTACATTCCCACCATATTCCAAAACTGTACATCCCCACCACACTCTGAAAATAAGTGTCACTGTCGCATTCTGATATTGCATGTTCAAGTCACATTCTAAAATTACACACCCCTGCTTCATTCTGAAATTGCATGACTACTACATTCTGAAATTGAGTTATTGCCACATTCTGAGATTTTGTGCCCATGCCACATTGTGAAATTGCATGTTGCCATCATGATCTGAAATCAAGAATCCCAGCCACGTTTTGAAATTGTGCATCACCACCCTATGCCAAATTTATGCATCCATAACACATTATGAAATTACATATCCCTGCCACCATCCACAACTACTGTATGTGTCCCCTGCATTTCAAAATTGTGTATCTCTGCCACATTCTAAAAATATATGACGCCACCACGTTAGGAATTTTAGCATCCTTGTGACATTCCACATGTGTCCCAACTACTTTCTGAGATTGTGTCATTGCTGCATTTCACAAATGCAGCCTGGTGACATTTCAAAATATCATACCTGCAATATTCTAAAAATTGCACATAACTTTGTCATTCTAAACCCATGTTTGTTTCTGCATTCCAACCCCCCATCACATTTTGGAGTACTGTACCTTGCATCTGCACATTATGGAAGTGCATGTGCTGACCCACCCAGTGTCAGTTTTCCTTTTTCAGATATTTACTACAACTGCAGTTTTATGTAACATGGGAGAAATAAGTCATATAAGGTAGCTTGCAGTGAGGACTAGGCTGTAAGCTCAGGTTATGACATCATGAGTAGCTCTTCACCAAAACTGGCTTTTTTGAACAGGCAGTGAATTTAGGGCTATAAAATGACTTGTAACTTTTAAGCAAAGTAACTTAGAGATCTCATTTTTGGCATGAGGCTGATTGGGGATAAGCTAATCCAAATTAGTAAAAATCTTTATTTTTATACAGGAAGATGGAAATACAACCTTTAGGACCGCAGTCCTGTTCTCAGGGTGGTCCTGTTTGCATAACAATAATACCAATTTGTTAAGAACATTTTTGACACAGATCACATTTTAAAGCAAATATACCGTATTAAACTGGCATTATATAATTTAATATATTATGATAAATTACAATTAAGTAGACCTATTATCAACTCCAAAATTAACCACCTCAATTTTCTAACTTGTACAGTATGTGAAGTTGTGATTATTAGATTACAGAGAAGTGAGGTCTAAAATGGAGGATAAAGTTTATTTTGCCCTCACTTATATTTTAATACTGTAACATCTGCATTCCTATTTCTGAATTTATTGAAGCCAGAATTTTTGACCAGACTCCCTCTTTAAGTGATGAATTTTTACTCTCACAATATTTAGCAAACAAATGCAGCTCACTTACAGTTCCCTTCCAGATGGTTATATCATCAATGTAGCAGCACCACAAATCCAACTTATGTAAACATGGATTTGTGGTGCCACTATGAACAAAATTCTCCTCCCATTTTGCCGGAAATAAATGAGCAACACTTGTCACAAATATTGCTCACATGGCAGTGCCTCAGGTCTGGAGGAAATAAAGCCCATTAAACAAAAACATGTTGAACTTGAGAATAATTTTTGAAATGACAACAAGAAATTCTGTTGGAAGGGTCATCCAGGTTTACCCTTTGTTCTAAAAAATAGTGGAGTGCTTCCAACCCCTGTCTGTGGGGAATCAAAGTATACAGTGATTCTACATCAAGTGTGGCAAACATCAAATCTTGTTGCATATCCTAGATATAATTGGAACCGTGGCTACATCCCTCTACCAACCCGCAAAGCAATCGTACATAAAATGATCCTCCCATTATTTGATTATGCAGATGTAGTATACAGCGCAGCTCCTAAGACCTCCTTAGCCAGACTTGACCCTCTTTTCCACTCCTTCTGTCACTTTGCACTGGATTGCCCTCCCACGACCCATCATTGTGACCTCTACAGGTCCCTAGATCTACCATCACTCCAGGATCGGAGGCTGGTGCACTGCACAAGGTTCACAGCAAAATTCTGGACCCAGTCCCTACCCCCCTACCTTTCAACCACCCTCATAGCTCAACTGCATCCCTCATACTCTCTCTGTTACTCCTACTCCTGGCTTCTCGTAGTCCCTCACATGTCCTCCACTAAAGGACAAAATGCTTTCAAGTACTGTATGCCTAAAGTATGGAACTCCCTGCCTGGAGACATTAGACAATGTGGCAACTCCCAGAAGCTAAATTCCCTACTCAAGTTGTACTTCTCCTCCTCCTGCTTGTGCACCCAGTCCTGCGGGATGGCCCAATTTGTTCCAACTCTGCCCTTACCATGACCTGGTGCAAGTTAGCATATTCTGTTATTATTCTTGCTGCTGCTGCAATTAGACTCCATGCAATGCATACAATACTAAGTCTTCCCATGTATTATAACTGCACAATGTCTGAACCTGGCATGATCTCTGTATTGCAAATAGTCTGTATTCCTGTGACCTTTGTATTGCAATTTGTCTGTACTTCCTGTGATAGTACTTGCTATATTCCCCCAACCCCTACCCCCAGGACACATCTGGAATCGAGCTTTGCACCGCTCAGCATGCCTTCCTGGTAAAACTTTTAAATAAATAAATAAATATCCACTTCTTTCATGACACACAAAATATCTGTTGTGTTCCTTATATAAAAAAATGACTGTGTGGTCTACTGGTCTCAAATATGAGTCCATATATTTTGAAAGGGGCTCCATCAGCCACTTGATCCTAGATATAATTGGGTGATCAGGTGACTAGTCCAGTCCTTAATTTATTTTTGGTATGCCATGAATTGTGGGGACCACTGTTTTATCAGCTGCAAGAAATTTTCTTTCTTCCCTGGATAGCCACCCCATATCCTATACTGTTCCCAGGTACTTGTCTATTTTTTGGTTTAAACACCCTGGTCAAATTTCCTGTGAGTTTTCTGTGAAAGATGACATCCTGCAGATGCCTACATTTTTCTGTTTGGTATTCATTCTGGTCCATCATGACCACTGCCCTGCCTTTATCATCTGGCTTGATCGTGATTTACCAGTCCCCACTTAATTCTCTAAGAGCCATAATCTCATGTTTTTCCTGTCTTTTTCTCATTTCAGGCCCGTCTCCATCATGTCTCTCTCATACCTTCAGGCAGGTTTGGGCTGCAGTGCCACATTGAAGACAAAATTTGGATTTCCCCCTTGAATCCTCCATGTTTATTTTCATCATTCATTAATGTCTCTTGATTGTAGTTGTCCTGTATGGAAACATCCTTGTAAAATATAGTTTTAAGCATTAACTTCCATGCAAATAAATTTGGGTCAATCATTGCTTGACTAGTGTCCAAAATCATTGTGGGGACAAAAGATAACCTCTTATTCAGAATGTTTAATTTGATCTTTTGTTAAGTCTTTAGCAGACAAGTTTACCACATTAGATGTCAATTCCTGGTTATGATATTCTGTCATCTGTTTATTCAGAACCACCCTCTGCCTCCCTTCCTCCCTCATTTTCTTCCTTGTTTGGGAGGAAAGCAGAACTGGGTCTTTCAGTTGCTTCATCTGAGGTTCTGTGGTGTTTGTTCAGGGGGGGAGTCATCTGACTACTGGTTCTATGATGCCAGTTCGACAACTAAGTTGTCGACTGCCATCATAGCGACAGATTTATGTGGACCACAACGTGCGGTCGACATAAATCTGACTGGAGATCCTGGCTGTGTTTTCATTGGGGGGCTTTGTCCCCAAATCTCCCATGCAGAGGGCTCTGCCCCCCACACACCCCAATCTCTAGCATTCTAACTCCGAGTCAGAGTTGGATCGGGGAGGGGTTGCAGGACCGGGAGACAGAGTGCTGGGGTCTCGAGTGGACTATTACAGCAAAAATGTTGATGTTGTCATCATTGATGTTTTCATCGTAATAGTGTCGCCATACAGTGGGCATACCCTAAATAATGATGTGGGGATGCATGAATCCATGTAAGGGTCTGTAATGCAGTCTGCTAGTATCTGATCATTCTGCTGTTGAGATTTTTTCAAAATTGGATTTAAAGGGTCATTGGCATTATTTTTTCTGTCCAATGGAAAACCAAGTTGTTACCAGAGTCATTTGTTTCTCCTTTGAGTTTTTTTTCTTTGGCCATTTTAAATTGTACATTGTACTTTTTTATTTAATCATCCAATTATTTTTTGAATTCCTTAAGCTGTTCTTCTATGGCTACACTTGATAGTTCTCCTTCCAAAACTATGTAGATATATGGACTGCATTTAATGAGAAAATAGCATTTTCGCACTCCATCTGTTTTATGTCATGTATCCTGCTATACAATACTATACGTATATTTAATCTCACTTTTTATATATGAATTCATAAATTGGTTTTATACAATGCCTGAGTGATGATGCTGGCTTTATATCAGTGTACATAGTGAGTGTTAGCTGTTGGGGGAGGTGGGTGCACCAGACATTTGGTTTACATATTTGATTTGTTTCAGGTAGCACTGCCGTTTCCCAAGTGGTGAAGTGGCTTGTTTTTTGCTTGTGATAATTACATTAGGACCCTATCCAATATCAGTTTTACAGATGTTTTTGTGTACAGTGCCCACGGGTTGGGGGGGCCGTTGATGAAGCAGCACTTCTTTTCAGTAATGCTCCCTACACTGTACATAGTGGTTTAGATCCATCCAACACCATGCAATAAGTTTCATCTCCCAGCACCAAACTCACTTATGGCCCCCTCCATATCACCATTGTTTTTATTCTCTGATGGTCTGGGTTGGACATTGTATCCATCGGTGGTTGAGGGAGAGGGCCAGATTCTTTTAGTCCCTGATGGTCCACGTTGGGCCTTGGACCTGCCAGGTTGTTGGGGGCAGAGGGTTAGATTTTTTTATTCACTGGCGGCCAGGTTGGGCATCAGACCTGTAGTGTAGTTTGGGGGAAGGAAACAGATCTTTTTTATTCTCTGACAGGCTGGGTTGGGCTTGAGAGTCATCAGGTTGTTGAGTGGAGGGGGTAGATTTTTCTTTTATTCACTGATGATCCTGGTTGGTCCTAGACTCATCAAGTAGTTGAGTGGAGGAGGAGAGATAGATATTTTTATTCTCTAACAGATCACATTGGGCATTAGGTCCATTAGGTAGTTGGGGGAAGGGACCTGGGGTAATTTTTTTATTCCCTGCTTTGTTGGGAACTGGACTCATTGGGTAGTTTGTTGTGGGGAAGAGATTTTTCTTATTCCTTGATGGGCTAGGTTAGGCACCAGACAATTCCGCTCTGCTGCAGACTGGGTTGGTGCGTGCATGGCAGTGTGATCCCTTTGTGCAGGTTAGAAAGCATGCAGAGCTATGATTGCAGTCTAACAGAAGGAAAAAGTGAGCTAGGGAGAGTCAGGAGGTGGACCCAGAATCACTGGCACTTGGGGTTACAGCCTCGGAAGTGTGCTCCATCAGTCTGAGAAAACAAGGAAATGGCTCGTGCTTGGATGGTGCAGAGGAAAAAGTGCTGGGGCAGGTCAGCTAGACCACAGTTCAAATCCAAAAGAAGCAAGAGCCCCTGCACTCAAAAACATTACCAAAACTCCATCTTATATTTAAAATAGAAGAAACTTTTATTAGAAAATTGCAGTCAAAACGTGGTGCTGGAGCATCAAGTAACTATTTTCACCAGTCATCCCGGCACTTCGACAGTACAATAGTCTTCATCAGGGGACAGGGTTATGATGATAACTCCTGCCCTAAATACCCAGATGCCATGGTCTCAAGAAATGGGGTAGGCCATTTACAATTGACTGGTGTTCCAGGGTACGACAGAAATCAAACTTGAGACTTCCCAGTACAGTTTAAGTGAAAGTGACTATGCACACAACAGGTGAAAATAAGTATATTTCATTTTCAACTGGGCAAGAGGAAAACTTTTTGGCAACAATGCAGCCAAAATGGAGATTTTTACCATATGATTTGGAAGTGTGAAACAATAAATTTGTGGTGGAAACCTCTTCATTCAGAGGTGGAAGGGATTCTAAAAAATAAATTACTTTTTAATGCAAACTTTTATATATTGAATGATGTACAATACATCGAATTAAATCAAAAAGAGAAAATGATATGTCTCCTGGCCTCTGTGGCTATCAAGAGACAAATATTACAGAATTGGAACTGGCCAAATTTGGGTGACTTTGAATATAATAAATGGATTACTACTTACCAGGAAACATTAATGCTTGAAAGAATGATAGAGCATATTGACTTTAATAATAATCTTCAGTCTCTTATAGATACAAACTGGAGATCCAATATGGCTATTGTGCCACCAGTTTTGAAATTAGATTAGAATGCCTGATTATACTAATCAATTGCTGTGTATGTGTAACCTATACTATAATTAAAGATTGTACTATTTCTCTGTGTAATAAAAGTGCGGAATATAATTAAATAGGTTTGTCACAGGGTGCAAAGAAATGTTGGTTATGTAGGTGTGTTCTGTATAAGAATGTTACCTGATACTGGTTGCATGTAACAAGATAAAGCATAAAAGATTTATCATTACATTATATTGTTATACTGTGTAAATGTATTTACATCTGAAAACTCTAATAAAATTGTATGCATTAAAAAACAGTGGGTGGAGGGAGGTTTTTTAAGTTTTGTGGGAAAAAAACCAATGAAGTTGACTGGTTCAGCTGTGGAATTTGTGAATTTTTCACAAATGTGAATAACACAGATTCATGAAAATACAAAATCACACATGCCCACACAATGCAAAGCATCACGGGCTGCATATGCGAATCACCACAGAATGTTATGCTGGTTCAACTTTAAGCAGAATTGCATGGTGCCGAAAGGCCTCTCACACAGTTTGCAAAGGGTACTAACAGATGACATAGACACATGTTTCGTCCTACCAGGACTCATCAGTATGCCTCGTCTGTTGGACACCCCAGTGGAATGGACCAGCTACCCTAAGACAGTGTGTCTTGGATATGTTGTGGTGAACCCATTAAAATAAAAAAACATTTAAAAGACAAAGAACCTCTGTGCACAAACACTGAGGCAAGGGTTACCCCAAAGGGCATTTGGCTGGGAAGCCAAGTTTCAAGAAAATACAAAATCACACATGCCCATACAATGCAAAGCATCATGGGCTGCATATGCAAATCACCACAGAATGTTATGCTGGCCCAACTTTAAGCAGAATTGCATGGTGCCGAAAGGCCTCTCACACAGTTTGCAAAGGGTACTAACAGATGACATAGACACGTGTTTTGTCCTACCAGGACTCATCAGTATGCCTCGTCTGTTTGACACCCCAGTGGAATGGACCAACTACCCTAAGACAGTGTGTCTTGGATATGTATGTAACACATGTAACACAGATTCATGCCAACTTCACTGGCGAATTAGACATTTGTGACATCTCTAGCCCTGATATGATCTCTGGCCATATAATTACAATCATGGCACAACAGCGTCTACACTTGTTTAAGATACTTTTTGAACATTCACTAAATACTTGTACTATCCCCAGTGGGTAGAAACTAGCAGATGTGGTACCTCTTTTTGACACAGTAGAAAAGCATAATCCCAACAACTATAAACCCATCAGCCTTACCTTGATTCTTTGTAAAGTTCTTGAGTGTATTATTAAGTACAAGTTGGCATCATCCCTCCATGATCTGGACTCAAACACCATGGGTTTACTAAAGGTAGATCATGTATAACAAAATGTCTGTGTTTTTATGAAAAAGGCAACAAACACCTTGATGAGAAAGTGCCTTGTGATCTAATCTACAGTACCTAGATTTTAACAAAGTTTTTGATCTCGTCCTACATCGGGCTGTTATCTCCAAACTTAGAAACACCAGTATTAACTCTAAATATGTTCAGTGGATATCAAAATGGTTGGAACAAAGATCACATAGAGTAATCATAAATGGACATTGTTCCCAAAGTCAAGTAGTGACTAACAATGTCCTCCAGGGCACAGTGCTTGATCCTCTGATTTTTCAAATTTCCATCCCTGACTTCATTAACTCTGAGTATTCATCAGCAAAATATGCTGGCAATTCCAAAACTGGGGGGCCCAGTGATGCTGAAGATTAAATATCTAGTCTGCAAGCTGATTTAGACCACGTTTCCCACTGGGCAGACATGTGACAGATGTGTTCCAATCTCAACAAGTGCAAGGTAATGCACTTACGGGATAAGAATAAATTACATCCGTATTTCCTGAGTGGGAAAAGGCTATCAGTTATGACATCAGAAAGAGATTTGGATGTTACCATTACCAGCGATCAGGGTTGTACACAACAAACAAATGATTCGGTTGTTAAAGCTAACAAAATTATACGGGCCATTCACAGAAATATAAGATCCAGAGATCAAACTATAATCTTATAAATAAATAAACTTATATAAGACCACACTTAGATTATGCCTCACAGTTGTGGTACCCCAATAAAAAAATGACATCAATCAACTTGAAAAGGTTCAGTGGAGAATAACCAAGTAGTGTTGCTCAGATAGTATCCTACCAGGTTGGATACCATCGGATACCATCATTTTCATTGGATACTGGATAGCCTCCAATGGCATAGACATCCAACTGAGGATCCGACCTCCTAGGATCCTCTGTAAGTATCCAAGGTATCCATGGATCCAACAATTGGATCCAGCTATCTGAAGTTGGATCCAATGGATCCAACCTCGGATCCATTGGTCGGATCCTAGGTCGGATACCAGCACTATCCAATGGAGAATAGTCAGAGCCACAAAAGCACTATCCAAGCAACACTATAACCAAGTGCATCAGTGGCTACAAATAAAAATCGTACCAAGACAGATTACTTGAGCACTGTCTTATGTCCTTGGAAACACAGCATTTTGGGAGTGACTTACTTCTTATGTATGACATTTACAAGACCCCTACATGATATGTCAATTGGGAATTGCCTTTAAACACAATAACAAGGATACTAGAGGGCACCCGCCAACCGCTACAAACTGTAGGTCACAGATTTAGTACTCTTAAGAGAAAGTAAAGTTAGTGAAGGGTATCGCTATACCAGGGAAAAGCTGTGCCAGGTCAAGTAAATATCAGTGCAGTCAAAGTGGACCAAAAGGTCCAGGGGACCGGCACCATGCTAAGGCTTGCCAGCAATATGTTTGCACTTTCCCCACAATGCTGTAACTAGAAGAACACTCACCAGTCTGTGGATAAGCGTAAAAAGTCCTTTATTAAGTGCAAATCGCAAATCATGCCAACAGATATCCAGGTGCAAAAACAGCATATGAAACAGGCAGTGTCTTGTGCATACAGAAAATTCTAAACTCCAAACTCTTCCTGCTCCACCCGCTCCCGTGTGACGTTAGTTCAACAGTATGTCAGACACCTGACATGTTTCTCTCTCTCGAGCTTTCTCAAAGGTGAGCATGCAGTGTAAGGGACACCTTATAAGAGCAGGCCCATTAAAGTCCCAGTGCTCGATTAAAACAAGTAAAAAACAATCCTATACTGTTTTATCCAACAGAAATATTGCACTGATTTATCCAACAGGAATATTGCACTGAAATAATGCACAGAAATACTGCACATAGTATTACTGAAGCAAATACCCAGTCGTTTCAGAACTCATTATTATACTGGGGCACACAAGGTACTCCCTATCAATAATCACTCACATAGTATAGTGCAACGGAGTATTTTTTGAACTCATGGGCACTTATACAGATTAAATGTGTGTTAAACATGTTGGTGGGAAAACGAAAGAATTGCACATATATATGTTAAAACCACATCTAAATAGTGCTGATGTGAATCTGCAAAAAAAACAAACAAAAAATAAATAAATTAATAACCTACACCAATTATAAACAACATTCATAAACACAATAACAATATTTCCAGTCTATTACAATCAGATATCAACGTCATTTTTATGTTGTCTTGCGCGTGTGCAAGCAATATCTTGCAGTAGTAGCACACTCAGAGGTGTGTCAGTGTTGGCGAATACAGAGAACGCTTTAGTGGGTGCATCCCTCAGCCACCAATTAGCGAGCATGCTAGCGATGATGCAAAACTTCAGAGAGAGCCAAAACCTTGAAAGAAATATACCGCTCCATTGAGGTGCAGTTTCTTCATTGGAGCGTCAGATGGCAAGGCTCTGTTACATGCCTTTCCTGGTGAAACATTCCAATAAATACGGTGGCTCCTGCCACCCGCCACACAATCCCCACAAAGCCGACATCAGGGATGCTCAATCCCCGTGTCAGCATGTCACCCTCCCCCAGTTCAATTTGTTTGCCGATGGGGGTGCCCAATCCCCGTCGGCATCATGTCCCCTCCCAAACTCATGGCACACTGGGAGCCCACTCCAATGTGCCCAAAACCATTTTTTTACCTGTAAATAAAGAAAACCATCCCCCAAAGTTGTTTCTTTTTTTGTCTGTAAAAATAAAAAGGTCCTTCATCGTCTTGCCATGCCCCTCCCCCAACCTGCACCCACCCTCTGTGCACCCCACCTCCCTGCAACCCCCATCACCCCATACTTACCTATGGAGGGCCAGTACTGTGATCTACTGTGGAGCGGGAACATGTCTGAACTCTTCAAAAGCTGACCGGGAACTGAACAAAATGCGCTAAGCTTTATAATGGCGGGCAATGGGGTGTTTCAACTTAGGTGGATATCTCAGCCATTTTTGGGAATTTTGGTACCAGATTTTCAACATGAGGGTCTTGGGACCCCACCTCATGAACACATGCACTGTCATTTCGTTACTCGGCCCCAAAAGGTGATTTTGCAGTCACTGGGTGGAATCACCTTTCAGGACTAAGTAACGAATGACAGTGCCACCGCTCATGAGGTGGGGTCCCAAAAGCCCATGTTGCAAATTTGGTGAAAAAATTCCAAAACGACTGGCGCTATGAGTGTGCATTGTGCAGTTTCATGCACGCTCATAACTTTTAACAATTTTAATATTTTCACTCAAGATTTTCAACATTGCTATTTTTTCACACCTCCTTATGAACAGTGCAGCTGTCATTTTTCATATCCAGCCCAAAATGTGTTTTCGCACCTGTGGTGCACAATGGCTTGGTCGTTGTGGGAAATCAACTTTTGGGACAGATTACCAAAATCACAGTGCCACTGTTCATGAGGGGAGGTCCCAAAATGCCTAAGTTGAAAATGTGGTTAAAAAAAAAATCCCCAAAATAATTGTGTTACAGGCATGCATTGTGCAGTTTCTATGCAGGTTCTTGGCTTCACCAATTTTTCATATTTTCACTCCAGATTTTCAATATTGCCATTTGTTTACTCCTCCTCATGAACAGTGCAGCTGTCATTTTTCACATCCTGCCCGAAATGTGTTTTTGCACCTTTGGCGCCAAATGGTGCAGTCACTGTGCAAAATCACCTTTCGGCTAACAAACTGATAGTGCCACTGTTCATGAGGTGGGGTCACAAAAAGCCCATGTTGAAAATTTGGAGTGAAAATACCAACAAACACCTGGGGCATTATGGTTGCCAACCGCAACGCCCTAACCTGTACAGACTGACAGGTGTCAGGGGTGTGACTCGGGATCGTCGGCTATAATGCTCATGCCATTCCACCCCCACCCCCACCCTGCAGGCAGTGACAGGCATTGAGGTGTGCCTTGAAGTTTGCCCCAAAGTTCACCCCATTCTCCTATACTGCACCCATCTTAGCGTATTTCCTTATGGAATGGGGTGAGCGTAAGGCATGGAGACCCCAAGGCACACTGTGACACTTGTCAGTGTCTGCAGGGTAGGGTGAGGTGAAATGGCATGAGTGTTATGGCTGACAACCCAAAGGCACACCCCAACACCTATCAGTCTCTGCAGGATGGGGGTGGGGATGGCGTCAGTTCAATACTTCACTGCCATTCCTATTATGCATCTCTCTAACTCCTACACTACCAATGCCAGTGCCAGCAAGACAACATTCAGCATTGACAAATGCTTGTTTAAAGGAAGGGTTTGACCTCAAGTCTGTCATTCAAACCTTTTCCTTCCAACCCTCTAAAGGCATAAATCCAAAATTGTTCACGTTTGAGCAGGAGGTTATCATAATCTCCACCCCTTTGTGACAACACTGGTTTCTCCAGACCCTGAAACATAAAGGCAAGGCAAATTTTATGTAAGAAGACGCCCATCCCGGAGACTCTGGGCACCGTACATCAATCAAATAAAAACAGCACAGCACAATAATAATCAATTAAATACACTGCTCCAAACAAGTTAAAACATAATTTGCTACACAATTTGCTTCATTCAGCTACAGCTACATTTAAAATCTCTAAAACTAAAATAAACCTTGACATTTTTTTTTTTTTTTTTTATAAACAAATATGAACTATAAAACATAGTCCGGGAATGCCTGATTGTACAAGAATGCCTTGACAATAAAGCCATGATTGACTACATCATTGGTTCTCATCATATGCAATGCCAAAGCATTTTTCATATCTCTGTTCTCTAGTGCCCTGTTATATTCACCAATGCGGGCTTTTAACACCAACTTAGTTTTTCCTTCATACAGGTGGCCAAATAAATAAGACCACACATATTACGTGTCATAAAGCCTCTCACTGTAAATTCTTTTTGGGTGAAAGGATGCTTAAATGTTTTTGTGTTACATACCTGGGGACAAAATTTACACTTCCCACATTTGTGGCTACAATTTTTCTCTGTAAAGGCTTCTCGAGGATTGTCAGCTTAGTTGTACTTCAGAGACTGGAATCTTTGGCTGTAGGTCTCTCCTGAGATAGCATACATTTTCAGGCTTTCTCTTTTCACCAGGTCATCATTTTCTGACTGGGCAGTGTCCATATTGCTGTAGATAAATTGGGCTTTACCTGTCAGGTAAGATACCAGCCTGATTGCTCATTGCTGTTTTGGCCATTAGCAGGCTGTGGCAACCCTTTCAAAAGTTATTAGGTATGTTTAATAGAATCCGAGGGACTCAACTTTGTAAGTTTAATGTCTTTTATATATATATATATATATATATATATATATATTTTTCTCCTTTCCTTCGGGGCTGGCAGGCAGCTCCAGCCCCTACCTTGGAGGGCTTGTACTCGGTCCTGGCCTTTCCACACCCAGCCCTCCCAGTAGGTCCCCACAGTGCCTCGTGGCAGGGGGTCAAAGGAAAGGCGCCGACTCCCCCATCCCTGAAACCAACATCCAGACTCCAGGGGCTGACGCAGGCACTGCAGGGCCATCATAGAGCCTGCCAGCTCCATCTTCCACATTTTCTCCCTTGCCGCAGTTGCTCAGGCACGTGTTGAGACACATGCATGCAATGATCCACAGCACCCTCCCTATTCTAGTCACTGTCATCTGCGCTACCCTTGGGCCTCCAACTAGGGGCAGCCCTGCAGCAGGTGTGACTGGGTCCCTACCTGGAAGAGGAGAGGTGCCTTGCAGCCACTCAGTCCAGCTCCTGGCCCCCCCGATGACCCGGGCTCGTTCCTGAACCCGGGTTGTCAATGTGGCATGAGGTGTGGCGTCCAGCACCTCAACCCTCAGCACCATCGGACCGGCTCCTAAGTTTAATGTCTTCTTAAGTTGTTTGTATCTTATTGCTCTGCTGGACCTGTACCAGATCCTCCAGCTTTGATAGCTTGCATGGCATCGAGCCATTGCTTCTCCTGTCGCAGCCTCTCTTCTCTGCTGCTGCTCTCTCTCTTTGTTGTACAACCCACCATTTGAAGAAGTCAGAAAGGCTTTCAGGTGCTGTCCCTGCATGTTCTTCTTTCATCACTGGCTCTGGCTGTGTTAGTTTGGCTGCCATTCTCCTGATAACCACTCCTGGGCTTGCTGCTGCAGAATCCATACCTTTCTTCTATGTTTCCCTGGTACCAGGTCTAGTACCCACACACAAAACTCCTGGCTTAGAGTGTGAACAGCGTGAATTCCACTCTGACACCATCTGTCATCGAGGCACAGGTCAGGAAGCAATAGAAAACCAGGAGCAGGTATAAAATTTACAAGTAGTTTTGCATTATTTCAGTTACAGTAACATAAAAAAAAAAATAGTTCAGAATAGCTATTTACAAAGGCAGAACAGACAAAAAAAAAAAACTAAGTCCTTCATCTGAGGGAATCTTTAATTCTAAATGTCAGTCTCTCTCTAAAAAAGATTGCTGCTTTTTTATAATAAATCTTTGCCAGGCAATTAACTGCTGCATCCTGAGCTCATTAACAGACATCCTGTTTTTCTCAACATGCATTAGAACTTTGTCAGTTTCCTTCCTTGCAAGTGCAACAAAATAGTACATGGTGACCCAGAACTGACATCCTGTTGACAGCACTGTAAAGAGTCTGCAAACAAGTCTGAGAGGAGCTCAAAAGCTGCATCTCAGGTCAACTCCCTAATTTCCAAACAGCTTTTTGGAATCATTTCAACAGTATAACTACATACAGTTTCAGACCAAGGGATCCCAGTCTCACTTACAGTTTCACACAAAGATCCACACATATTTTTTTTTTTTTTGTGTTATCTCTTTATTCTCCTTCTGTCCCCGGTGTCCCCCTCCTTCCGACTGCACATACCCCGAAGCCCCCCTTTCAGGATCTGCCCCTAGAGTGCCCTTACCTTCTTCTTTCTCCTTGCACAGCGGGGTCTGTCCTAGGTGGGCTCGGGATGGGGCAGTCTTCATCTAGGGACACCGAGGACTATGATTTTCTGCTGTTCTCCCCATTTCCCTGCCCCCTGGGATGCCGGCACACAAGGATGTACGTCCTAGAGGGGCAACGTGCTGATGCACGCCTCCCTCAAGCGCCTAACAGCATCCCCCCTCCCCGGACTCCGGTGACGGAGCCTCAACCCCCCCGGGCGCCGGTGCTCCCACTGGCATACTCAGGGTTGAGAATCCCCCTCTGAGGGAGGAGAGCATCCGCTGGGATGCTCGATCCTCCCTCCCCTGCTGACCTCTCGACGGACCCGAGTCCATTCCTCGGTTCCGTCACGGGCAAGTGGCAAGGTGTGGCATCTAGCGCCTCAACCCTCAGCACCACCAGGCCGCTCACACATATTTTTATAACCTCAGATACACAAGGGGGGGGAGAAAAGACAGAATCAGCAAGTGAAGGCAGAGAGATAGTGAGAGGCAGAGAATCGCATGATCGTCAGAGTGATCGGTTCCTAGGTCTCTCGAGAACATTTGGTTACACAACCAGACAGACAAGAGACAGAAAAGGAGAGGACAGAACAGATCCTTGCTTTAAACTCTTACTGCATAATAAATGGGACAGGGCCTTATTCAACTCTGTCACATGGATCAGATATGCTTCCTCTGCTCCCAGACAGTGACTGACAACATTAGATGTACCATACATGTCATACAAGAGATGCACCAGCAAAACCCCCCATCAGTACTACTAAGAATTGATGCTGAGAAGGCATTCGATTGGGTATCTGGACCATTCCTATATGGGGTGCTGGGGAACCAGGGGTTTCTGATCCACTCCATTCAGCTGTTGCAGTGTGTGTATGATTCCCTCCCGGGCATGTGTAAAGGTCTCTGAGCACCACTCTGCAAAGTTTACCCTTCACTAAGGCACTCAACATGGGTACCCACTGTCCCCATTACTTTTTGCATTATATATAAAGCCATTGGCCCAGGCCATAAGAGAAGCCACGACCTACATGAAGATACACACAGGAGGGAGGAGCCTTGTAAAACTCTTTATGCTGACAATGTTCTCCTTTACATAAACAACCCTGAGTCTGCCTTACCAGCAGTATCTGAAATCAGACAGTACTTTGGCTGGGTCTCCGGCTATAAATTAAACACAGCCAAAACAGAGCCCGTCATATTTCACTACAACCCCTCACAGGGTTTAAAACAGAAGTTCTTCTGTTGGGAACTGGACAAATTAAAATGCATGGGGTGTGCACCTGGCCAAAATGTCAGACTCATCCTATAGGGATTTTTATACCCCTTTCACCACACAAATGGTCCAAGACCTCACTAGATGTAACACACTCCCCCTTAGCCTAAACAGAAGGATGAATTAATACATAGCTGCCTAGGACACTATGCTTATTTCAGAACATCTCCATCTCACTTACTCAAGCCACTTTTTGTTACTGGACCAAGACATCTGTCGGTTTGTTTGTACCAGGCAGTGCCTGCAAATCAAGAACCAAACACTACATATTCCAAAGGCAACTGATGGCTTAGTCCTGCCACATCTCAGATTGTAGTCACCACCTGGCACTCCATTAAGAAAAGCTTTCATTTGGCTCCCTTTCTCTCACCTCTCTGTCCCATAACTCTCCAAGAAAACTTTGGTCCCACACACATAGACCCTGCATTCCGAGAGGGGAATGTTACTCACTACAGTTCATCTATCAGATCATAGCAGGACCTATATTAAAACCCTTCGCCACTCTACAGATGGAGTTCGGCCTTTGTCAAGTAGATTTCTTTCCTTTCTTACCACTTAGACACTATATACCCACTGTCTCAGTGACCGTGCATAACCCGAACTCACATCAAGCAATAATCCACTATCTTATCTTTTTCCTAAATTTCAGGGATAGGTTGCAAATGGTTTCCCACCTGTATGGGGCTCTAGTGGAGTCCCTTGGGATTAACACATGTGACACTGCTCAGATGTGGGCAGAAGAGCTGGAAATATAGCTAGAATATGAGTTTTTGCTGATAGTGTGCCAATAGACCTTGAGGGTCACAAGCTCACACCAACTGGGGGAATACTCTTTTTTTATACTTGTTTATTGATAACATTTAGACATGTCATATAACAAAACATGAATTCATAAACAATAAGCACATAGAGAAGATTGCATAACATTATAATAACAAGTGTCCTGGTAGGAATTCTATGCAGGTAAAGTATATATAAAAACATATAAACAATAGGTTATAGTGGATACTAGGGTGTACAATTGGTTTTATGTGATAAGGGCGCGTCCACAATCGCACCGCCCAGAACAGCACAGAAGACAGAGCACACGCCACAAAGGCAACCACACAATAGCGCAGACACGTCAAAAGGGCGACAGCAGCAGAGAGAGGCTGGAAGGGCGCCGTGCAAGGCAGTGGATAGGAAGCATGATGCAGCGTGGCCGGGGCCTGGAAGGCCGCCCAATGGTGAGGGTGAGCCCTGGAGTATGAGTGACCATGGATGGTCGGGATGGGCATGACCACAAGGGGGGGAACGGAAGTGACATTGAGCCACCACCCAGGCACAGGGGAGCCCAGCACATGGGCACGCACAGTGGGCAGGGGGATGGCCATATCACCAGAGGTCACAGCTAAGGGGTAGTGCAGAGGGCCACAATGCAGATGCCACCCCCCAGCATGTGTCAAGTTGCGAACATGTGAGGACTCCGGCATGCACGAGGGGTCAAAAGGGCAACTCCAGGGGGGGTGGCGGATGCGTGGGCAACCCTGGAAGGGCATACCCATGCAGGTGGTGTTATTGGGCACACACCATGCACCATGCTGTGCTGCACAGGGTGACACTGCCCAGGGCTAGACATCAGCAGCAGGGGCCAGTGCATGCATGAGGCAGACATGCAGCGGGTTAGACATTGAAAACAAAGTTATGCGCCAGCCCATGCAGGTAGTCGTAGTGGCTTCTGGTGGCATAGTCAACCACGATGGCACAGATCCTGGCATCAAGGTCACGACACCATCTCCATGGTTGTGGTGCCTCCGCCCCAGACAATAGCATCTCGGAATGCACAGCAGTGAGTTGCTCCTCCTCCTTTAGGCACTCGAGGAGGCGCCAGATGCTGGGGTGGTAGGCACCGACCCGGGTGTTGAAGGCCCTGTGCCACCCTTCCACAGCATTGTTAGTCCTCGCCAGGCCCTGGAGGGTGGAGTCATAGCAGTTCCACTGCTCGATTGGGAATGGGGCACGCCGGCATCCTGAATGCCCAGTGGGCCGACCGACCCACATGTCCTCCACATAGTCCAGCAGGGGCTGGAGGACGTCCTCGTTGCTGGTGAAGAACTCCCACTCCCTGAGCTCCTCAAGGACTGCTGATACATTGGCAGATGGTGGGAAAGCCAATGCCAGCAGCATCCAGACATGCAGCGCAAAGTAAGGATCCTGGGTATACCGTGCCAGGACTTCTGGCAACTGCTGTACCTTGCGCCACAGGGCCTGGGTGAAGTGGAAAAAGCAGCCTCTGACCCATGACTCAGGGAATACGGTGGTGACCCCACGCCAGCTGGCATGCTCGAAGTCCAGCAGGACCGTGGCAGGTGTTATGTCAGGGATGTGCAACTTCAGCTGGCCTAGCAGTCTGATGTACGTCTGTGCCCACCTGGTGCACGTCAGGGCATAAACGGTGGGCAGGACTGTACCCGACTGGATGGCGTGTATGGTGTACAGTTGGTCAAACAGGGCAGGGCACGCCCTGAATGTGCCATCCATGAACCAGTCCATGCTACTGGCCAGCTGCTGCATGCCACGGTCCGTGGCATAGATGACGATGCAGTCTCGCTCCGTCCCACTGTTGTACAGGAGGAAGCATGTGCTATCCG
Organism: Neoceratodus forsteri; assembly: GCA_016271365.2. Classification (NCBI taxonomy): domain Eukaryota; kingdom Metazoa; phylum Chordata; order Ceratodontiformes; family Ceratodontidae; genus Neoceratodus; species Neoceratodus forsteri. Next base: position 1,146,675,093 of record CM057450.1, on the reverse strand, counting down.
CTGCACAAGTGTACTCCTCCGGGATGATTAGGTTTTCGACGGACTGTGGGGTGGTTGGCCAGCTACGTGCCATGTGTCGCACACGCTGTACCATCCAGCCAGCACACACCCAATGCAGCTGACCAGCCACTGCCACAGGATGCCCGACGTGCTTGCCACGACGACCTGAGAAGCGGAATCCATGGTACGCCATGCCCTGTCCCGCAGTGTTCCCATCACTCACTGCATGCCCATGTCGACCGCGTCGGGGGTGTGGTTTTGCTCTCCGATGGTGGCTACCACCATATCCTCAGCTGTGTGCAGTCGGGCCATACAATGGTACCTCCTCGCCTCGGCACACCTCTAGTATATTTTATTTGTTCCCTCCTTATCCTTGCGATATACAAAGCCGTCGTGGGCAGCCATTGGCTTGCCCTTCTGGCTCTGTATGTAACACACCTTCATGGTGTAGATGTTGTTACATCTGAGGGCTGTGCTGCAGCTGTCACTGTTATGGGCACTGGGTGCCCCACCCAGCTTCTGCCTGGACACACCCACTTCCTGTCTGTGCTGTTTATCCAGTGTTGTTGTTCTGCACCCACTCCCCATCATTGCCCTGTACGTGGGCCCTGTGTATCGTGCACTGCCACCCTCCGCTGTGCTGTCCCTGTGCCTGTGGATTGCTGTGGGCTCCGTCCCTCCCCATGCTGTCCTGTGAGGTAGGTGTACATGTCTGCTGTGGTGGGCGTGGGGTTGGGGTTGTTGTCCTGTGCCCTGTCCATGTGTGTGGCTCTGGAACAGCCAGGTGGTACAGGCTCGTATGTCCCCCCTTAGCACTGTGCCCCACCGATGGTGCCTCACAATGTGTCCCGCTGCAGCAGTGCTGTCCTCTGTGTGGCCTGCCCTGCTCTCTCCTATTGTCTCTGGTTGCTACCGCTGATCACGGCCTGCTGTTCACGCTATCCAGCGCTAGTCATTTAGCGGTGTCTCCCTGCCGGAGGCACCTTTCCCACCTGGCGGCCTGCCGGTGCTGGCGGTGCTGCTGTCTGCTGTTCGTGGGGGTGCTGTTACTGTGCAGCAGAGCTTTTCACTCTTGTGCTGTTGTTCTCCCTTTTTGGGCACTCGCCCTTACTGTGGCTGCGTTTCTTGCCTCACCCCCCGATACCGCACCGTTTATTTGGCACTCTTCTTGGCTGATACCATACAATTACTTGAAAAAATACATAAATTAAAATATAACATCGAAAGTAAGAACCAGTCTGTCACCAAGTAAATATCTGATCAAACACATATGATTCAAAAAATTGAGATGGACTATATAACTAAACCTACAATGGTTTTGGGGGTAGCATTGTAAAGAAGTAAGGTCCCCCATCTCATCTGATGGGGAGAAGTAAGAGTATAGTGTTAACTCAAGTACGTTAGGACTAATCATCCTCAGTTGAGATTTGCATACCTTGATAAAGTTCCCATCTGCTCTTCCGATTTGTATACACTGGTAATCTATGTTGGACTAAGAAGGTTATTCATCCCAACCTTTGGATCTGCTGTAGTATTGCAGTCCAGTCAATGATAGTGGGAGAGTCAACCTGGAGCCATTTTTTCGTAATGGCCTTTGCGGCTTCTATTGTGAGGATGGGCCAGAGGTAAATGCCCTCCCAACCCTTAAGGGTTCTTGGTGGGATCCCCAGTAGTAACGGTTCTGGTTCCAGCAGTACCATAATGTTCTAGATCTGTGATGTGTTCATTTACCAATGTCTAGTACCCCCGGATCTTTGGACAGGTCCAGAAGACACGGGCTTGGGAAGCCACTTCCCCTCCCCATTGCCGCCAACATGTGGCTGAAAAGTTAGGATCCCACTTGGCCTGCAGCTGAGGTACTAGAAAATATCATTTTCGTAACTTCCAGGCAAATTCTCGCCAGGTGAGGGAGCATGAAATTTGCGAGGCCCATTCCCACATTTGTCCCATTGTTTGGCATCATTTGAGATATTAAGATCTCTTTCCCATCGTAATTTGACATACTCCATGGAACAGCCCTGATCTCTTATATAATTAACATATAGTAAAGTAATAGCTGCCTTCCCATGTGCAGAGCTCCATATAGCTTTGAAAGGTGGGGAGAGGGATGCCCCATGGTCTGTCTGCACGCCATTTGAACTTCTTTGTTAATCTATCACTAGGCACTCTCACTTGTGTTTCTTATTTTTTTAATTTTTTCTCAAAATAAATGGAAAATCCTCCAAGGTTCCAACAGACTGAGGTTCCTCTCACTGGCTGGTAGAGCTTATTCCCACACCGGAGCAATTTATAACAGCTTTGCTTCAGGTACATTTTTAATGAAAAACAGAAGGCCTCCCATCACTGTTGCTGGGCCTGACAATGGCCCATATCAGGGTTGTTTTTTTTCTTTTGTTTCATCTAAAGACAGAGGCTCCAGCCACTGGCTGGCAGTGTCTACCAGCTGCTGCCCACACCATAGTACTCTGACTTGTCTACCACTAGCTTTGCTTCACTTGTGTTTCTGACTTTTTCAGTCTGACTTATTGTATTAAATCAAAAATACCAAAACAGAATGCCACTGGTCATTGGTGCTGGGCTTGGTATAGACCTAACCCAGGGTGCTCTCACGTCTGTTTCTTACTTTTTAGGCTTAGAAAAGAAAGATGTCCTCTGACAGACTGAGGCCCCTGTCACTGACTGGTGTATCAGTGTGCCGCCAGCCATATTTTTGGATAGCACTTTCAAAGGGGATTACTGTATCTGTTTGTAAAAGTTCTCATGTGGAGTATAAACCCTTCTGCGCTTGATTCTTGAACCAGGGATCTAAGGTTACCGGGAGAAAGGAGTCATCCCAGGCCTACCACCTGTACTTCCATAGGGCCTTTTTGGTATCGTCCTTTGATGTGCCCCACCGCCAGCCTTCAAGTACTGTGTGAATACCACTAAGAAAGGGCTTTGGGAGGGTATATAAAACCTTAGGGGCAAGTATTAAAGCAGGAAGGGGAATGGAGAGGTCCTCCACAAAATCTATAATTTTCTAATAGGTGAAATAGGAGGGGTTGCCCCATAATAGAGTGATGTGCATTTGGGCTGCCATCCAATACCCAGTTAGTAAGGGAAGGGCCCACCCACCTCGGCTCTTGGGAAGGTAAAGTATCTGGTGATGGATCCAAGGTCTCGTCCCCCACCAAATAAAAGATAGAAGTTGACTCTGCCATTTCTGAAATTCCCGTCTGGGGGTAGAACATGGAACACACTGGAATAACTAGAGGAACCTAGACAAAACATTCATTTTTATTGATTGGACTCTAGCATGGAGGGACAAGGGGAGTAGGGATGATTGTTTATAATCTGCTGTGAGGGTAGTTACTAAGGGGCCATAATTTTCTAAGACTAGAGTTGAAGTATGGGAGCCCAGATAGACCCCTCGGTATTTAATGGTAGTCAGATCCCATTTCATAGGGTACAGTGTTTGAGTAGTGGCTGAAACTTTATGAGACAAGAACAGTACTGCAGTCTTAGTGGTGTTAAGAGAATAACCGGATAATGCTGTGTAAGCTTGTATTTGGTGGAATACCTCTAGGAGGGAATCTTCAGGTTCTGTGAGGTATAGCAGTACATTGTCTGCATAGAGAGCCAATTTGTGCTCCACCCCGCCTAAAGTAATGCCTTTGATTTTCGTATTGAGCCTGATGCTCTAAGCCAATGGCTCTATATAGAGTGAATAAAAGCAGGGACAGGGGGCACCCAATCTAGTATCCCAACCCAGCAAAAAACGACTGGAAATGTGACTGTTTGCTTGCTTATAACCTGAAGGTTCAGTATAAAACTTGGAGCCGAAGCATACAAACTGATCAGTAAAACCGGATCTGGCAAGGACCCCCAAAGAAATGGCCATGAGACTTTATTGAACACTTTTTCAGCATCTAAACTCATCAAAAAAGCTGGTTGTTTGGTCCTGGAGAGATGGTCTATAATCTGAACTGTCCTATGAATATTATGCCTGGTGACCAGGTACAAAGCCAGCTTGGTCAATATGTATAAGCTGAGAAATAATCTGTTTCACTCTCCGAGTAAAACTTACATAGAACATAGAAACATAGAATTTGACGGCAGATAAGGACCGCTTGGCCCACCCAGTCTGCCCATTTCCCTACCTACTGGATAAGCTGCAGATCCTAGTTAACCAGCAGCCTACTTCTTCCTACCCCCAACCCCTAGAATGACCTTATGACTGTCCCATGCATGCTTGAATTCCACCACTGATTTTGACTCCACAGCCTCCTCTGGAAGGCCGCTCCATGCATCCACAAACCTCTCTGTGAAAAATACTTCCTTAAATTACCTCTGAGCTGCCCCCTCCCATCTTCAAATTGTGCCTCTTGTTCTTGCACACTTTTTGAAAGATGCTACCCTCTTGGACTTTGTTGATTCCTTGAGGTACTTGAACGTTTCTATGATGTCCCCTCTCCCTCCATTCCTTGAGGCTATGCATATTAAGCTCCTTCGCCTTTCTTCATATGTCTTCCGTGCAGACCCTGCACCATTTTAGTTGCCTCCTCTGGACAGCTTCCATCCTGTCTATGTCTTTGCGGAGATTGGCTCCAGAACTGCACACAGTACTCCAGATGGGGTCTCACCAGCTGTCTGTACAGAGGATAATAACTTCCTGTTTTCTACTGGTGATGCTCCTATGCATCCCAGTATCCCCCAGCCCTCCTTGCTGCCCTCTCACATTGCTTGCCCACCTTTAGGTCATCTGATATGACTACCCCAGGTCCCTTTCCATTTTTGTCGTTGTTAGTATCTCACCCCCATTGTGTACTCTTCCCTGGGTTTTGTTTCCCAGGTGCATTACCTTGCACTTTTAGCATTGAATCTAAGCTGCCATACATTTGACCATTCCTCTAACCTTGCCAAGTCCCTTCTCATCCTTTCCACCCCCACCTGTGCATCAACTCTGTTGCAGACCTTTGTGTCATCTGCAAAGAGACATACTTTCCTTCCAGTCCCTCTGCAACGTCGCTTATAAAGACATTGAAGAGGACCGTCCTAATACTAAACTCATGTACCCCACTAGTAACCTCCTTTCTTCTGAGTGGACTCCATTTACTATTACTCTCTGTGTCCTATTCTCCAGCTGATTCTTTACCCAGGCTGTCATCTTGGGACCCACTCCCAGGCTGGCTAACTTGTATATTAATCTTTTGTGTGGGACTGTGTCAAATGCCTTGCTAAAGTCTAGGTAGGCCATGTCCACAGCCCCTCCCTGATCTACTACTTTGGTCACCCAGTCAAAGAAATCTATCAGATTCATCTGGCATGACCTTCCCACTGTGAATCCATGCTGCCTAGGGTCCTGTGCTCCACTGGCCTCTAGATACTTGACAGTTCTTTCCTTCAGAAGTGATTCCATCATTTTCCCTATCACTGAGGTTAAACTAACAGGTCTGTAGTTTCCTGCTTCTGTCTTGCTCCCACTTTTGTGAAGGGGAATCACATCTGCCCTCCTCCAGTCCTCGGGTACCACCCCATCCTCCCATGATTTGTTAAAAAGGGTAGTCAGTGGTGTCACTAATTCTACCCTTAATTCTTTTAGAATTCTGGGATGAATCCCATCGGGCCCCACTGCTTTGTCCACCTTCAGTTTTAAGAGTTCTTTCAGAACCTTTCTTCTGTAAATGGGCTGGTATCAACTTTCTATCCAGAGTGTTTCTACTGTTTGTTTTATGTATCTCCCTCTTCATTTGTAAATACTGAGCAAAATATTTGTTTTGTATCTCTGCCTTTTCACAGTCTCCTCTGCCCCCTCCCTCCCCTTTATTAAGCTCTCACTATCCCTTCCTTGGTCTTTCTTCGCCCCTGATGTACCTATAAAGGTTTTATCCTCTTCAACTGAGTTGGCTATCTTTTCCTCGGTTTGGGCTTTGCTGTTCTGACTGCCTTCCCAGCCTCCTTTTGCTTTAACTGATACAGTTCTCTGTCCTGCTCCTTCCGCGATTCCTTTGTACTTCCTGAATGCTTTCTTTTCTTGAACCTTCACTGCTACTTCCTTTGAGAACCATAGTGGTTTCTTACATCATTTTGTTTTGTTTATTTGCTCACACAAAGGCTCGTTACCTCTGTGATGGCAGTTTTTATTATTCCCCATTGTTCTTCCACCCCTCCTTCCTGCCCATTTGCTAGTGCATTCCTTAGGCACTCACCCATTTTGGCAAAGTCAGCCCTCCTAAAGTCCAGTACTTTTGCCTTTGTATGGCTTGACTCTATTGCTGTGTTTATTGTAAACCATACTGTTCGATGATCGCTAGTTCCCAGATGGCTACCCTCTTCTACATCTGTGATCCTCTCTCCATCTCCATTTGAGAGAATCAGGTCTAATATTGCTCCCTCTCGAGTGGGCTCCAATACTAGTTGTCTAAGGCATGCCCTCTGTAGGGCATCTAGAATAACTCCACTCTTCAAAGTGGCTGCTGCAACTGCACTCCAGTTAACATCTGGCATATTCAGATCACCCATCAGCAATATCTCCCCTTTTTCTGACATTCTAAGTATACTTTCTATCATTTCCTTGTCCATTTCCTCCCCTGAGAGAATCTGCATCTAACCCCTGTGCGGATTGTGGTGCCATTGCCTGTCTCCAAATTTACCCACAGTGCTTCTTCTCCTCCTCCTGTTTACCCTTTTGTTCTGTTGCTTTTATTCCTTCCCTTATGTAAAGAGCTACTCCTCCTCCTCCTCTTTTACCCTCCCTGTCCCTCCTGTAGATAGTGTATCCTGGTATGTTTATGTCCCAGTCATGGTTTTGTGTGTACCATGTTTCTGTGACTGCCATGATATCCAGATGTTCCTCCTCCATCAAGACCACTAATTCAGGAAGCTTGTTACCCAGACTACGGGCATTGGTACTCATTGCTCTCCATTTTTTGATGGCTTTACCTTCTGTTGCAGCATCCCCCACTGACCTTTCTACCTCGGTCTTTTTCTCATTTAGTACCCTGTTTTGTAGGGAGAGGCTGGGATTTTCCTGCTGCTTATCAGTGCCTCCCTCTTTGACTAGTTTAAAAGCTTGCCAATGAAGCATTTAAACCGATTGCTCAAAAGACTTGTTCCCTTCCTGGACAGATGCAGACCATCCTGCCAGTATAGGCTGGTGTCCCTCCAGGTGGAACCCCAGTCCCCAATGAAGCCAAATCCTGTGCTCCACACCATTTTTTCAACCATTCATTAAACTGCATGGTGCTAATTACCCTCGCCTCCCCCATGCCATTGACAGGCAGCACCTCTGAGAAGGAAACTGTGTGTGCTACTTGTCTTAGGCCCCTCCCCAACTCTGCAATGTCCTCCTGCACTGCTCTAATCTCATGATGAGCCATCAAAAGCTTATAATCTGCATTAAGAATGGAAACTGGCCTAAAAGAGGCACAATTGGTGGAGTCCTTACCGGGCTTCGAGATCACAGATATGATTGCCTGGGACTAAGAGGGGACCATGTGACCCTCTTCGCTTATGGCAGCAGTGTATGCCTTATGTAATGGGGGAATACCTGGTCTTTAAATTGCTTATTAAATTCCCCATGCAACCCACCCATCCCTGGACATTTACCTGTTTTAAACCTTCTAATTTCACTATTTCAGAATGGGTAACTGGTACGATAAGGGCCTCGTTTTGCATCAATAAGACCTCTGGTAGGTGGAGTTGGCAAAGAAAAGTAGATATGACTTTCTCACTGGGTATATCTCCTAACCTATAAAGGTCTGTGTAACAGGACCAAAAGGCTTCTGTGACATCAGGAACAAGCTGAGGAGGCTGTTTTGTAAAAGGGTGTATGATTTTAGAAATGGTTGCCTTCACCATCTGAACATGCCACCTACTTATCAAATCAAATCAAATTTTATTTTATAGCGCTTTTCAAAATCAAAGTGCTGTACATAGAAATAAATAAAATGAATATAAATATTAAGTTAAAACAGAACCAATAAAATAGGTTAACCATAATTAGGGAAAGCTAGACTAAATAAATAAGTTTTCAACTCAATTTTAAATCTATCGATGGTCAGGCATTCTCTTAACCAATGAGGTAGAGAATCCACAGGGTTGGAGCCGAAAAAGAGAAAGCACGGGCACCAGATGTCTTCCATCGCACCCTGGGAATCTCTAGCAATCCCTCGTCGGCAGATCGGAGGGGGACGAAGGGTGCAGTACTAAGAGTTTAAGTGCTCTGGGACCTCCTTCATAATACCTTTGCCATAAAATGAGTACTTCATGCTTGACCTGGTAATCTAAGATAGAGCCCAATTCTTTTTTTAGGCGGAGGAGGAGTTGCCTTCTGTGTTTATTTATTTTCACCTTCTGGAGAGTTTCAAGCTGCTGAATTTGGGCCTGTAAGTCAGCCTTGTGTGCCTCTCATTGTTTCTTTTTCTGAGGAGAGTTCTATGAACTTGCCTCTCAGGATGACCTTAACAGTGCCCCAGAGTAAAGTAGGGTATATATCTGGAGCATCATTCTCCCTCACTGACTGGTCCACACATTCAGAGATGGCTTTTTTGGATGTCTTCATCCTGAAGTAGTGAAACATTCAATCTCCAGAATGTATTCCTATGAATCTTACCCAAGCTAAGTTTCATGAACATTGGTGCATGGCCAGATAAAGTAAAGTCACCCATCCACCTATCCGAAAGGTACCCGGTCAATTCCTTGGGTACCAAAAATTAATCAGGTCTAGAGAACATTTGGTGGGGAGCTGAATAAAAAGTATAGTCCTTATCCTAACCATGCAGATGTCACCAGACATCTGAAAAACACAGGTCTGTGAGGAGTTTGCGTACCTGCTTGGCAACTTTATGATCACATCTGAGGATGCATGTGGTAGAGTCCAGGTGAGGGTTGAATGTTAAATTGAGATAGCCCTCACAGATCAGGGAACCCTCCTCCCATTCAGCTAGCAGTAAAAAGAAATTACGATAAAATGCAAGTTACGGTACGGGGGGAGGGTAAATTGAGGCCAGTGTGATAATGAGTGCTCCATTATTATGCCCCTTGAGCAAAGCATAATGACCCGCCTTGTCCATTAAAAGGTCCATTAGCTCAAAACGAACTGCGTCCTGGACTAGAACCACTGCCAACCTCAGTCACCCAGATTTATAGGAGGAGGCTGCCATGGTTCCATATCCAAAATGTTGCAGCACATCATGTTCCATCTGTGACATGTGGGTCTCTTGCAGAAAAATGAAATCTGCTTTGGTTTTCCGGACAAGACTAAGGACCTTACTTCGTTTAATTGGGCTGGATGAACCACGCACATTATAGAAAAAGATGAGGGTATCCGTGCTAGCCATAATCACTTGGGAGAGAAGCAAAGCTGCTAAATCTCATACCCCCATACCATACAGTTGTAGTGTTCACATAAAGAAAAAAGTCTACATGAAAGCAGTTGGTGACACAAAAACAATAGAGACAGAAACATATTGAAACAACTGTCGACAACAGGGCAGACCAACCAATAAAGTGTGAAACTGGTGTACCTCCAAGGCTGGAGGTCTGTAACCACAGACCTCCATTCCAGTCCCCTTTACATGACACAGTTGAGAGTAGGGGTGGGATGGAAGAGAAATTGTTGCCCCTCAAACTAGGCCTTCTTCCAGAGCCCTGATATATAGTATAGGGCTCCCAAGTAATTGTATGGACATAAAGACCAACCGTAGCCCAGAGTAAAAGCACCACAGCCTGTCGAAATAATACCCCCTCCCCACCGGGGGTACAATGAAACAGGTCAGATTAATTGAAAAAGAACCGTGCACCTGTATGGAAAATGATATAAGGGTGGATGGGGTTATACAGGAGGGAATCATACACATACAGAGCAGGGAAAACAACTAGGTTTACTTGGCCCAGATATAAAAATTAGCGAACCTGTAGAGAAGAGAAAGTGTCATGGGAATGAGGGATTCTGACAGTATGCAAAGGAATACATGCAAAGTTGGTTAGGGTGCATTAATAAAAAGTACCATAGGCTGTACTGAAGTCTCACTCTCTGGAAAACAGTGACACTGTTCACCACAGGAGGGCACCACATCATTGAACAAATGTATATTCCATTCAAGTGAGCCAGCTGTATTAATGAACGAGCTGGAACTCCAGCACTCCCCCCTCCCCACACCCCCGAGCGGTGCTGTAAAAGGCATCCTTAAGCACTGATGAGATTTCAAAACAATAATTAAAATATAAATGGAAGCAGTGCAATAAATCTGAAGACAGTTTACCACAATTTTATAACTGGTACTCTGCATTTCCTAGCCTTAATTAGTAATATGACAGCAGAGAGCTAAGAGACCTACCAGGCTACCGCAATAGTAGCATTTACAGAGGAAATAAAAAAAAAACACCACAAAGAGAACTGGATAGTTAGGTAAACGACCTAGGAATCGATACACTGAGAAGTCAGTGGTACTCATGAAAGGGGCATAATAAATAATGCAGCATCGCAGTCCATTGCAGTGCCATCAGCCAGCTTCCTTCATTCCAGCATCTGTCTGTGCTGCAGACCCTACAATAATCGCTGAATTTGCTGTAAGGAACCAAGGGCTGCTAGCCGACCAGAGAGACTTGCCTTCTGTGAGCGAATTGTGTGCCACTCTATTTCTTGGACCTTACGCTTCTGCATCGATCCAGCTGGGTTGTCAGGAATGTAAGGCCTTTCTCATTCAAAGCTTGTCGAGCTGCTTCTGGTGATTGCTGTACGGCAACCCCTTCTTCCCAGAAGACGCTCAATTTCACAGGGTAGGGAGTGTGAAAATGTATCTGCTTGTCATGGAAGGCCTTAATGATATCCCCATAGGCAAGTTACTGTTGTTGATTCTCTCAGACAGACCCAGCTCCCACAGAAACCTGAACACAGGTCCCAATGGAACACCACTGGGAGAGCCTCCCTGGCTTGCCCCCAGGGCAGGGCCATGGGACTGAGCCATACCGACAGAGACTGCTCACTCAGTTGCTGGCCAAGCACCCCAGCAGTGACGTGTGCAGTCAAGAAGGAGTGGGGCATCATGAGTGGAGCAGCACCATTTTTCAAAGGAGTAATCTTCTGAAGGTATGGCGTACAATGACATATGCATGCCGAAGTGCGGATGTCTGGCACGCCTCCCTAAAAACACAATATCGGTTGCAGCAGCCCCTTTCCTCTGGTAAGGGTTGAACATGTGCTGATCGCCCCCCCCCCCCCGAGAAGGAGAGCAGTCCATAGGATGCTCAATCCTCCTCTCCCAAGCCGGAGATGACATAACTGTTGAATTTCATAATGACAGAGCGGGGCCTGGCTTTCGGGTCTGGAGATTTTGGCTGTAGGGCTCCATGAGCTCACTCAGTATTTAAAGAATAATCAGAGTGAGGGTAAGTCCAAAATGTCCTTAAGGAGATCCGTTAAATAATTTGTCATCCGACCAGTTTCAGAGCCTTCAGGCAGGCCATATAGTCTCAGATTATCATGGCTGGAGTGGCCCTTTAAATTCCAACACTTCTCTTGTAAGGCTGTAGTTTGGTGTACCAAGGCCTCTATCACCTGGCAGAGTCATACGGCCCCATCTTCCACAACGGCAATCGACTCTTCAGCTGCTTTGACCCTCCACTCCACTTCAGTCAATTTTTGAGTAAGCTTTTTAAATTCTTTCTTGTTTTCAGTTCTGGATTCTTTAATTTCCTGAAAGAGTATTTTGAATTGGCTTCTAGTTGATTTTTCTACCTCACAGTCTGTATCATAGCCCTGCTGTCATGCAGCCATGGGGGATGGGCTTCGATTGCCATCAACATTTCAGGAGGGGAATCCATTACCATCCCTTTCCTTAGACTTTACCTGTACCGTTGTTTGGATCGAGGGCATCACTAACCCTGTTTACCTCTACCAGCTATTGTTGGATTTATTTCATGAGGGTTAATCACTGGGTGGGATGGGAGCCTAGCATTCAGCCTCCATGCCGGCCTGTGACATCACCAGAGGTTGGAGGAAATACTCTTGAAAGCATCTGATGAGATTCTTCCACACACCAGTCATCTCAGCACATTACGTAGCAACCAGCCAAAGCCCCCCCCACCCGCACACATTATGTGCTGCTGTCCCGTGCTGCTCCTTTACTTCAGTGCACTTCAGGGGAACTGGGGGAACCCTACAGCAGACCAGTCCCACTAACCCAGAGCTAGTCTTGTTTTTCCAGTTGCCAGGAGGCCTGTGAGACCCCAACTCTATGTACCTAGTGGACATTTTTCTCACAGTGGCTAAAAAGACCATCACCTGGTTATGGATGACCAAGCAAGCTCCAGAACTCCTGGCCTGGTGTAACACAATAAATCAAATCTAACATATGGAGAAAATCACATAACTTCCTGAATGATAAGATGGAACTTTGCACATCTCGTTGAAATGGATGGCTTCTGCACATCAAGAGTAAGGACAGGGATTTTGTTACATAAAATTCGGACATGCTAAATGCTGCTGGACAAGACAAATCCTACATCATCACTGGTGAGGCCCCCCCCCCGACTTTATCCTTCTCTAACTAATACAGAGGGAAGTATACTCCTATCATGTGGGATCCCCCTCTGTATTTCACCCCCTGTAGGGACTGAGTCAAAACCCAGTGTAGTATTTTTAGCCAACATAATTTAGCAGGTACAACCTGAGTACATAAACCAAAGGTGGCTCAGCCCTTGAGCTGTAACAAAGGGGGTGAATATAGTCATGCTGTATAATATTTCTATGCCTGACTTTAAATTGAAATAAAGACCTGGACCACATATCTATATTATGTAAATCTTTAATCTATTGGAAAGTGCTGACATTCTTGAAACTTAATAAACATATTAACAAAAAAAAAGTGTCAGCGTGGAGGATTCTGAGAAACAGTTATCACCGGTCAGTTCGGTTTCATACTGACATGGGAAGGGAGATCCTGAACATGAAAACATTGTTGGGGATTTTTAGAAAGGCTAATTTCACTAGAATGAGGGTGATAATGGGTGGAATATCTGACTAGTATCACAGGAGACATGGGTGTGGATGAAAAATGTTCTGTGAATTGGAAAGGGTTCTGGCAACCACTGAAACCTAACTTAAACAGAAGGGCAAGACGTCTAAGCATAAGAAACCACTTTGGTTTACAAGGGAGGTAAGCAGGGCAGTTAGGAGAAAAAGGGCATCATACAAAAGGTGTAAGAAGTCCCGGAGACATCTGGGAAGTGCTTTAATGCCCCCATACACCCATGGCCTGGAGAGGGCTATTGAACATATAAAATGGGTTATTCATTTAAAAAAAATTAAAGTATTTTTATTTATTTTAAATAGGAGGAATGTATTGCTATCCTGCCACTTACAAGAGTAGTCTGTCACAATATATTAACATTTCTAAAGTATCATACTGACCCAAATCGCAGGAATAATATGTTGAACACATTTCTAAGTTTATTTGGAACAACATTAATTCTATCAAATTTTATAGCACTTTGAAGATTTTATGACATGCGTATAGTTTAAACTGCAAAATGCATCTTTTTTTCTGTTCTCTGAAAGTCTAACTCACACTGCAAATGCAAAGGCAGACCTAAAAAATGAGTAGAGTAACTTCATCAGGTGACATCTCTGTTTTGTTTCTTCATTTGCAACCTTTTTAACTTGCCATTCTTTAACATAGTTTCTTTCAAAAAGAAGAATAAACTGTTACCATAAACATTGTAAAACTGAGCTTGAACTTCAGACCAAGCAATTTTGTGGTTTCAGTTTTTGGCGCTTTCTTTGTAGTAAGTGTTGAGGTGCCTGGTCTGTGTATGTTGAATGTCTTTATGTTGAATTGTCAAGGCACACCAGGAAAATTAAATGTTTGTGCAATGTGGTTATTTTCCTGTTCTTTCATGTCTGTGTCTTTTAGTTCAGCTGTTTCCTTGGTTTTTAAGTCTTTTGTTTCACTTGTTTTGCTTTTTTCTTCTGTCCAAACTATCTGTCACGCTGGTACTGGTGGCTGGCATAGTTTGGATTAATGGGGTATTGGCACTGCTGGTTAAGATCGTTCTCCACTTTTTTCGGACTTCTGCGGCGGCTGACCAACAATTTCTTAAGCTGGACTCACATCGATGGCCAGTTATGTCCATAATCTCCCTACTTGCCAAACATGCTTCCGATAAAAAGTGCACTGTGGTGCTTCTTAAGCAGTGGTTTTCATAATGAGTAGAAAGGTTGTCTTGCTTTGAAATAGATGCCAGCATGTTTCCCAAATAATTAATGCCCGTGGGCAGCTTACTGTACCATGTGCTTTGTTGTTCTAAGACATGCTGGGGCCTTTTGTTAGGATGAAGGTACAGTGCAACAGCACTGGGGGACATTTAGAGAGATAATGTTTATAAAGTTTGTATGGTTTGGGTTGTGGAGGGGTCACTATATAAGAATCCACAGAGTCTTTCTTTGCTTATATCCATGATTTCTTTTTTTTTTTTGTGTAATCATTGTAGCACAGACGGAGGTATTCACACCCATTTTCATCCTGGAGAATCTGAAATGAGTCCTGCTTCAGATCCCTGATACCCTCTCTACCCTGCCATGCTAGTTCAAACTGCAATTCAAACCAGACATGGCGGACTAACCCCAGTGCTATATCTGGTGACATAATTTCAGACTGTGTCAGTGTTTTTTTTTTTAACCCTTTGGCTGCCGACAGAATTTGAACATATAGGAATTTTGGACTGATGTATCAGTCCGTGGCCCTGCAAGGGTTAAGTCTGTGTCACTCATTCTGGGGTAATGTGAAGCCTTATCTTTGCCAGCCTTTCAAAACTGTTTGCATACTGACACAAACACATTATTGGATGAGTTAAACATCAGATCACTGATGAGGTTGATAACTCATTCAGTTTCTACAGTTTAAGTGCCTGTTTAACCCTGCTCTTACCCCAGTGAAGCTGCTTATTGTATATAGCTACTTTTGACAGTTTCTGACAGATGGATAGCATTCCTGCAGCATTTTAGCAAGATATTCAGAAGGCAGTTATGAAGTCAATGTCAATATTTTTTTGTTTTCAACCAATATGTAAATACATTTACAACCCATCTGGTACTCTTTTGAGTATTTTGCTCTTCTTTTCTTTTCTCAATCTTATTGAGATCGGCCGCAGACACAGTGACATGACAGCTTTCACTTTCAGCCACTTTCATCACTCTTTTTTATATCATTTTTAATATTTGTTTGATCATTGATGTTTCACCAAACAACATATCTACCCACTCTGTGGCACTAAGTGTGCCAAACATGTTAAAATTGACAGGCATAACATTGCTCATGTTTCCCTTGCTTAGCGTGGTTTTAAGGATAGCATGATTTTGCTTATTTTTAGGAGGTGATGTGTGTAGTGATTTTAATCTATGCTCCTTCTGGTTCTATATGTAGTTCTGCATTCTACTGTACTGGTAACTAGAGCCGTTAATCAATGGTCATGCGACCATTCTCAGCCAATAGATTTTATCAATTCAGCTGTTGTTTTTTTCAACGCATTTTATAAAGGCCAGTAAACTTGACCTCAGTAGTTGCAAACTGATGGAAACCATCCTTAATGAATGGTTAATGGAGTTTCTTGAGACAAGTGTGCTCCAGGATGACAGGCAGCATGGAGTGATGTCAGGGAGGTCATGCCAAACCAATTTGATCAACTTCTTTGACATGGTTATGAATGTGGTGAACAAGGGTCAGGCAGTAGACATACTGTATTTGGACATTGGCAAAGCCTTTGACCCCGTCCCCCATTAGAGGTTGATCAAAAAGTTAGAGGACATGGGGCAGGTAATAAATTGACCAGGTGGGTAGCAAATTAGCTGGGGGTGGACACAAAGGGTGGTGGTGGGAGGGGAACTTTCTGGCATGAGGAAGATCACCAGTGGGGTTCCACATGGGTCAGTGCTTGAACTGGTGCTGTTCAGTGTGTTCATAAACAACACTAGGGACTGCATAAAGGTCAAAATCTTCCCCTTTGTAGAAGACACCAAGCTCTGCAGTAGGGTAGAAATGGAAGAGAGAGTCAGGGATCTAGGAGAGGACCTAGTGAAGTTAGAGAGGTGGTCAGGCATCTGGCAACTGTAGTTCAGTGCTAAAAAGTACAAGGTCATGCACACTGGATGCAAGCACTCAAGGGCCAAATACAGACTAGGGGGTGTGAAGGTTATAGTATTGGAAGAGCAAAGAGACCCAGGAATAGCTATAACTAGTAACCTTAAACCATTTATGTAATGCAAAAAAGCAGTGGCTAGGACAAACAGGATGCTGAGTTGCAGAAGGAGGTGATCCTGATGCTGTACAGGTCCATGGTGCACCCATACCTAGAGTACCGTGTGCAGTACTGGAGTCCCTTCCTTAACAGGGACAGAAACCAGCTGGAGGCAGTACAAAGAAGAGCTATAAAGATGATCCAGAGTCAACATGATGTCCCGTATGAGAAAAGGCTAAAGAATCTAAACATGTACTTGGTCAAGGAGTGGGTGACATGATAGAAACTTTCAAGTACCTCAGGGGTATAAATAAGGTCAAACTTGGGAATCTCCTTAGACACACTGAGAATAGAAACATGAGGTGGCACAGCTACAAATTGGTGGGTGGAAGGTTCAAGAAGGAGGTCAGGAGACAGTTCTTCAAATAGAGAGTGGTGACAGGATAGAATGAACTCTCAGAGGAGGTTGTCAACCAATAAACTATTGGGGAGGGGGTTGGGTGGCACAGAGCCCAGGGGAAGGCATAAGTGGAAAGGGAAGAGAGGTGGAGTGCAATGTCAATGTAAGTACATGGGCACCACAACAAGCAGACTAGATAGACCATATGGCCATCTTCTGCTGGAATACTCATACGTTTGTATGCAAGGAAGAGGAGGGTCCTTTACCAGAATGTGTAGTGGGGGTTTTTAGGAGGGAGGAAAGGAGCTCTAACAGTCAAGGAAGAATCACAGAAGAAAGAGTGCTGGAACAATAGCTACCTACTGGGGGTGGCAATAACCAGTGGTATAGCGTTAGTGCAGTGACTCAATTTTGGTGCTGCAATTTGGGCACTGCAACACGGGCGAGAGTGATAGAAGCGATCTTGATTTTAGATCAGCCCGCACTCACACCATGTTCAGTGCCCACACAGTTCCTTTCCCCTTCAAGACATGACTGTTCCGGAGATGGTTATTCTGGGGGAGGGGTGATGGGGAAAAGCTCCCTGCAAAACTGTACTGTTTCCTGGGACAGTGCTTTGGTGCTCTGACTTCAGGGAGGCTCAATGCCTTGCGCTGTACAGCCATGCGGTATATTGCCTTTGCCATAATTGGTATTGACAAAATGACTGTCGCACCGATATGCGTGAACCATAACCAGCCTGTATTTTGTGTCAACCAAGTTCTCTTAAAAAACTATGGGTGACCATGTCCACTATACTTTTGGCTCACTTATAAGTAATTTTAGGACAGTCTCCCATACTATACAGGATTCTATCACCTTGACCTGTGATTCTGGAGCATAAATTCATCTCAGAAGCCAACTGAATTTCGTAACTAAGCCAACCACACAAGTTATTACTGGGTCTCTGGCATGGCTGAAATAATTGGTTTCTTTCCAAATGTATAGCCCTATTAAGTGCAGATTCTAGTACCTCATGATTATACCCACAAGCAAAGAACCTATCATTAAGGTCCTTCGCTTTGGCTTATATTTCAAACAATTCAAGGGTCAAACACTTTCTTATTAGTCAGACAAATTGTCCATAAAGAATTGCCTCTCTGATGTAGTAGGAGTATGTACTTTGTGCCATTAAAAGTTTATTTCAAGAGGAGAGTTTTCTGTGACTCTCTGTGGTAATAGAAGCATGTCCACATGTTTATACATCTGCTAAAAACAAATTCAAGAACATGTTTGCTTAGTTATACAGGCACTCCAGATACACCACTTGGCATTCATTTTGCCAACCTTTGTGGCAAAGACCCATCTACCCTACAGTTTATGGGGTTAGAACACATCCCTGTGCCACAAAGAGAAGGGGACAGAGTGCATATTTTTCTCCAATGAAAATCCACATGGATTTCTACCCTTAAAACCACTTTTCCAGATGGCCTCTATGACAGCATCAACATAGTCCCCATTCTACGATGTGCCATTGTGCATTGATCTAAAACTACCTTCATATTGTTTTGGTATGATTGCATGTAAATGCGTTGTATATATGCTTTAGTTTGTGACAAGTAACCTTTTTTCTTCTTTTAAGCTTGACATCACACTGCATACGGAGATGCACTGAGTTGTTCAAACATCTTTTTGACCCCCTCTGTGACATTTACTTTGCAGTTTAATATTCCATTGGTGCCTTTGTAACAGGGCTTAAATTCAGCAGGAGCCCACATAAACTTATTTCCACCACCTCTTAAAATAAGATCTGGTCAGAGCTAATATGGCTGTGTAGAGCTTTTAGGAGTGGCAAGAATGTGGAAAAGAATATGTGGTGCTTTTGCTTCACCGGAGTCAGCCGTAAGCAATACTGCAGCAATTACAGTACTGCGCATGTGTGATACTCACACATGTGAAGTTTGCCCTGTAGTCAGCCCTGCACAACATGGCAATGTTGACATAACTATGTATGCACAATAGTCATGTATGCGCAGTTTGAGTCAACATCACCATGTTGCACACGGTGGCCGTCAGTACTGCAGTTGCAGAACAGAAAAGAAATGGGTATGTTTATGCGGCCTGTGGAAGGGAAAGGGCTGCATAAACAGAATCACTGGAAACTATGTCAGAGCACTGTGGGAGCACATCAGACAGTGGTCCGGTCACGTGCTTCCACAGTGCTGTTATACAGATCTGATGATGGCATAACATCCATGGAACTTGGTCCATGTAGCCGTACAAATCAGACTCAGGAGGAATCTGTTAACAAACCAGAAATCTGGTCTGGGACTTGCTCGTCATCACAGTCACTTTCTCCTTCTTTTCTAAGCAGTAATTTCTGGCAAATGTGCCTTAACCATATTGATCTCAGTGCTGGTAGAATACTTCTGGTTTTCCCCTGATTGTATTAGGTGGGGGCAGTAGCAGTCTTGAAGTGGTTGCTGCCGGTGGTGGCATGCTCTGGAAAAAAGTGGTCCCCATGCTCATCTGCACATTTTAGAAATGATGTCTTTCCTTGTTTTTGCTGTAAAGAAACTGACCCCTTTAACACAAAAACAAGGAGTCAGTTATGGCCTCTACCCCCCTTTTTTTGATTCAAGTGAGGAACGTCATTATAGGTTTTCATCAACTGTACAGTGGCAGCCACAGATACAAAATACTGTTAAACAATAATCAACAGTATGTGAAAGCTATTTTTTTTTTGAATGTGTGCTTTCTTAATGTTGTCAATACCACTTCACCCATGTGTACTCTGCCCCTGGATTTCTGTACCCCAAGTGCATTATTTTACATTTTTGTGTTCAGGACAAACATGCCTTTCAAATGAGGGTAGTAACTGATCTAAATTCTTTGTATTTTTTATGTTTCATGGAGCGTGTGCAACAAACATCTTGTGGTAGAATGACATTTCAGAGTTGTGTCAGGGATGAGTCCAATGCACAGCAATCTACAGTGGACTTGTCCCTGACAGACCAATGAGCATACAACCAGACTGTGGCACTAGTCACAGTTTCACATCTGGAATCCGTTCTCTAGTTGAAAGAAATAAAGTGCTGGAATGAGAGCACTTCATTCCTTTCATTCATGCATGTACTGATCTTACTGATTCTCTCTGCACCCATCCTGCAGATGTCCGGGTACCCAGCCATACACTGCATCCCCCACTCTCTGTGCCATAAGCAGTAAACAGTCCTAGCAGTAAAGAGCAAATAAATATTATTTATCCTTCCTCAGACAGACATCCGCGATGAACTTGTTTGTGTCTCTGTGTGAATGACAGTGTGTCTTTTTGTCCCTGAGCTCCTCTGTCTCCAGTGCTTCATGTGTGCCAAAATGCCCAGCCTGAGCATTTCTCTCTGTGATGGTACCCACTGACCCACCCCATGGATCTATTAGTGTCCATGTTGCCTCAGTGTGCCCCCCACCCTGCCACACAATACAAGGAGCAAGAGTGCTGAGAAGTGAGGCAGCATTGCCTGCAGAACTGTAGCTTAACCCTGGATGATGGGGAGAGGGAGACATGGGCTACAGGGAGAAGCAGCACCTCCCTCTCCCAAAGAGAGTGCAGGATCCAAAATGGTGGTGAGTGGCACCAGTGTCTGGGACAGAGTGGAGAGAGTGCCCCCAAACAGTGACAGCAACATGCTGAGATGCGGCGAGTAAGCGGAATGAGAGTGATCGCCAGGGGACAGGCTGTTACTATTGCAGCACCACCTTGGCAGTGTGAAATTGGGGGCAGTACAATGTAGTGACCATAACCACGATGACCGTGGCTTCCAGACCTGCACCTGAACATTCATTTAAATGGGTGTCCTATCCTCTAGTAGTGTCTACTCCCTCCTCCCACCCCTCCCATCCCCACCCCGAGAAAGAGACACAGCAACAGCGAGCCGCTCCAGTGCAGCATATATGTGCAGGTCCAATCTGTTCCAATCAGAGATGGTGTTAACCCCTGCCCCCCCAAACAGAGAAGTGGAGTACAATGTGCGCCCGAGCTCAGTTGCCATTCATTTTATTTCCGCTCACTTTTCCGGCACCTTGCTGTCGATCTGACTCTCTGTGTGTCTTTCTGAAGCTCAGTGGAAGCAGACAGCACATACAGAGAGGCAGAGAAAGTGGCAGCAAGAGTGCCATGAGTGGGGCCGAGAGCAGTGTTGCAGAGTTCGCCTTTCCCTCCAGCTCACATCAGCACATATGGAACAATCTGCAGTAGCCACAGACTGATGTAGGTTATGTCACAAACCCACTCAGCAGGTCAGCCCTCTACTTCAAAGTGCCAACCTCCGAGTGCAGTCTTGTGAACAGTTTAACAGAACAAGGTAACCCTCTTGTCTGTTTTGTGAGTTCGGATCAACCTTTGGTCTCAAGTCTTGGAGGGATTCAAACTGTGAACCTCTTATTAGCGTACCCAATGTACAGGCTCAGATAATTCTGTCTTCAGGGGACCAGATGTCTTTGCCTAAAGGCACTTAACCAGGTGTATAGAAATGAACCCTTAAAAACTTTAATAAATACCTCAGATTTAAAACGCTTCTCTTTCCAGTTTGGTATCACCATTCAAGCTTATGCCTAGTGTCAGCTATAACTATATATACTTTTCTTGCAAATGAAAGAAAATCAAAGACAGACCACGTAGGCTCTAAAAAGAGTTTTGCTAAAATAGATAAAAATATGTAAAACATACAATACAGAACTATTATATCACAAGGCATACAAATCTTATACAAGAACAAGATTTTAAACAGTGCAATTCCTACTCCAGTAATTAGATTTGTCTCTCTTTCTAAATACCTGTTTAAAGTGCTCACATATGTTTCTTTGTCAGAGTCTAGATAGAAGTGTTCTGAAGGAAAACAGAATTAATGTTTAAAAGCTGGTTTTCCCCACCTATTTTGCATGAGGTCACCTAGCTCCCCTGTCAGAATATATATATAAAAAAATGTATCTATATAAAAACAGGATGTCTTCTTCAAGAATTAAATTCTGCAATCCTCAGCGTGACTCATGTCCTTCAAATGACATTTCTTTGATCTCATGATAAGCTTCCCCCTTCCAGGACATGAAAGCATCTCTATGATTTCGCACCATGATACTAAACCTGGTTTCCCCTTCTTGAAACATCATAAAATGGATGCCGATTTCCCTTTTAGCAGCTAAAGCTATAATTACCATAGAAAAGTCTGTACTTAGCTTCTGGCCTGTCATGTAACACCTTGTCTCTAAAACTTGTGTGTGTATGATCTCACATGCTGTTTCAGCATTTTCTCATGGCTTTCATCTTTCAGCTGAAACCTGGGGGGGGGGAGCGAGGTCACTCCAAGAGCACCAGATTTCTCAGCATCTCTCATGACAGACAGTCCATTACCCATTTTTACTTTACAAAAAAATGACACAGTGATCAGAACCAGGTGTCCAAGTGTCACAGGTTACTCCTCTTCCCCTCCACGCCCTCCTACTCTACACAGGTTGGCCCAGTGACAAGGTGACCTCCAGTGGGCAGCCCAAGGTAAATAGTGGACTGTGGCCTGGCAGAAGTTGGTGGTTAATGCCCCCTCCACAACCATCCCACCACTGCACATTGGCTGCCCCAGCCAGAGACAACAATGTGAGTTGTACATTTGCCATGCCACACCTCTTTCTATCTAGCCTGGTGGGTGCCAGGTGGGTAGAAATGGGGTTCGGTCCAGATCCACTGGGTGGCCCGAGGTCATTGACACCCAACACATCTTTCCACATTTCTGCACATGTGAAGCATTTTCTCCTTCCATTCCACCTCCTGCACGTTAGGAGCACTCTGCAGGAGCCAAGGACAGATGTGGTTCCCACATCTCTCCATCTTCACCCATCCGAGTTCCATTAAAGCTGGCATTGGCATTGGGTGGGCTTCAGGCAGGTGGATCTAGGAGAATGATGCCCCATCCCACCTCCACATAAGGGTAGCACCCTGCAGCAGCCAGGGATAGAGATGCAAGTTGCACATCTGCTCTGTCATACCTGTCCCTGCTCCACCAGAGCTAGCATGAAGGTTGGAGTGGGATTTTGGGTGACTGCCACTTCTTCACCCTATTCCACACATCTACACTGGCAGAACGCTGCTTCAGTCAGAGGCTCTCCCACCTAAGGTGCTCTACCCATGGAGAGCACTCTGAGGCACTGAGATATAAAAATATGGATCTTGTATCCCCCCTCCACAACTGTTCACACTCTACTGGGTGGGTGGGGGAGTAGGATACAGTGGGTGGTCCTGAGTGACTGGTGCCCCTCTTGCACCCCCACCTAGCAACCCAATACTTTACAACAGCCAGAGAAGAGATGTGGATCGCACATCTGCTCCATCATAAACTGTGCCCATTCCCAAGAGTTTCACACACAGGCTGAAAGAGGATCTAGGATGGTGGCCATTAAATGACTGTCCCATGCCCCACCCCTCCATCCCACCTCCACACATGGGAAGCATTCCTTCCCCTCCATTACACATTTACACATAGAGAGCACTTCTCCCACTCCATGCCTCCTTTGCATATGGGGAGCAATACTCCTTCTCCAGCCCTCTTCCACATGGTGGACATAGTGCCTTATGTAATCATATTTGGTCTCAATCCTTGTTGAATGCAACATTGTACATACTGAAAATACCAATGTAAAGAAAATTGCTTTATTTTAATTTATATTATGTGTCCTTACTTTTTATATCTCACACCAATATTTATCATTGCTTGTACATGGGACCTCCTTGCAAATGAGCTTGTTCAATGGATTTTATCCTTTCACAATAAACTTGAACTTGAACATGGAAAGCACTCTTCCCTCCATTCCATCTCCACACTTAGGCATTATTGCTCCACCTCCATACATTGTGAGCACTCATCCCCTGATCCCCCCAGTGCTTCTCCCACTACATTTCACCTCCCCCACATGGAGAGCACTTCTGCCACTGCATCCCACCTCCTGCACATAGGGAGCACTCCTCCCCCTCAATCCAACCTCCACACATGGGGAGCTTTCCTCCCACTTCATATCAGCTCTGTACATGGGGAGCAATCCACCCCTTCATCCCACTTCCCCTACATGGGGAGCATTGCTCCCCATCCATCCCACTTCTACACATGGGGACACCTCCACACATTTGAATCACTCCTCCTGCTCTACAATCCCACCTGTGCATATAGAGAGTACTCCTAACCCCATTCCACCTTTGCACATTGGAGCACTCTGCAACAACCAGGTGTCAGTCAGGCATCTGCCTTTCCACACCTATTCCTACTCCTCATGATAAGCTCAAAGTTGGGCAGAACATCAGTGGGGTTGAGATGTAATGAGTGGGTTGCCCTGGGAGATGGTGCCAATACCCCTCACCACGTCTCTGAATGAGAGGAGTCCCCTTCCCCAGAATCAATTTTTATTCTTTTCTCCACTTTCCACTTTTCTGCTGATTATCCTCCTGTTTGCTTGCCTTACCAGTTGCTCCCCTCCCAAGACAGGGCTACAGGCCATTAGGTCAGAGCAGATTTTCTTTGACCTCTCCTGTCTTCTCTTTAGACCACACCACCAGTCCAACCAGCATCCAGCACAGTCAAGAAGACACGCCATGCATTACTTGCAGCTCAGCACCGGATGGGTCAGTTCTTTCTCTAGTAGACCATACTTCAAGTTCTCCAACAGTTCAACTGAGGCTAGAGAAGAGCAGCGCACAGTCCCACTCTACTACCATAACAGTCGACAGGACACCACAACTTACTCAGTGCTGTACAGATGACGCAGCACAGCAGCACGCTCACTAGTCTGTCTCACCAGGCTTCTCCTGCTCTCTCTGTTGATGATGTCTCCATCTCCTCTGGCCATCAATGGACCCGCACATGCACATTGTGTTACAGCTAGCTCCAACTGCTATGGAGACTGCTGAGACACTGAGTTTTTTAGCAGCTGAGCCTGGGCCAACCCAAAAATAAAATACAGGAATTTGGAATTTTCTGAGGTAATTTCGGGGGCGGTTGAACACTCTGGACACCCCCCCCCCCGCCAACACCAATGCAATCCACAACAGTTCAGACACATGCAATGCTTACAATTAAAGGCAGTCCTCCCAGCCCAGCCAGCCCCCCAGCACACAAATGAACACCAACCGTGACCACTTCCTCTTCCTCTGCAAGCGGTGAGGATCCCTCACTCTCAAGCAGTCAGTCCTGTACAAGTAGCAGAGTTGGGGGGTCCGGGGCTCCAGTCGGACCTGCTGCTGTAATGGAGATTGAGCCTGCCTGAATACAACAGGACAGCTAAACTGAGTCCCCTTAATCCCTACAGATGGAGGGCTGCTGCACAGATGATTACTACAGCCACTCAGGCACCACCGGGGATTTAAAACAAGAGCTGGACTATGAGAGGCAGCCTGGCATCCACCTCCTCCTCCTACACTGACTGCTTGCAGCACTTACCCAGCTCCTCCTCTGCTATCAGTGCTCACCAATAGTCAGTCGTGTCAGTGGGTGGCCCCCATTGGAGTGGTCAAGCGAGCTCCTTGACTTGTTACTAGCCCCCTCACCCAATACTCTCTTTTGACTTCCTTCTGTGTCTGGTACCATCTGCCTGTTTTCAAGACACCCAATAAACTTTTTTTTCTGGTGTCTACTGAGATATAGAATATTAAATATATCAAAATACAATATAATTGCTTTGAAGAAGACAGAAGCCTTTATTATGGCTTGGCTTCAATGTATGGTTGTAAAACACTGAAATATCATCTTGATTGTTTTACTTCCTTACTGCTATTTAATATTTTCAGGTGAAATCAAATATAATAAAATATACCGTAATTTTTATTTTTTTATCTTACTTTTTTCCTGTGGCCCTGGTCGGCTCCTTCTCCTCTCCTCCTTCTTCTGGCCACGGGCTGCATACTCCGATCTCCTCACAGGCCACCACTTTGTACTATCTCATGGCTTAACCCCCATGGCAGGGAGGTGAGGGAGCCCTCAACTCCCCCACCAGGCACAGATCTGGATCAGGTGGTGCTGCGGAGATGGCATGCATCAATGGACAGCCATTAAACCACGCGACCTGGCTGCCACTATTTTCCCAGTTTTCCTCCCCCTCCGGGACTGTGGCATGTAATGATGCCTACCATAGGGGTCGCCCATGCTCCATTGCATGCCCACATCAAGCGTCTGCTGCGCTCTCACCCCACATTCTTGCAGCTCCATGCCATCGAGCCCCAGCCTCCGCTAGGGGTAAGGCATGCACTGGCCACAGGTCTCCTCCCTCCCCAGAGATGGAGAGCAGTCCATCGAATGCTCAATCCATCTCCTCCCTGCTGACCCACGGTGGCCCGTGTTCATTCCTGAACACGGGTCACTGGTGCGGCGTAAGGTGTGGCAGCCAGCACCTCAGCCCTCAGTGCCACCAGGCTAGCATAATTGCTCTTTTTTTTTTTGAGAAGATAGAAATTTTTATTATGTTTTTTTTTGGTTTGATCCACACACACTGAAACGTTGAAGCAGTGAGATCACTATGATTTTGGTAGCCTTGCACCATTCCTCTGATCCTAAAAATATGTATCACAATGGTTGTATAATTGTAGGCCTGTATTCAAATGGCTTTAATTCATTATTTATTTTATTTATTTATTGTGATCTCGGATTAACAGCTTTGAGAACAAACTCATTACATAGGTTCCACGTCAGAATTACATTATCGGTGATTTAAAAAAAAAACATTTAGGTATACAGTAAAACAGTAAGTGCAGGCTAATAACAAATAGGAGTCTAAGTATAGATCTAAATATAAACAAGAAGGCAAAGACAGTGGACTAAGTCAACAGGCTATTATAAGCACAAAGAGTATCTGAGAGGGTTAAGGCAGTTTAAGGGAGAGAGGACAACTCAGATTGGGGTGCCTGAAAGGCAGAGAGAGAGAGGTACTGCAGCAGTCTGTGTTGTCAGGATAGAGGGCATTGTACAGGGATTATAGCAGCCCAGAGAAGCCACACCCACTCAAGAAGTAGAGAAACATCAGCCCAGGGAGGTCTTGTCGAACCTTTTTGGGGGGTTTGGGCTGAAGGCAGATGGAGAGGATTGTAGGAGAAAACAGGAGTTGGGGGTTGTCACAAACGCACTCAGCAGGTCAGGTCCTCTGCTCCCACAGTGCCAACCTCAGAGTGCAATAGTGTGAACAGGTAACAGACAGGGTAACCCTCCTGTCTGCTTTTGGGTCCAAATCACCTTTAGTCTCAAGTTCTGGGGGATCAAACTGTGAACCTTTATGCTATGTACCCAATGTATACAGGCTCA
This sequence comes from Neoceratodus forsteri, assembly GCA_016271365.2. Classification (NCBI taxonomy): domain Eukaryota; kingdom Metazoa; phylum Chordata; order Ceratodontiformes; family Ceratodontidae; genus Neoceratodus; species Neoceratodus forsteri. Next base: position 1,146,648,174 of record CM057450.1, on the reverse strand, counting down.
GATATCGCATTCTCTTTGGGGATTAAGTGTACAATCCTTCCCTAGGGTACCAAGCCAGGCTTCCAAAATGAACCCTTAATATTCTATAAAAGACCTTAGGTATATTCTTACCTTTTTACTCAAGCTCAGTAACACCATCACGCTGTTGAACAGTTTTGTCAGACTTGACCATCTATACGTCACATGCGGAGAAAAAAAGAACTGGCAGACACCCAGGCAGTCTTTCAAATAAAAGATTCTTTACTAAAAGATGATAAAAATATGAAAAATGTAAACACAGAACAATGTATCAAAGAGCATCACAATCACATAAAAGAAAAACAAGAAACACTACAGAACAAACTCCTACCAACATACAGTTAGATCTTTTCTATCTAATGTATTACCTCTGTAAGTGCAGTTAAATTAAATCAAAGAGCTGTTTCTTTCTAGAGTCCCAAGATGGTATGTCTCTCAAACAGTTCAGACACAAGTATTAGTTTAACTCTGTCTCTCCACACCCCTTCTGTGAATCATCTAGCTCCTCCTTTTAGAATATAAAAAAATACAAACATGATGTCCTGTCAGGAGATATGTTAAATAAGGTGACATCAGCAAGAACTAATTTCCCAAATTATGAATCTTTGATCCACCAGTTCTTTTGAGGTTTACAACCCTGCAATCCATCACCTAGGTGCGATATAGCCAACAGGAATCAGCTAAATAATGTCCTGTCCTGTAATAAAATGTATATTTAGTTTCCCAACTTCAAAACAGCAAAAGGCCATAAAAGATAATAAAGTGCCCTCTGGAAGTAAAATAATTAATTAACTGGTTCCTGGTCAGTTTACATATCCTGTAGCTTCACTGAAACCTGTGTGTGTGGGGGGGGGGCATCCATGGAAGCCCAGGCTGTCTTATGTGAAACAATCACAAACTATATTTTTATATTACAAATATACAATAATCATAACCAGCTGACCAAGCATCACAATCCTCCCCACCTATACTGAATTTGGGGGCTCTATCCCCTGCATGGGATGAGCTCCCTAAGTCAGTTCACTCCTCATAGAGATGCAGCAGGTCATCTGTGTTCTGATTGGTTGCTCCAGCCCTATGTAAGATCATCTTGTCATACCCTTGCAAGGCAAGACTCCATCTTAATAGTCTACCATTAGTTTTTCCCATTTGTGTCAGCCAAACCAGGGGGTTGTGGTCAGTTTGTACCTCAAAATGCTGCCCATATAAGTATGGCTCTAACTTCTTTAGGGCCCACACTATGGCAAGACGCTCTTTTTCCACAGTAGAGTAAGCCTGCTCCCTGGGAAGTAACTTTTTACTTAGGTATACTACAGGGTGCTCTTTCCCCTTGGTTGGATGTTTGACTCAGTACTGCCCCAATACCCATGTCTGAGGCGTCAGTCTGGACTATAAAGGGTCTGCTATAGTCAGGACTTGTCAATACAGGAGCACTGCACAGTGCCTCCTTCAGTCTGGTAAAGGCTTTTTCACAGGCTGGTTCCCAGGTAATTTTCTAAGGCATCTTTTTCTTTACCAGGTCTGATAGGGGAGTTGCCATGGCACTGTAATTGGGCACAAATTTCCTATAGTACCCTGCTGTCCCTAGAAAACTCCTGACCTGCTTCCGCATTTCTGGTATGGGCCATGCCTTGATCACTTCTATTTTTACTTGGTTTGGATGGAGCTGTCCCTGGCCTACAACATGCCCGAGGTATGCCACTTCAGCCATGCCCACCTGGCATTTCTCAGCTTTGACAGTGAGCCTAGCCCTCTGTATCCTTTATTTATTTATATATTTATTTACATTTTTGGTAACCAGGTAAGTGCACTGATCCAGAGGACCATTTTCAGTCATGACCTGGGCCACAAAGTGGCGTTACATACATACAAGCAGTAGACATGATATACATTTTGAAATTATACAGTACAAGCAACAATATGAACAAACAGACAATGTATACTTAAAGTATACAAACACGGTGAGTGAAATACCATAGGGATACCGGCAGCAGTACATGGAGGGATAGTTATGAATATTACACAGGTTGACAAGGAGCAGTTTGAAAAAAAAAAAACTTATCTATATCTAGTCAAGGTAACATGCATGACCTGAGAATAGAGGGTAGGCCGACCTGAGGAGCTTGAGGTAAAATAGAGCATGGCTACCAGCCAGTGCACTGAGTTAGACAGTGAGGGAGCATAGGCTGAGAAAACTGGAGAGCAGGATATTTAGTGATGTGCCCTACCAAGTCCTGGTGCATCCTTGAGCCACAACATGAAACCTGGTACAGCAGAGTAGGAGGAGGTCTCCCAGTAATGATTTATGAGGCAGTATGAGAGACACGCGTGTGGGTTTGTGCTTTAGGGATGTGATGGGGGGGCACTTCCCTAAGGTGGGACAGGTGTTCCTCCCAGCTGGCATTAAAGATGGCAATGTCATCCAGGTACGCCACGGTGTACTCCTCAGCACCATTTAACACCTGGTTTACCTACCTTTGGAAAGTGGCCGGGGCATTCTTCATTCCGAAAAGCATTACTATAAATTCAAATAAACCTATCGGAGTGATGAAGACCGACCTCTCTCTAGCTCTGTCAGTTAACTATACCTGTCAATACCCCTTTGTCAGGTCAATAGTTGTAAGGTATGTCGCCCCTCCCAACTTGTCCAGGTGTTCGTCTGTCTGGGGAATCGGGTTGGTGTCCGACTTCATGACTGCATTAAGTCCATGACAGTCCACATAGAAATGAGTAGAGCCATCTGGCTTGGGCACAAGGACTACGGGTGAGGCCCAGGGGCTGTGGGATCTCTGGATTACCCCTAAATCCAGCATTTCCTCCACCTCCCTCCTAATGTCCTTTTTGACAGCCTCTGACATCTGATATGCTGTCCGCCGTATGGGCATCTGTGTCCCTGTCTCCACATCGTGCGTTGCTAAGGGGGTTAGTACAGGCTTGGTGCTAAACAGTGGAGCAAAGTCTGCTAAAACCTCCCTTACTTCCTGGATCTTGTCTGGGGCCAGCTGGAGAGACAATTTAACTGCCTCCACAGAGGACTTCCACTTGCTTTCTTCCAGCAAGTCCAAAAGGGGGTCTCCTTCATCCGTCCCCTCCCCAGGACTACATATTGCAAACACCATGTCAGCCCTATTAGCATATGGCTTCATCATGTTGACATGGTACATTCTTTCTGCATGTCTTCTGTCAGGTAATTCTATGATATAGTTCACGTCATTTACCTTTCTGACTACTTTGTATGGTCCTGCCCACTCAGCCTGCAGCTTGTCTTTCCAGACCAAGATAAGGACCATGACTTCCTGACCCACCATGTATGAGTGAGCTCTGGCTCTGCAGTCGTACCACACTCTTTGTTTCTGTTGGGCAGCTGCCAGGTTGCTCTGAGCTGTCCCCATAAGCTCCTTCAGCCTTTCCCTAAACCTAAGGACATAATCCACTATGGGAGTGCCCTGGGTGGCGTGCTTGCCTTTCCAGTCCTCCCAGATCAAGTCTAGGGGCCCACTTACCCAGCTTCCATATAAGAGCTTGAAGGGGGAAAATCCTGTTGACTCTTGGGGCACCTTCCTGTATGCAAACAACAGGTGGAGAAGGTATTTCTCCCAGTCCTTCCAATGCTGTTCAGCAAACGTTTGGAGCATTGACTTCAGGGTACCGTTAAATCTTTCCACAAGCCCATTGGCTTGTGGGTGATAAGGTGTTGTGCACCTCTGCACCACCCCACACTTCTCCCACAAACATTTCATCAGGTCCCATATGAAGGATCCCCCTCGATCAGTGATAACCTCCTGCGGAAACCCAACTTGGGAGAAAATCCCAAGTAAGGCATCTGCCACTTTGTCTGTCCTCAGTGAGGATAGGGCAACTGCCTCTGGATACCGGGTGGCATAATCCACCACAGTCAGGATGAACGTCTTCCTGGAGGAGCTGGGGGTATTTAAAGGACCCACAATATCCATTCCCACCCTCTGGAATGGCTCCTCCACCATGGGTAGTGGAATTAGGGTGGCTTGGGTTTTCTTACCTGCCTTCCCTATTTCTTGACACCGGTGACAAGACCTGCAATACTCCTTCACCTGCTGGGTGAAGTTGGGCCAACAGAAATTCTGAGGCAACCGCTGCATAGTGCGCATAATTCCCAGATGACCAGACAAGGGAATATCATGTGCAATCTTGAGCAACTGCTCACGGTACCCCTGGGGAACAACAAGCTGCCTGCCCATCACCCCTCCCTCTGTCTTTTCAGCTTGAGTATACATCAGTCCATTTTCCCAATAAACGTTATGTTTACCATCACCTCCCTGTGCTCCGTCAGAGTCTGCCCAAGCCCTCAGCTTCTCTAGACTAGGGTCACTTTTCTGAGCAGTTGCAAACTCTTTACACATTCCCAAGGCATGGGACAGGTCCCCTTCAATCTCTAAACTAGGTTCCCTAGCACTAGCATCAGGGCACTCAGGATCACTGTCATCCCTAACCCTCTAACAATGGGTCACCCCTCCTTCTTCAGAATAACCCTCCATAACTGTGTGGTTAACTACTACGGGGGAAATTTCTACCCCCTTTTCATTAGTCTCCATATCAGGAGAGACAGGCTGGGGAACCAGTCTCCCAGTGGTTTCCACAATGGCTTCTATGGGGTCTAGGGAACTACAATTTCCCTTTCCCGCTTGGTTATGGGTAACTGCACACACCAACCCCTATTTGAGATTGTTGCCAAGGATGACATCAACTGCTAGAGTTTTGACTACAGCCACCTGTTTCTCAGTTCCCCCTGTTTCACCCCATTCTAGGAGAACACTAATGAGTGGCAATGTTTTCTCCTCCCCCAGTGAAGTCTTGTACAGTTACAGATTTATTGGGTATAAGCTGACCAGGCTCTACCAGATCCCCTTTTACCAATGTCAAGGATGCCCCTGTGTCCCTTAGCCCTTGTGTCTGCAAACCATTCACTGTGACTGGGTGCATGTGTTCCCTCATGTTCACAGGCATGCTTCCAGGGACACACAAACAACCCACTTCTTTCCTAGCCCCATTTTTTGTATTACTCATCCTTTTGGGACACTGTCTGGCAATATGCCCAGTTTCTTTACAAACTCAACATTTGTTTCTTTTCTCAGAGAAATATTTTCTTTGAAACCTGGGGCTAACTTGTTTCGGTGGAGGCAGTGAGGGTTTTAGCTGCCCTGAAGGTGCACTTTTCCCTTTCTGTGCTGCCACACCCACCCCATTCACTCTCAGAGCAGGTCTGCTCTTGGCATAGCGGTCCAAGAGTTCAGCAGCCTCTTGCACTGTTTTGGGATCTCGGTCCTCCAGCCAGGTTTTCAGCTCTGCTGGGCATGCCCAAAAACACTGCTCTAACAATAAAGCATTTTCAATTTTATCTACAGAGTTTGCTTCAATTCCTTCCCACCAATGTTTTAAACACTGACGTTGTTTTATGGATAGCTCCTCGTAGCCCATGTCAGGGCTTCTCCTGAGCTTACAGAATTTAGCTCTGTATGCTTCTGCAGTTAAATCAAACTTTTTTAAAAGTGCAGCTTTAAGCTTGCTGTAATCATTAATGTCCTCATTGTCCATTTGACACAATGCATCCCGAGCTTTCCCGGTAAGTAGCGGGGATAGCTGGAAGCTCCAGGACCCTCTAAGAATTTTTGCCTGAATACAAACTTTTTCAAAGGAATTTAAAAAGGCATCCATGTCTTCCCCCTCTTTAACTTCAGCTATCAATTTGGAATTTAATTTATAACCCAGTCCTGTAGTTCCAGTTAAACCCAAGCCACTTACCTGCTCTGGTGCTGGTGGTTGGAGTCATAACTTCTCCAGTTCATGTCACCTCTGGTGCTCACGCTCTTCATGGTCCACCTCTCGCTGTTCTCGCTCCCTCTTCTCCTCTGCAGCTCATTTCTCTCTCTCTGCTTCTCAATGTTCTCACTCACTCTTCTCCTCTGCAGCTTGCTGCTCTCCCTTCTCTTCTCTCTGAAACTCCAGCTCCACTGTGTGCAACTCAATCTGCAGCCTGATTGCTTCTGGCTCCAGAATGCTGGTGACCTTCCCCTGCTGCTGTGGCCTTTGACTTGCTCTGTCCCTGCTGTCATCCTCACCAGATCTGGACATTCTGCACTAGCTACTGGCCCCTCCATGCCCAAGGTTTGGTCCTTTACAGTCACAGTCTGTGACTTGATACTCTGGGCACCTGCTGCCATTGGAGCATCCATGAGGTTCTGCTTGGTGGCTCTCCCCTTGTGCAGGACTCATCTCTCCTTGCACAACTGCTTCAGGTAGTCTGCAGTGTGCTCACTGTAGTTGGAAGCCATCTTCTTCCCTAACTATGGCTACTCTAACTTGCACTATAAAAACAAAATAAAACAGGAAGGAACTTTGACTGTAAGCAAAATGATATTGTTCTGTTTCCTCTTTAAAAATAAGTCACTGCCTTATTTTGCAAGTGAGCTGTACAGTATTAAGCTGACACACTGAACAGTTAAAGCTTTTGTTACCATTTTTTTTGCACCACTGCCAACCACATCTGTCACAAATGCATTCAGCAGGTCAGGCCCTATGCTCCCACAGTGCCAACCTCAGAGTGCAATAGTGTGAACAGGTAACAGACAGGGTAACCCTCCTGTCTGCTTTTGGGTTCGAATCACCTTTAGTCTCAAGTTCTGGGGGTATTCAAACTGTGAACCTTGTTCTAGCGTATCCAATGTACAGGCTCAGATACATACCCTCTTTGGGGATTGCGGTACAATCTTTCACCAGCGGCACCAAGCCAGGCTTCCAAAATGAACTCTTAAAACTCTATAAGAGACCTTAGGTATATTCTTACCTTTTTACTCAAGCTCAGTAACACCATCAAGCTGTTGAACAGTTTTGTCAGACTTAACCATCTATATGTCACATGCAAAAAAAAAAAAAAAGAACTGGCAGACACCCAGGCAGTCTTTCAAATAAAAGATTCTTTACTAAAAGATGATAAAAATATGAATAATGAAAACACAGAACAATATATCAAAGAGCATCACAATCACATAAAAGAAAAACAAGGAAAACTACAGAACAAACTCCTACCAACATACAGTTAAATTAAATCAGAGAGCTGTTTCTTTCTAGAGTCCCAAGATGGTATATCTCTGAAACAGTTCAGACACAAGTATTAGTTTAACTCTGTCTCTCCACACCCCTTCTGTGAGTCATCTAGCTCCTCCTTTTAGAATATAAAAAATACAAACATGATGTCCTATCAGGAGGTATATTAAATAAGGTGACATCAGCAAAAACTAATTTCCCAAATAATGAGGCTTTGATCCACCAGTTCCTTTGAGGTTTACCACCCTGCAATCCATCACCTAGGTGTGATTTAGCCAACAGGAATCAGCTAAATGATGTCCTGTCCTGTAATAAAATGTATATTTAGTTTCCCAACTTCAAAGCAGCAATAGACCATAAAAGATAATAAAATGCCCTCTGGAAGGAAGGTAATTAATTAACTAGTTCTTGGCCAGTTTACATATCCCATAGCTTCACTGAAACCTGTGGGGGGGCACCCATGGAAGCCCAGGCTGTCTTATGTGAGACAATCACATACTATATTTTTATATTACAGATATTATACAATAATCATAACCAGCTGCCCAAGCATCACAGGCATAAGAGGGGAGTTTGATGGAGGAAGGATTAAGACACAGGACAGGAGAGAGAGAGAGAGATGACAAGTGCAGGATACTAGGGTCCATGAGGGCATGAGTGGCTAAAGGAAGCAGTCACAGATGACATTAGCATTGAGATGTTTTGGGAGCTCACATTTGAAGGGGCCTAATGCTGTTATAGAGGAGATGGTAGGAGGAATATTATTAATCCATTTGGGAGAACTGTGGGCAAAGGCTGCTTGACCAAGGGAGGCACGACACCTAGGAATTTTAAAGACCGTACTATCTGAGCTTCTGGTGGAATGGCTGTTTTCATAGGGAGTAAGGAGCTTCTGTACACCCATTAGCATGAGGCCCAGACACACTTTCTTGGCCAGGAGGCATGTTTGGAACTTGAACCTTACTGTGAACTGGAGCCAGTTAGCCTGGTCATATAGGTCACACGTATGTGTGAGTTGTGTGGAGCCAGTTAAGAGCCAGCAGGCTTTATTTAGAGTGATTTTCATACAGTGGAGGGCTGTATCCATAGCTGAGCTGTAGACTACTATGCTGTAGTCAACAAGAGAGACCACTGTACTCTGGATAGCGAGTTTTAGGGCCTCCAGGGTAAGACTTTGCTTATGTCTAAGAAGCAAACCAATACGGATGTTCACAGCCTTTGCAACATTTTCAATGTGGTAGGCATATGACATAATGCTGTCTATAGTGATCCCCAAATATCTGAAATGCTGGACAAGTTCCAATGTAGTTTCAGACTCGTTTGTTATATTGAGTGGGTGTGAACGATGCCTGTTCTGGGGACTGGAAAACAGCAAGGTCTTGGTTTTTTTATAGTTCATAGTGAGTTTTTGTTCTCTGAACCATCTTTCAACTGTAGTAAAGCTGTCTTTGAGCTTGCATTCCAAGGTAAAGGGATCGGGGTCACTTGTATAAAGGACTGCATCATCTGCATAGAGCAGAATCAGACAGCTACTGCCAAGCGGGAGCCTGTTTAGAAACAAACTGAATAAAATGGGGCCCAGGATGGAGCCCTGGGGCACACTGGAGTGAATGAGCCTACTGTCTGATAGGACATTATCAATCCTAACTTGCTGAGAGAGATTTGTGAGGTAGCTCTTATAATTACACACTAAGAAGAATGGTCTTAATGAGTTCATTTAAGGTTTCATAATTTGACCTTTTGCAATTTTAATGACCTCCCAATCCTGGAGTCTTCAATTTGATTTATCTAAACATTTATTTGCTCAGTTAATCAATAGTCCAATAAAATTACTTTAGAACAAAAAAAAACTATAAACTTTGGGTTTGATTTTGTGCAAATATTAACTTCTCTCCAAGTTAAAAATGCATAGGAGATTAGTTGCACATACTTTTGTATTCCTCCACACTTTACTTTGGAAATTTGTAAAAAAAAAAAAAAAAGAAAGAAAAGAAAAAAAAAATAACACTCAACATTCCAATAAGATTTAGAATAAAATAAGTTTTGAACAAAACTGCATAAACTTTGGGTTTGAGTTTGTATAAATATTAACTTCTCTCTGAGTTGAAAATGCATAGGAGATGAGTTGTACATGCTTTTCTGTTTTCCACAATTTTACTGTGGAAATTTGTAAAAAAAATATGAAAAAATAACACTTGACCTTTTGCACTGGTCTTGACCTCCTGTAAAGGGAATGGCTTAAAACTTATTTAGGAGTCATTCAAGAATTATCCCAAGGTCAAGATTAAGTAAACTATACATTTAATGCATTTTAATAATAGAAGTTGCCAAAGAGGACAAAATAAATGAAAAAAATCAGTGTTGCAGGATAGATGCCTTAAAGTTTTACAAACAGTCATTGTTTTTCTCCTCTGTCTTACTTCTTCCTCCTATCTGGTCAGTGTCAGCCTCACATATAGATCTCATAGGATAATGCTGGCTAATAATTACTAAAATTAATCTGCTGCTTTTGTTCAGAAAAGATTTAACATGATCCCATCCTGAAAATATCTAATGTGACCCCAATAAGCAGATCATTTTGTTTCAAGCTGGTAAGCACTAAAGAATTCCATTGAAGTACTAGTAAGTCATGATGATCTACTGTTAAATTAGGCATAAGTTCAATAGGAGTTATGGTAAACAAATGTAAATATCTCTAAAAGTACACAAATTACGTATAAACCATCAGTATGAAAGTTTTTCAGGGCAAAATGACCGTTCAAATGAGCGTATTCATTATGCTGCACTAATTATATATTTTAAACTATGGCCATCTGATTACCTGAATTTTCATTTTCTTCACAATTTTCACCTTTCGGATGACTATATTTAAAAACATCTAATGAATTCAGATTAGTGATTACCCTAATTTGAAAGGTCATTTTGTTCTGAACAACATTCATGTTGGTTGTATATTGATAACTTGTATACTTTCTGAGATATTTACATTTGTTTGGCATGACTCCTACTGTGTTCACTCAGAGAGAAAAAAAATGAGGTTGTTTGGAAGACCATATTTTGTAAAATATAAAGAATTCAGATTAGTGACTATGCTCATATGAAAGGTTTTTTACCCTGAACAACTTTTACACTGGTTGTTTTTGAGCACCTTGAATAGTTTTAAAAATATTTAGATTTATTTGGAAAGTGTGCACATTTGCTTTCAGAGAAAAGCAGCTTTGAGTTCTCTGTCCATCATTCAAAAACAGAAAAAAGGGAGTATTTTTTTTAATTGCCATAGGGATTTGCAGTGTTATGGAAGGATACACTGAAAACTACTTTAAAAAATGTGTTCCGTAGAAACCCCTTTTCAAGTTAAAGTGATATGGCCCATAGCCTTAAATACTGTAGGACAGTTCTACCACCTGTGCCATCTTTCCCCACTGACTACTACAGGAGAGTTCCACCACCTAAAAAATGATAGCCTCACCACCTAGAAATCTAGATGTGAGAGTTACCCCACATAAACATTCCCAATTTAACCATTGCTTTGTAGTTAGTCATAGCACCTCCTTTTACTTACAACACTGCTTCTATTCCATTAATGAGGTGACTAACAGAGGCACTTACTATTGTTTTATTTTTTCTTTACACTGTATCAGAGAGTACTGGTATTCACTTCCTCCTCACATTTGCAGGCCTTTCTTTTTCCATAAAATATTACTTTACCCCCCCCCCAACATTTGCAGGCCTTTCATTTTCCATAAAAATATTACTTTAACTCCTTTCTCCAACTTTTGCAGGCCTGTCTTTTTCCATATAAATATTACTTTAACTCTTCTCCAACGTTTACAGGCCTTTTTTTTTCCCCAAAAAAATATTACTTTAACCCCCTACTCCAAAACTCTTAGTTCAGTGGCTCACTTTCTTGTTCCCTGTCTCTTTGAAAGTGTTTCCAGTGCTTCAGTTATAACCCCACTCCCCACTGCCATTTAGTTTTCATTTTCTTTTGACACGTTATCATTTCACTTTCACTCCCTTTTTCCACAGTGCCATTTTACTTCTTATCTTCTTTTTCATTTCATCACTGTTACATAATATGGAGATTGCTCTGGCTGCTAGCTCATGCCTGCCGTTTTTGTAATACTATTAATTCAATTTTGTTTCTGTACCTTTAAATGCAGCATATAAAATGTAAGCCAGCAGTAAGAGCTCCGCTCTGAGGAAGGAATTTTTGATCCAAAGCACTGGGTTTTTGCTACGGCTCTGAGCAGTGTACTGTTTATTGAATGCAATATGCAACACATTGCTTTTCTACAGTACTTGCCAGTGTGGATTTACGTCTCCACTTACAGTGGCCTTCCTGTGCTTTGCCTAGTTTGTTCCTTTAGGCTGGCACCCACTGATTTTTCTCTGTGACCCAGGAGTCTGTGTTACAGTGGTAAGCAGCAAATTCTCAAATGTTAGTGTAACACCCCCCCCGGGGCTTACCTTGAATGCCTCTGGGGTTGCTTCCATTTCCCTTGGTGTCCCTCGGGTTCACCACCACAGCCCAAGTCCATACGCATGCCCCCAGGGTCCCCGAGCAGCCCCGTACTTTGCTTTGGCCCTGTTTGGGCTCAGAAAGATGAATTGTGAACTGCCAGCATCTTCCAAATGCCACCAGTGCTCGCAGTTGCACAACAAAACACCTTTGATCTGCCAACCACTGTTCCAGCAGTCAAACAAGAGGTGGTTCAGTGGTCCCGGTGCCCCTGTTTGCCTATGTGGGGGCCAGTGACCTAAATGAGGCAGGTGAGAAGCCTCAGTAGGGTATAAAAAGTTATGTTTAAATCCAGTCATACATCGAGGGCTCATACATATTAATGTGCCTTCATGCATATGAATAAGCAAGCTGCCTGCCACCTAGGGGACCTGAATTGTGGCAGCAGTGACAGGCTAGGGGCACCGAATCAAAATGTAATATTGTGGTTACTATATAGAGCACTAAAGGGGCTAAAAGACAGTGGGGCTTTTGAAAATAAAAAGTATCTCTGCTGGCTGCACTAGGACTTTATTCTTGGGACAACATGAGGACTGTTATGAAACTGTATGGGAACAGCCATGTTTCTGATACTTTGACTCCTAAAAGACAGGCAATAGGGTAATTGGGTTCCCAAAAACTGTTGAAAGGATTTCTGAGAGGAGGAGTGAACTATTTTCAGGCGCCAAGAGACCTCCCCAATCAATAATCAAAGAGGGCTTGGGAAAGTGATTGATAACATTGGGCAGCCAATCAGAGAGCAGGAATCCCTGGGGGAAAACACAGAGACTTGGGGCAGTGTAGTCAATCTGTGCTGGGCTCTGATCGAGTGAAGAAGGGTCAGTGCTGTGTGAAGTGAATTCTTTTAAGGCCTTTCACACGACTTAAACCGAAGGTTGTTTGTGGATTAAAGGAAGAGAAATCTCACTGTTAAGAGAGACTGTGCTGTGGTGACCAGTAATTCAGACATTTTCTTTGGGAGTTTGTTGTCTGGATGAGATTTCTACTGCAGTCATCCTGCACCAGTATAGGACTAGAAAGAGACTGTTTTGCTGACAAAGAGTTTTGCTGGAGACCATGTGCAAGCCAGAGCAAAGGTGGAAGTTGCATTGTGGCGGAAAGACTGACTGAGAGCTGTAGGCCAGCCTGAACAAAAGGTGGAAGTCGTTTGAACTAGAGAGGCTGAAGGAAAAAGATGAGCAGGTATGCTATGCTTCAGGAACCTAGAGTTGTTGCTGCCATACAGTTGTGGAAAAGAACTGTTGAATCAGATTGTAGACTCTGTTGCCAAACGGCACTGGTGTAACCCCCCTGCAAATGGGGGTCCCCAAAAGTCTTCCAGGAGCTTGCTTGAATGCTTCAAGCCTGGATGGTGTTCAGCGTCTAAGCCGTTTATCTGTGAGTGCTTTTAGAGCCTCTGGTACTGTCTCTTTAAGAGCTGTCTGCCTGCAGACATAATTAATTTGGATGGGGGTCTGTGTGTTTCCCTGCTTGAGTCCCACTCTTGCTGCTGCCAAATCACTCCATTTCTGCCGTCACCAAGTGGGCAGAGTGAGCACTTTTCAAAGATGTAACTGTTTGCCAGACATCATTTAGAGTAATAACGAAAATTCAGTTTGTCTAACCTGCTTTTCTTTGCAGTCAGAACTGTGTTCGCCTAGTCCCCCATGCTAGTTTTGAACTACTGAACTGGACCAATCAGTGTGGGGAGACCTTTGAAATGGAGCCTGCTGCTGGCAATTCAGAACTTGGACTCTCATTGTGGAGCCAGCCACCTATGTACTGTATGGCCAATGTTTCTGGGAATTGTAGTCTGGACTTCAGCGCCTTTTTTCCACCAACAGGGGAGTTTACTGTGAGTGACAACCAGACCAGCCAACTGGACTGGGAGGAACTCAAAGAAAATGCCCGGCTCTGTCTACTGGAAAGATTAGATGAGTTGTGACTGTGAAGAGGGAAGGAGCTCCGGGCTCCTGCGCTGTTGAGTTTTCGTGAGGGAAGCTCATGTGAGGCCCTGAAGTTCAGCCTACAACTGTTTGTGAGTGCCAGTGTGGACTGAATCAGAGTTGTAAGGAGAAAGAAGCACCAGAAGTGAGGAAACCAGGCTCACCCTGTAGAAGACTGGAGAAATTGCTGACTCGCGCTGGGTCTGTCAGGAAATGAATCTGCTGTGTGTTCTCCCGGGTATGGTGTAGTAATTGTGATCGGGATAGAGAAGCAGCCTGCCTGGTATAGTACTTTCCTTTTACATATAAATGTGTGTAGTGCTTGTGGGGAATCGTGTTTCAAATCCCCTGAACAGTGAATTAAGTGCCTGAAGCTGGAAGTAAACCCCAGTTTAATCCAGACTACATCCATTTGCTCTAAACTGCAGTGGGGTCCAGTCACAAGGACCTTGTCCACATGGTCTGCTCTTCCTGGTAATCCAGGACAATCTGCCTTCCATCCAGTTCCCAGCATTGAGTTTGTGAGTACAAAGCAGGGTAGCTCCCTGCCATCTGTTTATCAAACTGCAAGTGTGTCATTTAATTGTTGTTTCCTCATTTCTTCACGAACTGAGCCATCCGGCTCCAGATTATGATTGGGTATTGTGCAAGTGTATTTTTTCCATCACAGGGCCCCAACCAGCTGCATCCGATCCTGGCTAGCCCCCCCCCATCCTAGGTACCCAGTGAAAGTGACAATTTGGGACTCTGAATATGCGCACAGTACTGTGATTATTAATGTGTTTAATCTAATTAACCTGATTTCCCCCTGTCATTGTTATGTCCCCCTAAATAAATCAGATTTGTTTGTTTCAGCAAAGTTACACTGTCTGAGGAATTTGTTTATGTTAAAGTATTGTTCTGTGGCTTTTGCACTGTATCATCTTGTTTTACAGAGGGTCCCCAGAGTCCAGTCGACAGAGCCAGTTTGGGGGTAAGTGTACATTGTGAAGATGTTCCTAATGTATTGTGTGGACCACTAGTGGGAAGAAAAGGGGGTTGCTGTGTCCCAGAGGGCTGTGACCAAGTCATACCAGACAGTATTAACCCTGACCTCTGGGTGGAGGCACCCGCCATTGGACCTAGGCCCCTCAACCTGTCAGTAGTCTGTCAGGCAGCTAATATTCTTCAGGTGAAGCTACCTCTGGCTGGAAGCTGCAATACTGAACATAGGATTTGCAAGAAAGCGAGTTGTACTCAAAACAGAGGGAGGTAAACCTTACAATTGTCTTTGGTTTGTAGCAGATATTCTGCAGGTGGAGGCTACTTCTAACTGAAAGGTGAAATAAGGAACTTAGAATTATCAGGAAAGACAGTCTTTCAAGCAACAGAGGGAGGTGGATCTAGCTTTACTTTTGTTCCAATTGTTAAGATTTTCAGTGCAGGAAGAGTTTAAAGCACAGCTGACTTATTTTGGGGCTGACTGCTTTCAGAGCACAAACCACCAGGCTGTTTTGGGGCTGGGGAGGTTTACCTGTGTCTGACTTGGCTGTCTGGATTTTTCTCTGTTTGATTAGCAAGGTATTTTCTCTGTCAGATTGTTGTGTAGGGCATCTTGCTGACAGGAAGGCACTCATCGCAGTGGTGGGTCAGAGCTTTTAGCTGATTGTTTCGTGAGGGCCCAACCCTGCCCACCCCTGGAAATAGTTCCTTTATACCTGGGGTTCTGACATAATTTCCTCAAGAGTGCAAGGTGCATATCACTGTCATATCCTCTCTAGCACACTGCACTGACAATATAAGCATACACATTGTATAATATATATATTTCTATATAACAAACCAATCACACACACACACAAAAAAAAAAGTAGATAAACATGTGGGGAGTAGTGCAATGTAATGGCTGTGGGGCAGCAGTCTTCTGGGAGTCTTTCTGGAGGCTAAGATGCTGCCCTATTTGCAGACAACTCTTCCCTGAGGGAGGAAGTTGCCCATCTTCAGGCCACACTGGACAGTAGTAAGGGAACCTTCCCCCAGGCCACACTGGGCAGTAGGAAGGGAACCTCCCCCATCCAGGGAGCACCAGAGCCACCACCACTACCTCAGATGTTGCAAAGGAAGCACAGCAGTTGGACCACAGTGGGCTCAGGGAGGGTGAGGATGGTGGAACAGAGGCACACCCAGTCAGTTGTTCCACTCCACAATCCATACACCATTCTGGGGAGCCATAGCTCCCTATGGATGCACCATAGAGGAGACTAAGGAGGCTGAGACAACTGTCACAAGGAGCCTGGGAAGGAGGCAGAGAGACACCACAGGGGAAGGAAGCAGCTCTGGTGGGGGACTCAATTATTAGGGGTATAGAACTGGGGGAGCAGGGAAAACTGAGTAAGGTGCCTGCCTGGTGCATGGCTTGGAGGGACAGGAAGCGCATCCTCAGGATCAAGAGAACAGCTGCACGGGAGTCTGAGCTGGACGTCATTGTCCACCTAGGGACAAATGACTTGGCTCATCATGAGATTTGAGCAGTGCAGGAGGACTTTGTAGAGTTGGGGAGGGGTCTAAGACAAGCAACACACACAGTATCCTTCTCAGAGGTGCTGCCTGTCAATGGCATGGGTGAGGCAAGGGTACTTTGCACCATGCAGTTTAATGAATGGTTGAAAAAATGGTGTGGAGCACAGGGGTTTGACTTCATTGTGGACTGGGGTACCACCTGGAGGGACACCAGCCTATACTGGCAGGATGGTCTGCATCTGTCCAGGAAGGGAACAAGTCTTTTGAGCAATCAGTTTAAATGCTTCATTGGCAAGCTTTTAAACTAGTCAAGGGGGGAGGCACTGATAAGCAGCAGGAAAATCTCAGCCTCTCCCTACAAAACACGGTACTAAATGAGAAAAAGACGAGTGAAAGATCAGTGGGGATGCTGCAACAGAAGGTAAAGCCATCAAAAACTGGAGAGCAATGAGTACCAATGCCCATAGTCTGGGTAACAAGCTTCCTGAATTAGTGGCCTTGATGGAGGAGGAACATCTGGATATCGTGGCAGTCACAGAAACATGGTACACAATAAACCATGACTGGGATGTAAACATACCAGGAACACTATCTACAGGAGGGACAGGGAGGGTAAATGAGGAGGAGGTAGCTCTTTACATAAGGGAAGGAATCAAAGCAACAGAACAAAAAGAGTAAACAGGGAGGAGAAGAAGCACTGTGGGTAAATTTGGAGACGACAATGGCACCACAATCCGCAGAGGGTTGTATACAGACCCCCTTCTCAGGGAGGAAATGGACAAAGAAGCGATAGAAAGTGTACTTAGAATGGCAGAAAAAGGAGATAGTGCTGATGGGTGATCTGAATATGCAGATGTTAACTGGAGTGCAGTTGCAGCAGCCACTTCGAAGAGTGGGTATTCTAGATGCCTCTAGGGGGCATGCCTTAGAACAACTAGTATTGGAGCCCACTCGAGAGGGAGCAATCTTAGACCTGGTTCTCTCAAATGGAGATGGAGAGAGGATCACAGATGTAGAAGTGGGTAGCCATCTGGGAACTAGCGACCATCGAACAGTATGGTTCACAATAAACACAGCAATAGAGTCAAGCCATACAAAGGCAAAAGTACTGGACTTTAGGAGGGCTGACTTTGCCAAATGGGTGAGTGCCTAAGGAATGCACTAGCAAATGGGCAGGAAGGAG
Organism: Neoceratodus forsteri; assembly: GCA_016271365.2. Taxonomy (NCBI): domain Eukaryota; kingdom Metazoa; phylum Chordata; order Ceratodontiformes; family Ceratodontidae; genus Neoceratodus; species Neoceratodus forsteri. The sequence goes on along the minus strand of CM057450.1, from coordinate 1,146,630,947 downwards.
GGGTGGAAGAACAATGGGGAATAATAAAACTGCCATCACAGAGGTAACAAGCCTTTGTGTGAAGCGAATAAACAAACAAACGATGTAAGAAACCACTATGGTTCTCAAAGGAAGTGGCATGAAGGTTCAAGAGAAAGAAAGCATTCAGGAAGTACAAGGAATCACAGAAGGAGCAGGACAGAGAACTGTATCAGTTAAAGCAAAGGAAGCTGGGAAGGTGGTCAGAACAGCAAAGGCCCAAACCGAGGAAAGATAGCCAACTCAGTTAAGAAGGGGATAAAACCTTTATAGGTACATCAGGAGCGAAGGAAGACCAAGGGAGGGATAGTGGAGGCTTAATAAAGGGGAGGGAGGGTGCAGAGGGTGACTGTGAAATATTTTGCTCAGTATTTATAAATGAACAGGGGAGGTACCTAAAGCAAACAGTAGAAACACTCTGGATACAGAAGTTGATACCAGCCCATTTACAGAAAAGGGTTCTGAAAGAACTCTTAAAACTGAAGGTGGACAAAGCAATGGGGCCTGATGGGATTCATCCCAGAATTCTAAAAGAACTAGGTAGAACTAGTGACACCAGTGACTACCCTCTTTAACAAATCATGGGAGGATGGGGTGGACCGAGGACAGGAGGAGGTCAGATGTGATTCCCTTCACAAAAGTGGGAGCAAGGCAAAAGCAGGAAACTACAGACCTGTTAGTTTAACCTCAGTGATAGGAAAATGATGGAATCACTTCTGAAGGAAAGAACTGTCGAGTATCTAGAGGCCAGAGGGCACAGGACCCAAGGCAGCATGGATTCACAGCCGGAAGGTCATGCCAGACGAATCTGATAGATTTCTTTGACTGGGTGACCAAAGTAGTAGATCAGGGAGGGCTGTGGACATGGACTACCTAGACTTTAGCAAGGCATTTGACACAGTCCCACACAAAGATCAATATACAAGTTAGCCAGCCTAGGTGGGTCCCAAGATGACAGCCTGGGTAAAGAATTGGCTGGAGAATAGGACACAGAGAGTAATAGTAAATGGAGTCCACTCTGAAGAAAGGGGGGTTACTAGTGGGGTACCGCAGGGTTCAGTATTAGGACCGGTCCTCTTCAATGTCTTTATAAGCGACATTGCAGAGGGACTGGAAGGAAAAGTATGTCTCTTTGCAGATGACACAAAGATCTGCAACAGAGTTGATGCATAAGGTAGGGTGGAAAGGATGAGAAGGGACTTGGCAAGGTTAGAGGAATGGTCAAATGTATGGCAGCTTAGATTCAGTGCTAAGAAGTGCAAGGTAATGCACCTGGGAAACAAAAACCCAGGGGAAGAGTACACAATGGGGGATGAGATACTAACAACAACAAAAATGGAAAGGGACCTGGGGGTAGTCATATCAGATGACCTAAAGGTGGGCAAGCAATGTGAGAGGGCAGCAAGGAGGGCTGGGGGATACTGGGATGCATAGGGAGAGGCATCACCAGTAGAGAACAGGAAATTATTATCCCTCTGTACAGACAGCTGGTCAGACCCCATCTGGAGTACTGCGTGCAGTTCTGGAGACCCAGTCTCCGCAAAGACATAGACAGGATGGAAGCTGTCCAGAGGAGGGCAACTAAAATGGTGCAGGGTCTGCACTGGAAGACATATGAAGAGAGACTAAAGGAGCTTAATATGTATAGCCTCGAGGAAAGGAGGGAGAGGGGGACATGATAGAAACTTTCAAGTACCTCAAGGAATCAACAAAGTCCAAGAGGGTAGCATCTTTCAAAAAAGAGGTGTGCAAGAAAAAGGGGGCACAATTTGAAGATGGGGAGCAGCTCAGAGGTAATTTAAGGAAGTATTTTTTCACAGAGAGGGCTGTGGATGCATGGAACAGTCTTCCGGAGAAGGTTGTGGAGTCAAAAACAGTGGTGGAATGCAAGCATGCATGGGACAGTCATAAGGCAATTCTAGGGGGTGGGGGTAGGAAGAAGTAGGCTGCTGGTTAACTAGGATCTGCAGCTTATCCATTAGGTAGGGAAATGGGCAGACTGGGTGGGCCAAGCGGTCCTTATCTGCCGTCAAATTCTGTGTTTCTATGTTTCTATGTTTTAGGGGTAGTAGCCCTTGGGATAGCGCCACCTGGGAGTTACACTGGAAAGCAGAAACATTGTTTACCTGTCTGGCTGCACCCCAGAGCTGCCTGACTTCCTACTACAAGAAGGTGAAACCAGAAGTTTCCAGCTATTTCAGAGCCAGGTGGGGAATCAGCTAACCTCCACCGAATGGGGTCTGCTGGCTTCAGGGAATCACAGGTTCACTCCCGAGTACTAGGGCACACTTACCTGAGAGGAGCCAGGCTGTGGAGACACTCCTTGGTCTGGGTCCTCTGTGGTTTAGTGGGCCTTGTGCTGAGGCTCTGCAACAGGCCTGAACAGGCTGAAGGTGACAAGCGGCCAGACCTTCTATCAAGGGGACAAGCAGCTAGACCTTCAATCAAGCTAAAGTCTTCAGGATATTTCCTGCTGTCTAGTTGTTTGCCGTCTCTTTTTAACATACATCCCCCGTCTGGACTGGTGGATGCCCTCTGCACCAGGAACCCTACAGATCTCCAGGAATGTGAGTACCCAGGGCTTGCCCTGGTAATCAAGGGGAGTGTCAGTTTAATTGTTACAACCAGTTACATCATTTCTAGGGCCCCAACAGCCAACCAACCCACGGCACCATGCAGGCCTGCAATTCCTGGGTACCCAAAAGGACAGAGGGTAACACTGGTACCAGTGGGGGTTGGTGCTGGGGTGTTTAGGCCTACAGGCCTGGTTATTGCTAACTACTCTAACCTCTTCTTTATCTTCACAGCTATTCCTGTTCCAGGTACCCCTTCCCTAGTCCTTTCCCTAAATAAAGCTGTGTTTTGTTGCTTGAAATTGCTGTGTGATGGGTGCTTTGTGGAATATAACTGTAAAGTGTATAAGGTTTATGGTATTGGAAAGCTGTTTGGTATCCAGTGTGTGGGGCAGCTGGAAGAGGAGGTGGGGAGATACAGCATCCCAGGGGGCTATACCAACTATACACCTGGCACACTGCAATTCACTCTGGGTGGAGGTACCATGCTATTTTACTGACTCCTTTGGGACAGAACCCCCAAATGTCACCGTAGCAGGACCCAAGCCCCTTAAACTGTGTGCAGGTCAACAGGCAGGGGTAGTAGTCCACAGGCCTATGGCACCTGGGCTACATTGAAGAGATTACAAGTGGGGTGCCACAGGATTTTTTCTGGGCCTCATCCTCTTCAACATATTAATTTGCGGCATAGGGGTGAGCATACAGGGGAAGAGCCTCCTCTTCATAGATGGCATGAAGATCTGCGCAAGGGTAGGCACCGAGGTGAGGATTAGGGAACTAAGGAAGGACATACAGTGACTGGTAAAAAAGACTAAGATCTGGCAACTAGGTTTCAATGCAAAAAAATGTAAAGTAATTCATAGCAGGAAAATAAACCCAGAAGGCAGTACTTATATGGGGAGGGGGTACTGGAAAGCATAGCGGAGGAGAAAGACCTGCAAGTTTTAATCTCGAATAAACTGAAATCCACAGCACACTGAAACAAGGCTGCCGGCAAGGCAGTAGGATGTTGAGCTACGTTGAGAGCAGAATCAGAAGCTTAAATATGATCCTCTCATTATATAAATCACTGGTGTGACTGCACCTGGAGCATTGCACAAGGTTCTGGAATCCATACCTGCATATGAACTGCAAAAGGGTGGAGGGAGTACAGAGAATGAGGACTAAAATGATTCAGGGAATGAGGGAAAGGTGTGCATGGAGTGGTTACAAGACCTTGACATGTACAAACTAGAGACCAGGAGGGAGAAGTGGACATAACAGAAACCTACAAGTACCTGCACAGGATAAATAGACTGTTTCTATGGTTCTGTGATTGCAAAGACAGTTTAACCTTAAGCAAGAGCACAGGTATGAAGGGAACTGACTGAAGCTGGCAGGAGGAAGATTTTAGAAAGATGTCCACAAATACTTTTTCACCAAAAGAGTGGTGGTTAAGTAGAATACACAGTCAGAGGCAGTGGTGCAGGCTTAACCAGTGTGTGTAGAGGAGTTAATATAGGGTAGGACAGGTACATAGCCATAGCGAGAGGGAAGGGATAGCCACCAGCGCCTTCACAGTCTAGCTATGTAGAATGGACAGACTGGATGGGCCGCTGGGCATTTTCTGCCATCACCTTCTATGTTTCTATGTTTGTCTTAGTGTTTGTTACCCTGTTTGGTACTTATGTAAATCCTGTGGTTCCCGAGGACCTGTTCAAGTATGCCAGCACCAAAGCCATCAGGAAAGCCAAAGCAGAGAACTCTGCTTCCAACCTCTTAACCTTAAAATCCCTATCTGAATTCTGGAAAAACATCTTCTATACTCTGTTTAACACACACACACACACACTCTCAGCCAGCAGACTCCCACATCTCTGTCATTACTGTGTCTCCTCTACGTTATGTAACTGTAACCCCTTCCTCAGGAAGAGGCTTACCTGCACATTGCTGTGCCACCCCTGAACTCTCCTTCAGTTTTCTTTGCCTGCTCTGGCCTGAGATTGGAGCAGACAGAGGACCAGAGGAGTCATTATGTAGACCACCGCATGATCGCACAAGTAATGTGTGTGCACGTTCAAGCAGCCGCCTGCTCAAACATGTGAGCAGACTCTACAGCATGAATGTTTTCGGCTTTGGAAGCACCTGCCTACCATGCAACTGCAAATGCCACATCTGCGGCCAGCCTCAGCACCCCCTCTAGTGTGCTTCAGCCCCAGAGACACCAGTGCGCAGGTTCCACCACTTCAGAGCACCAGCAGCAGTGTGCTCGGTCATTATGGCACCAAGTGGAAAAGTCACTGCCACCCCCTTTCTAATTATACTAACTCTGGAGGGGGGGAACCTTGGGGAGGGGGTGGCGGATCCGACACTTGGCGCTGTAATGACCTGGCATGGTATGTGGGGGCCCTAATGACCAGTAAGACAGTGTGCATCAGGGTGCTCAGAGACACTAGAAGGAGGCGGAGAGAAGAGAAGAGAAAGCAGACATTGTGACTTTGGTGTGTTGTGCCTTTAAGAAAAATAAAGTACTGTCAGACAAATTGTCTGCCTGTATGTAAAAGGGTAGCAGAAAATGGAGCTCCCGACTGGGAGCACAAAACAAAGCCAACTCCACACCACCACCGAAATAAAGATTCCAGGTGTGCCTACCAAACCATGGGGCCAATTTGAACAAATACCAGGGCAGTGGAACATGGGGAAAGCCCTGTGATTCTTGAAACTACAGCCACCATCTTGTCGACCCCTTACCTCGCTTCTAGCCAATCACAGGCCAGGGATCTGGGCAGCTGAGCACCAGAGAGGATTGTGGGGAACGATGTAATAGGGACCCTCCAAAATGGACTGGCGGGTGTTTTGAGCCAATCAGAAGGCAGGACTAGAGAGAAGGACTGATAGACAGCCCTGTTTGCTCAATTAGAGAATGAATGGAAGGAAAAAGATTGCCAGGATTTTGAGGAGAAAAGGGCAGTCTGAGAGAGTGAGAACAGTGTAGACCTGCTGTTGGTAAGAGAAAGCAAGAGGCCTAGCCAGGCCAATAAATCCTGCAAGTCCTTTACTGGGTTCAATCCAAAAGTCACTTGTGAAGCTTTTCCTGGGTTCATCAATTTCAGAGACTGTTCCAGACAAGCCCTGTGTGGAAGAGAATCTGCAAAGAGGGTAAGCCAGTGGGACACTTTTACATCTAAACATTTCTGAGCGAATTGAAGTGTGAACAGAGACCTGCATGCTGTTTAGACTGTCTCAGAGCCAGGTAGCAAACCTTTTAGCCTTTACCCAGTGAGGCGGATCGGGGAACAGGGAGCCACAGGCACATTCTTGAGAACGGGTGTACTCTTGATCCTTTAGGGAATCGGACCATGGGGTCGCTCCTGTGGTCTGGGCTGCTTCGGAACAGAGAAGCCACTGCATAATGCTCCTGTAACTTGAGAGTTGAGTCAGAAGGGCTGCATCCTGAGAGTTGAGCCAGAAGGGCTATGTCTTGAGAGTCGAACCAGAAGGGTTGCGTCTTGAGAGTCAAGCCAGAAGAGCTACATCTTGAGAGTTGAGCTAGAAGAGCTGCATATGTGTAGGTGTGAGCCAAATGGGCTGAGCTGTTGTTGCCTGTTTGAAAGAATCTGAAGCTCCTGGTAGCCATGTATTCTGCCCCTGTGTACTGCTCCCCGCTGCTTCTGAACTGTGGCATCCATGAGTCATGTGAGTGCTCACATTGCTGGCTGGAGTTTGTATTTTTCCCTGTTTGCATTACAATTGGGGTTTCAAGCCTTTGGGATTTCAAGCAAGTCTTTTGGAACTCTAAGTTCCTGTTAAATTGTGCTGCTGCACTATGGCCTGTTGGGGGGTTAAATTGCAAGCTTGTTAATTTTCCTTGTGTGCGCCACTGACAGAACCCAGGCAACATAACAACCAGGCCTGCATCAGGAGTTTAGTATAACTTTTGGGAACCCAGAATTTATTTGGTAGTTGTGTTATACTTGAATCTATAGTTCTGCTACTGGACCCAGTTAAAGAGTATACAGCACCCTGTGTAATTTAGCTCATCTCAGTGGGCCCTTTGCTTGGGCAGGTGCACCTGACTTATGGTGTACTGAAATATGGGGAAGTGTTTATTAGTGACTTGCAGTCGCTAACCCAGTCTTTCTTCTCCAGCTACCCAGGCCGGAGTCCAAAAATAAAGCACCGTTACTTGTTTGGGTTCCTGTGTGGGTCCTCAGTTTGTACAATTCAATTGAACTGTTTGCTGGTAAAGGTAATAATTGTTTCTGGTCCCCAGGAGGTGGTCTTGTCCATTGTAAGCAGGTGAGCAGGTACTGCAACCCAGATGGCGGTAGTACACACAACATCTGGGCCACTTAATCTCTCTGGGTGGAGGCACTGCTCTATTTATTATGGGATGAAACCCCCCCCATTGCAGGAGAATGAGCAAACTCAAACCCCTCAATCAGATGTGTCCCTTTACAGTCACCAGGCAGGGGTGTGAACCCAGTCACTGTACCAATCGGGGGGGGGGGGTCACATTTAAAAAAAAAGTCTTCATTGCAATTTTCAAAAGAAAATGCATCCATAAGACAAACAACAAAAGATATGAACAGTTAACTAGCAGGCTTACATTCAGTAAACTGTCAATGAAAATCATTTCAGGTGCGGAGAGATTGCACAGAAGGAACAAAACAAACCGGTGTTGTCATCACCAATAGACGTGTAATCCACGTATCCTCACCTGTCTAGGAGCCGATATTCTCGAGGAAAGTGTTTACTCCATAGAACTTCTTTCCCAAACATACACTCGAGGATTTCATTACAATAAATGTTGAATGTTACCAGGCAGATGCAGGCCCTTCACACACACCCCCAACCCCACCCCCCACCCCGGTAGCTGCCCAGGAGGCTCCAAATTCATCTTGCAATTGGAACTCACTTTCTCCTTCGGCCCCGGCCAGGAAGATTCAGCTGGAACTGTGCTTTATGGATCCTTATGGCAGCTGCTGGATATTGCTGCGACTGAAAAATTATTTCATTAGAGATAAAAAAAAACACCAAATCAAGAGGAAAAACTACTCCCTTTAAAACAAACAAATGTATTCGCCTGGGCCCTCAATGTTTGAGAGAGTCCAGGGGTCCCATTTGCTTAAAACTTCATAATAACTCAGCTCCATGGGGCTAACATTTCTTCTATGTACATGGCTGAGAAAGAGGCTTCTTAAGGATGGAATTTTAGAGAGGCAGATGTAATACGACTTATAGTAGGCAGCTACTGATCATTTTCTAGAGGCCAAGATGCTTTTACCAGAAGCATGAAGCTCCTAAGAATACTCTGGCATGGATAAGTACCACTCAAACAAACCTCACTTTTCTTCTAGGGCCCTCAACTCTCTTCTTAACTGGAGTGCTCCTTTTCTCTGATCCACTCCCTTCCCTTTAAGAAGCGAACAGCTTCTCCCCCACTGATCCCTGGCTCTCTCATACTAGCCCAATGGACACGGATGGTGCAGCCTGCTAGTACCTCAGCTGCCACCATTTCTTCTAGCACCAGTATGTGCCGCCCCCGTATTCTGGCCTGTTCACCTAGTCCACACGGCTCGGCGCAGCCCTTCTACTGCCCGCAATGCTTTCCTCACTCCAGATCTTGCTGCACATTAAAGCGGTGGCCTAAACCGTTAGCCACATGCAGTCTCCCTCACGTTTGTCCCTCTGTGCCCAAGCTGAGCAAACCAGCATAGGGAAACCCAAAGGGCTTCTTACGACCCACCCGGGCAAATTCATCAGGCTGCCTCGAGGTCTGTCCCTCCAAACAGACCCCATGTGGGTAAGGGCTTCTCCCAGCCCCCTCATGTAGCCCCTCCCAAGCTGCCCTGCCACACTGGGAAATGAGAGCAGCTGCTGCACCGCTCCCCTCCTGCAAGAGCCTTGACACAGCTCCTGCAGCCCTGGCAACTCAGTCCTCTGAACACCTTCCAGGAGCCCCCTAAACATCCCTGGGGCTTAAACTTTCTATCTAAACACCACACTCCCCTGGAGACCCAGGATCCTACTTGACCGCATGCTGTGGCTACCTTTCACCATCCACAGAAAGCCCAGCCCAGGACCCGGCGCTTCACCGCTGCTTGGCTGTCCTGCCTAAAAAACAAGGAGGGGCGCCCCCTCGTACTGACCTACTTGTGCCCGATGGTCTGCTCTCTCTACCTCACTTTCCTTCAATCGACTCTATCTCCCTATTTATATACTCCACCCTGCTGCCCCAAAGTGGCAGCCCACAGAATGACTCTCCCAAGACACTAACATACTGCCAAAACCTGGGAGAGTCTGGTGGAAAACCCAGGGGGAACCACAAGATTAAGGCCCTAAGGTGAGTCACACGCCCCTTCAAATTTGAGGGGGGGCTTACATTCTCACCCACCAAGGAAATCATTCCCTCCTGGGAATGATGGTAGAGGGCCCAAACAATCGCCTCACCAGCAGCCTCAGTATGCACACTCCCCAGGCCACTACCAGAGTTGCCTGCCAACTGGCCCCAAGGGCAAAACCCCACCTAATCCCCCCAGATACCACCATCCCTATACCTGATACCCTATTTTCCTTACTTACCTGTGCCAGGAGGTACACTACTTAATAAATGCAACCACTGTACATAACAAATATTTCAGAAACATGCACAATCAAGAGATTCCCAAAGATTTCAATATGGTGGAAACACTATAAGGTAGATGCTATCAGTAACATTCTCGTACCCTCTAGATTATACCACCCCATAATAACTGCATAACCACTACCCACACATATTCATATGCATTTGAGACTCAAATCTGCATTCTCTCAAACACACATCACTCATACATAAACTCCCAAGACAATAATAAAACATTTGAATTGCTCTTTTTGATTTAGATGGATTTAGTGTCACTTTAACTTTAAAATATAATGACTAAAGTCCCCTTGCTTCTTATGATATGGTTACTCTTGTTGGACCTGCTCCGAGGAGCAGTTTTCTGGCACAGTCCCAGAGTCTCTTAAAGATCCTTAAGTGGCAGATGCACCTCCAATTGGAAAGTAGAACTCTGGGTCCGTTTTAGTGCTAACGTCCCCAAAAGAGTCTCTGGCCATGGTGTAATACTTCACTCGGGGACCCAGCAAAATCCTGTACCAGCACAAAATGTTTGAATAATGTCAGTCCATTCCATGTGGCAATATGGCACATTGCACGCACATTTTGAAAAAGTTCCTGTGATGGACGTCCTCCTGCTCCAGGTCAGTGTTTCAGCCGCTCCAACTGCTCCTTGAAAACCCATTCGGCATGCATTTCTTCTACAATGTCCCAGATTCTCTCAGATACAGTACATATGGATATTCCAGCTGTGGGTACTCAATTCGTATTCTCCTTCTCACCCACCTTTCAGCCTGGCCCCACTCAGGCAAGTCTCAAACACTTGTTCTCTGTGCCATACCTGGATCCAACCAGGTTCCTCCTCAATAAGCTGCGTTCAATGGGTCAGTGCAGTTTAATCCATCCATCCTGGATCTGAGTGCCTTTGAGTGACCTGGTAAGCATGGAGTGCAGTCTGGTGAGGTGATCACCGCACAGTGCTATGGCTTGGGGATAGCCCTATATATCTCATAGTCTGTAAACTGAAACTTTTGGTTGATCAGTCTCTCCTCGTCCACCTCTTCATCTTCCTTCATCACCTCTTTCTCCATCCTCATGCCAGAGCTGGCTCCCTGGTTGGACACTGATCTGGATCTCACAGATAATGAAGACTCTGGCCTTACATCCTGGGCTGGTGGGCTGCCCCAGACAAAGCCTGAACTGGGGACCCCCTGGGCCCTGGATGACCACCAGCAGGTTTTCTAAGGCCCCTGCCCCTCCCTCTGCCACAGGGATAGTGAGCAGTCGGCAAAGAATGGCTGGGCAGACATCTGCACCCCCATCGCCTTTTAAACGTGTCTTCAGCACCACCTCCTGCCATTCTGGCTCCACCACCACATCCGAGGAGGGTTCAAGCTGCTTTTCCTTGACTGGGGATGGATCTTCCAGGAGAGCTTCTCAAACAGCCCTGACTCCAAACTACCCTGTGACCACAATGAAGCAGGCCCTCTGAAGGTGCTAGGAAAATTTCCCCAATAAAATACTGGTGGGGCCTGGTCAAATATACCTCCGGGGCAGAGCTGGAGCAAATGCTGCAAATGGGCAAACTGGCAATGCCCCCCAAAATACACATCAGATGCATCACTCATCCGCTTGTCCTATTCCTCCATTATTCCAAAGCCAAGCAAGGATCAACGAAGGAACCGTAGAAAGGGGCTCTTCAGGGGGAGGCACTTCTTCCACCTCTTCTGATTTAAAGCCTCTGCCAGCCATTCGGTAAAATGGATTAATCTGACCGTGACCCACTTTCCAGCTCTTATGCCAGTAACGGGGAAATAAAGGATTGTGTTCTTACTGTTAGTCCAACACTTTCCACTCACTCACTACTGCAGGCTCTTATCATACGACTGCTGTCTCTTTCCACTACTGCAAAATGGCACCTGTTCACCGGGCTGTTTCTTCTCCACATACGTTCGGCCAATCAGAGTACTGCCAACCACCCAATACGACCATAGAGTCACGTGTAGTGCCACCAGAGGAAGAGCATCTGAGGCTTAGCACCAGAAGGCCTACTACAAAGCCACCCGCCATCTTGTTCCTTCTCTTTTTTTTTCCTGCTGCGCCACATGGCCTAGGAGGCCAAGATCAGACCTGCCAGTCCCCTGGTCCAGGGATTCAAATAAATTAAGGTGTGTGGTGGGCCACAAGAGATCCCAGATGAGCCCCCATGTGTAACCCATCCATCCTCATCTGCCTAGGGGCCGATGTTCCAAAGGAAAGCAGTTACTCCATAGAAATTCTTTCCGAAACATACTCTCGAGGATTTCATTACAATAAATAAATTGGATCTTACCAGGCAGATGTGGGCCCTTCACCTACGCACCCCCAAAGCTGCCCAGAAAGAGACTCCAAATTCATCTTGCAGCTGGAGCTCTTTTCTCCTTTGGCCCGCTCCCCGGAAGATTCAGCTGGAACTGTGCTTTAAGGATCCTTATGGCAGCTCCTGGATATTGCTACAACTAATAATTTATTTCATTAGAAATAAAAAAAGACACCAGATCAAGAGGAAAAACTACTCCCTTTAAAACAATCAAATTTATTTGCCTGGGCCCTCAATGATTCTGAGAGAGCCCAGGGGTCCCGTTTGCTTAAAACGTCATAATAACTCAGCTCCATGGGGCTAACATTTCTTCTATGTACCTGGATGAGAAAGAGGCTTCTTGATGAAATTTCAGACAGGCAGATGTAATACGACTTGTAACAGGCAGCTACTGATCATTTTCTAGAGGCCAAGATACTTTTACCAGAAGCATGAATCTCCTAAGAATACTCTGGCATGGGTAAGTACCACTCAAATGAACCTCACTTTTCTTCTAGGGCCCTCAACCCTCTTCTTAACTGGAGTGCTCCTTTTCTCTGAACCACTCCCTTCTCTATAAGAAGCGAACAGCTTCTCCCCCACTGTTCCCCGGCTCTCTCATACTAGCCCAAGGGACACAGATGGTATAGCCTACTAGTACCTCAGCTGCCACCATTTCTTCTAGCACTAATGTCTACCACCCCCTGTATTCTGGCCTGTACACCTGGTCCACACGGCCCGGCTATTATGTGGCTATTTCTTTTGCCCGCAATGCTTTCCTCACACCCAGATCTTGCTGCACGTTAAAGTGGTAGCCTAAATTGCTAGCCACATTCAGTCTCCCCCATGTTTGTTCCTCTGTGCCCAAGCTGAGCAAACCGGCATGGGGAAACCCAAGGGCCTGTGCCAGCCTGGTGGCGTAGAGGGTTGAGGAGCTGGACGCCAAACCTCATACCACACTGGTGACCCGGGTTCGGGAGTGAGCCAGGGTCATCAGAGGTTGGCAGGAGGGGAGGGAAAAGATGTGTGTAGGGTGCCGGCGGGCAGCTCTCCACCTCGGGAGGGAGTTCTTCAGCTCCTCAGAGTTTGGCCACCCCTTGGTGGAGGCCAGAGTGGTGGTGGTGCTGCTCTGAGGAGTGCCGGCACTAGGCCGAGAGAGAGTGGAAGAGACCTGGCACTGGAGCTGCAGTGCACATGTGCACCTCCACACACATACACCACCGCTTCCGGGGGCCTTGGGATTGGAGAACTCACACAGGGAGAAAATGGAGGAAAAAATGGGTGCCATCCAGGATGAAGCCTCCGAGCCTGACTCAGGGGATCCATTGGGGTGTGCAATGGTGCCACAAGACCCCGGACAACTCCAGGCTCAGGTAGGGTGGCAGACAATAGGGGTGACCTGCTGTAGGAGGATACAAATAATCGTAAAAAAAAAAATAATAAATAAAGGGCCTCTTACGACCCGCCTGGGCAAATTCATCCGGCTGCCCAGAGGTCTGTCCTTCCAAGCAGACCCCATGTAGGCAAGGCTTCCCCAGCCCCCCCCACTTAGCCCCCCTGAGCTGCCCTGCCACACTGGGAAATGACAGTCATAAGCCCCCTAACATTTGGGGGGGGCTTACAGAAATTTATTCCTGTTCCAGCTAAAGTGATTTCTAATATGCCTGCACAAATTGTTTACTTCCTGTGCCCACTCACTGATACAATCTTCCCCTTCCTCCTACTCCCCTCCCTCCTACTTCTCTTTCACTCCCTCCCCCATCTAGCCCAGCTTCAGCCTGCTCCTTTCTCCCATCTCCTCCTCTTCCATCTCCATTGCTTCCCCTCTCTGCTCTAATGTGTTTGACAACCCATCCAAAGGCCACAGTCCCAAGTCCCCTTGACGCTAAGCTTCTCTACTTTTCTGTCCATGCTATCACTGTTTGTATCTCCTCTCTTCTCAGCCTCCTTTTTCCTCTATGGCAAGATTCCTGCAGCATTTTTAGAACACCACAGTTCTCACCTCCATTAAAGGAGAACTGCACTGAATCTTTAAGTATTTTCCCAGAAGAAGCTGTTTTTAAGTATAGCTCATATTCTGTTGTTGCTCTAGCTATAGAGGCTTGTCAGTTATCCTAGAGGATGTTTTAGAGTTACATGCTTCTGGTAAGAACTATTTTAGAACAGTGTTATGTAGTTTATGTCCCCGCTCCACTTTTCTATTGTTGGCACAATGCACCTGTGTTCTTCTATAGAATTCTGTGGCTGAGTGGGACAGAAACTACATCACACAGTTCTAAAATGGTACTTAACACCAGAGTGTAAGTCTGAAACATCCCCTAAGGTTACTAGTAGGCCCATATAGATAGAACAATAACAGAATTTGAAACAGTACATGAAAAACAGCTTCTACTGGGGAAAATGATTTCTAGATTCAGCACAGTTCCCCTTTAAATAGGTGACCTTTCCATCCCAGAGAACTATTACCTTATCTCCCTTCTTCCTCCACTTGCAAAAGTACAAAAAAAACTAATGTTTACCCAACTCCTCCTCCCTTCTCTGCCCTTTCTAGTCTGGCTTTGGCAGGACCCACTCTATTGTCTCTTTACTATTATGGTTCACTGACTGCTCTGAAGCAGATGGATCAGGATCTGGACACCTCAGCTATCCCTGTCAAGCTTGTAAAGGCCTTCAACACTAGTGCCCATCCTATACTACTTGATAGATGTGCAATGGCTGGCTTATCTGACCTCTTGGTCAACTGGCTCAGCTTCTTTCTCTCTGACCAGCAATAGCTGGATCTCATAGGGGACTCCCTACTCCCATCCTGATTCATTCAGACGTCCCACAGGACTTCATCCTGGGTCCCATTCTGTTCATGATCTTCCTAAATTACACCTTCAGTCTGTCACCTCCACATTCACATGTATTTGGATGGCACTGTATTTTTTGCCAGTGGTTCTGTGGTCACAGAGTTGTAAGCACTATTCCAGTGCAATTTTTTTTAAACATCCAATGTTGTTTTTTTTTAACCAACTTTCACTAAACACTAAAAAAATGGTCACTATGACCATTAGTAGCAAACAGAGACTCAGCAGGTTCCATTCTACCCTAGTCTTCAAGACTCTGTATGGCTAGACTGGATAGAAGCCTCGACCCATAGACCCATAGATGCCATCAACAAAAGGCTCTCCCCATCTCCCCACTCGGTATTGCAACTGAATGCCACTCCTGGTCCACCATTAGAGCACCCTCAAGTTGATCCTGCAGGCGTTTGACTACACAGACGTGGTCTATAGTGCTTCCCCTTAAATGACCCTCCATGCACTCAACATTTCTCTTCTTCCATGTCAGCCTATCCCTCCTCTTACTCGAAGGCACATGCCTATCCTATTGTACTATCTTTCTCTCCAAAACCTGGTTCAGCACCCTCCCCTGCAACCTCTCCTCCTTAGTCTCTCTCTCCTGCTCTATCCTACCTCTTTTTCCTAATCTCTGACTTTAAAACCTCTGCTGGATTAGCTGCCTTGTCCTGCCAACTACCCCTCTCCTCTGGAATAGTCACCTTCTCTCTCTCACTCTCTCTGTGCAACCCTTACGCTGTCTCTTCCTCCAGTTCCATGCTCTGGGAACACTCCTCCCACTCTTGCTTCTAGTATTAGCCCCCCTTTTGTCCTTCCTTGTGCCCCCCCAGGCTCCCTGTGCAGTTTACTATATCTACTGTTGCCCATTTCATTGCTTCTACCAGCTGCGTCTGCTTCAGGCTTATCAAGATATATTTTATGTATATTTTTATTAATTGACATTTTTATTCATTTCCTAACGTTTGTTACATGCATCTAGTATGTTTATTTATTTTGTATGTGATTTGCTATGATCTATGTCATCTTCCCTTCTCATTCTTATCTTGCGTTCAATTCCCAGGATTACTGTAATCCCTCCCACCCCAAACACTTGGAAATGTGCTTTGGCTCAGTGTGCCTTTCCTGGACAAACACTTTAAATAAAATAAGTTAATAAATAAATTCATCAGTTCCAATTCTGAGCCCCATAGCTCATCTATGGCATCTACGTTTTGGCAGAAACAGTGCATGGAGGACCATTACTATCATCAGCCATCAGCCCAGGATAGTAGGAACTAATCTTGCAGCTTCTCACTATCTTCAAGCATTTTTTGTCCAGCCACTGGCTCCTACCCCATATCATTCATCAAGCCATCAGTTAAAAAGTCACCCACTGTTGCCACTAGTGGTCATCTGTTTCACTTATTTATTCTGTAACATTTTTCTCACTTATTCACATAACCACAGCCCCGTTCATCACTGTGATACCATACTTCACTGTGCCCGATTACTGTGTTCTTCAGCCATGCCATTATCATTTTTTGGGGACAAAGTCGTGCAACCACAACCCACTTCTTTGCAGTAATACTATTATTTCACTGGGTTCCACTCACACTATTACATTCTGTAACCACCTGTCATCATCAGTTGCAATATTAGGACACATTCACAAGACCACAACCCATATCTTGGCTGCAGCACCATGCTCTTCACTGGGCCCAACTCCCATCACTGTGGTCTTCAGCCATATGTCATCAGTTATTTGGACACACTGATACGACCACAACCTACATCTTCATTGTAACTCAGTACTTCACTGGGTCCCACTCCCCTCATTTCATTCGGTTAATGTTAATTATATAGAAACATAGACAATGACAATGGAAAAAGACCAGAGGTCCATCCCATCTGCCCTAGTTCACTATAATTCCTGGAACCTACTGTTCCTCCAGGGTACTAACCCTCTCTGTTCTCCTCCCTGGTTCTGTCACCCCCAGTAACCACTATTCCCTTCATTATGTCCTAGCTCTGCTTGAATCCCCTGGCTGTTTTCACACACACCACCTCAGCTGACAGACTGTTCCAAGGTTCCACGACCCTTTCCGTAAAGTAGTACCTTTTCACATCCCTCCTGAACCTACCTCCTGTTAATTTCCATTCGTGTCCACGTGACCGTGAATTGGTATTCAGGCTAAATAGTTCCCCACAGTTCACTTTGTTAATTCCTTTAAGGAACTTGAAGATCTCTATCATATCTCCCCTCTCCCTTCTGGTCTCTGGTGAGTACATATTTAGTGCCTTGAGGCGCTCCTCATAGGATCTGCCCTGCTGGCCTTGAATCATTATTGTTACTCTACACTGCACTGTTTCCAATCTATCCTTAACTTTTCTGAGCTGAGGACTCCAGAATTGGGTGCAGTACTCCAGGCGAGGCCTCTTTGCACTGTGCAGTAAGCAACCTTTTTTTGGGGTGGAGTGGTGGGGGTGGTGGAATTTTCACTAATTTTCCTTTGTATTTAATGAAGCATTTCATGAGTCCATGGCCTGTGGACTGTTTGAATTTGTCAGTGTGGGTTTCCTATGTACTATATATAGAATTGTGTATGGTTGGCCATACCTAACAAGGCTGTGTTTCCATGAAGGGGATATGATGATGTCATGGAGACCTCAAAGGCAAAGCTAGAGAGGTCTCTATGATGGCATCACATCTCCAAGATGGAAATACAGCTTTAATTGTGTATGGTCAACCATACATTGTTTTGTATGGTGTATGGTTTGTCTGATATGTAGAAGTTCAGGTGTTTTTTCACAAGGTTTTCTACCTTGACTTCATGCTGCCCGTTCATTTCTGCGTCTCAGCTTGCCAGCATTCTGTCAGCTGCTGACCATCTGTCTCCTGCTCCTGACCATCCTTCCATCTGGAGAGATACAATCCACAGCCGCACTGTTTATTAGTTAATAAAATGTGAAATAAATACTGTTTGAAAACACAGAGCTGCCCATATCCAAACTGTTTTTGTGAGCCACTCGCTAAGTGGCACTGCCATTTTACCCTGAGTTTATGTTGCCAACGCATCTTCATCTAATCAGGTGGCACGTGAAGGCTGAAAAGTTGTTGTGGCATCATTGTGGCATTAGGACAATGCCACAACAACTTTTCATGACCTTTGAATTGTACCACAACGGCATTTGAAAGTCTATGAAAATCCATACACAATAGGGGCTAACCGTACACTAGAAACATAGAGGTTGTCGAGAGAAAAGACCCCTTGGCCCATCTAGTCTGCCCTAAAAATTTCCTACCTACTGTGTTACTACAGACCCTACTCGATCTGAGGCCTTACCCTCCCCAGACCTGTTACTAAGGTTCCCCTGTGCCTATTCCATACATGCTTGAACCCTGCTACCATTTTGGTACCCACCACCTGGAACCACCAAGGGAGGTCAACAGTGAAAATGCCGACCTCCCCAGCCACGGCACAATGCGGCGATGACCGCCCTCCCAGCAAATGTTTTCTGTGGGGGCTGTGCCCACCCCCGGACTTTAGGATTATCAACTCCAGATCAGAGTTGGTCCGGTGGGGGCAGAACACTGGCGGAAAGCGCAGCACCAAAAAAGGACCATTATAGCAACTGTCACTGTAATGGTCTTTTTTTGTGTTTCGCCGCTGGGTGTCGACCTGCAGTGGTGCACCACCCACCACCTTTGCTGGAAGTCTGTTCCAGATATCCACCACTCTTTCCATAAAGAAGTAGTTCCTCACATCCCCTCTGAGTCTCCCCCTTTCAGCTTCATATCATGTCCCCTCATCCTTGAGCATTTCTTTCTATGTAAAATGCTACCCTTCTGTACCTTATTAATACTAACATATTATTTGCCAGCAGATTAGTCCTTACGGTTTATCGAGTCTGCTCAAACCTCAGATCCCTAGTTGGGTACCGAGGCCATCCCCCTTGTGTTCCAGAAACCCTTATCATCCATCCCCACCCCCCTGGGCCAGGCCATCATCTGATACATCCGCTTTCTGTGTCTGTCCCACCCTCTCTTGAAGCCCTCCACTGTGGATCTCTCGAACCAGCTCACCAGGCAGCGATTCCAAGGAGCCACCACCTCTCAGTGAAAAATTCCTCCTCTTCCCCTCACCCTCCCACTTTCCAGCTTCAAACCATGCCTTCTGGTGATACCTCCTGCTTTAGTCTAAAGATCCCCTCAGTGTTACTCTATTTATTCCCTTGAGGTACTTGAAGACCTCAATCATGTCCCCCTGTCTCTCCTCTCCTCCAATGAAAACAGGCAGAGTTCCTCAAGTCTGTCCTCATACGCCAAATCCCTCTAGCTCTCGTATTATCTTAGTTGCCCTCCTCTGTGTACTCCTCTCCAGGAACTGTATATCCCTCTTCAAGTGTGGTTCTCCAGTACTGTACACAGTACTCAAGGTGTGGTCTAACCAGTCCATTGTACAGCTGCAGAATCACTTCCTGTTCCCAGAGGTGATCCCCCCCACGATGCATCCCAACATCCTGTTTGCCTTGCTAGCTGCTCTCCTGCACAGCTCAGAGTTATTCATACATGCATCCACCATGACCCCTAGGTCTTTTTCCCCTATTGAGGCCTCCAGCGCCTCCTCTCTCAGGGTGTACCTGTGTTTAAGGTTTCCCTGCCCAAGATGTAACACCTTGCACTTGGTGATATTGATGATATGCATGCATTAAACAGGATCAGACCCAGGACCAAGCCCTGCGGTGCCCCACTACCGACCTCTCTAGGGTTCGAGAGCTCCCCACTGGCCACTACTCTCTGAGTTCATTCAGCTAGCCAATTTTCAATCCATCTGACCATCAAAGGGCCTACTCCCAACCCCGTCAGTTTCTCCACCAGACCATTGGGGGGGACAGAGTCAAATGCCTTGCTGAAGTCCAAGAATAATACATCCACAGGCTTTCCCCTGTCCAGTTCTGATATTACAAATTCGTAGAACTCCACAAGATTGGTTTGACATGATCTACCTGGCACAAACCCATGTTGCCAACTATCCAGACCTCCCACCTCCTCCAAGTACACCCCCAATCATTCCTTTAGTATACTCTCCATTAATTTTCCCACCACTGAGGTCAAACTGATGGGTCTATAGTTACCTGGTACTTCCCTTGACCTCTAACTCCCTAAAGCTGAACAAAGACAAAACTAAGGCCGTCCTATTTGGGACTAGATGCCTGGGCACTGACAGAAGCGAGCTACTCCAGCTCAACACAGTCCAAGGGAAGAGAGTAGAGGTCATTGACAAGTTCAAATACCTCGGGGTCCTCCTTGACCAGGAGCTGACCTATAAACCACACATAGACTCCATAAGTTGGTCCATCCACCAAAGGCTTGGTCTCCTCTTCCGACTGGGCAACTCCTTCTCCAGTGAGGCACCATGAGCCTTGCACAATGCGACCTCCTCCCTCATCCTGTATGGTGCCTCCCGTTCACAGTCCCTCCGAGAGATGGAACTCAACAAACTATCCATGCTCTACAACCGAGTGGCTTGCTTTGCAACTAACTTCTCCACTCGGAGGCACCACTGTGAGGCCCTCATGGATCTAAACTAGCCCAACCTACGGTACAAACTGGCATACTCTGCTGCCTGCCTCACCTTTAAATTCTCCACCCTAGGCCCTCCTCCTCCTCACCTTCATGGGCTGCTCACTCCAAAAGTCCAGAGCCAAACCCTGCGATCCTCTGCAAGTTGCCCCCTTGATATCCCCCGCATTCGCACAAACCAAGGCAAGTGCTCCTTCCAATACGCTGCATCCTACCTATGGAATACCCTGCCAGCAAGTCTGGTTGAGAAGCCTACTCTCCCTGTGTTTAAGCTGGGCCTCAAAGTGTATCTCCTCGAACTCAGCCTCTGCAAAGAGGGTAAGCCAGTGGGACACTTTTACATCTAAACATTTCTGAGCGAATTGAAGTGTGAACAGAGACCTGCATGCTGTTTAGACTGTCTCAGAGCCAGGTAGCAAACCTTTTAGCCTTTACCCAGTGAGGCGGATCGGGGAACAGGGAGCCACAGGCACATGCTTGAGAACGGGTGTACTCTTGATCCCTTAGGGAATCGGACCATGGGGTCGCTCCTGTGGTCTGGGCTGCTTCGGAACAGAGAAGCCACTGCATAATGCTCCTGTAACTTGAGAGTTGAGTCAGAAGGGCTGCATCCTGAGAGTTGAGCCAGAAGGGCTATGTCTTGAGAGTCGAGACAGAAGAGCTGCATCTTGAGAGTCGAACCAGAAGGGTTGCGTCTTGAGAGTCAAGCCAGAAGAGCTACATCTTGAGAGTTGAGCTAGAAGAGCTGCATATGTGTAGGTGTGAGCCAAATGGGCTGAGCTGTTGTTGCCTGTTTGAAAGAATCTGAAGCTCCTGGTAGCCATGTATTCTGCCCCTGTGTACTGCTCCCCGCTGCTTCTGAAATGTGGCATCCATGAGTCATGTGAGTGCTCACATTGCTGGCTGGAGTTTGTATTTTTCCCTGTTTGCATTACAATTGGGGTTTCAAGCCTTTGGGATTTCAAGCAAGTCTTTTGGAACTTTAAGTTCCTGTTAAATTGTGCTGCTGCACTATGGCCTGTTGGGGGGTTAAATTGCAAGCTTGTTAATTTTCCTTGTGTGCGCCACTGACAGAACCCAGGCAACATAACAACCAGGCCTGCATCAGGAGTTTAGTATAACTTTTGGGAACCCAGAATTTATTTGGTAGTTGTGTTATACTTGAATCTATAGTTCTGCTACTGGACCCAGTTAAAGAGTATACAGCACCCTGTGTAATTTAGCTCATCTCAGTGGGCCCTTTGCTTGGGCAGGTGCACCTGACTTATGGTGTACTGAAATATGGGGAAGTGTTTATTAGTGACTTGCAGTCTAACCCAGTCTTTCTTCTCCAGCTACCCAGGCCGGTGTCCAAATATAAAGCACGTTACTTGTTTGGGTTCCTGTGTGGGTCCTCAGTTTGTACAATTCAGTTGAACTGTTTGCTGGTAAAGGTAATAATTGTTTCTGGTCCCCAGGAGGTGGTCTTGTCCAGTGTAAGCAGGTGAGAAGGTACTGCAACCCAGATGGCGGTAGTGCACGCAACATCTGGGCCACTTAATCTCTCTGGGTGGAGGCACTGCTCTATTTATTATGGGACGAACCCCCCCCCCCCATTGCAGGAGAATGAGCAAACTCAAACCCCTCAATCAGATGTGTCCCTTTACAGTCACCAGGCAGGGGTGTGAACCCAGTCACTGTGCCAATCGGGGGGGGGGGGTCACATTTTAAAAAAAAAGTCTTCATTGCAATTTTCAAAAGAAAATGCATCCATAAGACAAACAACAAAAGATATCAACAGTTAACTAGCAGGCTTACATTCAGTAAACTGTCAATGAAAATCATTTCAGGTGCGGAGAGATTGCACAGAAGGAACAAAACAAACCGGTGTTGTCATCACCAATAGACGTTAATCCACGTATCCTCATCTGTCTAGGAGCGATATTCTCGAGGAAAGTGTTTACTCCATAGAACTTCTTTCCCAAACATACACTCGGGATTTCATTACAATAAATGTTGAATGTTACCAGGCAGATGCAGGCCCTTCACACACACCCCCAATCCCACCCCCGTAGCTGCCCAGGAGGCTCCAAATTCATCTTGCAATTGGAACTCACTTTCTCCTTCGGCCCCGGCCCCAGGAAGATTCAGCTGGAACTGTGCTGTATGGATCCTTATGGCAGCTGCTGGATATTGCTGCGACTGAAAAATTATTTCATTAGAGATAAAAAAAAAACACCAAATCAAGAGGAAAAACTACTCCCTTTAAAACAAACAAATTTATTCGCCTGGGCCCTCAATGTTTGAGAGAGTCCAGGGGTCCCATTTGCTTAAAACTTCATAATAACTCAGCTCCATGGGGCTAACATTTCTTGTATGTACATGGATGAGAAAGAGGCTTCTTAAGGATGGAATTTTAGAGAGGCAGATGTAATACGACTTATAGTAGGCAGCTACTGATCATTTTCTAGAGGCCAAGATGCTTTTACCAGAAGCATGAAGCTCCTAAGAATACTCTGGCATGGATAAGTACCACTCAAACAAACCTCACTTTTCTTCTAGGGCCCTCAACTCTTTTCTTAACTGGAGTGCTCCTTTTCTCTGATCCACTCCCTTCCCTTTAAGAAGCGAACAGCTTCTCCCCCACTGATCCCTGGCTCTCTCATACTAGCCCAAGGGACACGGATGGTGCAGCCTGCTAGTACCTCAGCTGCCACCATTTCTTCTAGCACCAGTATGTGCCGCCCCCGTATTCTGGCCTGTTCACCTAGTCCACACGGCTCGGCTATTACGCAGCCCTTCTACTGCCCGCAATGCTTTCCTCACACCCAGATCTTGCTGCACATTAAAGCGGTGGCCTAAACCATTAGCCACATGCAGTCTCCCTCACGTTTGTCCCTCTGTGCCCAAGCTGAGCAAACCAGCATAGGGAAACCCAAAGGGCTTCTTACGACCCACCTGGGCAAATTCATCAGGCTGCCTCGAGGTCTGTCCCTCCAAACAGACCCCATGTGGGTAAGGGCTTCTCCCAGCCCCCTCATGCAGCCCCTCCAAAGCTGCCCCCTGCCACACTGGGAAATGAGAGCAGCTGCTGCACTCCCCTCCTGCAAGAGCCTTGACACAGCTCCTGCAGCCCTGGCAACTCAGTCCTCTGAACACCTTCCAGGAGCCCCCTAAACATCCCTGGGGCTTAAACTTTCTATCTAAACACCACACTCCCCTGGAGACCCAGGATCCTACTTGACCGCATGCTGTGGCTACCTTTCACCATCCATAGAAAGCCCAGCCCAGGACCCGGCGCTTCACCGCTGCTTGGCTGTCCTGCCTAAAAAACAAGGAGGGCCCCCCCTCGTACTGACCTACTTGTGCCCGATGGTCTGCTCTCTCTACCCCACTTTCCTCTTCTCTTCAATCGACTCTATCTCCCCTATTTATATACTCCACCCTCTGCTGCCCCAAAGTGGCAGCCCACAGAATGACTCTCCCAAGACACTGACATACTACCTAAACCTGGGAGAGTCTGGTGGAAAACCCAGGGGGAACCACAAGATTAAGGCCCTAAGGTGAGTCACACGCCCCTTCAAATTTGAGGGGGGCTTACATTCTCACCCCACCAAGGAAATCATTCCCTCCTGGGAATGATGGTAAAGGGGCCAAACAATCGCCTCACCAGCAGCCTCAGTATGCACACTCCCCAGGCCACTACCAGAGTTGCCTGCCAACTGGCCCCAAGGGCAAACCCACCTAATCCCCCAGATACCACCATCCCTATACCTGATAACTTATTTTCCTTACTTACTCAGCAGGAGGTACACTACTTAATAAATGCAACCACTGTACATAACAAATATTTCAGAAACATGCACAATCAAGAGATTCCCAAAGATTTCAATATGGTGGAAACACTATAAGGTAGATGCTATCAGTAACATTCTCATTCCTCTAGATTATACCACCCCATAATAACTGCATAACCACTACCACACATATTCATATGCATTTGAGACTCAAATCTGCATTCTCTCAAACACACATCACTCATACATAAACTCCCAAGACAATAATAAAACATTTGAATTGCTCTTTTTGATTTAGATGGATTTAGTGTCACTTTAACTTTAAAATATAATGACTAAAGTCCCTTGCTTCTTATGATATGGTTACTCTTGTTGGACCTGCTCCGGGAGCAGTTTTCTGGCACAGTCCCAGAGTCTCTTAAAGATCCTTAAGTGGCAGATGCACCTCAATTGGAAAGTAGAACTCTGGGTCCGTTTTAGTGCTAACGCCCCAAAAGAGTCTCTGGCCATGGTGTAATACTTCACTGGGGACCCAGCAAAATCCTGTACCAGCACAAAATGTTTGAATAATGTCAGTCCATTCCATGTGGCAATATGGCACATTGCACGACATTTTGAAAAGTTCCTGTGATGGACGCCCTCCTGCTCCAGGTCAGTGTTTCAGCCGCCCAACTGCTCCTTGAAAACCCATTCGGCATGCATTTCTTCTACAATGTCCCAGATTCTCTCAGATACAGTACATATGGATATTCCAGCTGTGGGTACTCAATTCGTATTCTCCTTCTCACCCACCTTTCAGCCTGGCCCCATTCAGGCAAGTCTCAAACACTTGTTCTCTGTGCCATACCTGGATCCAACCAGGTTCCTCCTCAATAAGCTGCGTTCAACGGGTCAGTGCAGTTTAATCCATCCATCCTGGATCTGAGTGCCTTTGAGTGACCTGGTAAGCATGGAGTGCAGTCTGGTGAGGTGATCACCGCACAGTGCTATGGCTTGGGGATAGCCCTATATATCTCATAGTCTGTAAACTGAAACTTTTGGTTGATCAGTCTCTCCTCGTCCACCTCTTCATCTTCCTTCATCACCTCTTTCTCCATCCTCATGCCAGAGCTGGCTCCCTGGTTGGACACTGATCTGGATCTCACAGATAATGAAGACTCTGGCCTTACATCCTGGGCTGGTGGGCTGCCCCAGACAAAGCCTGAACTGGGGACCCCCTGGGCCCTGGATGACCACCAGCAGGTTTTCTAAGGCCCTTGCCCCTCCCTCTGCCACAGGGATAGTGAGCAGTCGGCAAAGAATGGCTGGGCAGACATCTGCACCCCCATCGCCTTTTAAATCCGTGTCTTCAGCACCACCCTCCTGCCATTCTGGCTCCACCACCACATCCGAGGAGGGTTCAAGCTGCTTTTCCTTGACTGGGGATGGATCTTCCAGGGAGAGCTTCTCAAACAGCCCTGACTCCAAACTACCCTGTGACCACAATGAAGCAGGCCCTCTGAAGGTGCTAGGAAAATTTCCCCAATAAAATACTGGTGGGGCCTGGTCAAATATACCTCCGGGGCAGAGCTGGAGCAAATGCTGCAAATGGGCAAACTGGCAATGCCCCAAAATACACATCAGATGCATCACTCATCCGCTTGTCCTATTCCTCCATTATTCCAAAGCCAAGCAAGGATCAACGAAGGAACCGTAGAAAGGGGCTCTTCAGGGGGAGGCACTTCTTCCACCTCTTCTGATTTAAAGCCTCTGCCAGCCATTCGGTAAAATGGATTAATCTGACCGTGACCCACTTTCCAGCTCTTATGCCAGTAACGGGGAAATAAAGGATTGTGTTCTTACTGTTAGTCCAACACTTTCCACTCACTCACTACTGCAGGCTCTTATCATACGACTGCTGTCTCTTTCCACTACTGCAAAATGGCACCTGTTCACCGGGCTGTTTCTTCTCCACATACGTTCAGCCAATCGGAGTACTGCCAACCACCCAATACGATTATAGAGTCAATGCCAGAGTGCCACCAGAGGAAGAAGAGTATCTGAGGCTTAGCACCAGAAGGCCTACTACAAAGCCACCCGCCATCTTGTTCCTTCTTCTTTTTTTTCCTGTTGCGCCACATGGCCTAGGAGGCCAAGATCAGACCTGCCAGTCCCCTGGTCCAGGGATTCAAATAAATTAAGGTGTGTGGTGGGCCACAGATCCCAGATGAGCCCCATGTGTAACCCATCCATCCTCATCTGCCTAGGGGCCGATGTTCCAAAGGAAAGCAGTTACTCCATAGAAATTCTTTCCGAAACATACTCTCGAGGATTTCATTACAATAAATAAATTGGATCTTACCAGGCAGATGTGGGCCCTTCACCTCCGCACCCCCAAAGCTGCCCAGAAAGAGACTCCAAATTCATCTTGCAGCTGGAGCTCTCTTTCTCCTTTGGCCCTGGCTCCCCGGAAGATTCAGCTGGAACTGTGCTTCAAGGATCCTTATGGCAGCTCCTGGATATTGCTACAACTAATAATTTATTTCATTAGAAATAAAAAAAGACACCAGATC
The DNA here is from genome assembly GCA_016271365.2 of Neoceratodus forsteri. Lineage (NCBI taxonomy): Eukaryota > Metazoa > Chordata > Ceratodontiformes > Ceratodontidae > Neoceratodus > Neoceratodus forsteri. The sequence continues at coordinate 1,146,604,704 of CM057450.1, read as the reverse complement.
AAGAGGAAAAACTACTCCCTTTAAAACAATCAAATTTATTTGCCTGGGCCCTCAATGATTCTGAGGCCCAGGGTCCCGTTTGCTTAAAACGTCATAATAACTCAGCTCCATGGGGCTAACATTTCTTCTATGTACCTGGATGAGAAAGAGGCTTCTTGATGAAATTTCAGACAGGCAGATGTAATACGACTTGTAACAGGCAGCTACTGATCATTTTCTAGAGGCCAAGATACTTTTACCAGAAGCATGAATCTCCTAAGAATACTCTGGCATGGGTAAGTACCACTCAAATGAACCTCACTTTTCTTCTAGGGCCCTCAACCCTCTTCTTAACTGGAGTGCTCCTTTTCTCTGAACCACTCCCTTCTCTATAAGAAGCGAACAGCTTCTCCCCCACTGTTCCCCGGCTCTCTCATACTAGCCCAAGGGACACAGATGGTATAGCCTACTAGTACCTCAGCTGCCACCATTTCCTCTAGCACTAATGTCTACCACCCCCTGTATTCTGGCCTGTACACCTGGTCCACACGACCCGGCTATTATGTGGCTATTTCTTTTGCCCGCAATGCTTTCCTCACACCCAGATCTTGCTGCACGTTAAAGTGGTAGCCTAAATTGCTAGCCACATTCAGTCTCCCCCATGTTTGTTCCTCTGTGCCCAAGCTGAGCAAACCGGCATGGGGAAAACCCAAGGGCCTGTGCCAGCCTGGTGGCGTAGAGGGTTGAGGAGTGGACGCCAAACCTCATACCACACTGGTGACCCGGGTTGGGAGTGAGCCAGGGTCATCAGAGGTTGGCAGGAGGGAGGAAAAGATGTGTGTAGGGTGCCGGCGGGCAGCTCTCCACCTCGAGAGGGAGTTCTTCAGCTCCTCAGAGTTTGGCCACCCTTGGTGGAGGCCAGAGTGGTGGTGGTGCTGTTGAGGAGTGCCGCACTAGGCCGAGAGAGAGTGGAAGAGACCTGGCACTGGAGCTGCAGTGCACATGTGCACCTCCACACACATACACCACCGCTTCCGGGGGCCTTGGGATTGGAGAACTCACACAGGGAGAAAATGGAGGAAACAATGGGCGCCATCCAGGATGAAGCCTCCGAGCCTGACTCAGGGGATCCATTGGGGTGTGCAATGGTGCCACAAGACCCCGGACAACTCCAGGCTCAGGTAGGGTGGCAGACAATAGGGGTGACCTGCTGTAGGAGGATACAAATAATCGTAAAAAAAAAAATAATAAATAAAGGGCCTCTTACGACCCGCCTGGGCAAATTCATCCGGCTGCCCCGAGGTCTGTCCTTCCAAGCAGACCCCATGTAGGCAAGGGCTTCCCCAGCCCCCCCACTTAGCCCCCCTGAGCTGCCCTGCCACACTGGGAAATGACAGCAGCCGCTGCACTGCCCCCTTCTTGCAAGATCCCTGCCACAGCTCCTGTAGCCCTGGCAACCCAGTGCTCTAAACACCTTCCAGGAGCCCCCTAAACATCCCCGGGGTCTAAACATCTTATCTAAACACCTCCTTACCCCAGAGACCCAGGACCCATACTCAACTGGATGCTGTGGCTACCTTCTACCACCTACAGAAAGCCCAGCCCAGGATCCAGTGCTTCACCACTGCTTAGCCATCCTGCCTAAAAAAACAAGCCCCCCCCCCGCACTGCCCTATCAGTGCCCGCTGGTCTGCTCTCTCTACCTCACTCTCCCCTTCTCCTCGATCGACTCGATCTCCCCTATTTATATACCCTACCTTACCCTCTGCTGCCCCCAAATGGTGGCCCACAGTACGACTCTCCCAGGACACTGACATACTACCTAAACGTGGGAGAGTCAGGTGGAAAACCCAGGGGGAACCACAAGATTAAGGCCCTAAGGTGAGTCATAAGCCCCCTAACATTTGGGGGGGGGAGGGGCTTACAGAAATGTATTCCTGTTCCAGCTAAAGTGATTTCTAATATGCCTGCACAAATTGTTTACTTCCTGTGCCCACTCACTGATACAATCTTCCCCTTCCTCCTACTCCCCTCCCTCCTCCTTCTCTTTCACTCCCTCCCCCACCTAGCCCAGCTTCAGCCTGCTCCTTTCTCCCATCTCCTCCTCTTCCATCTCCATTGCTTCCACGCTCTCTGCTCTAATGTGTTTGACAACCCATCCAAAGGCCACAGTCCCAAGTCCCCTTGACGCTAAGCTTCTCTACTTTTCTGTCCATGCTATCACTGTTTGTATCTCCTCTCTTCTCAGCCTCCTTTTTTCCTCTATGGCAAGATTCCTGCAGCATTTTAGAACACCACAGTTCTCACCTCCATTAAAGGAGAACTGCACTGAATCTTTAAGTATTTTTCCCAGAAGAAGCTGTTTTTTAAGTACTAGCTCATATTCTGTTGTTGCTCTAGCTATAGAGGCTTGTCAGTTATCCTAGAGGATGTTTTAGAGTTACATGCTTCTGGTAAGAACTATTTTAGAACAGTATTATGTAGTTTATGTCCCCGCTCCACTTTTCTATTGTTGGCACAATGCACCTGTGTTCTTCTATAGAATTCTGTGGCTGAGTGGGACAGAAACTACATCACACAGTTCTAAAATGGTACTTAACACCAGAGTGTAAGTCTGAAACATCCCCTAAGGTTACTAGTAGGCCCATATAGATAGAACAATAACAGAATTTGAAACAGTACATGAAAACAGCTTCTACTGGGGAAAATGATTTCTTAGATTCAGCACAGTTCCCCTTAAATAGGGTGTGACCTTTCCATCCCAGAGAACTATTACCTTATCTCCTTCTTCCTCCACTTGCAAAAGTACAAAACTAATGTTTACCCAATCCTCCTCCCTTCTCCCCTTTCTAGTCTGGCTTTGCAGGACCCACTCTATTGTCTCTTTACTATTATGGTTCACTGACTGCTCTGAAGCAGATGGATCAGGATCTGGACACCTCAGCTATCCCTGTCAAGCTTGTAAAGGCCTTCAACACTAGTGCCCATCCTATACTACTTGATAGATGTGCAATGGCTGGCTTATCTGACCTCTTGGTCAACTGGCTCAGCTTCTTTCTCTCTGACCAGCAATAGCTGGATCTCATAGGGGACTCCCTACTCCCATCCTGATTCATTCAGACGTCCCACAGGACTTCATCCTGGGTCCCATTCTGTTCATGATCTTCCTAAATTACACCTTCAGTCTGTCACCTCCACATTCACATGTATTTGGATGGCACTGTATTTTTTGCCAGTGGTTCTGTGGTCACAGAGTTGTAAGCACTATTCCAGTGCAATTTTTTTTAAACATCCAATGTTGTTTTTTTTTAACCAACTTTCACTGAACACTAAAAAAATGGTCACTATGACCGTTAGTAGCAAACAGAGACTCAGCAGGTTCCATTCTACCCTAGTCTTCAAGACTCTGTATGGCTAGACTGGATAGAAGCCTCGACCCATAGACCCATAGATGCCATCAACAAAAGGCTCTCCCCATCTCCCCATTCGGTATTGCAACTGAATGCCACTCCTGGTCCACCATTAGAGCACCCTCAAGTTGATCCTGCAGGCGTTTGACTACACAGACGTGGTCTATAGTGCTTCCCCTTAAATGACCCTCCATGCACTCAACATTTCTCTTCTTCCATGTCAGCCTATCCCTCCTCTTACTCGAAGGCACATGCCTATCCTATTGTACTATCTTTCTCTCCAAAACCTGGTTCAGCACCCTCCCCTGCAACCTCTCCTCCTTAGTCTCTCTCTCCTGCTCTATCCTACCTCTTTTCCTAATCTCTGACTTTAAAACCTCTGCTGGATTAGCTGCCTTGTCCTGCCAACTACCCCTCTCCTCTGGAATAGTCACCTTCTCTCTCTCACTCTCTCTGTGCAACCCTTACGCTGTCTCTTCCTCCAGTTCCATGCTCTGGGAACACTCCTCCCACTCTTGCTTCTAGTATTAGCCCCCCTTTTGTCCTTCCTTGTGCCCCCCCAGGCTCCCTGTGCAGTTTACTATATCTACTGTTGCCCATTTCATTGCTTCTACCAGCTGCGTCTGCTTCAGGCTTATCAAGATATATTTTATGTATATTTTTATTAATTGACATTTTTATTCATTTCCTAACGTTTGTTACATGCATCTAGTATGTTTATTTATTTTGTATCTGATTTGCTATGATCTATGTCATCTTCCCTTATCATTCTTATCTTGTGTTCAATTCCCAGGATTACTGTAATCCCTCCCCCCCCAAACACTTGGAAATGTGCTTTGGCTCAGTGTGCCTTTCCTGGACAAACACTTTAAATAAAATAAGTTAATAAATAAATTCATCAGTTCCAATTCTGAGCCCCATAGCTCATCTATGGCATCTACGTTTGGCAGAAACAGTGCATGGAGGACCATTACTATCATCAGCCATCAGCCCAGGATAGTAGGAACTAATCTTGCAGCTTCTCACTATCTTCAAGCATTTTTTGTCCAGCCACTGGCTCCTACCCCATATCATTCATCAAGCCATCAGTTAAAAAGTCACCCACTGTTGCCACTAGTGGTCATCTGTTTCACTTATTTATTCTGTAACATTTTTCTCACTTATTCACATAACCACAGCCCCGTTCATCACTGTGATACCATACTTCACTGTGCCCGATTACTGTGTTCTTCAGCCATGCCATTATCATTTTTTGGGGACAAAGTCATGCAACCACAACCCACTTCTTTGCAGTAATACTATTATTTCACTGGGTTCCACTCACACTATTACATTCTGTAACCACCTGTCATCATCAGTTGCAGTATTAGGACACATTCACAAGACCACAGCCCATATCTTGGCTGCAGCACCATGCTCTTCACTGGGCCCAACTCCCATCACTGTGGTCTTCAGCCATATGTCATCAGTTATTTGGACACACTGATACGACCACAACCTACATCTTCATTGTAACTCAGTACTTCACTGTTCCACTCCTCATTTCATTCGGTTAATGTTAATTATATAGAAACATAGACAATGACAATGGAAAAAGACCAGAGGTCCATCCCATCTGCCCTAGTTCACTATAATTCCGGAACCTACTGTTCCTCCAGGGTACTAACCCTCTGTTCTCCTCCCTGGTTCTGTCACCCCAGTAACCACTATTCCCTTCATTATGTCCTAGCTCTGCTTGAATCCCCTGGCTGTTTTCACACACACCACCTCAGCTGACAGACTGTTCCAAGGTTCCACGACCCTTTCCGTAAAGTAGTACTTTTTCACATCCCTCCTGAACCTACCTCCTGTTAATTTCCATTCGTGTCCACGTGACCGTGAATTGGTATCCAGGCTAAATAGTTCCCCACAGTTCACTTTGTTAATTCCTTTAAGGAACTTGAAGATCTCTATCATATCTCCCCTCTCCCTTCTGGTCTCTGGTGAGTACATATTTAGTGCCTTGAGGCGCCCTCATAGGATCTGCCCTGTTGGCCTTGAATCATTATTGTTACTCTACACTGCACTGTTTCCAATCTATCCTTAACTTTTCTGAGCTGAGGACTCCAGAATTGGGTGCAGTACTCCAGGCGAGGCCTCTTTGCACTGTGCAGTAAGCAACCTTTTTTGGGGTGGAGTGGTGGGGGTGGTGGAATTTTCACTAATTTTCCTTTGTATTTAATGAAGTATTTCATGAGTCCATGGCCTGTGGACTGTCTGAATTTGTTAGTGTGGGTTTCCTATGTACTATATATAGAATTGTGTATGGTTGGCCATACCTAACAAGGCTGTGTTTCCATGAAGGGGATATGATGACGTCATGGAGACCTCAAAGGCAAAGCTAGAGAGGTCTCTATGTGGCATCATTGTGGCATTAGGACAATGCCACAACAACTTTTCATGACCTTTGAATTGTACCACAACGGCATTTGAACGTCTATGGAAATCCATACACAATAGGGGCTAACCGTACACTAGAAACATAGAGGTTGTCGAGAGAAAAGACCCCTTGGCCCATCTAGTCTGCCCTAAAAATTCCCTACCTACTGTGTTACTACAGACCCTACTCGATCTGAGGCCTTACCCTCCCCAGACCTGTTACTAAGGTTCCCCTGTGCCTATTCCATACATGCTTGAACCCTGCTACCATTTTGGTACCCACCACCTGGAACCACCAAGGGAGGTCAACAGTGAAAATGCCGACCTCCCCCACAGCAACAGCACAATACCGACGCCGGTATTGTGCCGCCCATGCAGCAGTGTTTTCTGTACAGCTCTACACCCCCGGACTTTAGGATTATCAACTCCAGATCAGAGTTGGTCCGGGTGGGGGGGCAGAACACTGGCGTGAAAGCCGGCACCAAAAAGCGACCAATATAGCAACTGTCACTGTAATGGTCTTTTTGTGTTTCGCCGTCGAGTGTCGACCTGCAGTGGTGCACCGCCACCACCTTTGCTGGAAGTCTGTTCCAGATATCCACCACTCTTTCCATAAAGTAGTTCCTCACATCCCTCTGAGTCTCCCCTTTCAGCTTCATATCATGTCCCCTCATTCTTGAGCATTTCTTTCTATGTAAATGCTACCCTTCTGTACCTTATTAATACTAACATACTATTTGCCAGCAGATTAGTCCTTACGGTTTATCGAGTCTGCTCAAACCTCAGATCCCTAGTTGGGGAACGAGGCCATCCCCCTTGTGTTCCAGAAACCCCTATCATCCATCCCCACCCCCCTGGGCCAGGCCATCATCTGATACATCCGCTTTCTGTGTCTGTCCCACCCTCTCTTGAAGCCCTCCACTGTGGATCTCTGAACCAGCTCACCAGGCAGCGCATTCCAAGGAGCCACCACCCTCTCAGTGAAAAAATTCCTCCTCTTCCCCCCCTCACCCTCCCACTTTCCAGCTTCAAACCATGCCTTCTGGTGATACCTCCCTGCTTTAGTCTAAAGATCCCCTCAGTGTTTACCCTATTTATTCCCTTGAGGTACTTGAAGACCTCAATCATGTCCCCCCTGTCTCTCCTCTCCTCCAATGAAAACAGGCAGAGTTCCTCAAGTCTGTCCTCATACGTCAAATCCCCTAGCCCTCGTATTATCTTAGTTGCCCTCCTCTGTACCCTCTCCAGGAGCTGTATATCCCTCTTCAAGTGTGGTCTCCAGTACTGTACACAGTACTCAAGGTGTGGTCTAACCAGTCCATTGTACAGCTGCAGAATCACTTCCTTGCTCCTAGAGGTGATCCCCCACGATGCATCCCAACATCCTGTTTGCCTTGCTAGCTGCCTCCTGCACAGCTCAGAGTTATTCATACATGCATCCACCATGACCCCTAGGTCTTTTTCCCCTATTGAGGCCTCCAGCGCCTCCCCTCTCAGGGTGTACCTGTGTTTAAGGTTTCCCTGCCCAAGATGTAACACCTTGCACTTGGTGATATTGATGATATGTATGCATTAAACAGGATCAGACCCAGGACCAAGCCCTGCGGTGCCCCACTACCGACCTCTCTAGGGTTCGAGAGCTCCCCACTGGCCACTACTCTCTGAGTTCATTCAGCTAGCCAATTTTCAATCCATCTGACCATCAAAGGGCCTACTCCCAACCCCGTCAGTTTCTCCACCAGACCACTGTGGGGGACAGAGTCAAATGCCTTGCTGAAGTCCAAGAATAATACATCCACAGGCTTTCCCCTGTCCAGTTCTGATATTACCCATTCGTAGAACTCCACAAGATTGGTTTGACATGATCTACCTGGCACAAACCCATGTTGCCGACTATCCAGACCTCCCACCTCCTCCAAGTACACCCCCAATCATTCCTTTAGTATACTCTCCATTAATTTTCCCACCACTGAGGTCAAACTGATGGGTCTATAGTTACCTGGTACTTCCCTTGACCTCTAACTCCCTAAAGCTGAACAAAGACAAAACTAAGGCCGTCCTATTTGGGACTAGATGCCTGGGCACTGACAGAAGCGAGCTACTCCAGCTCAACACAGTCCAAGGGAAGAGAGTAGAGGTCATTGACAAGTTCAAATACCTCGGGGTCCTCCTTGACCAGGAGCTGACCTATAAACCACACATAGACTCCATAAGTTGGTCCATCCACCAAAGGCTTGGTCTCCTCTTCCGACTGGGCAACTCCTTCTCCAGTGAGGCACCATGAGCCGTTGCCAATTGCGACCTCCTCCCCTCTATCCTGTATGGTGCCTCCCCGTTACAGTCCCTCCGAGAGATGGAACTCAACAAACTATCCATGCTCTACAACCGAGTGGCTTGCTTTGCAACTAACTCCTCCCTCGGAGGCACCACTGTGAGGCCCTCATGGACCTAAACTGGCCCAACCTACGGTACAAACTGGCATACTCTGCTGCCTGCCTCACCTTTAAATTCTCCACCCTAGGCCCTCCTCCTCCTCACCTTCATGGGCTGCTCACTCCAAAAGTCCAGAGCCAAACCCTGCGATCCTCTGCAAGTCGCCCCCTTGATATCCCCCGCATTCGCACAAACCAAGGCAAGTGCTCCTTCAAATTCGCTGCATCCTACCTATGGAATACCCTGCCAGCAAGTCTGGTTGAGAAGCCTACTCTCCCTGTGTTTAAGCCGGGCCTCAAAGTGTATCTCCTCGAACTCAGCCTCTGTGGTTGTAACCGCTAGCCCCTAGACCGGGCCTGTCTCCCTTGCTACCTCCGTCTTAACCTCGACTACTCCCCCCAAGAACCCCTTATGAAATTATGCATATGTACTGAGTACCTGTCTTAATACCTGTGAACCGTTTAAAACCTAATGACTCTGTGCTAAACATCTGATTTCTATTATGTATCTGCTGTAACTACTGTATATTGGTACCAATGTCTGTATTCTCTGTAACTAATTCCGGTTCGCCCCTGAAAAAGGGACCTCTGGTCTCAGTGGGTTCACCCAGTTACCAAAATCTAAATAAATGTGCCTCTCACCAGTCCCTAGGTACCCTCCCTGTCTCTAGCGGCCTGTTGAAGAGCTCCTCCAGGGGTGCAGCCAGTATGTCCGCCAATTCCCATAGTACTCTCGGATGAATGCCATCCGGTCCAGGAGATTTATCTTTGTTTAGGGCCTTAAGGGCTAACCACACCCTTTCGGTGGAGATAACATCATCCGTCCCCTCCACCTTACTGGCCTTTTTATCCTTATCCTGATGTGACACCCCTGGGGTACCTCTCCCTCCCTCTTGCTCCATTTCTGTTGCTCCCCTGATCCCACTCACTACCACGTCTATCCCCATTGTGTCTTGCTTTGTAGATATCCCATCCCCCTCCCTAGCGAACACAGAGGCAAAGTACTCATTTAATACCTCTGCCTGGTCCCTCGCCTCTTCCACCCACCGTCCTTCTGATCTCAATCTGCCGAGATGGCCCTTAGTTTTCCACTCCCCAATATACCAGAAGAATCCCTTTTCCCCTTCCCGTATCCCCTGTGCCAGCCGCTGCTCTTTATTGGACTTTGCCCCCCGCACCATCCAGGTGACTTTTCTAGATGCAAGATGGTACATTTCCTTTTCCCTATACCCTCTCGTGTTTTATATTTTTTGTAGGCAGCCTTCTTTTCTCTGACCGCTACCTGAACCTCACTGGACCACCAGCATGGTTTATGTGATCTTGCTCCCTTATGCTTCACTTTGGCGCAGGTCCTGACTGCCTCATGAAGTCCCCGTTTTATGACCTCCCATCTCTTTTCCACATTTGTCATTGTTGTAATCCCCTTCAAGTGATCCTTGAGAATATTTCCCATGCCCACAAAGTCTGCCCCCCTGAAGTCCACTGCCAGTGTCTAGCTCTCTTCCCCCCTCCCCCCATGCTTATTTGAAACCAGACAGAATTTTAGTCACTCCCAGTCAGGGGATCCTCTACAACCAGGTCCCTTACCAGATCCCCATCCGCCAGAACCACGTCCAGGACATGACCCTCCCTTGTGGGCTCCATCACGTGCTGTGTTAAGAACACATCCTGGAAGCCGTCCAGCAGCCTCTGCTCTTTGACCACCTTAGAGGACATGGTTCCCCAGTTTGTACCTGGCATATTAAGGTCCCCTATTAACACCACTCCCTCCCCTTTTGGGCCACACTGGACAATGATGTTGTCCAGCAAACCATCCTCCAGAACATCACCCATCCCAGGGACCTATATACTACACCCAGCTTGACCTTACCTCCTACCGGGGTTCATAAGGTAACCCATAAGGCCTCCACATTTCCCTCTGCCTCTTCTACCCTAGCAATTTCTATGTGATCTCTAATGAGCATAGCCGCTCCACCCCCTCTGCCATCCTTTCTATCCTTCCTAAGCATAGTGTACCCCAGCACGTTTAGGTCCCAGTTATGGTTTTTGTTGGCCCACGTTTCCGTGACCGCTGCCACATCCCCCGAACAACAGCATGGCCTGGAACTCTGGCAACTTGTTTCCCAAGCTCCTGGCATTTACTAACACCACCCCCCACCCCTTATCCCTGATCCCCTTTATCGAACCCCACCCAGGTTTCTTATACTTCCATCCTCCCTCTGCTCCTCCTGAAACCTCCTCCCCCAGTCTATTTCCCCCCTCCCCCCTTGGGTTTGAAGGCTACTTCCCTCATCTGGAGGAGAAGGTTTCTGGTCAGCCCCTCCCAAATACCCTTGAGGTATTTGAATGTTTCAATCATGTCTCCCCTTTCCCTTCTATCCTCTAGACAGTATGTATTTAATTCCTTGAGTCTTTCCTCATAGGGCTTCTGATGCAGGCCATGCACCATTTTGGTTGCCCTCCTCTCTACCGCTTCGATCCAATCTATGTCCTTCCTGAGATGGGGACTCCAGAACCGGACACAGTACTCCAGGTGGAGCCTCTCCATTGATCAATAAAGGATCAACACTGCCTCCCTCTTTCTGCTGGTAATACCCCTCCCTATGCACCCCAGCATTCTACTGGCCTTTCCCACTGCCTTATCACATTGCCTTGCCACTTCAAGTCATCAGATATGATGACCTCCCCCGGTAGCTTTCCTGTTTTGTTGTTGTCACCATCTCTCCACCCCCAATTAGTACATTACTCTTGGGTTTTTGTGCTCCATGTACATAATTTTGCAAGTTTTTGCATTAAAGTCTAGTTGCCATACCCTTGACAGTTTTTCCATTTTTTCAAGTCATTCCTTATTTTTCTACCCCATCCCAGGTGCATCCACTCTGTTACAGATTTTTGTGTCATTCGTGAACAGGCTTACTTTCCCTTACAGCCCTTCTGTGAAGTTGCAAATGAAGACATTGAAGAGGACTGGTCCCAGAACTGACCTCTGTGGTACCCCGCTGGTTACCTTGCCTTCTTCCAAGTGAACTCCATTTACCACTACCCTCTAGCTTCTGTTACTCAGCCAATTTTGTACCCATTTTACTACCTTTGGACCCACTCCCAGGCTGCCTAGATTGTTTACCAGTCTTCTGTGTGGAACGTGTCAAAGGCCTCACTGAAATCTAGATAGGCCACATCTACCACCCCTTCCTGATCCACTTCCCTGGTCACCCATTCAGAAAAATCAATCAGGTTTGTCTGGCAAGATCTCCCCCCCCGTGAACCCATGCTGCCTCAGATCCTGCAATCCATTGTCCACAAGGTATTCTGCAATCTTTTCTTTGAGTAGTGTTTCCATAACTTTGCCCACCACCAACATCAGGCTTACAGGTCTGTAGTTTCCCACCTCCTCCCTATTCCCACTTTTGTGAAGTGGGACCACATTCACCTTCCTCCAGTTCCTCAGATCTACCCCCATAACCAGGGATAGGTTAAACAGGGCTGTCAGAGGTGCAGTGAGCTCCTTCCTAAGTTCCCTCAGTATCCTGGGGTGGGTTCCTCCAAGTCGCAGCGACAACAGCGTTGTTGAAGGACTTTACATCGACACCTCTGTGCCGACGGCCTGTGACAGTGCGACTGACTCCTTTACTGTTTGTGAGAGGCTCTGCCCTCCGCGCCCCCCGGACTGATGGATACCAACTCCCATGGGGGAGGCGGGATCACGATCCTGAGCTGCCAACACCAGAGTCGCTTATACCGTAGCGAGTATTCCAACAACCTGTTCACATTGTTGATGTTGAACAGGTTGTTGTCGCTTACTGGATTCACTGTTAGGGGTTCGTGGTTCTAATGGTATTCACCTGGGGTGAACCCTGTCTGGCCCCACTGCCTTATCCACTTTTAGTTGCTCTAGTTCTTTAAGGACTCTGTCCTCCGTAAAAGGGCTAGTGTCCACCTCCCTTTCATTAATGCCCTTTTCCCCATCTGTGGCCCGTCACCCACCCCGTCCTTCATAAATACTGAACAAAAGTACATGTTCAGTATGTCTGCTTTCTTCTGGTCTTCTTCCACAACCTCCTCTCCTTCCCCTTTTATTCTTATTATCCCCACCTTGTTCTTCCTCTTTTCACTTATATACCTAAAGAACATTTTAGCCCCCTATTTAATGACTTGGCAGTGTTCTCCACAGTTTGTGCCTTAGTGCTCCTAACTGCTTTCGCTGGCTCCCTTAGTTTCTCCTGATAATCCTCCCTGTCCTCTTCCTTCTGTGTTGTCTTGTACCTTTTGAACGCTAGCTTCTTTCCCTTTACTTTCCTGCTACTTCCTTGGAGAACAGGAGGCATTATAGCACAGTGGTTTAAGGTTCTGAGCTGCAAACTTGGAGACCTGGGTTTGAATCCCACAGCCCCACTTGCATACTGTGTGGCCCGAAGCAAATCATTAAACTTCCTTATGCTCCCAGGTTGCACCTGTAAACAAGCTTTCAGCTCAGTGTGTCTCTTCTAGTAAAAAAAAAAAAAAAAAACATGGTGGCTTCTTTTTACCTGCTCCTTGTAACCTGCTTGACACAGAGGTTTGTTGCCTTCTCGATGGCCTTCCTTATTTCTGCCCACTGCTCCTCTTCCCCCCTCCATTTTCCCTATCTCTGCTAGTGCTTCTCCATGGCACTCTCCCATTTTCTTGAAATCAGCCCTCCTGAAGTCCAGGTTGCTAATTTTAGTGTAGCTTGTTTCCAGCCCAGTTCTTACCCCAAACCACACTGTGCAATGATTGCTTTTCCCCAGGTGGCTCCCCACTGTGATGTCAGTGACAATATCCCCATTCGACAGTACCAGGTTCGGTATGCCCCCACCATGAGTGGGTTCCCTGACTAGTTGCCTGAGGAACACCCCCTGCAGAGAGTCTATGATTTCCCCACTTCTACCTGTTGCTGCAACTGGGATGCTCCACTCCACATCTGGCATATTGAATTCTCCTACCAGCAATAACTCCCCCTTGTTAGCCACCCCTCAGATTTGCTCTACCATTTCCTTATCTGCCTCTTCCCCCTGTGCTGGAGGTCTGTAGATCACCCCCGTTCGAATAACGCCCCCTTTCCTTGTCTCTATGGTAACCCACAGTACCTCTGCTTCTCCCTGATCCCTTTGTATTTATGTAGCCTTTATGTTCTCCTTCACATAAAGAACCACCCCTCCTCCCTTTTTACCTACCCTGTCCCTCCTGAATAGAGCATACACTGGTAAGGCTGCATCCCAGTCCTGGTTATCATTGTACCAGGTTTCTGTAACTGCAACTGTGTCCAGGTTCGCTGCCACCATGGTGGCCTCTAGGTCTGCAAACTTGTTGCCCAGACTTCGAGCATTTGCACACATGGCTCTCCAGATTTTACTTCCACCTCACCTCATGCTGCCCATTTGCCCTCCCTTATTTCCTCCACTATTTTCTTTCCTTGATCCCCTTCCCTCTCCTTCCTGGTTACTTACTTTTATTTGTTCTTTTTGTGATTTCTCACCCTTGGGATTCCCGCTGCTGACCCTGTTAGCATGTGGGGGTGGACTGTCCATATCTCTCTGCCCCCCCAGCTAGTTTAAATGCTTACTAATGTAGCATTTAAACTGTTCACTGAGAATCACAGTTTCCCTCCTGGATGGATGCAGGCCACTGCCTCTGTACAGGCTTCTATCCCCCTAGGTGGAGCCCCAGTCCCCGATGAATCTGAATCCCTCCCTTTTTACACCAGTTCCTCAACCATGAGTTGAAGTTCATGGTGCAGAAACTCCTGTCTTCCCCCTTGTCATGGACAGACAGCAACTCCGAGAAAGTAACGGATTGTGCTAATTGCCTCAGACTCATTCCCAATCTCCTGAATTCCTCCTGGACTATTTCTGACTCCTCCCTAGCCAGGTCATTTGACCTCAAATGGACAATGACATCCAGCTCTCCCTTCCTCCCTACTTCCCCAGCAATCCCTAGGATCCTCCTTCCATCCCATTAAGCTGTGGCACCTGAAAGGCACCTTACCTCCTTTTCCTCATCCCTCCCTGTCCCCAACTGAATCCTCCCCATGACTGAGTCCCCCAACAGGATTTGCTTCCCTCCTCTGGGATCCTCTACTATGCCCCTTTGGGTCTCCACCATGGAGGACCTCTACATCCTTCCTGGTCACTGCCTCAGGTGCCTCTATGGGACAATCCCACCCTGCCAATGCAGCACAGAAGTTTCTCAGTGGTATGGGATGTGCCCTTGCTCCATCACCTTAACCCTCCCTGATCCCACTGTTGTCTAGCCACTCCTCCTTCTAGGCACCCTTTGAGGCAGTGGAGGTGGACTAGGTGGTCTCTGGGTGGGGGTGCAGGTCCTCCTAACCCAAGCCACCTTGGCCTTGAGTCTGGAAACCTCCTCTCTCAGCCCAGAGAGGTGCACTATAAATATCTTACTGATTTTGATGCCCCCAGAACACCACCATGGCTGTGCCCTTCAGATGCTCCTCCACCTTCTACATTTGAACTCAATTACTCCTCCTTCCATTTGCATCTCCATTTTGCATTTCTTGCTGAACTGTGTTGTTATTTTTGGACTTTGTTTTGCTGATCATTATCTAGTACTGGCTGAAGCTTGGATTCCTCTCTACTGCTGTCATTTAATTGGAGATCCTGTTTGGAAATCATTTTTGTTTGATTTCTGCTTTGTATCTGTTCCAACGTTAGAGACAAAAACTTTTTCTGTGTTCCAAAGAAACGTAGTCTGGAACCTTATCACATCAATCCATAGCAGCCAGTTGTTCACAATCAAACAAGAGAAGTCAGACAGAATTTAGAATCTTCTGAGAAGCTAGGTTAACCTTTTCTTCTTGTACTGTACATATTTTTGGGTGACTGTATTTGTGTAATTATTATAAAGCATTTCTTTTTCTCTTCATCATAGGAATCAATGTAAGAGGCTGCAGCACGCGAAGCTCTATTAGTCTAGTATCACATATTAGTAAGTAACTTAACCATAGGCATATAGCAAAGGTATTCAATGAGTTCCTGGCTCTGTTGGGAAAACTTTGAATAAACTGAATATTTAGACACTATTTAGCTTATATTTAATAATTTTTTCTGTAATTCTCTTTTTTACTTCTTTATTATGAAGGACATTTGCATGTAAACAGGATTTCTGTCCTAACTGTTATGGCTGCTTGCCTACACCTGACATCACAGTTCTGTTTATGACATCACAGTCTGTTGCTGTGGAAATAATTACGATGCCATAAACAGGGGATTGTGATGTCAGGTGTAGGCAAGAAGAAAGATCAGATAAAGTATAAGGGCCAGTAATCATCTTTCATACTACTGAAATCAGTAATAAAGAAGTAAGGGATAGATTTATAGAAAATATATGAAATATAAACTGAATTGTGTCTAAATCTTTCATGTTTTCAAGTTTTTCTAATGGCGTCAGGGGCTCTTTAACTGACTGGAATGGAGCATTGGGTGAGTGGAGAGATAGTTAGCTGTAGCGATTGTGAGGAACTCGTCTCCAAGGTTATGCTTTGGAGAAGGGGACACTGCCCTATTTGCAGAACCTTCAGGGAGCTCCATGCTCAGCTGGCAGCAGCTTTGGAGGAAATATTCCAGCTGTGACTCCAATTAAGCTTGTGCCCACCACCCACACCCCTACTTCCTCAGTGACCCACTAGCCAGAGGGGTGGAGGGTAGTGGGGAGGAGGAGGAGGAGATTGGGTGGCAGGGATCGTCACACAACAGTCAGCTGTTCCTATGAGGTACCAATAGCAAACCATTCTGCACCCCTGGAAGAGGCACTGGTGCATGACTTGGGCAGGCGTGACCATGGGTCAGTTGATGTTGACAGGAAGGGAGACATGGTAACACCTGGGGCAGGGGGGCAGAAGTTAACAAGAAGGATTCTAGTGATAGTAGACTCTATGGTTAGAGTGGTGGAGAGGATTGTAGGTAAGAGGGGGTAAGGAGAAGGGGGATGGTCAGATGCCTGTCTGGAGTATCAGCCATCTGAGATTTATTTATTTATTGAAATTTGTTGATAGGGTAAGCCCACTGAGACATGATATCCCTTTCTGAGGGGCAACCTGGGGTTAATTACATTCAATAATACAAACTACATTCGAGAAAACATATTACATACTAAGACAAATGAATAACCATCATTAACATTTAGTAACAGCTAAGAAATAAACAGATGACGAGTCAAGGCAGGTTAATAATTACAAATTTACAATTTTGAATAACAGGCATGAAGAATACATAAGATGGGCACCGCTTAAAGAAGTAGTGGGGCAGAAGTGGAAAACTACAGCTCATACATATGCAGTGAATGATCAAGAGTACACCACTCCATAAAGGAGGTAACATCCCTAGCGAGGAGTTTAAGAGCGCAGGCATTAGTTAGCTAGCAATATTCCCAACATGGTTAAGAGACCATGATTGTATAGGATAGGTAAATAAAAATGGTTAAGATGATAACTGGTAAGTGCTATGAAAAGCGTTTGAAGCATCAGTTGCATCTCCACCTACTTATCACTACCAAATGTGATTCCAGGGCAATTTTAAACATGTTTAGAGAAGTAGAGTAAGACATCTCTGGTGGCTAACTGTTCCAGAAGATGGGACAGATATAGCAAAGGACCTATCTCCTGCATAGGTTCTAGACCTAGGTACCTCCAGGGTAGGGCAGGCTGATGATCTGAGCTCCCTTGTGTTAGTTTTGAACTGTAGTAGCCCTATGAGGCTGTGCAGAGCATTCAGTTTGGTTAATTTAAATGTGAGGCAGAGCATGGAGTACACTAATTTTGCTTCAATTGACTTGGGATAGTATAGGGAGGATAGAGGAGTGGGGGGGGAGGAAGGAGCAGGGAGTGCTGGTACACCTGGGTACCAATGATCTGAGGAATCGGCCAGTTGAGATGGGGAAGAGGGACCTCTTGAGGCTGGGGACAGGTTGAAGATGTACTCAGCTTCCCTAGCCTTTTCTGAGGTTCTTCCTGTAGGGTGTTTAGAGAATGGGAAGGATAGAGTAAGGGAGGAACAGAGCAAGGAGTTCAATGAGTTGTTGAAGGGTTGGTGTCAGGAACAAGGGCACCACTTTATAAGTGATTGGGGGGTTTCTGGGAAAGAAGACTCATCAAAGACCTGTTAGCTTGACGTCAGTGGTAGGGAAAATGATGAAATCACTTCTGAAAAAAAGAACTGTAGAGTACCTAGAGGCCAGCGGGGCACAGGACCCAAGGCAGCATGGATTCACAGCAGGAAGGTCATGTCAGATGAATCTAAAAGATTTCTTTGACTGGGTGCAAAAAGTAATAGACCAGGGAGGGGCTGTGGACATGGGCTACCTAGACTTTAGCAATACATTCGAGACAGTTTCACACAAAAGATTAATAAACAAATTAGCCAGCCTAGGAGTGGGTCCCAGGGTGGTAGCCTGAGTAAAAAATTGGCTGGACAACAGGACACAGAGGGTAATACTAAACGGAGTCCACTCCGAAGAAAGGGAGTTACTAGCAGGGTACCGCAGGGTTCAGTACTGGGTCTGGTCCTTTTTAATGTCTTTATAAGTGACATTGCAGAGGAACTGGAAGAAAAAGTATGTCCACTCCGAAGAAAGGGAGTTACTAGCAGGGTACCGCAGGGTTCAGTACTGGGTCTGGTCCTTTTTAATGTCTTTATAAGTGACATTGCAGAGGAACTGGAAGAAAAAGTATGTCTCTTTGCACACAACACAAAGATCTGCAACAGGGTTGATACACAAAGGGGGATGAAAAGGATGAGAAGGGACTTGGTAAGGTTGGAGGAATGGTCAAAATTATGGCAGCTTAGATTCAATGCAAAGAAGTGCAAAGAAATGCACCTGGGAAACAAAAACCCAGGGGAAGAGTACACAATGGGGGGGGAGGTATTAACAACAACAAAAATGGAAAGGGACCTGGGGGTAGTCTTATCAGATGACCTAAAGGTAAGCAAGCAAGTGAGAAGGCAGTAAGGATGGCCGGAGGTATAGGGAGAGGCATCACCAGTAGAAAACAAGATGTTGTTATCTCTCTGTACAGACAGTTGGTGATACCCCATCTGGAGTACTGTGTGCAGTTCTGGAGACCCCATCTCTGCAAGGACATAGACAGAATGGAGGCAGTCTAGAGGAGGGCAACTCAAATGGTGCAGGGTCTGCAACAGAAGCCACAAGAGAAGCTTAATATGTATACCCTTGAGGAAAGAAGGGAGAGGGGGGACATGATAGAAACTTTCAAGTACCTCAAGGGAATCAACAAAGTCCAAGAGGGTAGCATCTTTCAGAAAAATAGATATGCAGGAACAAGGGGACACAATTTGAAGATAGAGGGGGGATGGCTCGCGGTAATGTGAGGAAGTATTTTTTCATAGAGAGGGTGGTGGATGCATGGAACGGCCTTCCTGAGGAGGTGGTGGTGTCAAAAACAGTGGAGGAATTCAAAAATGCATGGGACATACATAAGGCAATTCTGGTAGGGGGTAGGAAGAAGTAGGCTGTCGGTTAACTAGGATCTGCAGCTTATCCAATTGGTAGGGAAATGGGCAGACTGGGTGGGCCAAGTGATCCTTATCTGCTGTCAAAGTCTATGTTTCTATGTAAAGGTGATGGTTTTCACCTGGCGAGAGGGGACTAGTGCATCAGGGCAGCAGTTTGACATCTACATTGGCACACAGTTAAACTCGCTGTTGGAAAGGCAGGGTCTGTGGATTCCATTGAGGTGGAAGGAACAGAGGGGAACCTAGACAGGACTCCCCTGGGGATGGGGGTAAGGTGTTCAGGGAATAATAGATGGGGGGATATGTCCAGGGTACAAGGCAGGGTAAACAGAATAGGCAAGAAAGAAAGGGGAAATACAAACACCAAGGTTATTAGAAAAGGATGATGGGAAGAGTAACTGAGAACCAGTAGAGGTGTGGGTACATGTTAGAGAGTGGTATTCCTCAATGCAGGAATCTGAGTAATAAGATTAGTGAGCTTCAGACTTTGGTGGCAGATTCTGGGCTGGATCTGTTACAGAAACTTGGGCCAGAGTGAACAATGGGTTTAGGTCAAAATAGCAGACATATCATGCAGTACAAAACCATAGAAGCAGCACAGCGTGATACAATACAGCACTAGAGAAAAACAGTGAGCCCTACACACAGTGCTAGCACCAACAGGCTGCTGAGCACAGAGCAGTACAGGGGACTTTGCCCCCTACATCCCCCCTTAATATATATAAACAGCCTCTGAAATGCACCAAATACCACAAAAGGAAACAAATTTAAAGGAGGGAGGTAGTGTCAAACCCAGGTCCACTGGCTGTCTCAGGACTCATAATCTCCCACTCTAACTGCTAAGCCACAGGGCCAGCTTGCTCAGACACTGCACAATAGAGTCTTACTTTACTCAGCCTGAGTGAAAACACCTACAGCTACAGCACTAGAATGTCCACGTTATATTTCCCCAGAGCTGTTTTCATTTACGCTATTTTGCCCATGCAGATTTTAACTGCACTGTTCTCTCCGCTCGATCTTGACTGAATATTGTGAACAACAACTGGGATAAAATTATCCCAGGTTACACCTCATATAGGCATGCTACATGGATGGCTAGAGGTGAAGGGGTGGCCAGCTACATCAGAGAAAACATTGTGGCAGTAGAGGATGGTAACATTTGAGAAAAGGGGAGGTAGAATCAATGTAGATTCAGCTTGCAGAGTCATTAGGCAGGAAGACTCACATGGGGTGGTTTACAGGCTACTGGGACAGGAAGAAGAGAGAGAGAGATAAGGAACTGGGTGCTGAAGTAGAGAGGGGTGGCAATGGGTGAGGTTGTATTAGTGGGAGATCTTAACCTGCCAGATATCAGCTGGGACATCCCAGTGGCCAGCAGCACCAGAAGTCAGACCCTGCTTGATTTCTTGCAGGACTGCATGTTGGAACAACGGGTCAGGGATCCCAATACAGTACAACCTCAATTATCCGAATGCTCTGGGAGACATCAGATCTGTTCTGTTAATTGAGAGTTCAGATAATCAGGGGTCCATAACATTAGACAAACCAGAGACAGGGGACAATGTTAGAGTTCGGATAATCAGGGGTCCATAACACTAGACAAACCAGAGACGGGGGACAATGTTAGAGTTCGGATAATCAGGAGATCTGGATAATCAGGGTTTTGATAATCGAGATTCTACTGTAGACAGTCAGCCATCCTATATGTGATGCTCACCAACTGTGAAAGAGTAGGCAGAGCATGGGTGGGGAAACCCCTGGGGTCCAGTGACCACAATACTATATGGTTAGCGGTGGCCCAGGACACCGATAAGCCCTCATCTAAGGCTGATGTACTATACTTCAGGAGGGTGAATTTCAACCGTATGAGGGAAATTGTGCTGGACAGGTTAGCTGGTGTAGACAGCATAAGGGGAGTGGAGGAAAGATGGGGGTTATAAAATGGGCCATTCTCAAGGCAACGAAAACATGCACAAGGACAGTTATAAAGAGAAGTGAGTATAAGAGATCAATCTGGTTCTCTGACATGGTCAGGGAGGCAGTGAAGGATAAAAACAGGGCTATTATCAGGTACACAGAAAAGCATGGGGATGAAGAATGGGTCATGTACCAGGAGAAAACTAGAGAGGCCAAGAGGGCAGTCAGAATTGCAAAGGCAAACACAGAGCTGAGAAAAGAAAGGAGGGGTACTTGTCAGGCTAATGGAAGGAGGCAGGGTAATAGAGAAGAAAGGGTAGAAAGCAACTGCTCAATGACTAGTTCTGCCCAATATTCCCTAGAGAGAACAGTGGGCTATTACTGGAATGTGGCATAAAGGCAGCTGACAGAGGAGTCCCAAAAATGAAACTGCAGAAATTTATTGCTGAAAGAGTCAAAAAAGGATTAGCAGCCCTGAAGATGAACAAGGCCCTGGGACCAGATGGTATGCATCCAAGGGTGCTAAAAGAATTGACTTCATGTTAGCTGAACCCCTGGGGGCTGTTTTATAGCTCTGTGTAGCAAGAGGTGGTTCCAGGGACTAGAGGATGGCAGACATGGTTCTGCTGCACAAGGGAGGGGGCAAGGAGCAGCTGGCAAACTATACATCCTGCAGTCATACCTCCGTGGTACAGAAACTGATGGTGACACTAGTCAAAAAAGAGCTAGTGGAATACCTGGAGAAAAAGTGACTTCAGGATAGTAAGCAGCATGGATTCATGAAAGGGAGGTCTTGTCAGACCAGCCTGATAGTATTCTTTGACTGCATAACCAAGGTAATTGATGAGGGCACGCAGCAGATTTACTCTACTTCAACTTCAGCAAGGCATTCAACTCAGTGCCATCTTGTAGGCTGCTGAATAAGATGGGGGAATCTGGGAGCAGCTAAGGAAATAGTAAGGTAGGTAGGGAGTTGCTTGGAGGGGAGACAGCAAACAGTTGTGCTGAATAGGGTCTGATCAGACAAAAGAGAGGTCACTAGCAGAGTACCACAGGGATCTGTTCTGGGCCTAGACCTCTTCAATATGTTTATCAGCGACACGGGAGAGGGAATCCATTGCAGGTTGTGTCAATTCACAGATGACACTAAACTCTGTGGTAGGGTTGACAACATGGAGGAAATAAGGGAGTTGCAGAGAGACCTGTAAAGGCTGGAAAATGGGTCCAAAGTCTGGCACCTGAAATTCAGTGCCAAAAAGCGCAAAGTTATGCACTTAGGGAACAAACACCCACAAACAGAGTACTGGATGGGAGGGGTTAAACTGGACACAACATCAGAGGAAAAGGACCTAGGAGTCATCATTAGGGACTCCCTTAATCAAACAGCCAATGTAACAAGGCCTTCAGCAAGGCTAACAGGAAGGCTAGGGTGCACTGACGAGGGTTCGACAGTAGAGATGGGAGGTACTGTTACCATAGTATAGGTCATTGGTGAGGCCACACCTGGAGTACCTAACCCAGTTCCACAGTCCCCACCTAAAACAGAGTAGGGACAGGCTGGAGAAGGTAAAATGTAGGATAACCAACATGATTCAGGGCCAGGAGATCAGATCCTATGAGGATCAGCTAAAGGCAATGAACATGTATTCACTCAGAACCAGAAGAGAGAGGGGGGATATGACAGAGACCTTCAAGTTCCTGAAAGGAATTAACAGGGTGGACAGTGAGAAGCTTTTTACCAGGAAAACAAAAGGTAGCACAAGGGAACCGTTGGCTCTTATGTGCCATGGCAAGAGACCCAGTCTTTGTACCGTAAGTACCCTACCCGACTGGTAAACTCAGCCAGGCTACTTAGCAATAAGACAGGTAAGACAGTTCTAATCCGTGAACCATACCTGACAAATGTTTATTTATCCAAACAAAAACAAGAATGGATAGAAAAATAAGATGCATAGATACACCTTTACTGTTGTATCTGTTGTACTGTGATACATGTATGTACCGTGTTTGTGTGTGAAATGTTGAAAACTGAGTAAAACATTTTGCTTATAAAAAAAAAGGGGGTCATGAGTGGTGGTTAAGGGGGTAGGGTTTAAATAGGATTTGAGGGAGTTTTATTTTACGAAGAGTGGTTGAGCCACGGAATGGCCTGCTGGCAGAGGTGGCGGGTGCCAAAATGATAAATGGCTTCTAACACAGCTGGGATAGAGTCAAGGGGCTCTTAGCTACTCAGTGGGAAGTGGAGGTGGAAACACGGATAACAAAAGGGGGAACAGCATAAGCCAAGACCCCAGAGTGACAAAAGATCCTGAGGTATATAGTATGATGGGATAATAGGGGCAGACTGGATGGCCCATTGATCTTATTCTGCAGTCATCGTCTATGTTTCTATGTTTCCATGCTGCTTCATCCAATCACAAAACTGCACCAACAGCAGCATTTTCATCCAACTACAGCCCAGTGAAGTCCTACCTGCCCTGACCATTGTGTGACAGCACATACCTTTTTTTTACTACTTTACCACCAACGTCTGCTCACAACTAGTCCCTTTAGCTTATTTGTGGCCCATATGGCTGACACAGAGAAAATCAAGATAACAGATAATTAATTCTGGATAAGCCCAAAATTATCCTGAAAATTTTCCCCGGAGCAGAACTGCCTCAGATAAAGTTAACCTCCCCATAACTGATGCAACTGTTGGGGCATGTATGGAGTGGTTAATACACTATCCATGCCATTCAAGTAGTAATCTTATTTACAGGACTGCCTTGAATAATGGAGCAGAAACCTAGATACACAAATTTATATAGAATGCAGTTGTACATTACATAATTTATTTAGGTTATTGTAACAAAATGCAACAAAAATAATACAGACTATACAATAACATTTTTTAAAAATGTCTCTCTCTGTATTTCTCCTAGCTAAGCTTCATTTGAAATTCACCTAAGGGCAAGCAGTTAAGTGTAACCCCCTTGTTACCCGGGGTTACTAGAATCCCTGTAAGACCTAGTGGTAGGCAGGGAAGGCAGCTTGTGAAACTCCAGTTAAATGGGTTTCACACTGTCTCACTCTGTTCTCAGTCTCAGCTGAGACTGAGGGATGACATCACCAATAGAACTATCGCAGCTGCATGAGCCACATTGGAATCTGCAGCAAGGGAGTTGGTTAGAACGTTGGGAGGTTTTGAAGTCAGTCTTCAGTGAGTGAGTGTGAAGTTGGGAGCTTGCTGAGAAAGCAGCTCAGTGAAGGCTCTAGGAGCCTCAGCCCTGTCAGAGGGCTACTTTTAGTTTAAAAGGGTGTGTGTCTCCACCTTAAAGAGAGACACAGAAGATAATTGAAGTGGTGGAGACCACTGTTTTCGGGTCTCAGTGCCCTCTCCCTTCGGGGGGGGGCAGTGAAAGGGTTCCCTGCAGATTTCTGGGGCAACCCCCTAGTTCTGCTTGTGAAGGAAAAGCTGCCTATGTGTTCCAGAATTTATTTGGGAGAACAAGAAGATTTGTGAGTTGCCTGTGGGGCACCTGCAACGTGAGGGTGAGTGTCTGCTCTTGCTAAAAGGGCCTATGTTTTTCACCCTGGGACTTGTGTGACAATGTGGGGATTGAACTACTAAAATATTGGGAAGCCTAGAGTAATGGGCTAAGCAAATTAAAAGTAGGTTCAAGTCCAGAGCTTGTTGGGATGCAAATTATATGCAGAGGAGATGTGACAGACGTCTACCAGAATCTACATTTGAAAGTTCAGTAAAGGAATTGTTCAGTTTCAGAGAAATGGCGGGTATGGGCTGTGGGAGCTGGAGGTGGTGGCCCCCATCTTTAGTGACCAGGTCCACCTCTACGGATTTCTTCTGTGGATTTCTACTTTACTTCAGGCACTTGGCCAGTGATGGGGGAAGTACCCAGACGTGGGATTGTAAGGAAAATTCTCTCTAGGAGTCGAAGGCTCTAGTGTGGTTTGGGGAGCCACAACAGGATAATTGTTTCATTCCTCAAATGGACCGCGGATCAAGTGGCCAGCAGGTGAGCCGGGCCAGTGGGGAAAACCCAAGTAGTGTACAAGTCGGGCTGTGTACCCAAAGCTGCGTGCAAGTCCAGGCTGTGTGCCTGGTGGGTTTACAGCCTGAGGGCTGGAAATAGTGATAAAGTGTTCTGTAGTCTCTAATCTGCATTACCAGGAAATGTAGCCCCATGGGAGTCCATCTATGCTTTGTTTGTTTAGCTTGGATGCGAATAAAAGCCACACTGAAGAATCCCATTCCTGGTTCTGGACATTACAGTTATTGCTTCCTGTGTTCGGATTTACTTGGGTGCCCCTGTGCAGAGTAGCCAAACCTAGGCCCCCCTGTGCTGAGTAACCTCATCCTCCCCGAACCCAGTCCCCACCAGGTACTGCTGTCAGCTTCAACAGCATACCACCTGTCGTTTTGCTAAAAAGGCAGGGGTGAGGGGTTACAAAAATGGAGGCACCACTTTGGATTTTGTTCTGGGAAGGAAGGTGCTTGGGCAAGGGGGCTAGCGTTTTGGCTATCTGGCAGTGGGTAGCCCAAAAAGCTGAAGCAAGTAACTAGTGTGTGTTGCTGTGTGCTGTGGATCTTATGCTGCTGTTTAAAATTGCCAACTGTTTACCAAGGGGCAGTAAAGCTAAAGAGTGTGCCCTTGTCCTGCATCAAATTGTTTACAGTGTTTTTGCCTGCTTTAAAAATGAACTGTGGTAAAGAAAAGTGTGGAAGACTAGGGGTAGCAACAGGAAAATTGTGCCCTGGATGTTGGAAATGCTTTTAAAATAAACTGTTGTAAAGAAAAGTGTGGAAGACTAGGGGTAGCAACAGGAAAATTGCGCCCTGGACGTTGGAAATGCTTTCTGAATGAATGAGAGACTTGCAGGTGTAATGGCTATGTTAAATGGCTGAAATGGGCTCCCGCCGTGGAGTCAGTTGGTAAAGAAAAAAAGTTGCATTCTGCAGTTTAAATTTGCCTGCTCGATGATCGCCGTGAGGAAAAGAGCCCTCGCAAGGAAGAAGAGGCTCATTTGCATGGCGTTGTGTGATTGGTCAGGCTTAGATCAGTCCCGCCCCTCAGCCAGCTCTACAGTGACTGCCCCAGCATTCGAGAGGGGGTGTGAGTGGAGTGCGTGTACTGGCTAGTGGAGGAGCGTCACGGAGTGTTAAAATCTCTGTAAACCTTGTAAAAGTAAATTTTCTTGTTTAAAATCGGGCTCAACCCGCTAATCGATCATTGAAATTGCAAAAGTGGTGGTCAAGAAGACGATCGGCAGGACTGCCCACCCGTTTCTGTTCTGAGGCCTCCAAGAACTGGCTGCAGGCCATTTTTTCCCCATCGCAGCAAACTGCTACTGATAACAGTAAGTAAACAACCTAAAAACTGCTCAAACAGTGATTTTCAGCCCTATGCCATATAAATGTGTGTGCAGCAGTGTAGTCGCTTTGCAAGTAACGACTATGTCAAGTCCTGCCAGCAAGTGCAAGTCTGTTAAGCCATTGACTGTGTGCACAGTAATGAATTCAGCCTCAGTTTAAAGTTTGAAGCCAGAGAGAGACTGTGAGTTGTAGCCAATGTGCAGCACTAGTTATACAGGCAATCCTGTGCTAAAAACCTGAAGCTTTAAGGGACTGTGAATCAAAGAAATGTTTCCAGCATGTAAAAAAGTCCGTGGAAAATCCTGTAAATGTGTTTAAAGCAAGAATAGAGCAAGTTGTGCAGTTTGAGCAAAAGTTATCAGTAGTTTGTGTAAATAGGGTGCGCAGTGGCTTGACCCAGATTCTGAATGTTGATGCACTGGAGTGCTGCCGCCGCCATTACAGGGTGGGGTAGTAAAGTAAACACAGCAGCAGAGGAGCTATTTTACTACTAAAGAGTGTGTTCAGTAAAGTGGGACTTTCAGTTACAGTGAACTTTTTGTTTATTTTTCTACGGTTATGGCCTCAGGACCAGCTCGTTACCCGGATCATGCCCGGGTTGCAGTAACAGCAGCAGTAGATAGACTGAGGGGATATTGAAAAGTGGTGCTATGGAGGACAGCTGCCTCCTCATGTGGCGATTCCTGGTTTTCCAGTGCATGTATGTCAAATATGCTTGAGAGCTGGAAGGGACGTCTTCATGATTCCTCACTGTGCTGGATGCCTAGAAAAATATGGCTTGTATAAAGCGACTCCAATCCGGTTGGCTCCCACATGGACAAAGGTTCAGGAATCTGCAGTTGGCAGCACACAGCACCAGGCAGAGCCTGTGGAGGATGGCCCCTCGGGGGAGTGTGGTACAAAGCTAGAGGGTGCAGAGTTAGAGACAGAACCCGAAGTTGAAGTTTTGGATGCTGGATCCCAGAAGGAAAGTTCAGATAAAGCATCAATAGATCCCTGGAGGGGGGGCCTAGCCCAAGTCTCTTAGGCGAAGATGAGATGCGGGAGGCTTTTGAGTGGGAGGTGTTGACCTCTGCGCCTGGTGATGAGTGGATAGTCTCAGAAGTGAGAACGACTGCTCACTCCTGGGCTCAGATCCTCAGTGAAGAGGAAGATGAGGGGGGACCTGTGTGGCCTTGTGAAAAAGGAACGGGTACACAGCCTCAAGATCTTGCCTCGGAGGACTGCATGGAAGAAAGTGGCGATGCCACTGCCCTGGCTTTGCAAGAGGAAGAAGTCAGGGATCTGTTTCTAATTTCTTTAAGGATGCGTAGCTGGCAGAACCAGGACTGGCCACCCCCAAGCCAGGTCAGCGGTCTCAGATTGACCAAAGCAAGTAAAGAGGAGACACTGGTTCATAGAAAGGCAAATGAGATCTACGGTATGACCTTTCCTACCTTTCCTCGGAAAGTCTGGGAGGGGATTGAGAACAGCAGGAAATCCTGGATCTGGGACGAAGCCATGAAAAGTGTGCATCCTGGAGCCAACAAGCATGTAAAGAACAGACTGTTTCACGAGAAGTATACCCAGTGGAAGAGAGGCAGGACACTGTTTATAGACAGAGTGCGAATAGTGGACGGAGACGGACGTAAAATCTCCCACTGTGTGAATTATGTGTGCCCAGACGGGGTAATAATTCAAGCTCCTGACCCCCCGTACTATTGGCCTCAGTGCAAGGACCTCCCAGCAAATGTGCCCGTGCCTACAAAATGGAGAGCCGAGCAGTGATAGTCAATACTGCCACACCAGACTGTGAAGTGCCTTTATTGATCCGCCAATATGGACATCCAGGACTCAGGTGCCCCACATTCATCAGTCTACAGTGTACTGGCCTTTCCAGAATCCATCGACTGGCCCACCAGATGACTTCAGATCCAGAGAGGACACCAGCCCAGCTGTATCCTGCTTCATCGCCCGGTAATCGTATGACGTCGGACCAGCTGTTTTCTTTTTGTTCTTGTTTTAAGGATCCATCTCCAGAGATGACATCATCCCAGCTGTTCCCAGATGTGCCCTCCTGTGGTTCCCGGAAGATGTCCGCCCAGCTCTATCGGAAGAAATGCTGCCAGGGAGAGTCTTTGTCAGAGGTGCAGGTCGGTGCAGAATTTTCATTCTACAAGGGGCTGGTAAGTCCGAACTTTTCTATCTTTATGACATTGCAATACACACCCTACACTAGCAGACTCCAAAATGTGTGAACTGTCCGCAAAGACTCTCCCCTTCGGGACTTTGGCCTGTTAGAACTGTGCTTCACCGGGCTCCGGCCCAGGAGAGACTCTTTATTGGACTAGCCTTCGGGCATTATGGTCACTAGTTAGGACTTTTAGGGCACTCCATCCCCCCAAATGTGTATTGTAAATAATGTCATTGTTTTCTAACGTAAATACTGTTTTTCTACCTTTTTCTAAAAAAAAAAAAAAAATCTTTTTGGGCTTCTTCAGTGTTTTGATGGTAGGGGTTTAGGTAGACTGTGTATGCAGATTAGGAAAGTGTGTGTTATCTTTCTTTTTCTTACAGGTGTTCCTGGGAAGACAGAAGAAAAGACAAGAAGAGGAGGAGGGGCTCATCGGAGTTCCTCA
The DNA here is from genome assembly GCA_016271365.2 of Neoceratodus forsteri. Lineage (NCBI taxonomy): Eukaryota > Metazoa > Chordata > Ceratodontiformes > Ceratodontidae > Neoceratodus > Neoceratodus forsteri. The sequence continues at coordinate 1,146,576,048 of CM057450.1, read as the reverse complement.
TTAGTACTTTAGTGTGTAGAAATTTAAAGTACTGTGGTGTTATTGTTGTTATTACTGTATTAACCCTTTCCTTCCACAGGTGTGGTTGTGGGGGTAGGGAGGAGAAAGTGACATGGTAAAAAATGTGGTATTTCAATGGTGTGTGGTTGCAGGTTGCCCAAGGTCAGGGAGGTCCCCGGGTTGTTTTTGTTTTTGGGGTATTAGGTTAAAGGCAGATAGGTTTTCCCTAGAGGGTTAGGGGGGATAGACAGGCTGTAGCCCTGACCTGCAGTAGGGACCGCAGTGCTGATCTATCAAGGCTATGGTCTGGATGGTTCTACCAGATCCACTAGGTGTCCATAGTAAATGGATAGTGTAGAGGCTGATTTGTCAGCTAAAGGCCTCTAGGCCCTTAGTGTTGCCTGCCTGTGCTTGCACATGGTAGGAGGGGGCCTGATCACCCCCCTCCGCAGGTAGCACATAGGGTGGGATGGCCTAAGACCGGGTAAACAATGACTACGGACAGTCATTTTCCTGGTCAAGGGCAAGTGTAACCCCCTTGTTACCCGGAGTTACTAGAATCCCTGTAAGACCTAGTGGTAGGCAGGGAAGGCAGCTTGTGAAACTCCAGTTAAATGGGTTTCACACTGTCTTACTCTGTTCTCAGTCTCAGCTGAGACTGAGGGATGACATCACCAATAGAACTATCGCAGCTGCATGAGCCACATTGGAATCTGCAGCAAGGGAGTTGGTTAGAACGTTGGGAGGTTTTGAAGTCAGTCTTCAGTGAGTGAGTGTGAAGTTGGGAGCTTGCTGAGAAAGCAGCTCAGTGAAGGCTCTAGGAGCCTCAGCCCTGTCAGAGGGCTACTTTTAGTTTAAAAGGGTGTGTGTCTCCACCTTAAAGAGAGACACAGAAGATAATTGAAGTGGTGGAGACCACTGTTTTCGGGTCTCAGTGCCCCTCCCTTGGGAGGGCAGTGAAAGGTTCCTACAGACTCCTGGGGCAACCCCCTAGTTCTGCTTGTGAAGGAAAAGCTGCCTATGTGTTCCAGAATTTATTTGGGAGAACAAGAAGATTTGTGAGTCGCCTGTGGGGCACCTGCAACGTGAGGGTGAGTGTCTGCTCTTGCTAAAAGGGCCTATGTTTTTCACCCTGGGACTTGTGTGACAATGTGGGGATTGAACTACTAAAATATTGGGAAGCCTAGAGTAATGGGCTAAGCAAATTAAAAGTAGGTTCAAGTCCAGAGCTTGTTGGGATGCAAATTATATGTAGAGGAGATGTGACAGACATCTACCCAGAATCTACATTTGAAAGTTCAGTAAAGGAATTGTTTCAGTTTCCAGAGAAATGGCTGGGTATGGGCTGTGGGAGCTGGAGGTGGGTGCCCCCCCATCTTTAGTGACCAGGTCCACCTCTACGGATTTCTTCTGTGGATTTCTACTTTACCTCAGGCACTTGGCCAGTAATGGGGGAAATACCCAGACTGGGATTGTAAGGAAAATTCTCTCTAGGAGTCGAAGGCTCTAGTGTGGTTTGGGGAGCCACAACAGGATAATTGTTTCATTCCTCTAATGGACCGCGGATCAAGTGGCCGGCAGGGGAGCCGGGCCAGTAGGGAAAACCCAAGTAGTGTACAAGTGGGGCTGTGTCCTCCAAAGCTGCGTGCAAGTCGGGCTGTGTGCCTGGTGGGTTTACAGCCTGAGGGCTGGAAATAGTGATAAAGTGTTCTGTAGTCTCTAATCTGCATTACCAGGAAATGTAGCCCGAAGAATCCGTCTATCTTTGTTTGTTCAGCTTGGATGTGAATAAATGCCACACTGAAGAATCCATTCCTGGTTCTGGACATTACAGTTATTGCTTCCTGTGTTTGGATTTTACTTGGGTGCCCCTGTGCAGAGTAGCCAAACCTAGGCCCCCCTGTGCCGAGTAACCTCATCCTCCCCGAACCCAGTCCCCACCAGGTACTACTGTCAGCTTCAACAGCATGCCACCTGTCATTTTGCTAAAAAGGCAGGGGTGAGGGGTTACATACGATTATGGTGTCATCTGCATATAACCCTTCCTTATGTCAGTACTGGGGATAAACAAAGTGAGAGAATTTACAAAAATTGTAAATAAGAGGGGGACCCAGGACTGATCCCTGGGTAATGCCTCTACTGACACCTCTATTCTGGGGTAGTTGACCCTCAGATATTACTGTTTGACAATGATTGTTTAAGTAGGATGTCAACCACAATGACGCATCCTTTGCTAAGCCAATATTTGACAATTCAGGTATCAGTTGTGGATGATCTACTAAGTCAAACACCTTGGAAAGGACCGCAGACAGTGCACTCAGGCATAACCTTTGAGACTATGAGAAAAGTGTTTGTGGAATAACCCACCTTAAACCAGCCTGATAAGGAGTAATATTCACTTGCTTTGGAAAAAAACATGTTTATAGTAAATTGTTCACTGTAAAATGTTATTGTGCTTATAAGATTGTCTCTGTTCTACCATTACTGAACTGCACATGTTCAGTATACACTCCCAGCTCATGCCTAAAAATGGGGAACATGTTTTGCTCCAGTGCACCTACCCGGTCAACAAAAATACTAAATAAATACATTATTCTGAAGTACTTCTCCAGGTAGGCACTTTATAGTAAATGGACTTGTCCCTTCAGGAACATTCATAGTACAGATGGCAGTGCTACTGGATGGCAGTTCAAGGGATTCGTTGGATGACTGGCTTTAGGTACTGGATGGGAACAGTTTTAGACATCTTACATTTTGGGGGATGTGACCACTGTTTAGGCTGTCATTAAGCAATCCAGTCAGTACAAGAGCTATTATGTTTATTACTTCTTTTGAGAAGAATACCTCCACTCCTTCAAGGTTACCTTCCTTGGAGGTTGACAGACACCAGATGGAATATATGCAGATGTTTCAGCTGTGTGAGTGCAAACAGACAGGAGGACGTCCTCTCAAACTGGAGGTGGGAGTGAGCAGGATAAGGGAAAACATTAAAAAGCATTACTAGAACCTGCCCAGTGGTGCAGAGGGCTGAGACATTCTGGTGCCTTATCTCTCACCATGCCAGTGCCCCAAGTTTGGGAATGAGCTTAGGTAGCATGGGGTTGGTGGGGCAGGGACAGCTGCAAGAGGATCAAGCAGCTGCCTGGCACCTCTCTTCTCTCGGATTGGGGTGGTGAGTTATCCTGGCTCTTGAGTGACATGAGGTGGAGTGGTAGTGCAGACACTTGAGAGGCAGACTTAGGTCATGGGGGCAGCAGTGGCCACAGTTCCAGAGCAGATGCGTGCTTCCACTGGCATGCCTCTTCTGTGCCGCTGCCATGCTGGGAAGTTGGGGAGAAAACAGAAACGTGATGGTGGGAGCTTAATGAATTCCTGCCACCTACCTCCAACCTGCATTGTTGACCATGTTACCTGTTTCAACCTGGACTTTTTTTGTTTACTTTTTTATTAAAAGGCAAATCAGAGTTCAGTATTACAGCATTTGTCAATTACAATACAGTTCATACTCACTAAACACACTAGAGCTTATAGCTCATAACTCATAGCATGTGGCAGTGATTAAATTCTATTAATTTGTATTTGTTAGAACAGTACATGAAGAAACATATTTGACTTTCTTGCTTTGTGTCGTATGTATTCTAAAAAGTAAGTAACAACCTGGACTTGTGGACTGGGGAGGCACAGCCCTGTCCTCTCTGGCCCTGCCAAGGGGGGGAGCAAGCTGTGGGAGGACTCACAGATCAGATAAGTCCCAGGGGCAGCAGATGCCAGCTGGAAGAGGCAGATCAGGGATGAGCAGCCACCCCAACCATCTGTGGACAAAAACCTCTATTAAAAAAAAGGTATTACCAGACATTACTAGAGCCAGCTTCATGGTGCTGCATGAAGGGATATTGTTCTGACATGCCAGTGACCTGGTTCTACACACCGAGCCTAAGATGTCAGCAGCAGAGGCCAGTAGGGAGGGTTCAGAGTATTCTTTGACGCTCTCCTCCTTGGGGGTAGGGTAGCCTCTATACAGCTCTACAGCGGCTCTTGGTGGTAATTAGTGGGGGTGCATTGATGGTTTAGGTGATCAGTTGTTGTCATGCACCCCTTAGACTAGCCGTAACATGTAGGAAATTGGGGTGAGGGCGAGGAGAAGAAAGCAGAAATGCTACACTTGTATGCCTGGTGATGGCCCCACTGTCCCCACCCACATCAGGGAATACACGGAGCACCAGCGTAGGAACTTTTCATCTTCATCCAAGAGTGCTTTCTCCTCCTCCATGTCATGGAGAAGCCCCCTGCAGGGACAAGCTGGCACACAGGAACCTGGGAAACAAAATTAGTGAGCTCCAGGCCATTTTGTGGAGGAGAGATTGGAAAACATTAAAGGAGCCATTATTAAGGCAACCAAGTCATGCCTGAGGATGGTTACTAAGAGAAACTGCTACAAAAGACCAGTCTGGTTCTCTAAGGAGATCAGGGAGGCAGTTAGGAACAAGGGAAAGGCCTTCATCAGGTATAAGGAGAGGCAGGGGGCTGAAGAATGGAGGGAGTACCAAGTAGAAACAAGGGAGGCCAAGAGGATAGTCAGAGAAGTAAGAGCAGACACAGAGCTGTGTATTACATTCAGAGGTAGCTCAAGGGAGGATGAAAACAGTGTGTTAGATATATTAGGAAAAAATAAAAATAAAAGGAGGAATTATCAGACTGACAGAAGGGGACAGGGTAACAGAGGAGGACCAGCAGGAAGCAACTGTTCTTAATGTCTGCTTTTGATCAATATTTACAAGGGAGAATAGGCTTTTGCTGGAAAGCAGCATAAAGGCTGCTGGAAGGGGATCCCAGGAATGATGCAAAAGGTATTTACCAGTGAAAGGGTCAGAAAAGGGCTTACAGCTCTAAAAAAACAGATAAGGTGCCGGGGCAGGATGGCATGCATCTAAGGGTGTTCAGGAACTGGCACTGGAATTGGCTAAACTCATGGTAGAAAAAATAAAACAAAGGTGCTCTGGGAAGTGTTGTAAGCTGCAGTCAAACCAAAACCCACAAAAAGCACTGAGGGACCACACTAAACAAAGACAACATGCACACAGTGGTGCTGACAAATGATTTAATGTGGAAGAAAAATCAAAAGAGAAAAGCACAAAAACCATGGCACTTCAAAAAACATGTGCTTTTTTCCTCAGGGAGAAGAGTCAAATGCAATAGTTTCCATATTTATAGAGGTAGCTGTTAACATGTATGATGCAAGGATTAAAAATTGAAAGGAGTAGACTCCTTAACAAAGCTGTTACTGCCAGGCACTGAGAGTAAGTAACATAAACAAGTTAGATAAAAGGTTATTAGAAGCATAGGAGCCGGGTTCGTAAAATATTTGGTGGGGGTCAGGGGTCAAAGCCACACCCCCTAGCAGGGGTCTATGGGAGCAGAACCCCCTATATGGTAATATGGAGTCTGGGAGTTAAGCCCCTGGCCTCAGGAATAAACAAAACACTGAAAATACTCTTAAAAACTCTACTGCAATGGGGCAGTGCAAAGCCCAAATACATACTAGTTAATTCAAAAGCGTCAGAGACTATCCATAACTTGCACTATGCAGAAAAGCTTCCTTCATGCCTCGTAATATCTCAGAATAAAAATGTGCAGCACTAGTGGCCCTAGATTCAAGAGTGCCAGACTGTGGAGAGCTTTAAGAAGGTTTTAAAGACCCCTCTGTTTTATCTGGCCATTGGGGAGTTTATGTAATATAGCGTTGTAATACAAATTGGTGCAAAAGCTGGAATGCACTGTGTTTCATTGTTTTATCTTTTTAATGTTTTATTGTTATATTTGTATAGTGCTTTGATTATTTGAATTGCACTTTAGAAATAAAGAATATTATTATTAAAAGATGGAGGAAAATTGCCAGAAATCCAGGTAGGACAACAGGGCAGTTTCATTTGGAAATTCACCATAAGCTAGAACTATCCTTACAATTGATGGATGCTTTCTTTGCCGAACTGCCAACTGCTGAACTTACTGCAGTGATTGGTGACAGGATTGTCTAATGAGAATGTGGTTCGCCAGGACTCTGCCAGTGTGAGGGCGTTCAAGTCAAGAACCCTTCTTAATTCAAGAGTTAGTAGCACATAGTCTGACATACAGGGGGAGGGGCCCAGTCGGCACAGGGGGTTCACCTGTAAACATACCTCTCAACCCCCCCTTACATACTGTATGACCCTGAGCAAGTCACTTAACTTCCTTGTGCTCTCATGTCACACCTGTAAACAAGCTTTCAGCTTAGTAGGTCTCTCCTGGTAAAAAAACAAAAAAAGTTTATTATAGAAATGAGGGACATGGACTCTCAAAATGAGGGACAATTACCCCCAAAACGAGCAGCTCATCTTCAAGATAGAGTGAGATACAAGCTCAGACCACAGTGAAAACTGTTGTGTTAACATGCAACAAGTTTATTTTTTAATTTGGCCCTTAGAATAATATGCCTTTCTGTTTCAAAGAACTACACTAAATCTGCAAGTCATGTTTCACAGAAGAAGCCTATTTTTAAATACTAATCCAAATTACGTACTTGTTTTCTATTTCTACAGGATACTTAGTTATCCCAGTATGCATCTCTGGTTTACACACACCACTGGAAAAGAACCATTTTAGAAGTGTATAATGTGCATTATGTCCTTTGCTCTGCTCTTTCATTGCTGGCACAATGCATGTGAGTTCTACTGTAGAATTCTGTGGCTGGAAGGGACATTGCAACTACATCACACAGTTCTAAACTGCCACATACCACCAGAGTGTAAATCAAAAATGCCTGTAGAGATAAAATACTAAACTTTATCTTAGTTTTTACAAACAAGCTCCAGTAGGAATCAGTTGCAGATTCAGTGCAGTTCTCCGTTACGGTTCAAATTTACAGCATATTCTCTGATTCTGTGTGATGGCAACCCATTTTCTCTGAGGGGACTGTCTGGACAGGGCAATTCTGATGGGTGAAATAAGGGACGTCCTTCATAATTAGAGACAGTTGAGAGGTCTGGCTGAAAATTCAGACTCCGAGCGAGATACAGGGTGGGGGTGCCAGGGCCCAACTGATACTGGTAGCCCTCCTGGAAAAATAAATGGAATCCTCAGAGAGAGACGGGCACACTTACACCAGCATCCAGTCCAGTGGACTACTGTTACTCTGTATATTACAATCTGTTCCAGAAACCCCTTACAATTAGAAAAGAGAATTTACAGGCACATGTTTTCATGGCTTTAATGGTGGGCAGGTACCCAGCAGAAGGTACTTGCTGGAATTCCAGTGGGCTTTCTAGTGCTCAGCACTAAAACTACATGAGCTCACGACATCAGTGCCATTGACTTATAATTGAACAGGGTGGGTGTTGGGGGGCCTAGTTTAAAAGTAAATCCCTCGTCTCCCCCCCCACACACACACACTCGCTCTCTCAAAGCTCAGAATTCTAATTCTAACACTGGGAGAGTTCCTGATTCCACCAGCTAAAATGTTCACATCATGCCTTCCTACCGAATATAAGAAATGTAGTGCTGTACCCATTCAGTCCAGTGTCTGCTCTTTAATGATTTTGTGGGACTGCAATGATGCCATTGCCATAAGAAGCATGGGCAAAATCAGGGAGACTCCCAATAAGGAGACTTCGGAAATATGGTCACTGGATCAGACCTAGCCCCCCGAACCACAATCAGGGAGACTCCCAATAAGGAGACTTTGAAAATATGGTCACTGGATCAGACCTAGCCCCCTGAGCCACAGTCAGGGACATCATGACCACACACCTCTCCCTATACAGTTGGAGTGTTCCCCCTGGATGGTTTCCTGGTGAAACTTTCAGACTAAATGAGTAAATCAAACCTTTCTTTCAGGACAGTGTGAAATTTCAACAAATTCCCCTATCACAATGATTTCTCAGAAGTGGAATTGGAGAATTCTGCCATATAAAGGAGGAAGCCAGAAGGATAGCTCACATGACCACAGTTTTCTATGTAAATCTGTGGATTGTTCATGGAAAGTATTCCATGATCAATTATTTCATGAGTGTTCCACCTTTAAGTTATCAAACTTGATCAAAAATTAACCCACTGACATTTTATGCACATGACAAACGGAAACATGATGATAAAATTCTGCATAATTTCATATGGACGCATATTCACATGGCAAAATTTAGGGACAAATTAAAACATGAACTAAAAACATTAACAGAGACAACTAAATCTCACTAGAATAAAAATTAGTCACCTGTTAATGTTTTCAGTTCATGTTTTCATTAATCTAAATATTACATCTGAATCTGCATCCATATAGAATACTATATCATGCATAATTTAACCAGTATGTTTTGTTTTCAGAAAAAATATCCACATATTCAGTATCTTTCAGTTCATTTCACAGAATGTTTTACTGTGGGGTTTTCCTCATATTTTGTAACCACATCATTCAGCAGAACATCTATCAGAGGACTTTCTCATTTCACTCACTGCAGACCTTGCATTTGATAAAAAACAAAGCAAAACAAAAAGAAAAACACAATACATGATGGATAACTCTGGTGCTGCTTAGTTGTGTCTTGTAGCCTCCCACACAGACACATGTGGCCTGTCACTGAACTGGGAACAAGAGCAGTCTCCTCTCCCTCCTCCCACCCCCAAGGGGTACTACTTAATGACTGGACATAAGACATAGTTTTTCTTAAATTACAGATGTAAAATTGGCGGCAGGAATAAGTGTTTGCTTGAGCATCTGACCTCAAGTTGTAGAACCACAGTAGTATTGTGATCCATCCCCTAGCCTACAGTTGTGACCCCCACCTTTTGGTATGCTCCACCACCAATGTTATAAACCCCAAATGCTTACAGCAGTGAAGCTGGCTCTCATACAGTAGCCAGCCTGAGGCTCAGTGTACTGCCCAATAATTTGTGGCATTATAATGCCAGGTGTAGGTTATTGCTGACATCCTAATTTTGAAAGAGTTTTTGGTTCTGTACTGGCACAAGAATCAAAACAGCTAAGGACATATTGCATTAAACGAGGGTGTGTGAAACTACAGTTTGCAGACCAGTGGCAGGACCAGGCAGCCTGTGATGATGCAACTTACTGGCATCACAGCAATGACAGAGGGAGAGGGCAGCCACAGAACTCAGTAACCAGCAGGACCTACCTGTACTGCCAGCCACTTGGTGTGGTGGTCGTGCACAGTGGTCCTCCTCCTCCTCAGCATGCATCCTGATGAGAAGGGAGAGGACCAGAGAACAATGAGGACAACTCTTCCCCGGCAGCTCATGGCCTACAAACTCTGGAGCCAGTCCACCACTGCCGCATCTGCCAGCCACTCTTCCGGCCCCTGGCTTGCTCCCTCTCACCAGTCAACATCGACTGTGCATTTGCAAGTCCCACCATGCCAGAACATTATTTACATTATTATTTAGACTGGCAGACAAAATATCCAGAGTAATTTTCAGCCTTGAATGACTATGTTTACTATGTTACACTAACTTAGCAAAAGACAATTAGCAAAGTGTCTATCAAACAATAAGAAAACAATCCTAAATAAAACCAAAAAATTGATTTGACAAACCTATCATTTTTACAAACCAGGGTTACAGAACATGAAATATGCTACAGATCAAGCCACGCCTTACTTATAATACAGATAACAGAAAATGTTAACGCAGAAAGTTCTTTACATGAGTTAAGAGACTTAGTTTAAAATGTGCAAGGTGTTAGTCTGTCAGTCTCCTGTTTGGCTTGACCTAACCAGGTGCATGAGTAGGCACTCTATATGCTCATAAGTAATGAAGATGGAAATAATCAGTATGCAAGGCTGAACAATTATACTGTATGTAGAGGACAACTGGAGGTCAGAGTGTAGTGAGGATGTGATGTTAACCCATGCATCTAATAAGCACAGAGAATGAAACAAGCATTGTAAAGTAACCTCATTTAAGTACCAATTCCCCTCTCTGTGAAGTAAAACAGAACATTATTGGAGGTAGAAGACTTGGTTTGCTGGCCAAGGCACCTAGCTTCACCTGAGCTCTTTCCTTCTAAGACTGCTTGAAAGGCAGAGTAGAGAAACATACCAGAGCAAGGGAATAGGATTAAGACTTATTTTGGCTAAGCAGATTTACTGTGTGGTGTTGTTTTTATTTTTTACTCACAGGGATTGCTACTGTTTATTGCTAACATTTCATTGTTTTATTTTTCTCTGTAGCAAAGTGTTTCTTACAGCGTATATCTTCTCTGAAATTATTACAGGTGGTGCTTTACAGGTTTTACAGTTTTATCTAACATTAGGATAAGCTTTCAGGGTTACTGCATTTGTTGTTGACTGATTGTTTCTGCTCTTACCTCCTTTTTCTTTCATCCGTGGTTTTTCATTTTCGGCAGGGGAAGGGCCCAGCCACCCACCCCCATCCCCAACCACCCCACACTACACTCCTTTTATAGGGTACCACAGTTGTGACATTTCCTGTGGCAGAGCAGGAAGGCGTGGATCAGTGGGGCCTCCACAAGGTGAGCTCATTTACAGGGGCACTAGTAATTTAACTTGTTGTTATAACAAGTTAAACAAAACACAATCAAACCATTACTTGCATTTTTTTTTTCTTTTTTTTCCTTCTAATTACTCTGACTAGGTTATAAACCCAGCAACTTATCTGGAATGGATATCATTAACTGCAGGTACTGTGGAACAATTTTCAGAAGGACATTCTTGCAGGATTTAGGACACTGTCCCTACATGCTGGGCCTTTGGAGATCTTAGGGCTCAGCTCCGGGCAGCATGGGCAGAGATTGCGCCTCAAATTTCATATTCAAGAGGAAATACATTACAAGAACCACCCGCCATTTCCCCAGTATCCAACAGAAAAACCTCAACCGCAGAGGGTAGTTGGTCCTGGAGGTTGGCAGGTGGTTAGGAGGGGCAAATCGGGTGCCCCATCACTCTCTACTCTCCAACATATTACCTCCAAAAACTATATAAACACTACAAACAGGTATCTGCCTCTATCTCTGAAATCAAACAATGAGGCAGAAGACACTGCAAACAGGACACTGCAACAGAGGCTAGCACAACAAAACTCACCCAAATCAGGAACCAAAACAAAAAAGCAAAAAAATCCAAAAACTTCTGATCGTAGGAGACTCCATGATTGGGAGTTGATACCCATCTCCAACCAGGGTAATGGTCAGATGTCTCCCAGGTACATCAGCATGAGAGACACTGACCGCATTATAAAATTGTTCACAAAGCAGGAGAAAACATTGATGTCCTAGTACACATAGGGACTAATGATCTCGCCAGCCGGTCAGCTGTGGAGACCAAGGAACACCTGACTAGGCTGGGTGACAAACTATCATCCATTTCATCCGGCATCTCCTTCTCTAAGGTCCTGCCAGTCTGGGAGAGGGGGACAGATGGACGGAAGTTCAGAGAAGGGGAGATAGGGGAGCTAAACATGTGGCTCAAGGGCTGGTGCCAGGAAAAAGGACACAGATTTATAGGGAACTGGCAACAGTTCTGGGAGCGAAAGTTCTTTAAATTTGATGGACTGCATCTGACTAAGGAGGGAGTCAGTGCATTGGGGCAGAAGTTTGATGTCTTTGCAGAATATTTAAACTAGCAAATGGGGAGAGGGGTGCAGCACCCCATACGTCGAATGGGAAGAACAACCCTCCCCCCTCAGCTAGTGGTCAAACAGGGATTCAGCATGTTTGCAGTTCATTTGCATCACCAGGTAAGAAAAAAGGTTTGTCTCCCCATACGACGCACAGGGGTAATGCCAAACCTCACCCAACAACTAACACACCAAAATCTGGCCAATGGAAAATCATGTACACAAATGCTCACAGCCTGGGAAATAAGATCCCAACCTGCAGGCAATAATGTCAGAGGCTAAACTGGACATAGTAGCAATTAGTGAGACGTGGTTTACCAGTAACCACACTTGGGAGACTTCAGTACCTGGCTATGTATTGTTCAGAAGAGACCGAGGTGCAAAAAGGGGGGGAGGAGTGGTTCTGCATGTCAATGAAAATATCAAAGCTACAGAAATTCAGAATACATCAAGGAGCCAGAAGAACTGTGGGTCACCCTGGAAACAAGAAATGGGACAGCCATAAGAACTGGGGTTGTCTACAGGCCCCAGACCAGGAGGACATAGACACATTACTGTTAGAAGATATACAAAACATGACAGCTAAAGGGAGGTTCTGATAATGGGAGACTTCAACATGCCGGATACAGATTGGTCAATACCAGCAGGAACATCTGCCAGAACTAGACACATAGTGGATTCCCTGCAGGGAGGGCCTCAAACAACTGGTACAGCAACCCACGAGAGACAGGGCTATCCTAGATCTAGTACTGACTAACAAGGAAGGGATCACAGATCTCAGGTAGAAGGTCACCTGGGGCCAGTGACCATCACATGGTATGGTTCAATTTGGCTACTACATCTAAATCATCCCATTCCAAGGCAAACATATGTGACTTCAGAGGAGCTGACTTTGATAAGATGACCAACAGAGTTAAGCTAGCCCTGGCAAAAAGAAACACAGGTGAGGGGGTACAGGCAAAGTGGACAAGCATTAAGGATGCAATACTTGAAGCAACATCCCATTGTGTTAGACAGAAAAGGAAGTGCAAAAGAAGAAGGAGACCACTTTGGTTCTCAAATACAGTAGCAGAAAAGGTCAGAGCCAAAGGCTGGCCTTCAGGAAATATAAAGGAACACAATGGGATGAAGATAGGGAGGCATACCAAACTGTCCTAAGGAAGCAGGAAAGGCAGTAAGGCAGGCAAAGTCCCAAACTGAGGAAAAACTAGCACGAACAGTAAAGAAGGTGACAAGACTTTCTATAGATACATTAGTGAAAGGAGAAAGTCCAGAAGGGTATTGCTAAGCTTAATGGAGAAAAGGGAGCATGTGAGGAGGAGGAGGACCCTGTAAAGGCATCTATCCTAAATAGATACTTTGCTCGGTATTTACTGAAGAGAAGGTAGGGCAGGGCTCACAGCTCAGCATCATGGACACAGGGGGAGGGAGGTGAGCACTACTCCTTCATAAAAGAAGGGTCCTACAAGAGCTTGCTAAGATCAGGGTGGATAAGGCAATGGGACCTGATGGCATACATCCCAGGGTACTTAAGGAGCTAAAGGTGGAACTAGCAGAGCCATTAGCAGAACTGTTTAGTGAGTCTCTGAGCACAGGAGAGGTCCCAGAAGACTGGAGAAGGGCTCATGTGATCCCGCTTCACAAGAGTGGTAGCAGGGAGGAGGCGGGGAACTACAGACCAGTCAGTCTTACCTCAGTAGTGGGCAAGATTATGGAGGCACTCCTTAAGGAAAGGATAGTGCAACACCTGGAATCCATAGGGCACAGGATCCAAGACAGCATGGGTTTACAAAGGAAGGTCCTGTCAAACTAATCTCATAGATTTCTTTGACTGGGTAACCAGAGTGGTGGACCAAGGGGAGCAGTTGATGTCCACCTTGACTTCAGCAAAGCTTTTGACACTGTTCCACACAGAAGATTGATAAATAAGCTGGGTAGGCTCAGGGTGGGTCAGAAGTTGGTCAACTGGGTGGCAAACTGGTTGATGAGCAGAAAACAGAGAGTGGTGGTAAATGGTATACAGTCAGAAGAGATGCAAGTCACAAGTGGGGTACCTCAGGGATTAGTCCTGGGGCCAGTCCTCTTCAACATCTTCATTAGTGACCTTGCAGATGGACTAGAGGGTAAGGCTTGTCTGTTTGCAGATGACGCCAAGATCTGCAACAGAGTAGATGATCCAGATGGGGTGGGCAGAATGAGAAGAGATCTGGATAAACTAGCAAAATGGTCAGAAGAGTGGCAACTGGGATGTAATGCAAAGAAGTGCAAGATCATGCACAAAGGGAAGAGAAACCCTGAAGCCACCTATAGGCTGGGAGGGGAGTTGCTAGCAGTCACAAAGGAAGAAAAAGACTTGGGCATCATCATCACTGATGACCTGAAATCATCCAAGCAGACCTCTAAAGCAGTAGGTAAGGCTAGTGGGGTGTTAGGGTGTATTAGTAGGGGTATCACAAGTCGTAAGAGGGAGGTAATAATCCCTCTTTACAAGACACTGGTTAGGCCCCATCTGGAGTACTGCATGCAGTATTGGAGGCCACACCTTCACAAGGACATTAACCAAATTGAGGCAGTCCAGAGAAGGGCAACCAAAATGGTGCAGGGACTGCATCAGAAGACATATGAGGACAGATTAACAGAGCTCAATATGTATACCCTTGAGCAAAGGAGGGAGAGGTGATATGATCGAGGCATTCAAACACCTTAAGGGCATTAACAAGGTGAAAGAGTCTAACATGTTTAAATATAAGAAAAATAGCAGGACAAGAGGACACAGCATGAGATTAGAGGGGCCGATTAAGGGGAATGTGAGGAAATTCTTTTCACAGAAAGGGTGGTGGATGCATGGAATGGCTTACCACAAGAAGTGGTGGCTATGAATACAGTGCAGGGTTTCAAACAGGCATGGGATAGGCATAAGAGAGCAATACAAATGACTATGAATAGATAGGCCACTGACAGAGCAAAGGCCGATGGCACATTTATAAGGTAGAAAAAAGAAATGGGGAGACTGGATGGGCCTTGCGGTTCTTATCTGCCGTCAACTTCTATGTTTCTATGTTTCTAATTGTGGACAGTAGCATAGTAGTTCAGTTCTGTCTGTGTCTGCTGGCAGCTGCCTACCTTTGCTGGGGTAGATGTTAATGCTCTCCTCCTCTGTTGCTTGTATCGTTCCTCCAACTGATCTGCTGCTCTGTGCTGCTAGTACCACCGGCCACTAGGAGTGAAGGACCCCAGCGAGCCACTTGTAGGCCTGCTGCCTGCCTAAACCTCACTGACCCTAACCTCATCCGACCTGCTCAAGTCGCCCTCTTGCTCTACTCCCCCTTTGCTGCTCAGACTGGCCCCCTCTTCTCTTTCATTTGTTGTTGCTGCTGGCTGCCTGCTGCCCTGCCCCATCTAGCTGCCCCGCCGGTGACCATCCACGTCTGGATTGCAGCTGGCCTGGCTCGTTCCACTTCCCAGCTGCCCAACCCTGGCCCTCTCTCTCTTCCTCTCTCCTCACCGGCCCGACTCCTAGGATTAGTACGACTGCTGTGCTGCCTTGCTGCTGCTTGGGGGGGTCCTGGACAACTGCCGACTCCCGCCGCACTGCAAGTCTTTGTGCTTCTCTCTCATCAGGGCTGACTGATACATGGACCACCCCTTACTTTCTCCCATCGCGCACATGCAGAATCGCCCTACGCACCGCACGCTTCGCACGTTTATCGCGCTCAGTATAGGCCTTCCCCATCTGGCCAATCACAGTGCGGCAAGTTAAGTTGACCTGACCAGTCACAATGATCTGGGGCGGGCGACAATTCAAATAAATGGTAAGGCGGCAAGGCAAAGAAGAAGCACATTTTAAATAATGATAGCTGCGCCACCCCCGTAGCCCAATTAAACAGCGGGGGAGGGGTGTTCACAATCAGCAGAGGGCACACGCAGGACAGAAAAAACAACTGGGGGATTGAAAAAAGGCAGCATGTGGCAAAATATTGCTGGGGCTCCGCCCAGGTCAAAATTTATTGCTGGGGCCAATGCCCCACGGGCCCATACAACCCAGCGCCTATGATTAGAAGTGTGAATCTCTGGCGCAGCAGTTGGATTTCCATCTGCGACGCCTGTGACCTGGGTTCGGGAACGGACTCAGGTTGCTGGAGGGCCAGCCGCGGAGAAGGAAATGAGCGTCTGATGACAGCTCGCCTTCTCAGGGGGGAAGGTGGATTCGTGGCTCGGTGCCTGCTGGCTCCTGGCAGAGGCTGGGAGCACAGCAGGACATCATCCCCAATAGACGAGGGAGTGACCGACGTCGGCGTATGCCTTGACATCAGTGGCACATCACTCTCTGGTGAGTAAAAGTGGAAAAATGGCACCGGACAGATCGGGTGATGACCCTCCAAAACCCTCACCACTGGGCTCTCGGACCTTGATATGCCGGCACAGCAGCACCCCAGGATCATTGGTTGGCCACTAGATCATTCTCCTGCAGAGGGAAGAGACCCACCCAGTGAAGGGATACACCGGGGTCACCTGGGGCTGGCTGCAATGTGGGTCAGTAGGGGTCGGGAGAAGCCGCAGTGGGGCAAGTTCATGAGGAGCTCTGAAAGAGTGACTGGCCAGGTGCAGGAGGAGTCAAAAAAAAAAGAAGTGTGAATCTGTTGCAAAAAACACATTTATAAAAGAGACAAAGCTGCTATTGGGACCACTTAGATAAGCAATAAGTAAATTAATTCACTAAGTTGCTGACTGGGGCCGCATTCGAGGACTTGACCAAGGCATTCAACCTTCTTGACCATGGGCTCTTAATTAGAAGGCTTGAATCACTTGGGGTAGGACAGTCTGCCTTAAGCTGGTTTGAGGCCTTGAGGGCTATCTCGGGGGAGATTTCAGAGAGTGAAATATGGTGAGGTTGCCTCAGATATTGCACCTGTAAAGTGTGGAGTCCCTCAGAGCTCCATACTAGGTCCTGTGTTGTTTTCTTTGTTTTTTGACAAAATTTCTTAAGTATTAGGAGATGCTCGCCTAGCGTTATATGCAGATAATGCAGTAATCTATTCTCAAGGTGTCACAGTTGATGAATTGAATAATACCTTAACTAAAGAGATGTGTAGCGTACAACAATGGCTTATTGCCAATAGGCTGGTTTTGAATAAACTGTCAACCAAAACTATTGTGTTTGGTACTAATGCCAGGATAAGAGAAAGGGAACAGAGTCTGCAGATTAAATCTTCTGATGGTTCCTACTTTGAGAATATGGATCCTTTTCAATATTTGGGAGTTTTCTTGGACCCTAAGTTAAGCTTTGATCCTCATTTTACTATAGTAACTACTAAGATTCATACAAAAATGACATTATTGTATAGACTACGTTCTTTCCTTACTGATGATTCTGAAAGGGTAATAGCTAAGTAGTGCCTAGCTCCAGTTGTAAATTATGCTTCTTTGATAATGGATAATACTTCTCCTAGTATAACTGCTAAAAAATCTACTTTATTGCAGTTACTTGGCAAATTTGCATTATCAGCCCCTAAAGACACACATCGTTGTGAAATTTTAAAAAAGATGGGTTGGTTGTCAGTTCGGCTGAACTTTAGATATGTAAGGGTTAAGTTTCCTTTTAGAATTCTTAAGTCTGGGGTTCCTTTAAGCCTGGCTAGTAACCTGGGATATTATAATACCACTTTCTACTCTAGAAATAGGGTTGATAATAGGGTTGTGAAGCTCCCCTAATGAGAACATTAAGTGGTCAATGTTCTTTTGGGTATTCTGCACCAAGTAATTGGAATAATACCCCTTTTACTATTAGAAATGTAGGTACTGCTAAGACTTTCTCACATGCTTTATATCTGTAGTTTACTACATTATCTGAATGTGGATGTTTTCATTAATTTATTTATTTATTTCTACTTTTTGCTAAATGATCTGGATACTGTAGTCCAAAAATGTTTATAATGTGATTTGTAGGATATGTTTTATGTAACTGTTTTATGCTTTATGTAATTGTTTTTGTTATTTGTGGGACATATCTGTAAATGGAATTCATTTTTCCAGTATGCCTACCTATTAAACAAATAAACAAAATGTGTAATTCAGTGCTGGATGCACTTCACAGTTGATGTCCCAGAAACTCTGCAACAACAGAAAAATGAGAACGATTATAAAACGTGAGCCTAAGACTGAAACTCGTACTAGATAATATCTAAGGAACAGGGCTAAGTTCCATCTATCATTTAGTCCTTCTGGATGGAGGAAGTAAGTAAATAAGCTTGGATGACCTGCTGAGGGGGGATGGCCTAGGTGGGGTGGAAGAACAGTGGATGAAGCTAAAAGGGAGCATAGTAAAGGCAACAAACCACTGTGTCAAACAAGTGAGCAAAAGGAAACAGAGGCTCTCGAAAGAGGTGGCTAAAAAGGTAAAGACTAAAAGGGTAGCATTCAGAAGGTATAAGGAGACACAGAGAGAGGAGGACAGGGAGGTTGTCAGGGAAATAGAGGGAAGCAAGGAAAGCAGTGAGGAGCTCATAGGTGCAAACTGAAGAGAGAATAACCCAGGAGGTAAAGAAAGGGACAAAACATTTTTTAGGTATGTAAGTGAAAAGAGGAAGTCCAGGGGTGGGATTATAAAGTTAAAAAGGGAAGGTGGGGTTGTTCAGAGGGGGACCAGGAAAAGGCAGACATGCTGAACAAATACTTTTATTCAGTGTTCGCAGAGGAAGGAGAAGGGGAAGGGCCACAAAAAGTAACAGAAGTTTTGAAGGGAGGGAGGTGAACACTAGTCCATTTTGGGAGGAGAGAGTCCTGAAGGGACTTGCTGATCTAAAAAGGTGGACAAAACAATGGGGCCAAAAGGGATGCATCCAGGGGTACTGAGGGAGCTCAGGGAGGTACTGGCTGCACAGGAGTGGTTCTGGAGGACTGGAGGAGGGTGGATGTATAGTCCCACTGCACAAAAGTTGTAGCAGGGAGAAGGCTGGCAATTATCGGCCAGTCAGCCTGACATAGGTTGTGGGAAAGTTAATGTAATCACTGCTAAAGGAAAGGGCTGTGAAATATCTTGAATCCATAAGACCCAAGGCACCATGGGTTCACGGGGGAGGGGGGAGGTCATGTCAAATTAATCTGATAGATTTCTTTGACTGGGTGACAGAGGAGTTAGATTAGGGTGGAGCGATAGATGTGGCCTGCCTAGATTTCAGTAAGGCTTTCGACTCCATTCAACATAGGAGACTAGTAAGCAAGCTGGGTAGCTTAGGAGTGAGTCCAAAGGTGGTAAACTGGGTAAGAAATTGGTTAAGGGGTAGGCGACAAAGGGTGGTGGTAAAAGAAGGTCACTTTATGGAAGGGAGGGTGACCTATGGAGTGCCTCAGGGATCAGTGCTGTAAGGGATCAGTGCTGAAACCAGTCCTCTTTAATGTCTTTGTAAGTGACACTGCAGAGGAGCTGGAAGAGAATGTCTACCTCTTTGCAGAGGACACCAAAATCTGCATTATGTTGGACACTCCAAGGAGGGTGAAAAGGATGAGCAGAGACCTGAGAAAACTAGAGGCGTGGTCAAGGATATGGGAGCTGGGTTACAAAAAGTGAAAAATAATGCACTTAGGGCACAGAAACCCAGGGGCAGAGTACAAAATGGGTGCAGTGGTATTGACGACTACCAAGCAGGAAGGAGACATGGGGTTAATTATATCTGATGACCTAAAGGTGTCCAGCAGTGTGATAAGGCACTTGGGGGGCTAATGGGATGCTGGGGTGAATAGGGAAGGGCATCACCAGCAGAAAGAGGCAGGAGGTGTTGCCTCTGTATAGATTATTGGTAAGATCCCACCCAGAATACTGTGACCAGTTCTGGAGACCACATCTCCAGAAGGACATAGAGTGGAGGCAGTCCATAGGAGGGCAACTAAAATGATACAGGGTCTGCATCAAAAACCCTACAAGGAGAGACTAAAGGACCTCAATATGTACACCCTGGAAGGGGGCGTATGATAGAGTCCTTTAAATACCTCACATCGGTAAATAAGGTATAGGAGGGAATTATTTTTCAGAATAAAAGGTGCTCAGGAACAAGGGGACATGATATGAAGCTGGAGGGGGTGAATTCAAGTGAGATGTGAGAAAGTACGTCTTCACAGAAAGAGTGGTGGATTCCTGGAACAGCCTTCCAGTGGAGGTAGTGAGGGTGGAAACAGTGGTGGGGCTCAAGAATACATTGGATAGGCACAAGGGAAGCACAGTGGAAAGAAAGGGGGGAGAGCTGTAGATCAACTATGGCATGTAGTAATAATGTAGGTAGGGAAAAAATGGGTAGACTGACTGGGCTAAGCACTCCTTATCTGCCATCAAGTTCTAAGTTTCTATGCTTAACCTTTGTAACAGGGTGCATAGCCTGTCTTCACCTCTGCTATGGTGGTATATAATCTAGCCAAATAAAATTGAAACTGCCCAGATCAGAACTGTGAACCCTGGTCCAATGAGTCCCAACAAGGGTCTCACATTTGCCATTCTAAATGGAACAATCATGTTCCTGAATTCTCTCCTTTACAGGATGGATTGTCTATCCTATTTAAATAGTAGGACACTAGCACCACAATGCATATATGACATAGGAAGATCTACATATCATTCTTTTTCTAATATCATATATCTGAATGGAAGTGTCTGCTGTCCCAGCAGATTTGGTTGTAGTTTCTGTAGCATAGACACTGCTGTTCCAGCAGATGTTAGAACACTTTTCACCACACACACTAGTGTCCCATCAGATACTGGCAGAGTTCTGCTACTGCGTGCCCTTCTGTCCCAGTAGATTTACATCTACATCTGTCGGGATACTTTACCTAGTGCAGACACTACTGTTGCAGCACATGCTGGAACACTTGCCTTCACCACACACACATACACTAGCGTCCCAGCAGATGCTGGCATAGTTCCATTCCTACAGGCACTACTGTCACAACAGATCCACATCTGCTAGAATACTTTACCTAGCACAGACACTACTGTCCCAGCACATGCTGTGACACTTCCCTTTACCAAAATTACTAGTGTCCCAGCAGATACTGGCAGAGTTCCATTCCCACAGGTTCTGTTGTCCAAGCCAATCCTCATTTGCTGGGATATTTTACCTAGCACAGACACTACTGTCCCAGCATGTGCTGGGACACTGCCCTTTACCATAATCACTAGTGGCCTAGCAGATGTTGGCACTGTTCTTTTACCATAGACACTACTGTTCCAGCATATGCACATTGCATTGACAGTGCTAGTATGCCATGCCGAAGCTGGGACAGTCCTAGACTTGTGACTGTAGGTCTCTTGTAATCAAATAACCAACAAAAAAACTACATGCAATGAATTTACTGTTGCAGCCAATCAGAGAATACCTCTTTGCTGGCCTTCCAAGGTGGGAAAAGCACTGAAAGGAGGAGGTGGTAGCAATGCAGAAAGGAGTGTGATCTTCCTGTCATGCTGATTTTCAGTATCAGAAAAATATAAAAATGAAAACTTTTCTGTCTGTAGGGTGGACAAATCGACTTCCTTTAGCCATCAAAATAAAAAACCAAAAAACTGAAAGCAAACCAAATCAATATTGACAAATTTCCCATTGCACATGTTAAATGTGTGAGCACTGTGGTGGAACTAAACTTCATGGAAAGGGAGTCCATCAGTTTAAGAAGAAAGCATAACAAGATTTTTTCTTACTACAGTGCTGTGCTATGTTTTGCTGTGTCTTTGTTCTAACAGTAATATTTTTATCTTCCAAATTAACTTCTTTTTTTCAATTGAACATACCATATATGATTTTTATTTATATACCATTCCTAAAAGAAGACATATTGGTCAAAACATGGTATTATATTTTATTTTCAATTTTCAGCATGTAATTAACTTTTTTGTTAGCAGCAACACATAGATGTAGTATGCTGTTCCTTTGTTTTACTGCCTATGGTGCTGTTTTTTAATTAAAGTGTTGCTATCAGGAACAATATATTCTACACCATAAATTTATTATCTTGGTATTATCTTTCCATTGAGTTACCTGCAATAATACATTTATTGGACCATTTTTAATGTTTTGATTGGCACAGGTACATAAACAGATTATAGCACTGCACTGTACACAGATGTTAGTTTAATTTTGTATTAAAATCTGAGATAGTGCCTGCAGTAACAGAACTCTGCCTTGTGGTGAAGGAAAGTGCCCCACACGTGCTGAGATAGTAGCATGAGATGTAAAGAAAAGTCTCCCAGCAGATGTTCCTGTGGTAACACAAGTCTGCCAGCATCTGCTGGGACACTAGCATGTGTAGTGATGGCAAGTGCACTAGCATCTGCTAGGACAGTAGAATGTGTGCCAGGTAAAGTGTCCCAGCCAATGAGGACCTGCTGGGACAGTAGTACTTGTAGGGAAAGAACTCTGCCAGAATCTGCTGAGACACTAGTCTGTGTGGTGAAGACAGGTGTTCCAGCATGTATTGGGACAGTAGTGTCTGTGCTAGGTAAAGTATCCCAGCAGATACGGATCTGCTGGAACAGTAGGGCCTGTGGTAACAGAAATGTGCCAGTATCTACTGGAAAATTAGTCTGTGTGGTGAAGGTAGATGTTCCAGCATCTACTGGGACAGTAGTGTCTGTGCTAGGTAAAGTATTCCAGCAAATGCAAATCTGCTGGGACAGTAGGACTTGAGGTAACAGAACTCTGCCAGCATCTACCAGGACACTAGTATGTTGATGAAGGCAGGTGTTCCAGCAACTGCTTCGACAATAGTACCTGCAGGAACGGAACTCTGCCAGCATCTGCTGGGCACTAGTGTGTGTGGTGAAGGCAAGTTTCCCAACGTCTGCTGGGATAGTAGTGTTTGTGCCAGGTAACATGTCCCAGCCAATGCGGATCTGCTGGGATAGCAGTGTCTGTGTACAGAAACTATAACCAAATCTGCTGGGACGGTAGTCGCAGCCTATCTGATTATTGATGGGACTTGTAAAGGATGTGTCCCTATGTGAAAATGTGCACACATTGCAAGAGTAACATCGGCGAAACCATTTGATTGTAGAAAATCTAAAAGGTGGTTGTATCTGAAAATGACTAGTAGAAACAAAATCCCTGATACGCCTACCACGGCAGTACTCTCCTCAGTGCAGTCCTCTATTTCATCCCAGAGGTCTGGGTCAGCGGCAAGAAGTGGAAGGAATCTCTTGAATCCCAGATACTTTGAGGGTTACAGAGTTATACTCTGTAATGAAACTGATTTGATTTTACTCTACTGTCCATGAATGTGAATACAGCTGAGCCAAACAACCAAAACAAAGGCACTCAGTCATGTAAGTGCTGAAAGCTGCGGTTGAAATGGAAACCCATAAAAAGCACAGAGGGACAGGGGTGTCAGCAGGATTTTAAAAGTGTGGGGCAATGCCCCATCAGTGACTTTTGCCAAAAGGGGGATCCAGGGATTTGTCTCTGGAAAAAAAATTAAGAATTTGGTGGCAAACCGTGCATTTTAGAAGCATTTTGTATGTAATCTGCAGCAAGACAAGCAAAGAGATTTAGTAGCTGAAACCCCTGAAATACAGCAGGTGGCTTGAACCAGGGAACATACTTAATTTAATTGTTTTATCGCCTTAGACTCATGCTCAAACTGCACACAAAGACAGAAAGAAAACACACTAAGGATGAAACTTTTCATTTTTCCAAACAAAAATAGGGCCTGGCAGGTGGGCCTGGTGGGATTTGCCGCCTGGGAGAAATTTTGAAGAATTATGGCAAATGGTGAATTTTAGAAGCATGTTCTAGGCAATCTGCAACAAAACGAGCATAGGGCGGTAGTAGCTGAAAACCCGGCAATACAGTACATTACTTGAACCAGTGAACATATTCATTCTAATTGTTTCATTGCCTTGGTCTTATTATCAGGTCATCATACGCAAACTACATACAAAGACAGAAAAGAAAACAGACTGACAAATTATTTTTGGTGACTGTCTCTATTGTGACCTGGGTGCAAGAGACAGAAATTTACCACTGAAAATGGAAAATGCACAAGAGAAACATCAAAGAATGCACAGGCTTTGGATATGGTACAATCTCAAAGTTCAAAAAGGGTCAGACTCAGCACACACAACTGCACTTCTCTGATCCTGCCATATAATTTAGGAATTTTCTTTGGTGATGTCAGCAGGAAACAAATGATTAATATCTGTGTTTGACAATTTGTCAACTCTTTCAGTGACTTTGTATTTATTAATTTTGTTGCCTCATCCTCAGTTGCTAATGTGGCAAGAGTACTTAGTCTGTCCTGCTCTATTGCGTTTCTCAGGTATGTTTTTATTCATTTCAGGGCACTGAAGGATCATTCACATACATGTAGTGACTGGTATAGCTTGTGCAATGGTACCCAGTTGGTGAATGCCAGGAAACATTGCCAGTGGCAGTGACTCAAGCAATGAAGAGATGTTCTGTGAACAGTTTTCAGAAGGCAGATGTTTGATAAACCTTTGTGCTACAATCAATTCTTCTTCAGGAAGTTGTACTCCATAATGACTGCACATAACATTTGGAGTTGTCTTATCTAAAAACAGAGGACTTACTGGTTTCAAACCCTAAACTGCTTTCAATAGGTCTACCCCCCACTTTTGAAAATCATCATCTCAATTCTAAAATCATGTTGTCTAAAACTGGGTAGTAAATTTTAGTTCAGTAGTCTATTTTCAAGGTAACTGGTTGCTGTTCCCTAAGTCTCTTGTCAACCACATATGCATCAAAATGAGCTGCTAAACGATGGGTATGCCGTAGATGGGTCCTTCCTTCTGTTACACCATCGGGAGCAATGTTAAGTGATACTGTGAATGTTGTTGCTTCATGGAGTAATTCTTTAAATTTCTCTTCATTTCTGAATGAAACAAGAGTAAGTGAATGCTTTTACTGCAATACCAGCAATGGCTAGATGCAAATCTTCAGTCTGTAGCAGATTGTGAAGTACTTCTGTGAATCCGAGAACATGATCAAAGAGGAAAAAACAAAATACTGTGTTGAATGACATCATGAAGTTGTAGGAGGCTCCAAGTTTTGGGTGCATTTCTGTGGTCACAATAACAGAGATAAGAGATTATGGACTCATGTATGCTTCAGTGCTTTCAGTGTTCTTTTCTGCCATTCTCGCCTAGTGTAGCTCAAAGCTGTGACTTTGTATGTTCTGTCAAGCCCCATGTCTTTCTATATCTGTTTCAGTCTGTCACTGTGCATAGAACAGAGCTTCATCAAAAATATTACAGCAACCGGTCATTTACAGTGACAAAACGACAATTGCTGTAATTCGCTGTAATGGTTGCACTGGGACTCCGGCACAGCTTCTCCAGGTCTTGCACCCCCTTCCCGAAACACGTCCACCGTGGAGGTGATTATAATGAAATCTGGGGGATGCAGGGGCACAGCCACCTGCAGTAAAACACACTTATGTCCCCGACGGCACAATGCAGACCACGATTGCAGTCAACATTGTGCCGTTGCAGGTTTTCTGTCCAACTGGCTTGCTGGAACCATCACAGTGTGCATTGCACAACATCAAAAAAAGTCTTTTACTTTTGGAATGCACTAGAATGAATCAACAAGAGTGAGATTCAACTTACGTGCATAACAGTGAACAAACACAGCATGAGGATGGTCCTTTTTGAAAAGCTTCTGAATGCCATTAACATGGCCACTCATAACGCTTGCACCATCATATACTTGGGCAACAAAAGTTAACATCTGGCTCAAAAACATCAAACTTTTTCAAGGTCTCATTCATGGTACAACACAGACCTCTTGCATCCAGTTCTGAGACTTTAACAAAGCACAGAAAACATTCAACAGGTTTATGGTTATGAACATATCTCACACAGATGCTCATTTGTTCCTGACATGAAATGTCTCTACTGTCATCAAAGGAAACTGATACGAATTTAGCATTTTTTGCTTCTTGCACAATTGCATCTGTAATACGGGATGCAGCAGACTGAATCAGACCATTCTGTGACTCTGCTAAGATATGTTTGGAAGGCTATAGCCTGTAGTTCAAGTGGGCAGTGCAATTGGCCACACACCACTTTCGGCATATTTAAGGGTTGCTCTCCTCACTCCACACACATGCATTTTTCCTTGCAGCTGGAGGCTCTGTCAGTCTGGCTTCTTTCCTGGGGCCTGCCGGGTTTTGTCCCCGCTGCATGAGTGGACTCTGCTTGGTTTGTGCTGGACTTCTGTTTTTCCATTCTCCTGCTTTTGGTTTGTATTACTGGCCTACAGATGCTCTGTGCTTCTGTGTGTGCTGGTTCCCTTCCTGCTTCTGTCCTTGTGTTTGATTTGTTTGTTTCTTTTGGGCTTTCTAGTCTTTTAGTGCCCTGTCTATACATTGCTACTTGTTCTTCAGGTTACGTTCTGTGTTTCCTTGCCTCAAGCTACCTTGTGCCTGTACCCCCAGGCTCCATTTCTCACCTACTATTGCAGCCCTCTGTTCGCTACATTGTTCTCTGTGAGCTTTAGCTCAACCTGCTTTCTGCCTAACAAGCCTCTGTCCCTGCTGTTGTCATTGTCTGTTTCATCTTACTGCAATCTACTGCCTTCCTCCCCTTAATTGATTACACCTGTTCATGGCTTTGCTGCCAAGCTAACAACTTCTCCCTATTTTATTGCTTCACAATAACCAAAGCAACCTAGTCCATGAAACTCAACCCTACTTCCTGAATTTATACCAAGCAAATATTGCTGTTGTTTTCAGTGCATTGCCTCTCCCTACAGTTTATATGTTCATTCATATTGCTGTCCCTACAAGCTATAGTTAATTGTTGCTGGATGCTCCTCAATTACTTTTGCAGCCTTACTGCATTACTCCTCACTTCTATGTTTGTGTTATTTATGCTCATGTATTGCTACTCCCACCTTTTCAAAACCTTACTTATACCAAACCCTCAGCAGTTTGTTCCTGATGATAACCTAATCCTGCTTTCATGGCAGGCACGTATTTAACATATTTCATTAGCTGCTTGGTGTTGTGGTGCCATGTTTGTGGCTTCTTTGTTTTTCCTATGGCCGGGGACTGAGGCATCACATCATGCATCATGGCTCCAGATAGTGGGAGCAGTTTGTAACTTCTTATATGTTTTATTGGTCACTGGCTCGCCTGGCCTTCCATTGCTGCTCCACACAGTCTTTATGGCATTCTGTAACCACCTAGTTCAGGCAACTCTTTACCTTAGGGAAGCTGACTCTGCCCAGCTTTCTACCATCCTTTCCCTGCTATTCTGCACCAGATTTACAGTCATCCCAGTCTTCCTGTCCCTTGCAGTCCTCCCAGCCTTCCTGTCCCTTGGACTACCAGTATTGCTCATATAGCAGCCATCATGGCACTAACACAATCAGCTTGCAAGTCCATTCATTCCAGGACCTCTCCCCTTTCAATACTGGCATCTCCTTTCAAGTCTGAGAACACATCATGTTTACTTGCTTCGAACTGCAGCCTCCTCCTGCCTAACCAGCTTCACAGCCCCCTCCTCTCCAACCATCGGCCCTGGGCTTTGCCTGGCCTCGCCGTTCTTACTCATAATATATTATCCAATTCACTCCCAATTTGGCTTTCTAATGGACTTGGTCGGCATGCATTCCTGTGGTTGACAACTGCTATTTGCCTTACCTAGACCCATGAGATGGTCCATATTGCTCAGCCTGACCTACGTACAGGTCTCATCCAGTCAAGACCCACAAGAGGGTCCACAGTGCTCAGTCTAACATACATACAGGTCTCCCCATGTCTGCTATCATCCATTATGACCCACGTATGGGTCCCATGCTCCTTACCATGTGTAGGTCTCATGCCCATCACAACTCACTTTTCCACATTTTGGAGACATGCCGACCATATCCATTACTCCAGGACTCAGGGCTAGCCCTGTGGCCGATGGTCTCTCTATCTGCACCCCGAAGTCCACATCTTGAACATGCAAAGCTTGGGGTGGGGTCCTTCTCACCTGGCCCATAGTTGGGAAGGTCCTTGCTCTGGGTGGACCTTCAGTCATCAACCATACCAATGGTACCTCTCGATGTAGCATTTAAGACTTCAACAGTGAGTGGGTGGGGCTCTCATGAGAAGGGCCCCTTTAGCTGCTGGAGTGGGTTTGGAGGCACCCCTTCATGCTATTCTCCCTACAACCACCTCTGGTTCATCTGGTCTGTTCATGGATCAGTATGCCAGCTGAGCGCCTCGACGGTCGTTACTCTCCTCCTTCCGCCTTGGTCAACTCTTGTTGCAGAGTGTGCTCGCGACCCTACATGGCATTCTGGTTAGAGGGATAGAGTGAGAGTGTTCCCCAAAATTGCAATTCCCTTGGATTGGTCTACTAAATTGCAGTAGCAGAGCTGTCATGAACCAAAACTCTCCCAAAGCCTGGAGGGAAGGCGACCTAGGCCTTGAATCCCCAGAGGTTTCCTCCTCAAAGGGGGGTGGTTTTCCTCTCCTCCATGCCAATGGTCATAATTCTAGTTAGGCATCCTTGTAGTCTCTAGGTCACCTACATAGGTTTCCTGCTTAGGGAGGTTCCACTATTGGATGGAGTCAGGTGGATGTCCTTAATCATCCCACCTCCTCCTCTGGCTGTTCTCTCTCTCCTTAGGAAGCCAAGCCTCCATGCCTTACAGTCAGACCTCCGAGTGGGTCACTATTCACCTGTCATTTCCTGCCTACAGTACTTTACTCAAACAATATGACCAACTGACCTATGCTACCAGCTGAACCCCATTACCAACCGACCTACGTACAGGTCTTCCTTGACCCATGCTACCAACTGAACCTATGCTACCACCTGCCTATGTACAGGCCTTCAATGACCCATGCTACCAACTGAACCCATACTACCAAATGACCTACATACAGGTCCTCAACCCCGATACATGTTCACTACCTTATATGCTTGCTTGACACTCTTTTTGGTCTTCTTCCTAAGGTACCTTTAGCCAAGGGAATCACTTCCGTGGCACCTCAAGGGGTGAAACCCTCCTCTAGGGTTCCTTGCCTTCGTACCCCACAGGGTGGTATATCCCACCAGTGGCATTGCATGGTTGACATGGGCCATGGTGCAAGGAATGAAATGGGCACCCTGGCCCTCCTGTACATTTAAAAAAAAATGGGCTTGCCTTTAAGTTTCCCTCAAGAAGGTCTCCGCTCAGACTGCCTCCCCAGTCCCCCAAGTCTCTAGTCTCTGTCTTTCTCTTTCTAATATATTCTTTTTTTTTTTTTTATAATCTTCCTATTTTTTCTTATTGCTTATGCAGCTGTTCTCTTGTTCGCTAATCCTAATCACTTCCTTTCTGGGCTGTCTGAGTGACACCCTGATCCGAACCACAGCATTTCAAGGCTCAAGCTGCACCAGTGGCCAGCCCTAGACTGTGCCTGGCCCTTTCCTTTCCCCACCATTGAGGATCTCCTGAGTCCTTCTCTCCATCTCAGTCTCTTCCCTCTAACTTGTGACCCTTCCTCTAAGACTAATTAAACTTTTTTTTTAGCAAATGAAAACCCCTAAGTTCCTCCTCCCCCCCCCAAAGCCAAAGTAGTCCACACAATATGCGGTGGTGTTGTGTGGCTGGTGGTGGGTGAGGCTTTAGAGAATGGTGTAGTTAGTTAATAGAACTCAAACACTTAGCCTGTGCACTGCAGCTAGCCATAACCATCCAGTAATGGTGCTTCTTCTTCTTTGGAGCGCCTGCGTGACTGACGTGATGATGTCGGGTCCTCTCTACACCTCCCGCCCTCCCCACCTCACTGCCACAGTGCAGACATTGGTCAGGAGACTCAGGACTGATAGGCAAGCAGCAGTTTCCTAGTTGCTACCTCATCTGTCAGTCATAGCGACAGTCCTATCATAGCCGCATATTCAGATGAAATCGGAAATGAGCAGTGGATGGCAGTGGCTCCTCTTCGGCTCAGCTCAGCTGCTCCTGAGTACCCCCCACATGGTGTGTTGGTTAGTCCATCACGTGGTGCCACATTCACTCAGCAGTATGGGTAGCATGGTGGCTGGGTGCATGGCGTGTGCCTCATTCAGAATGGACGGTCGGGTGGCGCACCTCCCTGCCCAGTATGCACAGCTCCCACAGTCAGATGGGCCTCTCCAGCTCATGGGTCCCAGTGCAGTTGCACCACCTGCACACTCCATAGCTATGCCCCTGTATCCCATGGATAGAGAAGCAAACAACCAACATTTATCTACGATACACAAACACGAAACCAGTTGCACAGGCACATTGAAGTTGCATTTGATGGGATGGAATAATTTACTTGAACGCACTCTGTCAAACTTTTTAATCAAATCTAAAGTCTCCCTGAAGTTTCCTTTATTAACGTTCTGCTCATCTTCATTGTGACCACAGAAAAGGGCTCTATGATGCCAGTTTGACAACCCTTTTGTCAACTGGCATCTCGCCGAAAGGAATCATGTTGACCACAAGCTGCGGTTTACTTGATTCTGGTGTGTCTCCCAGTCCATTTCTTTTATCTGGGGGTTGCCCCCTAACCCCCCATATGGGGAGTTCTGCCCCCCCCATCTTTAGGATTATCAACTCCAGTCGGAGTTGATTCAGGGCGGGGGTGCAGGACCGGGAGACAGTGTGCCCCTGTCTCAGGCACACCAACACAGCGACCTGTCAGCAAAGTGTCGATTTTGCCAACAGGGTTGTAGTTCGCTGTGTTGGTGTCGCCGTACGTGGGGCATACCACAGAGGCGTAACCCTAGCTGACCCAAATGTAGAGTGACTTCAACCAGTCTTTTCATGTATTCTCTCCTTTGCGGAATTTCCTTAACCTTGTCCTTGTCTAGCTGAGCACTTATATGTTGATCAGGCACCCATTGCACTTCTATGAGTGTGAGTTGAATTGATGTGTGCATTCTGAAATTCTCCAATGCCTTTTTCCATTTGTGAATCCCACAAATTGTATATGCTTCATTAGTGCATCCCTTCCCATGCATGAAACATCTACAGGAGAAGCAGAGTGCACTTTGTTTTTCACAGCTGTACTCCAACCAACAGAAATCTTTGTACCAGTAATGGCTAAAGCCTCGTCTTTTACCTCCACAAATTTTAGTACTGAAATTAGTCATAGGCTGAGCAGGGCTTTTCTCTTTATTTCCAAGATCAGTAAGAGGTTTATCACCAACTGAATATACTGTATAGGATGGGGACAAGTCTGATTCAACAGAGGTAGAAATAGAAGGCTGTTCAATGATG
The DNA here is from genome assembly GCA_016271365.2 of Neoceratodus forsteri. Taxonomy (NCBI): domain Eukaryota; kingdom Metazoa; phylum Chordata; order Ceratodontiformes; family Ceratodontidae; genus Neoceratodus; species Neoceratodus forsteri. The sequence continues at coordinate 1,146,545,200 of CM057450.1, read as the reverse complement.
AATTCAGTTGTTGTATTATTGCTAGTACTGATGCCTTCACCCTGACATACTGTACTGTGTCAGTTGTTTGAGCATTACAAGCTGTAGCTGTATCAGTTATCATTATGTCTGTGCACATGGTCTCATTCACAGTAGATGATGCTGATGCTGATGAAGAACTGAATCTTGGCCTTTTGCTGGCTGTTCTCACATTAAAGAAAGACCTAATGTCATGACTCATTGTCTGTTTTGCTGTTCTTTACTTCTAGTTTAATTTTGTTTCATACCAAAATAGTAAAAATATTGATTTATTATTTTATGGTACTTAAGTAGATAGGCTAGCACACCAGAGACTGTAGGCAATGAAGCAATTAGTGATGGCAGCAAATTCTGCCTTTTCCTGGAGCCAGAAGAAACGATGCACCCAGAATGCAGCCAATGAAGCAATTAGTGGTGATGCTAAACCTTGCCTTAATATTTTTTTAAAGAAAAATAAAGAAGTTAGCAACGAGAAAGCAAGACTTTATATTATTTTCTGGGAATATACCCAAGGGCAATAAAACAGTTATGGCAAACGCTGCCCTTATGATTTTCTGAGGCCAGAAGAAATACCCCAAGACTGGATGCAAGAATCAGTAACCCTGCCTTTTTATTATTTGCTGGGGTTTGCTATACCCCAGAGCTGTGGACAATCAAGTAATTAGTGATGGTGGGCAAACAAACCCTGACTTTTTAGTATTTTCAGAGTCTCTACCCCAAGACTGTTGGCAATCAAGTAACTAGTGATGGTGGGCAAACAAATCCTACCTTTTTGTTATTTTCAGGGGCTATACCCCAGGACTGTAGGCAATCAAGTAATTAGAGATGGTGGCAAACAACCCTGCCATTTTATTATGTTCTGGGGCTAAGCAAGCCGCAATACTCCAAGACTGTAGGTAGTCAAGTAATTAGTGACGATGGGCAAACAAACCCTGTCTTTTTATTATTCTCTGGGGCTATACCCCAAGACTGTAGGTAATCAAGTAATTAAAGAATAATACACTGCAGCAGCAGCTCTCCAGTTCAGTTCCACTGCTGCTGCTGCTGCCCCATTACTCAGATATCTCAGCTATCTGCTTTGTTGTTATTTTTTTAACTTAAAGGAAAGCTGTCCTTTGCAGGGGCTCCCGCCCCTGCAAACCTTACCTTCCAGTTTAGCTTTACTGAGAAAATCACCGTTTTCTTCATGCCACCAAGCAGTTTATTTTAATTCTGAAAAGTCCACTACTTGAAAGTATGGCGGACACTTGGGTGGCTTTATTTTTTTTATATCATCTTTATTTCTCCTCCTGCGGAGTAGATCCCTCATGATCTCTGGCCACCCACACCCCCTGGGCCCGGTCTGGCACCCTCACAGGGCTAGTCTTTAATCGCTTATGCACCCTATATGCAGGATCCTCTCGGGTACCGGGGGGTGCTGGGCACGGCCATCAGCTGCCAAGATCTCACTCTGCCATTTTTCACCTGTTTTTCCCCTGAGAGACAGACATGCAATGGCGTCAAGGCACAATGTGCCGCCACCTGCCATGCTCTCCCCATTCTGCTGCTCGCTGTTGTGCTGCCGGCCTCCACCAGCTGTCGCTACAGTGCGCTGCAGAGCCCCAACCCTCCCCAGAGGAAGGAGAGCAGTCGTGGGACGCTCGATCCTTCCTCTCCCCTGCCAACCCCCAGCAGCCCGAGTCCATTCCCGAACCCAGGTCGCTGATGTGGTGCGAGGTGTGGCGTCCAGCGCCTCAACCCTCAGCACCACCGAGCTGGCCGGGTGGCTTTATTAACTGTAAAGGTGCAGTGCTGCACCATGTGCTTCAATAGAAATGCACTGATGTGCACGGTGTGGCACCACACCTTTACAGTTAATGGAGCCGCCCAAGTGTCCGCCATACTTCCGGGTAGTGGACTTTTCAGAATTAAGATAAACTACTTGGTTGCGTGAGGAAAATGGCAATTTTCTCAGTAAAGCTAAAACGGAGGGTAAGGTTTGCAGGGGTGGGAGCCCCTGCAAAGGGCAGCTTTCCTTCAATATATTTTACTCCTTTCCCAATTCCTTCCCTAACCCTGGCCAGCAAAGAAGAACAAAGATGTGCTCAGCAGCTCTTGCTGTAGTGCAGTCATCAGCCAGTCTCTGCATGTGTCTGTCCTTCCCCTCCACTGAACTACCTCTCATTTTTCCTTGATTGTTTAAACAGTTTTAAATTAATATTTTTTAATTCTGGATTTTTTCAGATGTTTTGTCAACTATATAATGTCTCTCCTCAGTTTTTCCTCAATGTGCGCTGTTGAACAAAATGCCGATCACACTTGAGTTGCCTCAGCATAGCCAGCATGTGTAGTCAACTCCAGCCCCATCCCAGACCCTGCTTCAGTCATGCTGACCTCCACCAAGTTGGCCACATATGACTGGAGCCAGAAAGCATTAATCTTGTTGTTCCCCCATTCAGTGGTGACTTGGTCTCATCTGCCCACCCTGTTTTGTTGCCTTGTGCAAGAACTACTAACAGACAACGTGCTGCCTCCATCACGTGTTGTCTGTTGCAGGGAGTTGGTCCCATGTGATGGGAGACTGGAGGAGGAGCAGCAGTAATACAGGTGAGTCAAGGCAGGGAGGTTCACAGCATCAGTCCTGTACGGGTATGACACTGCATACAATCATAGCCATAGTAGCCAGGATGGACACACAGTGTGTGTGCACATGCTGCAGCAGCTGCCACCACTCGGAGGGATTTGGCTGGACTCATGGCTTGGAGACATGAATGAGTCATCACAGAAGGAGCTGCTGCACTGGAGGCAGGACTGGAGGGAGCCGGGAGGGCTGGCTTACTTACTGTCATTGATATGCGAGTAGGAGTGGAGGTGGGAATCAGGGCTGCCTGCCATATTTGAGTTTGACTTCATTGTTGCTTGCAAGTGGGGGGCAATGCCATAAATGGGGGGCCCATGTCCCCATTTGGGGGGGTTTATGATGCCTCTGCTGCAAGACCACACTAAACAATGACAACAGGCACACAGTGGTTCTGACAGGACATTTAATGTGGAAGAAATATTTAAGAGAGATGCACAAAAACCCCGGCACTTTGAAACCATGTGGTTTCTTTCTCAGGTGGGAAGAGTCAAACCCAACAATTCACTACTTATAGTGGTAGATATTAACAGGTACACACTGGCCTGCTGGTGAAGCAGTAGAGCTAACGCTCACAGTGCTAATGACCCGGGTTCAGGAACGAGCTTTGGCCATTGGGTCAGCCTGTGGGAGGTAGGATCTAGTGTCCCACAGGATGCTGTCCACCTCTGGAGAGGGATGGTGTTGCAACCCACTGCACTACCACCACCTGGATCATCACAGGTGGTGGTGGTGCAGAGGTTCAGCAACTCAGGGAGGGACCTTCATATCGAGCACATGGATTGGCCGTACTGACTCTGCCAGCACACCTATCCCATTGCAGGCTCCTAGAGAGGTGGGCAGGCAAAGAAAATGAAAAAATGAGGTGCTGGGCAGGGAGGATGAAGCCTCAGCCTGCCCAGCACATCCACTACAGAATCAAGCCTCCTCCTGCCAGGGATGCCGCCAGTCTTCACCTCCACCATGGGTGGCCAGATGGACAGCGGGGAAGAAATGCCATGAAGCTGAAGGCCGGCCTTGGGGGAGGTAAGCCAGGGGAGCAGCACAGTGGTGTGTCGCAGGTGTGCTGGCGGTCCCAACCAGATAGGTGGTAGGTTCTCGGACAGACTATATATGGGTGAGTCCCCTTATAATGTGTCCCAGTTCTACTTTGGAATGATAGTCTAATATTAGACTTAAAAAGGTGGTGTTCTCTCCCTCACAACAATGAGGGCAGAATTTGTTCAGTCTTATAACTTAAGAGTGATGAATCCCTCAATGAAAACCTCTTTCTGTGACTTCAGAATACTAGCTACCTCTATTCAAAACTTCACTGGCTCCTGTCAACTGTCTGTGTATATGACTGTGCAAATGAGGGGGGCAGAGGAGTGGCTAAGAAGCAGGCATAAAAGAAAAACATGGACAACACAGACACACACACTTCATTTTCCATATGGGCACAGCAGAACATTTATAAATATACATCAGTTACTCGTGAATTAATATTAAAAAGTTGCAGAAATAGAACATGAACATGGAATGGGTTGACTAAAAAAGAAACAATTTATTTGCATATGAGAGGTATTGGGATTTCTACATCTCACTCATGGCTCTACAGCTCATGAGTGTACCACTACCTCTTTCATGTAAACAAATGGTTTATTTCTCAGTGAAGCCACTGCAAATCTCATAGACATACAATGACTGTGAGAATAAACATTTCCAGATAGCTATAGCCATGGAGGTTAGAGTAACGAGCTGTGAATGAGCTAGGTACTGTACATCCAGCAGAACTGGGTTTCCCACAACCTCCACTTGCATACTGTGTGACTCTGAGCAAGTCACTTAACCACCCCAGTGCTCATGGGTCACCCCTGAAAATAGGGACTTGTGCCTTGTGCTTAGTGGGCTTTACCTAGTTACAAAAAAATTAAAAAAAGAGATATTTATTGCTACTAATGATGCTCCTAGAGTGAAAGAAAATAATAATAATTCCCCCTCCAGGTGCATCACAATGGATATTGCCACTTCAGGTGCCTCATAAGATTACAGAATTTTTATCAGATTTCTAAACAATGGGGGAGGGGGGAAGGGGAGGCTGTTGAGCAGCTAAAGGGAAGAGTTGCACCTTGTCAAGCTCTGGGAAGACTCAGCTTAAATTAATTATTTTTTACCTCAAACTTAAAAACTTTGACAATATTTTATATCCTTGAGTGAGCAGTACCTGTATAACAGTAGAATATGTGGAAACAAAGATCTGCTGCCCCAACAAATGCCCTTTTGAAACTGTAAGGGGCACTGTAACATGAGGCCAAGAATAGTCAGCGGGCCAAGGCTCCAGGCACAGACAATGTCACCAGGGAGGAAGTGACCCTGCTATCAACAGTACAATCAGATAATTAAAATGGTGCAAGTAGGATTTGGATTAAAAGTCTGATGCCCTCACACCACAAGTGATGACCCTTGAAACCAGAATGGACCACACTGAGCAAGCAGTGCTCAGAGTTGAGGCAGCATTCTTAAAATCAGTAGGTGCTATAGCAAAACCCATGAAAGAGAACAGCATCCTTTGGCAGCAGCTGGAATCAGTGGCGAATCAAGCCTGTGAATGTAGCTTCAGGGTGGTAGGTCTCCCCAAGATGGTGAGGGGAAAAATGCCATGGGGTTCGCACACACCCTGCTGCAACAGGCTTTAAGGATAGAGCAGAGAGACCTGGCCTGGAGAAGGCCTTTGGAATCATACCATAAAGGGCATCTGTAGCTTCCAACACGCAACAGATACTGTATTTCAAATTGTACTTTCTGGCATGGGTGGCAAAGATCAGGCCTTGGGTCTAGCCAAATATCTTAGAACACTGAAGCATGGAGACACTGATATATGATTCTTCCCCAAGCTCTCATACTCCACCAGGATGAGACACAAGTCATTTGATGGGCTTGGGAAAATAGCTCCAGGGACTCAAAGTCCAACATCAACTCCTGCTGCCTGTGAAGATCCGATTTTCCTGGAATGGTCAGTCATACATGTTTAATGACCTGCAGGAAGCAGGTAAGGCAGTGATGAAAACTGAAGCTGAGCTTGTGCAGGTGGTGAGTGGGATCTCAGGGCAATCAAAGAATGAATCTTAAAAGATGGATGGCATACAGTGAGTAAAAGAATTGCCTAAGTACAGAAACTGGTGTATTGACTATACATATCATTTGTGAGTCATTCCGGCTCCATACTTTAAACATCGTTTGTATACAGTACTTCATGTTTTTCTGGTTCTGTTTGGTGGTTGGAAGACTTATCCCTCTGGTGCTATTAAATATGTTGGGCCCTGTCATCACATACTAAATGTAACACCCTCTGTGCACTATCGACTGACTGTGTGCTCAGTAGTAAATGCACTATTATTCAGACTTGCTAGTGCTATTCAGAAATATAGGGTATCTCTTCTATATACAGGTTTCTTTTTTATAGTTGAAGTTTACTGAGTTTTCCAAATACATTAACAACATGCTGGAGTTTATAGTATTTATTTATTTTAATTTTCAGATACAGCCTTTGAGCTCAGAGCTTGTTTACAAAGGTTCCACATCAAGGAGAACAATACAATGGCAGACAAGCATATTGGGTACACTGCAACAAGTATGAATTTACATAGAGCATACATTAGAGATGGATAACACTGTAAAAGAACTCTTTCAATAGTTGAGACAACCCAATATAGTATTTATTCAAGGAACAAAGTCATCCTTCTTCGACATTTTATATACAGTATATATATATATATATATATATATATATATATATATCCTAGATTCTCCAGAATAGTTCAAATTTATCAATCAATCAATCAAAGTCTTTATTTAACCAGGCGATCACCATTGAGCAAGCTCATTTTCGAGTTGGACCTGGGTTTGTTAACAAGGAACAAGGGACAATATACATGGGATGCAACACAAAAGAAAATAGTAATAATACAAATAAAGTGAGATACAATAATACAGTATATACAAAGTATCAGCAGGTAGCATTGACAGTAGTATATGTTTGGAACAGAAGATACAGCTAGTTTTGGGTAGGACACAATTTTTCATAAAAGTAAAGAAATATACATATCAGGTGCACTGAACACAAATAAAACCTAATATAAAAAGATATATAGTGATATGGTATGGAGAATTTTGAGCTGGAACCAGCGTCAAAGGAATGTGGAAGGGACAGATATGGAGGTAGAAAAAGGGGAGAGGGAAGAGTCGATTATAGATGTGATCAGTCTTTTAACAGTAGTAATTAGAGTGTGCTTGTGCTTATAGGAGTCACTATTTAGGGTAGACAGGCACAGGACTCCTTATTATGATGTTGGTATAGAGATTTAAAAGCTGCTAGGCTGATGGGATGAGTTAATGTCAAAGTTTTTTGCAGCTTGTTCCACAGTTGAGGGAGCACAAAACTGATGGCTGCTCTGCCAATGTGAGATTTTGCTTTGTAAACATAAAGGTAGATATATGAGGTGCTTCTCAGGGCATACTTCCCCAGAGTGCACAAATGTAAACAGACAGAGATATACTGGGGCAGTTTATTTGAGATAGCTTTGTATGTCCGAACCGCAGCATTTATTTGCTGTCTGTAAGCAAGGGATGACCATCCCACTGCCGTTTACAAAGCACAGTAGTGGGTTGAGTATGGAAGACCTGTGATAAATCTTATGGCTCTGTGATAAAACATATCAAGTTTGGCTAGGGTACCTGCAGGTCCCTGACTATATAGAAAGTCTACGTAATCCAATAGAAAGAAAGGTAGTTTGAACCACTTTCAGTTTAGCATCTCTTGTGAGGAGATTATTAATCCTAAAGAACAGACCAAGTCTTTGTCTAAGTTTCATTGCCAGTTCTTCTAAGTGATCTGTGAAAGTAAGTCTATGGTCTAACCAGACCCCCAGGTACTTGAACTTTGGTATGTAGTCCAACCGCTCACCTAGAATGGTAGTGATCTGCGGGAGTGTCCCAGCAATTGCAGGATTTATTGCATTTTGAAGGGGCAAGAGGAACATGGCTTTGTTTTTTGTTTTTTTTTGCATTTAGGAGCAGTTTCTGGTTTATAAGCTGAGTTGCAGCAGATTAAATTCATTTTGAAGGGCTTTACAGGCCACTTCAAGTGTGGGGCTACTAGCATAGAGTACCTCATGATCCGCGAATAGATGTATTTGTGCTTCTTTGATGGGGGCATCTGCGTTGTTAATATAAATGGCGAAGAGCAAGGGACCAAGAATGGAACCTTGCGGTACACCCCTCAATAAGGGTTTTGGTGGAGAAACTTCCCCTTCTGCCTTTACTTGTTGAAGTTGTCCTGAGAGGTAGTTGGAGAACCATTTAAATGATAGGGAACCCAAACCAATGTTCTGGAGGGACGACAGAAGCAGTCTGTGATCAACGGTATCGAACGCCTTGTTTAGATCCAAGAAAACTGCGCAGACAAAGTTTTTTTGTCTAGTTCAAGCTGTCAGTCATTTGTCACCTGGGCTAGAGCAGAGATTGTACTGTGCTGTGCTCTAAAACCGGATTACAACGGGTTGAGCAATTTTTCTGATTCCAGGTACTTCCGAAGCTGGGAGTTCACTATGTTCTCCAGCATCTTTGACAGGATTGGAAGTAGGGAGATTGGCCTGTAGTTACGAGGTCACTAGGATCTCCTGACTTAAACAAAGGGACCACAAGTGCATTTTTCCAAATGGGCGGTAGGTCACCGTGGGACAAGGATAAGTTGAAGAGATGACTAATTGGGACTGCGAGGACACAGTAGCCAACCTTTAAGAAGTACGGGTCAATGAAGTCGGCCCCAGCACTTTTTCTAGTGGCCAGCTGAAGGAAAAGATCTTCGACTTCTTTCAGGGAGGTAGGCTGCAGAGAAAAGGATGGACTGGGGATGGGTTTTTCTAGTGTATCCAATCTAAGTTGTTGGCAGAGGATATTCACGTGACAGGAGTCAAAGGTTAGCCCTGCAGTGGCAAAATTATTATTGAGAGCATCGAGGATAGACGGTCTGTCGGAGATGACAGTATTTTTGATCAATAATTTAGTAGGTAGGGAACTTACAGTGGTGTTACCTTCAATGTCTTTGATAGTCCTCCAGAATTTGGAGGCATTTCTTGAGGAGCTCTCCAGCTGAGAGCGGTAGAAATTAGCTTTGGCTTCTCTGACCACTTTGGTGCAGAGGTTCCTCGCCCTCCGGAAAGAATTCCAGTCATTTATTAAATTAGTTTTCCTAGCAGTTCTCCAGAGTACATCCCTACTCTGCAGAGCATCTTTCATGTCCTCTGTAAACCACTGACAGGATTTGTTTCTGGCACAAACTTTTACTATGGGAGCATACTTGTTGAGAGCCCCGAGCACAATTTCTGAGAAAATATCATAAGCCGTAGTCAGGGACTTGGCTAGATAGAAGTCCTGTCATTGCATGGAGTCTCTCTCGGACTGTTTTGTTAATTCTATTATAATTTCATCGTTTTTTTTTTTATTGTTTTCTATCATTTTACATCGCTTTTATCATTTATTGTTAGCTATTTGTTTTATTTTTTAGTTTCAAGCTATATTCAAGCTATATCACCGCTCATTATTGCTGTAGTTATAGCTGGTTATTACTACTGCTCTGCTATTTAAAAGCTGAGACGCTTCTGATAATTCAAGAAAGACTAGAGAGACTGGCCTGCATGGAGTCGCTTGGTTTGCTGACTTGTGGTTTGCCGTGGGCTGCTCGTTGTGAGCGGCGTATCAGGTGCTGATTTCCGATTTGACTCTGTGGGGGATTCGGTGGCTGGCAGCTTGGAGGTTCAGCGGCCGCTTCTGGGCGGTGTAAGAAGTAGAAGGAGCGACCAGTGGTGGAGTAGCAGTTTCAACTTGAGGGTACAACTTAGCCGGACCATAGGAGAAGAGGTTGCCGGTTCCTAGTGCGAGTGGACCTGTCGGAAAGAGGAAGTGGATAGCAGGATAGCGGGTAGTGAAGACTGGTGACAAACTTTTCCCACAAGTTGAAGGTTCTGGTTCCCCGGTCCAGATGGTGAGATGGGTTTCTCTGCCTCCAGAGGGTGGTGGGGTTTACTCTGCTCCCTAGGTGAGGCAGGGGCACCACCGGAGGGTGGTTCTGCCGGCCTCATCGCAGCGAGGGTCGGGTGGAGCTGGAATTTGCAGTGGAGGCGAATGTGGGGTCTGTCTGCTCATTGCCTGCAGGATTTTGGTCACTGGGAAACCTAAATATCTGGATGGAAGTTGGAACTGTGTGGACTGCTGTGCGGACTGCTCGAATTGGTGAAGTATCCCTGAACTCTTTTTTGCTCTTAGCCAGCGTGTGTTAACTGCTGTGTGGACTGCTCGAATTGGTGAAGTATCTTTGAACTCTTTTTTTTTGCTCTTAGCCAGTGTGTGTTAACTACTGGGAAACTACTGGGAAATTTAAAACTGAGTTCATTTATAACTGATTCAGTCTCGTGAGAGGAGACTGATTAAAGTTTGGACCATACTGAAGTGGTGAGAGCACATAGGTGTGGACATAAAAAGACCTTGAACTCTTGTTTTGTTTGTGTTTTGGGGCAATTGAGGGTGTTGGTTTTGGATTAAGGGTGTTTTTAAAGTTACAGGCCAATTTTTATGTTAGGGGTTCTGTATAGGTGGAAAGCTCCTTCCCCCGCAGTGGTGAGAGTACTGTGGGTGGGGGTAGAAAGATAAAGCGTTCTGACAAATTTAAAGCACAATTTTGACACATCGATAGGGTATAATTTTGTTAATAGATGTTGTATTTATATTTTGATATTTGAATGTTGTGTTTTTTAGTTTTATTTAGAATTTTGTTATTTATATAAGTTAGAGTGAGGTTTATTACTGTTGATTTTGTGGTGTTAATTATGTGCTGGAATGATAATAGGACGGTCGGGTATTATTCCCCCCTCTAGACTCAGGGACCTTCATCCTTTCTCCTGTCCCCCCTGTCGCCGGGAGTCTATAGAAGATGTAGAGCTCTGGGGATTGTGAGGGGGAGGAGGAGGACTGGTGCTGGGCCTGGGGGAGGAATGGAAAGGAGCGGGCGGATAGGGATAGTGGGGTCAAGGAGACACCCTGAGGTGAAATGGGCACAGGAAAGGGGATCTCCCTGTTTGGTGCCCATACTCAAGGGTTCTGATTATGATCAGCAGGTAAGGCGGTCATCTTCGGAGGTTCATCCTACTCGGGCAGTGTTGTGCAACGACAGGTCTATTAGAAACAAGACGGCCATTATAGCCGATCTTGTTGGGTCATCTGACCTGGCGTGCATCACTGAGACTTGGCTGGATGAAAATGCTGGGCCAGCATTTTAGCAGCAGCAGTTCCAGACGGGTACTCGATGATACACCGCCCGAGGCAGGATCGTAGGGGCGGGGGTGTTGCCATACATTTTAAGTCAGAACTGGGCCTGGTGGAGGTACTGGTGGGAGTCACCAGATCCTTTGAGTGTATTTTGGGCGAGGGTGTGGGGTGCAGGATACTTCTCGTATACCATCCACCAGGTGACGAGAATGTTTTCCTGCAGGAAGTCGCAGACTTCATTGTCGACCTGACATTGGGGTCCCTCAGATGGTTGGTTCTGGGGGACTTCAATGCTTGGGTCGATGATGAACTCTCACGTTTTGGTCAAGACTTCCTCCAGTTGATGATATCACTGGGCTTCACACAGGTTGTTTCCTCCTCGACCCATATTGGTGGACACTCATTGGACCTGGTGTTCCTTCTGGGGATGGGGATATCTGACTTGGTGGTGGAACCGGTCGGATGATCCGACCATCACTCCATTAGGTTCAGTTTTGAGGCCACCCCTATTAGGTCAGCCCCTTCGGAGATGGTCCGGTATCACCCTTTAAGGGGTGTGTCCCCGCTGATGGCGGCATTGGACCTATCGGGCCTACCGATAGATTGCTCAGATCCAGGCGACCTGGTACATGCTTATACCAGAAGTATCCTGCACCCCACACCCTCGCCCAAAGAAGGGATCACAGATCTCCAGGTAGAAGGTCACCTGGGGGCCAGTGACCATCACATGGTATGGTTCAATTTGGCTACTACATCTAAATCATCCCATTCCAAGGCAAAAATATGGGACTTCAGAGGAGCTGACTTTGATAAGATGGCCAACAGAGTTAAGCTAGCCCTGGCAAAAAGAAACACAGGTGAGGAGGTACAGGCAAAGTGGGCAAGCATTAAGGATACAATACTTGAAGCAACATCCCATTGTGTTAGACAGAAAAGGAAGTGCAAAGAAGAAGGAAACCACTTTGGTTCTCAAATACAGTAGCAGAAAAGGTCAGAGCCAAAGGCTGGCCTTCAGGAAATATAAGGAACACAGCGGGATGAAGATAGGGAGGCATACCAAACTGCCCTAAGGGAAGCAGGTAAGGCAGTAAGACGAGGCAAAGTCCCAAACTGAGAAACACTAGCACGAACAGTAAAAGAAGGTGACAAGACTTTCTATAGATACATTAGTGAAAGGAGAAAGTCCAGAGGGGTGCTAAGCTAATGGAGAAAAGGAGCATGTGAGGAGGAGGACCCTGTAAAGGCATCTATCCTAAATAGATACTTTTGCTCAGTATTTACTGAAGAGAAGGTAGGGCAGGGCCCACAGCTCAGCATCATGGACACAGGGGAGGGGAGGAGCACTACTCCCTTCACAAAAGAAAGGGTCCTACAAGAGCTTGCTAAGCTCAGGGTGGATAAGGCAATGGGACCTGATGGCATACATCCCAGGGTACTTAAGGAGCTAAAGGAGGAACTAGCAGAGCCATTAGCAGAATTGTTTAGTGAGTCTCTGAGCACAGGAGAGGTTCCAGAAGACTGGAGAAGGGCTCATGTGATCCCGCTCCACAAGAGTGGTAGCAGGGAGGAGGCGGGGAACTACAGACCAGTCAGTCTTACCTCAGTAGTGGGCAAGATTATGGAGGCACTCCTTAAGGAAAGGATAGTGCAACACCTGGAATCCATAGGGGCACAGGATCCAAGACAGCATGGGTTTACAAAAGGAAGGTCCTGTCAAACTAATCTCATAGATTTCTTTGACTGGGTAACCAGAGTGGTGGACCAAGGGAGCAGTTGATGTCGCCTACCTTGACTTCAGCAAAGCTTTTGACACTGTTCCACATAGAAGATTGATAAATAAGCTAGGTAGGCTCGGGGTGGGTCAGAAGTTGGTCAACTGGGTGGCAAACGTGACTGGCAGAAAACAGAGAGTGGTGGTAAATGGTATACAGTCAGAAGAGATGCAAGTCACAAGTGGGGTACCTCAGGGATCAGTCCTGGGGCCAGTCCTATTCAACATCTTCATTACTGACCTCGCAGATGGACTAGAGGGTAAGGCTTGTCTGTTTGCAGATGACACCAAGATCTGCAACAGAGCAGATGATCCAGATGGGGTGGGCAGAATGAGAAGAGATCTGGATAAACTAGCAAAATGGTCAGAAGAGTGGCAACTGGGATTTAATGCAAAGAAGTGCAAAATCATGCACATAGGGAAGAGAAACCTGAAGCCACTTATAGGCTGGGAGGAGTTGCTAGCAGTCACAAAGGAAGAAAGAGACTTGGGCATCATCATCACTGATGACCTAAAATCATCCAAGCAGACCTCTAAAGCAGTAGGGTAAGGCTAGGGGTGTTAGGGTGTATTAGTAGGGTATCTACAAGTCGTAAGAGGGAGGTAATAATCCTCTGTACAAGACATCGGTTAGGCCCCATCTGAGTACTGGTGCAGTATTGGAGGCCACACCTTCACAAGGACATTAACAAATTGAGGCAGTCCAGAGAGGGCAACCAAAATGGTGCAGGGACTGCATCAGAAGACATATGAGGACAGATTAACGGAGCTCAACATGTGTACCCTTGAGCAAGGAGGGAGAGAGGTGATATGATCGAGACATTTAAACACCTTAAGGGCATAAACAAGGTGAAAGAGTCTAACATGTTTAAATATAAGAAAAATAGCAGGACAAGAGGACACAGCATGAGATTAGAGGGAGGCCGATTAAGGGGAATGTGAGAAATTCTTTTTCACAGAAAGGGTGGTAGATGCATGGAATAGCTACCACAAGAAGTGGTGGCTATGAATACAGTGCAGGGCTTCAAACAGGCATGGGATAGGCATAAGGGAGCAATACAAATGACTATGAATAGATAGGTCACTGACAGAGCAAGGCCGATGGCACATTTATAAGATAGAAAAGAAATGGGCAGACTGGATGGGCCTTGCGGTCCTTATCTGCCGTCAACTTCTATGTTTCTATGTTTCTATAATAAGGCGGTGACAGGGGCCCTGGATTCTATTGCACCTGTCTGTGTTCGTCCTCTCACACTTCGCCCCAGGTCTCCTTGGTTCGATGAGACCGTGAGGGAGTTGAGGAGGGTTGGACGAAGGCTGGAGAGGCGTTGGCAGAAGTCCGGTCTGGATGATGACAAACTTAGTTTGATGACCACTATATGGCCTATCAATCCGCAGTCTCTCGTAAGAAGGCAGAATTCCTGTCCAGAGAGATAGCGGCTGCACAGAATAGACCAGCTCAGCTCTTTCGGACTGTGGACAGACTGTGCAATCCAGTCTGTCTTCAGCCCAGAAGAGCTTTTTCTCCAGAATGGTGTGAGGAGTTTGCTCTCTTCTTTGCAGATAAGGTTGCCAAAATCAGATCGGATGTCCGCTCTTCCCTCTCCAATGGGAGCGGTGATGGTCGGCAGGAGATGTTGAACACTCAGTTTGTATGGTCTGACTTCAGCCTACCCACAATTGATGATATTGTGATGATCATCCAAGTGTTGCGACCGACCAACTGTGATTTGGACCCTGGCCCCACACGCCTTTTAGTGGATTGTGTGGATAAAATCGGCCTAGTCCTGGTTCTGATAGTCTGGAAGTCTTTGGAGAGGGGGATCTTTCCAGATCCCCTTAAAGAGGCTATAGTTAAGCCTCTATTAAAGAAGTTCTCCTTAGACCCAGATTGTCTAGCAAATTACAGACCAGTCTCTAACTTACCCTTTGTGGGTAAAGTTATTGAGAAGGTGGTCACAGTGCAGTTGGATAGTCATCTGATTAACAACAATATCTATGACTCTCTCCAGTCCGGATTTAGGAAAAGGCATAGTACCAAGACAGCACTTGTTCAGGTACTAAATGACTTCCTAATAGCGAGAGATCGTAGGACCCGTTCTATCTTGGTACTTCTCGATCCCTCTGCAGCATTTGACACTGTTGACCATGGTGTGCTGTTAGGCGTTTATGTCCATCTGTGGATTATCTGATACGGTCCTCAGGTGGTTTCGATCTTACCTCGAGGGTAGGACTCAGAGGGTGGTGTCGGGAATTTTTTCCTCGGCATCAGTCTCCCTATCCTGTGGGGTACCGCAGGGTTCTATTCTAGCGCCTATGTTGTTTGCGGTGTATATGCTGCCATTGGGAGCGATTATTAGATGATACAGTTTGGGTTTTCATTGCTATGCAGATGATACCCAGCTGTATATGTCTTTTGTGCCCGGCCAGGATGCTGCCTTGTCGGTATTTAATAACTGCCTTGCCGAGATCCAAGACTGGATGAATGGGAGTTGGCTGAGGTTAAACCCGGAGAAAACTGAGGTGTTGGTCGTGGACAAGGGTCGCTGTGAGGTGGGTCTGCCAGATGGATCGCCCTCAGGCTTATGGCTTGGGGGCGTTCGGCTGACGACCTCTGATCAGGTGCGGAATCTTGGCGTAATAATTGACGACCGTCTGACGCTTAAATCTCAGGTGTCAGCGGTGGTCAAAACTTCCTTTTTCCATCTGAGAAACATCACCAGGGTGAAGCACCTGGTTCCTCCAGAGGATCTTCCAATGTTGATCCACGCTTTCGTTACCTCCCGCCTTGACTATTGCAACTCCCTGTACCTAGGGCTATCGGGGGTTGAACTTTGCCGTCTGCAGCTAGTGCAGAATGCGGCAGCCAGGTTGTTGACTGGATGTTCTAGATCCAGCCATATAATGCCTGTGCTCTGCGGACTGCACTGGCTGCCAGTGTTTTGGCGAATCACCTTCAAGGTCGGTTTGCTGACCTATAAAGCCCTACACGATCAGGGACCTGCTTACCTGAAAGAGCTCCTTTGGCCCTACTGTCCTTCCCACCCCCTCCGATCCACTGATGAGGGATTGCTAGAGATTCCCAGGGGCTAGATCATTTAGTTTTATGGTTCCGACCCTGTGGAATTCTCTACCTCGTCAGGTGCGAAATTGCCTGACTGTCCTAAGCTTTAAAGGAGCTCTGAAGACCCACCTTTTTAGTATAGCTTTTAATGATTTACATTAGTTTTAAACTTGGTTTATTTATTGTTTTATGAAATTGTACAGGCGCTTTGGTTCTGAGAAAAGCGCCTTTTAAAAATAAAGTTTGATTGATTGATTGATATATACCCATGGAGATCAAAGTTGCGTATGCACCTTTTAAAGGAGAATTTTGGTGCAGTTGTGGATTTAAGAGTGGATCTTATACACGCGATGAAGCAATGGTTGCTAATATCAGAAAAAAAGATACCAGCATGGGAGAATAAATGGGGTTTAACTAAAATGATATCCAAAAGAGTACTGTTATTAGGGTTGAGCTTGTTAGGACGAGTAGATTTGTTTATTAGTTGTGACAACCCAAGGGAATCACAGAACATTTTAAGTGGGGTGGATGCACTGGAGAGCCAGTCTAAGTTGAAGTCCTCTAGTATGATACACTCTGAAGATGCCAAACCCAGGATGTTTCCGAGATGTTTTAACAACTGTAGTCCAGCTGACAGGGGTCTGTAGCATCCTATTAAACATAATGAGACACCGGTGGCAATTTCAATCTTTATTGACAAGCTTCAATTCTTTTGGGACAGAGGTTGAGTCAATTATGGAGGCAGGAATTTATCCTTGATGTAAATAGCTACCCCACCACCTCTGGTTTGCCTGTCGGCTCTGAACAAAGAGTAGGAGGGGATGTTAACTTCATTGTTACTGGTCGCCGGTCGGAGCCAGGACTCCATAATCACCAGAACATCTGGAGCAGTATGACATACCCAGGCCTGAACAGAAGTGATTTTTTTTAATAGGCTACATACATTAACATGCAAGAATGTAAGCCCCTTAAGGCTTTGTAGCTCTGCTGGGGATTCCATGGGTGCCAGAGGGCCTGGATTAAGCTCAACATTTCCTGAGCATAGTAAAAGCAGGAACAAGGTTTCCTGCAGAGTCCTAGGAAGAGTGTGGGGGGCTGAGTCTTCTTTCCGTTACGTGATTTCTGAGGCTATTTCCCAGTTTTCCTGATGCTGCATGCACTAATACCCTGACCGAGAGAGTCAATGGGAGTGGGGGGGTATGCAGAAGGTGGTGTAGCCCTGTGGGCAGGCTCTAGGAGAGTTCCTGTATGCCGGTGCAGGTGAAGGACCAGCAGTGGGCTAGGGGAAGTTAGAGCACATACAAGTTCTTCTACTTGATAGGAAAAGTCCCGGTCGGACAATGTAAAAAGAGAGCCATTCTCCACTCTAGGAGTTATTTTTTGATTCACATTCAGGTCCAATACATTTAAGATGAGCAGAGACAAGCATAGAAGCAGGTACTATGCCTCATTATGAGACTATCACCTAATGGGCACTACAAGTGCAGGCAAGAGAAGGGATTCTCAATGGAGGAGAATTTCTTAATCCCTGCAGAATACTACTATAGGCAGTGGAGCCTGAAGCAGTAATCCTTAAGTACAGCTCCTAGTCAGGTTAATAAGAAAAGAGTTCACCTGACTATAGAGAAGTACTAGGGGCAGAGAGGCTTTGAAGCAAATTTCTTAGCTACTACTCTGGAGCAGACTAAGTACTAGAGAGATCACCTGACCTAAATCAACTGCCTTAGCAAGACAGGATATGCTAGTGAGCAATAAGCAAACCTAAAGTACCAAAATGGTATGCCTCAGCAAGACAGAATGAGATAAAACTGCTACAAGGCTTAGTTGCAAAAAGGGGATGGGAGGAATTGCAGTTGTTGACAGTAAGTAACCAATAAATTGAAACATTAGATAGGAGTGGGCGGAGACTGTGTGCATTTAAGGGAGGCCTGGGAGGGGGAGGGGGGGTGAGATGAAAAATCAAGGGGAAGTTTGCAGAGCTAGCACTGAATCAGTGCACACACAGTTGGAGAGAAACTGCAGCGGGGGGGAATGGTAAGTTACTTTACACAGGCCAAACAGACTAAATTAAAATATATAAATTAGGAGACGAGTATAGGGATGCAGGCTTACATTAAGCCACACGTCTCGGGTGCTCCTGTCTCAGTCAATCAGGGAGCTCTACACTGGTGTGAAGCCAATAGCTCTACCCTGAGAAGGTGCTGAAATTGAAAACAGCAAATTGTAAGTGATGATCTGGTTCAGCGTTCACACAGCCCAGAGAAATTGTGGCAATTTTTCAAGCGTCGTACCTTATCTATCTCTTTGGGGGGTGGGTGGATTAGGCTCCTTGCACTGTAGAGGTGCTATGGCTGGATCGTGACCGCTGCCCGTGGGGGCAAGTGGCATTTAGACACTGTCTGAGCTATTTTAACAGTAAGGTTTTCCATTGTATAAATTTCTATCAGGTGTCACCAGAGGTCTATGGTCGGTAAAATATCTGACAACCAATTTTTAGTTATATCCTTCTCGGCTGCTGGAATACAAATAGAGAGCAGTTTCCTAACATTCAAACAGTGGAAGACCCCTGGCATGTCTTGAAATAGTACTAATTGTGGGGACAGTTGAAAAGCAGGCTCAAATAATTCTCAAAGCTCCCCCTGTAGTTGATCCCTGAACACATGTAGTTTAGGACACAGCCAGAAAATATGGACATGTGCAGTCTTATCCTTCCCACAGTTCCACCAGCAGGAGGTGCTATACTGTGGCGGATATTTCACTTGTGAGGGTGTACAAAAAAATTACTACAGCATTTCCATTCGAATTTTTTCCAGATATGAGAAGAAGTGGGCCTGTGTATGTATGTATGTTATATATTTGTTCCACTGTTGTGTTGAAATGTCCAGTTTCAAATCTGCCTAACAACATATCTGCAGGTATTCTGTGGAATGCTGCTCTAATTCTAACAAGGCTCAGTTTATGTGCATGATAAGTGAGCCTAACGGCCCCCCTTCCAGGACTTGCTATATTTTTTTTTTATTTACAATTTCTGGTTATTGCTCCATTTTCTCCCATTTCCTGGGGCCCCAGAACTCAGGCATCGTGCATGTGTGGAGGCGCACGCACGCCCCGTGAAGCCAGCTCAGCCCCTTCTGCCCCTCCCCGTGTCTATTGCCAGAGATCCCTCAGGTTGGCACCACCATCCATCCTCCACCAGGTGGAGGCCAGTGGTCAGGGAGCCTCCAGTCCCTCCCAGGAGGAGAGAGCTGCTTTGCAGTGGCTCGATCTCGCTCCTCGCCCTCCCCACTGGGCTGACCCCCGACAACCAGGGCACATTCCAAAACCCAGGTCACCAACACAGTGTGAGGTGTGGCATCCAGCACCTCAACTTTCAGTGCCATCGGGCTGGCTAGGACTTGCTATATTAAAGTAATAAGTCCCAGCATTGGCTTGTCTCAAGGGCATTCTTTCTGTTTCTGCTGAATATAGTTTCTGTTCTGCAGGTATCAAAACTTATCTGTAGATCTCCAGTTCTGCTAGTATGTGGAATTCTGTAATGTCCTTTCCCTGCATACATATGAAGAGATAAAAGACTAGTCTCTCCCTTTGCCCATAGGTATGGTCCAACCTCACAGGCTTAAATTATGGGTTGTGTACAGAAAGGATTAAGTGTCTATGGGGATGGAGGCATGCCTGGGCCAGTGCCTTATGCCAGTGGGTGTACGTGGTTTCTGTAAAGCTATTGTCCCCCTTAGACATGTGTGCACTGGCTAACAGTTGAAGAATAATTTTAGGGATAGGAAGTAGGTCCTCTTCCCTCAATTCTATGGTTTTCCATAGTGCAGTATTATGAGGAGAAATCCAATATAGAATGTGCGGATCTGGGCTGCCTGATGATATTTCTGCAAATTTGGTACGGCTAAGCCCACTTCAGTTTTTGACAGTTGTAATGTGGCATATTTAGTGCCAGGCCTAGTGCCTGTCCATAAAAATTGAGAAATCAGCCAGCCCGGTGGTGCTGAGGGCTGAGGCGCTGGATGCCTTACCTCGTGCTACACCGGCGACCCATGTTCGGGAATGAGCATGGGCTGCTGGGGGTCAGCAGGGCTGGAGAAGGATTGAGCATCCGAGGGACTGCTCTCCTTCTCCAGGGAAGGGGGACATCAGTGGTCACGCTCGACTGGCCCCTAGCGGTGGCTGGGGGGACAGCGAGCCGATGCTGCACAAAGCGGGTGGAGATGGGGCAGATGTCTGGAGGAGCACATGTGGACACGTGCGTACTCCCTCCGTTGACATCCTTGCACGCCCTTCTCTCTGCAGGGGAGTAAAGCAAGAAACATGGAGATCTCGCCTGGATGATGGCAATCCCCCCTTACGGTGCCGCCGGGAGGACACTTCCCCCCAACTTGATCTGGACTGGTGGGTTGAGGGACTCCCCACCCCCCACCATGAGGGGTACATCATGGGGGCTGAAGGGAAGGGGGTCTCATACCCGGTTAGTGTGGAGGGGGGACGTCGGCTGGATAGGCGAGGCTTCAGAAGAAACAATACCAACAAAAAAAAAAATTGAGAAATCACTTTATCCCACAGTCTGAACATCTTGTTCTGTGTGCCAAATACAGGAGTCTAGGCAATAGGTTCTTGTGAGCAAAATCCAGTCTTTGTATCAGTGAGGTTTACAGATTGCCATAATATAGTGGGCAGACTGGATGGGCCAAGTGGTCCTTATCTGCCATCAAATTCTATGTTTCTGTGCCATCTGAGGAGATCCTCACAAAAGGTTTGGGTAAGAGGGGCATAATTAGCATGCAAAAACGCTGCCAGATCATTATTGAGAAATACTCCCAAGTATCTGAGGAAGTGAAGACCCAATTTGAACTGACACTGTTGTCATGTCTGGGAGGCAGAATGATAATAAAATTGTAAAATATCTGTCTTTCATGTGTTTAACTTATAGACCGCACATGCCCCAGATCACTGCAGAAGTGCCCAGAGAAGTGGAAGAAACAAGTCTGGGAGGTTAGATAGATGAGAAGGTCATCAGTATAAAAGGCAAATTGCTGATGTCTCTCTGCCAGCTGTGGCCCCATTATATTCGGATCTTGATGAACTGTCTGTGCTAGTGGCTCTAAGTACAGGTCAAACAGCATGGGGGATGGGGACAAACACAGAAGCAGAAGATCCACGCACTCAAGGAGATTAAACAGCAGCTCTTATGTATAAATGAAAATAAATGCTTTATTGCACAAAAACAACATAGTGAAGGTGAAGACAGGGCTGCTAACCACAACTGCCCCAGCGATTCAAGTATCATACTCTTCTTCAGGAGGCATGGTTGCAAGAGTCACATGTCACACTAAATAGTTATAAAAATGAATGGGCATGACAAAAGGACAGTGTCCTACATATGTAATTCAATTACATAGAACAATCCAAGAGCAAAAAGAGCTACAAAAACGATTGCACTCACTTTATAAAATAAGGTACATGGTAATAGCAAGCTTATGTCACAGGTAGAATAGAGAAAGGCCATTGCAATCCAGAACTGCTCCAAAATTTATGATACTAATTGTATTTTGCAATTTGCAAGTGGAGCAAGAATAAAAAGGGGAAGGACAAGGAAAGAAGGAATAGATAATGGAAGGGAACACAAACCAGGGGAAGGGGGTGCGAAGTGGTGTTGCTCGGATAGTGCCTCCGTGGCTCCGACTGTGATCCGTCGAATAGCGGCACTATCCGAGTGGGATCCGACTTGGGAACCGGCCAAATTCAGAGGTCGTATCCCAGGTCAGATCCCGCGTTATCCAATGCTGGATCCAGGGATTCAATGTCACATTATGCAGGATCTGACCTGGATCTGTGAGGGTTGGATCCGCAGTCGATAGCACTGCTATATGACCGGATCCACTGTCCTGCCAAACGGCAGGTATTTGGTGGTATCTTAATTGCTAGGATACTATCTGAGCAACACTAGTGTGAAGGTAAACAGAAAAGGAGAGGGATTGATAAGCTATGTGCCAGACTCTTCAAGGTAGAGAGAGAGAAAGATAGAAGCAACACCTAGAAGAAAACAGAAAAAGATAAGAAAGACCCTGAGAATCTCATGGATCTACAGAAAAACAAAATGCATACAGCAAAATGAAACACAGCCAGCAACAGCATCTCTTATACCTCTGGCTTTTTCAATGTATTTAGTACATCTCTAGATTCAGGGTGTGTACTGCAGGATTGGAGACTGGCTCATGTGGTTCCCCTCCACAAGGGGGTATCCAAGGACGAACCCGGGAACTATAGGCCAGTAAGCCTGACATCCATAGTGGGGAACATAATGGAGACCATCCTAAAGGAGAGGCTAGTGGCACTACTGGAAGACAACGGGGGTGCAGGACAGGAGGCAGCATGGCTTTGTCAAGGGAAAATCATGGCAGACCAATCTAGTGGACTACTATGACTGGGTGACTAGGCAGATTGATGGTGGCCATGCAGTGGATGTCCTGTACCTTGACTTCAGTAAGGCCTTCAATTTGGTACCACATGGCAGACTTGGAAGTAAACTACAGGGCACAGGGGCAGGAGCAAAACTGGTGGGGCGGGTGGAGAACTGGCTTAGGGATAAGCAGCAGAGGTTGGTGATAGGAGGAAAGTTCTCATCCCCCAAGCCTGTGACAAGTGGGGTCCCACAGGGGTCAGTGTTGGGGCTGGTGCTGTTTGGCATATTTATTGCAGACATCTCGGTGGGCATCAGCAGCAAGATCAGTCTGTTTGCAGATGACACCAAGATGGGAGCGGTGGTGGATTACCAGGAGGGGTGGCAAGGGCTACAGGAGGATCTGGTGAGGCTTGAGGCATGGTCAGGCAGACGGCAAGTTGGGTTCAACACAAAGAAATGCAAGGTGATGCACTCTGGAACAAAGAATCTGAGGAGAAACAACCATCTGGGGGTGTGAGGCTAGAAATCATACAAGAGGAGAAGAATCTGGGGATGCTCATCACGGGGGCTATGAACAGTTTTGCGCAATGCAGGAGGGCAGCAGCAAAGGCCAACAAAATGCTGGGATGCATAGCAAGGGGCATAACCTCGAGAAGAAGGGAGGTGATTCTGCCTTTATATAGATTGTCGGTTAGACCCCACCTGGAGTACTGCATATAGTACTGGTGCCCGTACCTGTAAAAGGACATTGGGCTGCTGGAGGGGGTACAACGAAGGGCAACAAAAATGATTCAGGGTCTGGGGGAGTTGCCATACGAGGACAGACTGAGGGAGTTCAACATGTACTCGCTGGAGGAAAGGAGGGACATGGGGGGATATGACTGAGACCTTCAAATACATGAAGGGGATAATCAAGACAGACACAGGGGTCTACTCAGGAGGAGGGTGGGGAGGGACACTAGGGGACATGACATGAGATTGGAGGGGGTAGATTCAGGAAGAAAATGAGGAGGCGTTTCTTCATGGAAAGGGTGGTGGCAGTGTGGAATGCACTACCAGCAGAGGTGGTGACATGTAACACTATGGAATGCTTCAAGAAGGGGTGGGACTTGGTGAAGGGGAGGGTAGGGGGAGTGGGGGAGGAGCTGCTGCTGAGTAGGGGAGCTAGCTGTAGACTCGAGCAGACTCGATAGACCATTATGGCCTTTTCCCGCTGGCAATTTTCGTATGTTCGTAATGTAGGAAAGGTTTCAAGTCCCACTGGTCATTAAGACCAAAAGGTTTTACACTTTTAACTGTGAATATCCAGTAGCTTTCTTTCCTTAAAATACTGTTTGTCCCATCACCTCCCTTCCAAGAAGCCTCAATATGTTCTAGACCCATAAACCCTGCCTGATGCCTCGGTACAATAAGAAGGGGCAAGAAACCTGACCATTCATTTTTATGTGGGACTGTGGTGCACCATAGAGAAGGTGAAGCATATATATATTTTTTTTTAGATTTTCTGTTTTTGCCACTTCTGTCCGCCAGTCATCACCCCAGTCACGGACCCCTGCACTTCCACCTCCAATTTTGCCTGCACTCTCCCGGCACCCCTGGCTTACCCCCCAAGGGGTGGGGTTGTGGCACCATGCCCTTTAGTACCGCAATCCTGGTAACTGTCCAGGAATAACAGGCCTGGAGGCTAAATAAAGCCGGGGGCAGGCTTCATAAAGGTGGCCAGCTGCGAGTTTTCTTCCCTATACAAGGGCAGGGATGTGCAATGATGACCAGCATCCCCCCCGGCCCCTGACGTGCTGGCGTCAGTGCTGTGGTACACCCAGCCTCCACCAGGTGTCTGTAGTACACTGGACACACTACCCGCCCTCCCGCTAGGGAAGGAGAGCAGTCGCAGAATGCTCGATCCTTCCCCCCCCCGGCCAGCCCTCCGGCAACTCGGGTCCATTTCTGACCCCGAGTCGTTGGCGCCGTAGGTTGGCACCATGCCCCTGTGCCAGCGGGCCAGTGAAGGTGAGGTATATTTACAAAAGCCAGAGGGAATACTATTTTCTGGAGGGTGGCTGATAAAAAAAAATCCTACAGTACATCACCCAGTCAAAAGCTTTCTCTACTACTTACAGTTTCTATTCACAGTTTTGAATATTTATTATAAGCTCAAGGTTTATCGATTGTTTTAAAGTTAATTTCCATGCAACAATATTCTGTTGCAGTTCACATCATATGTGTTATTTTTGACATCAATTGTATACTGTCTGGCCCAATTGGTCGGGAGGAGTCTCTCTCTCTGGACTGGAGCAAGAATTTGAATATTGCAGACCTTGTCATGCACATGGGGATAAGGTAAGCCTGTATATGGCCAAGAATGATAATCAGTAATCTTCTTTAAATGATTTGTTTTAATGATATCGCCTCAGCATTCCCATGTTGTAGTTAAGCATTGAAATGTATTTTGATACTGTATATGAGATTGATTGAGTGATATGCTATATCTGACTGATACTGTGCATGATTGAGTGATATGCTATATCTGACTGATATTGCGCATGATTGAGTGATATGCTATATCTGACTGATATTGTGCATGATAGAAACCTTTAAATCCCTGAAAGGAATAAACAAGGTAAACTACATTGAAGAACTATTTAGCATGAGTAGCAACTATTTAGCATGAGTAGCAGATCAACAGCATGGTGACATGAGTGGAAACTGACAGGGTGAGGTTCAAGCGGGACATGAGAACGTTTTATTTTACAGAAAGGGTGGTGGACCGATTGAGCAACCTGCCAGCTAATGTAGTAAGCACCAAAACCATCAACGGTTTCAAACATGGCTGGGACATGTCATGATTGTTTATATTTCTATTTTGTTTTCATGATTAATTCATAACTTATGCTATGATGTTGCCTGATGGAAGGTGTCTGTCAGTGCATCCTTGTGAAGAGAGGGCTGCTTCGGAATTTAATTGTGAATCTGTTATCCTTCTGTGGGATATCTATAAATGCTTTGTGTTACAAAAGCAATCAATAAAATAAAAATAAAAAAAATTCTTAACGATGCAAGTACTTAATTAGATTTATTGGGAATTTTTGGAATAGTTTGTTCATTAGAATATACATGGCAATGGCAGGTTGGTCAACTGTTAGAGTAAAAAAGAAATCCAGAATTAAAGTTTTAAATGGTATTTTTTTAATTCATTACTAGAATTTAAGCACTAGGGCATACCTTGCTAGGGAGGCACTGTCATTAAAAAATAATATATGCATCTCCAGAGCCTGACCACTGTAGACCTCACCAATGGCTCTGCCACACATGAGGTCATAGAGTTCAAATCCAGCATCTGAAAATAGGAGATGTGGGTAAGTGCTGGCTGCATCCTGGGGCCAGCAGCATGGCAATGGGTACTGCTACTATAACTCCTGTGCCCCCCTTGGGCTTACTAGATCCTTGTGCAGTGTAATGGGTTTTTGTAGTCAGTCAGGCAGTCTGGGCAGCAAATGATTATCTTCCATGTCTCCCCCTGAAACCCTTGTCAGTCCTCTGGACAGAGGTTCCAAGTGGGAGGGGCCTTGCAGCAGCATAAGCCATGATGGAATGTTGCTCACCCAGAACTTTGAGTCAGTCTGACTGAAGAGAGCTTCAGAAGTACCAAATGCCTCCTGTCCTGTTTTGGTCCCTAGTTTGGTTACGGAGTAACTGAGCATTGAGTAGTGGTGGTGGCCTTCTTCTGTGGGGCAGCCCTCAGTGGGGTGAAAGTCCTGAAAGGCATCTAGTCATAGAAACCATAAGCAAAATATGGGTGACAACCCTGAATTGTGAGAGACTTTTGTTTTGCGATGCTGCCCAATGCTGGTTCTGCCAGGACTGCCACAGTGGGAATGCCTCTGTGGGTCTAGAAGTGATACACTCCAGTTTGCTAGGACAGTGTTAGAATGATAACAGTCCTAGTGGTGCGTTCTTTGGCACAGTTTCTGTAGGAGATGGAGTAGATCACCCTGACTGGAATATGGGGTCCTGCCTCCCTGACCAGAAGACGGGGAAGGGCTCCTGACCAGAAAGAAGTTTACCTGTCACAGTAAAGTGTATTTTCAATTTAAGGGCATGATCTGTCCCAAAGTGTTTTTGTCTTGGAGGAGAAAATGTGTTTTTGGTGAACCTAAATATGTTCAAGTTCTGTGATGATGTCCACTGTCCTAGCTCCAACCCCAGAAGAGGAAGCACAAAGAGATGCTGATCTCTTCAGGGACCCATCTGCACTCTGTGGACAGTACCACAGACTTTGTACCTTCTGCACCTACAGCTCCCAACGGGGAAAAACTGTTTGCCTGTGTTAAACACCTTGTGACAGAATAAAACTAACTGCTTGACACTAGCTAAAGGAGAGGGAGTACATTCTTAATTGCTTGCTGTGTTTTACTGACGCCCCTATCGTGGTTGTGCAGGCCTTCAGTACTGTGGCCCACTTCAGTTCCAGGGGATAAAAATAAATGGTATGTGTAGCACATCCCATGAGACCAAACAGGTAAAAACCCCTAGCAAGGGGAGGGTCATGTTATACTACCAAGGTGGGTGGTGGGCCATTACACTACCAGGCATGGGGAGCTACTATGGTCAAGATGGGCTGGTAGTATAGCCTAGAGGTAAAGAGTAACAAGCTGTGAATGAGCTTGGTACATCCAGCAGACAGACCTGGGTTTGAATTCCACAACCTCCACTTGCATACTACGTGACTCTGAGCAAGTCACTTAACCTCCCCAGTGCTCCCGGGTCACCCCTGAAAACAGGCACTTGTGCCTAGTGGGTCTTACCTGGTTACCAAAGAATAACAACCAAAGAAAGACCCATGTGAGGGTGGGGGGCCACTGGCACTTGAAATTGGATGTAGATTGGAAGTTTCTGTGTTGATTGTGATTGGGTGAGGGGTGGGGACCACTAGAGTACCAGGGACATTATTAACAACTGCAACTGGTGGCACGGGGATAGAAACATAGAACTTGACAGCAGATAAGGACCGTTTGGCCCATCCAGTCTGCCCATTTCTCCCTACCTTCACTATTACTGCAGACTGTGCCCAATCTACAGCTCTTTCTTCCTCCCCTTCCCTCCTTCCTTTCCACTATGATTCCCTTTTGCTTATCCTGTGCATTTTTTAACTCCACCACTGTTTTCACCCCCATAACCTCCACTGGAACATTGTTCCAGGAACCCACCACTCTTGCTGTGAAGAAGTACTTCCTCACATCTCTTCTGAATCTACCCCCCTGCACCAACATCATAGCATGTCCTCTTGTTCTTGAGCACCTTTTCTTTTTTTTTATATACATTTTATCTCCTGTTCTCCCCGGCTGCTCCCTTCTGACCGACCCTCTCCAGCCCCACCAGCTGGCTTCTCCAGAAGTGACCTGCACCAATGTCCTTTGCCATAGGACTGTAGTGGTGCCTGGTCACTGGTGCAGGGCCTGCGAGGGGTTGGGCATCATTCTGCCACCTGGGGCATTTTTCCACCTGTTTTTCCCCGTGGCCTACAGATGTGCAATGGGTGCAATGTGCGAGCTCTGCTTCTGCAGAGACGTCCCCGGCATCCTGAATGTGGATTCCCCTTCCCTACATGGCGGCATCGCATGTGCTGTTGCCCAGCCACCGCTGGGTGGCAGTCAAGCAATGTACCACACTAACCCACCCTCCCCAAGGAAGGAGAGCTGTCCTAGGGATGCTCAATCCTTCTTCTCCCCACCGGCCACCAAGCAACCTGAGTCCATTCCCGACCCCGGTCACCAGCGTGGCAGAAGATAAGAAGCCCAGAGCCTCATCCCTCCATGTCATCGGGTCAGCTAAGTACCTTTCCTTCTGATCAGGTGTGGGAAGGGAACTGATCATTTTGTATTTGTTTTCATAGACGGAAACAAGGCATCAGAGCTGCCTGGGTGGCAGACTGTGCACCAATGTGTCTGGTGTGAAACGCAGGTTTCAACATAATTAGCAATGCCAAAAACAGCTTATTATGGCAGTACAGCCATATGAAGTGCACCGCTATACATTTTATACAAGCTAGTCACCACAAGGGTTAAATTGGCGAGGAGCCCACCTGAATCAGTTCCACTGCTTCTTTTAAAATTGTATGAGTATTCTTGAAACTCTGTTATCTTTCCCCATCGAATACCATAGAACAGTTCCACAATCTAAAGATGACAGTTCCCTACACTTAAAAATCTAAATGTGAGAGTTCCCCACCTTAAAATATACAATTTAACCACCATGCACAAGTTAGCATATAGGTGCAATGATTTTGTGCTGTGATAACTGTGCCTTGGACTATGGCACCTAATAGGTCTGCACGGGCTGCCTATGTATTGGCAGATCACCTTCAGGGTTGGGTTACTGACCTATAAAGCTTCACATGGGCAGGGATTGCGTTACTTGCAAGATCTTCTCCATCCCTATTCCACCTCCGCTCATTCCACTCCTCTGACAAGGGATTGCTAGAGGTTCCCAGGGTTCGACTGAAGACTTCTGGAGTCCGTTGATTTGCTTCTGTGGCCCCTACCTGGTGGAATTCTCGGATCAGAGAGTTCCTGACCGTCGAGGGTTTTAAACCGGCCCCAAAAACATATTTATTTTCTTTAGCACTCCCTGAGGCAAGTATTGATTAGTTGATGGTTACTGTTATTTTAGGACTCGGTTTTTCAATTTTAGATTTGCTGCTTTTATTGATCTGATTGTTTTATGATTCATTATACAGCGCTATGATCTTTGGAATAGCGCTTTAAAAATAAATATTGATTGATTGATTTGGGATGCAAATCACTTTTTGCATGTCCAAAGCCTGTTGGAGCAGCACAAACTGTTTGACTGTCTGGCCTGAGGAACAATCTTGGAACTACACCTTCAAGGCTATGCACCATGACTGTACACCTAAATTTACTCTTGCTCCACAAGACATGCTGATTCTCCAAATAATGTTGGAGTTATCTGTGGATATAAAAATCATAAACAATTCAGCTCATTTGATAAAATACTGTAGTGTAGCATTTTACTGAAATATAACTTTTACTTAAGTGTAACCTATAATAATAATACCTAATCAAATGTCTTGTAGTAACCTTATAATTTCATAACAGTTTGCATTTCACAATATCCAACATCAAATGTCCTATAATGAACCTTTAGCAGGATGGTGTGCCCTTATTAGGATGGTTGACACCTGTTCAGGGAGGTGTGCACACAAAGAACCTTCTATAAGTGAAGTCGGCACTTATGAGATTGTGTAAGAAATGTAGTTAACACCTTTTGATGTTGTGTAAGAAATGCAGTCATACTTATGGTTTGACATAAAATCACCACACCCTAAGATTAATATGTTACTTTGTTATATGATTGGATGTTGGTATTATTTAAGATAAGAAATCTTAATATAAGCACTGTATGTAAATTAAATGAGCTAGCACCAAACACAGAAGCAAGAATACATGCATTTGAAGTTGATGAACTCGCAAAGAAAATAAACCAAAGGGAAACAATCGCGGTGTGGCATGAATTATTTGAAGATAGAAAACACAGCACAGTTATCGTTACCTTACAATTGGTGCCATGACTTGGATGTCTGAAGACAGTCTATACGGTTGCTGACCACATCAAACGAACCGAGAAGGAAGCCACTACAAGTAACGCCTTACTGAACCTGATCTGATCAATCAAGTACGGAAGGGAGTCGAAAGAGGGTCTCGAGGAAACAGACTGGTGTGAAGTCCGATGTGATTTGCCTGCTAGATAACTGACATAAGTAGGGACACCATATTACGTAAATTTTTAGAGACACACCTTAAAGAAGGTCTGTATCGCTCTCCTGCAGAACAGGAAGATGCATACTTATGTTTATCCACTCAATGCCTAGAAAGAAATGGGAAAGTAAAGGCAGATAAAAGCAAATTAGCCAATATTTGTCAAATGTATGTACAGTATCAGAATGAAATAACAACTAGAACCAGTCTATTAAAGAAGCAGTTACTTGACAGTGAAGAAAAGTATTTTCTAGGTGTAACTAAGTATGTTACTGAAGCTAAAGATGGTGAATATAAGTTAAACAGCTCTCAGGGAGCGGTATGTGGGCTAAAGATTAAGATTAACCAATTGGCACCGTGATGAGGGCAGATCCTGGATGGAAGGTGAGGGAGGGGCCAAAAGAGAGGAAAAATATAAAAAAAAAAAAGAAAAAAATTAACCAATTGGAAGAAAATGTTAAATTTATTAACAAACAAAGCCAAGCCCAGATTAATGAATTATCTCGGCAGTTACAACAAGAAATAGAGAGATTAGACCATGCTAATCAAGAGCATGCCGAAGAATTATCATACAAAGAACAGTTTTTGTTTACCTTACAGGCAGAAGCCCGGGTACAGTGTCAGATCTCATTAGAACTTAGACATCAAGTATAAACATGCCCCTGTACAACAACATCACATGCCCTCTCCATGTGGATGTTGTGGGAAAAAACTAGCGAGTTCTTCAGATTCTGAGGTTACTACTTCGGAGGACGAGGAGGAATACATGAAACTGCGTAAAAAGGAAATGGCTCAGTTTGTAGCAAAAACGAAAGGGGATGGTCAAAAAATAAAACAAACAAAAAAGGGAAAGCGTCTGCATTGGGAAAAATGAGAGAGTATGGAGCAACGTGATAAAGAGGCTCATACTGAAATTAAAGATCTTGAAACTCATCTAAAAGACGAGGAAGATACCTTGCTTGAGAAAGATAAATTATTTTTGGCTGATCAAATAAGAATGCAACGGCAAATGTTAGAGAATCATAAAAAAGCTTACGATTTAGATGATGATTTGAAACGACAGGCAGAAGAAATTGAAACAGCTATGGATGATGTAGAAGTACATATGGAATTATCGCAGTACAATTTATCCATACAGGAATCCATGCAGTTAGTAGACCAGTTAGGCAAATGGGAGCCGGGTCAAAATCCAGTCCCATATTGTTCTAAATTAAAGACATTAGTAGCAAATTTTAATTTGACTAATAAAGATGCCTGTAAAATAGTAACTTTGTCCCTTCCTGCAGTACTATTACAAAGTTTACCCACAAAAATGAAAGGAACACATGCTAAACCAGAAATTGATGACAACTGGGCTACGGTTGATGAGACCCAAGCTGCATTACAATCAATGCATGGTGTATCTCATACGGACTGGAGTAAGATCTATGAGATCACTCTGCAGCCCGGGGAATCCCCAGTTATGTTTATCAATTGTCTGTATGCTGCTTATGCAACATATGGAGGCGTAACAGACCCAAGTAAAGATGCAGAACCCTTCCTAAGTTTACTTGATTGACAGGCCACAATTGTACCTGCGTCAATATGTATGTTATGTAAACGTGCGGTACATGCCACAGAAAAATAAGAGTTGTTGACAGACTGGTGGCGAATGCAACAGGATGATCAACCCCCCAAAAAGGGCAAGGACAAAAAGTGGGTGGCCGCTATTGTCAAAACAGAAGGGAAGGGTAGGTTAACCTGCAACAATTGCAATAAAGAAGGCCACTTTAAACGCGATTGTTGGGCTAAAGGTGGAGCTATGGAAGGAAAACAGAAGCAAGTCTTAGAGAGAAGACAAGCTCAAAATCCAGGTAATGATGCTAAACCTGGTGGTAAGGCAGACTTACAAAAATGTATTGAAGTGCTTAGTAATTTGATTAATACTAAGACAGTTGCAGTGGTTCGAAAGGAACCTGCTGCCCCTAGTAATAGTGAGGAAGAAGAGGATGAAGAAGAGCTTCTCGCTAGAAATGAGAAGAAAAAGAAATGACGGGACGAAGCCTCCACCTTCCAAATCCTTGTTCTATTACAAGAGGATCGGGAAGCGCGTCCAACAATATTAGCAGTGGTCAGGGGCTGCCAGACTGTGATATTAGTTGATACTGGTGCTACTGTTAGTATAACAGATAGTGATATACCTTTAACAACTCACAGGAAATTACAAATTAATTTGCAAGGTTTCTCAAGGGGTGTGTTAACAGTATATTTAATCAAACCAGTTTTGGTTCAGATAGGTGAACAACAATTGAAATGTATGTTTTGGAAATGTAATACACATGAAGATACCATCATGGGTATGGACATTCTAGCACAACATGGTTTAGTGGTGGATCTTAGTAATATGATCCTGTGGCAAGGAAACACTACTAACCCAGGACCAAATGTGGATGACTCATATAGTGTGTACACAATAAAGTCATTAAAGATTTATCACATGAGTGATTTATGGAAACAGGTGCCACAATGGATAAAATCTGTTGTACAAAGGCATTAATCAATTTGGGCTAAAAATGCTACAGAGTGTGGATGAGTGTCTAATATGGAGGTCCAAATCGAGGGACCAGACCCACCACCACAAAAGCAATAAGCGTTTCCAAAGGAAGCGTAAGAAGAGGAAGGAATTATTTTGAAACAGTTACAATCACAAAAGGTAATTCCCCCAATATGTTCAACTGTTAATTCCCCTCTTTGGCCGGTTTGCAAATTGAATGGTACTTTGAGATTGATAGACTAGAGAGTTTTGAATAAAGTAATGCCTCTAGTCACCCCAGTGGTATCTAGACTACCGGACTTAATATCCCGGTTGTTTCCCACTGCCACTATTTATACTGTACTAGATGTGTCAAATGGATTTTGGTCCATCCCTATATATCCAGATTATCAGTATAAGTTTGCTTTTACCTTTTAGGATAAGCAATACACATTCCAGTGTTTGCCACAAGGCCTTCACTCATCATCACCCACTTTATTTCATCAATGTTTGGCAGAAATATTATTGGGTTTTTCAGTTCCTGAAGCAATAATACAATACGTTGATGACATTTTATTGCAGACTGATACATACCAAGAGCATGTTAGTTTATTAAATGAGTTACTAACAGTCTTAGGTAAAGGAGGGTTAAAAATGAACCCTAGCAAAACACAAATTGGACAGTCGCAAGTTACTTTTTTGTGTATATGTATTAACAAAGAAGGATGAACTGTAGATCCTGATAAAAATCAGGTGATACAACAACAACAACCAAGACCCAAGACAAAGACTGCATTACTACAGTTCTTGGGCATGGTAGGATTTGCAGAGATTTTATTTAAGGCTTCTCTAGTATGGCAAAACCTCTGTATAATTCACTGAAGGGAGGAAAGGAGCCTGATATCCTCAAATGGGAACCAGAACATCAGATAGCTTTTCTGGCTCTAAAGCAAGCACTAATGACAGCTCCGGCCCTCATTAGTCCTTCTGAATCCTCTGATTTTGTAATACAGGTACATGCGACAGATCAGATTATCAATGCAGTACTGTTACAAAAGAGAGCAGGGACGTTACATCCTGTGTGATATTTTTCTCGTGTATTAACACCTGTAGAAGAGACATATGAGGAACGTGTAAAACATCTGTTAGCTGTATATTGGGCTATACAAGCTACTGAACATAGTGTGGAGTTTAATAGAATTATCCTGCAAATGTCTCACACTCCAGTGAAATTTCTACTTGAAAGAGATGTGAGAGGTGTGTCTTCACAGTGATTGGTTAAATGGGTGTTAGCTCTACAAGGGAAAAATATCACTGTAGAAAAATGTACCTCATCTATGTTACTTGAATTAATGGCATGAGAGGGAGAGGCACATGATTGTGGAACTGTAATGGGAATTCATTTTAAACCCATATTTGCTGAAAAACCAAATACTGAAGCAAGAGATGTTTATGTAGATGGCTCTCACTTTTGGGAGGTTGGACATTTCCACACAGGATATGCCATATGGACACCGAGTACTAATCAAGAAATATTAGTACGGTGCCCATCATCATTTTCTGCCCCTAGAGTGGAATTGGAGGCAGTCCGCGGAGCTATTATGACTTACCCTCAGGAGGCTATTAATATCTTCTTGGACTGTGCTTTTGTTGTCAATTCCTTGTTAGATTTTCTTCCTATTTGGATGAAAAGAGGAACACGGACAGCATCTGGAGAACCTGTCACATTTGCTCCCATATTACAACATATATGGGACATAGCAGCTCAAATACCTTTGAGAATAGCAATTTGTAAAGTAAGAGCTCACCAAAAGAATCCAAAGGATATCCATGAGTTAAACAATAACTTAGTGGACAACTTGGCTCAAGTTGCAGCCAAACAAACAAACTTATGGGTAGACCCTCTAGGAAGTGACTCTACACAATTGTGGGAGATGGATGAATTTGACAAACACCATATTAAATGGATAGCAGCCGTCTCACAGGTCCCAGGTTTGGGGCATATCCAAGATACAGATGCTTGGATAGTGGGTTGTTGGAACCAATGGAAAGACACAGGACAGTGTGCAACCAAACATGTTACCATATGGGAAGATATGGTAGTCATACCTCTCAACCTCCTGCCTCTTAAATCAGGGACAAGGCTTAAAAAAATCAGGGACAACGGACCAAAATCAGGGACACATCTTTAAAATTGGTGATATCCACTCAGAAAGCTGCTAGAATAAGGGGCTTAGTGTACAATACATTTTCTAAGGAAGAACAAGCGTGTAACTTTAATGTCTGACATTATTTTGTGCTTACAACCCTCAACGTTTGGTCATGGAAACACAATTTTTAGGAGGGACAGGTAAAATTTTGAGGCAAAATCAGGGACGTCCCTGAAAATCAGGGACAGTTGAGAGGTATGATGGTAGTATGGGAATGACAACCTGGGTTTAGGAAGTGGATACCACCCACTTCGTTTCGAAAAGATATTATCATAGATAATCATCGAATTGGAGGTCATTGTGGACTCCACAAAACATGTAAAATGTTGGCACAAAAATATTGGTGGCCAAAAATGGGAAAAGATGCCAAACAATGCCTGGAGGCTTGTCTTATCTGTGCACAGATGAATCCTCCAGTACCTGGTAAGAGGGTTCTGTTAGGACGTATACCCCCTGGTGGACGGTCCATGGTCCAGCTTACAAATTGATTATGTGGGCCCCTTGCCTACTGTAAAAGGGGGGTTCCGATATTTATTAGTCATTGTTGACATATTTTCTAAATGGGAAGCATTGCCCATATGAAATGATAGTGCTACAGCTACTGCAAAAGCACTATGGGAACAGGTGTTCTCACGATGGGGTTTTCCCATAATACTTGAAAGTGATAGAGGAACTCACTTTACAGCAAAAATAATGACAGCTTTCTGTGATATTTTGGGTATCACTCAACGTTTGCATTTACCCTACCATCCACAATCTTCGGGAATGGTAGAAAGCTTAAATCGCACTCTGAAAAATGCACTGAAAAAAGCAGTGTTGGATACTGGTAAAGAGTGGGTGACGCACTTACCAGGAATCCTAATGGGTATTAGATGTACTGAAAACAAGAGTACTGGCTATAACCCATATCAATTGATGACTGGACAATATATGCAGCTGTATTATCCATCGGATCCAGATTTGTTTACACCTGTGTTTACACCTGTGTTAGATCGCATCATAACTGATGTGTTTTTGCAATAAATACAGAAGCAATCAGCTCTGTATTTCCCCCATGCTGCCAGAAATACGTAATGTAAAATTTATTTCTATAAGGCGCCTTTCCCAAGCTCAGGGTGCCTTTACAAAATTCCATGAGCAGCATTAAAACCACAATAAATAGCATTTTATCCATAACAAATTTAACATAATTTACATCACTGAAAATGCTTGATTAAAAAGAAAGGTCTTTAGGGCTTTTTTAAAATCCTCCACAGTCAGGCTATTTCGTATCTGGCAAGGTAGAGAATTCCACAGGGTAGGAGCCATAAAGGCAAACGTTCTTCCACCAGATGTTTTTAAGGTTACCCTGGGAATCTCTAACAATCCCTCACCAGAGGATCGGAGGGAGCGGGAGGGACAGTAAGAAATCAGGAGTTCTTCCAGGTGGTGGGATCCCAAACCGTGTAGAGCTTTATAGGTCATCAACATGACCTTGAAAGTGAACCGCCACTGTACAGGCAGCCAGTGCAACTCGTGAAGCACAGGTGTTATGTGGTTGGACCTTGGACTTCCAGTCAACAACCTAGCCGCCGCATTTTGCACCAGCTGCAAGCGGCGAATATCCACTCCCGGCAGCCCTAGATAAAGGGCATTGCAGTAATCAAGATGACTGACAACAAAGGCGTGGACCATTGTAGAAAGATCCTCTGATGGAACCAGGTGTTTCACCCATGCTATATTCCTTAGATGGAAAAAGGATGATTTGACCACGGCCGACACCTGCACCCTCAGGGTCAGGCCCTCGTCAAATATAACACCAAGGTTACGTACCTGGCCAGATGCCATAAGGGGGGTACCCCTCAGAAATCAACCTGAGGGTTTTCCCACCCATGAACTTGACATCCTCACCCCCGGTTCCAACGCCAATACCTCTGTTTTTCCCGGGTTCAACTTCAGCCAGTTGGTACTCATACAGTTCTATATCTCCAGGTGGCAGTTGTTAAACAATGTACTTGACTCAGACTCCTGCTCGGGCACAAAAGACATATAGAGTTGAGAATCATCGGCATAGCAATGAAACTTCAACCCATATTGTCTTATAATGTCCCCCAATGGAAGCATGTACACTGCAAATAACTTGGGGGACAGCACCGAACCCTGTGGCACCCCCACAGCATAGGCAGTGAGAGGCCGAAGAATAAATCCCCGACACTACTCTCTGAGTCCTATCCTGCAGGAAAGATTTAAACCAGCTGTGGACCACCCCCCTTAGTCCACAGAGAAACCACAGTCGTTTGAGCAGCACCCCATGATCCACGGTGTCAAACGCTGCTGAGAGATCAAGGAGAACCAAGATAGAATGAGTTCTCTGATCTCTCGCCATCAGGAGATCATTTAGTACCCAGACAAGAGTCGTCTCAGTACTATGCCATTTCCTGAAGCCAGACTGGAGAGGGTCATAGATATTGTGGATGGTTAAATGGTCCTCCAGCTGCAAGGCGACTACCTTCTCGATAATCTTCCCCAAAAAGGGAAGATTTGAAACCGGTCTGTAGTTTTCTGGGCAGTCGGGATCAAGGGAGGGCATTTTCAAAAGGGGGCATACTATTGCCTCCTTCAAGGGATCAGGAAAGATCCCTCTCCCCAGTGATAATGCAACTATCCCAGTAAGGATCTGGCCAATAACCTCTACACACCCCGCAAGTAGGTGAGTAGGGCCCGGATCCAACCTACAGCAGGTTGGATGCAAAGTCTGGATGATCCTCACTATATCCATGACTGCCGGTTGACTGAAGGTGAACCAAGTTAGTTGGATTATTTGTGTCCCTCGGTTGATCACTGCAAGACCCAATAGGGAGGCACTGGCGGATCTCATCCCTGATAGTGGACACCTTATCAGCGAAGAACATCACAAATTTCTCACACTTTAACTGTGACAACACTCGACCAGCTTGAAGACACACTGGATTGCACAGTCTATTCCATGCTGTAGCAGTTTCCCTGGACAGGAACTCTGCCTTCTTATGGTAACTTGCTAACTGATAGATCTTATAATGATCTAACAGTCTAAGCCTGTCCACTTCCAGGTAAGTTTTCCGCCAGCATCTCTCCAATCTTTGGCCCTGTCTCTTCAACCCAAGGATCTCCATGGTTAACCACGGGGCCCCCGGGTGGAGAGTACAGGGACGAACACAGACTGGAGCAATGGCATCCAGGGCCCTCACAACTGCCCTATTATAGGCTAGCACTAAGGACCCTGGGTCAGTGCTATCCATTGGAAATCCCGAGAAGTCCAGCTCTGTCATTAGGCCTTCTGAGGTAACTCCTCTCAAAGGACGGAACTGTACTATTTCCTTAAGGGCAGGCCTCTTTCAGGGGGCTGCGAAACTGAACCTCAGGGCATGATGGTCAGACCAACTGATGGGCTCTACCTCCACACCAGAGACTTCCATCCCCAGATGGAATATCAAATCCAATGAGTGTCTCCCTGATGGGTTGCAGAGGTAATAACCTGTGTCAGGCCCAATGAATCCATCAATTGGAGGAGGTTTTGTCCAAAAGGCGTGAGTTCATCATCGACCCAGGCATTGAAATTCCCCAGAATAAACCAATGGGGGGATTCCAATACCCTCTTGGTGATGAAATCCACAACCTCCCTCAGGAATTCCCTCACATCACCTGGTGGACGATAAATGAGAAGTATCCTGAAGCCTGCACCTGCACCCACAATACATTCAAAGGAGTTGGTACATCCAACTGGCATCTCCCTGAGGTCCAGTTCCTGTCTAAGACAGACTGCAACTCCCCCGCCCCTATGGTCCACTCTGAGGCGGTGAATCACCGAGAACCCAGACGGAACCGCGGACTCCAAAATGGGGCCCGCATTTTCATCAAGCCAGGTCTCAGTGATGCAAGCCAAGTCCATAGATATAACAAGATCTGCCACCAAAGCAGTCTTGTTTCTGATAGACCTAGCATTACTTAACACCACCCGAAAGGGACGAGACACCAAGGATGACTCCACCTCCTGCCTGAGCAAGTCAGTGCCCTTGGGTATGGGTACAAAACATGATGGACCTCACTCCTGTATCCATTTTGCCCCAGGGCGTCTCCTAGTTCTAACAGTCCCTATCTGCCCACTCTTTTCCCATCCCCCACAAGAGTTCCAGGATCTCCTATTCCCTTTACTCTTTCGTCTCGCAATGCCGGATATTCAGCATTTCCTATAAACTTTCGAAGGAAGTGTGGGACATTTAAATGGTCAGAGATCCTTCAGTCTTGAGGGGGAGTACCGCCTGACTGTGTTCTTACCAACCCAGCACATTCAGACCCTAACAGTAATACTAAATTATTAAAAACCCTACTAAATCAACACTTTTGTTTAATCCTAATATACCCCTCTAATAAAAACCACTCCACTCTCTACTTTTAAATCAAAAACATAAAATAAACAACCATTAACAAAATAAAACCAAACCACTCTCAGATGGCAACTCCTCCACTTTCTCTCACAAAGTGGGGGAAAAGAGGGAAGGTTTACAAATCCCACCCACTGTCTCTCACACAGAAGGGGAGAATAACACAAATTGCCACATTAATACCTATTTAAACTAACATAAAGTAAATAAAAATAAAATAAACTATAAAAATTAATAAAAATAAAATATTCACTCAACAAAAAAAGTCTCAATTCATTTAGAAGTCCTGGTCAATCCAGTATTTCTTCTTAATCAACTTTATCACTCCTTTTATCCAAGAAACAGGAGATAATAAGCATAAAGTTCACGTCTCAAGGAGCCATGAATGAAATTAAGTTCCTCCTGTGGGCTCTCACTTCCACAGAGAACCAAAACCAGTCATGAATCCCAGCAATAAGATCTAAAATCAATTCTTTAACTAGATTTTACTTCTTGGTCAAGAATCAATTCAAATTATTTCATATGAACCCACCACTGTTACTCCCTGTTTAATCATAAAATCACACAGATTCGAGTAGCCAACTTTGTTTTATGTCTCCTTGCAGTCTTCACTCCAACCAGAGTCGAATTCAACTTATTTTTTAGCTAGTTCCATCGACATCGACAGCATTCCCTGAACTCAACCCAGCCACAAAACCCTTCCCCAGACTCATTGGAAAAACAAACAGAGACATGATGAAGAAGTGATACCGCCCATTGAACAGGATCATCACATCATGGTGAATAATTTTGGTCAAAAGGGACCATGGGATGCTAATTGGATGGGGGCCCTATACTGTCATTGATGTTTTGGGGCCAAGGGTCATTCAGGTCCGGTGAATTCAACAAGGGTCTACAGAGACCACATGGGTCCATGTGGACCAATGTAAACTGTATCAGCCTTTAAATGATAACAACTAATGCTGCTCTGTTTCTCTCAATAGGTGAAGTACAATTATGTTTCCTGTACTTATGCTGTGTAGTACCTTACTGATCCTGGCAACTTCCGACAGATACAAAGGATGCCCAGGGCACATTTGGAACAGTTTATACAATAAGAACTATGCCAGTCGTACAGTGTGGGGTCTCCCAGTGATATTGGGAGAACAACATGAACATACCAGATATCTTCTTGTCAAATGGTACTTTATTTGTTATGGACAATGTCAAGATGTGACATGGGGATGCTCGCCAGAAGCCTGGCCTGGTACGGCGATGTGTGTAGTGAACACAATAGCCCAGAAAGGGATCTCTATCTGCTCCACACTGGAGGATACTATGAATCTGACAAAAGAAGAACAAGATTTATTTTGAATAGAACTAAAGGACATATTACAATATCCATCTAACATAACATTGTTAAATGCATCTTATTGGGGTTAAAATGCATCACAATGCAATATGTGGCATTTTCCATATAATACATCTATTGTGAAGAACTATACAGTACAGTTAAATCAATTTTTTGCAGCATTGCATTTAACAAATAAATATTCTTTGTTAACATATACTACAAATGCAAAATGGCCTGCAATGTATCTTTAACTAGTAAATCTGCTGTATGGAATTTACAATACCAAATACAAGGTATAGTAGGGTAAAAATTATTGCCCCCATCAGATGGTATTATCTTGACACAAAATTTATATCCTCTATATTATCCATGTAAATTGGAGTATTATAATGTTTTGCTACATTTGTCTTTTCCACGATTACTGCTTCGATGTAAAGATTGGGCTTCGGTATTATTGTGGCAACAGTATTATAATAATACTTTAAATCAATAACATGATAGACACAAAACGTGGACATTTAAAATTCCTGCAGAAGCATCACCAGGCTTATTTCGTTGTAAAAAGAGACATGTGGGGCTGGTTAGGCTCTGGATTAGGAATTGCTAATAGTATTATAGTGTATGGTGGAACGTCATTCTCCACCAAAATCCATCGTTGTCGAAATCTTGTAGTCACACACTAGTGACGTTCGCAGTGCAGCAGAAGGATTTTTTCTACTGCACTTCGAACATCACACACTGTGTCCTCAAACAGCATTTGACAGTTAGGGCTCCCTCCATAGAAAGGACACATAGTGAAAGCAGCAATGTCGGTGGCAGTAGTCATGTTTAGTTAAAACGTTCAAAATGTAAAGTTCTGAAACAGTTAAAATGTCAAGCGTGAACACGTTCAAAATGTAAAGTTCTTTTTTCCTTCTAGTAACCCAGGAAGAATGTTTGGAAGCAGAAACATGCTGTAGTGATTTTTTTTCTCAAAAAACAACATTCCACCATACACTATAAAGAAAAGTGCATGGGGAATAGTTGACAACAGGGCATCTTTCACCTCGTTGGCACTATGATGACGGATTACCTCTCGAGCTGCTCTCTCTCGGGGTAATCCGTCATCATAGTGCCAACTCAGTGAAAGAACAGCCCTGTTGTCAACTGTTCCCCATGCACTATCCTATATGATGCTATGGTTTTAAAGGGTCATATTCGTTCTTTGGAAATGACTTTAAAAGATATGGCTACTGGACCATTATCAACTACTGTGAAATTAGCAGCTGATAATGAAGAAATTGATTGGTTTGCATTTAGAGAAACCTTACAAAATTTTAAAATCATTGCTCAAATAGCAGTTCGTTTTTATAACTCACTTTCTAATATGTCTAAAGAGAGCTATATAGAACTAGCTTGCTCTCAATTAGCTGCTGAAGCACATGCTTTTCTAGTTAATGAATTAAATAGAACTGAAACAAATAGGTTACCTTTAGGAATAGGTGAGACCAATGTGACTAGATTATTGGATCATCCCACTGTATTCCTACCACCCTTAGCTATGATAAACGTATGGAATTCACCAAATCAATATGCACACATGCTGCGACATGTGATTCCTATACTAGTGATAATACCTGTATGTTTTGAACCACCGAAAATATTGTGGCAAATCAGTAATTTGGGAGTATTATTACATGACCAGATCATGAGACTCCAAATACCAGGTGACACTATTATCTCAGTACACAATGAATATGTTGTCTTACCTAAGCAACAGTGTGTACAAGAACGTGAAACCTTAATATGTGGGGAAGAGACATTAACCACCCCATGGTTTCCTGATCAATGTAAATTTACCCTAACACCTGCAAATGAACACTGCCAAGCTATGAGATGGAACCAATCATGGTGTGTAATCGCAGGTCAACCTTGGAATGTATGGGGGTGTAGTTACAAAACTTGGTGGGTTGCAAATTGGACCCTCCGAGAATGTCCTGCCTATAGCCGAACAAATGTTACCCATATTGATGGTTCCAGTATGGCCTTGGATTTACTCATTGATTTGGCAACTCCACCTCATTTCGAATTACCGAAAATTGATAAAATGACACTTGGTGGCTTGTTGAATCATCAACAAACAGAAGGACTTATTTTCTCACAGAAGACCTCTGCTAAAGAGGTAAAAAGACAGTCATCATATATCCCCATTATATCCTGGTGGGATTGGGGCTCGGCTGTTTTGGGTACTAGTCCAATCCCGATAGTGGTAGTATGCGGTATTGCAGTAATCTGTGTTCTTATTATTGTGCAAGTGTTATTGTACCGTAAAATGAAACGCATGATTAGACCAATACAAATGTTACAATGGCAACAATGTCCTATGTGATCTCCTGTATATATAGAGTCAAAAGGGGGGACTGTAGTGTAACATTTTACTGAAATATAACTTTTACTGAAGTGTAACCTATAATAATACCTGATCAAATGTCTTGTAGTGACCTTATAATTTCATAACAGTTTACATTTCACAATATCCAACATCAAATGTCCTATAATGAACCTTTAGCAGGATGGTGTGCCCTTATTAGGATGGTTGACACCTGTTCAGGGAGGTGTGCACACAAAGAACCTTCTATAATTGAAGTCAGCACTTATGAGATTGTGTAAGAAATGTAGTAAACACCATTGGATATTGTGTAAGAAATGCAGTCATACCTATGGTTTGACATAAAATTACCACACCCTAAGATTAATATGTTACTTTGTTATATGATTGGATGTTGGTATTAAGATAAGAAATCTTTATATAAGCACTGTATGTAAATTGAATGGGCTAGCACCAAACAAGAAGCAAGAATACATGTATTTGAAGTTGATGAACTCGCAAACAAAATAAACCAAAGGGAAACAATCACTCTGTGTGGCTTGAATTATTTGAAGATAGAAAACAAAGTGCAGCTATCTTACCTTACAAATACATTCCTCCTTAGACAGCAGCCGATGCCTTTGGGAAAACTTTTTTTTCCAGTTATCTGTTTTATTCTTCTTTCCTGCTTTCTCCCCTGCCCTCACATCCTTTGTGGAGTGTGTGCATGTGGAGGCACGTGAAATGACACACATTGTGGGATGCCCCACCCTACCAGTCACCTGTAGCCATCTGTGCCACCACCAAACCTCCACCCAGTGATGGCGGGACTGCGGACGGGCAGCCTTCCCTCCTGGGAGAGAGCAGCCACAAGGCCACTCAATTCTGGTCCCATCCTCCCTCCCCCATGCCAGCACCCCGATGACCTGAAGTCACCGGCGTAGCATGAGGTAAGGCATCCAGTACCTCAACCCTCAGCGCCACCAGGCCAGCTGCCTTGGGAAAACTTTGAATAACATAATGGTTAAACATACTTCAGCATGTATTTCATATATTTTCTATAGATTTTTTTTCTCCATTATTTATTACTGAACAAATTCCCACAAACACAAGATCTTTATCCCTTGAAGTTTATCTCCTCTATAGGCTATTCTTTAATTGAAATCATAATGCTCTGTTGTGATATTACAGTCTGTTGCTATGGGAATAAGTGTGATATCACAAACAGAGTATTACGACATCAGGGGCCCAATATTCAAAAGTCTGCCCAGTGGGCAAAGTGTTTGC
Organism: Neoceratodus forsteri; assembly: GCA_016271365.2. Lineage (NCBI taxonomy): Eukaryota > Metazoa > Chordata > Ceratodontiformes > Ceratodontidae > Neoceratodus > Neoceratodus forsteri. Next base: position 1,146,501,156 of record CM057450.1, on the reverse strand, counting down.
ACCCTGTTTGCCTGGGGTTTGTGCCCTGGCACAATACTCAAAGGGGGCAATGGTGTGCAATAAAAGGGATAGCGCACAAAAAAAAATAATATATGTATTGGGCAAAGGGAGGGGTGAGGACTTGAATCCGGATGCAGGACAATATTCCATGTAGTAGTGCTGCGCAAAGGGAATTGCACAGGCCACCTTGCACTGCACAATTACCGCAGAGAAGAAGCCTGACTTACTTCAGGCAACCCTAGCGGCCAGCAGAGCCACTGCAGCCAACAACCACGTTAGCAGTTGGGGAAGTACACCTGCTCCCTGGTGTCCAGTACCCCCCACTCTTTTATCCCTGGCCTTGTTCAAAATAAAGTATTCCCTGCTGATCAGTGGTACCTCCCCTTCTTTCAATCCCCATCCCTGTAGTATTAAGCTTTCTCTGGTGTACAGTGGACCCTGCATCCTCCGATCCCAGGCCACATTAGAATTCCATATAGCCTGGTGTCTATTGGTCCCCCCCCCACCCTCTGATCCCTGGCCCCATTAGAATTCCATTTACCCTGGTGTCTAGTGGTCCCACCACCCTCCAATCCCCTGCCCCATTACAATTAAGTTTACCTTAGTGTCCAGTGGTTCCCCCCACCTGCCAATCCCTGGCCCTGATAGAAGGAAAACCTTCCCTGTTATCCAGTAGCACTCTCCACCTCCAATCCCTCAACACAGTTACCCACAGGAAGTCCCTGGTGTCTATGCCCCACACCACCCACACTAGTGCATCCCTCCAACCCCTCCCAGACTCTCTGAGCACTAGGGGAGTTTGACATAGAGCCTGGCACAGCCCCTCCTCTCTCACCACCTTGGGCCACTGCCGATGCGTAACAGGTGCGATGTCTTGTGTACTGAAAAGACAGTATGCGCACTCCTTTAACAGTACACAGAATGCATGCACCCTTTAATTGCATATGGCAGCTAGCCAGCCAACAAGGAGAAAGGAGGGCTGTGCCAGTCGCCAAATGGGCCTCCCACTGCACTGGAGATTCTGGTAATGTGGGGCTTGGTAAGGTGGTGTACAGTGGTGGTAGTGGGGGCTGCTAGGACACCAGAGACTTTTTGTAGGTAACTGCAGTAAGCTTATAGGAGTGGGGGTTTCACTGGACACCAGGTAAAGTTTTCCTCTCACCGTGGCTGAGGATCAGAAGGTGGGGGGAGGACCGCTGGATACCAGGGTAAAGAATGTCTAACAGGTCCAGGAATCGGTGGCAGGAGGAACCACTAAACACCAGGGTAAATTTCATTATAATGGGGCTGGGGATCAGAGGGCAGGTGGGACCACTAGACACCAGGGTAAACTTAATCCTAATGGGGATGGGAATCGGAGAGCAGAAGGGACCACTAGACACCACTGTAAACTTAATTATAATGGGGCTGGGCATTGGGGGGAACACTGTACACCAGGGTAAAATTACTTCTAACGGGGCTGGAGATCTAAGGGCAGGGGGACCAGTGGACATCAGGAAATCTTAATTCTATCAGGGCCAGGGATCAGAGGGTGGGGGGAATCACTAGGGTAAAATTACTTTTAATGATGCTGGGGATCGGAGGGCAGGGGGGACCACTGTACACCAGGGAAGCTTAATACTAGCAGGACCAGAGAGTGGAGGGCAGGGGTACCACTAGACACCAGGGTAAAATTACTTCTAACAGGGCTGGGAACTGGAAGCTGGGTGGGGCTAGTGTACACCAGGGTGAAATTACTTCTAATGTAGCTGGGGATCGGAGGGCAAGAGGACCACTGGACAGCAGGGACAGCATAATGCCAATGGGGCTGGGGATCAGAGGGTGGTGAGGACCACTAGACAACAGGGTAAAATTACTTTGAATGATGCTGGGGATCAGAGAGCAGGGGGACCACTAGACACCCAGGAGATATGTATTTTAACAGGGATAGGGACAGGAGTGGGTGGGGCTAGCCACACGAGTGGTGCAAACCTGCTGCCTCTTTCCATGCAGATGGGCCCAAAATGGGCATGCACATGGTCCCTTGGCACCTTGCATGCACAATGGGCTCATCTGCACGGTGCTGGCTGAATGTTGTGCTGGGGGCTCCTGGGGCTATCTGGTCTGGGGGCAGTGTTCCCTGTTTTTCCCAGATCCTTGTCAGGGTAGCACTACTCAACTTACTGCTGCGCCGACATGCCCCTATATTCAGTCAGATAGTGCCAGTGCACTGCCCAACTGAATATTGCATCATCAGGGTCGTGGGCAGTGGGCAAGTGCAGCACAAACCTTTGCATTCCACTCAGCCCCTTTTCCAATATCGGGCCTCAGGTTGTGAAGAAGCAGTAAGAGCTGACGAACCCTCAAGGTACAACTTTCCTGTTTTCATGCATATGGCCACAGTAATAAATAACGCAGATAAGAAATACAGAGCTAATGAGAAACGTATGCTGCCTTGTGTTCAAATATTATGTTTCACAAAGTTCTCCTGACAACCAGTTTTTTTTTATTATCATGATTCTTTAACTTGAACAAGGCATCCACATTCTGTCTATTTACTTTTAAAGACTGGTGTTACACATTTTTGTTTTTGTGCTATCTCTTTATTGTTGCCGGCTTCCTTCCGGAGGGAACCCCCAGCCCCCAACATCCACCATCTGGCACTGACCCGGCCCCAGGGCTCCCCCCCTAGCGGGGCCGGCAGGGTTCCCCAACCCCCACTGAAGGCTGGATTCAAGGGGCCAATGCCGTAGCTGGCTGGGAGTGAAGCCTGCGAGGTGCCCTCCACCATCCTGCTGCGGCAACTTGGTTTTTCTGGAGTTTCTCCCCAGGAGTCAAGGCATGCAATGATGCCTGCAGAGAGGAGCATGCACGCATCCACACACGTTCCCTCCAAGTGTCTGCCCTGACTCCTCGCCTGTCTACAGCATGGCAGTCATGTTCCCCAGCCTCCGGTAGGGAGCAGACAGGCGCTGACAACTGGGAACCCTCCTCCTGGAGAAGGAGAGCAGTCTTTCAGATGCTCAATCCTTCTCTGCCCCTGCCGACACCTGGTGGCCCGTGCTCGTTCCTGAACACGGGTCGCCGGCGACACACGAGGTTAGGCATCCAGCGCCTCAGCCGTCAGCACCACTGGGCAGGCAGGTGTTACACATTTGAATCTGGGGTACCAACTTTTATGAACTTTTGCAGGTGCTCCCTGCCAGTAGGCAGAGTTTTTCCAATGGCCAGATTCCCTAGTAATCCTTTTTTGTAGGCTACCCTCAAAACATTGAGTGTGCTCAAAGCAGCAGTGCAAGGAAGCTAGGCAAATACTTGACCCTATCTTTTTTCACTACAAAACATTCCAGTAATCTACCAGGCTTGCTCTACTATTTAGTGGTAAAATGTTCTGGTTACACCAAAATTTGAGTATTTTAGAACAGTTTTAAGTTAGTTTTTCTCAATAACTACAACAAAAAGATGGTAACCACATTTGGCACATAAAATAACATTAGACCTGGCAAGGGTTAGGATCAGGAAAATAAAAAAAAAACAGATTGCACAACATAGGAGGTACATAGAGAAGTAGATTAGCAGGTATGATAATATTTTTATTGACTGTAGCAGAAACTAGCTTTTGGGGGGGGGGAACTGATTGCACTGCTGCTTTAAGTCAACTTAATGGGTGCTTGAGTACCCCGGCACCCACTAAGTCTACATCTGTGATCAGAATGCAGACAGGCTGAGGTTGAAACACTGGAACCTCCCAGTAAAATTCACAGGAATAAAACTTTAAACTTTAAGAAGGAAAAAGAACATATAAACGTAAGACACCCTGGGACCTTGTTAAAAATATTAGAATAGACAGATAAACTGCCTGCCCATTTCGCCCAAAGTACTACTACCTGTCCTTGGTTTATTATTATAACCCCCCTGTTACCCGGGGTTACAAGAATCCCAGTTAGACCTAGTGGTAGGCAAGGAAGGCAGCTTGTGAAACTCCAGTTAAATGGATTTCACACTGTCTCACTCTGTTCTCAGTCTCAGTTGAAACTGAGGGATGACATCATTTTAGAACTGTCACAGCTGCATAAGCCATACTAGGATGTTGCAGCTAGGGAAGTTAGGATAGAATGTTGGGGAATTTGAAGTCAGTCTGTAGTACAGGAAGGAGGTGCTCTGTTGTAAGCAGTCCCTCAGAGTCCTAAGCTCTGTCAAAGAGCTATTTTTTTGCATAGGTGTGTGTTCGCTCCTGAAGAGGAACACAAGAAGAGCCCAGTGAAGTGGTAGAGACCGCTTTCAGTGGTTCAGGGCCCCATCCCTGCGGGGATGGGGGAAGGAATCAGCCTGCTTCTAGGGGCAACTCCCCTGGTCCTGCTAGGGAAAAAGAAGCTGCCTGAGTTAAGTTCGTGCTGAGGCACCAGAAGTTCTGGACGAGATAGCTTTGAAGAGAAAACGCCTGTGGGGCACCTGCAACCAAGGGGTGAGTTCGCTCTGCTAAAGGGCCAATGTGTTTTCACCTGAAACAAGATGAAACTAAAGTGACTGTTACTGTGGGGTCAGTAAAAGACAGCCAAGTACGGTTTGGAAGATGTGGGGATTGGACTACTTAACTCTGTGGGGGGTCTAGAGTAACGGACACAGCCACTTATTAAGTATGCTCAAGTTCAGCACAAATGGGATGTAAAGACAGTAGACTGAATGCGAATACATTTAAAGAGAATCTACACAGCAAAGTGTTTTCAAGGATGAGGTGTTACAGTCCAGAGAAATGGCCGGGTATGAATTATGGGAGCGAGAGGTGGGAGACACCCCATCAGTAGTAACCAAATTCACCTCTACGGGTTTGCTTTGGGACACCTGTTGCTCTCTCTCTCTCTCTCTCAGGTACTTGGCCAGTGCCTGAGGAAAGTACCCAGATGTGGGATTGATAAGGAAGATTCCCTTATGGAGCCAGAAGTGCTCATAGGTGGTTTAGGTAGCCACCAGTAAATGTTTCCATGATATATGGAAAGTGTCCAAAGGGCTGGCATGATAGCCGAGCCATGGAAGGAAGGTAGTCCAAGTGGCTGGCAAGGGAGCCGACCCAGGGAAACCCAGAGCAGAGTACAAGTTCGGGCTGTGTGCCCAGTGTGTTTCAGAACCTGAGGGCTAAAGTGAATGAGGATGTGTTCTGATCCCCATAAATCTGAATTACCAGGAGTGTAGCCCTGTGGGGGTCCATCTATGCTTTGTTATTCTGTTGGATGTGAATAAAAGCCACACTTTAGAATCACACTTCTGGTATTGGACATTACAGTTATTGCTTCCTGTGTCCGAACTTACTTGGGTGTCCCTGTTGCAGAGTAGCCAAACCTAGCCAATGTGCCGAGTGACATATTTCTCCCCGAACCCAGCCCACCAGTTAGTGCTGTCAAGATGGAAACGGCATACCTGGGTGGGGGTTACATAAGCACATATGCTTTGAATGCAGACAGGTTGAGATTGAAACGCCTGGAATACCCCAGTACAAATCAGAAGAATACAACTTTCAAGAAGGGAAATGAACATATTCAAATAAGACACCCTCGGACCTTGTTAAAGATATCAGACAGATATACTCTCTGCCCATTTCCCCCGCAGAGTTACCACGCGTCACCGATTTATTATTACAATAATTTGTAAGCGATGCTCCTTGCTGGCCCCTCAGCTACTTTGTGTTACACGGAAGAGCCCACAAGAAAAGAAATATGTGCTTGCTAAATTCGCTTTTTAATTTTTAAGTAGAAAAAAACCGCAATGTGAGAGGTTATCAAAACAAGTATTGTTCTTGTTTTCGCAAACTGAAAGTCGATTTGTTTTGACTTTACCACAAGAAAAAAATAAAACCCTTCCCTCGCACTAAAAAAAAAAAAGCAGGACTTCAGTGAAAACAAAATGGGGCATTTCAGCTACACTATCCTGACTACATAAATTGTAAAATACATATATGATAGTTTGTCAAGGAGTGTGATTTTTTGCAGTTAAATTATTGAGTATTTCCAAACTATATATATATATATAAACAGCTATAAAAAGAGAGAGAAAAAAACACAACAAAATACACACTGAAGATTGTATGGCGACATGTGTTACAGAACACAATCAAGGGGTTACAGCATCATTTGTTGTATATGAGCTACTAGTGCTGCTTGCACCAGCCTTAATCGTCCTTGTTACTGATATGGTAACGTCATCTCTTGTTGGCTCTTGCATGTTGTCTAAATACTTATGCGGATCTGGAAATGTAATGGGGGGTCATACATTTCGGAGGGGTCCGAGGAGAAGCGCTATCCAATTTATACAGTTGGGATGAGTTTGTATCCCCTGAACTCTCCACCCCCAGCACACACTAGCAGGATTCACCGCTGACCAATGCGAAATACACTACCAGAAACTAGCAACTCCTCGCTTGAGACATCTTTGTCAACATTGTGTACGAGTCTACAAGCCGAAGTATATTTTTGCGAGTAAACTGTGTTTGGATTTGTAAACTGGCTGGCAGTATAGCCTAAAGGTTAGACTAATAAGCTGTGAATGAGCTTGGTACATCCAGCAGACTTGCGCTCGATTCCCACCTCCACTTACGTATTACTGTGTGACTCGGAGCAATTCACCTCTCCAGTGTGCCAGGGTGGCTCCTGAAAAAAAGGCATTGTGTCTCGTGGGCCTTACCCGGTTAGGGACAGTGGTTAAATTGGAACTGTTTAGGTTGGGGGATTGTCACATTTAAATTTCTAGGTGGTTCAACTGTCATTGCTAGGTGGAAGCGAACTCCCCTGTAATAGTTAATGGAGAAAGATGACAGGTGGTGAAACCGAGTTCCTGTGGGCCGGGCTCCTGTCCAACCAACTGGTTACGAAAGAAAAACAAAACAAAACAACTTCCAATGTTTCAGCTGCAAATATTAGGTGACATCTGGCAAAATAGGCGCATTTTGTAATGTCAAAATGCACTTTGTTGTTTCAGGAGTGACGCTGCAAACGCCAACATGTTCCCAAAAATGAGAGCGCAGCATCATGACCGAGCAGCTGTTAAACTACTCTCGGGGCGGGGGCCACCGTCTCTCTCTCTGGACGATGACTCTGGCCTACCTCGCAGAAAACTAATCAATGAATAAGTGATCATCCCTCTAACTTGACAAACATAGCTAATGAGTCTGGATGTGAACTAAGAAGCTAGTTGAAATGTGATCCAGCATCACTGGGGCGACGGGCGAGCATACTATTCAAGCAAGACCCTCCCAGTATTATTTCTGGAACTGTATTGGATGAATGTCTGATTACACCAGCAGCAGCACATTGTGCGATAGAGCAGTGGCAATGCATAGTTCTTTCAATAAATGGGAAACCGATGCATCGTTTTGACAATAAGCTTTAAGTGGTCGGTTCGGTGACAGTAGGTGGGACAGCTGCTGTTGCAAGGATTTAACATCTGGGCTGCTGCTTGCTTGGGAATTTCGTTCTTGCCATTCTTTCTCTCTCTGCTGCTGTGTCTGAGACGTTCGCTGTCTTACAGTCCCCTGCCCCAACCAGGACACGGAGCATGAACGTCCCCTAAACTGCGAGATCACTCTAGAGCACGTCGGAAGAATATTGGTTTTACTTTCCTCCGAATATTTCTTTGCGCAATTAAAAAAAAAAAAACTGCAGCTACATTATTTTGTCAGACAGCTTCCGGACCGGCTAGATTGAGTGCAGGTTTCTTGCCTTCTTCGTGGATATTCGCACAATTAGTTACGCTTCTGAGGTGTGCAAATACAGGTATTGTCTACTTTTAGTTTTCTTTTTATATTTTTGGACGTCCTGGACTATTTGCAAGATTCTATCTGCAATCAGCAATTCAAATATCAAAAGCCGAAGGATGAAGACTGAGGTCCTTGAACCGTCCCGTTTTATTTGTTTTTTTTCTTATCCCGCTGTCCGTAGACGGCGACCGCTGCCGGTGTGGTATTGTAGGGGTTGTAGTTTTACAGTCCACAGCGGGTCTGTTTCAAAGCCCGAGTCGGCAGTGGTGGCGCACTACAACTCCCGCAGTGCATTGCGCTCCTCGCTAGTTACTACTCGTGTCGAGGGTTGATGGAACCATATTGTCACGGACCGTACAGACCATGGATATTTCGGTTAGTGAGGCGGAGGGGAGGTTGTCGACTATATAAGGCCTAATGGTGGCATTCACCATCAAGCGCAGATGCGGGCAGGTGTTTTAATGGCAAAGGTTTATGCTAGTTTCGTTTGTGGGTGGCTTGCAAATGCAGTTAAATTGTCAGTTTAAAATGTACATGATAGACACCGAAACACTCTTGAAAACATGCTCTCTGTCTTGCTACAGTGTTTACGAAACTATTTTATCACAAAACTGTAACTTAAATGAACTATTAAGACAGGTTAGACTATCATGTTTACAGATTTTATGTGGGTATAGTTTTTTGTCAAAAAAGGGAGGCAGTCGCCAGCGGGAAGGTAAAATAGGGGTGGCTGTTGGACTGACACCTCATACCCAACCCATTTTCGGAGGGGGGGGGGGGGTAAGCAAATGAGCTGCTGAATTGTCTTGTTTTAAAAGTGATGTCAAAATTCATTATTTTCTTGCCCCAAAAGATAGTTGGATTATCTTGTTTTTGTAAGCAATTTTGCTATTGACCAAGGCAGTTGTTGATGCACTGTTCCACTATAACTGTGACTACCTGCCTTTATTGAGTTTTGTTGACCTAGTAAGCACACTGGGGCTAGAAGTCCCCTTTTCAGGGGCGACGGGGGGTTAGGGGAATACAGATGGTAAGCAACTGAAACTGAACCAGATTAAGCTGTTGGTGGTATTTTTAGTGAATGGGAGAAATTTGGCCAGGACACCGGGGAAATTCCATACTCTTTTTCGATAAGTGCCATGGGATCTTTAGCATCCACCTGAACTACCACCAATCCAGGCAGAATGGACTTCGGTTTAACGTCTCATTCGAAAGACAGCACCTCAGAAGTGCAGCAGCCCCCTCATGCTGCACTACACTGTCAGTATTGGGATATTAACCCAAATGCCCGATGTGGGAACTGAACCCACAGCCCTCTGATCTCCCGGCCTCAGAGGCAAGTGTGCTACCTACTGAGCCACTGACTTTAAATAGACTAACATTGTTTATAAGTTAATAGGGCTCTGAGGGGTGTCCATTATGGTATAAGACAGTGAGCGTGAGGTGTGGGTGAGAGTACTACAGAGCGAAGCTGAGTTGTGGCTGCCCAACTCTCACAGGAGGAGTCCCTGTACCTTAAGAGACACCTTGCAGAGGCTCAGTTAACTGGTAGTGTATGGTAGAATGCTGTTGCCAATGGAAATCTGTTATCAGAGCTTGCTGTGCTGCAGTAGCGATGTCGTCATAATGACGTCACTACTGCAGCACAGCAGCCTTGAACGTCCATGCTTGGCTGACTTGCTGAAGCTGTGGCTCCATTTGCTGATTCTGACACGTGCATATACAGCCTTGGCAATTGCAACTAGGGATGTCATGATATCAAATTTTGGCTCGACTGCAGTGTTTGGGTAGAACAGGAAGCAGTATGGCGGATGAGATTACCATGGTGGGTGGTAATGATACCGTCTGTTGTGGATGACAGGACAGTCTGATTACTCACTGTGGGAAGCTGTAAGACTGATGGCTGGAGTGTGGTGCAGCGGACCTGCCACGATGGCCTAAAAGTTAGAACAATGAACTGTCAGTGAGCGTGGTGCATCCAGCTGCCCGGGGTTTAATTCCCACAACTTCCACTTGCATACGGTGACATTCACTTGATCGGGGCATCATTCCCATGACCTCCACTTGCATAGTGTGTGAAATATGCAAGACGTGGATGTGATTATGTAGATTTTTTGGGAGGGGTGCCGGTGGGTGAAGCCCCCCACAGAAAACAGTCATCCAAAGTGGTGCGCAGACTTGGTTTGCTTATCTGTTTTTGTTGTCTCAGGTTTTTTCCTTTTGCGACTCTGCACTGACAGTGTTCCTGTGAGCCACGGTATTCCTGTCCACCATACGTCTGACCCAAACACTAAAGTCCTTCCAAGGTTTTATTATTATGATATTTGTGTAAAAATGATCACTATATATCGATCATCACGATAATCAGAGTTTTTTTTCCATATAGCTGTTTGAACCCAGTCATCACCAGCTTCAGCCTTCAGGCATCCTGGTGCCCCCAACTCCAACTGCCACTCCTCCTGCTGTCTCACCAGTGGAGATCAACATCAGGAGAGGTCCGAGGGCTTTGGTTTGCCATTATATAAAGAAACTGGGGTACATACCTTTCCCCAATCATCCCGTTTCTTTTCCCCTTTTCTCAGGCCAGCACATGTGCGATGGTGTGGGGGTGTGTGTGTGACATAAAGATATTCTGTGTACGCGGCCCCTGTGTCTGGACCCTCGGAAGGCTGTTACTGCCACGTCACCCAGCCTGTGCTAGGTGGTGACTGAGCAGTGGCTAGAAAGAATGATTTTCTGTTTTTAAAAATGTTCAATTTGTGGCAAAATATCTGTGTTTTTTTTCTCGCAAAACTTGAGGGAAAATCAACATGTTATGCACAAAAAATCCGTTCAGAATGGAGAGGTTTGTTCACAAAGCTGGTGCAAAGTGAGGGTTTTCATGAAAAACTGCCTCCCACATGCTGGTGTAAAAATGACAAATTCCATTTTTTACCGGTGTTGGGCTGTTCCCCACCCGAAGGAGGAAAGCTGTCAGTGGCTGCTCAGTCTTCCTTCATGCTGCCAGCCTTCCAGCGACCCAGGTCTGTTCCTGAACCCGGGTCGCCGGTGTGGTGGCAGGAGAGGGGCCCAGGCCCTCAGCTCTCTGTGCCACTGGGCAATCACTGCATTTCTGATTTTTAAGGAAAAAATTGTAAAAATCTGATAGGAGGATAGTAGGGAATCAGGAATCATAGTTGCACCTGGAAAGGGACACGCTGCCAGAAAAGCAAGCTAAAACGCTTTATCACGGAATATTGTGCTGCACGATAATCGCGATATTGTTTTCTTACAACGATAAATTATCATTAGTGGTATTTAACGTGATATGTTGTAATATCGTGTTATCATGACATCCCTAATTGCTGCATGTTTTTCCTTCTTAAAACTGTCAATTTGGACTACCTGCCCCCTCCCCCACCGTCCTGAAGCCTTTAATACTCGACGTTGCATTTTGATGGCACCAGGAGGAGGATTTAAACACTTTTGGCAGGAAAGTACGTCAGATAGCAACAACAAGATTTTGACTTGAAACCGCACTTACTCGTGCTGTATATCTGAATGGAAAACCTTCCATTATGTGTGTGGTTCTCCATACACAAACAAGGCTGGTGTCCGAATCTCAAGGTTGCTGTGACAGGCATGGGACCTCTTGAGCGGCACTCTCGAGGTCTCTGGTTGCCACGGAACCTCTCGATTCAGACACATCCTTGTTGTTTATGGAGAACCATCCACAATCCTCTATATTATACATCTCTCAAGTTAGCTAGAGTGATTTATAATAAGTGTTAAATATTTTTTTTTAAATGTAAAAGTTAAATGAAGCTGCCCCCCCACCCCACTGTGAAGTAGAACGCTCCACGCTCAACATTCCTAAATGAGAGAACACTGTATGCAGGATAAGTGGTATGGGTGCCTTGTGCTGGTTGGCTGATATATGCAAGTAATTTATAATATTGTAAATCCTGGGATTTCGACCAGTTATTAGGGCTCAGAACCTGCATACTGTTGTCATCTAATGAGGGAACATGAAAGTCAAGTGTTCCATTTCAGAGGTGGGGGAGGAGTGTTGCACTTCGTTTGAAAAATTTAAAAAATGTTAAATTCCTTATCACTTTAGCCAGCTCCAGTGATTTATAATATGTTCTCAGTCAACAAAAACGAAATAAAATGTTTATATGTGTACTGAAATTATTGAATAAGTACATTCTTTCTTGTGCTGTTTAGGGCTGACGGAACTTCTCGGCCAAGCAGCAAGAGGGAATGTTCTAATGCAAAAAGAAACACTTCTCAGTACATGCATAAGCGTATAGTTTATGGTTATTTATTTATTAATTTTTTTTTTCCTAGTCCTTTTTACCTGTATGATCCTCCGCGGAGTCTGCTGTTCACTTCCCGGCATCCATCCACCTCCGGCCGCCGTCCAGTCCTGCCCCGGCCCCCAGTGAAGCCCCCATCACCAACTCCTGTGGCTTGCCCCGCGCGGTGGCAGGGAGTCCCCCTCACTCCCCACTGACATAGGATCCAGTATTGGGCGATGGTGCCCCCGAGGCCAGGCAGTCCCCTCGGACGGCCATTAAGCCGTGACGACCGAGCGCCATGTTTTCCGCTTTTTCTGGCTTGGTGTGGGCTGGGGTGTGCAGTGACGCCAGTGGAGGGAGCGTGCACGCGTCCGCGTGTTCTCCCTCCCGGTGCCGTGCCCCAAGCTCACCCCCTTCCATGCAGTGCCAGCGCACCACCCCCTAGCCTTTGCCAGAGGTCACTAGTGCGCCGACAACTGTTGGTCTTCCTCCTCCGGAGAGGGAGAGCAGTCCATGGACGCTCAATCCCTCTCCGCCCCTGCCGACCCGAGTCCGTTCCCGAACCTGGGTCACCAGTGTGGAGCGAAGTGTGGCATCCAGCGCCTCAACCCTTAGCGCCACCAGGCCCTATGGTTATTTATTTAAAAGTTTACCAGGAAAAGTCTACTGATCTGAGAACCGTTGGTTTCCAGAGGCAGCCTAGGGGATGGTACAAGGGGGAAAAATGAAAACAGTACCGTATTATAATTGAATAATAGGACAAACTTGGAAGTGACCACTTACTGTATGGCTCAGTTTGATTTTCAGGATAAAAAAAAAAGAGTTGCGTAACTAAACAACTGTACAATAGTACAAATCGCAGTGTCACAGAGAGCAGAACTGCATGGCAGATGCAGAAATAGCAAGCAGCGGTGCAGAAACATGGAGCTAAGGCAGCTAGCAGCTGGCAAAGGTGCGAAACCAGTACAAAGCTAAAGAAGGATTTCGGTTGTAATGTACAGTTTATAGAGTGTGGGCTGCAGGGCACAGTCAAAACACTAGTGAGATTGAGTGGCTAGTAAGGATCAGAACATAAAGAGTGGGAGAAAGGGTGGGTGGGGTAAGAGTGGAAGTCAGTTAAAAATAAGGGAACAAGTGGTGAGGGGTTCAGGTGCAGGAATTGGAGTGACAGGTGTGGTCAAAGAGTGGATCTTTTAGGGCTGAGAGGGAAGGTGGACTAAAAACAGAGGAGTCAGTAGGAGGAGGTTGAAAGCCCTATGGAGATCTTAAAGCAGGTTGAGGGGGGGGCAGGCTTCAGCAGAGTGAAGGGAGTCAGGTGGAGGCAGGACAAGAAGATGCTGAGATAGTTGGGGAAGGAACTAAGTCATTGGCCCACTCAGGTTTGATACATGAGATAGCAGGGGACAGCACTAAACCAGAACTGAGGGGGGGGGGGAAATACTGTTGGAGAGATTAGCCCTCTTACAAGTTTGATATAGTGGTCTCATTGATCCAGAGGAGGTGAGAGCCCTAAACTTGGCCCTTTCAGAGGGGGGATATGTACCTTGCCCAGGTAGTGGAGAATGTAGACGAAAATTTGAAAGGGCACTGGCCCATTGGTGCTGCAGTAGAGCTACCACCTGCGGCGCTGATAACCCACGTTTGGGAATGAGCACGGTGTGTTAGAGGGTTGGCAGGGGGGAGGTAGGATGAGCGTCCCATAGACAGCTTTCCTCCTCAGGAGGGGAGGGTCGTGGCTCCCCATCATATCAGCGGCATCTAGTGGAGGCTGGATGTGCAACAGCCAGGACCACTCTTCAATGGGGGTGGCGATGGTGGACGTCAGTAGGTGGGCTGCAGAAGCGCGCCTGACCCACATAGACATCATTGCATGTCCGTGCATCTGGGGAAACTCACTAGAAAACTCCTGGGTCTGCTGCACCGTGAAGTCCCCAGACCTCTGCCCGAAAGATGACCCAGGCGTAAGCCTCGGGTGGGACTTCAGGTGAATCTCAGTCCCTCCCCTCAGGGAGCCTCTCTGCAGGGGGCAAGCTGTGGGCTTCTCAGTCTGGCCAACCTGGGGGGGGGAGGGGTTGGCACGTGCGAGGTCTGGGAACTGAAGAGGGGGTACATCCCCTACGTTGAGCCAAGGAGATAATGCCCTTTTTTTTTTTTAATCAACTTTATCAACATTAGCAGTAGAAGAGATGAAATTCCAGTCCATAGAGTAGAGGTTGGACAGAAAGACAAATCAAGTGATTTACTGGAGCTGAATGACCTAAAGGGGGACGTTAGAACAGTGAACTTTGTTCACACAGTAGACTATCCGATGGTTGCTGAAGAAGGGCCACTTTTTTTCTGCAGAAATGGAAAAACTAGGATTAAAAACTGAATTCAGTATTTTTTTTTCCAGTAATATTTTATTGAACTTTTTGAGAAACATATAATCAAAGTCAAAACAAACTAGCAAAGGTAGTAGTTTTAGAACAGACACAAATATTCAACAAACTTTAACTATCTTAATTACTTTTCAGTGAATTATTAAAAAGAAACAAAGACATAAACACTTAAAACGTTACTACCCCTTCTCAAATAGCTTCACCATTTTTAAACATCCCTTGGAGTCAGTTTTTCATATACTCTATTAGCACCACATTTATGTAAGTCCCTCACTTTGTGCCTCATTTGTAGTGCGAAATTTGCTGTTTTGCTCTCACTTTTGGGCCTGGGAGAAAAAATAGATTTTTATTTGATTTATTTAGAATCTGGTGACTCCGTGAGCAAAGTGCCGTTTTCATGGGCAACCAGATAGGACAAAAGAACATTTACTATAAAATATGAAACCAAAAGTAAACATATAGAATAAAAATACATAAATCAAGCGTCTAAACATAAATGCAAAACTGATTATTTTAAAGGAAACATAAACAAGGTTGTTTATATTTTATTAATACAATTGTAAATTTGGGCATGTGTGAGATCTGTTTTAAGCACCCCAGTGTATTGTTTAAAGGGAAACTGTCCGCATCAATTGATGGCAACCAAAGAACTCAAGCACCACCAACTGCAAACAAAACGAGCCAGGGCTATAGCCAACTTCATGTATTTTATTTAGACATATACATAATATAAAATAAATCATACCAGGTAACACAGAGACTCCCAACCAGGAATAACATAGTGAGACCCACAGACCTATCTTATGTACAGTATATCTAAATAAAATACATGAAGTTGGCTTTAGCCTTGGCCTGTTTTGTTTGCAGTTGGTGGCACTTGAGTTCTTTGATTGCCATTTATGTTTACTCTACTCTGGAGCACACCTGGCTGCTGGGACAGCTTTTTCTTTTGAACTGTCGGCATTCCCCAGTTAAAAACACAGAACCTACAGGTCCCAGTGATCTAAAACGCACTAACTGACAATGTTTTAAATACCTGAGACTGCTGAAATCTTAAGTTTATCTGGTTGATCCAGCGATCCTCTGCCCGCCATTATTGTGCCAGAGTCCCTGGCTGCTAGCCCTCTGATGACAGGACAGATGGGCTAAGCCATGGGTCACTCCTATGTGACAGTATAGTTGCCATTACATATTAATGGATAAGAAGTGCATGTTTATGCTTCTAAGGCTGGTACCAATCAACCGAGGAAGGTGCTTTCCTCAGTTGATTGGTACCAGCTTTAAAAAGCATAAACGTGCTTCTTATCTGCTAATATTTTATGGCAGCTATTCTGTCTCATAGGAGTTCGCTGCGGCTTAGCCCGTCAGTCACGTTGTCAGAGGGCTGGCCGCGGGGGACTCTGGGACAGTAATGGTGGGCAGAGGGTCGCAGATCAATCAGATAAACTTAAAAATGTTAGCAGTCTCAAGTATTTAAAATAATTGCAGTTAGTGTGCTGGATTCTCAAAGCACTTGAAAATCCTGCAGCTGTGGGGAAAAACTTGGTGCCAGTTGGTTGCCACTTGTGGAACTGCAGTTTCTCCTGCAGCTACGGTATTCTCGAAAGTGGAGCCGGTTTATGGCAGCTTGTGGGTGGTGTTGCCATGGAACTCCCTGCAGCTGCGGAAAAATGATACGGCCCGTGGGTCCTGCCATAACATCTTCTGCAACTGTGGCTGAGAATGGCAGTCGCCGCGGCTGCAGAGATTTTGGTTTGTAACTGGAGTTGCGATGTGGGTCTTAGTCCCAAAAATGTTTGAGAATCCAGCCCAGTATGTTGTAGAAAGTTGGAACCTGTAAGTCCCCTCTGTTTAGTTGGGGAATGCTGATTGATCCCCTTTAATGCATTTGTTTTGAAATAGTCCTATTTATTCCTTATTTAGGACACCATGTTAATGCAGCCCTTTTCCCACCCAGTATTCATTTTTTTCCGCAACCGCAGGGATTCTATCAGTATAGCTTCACAACTGCAATCAGCTCACAGAATTGAGATGCCCCAGAGATGGAACTTGTGCTAATTATAGATTTTAGAATTGAACTAAGTTTAAACTCTGCACTGTTTTCATGCCCCTCCCCCCCGTGGCCCAACGTCAGATTTGTTTCTCGGCTGAAGAGAGCAGTCACCCTGAAGTACAGCTTCATTCTTCTGGCCTCCAGAATGGTTTTGCATTTGTATTATTTTTTTTCATTTCTTGATACTCTGTGTTAGGTTATTTAATTATGTGTGTTTGCGGTTTCTCTGGTTCCCACTCAGTTCGAAGGCCTCAAGTTAACACAGTTCTGCTTTGAAGGAACCACTTCATTTTGTTAGAAAAAATTTATTGTCTAAATAACTTCTTACTATAATTTTATTTAGCATTTTTTCTACATTTTAAGCTTGGTTCAATCACAGAGGGAACCAAGCCACTTTTACTACCAATTTCTGAAATTGACACATGCCTCAGTCCCCTTTTATCAGACCTTGGTTTCTGAGGGGAAAAAGCTGTAGCGCTTCAGTTTTTTCAGGGAACTGAACTGAAATTAGAACTCCTTTATAGTTCTTTGTGCTCAGTTATTAATTGACTTATCTGTGTTTGAGAACCAATTAAAAACATATATATCCTAGGGTCTTTTAGTGTTTGGCATGACTGACATATTGTACCTAAAAAGAAACAAACGGGACCTACAGGTTTTAAACAGCACCAGTCGTGCACATTTATTTTTCTTTCAACTCTTCCAGCAGCAGCTCACCGCTAAAGGACTTTAAAAGTCCACTTCTTAGAATTTTTTATAGTCTCTCTAAGTCAGGGGAAGGGATAGTAAATCCTCAGTCAGAGGAGCTGGCCACCCGATCTTGTCCCCTTTCAGGTCCTTGATTTTACAGGCACCACCCCCGCGCTTTCACGTTTTGTGATGTATTAGTTTGGAGAGCACGGAGGCGTGCTGTATTAGTAGTAATTGGAGCCCATTTTTAAACGCTGTTTTTTTTTTTTTTTTTATGTAAGAGGGTCACAGGAGTCCAGTCAAAGCCACGGCCCAACTAACAAGGGGGCAGTGCTGTAAAATCTGGGATCAGGAAGGGGAAGGAATTGGGCAGCTGGCTCCTCTGACCGAGGATTTATTATCCCTTCCCCTTGCTTAGAGAGACATGGACTTTTACAGTCCTTTAGAGGTAAGCTGTTACTGGGGGCTTAGGGAAAGCACCAAAACTGGTCTTCTTTAAAAATTGTAAAAACTATTTCCAGCTCCTGGCAAGGGCAGACTGCCACAAGCTTTTGTCTGAGGTGCCTGGATCGAGACCATGATTTCATAAATTGTGAGCTCTGTTAAAAAAAAAAAAAAAATGTTTTGCCCTAAAACACAAAAAAGGGTCCAAAAAAGAGGAGATTTTTTGGTTTTATCAGTCTGCCTCCATGTCACCAGAACACAATAAAGGCTCAGAGGAGGAGGGTTCATTCCTTCAGAATCAGTAGTCCCTGTTAGAGGGGACAAATAAAAAAGCAGAAACTGCACTGCCATCCGAAAAACTTGGCAAAGATGGTACAGAACCCAGGGTGTCCGAAGGGGGAACCCTGAGCCCAGTTATGGCAAAAGCAAAAATGTCTCAAAGGGAGTATTGTGAAACGTCGAAACTCATAATCCCGACACCCAGAATCCCGAGCCTGACATCCCGACACTGCGTTTGCCTGATGGATCGCCATCCCGATGGATGAAAGCCTGACTTCTGAACTTGCAACGACACAGAGTTGATATTATTTTAGGGGGGGTGCCATAATTGTGGTGTTGGGCTTTCCACTGTCAGGATGGGGATCCGTCGGGCAAACACGATGTCTGGCTCTGGATTCTGGGTGTCGGGAATCTGAGTGTCAGCATTCCATAAGTAATCCATCTCAAAGCAGGCTCTAGAAACAGTGTCTGCAAAGAAAAAGAAAAACATGTCTCTG
This sequence comes from Neoceratodus forsteri, assembly GCA_016271365.2. Classification (NCBI taxonomy): domain Eukaryota; kingdom Metazoa; phylum Chordata; order Ceratodontiformes; family Ceratodontidae; genus Neoceratodus; species Neoceratodus forsteri. Next base: position 1,146,482,809 of record CM057450.1, on the reverse strand, counting down.
TCATTCCTCCTGAAGAAGGGAGGAAATGGAAAGTGACAGAAAAAAATGCCATCATCTGAGGACATAAGAAGTGCCTGGCAATTTTTCCAGGCCTTCCAGGCTATGGGAAGTTTTAAATTATGCGCCCCGACTCTGGTTCCACACCAACTGCTTCTGGAGGAGGAAGATGTATTATGAAGATGAGGAGGAGGAGGAGGGTCAGATCTCCAGAGCAAGAATTTGGTTCCTCTGAGGCTTTCAGAGGATTATATGTCCCACTGTTCCTTTGTTAGGCAGATGGTACACACCCTCAACATCCTCTTCCATGAAGCTGAAGAAGATGGAGAGGAGGTTGAATTCATGGAAATGATGGGCCTGGCTCCTAGGAATAGGTTGCTGCTACCCATCCACAAATCCCTTAAGAACGCCACTGCCAAAATCATGTCAGCACCCACTTCAGCTGCACCTGCTGGCATTAATAAGAAAATTGAAATATCAGGTGGACAGGCAGGGTGTTCAGTACCTGTATGCCCACCTTGATCATGAGGGAGTGGTTCAGGCTGCTGCATGTGAGATGGCTAAGGTGCCTTTCTCTGCCCAACCTCCTGAGAAGGATTTCAGAAAGCTGCATACCATGGCCAAGAAAGTGTATACAACAGCTTCCTTGCTCCTCAGGCAAGCAGTTTACTTGGCATATACAGCTCTCTACTAGACGGCACTATGGAACTCAGTATTGGCACTGAATGAGAAAGCAAATGGTGACTTGGTACAGGATAATGGTGGACACAGCTAGATCAGCAGTGGATGCCTCCAAGTACCAGTTCCACATGGCTGTGGACACCAGCGTCTCAGCTTCTAGGGTCAGGGCCCATGCAGTATCCTTAAAGAGGTTTACCTGACTTAGGGTTAGCATCCTGTCCCAGAATACACAGACTTTCTCCTTCGAGGGAAGTTTCCTGCTTGTTGACAAGACAGAGTCATATATGAAAAAGGTGGATGAGTACAAAACCACCTGTAGAAACAACACTGACAGGAAAAAGGCCTCCACTTCTTAACAGGCCTTATGGAAGGGGAAACACAGGTAGGGGTTACTACCTAAGACATTATGTTTCTTATGAGTATCGACTCAAAAGAGGTTACCGTAGGGGCAGAGGTAGAAGGGGCACTAGGCGTGCATCTGCAACATAAGCCCCTAAGTCACAGTAAAAACAAAACCCCAGGCAGTTCTGCTAAGGTTTCCCAATCATTGCCAGTGGGGGGGAAGCTTGGCTCTTTACTTCCAGGAATGGTCAAAAAACACCACAGACTTGTGGGTCCTGGAAGTATTGAGTCAAGGTTTGTCTCTTCAGCTTAAAAAATTCCCCAAATTGCAGAAGCCAAAATTGTTCCCGTGTCACACTGCAGTAGAAAAAATTCTGCTGGAGCTGGAGGTAAAGAAACTGTTAGCAAGAGTAGTGGAGAAAATCCCTGCCACACAGTGGGACAAGGGTCTCTTATCAAGATATTGCCTAACCCACAGGAAAAATGGAGAGTGGCACCCCATCCTAGACCTGAGATATCTGAACGAACACATACGAAAGGAAAGCTTCAAGATGGTTACACTGGGCTCAGTGCTACCATCCCTGTAGTCAAGAGACTGTCTGGGGTCACTGTATCTAAAGATGCCTGCTTTCACATTCCAGTCAACAGGGGTGTTCAGATCAAAACTTTTAGGACTTTCCCAGCCATGACTAGCTGAATTTTCACTTGCCCCTATTCATTACAATGAAATTAGCTCTCTTTTTGTACTTGCCATTCAAGGAAATTGACTTGCCTCAGACAGGGGGCAATAGGATTTGCACACCCCTGCCATTCAGACCTACCCACAGAAAAAAACCTCACGTTCAGGCTAGGGAACTGTCAATACCAGTTCACATCCCTTCACTTCTGCCTTACCTCAGCACCAAATGTTTTCACAGAGTGCCTAGCTGTGGTGGTAGCACATCTAAGAAGGCAAGATGTGGTGGTTTTCCCTACATGGATGACTGGTTAGCTAGTCTGGGGAGGGGTGGGGGGCAGCTGGAGTCAGGGTGCTCCATACAGATAGTAAAAAGCACCTTAGAAAACTAGGACTTCCTGATAAACCTACAGAAGTCACAAACCAAACCGGCTCAAGTATTGAACTTTATTGGTGCAGAGTTACATACCCTGCAGGGGAAGGCCTTTCTTCCACAGGCAAGGGTATCCCGTCCGATTTCCACTGCAGAAAACTAAGGTGCATACTAAGGTGTGAGGAGCTGAGATGGCACTTGGCCCATTGACGCTCCTATCCATCTGTCCATAATAAGAGAATGTGTTTTCTTTTAAAATACAAGAATCCAGCGTGTTTTTAAATTGTTGCGTATCTTCAGTAATCATGATTTCCAAGGAAGTTTATTCCATGGGCTAACTATTCTTTGGGTGTAGAATGCTTTCCTTTTGTTAGTGTTAAATTTTCTAGGTCTTGGTTGTAAAGGGTGACCTCTAGCGCCCAGCAGGTCATTCTTGAATTCAAAACTGAACTCACTAAATAAATAGGTAGTCATCTTGCATGATGATATAACACAGAAATAGATCCCCCTCGTATTCTTCTGGTCTCTAATGACTTCAAATCGAGTTTCATTAGTCGTTCACTATAGGGTAATGTTTTAATGTTATATATCAGTTTTGTAGCCTGTCTTTGGACGTTCTCGATCTTTTCCATAATTCCTTTGTTGATGGGACCCCATACAGGGCTCCCGTAGTCCAGTATTAGTCTTACATACGACCTGTTGAAGGGCATTATCACCTGCTCATTTCTGCTTTTAAAGTTCCTTTTTATTGTACAAAGTAACTTCTTTGCTTTAGTTTGTTTAGATTTGTTGACCCGATAAGTCCGCTGAGCCTAGAAGTCCCTTTTTCAGGGGCGACCGGGGGGAATACAGATGGTAAGCAACTGAGAGTGATCCAGATTAAGCTGTTGATGATATTTTTAGTGAATGAGGGAAATTTGACCAGGACACCAGGGAAGTTCCCCTACTCTTTTTTTCGATAAGTGCCATGGGATCTTTAACATCCACCTGAACTACCGCCAATCCAGGCAGATGGGACCTCGGTTTAATGTCTCATCCGAAAGACGGCACCTCAGAAGTGCAGCACCCCTCTCATGCTGCACTACAGTGTCAGTACTGGGATATTAACCCAAGTGCCAGATGTGGGAACTGAACCCACAGCCCTCTGATCTCCCGGCCTCAGAGGAGAGTGTGCTACCTACTGAGCCACTGACACTGTCTAAATTCTCGAGAGCAGACCAGGATTAGAACCCTGGTCTCCCAATCTGTGCTAGCCGAGTTGCTGCCTTATCCCACTCTGCCACGGGGGCAATTCATCCAATCCGATTTAGTAATCCGGGTCTCACAATGAGATGAACAAGTCAGGTTTTGATTTATAATTATTATTATTGTTCCCAAATCTTTTTTTTCCAAAGAGACTCTGAGAGGGGATCCATCTACAAAATATGTGGCCTTTTGGTACTGGCTGCCTAGGTGCATGACACAGAATTTCTCTGTTAAAACACATCCCCCATTTATTAGCCCATGTTAGAAAATGGGCTTTTTATTTCCTGGGTTCTGATTGACTAGTACCCCTGCCGGGGGGGTACATTAACTTTCAATAGACGCCCAGCAAATAAAAAGTGCCAGCATAAGTGCCCCTTCACCCATTCAAGTATATTTGTGCCTGCCCTACTTGCCCATTGGCTGAAAGCACCCCATTCAACTTGAAAATGCTGCCATTTTTTTTTCTCGCTTAGTGAGACATACTGCCCTACCAAAGCACCCCAATTCATTGTCAGCAGGCACAAACAACCACACACCAACCTACTCTGGGCTAACTTGTCAGTGGATCAGTGAATTACAGTGTACACCAAAAAGGAATAACATTTAGCCACATATTTGAAAAGTCAAAGCAAGTTGTCAATGCGATTGATGAGCTTTCTATAACCATGGTCACCAGCGCATTTTAAAAATCACACCACAGGCCTCTCCATGTAACAATTACATAACGATTTTGGGCACTTCACAGAATCAAACAATTGTCCTGCACAAAATTTAGCCTCACATTTGAAAAGTAAGAGGAAGTCATCAGTGTGATTGATGAGCTTCCCATATTGATGGTCACAACGCAATTTAAAAACCACACCACGCGACTCTCCATGTAACGATTACTAGCTACTTTCAAAACACTGGGCAACTCACAGAATCAAACAGTACCATATTAATAGTCATGTCCTGCACCCTCTCTGTGCCCCAGTTCCTCCGGCTGAGTTTCACTGTACAACACATAAAACTATGAAATCTTCACATTTTATGCAGTGTCACTTAAACCTGCAGAGCTTCCATCTGCATGCCGCTGTTTTACAGTGCGGCTGCTCGCCCCCCATTGCTCTGCTCTCGATGACGATCTCCTGATGATCTTTTTTTAGACACTTAAGTCCTTCTCAAAATGGAGCAAACACCAAAACCAAGCGCAAAATGTACCTCTATGCAGCACGCTTAGTTTTCTGATCTACTTAACTCTGCTGGTAGCCACCACCACTCCTCACTCACAACTCCAGATAAAATAATTAATTCAAATGTACAGTAAATGAGTACATCAAAATAATGAATGAATGATTTAAAACAAACAGCTGTTTAATTTTAAGACCTGTCTCTCGTGGGGGGCAGCTTGACTACCAGCTCAAAAGAATCAACTGCAGAATCTCAAGTAGAGGAACTATTTTATTATGCAGCCCACCCTGTCGGGTATTATTGCTTGCATAGAATATCATTTAGGTTAGTTTGTAGTGTGTCTTTATTTTCATCTGTGCTGACTATTCCTGCAAGTTTAATGTCATCTGCATATTTACTAACCCAGCTGGTTACATGCTTCCCCATATCTGCTATAAATATTTGAAACAATACTGGACCCAGAATGGAGCCCTGTGACACCCACTGGTCACAGCTTTTGAGCTGAAGTAATGACTGTTAATGCAAACTCTCTGTGTTCTGTTATTCAAGGGCAGACTAGATGGGCTGGTATGGTCCTTTTCTGCTATCAAACTTCTATGATTCTGCGAGTCAACCATTTTTGTATCCATTTTATAATCCAGTTTTAGGTTTAATAATTTCTGAATAATAGCTCTGTGAGGGACTGTGTCGAATGCTTTCGAAAAGTCAAGATATATACAATCTATCAGTAAACCTTTATCTAATACAGTTCATATTTTATCATAACAACACAGGAGATTTGTTATACACGATCTTTCTGAGGTGAACCCATGCTGTTCTGTCTGTAGTGTGCCATGTTTCATTAAGTGATCGGTAATCATATTTTTTAGTATGGATTCTAAGATCTTCCCAGGGATGGATGAAAGGCTAATAGGCCTATAGTTATTACAGTTTGTCTTGCATTCCTTTTTGTGCACAGGTATTACTGTAGCACATAACCAGTCAGGTGGAACTTCGTTATTTAATAATACAGACAAAAATAACTTTTTTTAAGAGTATAGATGTGTGGTGCTATGAGTTTTAGCAGTCTTGGGGATATGATATCTGATCCTGCTGAGTGTGTGTGTATTTTGAGCTGATGGATTTTATTTGTGATATCATCTTCAGTTATTTCTATTGTAGATGTGTTATTTATTTGCACAGGTCCTGTATATGCGTCAGCTTTACAAAACAGAGATGAAAAGTATGTATTAAATACTTCAGCCATGGCTTTTGGGTCATCTGTAAATTGATTTTCCGATGTTATAGAACATAGACCACTGTTCGAATTACGTAATGAGTTCTCATATCCATAAAATTCCTTCATTTTATCATTGCTTTTATTGTTGGCCAAACCAAGCTCTGATTTTTGTTTGTTTTTCTTTATCTTGTTTTTATGTTTCTTTAGGGCATCCTTATATCTTTAACAGGTTTGTTTCTGATCTGTCTTTAGTGTATAAATGATAGTTTCTTCATTAATGGAATCACCAGAATAGAATATAATTTAAAAGAATCCTTCATACTAGGCCAGCCAAGGTCTACAAGGGATTTTCTGCAAATTCTGGGACACATAGCTGCTTCCACTGCAGTGGTACCAGGAGCCAGGTCCCAGATGAGACATTCAGCATCATTTAGGGGGCCATTGGTCTGAAAGGTGGGATCCTCTGTACAAACTAGAGTTAGTCACAAAAACTCTAAGTGTACTAGAATGTTGAAGGGAAGAGGACATCTCCAGAAGAGGGCATTCCCTTCCTCCAGCAGTCCCCAACAAGTATCATCACAAGAGATGCCTCAGTCCTAGGGTGGGCGCACCCACCTGGAGGATCTCACTGTTTGTCAGCTGGAGCACACAGAAAGCTCAGGGCATTGTTCCTAGCTATGCAAGTCTTTTCCTCCCAAATACAGCATCAGAGACACCACACCATGGCTGGGACCTTGCAATCCCTGGATATAAACTAGTAAGGAGGGACAGGGTAGTGGGGAAGGGTGGCAGTTTACATCAGGGAGGGAATAACTTGCACGGGGGAGAAGTTGGAGTAAGGGAAGGTGAAGGCATTGTGGGTTCAATTATGGTAGAGGGAGAAAGGTAAGGTTGGAGGTGGTTTACAGACCACCCAGCCAGGATGAGGAGAAGGATAGGGAACTGAGCTTGCAAATATTGGAAGCTGCAGGGAAATGAGAGGTGGTAATTGTGGAGGGCTTCAACCTGCCCAAGGTGAGCTGCAGCATACCATCCACAACATGCGCTACAAATGAGGTGATCCTGGAAGGACACCAAAGTGGGTTCCTGACTCGGGCATCATAGAACCAACCGAGTAGAGGCAAATCTTGATGTGGTGCTCATGAATGGGGAACATTTACAGGAAATGATGTTTGGGGAGCCCCTAGATGGAGTGACCATTGCACAGTGTGATTCTAGTTGGATATGGGCAGGGAAAGCACCCCGATGAAGACCAGAATATTACATTTTAGGAAGGCGGACTTCAGGAAGATGGGTGAAGTGCAAAGGAGCCACCTGGCAGACATCAGAGCAGATATGGGGGTGGAGCAAAAGTGGTTCATCATTAAGGAAAGAATACTGGTTGCCACAGAGGAGTGCGTTAGGCTCAGGGGGAAGATTACAAGGGCCAAAGCACTCAGCTGGTTCAGTTCTGGGGTCACCCAGGCAGTAAGGGGAAAGAGGTTAGCTTATAGAAAATTCAGGAAGACCAAGAGAAAGGTGAATAGGGAAAATGACCTACGGTTGGCTAGTGAGGCAAGTAAAGAAGTCTGGTGAGCTAAGGCACAGAAGGAGCTGCAGATAGCTGAAGGAATTAAGAAAGGGGAGAAGGCCTTCTTTTGCTATATAAGCGATAAAAGGGACAAGAAGGACAGGATTGTTAGGCTTAAGAAAGAGGAGGAGTGGGTGGAGGATAACGGGGAAGGGGCAGAGGTATCAAATGAATACTTCTGTCCCACTTTCACCAGGGAGAAGGACGGACCAGTGCCTTCAGGAGGGAGAAGAGGAGCAGGAGGGTGAGGACACAGATGTTGTGATAGAGTGGGATAGAGTGAGGGAAGAGCTGCTAGCATTGAAGGTTGACAAATCACCAGGCCCAGACAGAATACATCCAAGGGTACTAAAGGAACTGTCTGAGGAACTGGCAGGCCTATTTAATAGTTCACTGGAGTCAGACGTGGTACAGCAGGACTGGAGAACAGCACATGTGGTGCTTCTCCACAAAAGTGTGCAAGCTCATGGAGACCATACTTAAGGAAAGGTTGGTAGAATATCTAGAGGAGCATGGTCTCCAGGATGCGAGGCAGCATGGGTTCATGGTGGGGAGATTGTCAAAGGAATCTGATTGACTTCTTTGACTGGGCCACTAGGACAGTAGACAGGGGCCAAGTGGTAGACATCCCCTATCTGGATTTCAGCAAGACCTTTGACTCTGTGCCCCACAAAAGGTTGATGAGGAAGTTGGAGGATCTTGGGGTTGGGGAGAAGATGACCAGATGAGTGGAAAACTGGCTGAGGGACAGAACCCAGAGGGTGGTTGTGAGAGGAGAGAGAGCTGGCACCAGAGAGGTCACCAGTGGGGTCCCGCACGGCTCAGTGATGGGGCTGGTGTTGTTCAGTGTCTTCATGAATGACATTGAGGATGGCATTAAGGGCAAAATGTGCCTATTCGCAGATGACACCAAGCTCTGCTGGACACAGCCGAAGGGATACAGGAACTACTGGTCAATCTGGAAAAGCTGGGGAGGTGGTCTGGGATCTGGCAGTTTGGCTTCAGTGCCAAGAATTGCAGAGTTATGCACATTGGAGTTAAGAATCCCTGGACGGAGTACAACCTGGGTGGAGTCCAGGTATCTGCATCAGAGGAGGAGAAGGACCTGGGACTGATGATCACTAGTGACCTGAAGCACACCAAGCAGTACAAGAAAGCAGCAACAGAGGCAAACAAGATGATGGGATGCATAGTTAGGGGGATCAGTAGTAGGAGAGATGAGGTTATACTACCCTTGTACAGGTCACCGGTAATGCCACATCTAGAGTATGGAGTTCAGTACTGGTGCCCACACCTCAAAAAGGACATTAACCTGCTGGAGAAGGTCCAGAAGAGGGCTGCAAAGATGATAGTGGGTCAGCAGGATAAGGCATACAAGGAGAGGTTGAGGGCACTGAATATTACTCCCAGGAGGACAGGAGAGCGGGGGGGGGGCCATGATTGAGACCTTCAGGTACTTGAAAGTGATAAATAAGGTGGGTAAGGAGGGTCTGTTTAAGCTAAGAGGCAACTATAACACGAGGGGGCACAGTCTGAAGCTAGAGGAGGTTTAGGAGGGAGGTCAGGAGGGTGGTGGACACTTGGAATGCGCTGCTGGAAGAGGTGGTCTTGGTGAAGATGGTGGGCAGCTTCAAGAGGCTGGGATAGACATAGGCATGGAGGAAGGTAAGTATCATGGGTAGGGAGGATGGAAAGGATGGAAGGAGTTGGGGGGGGGTGCAGTGTCAGTAGCTCAAGCTGTGGACCTTGCAATACGAGCAGACTAGATAAACCAAAATGCCCCTCTCCTGCTGGTTTCTTTCTGTGTGTGTGTATGTCAGTCTGTCCAGATCCGAACAGGCAACACAGCAATGTATTACATAAACAAGCAGGAACAAGATTCTCAAAGCTACATAAATAAGCCATGAAGACCTGGAACCTAGCCTATTCTCTGCATGTAGAGCTATCTGCATTACACCTGCCAGGGCAAGACAGTGTGGTGGTAGACTCTAAGCAGAATCAGCCAGGGAAATCACGAGTGACCCTGAACCAGCAGGTGCTGGCATCAGTGTTCAGATGATTGGGTACAGCAGAAATAGATCTGTTTGCATCCTGGGGGAACAGCCAGCTTCCACACTTTTGTTGCAGGCCCCCAGCAGTGGGAACAGCCCCAGAGTATGCTTTGGTCCTTTACTGGACAGGAAGTTCCTGTATGCTTTCCCTCCATTCCCACTCCTGCAGAGGGTGCTTATAAAACTCAGGAGGGGAGCCAGCAATAATGATTTTTGATAGCACCAGATGGGGCCAGGCAGACATTGTACTCAAAGCTTCTGATCCTGTCCAGCAAGTCTTCAAATCAACCTGCCACTGAGACGCAACTTGCTGACCATTTCTCAGGGTTTTTCCAGACCTCTGAACTCCACTCCTGAGGGCATGGTTCTTGAGGAGCCTGAGTTTTCTGCCCTAAACACATCCAAGAAAGTGATGAGCGTTTTGAAGTTCTAGAAAACCGGGAGCAAGAAAAACATATGCATCAAAATGGAAGAGATTTTCATTTTGGTGTGCCCCCAAGGAAATCATTCATATGCAGGCAAGCCTGCCTACAGTTTTTAATTACCTAGTGCACCAGCAGTCCCTAGGCCTACGGCCCTCCACCCTGAAAGTGCCTTTGGCAGCAGTTTCAGATTACTCATTAGCTAGCAAGAATAAGTCTCTGGCCTCACAACCGATTTTCAAAAGGTTCTTTAAAGGTCTCAACCATGTGTGCCCTCCTGTGAGAGACCCTGTCCCTCACTGGAACCAAAATGTGTGAATTGCCTAACTGACAGAAGCTTTCTTTGAGCCCATCGTTACTGCTGATCTAAAGTATGTTATATGGAAAACACTATTCCTAGTGAGTATTACATCTTCTAAGAGGGTGAGCAAGCTTCAGGTGCCCTGCATCCGAGGTATATAATCTTCCATAGGGAAAAAGTGGTCCTCAGGACAAATAGGAAATTCCTACCTAAGGTGGTGTCAGAATTTCACCTGAACCAGTCAGTTGCCTTCCCTGTGCTCGTCACTAAGGCCCTGTCCACACTACACCACTTACTGTCTGTAACGGTTCCAAACGTTACAGACCGGAACCGTTACAGTATGTCCACACTGCCGGCAAACAGTCTCGATAACGGTTTGGAACCGTTACAGCCCGTCCACATTGTGGGTGCTGTGTAACCGTTATGGCTGCACCCTATCCCATAATGCAGTTTGTGCTGCACTGGGGGAATGCTGGAGCTACACACTCACCTGTCCACACTATGGCCAGTAACGTTACAGGGGCAGAACCGTTTTCGTAACCATTGTTGAAACCACCTCATAAGTGGTTTCAACAACGGTTACGAAAACGCTTTCTGTAACGTTACAGGTGTAAATGCAAACTGTTGCGGTAACGGTTTGAGCCCTCTGTAATGTTACACAGGCATAGTGTGGACAGGGCCTAAGCATTTCAACACCTCTACTGCCTGTATGTAAAGAGGGCACTAAACAGTTATCTGGACTGCACAAAAGATGCCAGGTGTAGTAGCACTCAGCTTTCAGTCACCTATGGTGCAGTGGGGAAAGTTAAACCGACAGGAGAACTGTCTCGCTCTGGATAGTCTCTTGCATATAGTCTATTATGAGAAAGCTGGCAGGTTACCCCCAGGCCTAAGTGCGCACTTATAAGGGGCACCTCTGGCAGCAGCAAGGGGCATTCTCCTTCAAGAAATTTGTAAAGCAGCTGCCTGGCAGACAGTACAGATCTTTACAAAATGCTACTGTCTGGACGCACAGTACAGAAGGGATGCCAGCTTTGGCACTGCTGTCTTGCAGAACCTTTTTTCCTAAATAAGTTCTGGACCCAGCCTCCCAAGGTACTGCTATGGAGTCTGCAGTTACGAAGCTGTACTTATGGATTCCTGGGGGATAGGAGAAAATACATAACATAGTAATGTTGTTTTTCTTAAGGAATCCATCAGTAAGCTGCACAATCCCTTACCCTGCCTCCCCTTCCAGAACCTTAAACTAGGTTCATACAAGAATATGTTCCCATTTTCATTGGCTTGAGCTTTACTCATTGCAGTCCACTTACAATTATTGATAAGTGATGTAATCAGTGATTAAACAGACCGCCCACATTCCCATATTTATAATTATAAATGGCAAAAAATGTGGTTAATGCACCAGTTACTGTTAAAGCCACAAAAGTAGGGAAATGTGGCGTTAGGGTTTCCAACCCTAACACCCCACCCTGCACACACCAATAGGTGTCAGGGGTGTGCATTTGGGTCATCATCCCTAACGTTCCCCCTATTCCATAAGTAAATAAGTTGAGATCAGTACACTATAGGAGAATGGAGTGAGCATTGGGGCTGATGACCCCAAGGCACACCCTCAACGCCTGTTGATGTGTGTAGGGTTAGGGTGGGGTGTTAGGGTTGGAAACCCTAAAGCCACATTTCCCTACTTTTGTGGCTTTAACCCTAACTAGAGCGTTACATTTTTTTGCAATTTATTTTCTTACTTTTTGAGATACAGTGCAAGCCTGTCATAACGGAAGCATCTGTGCACGCAACTTTGGTCTGTTATATCCAGTGTCCAGTATATCCAAATGAGGTGGAGCCTACTGTATGTGTTGGGTGTGTCTGTGTGTGTGAGCAGGGGCTCAGGGTGAATGAGAACCTATTATAAAGCCTCATAGATTACTCAGAATCCTGCCTAGCATATATGTTTCTGTATTTTGTGTTTAGGTTATGTAACTTAACATGAGTTTAAGGAAGTTTATTGTAGAATGTAAGAAGAAGGTAGTAACTTTAGTGGTTGAATGTTGGGGATCTAAAACAGTAAGAATAAAGGCAATTGTACCGCAAGGGTTTTATTGAAATAAAATTTTCTGTTAGTGTAATTAATTAACTAATAAAAGTTTTGCGGATTATGGAGAATTATTTTCAAAGAAATTAAATATTTGAAGCTCCTCCATCTTATTTCTACATTTTCTAAATCTCCTCACCATCTCTGCACCCCCCCAAAAAAAGCACAACATATGTCCATTACAAGTCATATTTCTAACTGTCAGCATTGCCAACTTATTACCCCACCTCATGTACTCAGTACAGAAAATTTTAGCATCTCCGAAAAACGTGGTACTGCACAACTGAAACGCCGTTCCGCGCCACAGGTGCAAACACACGTTTTGCCCAAGATTTGAAAAATTACATCTGTGACATATGGGGAAAACGATGTGTCACTAGACTCCAGGGAAATCGGGGAAAATGGTGATCGGCGGATGGGGGGGGGGTGCCACTAGACTCCAGGGAAGATGATATTTACAGGGATAGTGATCTGAATGGTGGGGGATGCCACTAGACACTAGGGCAGCTTGACACATTGCCAAGGATGGCAATGGAGTGTGGGGGCGTCACCAAATACCAGGGAAACGGTGGGGGAGGCTTACTGCTCACACTGTAGCCAGCAGCACGAGTTCAGCTGTGCCTGCAGAAGTGAAATTCCTGTTCTCATACAGAGAACGTGGGGGAAGCGCTCCTCTCGCTAAGCTGGGTACCTGGGATTTTGGGTACCCAGAAAACATATTTGTGGCTATAATGTCAATAAACAAAGATCAGAATGACCTGTTTAGCTACGTTCTGATGTTTGGTTTTGAAAATCCAAGCATTTTTATGTGTTTTCCACGTTTGTCAGTTTGTGGAAAAAAATCAACAAGCTGGCATTTGACATGGCACAAAAAATGTTTGGTGCCCTGCAAACGCATCTAGAAATGCACTATTAAAGCTCTGTGTGTCCTTCCTGGTGAAACTCTTTCAAATAAATAAATAAAACAAGTGGTGCAAAATCAAAAACGTGCATTTGTGGCATCAGATTTTTACTTTCGCCGCAGAATGTTATCTGTAAAACCTTACTGCACATGCATAGGTTAGAAACCACTAAATTTTAAAGTCTTGTAACTCAGGGAACCCTTTAATATTTTTTCACCAGACCTGTCAAAGGCACTACCTTAGGACATGATACATGTCCCCTGCAAGTTTGGGATAAAAATTCCATTCCATGTTGGCTGTAGGGGAGAGCAAAAAAAAAAAAAACGTTAAGTATAAGAAAACAAGTTAGACATTAAAAAAAATGACACATGCAGATCTCAGAAACCACATAAGCTGCCATTACAAAAATTTCCACACGTCAAGAACTTGCCTCCTAGACAACACATACAAAATTTCAGCTCATTTCGTCAAAGGGGGCCAAAGATATTAATGTACAAAGTTAAGGGTTTAACATTAAACAGGCTACTCAACCCCAACTGTAGCAGTGCTACCGCAAAACCTTGTAATACTAAAAACGTAAACAACATTGTTATGTTCCCTTTAAGATTTTGTAAAACTGAATAGCCTATCTTTGAAAATGGAAAATCAGTGATCCTGCAGAGGGTGTCCAGGAGGGTGCTAGCTCCCACTATGTACTGGGGTGGGAGGAGGGACCCCAGACTGTTAAGAAGTGGTTTGTGAATGAGGGGTTAGGCTTGGTATGCTCAGTGATGTGCTGCGTAAGTTGGGAGATTGGACATTTTAGGTGAGTTACTTCATAGGAGTGTAGGGGGCAATTGGAATTGAAGTCACCCAAACCAGGAGTTCATTAGTAGCTGGAAGGGAAGAACTAGAGGAGAAGAGGTTGAGAATAGGGGTGAAGGTGTAGTGTATAGCCTGTAAACTGTAAGTGAGAGCCACATGCAGAACTATTCCACCGTCCTTTTTGGAATGATCTTGCCTAAAGTCTGAGTAGCCAGGGAGAATGATAGCCACCTCACTAATCTTGGGGGATAGCCAGGTCTCCGGGTTGACCACAATTAAAAGGCTTAATCTTAGGGTATTGGGTCAGTGGGTGACTTGCACCACACCCTCAGCAAGTGCTGCTTATAAAAAAAAAAAATGTATACCCCAAGCAGCCTTCAAATGCTTGTTTCTTTGCTTTCGTCTGTTGTTGCAAGCTGCATTTCCTTTGATATGTGCTTACCTGCCTTCTTCTGCTGTGCTACTCTGCATTCTTGCTCTGTATTCTGTGGGGGTGCTCTGTGTGTAGCAGTTGCGATTCCTTCCTTTCCTCCTGTCCCAGTTAAGGCTCTGCTCTGTTTTGCAGCTGTTTCTGCCATTTGCTGAATGCCCATGCTGATCCTTCCTTGCTGCTTTTTGCTGCTGCCGAATGCTGTTGGCCTGCCTCTGCTGTGCTCTGCACATATTTCTTCTCTCTGGGGGGTTTCATGGCTCTGGTCTGCAGCCATCTGTGGCCCTGCTGTTCTCCCTTCTGTGTCAGTGCTGCTGCCTGTGTTTTCCTGTATTTTGGTTGGGGTGCTCACTGCATCTAGAAACCTCCCTGCCTTTTCCTGCTGCCCTCAGGTGGCCTCCGTGCTCCCAGTGGCTCTTCCTGTCTACTCTTCTTTCTTTGTCTCCGCTGCTGTCATCTGTCTGCCTTCACCCTCCCTTGGCATCCCTCTTTTCCTGTTGGTGCTGCTCTCCTGAGGATGCTGCTCGCACTTGGGTGTGCCTTCAGGATGCCTGTTTGCATGCTTCTGGGCAGGGTCCTCTCTACTGGCCTGCTTTCGTTGCCTGCTGTTACGTTCTCCCTTGGTATTCCTCCCCTGTCATGGGTGTCCAGCTCCTGTCATCTGGGCTTAATACTCATATTATTTAATACTGCGCTGCGCCCACCTCTGTCATGCTATCATACTACTTCATGCTGTTTGACTGCCAGGTACTCACACCAGCGACTGCTGGGCACTCGTCCAGTGACTTATCAGGCCCTCATTACAATGGTTCCGCCGCTTAAAAGCTTAGTACACCTTCTCCCTTGAGTGGCTTTGTACTACTCACAGGCTGAGTTCCTCAAGAGCTGGGCTCCCCATGGGTCCTGTACTTCAAGGGCAAGAAACTGGGCCATCATACCCGAAGCTGCTGTTCTTTGGGATGCATTCTGCACCCTGATCCTTCAGCGTCCAGGATAATCCTGCATGCACCTCCCAAGGGTGTTGTAGTTCACACTATCAGGACTCCTTTGGTTGCAGGGGTGAGCCTTGTACACTTGGTTACGGTGGAAGTCTTACCAAGACACAAGGAGAGGACAACTTTATCCCTTTATTATGAGGCAATGTGTCAGAAATTTGGCAGTCTTTATTGCACTCTTGCCAACCTAAGGACTTGGATTTCCCAAAAGTTTCCTCCTCTGTGGTTCCCCCTCTCCTCTGTGCCGAGAGTTATACTGTAATAGAAATCCTTCCTTAACCTGGGTCTATATATTTAATGCTAAAAAGACTATTTAAATGTATTTTGGCATTAGGCAAAAACTAGCTGGGCTTCCCCCCTTCCCCTCTTTCACCACTTTGATTGATCCCCTTTAGAGGATGTCATCTCCTTTAAGTACCTTGGTGTATGGCTTGATTAGAACCCCAATTTCTCAATGCCATTGTTAAGGGCTGCATTGATCTATAACATCTCATATTTTATACTAGCCAAATGACTGTACTATTTCATGATGTGTATGATCTTATGTGTTGCATTTTTGTACTTTATTTTCATTGTTCTTTACCTTTTGTTCCCTTTCCCCAAGTTGCACCTGGAAATGAACCATGGCTCAGTGTGCCTTTTTTGGTTACCAAATTTCAAATAAATAAATAAATATGTCTTGGCTATGTACTGGCCTGACTCAAAACATGCATTTTATCTTCAGATATGTTTTTTTTCTTTTTTTTTTTTTTTTTTTAACAGGGAGAGAGACACTAAGCTGAAGCTTGTTTACAGGTGTGACCTGGGAACACAAGGAAGTTAAGTGACTTGCTCAGGGTCACACAGTATGCAACTGGGGGCTGTGGGATTCAAACCCAGGTCTGCAGTTCAGAGCCTTAAACCACTGCACTATACTGCCTCCATAAGATGTGAAGGGGCAGGACCATAACTCGTTAGTAGCAGAGCCATGAGTAAGTTATGAAAGTCCTGCCCCCAGAAGTGATGATAACCTGAATAATTTTTGACAGACCTTTATGTATTTGATTTATGCAGCTTTGGTTTACTAGTTATAGCTTTTTTACCTGCTGCTTGTTTGAAGATTGAACTGTTTCTCTTTGATTTCAGCTGTTGACTTCAGTGCTGCACTAGGCAGTTGTGATGTCGGCAGCCTTGTGTAAGCTGCTTTTGATTGAGTTCAGTACTAAATTGCGATGAAATTAACCTCCAAGATATCAGTTGTAATAGCACTAACACAAGATAGCATAATGTCTTGAGTCTAGCTACAAAAATAGCTGTTAAGGGGGAATGATTTATAATATACATAGTTGTTTCACTGATGGGTAGATTAGTGGAATAGACTTCCATCCATTTAAAATAATATCGTCTCAAACTGCAGTTAAGCATCATGTCTTTTTTAGTGTGTGTGTGTTAGCAATAATGTATTTCTGACAAAATAAAAAATCAGTATACCAATATTTCTTTTTGTTTCCTTTCATTCTTGAATGGAGATGCATGATTTTGAAGTTTCTGCTCCCTTGCCACACCCACCAGGAAACAATTAAACATATATTGCTGTGGCATGGTGCTGTATATTATCAGAAACATGTGTTGGCACCATGCACCAAAACTTTTAGAGTTAGGCTGTGTTCCTGTACTTTCTGAGATCCTACCAATCCCCAAAGCATCTTACTTCCATACATTGAAGATTAGAAATATAAATAACTGGATGAGAAAATGGACATTGAGACAGGAAATACCGTGTATTACACACTGGGAGGAATTCACCCATCGTGAAGAATTCTATTCCTGGGATGGACTACACCCAAGTAGGAGAGGAAATCTCTTATTGGCAAAATATATAACAGATTTTATTACCAACATTTTAAACTAACTTCCTTGGGGGGAGGGCAGTTTATTCTATGTCCTCCTGAAACTGGTATATCACCTGGAAAATTAGTTAGAGGCACCAAAAGTAATAATATAAACTCTAATAAATCAAAATCTCAAAAAAAAAACAAAATAATAAAGATATAGGATTTATCACTATATTATTAGTTAATGCACGTAGTCTGATTAAAAAAAAAAAAATTGAGGAATTGGAACATATTCTAGCAAAGGAAAATGTAGCCATATGTGGAGTCACAGAAACATGGTTTTCTGACCAGGAATGGAACATAGAAATTCAGGGTTATAATAAGTTTTACAAAAATAGAAGTAACTCCAGAGTTGGTGGAGTTGCATTATACATTTCAAATAAATATATGGCCCATAGTATAACCCCAAATGAGATACTAGAAAGTAAAAGAGAAGTAATTTGGGTTCAGTTAAATTTACAGAGTGAGACACTGGTGGTGGCCCTTTGTCACAGACCTCCCAGTTTATTTCAAACTGAAGATATGGAACTTCTGTCAACCTTAAACAACATGGAAACACTACATAATTATATATTAATGGGAGACTTTAACTTTCCAAAAATAAACTGGTCTAATTTGGAGGGCCATGGACTTGTAGAAACTGCTTTCAATGAATTTACCATTCAACAAAATCTAACCCAAATTGTTACTAAACCGACTAGACAGAACATACTTGATATTATATTAACTAATGTAGAAGATAGAATGACTACGCCAACTATTAAAACACTACTTGGAGACAGTGACCATAATATGGTATCAGTGAATTTAAATTTATGTAATAACATCAATAACGGTGTGACAGTAATAAAATATTTTAATAAGGCAGATTATGGAGAAATACTTAGATACTTAAGCTCTTGGGACTGGGAAAATAATCTTAAAGATTTAGACCTATGTCAAATATGGGAATATATAAGGGATAACATTAATTATTGCTTGAAAACATGGGTGCCTAATAGACCTAACTATAATAAGGGAAATAGAATTTCTCTATGGTGGAACAAGAATATAAACAAGGCTATCAACAAAAAAAAAAACTATTATAAGAAATATAAAAAAAATCCGTCCCCAATTACCTGGAGTGCACATAAAGAAAAAACAAAAAAAGTCAAATATTACATTAGAAAAGCAAAAAGTAATTTTGAATTAAATTTAGCATCTAAAGCCATGGACAACCATAAATCCTTCTACAACTACATTGGTTCTCTTAGGAAAAATAGTTCTACAGTTGGACTACTTGTCAACAATAAGGGTCCTATTAATAAAGAATCGGAAATGGCAACCAAATTTAACAATTATTTTGCCAGTATATTTATTTCAGATGATATCTTATCAGTAATTCTGGAGCAGGATAACAAAGAGTATATACCACCTATTACTGAGACTGAGGTTAGAACTTTACTCCAAAAACTCAAAATTCAATCTTCACCAGAACCTGACAATATACATCCTAGATTTCTAAAAGAAACAGCTAATGTTATATGTGGACCCTTGACCGTTTTGTTCAATGCATCACTTAATCAAGGCAAGACAATTCAGTTATGGAATTAAGCTATAGTTACCCCCATACATAAAGCCGGAAATAAACAATTAGTATCCAACTACAGACCAATTAGTCTCACTTCGGTTATTGGTAAACTATTTGAAAGAACTTTATTAACCAGAATTGACGTACATATTTCAAAAAACAACTTACAGGATTTAACTCAACATGGATTTACTCAGGGTAGATCATGTATGACCAACTTGTTAAACTTTTATGAGACTGTAAGTGCATCCCTTGACTTAGGGTTACCAGTGGATGTTGTTCTGCTGGATTTTTCCAAGGCTTTTAATAAAGTTTCACATCAAGTTATAATAAATTATATCAGAGAGTCGCTGTCAGAGGACATTTATCACCATGGGTAAAGGTTGGTAGTGGAGTCCTGCAGGGATCAGTTTTGGGCCCTGTTCTGTTTAATTTATTAATATCAACAATGCAACCATCCAATAAGGTCTGGATGGCCAAGTACGCAGACGATTGCAAACTTGGCTGTATAGTTAACAACATACAAGATGCAATCCAGTTCCAGGAAGAACTAAACGAAATCTGTACATGGGCACTAGAAAATAAGATGTGTTTTAATGAACAAAAATTTAAGGTCATGCACTTTGGACACAATAACCAAAATTTTAATTACAAAATCAATAATGTTCTACTTGCAGTAACTACAACTGAGAAAGATTTAGGGGTTTTTGTTGACAACAATCTGACCTTTGATAATCATACTTTGGTTAAAGTTAAAAAGTGTCATAACATTATAGGATGTATTTTTAAACATATTAAAAGCAGAGACCAAAAAGTAATACTACCACTCTATACAAGTATGGTTAGGACTCAACTTGAACACTGTTCTTCTTTTTGTGGAACAATTGCAAAAAAAAGGAAAAAAATTAGTTGAGGGGGTACAAAGGAAAATAGCTAAAAAAATTAGAGACTTCTGATCCCTTCAATATACATCAAGGTTACAACATGTGGGTCTCTTTTCTTTACAATATAGACAAATACGAGGAGATTTATGTACAATATATAAAGCAATTAATGACCAATGTCTGTTTGAAACTTTAGGTTTAATAAAGAATAACTCTGAGTCTCAAACAAGATCACATAGCCACAAACTTAGAGGGGTGAACTGTAAAACGCAAAAAAAGATTAAATGATTTTCACAAAGGGTTGTTACACAATGGAATGCTTTACCAAGGAAAGTAGTGGAGAATGTTAATATTGAATCTTTTAAAAAACAGATAACTATATAGGAAATAAAAAAAACATCATATCTATATTAGAACTACTCCACCTAGTTGGTGGCGAGCTCATTAAGGGCATTTTTTTGCCTCCTGAGTTCGTATCTTCCTATGAACCATCGTAATACATCCACAGTATAAATCCAGGATGTACAGACCTTAATAACATCCGCAGTATAAATCCAGGATGTACAGACCCTAATAACATCCACGGTATAAATTTAGGATGTACAGACCCTAATAACATCCACCATATAAATCCAGGATGTACAGACCCTAATAACATCCACCATATAAATCCAGGATGTACAGACCCTAATAACATCCACGGTATAAATTCAGGATGTACAGACCCTAATAACATCCACAGTATAAATCCAGGATTTACAGACAAAGGGTAATCTCAGCTATAAATATTTGTAAATATTGTGAGTAGTGACCATTTTTAAAGAGCGCCAGTTTCAGTGCTTTCCTTAAGTCCCCCCTCCAATAGCAGCTTACCTCTAAAGGGATTCAAAAGTCCACAAGTCTCAGGATTTTTATAGCCTGTTTAAGCAAGGAGAAGGGATCGTAAATAGATGGAGGAGCCAGCTACCCAGTCCCTTCCCCTTTCTGGTCCACAATTTTACAGGTACTGCCCCAGTGTGCTCATGGTTTTTTTTTAATCTTTCTTTCTTCACTCCACACCTCCTGAACTCTTTCAGGAGTGGTCACTCGGGGTCCCGGTCCTAATCCCACCCATCTGAAGCCCCCTCTCGCTCCTTCCAGCCGTTGTCGCTACCACCTGACAAAACCGTTCTTCCTCAGGTATCTATGGCTCATCCAGTAAATAAAGAATCCCATAAGATTGACACTCTGGGGAAGCGAGTGTTCGCTGCTGCTACCCTAGGAATGCCTATTGCTAGCTACCAGGGCTATTTCTTTCAGTATGAGTATACCCTCTGGTATTCGCTCAGAGCCTCTATGGCGGCTCTTCCGGAGTTGTACTTTAGTTCAGAGATTCTCCAGACCATTACTAGAGGCATTGAGTCCAACAGTCAGCAACTTAAGGTGGCTATGGATGCCTTTGATACTACTTCTAGAGCAGCAGCGGCTGGGATAGTTATTTTTATTTTATTTATTTAGTTTTTGTTGACCAGGTAAGTGCACTAGACAAATCCTGCCTATTTTCAGTCCTGAGGGGGATACAGATGAATGCCATCTGACCTTGAACCAGATTAAGCTGTTGGTGGTATTTTTAGTGAATGAGGGAAATTTGGCCAGGACACCGGGGAAATTCCCCTACTCTTTTCGATAAGTGCCATGGGATCTTTAACATCCACCTGAACTACCACCTATCCAGGCAGATGGGAGCTCGGTTTAACGTCTCATCCGAAAGACGGCACCTCAGAAGTGCAGCACCCCTCTCATGCTGCACTATAGTGTCAGTACTGGGATATTAACCCAAGTGCCAGATGTGGGAACTGAACCCACAGCCCTCTGGGCCTCAGAGGCGAGTGTGCTGCCTACTGAGCCACTGACACTGGCAATCTGCACCCGGCATCGCTCATGGCTAAGGAATTCAGGGTTCACAAATGATGCTCAACAGAGAGTCATGAACTTTCCATTTGATGGAGTTTATATGTTTGGCCCACAAGTGGAGCAGGCACTATGGCCACTCAGAAAACTAGAACTGCTATTGAGATGGTCAGACCAGCCCCTGCTGCCCCTCAGCGGTGGCGGAAACCGCCGGCAGTTTCATAAGTCAGTCCTTTTGTGGTAAAGGCCAGGGGCTTTTCACAAGAACCAAGCTCCTGAACCGGAAAAGAAAATGCAGAGAAGGCACAGGGCCAAAGGTTCCCAGTGCCACTGTCTGAAGACCCTGCTCATGTTCCACCTCAGCTGTCCAAGGGGGACTCCTCTTTGGTGATGGGGGGGGCATCTGACTCAGTTTTACAACCAGTGGAAGTCTGTCACAATGGACAAATGGGTCCTCAGGATAATTCGAGAAGGTTACTCTCTACATTTTTTGGAGACCCCTCCGGATCATCCACCCAGACGACAGCCCGGACTGTCTATCACTCAATCAGACCTCCTTGTTTCCAAGATTCAGGGCCTTCTGAACAATAGGGCAGTAGAAGTGGTTCTGCAAGCAGAAAGGGACACAGGTTTCTACTCGCACTACTTCCTGTTTCCAAGGAAAACAGACAGCATGCGCCCTGTTCTAGACCTAAGGAAGTTAAATTCCTCTTCAAAGATTCAGGATGATATT
The DNA here is from genome assembly GCA_016271365.2 of Neoceratodus forsteri. NCBI lineage: Eukaryota > Metazoa > Chordata > Ceratodontiformes > Ceratodontidae > Neoceratodus > Neoceratodus forsteri. The sequence goes on along the minus strand of CM057450.1, from coordinate 1,146,460,588 downwards.
GCTAGGAACGCTCCTACCTCTGATGCATCCAAACGATTGACTGGCTTCTTTGGACATGCAGGATGCCTACCAACACATCCACCAGCTCCCAAGCCACCACAAATACCTATGCTTTGTGGCTCTGGGCCAGCGCTACCAATTCAGAGTCCTGCCCTTTGGGCTGTCCTTGGCGCCTTGAGTCTTTACAAAGTGCTTTGTGGTGCTCGCAGCGTGTCTCAGGAAACTCAGAGTTCAAGTGTTCCCGTACTCGGACGATTGGCTTCTAGTGAGTTCTTCCAGACAAGGGACGCAGCAAGCGGTGGCCATGGCTTCCAAGTTCCTCCCATCCATGAGAGTTCTCCTGAATCTGGAAAAATTGCAGTTTTAGCCCTCTCAACAACTGCTTTTCATAAGAGCTATCCTGGACACCTCCAGGGTAATAATAATAATAATAATAAACTTTATTTCTTTTGCGCCTTTCTTAAATCAAGGCACATTACAGAATAACAGTCATAAATCATCATAAATAAATTAAAATCCAAGCTAAAATATACAGCGTTTAGTTAAAATCTATATCCTCACCAAATGCCCTTTTCCATAAAAAGGATTTTAGGCCTTTTTTAAAACTCTCCACCGTCATGCACTCTCTAATCCAACATGGTAGAAAATTCCAGAGGGTTGGCGCCACAAAACTAAAAGTGCAGGCGCCAGAAGATTTTAAAACTACCCTCGGAATCTCTAGCAACCCCTCGTTGGCTGAGCGGAGAGATTGCATCGGAAGGTAAGGCACCAGGAGATCTTTCAGGTAATCAGGGCCCAAACCGTGTAGGGCTTTATATGTCAGTAATCCGACTTTAAAGGTGATCCGCCACTGAACCGGCAGCCAGTGCAGATCCCGCAGCACCGGTGTAGTATGGGAAGAACGTGAGGTCCCCATTAACAACCGGGCCGCTGAGTTCTGCACTAGCTGCAAGTGGCGGATATCAACCCCAGGAAGCTCAAAGTAAAGGGAGTTGCAGTAGTCCAAATGAGAGGTCACAAAGGCATGGATCAATGTAGGCAGGTCGCCAGATGGAACAAGGTGCTTGATCCTAGCGATGTTCCTAAGATGGTAAAAGGATACCTTAACAACCACCGACACTTGAGCACGTAATGTCAGCTGATCATCAAGGATCACCCCCAGGTCTCGCACCCGTTCAGAGGTAAGGAGCTCCACATCCCCCAGAAATAAACCTGAGGTTTGATTTGCCCCCGACCCCTCAATCCGGCGGCCAGGATCCACGACCATCACCTCCGTCTTCCCAGAGTTCAACTTCAGCCAGCTGGACCTCATCCAACCCTGGATCTCGCTGAGACAGTTGTTAAACACTGAGAGTGCTCTATTCTGGTCAGGCGCAAAAGACAGACAGAGCTGGGTATCATCGACATAACAATGAAACTCCAGCCCATATCATCTTACAATGTCTCCGAGGGGAAGCATGGGCACCGCAAACAACATGGGGGACAGCACAGAGCCCTGAGGCACCCCACAGGACAGAGCGGTAGGATCAGAGGAAAATATCCCCGATACAACCCTCTGAGTTCTACCTGTGAGGAAGGAAGTAAACCATCTGTGAACCAAACCCTCAACCCACAGATGTATCTCAGGCGCCGAGCAGCACCCCATGGTCTCACGGTGCCAAATGCTGCTGACAAATCCAGAAGGACCAAAATGGACCGTTTTTTCTGGTCTCTCGCCATCAGGAGATCATTGAGCACCCGAACCAGCGCAGTCTCAGTGCTATGTCTCTTTCGAAAACCTGATTGAAGAGGGTCGTTAATGTTATGGATGAATAAATGGTTGTCCATCTGGGCTGCCACCACTTTCTCGATTAGCTTCCCCACAAAGGGGAGGTTCGAGATAGGTCTGTAGTTGGCTAGGGAGTCTGGGTCCAGAGAAGCCTTTTTCAATACTGGTGTCACCTCCGCTTCCTTCAGGGAGCGGGGATGTTCACCAGAGTCTAAGGAGCACCAGACTATCCTAGCTAGAACCGGAATGATAGCCTCACCACAGCCCATAATCGGGCCAGTGGGACTCGGGTCTAAACTACAGCTTGTGGTACGCATACCCTGGACAGTCCTTGTAACATCATCGATTTCCGGCCTTTTGAAGGAACTCCAGGTGAACGGGGTACTTGCAACCACAGGCCGGATCACAGCAACTCCCATGGCGAGTGCTGTTCGAGTCTCGGCCCTGATGTCAGCCACCTTATCTGCAAAGAATCGCGCAAGCTTCTCACATTGTATTTGTAAAAAAGCTCGATGAACCTGCAGACAGGCTGGGTTGCACAGCTTGTCCACAGTTCGAAAGAGCTGGGCTGGTCGATTCTGTGCAGCAGCAATTTCTCCGGACAGGAATACTGCCTTCTTATGAGAAATTGCTGCCTGATAGAGTTTGTAATGCTCTAGGAGTCTAAGATGGTCGGCATCTAAGCCGGATTTTCGCCAGCATCTCTCCAACCTGCGTCCTAGTCGCCGCATCTCCCTCAGATCCCGATCAAACCAAGGGGATCGAGGGCGAAGGGAGAGAGGGCGCACACGGGTGGGAGCAATTAAATCCAAAGCAGCGGTGACAGCCTTGCTATAGGCTAGCACCAGCTCTTCAGGATTAGAGCTCATCCCAGGCAGTTCTGATAGGTCAAGAACCGCAGTTAGGCCATCAGGAGTAACATCCCATAAAGGGCGGTACTTGACCATCTCCACAGGGGTAGGCCTACGCAGGGGGGTGCGAAAATTGAATCTCACAGTGTGATGGTCAGACCAACCAACAGGTTCCACCCCCACGTCGGAGGCTTCCATCCCCAGCAGGAAGACCAGATCCAGTGAATGGCCGTGTTTATGAGTGGCAGAGGTAACCACCTGTGTGAGGCCCAATGAACACATCAATTGGAGGAAGTGCTGACCAAATTGCGAGAGTTTGTCGTTGATCCAGGCATTGAAGTCACCCAGCACCATCAACCTGGGCGACTCAAATACCAGGTCGGCAACGAAGTCCGCCACTTCCTTAAGGAATAGCTTCTCTCGTCACCGGGTGGACGATAAACGAGTGCTATCCTATAGCCCCCACCTGCCACTACAACACATTCAAAGGATCTGGTCTCCTCCACTGGAACACTGGTGAGATCCAATTCGGTCTTGAAACAGACCGCAACCCCCCACCCCTGCGATCCAGTCTCGGGCGGTGTATCACCGAATACCCGGCTGGAACTGTGGCCTCAACAACTGGGCTGGCATTATTGTCCAGCCAGGTTTCGGTGATGCAAGTCGGGTCCACAGTGCTCACCAAGTCCGCTATAATAGCAGACTTTTTAACAATGGACCTGGCATTGCAAAGCACCGCCCGGGTTGGATAGGACTCCTGGGACGCCCCAACCACCTGCCCACCATTTACGAAGGTGGTGCCCTTGGGTGAGAGCCTTCCTCCCAGAAAACAGGAGAAACTATATTCTCCAGATGGCTCGCTTCATCAAGGAGAACAACTCTGTTCGAGCTCTCTCGATACAGCGGATGCTGGGTCTCATGGCGTCATCTGTGTTCATGGTGCCTGGCCCGTTTGCACATGAGAACCACACAATGGATACTCAGTGGTCTCCTACCACACGTGCGCAGTCCTCCCACATTAAGGTGATGGAGCCCCTAATGAGGTCACTCTCCTGGTGGACTCAGGAGAACAACCTTCTCCAAGGTTTTCCCTTTGCCCCACTGGAGACTCAGATCACCATCACCACAGATGCATCTCTGATCGGTTGGGGAGCTCACTGTCAGGATCTCCACACTCAGTGCCTGTGGAGTCAGGACAAGTCTCGGCTACACATAAATGTCCTGGAAAAGAGAGCTGTCCTGTTTGCTGTCTGAGCTCTGAAGGATATCCTGTGTCACAAAGTAATTCTCCTTCAGACAGAAAATAAGGCAGTGATGTATTACATCAACAAACAGGGTGGAGCACACTCTCACCCTCTGTGCAGGGAAGCCACGAGAGCATGGGAATGGTGCCTAGAGCACGAAGCCCTAATTCAGACAGTCTACTTGCCAAGAATCCAGAATGATCTGGTGGATCACCTCAACCGAACGGAGGCGGATCCACATGTGTGATCTCTCGACTCGGACGTTGTGCAGTCACTGTTCGAAGAGTGGGGTACTCCGGACCTAGACCTGTTTGTGTCCCCACTCAACACAAAACTGGCTCTGTTCTGCTCCAGAAATCCAGAATCTGGCGTTTTCTGTCAGGATGCGTTCAGACTGTGGCGGACAAGATGCTTTCTGTATGCATTTCCTCCTCTTCCATTAATTCAGAGGGTACTGCTCAAGCTGGAGGCACGGGGGGGGGGGCAGCATGATTCTCATCACCCCATACTGGCCTCATCAGATACAGTTTCCGTTAACAGATCATTAGATGTTCCACAGAGACAGCTACCACTTCAAACGGACCTCCTGACCCAGGTCCCAGTGGTCCATCCCAACCTGAGGTCCATGCCTGGCTCCTGAGGAGATAGAAATAGGTAGGTTCACTGTCTCCCGTAGAATCTCAGACATTCTCCTAGCAGCACGCTCAAGCAATCCACTAGGAAAACCTACACGGCAAAGTGGAAACGATTCTCCATCTGGTGTGCAAAGTCCTCCCTGGACTCTTTACCTGCTCACCAAACAAGGTGTTGGAGTACCTTCTAGACCTGTCAGATGCAGTACTGCAATACTCGATGGTGAAGGTACACCTCTGTGTGAGTTTGGCTTACCATGAGCCTATCCATAATATGTCAGTGACTCAGCTGCCCTTGATCAAGAGGTTCCTTAAAGATATCTTCCACACTAGGCCACCAGTCAGGAGACCAGTAGCCGCTTGGGATATCAACCTTGTGCTAGACGTGCTCACCTGTAAGCCATTCAAGCCTCTAGCAACCTGTGAGTTGAAGTTCCTGACCTGAAAGGCTGCCTTCCTTGTAGCCATTACTTCTGCTCGCTGGTTGTCTGAAATACATGCCCTGGTCACAGACCTGCCATATACAGTATTTCACAAGGACAAGCTGGTTCTCAGAACTCACCCTAAATTTCTTCCAAAAGTAGTCTCGGAATTCCTCCTGAACCAGCCCTTGGTCCTTCCGACCTACTTTGTGAACTTAATGAAGGGGAGCGTACCCTGCATTCTCTGGATGTAAAGAGGGTTTTGTGGTTCTACATCGACAGAACGAAGGAGATTTGCAAATCCAAGCAACTCTCTGTCTCATTCAGCATGGCTCAGCTCGGTCAGCCTGTTGCCATCAGATGTATTTCAGCATGGCTGGTAGCATGTCTCTGCCATTGCTATTCGATGGCGAAGGTTAAGCTGGAAGGCAGGGTGTACGCCCACTCTATCAGAGCACTTGTGCATCTCTGGCAGAGATTCGGAATGTGCCCATTGCAGACATCCGCAATGCGGCCACTTGGAGCTGTGTGCACACCTTTGTGAAGCACTACGCCTTGGATGTCCATACCAGACAGCATCCTTCCTTTGGCAGGACAATCCTTAATGGACTTCTGTCTTGAGTGAGCTTCTCTGTCTCCTGCCACCCTTTTTGGGGGATTATTTTGGCTTGGTACTCTCCCACTAGTGTGAATGAGTGGTGGAGACTTTATGTCCAGGAAGATATGTAAATTACATACCTACCGTAATTCTTGATGTTCTTGAATGAAGTCTCCACCACTCATTCACATGCCCACCCACCATCCCCTGACCTTGCTTATCTTGTTTTTGGTCTTCACTCCCTCGTTGGCTGTGCTGTGCAGACACTGTTGAGTTGACCCTTCTTACACAGGTCATACAGACTATTTTATGTCTGAAATGGGTTGGCTTTACTAGGTTAGTTTGCTCGGCACCTCCTTGGTAAAAAAAAAAAACGTACTGAGGCGGTTGGAGGGTTGACGCCGAGATAGCCTATACGGTGCTCGTGGTGCCGTGCATGCGCAGTCCTAACTCAGCACCGGCCCTCGTGAAGATTTTTGGCTCCCACTCGGTCCTAGCACCTCTGGCATAGTCCCACTAGTGAGAATGAGTGGTGGAGACTTCGTCCAAGAAGATCAAGGATTACGGTAGGTACATAATTTACATTTCTTGCGCATCTCTTTTTCTGAAAGATGCTACCCTCTTGGACTTTGTTGATTCCCTTGAGGTACTTGAAAATTTCTATCATGTCCCCCCTTTCCTCGAGGGTATATATATTAAGCTTTTTTAGTCTCTCTTCATATGGTTTCTGGTGCAGACCCTGTACTATTTTAATTGCCCCCCTCTGGATTGCCTCCATCCTGTCTATGTCCTTGCGGAGATGGGGTCTCCAGAACTGCACGCAGTACTCCTCTCACCAACAGTCTCTACAGAGGGATGACAACTTCCTGTTTTCTACTGGTGATGCTTCTCCCTATGCATCCCAGTATCCCCCCAGCCCTCCTTACTGTCTTCTCACATTGCCTGCTTACCTTTAGGTCATCTAATGACTACCCCAGGTCCCTTTCCATTTTTGTTGTTGTTAGTACCCCCCCCCGTTGTGTACTTTTCCTCTGGGTTTTTGTTTCCCAGGTGCATTACTTTGCACTTCTTTGCATTTCATCTAAGCTGCCATACTTTCAACCATTCCTCCAGCCTTACCAAGTGCCTTGTCATCCTTTCCAACCCCCCTTGTGTATCAACCCTGTTGCATATCTTTGTGTCATCTACAAAGAGGCATACTTTTCCTTCCAGTCCCTCTGCAGTGTCACTTATAAAGATATTAGAGAGGACTGGCTCATATACTGAACCCTGCGGTAAACCCCCCCCCCCTTCTTCAGAGTGGACTCCATTTACTATTGCCCTCTGCATCCTGTTGTCCAGACAATTTTTGCCCAGGCTACCACTCTGGGACCCACTCCCAGGCTGGCTAATTTGTTTATTAATCTTTTGTGTGGGACTGTACCAAATGCCTTACTAAAGTCTAGGTAGGCCATGTCCACAGCCCCTCCATGGTCTGCTACTTTGGTCACCCAGTTAAATCTATTATATTCGTCTGACATGACCTTCCCACTGTGAATCTATGCTGCTTTAGGTCCTGTGCCCCGCTGGCCTCTAGGTACTCAAGAATTCTTTCTTTCAGAAGTGATGCTATCATTTTCCCTACCATGGAGGTCAAACTAACAGGTCTGTAGTTTCCTGCCTCTGCTTGGCTCCCACTTTTGTGAAGGGAAATTGCATCCGCCTTCCTCCAGTCCTCGGGTACCACACCATCCTCCCATGATTTGTTAAAAAGGGTTGTCAGTGATGTCACTAGTTCTCCCCTTAGTTCTTTCAGAATTCTGGGGTGAATCCCGTCAGGCCCCATTGCCTTGTCCACCTTGAGTTTTAGGAGTTCTTTCAGGACCCTTTCGTCTGTGAATGGACTGGTATCGACCCCCCTATCCAGAGTGTTTATATTGTTTGGTTTAGGTACCTCCCCCCTCCTCCTCTTGTGAATACTGAACAAAAGTATGCGTTCAATATCTGTGCCTTTTCACTGTCACCCTCTGCTCACCCCCCCATTTTATTAAGCTTCACTAGCCATCCCTTTGTCTTTCTTCGCTCACTAATGTACCTATAAAAGGCTTTACCCCCTTCTTAACTGAGTTGGTTGTCTTTTCCTCAGTTTGGGCCTTTGCTATTCTGACTGCCTTCCCCACTTCCTTCTGCTTTAATTGGTACAGTTCTCTGTCCTGCTCCTTCTGTGATTCCTTATACTTTCTGAATGCTATCTTTTTCTCCCTAACCTTCCCCACCACCTCTTTTGAGAACCATAGTGTTTTTTTCCTTCGTTTTGTTTAGTTTATTTGCTTCACACAAAGGCTTGTTGCCTCTGTGAAGGCAGTTTTGATTTTGCCCCATTGTTCCACCACCCCTCCTTCCTGCCCTTTTGCTAGTGCATTCCTTAAGCACTCTCCCATTCTGCCAAAGTCAGCCCTCCGAAAGTCCAGTACACTTGCTTTTGTATGGCTTGACTCTATGCCCGTGTTTATTGTGAACCACACTGTCTGGTGGTCGCTTGTTCCCAGATGGCTACCCACTTCTAAATCCGAGATCCTCTCACTGTCCCCATATGAGAGTACCAAGTCTAAGACTGCTCCCTCCCGAGTGGGTTCCAGCACTAGCTGCCTGAGACATGCCCTCTGTAGGGCATCGTGAATGACCCTGCTCTTGGATGTGGCTACAGCAGATGTGCTCCAGTTAACATCTGGCATATTCAGGTCCCCCATCAACAATATCTCCCCTTTTTCTGCCATTCTAAAGAAGCCTCCTATCATTTCCTTGTCCATGTCCTGCCCTGAGACGGGGGTCTGTATATAACCCCTGTGCGGATTGTGGTACCATTTCCTATCTCCAAGGTGACCCACGGTGCCTCCTCTCCTCCCTGTTTATCCTTTAGTTCTGTTGCTTTGATCCCTTCCCTTATGTAGAGAGCTACTCCTCCTCCTTTTTTCCCTCCCTGTCCCTCCTGTAGATTGTGTGCCCTGATATGTTAACATCCCAGTCACGGTTCTCTGTGTACCAGGTTTCTGTGACTGCCACAATATCCAGGTGTCCCTCTTCCATCAAGGCCACTAATTCAGGAACATTGTTACTTAGACTATGGGCATTGGTACTTATCGCCCTCCATTTTTTGATGGCCTGATGGTTTGAGGAAGAATTGTCTTCGCAGTCACTGAAGCCATTTCACGGAAGATTTTGTATTCTTTTTCTAATGAATAACGGAAAGGTTATGGGGTGTGTCAGGAGACCAGCAGGGTCAAAATGGTGGAGAACAGAGGAAACCCCATGTGGTGTGTGTGTGTGTGTGTGGGGGGGGGGGGCAGTGGTGCAATTAGACAGGAAAAATACAAAAAGATTAAAAGAAAACCTCTAATAAAATATGGCCATTGTACCAAGCACTGCCATTACGAACAGTGGGACTAACAGTTTTGGAACAGCCAGTTATGGGACAATATTTAATTTTGGAATTTGTCGACCCCTACTGACTACATGGAATCTACTTGCCTGTGACAATTTCTTGATAGCCGGGGGGGTGTTGGGCTATGGGATTTGTGGACCCCTGCTTTAGAGGTAAGCTGCTGCTTGGGGGCTTAAAGAAAAATTTAAAAGTGAGCATGACTGGTGCTCTTTAATGACGCAAGTCATTAATTGTAACATTATTTATAAAAGATGCTTTTAAAATAGCTAAGGGAATTAATACGCAGAGTATGATTTGAAGGATGTCAGAAATACATTTTTGCAAAAAAGAATTATTTGCTGATAAAATGTCCACGGAGTTGCTGGGCAAAAGAAATTTGATACACACACAGTTGTCTGTCTTCCCTGTTTATATACAGTATGTTTGTATGTACAGTCTTCTAAATCTTACAAAATATACTGAAAAGTAATTGAAAAAGCTTGAAAAATAGTTGTCAAAACACCTGGAAAGGAGAAACATGGTGCATTGACAACATACATACATAAAACTTGTCTAGTGTACTTACCCGGTAAACAAAAACTAAATAAATAAATAAATAAAGAATAGAATAATCATTACTATAAAATAGGTTTTAAAAATTGTGAAGCCTGATTGGCTGAGGGCTGAGCGCTGCCATCTTTACCAGTGCTGTTATCACAGCACAACAGCGCTGGATAAGGATCCGGCAGTCACTTTACACTAAAATCAGTACTAACCACATATCCTTTACTGCCATCACAAACATGGCTGTCACCTTTACTCACTAAAAGCTTTTAACTAGACCCTAAATATAAAACTGCCTTAAATTTATAAAATAATAATTAAATGCTATTTACATTCATAATTATCTTGTTACATGGACATACATAAATTAGAAAAATTACCTACCATAGAACTTCAAACTTTAGTTTCTGGTGTTTCAAACCTCAGGAATCGCCCAGTATAATTAGACGTATGCAGTCAGCTTAAAATCTCTGACTGCCCCGGAGCTGTAATGGTGTAATGTGAAATGTATGGAAATAGTGGAACAAAAATGCTGTTCAAACAACATGAAGTCTTGCTGTATTCTGACTATGTGCAGTGATCTCCAACCTTTGAACTGCCCCGGAGAGGAAAGAGTTAACTTTCCATGCAAGGCATGGAACGCTGAGCTCGAGCTCGGTTGAGCCTCTGTCTGTTGTTGTTTGAACCCCAACCGCCAGATTCTTTACTCCACCTCACTGAACAGTCGCTCCGGAGACTTCTCCTTCGGCCGTTCAAATAAGTCACAAAGTGTCGCTTTTCCGGTTCCAACCGACTTCTTCAATCTAGTATACTAGCAATCTAGTCTATCAGAATGGCAGAAAAAGGGAGATATTGCTGATGGATGATCTGAATATGCCAGATGTTAACTGGAGTACAGTTGCAGCTGCCACTTGAAGAGTGGAGTTATTCTAGATGCCCTACAGGGGCATGCCTTAGACAATTAGTATTGGAACCCACCAGAGGAGCAATATTAGACTTGATTCTCTCAAATGGAGATGGAGAGAGGATCACAGATGTAAAGTGGGTAGCCATCTGGGAACTAGCGACCATCGAACAGTATGGTTCACAATAAACACAGCAATAAGTCAAGCCATACAAAGACAAAAGTACTAGACTTTGGGAGGCTGACTGCGCCAAATGGGTGAGTGCCTAAGGAATGCACTAGCAAATGGGCAGGAAGGAGGGGTGGAAGAACAATGGGGAATAATAAAAACTGCCATCACAGAGGTAACGAGCCTTTGTGTGAAGCAAATAAAACAAAACGATGTAAGAAACCACTGTGGTTCTCAAAGGAAGTGGCAGTGAAGGTTCAAGAGAAAAAGAAAGCATTATGGAAGTACAAGGAATCGCAGAAGGAGCAGGACAGGGAACTGTATCAGTTAAAGCAAAAGGGGACTGGGAAGGCAGTCAGAACAGCAAAGGCCCAAACCGAGGAAAAGATAGCCAACTCAGTTAAGAAGGGGGATAAAACCTTTTATAGGTACATCGGGGAGCGAAGGAAGACCCAGAGAGGGATAGTGAGGCTTAATAAAGGGAGGGAGGGTGGGCAGAGGGAGACTGTGAAGAGGCAGAGATACTAAACAAATGTTTTTGCTCAGTATTTACAAATGAAGAGGGGAGGCATAAAACAAACAGTAGAAACACTCTGGATACAGAAGTTGATACCAGCCCATTTACAGAAGAAAGGGTTCTGAAAGAACTCTTAAAACTGAAGGTGGACAAAGCAATGGGGCCTGATGGGATTCATCCCAGAATTCTAAAAGAACTAAGGGTAGAACTAGTACAACCACTGACTACCCTTTTAACAAATCATGGGAAGATGGGGTGGTACCCGAGGACTGGAGGAGGGCAGATGTGATTCCCCTTCACAAAAGTGGGAGCAAGGCAGAAGCAGGAAACTACAGACCTGTTAGTTTAACCTCAGTGATAGGGAAAATGATGGAATCACTTCTGAAGGAAAGAATTGTCGAGTATCTAGAGGCCAGAGGGGCACAGGACTCTAGGCAGCATGGATTTACAGCGGGAAGGCCATGCCAGACGAATCTGATCGATTTCTTTGACTGGGTGACCAAAGTAGTAGATCAGGAGGGCTGTGACATGGCCTACCTAGACTTTAGCAAGGCATTTGACACAGTCTGACACAAAGATTAATATACAAGTTAGCCAGCCTGGGAGTGGGTCCCAAGATGACAGCCTGGGTAAAGAATTGGCTGGAGAATAGGACACAGAGAGTAATAGTAAATGGAGTCCACTCAGAAGAAAGGGGGTTACTAGTGGGGTACCGCAGGGTTCAGTATTAGGACCGGTTCTCTTCAATGTCTTTATAAGCGACATTGCAGAAGGACTGGAAGGAAAAGTATGTCTCTTTGCAGATGACACAAAGATCTGCAACAGAGTTGATGCACAGGGTGGGGTGGAAAAGATGAGAAGGGACTTGGCAAGGTTAGAGGAATGGTCAAATGTATGGCAGCTTAGATTCAATGCTAAGAAGTGCAAGATAATGCACCTGGGAAACAAAAACCCAGAGGAAGAGTACACAATGGGGGGTGAGATACTAACAACAACAAAAATGGAAAGGGACTTGGGGTAGTCATATCAGATGACCTAAAGGTGGGCAAGCAATGTGAGCAGGCAGCAAGGAGGGCTGGGGGGATACTGGGATGCATAGGGAGAGGCATCACCAGTAGAAAACAGGAAGTTATTATCCCTCTGTACAGACAGCTGGTGAGACCCCATCTGGAGTACTGTGTGCAGTTCTGGAGACCCAGTCTCCGCAAAGACATAGACAGGATGGAAGCTGTCCAGAGGAGGGTCACTAAAATGGTGCAGGGTCTGCACCGGAGGACATATGAAGAGAGACGAAAGGAGCTTAATATGTATAGCCGAGAAAGGAGGGAGAGGGGACATGATAGAAACGTTCAAGTACCTCAAGGGAATCCATAAAGTCCAAGAGGGTAGCATCTTTCAAAAAGAGGTGTGCAAGAACAAGAGGGCACGATTTGAAGAATGGGGGCTGCTCAGAGGTAATTTAAGGAAGTATTTTTTCACAGAGAGGGTTGTGGATGCATGGAACAGCCTTCCGGAGGAGGTTGTGGAGTCAAAATCCGTGGTGGAATTCAAGCATGCATGGAACAGTCATAAGGCAATTCTAGGGGGTTGGGGTAGGAAGAAGTAGGCTGCTGGTTAACTAGGATCTGCAGCTTATCCAGTAGGTAGGGAAATGGGCAGACTGGGTGGGCCAAGCGGTCCTTATCTGCCGACAAATTCTATGTTTCTATGTTTCAAATTCTATAACCTGTCAGTTAAGTCTCTGTCTGCTGATTTATTAGAGTGTGGTAACCGGTCCGTATCGGTTCTAAAAAAACCAGATTTCATTACGGTTTTTTCCAAGACCCGTAACACGGTCAGGAACCGATGGGGGTGTCTTGCCTGGCGGATTGCCGAAAAAAGGGTAAGTTTGGTTAGGACTGGCCATGTCTGAAAAACCCAAGAAAAAAACTGGGCCCACTGGGTTTCAACACTGTAGTGTGTGTGGGGAAGCCTTTGCTAAGGCTGATCCCCACACCACCTGTGTTTGTCTGGGGTTTGACCACCTCGATTCAGACTGCCAGATTTGCAAAGTTTTCCCAAGCTACCCTGGATAAGAGAGTAGGTAGACTGAGGAAAGGAGGCCGAGAAGTCCGCTGACCCGGATGGCCAGCTCCGCCTGTCCTGGATCTCAATCTGCAAAGGAGTGCCTCTGACCAGGGCGAGACTTCTTCGGCAAAGGAGAACCGACTCTGAGGAGTCAGTTCCGTTAAAAGAAGAAGGATAAGTCAGCCGGTTCGGATCCACAAGTTCTTTCTCCGACCGCTGGTGAAATAGCCAAAGCGATAAGGATTGTTCAATCGCTAACTTCGGTTCCGACTGAACCGGCACCATCGGTTAGGGGCTCGGTTCGGTCGGTTCCCCCGGTTCTGGATTATAAGTTAGAGGAATTTTATGAACCGGAGGAGGAGGAGGGAGAGTATGAAGATAGTGATGGTGATTATGAAAGTCTGGATGTGCCCATTGACCCGGATATCTCCCCAGACAGACCTTCAGGTGTTTCTCCTCCTAAGCTTTCTGAGTCCCCTTCCCACTTTATGTTTTATAAAAAAGTGGCTGAAACCCTCCAGCTTCCTATGGAAGAAGTAGTAGAGGATCAAGAGGAGCCTGATTACGTTGAGATGATGGACATCCCAGAGTCCAGGAGATTGTCTATTCCCCTCCATAAGTCTTTTGGGAAACAGACATTTAAAATTCTAAAAACTCCTAATTCCATATCTCCTGTGGACAGAAGAATGGACAAGAGGTATACTCTTTCAGGCTCAGATACGGGTTCCTTTCCCAGCAGTGCAGCCATGTTGGGGTAGTGCAGGCTGCTGCCTGTGATAAGGCAAATATACCCTTGGCTTCACACACCCCCAGATAAGGACTCCAGGAGGATTGATGCAATGGCAAAGAAACAGTACATGGCAGCATCTTTGGGACTCAGGCAGGCTAATTATATGGCCTACACAGCTAGATACCAGAAGTCTAGATGGGACACTGTGATGGCTCTAGCTAAACAGGTCCCTGACCAGCTTGCCAAGGAGCTGGAGCAGGTGGTTGCAGATGGGATTGAGGCATCCAAAGTGCAATTTCATGCTGCTGTGGACTCCAGTGATGTTTCATCTAGAGTCATGGCTGGATCTGTGGCCCTTTGAAGGATGGCTTGGCTCGGCTCAGATGTACTAGCCTGTCACAGGATACCCAGACTAAGGCCATGGATTTTCCTGTCATTGATAATTCTCTGTTTGGGGAGCAGACAGAGAACTACATGAAGAAAATGGATGAGTACATGACCACCTACAGGAGTGCTCAGGCCAAAGAAAGGCAAGCCACTCCCCAGAGGCAGCATTCCAGGGGCAGGGGCAGGCCTTTTCATAGGCCTTTTTACTAAGCCCAGGCCTCCTCTTCTGCCTTTGCTCAGAGGGGGTTCTTTAGAGGAGGGCAGACAGGGTATGAGCAGGCCTGCTTCCACCCCTCAGCCTGAGCCCCTGCCAAGCAGACACCCTGATGTTCTGCCGGGCGATTCTCCACTACCTGTAGGGGGCAGGCTGGCTTACTTTGTCCAGAACTGGAAGTCTTTAACATCAGACAAGTGGGTCTTGGGAAGAAGCCAGGACTGGTTCTCAGCTTCAAAAATTCCCAAGATGAGAACCAGATCTTTTCACTCCAAATCCTTCAGAGGCCCCTTGCCCTAGAGGCAGAGTCTCTTCCCTCTTGGCTCGTCAGAGCCATAGAAAGGGTTCCACCCTTACACAGGGAAGAGTTTGTACTCCAGGTGCTTCCTAACCCTCAAAAGACAGGAGAATGGCAGCCCATCCTGGATCTAAGATATTTAAACAAGCACCTTTTAAAGCCAAAATTCAAAATGGTGACTCTGGGAATAATTCTGCCCTCTCTAAGGCCAGGGGACTGGCTAGTCTCCTGGACCTCAAGGGACGCCTGTTTTCACATTCCCATCAGGTGCTCCCACAGAAAGTACCTTCAGGTCTGAGCTGCCCTCAGGCCACTATCAATTCAGAGCAATGCCCTTTGGCTAACATCAGCCCCAAGGGTGTTCACAAAATGCCTGGCAGTAGTGGTTGCTTTCCTAAGGAGAAAAAGATCTCCGTCTTTCCATACCTGGACGACTGGCTCATAGTGGGTCAGTCTCCAGACCAAGTCAGGTCACATCTCAGATAACTCAGCAATTGCTCACTTCCTTAGGATTCCTCCTAAATCTTTCAAAGTCAGTTCTGGAGCCAGTGCAGCTCCTCACCTTTATAGGGACAGAACTGGATACATTAGGGCAAAACCTTCCTTCCCCTGGACAGGGCAAGGACCCTTATGAAACTGGCCTCTTCAGTCACCCTTCAGGTATCTCGACCAGCAAGGCACTTTCTGCAGCTCCTGGGCCACATGGCAGCCTCTACGGCTGTGGTCCAGGGAGCAAGGTTTCAGATGAGGGACATTCAGTTCCAATTAAGAGCCAAACTAGTCCCTGTGACTCGAACCCTGATCCAGGCTCTGCAATGGTGGCAGGATCAGGATAATCTAAGGCAAGGAGTTCCTTTTGTCACTCAATCTCATTCCCTAATCCTTACCACATGCCTCCCTTTTGGGCTGAGGAGCCCACTTGGGGGATCTGACCACCCAAGGAATATGGTCACCTCAAGAATCTCTGCTTCTCATCAATCTCTTAGAACTCAGAGCAGTGTTTCTGGCACTGCAAGTTTTTTCCAAGTCTGTTCAGAACAAAGTAGTCCAGATCAGAACAGACAATACCACCACAATGTGGTACATCAACAAGCAAGGGGGCATTCGGTCTACGGCCTTGTGCACAGAAGCAATGAAGTTGTGGTCTCTGGCCTATTCCCTGCAAACTTTTCTGATAGCAGTGCACCTCCCAGGGAAGGACAATGTCCTGGCAGATGCTCTCAGCAGGATATCTCAGGGCCATCATGAATGGTCCCTAGATCCCCTAGTTTTGAAGGTGATTTTCTCCAGATGGGGCACTCCACAGATAGATCTTTTTGCAGCCCCAGACAATCACCAACTCCCCCTTTTTTGCTGCAGACCCCCAGTATTGGGCTCAGTCCCCCTGGATGCTCTACTTCTCAATTGGGAAGGGAAGTTTTGTATGCCTTCCCCCCCTTCCCTCTTCTGTTCAAGGTACTAGTCAAAATCAGGTCTCAACCCTGCAAAGTGATTCTGATTGCTCCAGACTGGGCCAGACAGCCCTGGTACCCACTGTTGCTGTCCTTAGCAGTGCACCTTCCCCTGTCTCTTCCCAGGAATTACAACCTGTTGACATCCTCTCAGGGGAGAGTCTTGTATCTGAATCTCAAATCTCTATATCTCAAGGCCTGGCTATTGAAGAGCTAGAGTTTGCTGATCTGCATCTCTCTCAAGGTGTTCTGGATATTCTAAAGGCTTCTCAGAAGCCTTCCACCAGAAAGACTTACAATTCCAGGTGGAAAAGGTTCACTATTTGGTGCTCTGGTAGGCATATTTCTCCAGGGTCTGCTGAGTTGCCTACAATTCTGGACTATATGGTTCATCTTAATAGCTTGGGGCTCAGACCAGCTACACTCAAAGTACACTTAGCAGCTGTATCTGCTTTTTTGTCAATAGGTAAGCCCTCTT
Organism: Neoceratodus forsteri; assembly: GCA_016271365.2. Taxonomy (NCBI): domain Eukaryota; kingdom Metazoa; phylum Chordata; order Ceratodontiformes; family Ceratodontidae; genus Neoceratodus; species Neoceratodus forsteri. The sequence goes on along the minus strand of CM057450.1, from coordinate 1,146,443,894 downwards.
CTCTGTCAGCTCATCCTGTATTCTGTAAATTCTTCAAAGGTTTGTTGCACACCAATCCTCCCTTCAGGGACCCTGCTCCTGCTTGGGACCTAAATGTTTGACATTGCCCAGCTTATGCAACCCCTTTTGACTTTTGTCCTCAGCAGAGCTAAAAGTACTTGACTTGGAAAACTGTGTTCTTGGTAGCCATTACTCTGCCAGACGATCAGTGAGTTACAGGCCCTATCAGTGGAGCCTGATTTTATCTCTTTTCATAGAGATAAGGTGGTCCTAAGAACTAATTAGGAGTTTTTTGCCTAAGGTGGTCTCAGATTTCCACCTTAACCAGTCTATGTCTCTTCCTGTTTTCTTCACTGACCATTCCTCCTCTGGAGAGAGGAGGCTGCACAGCCTGGACGTGAAAAGGGCCCTTAGCTACTACATAGAGCGTACCAAGGGTCACAGGTTTGACTCCCTCCAATTGTTCCTCACTTATGGTGAGGTCGGTAAGGGAAAACCTGCCACTAAAAGATCTATTGCCAGGTGGATTGTCTCTTGTATACAATTCTGCTATGAAAAATTGGGTAGGACTCCACCCTCAGGCCTGAGGGCTCACTCTACTAGAGGTACAGCTGCTTCCCTGGCTGCTGCCAGGGATATTCCTATCTTAGGGATATGTCAAGCAGCCACCTGGAAAACAGTACATACTTTTACAAAGCATTACTCTCTGGATATCCAGGCTAGGAGTGATGCTCGGTTTGGCACAGCAGTACTTCAGAGCCTGTTCCCAAAGTAGGTTCTGTCCCTCCTCCTCCATGGAGGTACTGCTTGGTAGTCTGCGCATAGTTAGAATACAGCAAGACTTCATGTTGTTTGAAGAAAAAATTACTCACCTTAGTAATGTTGTTTCTTCTAATGGAGTCTTGCTGTATTCTGACCTTCCCCCCCACTGCCTCCCCTCTCAGAACCTGGTTTTTGGGATGTATGTGGGCAGGAGCAGTGTTGGCACCCCAGAGGTACCTCCTTTTCTCACCCTCTTAATTTTTGGGTGAGTGTTGTGTTTTTGGTTTTTGGGTTTCCTGACTTGAGTCTTTGCTTTGAAACCAAAAAACCCTGTTTATTAAATTTAGTGGCCAGCTGGCTAGTGTGAGTTTACAGTTTCCACACAGGATGCCCAGTGAGTATAGCTCGTAAAGATCTGGCGGTTGGGGTTCAAACAACTACAGACAGAGGCTCAACGGAGCTTGAGCTCAGCGTTCCATGCCTTGCATGGAAAGTTAACTCTTTCCTCTCCGGGGCAGTTCAAAGGTTGGAGATCACTGCACATAGTCAGAATACAGCAAGACTCCGTTAGAAGAAACAACATTACTAAGGTGAGTAATTTTTTCTTCGGTCTGCTGCCTGTAGGTGGACTGTGTTCCAGCTAACACTCTGATTCATTTTCTCTGCTCAGACAACTAGACACATCTGTCCCGCCTCCAAATAGCTGGATACCGGCTAGTGGAGCCCCCAGCCTCCGCCAAGGGTCACTAGGAGGCCTGACATTCACCCTCCCTCCCCCCGGAGAAGGAGAGCCATCTCTTGGACGTTCAGTCCTTCTCTATCCGGCTGGTCTTCTGACTCCTGGGTCCGTTTCTGAACTCGGGATGTTGGCGTCGCAAGCAGACCCCTTGCCACTGCGCCAGTGGGACGGACAGTAATATTTTTTCTAATTGTGAGTTGTACAGTAAATTTTGCCCCAAAACAATTAAAAAGAGGGCTAAAAGATTAGAGGAGATGGCTTCTGCTTCTATCTCAGTGTCTCCAAAGCACCCTGAAGAGGCCTGTTTTTCTTCACATAGTAAAACCAAGGAGATACTTCCCAATAATCCCTCAGACCCTAAAACTGCTGATAGGGGATTTTCCGATCAGAGTAAACACAAAAGACCCACTGTGCTGGTTTCAGAGCCTGTGCCTGCTAAAAAGAAACATAAAGAAAAACATGTTGCTACTGCTCCTGCTGAAGAAACAGAGGAGCTCCCACCTGACAAAAACAAAATGCCCTCTGCCGAGGACATTGCAAAAGCCCTGCAGGTCATTTAAGCCATCCAAGCTGTAGGTTCAATCTTGGGTTCACTGGTTCCACTCCTGCCAGCAGTTCCCACAGACCTGGGTCCCAAAATTTATTTTGAGGAGGATCCAGGAGGGTGATGTATCCCCTGGGCAAGACTTTGGCACCCCCTCCTCGTGGACAGGATGATTTCTCATCCCATTTTTCATTTGTCAGACAAATGGCTGACACTTTAGGCCTCTCCTCACAAGAATCTATGGAATATGAGGAGGAGGAGGCAGAGTTTCTGGACATGAAGGATCTGGTTCCAACTAAGAGGTTGTTTCTTCCAATCCACAACTCTCTTAAGGCAACTCTAAAAATACTGCAAATGCCGATCTTATCTGTGTCAATCTTCACCATTCATCACATATGGGTACTGGCCGGAGATCAGGACCCTGCGGGAGCTTTTTTTTTAAAAGGGGTAGGTGGAGCCGACACAGCATCGGCGCCGCCCTCGAGGCCGACGTACTGCGTGGCGCTCGAGGATTGGCTGTTAGGCTGTGTCGACTCCGCCTGCCTACTAGTTCTTCGTCTTCCGCCGTCGAGGTCGCCTCGTGGGAAGCTAACTGAAGAAAAACTTTAGGCCTTTCAGCCTTTCGTTCGACAGTCCGTCGGTTACCTGCTAGTTCTGGGTTCTGCCTCCACTTGACGTCGCCGGTAAGATCTTTCCTTTTTATTTGAAGTATTGCGACGCCTAGTCTGTTTTGGTGTTTTTTCCGTAGGTCATGTCTCGGTTGGAGGGCAAGAAGTTTTCTAAGGCGGGTCGGCCTCCTATGCGTCCGTGCCCGTGCGGCTGCAAATATTCCGTTACTGACCAGCATGACCGGTGTCTCGCGTGTCTTGGCCCGCTTCATGACATGGATTCGTGCGACGCCTGCTTCTCCATGGACCGCCGTGTCCTCGAACAACGCGCGTGGAAAGTGGGGCGAGCTCCGCCGACTTTCGGGGGTAGGGTTTGCACTCGTCGGGCCAAGCCGCGCTCTCTCGGCCTTTCCTCCGGGTCCCCTCCCGGTTCTATACGGACTGAGGAGGAGGAAGCCCTGGCTACTTGTAGCCTGGCCATTGCCGAGGCTCCTTCCGCGGCGCAGGAGGCCCGTCCCGCTTCCTCCCGGGAGCGGGTGGGAGGCGCCACCACGGCAATCGCCCCTTCAGGGGTGAAGGCTCCCCCGGTGTTGCTCCCGTGGTTCGGAAGGCCCGGGTTGACGCCATCCTTGGCGCCGTGGGAGCCTTCGGTGCTGTTCGTGGCGCCGTGGGACGGCGTCAACTCATCGCTCGGCACCGTGGGCCCTGAAGGCGCGGCGGCTGCTTTCGGACGCCGTGGGACAAGACCGGTGTCGTCTTTTGCTATGTCTCGCTTCAGCACCGTCCTCGGCGCCGAGGTTGAGCACAGCACTGTGCCTGCGTGGTTCGGTGCCGTGGGGCCTTCAGCTTTGGCGGTCGGTGCCGTCCTCGGCGCCGTGGGTTCTCTCAGTGCCGCTTGCGGTGCCGAGGGCCAGTCAGTGCGTGTTCGGCACGAGTCGCCCTCGGGGCTGTAGCCGAGCGCTGCTTCGGTCCCTCGGTGCCGCCCGAGGAGGGCTGTTGCTAGGGCTGCCCGTCGGCGCCATCTCTGTCCCTAGTACCGCCCGGTGCTAAGCGGACTTGGCAGGCGCCGTGGCTGGCCTGGCTCTGGACCTTTGGCCCGAGCTGCCCTGGCGCCTTCTGTGAGCCCCGCCCGTGGGGTTGCGGAGGGCGTGGGGGCTACCTCGGTCACTGCTTTAGCTGCCGGGCCCTTTGGCAAGGTTGGTTTTGCCCGCCCTCCTACTGTTTGGCTCAGAGCCTCAGACTCTACCTCCTCGGAGTCGGAGTCGGGCTCAGAGTCAGACGCGCAGTCACACCTTTCGGGATTGTCTGCAGAGGAGGGTGACCCAGTGGTCTCGTCGACGAGTCGTAGTCGGCCCCCTACTGAGGAGCGTCAGCTAGTCCCTGAGGTTAGGGTCAGTGGTCCTGACCAGCAAGCAGTGGTACGTGCCACCATTGCTCTGCAACCTGGCCCTGGGGGTTTCCTCGACCCTTCAGTGGTGGTACCCCCTCCAGTAGTGTGTCTTGATCGCCCAACTTTGGGGCCCATCGAGAAGCCTACAGGAGGGGAGGGTGCTGCGCCCTGGGTCTCCCCTTCGGAGGCAGCCCAGATCTGCCAGCTACCTAGGGTGGCCCTCTCGCGGAGGAGGACCCTCTCGGACTCTGAGGGGTCGAGGGGTGTGGGGTTGGCGCGCCGGCCTTTCTCTGGGGTCCACCCGGGCCCTGGGCGAAGCCGAAGTGCTGACTCCCACCCTTCCCCTTCCGGTTCCTTGAGGGGGTCCCATTCTTTTGAGGCAGGGGACCATCCTTCTGGACTTTTACGGCCCCAGTCGCCTCACTGGGGGGATTCTTCTGGGCGCAGCCTAGGCAGTACCAACGTGGTTGTACAGCTGTCGGCTGCTGAGTCTTCCGGGGCACCCTCCTTGGGTGCTCATGGTCCACTCTTTAGCCCTGGCGGAGGTCAGCCGACTTCTTTTCTCGGCTCTGCCCCTGTCCCTCTGCCGCATTCTCCAGCCCTCTCAGGCATTCTTGGTCCTAGCGGCCCTCTCACCTGGGAGTAGTTCAGAGCGGTGGCTGCTCGGTTTCCTGCCTACGTTAGGGCCATGGACAGCCAGGTTTTCCAACCTCCCCCCGTGCAGCCACCCTCAGAATGCATGGTGACCTCCAGCTCCTCATCCCCCTCTTCTGGGGGAGAGGAACCATCTGTCCATATCTCTCCAGCTGCTGATCTCTGAGTACCAGCGCTTCCTCGTGAGGATGATGGAGGACCTTCACCTTTCGCCCCTGTCTGTTAGCAATCCTGAGCATGCGGCGCACGCCTTTCTAGGCGATTTTGGCGGGGCCACCCTTGTGGTGCCGCCCTGGCCTGCTCCCTTTCGGGAGGTGTCCTTGCGTTTCTGGCAGAGGCCCTTCTCCGGAGTTCCTGCCCCTAGGGACCTCAGCCAGAGGTATTGCGCTCCCCGGAGTCTCCAGGTTCTATGCCTCATCCGCAGTCCGCTGCGACCTGGATACTCCTGATGGGCCAGCGCCCTCCTCCGTGACCGCCCCAGATCAAGACTCCTCGGATTTTGATTTCTGGGGCAGGAGGACCTTCTACTGCACGGTTGCTTCTCTCCATTTCTGCTCACCAGGCCCACTATGCAGCCTACAATAGGTTCTTGTGGTCCGCGCTAGGTCAGATCCTAGCTGCTTTGCCTGACCCGGAGCAAACCAGACAAGCCATCGCGCTCTCTGCACGTGGCCTGGAGCTAGCAAGGCACCAAGCGAGGGTATCTTATGACGCCAGCGAGGTAGCTGCCAGGGTCGTAGGGACAGCAATCTGCACTAGGAGGTCGGCGTGGCTTCGTCTTTCCTGCTGTCTACCCTTGGCCCGGCGCGTAGGTGATTTGCTCCGCCCACCAGGAACCTACCTCTTTCCCGTGGGCAAGACGGGCTTTGTCGGGCAACTTCCTTCCTCTGGGGGGGACCCAGTCTCGCTCTCCCACTCTCGGCCTCCTCAGGCCCGGAAGGTTCCCCCCCTTAGTGTGTCACCCACTGAGGGCTAAGGGACTCTGTCCCTTAGGGTGTAATGAATCAACCCCCTTCGGGGGGCTTGGTACTCACCCATATGTGATGAATGGTGAAGATTGACACAGATAAGATATGAAAATTATGTACCTACCGTAATTATGATCTTTCTGTGTATCTTCACCATTCATCACAATCCCGCCCACCATCCCCTGGGGCCTCAGTCTCTGGGTCCCCTCCCTATGTGCTCCCCCTCTCTTTTAGAGCAGAGTAAAGTAGGGACACACAGGGGGGTATTCTCCTTAAGGAGTACAGCTCGAGCGGCACCCCTTCTCTACTGCATGTCTCCACCCCTTTTGGGTGGGAGTTGGTGATTGCCCTCCTCCTGTTCTCTTTCTGATTTCCATCACACTGTTTTAAAAAAAAAAAAAAAAAAAAGTTCCTTTTTTCACCAAACATCTTTCCTGAGAGAGTATTAAGTCCCTGTACTCTGTCCTTCTCCAGAACAGCCGACTCTGCTTCTGGGGTATTTGCCAGTTATTCTGTGCCTTGAATTCTGGCAGAGAGCTTTGCTACTCCTTGCAGTTCCTATATGATCTGGTGATGGACAAGGGTCTCGGATACCTTGTTACCTCTCACCTCTCCTAAATTCTCCTCCTTCCCTCCCTTCTTCCACTTCCAGAGATTGGGGCCCCTACCCAATCCCCTTAATCTCCTCTCTTCTTTGCTGTCCTCTCAGTCGTTATTTCTCCTTTTAGTTCAGTTTTCCCTTCCTTTTTCTGTCCCTTGGACTCTCTTGTCCCACCCTCCATCCCTTCCTCTTACTTCTCCAGCGACTCAGAACTGGTAGGCAGGCGGAGTCGACACAGCCTAACGGCCAGTCTCGCGCCCACGCAGTAATCGGCCTCGAGCAGTGCGCCGATGCTATGTCGGCTCGCCTACCATTTAAAAAAAAAAGAAAAAAAAAGCTCCTGCGGGGTCCTGATCTCCGGCCAGTACCCATATGTGATGAATGGTGAAGATACACAGAAAGATCATAATTACGGTAGGTACGTAATTTTCATTTCTCTGTCCCTGGGGTGGACAAGAAGGTTGAGAAAAAATATCAGGTCGATAGGTCTGCTGCAGAGTATCTGTATTCTCACTCAGACCATGAGGGTGTTATACAGGCTACCGCCTGTGATAAAACTAAAGTCCCCCTTTCATCTCATCCCCCAGATAAAGATTCCAGAAAGATTGACACCATGGGGAGAAAGGGGTGCATAGCTTCCTCCCTTCTCCTCAGGCAGGCAGTTAATGTGGCATTTGTTGCACAGTGTCAGAAAGCCCTTTGGAACTCTGTCCTGGCAATGACTGACAGTTTGCCAGTCTGTGGCACGTGATTTGGCTGATACTGCCAGGATGGCATTAGATGTCGCCAGATATCAATTTCACATGGCTGTGGATGCAAACGACACTGCATCCAGGTTATTAGCATTATTAGTGTTTGTGAGAAGGTTTGCCTGCCTCAGAATAACCATTTTTACCTAAGATACACAGCTGAAGGCCATGGATTTTCCTTGTGAAAATAATTCCCTTTTTGGTGACAAGACTGAGGCATACATGAAAAAGGGTGGAAGAGTACAAACCCACCTTTAGAAGCAACTCTGCAAGAGAAAAGGCCTCCACTTCTTTCAGGTCCACAGGAAGGGGTGATAGGGTGGAAGTATTACCCCAGAGCTTGTGCCCCGGTCTCTATGCTTCTAGAGTGATTATTCTCAGGATAGAGGCTACTAAAGGGGCAGGGGTAGGAAGCATTCTAGACAGGCTGATCCAACCCAGTGTCCAAAGCTCAGCCCAGACAGAACCCCTGACTGCTCAGAACAGGATGCCACCCTTCTTTCAGTAGGGGGCAGGCTGGCTCACTATCTCAGAAGACTGGAAGAACATCACAACAGACAAGTGGGTTCTGGAGATAGTGAATCAAAACAGCTCTAAAAACGTATTTGTTCAACCTTGCCTTTTCTGATTACTGATTTTGCTGAAGGATTGTTTGAGTTTTAAGTAAGATGTAGTAAGATATTTATTGTGTTTTATTGTACAAGCGCTATGTTCAGTGTGAATAGCGCTTTTTATAAATAAAGTCGAATTGAATTGAAAATCAGGGTCTCACTCTACAATTCAAGCAATTTCTAAGACTTCGGGGCCACAGAGTGTTCTGGTCTTCAACTCCTGCAGAGACAGTTCTGCTGGAATTGGAGGTAAAAAAGCTTGTGTAAGAAACAGCAATAGAACCAGTCCCTCCCTCTCAAAGGGGGACGGGTATGTACTCCAGATATTTTCTAATTAAGAAAAAGAATGGGGGAATGTCTGCCAATTCTAGACTTCAGATTCCTGAGCAAACGCTTGAAAGTTCAAAATGGTAACCCTTGCCATTGTTATCCCCTCTCTGAGGGAAGGAAACTGGCTTGCATCTCTTGACCTGAAAGATGCTTAATTTCACATCCCAGTCGGGCCTTGCCACAGAAAATATGTGAGATTCACTCTGCCCTCAGGACACTACCAGTTCTCAACCCTTCCTTTCAGGCTCACCTCTGCCTCCAGAGTGTTCACAAAGAGCCAAGTTGTGGTGGCAGCTTATCTCAGGAGGCAAGGAATTGTGGTGTTCCCCTACCTGGATGACTAGCTAGTCATAGGAGACTCATGCCAACAGGTCAGGGACTCCATCAGGGCCACCCAAAACACTCTGGAATTCCTAGGTTTCCACATCAATACACAAAAATCTCAGATGGAGCTAGTTCTGTCGCTAGAATGCATTGATGCAGAAGTGGATACTGTCTAAGGCAAGGCATTCCTCCCTCAGTAGAGGGTAAACAACTTACTAGCCCTGGCAAACTCCTTTGTCTTGGATCAGCCCAGGACAGCAAGACAGTTCCTAACATTGCTGGGACACATGACATCAACTACTGCAGTATTCTCAGGTGCCAGGTTCCAAATGAGGGACATTCAGTACCATTTGAGAACCCATTGGTCCTAAAGAAAAGACCCTCTTTCAAAACTTGTGCCAGTAACAAGAGGTTGGCTTCTGACTCTGCAGTGGTGGAAGGAAAGGGACAACCTCAGGCAGGGTATCCCCCTTTCAGCAGCAGCACCACACCATGGTCCTAACAACAGATGTCTCTCTCCCTTCCCCTTCTAGGGTGGGGTGCATACACAGGTGACCTTACAATCAGTGGGACTTGGTCGCCACAGGAATCCAGGTTGCATATCAAACTTTTGGAGTTGAGAGCAGTCCTTCTTGCCATAAGGGCCTTTGCTCCTTAGTTGAAGGGTCAGTTAGTCTCGGTCAGGACAGATAACACAACTACCGTATGGTACATCAGCAAGCAAGGAGGGACAACATCCTCAAGGGTGTGCACAGAAGCCATAAAAATCTGGTCCCTAGCGTACATCCTGGAGGTGTATTTGCCCGCAGTTCATCTTCCAAGGAAGGACAAAAACTGGCAGAATCAGTCAGAACCATCACGAATGGGCTTTAAACAAGCAGGTGTTGGCCACAGTCTTCAGGAGGTGGGGCACTACAGAAATAGATCTGCTTGCCTCAAATGAAAACCATCAGCTCCCTCTTTTTTGCTGCAGGCCTCCCTCACTGGGCACAGTACCCATGAAAATGCTAGCATTGGAGTGGACATGGAAATTCCTGTATGCTTTTCTACCATTTCCTCTGCTGTTAAAAGTCCTTCTTAAACTCAGGAGCCAGTCTGCAACCATGATACTGGTTTCTCCAGATTGGGCCAGGCAACCTGGTATCCTCTACTACTCACCTTGTCCATCAAACAGCCTATCTGGCTCCCTCAGAGATGCAGTCTCTTCAACAGTCGTTCAGGGAAAGATAGTAGTCTTAAATTTTAAGACTTTTCTCCTGAAGACCTGGTTCTTGAGGAGTTGGACTGTTTTGAATTCCAACTCTCTGAAGAGGTCCTTAAGGTCCTGAGAGTTTCCAGGAAGCCTACAACCAGGAAAACCAATACTTCCAAATGGAAAAGATTTTCTGTCTGGTGCAATTCCAAGCACATCAGTCCTCTCAAGTCAAACTTACCTGTGCTGCTTTAATACCTAGTACATCTGTAGGCCCTTGGTTTGAGGCCTGCAACCCTCAGGGTTCATTTAGCAGCAGTCTCTGCTTATTTGTCTGCAGGTGCTCAGAGAACAATAGCCTCACTCCCTATTTTTAGAAAGTTTTTTCAAAGGATTGGCACTTCTGTTTACCCCTGTTAGGGAACCAGTTCCTCCTTAGGACTTGAATTTGTGTATAGCTGAACTCATGGAACCTTCCTTTGAGCCAGTGGCTACGGCTGACCTAAAACAGTCTTCCTGGTGGCAATTACTTCAGCAAGAAGGGTGTGGGAGCTGCAGGCACTCTGTACTGATCCTAATCACATCATCTGTCACAAAGACAAGGTGGTCCTCGGGATCAACAGGAAATTTCTACCCAAGGCAGTATCTGAATTTCATTTAAACCAATCGATCACCCTTACTGTATTTTTTCACAGCCAAGTCTAGTTTAGGTGAATTAAAACTACATAGTCTGGATGTGCAGAGGTCCCTCAGTTACTGCATTAGTCATACTAAGGATTTCTGGGATTCTTACTCACACAACTGTTTATCATTTATGGTGAAGTGAGAAAAGACAGGCCTGCCTCAAAGAAATCATTTGCATGCTGGATAGTATCATGTATCCAGTTGTGTTACAGTAAAGCTGAGAAAAGGCCACATCATGGCCTCGGGGCACATTCCACTCGTGGAAAAGCTGCCTCTGTGGCAGCTGCAGGGGCATTCCCTTGTTAGAAATCTGTAAAGCAGCTACCTGGAGCACAGTCCACACCTTCACAAAGCACTATTGCCTGGATGTTCAGTCCAGAAATAATGCAACGTTTGGCACTATAGTATTGTAGAACCTTTTTCCAAAATAGGTTCTGTACCCTCCTTCCAAGGCACTGCTTGGTAGTCTGCAATATGTCTAATCATACTGGGAGATTCCTGGGGTTTGAAGAAAAAAATTGCTTATATAGATGATAATGGATGGGCAGCAGTGAACAACAATAGTGTTTGTTCACCTTCGGGAGGTTGTCATGACAACCGTGTAAACCTCGAGAGCGAAGCTTGAAAGGTTTTTGGTTATCATACAACCTTGAAGAGTGAACAACTGTTGTTTACTGTTGCCCATCCATTATCTTGTATAGTGTATGGGGCAACAGTGAAATCGACAGCTGCTCACTTAGCCTTGCTGTGCAGTTTTCTGACTTTTTCATGCCCCGCCCCCAAATCCAGAGAACAAGGTCCACTCCATCCTGGTCTCCTCCCGCCCTTGCCTACCCTCACTCTCACGTAAAAATGTTTTATTTATTAAGCATGGTGCCATGCTCTCAGATAAACATTTTTTGAAATAAAACTTGGCTGTTGCCGTTACTTAGGATTTGAGTCCCACAGTTCTATTCTGGTGCCTGCATTCACAGCGACAGCAGTTTCCTGGCGCACAGGGCATTGAAAGATCTGCATATGCGCAGTATCAACTGATGCTGTTGTACCATCGATGTAACGTCCAATCGATGGTATAACAACATCGAACGTCTCATTGATGGCACAACAATGCTGGTAAATGATGGATTTCTGTTAAATACAATGTTCTACCATACACTATAATAATATTGTTTCTTCCAGGGGATCTCCCAGTATGATTATACCTCCCACCTTACCTCCCTTTACAGAACTTGAGTCAGGTTCTGCAATACTTTTATCAGGATTTTAGTGTTACCTTTAATCAGTGGCTTAACTTGCTGTTCTTTACTCACACAAGGGTGGCTGGGAGTCCCTTCCTCCCTTTGTGTTTTTGTCCTGTTTTTGGTAATCTGTTTTCATTACCATGGGGTGGGTATTGTTGTTCTTGTTATGAGTTAGCATTTATTACTTTGGATAGTCTAGAATTCTTTAGCTACAGAAATGAATCTGACTGTTAGTTGGAACACAGTCCACCTAGAGGCAGCAATTTTAACAGCGTTCTAGTTCCACTATTTGCATACATTCCACATTACGTCACTGTAGCTCTGGGGCAGTCAGAGATTCTGGGCTGACTGCATATGTCTAACCATACTGGGAGATCCCTTGGAATAAACAATATTACTACAGTAAGTAATTTTTTATTCTTTGCTGACAACGAAAAATCCCACTCCTGTCCACTCTTCCGTTTAACTAGATTCAGATTTAAAAAAAAGCCCTGATTCCATCTGAGGCCTTCTGTTGTTTGATTGTAGGGATGAACATTCTGCTAGTAGAACTAAGCAGAGGTTTGAATTCTTGTATTCCACCCATAGTAAACAGTCCATCTCTTGAATGTATGAAAGACAGAAAAGAAACAAGGTGTGGAAAAGGGGGGGGATAATGTAAAGAAGAAAGGTGAGGGAATGGGTAAATGGGGTGTGTTGAGGAAAATAGAGGGTTTAAGAGCTAGTTTAAAAACAAATTATTTTGCTGTGTGTAATATTTGAACCTGTGATAACACGTCAGTGCTGTGGAATGCAGGGACTAGTTTGCTAGGGTGGATAAATGTTTCAGTAAAAGTAATAATTTTTTTGTGTGCATTTTTTCACCTCCCTTAAAAATAAATCTTGGTTCCATTTATAATTGCAATAAGACACTCCAAGATATGATTTGTGGTAGGATAATGATGCTTCTCAGGTGGTTGAAGCACTTGGCGATGCCTCGTGCCTCACAACACATCCGAGATGTGCTGTCATCCCACCATAACGCATACTCTGTATTGTCGTATTGCTTAAGTAGCAAGGCTGTAATTCCTTCTAGGGATTCTTGTGAGGGGTTTATGTTTTCACCAGACTCCCAAGGTGGAATGATAAGCCTGGTTGCTAATGGTTTCCTAGTAGACTTGTGCATAATGAGAAAATTCTGCAGAATTTTGTTGAAATTTCATGGAATTTTTGAAATTTATTAATTTGGTCATAACTCAACTGGCTAATGATCTAGAGATCTGAAATGTGGAATGATTACTTGTTGATAGGAGCTCTAACAGTGTGCCATATATAGTGACATTAGGATGTATCATCTCAAAATGATAGGTGCTCAAAGTCCATTATTTTTTTTATGTGAAATTTCATGAAAGATTCTATCTGCATATAACTTTGGCACCTTTGGAGCTAGAAACCTGAAACTACGTACATGTATAAATGAAATAATAACCTGTATACCTGCAAACGTTAATAACTTTTCGATGAATGCTTTCAAAATTATACTAAAATAACTAAAACCTAAATGTTGGCAGAATGTTTGGTACCTATAGCACATCCCCCTTTAAAGGATATCTGCTGGCATGTTTGAAGCCCCAACCGCTGTATAGATCTGGGCTTCACTCCTCCGATCCCCCTTGCAGGCACCATATAAAATAAAATGTTTAGTTACTTCAACCCTCGTAAATGTGGTTAAGTCCCTGGTGCAGCCAGCATTTTGAAACATGGCGTTCTTCACCCGGTCAGATTGCACTCATACTGATGCAAGATGATGACGCTCCACTGCCCCTGCTATACTGTTGCCCTCATGTACGGAAATATACTATTCTAGGTATCCCGGATGCCCATCAATATTTTTGCAGACTTTGCCTAAATGCCATGTTGTACACATGGTATTTATGCAAAGTCTGTTAAAATACAGATGGACAACCAAGATGTCGAGATTAGTATATTCTAACCCCAAGTATTCTTCAGTATCATTAACACTAGCACTCCACCTCCTGGATTGCACTGCCCCGGGAGATGAATGGAACTTTATGCTAATAGTGGAACACTGATTGGCTCGTACCACCATTCAAACCTGCTGCCCTGTCAATTGTAGGCATTTTAAGATGCTCAGATTTCTTTCTCCACCAGCCTAGTTGGTTGCCTCGGAGACTGCTCCTCAGCATTTACTGAGAGAACTTCGTTTTTGTCCAAAACCATAAGTATTGTTTTTATTTTACTTCATTTCTGCTGCCCATTATAGTTTTTAGTTAATTTTAGTTAGCTTTGTGGTTCCTCGTCCATTCCTAGTAACCGGTGAGGAACCGTTTTAGCTTGGTTTATTTTAGCGTTAAATCTCTATTTTCTAAGCTTTACTTGTAGTGGTTTATTTACGATTGGTCTAGTCTACGTGGGTTTTTTTTCCCCCAGGATTTTTACGGTTTCCTCGGTTAAGGAACCGACTGCAAGCTATTTACCTTGTGAAATTGCAGTAACTTCCTGGTTACTTCTCGATTCAGGAACCGATAAAAACTTTGTTTCATTTTCTTAGTTTACTGTAGCAATGTCTGATAAACCTAACAAAAAGAATGGACCTACCGGATTTAAAAATTGTGTTAAATGCCAGGAAATATTTGCCAAAGCTGACAAGCATGAACTTTGCTTTTTTTGTCTTGGGGCCGAGTTCTTTGATTCTGAGTGCGAGATATGTACACGTTTTCCTGAGAAAACTGGACAAACATAAAAAACGTTTTAAAGAGAAAACTTCCACAGGTTCGGTTTCAGATCCAAAGGATCCGACCATTGATAAAAATATGTCTAAAGATGTCTGTCAAAATGCTCCTGAAAAAGGCAAGACATCCAGACTGAAAAGACTGGGAGAACCGGTAAAGGATTCACCTCTTTTGGAAAAGTTGGATGAGAAAAAGAACACTGGTTCCTCGTCTGAAAAAGCAACGGGGCTCCCAGTGGTTCCAGGCAATATGCCAACTCCTGACCAGGTGGCATAGGCCCTCCAAATCTTACAGGCCTTGCAGACCGGTTTGGCACCAGTTAATCAGCAACTGATTAATTAACCAGCATCCATGACTATGTCCTCTACAGAGGATATGGATCCCTCCAGGGATGATTTTGGGGAGGAATATGAGGAGGATGAACCAGTCAAACCAGAAATGTCTCCTGAACACGGGTTTGAATCCCCAACCCCAGGGCAACTGAGGATTTATCCTTAAACTTTACTTTTGTTAGACAGATGGTAGAAGCTCTGGACCTCACTCCTTATGAGTCTGAACAGGATGAGGAAGAGGTGCAATTCATGGATATGATGGGGCTGACACCCACAAGAAAGGTGGTGTTGCCTATTAACAAATGTTTTTAAAAAACAAGTACTTAAGATTCTTGAAACCCCAAACACTATCTTGCCTGTGGACGAGAAGGCTGACAAAAAATATCATCTTGACCTACTGGGGGCAGAGTTTCTTTTGTTGCACCCAGACGCTGAGGGGGTGGTACAGACAGCAGCCTGTGATAAGGCTAAAGTACCCCTGGCTACACATCCACCGGAAAAAGATTCCAGAAAGCTGGATGGGATGGCCAAGAAAGGATACCTGGCAGCCTCTCTGGGCGTTAGGGAGGCTAATTACATGGGCAGTGCAGCCCAATATCAAAAAACCCTGTGGAATTCTATCCTGGCCATTGCCAACAAGGCACCACCAAGCTTGCAGGCTGACCTTGTGGAAACAGCCAGGTGTGGCCTGGAAGCCACAAAATATAATTTCCACACGGCTGTTGATGGGAATGACAATGCAGCCAGATGGATGGCTTTGTCCATAGCCCTCAGAAGATTTGCCTGGCTTAGGGCAACCAGTCTTACCCAAGACAGCCAAAACAAGGCCATGGACTTCCCTGTGGAGAATAACACTCTGTTTGGACCCAAAACAGAAGAGTATATGAAAACAGTGGACGAATATAAGGCCACTTACAAAAGTAACTCTGCCGGGGAGAGGGCCTCTAACTCGTACATGCCCTATGGAGGGGGAGGTAGGGGTTACACTCGACCTTTCTACCAGGCGTAAGCTACCCTTATTTACTCGCAGAGAGGGTACTATGGGGTAGGGGTCGTAGAGACTCCAGAAGGGGAGAACAGTCCCTTTAGCCTACCACACAGCCTAAGCTGAACCCCTAGTGTGCTAGTCAGGGTCGCCTTCCCAACTCCGGTCAGGGGGGAGACTGACCCACTACTTCCAAAATTGGAAATTCATCACCACAGACAAGTGGGTATTGGAGGTGGAGGGTCAAGGACTGGTCCTAAGATTCAAAACTTTCCCCAGGTTAAGACCAAGATTGTTCAGGTCTCCGGACCCAGGAGAGAGGAAACTGCTGGAAAAAGAGGTTTCCTCACTGCTAGCAGCAAAGGCAGTAGAACCAGTTCCCTTCTGTCAGAAGGGAAGATGTTTCTACTCCAGGTACTTCCTAACCTCAAAGAAAAATGGGGAGTGGCGACCCATACTGGACTTGAGATCCCTAAACAGGCATCTCATAAAACCAAAGTTCCGGATGGTTACTTTGGCAATTATCTTACCCACAGTACAACAAGGAGACTGTCTGGCATCACTGTACCTAAAAGATGCTTACTTCCACGTCCCCATAAGGGAATCCCACAGAAAGTACCGCAGGTTCAGACTACCATCAGGCCACTACCAGTTTGCAGCTCTGCCTTTCGGCCTGACCTCTGCACCAAGGGTATTCACAGAGTGCTTGGCAGCAGTGGTGGCACACCTGAGAAGACAGGGCATCTCTGTGTTTCCATATATGGACGACTGGTTAGTCCACAGTACCACAGAGGTCAAACTGACAGGTATGTAGTTTCCGCCTCTGTCTTGCTCCCACTTTTGTGAAGGGGAATCATATCCGCCCTCCTCCATTCCTTAGGTACTACACCATCCTCCCATGATTTGTTAAAAAGGGTAGTCAGTGGTGTCACTAGTTCTCCCCTTAATTCTTTTAGAATTCTGGGGTGAATCCCGTCAGGCCCTATTGCTTTCAGAACCCTTTCTTCTGTGAAAGGACTGGGATCAACCCCCCATCCAGAGTGCTTCTGTTAATTGGATTAGGTACCTCCGCTTCCTCCTCTTTTGTGAATACTGAGCAGAAGTATTCATTTAGTATCCCTGCCTTTTCACTGTCCCTCTCTGCCCACCCACCATCCATTCTGTTCAGCCTCCCTATCTCTCCCTTTGTCTTTCTACGCTCCCTAATGTACCTATGAAAGGTTTTATCCCCCTTCTTAACCGAGTTGGCTATCTTTTCCTCAGTTTGGGCCTTCACTGTTCTGACTGCCTTCCCCCATTGTTGCTCTACCCCTCCTTCTTGCCTGTTTGCTAGTGCTTTTCTAAGGCACTCTCCCATTTTGATAAAGTCAGCCCTTCTGAAGTCCAGTACCCTCACTTTTGTATGACTTGACTCTGCAGCTGAGTTTATCGTGAACCACACTGTTTGGTGGTCACTTGTTCCCAGATGGCTACCCACTTCTAGAGCTGAGATCCTCTCACTGTCCCCATTTGAGAGTACGAGGTCTAAGATTGCTCCCTCCCGAGTGGTTTTCAACACTAGCTGTCTGAGGCATCAAGAATGGCACTGCTTTTTGATGTAGCTGCAGCAGATCTCTGGGATTCCTCATAAACATCCAAAAGTCTGTACTGCAACCTGTTCAGGTACTGCACTTCATAGGTGCAGAATTGGACACGGTATGGGGCAGGGCCTTCCTTCCCCAAGACAAAGCAGACAGTATCATGAGCATGGCAGGATCTTTTGTCCTAAACAGGCCAAGACCAGCAAGCCACTTTCTGCAGCTGCTGGGATACATGGCTACAGCTACAAGTACAGTACAGGGATGTCGGTGTCAGATGAGCGACATCCAATTCCACCTAAGGGCCCACTGGTGCCAGAAAAGGGACCTTCTTTCAAAGTTGGTGCCGGTGTCAGGGACCCTGATACAGGCCCTGCAATGGTGGCAGGACAAAAGCAACTTGAGGGAGAGAGAACCATTTGAGATTCAGGCTCCTACCATGGTACTCACGACAGATGCTTCTCTGCTAGGTTAGGGGGCTCATCTAGAGGAACACACAGTGCATGGCACTTGATCCCCTGCAGAGTCAATGCTACACATAACTCTGTTGGAGCTCAGGGCAGTGCTTCTAGCACTTCAGTCTTTTGCATCCCTGATAAAGGGAAAGGTGGTACAGATGAGAACAGACAATACCACCACCATTTATTACATCAGCAAGCAGAGAGGGACAAGGTCTGACCTGCTTTGCACAGAAGCAGTGAAAATCTGGGGCCTGGTGTACTCTCTGCAAGTGTCCCTGGTGGCAGTACACCTTCCAGGGAAAGACAATACTTTGGCGGATGCCCTAAGCAGAATCAGCCAAACCATCACAAATGGTGTCTCAACAGACAGGAGCTGGAGATAGTATTCAGAAGGTGGGGCACTCCAGAGATGGATCTTTTAGCCTAAGAAGAGAATCACCAGTTGCCAAAATTTTGTTGCAGATCACCAGCCAGGGGGTCAATCCTAGTGGATGCCATGGTGCTGAATTGGGCAGGGAAAAACCTGTATGTGTTTCCTCCATTCCCTTTGTTGCTCAGGGTCCTGATCAAGCTCAGGTCCCAGTCAGCCACCATGATTCTGATAGCTTCAGATTGGGCAAGGCAGCCTTGGTACTCTCTGCTGCTCTCCCTGTCAGTGGTACAACCAATACACCTTCCACACAGACCCAATCTCCTTGCATCCTCCCAGGGCAGGATTCTGTACCCGAAACTCAGGTCTCTCGGGCTCAAGGCATGGCTCTTGAGGACCTAGAATATGCTGACTTACACCTCTCAGGGGATGTTTTACAGGTGCTCAGGGGTTCTAGGAAATCTTCAGCTAGGAAAACCTATACTTCCAAGTGGAAGAGATTTCCATCTGGTGTGGTTTACAAGGTGTGGTTCCCACAGAGGCTGGGTTGTCAGTCTTGCTGGAATACCTGACATACCTAAATAGTCTGGGACTTCAGCTAGTCACACTCAAAGTCCATCTGACCTCTGTTTCTGCGTAACTGTCAGCTGGTAAGGGAGTCTCCTTAGCCACTAAACCTATTTTCAGAAAATTCTTTAAAGGGTTTGCCCATCTGCATCCCCCTCACAGGGAGCCAGCTCCAGCTTGGAACCTAAATATCTGCATTGCCAAGCTCATGGAGCCCCCATTTGAGCCATTGGCCAATGCCCATCTGAAATTTGTCACTTGGAAGACTGTCTTCCTTGTGGCCAAGTGAGTTACAAGCTCTGTGTCTGGAGCAAGACTACATTTCATTCCACAGAGACAAGGTGGTGCTCAGAATTAACAGGAAATTCCTTCCTAAAGTAGTTTCTGACTTTCTCCTGAATCAGTCTATTACTTTGCCAGTCTTCTTCACTGAACAGTCTAGCTCTGGAGAACGCAGATTACATAGTCTCGATGTAAAGAGAGCCCTGACCTATTACATCAAGCATAGACCGGAAAAGCAACAGCTGTTCCTGACCTATGGTGATGTGGGTATAGGTAGGCCAGCCTCAGAAAGAACAGTTGCACGCTGGATTGTGGCATGCATACAGTTCTGTTACACTAAAGCTGCAAGGAAGCCCCCAGTAGGCCTGAGGGCACATTCCACTAGGGGTACAGCTGCTACAGCAGCAGCAGCTAGGGATATTCCCTTGCTGGAAATCTGCAAAGGAGCCACACTGATATCTGTACATACCTTTACAAAACACTGCAGTCTAGACATCTAATCCAGGAGTGATGCCAGGTTTGGCACAGCAGTGCTGCAGAGCCTGTTCCCTAAATAGGGTTCTGGAACCTCCACCAAAGGTACTGCTTTATAGTCTGCTAGAGTTAATGATATTGAAGAATATCTGGAGTTAGAAAAAAAAATTACTCACCATTGTAATCATCTTTTTTCTAGGGTATTCTTCAATATCATTAACTCTCCCACCCTACCTCCCCTTCCAGAACCCAGCAGTATAACAGTACAGGTATTACTGTGTGTTGGTCTTCACAGGCACAAAATCTTTTTTTAAACCAGTTGGCCCAGTTTCTATTTCATTGGTCTTTTGGACATTGCCAGTTGGCTTAGGGAAATGAAAAAAGGAGGGGTTTAATCAAATTAAAATATTATTATTATTATTATTATGATGGCCAGTCTGGTGTCGCTGAGGGCTGAGGCGCTGGACACCTTACCGTGCACTGCTGGCGACCGTGTTTGAGACGAGTACTGGCCGGAGGCCGGGCGGGGGAGGGCGCGGAACTGGTAGGAGTGGGCCTAAAGGCGGCCTCCCTCTCTGGTGGTGGTTGCATCCCTCAGCCATGGTCTGCCTCCTGGTGGAAGCCAAGCTGCAGCACAAGTCAGAGGGATGCAAAGTGCTAGGCCAATGGGTGGGCGGAAGGGGCTGTTGCCGGGGCTGTAGAGCTGTATGCGTCTCCACGTACATGTGTCTCTACTCCTGGGGCCCGGTAACTGGGAGAAAAACCCAAGTGACCTGAGAGGCGCGATCCAGTGGGTGCGAGAGGATAATGGCTGCCCATTGGGGGTATGGTAAACCAGGTGGCCTGCGGTGCACCACCGGGCCTGGCGGCATGGGGTCAGGCTGGAGATTGTAGGGGCCACTCTGCTGAGAAGGTAAGAAAGAAATATAATATAAAAAAAAAAAAATTAGAAATAATGGAAAATTTTATTTTGATTAAATGTTTGGCCACCCTGAACTTCGGCTCCCTTTCATTATGGGACTCTGAAATGTGGTACTCATATGTAAGCCATTAGTACCTGAGCATCTGACAAATTTGGTATCATTTGGATACTCTGAAAACTAGACCAAAATGACCGAAATTCAAAATTTGGTGAAATTCTGTGAACTTTTCATGCAAATTATGCAGAATCTAAATGGTAATTCCACGGCCATTCCACTGACAGAATTTTGTAATGGGGTGAGCATTAGGCTTGAGAAGCCCAGGGCACGCCCCACATCTGCTCTCCTGCCTGGTTTGGGAGGGTGGGGTGTTTGGGGAACCCTAATGTCTCATTTCCCAACTTTTGTTGCTTTCATACTAACTGGAGCATTAATGAAGCTTTTTGCAACGTATTTCCTTACTTTTAGAGATAGTATAATAATATCCTTGTTTTTGGACCCTGCACTCCCATTCTTCTGTAGATGCATACATGTATGTAGCTGTGGAAGCACCAGACCTTCCAGGCCCTGCGCTTCCATTTATAGGACAACAGTGACCATATTGTCAGCATAGCCATCTTATTTCCCAACCTCATATACCCGGTACAGAAAATTTTCGAATCCCTGCCAAAACATAAATCTTCCCTTTATCAGTCATCACCATTCATCGCTGTTGGGTTCAAGCCGAAGGCGCAGGATCCCGTGGGAAGCTTTTCTGCTTTAAGAAATAGTTTTACTGTTCTGATGGCACCACCCTTGCGGCTGACACATTGCATGGCGCTTGCGGATTGGCCAGTAACCAATGTCATTCTCTCCATTACCTTAGTTCTGCTCTTCCCGCCATTGAGGCTGCAGGTGCTCTGTGGAACATCGATACCTGAGAGGATCAACTGCGTCACTACCTGTCTTGCCATTTCTTCTCACTCAGAAAGTTACCCGATGCCGTTTTCTGCTCCATTTTATTTCCTTTCTCAAAGTTTAGTCGGCGTTGAGTCTTTTGCTTTGCTTTGTTTTGTTTTCTGTTGTGTGGTCGGAGCCATGTCAGGTTCAGGCATAAACTGCAGGCGGGACCCCCCCCCAAATGAATCGTGCCCCCATGGAAGCCAGTTCACTGTAACGGATCCTCGTGACCGATGCTTCACTTGCCTAGGCCAAAACACGATATGGACCGCTCATGTAGCTTGCTTCAATATGGACTATCTCACTCTTGAACTCCGCGAGGCAGTGGCACATGACCCTTAACCTCAGCTAAACGCCAAACGAGGGTCAGTAAAGGTAAGATTTTGGGCCTGTACTCAGCCCCCTTGCTGCTACACACACTGGGAGAGTAGGCTGCTGGGACTCATGTCCTGCTGAGTCTGGCGCTTGGGGAGTGGTCGGCCTCCTCCGGGAGGTCGGCTGACCGCTCCAGGCCCAGTTCCCCTTTGGGGAACCAGATGACCCCAGTGTTGAGGCCTCAACTACATGTGGGGCCTTCACCGGTGGTCCCTGCGAGGGTTTCGGAAAGTGTGGCTTCAGCTTCTAACATCAGTTCTGGTGTTGGTGAGCGAGGCTGGCCCTCCGATGCCACGGAGTCTCTTCCCGACACCGCCTTCGGTGCCGGGCCAGGAGACCAGGGTCACCTCTCTTGGGGTCTCCATGGTCTTCCCCTCGGATTCAGAGGATGACCTGGAAGACCCAGACTGGCAACCCAGCTCTCCAGAATGGTTGCCCCCCGGATTCCGCTCAAGAACTTCTTCAGTGGGATCAGTACTTGAATCTGACTCCATGCACGGCGCCACCCTTTCCTCGGTTGGTGCTGTGGAGGACCCCGGTGTCGTCCTCGGTGCTGTCTTGAGCTTGATGCCATTTGTGCATCGTGCCCAATGACGATGTGGCGTTGTTGATGACGGTGACACGGTGATGTACTTTGGCCAGTGGCACTTTTCCCAGGCCAGTGCTGCAGTCAGTGCCATTTCGGGGGTCGGTGCCGTGGTCCGCGCCATCCCTGATATCTGTGCCACAGTCTGTGCCATTTCGGGGGTTAGTGCTGAGGCCAGCGCTGTCCCCAATGTTGGTGCCTCCTCTGATGTTGAGCCCGAGTTCAATGTTTGCATCGGTGCTGCTTCTGGTGATGGCGCTGTAGTCAGTGTAGTGACTGGCCTCAGTACTGTTTTCGGTGCCAACCTCCGTGATGGTGCCACGTCAGGGCACGTTTCTGAGGGGAGCTGGATTTTGTCACCAGGTCTCTGTTGGGTGCCACTGTGGAGTTTGGAGAGTCAGAGGCCTACCCTGGTGCCAGCTTCTCTCTCTCCCTTTGTCCTCTCCTGGGAGGTTGGGGGGGGTTGGTCCACGCCTTGCTCTGGTAGGGAAGCCTCGGCCACTTCGGAGCAGAGTAGAAGTGCTGGTCCGAGCACCCCTTCCTCCCTTGGAGTACAGAGCCCTGCATCAAGTGGGGACAGGAGCCGCCCTGTTGGGTTCGCTGTGCTCCAGTCTCCCCACCATGGGTCTTCTCACCTTGAGCTTCCCCCTGCTGGCTTGGGAACGGTTGAGCAGCAGGTGGAGTCTGGGCGGCACACCTCCCTCGTAGTAATGGGGGTTCCCCGCTGGTGCCCATAGCCCTGATAGGGAAGGTTTGGTCTTTCACGACCATCCTGTCTGACTCTCGCCCTCACTGCAACCTCCCCCCATTCTTCCAGGTCTATTGGGTCCCTTGGGGGGCCCTTACCTGGGAGCAGTATAGGGCCACGGCGAGTGCTTTCCCATCATTCTACAGGGCCATGGATGTGCTGGTCTTTGCATCTCCTCATACAGCACCTTCGTTTCCTTTGAGGAGTCCCTCCGCTTTGTCGGCTTCCTTCTCTGAGGAAAACGACACCCCATCATGCTGGTTGTCTGATGCTGACCTCATGGAGTATCAGCGGTTCCTGGTGACGATGCTGGAGAAGCTCAATCTAACCCCAGTGCTACGATGCAATACTGCATGTGCGGTTATGGTGTTTTTGGAGAGTACAGCCAAGAATCCTTAGTGATCCCTCTGTGGCCTTGGCCCTTTACGGAGGAGTCTCACATTGTCTAGCAGTCGCCTGCCTCTGCTTTCCCAGCCTCTGTGGACTGCCAGCGCGGCATTGCACACTTTTGGGGTCTTCATGATCATTGCCCCACCCTTCCTTGGGTCTGGAGTGGCTGGACACCCCTTCTGGGTGTCTGTGCCTAACACGAGACTGCCCTCTGGATGCAGACTCTGCAGAGTTCAACCACTTGAGCAGGCGGGTTTTTGCCTCTGCGCGTCTCGTTGTCTGTCACAGCACATCAGGCATACATGGTGTCCTATTAAAGGAACCTGTGGTCTGGGGTGGGATCCTTCCTATCGGCCTTGCCTGATGGCGAGGCAAGCTATTGCCATCACCACAAGAGGTCTGGAGCTAGTGAGACACCAGGCGCGGGCATCGTACGATGCCAGTGCAGTAGTTTCCAGACTGATGGGATCTGCAGTCTGCATTAGGCGGATGGCATGGCTTTGCCTCTCCTGGTTGCCACCATTGGCCTAGTGTAGGGTGACTGCCTTACCTTTCTGCGGGGCCTGGATTTTCAGCTGGAGGGCCACGCGGGAACTGTCGGGGGTGCCCTTCTTCTCGTGCTGGTCAGGAGACCCATCCTGGCTCTTAGCAGTAGCAGGTCTGGCCAGACCCGTGATGGACCCTCTCCCTTTGTGACTCCCCCATGAGGGACTGAAGGGTCCAGCCTTCAGGGAGGTACCGGTCCACTTTGTGGGCATGGTACTCACCCACCAGTGATGAATGGTGAAGAGTGATACAGGGAAGATATGAAAATTACGTACCTACCGTAATTCTTGATCTTCCTGTATATCTTCATTCATCACTGCTTCCCGTCCTCCATCCCCTCATGGGCCTCAGCTTCTGGCAGTGCCTCTTCCTTGCTTGCCCTACCCAATTGAAGCCCATTGTGGGCACAGTCCAGTGGTACCTCTGGGCCCCTGCCACTTCTTTGAAGCAACAGGGGCCCATCAGAGAGGGGGCAAGTTGGGGCTTTGCCCTTTTTTCCTTGGCTACCTGGGGCCCTGTTTACAGTAGTTGGGGTCCTCCAGTCTCTCTGAGTCCTGTCGTGCCCTCTCTCTCGGGGTCCGACTATTCAGGCCCTTTTGCTGGGACTAGGGCCCTGGAGCCCCTATATCCTTTTCCGTAACTCCCTTACAGAGGACTCCTTCAGGATCCCTTCTTATACTTACTGTCTTCCCGGACTTCAGGTAAAGAACCTCCAGGAGTTTTTTTCCATGATAATCACCTTCCCAGTGGTGCTGTGATTAAGGGAATCTATCCCTTTTCACCCTGGGTCCAAATTGGGCGCTGAGGTGATTCCTAGCTGGAAGGCAGCCTCTCTCTCTCTCTTTTTCAGCCTCCAGCTTAAAGAAGTAGGGGAAGAAGGAACATTCCGAAACCTGGTGTTCTCCCTTGTGGACCAGCGAGGGTAGCTTGTCCTGTATGCCTTGTCTCCTGTCAAACCCCGCCCTTGTGGGCGAGGGTTACACTTTCCCTTTCCTTTTGGGATGCTCCAGGTTTCTAAGCTAACGCCTCCGGGCTCTTCCAAGGAAAAAAAAAAAAAAAGAGATACCTTGTTTCACAAGGAGTGAAGCCGGGTGACTTAAAGTTACTCTGGTCCATAGGGATTCTAATCCGTGGGGGACGTAGTCCATTCTCCCCACTTCGTCTCCTTCTCCTCCTGCCTCTTCTCTATCTCTTTCTCTCTTTCATTTCTTCTTTCCTTTTCTCTCTCTCTAACTCTCCTCCCTCCCTGCCAGCCCAGAGGTTGCGGGTACTCCTCCAGACACAGCTAAGGCTCCCAACCTTTTAACAAAACAAAAAAACCTATCCTTTCTTGCTGGCTTATTCCTTTTTCAGTTTATATCCTTTCCTTTTACTGTCCCTTGGGCTCCCTTGCCCACCCTCCACACTTGTTTTCTCTTATTGTTTTGCTCGTGAACAAGCAGAACTAAGGTAATGGAGGGGACGACGTTGGTCACTGGCCAACCCGTGAGCACCACGCAATGCATTGGCCTCGAGGGTGACACCGTCTCCGATTTTGCCCCTCCTCTTTGAGCTGTAAAGCTTTTCCTTAAAGCAGAAAAGCTTCCCGCGGGGTCCTGCACCTTCCACTTGAACCCACCAGTGATGAATGGTGAAGATATACAGGAAGATTAAGAATTACGGAAGGTACATAATTTTCATTTCTGCACAACTGCGATGCCATTTCCGTGCCACAGGTGCAAAAACACATTTTGGCCAGGATTTGAAAAATGGCAGCTGTGACACATGTGAGGTGGGGCAGTAAGAAGGCTGTGTTTAATATGGGGGGGGGGTCAAAATATTAAAAATTTCCAAAGTTACGAACGTGCATAGCGAAATTGCAACAAATAGTCATAACTTTGCCATTTTTACATATTGTGACCCTAGATTCTCAACATAGCCTTCTTATGACCCCACCTCATGAACAAGGTCAGGGAAAAATGTCAGATCCCGCCCGAAAGGGGATTTCGCCAAATGACCACAAAATCACCTTTCGGGCAGGAGTTGCATAACGACAGTCACATTATGCATGAGGTGGGGTCCCCAAAAAGCTATGTTGAAAATTTGGAGTCAAAATCTCAAAAAATGGCTGAGTTATGAATAAAAGTTGAAACCTCCATTGAAGTACATTGAACCGCATTTACCTTAGTTTCTCATATTGCAGCTGCCAGTTCCAGCAGCTTGATGTGTCTTCGATCTGGAGAGATGGTTCTCGAACCTGGGACCTCTTAAGGTGAGTGAGGGTGTGTGGGGATGTCAGGGAGGATGTGGGGAGGTGGGTGCTGAGTGGGAGGTCGGGGTTGGGTGGGTTCTGATTGGTGAGGGTTTTTTTTTTTTTTTACAGGTTTAGAAAAAGGAAAAAAAAAAACACATTGAGGGACTGTTTTCTTTATTTCAGGTGATTCCTAATTGGGAGAGTGGGGGCTGCTGCTAGACACCAGGGATCACGTACAAAAGAATGGGGATGGTGATCAGAGGGTGGGGGTGCCACTAGACACCAGGGATCACATAAAAAGAATGGAGACGGCGATCGGAGGGTTGGGGATGCAACTAGACACCAGGGATCACATACAAAAGAATGGGGATAGTGATTAGAGTGTGGGAGATGCCACTAGACATCAGAGATAACATAAAAAAGAAGGGGGACAGATCTGAAGGTGGGGGGGTGCCACTAGACACCAGGGAAGTTGGCAACTGCGATCAGAGTGTTGGGGGAGGGACCGCTACACTATGGAAAACACTTGTCACACGTAATTGGCAACTGGGGAGGTACCACTACACCATGGAAAATTAATATTCGTATGGGATCAGTGACGGGGGAGATGGGAGGGACAACTGCACTATGGAAAATAAGGTTACATATGGGATCAGTGACTGGGGGAGGAAGGGACCACCACACCATGGAAAAGGTGTATTTTATAAGGGATCTGTGACCCGGGAGGGGGAGGGACCACAACACTACGGAAATAACAAATTAGGGGGAAGGCTGACTTTGTTCTGTGTGTCCCAATTCCTTTTTCGTCACTTGTGATCCTTTTTCATTTGAACGAAAAAGGATTCACAAAAAAGGATCTTAGAGAGTGTCGAAAAAGGATCTAAAACATACAAACGCCAGTGCAGCAGTTGGATTTCCACCTGCGACGCCGACGACCTGGGTTCGGGAACGGACCTGGGCATCGGGAGCCCGCCGGTGGTGGTGGTTTGAGCATCCCACGACTGTCGCCTTCTCCTGGGGGGAGGATACATGGCTTGGTGTTTGCCGACCATAGCGGAGGTCGAAGTACAGCAGCACGTTGGGCATTGCTACGGAGGGAGCATGACGGACGTCGGCTCACACCTTGACGTCATGTGGTACATCACGCTCCCAAAGAAAACCAGGGAAAATGCCCCCTGATCAACCGGATGATGGTTGCCGGTCCCCCGCCACCACGAAGCCCCTGATAGCCTGGACCAACCCTAGCAAGCACCCAGGTCAATTGGATGGACCTACAGAGCTTTCTCCCAGGAGCGGGGAGACCCAATCCAACGAAAGGCGTTGGGTTCCCTGGGGGGCTGCATGATGTAATGCCGGTAGTTGGTGGCGGGTGTACTTAGGTGCCAAAGGAGAAGGCCGGTCAGGGGTGCACGGGGAGATGCAAAAAAAAAACTACAAAAAAATATTCTAGGATCATTTTGATACCAGACAACTGCAGAATCCAACTAACAGAGTTCCATTGAGCAAGAACCATTTCCTGATGTCCCTACACTTTTATGGTTCTTAAAAAACATTTTTTTGAGGAAAAAAAGAAAACAAAAAAAACCCGGAAAACAAGATGGTGGCTCATGAAAAAGGATTTTTTTCTCACTAAAAAGGAAATAATCTCGTGACATTGAATCCTTTTTCACAAGATTGAATCCTTTTTCGCGAGATCAGTTCCTTTTTCGAACTTTTTACCTGTATCCTTAAAAATGAACTTCCCATAGGAAATAATGGAACTTAAAAACTGAATAACTTTGCAGCAGGGTAATATTTTTGCACCAGACAAACACTGGCAGTTCTGTTACTCAAGTTCTTTCTACCATAAAAAATCATACCAAAATTCCACACCACCTGGGTGCAAGATGATGAGGAAAAAATTGTGGCGACTTTTCACTTTTTTACACTATCTGTATCTCAGGATCCACACATCCAACCGGAATGAAACTTGTCACATCAAGAGATCTACCCCACAGGACAGAACATACCAAATTTTGTGCAAATCTGTTGAACGGTTGCAAAGTTATTAAAGTGCAAAATTTTGAGGTTTAACATTAAACAGACTACTCAACCCTAACTGTAGGGTCACGATTGTGCCCCTATAACTGATACACATACACATACACACACGTATGTATGTACGTATTAGGAGGACTGTAGATATGTACAGTTCTAAACTGAAGCAACTGTGGATCACCACTTAAGTGAAAACTTGGGCTGAGCTACCAGGATACAGCCCAAGTCCCCATAATTTATTTATTTTTTTAAACCAGGTTTTCCAAAATTGTTTTAAGAACTTATAAGTGAAAACACACATACATATACACACACACACTTCTCTACAGTGCCATTATTGAGAACTGTGAGTGTCCTGAGGTATTTCCAGGACCAGTTAGTAACGTTCTTGGTGGTCCAGCTTTATAAAAAAACAAATGAAGCCCCTCTACATGTAGAAATTGGACCCAAAATATTAAAGTTTAACGCTGCAATTGGCAGTATACAAATAGGAGTCTTTTCCCTATTTACATAAACAAAACTTGGATTTAGTGATGGATGCTGATTGGGAGGATTCCCCAATCGTCACTGGTTCATGGAACCAGGAAGAGTTCATTTTTAGTAGTCCAGGACAAAAAGGAAAAATAGAAGGCCCAGAGCCAGGATCAATAGAATTTTCAAACTGGGATTATTATAATGAAATAAGGTGACTTTCAATGGCCTATCATTGCTACTGTGTCTTGTTCTAGTGTTTGTGTCAAATGCTTTGCAAGAAAAGCAATGGATTTGTAAAGCAGGGGCAGGCTGCCAGCTTCTAGCTGATGGCTGTGCACACAAGTTCTGTAGGCTAGCAGCTGAAAGTTCAGTAGCTCATTGTGTGGTTTAATTGCGTCTTGATGATTTGAACTCTGATATGGGCAGTATATTTTAAAAACTTCCAACTAAATCTGTTTGTGTTTGTTTATAGTGGTCTCATGCTTACTCGTTGCCTGCAGAGCTTGGGCAGTAGCTGGTTTGCCCTCTCACCGGTGCGACACAACTACGGCTGGAGCCCTGTCTTCTCCATTTGTGATTGGTGGACTAGATATCCTCCTTGGTTACCATACTCCTACTCCTACTTTAACTATAGTCCACAACCAGTGAATTGGAGACCACCGTACCAGTTTTATAGGGGCTACAGGACAGTATTTCAGTGCTTGGGTTTTACACACTGGCAGTCATCCTGGTTTCATTGCTCTCCCCACTTCATGGAGCCTAAGGAAAATGAACGCTTTCCCAAAAGAAGGAAGTATGAAGATGAGGAGTCTGCTAAACATGACAGCAGGAGCTCTTCGCCAGTGTGGCCCCACAGCCCAAGAGAACACAGACCAAAAGAACACAGTCCAAGACAACATAGTCCAAGAGAACACAGCCCAAGAGAACACAGTCCAAGAAAATACAGAGAATACAGTCCAGGAGAACATAGTCCAAGAGAATATAGTCCAAGAGAACACAGTCCAATAGAACACAGTCCAAGAAAATACAGAGAACATAGTCCAAGAGAACACAGTCCAAGAGAACATAGTCCAGTAGAACACAGTCCAAGAAAATACAGAGACTACAGTCCAAGAGAACGTAGTCCAAGAGAACGTAGTCCAAAAGAACACAGTCCAAGAGAATACAGAGACTACAGTCCAAGAGAACGTAGTCCAAGAGAACACAGTCCTGATCTTTCTTCAAATGAAGAAGCAGGTGATAACGATCTCCAGAACAGAGTGTCTAAAACTCGGAAGAGGAGAAAAGGTACAGTAAATTGCATGGCCTAACATTATTCAAATAAAAATACATCATTTAGAAATCTACTTCCCAGCAAGTGCAGTGCCAGCAAAGTACTTGTGTAGTTCTTTACTCTCATTTGGGCAGCTAACAGCGGTCCTAGTTCACTGACCACATTCATTCAGGTAAATACAAATAGAAATGCAGAACAATGCCACACAAGTGCACCTGGGTCTTATGCTGTCATACTAGGGACACTGGCACAGCTCAAAACTGTGACATCAACAGAGAATGTTGGTGACATGAGTTTCACTGCCTCTCAGTCATTTGTGCCAGTGTGATCAGGGACGGTAGCACTTTCCAGTAGCTCCTATTTGTTGACTAAATATTTGCAAAATTATTATTTCCAGGGACGTGGATATGTTGTTCAGTCCACACTGTCTGGCAGGTTCCTTGCCGCTTTAAATCTTGCCGGAAGGTCTTTAAGCTGGCTCCTCCCACCCACCTGGGTGTTAAAACCCTCGGCTCCGCCCCATGACGCCAGATCTTCCTTACCGCTTGGAAGCTCAGGATCTTCTTCGAGGTACAGCTCTTGCAGCAGGTTACACCATTAGGACTGAAGCCGGCAGGCGTCAGGACCCCACGGAAATTTTCTAGCTAGCAGTCTTCAGCAGGGACCGCCTCCGACGTCGGTCCTGCCCCCGACGTCAGGCGTAGTACATAAGGAGGCGGTCCCACCAGAATCCCCAGTTCTTTCCCGCCATCGACTTGCATGTCTCGACCCTTTGGTCAGTTCTAGCGTGCGACGACCAGGAATTTCTTCCGAAAGTCAGAATTTGTTCAAGAATACCTTCTTCAAGATCTACTCTTCTATCTGATGTCCTCCCCAACTTCTGTGGAGGGACATTCTTCCAAGTGCGCCTGTGGGAAGCAGATCCCGTTCAAAGACCCCCACTCGGCCTGCGTCCGGTGCCTGGGCCCGGATCACGATACCCAGACTTGCTCCTTTTGTCAGGGCTTTAACAGCCAGACCCGGATTCGCCGTCAGAAGGCTCTCCAGGCTTTCCTCTTAGAAGAAAAGCTCAAGGCCATGGATCCTTCCTCCAAGGGGGAATCATCGGAGAAATCCCGCAGGCACCATGAGAAGCACCGGGAGAAGGTAAAACCTAGATCCCCCTCTAGGGCCTCGGACTCCCGCAGCTCTAGCTCCAGGTCCGACCGCTCTCCGTCTCGGGCCCATTCTCAGCCTCCCCTGGTCGTGGTCAAGTCAGCCAGCGGTTCTTCTACCCTGCGGCCTGCGAAGACCTCCAGGCCTTCTTCTTCTTCCAAGGCCTCATCCAGGTCAGGGGAGCACCACAAGTCCTCGTCCCGGCACTCGGCCTCCGACGTCCGGTCAGTCTCCCTGCCGCCGCCTCCCCAACGTAAGACCAAGGAGCTGACCTCCCTGAAGCGGACATCGGACCTGACGTCGGCCAAACTTCACAGACACTCCCGGGAGCCGGCGACAGTTCGTCACCGGCCAGGCATTCACCTCCCAGGACGCCGGCCGGGGGACTGACGTCCGATACAGCAGCTAGAAGAACCACACCGCCGCCTACCGACGTCGGCCAGGAGGCGTTGACGGAGGAGGAGTCCACTCAGCCCAAGGACCAGGCGGGCGACCCCGGTCCCGTCGAGCTCCCGCGGGAACCCTCCCCAGAACCGGAGACCCCCGGGGAACCGACGCCAGGACCCGACGACAGGCCACTGGCGCCCGACCCGTCGTCGGGCCTTAACTTAACAGAAGTGAAGGAGCTATTCACTTTCTGGTGGGACACCATCAAAAAGGATGTGGTCACCATGCACCCTCCTCCCGCACCCGTGGCACCACCGACCCCCTGCGCCCCCTCCTTCGCCAAAAGGGCAGCAGGTCGAGTACCTTCCCCCCAGGAGCCAGTGGGACCTCCTAGGGACAGACCTACAGACAAGAGAAGACCTCCATTCAGATCCTCTTCAGGGTCACCGAGCCCTAAGAGACCCAGAAGACGTCGCTATTCACCGTCTACGGAGGAGTCACGATCTGACATCTCGGCATGCTCCAGATCTCCTTCACCTATCAACATCCCTTCTCCAGACCCACGTGAACTTGCTAGGTCTCCTCCGGACGACCCCTCGTTCTCTGAGATCATGAGGCACATCCAAGAGAATATGGGATGGGATGCAGAGGAACTCGACCCCGAAAGGCTACGCCTTGCCCGCTATCTTCGGCAGAAAGACCCTAAACCGGTGGTGGTACCACCCTTGGTGGACACCTTAGGTACGCCATCCAGAGGAGCGTGGAAACGCCCACATTCGCCTCCCGGCTATGCCGAAGAAGGCTGACTGCCTGTACAAGGCCCCAAGGAGGACCAGTACTTGGCTAATCATCCTCTGGCGCACTCCCTGGTCATTACAGCCTCTCATGACCGGGTCCCAGAGGCCGCAACATCTGAGCACGCAGCCACCGACCCGGAGTCCAAGCAACTGGACGTGCTGGGTGGCGCACTTACGCAGCTGCCACTCCGAGCCATCAGATCCCTGAACTACCTAACCCACATGGTTCAGTTTCAGAATGCATTGTGGGAACAGGGACAGGAACTGGCAGAGAAATTGCCAGACGGTGACCAGAAGGAGGAGCTTCTCCAACTCCTCCGCACGGGTTCAGACGTGGGGACCCAGGTGCTCCGAGCCGCGTATGACTCCGCGGACTCCTCGGTCAGAGCGGCAGCCTCAGGCGTATGCCTCCGGAGACACTCATGGCTTCATGTCTCCAGATTTACCCCGGATGTCCCGAAGAACATTCTGGACGCCCCCTTCCATGGCGAAGTTTTGTTCGGTGAAGCATCTGAAAAGGTCATCACCAAACTACAAGAGGCTGGGAAGGCTGTTAGATCTGTCCAAGCAATGTACAGATCTAGACTCAGTTCCTTTCGTAGGAACCAGAGTCGTTTTTAGCCGGATTCAGAGGCAGCAACCTCATCCCGGCCAACAACAGAGGGTCTCTTTCTCCCGAAAAGCCCAGGTCAAGGCGTCCTCAGGTAGAGGCCAACGTTCCACCAAGTCGGCCCAACCTGCAGGACCCTCTGCTGCCACAGCATGACTCCTTCCCGGGCCCCGCCCCTCAGGATCAACGGGAAACAAAGGTCGGGGGTCGCAACGCAGATCACCTACCAGGGTGGCAGTCCATCACCACCCAAGGTGGGTGTTACGTTGGTCAAAAGGCCACTTTATAGAATTCTTAGACAAGCCCCCACAAGGCCTCCTCTGCTCTCCTGTTATTCGGTCAGCATGCCCTGCTCATCAGGGAAGAAGTGCTTATGCTTCTACAGAAAGAAGCTTTGGAGTCGTCCCAGGAACCAGAGAGGATCAGGGTATTCCCACTTCTTCCTGGTTCCAGAGAAACAAGGACCTCCGCTCCAATCTTGGACCTCAGCGACCTCAATATGTTGGTCGCTTACAAACGCTTCCGCATGGTGACCCTTCCGGTCTAATTCCCATGCTGAAGAAGGGCGATTCTTGGCGCCTTGGACATGCAGGACGCCACCTGCACATCCCCATTGCCCTGCCGCACAGGAGGTTCCTGCGCTCGGAAGCTCGGCCACCACTTTCAGTTCTGAGCTCTCCCTTCGAGCTGTCATTGGCCCCAGGGTCTTTTACCACGGCATGGCAGTGTGGCAGCGCCTCTGAGGAGACAGGGCCACTATGTGTTCCCGTACCTGGACGATTGGCTTCTCATGGCCTCCTCCAAGGAGAAGCTGTTGATAGCTAATCCAGCATACCCAGACCTTTTCAGTCTCTGGGCATCCTAATCAACTACTAGAAGTCTCTCCTGGCACCGTCCCAGAAACTGCAGTTCATAGGGCAGTTCTGGACACCATCGCAGGAAAGTCTTCTTCCCAAGACAGAGCGGAATGCATTCGATCCCTCATCAGGGACCTATCTGCGAAGAAGACCGTCCCAGCCAGACTGGTCCTTCGCCTGCTCGGACACATGGCTGCGGCCATTCCTACTGTCCCGATGGCAAGGCTTCACATGCGGGTAACCCAGTGGATGCTAAGAGTGCAATGGGACCAAAGGCAAGACCATATGCAGCATCCAGTAAGCATCACGGAAGTCCGTGGTTCGAGACTGGCAATGGTGGCTAGACCCGGGAACCATCTCTGTGGGGGTTCCATTCACAGCGCCGTCCCCGGTGGTAACACTCTCCACAGACACCTCAGGACTGGGGTGGGGAGCACACTTGAACGGGGTGAGGTCTCAGGGAATTTGGACCACTCAAGAATCTTATCTCCATATCAACATATTAGAGATGAGGGCGGTCCTTTATGCCCTGCAAGCCTTCCAGTCGGACATCCCACTGAGTACTCTCCTGTTGCAAACAGACAATGCAGCGGTGATGTATTACCTCAACAAACAAGGAGGCACACACTCTTACCCCCTCTGCAGGGAGGCCATGAGAGTGTGGGATTGGGTAATACGACACGGCGCGAACCTCATTGCAGTTCACGTTCCCGGTGTGGACAATACCATCGCAGACAGCCTGAGTCTTTCCCAGGCCAGAGTCCACGAATGGGAACTTCTACAGGAGGTGGCAGAGGATCTGTTTCTCAGATGGGGCACTCCAGAATTGGATTTATTCGCATCCCCATCCAACGCAAAACTGACCAATTTTTGCTCGCTAGATCCAGGGCCTGGTGTTTTCTGGTGAGACGCTTGTCCCTCTCCTGGCGGGCAGATTCCTCTATGCCTTCCTTCCTTCCTGCTGATCCAGAGAGTTCTTCTCAAACTTCGCAGGAGCATGCACTTATCTTAATAGCCCTTTTGGCCCAGACAGATTTGGTTCCCGCTTGAGTCAATTGGCCCGGAACCTCCGCCTTTTGCTAATCATCTCCCACCTGTTGTCTCAGGAGGAGGGTTCGCTCGTCTACCCGACTTGCTTTCTCTGAACCTGCACGCCTGGCTCTAGAGATAGCCATCTTGGCGACATCGGGTCCTCGCAAGAGGTGGCAGTAGTTCTTTTCTGCCGCCAGAAAACCAGCAACACACGTTACATACGCCATGAAATGGCATAGGTTTTGCTTGTGGTCTCAGGCACGCTGCTTCTCACCCTTAGACTGTCCAGAGAAACTAGTTCTGGAATACCTGCTTTCCCTCTTTCAATCAGGGTTAGCTTACTCCTCGATCAAAGTGCACCTGTGTGCAATCTCAGCCTACCATGCCCCCATAGGCCAACGCACGGTGGCACAGCTGGATACCTCCCGTGCCTTTCTAAGAGGGGTCCTCCACCTTAGGCCACCTATTAGGGATCCCGTCCCCCCTTGGGATTTACCTTTCGTCCTGGAGCAGCTTACGCTGCCACCATTTGAACCTGCCGCAGATTGCGAGCTGCGTTTTCTGTCGTGGAAAACGTTGTTTTTAGTTGCTGTTACTTCGGCGAGGAGAATCTCCGAACTACACACTCTCATGTGCAAGGAGCCTTATTTAATTTTTCATCAGGACAGGGTGTCCCTGAGGACGAATCCCAAGTTTCTGCCTAAGGTGGTCTCAGCCCTTACTCTCAACCAGGACATTGATTTACCAGTGTACTTCCCTAAGTACGCTAATCGAGGAGAAGCACTGCTTCACACCCTGGATGTTCACCGATGCCTTAGATACTATTTGACCAAGACCAAACAGCACCGCAAAGCGGAACAGCTGTTCGTCTCATTCACTGAGAAGATGATGGGGGTTCCAGTCTCGAAACAGACCCTTTCACGCTGGCTCATTCAGTGCATTTCCTTTTGCTACAACAAACGCCAGAAACCCTTACCAGGTGTGGTCAAGGGCCATTCGACAAGGGGAGTGGCTACATCCTTTGTGGCACTCAAGAACGTATCCGCATCGGCCATATGTGCTGCAGCTACCTGGAGCTCGGTGCACACCTTTATCAGGCATTATAGCCTGGACATCGCTTCACGGCGAAGAGTGGGTTTCTCTGCTGTCCTACAAGGCCTCCTGTCCTAGGCTCAGGACGGGTTGGAACTTCAATATTGCCTCCTCCCGATGGCTTTCAAGGCGCTATTGCTTGGGAATCAATCCTAATGGTGTAACCTGCTGCAAGAGCTGTATCTCGAAGAAGAAGATAGTACAGTTACGTAAGAACTTACCGTAACAGTAGATCTTCGAGAACAGCTCTTGCAGCAGGTACCTTACCGCCCACCATTCCCCCCTTGGAGGAAGTAGGTTCCAACCTACACTTGGAAAGGTCGGTTCTTAGTCTTGGCCACCTGATGGCGGGTCCTCGGTCTCCATTTCTGATGTCATCCAGCAGCCGGGAGTCTCTGGCAGGAGAACTGGGGATTCTGGTGGGACCGCCTCCTTATGTGCTACGTCTGACGTCGGGGGCGGGACCGACGTTGGAGGCAGTCCCCGTTGAAGACTGCTAGCTAGAAAATTTCCGTGGGGTCCTGACGCCTGCCGGCTTCAGTTCTAATGGTGTAACCTGCTGCAAGAGCTGTTCTCGAAGATCTACTGTTACGGTAAGTTCTTACGTAACTGTACTTTCCCTCCTTAGCGCTCTGCGTTTTAGGCCTGGATCCACACTCTTCGGAATTTCTGAAACTTATTTAAAATTTACAAGACTTCGGTTTTCGTCTTCCCTCACGGCTGCGATGGACAGATCGACTCCCGGCTTCCGTCGGTGCCCGTGTGGGCAGAAGATGTCCCGGACTGATCTGCACTCCACGTGCGTGTACTGCTTGGGGCTTGGCCACGACTCGCAGGCTTGCGAATTGTGCAAGTTCTTTTCGGCTTTGGTCTTGGAGGACCGCTGCTGCCAGATTCTTCTTGGCGAACAAAAACAGTATCCGCCGGGTCAAGTCTAAGGAGGCCTGTTGTGCGGTGTTCGCAGCGGCGGGCTCTGCGGAACAGTTGGAGCAATTGATTGCCCTCGAGGAGGAGGTGTCCCAGGCTGCTGCTGCTTCCTCCTCGGCTGCGGCATTTATCCTGCTCTCTTTGGGCTCCTCCTACACGGCTTCGTTTAAGGAGCTTTGCCAGTCCTTCTCCACCAAGGGAGAAGGGCCAACGGGACATTCCAGTCGGTCCAAGAAGAAGGACTCTAAGGGTAAGTCCCACTGTCGACATCCATGGGAGCGGGAGAGATCCCCATTCACCGGACCGTCGACTCTCAACTTCGATTGAGGCTGCGGCTGCTGGCTTCACGGTGCCCCCGTCCAGTCAGCCGTCCGAGACATCCGTCGACGCGGTCGAGATGTTTCTTGACCCGACGGACGGTTTGTTGACTGGAGAAGCCAACAGCCCTACTTCACCGGTTCCCCCGGTGGAAACCGAGGACTTGCCTGTGCCGGAGTCACCGATTAAGGTCCCTGTACCGAGGGAGGAGCGGGTTTCCCCCGTCCCCTCTCTGACCCACCCTCGGAACCCCCGAAGGTCTCGGTCCTCTTCCAGGTCCAACCGGTCCCGCCAACATCAGCAGTCTCGGCACCATGGAAAGTGGCGTCGCCGCTCATCCTCGTTGTCCTCTTCGAAGGATAGGCTCCGGCGCAAGTTGCGTCAGCGCTATGAGGATTTAATGTGGCAGCAGCTCTTATTGTCCAGAAATAAGCAGACTCCATCACCTTCTCCGGCCATTAAGTGGCTGTCACTGGAGCGGCTGAAACAACCCCTCGTGATGGTCGAGGAGCCGACCTCGGCACCGGTTGTTCGGCCGAAGCCGGCTGCTCCACCCATTGTGGTGGAA
Source organism: Neoceratodus forsteri (assembly GCA_016271365.2). Lineage (NCBI taxonomy): Eukaryota > Metazoa > Chordata > Ceratodontiformes > Ceratodontidae > Neoceratodus > Neoceratodus forsteri. Next base: position 1,146,406,453 of record CM057450.1, on the reverse strand, counting down.
CCTCTGCCTCTACAACCAAAGATGGGGCCCTGACCTAGGGTTTTGGTTGGGTCAGGGCTTGCCCCACAGATTGTCAGTCACTCTCACTCCCGATCGACCTCGGCAGGTGGAGGGTGGCTCAGTCACCCAGCAGCTGTTTGCAGACTCCTAGGAGACTGACGATGACTTCTCCCTATTCTCCAGGCCGCTTGACCTGGAGTCTGCAGGGGGCCAGTCGGAGGACGAAAGCCCATCCTCGTTTTTAGGTTTGCTTCGGCTCATCTCGGAGTCCACTGGGATGCAGCTCGAACCCGTTTCAAAACGGGCCAAGTATCCCCTCACGGAGATACTGGGCCGAGGGGATTCCCCTACGGAGGCCTTTCCAGTGGTCGAAGCCATTGTGGTCGGCCCTGGAGTTGTGGCAGCGCCAGCATCTTGTCCCACGCCTTGGCCAGGATGGCTCAAAGCACGCAGTCCCCACTGGCTCATCTCCGGTTCTCGGAGCACCCTCTGTGGAGGGTTAGTGACCGATGGCGTTTTCGAGCTCTGGGGAGCCTCGGGCATGGACAAAACGCCCGATGAGGTCCAAAAGCTGGATTGGCGTGGCCGAAGGTTTACGCTGCTTCCTCCCTGGGTCTTCGTCAGGCTAGCTCGGCCGTTCTGTTGGCACATTTCTCACACGCCCTTATGGGTTCCCTGGATGAGGTGATTCCTCATCTCCCGGCTGACCTTCAGATGACGGTCAAGTAGGTACGGGATCAGGGAAGGGCGGTGGCAAAACAGCAGCTCCAAACTTCGTTGGATATTGGTGATTCTTGTGCCCGATCAGTAGCGGCCGCAGTGACCATGCGCCGCAGAGCTTGGCTGAGGATCTCCACCTTCACGGCGGACACCCAGCACCAGCTGGCAGACGCTCCTTCCTGGGTACCGACTTGTTCGGGCGGGGTGGGTGGAAGGCCATCTCCAAGGATCGGGAAGTCCAGTGCCACCTTGGACTCGGTCACGTCTGCCCAGAAGGACAAAGGCCGCCAGCAGCAGCGTAAGCCCTTTCGCCCTTCCGCCCCTGCGGCACATCCGGCCCAGCAGCACCAGGTCCAGCAGGCAAACACTTGGCGCCCTAAGACCAAGGCTGCCGCTCCCTCCAGTAGGAAGGCTGGCGGCTAGGGTCCAGGAGCTCCCTTAGCGGGCCTTTCCTCCAAGCCTGCCCAGTGACTGGTTGAGGGGTGTCGCCCCCAACTTCGTCACTCCGCCCCGGGTTCCTCCCTTGGGGGGCGGCTCTGCCACTTCTTTTCTGCCTGGTCCGCTATCACCATGGACCGCTGGGTGCTAGAAGTGGTAGGCAGGGGTCTGCCTCTGGAATTCGAGCAGTTCCCTCCATATCGAGCCATCTTCCACGGGGGGGGCAACGGATTCCGCGGTCTCTCTATCGGCTCTTCGAGCCAACACTGCCCTGCTCCTCCAGAAGGAGGTGATCAGCGAGGTGACGGACCTTCCTCCAGACCCAGGGTTTGTGTCCAGGTACTTCCTGGTCCCAAAACGGACGGGGGGGGGGTGGTGCCCCATTCTCGACCTGCATAACCTGAACAAGTTCCTAAGGCTGCGCACCTTCAGGATGGTCCCTCTGGCTCAGATCATTCCATCCTTGGAACTAGGCATGTGGTTTTGTTCTCTGGACCTTCAGGACGCGTTTTTTCACGTCCCAATCCGTCCGTCTCATCAGCGATTCCTCCGCTTCCGAGCAGAGGGATCTCCTTACGAGTTCTAGGCCATGCCCTTCGGCCTCTCTCCAGCTCCCAGGGTCTTCACCAAATGCATGTCAGTGCTGACAGCATTCCTGCAGCGCCGAGGGGTCTGGGTGTACCCTTACCTGGACAACTGGCTGATTGCAGCCCCCTCCAGGTTGGAGATGGAGCAGTCCAGGGATCTGGCCCTCCAGGTCTGCTCTCAGATTGGCCTCCTCATCAACGAGGCCAAGTCGGAACTCGTGCCATCGCAGGTGATTCAGTTCCTCGGGGCAGAGTTCGACTCTCTTCGAGCCAGAGCCCGGCTCCTGGCGGACAGGGCCGAGTTCCTTTCCTCCTTTGCCCAATCATTTCTGGTTGGGCAATTGCACCCTGCCCAGGACTTCCTGCGCCTTCTGGGCCTCATGGCGGCCTGCATCAGTGTCATGGCAGCCTGCACCAGTGTGGTCCGTTGGGCCCGCTGGCATATGCATCCCCTGCAGTGGGGGCTGGCCCGCCAGTTGTCATAGCGCTCTGGTCCTCTGGACCAGCCAGTGACGGTGACCCAGGAGATGTGGGACAGCCTACAATGGTGGCTTGTTCCAGCTCATCTGCAGGAGGGTATCCCGTTTGTCCACCCTGAGCCGACGGTCACTCTGACAACCGATGCCTCTCTGATGGGTTGGGGTGCCCATCTGGGAGAGCTCAGGGCCCATGGCCTCTAGTCACCACTGGAGTCTCGATGCTACATCAACCTGCTGGAGCTCCGAGTGGTGCGTCAAGCCCTCACCACCTTCGCTCCGTTTGTACGGGGTCAAGTGGTTCAGGTCCAGACGGACAACACCACGACCATGTACTACCTCAACTGACTGACAGGGCAGGACGCACTCCTTGCCTCTGTGCAAGGAGGCTCTCCGCGCTTGGTCTCTCGTGATCAGCCTGGAGGCGGATCTCCTAGCCATCCATGTGGCAGGAGCCTCCAACAGTCTGGCCGATGCCCTCAGCCGGATAGGCGCTGCATCTCACGAGTGGTGTCTCTCCTGCCTGAGGTAGTACAAGATCTGTTCTCCCACTGGGTCACCCGTCAGGTGGACCTGTTTGCCTCCAGGGAGAATGCGAAGCTCAGGCTGTTTCATGCCCGCCCTCCTCAGCAGGGCTCGCTGCAGGGGGATGCCTTCTCGAGGCTGTGGACCCCGGGCCTCTTCTACGCTTTCCCTCCATTTCCCTTGATCCACAAGGTGCTTCTCAAGGCGAAGAGGGACAAGGCGCTGGTGATTCTGGTAGCCCCAGACTGGCCCCGCCAGTTCTGGTACCCAGATCTCCCCAGCCTCAGCTGCAGGCTCCCGAGACGGCTTCCTGCCCTCCCGGACCTGATCTCAGTCAACAAGGGGAAGATTCTCCATCTGCACCTTCAATTCCTGCACCTGACGGCCAGGTTCCTGAGTGGCTAGAGTTCCAGGCCTTGGGTCTTTCCGACGAGGTCCTCAATGTCATTGAGGCGTCCTGTAAGGAGTCGACTAGAAATGCTATGCCTTTAAATGGAAGAGATTCTCCATTTGGTGTCAGGACAAGGGGTTGGACCCTTCTTCCTGTCCATTGGCTAGCATTTTGGACTACCTGTGGTCCCTTTCTCAGCTAGGGCTTCAGTCGACGACCCTTATGGTGCACCTGGCAGCCATCTCTGCTTGCTGGTGCGAGAACCTCTACCTCTGTGGGATCTACTGCTGGTATTGGCTAAGCTCATGGGCAAACCATTCCAACTGATGCACAGGTGCTGTATCTCCCACCAGTCGTGGATGACCGCCGCCTTGGTGGCTATAACATCAGCCAGAAGGATGGGAGAGCTCCAGGCACTTTCCATCGAGTTTTCTTATCTGGTCTTCCACAGGGACAAGGTTGTCCTGCGCCCCCACTCGAATTTCCTTCCGAAGGTGGTGTCGGAGTTTCACCTTTACCAGGTGTTGACTCTGCCAGTGTTCTACCCAGTCACACTCGGAGGTTTAATATAGGCTCCATATCTGGACCCTAGAAGAGCGCCTATTATAAGGAGCGATGGCTGAAGTTCGGGAGAGGTTCGCCAGCTGTTTGTCACCTATGCTGAAGCCGCACCTGGCAGACCTGCAGCCAAGCGGACGATAAGCAGGTGGGTCACCTCCTGCATAGATCTCTGCTATAGGTTGGCGGGCATGGAGCCTCCCAAAGGGATAAGAGCTCATTCTACCCGCCATACTGCTGCTTCGGTGGCTGCTTCTAGGGACGTCCCTTTCCAGGAAATCTGCAGGGCTGCTACCTGGAAATCAGCACACAACTTTATTTCCAATTACCACATTGACCTTGAGTCACGCCGGGATGCTGGTTTTGGGACCTCGGTTCTCCAGTCCTTATTCCCTAAGTAGGGGGTGCGCGCATTGCCTCCCTCCTCCCGGAGAACTGCTAGGAGTCTGCCAGACAGTGTGGATTGAAAAACATGTCCCTAGAAATACAGGTTACTCACCTGTAACAGGAGTTCTAGGAGTGGTATATGTTGTTCATTCACACGACCCACCCGACCTCCCCGGCTTCGATGCACAACCGGGCTTCCAGCGGGCTAGATCTGGCATCATGGGGTAGAACCGAGGGTTTTACCACCCGGGAGGGTGGGAAGAGCCAGCTTGAAGACCTTCTGGCAAGATTTAAAGCGGCAAGGAACCTGCCAGACAGTGTGGATGAACAACATATACCACTCCTAGAACTCCTGTTACAGGTGAGTAACCTGTATTTTTTCTTCCCCTCCCTAAAAGCGTAACTGTAGCAGGAAGGTACTGTTTGTCTTTACAGGAAGTGCTCTCTAAATTCAGTTATGGTTATTTTAAATTGGCAAGACTTGCTCTTTTTCTCACAGATGACTTGGTGAAGGTCTGTGTGGGGGCCATTAAGTCTGTTGAACATGTCAAGGGTGTAAGAGAAGTATTAAGTCTTATTTGTTATATTTGGTGCGATTTAAAGCTAATTGAGGCACTCAGAGCTGTTTGTGAGCCTAGGTGCCATTTTTGCACTTTTTTTATATGTACTAAGAGCATGCATGCGTGAGCGTATCGTTTTTTTTTTTTTTTTGGCTGGGTTGGTACTTTTTTGGGGGGGGTTCCCACACCATGTTGCCTCCTATCCCCCACCATGATCATCTTCTGAGCCAGGCAAGCAATTTTTGTGCTGCACGGGAGAGTCAAGTAAGTGAGACTCTGTGGTCAGATGGCAGTGGTGGGAGAATGTTAGACATCCCTCTCCCTCCCCAGTGGCAAGGCACCTCCCTAGCTGCATAATGCACCTCCAGCCCCTGCCTCTCCCATGACTTGAAGGTCATTTCTTGTGATCCTGGGTCTCCCAGATGGCAGTGTGTAGCTCTGTCCAATACTACTGCTCATTCCTAATGTTAGCCTCTGTTTCTACCGTGATACCTGTAGTGTAGCATACATTACAAAATGTGTAAGAGAAATCCTGTACTGTGATTAGTGGAATCCAGTGACCTGACCATGCGTTTATTAGAATATAACCTCGGCCCACCAGCGCAGTGGAAAGATTCACTGCTGTAATGCCGGTGACCTGGGTTTGGGAATGGACTCGGGGGTCGGAGGGCCAGCTGGGGAAGAGAAAGCTTGAGAGTCCGCTGACTGCTTGCCTTCTCTCAGGGGTAGGGTGGAGTAGAGGACTGGTGCCTGCTGACCCTTGGCGGAGGCCGGGGGTACAGCACTGCGTCTGGTCCTGCTATCTAAGGTGCGTGACAGACGCTGTTGTCTACCTTGCGTCCTGCACGTCACGCTCTTGTGGGAGAAAAAGCGAAAATGGTGCACTGGTCGATCGGGTGACAGCCTCCCGGATCCTCGCCACTGGAACTCCTGGACCTTGATCAGCTGCCTCAGTAGCACCCAGGATCATTGGAAAAGGCCAATAAGGCTCATCCTCTACATAGGAAGGGGAACCGCTCAGTGAAGGGATACATCACAGTACCCTGGGGTGGCTGCAATGTGGGGTGGTGGGGGTCGGGAGCAGCCAGGGCGAGAATCAGTCCCTTAGAGGCCCAAACGAGGGATCGGCCAGTGTGCAGGGTGGGAGCATAAAAAAAAAAGGGAATATAACTTCATCGATCAGAACATGTGTCTGCACCTTGTGCTCACAATCCAGCCAGGTTTTTGTAATTACTGCATGACTGCACACATTAAGGGTGGGATTATGTACCCTTCTATAATTACAGTCATTATCATTTATCCTCACTAACATCCAGCAACACATGTTTCACAAGCCTCCAGTATTTTTATTTTAGTTTGAAAAATCTTTAATTAGGAAAAACCTCTCTGGGATGCAGGACCCCATTTCCAAGAGTGTCTTTGGTGACAGCAATAACAGGAGCAGCAGACAAGAAGCCTGCACTTCAGCATGCATTTTCAGAAACCTGTCTCATTTATTACAGTTTACTAAAGAGTCTCTTTTTTTTTTTTTTTAAAGTTTTCCTTACCAGGGTTTATGAGTATGACGCATCTTGGTAGTCTATCCAGAAAGTCTGCATAAAAAGAATTTGGCTGTCCCCACCTGGCCTCATAGTATTTATTTATTTGAACTTTGGTAACCGGGTAGGCCATCTGAGACTAACAGTCCCTTTTTCAGGGGTGACTCTGGGTTAATTACATTCAAAGAAAAAGAGTTGTTGCACAAACTGAATACAGTCAAAGACTGATGTACAAATGTGAAGTACAGTAAACCAACAGGGATAGAAACATAGAAACAGACTTTGACGGCAGGTAAGGACCGTTTGGCCCACCTAGTCTGCCCAGTTCCCTACCTGTTGATTGGATAAGCTGCAGATCCTAGTTAACCAACAGCCTATTTCTTCCTACCCACCACTAGAATTGCCTTATGTCTGTCCCATGCATTCTTGAATTCCTCCACTGTTTTTGACCGCACAACCTCCTCAGGAAGGCCGTTCCATGCGTCCACCACCCTCTTTGTGAAAAAATACTCCTCACATTGCCCCTGAGCCGTCCTCCTCTATCTTCAAATTGTGTCCCCTTGTTCTTGCACATCTTTTTTTGAAAGATGCTACCCTCTTGGACTTTGTTGATACCCTTAAGGTACTTGAAAGTTTCTATCATGTCCCCCCCTCTCCCTCATTCCTCGAGGGTATACATATTAAGCTCCTTTAGTCTCTCTTTGTATGGCTTCTGTTGCAGACCCTGCACCATTTTAGTTGCCCTCCTCTGGACTGCCTCCATCCTGTCTATGTCCTTGTGGAGATGGGGTCTCCAGAACTGGACACAGTACTCCAGATGGGGTCTCACCAACTGTCTGTACAAAGGGATAACAACTTCCTGTTTTCTACTGGTGTTGCCTCTCCCTATACATCCCAGTATCCCTCCAGCCCTCCTTACTGCCTTCTCACATTGCTTGCTTACCTTTAGGTCACATTGCTTGCTTACCTTTAGGTCATCTGATATGACTACCCCCAGGTCTCTTTCCATTTTTGTGTTTGCAAGGTCACATGCTTCAGTTGTGATAGAGCATATTCAGTGTCTTACAGTAAATACCACAGGGATTGTGCCTCTGATAATAACATCGTAAGCTTACCATGTCAAGACGTGCAGTGTCACAAATATCCATTATGAAGTCAGCGAGGGACAGAATCTTTTGAAAGACGCAGTGAAATAAGTACTGCATTATGTGAAATAGGTAGTAGACCAATAATGGGAGAAAGTAAAAAAAACAAAACAAAACAAAAAAAGACTAATCATAAGCCGGCCCGGTGGCGCTGAGCATTGAGGCTCTGGACGCCACACCTTGTGCCATGCCGGCAACCTGGGTTCGGGAATGAGCCTGGGCGTCAGGGTGGGGGAGGGTCATGGGGTGAGGAGACATTTAGCATCCGGAGGACAGCACTCCTCTCCTGGGGTGGGTTCCAGGGGATCTCCTGCCTCGTGGCGGCTCCTGGCTAAGGCCAGGGTCGGTACATCACGGGCAGAGGAAGCCAATGGGGTATTGGCAGCGGCGGGTGTCTGTGGAGGGGGGTGGGAGTGTCCCTCTTGCACACTGATGCCACTGCACATCCGCATTGGAAGGGAAGGAACAACAGGAAAATGGCCCTATCCTTGGTAGGTGAAGGTGGGTTTGGGGACTCCGCACCCACTCCCACCGTCCGATGTCTTGCCTCCTCTGGTGATTCATCATCTGGCTGCTCTATCTGATTCTAGATAGAGCACCAGATAGGAGCAGGTGGTCCCACCCTGGGGGACTCAGAGCTGGGGGGTCGAGCGGTATAGGCGGCGAGGGGGTCCAGTCATCCGTGGAGGCAGAGAAGACTTCAGGCTGGGCAGGAGAACGCAGAGATCGAGAAACCTCACTGGAGAGAGTCCGTTGGTAGAGAAGTAAGGAGCATAAATAAAGTATACAAAAAAAAAAAAAAACCACTAATCATAATTGTAGTTTTAAAGAGCAGCTGACCCCTTCAGGAGAACTTTAAAACACAATTTCTAGGTTCGTGGATATGTTGTTCATCCACGCTGTTTGGCATGTCCCTTTGCCCTTTAAATCTTGTCGGAAGTCTTCAACCTGGATCCTCCCACCCACCCGGGTGGTATATACCTCGGCTCCGCCCCTTGACGCCAGATCTTCCTTTCCGCTGGAAGATGCAGGTTGCCTCCCTTGTGCTCTCACATTTCGTAGGCCCTGGCTTTCAAAACTTCGGTTTACCGAGATTAAAAATCGTTCGAGTTAACGATCGCGCTTTTGCGTCCTCGATCATGGAAGAGAAATCTTCTCCAGGATTTCGCTGGTGTCCTTGCGGCCAGATGTTGCGCACTGATCCCCATCTCATGTGCATCTACTGCCTAGGTGTCGGTCATGACACCTCGTCCTGCAGTTTTTGCTTGGCCTTCCATCTCAATGTCCTGGACGACTGCCTGGCACGTTTGAAGTTGGGGAGACCAGAGAGAAGGAGCCTCCGGTGAAGTCTAAGCAGGCTAGGTGGGCGGTTTCCGTGGCCGCGGGTTCCGCCGAGCAGCTGGAACACATGATGGCGCTCGAGCTAGCCAGGCTTCACTTCAATGCCCGCCAATCAAAGCTTCTTCGCTCCACTCAACCTGGGCTCCACCTTCACAGGTTTTTATGGAGTTGTGCCAGTCTCTCCCCACCAGGGGTGAGGCGCCTGCAGGCTCGCACTCCTCCCGCTCTCGGAAAAGGGACAAAGAACCCAGCTTGTCTTCGTCTCGACGAAGGCACTCTTGGGACCGAGAGAGGTCTCAGTCCCAGGAGCATGCGATCTCAACCTCGGTCGAGATCGCTTTCTCAGCCGCAGGGTTCACGGCCCTTCCGTCTGGCCAGACGACCGAGGATATAGCCGATGAGGTTGAGATCGTTCTTGACCCAATCGACCCTCTGTCGCCGGCCGTGGACGACGACTCCTTGGAGAGGACTCCGGTCCTCGTATTCCCCGATGAGGAGACCCAGCCCGCTGGTGTCCCCATCGAGGTCCCGGTTCCGGACCCCCGGGTTTCACCGATCCCTCTGACGTCTCACGAGTGACCGAGTCGGCCTGCCCAATCTCAGTCAAGGTCTAGAACCCCTTCGGCCAAATGGCCAAGGAAGAGCCATAAGCGCTCCAAAAAGAGGTGACGCCACAGGTCGTCCTCATCCTCCTCAGATGAGGAGAGGCTCCGACGGAAACTCCGTCAGCGATTCAAGGACCTTTTGTGGCAACAACTGATTTTGACGGGGCAGAAGCTGGCTCCGCTGCCTACCCCAGCCATTACTTGGCTCTCGCCTCCCATGCTGAAGCCAACCCCCTCGGAAAAGAAGCCTTTGGTTTCCCCACCCGCGGGGCCATCCTGTCCTCCGGTTTGGCCTTTGCCGGTCTCTCCACTGATAGTGGTGGAGCCGCTGCCTAAGCAGGCTGTGAGAGGGGCTCCTTCCAAAGAGGACTGACCAGATACCAGGCTTCCCCGTCTGTCGGTCACGGTCACCCCAGACCGTCCTCAATGGGTCGAGGGTGATTTGGGTGGCAGGTCGCTGTACCCCGACTCCTCGGACTCTGATGTCACTGGGCTCCACTCTTATCCTGGGATGATGAGTCGTCCGTTGGCACAGGGATGGAGGAAGGTCCTTCCTCCTTCCAAGGGATCCTCCATCTCATATCCGATTCTACAGGGATGCTCCTGGAACCCGTCCAGAAAAAGGCGGAGTACCCTCTCACGGACATCCTCAAGAGAGGGGATACCCTGACGGAGGCCTTTCCTGAGGCCGAGGCCATTGTTGGTCCGACACTGGAACTATGGCAGCGCTCTGCCTCATGTCCAGCACCGTCTGCCCGCATGGCTCGCAAGTACGTGGTGCCCATGGGGTCCTTTGCAGGGTTCACATAGCACCCTTTGGCCGAGAACCTGGTGACTGCCTCTGTGTCCAGGAGTACTGGCAGTTCTGCCGACACTGACCATCCTCCCGATAAGGAGTCCAAGCTTTTGGACCAATCGGCGTGGAAAGTCTATGCGGCTTCCTCCTTGGGCCTTCGTCAGGCCAGTTCGGCCGTCATCATGGCACACTTCTCTCATGCCCTTCTCGGGTCCTTAGATGAAGTCCTCCCTCTTCTACCTGCGGACATGCAAACCACAGTTAAGCAGGTCTGGGACCAGGGCTGTGCTGTTGAGAAACAGCAGCTCCAGACGGCCCTGGACATTGGGGATTCTTGTGCCCGCTTGATGGCCGCCACAGTGGCCTCTTGCCACAGGGCTTGGCTGAGGCTCTCCTCCTTCCTGGCGGATACTCAGCATAAGTTAGCAGATGTGCCTTTCCTTGGAACTGACTTGTTCGGCCCAGGAGTGGCCGGTCATCTGCAGTGCATTGAGCAGTCCAGTGCCACCTTGGATGCCACTTCTGCCAAGAGTTCTTTGGGCAAGAACCAGCAGAAGAAAAAGAAGAAGCCTTTTCAGCACTCTTCCCCTGCGGTACTGCAGTCGTCCTACCAAGGAGGACAGCAGCATCAGCATCAGCAGCAGGCTGAAGCTTGGCACCATTGGCCCAAGATGGACCCCAACAGGCCCGGAAGGTGGCCGGAGCTCAGGTCCTAGAGCCTCCTCCTCTAAGCCTGCCAGGTGATGGGGTGGGGCTTGCCACCCCTGTGTCCATCACGCCAGCTCTGGGTCCTCTCGTGGGGGGGCCGGCTCCGCCACTTCTTTCCGCCTGGTTCGCTATCACTACGGACAGGTGGGTTCTCGAAGTGCTCGGTCAGGGACTGCCTCTAGAATTTGAGCAGTACTATCCCAGCTGAGCCCGCGCCCCCCTTGGGAAGAAAAGATTTCCGCATGCAACCAGTTGGCTCTTCGAGACGATATTGCTCAGCTCCTCCTCAAGGAGGCTGTGGCTATTGTGGCAGATCCATCTGCAGACCCAGGTTTTGTCTCCAGGTACTTCCTGGTGCCCAGGCGGACGGGGGGCTGGTGCCCCATTCTAGATCTCCACGACCTGAATCAGTTTCTCAGATCATTCACCTTTCGGATGGTCACTCTGTCCCAGATCATACCATCATTGGCGCGAAACATGAGGTTCTGTTCACTGGATCTACAGGACGCGTTCTTTCACATCCCAATCCATCCATCCCATTAGTGGTTCCTCCGTTTCAGGGTCAAAGGGACCCTGTACGAGTTCCGAGCCATGTCGTTCGGCCTGTCATCGGCTCCTCGGGTCTTCACCAAATGCATTGCAGTAGTGGCGGCCCATCTATGGCGGTCGGGGGATCAGAATTTACCCCTACCTCGATGACTGGCTTCTAGCAGGTCACTCCCTACAGGAGGTGGAGAGGTCCAGGGATCTGGCCCTCCAGACCTGCTCCCAACTTGGCCTCCTGATCAACGAGGCCATGTCTGAACTCATACCTTCCCAAGTGATGGGCTTCATCTGGGCAGAGCTCGACTCTTGTCAAGCCAGAGCCCGGCTCCTGGTGGACAGGGCAGAGGTTCTCTCCTCCTCCTTTGCCCAGTCATTTCTGGTTGGGCACTTGTGCCCTGCCCGGGACTTTCTGCACGTTCTGGGTTACATGGCGGCGTGCACCTCAGTGGTCCGATGTGCCTGGTTGCACATGCGCCCCCTCCAGTGGGAGCTGGCCACCCAGTGGACTCAGCGCCACAGTCATTTCGACCAGCTGATCACTGTAACCCAGAAGATGTGGGACGCTCTCCAATGGAGGACCGTCCCAGACCGGTTGCAGGAAGGGATCCCGTTTGTTTGTCCCGAGCCGATGGTCGTCTTCACGACCGATGCCTCTCTCATGGGCTGGGGAGCTCACATGGGGGACAACAGGGCCCATGGGTTCTGGACCCCTGAGGAGTCCCGCTGCCACATCAACCTGTTGGAGCTCAGAGCAGTCAGAATGGCACTGTCAGCTTTCACTCTTCAGCTCCGGGGTCAAGTGGTTCAAGTCCAGACAGACAATATCACGACCATGTACTACCTCAACAAACAGGGCGGCACGCACTCCCATCTGCTGTGCAAGGAGGCGCTCATCTGGACACTTTTAAGCCGGTTGGAGGCGGATCTCCTAGCCATCCATGTGGCAGGAGCCTCGAACCAGGTGGCGGATGCTCTCAGTCGTATAGGCCAGACATCCCACGAGTGGTCTCTCCATCCAGAGCTAGCTTACAGCCTGTTCTCCCGTTAGGGCAAACCGATGGTGGACCTGTTTGCCTCCAGGGAAAACAGCAAGCTGAGGCTGTAGCATTCCCGGCCCCCTCAGCAGGGCTCGCTGCAGGGGGATGCCTTCTCGAGGCCGTGGACCCCAGGCCTCCTCCACGCCATCCCTCCATTTCCCTTGATCCACAAGGTGTTACTCAAGGTGAGGAAGGACAAGGCGAAGGTGGTTCTGGTAGCCCCAGACTGGCTGCGCCAGTTCTGGTATGCAGATCTCCTCAGCCTCAGCTGCAGGCCCTCGGAGCGGCTTTGTACATGTCCGGACCTGATATCTCTGAACCAGGGGAAAGTCTTCCATCCGGACCTTCAGTCCCTGCACCTCACAGCCTGGTACCTTGAGCGGCTAGAGTTCCAGACATTGGGTCTCTCCGAAGATGTCTACACCATGGTGGAGGCATCTCGAAAGGAATCGACCAGGAAATGTTATGCCTTCAAATGGAAAAGGTTTTCCATTTGGTGTCAGGGTAAGGGTCTGGACCCCTTATCCTGTTCTGTGGCTAACATTCTCGACTGCCTTTGGTCTCTCTCCAAAGGGGGTCTACGGTCATCGGCCCTTAGGGTGCACCGGGCAGCCATTTCTTTTTATCGGGTGCAGGAGACAGTGGTCGGATGCTTTTCCAAAGGCCTGGATCTCATATCCCCTCCGGTGCGTGAACCTCCACCTCTGTGGGATCTACTGCTGGTACTGGCAAAGCTCATGGGCAAGCCATTTGAACCAATGCACAAGTGTGAGCTGTCACACTTGTCGTGGAAGACGGCCTTCCTGGTGGCTGTCATGTCTGCCAGAAGGACAGGGGAGCTCCAGGCGCTTTTGGTGGACTCCCCTTATCTGGTCTTCCAGAGGGACAGAGTTGTCCTGGGCCCCCACCCGAAATTCCTTCCGAAGGTGTTGTCAGTTTCGCCTTAATCAGGTGTTGACTCTGCCGGTGTACTACCCTAATTACACCTCGGAGGCAGAGTACAGGCTCCATACCTTGGACCTGAAACTGCTGTCTCCTACTATAAGGAGAGGACGGTGGATATTCGTGGAGAGGTTCGCCAGCTGTTTGTCACCTACGCTGAAGCCGCTTCTGGCAGACCTGCAGCCAAACGGACCATAGCAAGATGTATTACATCATGCATAGGTCTGTGCTATGAGTTGGCAGGCATGGAGCTTCCCAGAAGGATAAGAGCTCATTCTACCCTCCATACTGCTGTATCGGTGGCTGCTTACAGGGGCATCCCTATCCAGGAAATCTGTCGGGCTGCTACCTGGAAGTCAGCAAACACCTTCATTACCCACTACCACATCGACCTTGAGTCACGCTGGGATGCTGGTTTGGGGCCTCGGTTCTCCAGTCTCTGTTCCTAAGTAGGTGTGCGCTTGCCTCCCTCCTCCTGGAGAACTGCTAGGAGTCTGCCAAACAGTGTGGATGAACAACATATCCACGATCCTAGAAAAACAGGTTACTCACCTGTAACAGTAGTTCTAGGAGCAGTATATGTTGTTCATCCACACGGAACCACCCGACCTCCCCTGCTGCGGACGCACACAACCTGGCTTCCAGCGGGCTAAGATCTGGCGTCATGGGGCGGAGCCGAGGTATATACACCACCCAGGTGGGTGGGAGGAGCCAGCTTGAAGTCGTCCGGCAAGATTTAAAGGGGAAAAGAACATGCCAAACAGTGTGGATGAACAACATATACCACTCCTAGAACTACTGTTACAGGCGAGTACCTGTATTTAGACACAGTTCAGCTTGCATTTAACATGTGTTCTATATTTCCTGTCCCATTCTTTACTACTGAGGTCATTTTCATGAAAACAGGATCTTTACTCCTAATAATTTCATCTGTTCAAACACCATGAAGTCTTGCTATATTATAACATTAGCAGTCAGCCACTGCAGCTGAACTGCCCCGGAGAGGAAGGAGTTAGCTCCAGAAGATCTGGAGTTCTACAGCGCGAGGGTGCTGTGCCCAAAGCTCTATCTGGCAGTTTCAAATGAAACTGTCAGATTCTTTACTCCGCTTCACTGAACAGTCGCTCCGAGATCAGCTCCTTCAGCTCGGTTCGCCGGTATTTTTCGGTCATTTGAACCGCAAAAGTCATTATTTTTACCGCATTTGTTTTAAAGCTCTATCTAGTAACCGTAAGTACTAAATTTAAGTCTGTGTGGAAAATTAATTATCGGTTCGGTTTTGAACGATCGGTTTGTTATTTCTACATTTTAAAAGTGTACAGTGGGTTTTAGAGTGCGGTTCCGGTTCTTATCGGTTCTAAAAAACAGAAGTTATAACGTTTTTAATACCCCGTGACAGGTTAGGAACCGATAAGGGTGTCTTGCCTGGCACTGCCATCAAAAGGGCAAGTTTTGTTAGGCTGGCATTATGTCTGAGAAACCCAAAGAAAAACCGGGCCCACTGGTTTCAACACTGTGATGTCTGTGGGGAGGCCTTTGCCAAGGCTGACCCACACACCACTGTGTTTATTGTCTGGGCTGACCACCTCCTGTCAGACTGCCAGGTGTGTAAAATTTCCCTGCAGCCACCCTGGAAAAGAGATTGGGCCGCTCAGGGAACGAGAGGCCAAAAGTCCGCTGACCCGGATGGCCAGCCCGTCCAGTACCCACTGGACCAGAGGAGTGCCCTCTGACCAGGGCAAGACTTCTCGGGCAAAGGAAGGCTGGTTCAGGGAACCAGTCCCGAGTAAAAGACAAGGAAATCAGTAGGTTTGGGGTCCAAAATTGTGTCTCCAACTGCTGCAGAGATAGCTAAAGCCATTCAGATTGTCCAGTCACTGTCTCAGGGATCTGTAGAACCACCAACAGTTGGTAAAAGGTTGGTTCGTTCAGTCCCAGTGGTTCAGGATTTTGAAGTTGAGGATTTTTATGAACCACAGGAGGGGGAGGAGGAATTTGATCAATATATGTGTGGCTGGGGGGGTCTGGACGTGCCCATTGAACCGGACATTTCTCCAGACAGACCTTTAGAATCTCCTCCTATTCTGTCTGAGTCCCCTTCTTTCTTTATTTTTTACAAAAGGTTGCAGAAACCCTCCAGCTTCCTTTAGAGGGCTGTGGATGAGCAGAGGAGCCTGATTATGTGGAAATGATGGATATTCCAGAGTCTAGGAGGTTGTCTATTCCTTTCATAGTCATTTAGGAAGCAAACAACAAAGATTTTAAAAATCCTCATTCTTTCCTCCTGTAGATAAAAAATGGACAGAAGGTATACTTTGTCAGGCTCGGATACAGACTTCTTTACTGGAACAGTGTAGTCATGTAAGTGTGGTTCAAGCTGCAGCCTGTGACAAGCCTAATATTCCTCTGGCCTCACATCCTCCTGATAAGGATTCCAGGAAGATTGATGCCATGCGAAGAAACAGTATATGGCAGCTCTTTGGGACTCAGGCAGGCAAATTATATGGCTTATGTGGCTAGATATCAGAAATCTAGGTGGGACACAGAGTGCAGTTAGCCAAGCAGGCCCATGGCCAGCTGGCTAGTGAGTTGGAACAGGTGGCTGCTGATGGCAGACCTCTAAAGTTCAATTTCATACTGCTGTTGATGTTAATGATGTTTCCTCTAGGGTCATGGCCACTTCTGTAGCTTTCCGTAGGTTGGCATGGCTCAGATGCACTAATCTGTCCCAGATACCCAGTCAAAGGCTATGGATTTTCCTGTAGTGGGAAATTCTCTGTTTGGGGACAAACAGAAAACTATATGAAAAGATGGATGAATACAGAACTACCTACAAAAGTGCCCAGGCTAAGGAGAAGCATGCCATGCCACAAGGCATGCTCCCAGAGGTAGGGCAGGCCTTTTTCAGGCCTTTTTCAATTTCAAGCCTCCTCTGCTGTCTCACAGAGGGTTTCTTCAGAGGCAGGGGTAGGCGGGCTCAAGTAGACCGTCCCCCCTCCCTCAGCCTAAGGCTGCTGCTAAGCAGGCACCCTGATGGGGTGCCCAGGGCGATTCTCTTGTACCAGTGGGGCAGGTTGGCCTATTTCAGCGGAACTGGCTGTCCATAACCTACGGACAGATGGGTTCTGGAGGTAATAGGCCAGGGTCTGGTTCTCAGCTTCAAACACTTTCCAAAGATGAGAGCCAGACATTTTCCACCTGCAAATCCTTCAGAAGCCCTTGCTTGGAAGCAGAGGTTTCTTCTCTTCTGGACTGCAAAGCAGTGGAAAGGTTCCTCCTTGCCATCAGGGCAGAGGGCTTTATTCAAGATACTTTCTTACCCCAAAAGACAGGAGAATGGAGGCCCATTCTAGATTTAAGGTACCTGAACAAGCATCTTTTGAAACCAAAGTTCAAAATGTTGACTCTGGCAATGATATTGCTTCCTTCCCTAAGGCCAGGGACTGGCTAGCTTCCCTGGACCTCAAGGATGCCTTATTTTCATGTTCTGATCAGGCCTTCTCACCGAAAGTACCTCAGGTTCGAACTGCCCCCAGGCCACTACCAGTTCAGGGCAATGCCCTTCGCCTGACCTCTGCGCCCAAGGGTATTCACAAATGTCTCGCTTGTAGTAGTGGCTCACTTAAGAAGGCAAGGTTGCTGTGTTTCCCTATCTGGACGACTGGCTCATTGTGGGTCAGTCTCCAGGTCAGGTGAAACCCATTTGCAAGTCACCCAGCAGCTTCTCACTTCCCTGGGATTCCTGCTAAAGTTACCAAAGTCGGTTCTGGAACGGTTCAGGTCCTAACTTTCATAGGCGCAGAATTGAACACAAGGTTAGCCAGGGCTTTTCTTCCCTCGGAAAGGGTGGACAGACTCATCGCCTCTGGCATCCTCCTTTACCCTCGGGTCTCTCGACCAGCAAGGCATTTTCTGCAACTCTTGGGCACATGGCTGCTTCCACAGCTGTCGTGCAGGGAGCAAGATTCCAGATGAGGGACATTCAGTTCCATTTGAGGGCCTATTGGTCTCAAGGAAGGACCCTACCAAGCTGGTTCCAGTTACTCAAACTCTGATCCTAGCCTCCACTGGTGGCAGGTCCAGAGCAATTTAAGACAGGGGTTCCCTTCATTCCCATTTCTCACTCCTCACCCTCACCACGGATGCCTCCCTCTTAGGGTGGGGGCTCACCTGGGCGATCTTGCCACCCAGGGGTGTGGTCTCCTCAGGAATCTCTGCTCCACATCAATCTGTTGGAACTCAGAGCTGTCTTTTAGCTCTTGGTGTTTTCAGATTCTGTCCAGAACAAAGTGGTTCAAGTCAGGACAGACAATACCACCACAATGTGGTACATCAACAAGCAAGGGGGCACTCGGTCTTCAGCCTTGTGCACCGAAGCAATGAAGTTGATGGTCTCTCTGGCCTACTCCATAGACACCTCCCTGATGGCGGTTCACCTCCCAGGGAAGGACAATGTCCTGGCGGACGCCCCTCAGCAGAATTTCTCAGGGCCATCACAGATGGGCTGTAATCCACAAGTGCTGGGGTCCGTCTTTGCCAGATGGGGCACTCCTCAGATAGATCTTTTAGCAGCCCCAGACAACCATCAACTTCCTCTTTTCTGTTGCAGGCCTCCAGTACTGGGCTCAGTCCCTCTGGGCCTTCTTTCTGTTGGACTGGAAAGGAAGTTCCTGTATGCCTTTCCTCCTTTCCTCTTCTTTTCAGGGTACTAGTAAAAATCAGATCTCAACCTTGCAGAGTGATTCTGATTGCCCAGATTGGGCCAGACAGCCCTGGTACCCTCTGCTTCTGTCCTTGGCAGTCCACCCTGCCCTGAGCCTACCCAGAGTCCACGACTTACTGGCCTGTGCACAGGGGAGAGTGTGGTATCCGGACCTCAAATCCCTCCACCTCAAGGCTTGGCTCTTGAGGAGCTAGAATTTGCTGACTTACACCTTTCTCAAGGTGTCATGGATATTTTAAAGGCTTCTAGGAAGCCTTCCACTAGGGCCACTTATAATTCTAAGTGGAAGAGGTTTTCCATCTGGTGCTCTGAGAGGCAGATTATCCCAGAATCTGCTGATCTTCCCATTCTTCTGGAATATTTGGTCCATCTGAATTCCTAGGCCTTAGACCAGCTACCCTGAAGGTTCATCTGGCAGCTGTCTCTGCTTTTGTGTCAGCAGGGAAGCCTGCCTCCTTTCTTCTCACCCTGTGTTCTCCAAGTTTTTAAAGGGTTTCTTCTATACTAACCTTCCTTGGAACCAGCTCCCGCTTGGGACCTGAATATTTGCATTGCTCAGTTAATGCAACCCCCTTTGAGCCTCTGTCTTCAGCAGAGCTCAAGTATTTAACTTGGAAAACCGTTTTCCTAGTAGCTATCACCTCTGCCAGGCACTTAAGTGAGTTACAGGCCCTGTCAGTGGAAGAAGATTTTATCTCTTCCAACAGAGATAAGGTAGTCCTTAGGACTAATAGAAAGTTTTTGCCTAAGGTGGTTTCTGATTTCCACCTGAATCAAATCATCTCTCCCAGTATTTTTCACTGAGCATTCTTCCTCAGGTGAGAGGAGACTGCACAGCTTGGATGTCAAAAGAGCCTTAAGCTACTATTTAGAGCGCACTAGAGGTCATAGGTTCAATCCCTCCAACTGTTTCTTACCTATGGCGAGGTTGGCAAAGGAAACCTGCCACTAAGAGAGCAATTGCAAGGTGGATTGTTTCTTGTATCCAATTCTGTTATCAGAAGCTAGGTAGAGTACCCCTCAGGATTGAGGGCCCACTCCACCAGGGGTACAGCTCGTCTCTATGGCTGCTAGGGACATTCCCATTCTGGAGATTTGTCAAGCTGCTACCTGGAAGACAGTTCACACCTTTACCAGCATTATTCCTGGATGTCCAGTCCAGGAGAGATGCTCGGTTTGGTACAGCTGTGCTTCAGAGCCTATTTCCTAAGTAGGTTCTAACCTCCTCCATGGAGGTACTGCTGTGTATCTGCTAATGTTATAATATAGCAAGACTTGATGGTGTTTGAAGAAAAATTACTCACCTTAGTAATTGCTTTTCTTCTCATGGAGTCTTGCTATATTATAACCACCTCCTCCTGCCCCTCTCAGAACCTCTACTTGGGTAGGGTGGCAAATTGGTGCAAGCACTGTGTCATGCCATTGTAGTTATCCCTTTACCCTCTTTCCTTTGGGTTAGGGATCTGGTTGCTTTCATTTAGGTTATTTATATTGCCCCCTTCCTGGACTTGAGTCTTGGGGGAAGGGGGGGTTCATAATGTGCTTGTCAAGGGTGGTAAAACGAACCATAATACCATCAATTTTGTTATTATGGTTCTGGGTGTTCTTTGTTGTTTATATTGTTGTTACTACTACTAGTAGGTAGCCATGGGCTAGTGTAGTTTTTCCACACAGACTTTCTGTTCTTTGATGTTAGCTTTTAAAAGATCTGACAGTTTCATTTGAAACTGCCAGATAGAGCTTTGGGCACAGCGCCCTCGCGCTGTAGAACTCCAGATCCCCTGGAGTTAACTCCTTCCTCTCCGGGGCAGTTCAGCTGCAGTGGCTGACTGCTAATGTTATAATATAGCAAGACTCCATGAGAAGAAAAGCAATTACTAAGGTGAGTAATTTTTTCTTCCTGTAGCTTTCTCTCTACTTGAGGTTATAATGCACTGCTTGTGACATCAGTTACTCCCATAGCAACAGATTGTGATGTCACAACACAGGATTATGACTTTTAGTATGGCGCAAGCTATAGAGACATGTGAACTCTAGGAGATAAAGGTCATGGATTGATGTAGATTTCCTCAGTAATAAGTAAAAGGGAAGAGAACTCTATAGATGTAATGCATGCTGAATTGTACCCAAGTATTATGTTTTTCAAAGTTTTCGTTGAGGCTTCAGCAGTGCTTAAGCCTTTTATTTTTACCTTTTCTTTAAAAAAAAAAAAAGATTACACATTAGTAGTAGTTTGTGTTTATTTGGTTGTAAACCATTACAGAACTCTTAAAAGAGAACTGCGCTGAATCTGTAAGTGAGTTTTCCCAGTAGAAGCTGTTTTTTCAAAGAGCTGGTGACACGTTCAGGAGAACTTCAACAAAACCTAATATGTAGACACAGTCCAGCTTGCATTTCTCATTAGTGCTGTATTCCTCCACCCCATTATTTATTACTGAGGGCATTTGTATGAAAACAGGATCTTTGCTCTTGAAGAGTTTATCTATTCCTGCTGCTTTCTCCCTACCTGAAGTCACAGAGCACTCCTTGTGGTGTCAGTTACTCCCACGGCAACAGATTGTGATGTCACAACAGAGGATTTTGACTTGAAGTAGGGAGTAAGCTGTAGAGGCAGATGGACTCTAGAGCTCAAAGATCATATGTTCATGCAAATTTTTTTAGTTATAGATAATGATAAGGAGAAATATACAAAATATAAATGGAATGCAGACAGAATTGTACCTAATTATAATGTTTTTTTAAAGTTTTCTTTGATGCATCAGCAGCACTTTAAATATACATTCAAATGTTGTTGTTGCTGTAGCTATACAGACTTTTTAACTATTGTATTGGGTGATCTTACTTCGAGTGTGAACGCTTGCAGGAGGCTGTTACCATAAGGACTATGCCTCCAGGCACCAGGACCCAACGGAAACCTTCTAACTAGCAGTCTTAAGCCCCACCTCAGTTATTTTCCCACTGCAGACCCATCTACTTCGGCTCTTCGATTGTCTTCTAGAACTAAACTAGTGTTTTCAGCAAATTTACAATATACTTTCTTATTCTTTTGAGAAAAAGTCCACTTTTCTTTAGCATTATTATGCTCTGCATGTCTTTTTTGCCGTCAGTTTCTTCAACCAAGAAGAAGAAGACCAAGTGTGCCTTCAGTCATCAGATCCTGACCAAGGATAAGCATGAGGCCTGTGTCTTCTGCCTGGGGCCCAACCACAACAGCAAGGCATGTTTCATCTGCAGTGGCTTTACTGGCTGGACTCGCATCTGCTGCCTTAAGGCACTAAAGGCATACATTTTAGAGCAGCAGCTTGCCATCATGCAGGGCTCACCAGCTGAGAAGTCTGCCTCTTCTTCTCATTCCTCAAAGCACAAAGAAAAGAAAAAGGATCCGGACCAGCGTAAGTCCCGTGAGAAGGACCGTTGTAGGTCTAAGGGGCGTTCGCGCTCTTGGTCCCCGCACCACAAAAAGGCCTTCTTGGGCTCTAACTCCAGGGGCACAGATCATTCCTCCTGCCACTTTCGGCACTCTTATGGGTGGCAGGACTCCTCCACTCCCACCAAGACCCCGATGCCGGTGAATGGAAAGCGGGGCTTGGGCTCTTCTACCCCAGCATTGGTTACCCTGCAGGCGAAGGCCACACCTATGCGGTCACCCTCCGCCTCAGGGGTCGGGACCTCCTTTTCGATTTCCGTGGGGACCTCCATCCCATCATGCAAGGTCCAGGGGTGTGCAAATCCCATTGCCCCCTGTCCAGGGCAAGTAAAATTTCCTTGAAGGTCAAGTACAAAAAGAGAGCTAATTTCATTGTAACGAATAGGGGAGCAGGTGAAAATTCAGCTACAGTCATGCCTGGGCAAGTCCTAAAAATTTTGATTTGAACACCCCTGGCAAGGTCCAGACGTCGGTTATTCCCAGGGCCCAGGGTAAGACTAAAGAGCACCGGGGTCGGGAGTTGGTTTCCAAACCGACCTCTGCTCACTGCACCTCGGTCTCCAAGACACCAACCTCCAAACCGATGATGGTTCACAAGGCAGACAGCTCCAGACTGTCAACGGTACCAGCCAAGGGATGTGTCTTAGGCAAGGTACCTCTGGACCTCACTTCTTCACTGGTCCACAGGCCTTCTACATCCGACAATCAAAGGGACAGATTTACTACCTCCCCCAGGGATCAACAGGATCCCACTTCTTCCCCTGTTGCTCCACCCACGCTGGATGGTCAAACACCTCGCTTCCCGGCGGGCACAGTGGTTTGTCAGTTTTCTAAGACAGAACTGATGGAAATTTTCCAGTTTTGGTGGAGACAGGTAAAGCAGGATGTGTTACCACCACAGCGGGACGCTACCCTGAATCTGCATACAGATAAGGACAAACCATCCTCACCTGCTCCAAAATCTAAGTCCCGCTTACTCAGTCCCACGACTCCCGGGGCAGGACTTTACACAGGGAACGGTGTCACCAACGTTGCATGCTGAGCACTTACCGACGTTGCTCCTCCAGCCATAGGCAGTCAGGCAACCGATGTGTGCCCACAGCCGTCGCCAGTCCTACAGCCGTCACCAGTCTTCTAGTTGGTGGCATTCAATTGAGAGGCACAGATCTTCTTCTTTAGGTTCTAGATCTGCTTCCCCCTCTTCTAGGGATCCCACTTCAGACTCTCATGCATCAGGTTCCGACCGTTCTCCTTTGAAAGAAAGACATGCATTGCCAGAGGAGAAGGACACCCCTAGAATACCTCCTGATGATTCTACCTCTGTGGATGTCATTGGGCATATCCAGACCTCCAACAGATGGGAGACGGAGGATCTGGATCCAGAGTGCTGGAGGTTGGCCAGGTACCTGAGGCAGAAGGAGCCAAAGCCCTTGGTTGTTCCTCCTTTAGTGGATACATTCCAGGACCTTACCCGGATTACCTGGAAGCATCCCTATACCACTCCGGCTATCTCTTAAGAAGTCGGACAGGCTGTACCGGGCACCGAGGGCTGAGCCTTTCTTGGTGGAACACCCTCAGGTGGACTCAGTGGTTATCACAGCTGCTCACGACAAGTCGAAACACCTCAGTTTGCAGCCTCCCGACTCAGAGTTCAGATTTGTAAACCAGGTGGGCAAGAAAATTTATTCTGCCTCCACCTGTTCTTTTAGATCGTTGAACTTTCTCACACATGTGGTCCAGTACCAGAATGCAATTTGGGAGAAAGGCTTAGAGTTTGCTTATGCCTTGCCAAACTCTGCTCATAAAACCGAGCTTCTGGATATTCTTAAGTCTGGATCGGACTTAGGCACTCATATCCTGAGGGCCTCGTATGACGCTGCAGATACGGCTTCTAGAGCAGTGGCATCCGGCATTTGCCTTGGGTGCCACGCCTGGCTCAGAGTCTCTGGATTCTCACAGGATCTGCAATCTGGGATCCTGGACCTTCCCTTCCAGGGTTCTGTTCTTTTTGGGGAAGGAGATGGAGAAACTGATCTCCCATCTCCAGGAGTCCAGGAAATCTATCTGGTCTAGCCAAAAGATGTACAAGGGGGACCAGATGCCACTTTGCAAATAGCCTTTTCGAAAGCCCTCAGGGCAAAATACCCGCAACCAGTTCCAGCAGAAGGGTGGCTTCAAGAGGAAAGCACCAACCCAAACTCCTGGGAGCTCTGCCTCTAGAGGCCCAAGACCTCCTAGCTCTCTCTGCCTGTTCCCGGATATGCCTAATGACTCACTACTTGCCCCCCCCGGCAGAGGCCAAGGGTGGGGGGAGGCAGTAGAGGGTCGCTTCTCCCTCTATCTAGAGGGATGGAGAAACATCACCACAGACCTCTGGGTGTTGGATCTGATCAGGAGAGGAATACTCTAGAGTTTCTTCAGATCCCTCCGGGGAAACCACCAGGGTCCTCCCATTATCCTCCAGCTCATATACCCCTTACAGAAGGAGAGATCCTGGCCCTTCTGCAAAAGCGGGCAATAGAGCTGGTCCCCTCGGAACAGCAGGGGCAGGGCTATTATTCTCATTTCTTCCTCATCCCGAAAAAGACCGGAGACCTTCGGCCCATTCTGGACCTCAGCTGTCTAAACTCCTTTATAGAGTACAAGCGGTTCAGAATGGTCACTCTGCTAGGCCTCATTCCCCTCTTGCACCAAGTGGACTGGCTCTGCTTCCTGGACATGCAGAATGCCTACCTGCACATATGGGTCTTTCCTCCCCATCGGAAGTTTCTAAGGTTCCACTTCCGGGGGAGACATCACCAGTTCCGAGCCTTACCGTTCAGCCTCTCCTCCGCTGCTTGAGTCTTCATCAGGTGTCTAACAGTGGTGGCTGTGGCTTTCCGATGCCAGTGCCATTACGTCTTCCCCTACCTAGACGACTGGCTCCTGGTGGCTCCTTCCAGAGCTCAACTGCTTCGCACTCTCGGAGACACCTTTACACTGTTCTGAGAGTTGGAGATCACCCTGAACCTTCCAAAGTCATCCCCATGGCCCAGCCAGTGACTCCTTTTCATCGAAGTGGTCCTGGACACAGTTCCGGGCATGGCTTTCCTCCCAGAAGACAGGGGAGATCGCCTAAGGAGTTTAGCCTGGGCGGTATCCATGGCTCCCCAGGTCCCAGCCAAGACTTTCCATGGACGTCTGGGTCACATGGTGGTGGCCATTACAACAGTTCCCTTGACCTGCCTCCACATGAGAATTCCCCAATGGATACTCAGGGT
Organism: Neoceratodus forsteri; assembly: GCA_016271365.2. Lineage (NCBI taxonomy): Eukaryota > Metazoa > Chordata > Ceratodontiformes > Ceratodontidae > Neoceratodus > Neoceratodus forsteri. The sequence goes on along the minus strand of CM057450.1, from coordinate 1,146,381,743 downwards.
GCAATGGGACCAGAGGTCAGATGACCTAGACCAGCTGGTCAGGATCTCCGACCCAGTCTGAAGGACTCTTTCCTGGTGGCTAGACCCCTCCAACCTGGTACGTGGGGTCCCCTTCTGGCAGGAGCCCCCAAGATGGATTTTGACTATCGACGCTTCCGGTCTTGGTTGGGGTGCTCACCTGGAGAACAGACAGACCCAGGGGACCTGGTCTCCAGACAAGCAAATGCTCCACATCAATGTCCTAAGAGATGCGATCTGTCCTGAACACCTTACAGGTGTTTCAGATGGACCTTTCATCGGGCTCTCTTCTCATCCAGATGGACAACATGGCAGTAGTGTTTTACGTCAACAAGCAAGGGGACACACATTCTTACCCCCTTTGCCGGGAGGCGATGAGGGTCTGGTATTGGGCACTGGAACACTGCCTAGAACTTAACCGCTGTTCATGTTCCAGGCATCCAAAACGTCTTGGCCGACAACCTTAGCCAGTCTCAGTCCAAAGCTCATGAGTGGGAGCTCCTTCAGTTGGGTTGGTAGCAGACTAACTATTCGACAGATGGGGCCTTCCAGAGTTGGATCTCTTTACGTCTCCACTCAGCGCCAAACTGCCCAGTTTCTGCTCACTAGAGCCCATGTCTGGTGTTTTTTTGTCAGATGCTTTGTCCCTCTGTTGGACAGGGAGGTTTCTGTACGCCTTCCCTTCCTTTCCCATTCTCCAGAGGGTTCTCATGAAGTTACAGGCTGAAGGACCAGAGATAATCCTCATCGGCTCCCTGTTGGCCTTGGCAGATTTGGTTACCACTACTTCAGCAGCTGGCATTGGAGCCTCCAATACAGCTGCCGCTGAGCTTGCCCTTGCTATCACAGGATCAGGGCACCCTGGTCCATCCGGACCTCAGATCCCTGCATCTTCATGCATGGCTCTTGCAGACTTAGTTAAGTCTAGGTATGGGATTTCCCAGGAGGTGGCAGATGTTCTTGTCGCAGCGGGAGAGCCCTCAACTAGATCCACTTATGCCATGAAGTGGAAAAGATTTTGTTTGTGGGCTTCACCCCGTCACTTGGACCCGCTTACCTGCCCAGTGAACTCTGTCTTGGAGTATATCCTCTCCTTATCAAACCAAGGCTTGAGCTACTCCTCCATTAAGGTACATCTTTCTGTGATTTCTGCTTACCACATACCTATGGGGGGGAACCCTCGCACAGCTGGATGTGTCCGCACCTTTTTGCGGGGCATACTACACATTAAACCTACCATCAGAGGTCCTGTTCCGCCCTGGGATCTCCTCTTTATGCTCAAAAACTTACTCTTCCTCTGTTCGAGCCTGACGTGGACTACAAGCTTCGCTTCCTGTCTTGGAAAGTTATTTTTAGTTGCTGTTACTTTTTTTTTTTATTTTTATTTCTGTTTATACCCCTGCTCAGCCTCTGGCCCGGTCAACCGTCAGACCCACCTAGCATCCTCGGCCCAGGAGGACCCCCATCCTGCCGTGGATTGCCCCCCAGGCAGGGATGAAGTGGGGTGGGGGCCCCCAGACTCAACCCCCCCAGGCCCGAGCTGTACCTTTAGTCTCATCGGGGTCCTTCCTGCACAGGGTGCTGCTGAGCAAGGGCTGCGTCTCTACCTTCTTGTTGGTGTTGAGCCGGGCTAAGCGTTTTTTTTTTTTGTACACCTCAGCGTGACTTGCGATTGACGCTAGAGCAGGCGGCATCAGTCACGCCTCCTTCTGTAGGACTCTGCGCTGTTGCCCCGCCACTGCCAGTGCACCCCCAGCACCCCCAGAGGAGACGAGCAGTCCACCGGATGTGCAAACGTCCTCCCCCCGGCTGGCCCTCTGATGCCCCAAGCCTGTTCCCAAACTCTGGTCGCCAGCATCGTGAGCAGTAGCACTACCACTGCGCTGATGGACCTAGTTACTGTTACTTCTGCTTGAAGGGTTTCCGAGCTTCAGGCTGTGATGTGTAAGGAGCCTTATTTAGTTTTCCATAAGGACAGGGTGTCCTTATGTACTAACCCTAAGTTTTTACCCAAAGTAGTGTCTGAGCTCACGCTAAATCAGGACATTAACCTACCAGTATAGTACCCTAATCACTTGAATCAAGGGGAAGCGCTCCTGCATACTTTGAATGTCTACAGGGTGCTGTGGTATTACCTTAACCGCACTGCTCTGCACCGTAAGATGGATAAGTTGTTTGTGGCCTTCACACCCTGCTGTCAAGGTACTTCGATGTCTAAACAGACCTTATCTCAGTGGCTGGTAAATTGCATTGTCTTCTGCTATGACAAATACAACAAATCTCTTCCGGGCTCGGTAAGGGGTCATCCCACCAGGGGAGTGGCTACTTCCTTTGCATTGATGCGTAATTTCTCAGTAGCAGACATCTGCGCAGTGGCTACCTGGAGCTCACTGCATACCTTTATTAAGCACTACAGCTTGGACATTGCCTCTAGGGCAGGATTTGGCCTGGCGGTCCTTCGGAGTCTCCTATCCTAATACCTTCTTATGGCTATTGCACTTCAGCCTCCTCCCAGACCTATTTTGATCCCTTTCTGGGACTGCTTGGGACTCAGTCCTTATGGTAATAGTCTGCTGCAAGAGCTCCCACTCAAGGTAAAATAGTACAGTTACGTAAGAACTTACCATGACAGTAGATCTTCGAGAGGAGCTCTTGCAGCAGGCGCTGCTTTCCCTCCCTCCTTCCCCCTGGTGAGGCTCTGCATCTTTAAACTGCAAGCTTCCGCCCGGTCCGCCTGCTGGCCTTACCAATGGGTCTCCGGCAGGTGGACTTAGGTGGGGCTGTGGACCACCCCTTGATATACCATTGGCTGACGTCAGGGCGGAGCTGGCGTCGGGGGTGGTCCCCGCTGAAGACTGCTAGCTAGAAGGTTTCCATGGGGTCTAGGTGCCTGGCCGCATAGTCCTTATGATAACAGCCTGCTGCAACAGCTCCTTTCGAAGATATACTGTTACGATAAGTTCTTACATAACTGTACTTTTCAAATTTACATGCTGGTAAGAACCATTTTAAAACTGTATGATGTCGTTTATGTCCCTGTTCTACGCTTCTGTAGTTGGCACAATGCATTCATGTTCTACTGTGGAACTCTGAGGTTATTTGGAACATAAACTACATCATACAGTTCTAAAATTGTACTTAACACCAGATTGTAAAGCAGAAGCATTTATTGAGGTTACTAAAAGGCATGTACAGATGGAAAAATAACAGAATTTTAACCAGTACTTAAAGGGAAACTTCCAGCAAGAATCAGACCATTTCTGGGTGCGTAAGGCATGGCCTGATTTGCTGTTTCGTAAAAGTAAAGTGTTTTTTTTTCCTTTTTAACCTTAGAAGTCATTAAATATTTCCCTCATATCTGGTTGATCCTGCCTCCCTCCCACCAGCATTTAGTGTTCCAGAGGCGCTCCCACAACCACCCGGGGCTGTCTCAGTATGACATTTCATATAGGGAACAGCTGGGGGAGGCCATATACTGTCTATGGATATGTGGCTATTAAAAGCTCCGGTTTTAAAACTACATGCCCCTGTGGTCCACCGAGACCAGGTATAGACTGGCACCGGCTGTCAGTCTATACCTGGTCTCAGTATACCACAGGAGCATGTCGTTTTAAGACCAGAGCTTTTAAAAGCCACGTATCTGTAAACAGTATATGGTCCATCCCCGCTGCTCCCCATATGAAACGTCATACTGAGACAGCCACAGGAGGTTGTGGGCACGTGGCTAGAACACCAAATGCCGGCAGGAGGGAGGCAGGATCAGCCAGATACAAGGAAAATATTTCATGACTTCTAAGGTAAAAAAACACTTTACTTTTACGAAACAGCTTATCAGGCCATACCTTATACCCAAGGCATGGCCCGATTCTTGCTGGACGTTTCCTTGGCCATTTGTTACACCCAGGCATGGCCTAATTCTTGATGGACGTTTCCCTTTAAAAACTAGCTTCTATTAGGGAAAAATGGCTTACAGGTTCAGTACAGTTCTCCTTCAACAAAAACATTTGTAACATATGTAGGACATTACCTCAACTTCTTAAGAGAGGAGTAGACCAAACTGACAAAGCAAGACAGATATGAATCACAAAATAGTTATGTAACTGATTTAAAAATTGTGATTTAAAAATTTTTACAGTCCCTTCAACAGTACTAATTTGTACCGGGGATTTATTTAAATTCCTTAAAATCACAATTAACAGAGCAAATTATTAAGCATTCTTTGTAGATTTAGATCCTGCAGACCTTTAGCTTTATATTTATAGGTTAATCCCAGTAGCAAAATTTATGTTAATTGCATTAAAGCATGCTTCTATTTATATTCAGAATGTGATTATTTATTCTTTTCTTTGGTTATGCCTTCCATCAGAAGTACCTGGGCAAGCAATGGCCTATAGGCTAAATGGATGACAGCTCCAGATCCCAAATGAACCCCACTGTGTAGCCATGCTAAGGAAAATGAACTGGGATCTCTTTAAGGTGCACCACGCTGCATTAGGTACCCCTTATCCCACTCAGTGGACCATCCGTGAACCTCACACAGAGGTAAAGCAGAATCCTATAGCTGAGAGCCACCTAGGAGCAAAAGAATAGTACACAAAATAGCTTTTTTCCCCAGACAGGGTCAGCTAATGCATAGCCAGTTTGTCCTAAATGAGTCCAACTAAGACCCCAGAAAGAACAAGCCTATTCCAGGGAGACACTAGGGGGCACCATACAGTGCATACTGCTCTGTGCCCTCAGTGGCCACCCCCAGGCTGGCGTTCTCTCCCGGTTGCACCCTGGGTCTCACATAAAGAGCTCTACAAACTGGTTAAGTTGTCTCCTAATGTGTCATTTTATCCCCACCACTTTTTTTTTTTTTTAACAACTGGCCTACGCCATGACCCTTGCTCATTACCCTGTAATGTGCACACAGATATCCACATTTTTTGAGATGCGGCGCAGCCGTGCTGCACTGTGCTCCAAAGGACTGTCCCGAAATTCTTTGTCAAGCCTGCCACACTTGGGCACTTATATGGGTCATGACCATACTTACCCAAAACTTTAATACTAGACCAGGAGCAGAGCCCATATATGCATTTACTTGAAAATTCTTCTTAAAGTAAACTGAAGTGCTATTAATATTATTACCCTTTTTTTACAGAATTGCAAAATTCGCTTCCAGCAGTAACAGTAAAACGTACCATTGTATCTCTCTACTTGATTTAAACTGGTTACTCCGAGAGTTCAAAGCCAGCCTAGCATTCGCCAGGTTCATCAGAAAAACCATTCACACAAGTGATCCTACTTAATTAGCCGAGCAGATCACATTTGCTGATATACCTTTCTCCCGCTCAACCTAAAACAATAACATCAGCATCCCTTTGTCCCGTACAAACCTGGGGCAGCGCACTTTTTGCTACTGAGCCGCCTCAGTCTGGAACTCAGTAACCCCCCCCGCCCCAAAATTAAAAACACTTCCAACAATCTCTGCCTTCAGAAGGATGCTGAAAGACTACTACTTTACACTTAATATCTGTAATTGCTTTGGCTACTCTCCCTCCTGAATACCCTTTGTGTATGTATCCTCCTGCACTGTTCGTTTTAAGCTATTGTACAGTATCTTGTGCCTCCTGCGTTGTGGTCACAATGTATATCTGCACTGCTTTTGCTCTATATGTATGTACCAATTACTGTAACTTAGTCACAATGAATGTTTGAATGTATGTACCAAATACTTAGTGTAAGCTGCTCCCTCTGTACCTAAGCTCTGTAAATTGTTATTTACAGTACTCTGTTCGTGCAATTACACCTGAGTCGTGCCTGAAAAAGGTACTTGTTGCTAGTGCAATTACCCGGTTACCAAAGTTGAAATAAAATAAAAATAATGATACAGAAGGGACTTGTGAATCTTAAAAATTACTAACCACTGTTACCTATTTCTCAAACTGATTCTAGTATATGGTTACCCTTTGTTATGTATAAAAATCAGCCTGCTCAAAATCCTTGTTAAGCACATTCTAAACCGTTATGCACATTCTAAAGTGTTATTATGCACAGTTCAAAGGTCATGCAATTTTAAGTTTCTCATTTATTCTACACCTAGCTACTTACTAACCACTCAGGGCCCAAAGTCATACCTTTTACCTTTCAAAAGTCTGGAAATTTGATTTTGTTATGCAACTAGAACAAAGAAGTGGCAAGATTTTTTGTTTTCACTTCAGCGGGGGTTTGTCACTCTAGTGTAAAAAAAACAAACAAAACATATACTATAAAAAATAAAATATGGTCTGTCACAAACCCATTCAGCAGGTCAGGCCCTCTGCTCCCACAGTTCCAACCTCTGAGCGCAGTCTTGTGAACAGTTAACAGAAATAGGGTAACCCTCCTGTCTGTTTTGTGGGTTTGAATCAACCTTTGGTCTCAATTCTGGAGGGATTCAAACTGTGAACCTCTTGCTAGCATACCCAGTGCACAGGCTCAGATAATTCTGTCTTCGGGGGGCCAGATATCTTTGCCTATGGGCACCTAACCAGGTGTACAAAATGAACCCTTAAAAACTCTAATAAAGACCTCGGATTACTCTTACCTTTTTCCAGTTTGGTATTACCATTCAAGCTTATGCATAGTGTCAGCTTTAACCATACAGTATATACTTCACTTGTTAAAGAAAGAAATTCAAAGACAGACCAAGTAGTCTCTAAAAATAGAGTTTTACTAAAATAGATAAAAGTATGTAAAACATAAAATACAGAACCATGTATCACAAGAACCATACAATCTTTTTAAAGAACAAGGTTTTAACAGTGCAATTCCTACTACAGTACTTAGATTTGTCTCTCTCTCTGAATACCTGCTTAAAATGCTCAAAGATGTTTCTTTATCAGAGTGTAGATAGAAGTGTGTCTCTGAAAGAAAACAGAATACTGTTTAAAAAACTGTCTTTGTCAACCCCTTTGTGTGTGGTCACCTAGCTCGTCCTCTGTTTATTATACACCCAGGATGTTTTATCATTTTAGAAGGTAAGTTAATTAAGGTTACATCAGCAGAAACTCCTTTCCCCAAGTGACTTCCCCAATCAAGTCTGTAAATTTCCTTTCATCTGTGAGCAGTATCCTCTCTCACACAGACATCAAAGCATTTATGATTTCGCACCAGTGTGCCATAACATGGTTTCCTTCTCTAAACATCATAAAATGGATATTGATGTCCCTCTTAGCAGTTAAAGCTATTTTTAACTTAGATAAACAGGAGATCCTTGATTAAGGCCTGATCTTCCTGGACATAAGTCTCCACCACTCATTCACACTAGTGGGATTAGCGCCGGAGGCACTAAGACCCATCGGGAGCAAACTTTTTGCTGGAGGGTCGGCGCGAGAGACGGCGCCCCGAGACCACCAGGCGCCCGCGAGCAGCGGCTCGGCGGTAATGACCATCTCGGCGACGACCCTCCAACCGCCCAGTTCCTTTTTTCCCGCCCGAAGTGCGCTTCAGTGAGCGTCACGCTCGTCATTGTCAGTCAAACTTCAAACTAGCGCATAGTTTTCAGTTTGTTTTTGTAACTTATCACGATAAGTAGTATCGCTTAATTTTATTCTATTTTGTTAAATTTTTCTAATATTTAAATATTACTTGAAGAAGTCTCTCGCCCTACTGGACGGAGTGCGACCATGAGCAGGTCAGGTGGCGGTAGGAGACTTACGTGTGAAAACTGTTCAGTCAGCGGGCTGGGTCCGGTCAGCCTCCTTCTCCTCAGCGGGGTTCCGACAGCGGTCAGTCAGATGCCGGGGGATGGCGGTCCCGCACGCATAAAAATAAACGGTCGCATTCTCGCACCGTTCGCCTCGAGCTCTTCTTGAGCCCACAGGTCAAAAAGAGAAGGCATCACTCGAGGTCGCCTCTGTATGTCTGCGCGCCGACGCCGGGTTACTGCTAGTTGCCGGGTCTCCTTCTTCGAGTCGCCAATCTCCGTAATCGTCGTCCTCGACATCGGAGCCCCTCCCCGCCTATAGGTAGGACTCCAGATGAGCAGTTTCATCAGTGGGCCGCTCTTATGGAGCAATGGGCTCGGAGGTTGGTTCTTCTGCCTGGCTCGGTTGCCTCGGAGCCCTCGGGCCCCTCCGGCGATCAGGTAGGGCGGTTGGACCTTCCTAGTCGCGTGGCGCCTTCTTCGGTGCCAGCGACTCCGTGCTTAGGTGTTTCCCCCCCTCACATGGCTGCGGCGCAGGGGGCCTCACCGATGCCCTTATCTCCTGGTTTTTTTCCTTCTCTAGCTTTCCAGGTTCCTGGGGCTCTTCCGGCGCCTTCTGCAGGGTCTGTTACTTGTGGCGCTGCTGTGCCGCTGGGTCTTGGCGGCGCTCGCCCACGGTGCTGGGTCTCTGCGGCGCCGCCGGTGGTGCCGTGGATGGCGCGCGCCGTGCGTGTCGCCGTCCGCGGCGCCATGCGGTCGCCGCCGGCCGCACCTGCACGTTGTCCGCGCGCCACGGGGCGCTTATGGGTCACAGGCCTCTTCGGGCGCCAGGCGCCCTCGGTGCCGTCTTCAGCCTGCTTTGCCATCTCGGCGCCGCAGCCCTTGGGGATCTCCTTGTTTTTCTGCTATTTCCTCCTCTCCTAATTTTCACTCCTTTCCTGTCCAAACAGTCCTTTCTGGACCATCAGGAGATGATGTTGAGCCTGACCCAGACCTTGGTTGGGTGATGAAGTGGAGGAACAGGATCTTTCTTTGCTACAGAGCCTGTGGTTGAGGACCCATCCTTTAAGTCTCTGTTGAAGAACCTGGGATCCACTCTTTCTCTCCAGACTACAGACATCGATCCTGGGAAGATATTAAGACTCCAGTATCTTCATGCTTCGGAGATCCCTACGGATTTGACTCCTCCGATCCAGCCTTCCTTCGAGACGCTGTCTCAAATGGTATGGAATAATCCTGCTCTTATTCCCTCAGTGGCTAAATCCATTGATAAGAAGTATTCAGCTCCCAAGGATCGTCCCACTTTGGCATCCCAAGCCTTTGCGGATCCTATTGTAGTCCTGGCAGAGAATGACAAGGTCGTTCTTCCTCAAACTACTACAGCTCGACCTATTAACAAAGAGTTACATTAGGTAAGAGAGTCTTTGCTGACTCCACTCTAAGTATGCGTATTGCCAGTTATCAAGGCTATTTTTCTCAGTATGAGTATATCCTGTGGCACTCTATGAAAAGAATGGTTGAAGCTCTTCCAGATTCGGATTCCAAGTCAGAGCTTCTTCTGACCGTTATTAGAGGTATTGAGTCCAAGAACCAACAGGTCAAAGCCGCCATGGACGCTTCGACACTGCTTCTCGCTCAGCAGCCGCGGATTTGTACTAAAGCGCCATTCCTGGCTGCGTACTTCTGGCTTCACGAATGATGCTCAGCAGCAGGTGATGGCGCTGCCTTTGATGGCTCTTTCTTTTGGCCTCAGGTGGAGCAAGCCTTAGAGGCCACTCAGAAGACTAGATCGGCCATTAAGTTGGCCAGACCTCCGCCTGCCCCTCTCGGGGCATGTGAACAGACGCCAGTTTCATAGTAGTCAGTCCTCGAGGCAGAGGCAGGGAAGCTTCCATAAAAAGCCAACCTGCCCAACCTCAAAAGAAGACACAGCAGAAAGCGCAGGGCCTAAAGCTCCCAGCGCTACCTTATAGTCGTTGGCCCAAGTTCCATCCACTCTGCCCGAGTGGAACTTTCTCCTCCAGTGGAGGTCGTCTGATGTACTTCTACAACCAGTGGAAGTCCATAACTGGAAAATGGGTTCCTTCGATAATTACAGGGTTATTTCTCTCAATTTCTTGAAACCCCCTCAATTGTCCTCCCAGACGACAACCCAGGTTGTCGCCTTCTAGTCAGACCTCCTCACCGAGGAGATCCAGGGCCTTCTGAACAACAGGGCAATAGAACTGGTGCCCCGCATCTGCGAAACACAGGTTCTACTCCCATTACTTTCTGGTTCCAAAGAAATCTGGGGATGCGCCCATTCTAGACCTCAGAAAGTTAAACAAATTCCTCCCCAGGAGAAATTCAAGATGATTTCCTGGTACCCTGTTACCCTTGCTGCATCAGCACGACTGGCTGGCCTCTGGATATGCAGGATGCTTACCAGATATCCCCGTCCACCGACCCACTGAAGTTCCCAGGTTTGTAGCTTTGGGTCAGCATTATCAGTTCAGAGTCCTGCCCTTTGGGCTATCCCCTCGGCGCCGCGAGTTTTTACAAAGTGTTGTGCAGTTCTTGTGGCGATCTGAGGAAAGTCGGTTCCAGTGTTTCCCTACCTGGACGATTGGTTCTAGCAAGCCCCTTCCGGCCAAGGACTTTGGAAGCCGTGCAAGCGACTTCTTGTCTTCACATCCATGGGAGTTCTGCTGAATTTGAAAAATCTCAACTGCAACCCTCCCAGAGGCTCCTTTCATAGGGCCATCTAGACACCTCTTCAGCGAGGCTTTCCTTCCAGAGGACAGAAGACTCGACATCCTTGAATGGCCCGTTACATCAGGAGAACCAATCGGTTACAGCTCTCTCGATGAGCGCATGTTGGGTCTCATGCCGTCCTCGGTCTTCACTGTCCTCTGGCCCGACTGCACATGAGAACACCCAATGGATGCTCCACTCAGTGGTCCCCGACCTCTCACCCCAGTCTTATCCCATCAAGGTGTCGAGCCCCTTGAGGTCTCTCACCTGGTGGTCTCAAAGAGACAATCTCCTGGAAGGATTCCCTTGCTCCCCGGATCATCAGATCTCCATCACCACAGACGCATCGCTAATGGGATGGGGAGCTCACTGTCTCTCCCTCCACACTCAAGGTGTATGGACTCAGTTCGACACTCATCTCCACATAAATGTCCTGGAGATGAGAGCGGTCCTCTATGCAATCCGAGCTCTGAAGGATGTTCTTTGTCACAAGAACATTCTCCTTCAAACGGACAACAAAGCAGTGATGTATTACATCAACAAGCAAGGCGGTGCTCATTCTTATCCCCTTTGCAGGGAAGCAATGAGGGTGTGGGAGTGGTGCTTGGAGCACAAGTCTCTGATTCAAGCGGTTTATCTGCCAGGTATACAAACGACCTAGCAGATCACCTCAGCAGAACGGAGGCAGACCCTCACAGTGGTCTCGATCCAGCCGTAGCTCGGTCCCTGTTCAAAGAGTGGGGACTCAGACCTGGACCTTTTGCATCCCCACTCAGCATAAAACTGCCTCTCTTCTGCTCCAGAAATCCAGGGCCTGGCATTTTCTGTCAGGATGCGTTCAGGCTGCGGTGGACAAAACGCTTTTTCGCCTTTCCACCGCTTCCTCTAATCCAGAGAGTACTCCTCAAGTTCGAGTCTCAGGGGACCAAGATGATTCTCATTGCTCCTTCCTGGCCTCGGCAACTATGGTTTCCTCTACTCAACAGTATGTTGGCAGCCTCTCCAGACCACTTCCTTTGCAAATCAGTCTTTTGACTCAGGGTTCGTTGGTCCATCCCAACCTGAAATCACTCCACCTTCATGCTTGGCTCCTGAAGAGATAGAAGTGAATCGGTTCAACGCTCTCTCAGAGAGTCTCAGACATCCTTCTGGCTGCTCGAAGCCAGCCACCTGAAAAACGACGCTCCAAATGGAAACGTTTTTCTCTGGTGTGCAAAATCCTCTTGGAATCCCTTTTCCTGTCCTCCTGGCAAGGTTCTGGAGTATCTTTGGACCTGTCAAACTTAGGTCTTCAGTACTCCACAGTTAAAGTTCACCTTAGTGCCATCTCAGCGCTCCATGAGCCGGTTTCTTCCTTAACTCTGGCTCAGTTACCTATGGTGAAGAGATTTCTTAAGGGATTCTCCATACCATACCCCTGTTAAGCGTCCAGTTGCAGCCTGGGACATTAACCTGGTGCTGGACATGCTCACTCGGAAGCCTTTCGAACCTTTAGCTACCTGTGAGCTAAAATTTCTTACCTGGAAGACTGCCTTCCTGGTGGCCATTATATCAGCCCGCAGGGTCTCTGAGATACATGCCCTGGTTACGGACCCTCCGTATACTGTATTCCATAAAGACAAGGTAGTTCTCCGTACTCATCCTAAATTTCTTCCCAAGGTTGTGTCAGAATTCCATCTAAACCAACCTCTGGTACTGACCGCTTACTTCGATAATTTCCAAAATGAAGGGGAACGAGCTCTTCATTCCTTGGATGTTAAGAGAGCCTTGCGGTTCTATTTAGATAGAACCAAGGATGTTCGCAAGACTCAGCAACTGTTCGTTTCTTTCAGCGACACCCGGCTGGGTCAACCTGTCGCTATTAGATGCATCTCTTCATGGTTAGTGGCATGCTTCGTCATTGCTATTCCATGGCTCAAGTTAAATTAGAAGGTAGAGTGTACGCTCACTCTACTAGGGGCGAGTCTTGCATCCATAGCGGAAATTCACAATGTTCCAATTGCAGATATATGCAACGCCCTACCTGGAGCTCAGTGCATACCTTGCTTAACACTATGCACTGGATGTTCATGCTAGGCGACATTCCGCATTCGCAGAACTATCCTTAATGGGCTTTATCTTAGACGCCTGGAGCTCTGGCTCTCCTGCCGCCTTTTTGGGATTATCAGCTTGGTACTTTCCACTTGTGAACGAGTGGTGGAGACTTATCACTGTGAAGATAGGAAAATTACGCACTCTACCGTAATTCTTGATCTTCTTGGACGGTCTCCACCACTCATTCACACGCCCACCCTCCATCCCCTGAGCTCACCGCTGTATTGGTCTTCACTCCCTCAGATCTTTAGGCCGTGAGGACTTCTTTGCTGACCCTTCTTACACGGGTCATACGGACTATCTTATGTCCGTTTTTTAATGTTGGGTTTACTCTTTACGTTAGTTGCGCTGCACCTCCTTGGTAAAAAAGGTACTGAGGCGGTTGGAGGGTCGTCGCCGAGATGGTCATTACCGCTCGAGCCGCTGCTCGCGGCGCCGTGTCTCGCGGCGCCGTCTCTCGAGCCGACCCTCCAGCAAAAAGTTTGCTCCCGATGGGTCTTAGTGCCTCCGGCGCTAATCCCACTAGTGTGAATGAGTGGTGGAGACTCGTCCAAGAAGATCAAGAATTACGGTAGGTACGTAATTTTCCTTTCTAGTCTGTAATTAGCTCTTGGCCTTCTAGGTAACGCCTTGTATCTAAAACTTGGGTGTGTGTGTCATCTCACATGCTGTCTCAGCACCTCTCATGAGAGACAGTCCATAACACATTTTTATATTACAAAAAATCATAGTGTACTCAGAACTGGTTGTCCACGTGTCACATGGTCAACCACACACAACGCTGCATGAGTTTCCATCTCGGGGTTGAGATGACAGCATGGACCTTTTCGAGCTTTGCTCTTGAGGTTCATATGCTCTCATCTAAACCCCTTGATGGAAACACAGCCTTGTTGTGTACGGTTGCCCATACATTATTCTCTGTACAATGATTGTGCATAACATTACTTTTGCAATAAGTTCACCTTAGACATTCAATACATTTATAGCTTTTCACATGAAACTACAACTTTTCTTTCAGTTCATGTGCAGAAAGTTCCAGTTATGTTTGTAAGAGAAGTTAAGTTTATATCTGTGAGCTTTCCAAATGTTTTTGTAACAAAATGTGAGTTTAATGGTCTCCTTTTGCATGCCGGTCCTCAGCCCTTTAAAGAGCTAGTGTACTGCCTAAAACTAGTATTAGTTTTTAATAGCAGTCAACCATTACCTTTTGTATCTGAGGTATATTGTATTTTCCCTTTATTTAATTAGAAGATTGTTTACCTGATGTTAGTAGGCGTGGTGTGTGGGAGAGCACTGTGCCTAGCAGCTTACATATCTGTCTCTGTTCCCCTTCCTACATCATCAACATTGTGACCTCACTGCTGCTTAGGAACAGCCACTTAGTGGCTGCCAGATCAGTCACCTATGATGTCGCTGTCGGTGAGATCACAATACTGATGATGTAGTGGGGGGGCTTGAGGTAGATATGTCAACTGCCAGGCTAAGAGCTGTTTCAGACATCCAGCACAATATTATCATATATAGAAAACTTTCTAATGAGCAAAAGGAAAAAGAAAACTACTTCAGAAATAAAAAATGACAACTGGCTACTTCTTAAAATTTGTATTATTTTCCTGTCTGTTTTGGATCCACTAGTACTTTTAACACCTTTGCTGAGTGAACCCATCTTCTACATACTAAAGAGAACAGTACCTCCTGTAGGAGAATCACCTCAGTCAGTCTGTTAGGTGAGGAAGTGAGAACGCCATATTCAAGGGTCAGTAATGCAAATGGGGATCTATGGCGCCACGGCGACATGAATACTTCAACCCTAGGTTACAGTGACGGCACTATATCGACCGCAGTTGCGGTTGGCACTGTGTCATTGGAATTTAGTGTTTTTTTTGTTTGTTTTTTTGTGGGGGCCTGTGCTCCCCACACCCACCGTAATTTATTATAATCAGGTCAGAGTCTGAGCTGATTTTGGGAGGTGGTGTAAGACTGGGGCAAGCACTGCCCAGGTGACGGCTGAGTTTCCCCTTGCCCTGTAATGTAGAATGTTGATTTTGCTTAATGTCCCTGGTCCTCCTCCCAGTAATGACACCTTTTTCATGAGCACACATTAACACCTCTTTTCGTGGGGCTGCCTGGTGTACTAGAGTAAGGATATTGTGCTCCTGTGCAGATGACCTGGGTTCGAAAGTGAGTCTGTGAGATAGCAGCAGGGAGCCTAGGGCTGGGAGGAACGCTGTCTCAGGCAGCGGGTCTTAACCTGGTGTTGGTTGGGACCATAGTGGGCCTCATGGTGGGCCAAAGAGCCTGCCTGCTAATGGGGGTGATGTCATGAGGTTCTGATGCCATTACATACCTGCTGCAGTGCATGGAGCTCACTGTGAGCTCTGCATGGCATCTGGGGAGGTGGGTGGGTTAGTACAGTGCAGCATCAGCATGATGGCCTGACTCCTCCAGGATGGGACTATAAGGAATAATCCTTAATATGACATTAAGATGATAACTGGCTACACTGGAGGTGCGGGTGGGGTGGGGGACAGATCACTTGTGATCCTCAAACCAGATTTGTGTCTCTGGAGGGGTAGAGTCTGCCCTACTCTGAAGGCCATGCTGCGGGTGGGGGCAAGTGGTGTGAGAAACATGGGAGGGGAAGGGAGTGAGGGCATCAGGGCTGGGTGGGTCACCATTCAGAAGGTGCACTGGCACCAAAGGGCAGTAAATTGAGGATTAAAATAAACAATCTCGTGTCTCTTGTTAGAAAGGGGAACAACTGGCTACTTTGCAGCAGAAATAAAGGATTCTCGTGATTGGTCTCCATGTTCATGAGTGCTGGGCAGCCATCCCTGCCATGGAGTTTGACTGCATTACCTTTGTGACAGTCCCTGTGTCCTAGTGAAAACTCGAGTCTCTCCTCTCCCATATCAACTCTGACCTTAACAACAAGACTGTTTATAGATGACAGTAGCCTCTACAGGGTTGTGGACTCCATTCAAAATGGTGACAAACTTCAGGTGAACAAACTGGGTGATTTGTGTCTTAAATTCAAGTTAGTGAAATGCAGGGTGTAGTACCTGGGGAGGAGAGGCAGAGACTAGACGTACACACTGTGTGGGGCTCCTCTTGCTGCAGTGAAGGTGGAAAATGACCTGGGAGTTGTAATAGGCAAGGTACTAAAGCATGGCAAGCAGTGTGTGCGGCTGCTGTTAAGAGGGTTGAAAGAATGATGGGGTGCATTGGGGGGTGGGGACCAACTAAGCAGTGGAAGTAATCCTACCACTTTACAAGGCCCTGGTCTGGTCCCACCTTTAGTACTGTGTGCATTTCTAGGTTCCCCATTACAAAAAGGACACTGAGGCAGTAAAGAGGGTGCAGTGCATGGTCATCAGAGTAATAGGGGTACGGAGGGTAAAAGCTATGAGGGAGAGACTACGTAAGCAATAAGACACAACGGAGTGTGTATAAAACATATTTTGCCACAAGGCCAGGGGCGTGGTGAGATACAAGGCCGCAGGCTGGGTGACTTCAGCCACTGGACGTGTGGTAAAATAAGTTGTATGCACACCCCAGAGTGGCTTATTTTACTTATAAAATAGACTCCCTTCTTTAAACTTTTCACAGTTGGGAAAAGCATGTTTATATGTAGAAACAATAGATTTACTTGTGTGCATTTATGATAAAATAGCCCTTCTGTCCACTGCAAACGATGTCATTGTATTACTGCTGGACAAAGTTTGTTCTTTGCTGGAATCAAGATTCAAGATATGGAATGTTTATCATGGAATGTTTCTCATAGCATACATGGATTCAAAATTCTGATTGGCTACACTGGCAGAATGTTTCTTTCCTAACATACTGTATATACACACACACACACACACACACACACACAACACCAAAGGCCTCTGTTACAGGCAGAGCTCAATTATCTCACTGTCAGGGCAAGCAGAAGAGATTTCCCTGATGAGCAGGTAAAGATAGAAGGGGGATGTTTCACTGTCAGCAAAGAAACAGTTGTAATGAAAACTATAAACAATACTTAATGTTTCTAATCTGTTTATGTGTGTAAGGAAAGTGTGATCACTTGGGAACATAAGCAGGAGGCTGGTAAGGACAGAGGTCTGGGGTCATATTCTGTTTTAACTGAAATATTTGAATAGTTTTGTACATGAAATTAGTTCTGTGTGTTAAAAATTACTAGTTTGAGTTAGAACTGTTACTTGGGCTGTGATATTGTTAACTTGTGAGGCTCGGGAACACTTGTTTGGCAGTGATAATTACAGTGAAATTTAAATGTGATGTTTGCCTGGTGTTAGGGGGAGGGGAAATTAACAGAAATCACCTTGTCTTTCATTGTTCACTTGGGAACATAAGCAGGAGGCTGGTAAGGACAGAGGTCTGGGGTTATATTGTGTTTTAACTGAAATATTTGAATAGTTTTGTAAATGAAATTAGTTCTGTGTGTTAAAAATTACTACTTTGAGTTAGAACTGTTACTTGGGCTGTGATATTGTAACTTTTGAGGCTTGGGAACACTTGTTTGGCAGTGATAATTACAGTGAAATTTAAATGTGATGTTTGCCTGGTGTTGGTAAGAGGCCTCCCACCCACCCTGTTTTGTGGGCTTTCTTAAATACTAAAAAGCCACTGGGGGTTGGGATTGAAGGGCTGTGTATTTCTGTTTGGGACTGAAATCCGAAGCAACAGGAACTGGTGGGCCTGTGACATCATACAGTACCTGATGTCTGCATACACACACCGTTAGTGGGACTGGACACACACTGGTCTGCATGTGTTTGTGAGACTTGGGAACTTTATTGGTGGGGTTGAAATTGGGTTTGTAAATAACTGCAGTCAGTATAGAGAGAAACTGTATTCCAGGAGGAAGGGACTGAGAAAAGGGGGTGTGCCATTATAAACAGAGGGGGACAAACAGGGTGGCCATATTCCACCATGGCAGGCATCTTTGGAAGGGTTGTAGGCTGCACAGGCTGTGGGATGGCAATAATTCTCAGTTGGGCCTGGAGAGAGGGAGGCTACCCACTCTGTAGACAGCTATCTTATATCAGAAGTGAGGTATATTGGTTAAGGAGTAAGCTGGGGGGGCTGTCCAAGGATAAGGGGTGTGGATATGGGCAGCAGAAGGGTGGGGCTGAGGGGAGGCTGGGGCAACGCTCTGAAATTACAGGACGTTATGTTACAGCAAGCAGGAGGGGGGATATTAGGGACAGAGGACCCTTAGATAGGATGTTGCGCTAAGGGAAAGCGTGACGGGTGAACATTCGAATACAAAGAGAGTGGAGGGAAGAGTCAGGAGGGCTGTTGTGGGGAAGCCTAGTAGAGCAGACATTGAGAAGGGAGGGGCTGTTATGGAAGCCTAAAACAGCAGACTGTGGGAAGGGCGCCTAGGAGAACAGAGCAAGAGGGGAAGAAGAGGGCAGTTTAGAGGTGCAGTCAGGGAAACTCGGGTTACTTGATGGAGGCCGACATAGTGTCACAATAAATTTGAGCTACTAAGCAACCTAGAGGGGGAGGAAGGGGTTGGTGGAAATGAGGAGACTGATACAGAGGCTGGGGAGGGAGTCAGATACCCATAGGGCATCACAGACCGCAATGGAAAGGATAGAAGTAGTCCCAGAGGGAGAAGGGGAAACATAAATGTTAAGCAGATGGGGAGATGCAACATATTGCAGACATGAGGGAGGAGAGCATGACTGGAGAGAAACTGGGAGCAGAGGTGGGAAGGGCCCCACTTCAGTAGGGGTCAGTACCAAGGATGGGACCCCTAGCTAAGGGGACCACAGAGAGCCTCTGGAGCAGGGGCACTATTACAAGGGGAGGATGGCAGTGTGGGGAAGGGAAACCATCGGGCCAGGATAAATGGTTGGATAAGAGATGGTTAAAGGGACACCTATTCAGAGGGGTCTGAGTTAAGTGGGCAAAATAACGAGGGAGGCAGAAAGGAGGGTGTCAGGGGTCTCTAATAAGGCAGGAAGACTCCCATGGAATTGAGATCACAAATAAAGGGGGGGATGGGGGGCTGAGAGTGCATAGTGGAGGTAACCATAAGGATGATGGCGGTGTTAAGATTCTGTTATTGGGAGACTCGATGATTAGGGGTATCCAGTGGGAGGGACAGGGGGTGGATGCCATAGCCAGGTGAAGGTAGTGAGTATCTCTGGGCTGACAGTGCACAGAGCAAAGTTCATGGTGTATGAACTGGTTAGGGATTGTGGAGGAAACGGATTTCCTGGTGCATTTGGGAACTAACGATCTAGAGGGAAATAGCGTTTGGAAATCCAAGCAAGGTTCCAAGAACTTGCCAGAGTCTGTTGGGATAATGGATGCAACATTTCCTTTTCGGAGATATTGCCAGTACCAAAGGCCTCAGTGGAGAAAAAAAAGAAGATCACAGAGGTTAATGACTGGCTCAGGAAGTGGGATGAAGAGAGTGGGTTGGGGGTGTTAGGGAACTGGAAAGGAGTTTGGGAGGATAAGGGACTGTATGCCAAGGACAGGCTTCATCTTGCCCCATTAGGGAAGGAAGTCCTTAAACAGGGGATGGCTGACTACATTCAAGAAAGGTGGGGTTTAAACCTGTGAGGGGAGGGATAGGAGGGCTGCCCAGACTTCTCCTCCAGAAGAGTAGCCTTCAAACCCAAGGGGAGGGAAACAGACTGGGGTGGAGGTTCAGGAGGAGCAGAGGAGGATGGAAGTATAAGGAACCTGGGTGGGGTTGACAAAGGGATCAGGATAAGGGGTGGGGTTGGTGTTAGTAAATGCCAGGAGCTTGGGAAACAAGTTGCCAGAGTTCAAGGCCATGCTGTTGTGGGGGTGGATGTGGCGGTCATGGAGGCGTGGGCCAGCACAAAACCATGACTGGGACCTCAGACGCAGGGGTACACTATGCTTAGGAAGGACAGAAAGGAGGGCAGAGGGGTGGAGTGGCTATGTTCATTAGAGATGACATAGAAATTGCTAGGGTAGAAGAGGCAGAGGAAATGTGGAGGCCTTATGGTCACCTTCACGATCCCCAGCAGGAGATAAGGTCAAACTGGTGTAGTATACCGCCGGGATGAGTGATGTTCTAGAGGATGGTTTGCTGGACAACATCATTGCCCAGTGTGGACCAAAAGGGGAAGGAGTGGTGTTGATGGGGACCTAATATGCCAGGTACAAACTGGAACCATGTCCTCTAAGGTGGCCAAGGAGCAGAGGCTGCTGGACAGCTTCCTGGATGTGTTCTTAACACAGCATGTGATGGAGCCCACAAGGGAGGCATGTCCTGGGCGTGGTTCTGGCAGATGGGGATCTGGTAAGGGACCTGGTTGTAGGGGACCCCTGACTGGGAGGCGACCACAATACTGTCTGGTTTCAAATAAGCATGGTGGGGGATCTAGGACACTGGCAGTGGACTTCAGGGGGCAGACTTTGTGGGCATGGGAAATATTCTCAAGGATCACTTGAAGGGGATTACATCAATGACAAGTGTGGAAAGGAGATGGGAGGTCATAAAACGGGGACTTCATGAGGCAGTCAGGATCTGCGCTAAGTTGAAACAAAAGGGAGCAAGGTCACATAAACCATGCTTTTGGTCCAGTGAGGTACAGGTAGCGGTCAGAGAAAAGAAGGCGGCCTACAAAAAATATAAAACAAGAGGGGATAGGGATAAGGAAATGTACCATCTTGCATCTAGAAAAGTCACCCGGATGGTGAGGGGAGCAAAGTCCAGTAAAGAGCAACGACTGGCACAGGGGATACATGGAGGGGAAAAGGGGTTCTTCTGGTACATTGGGGAGCGGAGAAAAACTAAGGGCCATCTCAGCAGATTGAGATCAGAAGGAGGGTGGGTGGAAGAGGCGAGGGACCAGGCAGAGGTATTTAACGAGTACTTTGCCTCTGTGTTCACTAGGGAGGGGGATAGGATATCTACAAAGCAAGGCACGATGGGGATAGAAGCACGTGAGTGGGATCAGGGGCAACAGAAATGGAGCAAGAGGAGGGAGAGGAACCCCAGGGTGTTACATCTGGATAAGGATAAAAAGGCCAGTAAGGTGGAGGGACGGATGATGCTGTCTCTGCCAAAGGGTGTGGTTAGCCCTCAAGGCCCTAAAGAAAGACAAATCTCCTGGGCGGATGGCATTCATCCGAGAGTACTATGGGAATTGGCGGACATACTGGCTGCATCTCTGGCGGAGCTCTTCAACAGGTCACTTGGAGACAGGGAGGGTACTCAGATTGGCGAGAGGCACATGTGGTGCCAATCCATAAAGGGGGATCGAGGGAAGTACCAGGTAACTATAGACCCATCAGTTTGACCTCGGTGGTGGGAAAATTAATGGAGGGTATACTAAAGGAACGATTGAGGGTGTACTTGGAGGAGGTGGTAGGTCTGGATAGTCGGCAACATGGGTTTGTGCCAGGTAGATCATGTCAAACCAATCTTGTGGAGTTCTACGAATGGGTAACATCAGAACTGGACAGGAGAAAGCCTGTGGATGTATTATTCTTGGACTTCAGCAAGGCGTTTGATTCTGTCCCCACAGTGGTCTGGTGGAGAAACTGATGGGGTTAGGAGTAGGCCCTTTGATGGTCAGATGGATTGAAAACTGGCTAGCTGGATGTACCCAGAGAGTAGTGGTCTGTGGGGAGCTCTGAACCCAGAGAGGTTGGTAGTGGGGTACCGAGGGCTTGGTCCTGGGTCCGATCCTGTTTAATGCATACATATCGGACATCAGGGAGGGTATAGGGTGTGAAATGAGTCTCTTCATTGACTCCAAGATGGGAGCAGTAGTTGAGGGAGAAGAGGAGGTTGGCTACTGAGGACCTGGAAGCTGGGCTCACACATGGAAATTAAATTTCAATATCACCAAGTGCAGGTGTTACATCTTGGGAGGAAACCCTAAACACAGATACACCCTGGGAGGGGAGGCGCTGGAGGCCTCAATAGGGGAAAAAGACCTAGGGGTCATGGTGGATGCTTGTATGAATAACTCTGAGCAGTGCAGGAGAGCAGCTAGCAAGGCAAACAGGATGTTGGGATGCATCGTAAGGGGGATCACCTCTAGGAGTAAGTAAGTGATTCTGCCGCTGTACAATGGACTGGTTAGACCAGACCTTGAGTACTGTGTACAGTACTGGAGACCACGCTTGAAAAGGGACATACAGCTCCTGGAGAGAGTACAGAGGAGGGCAACTAAGATGATACGAGGGCTAGGGGATTTGACGTATGAGGACAGACTTGAGGAGCTCTGCCTGTTTTCATTGGAGGAGAGGAGAGACAGGGGAGACATGATTGAGGTCTTCAAGTACCTCAAGGGAATAAATAGGGTAAACATGGAGGGGATCTTTAGACTAAAGCAGGGAGGTATCACCAGAGGGCATGGTTTGAAGTTGGAAGGTGGAAGGGAGAGAGGGGAAAAGAGGAGGAGGTTTTCACTGAGAGGGTGGTGGACCCTTGGAATGCACTGCCTGGCGAGCTGGTTCAGAGATCCACAGTGGAGGGCTTCAAGAGAGGTGGGACAGACACAGAAAGTGGATGTATCAGATGATGGCCTGGCCCAGGGGGTGGAAATGGTGATGGGGTTTCTAGAACACAAGGGGGGGGGGGCCTCGGCACCCAACTAGGGATATGAGGTTTGAGCAGACTCGATAGACCGTAAGGCCTAATCTGCTGGCAAATAGTATGTTAGTATAGAAACATAGATTTTGACGGCAGATAAGGACCGCTTGGCCCACCCAGTCTGCCAATTTCCCTACCTATTGGAATGATCATGGAAACAACATTTAATTATTTTCTTTTATTTTTTATTCAAGGTAGTTTTATTTTTAGGGCCCAGTTGAAGGTTTTTCACAATGTAACGGTAGCAGCCATGTTTGTGATGGAAGATCAGTTCTGGTTGTAGGGGACTAACTGAAATGCCAGAGTTCCAAATGCCCATTGATCATGGCTCTGGACACTTCACTGTTAAACTATTTTTTTTTACCATGTATAAAACATATTTTATACATGGCCAAGAGCCAGTTAGATTACTGGATTTTACCCTGCCATTTTATAAAGGCCCTTATCATGTTCCTCTTGGAGAACAGACAAAACTATTAGATCTTGTGTCCTCCAGCAGAACATGAAGATGTGCCCTTGAGCTCAGATGTAGCAAATTCAGGGAAAATGGTTGGAAGCACTTATTTTCCCAGGGGGTGGTGCACCTGTGGAACAGCCTGCCAGTGAAGATGTGTATATGGGGACAATCGGTCCCCCCAGCCCCCTGGCCTTGTCGGACTGCGACTGGAGCCGCTGGACTCTTCCCCCCCACCCATCCACAGAAACCATCAGTCCCCCAGCCACCTGGGCTTGTCTGATCGCGGCTGGAACTGCTGGATCCCCCCCACCGTCCACTGAAACAATCAGTTCCCCCAGCCCCTGGGCTTGTCGGATTATGGCTAGAACCACTGGACTCGCCCCGTCCATCCACAGAAACAATCAGGCATGCTTTCAGAACAAACTGAGCGTCCCATCATCGGCTGGCTGTTTTTGAACTTGGCGCCTTTTGCTGAGATGGGGCAACATCAACTTTAGAGCCTGCAGTTATCTACTTTTTTTTTTTTTTTTTTTTTTTTTTTTGAACTTAGTTTTTTATTTATAGTTTATCATACTGATACATCTTAGGCAGAATTTCATTCTCAATACATCGCCATATTATAGCAATTAATCAGCTTATTTATACAGTATAGATCTTTTTTTTTCTCACATTAATTGCTTTCCAGTGTACTGCCTTCAGTTATTATTTTCCTTTACAATACATAAAACTATGACAGCAATGTATCATATTTCCAAAAGGTGGAAAACTACCTTACTGCCCTTCAACTACACAAACTTTTTTATTCGACGTGGATTTAATTCTTAATCGCTTAGTCTCTGTCTTCACCCAAAGCTTCCTTGCTCAGGTCTTATGTTGCCTTTAATTTTCTCCACCCTTATCTCCTTACTATCAATTGATGACCCATCTCTCGAATTGTGCCCCTCAGCTCTGAAGAAGCTGTTCTAGAACTGAAATTCCCTCAGTATCTTCAATATAATCATAAAATGGTAACCACCTCGCATTATATTGATCCACTCTGAGATTTAACTGTGTGGTTACCGCCTCCATGATTTTAATTTTCTTAATATTACTTTTCCACATACCTTTGGTCAGTGAATTTTTTTTTAACCATTGCTGGGTGATAACCTTAAGGGCTGCGGTTACCAGTATATAAAATAAATATTTTTGGTTCTTTGTTCTAATTTCCTTTGGGGTCAGAGTTAATATCATATTAACTACTGAGAGATTTTCCTGAAGATGGAAAGTGTTTTGTACAGCCTGCATAATTTCCTGCCAAAAGTCTCTAATCCGGGGGCAATCCCAGAAAATGTGTGTGTATGTCCCCCTTTTCCCACATCCCCTCCAACATAAGTCTCTAGGAGGAGTAGTATAATGAGCAGAGATCACTGGAGTAATAAAATACCTTGTGGTGACCTTCCACTTAAATTTCTTTCCACCCAGGAGAGCTTGTGGTTTTGGAGATCCCCCCCCCACCAGATTTTGCTCCATTCCACTTCAGTTATTCTAGTGTTCAGTTCCTTTTGCCACTCATTCTCTATTTTAACCACTTGTACTTTCCCCACATCTTCTTGTAGAGCCTTATATATGAGTGAAATGTACCCTTTCTGGTCAGCTAAGTGACTTTTTTGGTGGGTGGCTATTAATGGGGGGAGGAGGTTGAGTTTTTAGGGCTTCCACCCCTACCCTAGTGGTGATATAGTGCCTGGATTGCAGGTATTTAAAAAAGTCTGTTCTTGCGAGGTTATATTCTCTGTGCAGGTCAGCAAATGATTTGACCTCTTCTCTCTCTATAAACTGGGTAAGATTATTCAACCCCGCCCCTTTCCACCTGGAAAAACAGCTATCCCCTTGACTGGTGGGGAACCCAGGGAGATAATTTAAAGGGATATATTCCCAGACCGGACTCTGGATTTCCCACCATTGCCGTGTATCTAACCAGAGCTTTATTGTATGTTTGGTCCATCTGTTGTTAATTAGTTTAACGTCTGGCTGAGAGGCTATCCATGGTAATAATTTCAAAGGTACTGTGGGGTGGGCCTCTTTTTCCATTAAGTACCAACCCCACTTTGATCTGCATTTAGTATTTTAAGGATTGGGAGAACCTGTGCTGCTCTGTAATAGTTATAAAATTGGGTATCCCCTTGGCTCTTATCTACCGTGAGAAGCTCCCATCTCTTCCTCGGCCTTCTCCTCCCCAAATAAATCTAGAAAGTTTATGTCTAAGTTCCTTCAATCTTTATGTGGAAAAGGGATAGTAAATTTGTTAATAAAAATAGGTATCTGGGTAACACATTAACCTTGACTGTGTCAATCCTGTTCGTAAAAGTCAAAGGAAGTGTTTGCCATCTGTTTATATCTTCAAAGATCTTCCTTTGTAGTAACCCATAATTCAGCAGATATAATTTGGAGATCCTGGTTGGAATCTGTATTGCCAGATACCTAATCTTCTGTTTCACCCATTTAAACGGGATCCCTCCCTGGGGTGTTGTAGATGGAGCATCCCCAATTAACATGATTTCAGATTTATCTTTGTTTATTTTGAAACCCGATATTTTACCAAAAAATGTAAGTAATTCCAGCACTGGGGGAATTGACGTATCTGGGTCTGATAAATAAATCAGAGTATCGTCGGCATATAAGGATATTTTATTTACCGTCCCCCCAACCTGGATTCCTTTAATATCTTTTCTCGTCCTGATTGCTTGGGCTAGGGGTTCCATCGCAACGGCAAACAATAACGGGGATAATGGGCAGCCTTGCCTAGTGCCCCTTTCAATTGTGAACCCCACTGACAATGTGCCATTAACCCGAACCCTGGCCTTGGGATTTTGATATGACGCCATAATCCACTGCATAAAAGAGCCTTCAAAACCCATATGAAGAAGCACCTCCTGTAAATATGCCCAGTTCAGCCGATCATAGGCTTTTTCCGCGTCCAAAAAAATCGCTACTTGAGGTGATGATGGTTTGCTCTCATTACTAATTATATTGAGAAGTCTTCTGATATTATCAGATAAATGTCTACGGGGAGTAAAACCCATTTGGTCTGGGTGAATTAGGTTCCCGATATGCTTCTGAATTCGGTTGGCCAGGATCTTAGTCCATATTTTAAAATCCTGATTCAACAGGGATATGGGTCGGAATGACTCACAGCATGTGGGGGGCTTGCCTGGTTTAGGGAGTACTGTAATGATTGCGTCCTGCCAGGAAGAGGGAATGTTATTCTCCTCCAAGACCGCATTCATGACAGCAGTCAATTTCGGAATTAAGGAGTTCTTCAGTTTTTTGAAAAATTTGGCAGGCAGCCCATCTGGGCCTGGTGATTTACCAGTCGGAAGGTTCATGATAACCCCTTGAACCTCCTTCTCTGTTATAGGAGCTGACAGCTCTTTCTTTACTTCTGGGGTTAATTTGGGGAAATCCATGACCTTTAAAAATTCCACTGTGTCCCTTTTAACTTCCTGTGGGTTTCTGTTTTCTGTATACAATAATTTGTAATATTCTTTAAATACTGTGGCTATATCATTTGGTTTCACCCATTTTCTTTTATGTTTAGTGTTATATAAAATAAATGGGATATAACTGTTCGCTTGCTCTTTTCTCAACCGAAAAGCCAATAGTTTAACTGCCCCCCCCTCTCCCTCATAGTACTTTTGATTTGCAAATATTAGAATACCTTCTGCTTTTTTAGTGTCTAACATCCTCAATTCCTCTCTTTTTTTGAGTAATTCTTTTAAAGTTCCTTCTCCTTTCCCTTTGGGGTGGCTTTTATGTACATTTTCCAGCCCTTCTATGGTTTTTAATAACCCATTCCTCTTTTTTTTCCTTAAGTTTTTTTTTTTGCTGATGCCAAACTAATTAATTGCCCACTTACTACCGCCTTCATAGTGTCCCACCAGAGAAGGGGAGAGCTATCCGAGATCGGGGAATCAATAGCTAAATTGCCAATGGCCTGCTCAATTTGCTTTACTGCCGACTTATCATTAAGTAGTGAGACATTCAGTCTCCAGCTGGTATGTCTGGGATCTGTCGCCCAACTTTAACCATGATTGGAGCATGATCTGATAAAGTAAATGAACCTATCTTAGATGATGTAAAGTAATGAATATTGACCTTGTGGGTCAATATAAAATCTATCCGCGAATAAGATTTATTGGCTGCGGAAAAACAGGTGTAGTCTTTTTCCCCTGCATGCTGGTATCTCCATACATCCACCAACCCGCCTTCCTCTAGCCTGGCTTTAAATTTTTTATCTACCAGTTTTGGGGAGCATGCTTGCCCTCCTGATCGATCCATTGTCGGACATGGGATGGCATTAAAGTCTCCCCCCAATATCAAAATTCCCGTAGAAAGGTCCGTAATCTTCTGAAAGACTTCCAAGTGGAACTTATCTGTTCCTGTATTAGGTGCATATATATTAACTATATGTATCACTTGATCCTGAGCCATTCCGTGACCCTGATGTATCTCCTCTCAAATGCCTTATCCACTTCTTGTATGTTTAAGGGACAGTTTCTTTTCACCAAAATAGCCACCCCTGCTTTTTTAACCCCTCCACATGCCGCAGCTTCCACTCTCCCTACCCAAGCTCTCCTAAGTTTCAAATGCTCTGAATCCGAGAGATGGGTCTCTTGCAGGAGAGCTACGTTGCAGTCCAATCTCTTCAATTCCACAAGTAATCTGGTTCTTTTTATGGGTGAATTAATACCATTAACATTATACGAGATTATATTTAGAGAGGCCATATTTGGGTATTAAGTTTTACCAGGGAGCCAGATTACAGAGATTTGGCACCTCCCCCTCCCTCTCCCTCTTCAAACGCCATCAAGATCTGACTTTGCTTCTTTGTATGAAGCGGAAAGAAACCACGTCGAAAAAACAAATGTAACTTGTGTATTATTAAACTCAACATTTGTATATCATACTAAACTGTTTTAACTATATAACTAGCTCTAAATTCACCACCTCTGACTTCCAAGGGAATTATTAGTCACCTCTGTGACCACTTATTAAGCCCCTCCGATGTTTGTGGGGTGTTGTAGCAAGTACCCTGATAGATATAGCTTACAATAACTTCTCTTAGTTGTAGACGCCTTGCGCGTAGAGAGAGAAAGAAAACTGTGCTCCCCCGCGAGCACCACCCTACAACTTTATCTAATCGCACATACCCTTTTAGTCCCCTCAATACTGATCATTCATATTCTAGCCCAGATTACTGAACCCAGGAATGACAGTCCTTTTTCCCCCATCAACTTAGGAGCCAAAGATCCCCTTCTCTTACTTTCCATCTCTCCTCTCCCCCCCCACCATGTACAGGTGGATGAACGCCTGAAAAATAGCGATCACTAGCATAACATTTTGTTTCTTCACTCTGTGAGGCTCAAACCTTAAAGCCTCCTGCAGGCCTCTCCACCATGGCTCCACCCAACCGCGTCTTTTCGAAAGTTAATGTGACTCAGCCCTTTCCCCCTCCCACCCTGAAATTTTTCCTTTTTAGTTCCCCCATCTCATTTTACTATTTTATTCAGAGTGTCATATAAAGTTCTCAAACAGTTTTCCACATCTCTCTCTGGAGCTTATGATGGAAAAGACCATAACCACAGATACCACGGTTAAAACCGTTATTGTCCTCAGTCTTTCAATGGCGCTACATCCCCTCTACTCGAGTCTGCCAATTTGCTTCTTTTTTCTGCTCTCTGCAATAATTTTGCAGTGTCTCCCAGTGTGGATTTTGGGTAAGAAAAGGGAGCCCCTCTGTTCTTGTTCTTCCTTCTGGTCACAACGCTCCATGCACTTGCCCTCAGTTGTGTTTCCATCATTTTGTATGCTAAGTCTGGTGCCATAATCTCTTAAGTTCTTCAAATACGGGACCGCCTCGAGCAGCGTAGGAAAGATCCTTGTACCATTTTCCTCCAGTATTTTCAATCTAGATGGATATAGTAATTGTGCTTTGATTCCCTTTTTCTCTTTTAGTTCCCCGATTATTCCTCTGGTTCTCTGTCTTTCTGTCTGCAGCATCGTCGAGAAGTCTTGATCAAAATAAATTACCATCTCTTTATATTTTAAGTCCCTGTGTCACCAGGCTTCCCTTAGTATCCATTCCTTTGTTTGGAAATGCAGCCACAAATGACCTTGGCCTTGCTGCTGGGTCTGTTGGCTTGGGCACTAATGATCGATGTGCTCTGTCAATCGTCAGATCAAGATCCGAGGGGATTTCCAACGTGGATCTTGGTACCTGCTGGATAAAATCCACTGCTGTGGCAAACCCTTCCTCGGCTCCTTCCATTAGCCCATGTATTCGAAAGTTATTATGCCGAGACCTGTTCTCCTGGTCCTCCAGTTTCACACTTATTTCCCGGTGTCTTTGCATTAAGTATAGTAGTAGGCGATCATTGCTTTCCTGTGTTTCAGCCAGTTCTTCCAGGCGAGCATCATTTTTAGAGACTTTTTTATCTAGGAGGCGCATGTCCTGCCTTAAGTCTGCCAGATCACTATCAATTGTGTTCACTGTGGTCAAAATCTTTTGTAAAGTATGGTTTGTACCCTCATTGGAGTCCATTTCGTCCTGCTCTAAGTCCACAGAAGAGTCGGAGGCATATCGTCTGCGTGCTGGTAGGGCCGCGAGGCCTTCTTGTGATCTGCTCAACAACGTTTGTCTCAATTTACCTCCTGAGTGCAGTTGTCTGGAACCCTTTGCTTTAGGGGTTTCCTGCCATCCTGAGCTTGCTGTGTATGTACTTATTTACTACTTTTAAATAAGCTTCGTTTGGGGGGTTACCGATATTGGGGTAATCTCAGAGGGCTCAGCTCTTCAGCCTCTCGCCATTCTGGTGGCGTCACCGAAGTCCTACTTTACTTCTAAAGCTGCATTCTGGCTGCTAGGAAAATATTAGAGGCCCCGTCAATAATTTTAGACCCCTACATCTGATTTAATTTTGAGGCTCCGTTGTGCTCTGGCAACCCTCACTGGTCTGTAAAGAGCTCCGATTGGAGAGAAAAGTTTATTCTGAGCTAATTTATTCCTTCAATAACTTTGGGCTTTAAGCTCATTTATTTCTTTACAAAAACGTTGTACTTATTTAGAGCTCATTTAAAATATTTTTCATAGCTCGCTGATCTTCAGGGGCTTACCTGCCTATAGAAGGGAAAAGGAACGGACACCTGCAAACTGCTGCTGGGCAAAGGTGACTTCCTGCCGCTGCTGTGCGGCGGCTTCTCACTCTCCCCTGCCATGCACACCCTTGGCTGGCCTTCCTTATATAGCCAGTGTCGGGTCATGTGATCATCTAAGTCCCCAGTTTCCCATTTGTTCATTTGTTTCTGTCTCCACCAGAGGGAGCATAATTGAGTTCAGTTTGGTTGATGGTTATGTTTTGTTTTTTTCACTGTAGCTCAGATTCCTTTGTGCAGCTTTACTCTGCTAGGTTTTAGTTCTGTCAACCTAGATTAGATTTCCTCTGTGCAGACCTACTCTGTTCTTCACTCTGTGTACGTTAGAAACTTCTTATGCACCTGTGAACTTACTACTCGAGGTTTCTAACCCCAGTTTATTCCTGGTGGCGCTTGTGCAAATTATATTGTTTAAAATTTACTTGAATTGGTGTGATCTCCATCTAGCAGTCTTCCGTGTGGCTCTCACTCTCAGTCAGGTGACAGCATGGCTAGACAGGGGATTGCTTTTGCTTTGCTCTTTGTTCTATCCTTCACTCTGCTAGACAAACTCCTTGCCCATTGCATAACCCCCCGACCCATAATCCTACATCCCTTTACCTTAGTCCCACCTACTCTGATATTGCTCTTCCCCCTCATCTCACTCATTTTATGTGTAAAAAGGATGCTTACTTCCTCGGGATCTGCACACGGTGTTCACTGCGCTCTTTATGTAGGCTCAGCCTCCGCTCCATTGGCCTATGTTCATTAAAGTTATCCATGGTTTTACACCTATCCCAACTCCTTCTTCAAACAGGTGACTATTGAACTAGATCCTGGCCCACCAGGCCCTCTATGTACATCTGCCCCTTCATTCCCACCTATCACGTTGCCTGTAAAGGGCATCAAAATTGGTCATTTAAACATTCAAAGTCTATGACTAAAAATAGCTGAGATTCAGGCCTGGGCTGCTAAACATAAACTGGACATCCCTGAAGTAACCGAAACGTAGTTGAAGACCCATGTACAGCAACATAAAGTTGATCTTCTTGGTTACTCATGTTTCAGGCAAGACCGTATAGGTAAAAAGGGGGGGGGGGGGGCTTATTCTATGTTAAATCAAAATTTCATGTTGCTATTGTCTGCTCACCAACTGATATGCCATCCTCAGCTGAATCTCTATTTCACTGACCCTTGGTAATGTAAAGAAACTTTTAATTGGTTATATTTACCTCCCCGTAAGGATGCCACCAGTAACCTTCATCCCCTCATGTCTTCCCTGTCTGTCATGCCCCCACATGATACAGTAATCTGTGGAGATTTTAACAATGACTGGCTATCCCCCTACAAAAACAAGGCTCACACTGTCATCTCTGACATTAATTTTATCCAACATATTACTGAGCCCACACGATGCAACTCCAAGATAGGTACTTCAGTGCTATTGGATTGGATTCTAATTACCCTTACAGGATCAAGTCAGTCGGTGTACTACCTGACTGTATTAGCGACCACTCTCCTATATACTGCACGTGGCGCAACAGTTTTGATGCCCCCCACCCCCATAATTCAGTAATCCAGAAACATGTTGCAGTTTACTATAGATTACTTTTTTTTTTTTTATTTAGCTTTTTGGTCCCCGTCGCCTCCTCCTGCCAACTGGCGACAGGAACACATATATTTTTATGGATTTTCTCCCCTGACTCCCTGAGGCCCTGGCACACGGCGGTGCGAGCATGTGGAGGCACGCTTTGCTCCCCATGGTGCCAGCTCAGCCCCTTCCACTTCCTGATACTTTGCCACCCCCTCTCCGCCCACGCTACCCTCCGAACCTCCACCTGGTGGGACCGGAACTATGGAGGGTGCGTGCCAGCCCACCCTCATCACCCTCAGGAGAGGAGAACTGCCCGCCGGCATGTTCAAACCTGCTCCGCACCCCCCCCCACACCGGCAGCCCGAGGTCGTTCCTGAACCCAGGTCACCGGCGTAAGCGCAAGGTAAGGTGTCCAGCGCCTCAACCCTCTGTGTCACCGGGCCGGCTAATATAGATGACTTTTTAACACCAGTTAGCAATGCTGATTGGAGCCCCCTTGTTCTCCTCCCCACCATAGACCAGGCCCTAGATTACTTCATTGTTACCTTCAAAGTCATTATCAGCAGACATGCTCCCCTAACTAAGTGCAGATCCAAGGGCATCAAAGCCCCTTGGCTTTCTACTGAAATCGGGTCCCTTATGAAGAAACGTGATGCAACCTGGAAATCCTATAAACTCAGCCACCTACGTTCCTTACTGAATACCCTGGGTAGTAGTAGATTGGGTATGTTTCCTCCTAACGTTAGAAAAATCCCACTTATAACCCATCCATGTTCTGGAGCTCATAGGTGCAGAATTGAACACTGAGAAGGGAATGGCTTACCTTACTCTTCTGAGAACAGAAGTCCTAATTCACTGTGCAGACACATTCCTTGTACAGGGTTAGCTCTGGCTTTTTATTTTTTTTTCCCATATATATATATATATATATATATATATATATATATATATTTTTTTTTTATTGTGCCCTATGGTACACAGGACCTATTAACAACCATTTTAATAGCACCAAACAGTTTTAAAAATAAATCATCACTTATAAATAAAAATATTTTTGGCTCCAGTAGTGAGTGGCAGAGTAAGCCCTGCTGATGGGTCACAAAAAAAACTGGACTGGAATTCCTGCAGTTGCTAGGCCACATGGCTTCTACCACAGCAGTGGTACCATGGGCAAGACTGCAAATGAGAGCTGTCCAGTACCACCTCATAAGGTACTGGCACCAAAGAAATTCACAACTGCAGTAGCAAGTAGCAGTTTCATTGTCCACCTACAAGATTCAAACAACATGAAGTCTTGCTGTATTCTGACAAATGCAGTTAGCCCCAACCTTTAAAAATAAAATGCAGAGAGAAATTGTTTGGTTCAGATCCAGAAGCCCATGTGCTGACCGCTGAGGAAATAGCCAGAGCGATTTGGATTGTGGAATTGCTTCGCCCGGTTCCAACCGATCCGGCACCTTTTGGCAGGGGCTTGGTTCGGTCGGTTCCTCCGTTTCACGATTATACCCCTGAAGAATTTTATGAACCGGAGTTTGAGGAGGAGGGTGAATTTGAAGATGATGATGGTGATGGTGAAAGTGTGGATGTGCCTGTGGAACCGGACATCTCCCCAGACAGACCTTCAGGTGTATCCCCTCCTAGGCTTTCTGAATCCCCTTCCCATTTTATGTTCTACAGAAATGTGGCTGAGACCCTCCAGCTTCCTATGGAAGAGGCAATGGAGGATCAAGAGGAGCCTGATTTTGTCGAAATGATGGACATCCCAGAGTCCAGGAGATGGTCTGTTCCCCTTCACAAATCTTTTGGGAAGCAGACACAAAAAATCCTGAAGTCTCCCAATTCTGTACCTCCTGTTGATAGAAGAATGGACAAGAGGTACACGCTTTCAGGCTCAGATACGGAGTTTTTATATCAGCAATGCAGCCATGTTGGAGTTGTGCAGGCTGCTGCCTGTGATAAAGCAAACATTCCCTTGGCTTCACACCCCCAGACAAAGACTCCAGGAAGATTGATGCCATAGCAAAAAAAACAGTACATGGCATCCTCCTTGGGACTCAGGCAGGCGAATTACATGGCCTATACAGCCAGGTACCAGAAGTCCAGGTGGGACACTGTACTGGCACTGGCTAAACAGGCCTTCCCCCAGATAGCCAAGGAGCTGGAGGAGGTGGCTGCAGATGGGATTGAGGCATCAAAAGTTCAGTTTCATGCTGCTGTGGACTCTAATGATGTCACCAAGAGTCATGGCTACATCTGTGGCTCTTCGGAGAATGGCTTGGCTCAGATGTACTAGCCTCTCGCAGGACACCCAGGCTAAGGCCATGGATTTTCCTGTAGTGGGTAATTCTCTGTTTTTAGGGAGCAGACGGAGAATTACATGAAGAAAATGGATGAGTACAGGACCACTTACAGGAATGCTCAGGCCAAAGAACGGCAGCAGTCTAGGGGCAGGCCTTTTTACCAACCACAGGCCTCTTCTCCCTTTTCACAGAGGGGGTTCTTCAGAGGGAGAGGCAGAGGGGGGATGAGCAGGGCTGCATCCACTCATCAGCCTAAGGCCCCTGCCAAGCAGACACCCTGATGGGCCTGCCCGGGTCGACTCTCCTATTCCAGTAGGGGGCAGGCTGACTTACTTTGACCAGGACTGGATGTCTGTTACATCAGACAAGTGGGTCCTGGAAGTAGTAAGCCAGGTACTGGTCCTCAGCTTCAAAAAATTTCCGAAGATGATAGCCAGATCTTTTCCACCCGCAGTCTCTCAGAAACCCTTGCCCTAGAGGCAGAGGTTTAATCTCTGCTGGCTTTAAGAGCCATAGAGAGAGTACCTACCCTACACTGGGGCAAAGGGTCTGTACTCCAGGTACTTCCTTACCCCAAGAAAGACAAGGGAGTGGCGACCCATCCTAGATCTAAGATACCTAAACAAACATCTTTTAAAACCAAAGGTCAAGATGGTAACTCTGGGAATAATCCTTCCCTCTCTAAGGCCAGGGGACTGGCTAGCCTCGCTGGACCTCAGAGATGCCTATTTTCACATCCCCATCAGGTGCTCCCACAGAAAGTACCTCAGGTTCGAGTTGCCCTCGGGCCAATATCAGTTCAGAGCAATGCCCTGTGGCCTAACTTCAGCCCCAGGGGTCTTCACAAAGTGCCAGGCAGTAGTAGTTGCCTTTCTAAAGAGGCAGAAGATTTCCATTTTTCCATATCTGGACGACTGGCTAATAGTGGGCCAGTTTCCAGACCAAGTCAAGTCAGACCTGCAAGTGACCCAGCAAGTGCTCACTTCTCTAGGATTTCTTCTCAGTCTTCCCAAGTC
Source organism: Neoceratodus forsteri (assembly GCA_016271365.2). NCBI lineage: Eukaryota > Metazoa > Chordata > Ceratodontiformes > Ceratodontidae > Neoceratodus > Neoceratodus forsteri. The sequence goes on along the minus strand of CM057450.1, from coordinate 1,146,347,082 downwards.
AGTTCTTGAGCCAGTCCAGCTTCTTACCTTTATAGGGGCAGAGCTGGATACGGTCAAAGCAAGAGCCCTTCTTCCCCTGGAAAGGGCAAGGGTTCTTAAAGAACTAGCCTTTTCCTTAAGCCTTCGGGTATCTTGACCAGCAAGGCATTTCCTCCAGCTCTTGGGCCACATCGACAACTTCTGCGGCAGTGGTCCAAGGGGCAAGATTCCAGATGAGGGACATTCAGTTCCATCTGAGGGCTTTTTGGTCTCAGAGGAAGGATTCCCTTACCAAACTGATTCCAGTGACTCTGACCTTGATCCAAGCCCTTCAGTGGTGGCAGGATCAGGACAATTTAAGGCAAGGGGTCCCATTTGCCACTCAGTCTCATTCAGTGGGCCTTACCACGGATGCTTCCCTTCTGGGCTGGGGAGCCCATCTGAGGGCCCTCACTGCCCAGGGACTGTGGTACCCTCAGGAATCCCTTCTCCACATCAGTATTCTAGAACTCAGGGCAGTTTTTCTGGCCCTGCAAGCTTTCTCTCAGTCAGTACAGAACAAGGTGGTTCAGGTCAGAACAGACAACACCACCACCATGTGGTACATCAACAAGCAGGGAGGCACTCGGTCTACGGCCTTGTGCACATAAGCCATGAAGTTGTGGTCCTTGGCTTATTCCCTGGAAACCTCTCTGATAGCAGTTCACTTTCCAGGGAAGGACAATGTGCTAGCAGATGCACTGAGCAGGATCTCACAGGGCCATCATGATTGGTCTGTGGACCCTCTGGTATTGAAGGTGATTTTTTCAAGGTGGGGCACTCCAGAGATGGATCTTTTTGCAACCCCAGACAATCACCAGCTTCCTCTCTTTTGTTGCAGACCCCCAGCCTTGGGCTTAGTCCCCCTGGATGCTCTAATTCTGAACTGGGAAGGGAAATTTCTGTATGTCTTCCCTCTTCTGTTCAAAGTTTTAGTCAAGATAAGGTCACAACCTTGCAAAGTGATTCTGATTGCTCCAGACTGGGCCAGACAGCCCTGGTACCCCCTGTTGCTGTCTCTAGCAGTCAATCTTCCCCTGTCTCTTCCCAGGAATTACAACCTGTTAACCTCCTCTCGGGAGGATTTGGTACCCCAATCTTCAGGCTCTCAACCTCAAGGCATGTCTCTTGAAGAGTTAGAGTTTGCAGATTTGCATCTTTCTCAGGGGGTTCTGGATATTCTCAAAGCTTCTCGAAGCCTCCACCAGAAAGTCTTATAACTCCAAATGGAAGAGATTCAGCATTTGGTGTTCCAAGAAGCATATTTCTCCAGATACTGCTGAATTGCCCACCGTTCTGGATTATATGGTCCATCTTAATGGCTTAGGCCTCAGACCAGCTACTCTCAAGGTACACTTGTCAGCTGTTTCTGCTTTTCTGTCAGTGGGGAAGTCTTCCTCACTATCATCTCATCCTGTATTCTGTAATTTTTTTAAAGGATTGCTTCATACCAATCCTCCCTTTAGAGACCCAGACCCTGCCCCTGCCTGGGACTTAAATGTTTGCATTGCTCAACTTATGCAACCTCCTTTTGAGCCTATGTCCTCAGCAGAGCATAAGTACTTGACTTGGAAAACTGTGTTTTTGGTAGCCATTACCTCTGCCAGACATATCAGTGAATTGCAAGCCCTGTCAGTGGAACCTGATTTTATCTCCTTTCACAGGGATAAAGTGGTCCTTAGAACCAATAGAAGGTTCTTGCCCAAAGTGGTTTCAGATTTCCACTTGAATCAGTCTGTGTCTCTTCCTGTTTTCTTCACTGATCATTCTTCCTTAGGAGAGGGGAGGCTACACAGTTTAGATGTTAAAAGAGCCCTTAGCTACTACATAGAGTGTACCAAGGGTCACAGGTTTGAGTCCCTCCAGTTGTTCCTTACATATGGAGAGGTCGGTAAGGGCAAACCTGCCACTAAGAGGTCTGTTGCCAGGTGGATTGTCTCTTGTGTACAATTCTGCTATGAAAATCTGGGTAGAACCCCACCCTCAGGCCTGAGGGCTCACTCTACAAGAGGTACAGCTGCTTCCCTGGCTGCTGCCAGGGATATTCCTCTCTTAGAAATTTGTCAAGCAGCCACCTGGAAAACAGTGTATACCTTTGCCAAGCATTACTCTCTGGATATCCAGGCTAGGAGTGATGCTCGGTTTGGAACAGCAGTACTTAAGAGCCAATTCCCAAAGTAGGTTCTGTCCCTTCTCCATGGAGGTACTGCTTGGTAGTCTGCATTTGTCAGAATACAGCAAGACTTCATGTTGTTTGAAAAAAAAATTACTTACCTTAGTAATTATGTCTCTTCTATTGGAGTCTTGCTGTATTCTGACCTCCCCCCTCAGAACCTGTTTTTTTGGGAAGTGGGTGGGCAGGTGCATTGTTGCACCTTAGGGGTGCTCCTTTACACCCTCTGATTTTTTGTTTGGGTGTTTATTTTGTTGTTATTCTTACTTGATTTGGTTTTGTGTTTTGTGTTTCCTGAGTTGAGTCTTCCTTTGGGAATCCAAAACTTTTTGTTGCCAGTTGGCTAGTACACATTTTACAATTTCCACACAGGATAGCTAGTGAGTTTTTGCTCATAAGAGTCTGACAGTTAGATTTCAAAGGGAAACGGACAGAGACATCAGCCGAGCTCGAGCTTAGCATTCTATGCTCTGTATAGAAAGTTTAACCCTTTGTTCTCCAGGGCAGTTTAAAGGCTGGGGCTAACTGCATTTGTCAGAATACAGCAAGACTCCAATAGAAGAAACATAATTACTAAAGACAGAAAACCTCTGTGTGCAAGCACTGAGGCAATGGTTACTCCAAAGGTCATTTGGCTGGGAAGCCAAGTTTCGAAGAAATACAAAATCGTACGTGCCCCCACAATGCAAAGCATCATGGGCTGCATATGCAAATCACCACAGAATATTATGCTGGTTCAGCTTTAAGCAGAAATGCATGGTGCCGAAAGGCCTCTCACACAGTTTGCAAAGGGTGCCAACAGAAGACATAGACACGCGTTTCGTCCTGCCTGGACTCATCAGTATGCCACGTCTGTTCAACATCCCAGTGGAATGAACCAGCTACTCTAAGATGGTCGCTCTGGGTTATGTTGTGGTGAACCCAATTAAAACAAAAAACAGTTTAAAAGACAAAGAACCTCTGTGTGCAAGCACTGAGACAATGGTTACCTCAAAGGGCATTTAGCTGGGAAGCCCAAGTTTCAAAGAAATACAAAATTCCACGTGCCCCCATAATGCAAAGCATCATGGGCTGCATATGCAGATCACCACAGAATATTATGCTGGTTCAACTTTAAGCAGAAAACTTGGCTTCCCAGTCAAATGCCCTCGAGAAACCCTAGTGTCGACTCTTCATTATGCATTCTGGAATACCAGAACGCTGAATTTGTATAGCCATCTCATTTGTATTATAGAACAATAATTAATAATTGTTTGCCTGTGGTGTGGTTAAAATATAGCGGGTTTAATAATATATTTCAAAACACATACAAGCCATGCTTTATACATACATATTTTACAAAGCAGCAATAATAGACAATTGACAGTTTTCAACACTACCGGGCTTCACGCTACATACCCTGATGGCCTCAGGCAGTTGCAGGAGTTTTGGCTGAGGAGCTCGCCGCAAATGACAGTTGAGTGGTGAGCCAATAAATGGAATAGCCTCATCTGTTGTGACAAGTTCACGCCTAATGAATGAGCTCATCGTGAGCCCAGGGATTTTAGTAGGGGTATACAACTAGAACAAGAGGAGACAGGTCGTCATTCAGCCAGTTCCCTGCTGTGACATCACAATAAGAACCAGTAAGCAAGCTACAGCTTGTGGGGAACACAGAACAACTTGAAACAAACTGCGACATAGAAACGGGGCAACATCATGCAGCAGATGGGGAAGGTAACGATATTCTACTATATATTCTCACATGGCCATTTACATGTGGTTTTCCTAGGTAGTGCAGGAGCACTCATTATTGCATTGATATATTGTCTCGGTGATTTCAGTGTGGTTCTTGTTGGTACTGAACTAGCGGGCATAACTAGAGAATTAATCCCTGCTACTTTGGTATCACATGTTCCCTTTTGGCCAATAGGTGCCTCTTATTTTGATAGTTATTTATTGCCATGTTACAAAAATCATTTACTTCACAGCCAGTGTTCAAGGGATTTTTTTCCAAGGGTTAATAAACGTCCCTGTGAGGGACCCAGATGCCCCATGGGACCTGAACTTTGTCCTCTCCCAAGGAGTCGATGGAGTCCAAGTCGTCTTCTGCCTGCAGAATTTCTGTTGTGCATTTGTAATTGGCAAATCCCCCATTTAAGCCTGTGTTTCATACTTAGGGTTATACCAGGTTCGTAGAGCAGAAACAGGCCAGAAGCCCATTAACACTGCTCCCCACAACTCGGTGGTAGAATTCCAGTTTTGTCCCACACAGTATAAGTTGATGTGGTTTTTGAATCCCAATTTTGTTTTAGCTTCTACCAACAAGTTGCTGTAGTCTGTTCCTCATTTCTGCCACCCTCTATGTAAAGAAGAACTATTTCCTAGTTGTTTTAGAGTAGATTTAATTTGCTCATTGTGGCCTCTTAATGTATTCTCCCCTGTTTTTAGCTCAACGTTCATTCCCTGCATTAGTTTTTCTTCCCTGTTAATGTCCTGCATTAGCATAAGATCTCCCCTCATGCATCTGTCCTCCAGGATTATCAGATTCCATCTGCCTAGGCTCTCCTCATAGCATAACGTGTTCAATCCCCACACAATCTTTGTGGCCTTCTGCTGTACCCTCTCTGTTTCTTTTTTGTCACCTTTTAGATGGGAAGACTGGAATTGACTACAGTAGTCCAGCTTCTGTAAAGTGGTATAATTACTTTCTCACTTCTAGATGTTTCTTCTAGTACAGCCTATGATCTTGTTATCCCTTTTTGAAATCTCTCCGCACTGTTCGGTGTTGTTCAGTGAGTGATTAAAACCCAAAGGTCTTTCTCAAAGTTTTCAGCCCATTCGTGATTTTCCTGTACTCCACCCAGCCTTATATCATCCACATTTTTCAATCTGACTGGTTATGACCATGTTCATATCTCTAAAAAAGATCTTAAAGAGAACTGGGCACAGTACCGAACCCTGTGGTATGCCACTCATTAACACTTCCTTCCCTGGAATAGACACCATTTAGCTTGAGACTCTTTCTTTTGGCTTACCAACTTTCAGTTTACAACACCAGATTTCCATGTACACCATATTTCTTTAATTTAAAAATTATTCCCTCATGTGGTACTTTATCAAAAGCACTGCTGAAGTCCAGGAAGATCACATCCACAGGTTTACCATTGTCCAAATTTTTACTGACTGGCTCGTAGAATGTTATCATGTTAGTGGTTCTACATGAGCTCTTGGTTGTAAAACCATGCTGTTTATCAGACAAACCATCAACTCCCATACTGCTCAATAAATCTGTGATAATTGATTCCATCAGTTTTCGTAGACTGCGAGTCAGACATAGTGAGGTAATTTCCCATAATATATCTATCACACTTCTTGTACATTGGGTACAGTCCAAATGTTCTGCGAATAGTTACAAATATAGGTTGGGGGGGGGTGGGTTGGAGAGGCACTTTCCTGTTTAAGTATCTGTATCGTGGTGGTAAGTGTGATATTGTTAGGTTTGGTGTCTGTCCTCTGGTTTATACTCTCCATTTTCCTGACAGTCATTTGCTCAGTAATTATTGGTCTTCATTGTTCCCATTTATGCTCACTCTCACCCCAGTGGGGGGGGGGGAGGGAGTAGTTTTGTGTGAAACACTGCAAAAGTATATGTTAAAGGTATCTGCCATTTCCATTTCTGTTATCAGTAGCTCATTGTCTGCTGTTATTGGTCCTACCCTGCTACTTGCCTCCTTGATACTATTTACATATTTAAAAAATAATTTTTGTTCCACCTTGCTTAGTGCCAGCTTTTTTTCTGTTTTCTTTTTTTCTTATCTTATTGCATTTTTGCAAGTTGTAAGTGCCTTCTCATACTTTATGCCTCTCTCATTGCTCGTCCTTTGTTGCTAAATTCTGGCTTGGCTCTCACCCCTCATACTTCACCTCTCTCCTCTACTCCCCCCCCCCCCACTACACCCTTCGTAACTCTGGTTTCTACTCCCTTGGACTCCCTACTAGGTCATTCTCTGCTGGCCTTCCCCTGCCACTTCCTCAAACGGTGGAATTCTCTCTCCTCCACCTGCTCTGCCTCTTCCCTATGCTTCTCCTCTTCTCTTCACTCCACTGCAACTGCACCTGATTCCCACTCTATACCTCTCTTCCCCTCTCCCACACCTCGTCTCCTTCCCCCTCTCACTCTTAACTCCTCATTCTAGCTCCTGTTGCTGACCCCCGTTCCAATTAGACTCTTCTTGAACATCTGCTGGTTAGGTTCGTTATCACCTGTCTGCATTATCTGCACTTTGCAGTAAATTACATTCTCTTGTTGTCCTCGGGCTGCATCCTGCTACATCCATGCCAGTGTACATATTGTGTTTAAATACCTTCAATGTTGCTTGTTATATGATGCTGATGTGATGGTTAATCTGTTTTACCTGCTATTTAAATACAGTTCTGTTTGGCATTCATGACCCTTTTACCCCGGATGCATCTGGAAGCGAGCTGTTACATGAAACTTTTTGAAATAAATACTTTAAAGGAGAACTGTCAGCATCCCAGGAAGAAATGCCGGACCAGCATTAGAAGCTCAAACATCTGCTGCATTGTGTGTTAATCTTTTCAGACACTGTAGTGGCACATAGGAGTTCCCTGTGGCTTAGCCTGTCAGGTGCATTATCAGAGGGCTGGCCGTGGGGGACTGTGAGGAAAATAGCCGACGTGGGGGGGGGGGATCACAGTGTCACAGAATCAACCAGATAGACATTAAGATTTCAGCGCTGTAAGTTATTAAAAAAAAATCACAGTACTGCATTTTAGCTCAGCAGGACCTGTGGGTCCCGTGTTTTTGTTCCTGGAAAGCTGACAGTTCCCGTTTAAAGGACAACTAAACAATCTTTTAACACATTTTGTTTTTTTAAAAAAATACTCCATGGGCTTGTAAAGGAGAGGCTGTTGTTTACACTTATACTGAAACTGCATTTATTAAAGTAGGATAAATGTAGTTGTAGGGACATGGATATGTTGTTCATCCACACTCATTGGCAGGTATCCTTGCCGCTTTAAATCTTGCCAGAAGGTCTTCAAGCTTGCTCCTCCCACCCACCCGGGTGGTATAACTCTCGGCTCCGCCCCATGACGCCAGATCTTCCTTACCGCTTGGAAGCTCAGGTTCCCTCCTTAACGCTCTGCGTTTGAGACTGGTTCCTATTTCTCCGTTTGCGGATTTAAAAATAAAATTTTGCAAAAAGACTTCAGTCTTCTATCCCTCGCGGCTGCGATGGACAAATCGACTCCCGGATTTCGGAGATGCCCATGCGGGCAGAAGATGTCTCGGACGGATCCACACTCCACGTGTGTCTACTGCTTAGGCCTTGAGCACGACCCGCGGGCTTGCGACCTGTGCTCATCTTTCTGCGCCTCGTCCTGAAGACCGTGCTGCCCGATTACAACTGGGCCGTCCGAAGCGTTCCCTCGGTGAAGTCCAAGGAGGCCCGGTTGGCGGTGTCCTGGCGGCGGCGGCTCGGGCGGATCAGCTCGAGCGGATGGTCGCCTCGAAGAGGAAGTGCGCGGGTCAGACCTCGGGCCGCCGCATTTATCCCGCCTTCTGGGCTCTTCTTACACGGCTTCTTTATGAGCTTTTGTCTGTCCCTCTCCACTAAAGGAGAAGGGCTCACGTTGGCGGGACCTTATTCTCGGTCCAAAAGAGGGACAAGGGTAAGTCCCTCCGTCGACGCTCTTGGGAGCGGGAAAGGTCCCTCTCCCCGGGCCGTCGACCGTCGGCTTCGGTCGACCGCTCGGCTTCGGCCACTGGCCTCACGGTGTCCCCGGCAGGTCAGTTGACCGAGACTCCCACCGATGAAGTCGAGATTTTTCTCGACCCATTGGACGGGCTGTCGCCTTTAGCAGCCGAGATTCCCCTCTCCCCGGTTCCCCCGGGAGGAGTTGAGGATCCCGTGGGCTCGCCTGTGCCTCCGGTTCCGGAGCCCTCGGATGCACCATCCGAGCCGAAGGGAGTGCCGGTTCCGGCCGACACCTCCCCGCACCGACCTCGGAAATTCCGGGACTCTCGGTCTCGGTCTCGGACCTCTTCGCGGTCCAGCCGATCCCACCGTCATAGGCGGTCTCCGGTCTCGGCACATGGTAAGCGGGCGGCCGCGCTGTCTCGCCCCTCCTCTCTCGGATGAGGGAGGCTTCGCGTGAAATTACGCCGACGGTACGAGACCTTATGTTGCAACAGCCTCTGGCCGGAATAAGCCGACCCCGCCGCCTTCCCCGCCATTAAGTGGCTGTCACCGATCGGCCGACAACCCCTCAACTTATCCGAGGAGCCTATACCCAGGCCGGTTGTTCGGCCAAAACCAGCTGCTCCACCGATTCCGGTGGAACCTCCGCCTCCACAGCCACCAATTGGGGCTCCGACCAAGGATTCTCGGTCGGCTAAGGGTCTACCCCATCGGCTGTCAGTTACCCTCACTCTTGATCGACCTCGGGAGGTGAAGGGTGGCTCAGGCCAGAGGCAGCTCTTCGAGGACTCTTCCGAGTCCGAAGATGATTCCTCCTTTTTCTCCAAGCGACTGGACTTGGAGTCTTCAGGAGGTCAGTCAATGGACGATAGCCCGTCGTCCTTCCTAGGACTACTTCGGCTCATCTCGGAGTCCACCGGGATGGAGCTCGAACCCGTTTCCAAACGGGCCAGGTATCCCCTCACGGAGATTCTGGACCGAGGGGATTCTCCGACGGAGGCCTTTCCGGTGGCCGAGGCCATAGTGGGTCCGGCACTGGAGCTTTGGCAGCGCCCTGCTTCCTGCCCTGCGCCTGCGGCCAGGATGGCCAGGAAGTATGCGGTCCCTACTGGTTCCTTGTCCGGTTTTTCGGAACACCCCTCTGCTGAGGGGTTGGTTACCGACAGCGTTTTCCGGCGCGCCGGCAACGCCAGTGATGTGGACAAACCTCCTGACAAGGAGTCCAAGAAATTGGACTATGTCGGGCGAAAAGTCTACGCTGCGTCCTCTCTCGGCCTTCGTCAGGCCAGTTCGGCCGTCCTCATGGCACATTTTTCTCATGCCCTGTTGGGCTCCCTGGATGAGGTCATCCCTCATCTTCCCGCCGATCTGCAGACTACGGTTAAGCAGGTGCGGGACCAGGGCAGGGCAGTGGCCAGACAGCAGCTCCAGACTGCTTTGGATATAGGGGACTCATGTGCCAGATCGGTGGCGGCCGCGGTGGCTATCAGGTCATCGGGCTTAGCTGAGGATATCCACCTTTACTTCGGATACCCAGCACAAGTTGGCAGATGTCCCCTTTTGGGGACTGACCTCTTCGCCCTGGGGTGGAAGGTCACCTGCAGAGGATCGAGAAGTCCAATGCTACCTTGGACTCGGTCTCTTCCGCTCAGAAGGACAAAGGCCGCAAACCACAGCCTAAGCCCTTTCGTCCTTCAGCCCCTCGGCGCCGGCCCAGCAACGTCAGGGCCAGCAGGCTCGGCCTTGGTATCCCAAACCCAAGCCGCCGGCTTCCTCTAACAGGAGGCAGGGAGGAAAAGGCCCAGGAGGTCCCTCGGCCGGTCCCTCCTCCAAGCCTGCCCAGTGACGGGCTGAGGGGTGTCGCCCCCATTCCCGTCACCTTATCCCTGGGTCCCCCCGTGGGGGGACGGCTCCGGCACTTCCGTTCCGCCTGGTCCGCTGTTTCCACGGACAGGTGGGTCTTGGAGGTGGTGGGAAGAGGCCTGCCTCTGGAATTCGAGCAGGCACCACCCTTCAGAGCCGCCGCCTCGGGGCTTCGGGATCCCCAGCTCACTGGCGGCTCGCCGAGCCGACATCGCCTCCTCCTCCAGAAGGAGGTGATAAGAGAGGTGGTGGACCTCCCTCAGACCCAGGGTTTGTGTCCAGGTACTTCCTGGTTCCAGCCGGACGGGGGCTGGCGCCCATTCTCGACCTACACGACTAAACAAGTTCCTAAGGTCTCGAACCTTCAGGATGGTCACTCTGGCTCAGATAATACCATCCTTGAACGCCGGGCGGTGGTTCTGCTCTCTGGACTTGCAGGACGCCGGTTTCACGTCCCATCCGTCCGCCTCACCAGAGATCTCCTTCGCCCGAGCAGAAGGATCCTCTTCGAGTTCCAAGCCATGCCCTTCGGCTTGTCTCCAGCTCCCAGGGTCTTCACCAAATGCATGGCAGTGGTGACAGCATTCCTGCGGCGCCGAGGGGTCCGGGTGTACCCTTACCTGGACGACTGGCTGATAGCAGCTCCCTCCAGGAAGGAGGCAGAGTGGTCCAGAAATCTGGCCCTCCAGGTCTGCTCTCAACTGGGCCTCCTTATCAACGAGGCCAAGTCGGAACTCGAGCCGAAGCAGGTGATTCTATTCATCGGGGCGCAGCTCGACTCTCTTCGAGCCAGAGCGTGGCTCCCGGCGGACAGGGCCGAGGTTCTTTCCTCCTTTGCCCGATCATTTCTGGTTGGGCAATTGCGCCCTGCCCGGGACTTCCTGCGCCTCCTGGGTCTCATGGCGGCCTGCACCAGCGTGGTCCTTTGGGCCCGCTGGAACATGCGTCCCCTTCAGTGGGGACTGGCCAGCCAGTGGTCACAACGCTGCGATCCTTTGGACCAGCTTGTGTCGGTGACACAGGGGATGTGGAACGCTCTCCAGTGGTGGACCGTTCCAGATCATTTGCAGGAGGGCATCCTGCTCGTCCGCCCGAGCCGACGGTCTCTATCGACCGATGCCTCTCTGATGGGTTGGGGTGCCATCTGGGGAACACCGGCTCATGGCCTCTGGTCCCTCGGGAGTCCCGATGCCACATCAACCTGCTGGAGCTCCGAGCGGTCCGCCAGCTCTCACCGCCTTTGCTCCGCTCCTCCGGGTCAAGTGCTCCGAGTCCAGACGGACAATACTACGACCATGTACTATCTAAACCGCCAGGCGGGACGCGCCCATGCTTCTATGCAAGGAAGCCTCGCATTTGGTCACTCAGGCGCAGCCTGGAGGCGGATCTCCTAGCCATTCACGTGGCAGGAGCCTCCAACACCCTGGCCGATGCCCTGAGCCGATAGGGCTGCATCCCACGAGTGGTCTCTCCTGCTGGAGGTAGTACAGCATCTGTTCTCCCATTGGGGCACACCTCAGGTGGACCTGTTTGCCTCAGGAGAGCATGTTGAGCCTGTTCCATGCCCGCCCTCAGCAGGGCTCGCTGCAGGGGATGCCTTCGAGGCAGTGGACCCTGGCCTTTTACGCTTTTCCCATTTCCCTTGATCCACAAGGTGCTTCTCAAGGCGAGGAGGGAGAAGGCGCAGGTGATTCTGATAGCCCCAGACTGGCCTCGCCAGTTCTGGTACCCAGATCTCCTCAGTCTCAGCTCCAGGACTCACGGCAGCTTCCAGCTCGCCCGGACCTGCTCTCAGTCAATCAGGGGAAGGTGTTCCATCCGGACCTTCAATCCCTGCACCTGACGGCCTGGTTCCTGAGCGGCTAGAGTTCCAGGCCTTGGGTCTTTCCGACGAGGTCCTCAATGTAGTTGAGGCGTCCCGTAAGGAGTCGACCAGAAAATGCTATGCCTTCAAATGGAAAAGGTTTTCCATTTGGTGTCAGGGCAAGGGCTTGGACCCTTCCTCCTGTTCCTTGGCAAGCATCTTGGACTATTTATGGTCCCTTTCTAGTCAAGGGCTTAGGGTCGACGACCCTAAGGGTGCACCTGGCAGCCATCTCTGCTTACCGGGCGGGCCGGAAGCAGTCGGTGGCGCAGGAGAAGGTGGTCTGGCTTTTTCAAAGGCCTTGATCACATTTCCCTCCAGTGCGGGAACCCCACCTCCGTGGATCTACTGCTGGTACTGGCAAAGCTCATGGGTAAGTTTATTCAACCTATGCACCGTGTGCTTTCTCTCACCTGTCGTGGAAGACCGCTCTTGGGGGCTATCACGCCAGCCAGAAGGATGGAGAGCTCCAGGCGCTTCCATCGAGTCTCCTTACCTGGTCTTCCACAGGACAAGAGTTGTCCTGCGCCCCCACCCGAAATTCCTTCCGAAGGTGGTGTCGGAGTTTCACCTTAACCAGGTGTTGACTCTGCCGGTGTTCTACCCCAGTCACACCTCGGAGGTGTAATATAGGCTCCATACTCTGACCCTAGAAGGGCGCTTTTGCTTATTATAAGGAGCGACGGCTGAAATTCGGGAGAGGTTCGCCAGCTGTTTGTCACCCACGCTGAAGCCGTGATCTGGCAGACCTGCAGCCAAGCTGGACGATAAGCAGGTGGGTAACCCCGCATAGATCTCTGATAAGTTGGCGGGCATGGAGCCTCCCAGAGGGATAAGAGCTCATTCTACCCGCCATACTGCTGCAACGGTGGCTACTTCCAGGGACGTCCCTATCCAGGAAATCTGCAGGGCTGCTACCTGGAAGTCAGCAAACACCTTCATTACCCATTACCACATCGACCTTGAGTCACGCCGGGATGCTGGTTTTGGGGCCTCGGTTCTCCAGTCTCTTTCCCAAGTAAGTATTGGGGTGTGCGTCTTGCCTCTCCTCCCGGAGAACTGCTAGAGTCTCGTATGAGTGTGGATGAACAACATATCCATGTCCCTAGAAATACAGGTTACTCACCTGTAACAGGAGTTCTAGGAATGGTATGTTGTTCATCCACACGACTCCACCGACCTCCCCGGCTCGACGACAACCTGAGCTTCCAGCGGCCAGATCTAAGGCCATGGGCGGAGCGAGTTATACCACCCGGGTGGGTGGGAGGAGCAAGCTTGAAGACCTTCCGGCAAGATTTAAAGCGGCAAGGATACCTGCCAATGAGTGTGGATGAACAACATATACCATTCCTAGAACTCCTGTTACAGGTGAGTAACCTGTATTTTCCTAGCATTTGAAAATTTTAGACACAGCCTCTCCTGATTCAAAAATCCTGCTCTGAGAATACTAAAATGGCTGCCCTGATGATGTCACTGAAGATGGAGATGACAGCTGTGCAGATGTAATCTTGTTCCACTAACTGTATTCAAATGCAAATAACTTTAAAATGAAAAATGATAGCATGGTACTTTGAGGACGAAAGTTGTTCAGCACAAATATCTATTCATTTATAGATACTTTAGTTTTTTTAAATTGGAAAAAAACCCAGCAGAAATTACATTTTTTTGTCACTTTTTCAACAAACAAATGCAAATAACTTTAAAACAAAAAAATGATAGAATGGTACTGTAAGCATGACATTTGTTCAGCACAAAAATATCTACAAAATGAGTGGTCTTTCATTTATATATACTTTTAAGTTTTTCTATAATTAGCAAAAAACAGCAGAACATTCAGTTTTCTTTTTCACTTTTTCAACAAACAAATGCAAATCACTTTAAAACAAAAAATGATAGCATGGTACCGTGAGCACATTTGTTCAGCACACAAAAATCTGCCAAATGAGTGGTGTTTCATTTATAGATACATTTTAGATTTTTTATAATCAACAAAAAAGGCAGGAAATTTAATTTTGTTTTCACTTTTTGGTAGGTATGGCATAAATGGAATATGCTACCTCCCTAATGGAAATATTGGTTGATAGTTTTTGTTCTCGTGCCCTTCCCAATTAACCAAACTACAATTTACTTTTCAAATAGCTCCCACCTTCTGCCTTCTGAACAGGGGGAGGGGGGTGCAATACTGTTGAACACTTAATGCATCTGACTAAGGAGGGAGTCAGTGCATTAGGGTATAAGTTGGACATCTTTGCAGAATATTTAAACTAGCAAATTGGGAGAGGGGTGCAGCACCCGATACATCAAACGGGAAGAACACCCCTTCCTTCTCAGCTAGTGATCAAACAGGAGTTTAGCATGTTTGTAGTTCATTTGCATCACCAACTAAGGAAAAAGGTCTGGCTCCCCATACAGCGCGCAGGGGAAACGCCGGACCTCACCCAACAACTAACACACAGAAATCTGGCCAATGGAAAATCATGTACACAAGTGCCTGCAGTCTGGGAAACAAGATCCCAGACCTGCAGGCAACAATGACAGAGGTTAATCTGGACATAGTAGCTATTAGCAAGACATGGTTCACCAGTAACCACACTTGGGAGACTTCAGTACCTGGTTATATACTGTTCAGAAGAGACTGAGGTACAAAAAAAAAGGGGGGGGGTGGCCCTTTATATCAATGAAAATATCAAAGCTACAGAAATTCAGAATACACATAAGGAGCCAGAAGAACTGTGGGTCACCCTGGAAACAGGAAATGGGACAGCCATATGAATTGGAGTTGTCTACAGGCCTCCAGACCAGGGGGAGGACATAGACACATTACTGTTAGAAGATATACAGAACATGACTGCTAAAGGTGGAGGTTCTGATAATGGGAGGCTTCAACATTCCAGATACAGATTGGTTAATACCAGCAGGAACATCCGCTAGAACTAGACACATAGTGGATTCCCTGCAGGGGGAGGACCTCAAACTGGTACAACAACCCACAAGAGATAGGGCTATGCTAGATCTAGTACTGACTAATGGGGAAAGGATCATAGATCTCCAGGTAGAAGGTCACCTCTGGGCCAGTGACCAGCACATGGTATGGTTCAGTTTGTCCACTAGAACTAAATCATCCCATTCTGAGGCAAAAATGTGGGACTTCAGAGGAGCTGACTTTGGTAAGATGGCTAACAGAGTTAAGCTAGCCCTGGCAATAAGAAATACAGGTGAGGGGGTACAGGCAAAGTGGTCAAGCATTAAGGATGCAATACTTGAAGCAACATCCCATTGTGTTAGGGAGAAAAGAGCAAAAGAAGAAGGAAACCACTTTGGTTCTCAAAAACAGTAGCAGAAAAGATCACAGCCAAAAGGTTGGCCTTCAGGAAATATAAGGGAATGCAGTGGGACGAAGATTAGGAGGCATACCAAACTTCCCTAAGGGAAGCAGGGAAGGCAGTGAGGCAGGCAAAGGCCTAAACCGAGGAAACACTAGCACGAAAAGTAAAAGAAGGGGACAAGACTTTCTATAGATGCGTTAGTGAAAGGAGAAAGTCCAGAGGGGGAATTGCTAAGATCAGAGGGGTTAAGGGGGAGTGTGTGGAGGTGGACCAAGGAAAGGCATCTATTCTAAATTGATACATCTGCTCAGTATTTACTGAGGAGAAGGTAGGGTAGGGCCCACAGCTCAGCACCATGGACACAGGGGGGAAGGAGGTGTGCACAAGTCCCTTCACAAAAGAAAGGGTCCTACAAGAGCTCGCTAAGCTCAGGGTGGACAAGGCAATAGGACCTGATGGCATACATCCCAGGGTACTAAAGGAGCTAAGGGTGGAACTAGCAGAGCCATTATCAGAACTGTTTAGTGAGTCTCTGAGCACAGGAGAGATCCCAGAAGACTGGAGAAGGGCTCATGTGATCCTGCTCCAGAAGAGTGGAAGCATGGAAGGAGGCAGGGAACTACAGACCAGTCTTACCTCAGTAGTGGGAAAGATTATGGAGCCACTCCTTAAGGAAAGGATTGTGCAACACCTGGAATCCATAGGAACACAGGATCCAAGACGACATGGGTTTACAACAGGAAGGTCCTGTCTAACTAATCTCATAGATTTCTTTGACTGGGTAACCAGAGTGGTGGACCAAAGGGATGCAGTTGATCTCTCCTACCTTGACTTCAGCAAAGCTTTCAATACTGTTCCACTTAGAAGATTGATTAATAAGCTGGGTAGGTTCGGGGTGGGTCAGATGGTCAACTGGATGGAAAACTGGTTAGTGGGCAGAAAACAGAGAGTGGTGGCAAATGGTATACAGTCAGAAGAGATGCAAATCACAAGTGGGGTACCTCAGGGATCAGCTTTGGGGCCAGTCCTCTTCTGTGTCTTAATCAGTGACATTGCAGATGGACTGGAGGGTAAGGTTTGTCTGTTTGCAGATGACATCAAGATCTGCAACACAGTAGATGATCCAGATGGGGTGGGAAGAATGAGAAGAGATCTGGATAAACTGGCAAAATGGTCGGAAGAGTGGCAAGTGGGGTTTAATGCAAAGGAGTGCAACATCATGCACATAGGGAAGAGAAACCCTAAAACTACCTATAGGTTGGGAGAGGAGTTGTTGGCAATCACAAGGGAAGAAAGAGACTTGGGCATCATCATCACAGATGACCTGAAATCATCCAAGCAGACCACTAAAGCAGTAGATAAGGCTAGAGGGATGTTAGTGTGTATTAGTAGGGGTATCACAAGTCGTAAGAGGGCAGTAATAATCCTTCTTTCTCACCCCAGGAATTCTTTAGCATCTATTGACAGAAGCAGTATGCCCGCTGGGTCAGCTGCCCCGGAGAGGAGGAGTCAATGCAAATAAGGAAGGCATTGGCCAATCAGGATACAGTTAGAGTGCTGCCTGCAGTCAGCCTAAAGGACCTCAGAACTTTTTCTCTGCTGAACTGGCAACACTGCCCTGGAGCTCTTCTCTTCAGAGATCTTCCTGAGCCATTTTCTTTCTTTTTGAGTACTGCTTTAAGGTATTTTGTATATTTTCTTCATTTTATCTATTTTTACTGCATCTGCGCTTGGTTCTTATGCGGCATCGTCTCGCGGCGGGCGCCGCTGGGCGTTCAGGGGTCACAGGCCTTTCTTCGGCGCCTGCGCCTCCTCGGTGCCGCTCTTCGGCCCGCTTTGCCTCTCGCGCCGGGCGCCCTTGGGACTCTCCTTGTTTTTCTATTTCCTCCTCTCCTAATTTTCACTCCTTTCCTGTCCAAACAGTCCTTTCTGGACCATCAGGAGATGATGTTGAGCCTGACCCAGACCTTCGGTTGGGTGATGAAGTGGAGGAAACAGGATCTTTCTTGCTACAGAGCCTGTGGTCGAGGACCTGTCCTTTAAGTCTCTGTTGAAGAACCTGGGATCCACTCTTTCTCTCCAGACTACAGACATCGATCCTGGGAAGATATTAAGACTCAGTATCTTCATGCTTGGAGATCCCTACGGATTTGACTCCTCCGATTCAGTTTTCCTTCTGAGACGCTGTCTCAAATGGTATGGAATAACCCTGCTCTTATTCCCCAGTGGCTAAATCCATTGATAAGAAGTATTCAGCTCCCAAGGATCGTCCCATTTTGGCATCCCAAGCCTTTGTGATCCTATTGTAGTCCTGGCAGAGAATGACAAGTTCGTTCTTCCTCAACTACTACAGCTCAACCTATTAACAAAGAGTCTCATAAGATTGATACATTAGGTAAGAGAGTCTTTGCTGCCTCCACTCTAAGTATCGTGATTGCCAGTTATCAAGGCTATTTTTCTCAGTATGAGTATATCCTGTGGCACTCTATGAAAAGAATGGTTGAAGCTCTTCCAGATTCGATTCCAAGTCAGAGCTTCTTCTGACCGTTATTGGGTATTGAGTCCAATAACCAACAGGTCAAAGCCGCCATGGACGCTTCGACACTGCTTCTCGCTCAGCAGCCGCTGGGATTTGTACTGCGCCATTCCTGGCTGCGTATTCTGGCTTCACGAATGATGCTCAGCAGCAGGTGATGGCGCTGCCTTTGATGGCTCCTTTCTTTTGGCCCTCAGGTGGAGCAAGCCTTAGAGGCCACTCAAAGACTTGATCGGCCATTAAGTTGGCCAGACCTCCGCCTGCCCCCTCTCGGGGGCATGTGAACAGACGTCAGTTTCATAGTCGTCAGTCCTTTCGAGGCAGAGGCAGGGGAAGCTTCCATAAAAGCCAACCTGCCCAACCTCAAAAGAAGACGAGTAGAAAGCGTAGGGACCTAAAGCTCTAGCGCCACCTTATGAGTCGCTGGCCAAGTTCCATCCACTCTGCCCGAGGTGGAATTTTCTCCTCCGGTGGGAGGTCGTCTGATGTACTTCTACAACCAGTGGAAGTCCATAACCTCAGACAAATGGGTCCTTCGGATAATTCGCGAGGGTTATTCTCTCAATTTCTTGGAAACCCCCCCGAATTGTCCTCCCATACGACAACCCAGGTTGTCGGCCTCTCAGTCAGACCTCCTCACCGCGGAGATCCAGGGCCTTCTGAACAACAGGGCAATAGAACTGGTGCCCCCGCATTCTCGAAACACAGGGTTCTACTCCCATTACTTTCTGGTTCCAAAGAAATCTGGGGGGATGCGCCCCATTCTAGACCTCAGAAAGTTAAACAAATTCCTCCCCAGGAGAAATTCAAGATGATTTCCTAGGTACCCTGTTACCTTTGCTGCATCAGCACGACTGGCTGGCCTCTCTGATATGCAGGATGCTTACCAGCATATCCCTGTCCCACCCGACCCACCGCAAATTCCTCAGGTTTGTAGCTTTGGGTCAGCATTATCAGTTCAGAGTCCTGCCCTTTGGCTATCCCGGCAGCCAGGAAGTTTTACAAAGTGTTGTGCAGTTCTCATGCATCTCAGGAAAGTCGGACTCCCAGTGCTTCCTTACCTGGACGATTGGCTTCTAGCAAGCCCTTCCGGCTAAGGGACTTTGGAAGCCGTGTAACGATTGCCTCTCACGTCCATGGGAGTTCTGCTGAATTTGAAAAATCTCAACTGCAACCCTCCCAGAGGCTCCTTTTCATAGGGACGCTTCTAGACACCTCTTCAGCGAAGGCTTTCCTTCCAGAGGACAGAAGACTCGACATCCTTCATATGGCCCGTTACATCAGGGAGAACCAATCGGTTACAGCTCTCTCGATGCAACGCATGTTGGGTCTCATGGCGCTCGGTCTTCACTGTCCCTCTGGCCCGACTGCACATGAGAACCACCCAATGGATGCTCTCCACTCAGTGGTCCCCGACCTCTCACCCCAGTCTTATCCCATCAAGGTGACGGAGCCCTCAAGGTCTCTCTACCTGGTGGTCTCAAGAGAGCAATCTCCTGGAAGGATTCCCCTTTGCTCCCCGATCATCAGATCTCCATCACCACAGATGCATCGCTAATGGGATGGGGAGCTCACTGTCTCCCTCCACACTCAAGGTGTATGGACTCAGTTCAAAACTCATCTCCACATAAATGTCCTGGAGATGAGCGGTCCTCTATGCAATCCGAGCTCTGAAGGATGTCCTTTGTCACAAGAACATTCTCCTTCAAGCGGACAACAAAGCAGTGATGTATTACATCAACAAAAGGCGGTGCTCATTCTTATCCCTTTGCAGGGAAGCAATGAGGGTGTGGGAGTGGTGCTTGGAGCACAAGTCTCTGATTCAGCGGTTTATCTGCCAGGTATACAAGCGACCCTAGCAGATCACCTCAGCAGAACGGAGGCAGACCCCTCAGTGGTGGTCTCGATCCAGCCGTAGCTCGGTCCCTGTTCAAAGAGTGGGGGACTCCAGACCTGGACCTTTTTGCATCCCCACTCAACGCAAAACTGCCTCTCTTCTGCTCCAGAAATCCAGGGCCTGGCATTTTCTGTCAGGATGCGTTCAGGCTGCGGTGGACAAAACGCTTTCTTTACGCCTTTCCACCACTTCCTCTAATCCAGAGAGTACTCCTCAAGTTCGAGTCTCAGGGGACCAAGATGATTCTCATTGCTCCTTCCTGGCCTCGGCAACTATGGTTTCTCTCTCAACAGTATGTTGGCAGCCTCTCCGAGACCACTTCTTTGCAAATCAGTCTTCTGACTCAGGGTTCTTTGGTCCATCCCAACCTGAAATCACTTCACCTTCATGCTTGGCTCCTGAAAAGATAGAAGTGAATCGGTTCAACGTCTCTCGTAGAGTCTCAGACATCCTTCTGGCTGCTCGGAAGCCAGCCACCAGCGAAACGCTTCAAATGGAAGCGTTTTCTCTCTGGTGTGCAAAATCCTCTTGGAATCCCTTTTCCTGTCCTCCTGGCAAGGTTCTGGAGTATCTTTGGACTTATCAAACTTAGGTCTTCAGTACTCCACAGTTAAAGTTCACCTAGTGCCATCTCAGCGCTCCATGAGCGGTTTCTTCCTTAACTCTGGCTCAGTTACCTATGGTGAAGAGATTTCTTAAGGGGATTCTCCATACCAGACCCCTGTTAAGCGTCCAGTTGCAGCCTGGACATTAACCTGGTGCTGGACATGCTCACTGGAAGCCTTCGAACCCTTAGCTACCTGTGAGCTAAAATTTCTTACCTGGAAGACTGCCTTCCTGGTGGCCATTACCTCAGCCCTGGGGTCTCTGAGATACATGCCCTGGTTACGGACCCTCCGTATACTGTATTCCATAAGGACAAGGTAGTTCTCCATACTCATCCTAAATTTCTTCCCAAGGTTGTGTCAGAATTCCATCTGAACCAACCTCTGGTACTTCCCGCTTACTTCGCTAATTTCCAAAATGAAGGGGAACGAGCTCTTCATTCCTTGGATGTTAAGAGAGCCTTGCGGTTCTATTTAGATAGAACCAAGGATGTTCGCAAGACTCAGCAACTGTTCGTTTCTTTCAGCGACACCCGGCTGGGTCAACCTGTCGCTATTAGATGTATCTCTTCATGGTTAGTGGCATGCCTTCGTCATTGCTATTCCATGGCTCAAGTTAAATTAGAAGGTAGAGTGTACGCTCACTCTACTAGGGCGGTCGCGGCATCCCTAGCGGAAATTCGCAATGTTCCAATTGCAGATATATGCAACGCCGCTACCTGGAGCTCAGTGCATACTTTCGTTAAGCACTATGCACTGGATGTTCATGCCAGGCGACATTCCGCATTCGGCAGAACTATCCTTAATGGGCTTCTATCTTAGACGCGTGAGCTCTGGCTCTCCTGCCGCCCTTTTGGGGGATTATCAGCTTGGTACTCTCCCACTAGTGTGAATGAGTGGTGGAGACTTATGTCCAGGAAGATAGGAAAATTACATACCTACCGTAATTCTTGATCTTCTTGGACGAGTCTCCACCACTCATTCACACTCCCACCCTCCATCCCCCGAGCTCACCGCTGTATTGGTCTTCACTCCCTCAAATCTTTAGGCCGTGAGGACTTCTTTGCTGACCCTTCTTACACGGGTCATACGGACTATCTTATGTCCGTTTTTTAATGTTGGGTTTACCCTTTACGTTAGTTGAGCTGCACCTCCTTGGTAAAAAGGTACTGAGGGTTGGAGAGGATCGCCGAGATGGTCATTACCGCTCGAGCCGCTGCTCGCGGCGCCGTGTCTCGCGGCGCCATCTCTGGCGCCGACCCTCCAGCAAAAAGTTTGCTCCCGATGGGTCTTAGTGCCTCCGGTGCCAATCCCACTAGTGTGAATGAGTGGTGGAGACTCGTCCAAGAAGATCAAGAATTACGGTAGGTACGTAATTTTCCTTTCTTTTCCCGCCATTGACTCGCCAGGATCGGTCTCACGGTCCCACTCTAGCGCACGACAACTAAGAACTTCCATAAAAACAGTTTTACAAAACTAAATGTCGGCATCTCCAACTCCTTCTTCAGAAGGACACCCTTCCAAGTATGCCTGCGGCAAACAGATCCCCTTCAAGGATCCTCATTCATCCTGCCTGCGGTGCTTAGGCCCGGACCACGACACCAAGGCCTGCTCCTTCTGTCAGGGGTTTAACAGTCGCACCAGGATCCGCCGCCAGAAGGCACTTCAGGGGTTCCTCTTGGAAGAGAAACTACACAGAATGGATAAGGAACCTTCCTCCAGAGGTGACTCTACCTCAAAAGTCCACAAACACCGGGACAAGCACCGGGAGAAGGCCAGGTCCAGATCCCCTAACCGAGCCTCAGACTCGCACACCAGCTCAGGCTCCACGCGCTCAGACTGCTCTCCCTCCAGGGCTCGCTCTCAGCCCCCTCCGGTCAAGGTTAAGGCTTCAGGTGACTCTTCAGCTTCTCTGCACCCTATAAAGACTTCCAGGCTTTCGGCTTCCTCCACTCCCTCCCGGGCCTCGTCGAAGTCCTCCGACTGTCACCAGACCAGGTCTTCCTCATCAGACCGATGCCGGGACCCCGACTCCGGATCGGTCTCCCAGCCTCCCAGGGGTCCGGATCCCCCACCTAGGAAGACTAAAGACATGACATCCCTGAAAGCGGATGACGGACCCGATGTCGGCCAAACACCAGGTTGGCCAGGCGCTCGAACCGGACATTGGCAAACTACCAGATGTTGGTCAGGCGTCGCCAGAGCCGAAGACGCCCTGACACGTTCGCTGGAGTCAAAGACTGCCCTCCCGTCACCGGTGGACACCGGTCACCGGGACTTCACGGAGGAGGACCTGACGTTGCCTGAGGATGAGGCAGGCGACTTCGAGGATGCCGGGCTTCCACGGGAGCCTTCGCCAATTCCAGAGATGCCTTCGGATCTGACGCCGGGCCCCGGCGACAGACCATCGGCACCAGGTCCACCGTCGGGTATGAACATCCAAGAGGTCAAAGATCTCTTCACTTTCTGGTGGGACACAATAAGGAAAGATGTGATCCCAGTGAAACCTCCTCCTCTTCCTACTTCTTCACCTCCTACTCCCCCTCCTCCACCGCAGGGGCCAGCAGGACGACCACCAACCCCCAAGGAGTGCACTCCACCTCCATGGGGAAGATCTAAGGAACAGAGAAGGCCTCCCTCAGGGTCTCCCAGCCCCAAGCGACCCAGACATCGACGATACACTCCGCCAGGGGAGGATTCTAGACCAGATACTTCTGACACCTCCAGGTCTCCTTCTCCACTCAGGTCTCCCATCACCTGACCCACAAGACCTGCCCCAGGTCACCTCCGGATGATCCCTCTTTCTCTGAGATTATGAGGCACATCCAGGAGAACATGGGATGGGATTTGGAAGATCTCGACCCCAAGAGACAGCGCCTTGCTCGTTACCTTCGGCAGAAGGATCCTAAGCCTGTGGTAGTGCCACCCTTGGTGGACACTTTTGTGGACGTCACCAAGGCCTCGTGGAAGCGTCCGCAGTCCACCCCCACTGTGCCAAAGTAAGGTGACCGCCTATACAAGGCCCTGAAAGAGGACCAGTACTTGGCACAGCAGCCTCTGGCTGACTCCCTGGTCATTACGGCCTCTCATGACCGATCCCAACGACCGCAGCGTATGAGCACACAGCCACTGGACCAGGAATCCAAACAGTTGGATGCCCTGGGGGAGGCGCATATATGCGGCTGCTACATCCTCCATCAGGTCCCTGAACTATCTATCTCATATGGTTCAGTTTCAGAATGCCCTGTGGGAACAGGGTCAGGACCTTGTTGACAAGCTACCGGATGGCAATCGGAAGGCGGAGCTCTTAAACCTTCTCCGCACAGGGTCTGATGTGGGGACCCAAGTGTTATGAGCCGGATACGATTCTGCGGACTCGTCTGCCAGAGCTGCAGCTTCTGGCATCTGTCTCAGGAGACACTCCTGGCTCCGTGTCTCTGGTTTTACCCCAGACATACAGAAAAACATTCTTGACGTCCCATACAATGGCGAAGTCCTGTTTGGTGAACACTCGGAAAAGGTCATCACCAAGCTTCAGGATGCCAGGAAGGCAGTAAGATCCGTACAGGCCATGTACAGATCTAAACCTGGTTCCTTTCCTAGGAACCAGAACCGTTTTCGCAGCCGGCAACAATGGCAGCAGCCACGTTCCGGCCAGCAACAAAGGGGCACTTTTTATCGTAAAGCCCAGGCTAAATCTTTCCCAGGCAGAGGCCAGCGGTATACCAAACCGGCCCAGCCTGCGGAAACCAACGCTGCCACAGCATGACTCCTTCCTGGCCCCCGCCCCTCCTCTGGATCAACGGGCAGAAAAGGTCGGGGATTGCATCGCTGGCCACTTTTCAGGGTGGCAGTCGATTACCGCCGACCGGTGGGTTCTTCAGATGGTCAAGAGAGGTCACTTTATCGAATTCCTTGACCACCCACTGTCAAGACTTCCCCTGCTGTCCCGTTGTTCGGGTCAGCACGCTCTGCTCTTACAGCAGGAGGTGCTCGCGCTTCTAGGAAAAGAAGCTAAAGAGCACGTACCACAGAACCAGAGAGGTGCAGGTTGCTATTCCCACTTCTTTCTGGTTCCCAAAAAGACAGGGGACCTCCGTCCGATACTGGATCTCAGCAGTCTCAATGCTTCGGTCCTCTACAAACGCTTCCGCATGGTGACCCTTCCCGGTCTGATACCCATGCTCAAGCAGGGCGCCTTCCTTGCATCCTTGGACATGCAGGATGCTTACCTGCACATACCCACTGCTGAAGCGCACAGAAAGTTCTTGCGCTTCCAATTTCTAGGTCACCATTATCAGTTCCAAGCCCTCCCTTTCAGACTGTCATCGGCACCTCGAGTGTTCACGAAGTGCATGGCAGTCGTAGCAGCGACTCTGAGGAGACAAGGCCACTACGTGTTCCCCTATCTGGACGAGTGGCTTCTCATGGCACCCTCTCGGGAGGCCCTGATGTCCGCCATTCATTGTACTCAGTCTCTGTTTGAGACGTTGGGCATCATTATCAGTCAGGAGAAGTCATGCCTGGTTCCGTCACAGATTCTGCAGATCATAGGCGCAGTTCTGGACACCGTCCGAGGGAAAGCTTTTCTACCCCAGGACCGAGCAGAACACATCAGATCCCTCATCAGTGACATTTTGGCAAAGAGGACCATCCCAGCCAGACTGGTCCTTTGCCTGCTCCGACATATGGCTGCGGCCATTGCAATAGTCCCGCTAGCCCGTCTCCACATGCGGGTGACCCAGTGGATCTTACGGGTCCAATGGGATCAGAAGCAAGACCACTTGCAGCTTCCAATCCGGATCACGAATGCTGTAATCTGTGATTGGCAATGGTGGCTAGATTCAAAGAACCTATTAGTGGGGGTCAGCTTCATCGCGCCATCTCCGATTGTGACGCTCTCCACGGACGCCTCAGGGCTCGGTTGGGGAGCACACCTCGACGATGTCAGGTCTCAGGGCTTATGAACAGCCCAGGAAGCTCATCTCCACATAAATATCCTGGAAATTAGAGCATTTCTTTACGCCCTGCAGGCTTTCCAGTTGGAGATCCCACCGGGTACTCTCCTGTTACAAACAGACAATACCGCGGTGATGTATTACCTCAACAATCAAGGAGGCACCCATTCCTACCCGCTTTGCAGGTAGGCCATGAGGGTGTGGGATTGGGTACTACAACACGGTGCAAACCTCATTGCTGTTCATGTCCCAGGAGTGGACAACGTCATCGCAGCAAGCCTGAGCTGCTCTCAGGCCAGAGTCCATGAGTGGGAACTACTCCAGGAGGTAGTAGAGGATCTGTTTCACAGATGGGGCACACCAGAGTTAGACCTCTTCGCGTCCCCATCCAATGCAAAACTGCCCAATTTGTGCTCGCTAGATCCAGGGCCTGGTGTTTTCTGGTGAGACGCGTTGTCCCTCTCCTGGATGGGCAGATTCCTCTATGCCTTTCCTCCCTTCCCATTGATCCAGAGGGTCCTTTTGAAACTCTGCGGAGAGCAAGCGACGCTGATACTTACCACGCCGTTTTGGCTCAGACAGATTTGGTTCCCTCTGCTACACCAGCTGTCCCGGGAACCTCCGGTGCCTCTGCCAATCATCTCTCACTTATTGTCTCAGGAGGCAGGCTCCTTGGTCTATCCAGACCTTCGATCTCTGAACCTGCATGCCTGGCTCCTAGAGACATAGCCATCATGCGGTATGGGGTCTCACAAGAGGTAGCAGATGTTCTAGCGGCTGCTAGAAAACTGGCCACTCACGCTACATACACCATGAAATGGTGCAGATTTTGCCTTCAGGGACTCCTATCCTAGGCTTCGGTCCAACTAGTGATCTCTACCTTTCCTCCTCCCACCGGTGAGGGATTTCCAGTATTGCTTGGGAATTGGTCCTAATGGTGTAACCTGCTGCAAGAGCTGTTTCTCGAAGTAAGATAGTACAGTTACGTAAGAACTTACGGTAACGGTAGATCTTCGAGAACAGCTCTTGTAGCAGGTACTTTCCCTGCCACCATCCCCGCTGGAGGTAGAGTTATTCCGATATCCTTCTCCTAGGATTAGGTGTTTCTAACACCACTCTGATTGCCATTTGATGGCGCATCCTCAGTCTCCTTTTCTGATGTCATCCAGCGGCTGGGAGTCTCTGGCGGGAGAACTGGGGATTCTGGGGGACCGTCCCCTTTTATACGATGCCTGACATCGGGGGCCGGACCGATGGGGGTAGTCACCGTTGAATACTGCTAGCTAGAAAATTTCCGTGGGGTCCTGATGCCTGCCGGCTTCAGTCCTAATGGTGTAACCTGCTACAAGAGCTGTTCTCGAAGATCTACTGTTACGGTAAGTTCTTACGTAACTGTACTTTCCGTCTCGCTCTGCGGAGCATCACGTGGCTTGCACTTCTTGCAGTGTTAAGCCCGCCATCCCAGTGAAAGTCCCCTCTTTGAATGGCATGTTCTAATGCCCATCAAGCCATCCTGTATTGTGCCATGTGTGCCTTGTGCTGAATAGCAGGGGAGGGGGGAGAGCAGGAGACCAGAGGCAGCATCCTGGTATCACAGAAGGCAAAACAGATTTTGTTATTTCTTAGGGACAGGCACAATTTATTAAAGGTGACCTGTAGACTTGGGTCTTTAGGCACAGTGGCTAATTGGGGGTTAAGCGTTTTCACCAGTTTGGTGGCAATCCTTAGTGTGCACCCAGACATATACATCTCAGGTTCCCTTATATCTTTAATAGTAGCCAGCTTGTGTTTCAGTCTTGCAACCTCTTTTTTCTAGTTCTTGGGTGTAGATACTTCTATTGCATATAAAGGAGGTATCCTCCATTAGTTCCTCAGATTTGTTGTACAGCTTGCATTGTATACACGGTAAAGTTTTCCCTCTTTTTTGTCTGTGTTCCATTTTCCATATCGGTGCCTGTGTAATGATCCAGTCTCTGAGACAGTTACAAAATAATAAACCTACCTAGAATACTTGACATAGGGCAGTGTCCAGGCCCCCTGGTTGAGACTGGCAGACATGTGCTGCCACTGCCAGCATTTCCTCTGTCTGTGCTCTCCATGGCTCGCAGAGCCTCTTTTATTTATAGGTGTCAGACTGGAGGTGGTGTGCAGTGCACTTCCAGTTCACTCGTGATCAACAGAAAGCTAAAGAAGAAACAGAATTTGTTGGCAGAAATGGACTGCTTGGCCTGCCCTGTCTGCCCAGATAGTCCTTGTGGTGTCCGTCTCTGGTGACCTTCTCTTCTCTCTACCTATTTACTAATATTTCCCTATGTCTGTCCCACACATGCTTGAAGCTACCTACTGTTTTCGCTTCCACCACTTCTGCTGGCAGTCTGTTCCAGTTGTCCACCATTTTCAGTGAAGTAATACTTCCTCACATCTCTCTAAACAACTCCCCCCCCGCCCAGCTTCATCACATGCCCTCTGATCTCCTTCTGCACCCTGTTCTCTCCCCATAAGGTACTGGTAAGTATCATGTCCCCTCTTCCTCTCTCTTCTTCCAGGGTGTACGTGTTGAGGTTACTCAGTCTCTTCTCGCAAGGGGTTTGATGCAAAACCAGTTTTAGTGGCTGTAAAACTGTCTGTTCTGGAGTATTTGCCAGTACCCCACCAGTTTACACCAAAAAGAAGCTCTGTAGCCCTCATAATAGCTATCCTGTGTCCTGGGTAACAACGGTGCTCCACAGACCCACCGCTGTCCCACAGTCCACTGCCCACTGATGAAAAAGAGAGTGGGAGAGGGAGGGTATTTTTTTTGTTTTGTTTTGTTTTTTAACTTATAGGAGAATTTTAGGGATAGTAACAGACATGCAGCACATAAAATAAAATGCTCAGCAAATGCTAAGCAGTATTGCAATCCCTGTCCTCGTGCAAACCCTGATTTTAGCAGAGTTCAAATATTTAACATAGAAAGCAGTGTTTCTGGCAGCTAATACTTCTGCCAGGAAGGTCAGCAAGCTGTAGGTCATCTGTACAGATCTTAACTTCGTTGATTTCCATAGGGATAAAGGGATCTGGTAAAATCCAGACTGCCGGACTTGATCCAAAATGGTACAAGCTAGACAGGCTGATCCTGCTTAACCAGCTAGACTGGGAGCAACTTGCCATTTTTGTCTATCTGTTCTGGCTGGTCCGGATTTCATCTGGTGATGATGTGGGTGATATCTGGACCGCTGAACCCAGACTGGACTTTTGATGGGTTTGGTCTGGTCCGGTGGTCCGGATTTCATCCATGCTCTGGATAAAGTGGTACTTAGACCGAATGAGAAGTTCTTCGGTAAATGATTTCTGCTTTTCACATGAACCAGTCTGTAATATTGCCTGTGGAAATTTTGCTGCAATGTAGGTAAAGAGAAACTGCTCAGCCCAGACATGAAAAGGGTCTTGAGTTTCTACACGAGCCTAACAGATGTACCCAGAACCAGCAACCCACAGGTGTTTGTCACTTACGGGGAGGTAGTTGAAGGCAGACCAGAGGCTAAGAAGGCTGTTACTCATTAGTTAGTCCCTTGCATACAGTGCTGCTATGAAAGGGCTAGCAAACAGCTGCCTACTGTATGACTTTGAGCACTGAGCATCTGCCAGTGTGGTAGCGTTAATGGATACTCCCCTCTTGAAGGCAGCTACTTGGTCCACACTACTCACTTTATGTGTCATTAAACTAAAAGGGATGTCAGATTTGGTACTTCAGAACCTTTTCCTTTAATAGCATATAGACCCTGCCTTCAGATGTACTGCTTGGAGTCTGCAGTTTTGCATGACTTTACTAATATACTCTTCGGAAGAAAAAATTACTCCCCTTAGTAATACTTTTTTCTAGAGCGTGCATTGGTGAGTCTTGCAATCACTTTCCTAACTCCCCTTTTAGAACCATAGTATAAAATGGTTCTTCAGAATACATCAGAATTTGTTTTATTGCTTGAGCATTTCATAAGTGCAAACTTTGCAGTCTTTGCAATTTCCATACATGTTTTGCTGTCTGTATTTTGTTCACTTTAGGTAAAAGTATTTGGCATAGATTAGGTAGGTGATCAGTGCTCACTTCTGGTCTTCAGCTAGAAATCTGTCATTAGAATGCCAGAGGAAGTGACTATACAGCAGAGTTTGAACTTTTATGTTCTAAAGTTCTATCTCTGGGGCAACAACACGTGGCTAAGATAATGCAGTTAAGTCTCAATAATACAACCCCGAGAAAAAATATCAGTACTATGGTGAGTAATGTTTTCCTGGCTCCTGTCCATCCTGTGACAAAGCCTCCTCTTCCAGGGCTAATGAAACACACAGCTCATTCCTGTCCAATAAAAGGTTAATCAAGGACAAAAAATCCCTTGGATGCAAACACTTAAGTCTTCCTTGCCCAAGGAAACCCCTCCCATTTCACCAGCACACCACAGTGAGCCCAGATGAGCCTCAGTGCAGTCATCTGCCCAGTGGATACCAGTGGGATCTGCCACCTATAGTTGTCCGCCAAAAAAAGGCTGTGGACATCCTCATGGAGGCTTTGCACATATCACAGGCCCAGAAATGGAAAAGAGCTCTTCAGGCTACTATGGCACCCCCTGTCCTCCGAAGGCTTTATGATTGTTCGATCCAGGGAGCATTTGTCATCTTGGGATTGATCCCCAGCTCCTTCACATGATAAAGACAGAGGCCTACTTGGCAGCAGAAGAGGGTGAATACTTCTCAGATGAAGATCAAGAGGGAGACTGAGTGCACAGGGTTTTTAACTGGCAACATCTTAGTGCCTTCATAAATAAACCTGTATCCAACTGTACACGAATGATGAACCCCAACAGGCAGCCAAAAGGGACGAACCGTTAAAGAAAGCAGCCAAGAAGGACAAGAGATTCCTAGTATTTAACATAGCTAAGGACATCGTTGCTACAAAATTGTCCCACACTTACAAGAAAACCTCTGTGTTGAGATTCGCAAGGACCTACATGGTAGCTAGCATGGACACAAAGGCGTATGAAACCAGTCCAAGAGTTGTATGCATTCATATAGAAAACCACTTTACTGCTCCAAGGAGCTGCTGCTGTTAAAGACCCACTAGATAAGAAAGTGGAGTTAGTAAAGGGAAAAAGTGTATGTGGTGGCAGGAGCCTTGAAGAAGGCAGTGCTGACATTGGCTTATGTAACCCAAGCCACGGCACACTTGTTAGCAGATATAGCTTTCAGTCTGCCGTGCTAATTTGAAGCCGCATGTGCGGTGTCCTTTCTTTCCACGGAAATGTCCTTCCTACCAGATGCCCCCTGTGATTTACTGCAGTTCTCCTTGGTAAGTCAGCTCTGTATTTAGTGATGGCCATAATGACTCACTGGCTTCAGTTTTGGTCAACGGAGAACTAGGAAGGGGACATATTAGGTAGCCATGTGGCCAATAGCCACTGAAAAAAATTGGATTGGCTACCAAATTTTGGAAAGTTATCAGCCAGCTGGCTACCTGGAAGTGATTTTTGAGCCTTAAAAAGGATGGCCACTAAAATATTGATTTGGCTACCAGATTTTGAAAACTAGTGGCCAAACTGACCTCCAGCCCATAAACTGATTTGTCCCATCCTGTGGAGAACTCCTCCAAGGCATCTTTCCAAATATGATTTTCGGGGCGACCTCCTCTTCAGAACAGAACTTAAGCCCATCATTAAGCAAGTCTCAAAGTAAAAAATGGCACTGCCACAGGAAAAGAAGCCTACAGGGGATACTCCATTTAGGGCACATGTCGATACCACCCGGGATGACAGTTCAGCTGCTCTTAGAACAAGTCAGCCAACTCTGTCAGCCAGGGATTCTTTCATTGCAATGGAAGAGGCCAAGGCAGAGGTGAAAAGACACCAGAGACGTACAGTTAGTCATACTGAGATTCAGCTGGTCAGCTGCCCAGAGCACTTCCTGCGGGCAAGATTGTTGCTGTTTACCGACGGTGGACTAAAATAACTACAAACTGCTGGGTGTTAAGCATTTTAATACTTTATAGAGTTTCAAATCCATTCACATCAAGACTCCTTCGTGCAGTTTCCAGTATCGCACAGTCCGGCTAAAGTTCGAGCAATACAAAACACAATTTGTCATCTTGGGTAGATCAGAGCAATTCCTCTGATTCCTCACCACCAGCAAGGGGTAGGCCTGTGCATCATTTTCCTTATTGTTCCCCAAAACACCAGGGGTTTCCAAGGCATGTTAAACCTTAAAACAACTTAACAGAAGAAGCAATTCCTTTCACTTTAAATAGCAGCAGTTCAGGAGATTATCTGGCGTCTCTAGACAAAGACGTCTGCTGTACTCCACCACCAACTTGCTCAACCTTGAAGAAAGACTCCACTTCCAAACCTGCCCTCTTGTAAAAAAAGACCCTGCTAGGGCCCCCCCCCCCGGGGTCGCCATCTCCCTGCAGTGTGCCTCCCCCTTCAGTCTCCACCCGCAGCTCTGTCAAAACCTCCCTTATTGTCCCCAGGGTAAGGACCTCTATGGCCCAGAGATCCTTATGCTGTCGGGCTCAATCCTGGTTCAGTTCCCTCCCAGCCAATATAGCTGACTCCACTAAGCTTGGTCCTTTCAAGGTCTCCCTCAGAAGCCGTCTGACAAGCACTCGCTGCTACAACTGCACATAATCCCCCACCTGCCCCTTATCTTCTCCCCATGGCTGGGTCTGCCCTGTCTACTTTTGCTGTATATACCTGGGGTCTCATGAAACATCTGCTGACTAATGTAATAAAATATCTCTGGTTGCTACCTGACGTGGTACTCGTGTACCTATATTATGACTACTGTGATCTACCTATTACCAAGCGTATACCACCAGTGAATGCCTGTAACACTGATTGCTTTTTTAATCTAAGCGTTAAGTACTGTATTGTTTGTTTGCTGTGATGTATTGCTGTCTTGATGAGGTGCCTTTTTTAAATGAGTCTATGACTCAAAGGTCTGTAAACCGATTATCTAATAATAAAAATAATAAAATAAAAAAATAATAAGATGTGTATCTGCACATTGCTGTTCATCCGTTACATCCCGGTGCCTCTGATTCTGCATTCAAGGTCAGCACTTTTAATACATAGCACTGCCATTGTGCCATTTTTCGCCACTCCAAGGGTATTCACAAAAGTCATGTTGGTACTTGCAGTGTACCTCTGTGTGCAAGGCTGTCACGTCATCATTATCTGGATGTTTGGCTCATCTGGGTACAATCTCTCAGCACAGCTCAGATCACGGCTGGTTAATAAACTACAGTAAGAGTACCCTGCAGCAGACTCTGTGTATACAGCACCTTTATTTTATTTTTTGTTGACCG
The DNA here is from genome assembly GCA_016271365.2 of Neoceratodus forsteri. Classification (NCBI taxonomy): domain Eukaryota; kingdom Metazoa; phylum Chordata; order Ceratodontiformes; family Ceratodontidae; genus Neoceratodus; species Neoceratodus forsteri. The sequence continues at coordinate 1,146,314,807 of CM057450.1, read as the reverse complement.
TGTAAGTGCACTAGACAAATCCTGCCTATTTTCAGGCACGACCGGGGGTAGGGGGATACTGATGAATGCTAACTGATTTTGAATCAGATTAAGCCGTTGGTGGTATTTTTTCAGTGAATGAGGGAAATTTGGCCAGGACACCGGGGGAATTTCCCTACTCTTTTAGATAAGTGCCATGGGATCTTTAACATCCACCTGAACTACCACCAGTCCAGGCAGATGGGACCTCGGTTTAATGTCTTATCCTATAGACGGCACCTCAGAAGTGCAGCACCCTTCTCATGCTGCACTACAGTGTCAGTACTGGGATATTAACCCAAGTGCCAGATGTGGGAACTGAACCCACAGCCCTCTGATCTCCCGGCCTCAGAGGTGAGTGTGCTACGTGCTGAGCCACTGACACTGACTTGGGAACAATAGATATGTTAAGGACAGTGGCATCCCTCATGCAAGCATGTGAGAATCTCTTGACACAGACCTGCAGCACTGGCAAGGACAATTCTTCATGTTCTAGGTTTGATGGCAGCAAGCACAGATCTGCTTCAGTGGGCAATGCTCCACTCTTATCCACTTTATTGTCATTTGTTGCAGCTTTCAGACTTGCAAAAACAATCTGTCTGCCAGGATTCCTTTCATGGCCTGGGTGATATTTTCTCTCAGATGGTGGACTGTGCCCACAAATGTAAACTAAGAGGTTTCAATAAAGGATGCCAAAATAATCACACACTAGACTTGGTGCCAACCTTGTGGACTGGAGAGCAGGTCCTGGCATACCCTTAGCCCAGGGCATTTGGAGCCTGATGAGATGGAAGCTGGCTGTCAACGTTTTCAAAATGCAAGCAGTCTTCAAAGCACTCCTGACTTCCCAGGCCAGGCTGCGCAACTAGCACATCCAAGGTTTTTTGTACAATACAGTAACAGTAGTTTCCCTCAAGTGGCAGGGAGGAAGAAGAAGCTGTTGGATAGTGCTTTTTATATACATAGTATTCAAAAGCATGTTGTAGGCAGTGAGAGAGAATGGTGGTAAAATTACTTTAAATGTGTAGTGGCAGCCATTTTGCACATCAACACCCACACACAGCCTTGCAGAACTGCATAAACCATTTTCTTGGAGTGTTGGCCAGGACACCAGGAAAAATTCCCTACTCTTGCAAAAAAATGCTTTGGGTTCTTTTAATTCCACTAGAACAGCACCAGAGATGGGTAGAAAGGTCTTTGGTGTACTGTCTCGTCTAAAGAATAGCATATCTTTGACAGTACAGCATCCCCCCAGTATTGCACTCAGGTGCCAACATTTATGGTGTAAGCTCAGTCTTGTCATAGGACTAGAACTCACGACCTTCTGATCCAGAGGGGGATGTGCTGCCAATTGAGCCACACAGACACCTGTTGAGATGCACAAACTGCTATGCTAGGTGGAGAAGAACCTTCAGTCTTTCTCAATGGTACATCTGGCTGGTACTTTCAGTTGCCAAGTGGGCTAGCTCAGCCACCAGAAGCTACATCTGGGTAAATGGGAGTGCAGCCAGGAAATGTTTAGCATGCTTTGCAGCAGATGGGGAACTCTAGTCCTGGACCTTCCGGCAACAGAGCCAGCGCAGACGCAACAAAGTACTTCAGCAGATATTAAGTGTCACAGTTACAAGGCATAGAGTGCTTCTTCCTGGCATAGCTGGATACCTTACTGAATCATTCCCTCCATCTCTAGGAATTTCTGCAGCAGGACCTAAACAAAGTGTCATCCGTTCACTTCGGGTGTCAGCTCTGTTCCCCATCAAGAGTCATGTGGGGTCACAATCTCTTGGATCCCATCCAGACATAATTTGTTTCTTAAAGGTCCTTCAAAAGACATACAGTGAAGCCCTCCAGGATGAAGCACAGCACTGCAGAATTCTGCAGTTGAGCTACTGCAACAAACAATGTAGTTTAAAAGGGAGTTAATCCCTTTTGTCATGCAGTAAACTTATGACACTGCGCTTCATCTTGGCGGTCTTCACCGTACCTGTGAACTACACAGACTCCTCCTCTCCGACACTTAAATGTGGTTCTTGAGACTCTGATAGATCCTTCCTCCCCCCCTTTTGAACCGCTTCATGAGGTGTCACTCTGGTACTGTTCTGTTAAGGTCCTATGTCTTGTAGTCATCTGCTGTGCTGGTTGATTTGGTGAGCATCAAGCCATTACACACAAGGAGCTCTGCTTAGTATTTTACAGAGACAAAGTGGTCCTGAGGATGGTGCCCTCCTTTTTCCCTAGGGTGGTCTCGTATTCCTGGAGAAACCGTGCTGTCCCTTTGACAGAGTCCTACAACCTCCAAGAAAGCACAGCTCCACATCCTAGATGTTAGGCGAGTCATTGAAGTTTGTTGTGGGCAAACCAAGATTTTCTGCAATACAGTCAGATTTTTTGTCATCTTGGGTCCTTGGAAGAACGGGTTAGCTCTGGCTAAACAGGTACTAGCTAAAGAACTCTTGTCAGTCTGCCAGGCTCATATACCCATCCTGGGGTTGACAGCTTCATCAGGAACTAGGGCTCTTTTCACTACAGCCATGGCAACCTCTTATGCGGAATGGGCTTTGGCTTCCATGGAAGATGTATGTGTGTTGCACCTTTGTGGCATCCATGCACACATTCATTGGGCACTGTTGCCTAGATGCCCTTTGTGGATGTTGTTTTTGGCAGGTGATTAAGTTCAGTAGTGCAGGGACTGCTTATTAGGGCCAACACACACAAGAGAATTTGTTTCCCTTACCGGTACTTCAGTTGGTGTGTAGGCACCTTCTGTGGACAGTCAGGCTGTCCCAGTTTTCTGTCACAAGCGGTTGCTTCTGAGACCCACCAGCACAGCCACACTGTCGATCTGGTGTTCCAGCTGGGTCTTGAGGTTGATAACCTCAAGATTGGTCGGGTCGCTTGGTCTGTACCGTGGAGTTCACGTTTGCCCCGCCCCCGTGGAGATGGTCAGCTTTCACCCTTTAAGCAGCGTGCACCCTGAGGGACTGGTGGCATTAGCTGACCTTTCTCAGGTTGACACTGCATATGCGATGGGTTCTGGAGAGGTGGTGGCCACTTATAATAGGATGGTCTCCGAAGCTCTGGATGCTGTCGCACGAGTTCATATACAACCCAGATCTTCTCACTTGAGGTCCCACTGGTTTGATGGGGACCTCAAGGTGATGAAGATCAAGGGTCAGAGGTTGGAGCGTTGCTGGAGGAGGACCCGGCTGAAGGCCGCTAGGATGGCCCTTCATGCTCACTATATGGAGTACCAGGGGGCGATTTCCCATAAGAAGGCAGAATTCCTGTCCAGGAAAATTGCTGTGGGGATAAATGGACCATCTCAGCTATTTTGGACTGTAGACAGGCTTCTTCACCCTGCCTGCCTGCAGCCGAGAAAAGCGTTGTCATCCGCCTTGTGTGACGAGTTTGCTCTGTTTTTCTCTGACAGAGTGTCTGCCATCCGGTCAGGGATCCTGCCAGGGTGGCATTTGCCTTGCAGTGGTCGGGCTGGCGGTCTCGGAGGCACTCTTCCTGTCTGGGAGGAGTTTAGGCCAGTGGAGGTGTGTGAAGTGATTAAGGTGATCTTAGAGCTGAAGCACACTTATTGTGAACTGGACCCGTCCCCGACGCGATTCTTAATGGGATGTGTCGAGGCTGTTGGCCTGGTGTTCGCCAGCATTGCCAGGTGCTCGATGGCGGAGGGGGTCCTCCCTGTGGCTTTGAAATAAGCAGTGGTAAGGCCCCTCCTTAAGAAACCCTCCCTCGACCCTGACGTCCTGGCGAATTACCATCCTGTCTCCAACCTGCCCTTTTTGCATGCCGCTTGCGGATTGGCCATTAGGTGTCATCGGCCCTGCCTTTGCGCCAGTTCTTCATCTTCCGCCATAGAGGTAGCATCTCGTGTGGAGCTCTCTTCGAAAGTTGGCCATCATAGCTTGGCCCGCTTCACGACATGGATTCGTGCGACACCTGTTTTTCAGTGGATTGCTGAGTTTTTGAGCAGTGGGTGTGGAAAGTTGGACGAGCTCTGCCGACTTTTGGAGGACAGGTGCGCACTCGGCTGGACAAGTTGCGGTCTCTCGGCCTTTCCTTCAGGTCCCCTCCCGGTTCTATATGGACCGTGGAGGAGGGGGATTCCACCTCTAGTAGCCTCACCGGAGCGGAGGCCTCTTCCACGGTGCAGGAGGCCCAGTCCGTTCCTCCCGGGGAGCGGGTGGGAGGCACCACTCTGGCAGTTGCCCCTTAGGGGGCAAAGGCTCCTCCAGTGTCATGTCCTCGGGCTTGAGGGCCTGGGCTGGCACTGTCCTTGACGCTGTCCATTGGTGCCGTTTTGAGCCTTGGCGGCACTGTGGGCTCTGGTGACACCGTGATCGGTACTGGTCCGCCGCTCGGCGCCTTTTTTGCTGTCTGTGCTGTTAGCGGCACCAATGGCAGTGACAGCGCTGTGGGAAGTTCTACGTTACCATCTTTGACTGTTTCTGGACTTGAGCTGAAACCAGGGACGCCGCCGTGTCCAGCTCCGGTGCTGCTTGTGGCACCGTACCGAGCACCGTCAGGGGTGTTCTTGTTCTCGGTGCCGTTCGCGGTGCCGGGGGGGGGGCTGTTGGCACCGTCTCTGATCCCGGCGCCGTTTGCGGTGCTGTGGGGGGAAGGCGCCGTTTCTAACTTTGGCACCATGGGAAGGGACGGCGCCATGTTGGGAGTTGACTCCAGTTCCAATTCTATGGTCGGGGCCGTGTCTTCCTCGGGTGCCGTTCGCGGTGCTGAGGAGGAGATCGGCACTAATTCTGGTGCGGGGCCCCAGATTTCCACCTCCCTTGGTCTAGACAGGAGCAGGTGCCTGCGGGTGGTCTGGCACCGGGCCTCGGTCTCCACTTCTTCGGAGATGGACTCCGGGTCTGGTTCGAACTCGCCGTCCGATTCTTCGGAGTTGGCAGAACCTGTGGGCACCTCAGTAGTCACTTAGGCGACCTGGACCCAGCCTCCCTCTGGGGAGCAGGAAGTGGTCCTCGAGTCTAGGGTCAGGGGTTCTGACCAGCAGGCGGTGGTCCAGGCCACTGATGCCCTGCAGCTTAGACTTGGAGGAGTTTCTGCTCCTTCAGCTGGGACACCCCCTCCTGTGGTGTGCCTGGATCGCCCAACTTTAGGGCCGACCAGGGCACCCACGGAAGGGGAGGGGGCTACTGCCTGGGTGGTCTCCTCGGGGACTGCCCAGGGTTGTCAGCTGCCTAGGCTGGTGTTCTCAAGGCAGAGGGCTCTCTGAGTCCGAAGGGTCGAGGGGCCTGGGTTCGAGATGGCGGCCCCTCTCTGGGACCCATCCAGGTTTAGGGAGGAGTCGCAGCACAGACCCACACCTTTCCTTCTCGGTCTCCTCGAGAGTGCCCTTGTCTTTGGAGGGAAGGGACCGTCCGTTTGGGCTCACACAGTCCCGGTTACCTCACAGGGGGGGATTCTTCAGGGCACGGTCCAGGCAGTTCCAGTGTGGTTGATTAGCTGTCGGCTGTTGGGCTCTCCAGAATTCCTCCTCCCTTGGGGGCTTCCAGTGGGCTCTCTTGCCCGGACAGAGGATGTTCCTTTTCTGTAGTGGATCTGGCCCCCAATTTTCTGTCGCCATCTCCTGCTCTCCTAGGTATTCCTGGTCCTAGGGGGCCTCTCACCTGGGAATAATTCAGGGGGTGCGGCTGCTCACTTCCCTACTTAGGTCAGGGCTATGGACGAGTGGGTGTTCCACCCTTTCCCCGAGCAGCTGGCCCCTGGATCTCCGAGGTCTTCCGCTTCCTCATCCTCCTCTTCTGGAGGAGAGGAGCCTTCTATCCACATCTCCCCTGCCGCTGATCTGGCTGAGTATCAGCTTTTCCTCGCGTGGATGTTGGAAGACCTTCGTATCACCCCACCTCCCACTCGGCATAATCCTGAGCACTTGACACACGCCTTTTTAGGCGATTTCAGTGTGGCCACCCTTGTGGTGCCCGCCTGGCCTGTTCCTTTTCAGGAGGCGTCATTGCGCTTCTGGTAATGACCCTTTTCTGGAGTTTCAGCCCCAAGGGATCTGAGCCAGAGGTATTGTGCCCCCCCCCCCGAGTCTCCAGGTCGTATGCCTCACCCTCAGTCAGGGTTGATGCAACTGGACACTCCTGATGGGCTTCATGCCCTCCACTTTGACCGGCCCCCAGATCAAGACTCTGCAGATTTTGTCTTCTGGGGGAGGAGGACCTTCTGCCCGGCCCAGTTGTTGCTGTAAATTGCTGCACATCAGGCCCACTATGCTTCCTATGATAGGTTAGTGTGGTCCAGGCTAGGTCAGCTCCTAGCCTCCCTACCTGATTCGGAGGTAACCAGACAAGCCATTGCACTCTTTGCACAGGGCCTGGAGCTAGCAAGGCACCAAACGAGGGCATCTTACGATGCCAACGAGGTAGCTTCTAGAGTCGTAGGGACAGTGATCTGCATTAGGCGGACAGCATGGCTGCGTCTTTCCCGGTTGTCACCCTTGGCCCAGCATAGGGTGATTTTCTCTGCCTACTGGAAAACCCACCTTTTCTCCCATAGGCTGAGACTGCGTCTGTCAGGGCAAATTCCTACCCCCTCCAGGGGTCTCCGTCTCACTCTCCCCAGTCTCGGTGCTCGCCGGGCCCATAGAGGTCCACCCTCTCAGTGTCTAACTCACTGGGGGTTAAGGGCTTAGTCCTTAGGGTCTCTGGCCCTCTTGGGGGTCTCGGTACTCACCCATGTGTGATGAATGGCGAAGACTGACACAGATAAGATATGAAAATTATGTACCTACCGTAATTCTTGATCTTTCTGTGTATCTTCATCATTCATCACAATTCCCACTCTCCATCCCCATGGGGCCTCAGTCTCTGGGTCCCCCTCCCTCTGCGTGCCCTTTCCTCTCCCCCCTCCTTCCCATTGGTCAGGAGTGGGGTGACCTTGCCCACGCAGGGGGAATTTTCCTTCTTCTTTTGGTTAATGGAGGAGGAGTAGGAGGGGACTGTTCTCCTCGTCGCCTTCGGCTTCCACCCCTTTGGGGTGGGATGATGGTGGCTGGCCCCTCTCTCCTCCTCTGGACCTTGTCTTTGTGGTCTAATCCTCTCTCCTTGTTTATAAGAGGGCCCCCCCCCTTTTCCTATTTTGGTTGGTCGGGAGAGAACAGCCTTCGGCTTCTGGTCGCTCCTATCTCTTACGACATTGTGTCGCTCTGCAGGAGTATGCTTGCCAAATTCCTGTGCCTTGGATTTGGCGGCCTAACCAGGCTTGCAACTCCCTGGGCAGTAAGTCCTTCCAAAATTGGGACCAGACTGCGAGCCTTGAGTTTGTCTCCTCCCCTCCCACTTAACATTTCCTTCCCTTTCTTCTTTCATTCCTTCCAGAGATTGGGGCCCCTCCCAATCCCCTTAGTTTTTCTCTCCCTCCCTCGTCTGTCCTCTTAGTCGTTTATTTTTCCTTTTAGTTCTTATATCTTTTCCTTTGTCTGTCCCTTGGACTTCCTTGTCCCACCTTCGCAACCCTGATTCTTACTCTACGGCAACTCAGAACTGGCAGGAGGGCAGGGCCGATGACACCTAACGGCCAACCCGCGAGTGCCACACAGTGCGTCAGCACATTGGCTCCACACATACAGAAAAAAAAAAGCGCTCCCGCATGGTCGTGACCTTCGGCCGACTACCCATGTGTAATGAGTGGTGAAGATGCACAGAAAGATCAAGAATTACGGTAGGTACATAATTTAATTTCTTGTTCTCCTCGATCTCTCGTCAGCATTTGACACTGTGGACCACGTTGTGCTTCTTGATCGGCTCTGTGAGTTTGTGGACTCGCCGATACTGTCATCAGGTGGTTAGAATCCTAGCTCTCAAACAGAGTGCAGCAGGTAATGTTGGGGAATTTCTCCTCCACCCCAATGTCCCTGTCTTGTGGAGTGCCACAGGGCTCAATCTTCTCGCCGATGCTGTTGGCAGCATACATGCTGCCTCTGGGCAAGATCATTCGACAGTACAGCATGGAGTTTCACTGTTATGCAGAAGATACCCAGCTGTACTTGTCCTTTGCCCCCAGAACATCAGGAACGGTCGATGTGCTTAACTGTCTGGCTAAATCAAAGTCTGGATGGCTTCCAGCTAGCTGAGACTTAAACCTGGCCAAGACGGAGGTACTGGTGATTGAGCCCTGTTGCGGACATGATGGGGCTGACTCCGGGCTTTTCTTGGGTTCTGCTTCATTGGTGGCTTCCCCGAGGGCTTGAAATGCGAGAGTGATCCTTGATAGATTGACTTTTGAAGAGCAGGTGTCATCTGTTAGTAGCGGTTTCTACCATTTGCAGAACATTGCCTGGATTAAGCCCCGTGTTCCATCCGAGGACCTGCCAACGCCAGTGCATGCCTTTGTGACCTCCAGGCTTGACTACTGCAACGCTCTATATTTCGGGGTCATGGGAGGGACCCTCCGCAGAATTCAGCTAGTACAGAACATGGCGCCCCGTTTACTGACTGACCTTTCGAGGTCCAGTCACGTGACCCCGGTCATGTGGGCTCTGCACTGGATGCCGGTCAGGTGGAGGGTCCTTTTCAAGATGGGTCTTCTCACCTTTAAGGCCCTGTATGGACTGAGTCCTGGCTACCTGTGAGAGCTCCTGCTCGCTCCCTCTGCTCCTCTTCGAGGGACCTCCTGGACGTTCCCAGGGTTCAGCTCAATACCTCAGGAGATCGTGCATTCAGCATCTCTGGGCCAACCCCTGTGGAATTCATTACCATCTTGCATCTGGGAGGCTCCCTCGGGTGAGGTGTTCAAGCGGAGGCTGAAGGCCCACCTCTGTGTCCTGGCTTTTCCAGATTTATGAGTCCATCTTGCTCTAGTCCCTTTCTGTGACAGTCTGAAAGACTTTTAACCTATTATTTATGTAGTTTCTCACTATGCTTTGTTATAATTCCTGTTAGTGGCCCAGAGCCTCCAGGATTGGGTGCCCTACAAATAAAATTGCCTTGCCTTGATTGCTGTATATTCCAGTGCATCTTCTGTCCTATATTGCATGCAGTTCTCTTCATTGTTTAACATGTTGTTGGTAACATTTACTGTTGCATTTACCTTTCTAAGCAGTGTTTTCTATAGACATGAACTAAAGGTTGGAACAAGGGAGTCTGGGAAGGGGCATGTGTTAGACTTTTCTTAGACTGTTAAAATCTGTCCAGGTAGCAGGAGAGTACAGCCCATTCTTACTGACTGCCTATGGACAGAGGTTACCCACAACCAGAATTACCTGTAAGGAAATATAAGTCCCCTTCATAGCCCTGGCATTGTGCCCTCTCTAATTGTAAAATCATAACTTGGCAATTGAGCCAGATAGCTGACTCCTCTTACTAAGTTGTGACGTTGCAGTCTGTGAAATTGCAATGCTGATGAGAGAAAATCTGATGGTTTTGTAGAGATAAAGTAGCTGCCCTTTGGCATCATATTTTAATCAATCTGAATTAGGAATATTTTCTCGCGTAGCACGGGATTTGTAACAATATGCGTAAAATAAGGAATGCTGCATTTCAGCAATAATAATTACATTTCTAGGGACGTGGATATGATGATTTATCCACACTGTCTGGCAGTTGTGTTTCCCTTTAAGACTTACTGGAAACGTCTTCAAGCTGGCTCCTCCCATCCACCCGGGTGGTAACTCCCTTAGCTCCACCCCATGATGCCAGATCTTCCTTTCCGCTGGAAGAAGCAGGTTCCCGCCTTACCGCTCCCATGTTGAGTATGCCCTGGCACTTAAATCTTTGGATTTACTTCTAAAACTTAAATTAAAACTCATCTGAGTTTTGTCTTCAGCTCGATCTTTGGTTGCGATGGCGATGGAGGATAAATCCTACCCGGATTTCGCTGGTGCCCATGCGGGCAGATGATGTCGTGTACCGACCCCCACATCTCGTGCGTCTACTGTCTGGGCCACGATCATGATCTACAGGCCTGTGACATTTGTCGGTCGTTTCACCCGGTGGTCCTGGAGGACCGCGCTGCTTTCCTGAAGTTGGGTTGTATGAAGAAACATTATCCACCAGTCAAATCAAAGGATGACCATTGGGTGGTCTCCGTGGTGGCAGGGTCCACAGAGCAGTTGGAGCAACTCAAGGCCTTCGAGAAGGAGGCGGCACAGACCGCCGCTCAGTTCTCTTCTGCCTCGGCCTTCATTCTGCTCCAGTTGGGCTCCACTTATTCGGCCTCCTTCAAGGAGCTTTGCCAGTCCCTTCCTCCCGACCAAGGGGCAGGGCCCTTCCGAATCACACAGTTCCCGCTCGCGCAAGAAGGAGTCCAAGAAAGTGAAATAGATGACTCATTGTTGAAGATCATGGGGGGCGGGGGGAGAGCGTCCCCGCTGTCAGGAATCTTCGGGTTTTGACTATGGTCGAAACCACAGCCATGGCCGCTGACTTCACGGAAACCCCATTGGGCCAGTCGGCTGAGACGCTGGCCGACAATGTGGCTGAGAATTTTCTCGTCCCTGTCGACCGGTTGTCGTCTGAAGAGGCTGATAACTCTCTTTTCAGGACTCCGGTGGGTCGAGAGTGATTCTGGTGGTCGCCTGCTTTATGCGGACTCCTTGGAGTCCAAGGATTCTTCTCTGCACTCCCATCCACTGGATACAGGATCTGTAGATGGATGAAGGCCCCACTTCATTCATGGGCATTCTCCGCCTCACCTCCGAGTCCACGGGGATGAAATTTGAGTCCGTTCGAAAATGGGCTTACTACCCCCGTGCAGAAATTCTGGATAAAGGGGACTCTCCGATGGAGTTTTTCCCAGTGGCCAAGGCCGTCATCAGCCCTGTCTTGGAGCTCTGGCAGCGCCCCGCTTCTTGCCCTGCGCCCTCGGCCCGATTGGACTGCAAATATGCACTGGTACCCTTTCAGGGTTCATGGAGCATCCCTCAGCCTCCATACATCGAATGGGAAGAACACCCCTCCCACCTCAGCTAGTGGTCAAACAGGGATTCAGCATGTTTGCAGTTCATTTGCATCACCAGGTAAGGAAAAAAAAAAGGTCCGTCTCCCCATACGACACACAGGGGAAATGCCAAACCTCACCCAACAACTAACACACCGAGATCTGGCCAATGGAAAATCATGTACACAAATGCTCACAGCCTGGGAAATAAGATCCCAGACCTACAGGCAATAATGTCAGAGGCTAAACTGGACATAGTAGCAATTAGTGAGACGTGGTTTACCAGTAACCACACTTGGGAGACTTCAGTACCTGGCTATGTACTGTTCAGAAGAGACTGAGGTGCAAAAAGGGGGGTGGAGTGGCCCTTTATGTCAATGAAAATATCAAAGCTACAGAAATTCAGAATACACATAAGGAGCCAGAAGAACTGTGGGTCACCCTGGAAACAGGAAATGGGACAGTCAGAAGAACTGGGGTTGTCTACAGGCCCCCGGACCAGGGGGAGGACATAGACACATTACTGTTAGAAGATATACAAAACATGACAACTAAAGGGGAGGTTCTGATAATGGGAGACTTCAACATGCCGGATACAGATTGGTCAATACCAGCAGGAACATCTGCCAGAACTAGACACATGGTGGATTCCCTGCAGGGGAAGGGCCTCAAACAACTGGTACAACAACTCACAAGAGACAGGGCTATCCTAGATCTTGTACAGACTAACAGGGAAGGGATCACAGATCTCCAGGTCGAAGGTCACCTGGGGGCCAGTGACCATCACATGGTATGGTTCAGTTTGGCCACTACATCTAAATCATCCCATTCCAACGCAAAAATATGGGACTTCAGAGGAGCTGACCTTGATAAAATGGTCAACAGAGTTAAGCTAGCCCTGGCAAAAAGAAACACAGGTGAGAGGGTACAGGCAAAGTGGGCAATCATTAAGGATGCAGTACTTGAAGCAACATCCCATTGTGTTAGACAGAAAAGGAAGTGCAAAAGAAGAAGGAAACCACTTTGGTTCTCAAATACAGTAGCAGAAAAAGTTAGAGCCAAAAGACTGGCATTCAGGAAATATAAGGGAACACAGCGGGATGAAGATAGGGAGGCATGCCAAACTGCCCTAAGGGAAGCAGGGAAGGCATTAAGGCAGGCAAAGTCCCAAACTGAGGAAACACTAGCACGAACAGTAAAAGAAGGTGACAAGACTTTCTATAGATACATTAGTGAAAGGAGAAAGTCCAGAGGGGGTATTGCTAAGCCCAAAGGAGAAAAGGAGGCATGTGAGGAGGAGGACCCTGTAAAAGCATCTATCCTAAATAGATACTTTTGCTCAGTATTTACTGAAGAAAAGGTAGGGCAGGACCCACAGCTCAGCATCATGGACACAGGGAAGGGAGGTGAGCACTACTCCCTTCACAAAAGAAAGGGTCCTACAAGAGCTCGCTAAGCTCAGGTTGGACAAGGCAATGAGACCTGATGGCATACATCCCAGGGTATTTAAAGAGCTAAGGGTGGAACTAGCAGAGCCATTAGCAGAACTGTTTAGTGAGTCTCTGAGCACAGGAGAGGTCCCAGAAGACTGGAGAAGGGCTCATGTGATCCCGCTCCACAAGAGTGGTAGCAGGGAGGAGGCAGGGAACTACAGACCAGTCAGTCTTACCTCAGTAGTGGGCAAGATTATGGAGGCACTCCTTAAGGAGAGGATAGTGCAACACCTGGAATCCATAGGGGGCACAGGATCCAAGACAGCATGGGTTTACAAAAGGAAGGTCCTGTCAAACTGATCTCATAAATTTCTTTGACTGGGTAACCAGAGTGGTGGACCAAGGGGGAGCAGTTGATGTTGCCTACTTTGACTTCAGCAAAGCTTTCGACACTGTTCCACATAGAAGATTGATAAATAAGCTGGGTAGGCTCGGGGTGGGTCAGAAGTTGGTCAACTGGGTGGCAAACTGGTTGACGGGCAGAAAACAGAGAGTGGTGGTGAATGGTATACAGTCAGAAGAGATGCAAGACACAAGTGGGGTACCTCAGGGATCAGTCCTGGGGCCAGTCCTCTTCAATATCTTCATTAGTGACATTGCAGATGGACTAGAGGGTAAGGCTTGTCTGTTTGCAGACGACACCAAGATCTGCAACAGAGTAGATGATCCAGATGGGGTGGGCAGAATGAGAAGAGATCTGGATAAACTAGCAAAATGGTCAGAAGAGTGGCAACTGGGATTTAATGCAAAGAAGTGCAAGATCATGCACATAGGGAAGAGAAACCCTGAAGCCACCTATAGGCTGGGAGGGGAGTTGCTGGCAGTCAGAAAGGAAGAAAGAGACTTGGGCATCATCATCACCGATGACCTGAAATCATCCCAGCAGACCTCTAGAATAGTAGGTAAGGCTAAGGGGATGTTAGGGTGTATTAGTAGGGGTATCACAAGTCGTAAGAGGGAGGTAATAATCCCTCTTTACAAGACACTGGTTAGGCCCCATCTGAGTACTGTGTGCAGTACTGGAGGCCACACCTTCACAAGGACATTAACCAAATTGAGGCAGTCCAGAGAAGGGCAACCAAAATGGTGCAAGGACTGCATCAGAAGACCTATGAGGACAGATTAACGGAGCTCAGTATGTATACCCTTGAGCAAAGGAGGGAGAGAGGTGATATAATCAAAACATTCAAACACCTTAAGGGCATTAACAAGGTGAAAGAGTCTAACATGTTTAAATATAAGAAAATAGCAGGACAAGAGGACACAGCATGAGATTAGAGGGAGGCGATTAGGGGAATGTGGGAAATTATTTTTCACAGAAAGAGTGGTGGATGCATGGAACGGCCTACCTCAGGAAGTGGTGGCTATGAATACAGTGCAGGGCTTCAAACTGGCATGGGATGGGCATAAGGGAGCAATACAGATGAGTATGAATAGGTAGGCCACTGACAGAGCAAAGGCCGATGGCACATTTATAAGGTAGAAAAAGAAATGGGCAGACTGGATGGGCCTTGCGGTCCTTATCTGCCGTCAGCCTCTATGTTTCTATGATGGGTTGGTGGCTGACTCTGTGTTCAGGCACTCGGGCAATACAGGGGACATTGACAGACCGCTGGATAAGGAGTCCAAGAAATTGGACCTCTCAGCTAAAAAGGTCTATGCTGCCTCCTCGTTTGGCCTCCGCAAGGCGAGCTCAGCCATCATGATGGCACACTTCTCCCATGCCCTTCTGGGTTCTCTGGATGAGGTGATTCCTCATCTTCCTGTGGACCTCCAGACTACGGTCTAGCAGGTCCAGGACCAGGGTCATGCTGTGGCCAAACAGCAACTTCAGATGGCCCTGGACATTGGAGAGTCCTGTGCCCACTTGGTGGCAGCTGCGGTTGCCATGCGCCTTAGGGCTTGGTTGTGGATCTTGACCTTCACAGCAGACACCCAAGCACAAGCTGGTGAATGTACCTTTCTTTGGCAGTGATCTCTCTTTGGGCCCAGTGTGGAGGATCACCTCCAGTGCATTGAGAAGTCCAATGCCACTCTGGACTCTGTGACATCCACCCAGAAGGACTTCAAGGGCTCTAAGCCGCAGAATTGCAAGCCATTTTGGTCCTCTACTCCTACGCAAAACCAACCCAGCATCAGCCTGGCCAGCAGGCTCAGTCTTGGCGACCAGGGGCCAAGTCCATGGCCTTGGTGGTCCGAAAGCCCAGAGGGAAGGGACCCAGTGGCTTCTCAGTCGGATCCTCCTCCTCCAACTCTGCTCAGTGACGGGATAGGGGTTGCCTCCCTTATGCAAATCACGCCTCCCCTGGGTCCTCCTGTGGGGGGCCGGCTCCACCACTTCCTTTCTGCCTGGTCCACTGTTAGCTCAAACAGGTGGGTTCTGGAAGTGGTCAGTCAGGGTCTGCCTCTGGAATTTGAGCAGTACCCTCCAAGCCGAGCCCGCGCCCCACGGGAGGACTTGGTATCCACAGACACTCAGTTGGCTCTTTGAGGCAACATAGCTCAGCTCTTCTGCAAGGAGGTCACCATCACAGGTACCCCACCATCGACAGTGCATTCACACACTGCCTCCTCGTCGACGGGGGGGTTTTCACTCTCTCATCGACGGCACTTTCTAGTACCATCATGGCAGTTTGTGATGAACCCAATGTGGGTTCCATCAATGGGGGCTTATCTCCCATCTACGGTGACTTCATTTAAACATTCTACTACTACTTCGCCAGCGGCCCCGTCGAAGAGGGATCATGTTCCAATGGGGAAACCTGCTGCATTTGCTATGCATTCTTCCCCTCCTCCCTCACAGGTGTATTCTCATAGTGGCCAGACGGATAGGGATAGGGATCAGAACCCTGGACTCTACCACCCAGGTGCAAGACCTGCTCATACCACACATCCAATCCCCCTCAACAGTCCCCTTGGTTTCCCAGAAGCCCTCCCTCCATGGACGTTGCCTCAGTGGTACAGCAGGTTTTGCAGGCCATTCGGCATACTCAGCCCTCCAATCCAGGGGAGCAGAGTCATCTGTCCCATTCCCCTGCTCCTTTGCCGAAACGTTTCCAGGGTGACAGAGACCCTTCCCCACCTTAGTCACCTCCCTCGTATGTGGATGACTACCTATCAGTCGAGGCTGAATTTCCAGCAGATATTACCAGAGATTTGGAAGATAAGGAATTTCAGGACTTGGATTTCCAACCCCAGTCCCCTGTTTTGGACATTTCTTCCTTAAATGAGAACTTTTCCCACCAGGTGGCTGCCTCTCCTCCCGATGACCCATCCTTCCATGAGATAATGGTCCAAATTCAGAATGTCATGGGATTCTCCACTACCGAACAGGACAAACAACGAAAGAATATGGCAGACTATCTAGAACTACCAGAGGAGCCAGTCCTAATTGTATCCCCACTTGTATAAACCTACCAAAGTGCTATGTTTGCAGCCTGGAATCAGCCTTCCACTATTATGGCTATTCCCCACAAAGCAGCTCACCTCTACCAGGCTTCTCTGGATCACCCTTTTGTATCCACTACTCCTGAAGCAGATTCAGTAGTGATTACTGCCACTCATGATCGTACTAAACGACTGAAACACATGAGCTCCCTACCTCCTGATAAAGATTCCCATAGGGTAGATTATCTGGGGGAAAAAGGTATTCCAAGCAGATATCATGAATCTCAGAATCCTAAATTATTTGGGACAAATGGTCAGATACCAGCATACACTGTGGCCTTCTGCCATAGAGTTAGTCAACAAACTCCCTCCTTTGCAGGAAAGGGATCAATTACTGGCTACAATATCTACTGGCAATTCCATCTCCCAACACCTGCTTCGCTCAGGATATGATGCGGTTGATACTTCGGCCCGCATGTCAGCATTACCTTGTGTCGCCATGCTTGGCTTCGCGTCTCAGGCTTTACACCATATGTACAGCATAGAGTGGTCAATGCCCCCTTTAATGTGTCTAAACTTTTCGACCCAGGTACCCAAACACTGATAGATGATCTCCAGTCTTCAGGACGGAGACTGCATACTGTACATGGCATGTACCATACATCCCAGCCATCGTATCATCCTCAGTCCTCCTTTTATTCTAAAAGAGGTGGAAAATACAGAGGCTGACGTAGAGGCGGATCCCATGGTTGTTCCCAGCTTTCCAGAACCAACACCTCTGCCGCCAAAGGCTCCGGCTCCCACCCTCCTGGTTGGGCTGGTCAGCCTGCCTCCCACTGACCAACTGGGGCTTTGTCCATGCTTCCTCGATCAGGCCTTGGAAGCCGTGGGTGGTCATTTTGCCCTCCATTTAGAGGCCTGGCAAATGATCACATTGGACGAGTGGGTACTTCAGATCATTCAGAGTGGTCACACTCTGGAACTTCTTTCCATACTTCCCCCTCATCCCCCCCTGCTCTCTCCACTACCCACCCGACCACATTCCCATTCTCCAGGAGGAACTCCAGGCTCTTCTGACCAAGAAGGCCATTTATCCGATACCCCCGGCAGTGCATCAAAAGGGGTTTTATTCCCATTTCTTCCTGGTGCCCAAATGAACTGGAGATCTCAGACCAATACTAGACCTCAGACAATTGAACCTACACATCCAGTATAAAAGGTTCTGCATGGTCACCCTAAATTCCATCATGCCAGTGTTGACACAAGGGGACTGGCTATGTGCCCTAGATATGAAGGTTGCCTACCTGCATGTCCCCATCCATCCTGCCCACCACAGGTTTCTTTGTTTTCACCTGTTGGGACAACACTACCAATTTCAGGCACTTCCATTCGACCTCTCATCTGCCCCCGAGAGTGTTTACTAAGTGCCTAGCAGTAGTAGCAGCAGCCCTACGACGGGACGGGCACTTTGTCTTCCCATATCTGGACGACTGGCTCATCAAGGTAGGGTCCAAAACCTCTCTGCTTTCCTCCCTACAAGCAACCCTAACTCTGTTCCACTCCCTAGGGATTGCAGTCGTTGACCGAAGTCCAATCCGGCTCCTACACAGTCACTCCAGTATATATAGGAGCGGTCCTAGACACCGTCTCTGCCAGGGCTTACCTCCCGGCCAACAGACAAAACAAGATACTATCTCGGCTTCTCAGATACAAGCCCAAAAAGTAGTCGCATCCAGGCATATGTTATGCTTCCTAGGGCACATGGCCGCTATCATCCCTACGGTAGCATTTGCTCATCTTCACATGAGACCAGTCCAGTGGACTCTCCAGAACCAGTTGTCTCAAAGAACAGTAAATTTCGAAGACAAAATCCGAGTCACTCCCAAGTTGCGGTCCTCCCTATTATGGTGGACCCTCAGAGCCAATCTGTGTCCAGGCATGCCCTTCCAATCCCCGACCCCCACCCCAGTGGACGTTGACCACGGATGCATCTCTAGAAGGGTGGGGTGCACACCTGGGTCCTTACAGGACACTAGGCAAGTGGACCAGTTCTGCCCCTCCTCACCACATAAATCTCCTGGAGAGGAGGGCGGTCCACTTACCCGTCCTGGCTTTTCAGCCTCACTTGCCCCCAGGACCATTGCCGAGTCAATCAGGCAACACCTCAAGTAGTGTTCTACCTCAACAAACAAGGAGGTACGAAGTCCCATTCTCTATGCAGAGAAATGATTGCAGTCTGGCAGGAAGCCATACAGCAACACCTTATACTGACAGCCATCCATCTACCAGGACGCTACAATCTCCTGGCCGACCTTTTCAGTCCCCGGTCGTCTGCACATGAATGGACACTTCATCATGAAGTTCTTCAGAAAATCTTTCATTTGTGGGGGACCCAGCAACTGGATTTGTTTGTCTCCCCAGTCAGTCACCGTCTCCCCAGATACTATTCCATTATCCCGAGCAAAAAGGAACAGTCTGTAGATGCCCTCTCTGATCATGGACAAGACTCTTCTTGTATGCTCCCTCCCACCCCCCGTCCTGCAGCGGACTTTACTGAAATTATGACTTGAACCTGCCACTATGGTTGTCATAGCCCCTCTGTGGCCTCGGCAGGTGTAGTTTCGCCTGCTTCAGCAGTTCTCAGTGGAAGACCCCATCCCATTACCAGTAAGACCAGATCTGTTGGCTCAGAATCAAAGAACCCCTCTACATCCCAACCTGAAGTCACTACACCTTCAAGCTTGGCCCCTGAGGACACTTTCATAGCACGTCTCCAAGTGTCCTCCCTGTGGCCAAAATCCCACTGGCCTCATGTAAACCAGCGACCAGGGAAACCTATAATGCTAAATGTAAACACTTTTCCATTTGGGCTGCCTCCCGGTCATTGGATCCTTATTCTTGTTCACTGACGAAAGAATTGGATTACCTGGCCTCGACTGCCGAGACAGGATTCAGCTATTCCTCTGTCAGAGTCCATTTGGCCTCCATTTCGGCCTTCCATGAACCCCGTGATGGCAGATTACTGTATCAACATCATCTAGCCAAAATGTTTTTAAGAGGAATGTTACATATTAAGCCATCCATCCATCAGGCGACCCACTCCTCCATGGATTCTCAATTTTCTGATATAGAAACTGACCCTTGAACCTTTGAACCTGCGGCCACTTGTGACCTCTGTTTTCTTTCTTGGAAAACACTGTTCTTAGTGGCTGTTACTTCTGCTTGGAGTATCTGCGAGCTTCATGCCCTCATGTGTAAAGAACCTTACTTAATTTTTCACAAAGAGTGGCACTTCACACCGATTCTTCCTTCCTTCCTACCTAAGATAGTGTCAGAACACACCTTAAATCAATCCTTGGAGTTACCAGTATATTACCCTGATCACTCCAATCGAGGAGAATACCTCCTACATACTCTAGATGTCCATCATACATTATGATATTATACTAATCGGAAAAAATCGATTAGAAAGACCTCTCAACTTTTTGTTACCTTTGCCTCAAGCAGGGAAGGTCTCTCGGTCACTAAACAGACCCTTTCCAACTGGCTAGCACACTGTATCACATTTTGTTACACAAAATACAACAATCCAAGCCATTACCATGGCCTGTCCAAGCCCATTCTACCAGAGCTATGGCCACCACAGCAGCCTGCTTTAAAGGGGCCTCTATCACAGATATCTGCAATGCAGCTACATGGTCCACAATTCATGCTTTCACAAAGCATTACAACTTAGATGTTGCTTTACGCCGTAGGACAGCCTTTGGCTGAGATGTCCTACAAGGCCATCTGTCATAATACCACCCTTCTTGGGTTTACTGCTTGGGATTCTAAGAGAAAAGGAATCCTCTCTTAATGGTATTAAACCTTTGACAGGTCAGTTGCAAAGGGTGGCCCCTGGTTGCAACATTAACTTGCTTGAACTCCTAAGTACTGCTCTTGTAGGGCTTCCCATGTCAACATTAAATCCCCTCTCATCCTTCTATTTTCAAGCGACATGAGGTTTATTTCACGCAACCTGTCGATATAGCTATGATTGCTCAAACCATCAATTCATTTGGTAATTTTGTTTTGCACTTTTTCAGTACGAGCTATATACTCCTTTCCACACCAGGGGGATGGAGCTGGGGGAACCGATCAGCTGGGAAGCATAAAAGTAGGATAAATAAGAACACAGTTGGGTGTGTCCTCATGGGATAGTGCCATGCCTTGGGTATGTTGTGAGTCACAAGACATAGTCAATAAAACACATTCTAGAATGTAGTTTGCTATTATACAATGGCAAGAAAGAATTTTGGACTGTGATTGGTCAGTTTGGGGCTGGACCCATGGCATTATCCCAGCATAACGCCACAAGTCCAGTCTCAGCACTATGAACCAGTATGGAGGACCATATGGAGCATGAGCCTATGCTCTTTTTTTTTTGCATCTCCTCTTGAGAAACAAAAATATTTTTCTACACTAATAAAACCATTCTTTAAAATTATTTTTTTATTTTATATGTAACAACAAGCCATTGTATAATAGGAATAATGCACTCCAGGGTGTGTGTCGTTTGGGATAATGCCACGCCTGGGGCATTGGGCCCCATTAAGCCTCTGACCTGTGCCCACCCCAGGCGTGGCATTATCCCAGCACGACACACACCCTGGAGTGCATTATTCCTTTATCAAATGGATTGCAGGTAAAAAAACAATAGGCAGAAACTTTCTGTAGATGTGGTGTTATAAGATCACCACAGCTGAGTATGATTTTCTGTCACTCCGATTGCAGGTATTCTCCTGCCTATAGATAAGTAAACAATAAGACACAACAGGGCATTGGTTGTCTGGGGCTAATGCATGTCCAGGGGCATAGTGAGGCACAAGCCGCTTGCACAGAGTGCCTTTTAGCACCTGGTAGTTAAACCCTAAACAACCAATAGCCCGGAGTGTCTCACTGCAGTGATAAAATGGGTAAACAGAGAAACAAACAACTTAAAAAACCAAAAAGTTTTTTTCCTTTTGTTAAAAGTTACTCGTGAGTCCCTCTCCACCTGTCAGTCGTCTGTCTTTCCACATATTCAGTAGATGGAATGTTTGTTCATTATGAAATACAGTAATTCAGACTTGGAAAAAGTGCTCTGGCAGAATGGTCACCCCAGACATAAAATGGCAGGTCTTCGGGGGCACTGTGGAGCCTGAGCAATATGGCAGCTAAAGTTTATGGTCTCGGTAATAGTTCTTGGAATTCAGATTTTTCATGCATTTGGTCATGTAGAGCTGATACAATGAAGGAACTAGATATCAGAACCTCCCGACTACAGTCATGGGTAATCCTAAAAAAGATAAATCCCAGCAACAGGGCGATAAATGCAAAACATTTGTGGGTCCTCCGACCACTTGGTCGGCCTCAGGTACAGCTCTGGAGGGTAAGAATGCTGAGAAGGAAGAGATCCTGCAAAGTCTGGGTCTGAAGATCAGTCGACTAATACAATCTGTCTCCGGATTGTCAGAAAAGTTTGATACCTTGACTAACAGAGTCCGCTCCTTGGAACCTGATATGGGGACCCTTTGTCTACAGGAACTGTGTGTATCCCCTGCCAGCTGAGTTCGGAGCCCCTGTATGGCCTTCACGACTAGCCTGGACTGTGCAGTGTGAGAGACTGTATTTGTTTCCTTATTTCATTCTGCTCGTAGGAGGCTTGGTGGGAGCTGATAACCGTCAACTGGAGGGGCGGGGATTGTGGGGCTATTTAATCGCAGCGCTGCTCGCAAGTGCGAGCATGTGAGTGGCATGAGCGCCACTCAGTGTTGGAAACGCTGTGGAGGGTAAGTTACTCCCCAAAATTCTATAAGTATTGAAAGAGATCTTAGTGTCTTTATGCCTCACTGTTTAGTATTTGAATTTATTTTGGAGTGGGGGATAGCGTAGCTGTTTTAGTATTATTGAGAAGCAGTTTTATCTATGAGAATATCTTTATTTGTGTCTTGCACATGAGATTTATTAATTGTGTTAGTATATTTGTTTGTTTATATGACTTAGCTAATAAGGCTTTTCTAGATGCTATTTAGTTGTGTATGATTAATTGTGATAAATTTATTTGTTGTATTTTGGGTTTAATATTTAGTAATGTGTAAGGGTTATATGGGAGGCCTAGGGGGGCCAGGATTATGTATGGGAGCTCCCTGCAGTGTGATCTGCGTCCTTTTATCCCCTTCCCAGTTTCAGACACCACAGCAAGACGCTGTCGGGAAGTGGGGATTAGAAGGAATTGAGTTGGTCCTGGGCAGTGGGGCGCCCCATGCATATCGGGTGGTGGTAGGATAAAGGTTGTCGGGTCCAGAAGGCGCCCTGGGTTACGACGAGCACCTGGGAGAGGCCAGATGTGGTTGGTGCCCATCTCCAGGGAACCTACCAGACCGAGTGGTCGGGTAACCCGAGGGGCTGCCTCACCCTTCAGTCCCCTGAGGGCAGTGCTATGCAATGCCAGATTGATTAGAAATAAGACAGCAATTATTGCAGACTTGATTTCTTCAATCGATCTGGCTTGCATTATGGAGACATGGGTTGGGGATGATGCGGGCCCAGTTTTTGAGGCTGCAGTCCCTCCTGGGTATACCGTGGTGCACTGCCCCAGAGCGGAACGCAGGAGTGGCGGTGTAGCTATCTGTTTTAGATCCAGTCTGGCCTTTACCGTGCACCCAGTGGGAACTCCAGGTTCATTTGAATGTGTGGCTGTTCGTGGGGGACCAGGTGCGGGCTGCAGGATTTTCCTTACCTATTGCCTTTCCAGGCCGATGGGGAATTTCCTGCAGGAGGTCGCTGAATTCGTCGCCGACAGAATGTTGGAATCCCCCAGATGTGTTTTTCTGGGGGACTTCAATGTTTGGGTCGACGACGAGTATCAAGGTGTAGTCATGATTTTCTTCAGACTGTGTCCTCCCTTGGCCTGACACAAGCTGTTACTGCAACGACTCATCAGGACGGCCACATGTTGGACCTGGTGTTCTCACTGGGGCTTGAGATTGTTAATCTCAGGATTGATCAAGTACCTTGGTCCGATCACTGCACGGTGCAGTTCATGCTTGGGGCTCCCACCAGAAGCCCTTCCCCTGCTGAGATGATGAGCTGTCGCCCTTCACGGGGTTTGACCCCTGAGGATTTTTTTGCGGCAGCTAAATTATCTAGTATGGGTATTGCATGCGTCGGAGGTGTTGGTGCTGGGGTTGACACCTATAATAGGGTGTTATATGACACCATTAACTCCCTCGCACCTGTCCGTGTACGATCCAGGACTTCATACCTGAGGTCCCTGTGGTTTGACGGGGATCTTGGAGATGAAGAGGATGGGTCGGAGGTTAGAGCGCTGCTGGAGGAGGTCTGGCTTGGAGGGGGGACAAACTGGCCCTGCGTGTGCATTATAGTGCATACCAGGGGGCAATCAACCGTAAGAATGCAGTGTTCCTGTCCAGGGAGATTGCCGCCGGGAAGAACCGACCAGCTACACTTTTCCGAACTGTAGACAGGCTACTCCATCCTGCTTGTCTGCAGCCCGGGAGGGTTTTTTCTAATACAGAGCACGAAGAATTTGCTCGGTTCTTCACTGACATAGTGCCCATGATCCAGCAGGTGGCTTCAGCCAGCAATGTCATAGCTGGCAGTGGTCACCTAATGTGTTCTGAGTGCACTCCGCCTGGTTTGGAGTAGTTTAGACCGGTGGAGGTTAGTGAGGTCATTGAGGTGGCAGCCAATCTGAAGCACACCTTTTGTGAGCTGGACCCAGTGCCGACACGTTTCTTAATGAGATGTGCTGACTCCGGAGGTCCGGTGTTTGCCTTGATTGTCCGGTGCTCCTTATCCTAGTGGATCTTCCTGGATGCCTTGAAGGAGGCACTAGTGAGGCCCCTCTTAAAGAAACGATCTTTGGACCCGGAGGTCAAGGCAAATTACCGTCCTATATCCAACCTTCCCTTTTTGGCGAAGGTGGTGGAGAAGGTGGTGGCACTTCAGTTAGAAGAACACCTCATGACTCATGAGTTGTATGAACCCTTCCAGTCGGGATTTCGGGCTAGACATAGTACAGAAACTGCTCTTGTTCAGGTGCAGAATGATCTCCTCAGGGCAAGAGATCGGGGGGATAAGACAGTTCTTGTTCTCCTTGATCTCTCTTCAGCATGTGACACTGTGGACCATTGTGTGTTGCCTGACCGCCTTAGGGAGCTCTGCGGACTCACCGGTACTGTCATCCACTGGTTTGAGTCCTTTTTTACCAACAGGAGGCAACGGGTTGTGATGTGGAATTCTTCATCAACTTCCAGCCTCCTGTTTTGTGGAGTTCCTCAAGGATCGGTACTGGCCCCAATGTTGTTCGCAGTGTATATGCTACCCCTGGGAGGGATTATTAGGAAGTATGGCTTGGGTTTTCATTGTTATGCCGATGACACCCAGCTATATTTGTCCTTTGCCCCAGGAACATCCAACGCAGTGGATGTGCTGAATATCTGCCTGGCTGAGATCAACAACTGGATGGCCTCCAGCTGGTTGCGACTGAACCCTGATAAGACGGAGGTATTGGTGGTGGAGTTGAACAGAATGCGTAATAGGATGGCCTCTGACTCAGCAACTGGACTTGTTCTAGGAGCTGTGTCATTGAAGGCCTCCTCTTGGGTGCGAAATCTTGGAGTGATTCTGGACAGGAATTTAACTATGGAGGCACAGATATCTTCCACGGTTCGTTCCTGTTTCTTCCATCTCAGAAATATTGCCAGGATAAAGCCCCTTGTTCCACCTCTGGACCTCCATACCTTGATACATGCCTTAGTCACATCTAGGCTTGACTACTGCAATGTGCTCTACCTCAGGGTCACAGGGGGATCTCTCCTCAGGCTGCAGCTGGTGCAAAACGCAGCTGCCCGGTTACTTACTGGGCAGCAAAAATTCTGCTGCATTACACCAGTGTTGTGTGAATTGCACTGGCTACCAGTCAGGTGGAGAATCCTCTTTAAGGTGGGTCTTCTCACCTATAAGGCCCTACACGGGCAGGGCCCTGGTTATCTGTTAGACCTTCTGGTACCTGCTCTCTCTACCTGCCTTCTCCGTTCTTCTAGTGGGGGCCTACTGGTCATTCCTAGAACGTGGCTAAAATCTGCTGGTGTCAGAGCTTTCAGTGTCGCAGCTCCTGTTCTCTGGAATTCTTTGAGAACTGGGGTCAGGGGAACACCCACTATAGATATATTTAAGGCTCGCCTGAAGGCCCTTCTATTTTCCCAAGCTTTTATGGGATAAAACCATAAATTGTAGTAGAATTTGGAAATTATTTGCTGAGTTATTAATTTTATTTTCTTGTTAAAAATTTGTGATGTATTATTTTATTCTGATGCTGTATTTTATTCATTTTGTACGGTGCCCAGAGCCTCCAGGATTGGGTGTCTTTTAAATAAATTTGGCCTTGCCTTGCCTCAAAACAGAAACGGTGGATACCAAAAAAACGTTCTTAGGCAGCCCTCGGAGTGACAGCAACCCTCATTAAGGAAAATACCCACCTTCAAGCCTGGATTGAATCCTTGGAAAGCCAGGCACGCTCCTCTAATGTTCGGGCAGTGGGGTTGCCAGAAGGGACTGAGGGTGACCACCTTGTTTGATTCCTGGGGGAATGGCTACAGCAACAATTCGGGGAGGCCCTAAACAGCAGACCGATCCACATACAAACGGTCTGTAGAGCGGCGACACAAGGCAGACCGCTGAATCCTGAGGCACGGAATCGGCTCAAGGGATTTTGTGCTGGGGCTTGCCCATTGCCAAAAGACATTGCTCTGTGACGGTCAGCAGGTGAGCCTATACCTGCTACGCTACTAGAATGAAGAAGCAGCGTTTTGACGGGGTGAGAGCGATCCTACAAGAGGCTGAAATACCGCATGGAATGATTTTTCCATCCTGGCTCCGTGTTGCACATCAAGGCAAAATGTACATTTTCTCGGATCCAGCTGAAGCCTTGAAGTGGGCGCAGCGCTCTGCTTCTGCCTGTTCCCGGAGAATCGTTGATTCTGAGTCTGAGAGTGAGGAAGAACGAACCAGTAGTGGAGTATGAGAACCGGACGTTTAGGTTTGCTAAACAGTGAAGAGTGCTGGCTGCAATCCTTTAAACTCGTAGACATTAGAAAAATCTTAGTGTCTGCATCTGTCTCATTTAAGTATAGCACAATTGTTAGATCTGGGGCATAAGTTTTTTTTTTTTTTTTTAACATGCTCATGATATTTCTTGATTGTATTGAGGTAAATGGTGCAACTAAATGTTTTGATATAAGTGAATAGAAGTGGATTACAGCAGTTTTTTATTTATTTATTTATTGAAATGCTTCACCAGGAAGGCACACTGAGCAACAAGTCACTCGTCTCCCGGTGCGACCTGGGGGGAAGGGGTACAATAGGAATGAGACATTAAACATTCAAGTTACAAGATCAACACTAATATACATTTATAGGCAGGTGTTACAAACAGTGTTAGAACAGTGTTGCACATAACATGTAGAAAGAGCGGACAATAAGTGCGGGGTTAATAAGTAAACAAGTGCTTACATGAAAAAGGGGAGGGAGGGTTGAGATGGGGGAAGAGTGGTGCCCCTGGAGACCCCTTCAGGATGCGAGGAACCCTGCAAGGAAGGGGGACAACCAGGATACGGAGTCAGTTGATCTAAGGAATGGGAGGGTGGGGTAGGAGTGTTATAAAGGAGAAGGTAAGGTAGGAAGGGAGCGCACCCAACCAGTGCTTGGAGGTGAATTTAGTACAGTGGGAGAGTTGCCTGTTTGTAAGAAAGGGGAAGGATAGGGCACAATAAAGATTGCAGTGATGGGCAAGAGGGGCAGCACCATAGACTATGTCACAGTAGTCGAAAGTGGGCAGTATCATCTTCTGAACAAGTTCACGCCTAGCCATAGGAGGAATGCAACTACAGTTCCTGAATAGGGCACCAAGCTTGGGGCGCAGTTTTTTCTGGATGGTGTCAAAATGTCCAGAGAAGTTTAGGTGTTGGTCCAACCAAATACCTAAGTACCTAAAGGGGGATGTGTCCTCAAGTAAAGTCTCATCAAGGGTGTGGAAAGTGGGTAGGATGGGAAGCCTAGAGAGTCTCTGCCTTGTGCCAGAGGTCATGGAGACAGTGTTCTTGGCGTTGAGGAAAAGTTGATGGTTAGCAAACCAGAGCTGAACCTTGTCGAAGTCTTGCTGCAAGCTGGTTGTATCCTCATCGAGACAGGAGCCAGATGCATACAGAACTGTATCATCAGCATACATATGTATAGTGGAGGATGGGGAGCAAACAGAGGGAAGGTAATTTAAGAAGATGGAGAATAGGAGTGGCCCTAATACTGAGCCCTGGGGGACTCCAGTGCTAATCAGTTACTCTGAAGGTTGAGATCTTACTTCAAGAAACAGCTCTTGCAGCAGGCTACACCATTAGGACTGAAGCCAGGAGGCGCCAGGATCTCTCGGAAATTTTCTAGCTAGCAGTATTCAGCGGGGACCGCCCCTGACGTCGGTCCTGCCCCCGACATCAGGCATCCTAGAAAAGGCGGCGGTCCCCCAGAATCCCCAGTTCTTTTCCCACCATCGACTCACCAGCATCGGCCTCACGGTCCCACTCTAGCGCACAACGACTAAGAACTTTACAGTTTTACCAACCCTAAATGTCGGCATCTCCAACTCCTTCTTCAGAAGGACATCCTTCCAAGTGTGCCTGCGGCAAGCAGATCCCTTTCAAGGGTCCTCATTCGTCCTGTTTGCGGTGCTTAGGCCTGAACCACGACACCAAAGCCTGCTTCTTCTGTTAGGGGTTTAATAGTCGCACCAGGATCCGCCACCAGAAGGCACTTCAGGGGTTCCTCTTGGAAGAAAAATTACACAGCATGGATAAGGAACATTTCTCCAGAGGTGAATTTACCTCCAAGGCCCACAAACACCGGGACAAGCATCGGGAGAGGGCCAGGTCCAGATCCCCTAACCGGGCCTCAGACTCGCGCACCAGCTCAGTCTCCACGCGCTCAGACCGCTCTCCCTCCAGGGCTCGCTCTCAGCCCCCTCCGGTAAAGATTAAGGCTTCAGGCAGCTCTTCGGCTTCTCTGCACTCTATCAAGACTTCCAGGCCTTTGGCCTCCTCCACTCACTCCCGGGCCTCTTCGAAGTCTTCAGACCGTTACCAGTCCATGTCTTCTTCCTCAGACCGATGCTGGGACCCCGACTCCAGATCGGTCTCCCTGCCTCCCAAGGGTCTGGATCCCCTGCCTAGGAAGACTAAGGACCCGACGTCGGCCAAACACCCGAAGTCGGTCAGACATTCGCCGGGGCCGAAGACATCGGCCAAACACCAGACGTTGGTCAGGCGTTCGCCAGAGCCGAAGTCATCGGCCAAGCACCCGACGTCGGTGACACGTTTGCCGGAGCCGAAGACTGCCCCCCCCCGCGTCACCAGTGGACAACGGTTGCCGGGACTCCACAGAGGAGGACCTGACGTTGCCTGAGGACCAGGCAGGCAACAGTGAGGACGCCGGGCTTCCACAGGAGCCTTCGCCCATCCCGGAGACGCCTTCAGGCCCGACACCGGCGCCAGGTCTGTCGTTGGGTATGAACATCCAAGAGGTCAAAGATCTCTCCACTTTCTGGTGGGACACAATAAAGAAAGATGTGATCCCAGTTAAATCTCCTCTTCCTACTCCTTCACCTCCTACTCCCCCTTCTCCACCACAGGGGCCAGCAGGACGACCACCGACCCCCAAGGAGCACACTCCACCTCCTAGGGGAAGATCCAAGGAACGGAGAAGGCATCCTTCAAGATCTCCCTCAGGGTCTCCCAGCTGTAAGCGACCCAGACGCCGACGGTCCACTCCGCCAGGGGAGGATGCTAGACCGGACACTTCAGACACCTCCAGGTCTCCTTCTCCACTCAGCATCCCATCACCTGACCCAGAAGACCTGCCCAGGTCACCTCCAGATGATCCCTCCTATTCTGAGATTATGAGGCACATTCAGGAGAACATGGGATGGGATTTGGAAGATCTCGAACCCGAGAGGCAGCGCCTTGCTCGTTACCTTTGGCAGAAGGATCCTAAGCCTGTGGTAGTGCCACCCTTGGTGGACACTTTCGCAGACGTCACCAAGGCTGCGTGGAAGTGTCTGCACTCCACCCCCGCTGTGCCGAAAAAAGCTGACTGCCTGTACAAGGCCCCGAAAGAAGACCAGTACTTGGCGCAGCAACCTCTGGCTGACTCCATGGTCATTGCGGCCTCTGATGACAGGTCCCAACAACCACAGCATCTGAGCACACAGCCACCGGACCAGGAATCCAAGCAGTTGGATGCCCTGGGGAGGCGCATGTATGCGGCTGCTACATGCTCCATCAGGTCTCTGAACTATCTGTTTCATATGGTTCAGTTTCAGAATGCCCTGTGGGAACAGGGTCAGGACCTAGTTGATAAGCTACCGGATGGCGAACAGAAGGCAGAGCTCTTGAATCTCGTCCGCACAGGGTCAGATGTGGGGACCCAAGTGTTACGAGCTGCATATGATTCTGCGGACTCGTCTTCCAGAGGCGCAGATTCGGGCGTCTGTCTCCGGAGACACTCCTGGCTCCGTGTCTTCGGTTTTACCCCGGACGTACAGAAAAGTATTCTTGACGTCCCATACAATGAAGAAGTCCTGTTTGATGAACACTCTGAAAAGGTTATCACCAAGCTTCAGGACGCCGGGAAGGCAGTAAGGTTTGTGCAGGCCATGTACAGATCAAAATCTGGTTCCTTTCGTAGGAACCAGAACCGTCTTCACGGCCGGCAGCAACGACAGCAACCACGTTCTGGCCAGCAACAAAGGGGCACTTTCCATCGTAAAGCCCAGTCCAAATCTTCCCCAGGCATAGGTCAGCGGTATACCAAACCGGCCCAGCCTGCGGGAACCAACACTGCCACAGCATGACTCCTTCCCGGCCCCCGCCCCTCCTCTGGATCAATGGGCAGAAAAGGTCGGGGGTCGCATCACTTGCCACTTTTCAGGGTGGCAGTCGATAACCGCCGACAGGTGGGTACTCCAAATGGTCAAGAGAGGTCACTTTATAGAATTCCTCGACGACCCACCGTCAAGACCTCCCCTGCTTTCCCGTTATTCGGGTCAGCACGCACTGCTCATACAGCAGGAGGTGCTCGCGCTTCTAGGAAAGGACGCTATAGAGCACGTACCGAGGAACCAGAGAGGTGCAGGTTACTATTCCCACTTCTTTCTGGTTCCCAAAAAAGACAGGGGACCTCTGTCCGATACTGGATCTCAGCGATCTCAACACTTCGGTCCTCTACAAATGCTTCCGCATGGTGACCCTTCCCGGTCTGATACCCATGCTCAGGCAGGGTGCCTTCCTTGCGTCCTTGGACATGCAGGATGCTTACCTGCACATACCCATTGCTCGAGCGCACAGGAAGGTCTTATGCTTCAAATTTCTAGGTCGCCATTATCAGTTCCAAGCCATCCCTTTCGTACTGTCATCAGCACCTCGGGTGTTTACGAAGTGCATGGCAGTTGTAGCGGCGGCTCTAAGGAGACAAGGCCACTACGTGTTCCCCTACCTGGACGACTGGTTTCTCATTGCACCCTCTCGGGAGGCCCTGATGTCCGCCATTCACTGTACACAGTCTCTGTTCGAGACATTGGGCATCATTATCAATCAGGAGAAGTCACGCCTGGTTCTGTCACAGAATTCTGTAGTTCATAGGCGCAGTTGTGGACACTGTCCAAGGGAAAGCTTTTCTGCCCCAGGACCGAGCGGAACACATCAGATCCCTCATCAGGGACATCTTGGCATGGAAGACCGTCCCAGCCAGACTGGTCTTTTGCCTGCTTCGACATATGGCTGTGGCCATTCCAATGGTCCCGCTAGCCCATCTCCACATGCAGGTGACCCAGTGGATGTTATGGGTTCATTGGGATCCGGAGCAAGACCATTTGCAGCTTCTAATTCGGATCACGAATGCCGTAATCCGGGATTGGCAATGGTGGCTAGATTCAAAGAACCTATTGGGGGTCCCCTTCATGGCGCCATCTCCGATTTTGACGCTTTCCATGGATGCCTCAGGGTTCGGTTGGGAAGCACTCCTTGACGGGGTCAGGTCTCAGGGCTCATGGACACCCCAGGAAGCTCATCTCCACATAAATATCTTGGAAATGAGAGCAGTTCTTTACGCACTGCAGGCTTTCCAGTCGGAGATCCCACTGGGTACTCTTCTGTTACAAACAGACAATACCGCGATGATGTATTACCTCAACAAACAAGGAGGCACCCATTCCTACCCGCTTTGCAGGGAGGCCATGAGGGTGTGGGATTGGGTACTACAACAAGGCGCAAACCTCATTGCTGTTCATGTCCCAGGAGTGGACAGCGTCATCGCAGACAGCCTGAGCCGCTCTCAGGCCAGAGTCCACAAGTGGGAACTACTCCAGGAGGTAGTAGAACATCTGTTTCACAGATGGGGTACAC
Source organism: Neoceratodus forsteri (assembly GCA_016271365.2). Lineage (NCBI taxonomy): Eukaryota > Metazoa > Chordata > Ceratodontiformes > Ceratodontidae > Neoceratodus > Neoceratodus forsteri. Next base: position 1,146,283,507 of record CM057450.1, on the reverse strand, counting down.
CAGAGTTAGACCTTTTCGCATCCCCATACAACGTAAAACTGCCCAATTTCTGCTCGCTAGATCCAGGGCCTGGTGTTTTCTGGCGAGACATGTTGTCCCTGTCCTGGACAGGCAGATTCCTCTATGTGTTTCCTCCCTTCCCGTTGATCCAGAGGGTCCTTTTGAAACTCCGCAGAGAGCAAGCGACGCTGATATTTATCGCGCCGTTTTGGCCCAGACAGATTTGGTTCCCTCTGCTACACCAACTGTCCCGGGAACCTCCGATGCCTCTGCCAATCATCTCTCACTTATTGTCTCAGGAGGCTGGCTCTTTGGTCCATCTGGACCTTTGCTCTCTGAACCTGCACGCCTGGCTCCTAGAGACATAGCCATCATGCAGTACGGGGTCTCGCAAGAGGTAGCAGATATTCTAGCGACTGCTAGAAAACCAGCCACTCACGCTACATATGCCATGAAATGGCGCAGATTTTGCCTCTGGGCTCAGGCACGGGGATTTTTCCAGATGGATTGTCCGGAAAGGTCGGTCCTGGACTACCTCCTGTCTCTCTTTCAGGCAGGCTTGGCCTACTCCTGTATTAAAGTACACCTTTGTGCCATCTCAGCCTATCACACACCTATAGGCCAGTGTCCCATAACTCAGTTGGACACAGCACAAGCCTTCCTGAGAGGTGTTCTTCACCTTAGACCTCCGATTAAAGATCCTATTCCTCCATGGGATTTACCCTTTGTCCTGGAGCAGCTTACGCTGCCACCTTTTGAACCAGTCGCGGATTGCGAGTTACGTCTCCTTACATGGAAGACGTTATTTTTAGTTGCCGTTACTTCAGCCAGAAGAATTTCTTAACTTCATGCATTGATGTGCAAAGAACCTTATTTGGTTTTTCACCAGGACAGGGTGTCCCTATGGACAAATCCAAAGTTTCTACCAAAGGTGGTCTCGGCTCTCACCCTTAATCAGGACATAGACTTACCAGTGTATTTTCCTAAATACTCTAATAGAGGAGAGGCCTTGTTGCACACTTTAGATGTGCGTAGGTGTCTAAGATACTACCTGACCAGAACTAGACACCACAGCAAATCTGACCAGCTTTTCGTCTCCTTCGCCCACAGGATGATGGGAGCTTCCGTTTCTGAACAATTGCTGTCCAGGTGGCTCATCCATTGTATCACGTTCTGTTACCAGAAGTGTAACAAACCCTTACTGGGCTCGGTTAAGGGTCATTCCACAAGGGGGGTGGCTACCTCTTTTGCGGACATAAAGAACGTGTCCACTTCAGTCATCTGTGCAGCAGCTACTTGGAGCACTGTGCACACCTTTATCAGGCATTATAGCCTGGACGTTGCATCGAGGCGAAGAGCTGGTTTTGGTCTAGCAGTCCTTCATGGACTTCTATCCTAGGCTTCGGTCCAACTCATGATCTCTACCTTGCCTCCTCCCACCTGCAAGGAATTTCCAGTATTGCTTGGGAATCAGTCCTAATGGTGTAACCTGCTGCAAGAGCTGTTTCTCAAAGTAAGATAGTACAGTTACGTAAGAACTTACTGTAACAGTAGATCTTCGAGAACAGCACTTGCAGCAGGTAGTTTCCCTCCCACCATCCCCTCTGGAGGTAGAGTTGTTCTGATATCCTTCTCCTAGGATTAGGTGTTCCTAACACCGCTTTGATTAGTTTTTGATGGCGGATCCTCAGTCTCCACTTCTGATGTCATCTAGCGGCCAGGAGTCTCCAGCGGGAGAACTGGGGATTCTGGGGGACCGCCCCCTTTTGTAGGATGCCTGACGTCGGGGGCAGTCCCTGCTGAATACTGCTAGCTAGAAAATTTCCGTGGGGTCCTGGCGCCTGCCGGCTTTAGTCCTAATGGTGTAACCTGCTGCAAGAGCTGTTCTCGAAGATCTACTGTTACGGTAAGTTCTTACGTAACTGTACTTTTCTTCAATAACCTTTGATACTTTCTCTTTACGGTGCCTGTGTTTGTATTAATGTGTTCTAGATAAGGTTTGTCTTTATTTTGCCAAGATAATAATTCACAAGCTGTTTAACTTGTTTGAAAAACAATGGCGTATAATATATTCTGGTTTGACCCTAGAGGCTCAGATTCATCATAAAGCATGTATTTTATATTCCCAAAGGGAATTAAAGGCTGTGAAATTAATTGTTTGAGTTTTAGAATTTAAAACATGCCACTCCTGGACTCAGATACATGGCACGTTGGTTGTATACTGTTTAATGCATAGTAAGGTGAACCCCCATATGATGCATCTTTTAGACCTGGCACGTCTTTATTAGAATCGCATGTATTAAGAGGTATTGAGAACTCAATATTAAGTATTTTATTCTTGTGTCAAGTCAGAGTACTTTATGTATGTATGTATGGAAATTCCCATAAACATATAGTTATAAAAAAATTAAATGACAGGTCTTATATGGAGCCAAGGTCTCAGTTATATCCATAGAACTCTAAGGGAGTAGAATGGCAGTGCCATTATGTTGATGATAACAAGTCACATGACTGTGTTTCTCATAGAGTAGCACATGCCATTATAACGTCATACAGGAAGTAAGAGCATTTCTGCAAGGGTCATTGCCGTTCTACTCCCTAAGAGCATAAGTGGCGGAGATTGCCTTGGCACGCTGGTAAGGCTAGGAGGGGCATTTTTCATGGTCACCAAAGAAACACCAGGAATAAAAACTGCAAATAATACTGTATTTTTAAGTAAGTGTGTGTGTGTGTGTGTGTGTGTGTGTGTGTGTGTGTGTGTGTGTGTGTGTGTGTGTGGAGGATTGTGAGAGGAAAGAATGTTTAATTATTTTCTTTTTTAATTTGAAGGTAGATTCACTTGAATACAGGTGCGGCCATGTTTGTGATTACAATCCGAAATGAGTGATGTGGGTGACAGATTCTGTATGTGATTTGCCCAAATTCCAAATCCCACTGTTCTAACTTGTTTCAACCTTTTTTTTTTTTCTGGTGAAATTAACATATGAATTGTTGAATTTATTTAGTAACCAGGAAGCAGGAAATGTCCAACAAATGTTGTAATAGGTATTCTCACCCCAGGAATTCTTTAGCATCTATTGACAGAAGCAGTATGCCAGCTGGGTTCAGTTGCCCCGGAGAGGAGGAGTCAGTGCAAATGAGGAAGGCATTGGCCAATCAGGATACAGTTAGAGTGCTGCCTGCAGTCAGCCTAAAGGACCTCAGAACTTTTTCTCCGCTGAACTGGCAACACTGCCCTGGAGCTCTTCTCTTCAGAGATCTTCCTGAGCTATTGTCTTTCTTTTTGAGTGCTGCTTTAAGGTATTTTGTGTATTTTCTTCATTTTATCTGTTTTTACTGCATCTGCGCTGGGTTCCGCGCGGTTGCTGGATTTTTTCGTTTTTTCCCGCTTCTGTGTTTTTTTCTGAAGTAAATTTCGCCCGCGTGCATGATAAATTGCGTAATTTTTATTTAATTTGTTAGTTTGTAGTATTTATCGGTGGTTTTTAACGCTTTTGCGGTAAAATCATTGATCTGTTTTTTTTGCGCGCGTGCGCATTTTTTCCGTTGCACACTAGCGTGAATTCTTGGAACCCTTTTTCCCCTGTTTAAATTCAAAATGATTACTATTTGAAGGGTAATCCCCTCTCTTTTGGGGCGAGACTCTCTTGTTTGATGTGCAGTGGGCTTTGTTAACAAGAGGTGTGGAGGTGGTTCTGTTTTTTCCTCTTTGTGGAAAAAAAAAATATATATTTCTCAAAGTTGATTTTGATTTGTTTGAGCCTTGACCTAACTATTATTATCTGGGCTTTTAGTCTACCTCCCCCTCCTTTAAAAGTGCTGAGGAGGGTACCTCAAGTTAACACAAAAGAAATGACAAGTCCCCTTGGGACTTCTATTATTACAAGTCTGGTTCTTTAGTAGTTGTTTCTCTGTCCAAGCCTTTAATTTGAAAATAGGCAGGGTGTCCTCTTCCCTGCACAAAAATAGAGATTAATCTCCTCTGACCCTCCCTCCTGAAGGACTTAGGGAGACATCAGGGGTTGATAAAATTATGCCCTCTGCAACTGAATTTCTGAGAGCTTGGCAATTGTTCCAGACTTTATTTTTCTGGGCGTTTCTTGGCTCCTTCGGGTCCGAGTATTCCTCTCCTTGTTAATCCTTACGTACAAGGATATTATTGTTATGATTATTATTAATAATTTAGGAGAGGATTTTCCTTCTTGAACTCCTCTCGGGACCCACTAATTCCAGTCGGTCACCCTGAGGTTGATTCAAATTATGTTATAAGGAGGCACATATATATGTGTGTGTGTGTGTGTGTGTGTGTGTGTGTATGTATGTATGTATGTATGTATATATATATATATATATATATATATATATATATATATATATATATCATCCGTGGACTCCTGGACTTTCCCCCAGGATGACACCGATAAAGAGGTGGAGGATGACGACTTCGTAGATCTGGTGGTTGCTCTCCTCCAAAGAAGTTAACAACTCTCTGAAGACTCCTACAGGTAGGTTCTGGAAACCCCTCCTTCTCTTTCGGGGTTGACAGAAGCATTCAGATGAAGTACCAGCTCAGTAAGTGTTCTGATGTTTTTATCTGTACACTTTTAGATTAAGGAGAGTTAGTGCAAACAGCGGCCTGCTTCTCAGCCTCGTGCCACTGTCTGCTTTCCCTCCAGAGATAGACTCCAGATAATCATATACCATGTGTAAGTAATTCTACATAATGCCTTTAACCTTTGTAGCATACGCTATTATATATTAAGGGTGTTTGATGTATACTATCCTTGCCATAGTGCAGCATCTCTTGAGCACTATTCACAAGGAGGTTTGCTGGAATACCCAAGTGGCATTTAGTTGCACTATGCTCGCATAGTAAGTCATAATGTTACAGATTCTAGAGTCTTGGCGTAGGTCATTTCCCTCAGGCTTGCCTGTCCGAAAAGCCCAGCCTGGGTTATGCTTTGGTACTGATTTTGGTTGGTCTTTATGTCAAACTGAAGCTGACAGGCACTTATGGACGAGTTTAACTCTCCTAGTACTTGGTTAAATATAAGCGTTCCTTTCCCAGAAGTCTCATTGGGGGACTTCGGGTAGGAATTATTCTCCCTTTAACCCTTTTTTCCTACGCCAACACATTAGGAAATTTCCAAATGTGAAGTTTTCAAGTGGTTTAGGCAGGAATGCTCTTTCATTCCTGATGATCCCTTTTTTCTTCAGTTATTTTTCTTCTTGGTTTAAGTTTTTACCCCTTCTTTGATTTGGTGAAAAAACCAAAAATAAATAAAGGGAGATAGCTATATGCAGATATTGACATTTAAATATATATATACAGTATATCTATATGCATAATAAGTAAATAAATATCTAAAGTTTACCTCCAAATGCTGCATTCTCTGTTGTTCTTCAGTAGCATGTCAGCAGTGGTTAACTAGAGCACCAGAACCTCGTGAGGGTCAAATACATAAAAGGGTCCCCTCCTGCTTGGGAGTTGGACCTTTTTTCCCTAGGCTATTACCTGAATCTTAAAGGAAAATAGGGAACAGCAAATCATTATCAGTTTTCATAACCTGGGGTCAGGATGCTTCCTTGACTCAGGTCTTGCCTTTGCCAAATGTAGGGGATTTTTCTTGTCTCCTTCGATACATTCTATGTTCTCAGTTCCTTAGTACGGGTTTTTTTGCTCAGGCAGTTTTATTCCATGCCATTTAGACTGCCTCCAGAGTGCTCTCAGATACGGAGTAAAAATCAGGCTGTTCTCCAGGTATCTGGGTAGGTTGGCGGTTCTCCCCTGAAGACAAGGAATCTCTGGTTTCCCTTATCAGAGGCTTGGCCGACCTTAGCCAATTTCCCTTGACTTTGGTTTTCAAGCCCTAAGTCTGACATTTTGTTTCCTACTGTCTCGAGGGTTCTTTGTACCTACTAGAAAAATGTCCCCTAACTATTTAAATCTCGGCAACTCTTAGGGGGGCAATGCTCATCTCTTGTTAGGGGAAGCTCTTTCCCTGCATGGGGTGCATAATTTTGTCGTTGAAGTCCCAGGGGCTAGGCCTCTAGGTTAGATTCCAAACAAGAGAATTTTTTGTGAAGCTTGAACCCTGTTACAAGCTGGACTGGTGTAAGGAAACAGTGAACTTTACACCTCTCCCCTTCAAATCTTCGGTACAGAGATTTCCTTCCGGTTGGCGCTTCCCTTCGGGGGGTTCCATCATTGGGTCTTGGTTTCTGAGAGAGTTCTTCTCCTCTCTTCAGTTCCTGGAATCTCAGAGCATCTCTATCAGGCTTGCATTTTTTCAGTCCAGAGGCCATTTAGTTCGATATCCCTGCCCTGTATCACACTAATGAGCATTTGGGACACAGGGCTTCCAATCTCTCCGCAAGAGCTATGAGTTGTTATCTCTAGCTGGCTTCTTTGGAGGTGTCTTAGTCGCTCATCCATTTGTCGGGCAAGGACAAAACTTTGGCAGGACCACCACAAGTGGGCCCTTTGGCAGATCCTCTGAGCCACAATACTCAGGACCACTGCAAGTGAGCCCTCAGCACACAAGTTCTAGCCACGTCATTCAGGGGAAAGGTCAGGTCCAGATCTGAATTTTCACCTCCAGCCTGAACCTCCAGTTTTCTCCTTTTTTTCCCTGTTGCAGGCCCCAGCTCGGGGTTCCATCCAACGGATTTTCTTATCTCAGGACTGGCCTGAGAAGTTTTCTCTCTCCTTATATCCCTTGTTTCCTAAGTACCTCTCTAGTCAAGGTATCAGCCACCGCGATCCTGGTGGCTCGGGACAACCTTGGTACTTTCTGAAAAATCAGGAGTAGTATTTTTCTCAGCTCCCAGTCTTTTCTTCTCAAGGCCTGGTTCCTGAGAGGCTAGATCTCTGAGTCCCTGTATTCAAACAAGGCCTGGAACGTCTATGAAAAAAAAAAAAAAAAGGTTTTAGTATCACAAAAACCTCAGTTTTTCTAGGGGAAGTAGCTTTTCCCCTGAGTACAAGGACAAGAGCCTAGAGTTTTTCAGTCCTCTTTCCTCTCATGACTGGATTATTTAGTTCATTTCCACGCATTAAGGTCTTGGATTTTGAACTAGTTTGGTCTTTGTGACTTGTGTCCTGTAAAAGTATAAATGTTTTTATTTTCCTTCCAACAGTGGGACAGTAGGCCTTTTTTCTTTGGGAGTACACCTAACGGTTACTCTGATTCTTTTTCCGTCAGGCAAGAGAAATCTGTCTTTTCTCAGACCATTTCAAAGAAATCCGAAAAGGGCCATCTTCACTTCCAGACCCTTCTAGGGACTGGAGTTTTTTCCCATGGAACACAAACCTCTCTAAGTTCAGTTTCATGGGGTGTCCCTTTGAATCTGTGGAAATTCTGTCCAGAAGCGAGTAACATCGAAGACAATTTGTCAGCTTGTTTTCCTCGTCAGACATTTTCCAGAATTTCAGGTTGTTCTCTTAGGCCTTATCCTCTCCGCGCCTTTATGAACAAATTAGTCTGCTGGTTGGATAGAAAATCTTTTTCCCAAATGTTCTACCATTTCCTTCATCAATCCCTTTTCTCTGCCTGTACTGCTCTCAGGCAAGTCCTGTCTAGGCTATCTCAACCTGCTTGGAAGGGGCATGAATTAGTCCTACCGGTCTGCATCAGCAGTCCTAGCAGTTCAGGTTCTGTCATTATCATATTTCCTTTCCTGCGTTTTTGCATAAAAAGAGAAACCAGTGACCAAGAGTATTTTCCTACGGGACTGTTTTCCCGTATTTCGGGTCTGCTTCAGTAAAGCTGACATTCAGCCATTCTCGTGCTTAGGGCCTACTTACTGGAGACCAGCTACCTCCTGGGTAGCGTTCAAGGCTATATCCTCACCTGAAGTGTGCAGACCACTTATTTGAAATTTGCTATTCACATTCAGTGAGATCTTCTTGGATGTGTAGTATGATAGGATGCCAATTTTGGCAGGATGGTACTTCAGAGCCTTTTCTTAAAATAGGTTTCTGTGCCCTCCTCCCAAGTACACTGCTTTGAAGTCTGCTTCTGTCAATAGATGCTAAAGAATTCCTGGGGTGAGAAGAAACAGTTACTCACCGAAGTAATATTACTTCTTTCAGGTATTCTTTAGCATTATTGACACTCCCACCTTTCCTCCCCTGGAAACCTTGTCTAAAGGCTCTGCTAGGGGATTTAGCCAAATTTGACGACTGTCATTCGTTCGTGCGATTATCAAAAAAAAAAAAAATTTTCATAATAGTGGGTTATTGCTAACAGTTTTTTTGCCCCTAGCGGGCACAGTTTTTGCTCTTTTTCAGCTTCGAAATGTGTTCTGAGGTCCTTCAGGCTGAGTGCAGGCAGGGCTGTACTCTAACTGTACCCTGATTGGCCAATGCCTTCCTCATTTGCATCGACTCCTCCTCTCTGGGGCAGCTGAACCCAGCTGGCATACTGCTTCTGTCAATAATGCTAAAGAATACCCTGGAAGAAGTAATATTACTTCGGTGAGTAATTGTTTCTTCTTGCATAATTTGATTATTGTACCTTTCTGTCACAATTCTGAACTCATTTTATTTTTGCAGGAGTCTTGACAAGATATTGGGAAGATTTTTCTCACCATTACGAAAATAAACTGAAGCTCCAGGAAGAGCCTTGCAATGAACCCCTGGAACAGAAACACATAGATTTTTCAGTGATGTCATACAATATCCTCTCTCAAGATTTACTGGAGGACAATATTTACCTGTATAGGCATTGCCGGTATTCAGTATTAAACTGGGGTTATCGACTTCAGAATATCTTACAGGAGCTCCAAGAACTCAATGCAGATGTGAGTAGAGATGTGATTCACTAAGAACAAATCCTTCATCTTCAAAGAATCAAGTTTCTCCATAGAGCCCCACTCTTGGATCTTAGCCTGGAGGTGACAGGACCCCCGCGAGAGTAAAACTTTCAGTCAGGGTGCCAGCCAGTGGTGCTGGCACCAGCACATGCAAAACACTGTGAACTGTATTCTATTAGCCCATTTCTCCGTTGACTGCCAGTCATTGGAGAATTGATCCCTGTGGCTAAACTAGCCAGTTGTAAACTTCAGAGGCAGGTCTGTGAGCAGGCAGTCACAAGATGGGTCAGTAGACCATTTCCCCACCTGGTCCCCTCACTGCTGCTTTGAGTCAGAAGAGGCACTGAGCTCTTCGCCTCCCCGGCCCCCAATACACACACAGCGTTGGGATCCTGATGGTATCTCAGGTTGTGGTGTTGGGTGGACTTTCAACCCCTTCTGGATGGTTGGGAGAGCACACACCATGGTCTGGCAGCCTTTGGCACAGGACCACCAGTTGCTGGGGTGGACAACTCCATTGTTAAGTGTTCTTATGTCAGTGGCAACTGTTGGTGCCATTCTCTGTGGTGCTGGCTTTTGGGTTGGTGCTGGTGTCATTGAGGACTTTGACCCTGATGTCACCAGTGGTGGTGCTGTCTGTGCTGCTGTTTCCACCTTTGGGACTTTGAGCATTAGTGTAGGTGCAAGCCCCAGCATCCTTATTACTTCCAAGTTCTGATGTTAGGCTTGGTACAGGCAGTGGCGCTGTCACTTACATCTACTGTGGTGCCAACTCTGGATCTGATTCTGTCCCTGCAGCAGGGCCATCGGGAACCAGGGGCTGCTTCTATCGACACCCACCCACTTGCCACTGCTGCAGCTTGGTGCTATTGGGTTGTGAGGCTCTTCCTACTCCTCCCTTAGGGCGAAGCAGTCAAGAGAGCAGCCAGGTCCAGGATAAAGCATACTGCTTTTCCAAGCACCCCCCTCAGCTCCATCTGCTGGTGGCTTTCCAGACACCTTTTTCTCAACATCTTCTTCAGAGGATAACAAGTCCTCTTTCCACCTCACCTCCGAAACTGAAGACTGACTCCATCAGCGATTTGTGAGAGAGCTGCAGGGGCTGTTGGATTGGCCCAACCTTGCAGATGGAGATCCCAATGCTGCGCTGCTGAGCTTCATGGATTTGCCCAGTATGGGTACAGTAGTTATTCCTCCATGGCATACTGCTTTGGGAGAGGCTACTGTGGCAGTCTTGAGGTGCCCTTCTCCCAGTCCCAAGGGGCCTCCAAATTTGGTACTGTACTCCCTTCGGGTCCCTTAGGTGTCTCGGTTACCACTTGCCAGCGTTAATGTGTCTTCTAACCTAAATGGATAGCAGACCCATCCCAGTGTCCAGGGCCCCCCCCCCCCATAAGACTGTAGAGAGGTGGAAGCCTGGAGGAGAAATGTTTTATACGGGCCAGTCCTGTTCAACATTAATGTCATAACAGTCTGCGGCTCAGATGCACACTCTGTTGTCTGAGATGCCTTTGAGTGACAAAGTGTGGTCCAGCCTTGGCATTGCTGCTAAAGGTATGGAAACAGCACGCACCACACAAGAGAATGTTATGACATCTCTGAGGTGGCTTCCTGCTCTGCAGCATTAGTCGTCTGCCTCAAATAGATGTCTTAGCTGTGGGTATCCTGGTTGGGCCTGCTCACGTGCCATAAAGCCCTTAATGCACCTTTAGTGAACTCCCTTTTTTTCCCAGCAGGTGAGGCAGCAGCTGTTGGTGCCAGCTGCACCTCCAGTTTCACAGGACGGGCTGCACACACTCGTTCAATCCTCTGTCAGTGATGATCTGGTGGGCTTCCCTCAGTTCTTCACCACTGAGAACTGAGACATGTGGCCTTAGTGTTGAGCCTGCTCCTCCCCATTATGTGGGAAGCTTTCTGCTTGACCAAAGTGTGGTGCTCTGTGGAGAAGATTCTTGGAATATAGAAAAGTTACTTACCATAACTCCAGATCTTTAAGAATGTCAAGAGCAGCTGGCCTGATGGCGCCGAGGGTTGAGGCGCCAGACACCACACCTTGTGCCGCGTCGGCAAACCAGGTTCGAGATTGAGCTCGAGTTGCTAGGGGTTGGCGGTGGGGGTGCCGAGAGATGATAGCGGCCGCTGGGCTGCTCTCATGTCCCAGATTGGGGAGGCAAGTTTCCTCACTCTCTGCTGACACCCGGTGGAGGCTGGGTGTCAGAGCAGAGGTATGGAGGACTGACGTTATGTCAAGAGGGTGGAGGGAGCTGTGGTTCCAGGAGCACATGGGAATCTCCACGCTCATGCACCTGCCTTGCATGTTACCATTCCAGGTTGGGAGAAAAGCAGAAAAATGCCTGCGTCTCCCCGTTGCTGAGTGTGACTGCTCCTGACACTCTCGGTCCCTGCTTCTTATAGATCCCCTCTGGTACAGATGCTAGGGGGAGAGGCTGACAGGGTTGGGAGTGAAGGGGGACTGATGGGAGAAGCAGGTGGCAGTGTGAGGGCAAACAGCTGTATAGAAAAAAATATCTAGAGCACCACTCGCCAGCCCACAGTCCCCCCCATTTTCCATGTGTGGGGAGCTAGGGCTGGGGGCTTCCGAGGGTCAGCCTCATGGGTAGGATGTCTGTTTTTCCTAGTGGGCAGTTATTTCTGGGCCTGTAGCAAATTCCTTCTTTGAACCATTGATCACATTCTTTAACTGCATGGGCATGTGTGTGTGCTTGCATGCATGCGCGCGCACACACACACCACTATATACATACATACCTGCATTATGTACCTGGGACTGTCTCCAAAAGAAGGCCATCTTTATCTTCCCTTTTGCTTTTCACATGGGATACAGCCTCATGTTTTGCTTTTACAAAGCTTTCCCCTTTTTTTTCTGTGTCCAAATCCCAGACCTAGGTTGGACTCCATTTTGGCAGTGTACCCATGCCACAACCATTGCTGTAACTATCTGATGAAAATGTCAGTGTGGTCCCTTGGCTTTACACTTTCTGTGGTTGTTCCCTTGCCAGCACAGTTAGAAATCCAGATCTTCTCTTGTCAGTCTTCACCATTCATTACTGATTGGTGTAAGCTGGAGGAGTGCACCTGCACGGGAGCTTTTTTTTTGGGTGGGGGTCATTCTAGGGATGCCATGGTGAGAACACTTGACCCTGCCTCCAGGTCCCCTCCTGGGTCTATACGGCCTGGTGAGGAGGAAACCTCCTCCTCTGAGTCCTGTCTTGCCGTCAAGTAGCTTTCTTCTGCGGTGCTGGAGGAACGACTTGGTTCCCTGTGGAGCCAGATTGGGAACACCGCTATGGCAGTCCCCTCCTCAGAGGTGCAGACTCCCCTGGTGTTGTGGCCCACGGCTGTTGGGCCTGGAGGACCCTTGGCGCCGTCTACTGGCACCGTTTTGGATTCCAACACCGTTTGCGGTGCCAGTGATTGGAGCAGCGCTGTGGGCGGTGTTGTGTCCTGCAGCGGCACTGTTGGCAGGGGAGCACCCGGGGTCGCTAGTCTGGCGGTATGTGTGGCCACCTCCTCTTTGGAGGAGGATGATTTGGTGGCCGATCCGGACTGGCATCCCGACTCCACGGGGTGAGGGGGCCCTCCTGGACGCAACACCAGGGGGCCCACTGTTCGTTTCCCAGGCTCCCCGGAGTCCACGGTCTCTGCGAGCCCTCACTTCGACCCCAGTGTTGGGGAGGCCCCATGGCGGATAGCGGTACTGGTGTGCCTGGGGGATGGTCTCAACCTCGGGGGCCAGGACAGCTGCCAGCCCCGGTGCTGCCCTAACTATCATGGTTGGGACGTGGACCCCCTCTTCTACGGCCTCTTTCGGAGGGGCGTGCAGGATCAGGGGACCCCTTCACACGGTGTTTGAGGAAGAGGGCATCCTTGGAGTCAGACAGGTTGAGAGGCCAGGGTGAAGTGCCGGGGCCCTCTTCTACTACCCTGTGGGGGTGGGGAGGATCGCAGTGCCGAACCACATTTCTCCTCCTCTGAGACTTCAGGGGCACCCTTAGTGGGCGGTGCTGGGAGTTGCCTTTCTGGATCCATGCAACCCCGGTCGTACCACAGAGGAGATTCCCCCGTCAGGGCTCAGCTAGGCTTTGTTCTCACATTTACAACGCCTACTGGCTGGATCGACCCCCGGGTCCCTCGCTGTGAGAGGTTCTGCTGCGGGGTCTCAGAGCCCTGGCAGAGGCCGGGCACTCTTGGTTAGGTGCCCTTCCCCAATCCCTCTGCAGACACCTCCCCCTCTCCCAGGCCATGTGGGCCCTATGGGACCCTTAACCTGGGAGATGTTCAGGGTCACTGCCGCGGCCTTCCCTAGGTATGTTAGAGCCATGGACTAGCAGGTCTTTCACCTGTCTCCACTGCCGCAGGAGGACTCTGAGCATCCGAGCTCCTCTACTTCCTCGGCTTCCTCATCTGAGGAAGAGGAATGTTCCATCCACCTTTCCTTCGACACTGATTTCACAGTACATCAGCGATTCCTCTCAAGGTTAGTTCAGGAGCTCCACATTTCCCATGTGGTAAGACGCAATATCGAGCTGGAGACTTGCTCCTTCTTGAGCAAGTTTAGTGCTAACCACCTGGTGGTACCTTCCTGGCCCATTCCCTTCCAGGAAGTGTCAATCCGCATCCAGAGGCGGTATTGCGCTCCCCAGGAGTCTCTTGGTTCTCTGCCTCACCCTCCCTCAGGGCTGACTGCTTTAGATACTCCTTCTGGGCTTCAACACTCAGCACACAACCGGCCACCGGATCCAGATTCCACTGAATTCGACCGGTTGGGTAGATGGGTTTTCTCTTCAGCTCGTGTGTTACTCTGCATCAGCTCACATCAGGCTCACCACACAGCCTACACCAGGCACCTGTGGTCGATGCTGTTGCAGGTTTTAGGATCTTGGTCCTGATTCGGAGGAATCTAGTCAAGCCATTTCCCTCTCTGCACAGGGTCTGGAGCTTGCAAGGCACCAAGCAAGGGCATCATATGACGTCAGTGAGGTGGCTTCCAGACTAGCAGGGACAGCAGTCTGCATCAGGCGGACAGCATGGCTTCGACTGTCTAGATTGTCACCCATTGTCCGGCGTAGGGGGATTTCCTCTGCCTTCTGGGGGACCTGTCTTTTCTCCCGAAAAGCAAGGAGGAATTTACAGGAGCGTCTTCCGTCTCCCCCGGCCAAGGGGTACACCTCCTTCTCCTGACCAGCCTTAGGCCGTGTTAGTCTAGTATGGCTATAGGGTCTTCCCCTCCTGCATATCCCCTGCAGGAGGCTGAGGGAGTCTGTTCCCTCAGGGCAGTGCCAGGTCCCTTCAGGGGGCTTGGAACTCACCCAGCAGTAATGAATGGTGGAAGATTGACAGCGGAAGATATGAAAATTACATACCTACTGTAATTTTTGATTTTCTCTTGTATCTTCACCATTCTTTACTGATTCCCGCCCACCTTCCCCTCTTGGGCCTTAGCTCCTGGACGCCCCCTCCCCCTCTTCGAGGCCAGTTGGGGGCAGAGTCCCCCAGGTACCTCAGAGCCCTCTGTTTCCTTCTCTAAAGTCAAAGAGTGCCCAACCTAGGAGAGTGACGAGAAGGGTCTTCACCCTGGCCTTAGAGGGAATTCCCTGGGGTTCTCAGTGGGGTACACTGTAGGGTCCAATCCATATCTTGGCACAGATCTGTTGGTCCGTTGTCACCCTGTTAAGGGTGGGGATTTCGTCAGTGCATTCCGTGAGGGGGACCCTTAGGGACCCTTCTTTTTTTCTTTCTCACTGTCCTTTTGCTTATTGGGGTCATCCTGGACCGAGTCCTCTCCTGTTTAGACGTTTTTCCCCTTGGCTACACCCTCCGGTGATAAGCTAGAGAGGGCCATGCTTCTGGACTTTCATCCCGAATGTGGGTGTAGGGTGGGGGAAGGGATCAGAACCCGCCATGCTTTATATTATCCAGGACCATCTCAAATTATCTTCTGGACTTGGGTCCAGTGGTCCCTGAAGTTGACGGGATCCTTGCACCTGTGGCTTTATACCTCGCAGGGTTTTCAGGCTAAAAAGCAGTCTGTGATCTTCTGGCTTAGCATGGCAGAGGTCCCCCTAGCACAGGAAAGAAAGAGTGACAGAGAGAGAGAGAGAGAAGGAAGTGTGTGTATATATATATATATATATATATATATATATACTTCCTCTCTCTCTCTCTCTCTCTCTCTGTCACTCTTTCTTTCCTGTGCTGACGCCCAGGGGCTGGAGCCCTAAGGCCAGTTAGAGAAGTTCGATTCCCTCTGTCCTCTGGTCAGCTTATTCCTTTTTCAGTTTATATCCTTTCTGTTTTCCTATCGTGACTCTCTTGCCTCTTCTTTGATTTCTCTATCCCCTTTTTCATCCTCTCCGGCAGAACAGAACTGTGGTGGAGGAGAAAAGTGACAAGCGACTTGCAGTGAACCTCGGCACCACGTAGTATTGACATTGTGGGTCGCACCAACCCCCCCCCCACAAAAAAAAAATCTCCCGTGCAGGTGCATGCCTCCAGCTTACACCAATCAGTAATGAATGGTGAAGATACAAGAGAAGATCAAGAATTACAGTAGGTACGTAAATTTCATTTTCCTAGGGAACTGGGTTTCTTTTTTGCGTGCCGTTTTTTTCCCCCATTCAGGGCTAGGCCAGAGTTGTGTTTTTTTTTTTTTCCTATTGGTTTCCATATAATCTACTGTAGTCTGCTTTTTACAGAACAAAATGCTGATAATCCTAGCATGCCACCCTTGGCGATCCAGAACTGGATTTTCCCTCTGAATATTCTGAATGAACATCCACTACAGTGATTCAAAATGTGTGCCCTTTTTGATATGGACATTGGCCAACTGTTGTTTCAGATTGGTCGTCTTATTACCTATGTAGTATCGGCTGCAGATGTTAAGTATCCAGAATTCTTTCCTCTTGATCAGCAGTGCTACGGTCTCTGCATCTGAACCCCCCCCCCCCTTATAATTCACTTCCTTCAGGGAGAGATGAATGCATTGGAATACATACATTTGCATTTCAGTTCCTAAGTTTCTGCTCTTCAAAGAGAGAGATATGTTTCCACTTTACTGCCTTGGTGCTTGGCATATGTAGATTGCTTTTGGCACTGTTGGGTTTCTTCTCTGTGCCTCGGGTGCAGTATATCCTGCCTGCCTGCTGCAACAGCATTATGAGGAATGCTGTCAGAGGCATTGTCTTTTGGTTTTCTCCCTCCACGTTTGTTTTTTTAAACTGGTTTATTATTTTGTCGGATTTCCAGCCTCTGTCTATGGTACAGGTAGTGTGGTAGAAAGGTGGTGACTTGTGTTTACTTTATTTTCAGTGGAAATTGTTTTGTCTCGGTTTCTCGTCAGTCTGGTTGGGAACCAACCTTTTTGCTTATATTTGATTTATTTCTGTTTTCTGGGATTTAGTATGGTGTTCCGTTCCCTATCTGTTTAAACAAAAACTGACTTTTTCTGGGGGTTTTTTCCCCCGAAACCCGTAACACGGTTTGTAACCAATAGGGGATTTATTACCTGGCTTAAAAGCTTTCAAGGGTAATTTTTAGGTTGGCCATGTCTGAGGAACCCAAGAAAAAAAACGGTCCCACTGGGTTTCAGCACTGTACTGAGTGCAGGGAGGCCTTTGTCAAGACTGACCCCCACCTCATCTGTGTTTACTCTCTGGGGCTTGACCACCTCAAAACAGACTGCTAGATTTGCAAGAATTTTCCTAAAGCCACTCTGGAAAAAATGTTGAGTAGGCTGAAGGAAAGGGAGGCTGAGAAGTCCATAGATCCGGATGGCCAGCCCAGTTCGGTTGCGGCCGAACCTGAGGAGGTGCCGACTGACCTGAGCAATACCTCCTCGGGCAAAAGGAGGTCCGACTCTGAGGAGTCGGTTCCGTCGAAAAGGAAATGAAAGTCAGCTCGGTTCGGATCCAGCACTGCATACTCCATCCGCTGACGAAATAGCCAAAGCAATTAGTATAGTTCAATCACTCCACCTGGTTTTGTCTGAACCGGTACCGCCAGTTAGGTGGTCGGTTCGGTTGGATCCGACTCCATCGGATTACGATCCAGATGCTTATTATAATGTGGAGTGGGAGGGAGACAGAGAGTATCCCGAGGATGAAGATGAAGATAACGATTTTGAAGGTCTGAATGTGCCTATTGAACCGGACATCTCCACAGACAGACCCTCTAATGTCTCCCCTCCCAGGCTTTCTGAGTCCCCTTCACACTTCTTGTTTTACAAGAAGGTGACTGAAACCCTCCAGCTGCCAATGGTGGAAGCTGCTGAGGAGGAGGAGGAGGAGGAAGAGCCGGATTTTGTAGAGATGATGGATATCCCAGAGTCCAAAAGATTGTCTGTCCCTCTTCACAAGTCCTTAGGGAAACAGACAAAAAAGATACTGCAAACTCCTAACTCCTTACCTCCAAAGAATGGACAGGAGTTATATGTTATCGGGCTCAGGTACGGAGTTTATATACAGTCATTGCTGCCATGTTGGGGAAGTGCAGGCTGCAGCCTGTGACAGGGCTAATATTCCTTTGGCTTCACACACCTCCAGACAAAGACTCTAGGAAGGTAGATGCCATGGCCAAAAAACAGTATTTGGCATCCTCTTTGGGACCCAGGCAGGCTAACTGTATGGCCTACACAGCCAGGTACCAGAAGTCCAGGTGGGATACGGTTCTGGAACTGGCTAAACAGGTCTCCCCCCAGCTAGCCAAAGAGCTGGAGGAGGAGGTGGCTGCTGATGGAATTGAGGCATCCAAAGTACAATTACATGCTGCTGTGGACTCCAGTGATGTGGCATCAAGAGTCATGGCTACATCTGTGTCTCTCAGGAGACATGCTTGGCTCAGATGCACTAGCCTTTTTCAGGATACCCAGGCCAAGGCTATGGATTTTCCTGTAGTGGGTAACTCTCTGTTTGGGGAGCAGACTGAGGCTTACATGAAAAAAATGGATGAATACAGGACCACCTGCAGGAGTGCACAGGCCAAAGAGAGGCAAGCCACTCCTCAGAAGCAGCAGTCTAGGGATAGAGGCAGGCCTTTCTGCCAAGCTCAGGCTTCCTCTTCCTTCCCACAGAGGGGGTTCTTTTGAGGGAGAGGTAGGAGGGGAATGAGCAGGGCTGCATCCTTTTCAGTCCAAGGCTCCTGCCAAGCAGACACCCTGATGTGTCAGCCCGGGTCAACTCCCCCATTCCAGTAGGAGGCAAACTGGCATACTACTTCCAGCCCTGAGGTCCTGGAGGCAGTAAGCCTGGGACTGGCCCTCAGTTTCAAAAGGTTTCCAAAAATGAGGGTCAGGTCTTTTCCACCTGCATCCATCTCAGAAACCCTTGCTCTAGGTTTCTTCTTTACTGGCTGTCAGAGCTATCGAGAAAATTCCTGCTCAGCATAGGGGCAAAGGTCTGTACTCCAGGTACTTCCTTACCCTGAAAAAGACAGGGGAGTGGCGACCCATCGTAGACCTAAGGTATTTGAACAAACACATCACAAAACCAAAATTCTAAATGGTGACTCTGGGAATAATTCTTCCCTCTCTAAGGCCAGGGGATTGGCTAGCATCCCTGGACCTCAAGGATGCCTCTTTCCATATTCCTATCAGGTGCTCCCATAGAAAGTACCTCAGATTCGAGTTGCCTTCAGGCCATTATCAGTTCAGAGCCATGCCCTGCGGCCTAACATCTGCTCCAAGGATGTTTACAAAGTGCCTTGCTGTAGTAGTTGCCTTTCTCAGAAGGCAGGGTATTTCCATCTTCCCATATCTGGACGACTGGCTAATTGTAGGTCAGTCCTCAGACCAGGTCAAGTCAGCTCTTCAAATCACTCAAGACTTGCTCAGCTCTCTGGGGTTTCTCCTCAATCTCCCAAAGTCAATCCTTGAACCAGTACAACTCCTTACTTTCATAGGAATAGAGTTGGATACTATCCAAGCAAAGGCCTTCCTCCCTCTGGCAAGAGTAAAGGCCCTTACAGATCTCGCTTCCTCTTTTCGACCCCTAGTATCTCGCCCAGCAAGACAGTTTCTTCAACTCCTGGGCCACATGGCACCTTCCACTGCAGTGGTACCAGGAGCCAAGTTTCTGATGAGGAACATTCAGTTCCACTTAAGATCCTTTTGGTCCCAGAAAAAAGACTCTCTCTCCAAATTGGTTCCAATGACTCAGACTCTGATCCAAGCTCTCCAGTGGTGGCTGGACCAGGACAATCTCAGACAAGGTATCCCATTCATCTCCCAGGTCCCCTCAGTAGTCCTGACCATAGATGCTTCTCTCCTAGGCTGGGAAGCCCATTTGGGAGCCCTCACAGTTCAGGGGGTTTGGTCTCCACAAGAGTCTCTCCTTCATATCAGTCTGCTGGAACTCATGGCAGTCTTCCTGGCCCTTCAAGCCTTCTCGGACTCCGTCAGAGGCAAGGTGGTGCAGGTCTGGACAGACAACACCACCACAATGTGGTACATCAACAAGCAGGGAGGCACTCGGTCCACTGCCTTGTGCACAGAGGCCATGAAACTGTGGTCTCTAGCCTATTCCCTTCAGACTTCCCTGACAGCAATTCATCTCCCAGGAAAGGACAACATACTGGCAGATTCTCTGAGCAGAATCTCCCTGGGCCATCACGAATGGTCCCTGGATCCTCCCATCCTACAGGTAATCTTCAGCAGGTGGGACACTCCAGAGATGGATCTCTTTGCAGCCCCGGGCAATCACCAACTTCCTCTGTTTTGCTGCAGACCTCCAGTCCTGGGAACTGTTTCTCTGGATGCTCTCATTCTGGATCGGAGGGACAGATTTCTTTATCCCTTTCCTCTGTTGTTCAGAGTTCTGATCAAAATCAGATCTCAGCCCTGTACAGCGATATTGGTGGCTCCAGATTGGGCCAGACAGCCTTGGTATCCTCTGCTGCTGTATCTCTGTGTCACTTCCCCTGCCTCTTCCCAAGAGACACAACCTCCTAACCTCCTCTCAAGGGAGGATTTGGTACCCCAGTTTCCAGTCTCTCAACCTCAAGGCCTGGCTCTTGAAGAGTTAGAATGTGCAGGCCTGCATCTTTCTCAGGGAGTTCTGGACATTTTGAAGGTTTCCAGAAAACCTTAATAATAATAATAATAATAAATTTTATTTGTATGACGCCTTTCAAAAAACCAAGGCGCCTTAACAATAATTAAAATCACAATATCAACAAAGAACATCTCAACAAAAACAAAATAATCACACTGATAACATCCTTTAGTTAATCACCAAAAGCTTGGTTCCACAGGTAAGTTTTTAATGCTTGTTTAAAGCCCTCTACAGTCGAGCACTCATGTAACTGATGGGGTAGAGAATTTCAAAGGGAGGGGGCAGCATACATAAATGTTCTCGCCCCAGAAGATTTCAGACATACCCTTGGAATTTCTAGCAACCCCTCGTCGGCTGAGCGGAGCAATCGCCCAGGGCAATGAGGAACCAGGAGCTCTTTCAGATAGTCCGGGCCCAGTCCACGTAGGGCTTTAAAAGTCAGAAGACTGACTTTAAAGGTGACCTACCACTGAACTGGCAGCCAATGCAGTCCGCACAGCACCAGCTAAATATGACAGGACCAAGATGATCCCGTCAAAAGCCGTGCTGCCACGTTCTTCACTAGCTGCAAGCTACACATTTCCACCCCTGGTAGCCCTAGGTATAGGGAGTTGCAGTAGTCCAAATGCAAGATCATAAAGGCGTGGATCATAGTGGGAAGGTTGCTGGATGGAACAAGGTGCTTAATCCTGGAGATATTCCTCAGATGGTAAAACGAGGATTTGACGACAGCTGACACCTGCGATTGTAAGGTCAGTCCCTTGTCAAAAATTACCCCCAGGTTCCGCACCCATTCAGAGGTCAAAGAGTGGTACACCTCTAAGTTAAAGATCAGAGGGTGAACCCCCACTCAACCCTCCCCTGTCCAGTGACCTGGATCCACAACCAATACCTCAGTCTTATCAGAGTTCAACTTTAACCAACTGGCATCCATCCACTCCTGGATTTCAGTGAGGCAGCTATTAAAAACTGAGACAGCTGTATCCTGGTCGGGTGCAAAAGAAAGGTAGAGCTGGGTATCCTCTGCATAACAGTGAAACCTCAGCCCATACCTTCTTACAGTGTCTCCGAGGGGCCGCATGGAAGACAGCACTGAACCCTGAGGGACCCCACATGATAGAGGAACTGGGTCAGAGAAAAAAAACACAGACACCACCCTCTGAGATCTTCCCGTGAGAAACGATGTAAACCACCCGAGGACTGTACCAGACAGTCCACAGATGAATCTCAGGCGATCAAGCAGAACCCCATGGTCCACAGTGTCAAACGATGATGAGAAATCTAGGAGGACCAGAATGGAACGGCTCCTCCCATCTCTAGCCATCAGGAGATCATTGAGCACCCGAACCAGCGCTGTCTCTGTACTATGCTTCTTTCGAAATCCGGACTGGAGGGGTTCATAGATGTCTTGGATGGTCAAATGGTCCTCCAGCTGCGTGGCCACTACTTTTTCGATCACCTTCCCCACAAAGGGAAGGTTAGAGATTGGTCTGTAGTTTGCAGGGCAGTTGGGTCCAAAGAAGCTTTCTTTAAGAGTGGTGTCACTACCGCCTCTGCTTGGAAACTCACCTGTCTCCAAGGAGCAACAGACTATCCGAGCTAGGACCGGACTGATAACATCAATACAACCCAAAATCAGGGAAGTGGGTCCTGGGTCTAAACTACAGCATGTAGGATACACACTCTGGAAGATCCACATGACATCCATGAAAGCCGGTCAGACAGAGGTACTACAAGAAGACCGAGGGTAAGTGAACCCACACTGATCCACAGCAACGCCCATAATGTGTGCTGAATGGCAAGCCGATCTGATGTCAGCCACCTTATTTGCCAAAAATCGAGCAAGTTCATCGCACTCTTCTTGCGAAAAAGTTTTCCGGACTTGTAGACAGACTGGGCTGCACAGTCTGTCCACAGTTCGGAATAGCTGAGCTGCTCAATTTTGAGCAGCCACAATCTCCCTGGACAGGAACTCTGCCTTCTTACGGGAGATTACAGATTGATAGGCTTGATAATGGTCCATCAATCTGAGGTGGTTGGCATCGAGTGGCTCGCCGTCAGCAACACTCTATCCTTTGTCCTAGTCGCCGCATCTCCCTCAGAGTCCCATCAAACCATGGGGATTCAGGGTGAAGGGAGAGAGGACGAACACGAACAGGAACAGTGACATCCAGGGCCTCTGTAATGGCCAAATTGTAAGCCACCACGAGGGCCTCTGGATCACTGTTTGCCTCTGAGAGGGACGAGAGATCCAGCACTGCTATTAGGCCTTGAGAATTTATATCTCACAAAGGGTGGTACCGAGTCATCTCCACAGGGTTAGGCCTACATAGGGGGGTGCTAAAACTGAACCCCACGGTGTAGTGATCAGACCTTCCACTAGAAAAACCTATAATTCCAAATGGAAAAGGTTCAGGATTTGGTGTTCTCAGAAGGGCATTCTGCCTGATTCTGCAGACATTGCTACAGCCTTAGATTATCTGGTTCACCTTAATGGTCTAGGCCTTAGACCGGCAACTTTGAAGATTCACCTAGCTGCTGTGTCTGCATTCCTTTCCTGGCATCTCATCCTGTTTTCAGTAAATTCTTCAAAGGTCTGGTTCATATCAACCCTCCCTTTAGAGCGCCTACTCCGGCTTGGAATCTTAATGTATGCATTGCTCTGCTTATGCAGCCACCCTTTGAACCTTTGGCTTCAACTGAACTTTAAGTACTTGACCTGGAAAACTGTGTTTCTGGTAGCTTTTACTTCTGCCAGGTGGATTAGTGAATTACAGGCCCTGTCAGTTGAACCTGACTTTTATTTCCTTCCATAGGGATAAGGTGGGCCTCAGAACCAATAGGAAGTTCTTACCCAAAGTGGTCTCAGATTTTCATCTGAACCAGTCTATGTCTCTACCTGTGTTTTTCACTGACCACTCTTCTTCAGGAGAAAGAAGGTTACACCGTTTGGATGTTAAAAGGGCTCTTAGCTACTACATAGAGCATACTAAGGCACACAGACATGACTGTCTTCAATTGTTTCTCACTTACGATGAAGTGGGGAAAGGTAAGCCTGCTACTGAAAGGACTGTTGCTAGGTGGATTTTCTCTTGCATACAGTTCTGCTATGAAAAATTGGGCACAACACCCCCTCCAGGCCTGAGGGCTCACTCGACTAGGGGTACAGCTGCCTCTAGGGCTGCAGCCAGACAAATCTGTAAGGCAGCCACCTGGAAAACAGTCAATACATTCACCAAGCACTACTCTCTGGAATTCCAGGCTAGGAGTGATGCTAGGTTTGGTACAGCAGTACTACAGAGCCTGTTCCCAAAATAGGTTCTGCATTCCCTCCTCCTGAAGGAACTGCTTGGTAGTCTGCATATTGTCAGAATACAGCAAGACTACATGTTGTTTGAAGAAAAAATTACTCACCATAGTAATGTTGTTTCTTCTAATGGAGTCTTGCTGTATTCTGACCTCCCTTCCTCCCTGCCTCCCCTCTCAGAACCTAGTTTTTGGGAAGTGGGCTGGCAGGTACAGTGTTGCACCTCAGGGGTGTACCTTGTACTCTCCCTCTTAAAAGTGGGGTGGTTGTTTTATTAGTGCTGTTGTTATGTTTTATATATATATATATATATATATAGTCACTACCTGTTTTCTTGGATTCTCGACTTGAGTCTTTTGTAACCAAATTGTTGCCTTTTGGCTATATAGCAAACAATTTCCATAGTTAGCACTCATTTAGTTTGCTTGTAAGAATCTGACAGTTACAACGCTAAGTACCGGAGACAGAGGTCTGAACACGGAGCTCAAGCCCAATGTTCTGTGCTTCTGCTTAGAGTTAACTCTTTCCTGTCTGGGTCAGTTCCAGTGCTGGGGCTAACTGCATATTGTCAGAATACAGCAGTACTCCATTAGAAGAAACATTACTATGGTGAGTGATTTTTTTTTTTTTCTTTCTGCTCAGTATTCACTAGGGGAGAATAGCGGGCCCTTGCTGAGAGTGGCATAAGGCAACTGATAGAGGATTCCTGAAAATGAATGTGCAGAAATTTACTGGCAAAAAGAGTCAAAAAGGGGCTGACAGACCTGAAGTTGAACAAGGCCCTGAGGCCGGATGGGATACAACTGGGTATACTAAGGGATCTGGCATCAGAGTTGTCTAAACTCTTGGTGGGGCTTTTCAGTAGTTCTGTGCAGCAAGTGGTGGTTCCCAGAGATTGGAGGATGGCGGATGTGGTTCTGCTGTACAAGGGATGGGACAAGGAGCAGCTGGGAAACTATAGACCTATCACCCTTCTCTCAATGGTAGGGAAATGGTTGGAGACACTAGTCAAGATCTAGTGGAGTACCTGGGTAAAAACGGAATTCAGGATAGTAAGCACGAATTCATGATAGGGAGGTGTTGCCAGACCAACCTGATAGTATTCTTTGAGAAAAGACAAAAAAAAATTGTGCACACCTCTGGCCTTTGAAGCAGCTACCTTTGCTGTAGGATAAACCACAAAACAAAAAAAAAGGTGCACACACCACTATGGAGCACCCAATTCAAGTTAGAGGATTTTATTGCAAAACTGCCGTGATCACATTCGGATGCCCAACACGCGTCGAATGTGAGCATCGTAGTTTTTGTGCAAAATTTCTAACTTGGAATCGGAGTTCCATGGTGGTTTGTGCACTTTTTTTTTCGTTTTGCAGTGTGATAGTATTCTTTGACGGTGTAACCACAGTGGTTGATAAGGGCCATGCTGTAGATTTACTCCACTTCGACTTAAGCAAAGCATTCAACTCGGTGCCGTGCCGAAGGCTGCTGAAGAAGATGGGTTATCTGGGAACAACTAAGAAAATAATAAGGTGGGTAGGGAGTTGGTTGGAAGGGAGGCAGCCAGCAGGGTTGAGGTGAATGGGACTAGATCAGAGGAAAGAGATGTCACTAGTGGTGGAGTACCACAGGGATCTGTTTTGGGCCCAGTTCTCCTCAGTATGTTCATCATTGCCATGGGAGAGGGAGTCAGGGTAGCTTATGTCTCTTTGCAGATGGCACTAAACTGCTGTGGTAGGGATGACAGCTTGGAGGGGATAAGGGAATTGCAGGAGAGATCTGCGAAGGTTGGAAAATTGGTCCAAAGTCTGGCAGCTGAAATTCAGTGCCAAAAAGCGCAGATATATGTTCTTAAGGAACAAAAACCCCAGAACAGATTACTGGATGGAGGGATTAAGCTGGACACATCATCAGAGGAAAGGGACCTAGGAGTAATCTTTAGTGACTTCCTCAGACAGATCAGCCAGTGTAAGAAGGGTGACAAATGCTGAAATGCCTCGAGAGAGGGTTCAACCATAAAAGGCAGGCAGTACTGTTACCTCTGTATAGGTCACTGGTGAGGGCACACCTGGAGTACTTTGCCCAGTTTTGGAGTCCTCACCCAAAAAAGGACAGGGACAGGCTAGAGAATGTACAGTGTAGGATGATCAAGATGAATCAGGGCCTGGAGGGCAGATCCTATGAGGATCAAGTAAAGGCACTGGACATGTATTCACTCAAAACCAGAAGAGAAAGCAGGTGTGTAAGAGATGTTCACGTTCCTGAAAGGAATTAACAAAGTGGACTGTGAGGAGCTGTTTACCAGTAGCAGAGAGGATAGGAAAAGGGATCATGAGTGGAGGTTGGGGGGGGGGAGGTTAAAAAGGATGTGAGGAAGTATTATTTACAGAAAGAGTGGTTGAGCCATGAAATGGTGTGCCTGCAGAGGTGGTGGGTACCAAAACCATAAATGTCGTCAGAAACGGCTGTGATAGAGTTTTTATTTCAAGAGTTTCACCAGAAAAACATACTGTGCTAAACAACTTATTTCAAGATGTGTTGGAGGTTGGGTGAGAATGAGGAGAGTGCAGTCAGTTACATCATTCATGTTACAGTTATAATAACAATTGTTGAATAAAAGTACGCAGTAGACAAGAGGAAGCACAGTGTTCAAGTTGTGCAAAACATAGCACATCAATAGTAACCATTCAGCAGAGTGCAACTGGTAGCAGCAGATTGATGGATGGAATGGAGATAGGGAGTATACAAGTTCAAATGGGATAGGGGACCGATGAATCTGGGCAGAAGAGGGTGGAGTAATATGGGGGAGTAGCAATTAGACTAGCATAGGATCAGCGACAACTTCAAGAGTGAGCAGTAGGAGGGATTTTAATGATAGGAAGAGGGAGCATTGTGATTAGCAGTGGGGAGGCTCCTCTGAAGTTTGGAGAAGTGGAAGAAGAAAGCAGCTTGATCAGCAGAGGAATTTTACCAGGTGTGTGTGTGTCAGTGAAAGAGCAGGTGACAGCTGCAGAGGGAGTAGCAGGTGGAAGTAGGGGAGGAAAGGTGAAGGGGGGCAGAATTTGAAGACAAAAGGTGGTACAGTAAATGAGGTGCCTGGCGTCGAGGGAGGAATACAATTACAGAGAACAGTGGTTGGTTCTGGGGAGGCAGTCCAGGGCAAAGTGGCTGGAGGAGTGAAAGATGGGATCCAGCCTGCCAAGGGTGGACTTGGGAGCAGTGCTGTATAAAATGTTACCGTAGTCGAAGATATGTAGAATCCTTTCTGTGACCGTCTTTCTACGGGCAGGAAGCGGGGCATATTTGCTTTGTTTCTGTAAAGTGCCCCAGGTTTAGGGTACAGCTTCTGGTGGATGGCATCCAAGTATGCAGAAAAGTCAAGATGACAATCCAACCATACTGTGAGGTATTTAAAGGAGGAGACATCCTCAGTCACAACATCAACAAGGGTCTGGAAGGAGGGGGGAAGGGAGAACTTGGCAAGTCTCTGCCTAGTACCAGAGATCATGGAGACTGTTTCTTTTGGCATTAAGGGACGGCTGATTTGCCCCAAAACAATGCTGGATGTTGTTGCAATCTGGTTGGAGTCGTGTCGTGAGGTCAGAGGCAGGGGAACCAGAAGCATGGAGAACTGTTGCTTCGGCATACATGTGAATAGACACAGAGGAGCAGAAGAGGGGAAGGTAGTTTAGAAAAATAGAGAATACGGTAGGAGAGAGTTAAGGGTTATCTACTCAGCGGAAAGTGGAAATGTGAATAACAAAAGGGGGCATAGTGTAAGTGAAGACCCCACAGAAACCATAGATCCAGACGTATTAAAGGGTAATATGGGCAGACTGGAGGGACATTGGTCTTTTTCTGTTGTCATTGTCTGTGTTTCAATGTCTTCCCCTCAAGGGGGTGATATCTTGGGCAGAGAATCTCTTCTCTTCCTTCCTATTAGGTTGTTAGTTTTTCTATACAGTTTTTCTTTTCACTGACTGTAGCTTTTTTCTTTCCATCGTCCTACTGCAAACATTGAGTTTATTACTTTTTTGCTGTCCTTGCCAAGTGAAGTGAGGTAGGTAGAGCGATGCCATCGGTAACTGGACACAGCATGCAGTGTTGCGCCTGTACCAGTGCTAGCACCACTGGCTGGCACTCTGTTTGAAACTGTTATGGTATGCAACTTTTCTTCTTTTAGGATAAGGAATGTAAAAGAATTTGTTTTATATAGCACTGCTCATTACAACTATATTCCAGAATACTTTACAGTTCAGGAGAGAATCATAGAAGCTCGATGGCAGAAAAAGGACCATACCAGCCCATCTAGTCTGCCTTTTTTTTTTTTTAACCCTCCTTGCCAGCCCCCGCCCTCCCCTGATACTCAACCCCATATGCTTGTCCCGTGCCCTCTTGAATTCTTCCACCGATTTAGCCCCCACAACTCCATCTGGTAGTCTGTTCCAGGGCTCCACCACCTTCTCTGTGAAGAAACGCCCTCTCAAATTGCCCCTGTATCTTTTTCCTTGCAGTCTGAGGCTATGCCCTCTAGTTTTGATCCCCTCCTTCCTTTTTAAGTAAACCCTCTTCTCCCCCTTTATTGAGTCTCTTTACATATTTATAAGTTTCAATCATGTCTCTCCTTTCCCTCCTTGTCTCCATCGTGTACAGATCCAGCTCCTTACACCTCTGCTCATATGACTTTCCCTGCATACGCTGCTCCATCTTGGTTGCCCTTCTCTGAACCCTCTCCAGCACATCTAGATGTGGTCTCCAGAACTGAACCCCCATACTCCAGGTGCGGCATCACCTTGGCTTTGTAAAGGGGCATTATTACCTCCCTCTTTCTGCTAGTAATGACCCTGCCTATGCATGCCAACATTCCATTGGCCTTTCCCGCCGCCCTTCTACATTGGATTCCTACCTTAAGGTTCAAGGAGACTGTGATCTCCAGATCCCTCTCCTGTTCTGTTACTTTAATTTCTTCCCCACCTAGGGTGTACCCTGCTCTTCTGTTCCTACTCCCCAAGTGCATCACAGCGCACTTCTTGGCATTAAATTTCAGCTGCCATGGTCCATACCATTTTTTAAGTGTCTTTAAGTCCTCCCTCATATCCTCCACCCCCCCGGGGTGTCCACCCTATTGCATATTTTCGTATCATCAGCAGTTAGGCACACCCTCCCCCTCAAACCCTCAGCAATATCACTGATGTAGATGTTGAAGAGAAGCGGACCTAAAACTGACCCCTGTAGCACTCCACTCTTCACCCTCGCTGTCCTGGAGTGCACCCCGTTTAGCACCACCCTCTGAGTTCTTCCTGACAGCCAGACCTCCACCCAGCTTGTTATTCTCCCACCCAACCCCAGGCTTTCCATTTTGCTCACCAGCCTCCTATGGGGGACGGTGTCAGAGGCCTTACTGAAGTCCAGAAAGGCCACGTCCACCGCTCCCCCCCAGTCAATCACCTGAGTCACTCAGTCAAAGAACTGAATTAGGTTTGTCTGGCAAGACTTTCCCTTCATGAAGCCATGCTGTCTGCTGTCCTGCAGGCCACTCTCCTCCAGGTAATCAACCACCCTCTCCTTGATTAATGCCTCCATTACCTTCCCCACCCCTGATGTGAGGCTGACAGGTCGGTAGTTCCCCTACACTTCCTTACTACCTCCCTTGTGTAAAGGTACTACGTCTGCTCTCTTCCGTTCCTCTGGCACTCTTCCCTGTATCCAGGGACAAGTTGAAGAGCCTTGTCAATGGTGCAGCCAACTCCTCCATCAATTCCCTGACCACCCTGGGGTGTAACCTGCCAGGCCCCATTATCTTGTCCACCCTAAATCTATCTAGCTCTGCCCTGACCCTAAATACAGTGAATGGGCTCAGATCCACCCATTTGCCCTCCTTTCCATTCAGCTTTAGCTCAGGTTCCCTGTTGTCCTCCTCCTCCTCCTCCTCCTGCTCTGTGAATACCGAGCTAGAGTACTTTATTTAATAACTCTGCTTTTTTACAGTCCCTTTCCAATTTTATTCCCCCGCCCCCCCCAAGCCTAGTAATCCCCTGCCTTGCCCTTCTCTTCTCCCTCACATATCTGAAAAATGTTTTATCCCTCCTTTTGGCCTTTTTCGCTATTTTCTCCTCAGTATCTGCTTTTGCCCTTCTGATCTTCTTCCCTGCCATACTCCTCTTTTCCCTATACTCTTCCTTATCTTCCTCACTGAGTATCCTCTTAAATTTTCTGAAAGCCCTCCTCCTTTCCCTGACTGCCCCCGCAACCTCATTTGTAAACCAAAACGGTTTCCTCCCCCTTTTGCTCTTCCTAGCCTTTTTTATGCACATTTCTGCAACTTTCAGTACCCCTCCCTTGATAACTTGCCATAACTCCTCCACTGCCCCTATATTCTCTGTACCCTCCATCGTCTCCCTTACTATCCTTCTCATCTTGTCAAAGTGTGTGCGTCTGAAGTCCATGGATGTAGTATTGGTTTTACTTGTCTCCCTGCCTGCCCTGACCCTGAATATTACCATGGTGTGGTTGCTGGTGCCCAAGGCTTCTCCCACCTGCACCTCCTCCACACTCTCCCCGTTTGTCAGGACCACATTCAGCAGGTTGTTACCCCTTGTCGGCTCCCTGACTGGCTGTTGAAGGAATACGCCCTGAAGCGCAGCTAGTAGCTCCTTGCTCCTTGACGATGCTGCATCCGGGATTTCCCAGTCTACCTAGGAGGTTTAGATCCCCTACCAGCAGTAGCTCTCCTTTTAGGGCCAGCATTATGACTGCCTGAATTAACTGTTGATCACCCTCCTCCCCTTGTGTAGGTGGCCTGTTTACCACCACCAGTTGCAAGGATTCTTCTGTCCTCCTGCCTAGCATTACCCACAGTAGCTCAGTCTCCCCATCCTCCTCTTGTCCTTCAGTTACACTTATGCCTTTCCTGATGTATAAAGCAGCTCCTCCCCCTTCTTACCCTCCCTATCCCTTCTAAACAGTCTGTAACCATCCCAGAGAGGAAGGGGAGAAAATGTTGCTGCCATTTTAAGAGCGCTGAGAATTTCAAACTGCACAGAGATTGCAGTGTCGTTACAATTAGTGACTAGTTCAGGGTCACATAGTGACAGTCAGTTGTGGGATTCAAACCTGAGTCACATAAGTACACAGCTTGGCATGTTCAACACAAGGCCAGACTGATTCTGTGAATATCAGGTCTTTAATTTTAATATTGATGAGAGGTTCTAAGTATACTGAATATTGTTTGTAGAATACCAGTTTCTTTATGCTTATATTCCATTTTGAATGCCAGAGTGATGCATCATTTTGTAATGTATGTAAGAGTGCAATGAAACTGTTTTTTGCCTGAGGTGACTTACCAAATTTTTGGATGGAATATCAAAAACAGAATTTCAGTCAGTCACTCACAGATACAGTTACTGTGGACGGCAGCTGAGCCGCATACACCATTAGTACACGTCTTTGGATTATGCAAGGGCAAAGCCAGTTTATTCAAAAATACGTCAAGGACTCGCTGCCAGACTTCTGTTGCTAAAAATCAAATTTCTTATTTTTTATTTAACACAAACAAACAAACACTCTGTCAAGGGGTGCATGACACCTGAATAATGGGTTACAATCCCCAGTTGCCCTGACCACTTCTAACTCTGATATGAATTGGCATCATCTTGTATGAGAGACGAAACCGGTGAACGCTAGTCCAGGTCTGTGACCTGCTATTGTGGTGTTTTATACTCCTGGATGATGATTTTTGAATGAAGAAATATTCATGTTTCGTAGCGGAAGTGTGATGGTGAGTCTCTCATGTATTTTTGAATAATATGGCCTTGGACAGTTTGAAAAAGTATTTAAAGGGAATCCATAACATGGAGGCTCACAGTATAAATATGTGACCCTTACCAGCACATCTGTTACTACATGTGGAAAACTGGTGGTGCTGGTGCCTCTAAATATTATGTTTTTAACTAGTCACAGCATCCAAAGCATAGCACCATATTTCCTGTGTTCTGTCCTACATTGCAGAAATTCTGGCTGCTGTGATGATGTCCATGCCTCACCGTCTAATGAGAGAGCATGACGTCTGTGTGGCAGCCCCCATAGGTTTAAGTGCACAGTGTGTATTTTACAGTACTCCCTATTAAAAGTTTACATACTGTGCTACAAGTGCCCAAGGTCCTTCCGTAGTCACCATTGAAAAAGGGGGAGAAAACATCCTGCTGTGACTTGAAATCGCAGTTGTTTCAGAGCCCCACTTCTCCATGCCGCTGGTCCCAGCATGCTCAGTTGTAAGTGTGCACGTCTGTGTCTGCAATTTGAAGGCTGTGTAATAGAACAAAAATGGAAAAAAAGTAAACAGAATGCAATTTCTGTAGGTCCTGGTAAAAGACAGGTCCATGAACCCCTGGGATGATGTCTTCTGGGGGGATGAGCACTGGAAACAGATGTGGATTTTTTTTTGTTTCACCATATAGCTTTTCTCTCGGTGAGGGCCTAGCAGGCAGGGCTTTGGCTCTCCCACTTGAGAGGGCTCGTATCCACTCTTGATCATGCAGCTCCCTGACCCGACTCAACTTCCATGCTGATTCCCCCATGGATTCCCCAGGGAGGACAGAGCTGTCCTTCCCCTCCCCCCACCCCGCTGAATAATCCAGATAGCCTGGAGTGACGCCATAGTCGGGAGCGCAACCAGGGCTTCATGAAACCTGCTGGTGACCCTTTTCCTTTTTCTCCCTCTCCCCCTCCCTGTTGCTGGGAAGCGCATGTCAGCGTGTGCACATGGAGGCGTGCGCATGCTGCAGAGTCCTGCAGCACCCTGCTGTCATTGTCATCCCAGTACCACCAGGCCTTCAGCTGGTGGTAGTCATTTGGCAGGACCGACAACCCACCCTCCCTGGTAGAGCAGTCCTCTGGATGCTCGATCCTCTCCCTCCCCAGATGACCCGATCTGCCACAGAACAGTGGTCACAGGCACGGCAGGAGGTGAGGCATGCAGCGCCTCTGCCCTCCACGCTACTGGGCTGGCCTTCCAGTGCTCATTTTATAGTAAACACCATCCCAGGGGTTCATGTATCTGTCCTTTACCAGGATATACATACATTGCATATGGTTTACCTTTTTTCCAGTTGTGTTCTATTACACAGCCTATGAACTGCAAGCATAGATGTGCACACTCACATCGAGTGTGCTGGGACCAGCGGCACGGAGAAGCGAGGCTGTGCAACAACTGTGATTTCAGAGTCACAGCAGGACGTTTTCTCCCCCTTTTTCAATGGGGGGTTACGGGAGGACCTTGGGCACTTGTAACACAGTATGTAAACTTTTAATGGTAAGTACTCTAAAGTGCACATTGTGCACTTAAACCTATGGGGGCTGCCACATAGACGTCATGCTCTTACTAGGTGGTGAGGCTTGGACATCACAGGAGCCAGAATTTCTGCAGTGTTGGGGTGAACATAGGAAATATGGTACTGTGCTTTGGGTCTTGTAATAAGTTAAAATCACAATACTTAACGGGCACTAGCACCACCATTTTTCCAGATGTGGTAATAGATTTGCTGATAAGGATAATATATGTACAGTGTGAGCCTTCTTGGTACGGATTCCCTTTAAAGCATTTGTGGTGTATGTGGCTGAGTTGTAGCTGTAGTGACAGTGTTTGTGTCTGACCGAGTTATTTTTTTTATTCTTTTTTGGATTACAACCTTTGAGCACAAACCAGCTCTTTTACAAAGGCCCCATGTCAACAGGGAAAGGTAAACAAACATACATGCACTAGGAAATTGAACAAGGTAGCAACTTGACAATAAATAGACAATTTAAATTGGGAGGCAGAGAAGCCCAGCATACATTGTGTCTAGAAAGAATAAACATTTGGACCCAAAAGAAAGGTTGCAGCCCAGGGGCTTTGTCATATCAAGGGGGAAATGGGATGTGACAGTTGTGGTGGTAGATACAGCAGGAGGCAGGGGAGGGAGGGGTGGAAAGAGAACACAAATGGAGAGGGAAGGACAGGGTAATATGGTCAGGCCAGAGGCATAGGGTGATGAAAGCACTCACGGACAGCCAGAGAGTGCGGAGAGAGAGCCCGGCTTAGGTGAGACAGTCACAGGAACTGTGGGCTATGAGGTTTTGGCGAAGATTAGTTTTGTACTGTCCTAAAATAGTTAAGGAGATGTCATCAGGCAGCGCATTAAACCCCAGTGGAGCCCTGTTACCAAACGAGCGTTGCCCTTGGGTAGTCCGGCATCTTGGAAGAGAGATGATTTGTTTGGCAGATGGCAGAGCTACGTGTGTGCTCAGGGCAGGAGAAGGGGATGAGTAGGTTTGCAACACCAGGAGGCGTGAGCCCGAGAAGTGCCTTTTTCGTAAGCAAGCAAGTTTGATATTGGATCCTCCCATTTAACTGAAGCCATCCTGATTGCTCATGCAGATTGCAAGTATGGGTGAGGCTCACAGCTCCAGTAAGAAGTCTGCAGGCTTTAAGTGCTACAGATATCCTGCAGGGGGAGGTGGCGGTGGCAGAGCCATAGATGACCAGACCATAGTCAATTGAAATTATTGAACTACAGGTAGCGAGTCTAAGGTCTTCTTGCTTTAGAATATGTTTATGATGGTGGAGTAACCCAATCCTGAGGTTAACAGACCTGGCAACATTGTCAGTGTGCTGGGTGTAGGAAAGTGAACTGTCCACAGATGCCTCTAGGTACTTGAATTCTTGGGTCTGTTCAGTAGGGTCACCAGAGGAGTTCCTGATGGTTAGGGCACTGTGTCTGTGTTTACTACGAGGGCCACAGAACAACTTAACTTTAGTTTTTTTGTAGTTTAGAATCAGTTTGTGGATTCTGAACCAGTCCTCTACTTTGTTGAAATCTATTTTGTATTGATGTAGCCGATACCCGATGAATGGGAATGGACTGAACAAGGGAGCTAAATATATTTTTATAAGCAAATATTTTCTTACACCCAGATAGACTTATATGCTGTTATTAGAATTTTGTTATTCTGCCTGAAACACCAAAATTAAAACAATATTTCTAGCCCTGAATATCAGTCCAGATAACACATTACAAAGAGGACTTGAAATGTAGTGTAGAATGGCACCTATTCCATGCCAGATTTCATGACAGAGCATTGTCTTTGTTTAGTGAGCACTGTAACTGCACTGTAGTTGTAGTGTAGTTGCATGTAAACAGTGTAATTACCCTGTTGCATATAATTAATGATTACCTACCCCACAGTTACATTGAAACTGACTCTTAAAATAAAGTGTGACCTTTTGTTTTCCTGATTTTGGACATGAGCTGCCTCTCTGTGTATTTCCTTTTATTCCTGATTTTCAGGGCTGAACATCAGATTTGGTGTTCGGTATTCTGCCTTACATGCAGCGTTTTCAGGGTATCCCAGTATTTAACAAAAAAAGTCAGTGGTGATTGGGGAGAGATGGCCTGAGGATTCCATGGAGCTTTGTACAGTAATGTGCCTAAGTGGGTTTAAAGATAATAAGGCGACTGCACAGTAAAAAAGAATGCAGGGAGGAAATGCACGCTGAAGAAAGCTAAACAATTATGTAGTCTCAAGGCTTTTAATAAATTGGCCAAAAACAGACTGAATTACAAGTTGCAGAAAAGTAAATCTGATGCAGAAGAAGGACACCACCCGGTGCTATGGAAAAAACCTCAGCACCAGGTGGTGTCCATCTTCTGTATGAGAGTGCTTGTAAATTTACTTTTTTGCCACTTGTAATGTTGCCTGTTTTAGGCTAGTTTATTAAAAGCCTTGAGACTAAATACTGTAATTGTGTGGTTCTTTTCCTTCAGCATGCTGGTGCTGAATTTATTAACCTGCTGTTGTATTCCTTAACAGGACACAGCCATCCAGGAGCGACCTTTCCTGCATGCTAGTGCTGTAGCTGCAAGACTTTAATTTTGCCTGCTGTTTTTGCCTGTGAATTTACATGCATGATGCTAGATAGCTCAGGTTATCCATGGGACTCGGTGAAATGTCATAGTATTTAGATTTATTTTTAATGGAAATTCTCATGAGATGGATCTTACAACTCACAGGGACATCATGTCCCTGTGCGTTTGAAATTAAATTGTTGCACATACAGTTATGCTGCAGTTTATTTACCCAAAGTAGCCCAGCTGAGATGCAGTATCTTGTTTTCAGTGGGTTCTGATCTTGTTGCAGTTGGGAGGACTGAAGCACTGAGAAAGTGAATCACTCTGGGCCATACAGTAAGTGTCTTCGGTGGGATTGAACTGCAGTCCTCTGGCTCCCTGGCCTGTGCTTTATCCACTAGATCACACTACCTCTAAATCTACTTATCATTTTAACTTAATTTAATTAAATAGTAGTTATCAAGATATTTAAAAGCAATATCAGTAACAGACAGGTGCAGTTTTTGGGGTAGGAGGCTAAATTGGACAGTAGACTCTTATTTTCCTAAGCAGAAGAGAGAATACCATCCCTGAAGGACTTAATTTTGCAACCCACTAAGAACCTGGTAGTTTTAAACCTGACTTCACACTGCAGGGCTCCATTATGTGACAATAGAAGGAGCCTATCTCACAGCCAGCCAGTCATAAAATTATCACCTCTCTTTCGGATGGGAAGCACAGCTTAGTGCATTTAAAGGCCTGTTTACACAGCTGCAGTTGCACTGCAGCAACCTGACCGGTCAGGCTGCTGAAAATGCGGCCCTCTGAACAAATCCGATCATGTTAAACTGACCTTCATCAAGGATATCTACTCCATTAGGCCACACCTTTGCAACTATAAGCTATCAGCATCAGAACAACTTGGAAACTTTTGCTTGCCGGGGGCAGCGCCCACAGTGATGCGCAACGTCTACACGTATGTAACGTGGGTAGCCCTGTCACTCTACAGTTCTTTCTTCTATTGTCGATCATCCTCATTGGACCTGCTGGAGGAAATGCCATCAACTTAGCCATTGCCGTTTATCTTACTTTCTTAGTGTTCTATTGTTGTCTCTGTGTGCCTCTGAAATTGAAAGAGCATTTATTTCGGTATTGTAAGTGTGGCTATAACATTTATAAAGAAAACACCTACGTAGTTTGTGTGTGCTGTTTGGGTCTGTCTCACAACGTGAGAACTTGTGAGATTTGCCAGAACTTCAGCCAGGCTGCAAAGTGACACCGTGACCGTGAGAAAGCTCTAGAAAATTTCCTTGTATTAAAGGCATTGACAGCCATGGAAAAGGAAAAGGGCCGAAAATTTGTGCCCCCTTCACTGTAGGCTAAGTGGCTATCGAAGTGTAAGGACAGGGAATAGTCGTTGCAGTCCTCCTTGTTGTCCAGTGTTAAGCACAGACACAGAGAAAAGGATATATCTGCTTTGCCAGCTAGGTCCCGGTCACCATTGAGAAAAGTTACGATCTTTGAGGACATCTCTTTTATTAGGTCACACATTTGGAACTTACTGTGCCAGCGCTAGGACCACACAGAACTTTGCATGCTGGGGCCACCGACGATAATGTCATGCATCCAATATCCATGTAAGGTGTGGGCTGCCCCCTCTCTCCTCAGTTGTTTTCCTGCCTTCAATTATGTTCATCAGACCAGTACCAGAAATGTGAACGTTTTATTATTTATTTTCTCCAGTTTTAGACTAAATCACTATTTCAGTGATTTTTTTTTTCCAGCTTGCCTATGCTGCCGAAGGAGACAGTAAAGCTTTTCCGCTATTGCAAGTATGGCGAGAAAATCTGCAAAGATGACGCTCATGAAGGTGTGTGTCTGCTGCCTATGCTTTTTTCATAATGTCAAGGCCTGCAAGATCTGCTGCAGTTTTAACTGTTATCAGGTGATGCAGACAGGAAGCACTCAAGACGTTTCTCCTTAAGGAGACTCTGGTTGCCTTGGAGAAGTAGCTGCAAGAGAAAACTGCATTGTCCGCCTCTTCAGCCAAATCCCGGTAATAGTCTAAAGAAAAAGAGTCCTCGGGGAGTTACAAGTATCAACACTGGAACAGGAAGAAGGCTTCCTCCACAAGATCCCAGTTGCCATTGTGGCCCTCGAGTACGTCAACTTCCTTGTCGCTGTCTGTCTTGCAAGAGGAGACTCCAGCTCACCCCTTTAGTCTAGACACCAAGGTCAGGGAATGACTCAAGCACCACTGGGCCTATTACATCTGGTAGATTGTTGTCCTTGGGTCCTCACCCGCCATTAACTATCACGGTTACGACCCCTACCACTGGTGTCGTTGACCCTTTTACTTCAGCCCCACCATCTACCAGATGATGAGTTTGAGGCCTTGCTCGGGTGCCAGCTCCATCAAGGATGGTATTCCACTGTCATTGTCTGTCCCTTGCCAATCACTGGCATTTGCGGTCATGACCTCTAGTACGAGCGCTATCGACATGTCTGTGACAGGCCCCCAGACCGTCATCCGGATTATATGATCAGGGCTGACTTGGATACTACCAGGCATGGGATGTCACTGTCGTCGCTGAGCTTTTGCCCACCATTGACACTCATGGCCATGCACCCTAACAAGGGAGTCATTGACACCAGGCTAGTATTGGTATCATTCTCTGAAATTATATATCTCTTACCAGGTCTGCCATCACAGCCTGTTCAACCAGTGGGGCCCACTGATGCCCTCATCCCATTGACGCCACTACCCAGAATACTGCCTAGTATGCCTCCTCAGCTGACGTTTGAGTTGCCGGAGTGGTCCTGTATGTCGGTCATCGTCAAATATGAGGACAGGGGGGCGTGGCCAGCAGCCGAGCTATCAACAGCTTCGTGGAAGAGCTCCACATCTTAACAATCAATATCTACCTATTTTCTACAGATAAACTATCTAAATAAGAACACTAACTTGAACAATTGATAGAGCGTCTCGTCCTGATCACTCCGATACCTCTTTCCTGAATTTCTTATTGATCGTTCTGAAGCTATGGGGCGCACAAATAAAGCGGTACCCGGTGGAGATGTTACCCGCCCGAAAGATCCTAAACCTGGGCCAAGTAAAGACTCTGCAGCAGTTCAGGCGTTCGATCAACCAACCAACGCGGCTTTGCTTAAAGCCATACAAAAGCTGGATGACAGAATGGAGGAATTTACAGCCCAATTTAAAACAAGAGACACTAAAATTGAAAAACTGGCAGAGGAAACTAAAATAGCTACTAAATCCTCTACAACAGCCATGACCACATCTGCAAACCTGGTGAAAGGAAACGGGGATCTTACTTCGAGAGGGCTCTTGCAGTAGGTAATTGAATATAGGACTGACGCCGGCAGGCGGCAGGACCTGAAAAAATTTCTAGCTAGCAGTCCCTAGCGAGGACGCCCCCGTCAGGTGACCCGGCGTCAGGAGACATCGGTATAAAGGCGGTCCCGGGCTTCTACCTTCAGTTCTTTCCGCCGTTAGCTCATACAGCGCCTCGCAGAGAAAAGTTCGTCTTAGTCAGCCCTTCTTTCGTCGTTTTTTTAACGAAAAAAATCTTTATTTTTTCGACTAACGTCAGTACTAGCGTCGGTGTATGTCGTCCCCTATACCTTCCGAGCACAAGAGTAAGTGCGATTCGTGCGGCGCCCAACTACTGCACAAGGACGGCCACTCCCTGTGCCTGTTCTGCCTAGGCCCCGATCACCCGGTCGAGAAGTGCCAGCATTGCCTCAGTTTTAACGCGGCTACCCGGAAAAGGTGGCAGCAATCCCTGGAAGTCCATATTCTAAAGAAGAAAATGAGTTCTATGGAGAAGGAGCTTAAAAAACTGAGGCAGGCATCCACTTCCCCCGAATGCCATCGGAAGAAGAAGGACAAGGAGAGGCACCAGGACAAAGGCTCCTCCACTGCGTCTCCCTCGGGAGTCGCTGGGACGCAGGTAACATCCCCTCCAGGGGATCGCTCCTCGACGGCGCGTCGGCCCGCCCATCTGGTTCGCGCTCGGGCCTTGCGGGCACCTCCAGGCAGTTGGTGGCCTCCGCCCCTGGTTCGGCCGCAGGCTTGCGGCCTACCACTGTGGGTGACTCCAGTAAGCCGGGCGTCGGCTCCTCTGACGTCCGCCTGGAGAGGGCTGGTAAGACGTCCAACCCTCCGGGGCGACGCGCGGCCTCCTGTCCACAGGACCACGCCGATCACTCTTCTCGGCCTGTCTCCGGTGACGGCTCTCTTAATTCAGACGTCAGCTCCTCCGGCGCCCGCCGAGAGCTCGCCTCTAAGCCTCATGTTGGCTCGTCCGACGTCCGGCCGGTGAAGGAACCGATGACGGACCCCCCAGCATCCGTCGTTCCTGGTTCCCTGCAGCTTTCGCTGCCGTCTGGGGAACCAGAATCCCCCCAACCTGACCCCGGGGACTTTTCCCCTCCGTCCCTGGGCGAAGCTGGGGATCTTTTGCCTCCGTCAGTCCTTCCTCCATCTGGAGCGCCGGACCTGACCTCGGTTCCCTGGACGCCGGCTCCGACATTGGTACCTCCGGCGCCAGGGCCTTCGCCGTCGGCCTTACCAACTCCGGGAGATATTCTGCTCCCATCGGGCCCTCTGGGCTCTCCACTGTGGACCCGGCTGTGAGGTTCCCGGCCAGGCTGTCTACTCCGGCAGCCCCCCCCCCAGCTCCCGGGTATCCTCCGTCTTATTCGACGCCGGTGTAGCCGGGAACGCAGTACCCGATGCTGCAGTACTCGACGCCTCAATACCCGATGTCGGGCTACCCACAGCCGGGTTTTGGATACGGTCCATACAGGTACAACCCGTATCCTTACCCCCCCACCTCCTCCTCCTCCACCGCCCTCGTGGCCGCCGGTGGACCTGCAGGAGACTCTGGCCTCCTGTTGGGCTGAGGCCAAGGCTCAGGTCACCAAGGAGGTCGAGAGCCGCCTTCCGGCGACGGTGCCGTCCCAGGTTCCCATATACTCCAGGCGGCACACTCCCTCACCACCTCCGGACTCCAGATTTCTCCCGTCTGGATCCAGAGAGGGGCAGGACACGCTTCCCCAGGGACTCCCCAAGGGGTCCGTTCCTCCCCCGGGTCAAGAAAGGGAGTCTTTCTCTTCTTCATCCTCCTTTTCACTCTCGGACTCCTTGGACTCTTCCAACGGCTGCTCCGAGAGAGACGACGAGCCTCGCTCTCTGTCGAAGCCCCGGTCAAGGACTCCTCCGGAGGGTCCTTCTTTCACGGAGTTGCTTAGGAAAATCCAGGAGGTTCATCAGTGGCACTCCCTGGAACCAGATCCTCAGCATCTGAAACTCGCTGAACATCTGGATCTGCCCGTGACAGCTCCTACCTTGGTGCCACCCTGGATAGAGCCTCACGCCGACCTTGTCACCACGATATGGAAACAGCCGTCAGCCTTAGCTCCACTTCCTAGGAAGTCGAACAGGCTATATCAGGCTCCAGAGGGTGTTGATCCCTGGATTCTCACCCTCGTGCCGACTCAGTCATGATTAGTGCCTCTCACGGCTAGTCGGCAAACCCAAAACATCTTAGCTCGTCACCTCCTGATAAGGAATCTCACCTTCTGGACCAGTATGGGAGACAGATTTATGCTTCCTCCACACTGGGGATTAGGGCCCTGAACTATGTCGGCCACATGGGGGACTACCAGAAGGCCATCCTTACTCAGGCAGAAGCCAAACTGGACTCCTTGCCTGACTCCCAAGTCAAGCAGGAGTTGGCTGATCTCGTCTGCTGTGCTTGTTCGGCCAGTTGACACATGCTACGTGCGACTACTCGGCATGATGGACACTGCAGGCGGAGCTCAGCTTTCGCTGTAGGCCCTCACGGTGTCATGCTTGGCTCCACGTGTCAGGTTTGGTTCGGAGGTGCAATCTGCTATCCAGGAAGCACCCTTCCGGGGTCGGTGCTTTTCGGGGGTGATGTCAAGGACATCATTACTGATTTGCAAGAGAAGGGGATGGCTCTGAAGTCAGTTGATTCCATGTACCGTCCCCATCAGCAGCAGCGCCGTCCCTTTCGCAGACGGACTCGGCCAAAGGCGAAACCCCAGGGAAGGCGGGCCACAAAACGCCAGGCCTCCGCAGCTGCTAACCCCCCCACCCAAAAAAGCAGCGGGTGCTTCAGCTGCGGCACTGCCTCACACCACCTGACTCCTTTCCTCTTCCACTGCCTCCAGACTCCCCAGAGGAACCGGTAGGAGGGAGGTTTTCCCTCCACCTTCCGGGATGGGAGAGGATAACCATGGATTCTTGGGTGCTCTAGCTCATAGCAGAAGGAAACTCCATAGAGTTTCTTCAGAAACCACCCCGCCACCCCCCTCTGAAGTCGTCGTATTCACGGGAACATCTTCCTTTGGTCCAGGAGGAAATCTCAGCTCTTCTGCTGAAGCAAGCAATAGAGCCTGTCCCCCTTCATCTTCAGGGGACGGGTTACTATTCCCATTTCTTCCTGGTCGCAAAGAAGACGGGAGATCTCAGACCAATTTTAGATCTCAGTTCCCTGAATCTTTATGTAGAGTATAAAACGTTCAGGATGCTCTCTTTGCAGAGCCTTCTGCCCCTCCTCACGCCGGGTCAATGGCTTTGTGCTCTGGATATGCAGGATGCTTATCTGCACATTCCCATTCGCCCATCTCATCGCAAATACCTTCGTTTTGCGTTCCAGGGGGACCACTACCAGTTCAAGGCGCTCCCGTTTGGTCTATCCTCGGTCCCCCGAGTATTTACCAAATGCCTGGCAGTGGTGGCGGCCCACCTGCGTACCAAGGGAGTACAGGTTTTCCCTTACCTGGACGACTGGCTCCTGGCGGCCTCGTCCAGGGAGGAACTCCGTTCCTCTCCCTTACCCAGCAGGTTTTGCCTACCTGGGTATTACCATCAACCATTCCAAGTCTCATCTGGACCCATCCCAGAGGCTACAGTTTATTGGGGCGATCCTCGATACGACCATGGGCAAGGCCTTCCTGCCTCCGGACAGGGGCGGCCACCCTTCAGACCCAGATAAATCTGTTGTCCGACTGCAGGATGGTCTCTGCGAGGTCGGTCCTTCGCCTTCTCGGGCTCATGGCAGTTGCTATCCCGATGGTCCCTTGCACTCGACTCCACATGAGGATCTCTCGGTGGACTCTACGCTCTCAGTGGGGTCAGCAAGTGGACGACCTAGATCACTCAGTTCTGATCTCCTCGCCGATGATGCGAGACTTGCAATGGTGGATGGTTCGAGAGAACCTGTTTCGGGGGGTTACTTTCCTTCATCCTCCCCCCCTCCCAGACTCTAACCACAGACACCTCAGGCGAAGGTTGGGGAGCCCATCTAGGCCCTCATCGGACCCGGGGCTCCTGGTCCAGGCTAGAACAAGCTCTCCACATCAATGTGCTCGAGCTTCGGGCAGTGTTGTATGCTCTCCAAGCCCTTCACCAGTACATCCTTCCCGGCCACCTAGCCATCCAGACGGACAACATGTGCATGGTGTGGTACATCAACAAGCAGGGAGGGACTCGGTCCTACCCTCTATGCAGGGAGGCAATGAGGGTTTGGGATTGGGCAACACAACACGACCTTCACCTCACGGCGATTCACGTTCCAGGAGTCGACAACACCCTGGCAGACAAGCTAAGTCGCTCTTCTGCTCTGACTCATGAGTGGGAACTGGGCCAAGGGGTCCTAGACAGTATCTTCCAACTTTGGGGAACACCACAGGTCGACCTGTTCGCATCCCCCCCAAACGCAAAACTTCCCGTCTTCTGCTCGCTTGTTCCAGAGCGAGGCACTTTTTGGAGCGACGCTCTGTCTCTAGACTGGAAGGTCAGATTCGTCTATGCCTTCCCCCCAATTCCTCTTATCCCACGAGTCTTGCAGAAACTAGCTTCAGAAGGAGCGAGAATTATTCTGATCGCTCCTTTCTGGCCCAGGCAAATCTGGTTCTGTCTTCTACACCAGTATTCAGAGGATCCTCCTCCTCCTCCTCCTCTTTCTCTTCCTCTATCTTGAGGTTTGTTGACCCAGGATCAGGGGACCCTGGTCCATCCAGGCCTCAAATCCCTTCAACTGCATGCATGGCTCCTGCAGACCTAGCCCAATCCCGTTTTGGAGTGTCTCCCAAAGTGGCGGAGATTTTAGTGGAGGCCAGAAAACCCTCCACCAGATCCACTTATGCCATGAAGTGGAAAAGATTCACTATTTGGGCCGCTTCCAAGAACGTGGAACCTTTCTCCTGTTCAGCGGGGCTTCTGCTGGAGTATCTATGTCATCTGTTTGACCTGGGTCTCAGCCATTCCTCTCTGAAGGTACACATGGTGGCCATTTCGGCCTATCATGTTCCCTTCGCGGACAAGGCTTTTGCTCAACTGGAGGTCTCTAAGACCTTTCTCAGAGGGGTCCTCCATCTGAGGCTCCCCATCTGTACTCCTGCCCCCCCTTGGGACTTGAATTTTGTTCTCGAGTAACTTACCCTTCCTCCCTTCGAACCTGCAGCTTCTGCGGATTTGAAGTTTCTTTCGTGGAAGACGCTCTTCTTGGTGGCTATTACTTCGGCTTGAAGAATCTCCGAGCTCCAGGCCCTGATGTGTAAAATCCCATACTTGATTTTTCACAAGGAATGAGTTGCTCTTCGAACGAATCCTAGGTTTCTACCAAAGTAGTAGCAGAGTCTACCTTAAATCAGTCCATAGAGCTACCTGCCTTTTTTACGCAGTACTCTAATCAAGGGAAATATTTACTCCATACTATGGATGTTCACCGGAT
Source organism: Neoceratodus forsteri (assembly GCA_016271365.2). Taxonomy (NCBI): domain Eukaryota; kingdom Metazoa; phylum Chordata; order Ceratodontiformes; family Ceratodontidae; genus Neoceratodus; species Neoceratodus forsteri. The sequence goes on along the minus strand of CM057450.1, from coordinate 1,146,239,667 downwards.
TCTGAGATACTACACCAACAGGACGAAGGATCTCAGAAAGACTGATCAGTTGTTCGTCTCTTTTGCTCACAAAAGGGAAGGCAATGCTGTTTCCAAGCAATGCCTGTCTAAGTGGTTGGCTCATTGCATCACTTTCTGTTATGACAAATACCACAAAACCCTCCCGGGTCAAGTCAGAGCCACTCCACAAGAGGAGTAGCTGCCTCTGCGGCTTGTTTCAGAATGTGTCTCTGCGGCAGACATCTGCGCTGCCGCCACCTGGACTTCTGTCCATACCTTTATGAAACACTACAGTTTGGATGTTGCCTCTCGCCATTAGAGAGGCAGGCCGAGATTTAACTGTTTTGCAAGGCCTCCCTATCGTGAGGCTTCCGCCTAGAACTGCTTCTTGGAGTAGTTTTCCTCCTCCAGGTGCCTTTCTTTGTTCCAGACTGTGGGATTCAGTCCTATATGTAATTACTTACTGCAAAGAGCCCTCTCGAGTAAGATAGTACAGTTACGTAAGAACTTACCGTAACAGTAGATCTTGAGAGGTTCTTGCAGGTACCTTCCCGCCTCCATCCCCCAGGCTTTTTCAGCTCCTTTCCATTGAGGAAATATCCTCTCCTCTCTCGTCCGGCCTCTTTCGGCCTGTGGCGGGAAAGAACTGGAAGGCGGGCATCCGGGACTGCCCCTTTATACCAACGTCTCCTGACGTCGGTCACCTGACATGGGGGCGGTCCCTCGCCAGGGACTGCTAGCTAGAAATTCTTCCGTGGGGTCAAGTCCAATATGTAATTACCTACTGCAAGAGCCTCTCTCGAAGATCTGCTGTTACGGTAAGTTCTTGCGTAGCTGTACTTTCTGAGAAGGCATCTAGAAAATTTGGAAAATATTGCTGGAGCTGCAAATGTACATATTTTGGGCATACCAGAACAGGCTGAGGGTGAAGATTTGCTTGGTTTCGTTAAGTCCCTCTTCCAGAAGTTGTTCCAGGCACCACACGAATATCTCGTGGCCAAGGCCTACAGGGTTACTCCACGAGGCGCGAGGCAGCGCATGGCAACAGGACAGTTAACTCCTTGGACCCTTTTGGTTGAGCTCGGGTTGCCAACCGAGAAGGACTATATAATTGCACAAGCAAAAAAAAAAAGTGGAGCGATGGACTGGGAGGGGAGTAAATTACACATCTTTCTGGACCTAAGTTATGCAACAAGGCAGCGGAGGAAGGGCTTTGATTCTGCAAGATCCTGATTGCGACAGTTAGGTATCCAACATGTCCTAATTATGCCTGCCAGCATCTTCTACGGAGGAAAAACATATCAATTTTCAGACCCAGGAGAAGCCCACAAATACCTCAACCATGTGGAAAGGGAATTTCAGGCAAAGGAGAAGGAGCTTGACAGTGACACTGGGGACAGCGATTGAGAGACTATCTGATAAGTACTGTTGAAGTTCTGCTGTTTTTGAAGCTCAGAGCGCATTCGCGCAAATAGTTATAGAATTCTAAAGGAGAGATCTGTTAAATGATTTAGATGTGTCTTCACTTATCACTCGGAAGATACGTTCGAGGAAGCGCCTGAAGGGGACATTTGTTAGGGTTTTTTCCAAACTGCAGATATATGTAACATAACTAGTAGAGCCTATGATGCATCCTACCCTTAGATTTCAGTTAAGCGCTTACTTTTTGTTATTCTTTAGTTCTCTTTCAGTAGCTTGGTGAGATAGATGGTGGGTTACTGTTGTGGGGTTCACATAGAAGCTGGCAAACTATTGTTGTTCCTAAAGATGTAGTTGGGGAGAGTTAGCTATCATTATGATAGGGTTAAGTATGTATTATTTTAACTAATGAAGATTACTCCCTGCTCATGGCAGCAATAAGCCAATGTTGAACATTGATGATGATATAAAACTGAATATTATCTTGCTAACCCCTCATAATGTACCAAGATATAGGGGTCTAGTAAATGTGGTTCTGTAAAAATAAAGTTCTGTACCTAGGTACAGTATTTACTATTGATGTACACCTACCTGTATGAGAAATGTACTGTGTGTTTATGCAGTAGAGTCTAATAAACATAAAGTTACAAATATGAGGACGACATGGAACACAATCCTGACCTTAGGATGGGGTGGATTTGGAGGAGGAAGAGGAGTTTGCTGAGGGTAGCCCCGTTACATATGGCACCAGTTCAACTCTGTCCTCCTGCAGTGAGGACTTGGTGGTACACACACATCCAGGTCACCAACAGAAGATCCTTTGCTTCAACCTATGATGCAGCAAATGCAGGCTGCCTTGGGGTTTACCAGGGAGGAGCAAGATTCCACCAGAAGGGATATTTTGGAGATCCCGGAGACTCCTTCACTCAACATTCTTCCACTTTACCCGACATTGAAGGATGCCATCTACACAGCCTGATACAGGCCCCAGCGAAGTACCGGTCGTCTCAGAAAAGGTCAGCAAGTTGTACAGGGTGTCATCTAACAAGCCCTGCTGTGTCCATCAGCCTGAAATTGATTCAGCAGTGCTCACGGCATCGGCTGCCCATCATAAATCTAGGGCACCCAGATGCATACGCTTCCTCCCTCCTAACAAGGAATCCAGGAGGTTGGACATTCTGGGCAAGCGTACCTATCCCTCTGCCTCTTTGGGCCTGTGTATTGCAAATTGTCATGCACTTATGGTTAAATATCAGAATACCTTATGGAAAAAGGCACACACTGATGCACAGACATTGCCTGAGAGCTCTGCTAAGCAAGACTTATTAAAATTTCTTAAGGCTGTGGCTGATGTGGGCCAAAAACCTAATCTGTTCAGCTTATGATGCCTTGGATGACGCAGCCCGAGCTGCAGTCTCAGCCATTTGTTTGAGGCGTTACTCCTGGCTCAGGGTGACAGGTTTCATAAGGCCTGTGCAACAAACAGTGTTAAGTGCCCCTTTCAGAGGACAGAAACTGTTTGGCCATGAGGTAGAGGAAGCCATAAAAAGACCTCCTATCCTCTGGAGTGCCGCTGGGGCCTGGCAGGCTCCGCCACTATGCTTCAGATAGAGGTAAAGTTCATTCTCGTCAGCAAGCAGGCAGCCAGAGATGGCAGTTGGATCTACACTCTGACAGGAGCTGGCAAGAGTGCTGGCGTTATACCCATTTCTTTCCCAGTAGGCACCCATACCAGAATTACTAAAGGCAGTGGAGCCGGGGGAGCAGCCTTCACATGCTCTACCTAGCTTTTAGTTTAACCCCCAACCCCAATCGTATAACTCAGGGACAGTGGTATGGGGTTACCTTTCCCTCCATGTGAGACAAGGGAGGAAGGCGACTTGAGTGAATGGGTGCTAGTATTATTAAGGCAAGTGGTCACCCACGGGGCCTCTTGACACCCCCCATTTCATCCATCATCTATTCCTGCCTAATCCTGGGATACATGTCTCTGCTGTGAAGCATGATAGCAGGCCTTGCTTCAAAAGGATACTATAAACCCTGCGCCTCCCTGTTGGGAGAGTCCAGGGTTCTATTATGCATTCTTCCTTGCCCTAGGATAGCAAAGTCCCTAGCGTTACATTATAGTTTCTAGCATTCCCAGACTCCCCCTTCTACACAGGTGGTCATGCGCCAGGTCTTAGCAGGGGTTCCACTCTCCCTAGAATAAGGAGTGGACTGGCCATGTCTCCTAGATAGGTAGACTATCAGCCTTTCCTAGCTTGGTTTTTGTTTCCTCGAAGGAGCTATCCAAAAACTCAGGTGGGGCAGAAAGCATCACACTTTGGATCTTTGCCTTTTGGCTTGCCCTCTGCGCATTGAATTTTCCTCCGGTGCCAGGTGGTTAAACAGCTGCCTGCAACAGGAAGGCCTACCTGATTTTTTTCAGTCCCAAGTTGCTTGGCTCCTACAAGCCTATGCTGCAGCACTGCTTATTTACAACATGCCGAGAACTAGGTGGAGGGAAACAGACCAGCAGGTGCTAGTCACCTTTCCACTGTGCAGCTACTGTCTGTTCTTTCAGTACAAAGAAGTGCAAGGTAGTGCATCTGGGAAACAAAAACCCAGGGGAAGAGTACACAATGGGGGGAAGGGGTGTGAGTTAATAACAACAAAAATCGAAAGAGTCCTAGGAGTAATTATATCAGATGACCTAAAGGTGGGCAAGCAATGTGAGAAGGCAGGTAGGAGGGCTGGGGGGATACTGGGATGCATAGGGAGGCATCAACAGTAGAAAACAGGAAGTTGTTATCCCTCTGTACAGACAGTTAGTGAGACCCCATCTGGAGTACTGCGTGCAATTCTGGAGACCCCATCTCCGCAAAGACATAGACAGAGTGGAGGCTGTTCAGAGGAGTGCAACCAAAATGGTGCAAGGTCTGTACCAGAAGACATACGAGGAGAGAGTAAAGGAACTTAATATGTATACCCTTGAGGAAAGGAGGGAGGGGGGGACATGATAGAAACTTTCAAGTATCTCAAGGGAATTAACGAAGTGCAAGAGGGTAGCATCTTTCAGAAGAAGAGATTTGCAAGAACAAGGGGGCACAATTTAAAGATAGAGGGGGATGGCTCAGAGGTAGTGTTAGAAAGTATTTTTTCACAGAGAGGGTTGTGGATGCATGGAGCAGCCTTCCTGAGGAGGTTGTGGAGTCCGGAACAGTGTGAGAATTCAAGAATGCATGGGACAGACATAAGGCAATTCTAGTGGGGGGGTAGGAGGAAGTAAGCTGTTGATTAGCTAGAATCTGCAGCTTATCCATCAGGTAGGAAAATGGGCAGACTAGGTGGGCCAAGCGGTCCTTATCTGCCGTCAAATTCTGTGTTTCTATGGACTTCCCTGCTTTACACATTAGTGTCCTAGAGACCAGAGCGGTCCTTCACTGCCATACGGTGTTCAGGTGCTTCCAAACCCTGCTCAGGGGTGACTCCAGAGTATCCTCTTCCTTTCCTGCACTAAACAAGAGTTTTATTCAGACTGGCAGTGGAGAGAGACATAATCAACCTGCTTGTTTCTTTATGACGAGGATGGTGGAGTTACCTCTTGCTGCGACATCTAGCAGTGGTAGCTCTCTGCCCCTGCGCAGTAGTCTGTTGTCTCATGGACCTGTGGTCTTTTGCTTAGCAGGGCCTGACATCCCTCCCTCTACTGCATGGGTTTGGGGGAAAGAGCCGTAGTACACTTTGGGGTCTCCCCTAGAGTGATGGATGTCCTGGTGGTTGTCAGACATTTGTCCACAGGAATCGCTTATTTGCTAACAAGGCAGTGCTCTGCTTGGTGGGCAGCTCCTCAGCCTGCTGCCCCTTGCAGACTTTATTATACGGTACCCATTGCTCAAGGTGCAACAGGTTGCCTTATTCAGAATTTCATGCCCCTGCAAGTGGCTGTACGGTTGCCCAACTAGATGCGAACAGCACTGTTCTGAGACTACTTTTAATTTCATTTGTCCGTTTAGAACTCCGGCCCAGAGTGGGTCCTGCTTTTCTTTTAAAAAGGCTCACTTTAGCTCATTTTAAGCTAGCCACGAGCTGTGACTCTCGTTTCATAGAAACATGGAAGCTGGCAGCAGATAAGGACCGCCAGGCCCACCTAGCCTGCCCATTTTCTCTGCCTGCTGCAGAAACCACGGACCCTACTTGATCTCTGGCTTTGATCTCTTACCTATCACTAGGGTTCCCCTATGCCTATCCCATGCATTCTTGAATTCCCCTACCGAATTTGATCCTACCACCTCTGCTGGGAGGCTGTTCCATGCATCTATCACCCTTTCTGTGAAGAAATACTTTCTCACGTTGCCCCTTACCTACCCCCTTCCAGCCACATGTCATGAGCCCTTGTTCTAGAACGTCTCTTTCTTTGGAAGATGCTACCTTCCTATACCTTACTTATGCCCTTGAGATATTTGAAGGTCTCTATCATATCCCCCCTCTCCCTCCTCCTGTCCTCCAGGGTATAAATATTGAGGTCCTCCAATCTCTCCTCATGTGATTTATGATGCAGGGCTTGCAAATTTTTGTTGCCCTTCTCTGAGCTGCCTCTACCGTGTTTGTGTCTTAACGGAGATACGGCCTCCAGAACTGGAGACAGTATTCCAGATGAGGTCTCACTAATGATTTGCACAGAGACATCACTACTTCCTTTCCTTCTGCTGATAATACCTCTACCTGTGCACCCCAGTACTCCACTGGCTTTTCCCACAGACTTGGCACATTGCTTGGACACATTTAGGTCATCTGATTTGATAACCCCCAGAACCCTTTCCTGTTTTGTTGCCATCAGTATCTCTTCCCCCACCATGTAAGTCTTCCCCTGGTTCCTGTGCCCCAAATGCATTATATTGCACTTTTTTGCACTGAATCTTAGTTGCCATACTCTTTTTTTTTTTTTTTTTCACAATTCTCTTTATTTCCTCCTGGCCTGAACTCTCTCGGGCCAGTCAACTCATCAGAGCAGCTCTACCGCCCACTGTGACCCCGCCTTCTTCAAGGACATTACTGTCACCCCGAGCTGGAAGGGGTAGAGCCCGGGGCGACCAAAGGGCAGAGGTGGGGATCCAGTATTGGGTGTGTGGCGGTTGGCACTGTGAAGGCCGTCACCTATCCGAAAGGAAGGTTTTTTTTCGATGTTTGTCCCTGAGTTCCCCTACACCCTCCGCCAAGTGTGGTGTCCTCTGATGCCATGGTGCATGGCAACCCTGCTGGCATCAGCCACGCTCGACCCCTGTGTGCTTGGTCTGCGTCCTGTAATGCTTCTGATCACCATCAGAGGCCCTAAGATGCCGGACAGCCCTGAGCCCTCCCCCCGGGACAGGAGAGCAGTCCATCGGATGCGTAATCCTCTCCCTTCCCTGCCGGTGCCTGAGTCCACTCTCGAACCCAGGTCGCCAGCATGGCGTGAGGTGTGGCGTCCAGCACCTCAACCCTCAGCACCACCAGGCTGGCTTGAGTTGCCACACTCTTGACCATTCCTCTAGTTTTCCTAGGTCCCTTCTCATTTTTTTTCTACCCTTCCCGGAGTATCTACCCTGTTGCAGAGCTTATTGTCATCCGCAAAAAGGCATACCTTTCCTTCCAGCCCCTCTGCAATGTCACTTATGAAGATATTAAATAGGACTGGTCTCAGAACTGATCCCTGTGGCACCCCGCTGGTCACCCTCCTTTCCTCAGAATGAATTCCATTTACCACCACCCTCTGTGTTGCATCCCTCAACCAGTTCCTAACCTAGCTTACCGCCTTGGGACCAATTCCCAGTCTGCCTAACCTGTTTACAAGTCTCCTATGTTGAATGGTGTTAACGGCCTTGCTACAATCCAGGTAGTCTATATCCACCGCTGCTCCCAGATCCACTTCCCTAATCACCCAGTCAAAGAAACTTGTAAGATTTGTTTGACATGACCTTGCCGCTCTGAATCCATGCTGCCTCGGGTCCTGTGCACCGCTGGATTCAAGATGTTCCACAGTCCTTTCTTTTAGCAGTGATTCCATTATTTTCCCCATCTCCAAGGTCAGGCTGACTGGTCTGTAGTTTTCAGCCTCCTCCCTGTTCCCACTTTTGTGTAGAGGGACTATATCTGTTCTTCTCCAGTCCTCTGGAGCCACTCCTGTTTCCAGCGATTCATTTAACAGGACTGCCAATGTTACTGCTAACACCTCTCTAAGTTCCTTTAATATTCTAGGATGACTCCCATCTGGTTCCATTGCCTTGTCCACTTTCAGTGTAGCAAGTTCCTTTAGAACTTTCTCCCCCATAAATGGACATGTCCATCTCCCTTCCCTTGTTGCTCCTGCCACTTAATTGCAGTCCCTCACCTTCTCCCTCTTTTGTGAATACTGAGCAAAAATATTTGTTCAGGATTGTTGCTTTTTCCAAGTCCCCCTCTGCATATTCCCCTTGTTCCCCCTTAAGCCTTACAATCCCAGCCCTTGTCTTTCTCCTTTCACTAACGTACCTATAACATGTCTTGTCCCCTTTCTTTACTGCCTTGGCTATTTTTCCATCTGTTTGTGCCTTTGCAGTTCTTACTGCTTTCCCTGCCTTCCCTTGCTTATCCAGATGCACTACCCTGTCCTCCTTTTTCTGTGCTTCCTTGTACTTCCCAAAAGCTAACTTTCTCTCTCTTGCCTTCCTGGCCACTTTCTTTGAGAACCATAGTGGTTTTCTTTTTCTCTTGCCTTTGTTTATTTGCTTAACGCAAAGGTTTGTTGCCTCCACTATGGCTCCTTTGAGATGGGCTCACTGTTCCTCAACTCCCTCCTGGCCCTCCCATCCTGCTAGGGCTTTCCTGAGATATACCCCCATCTTTGCAGAGTCTGCCTTACTGAAGTCCAGGACCCTCACTTTCGTGTGACTTGACTCTGCCACTGTACTCGTATTGAACCACGCTATGTGATGATCACTGGACCCCAGGTGTCCACCCACTATGACATCTGCAGTTCTGTCCCCGTTGGTGAATACTAGGTCCAGAATCGCACCCTTATGTGTGGGCTCTTGTACTAGCTGTCTGAGGCATGCCTCTTGCAGGGAGTCCACTATGTCTCTGCTCCTGGCTGAGGTTGGGATGCTCCAGTCAGTATCTGGCAGATTGAAGTCCCCTGTCAGCAGCACTTCCCCTTTCAGGGAAAGAGTTTACCTTTTTTACTTGCAATCATATTTTGCTCGAAGTCTTTCAGAGCAGCAGGTTCTCAAGGCAGAGCCTTCTTATTTGTTTTAGAAAGCCAGACCAACTTTCTGGCGTAAGTGTTTGTGTGTTTGTGTGGGGGTTGGGGGGGCAGACTTTTCAGTGAAACAGGCTATTCACCTTATGATATTTTTTTCCTGGAGCTTGCTCATCCAAGGGAAACATTGCTCCATATTATTAAAAAAAATAAATAAATGTGTATATATATATATATATATCTATCTATCATATATATATATATATATATATATATAGTGTATTTTTTTCTCCTCTTCTCATTCAGATGCAGTGAGGATTTTGGGAGGTCCTCTGGGCTATGTGTTCTGTGCCATGACACTTGAACGTCTGCTTAGTGCCTAGCTTATATGGTCATCAAAGTGTATTACATAGAAACATAGACTTTGATGGCAGATAAGGACCACTTGGCCCACCCGGTCTGCCCATTTCCCTACCTACTGGATAAGCTGCAGATTCTAGTTAACCAACAGCCTACTTCCTGCAACCCCCCACTATAATTGCCTTATGTCTGTCCCATGCATGTTTGAATTCCCCCACTGTTTTAGACCCCACAACCTCTCCAGGAAGGCGGTTCTATGTGTCCACCACTCTCTCAGTAAAAAAAAATTTCCTCACATTACCCCTGAGCTGTCCCCCTCTATCTTTAAATTGTGCCCCCTTGTTCTTACATATCTCTTTTTCTGAAAGGTGCTACCCTCCTGGACTTTGTTGATTCCCTTGAGGTACTTAAAAGTTTCTAGCATGTCCCCCCTGCCCCTCGTTTCATCAAGGGTATACATATTAAGCTCTCTCAGTCTCTCTTCATATGGTTTCTGTTGTAGACCCTGCACCATTTTAGTTGCCCTTCTCTGGACTGCTTCCATTCTGTCTATGTCCTTGCGTAGATGAGGTCTCCAAAACTGCACGCAGTACTCCAGATGGGGTCTCACCAACTGTCTGTACAGAGGGATTTCCCTTTTTCTACTTGTGATGCCCCTCCCTATGCATCCCAGTATCCCCCTGGCTCTCCTTACCAACTTCTCACATTGCTTACCCACCTTCAGGTCATCTGATATGACTACCCCCAGGTCCCTTTCCGTTATTGTTGTTGTTAGTACCTCCCCTGCTATTGTGTACTCTTCTCCTGGATTTTTATTTCCCAGGTGCATTACTTTGCACTTCTTTGCATTGAATCTTAAGTTGCATATGTCTGACTATTCCTCCAACCTTGCCAGGTCCCTTCTCATCCTTTATACCCCCCCCCCCCATGTATCAACTGTTACAGATCTTTGTGTCATCTGCAGAGAGGCATACCTTTCCTTCCAGATCCTCTGCAATGTCACCTATGAAGACGTTAAAGAGGACTGGACCCAGTACTGAGCCCTGAGGTACTCCACTAGTAACCCCACTTTCTTCGGAATGTGTTCCATTCGCTATTGTTTTTTATACGAAGTATGGTAAAGAACTTCCAGCTGTGGCTTGTGCCCTTTCCTCGAGTGAAATGGACACTTATTATGGGTTCTCCAGAAATATTTTTGTTACTACAATGGGTGCAGATGCCCTATGGCATACTGTCCACACCTTCGTTAACCCTTACAGTCTGGACATGGTTTACAATAGTACAGCAGTTTTATGGGCTGGGTGTCACTCCAGGACCAATACTCTTGCGGCTTTACACACCCTCAACCCAGACTGTTGGATTTTGGTACTGCCTGGGACTCATTCCAAAGGTGTGACCTAATAAAAGAGATGTCCTCAAAGAAGATAGAACAGTTAAGTAAAAACTTATCGTAACTGTAGATCTTCAAGAGAATCTCTTTCATCAGGTCATGCTGTCCCACCCTTCGTCTCCCTTAGGGGTTATGACAAAGATTTATCTGCTGTGCTTCATTTCATTGATTTCTTCTCCAGCACCCTTTGTTGCCTGGTATGCGGGGTATTGGCATGATCTCCCAGTTTCTGGATAATAGCCCTCCGAGTATAGTCTCCGGTGGGGAACTGAAAAGAGAGAGGGGGCCACCCATACCTTATATGGTTGTTCGACGCATGACATCATTGTGGACAGCCCCAGCTTGCAAAGTTTCCATGTGGTCTTTGTTGTGGCATGGTATAAGTTCCAAAGGTATGACCCGATGAAAGAAATTTCTCTCAAAGACCTACTGTTATGGTAAGTTTTTACGTGACTGATCCTTCTCATCAGCGCCTACTCTGGCATCGCCGACTACAACCTCTCCCAACCATCATTGAGACACCAAGGTCATGGCTTGGCTTAGGCATTGCCATACCTACTGTGGATGACGTGATGCCACTGTCGTCAGGCCAAGACCCGTCAGTACAGGTTGTCTCACCCCCTTATTAGGGTGCTGTTGACTCCCAGGCTGTGCTTGCGTTGTTCTCTGATATGATTAAACATATTCTATCAGGGTTGCCATTGCAGGCAGTTATTCCATTGATGGGGCTTTCTGGTACTCTGCCTCCATCAACAGATTCCAAGAGCACACCACAGATTCCTGCCTTTTAGCTCCCGCCAGTGTCACTGGTTCCTTCTGTGGCTTTCCTTGTTGCTTGTGCCGATGATGACTAAATGGGAATGTAATCTTGACCTCATGGACTTAGAGGATGATTTAGAGGAGGGATATGAGGGAGAATAATTTGTGGAGGGTCCCCCTCACTCTGGTTCTACTCTCTCATCCTGTAGTGAGGACTCTGTGGTTCATACTCTGATATCCCCTTGAGGACCCATCTTTCCAAGCCATGATGCAGCAAATGCAGTCTGCCATGGGCTTTGCTGTGGAAGAGGAGGATTCCACTAAAAGGAATCTCATTATAATTCCACCTATGTATACTGCATTAGAGGATGCTAATTTTGCAGTATGGCACAGATCAAACTCATTGCCTGCAGTCCCTAGGAGGGCTGATCAGCAGTACCCCGCATAATCTGCTAAGCCTTATTATGCTAACCAGCCAGAAACTGACTTTCTGATCATCAAGGCTGCTCATGATTGGCCTAGAGGCCCTAGACTATTACGCCTTTGTATCATTGGGCCTTAGGACTGCAAGATACTAGGCCCACATGATATATCAGGACAGCCTGTGGAAAGCTTCTCGTACTGTGGCTCAGGTTTTCCTGATGGCTGTGTCAAGACTGATTTGTTTAAAATATTGTCTGCTGGTGCTGAGGTTGGCAAACATTTGCTGTGTTCAATTTATGTTTCTGATGTCTGCGCCAGGGCTGCAGCTTCTGGCATTTTCACGAGAAGGTGTTCTTGACCCAGAGATGCTGGCTTTGCTAGTGATGTGCAGCAGACCATTTTGAATGTTGCCCTTAAAGGGTCAGAATTGTTTGGCAATGGTGTTGAAAAGGCCCTATGTGGCCTTCAGACTTCAAAAATGACTTTAAGATCTGTGAAGTCCCTGTATTCCCACTCTGACTAGAGGTTGTGGTCAGGGCTCCTTTCATCCACCTTCTCCCCAAGGTAGTCACGCCTACCACCAGCAAGGCCATGGTTCTTATTGGTTGAACCCTGGCTCCCATTTTAGCAAATGGACACTTAAACGGCCCAAAACTCTGTTTAAAAAGCACGCTCCGTAGAAGTGAATGGTGTGCGCCCCCATGCTCTTCCTATTGCCACGTCGTAACGTCATAAGGGTTCTGAAAGAACTCTTAAAACTAAAGGTGGACAAAGCAATGGGGCCTGATGGGATTCATCCCAGAATTCTAAAAGAACCAAGGGTAGAACTAGTGACACCACTGACTACCCTCTTAACAAATCATGGGAGGATGGGGTGGTACCCGAGGACTGGAGAAAGGCAGATGTGATTCCCCTTCACAAAAGTGGGAGCAAGGCAGAAGCAGGAAACTACAGACCTGTTAGTTTAACCTTAGTGGTATGGAAAATGATGGAATCACTTCTGAAGGAAAGAATTGTTGAGTATCTAGAGACCAGAGGGGCACAGGACCCAAGGCAGCATGGATTCACAGCGGGAAGTTCATGCCAGACAAATCTGATAGATTTCTTTGACTGGGTGACCAAAGTAGTAGATCAGGGAGGGGCTGTGGACATGGCCTACCTAGACTTTAGCAAGGCATTTGACACAGTCCCACACAAAAGATTAATATACAAGTTAGCCGGCCTGGGAGTGGGTCCCAAGATGACAGCCTGGGTAAAGAATTGGCTGGAGAATAGGACACAGAGAGTAATAGTAAATGGAGTCCACTCTGAAGAAAGGGGGGTTACTAGTGGGGTACCGCAGGGTTCAGTATTAGGACCGGTCCTCTTCAATGTCATTATATCCGGAAGGAAAAGTATGTCTCTTTGCAGATGACACAAATATCTACAACAGAGGTGATGCACAAGGTGGGGTGGAAAGGATGAGAAGGGACTTGGCAAGGTTAGAGGAATGGTCAAATGTATGGCAACTTAGATTCAGTGCTAAGAAGTGCTAGGTAATGCACCTGGGAAACAAAAACCCAGGGGAAGAGTACACAATGGGGGGTGAGATACTAACAACAACAAAAATGGAAAGGGACCTGGGGGTAGTCATATCAGATGACCTAAAGGTGGGCAAGCAATGTGAGAGGGCAGCAAGGAGGGTTGGGGGGATACTGGGATGCATAGGGAGAGGCATCACCAGTAGAAAACAGGAAGTTATCCCTCTGTACAGACAGCTAGTGAGACCCCATCTGGAGTACTGTGTGCAGTTCTGGAGACCCAATCTCCGCAAAGACATAGACAGGATGGAAGCTGTCCAGAGGAGGGCAACTAAAATGGTGCAGGGTCTGCACCGGAAGACATATGAAGAGAGACTTAAGGAGCTAAATATGTATAGCCTCGAGGAAAGGAGGAAGAGGGGGGACATAATAGAAACTTTCAAGTACCTCGAGGGAATCAAAGTCCAAGAGGGTAGCATCTTTCAAAAAAAAGAGGTGTGCAAGAACAAGGGGGCACAATTTGAAGATAGAAGGGGGGCAGCTCAGAGGTAATTTAAGGAAGTATTTTTCCACAGAGAGGGTTGTGGATGCATGGAATGGCCTTCCGGAGGAGGTTGTGGAGTCAAAAACAGTGGTGGAATTCAAGCATGCATGGGACAGTCATAGGGCAATTCTGGGGGGTAAGGAAGAAGTAGGCTGCTGGCTAACTAGGATCTGCAGCTTATCCATTAGGTAGGGAAATGGGCAGACTGGGTGGGCCAAGCGGTCCTTATCTGCCATCAAAATCTATGTTTCTATGTTTCTATAACATGTTGGAGGGTGAGGGCATGTCCAGCAGCCGGGAAGTGGAAAGGGATTGCACTGCCAGCCCCTCGGGGGCCATTTAAGTTCCCTTCCCTTCCTGCAAGGATGTGAAAAATTAATCTACTGATAGCACGGAGAAGCTCCCATGCAGGTAAGGGAGCTTCCTCTTATTTGCGTAAAGCACCAAGAAAGGTGCTCTTTAAAAGCCTACTGTTCATTCAGATCAGTTCTTCTCAGGGAAACTGAACACAAGGACTCAGAATGTATGTGCACTTAGAGATGGGTAGCTGCACAGGTCAGAGCTAGCCGGTGTCCCTACCTCCCACAGTGACAGCTTCAACTGCACTTCCACCCGTTTCTCTGACTTGGGCTATTTCCCAAACCTAGATTGCCGGCATCGTGAGTAGAAGCACTGTCACTTTACTGATGGGCCCGCCCATATCCCGTATTTATACAATGTAGATAAGCATCAGACCTTACAGATAAAATGATTTATTTATCTACTGATGCATTTTAAATGAAGATAAATCATTTATGTCAATTTTGACTCCATCATCAGCATGTTTGTACACTTTGGACAGGTCAAAAAGGAACGCTTTGCCAATGGGAGAGTAACTTGCACAATACCTGATGATATTATAGTACACATTGCTACTTAAAATAGAGCAGTGAAACAGACAGACTTTAAGGAACAGCTGACACTATTTGGGCAGGCAGCTCGTACTAAAGAGTTGCCTGTACAAGGAGCTAATTTAGCCATGTTTTGAAATTTTTTTTTGGTCAGCAGTAAAATTAAAATTTACCTTACTATGCTTGGCTCGTAACTTCTGTGTAGGAGCTGAGCGTTACCATGTGCTGCAGCCCTGCCCCTAAACAAACATTATGATGACCTGAAGTAGGGAATAGGGCTGCAAGCGCTGTATTTGCATAATAATTGGATTAGAGAAGTGGGTCTGTTTTAATGTATGTATATTATCTATGCTGGTAGATCTTACTTCGAGAGGGCTCTTGCAGTAGGTGATTACATACAGGACTGACCCAGCAGGCATCAGGACCCCACGGAAAAATTTCTAGCTAGCAGTCTCTGGCGGGGGACTGCCCCCACGTCAGGTGACTGATGTCATGCGACGTCAGTATAAAGGGGTGGTCCCCCACACCGCCTTCCAGTTCTTTCCCGCTGTCGACTTGTGGAAGTTCCTCTCGGTAGAGTTCCTTAGCTCGTCAGTCAGTTTTACTGAACTTTTTGACCATTTTTCTCAATTTTTGCTTCAAGCGTCCGTGTATGTCATCCCCGACACCTTCCAAATCGCATAAAAATAAGTGCAACTCGTGCTGTTCCCAACTGCTGCATAAGGTTGGACACTCCCTGAGCCTCTTCTGCTTAGGCCCAGACCACCCTGTGGAGAAGTGCCAGCACTGCCAACAGTTCAATTCAGCCACCCAAAAATGGAGGCAGCAGTCCCTGGAGGACCATATTCTCAAGAAAAAGATGGCTTCAGTGGAGGAGTTGAAGAAGTTAAAGCAGGCTTCTACTTCCCCTGAAGGCCATAGGAAAAAGGACAAGGACTGGGATTCGACCTCCACGGCTTCCGCGACTCTGGCTGGAGTCGCGGTTCTTAAGGTAATGTCCCCTCCAGGGGACCGTGCACCAACGATCATCTTGGTGGCGCCCAAGACGGTGTCACCCCTCCCGTCGTGCCCGAAGGGTGCCTCCAGGGCAAAGGAGGCTTCTGCTTCCGGGAAGGCCGCTGCCACGCGGCCCTCTGGGTCAAGTGGGTCAGCTAAGTAGGATGCTGGTGCCACCGATGTCTGCCCAGACAGGATCGATAAGACGCCGGCTCCTTCGGGAGGCGCCACGGTTCCTCCTCTCACGCTACGTCGGCATCCCCGCGCGACCCTGCGCTTGGGCCAGAGTTCCAATAAGTCGGATGCCGGCTCCTCCGACGCCCGCCCGGATCCTGCTGATAAGCTGGATGTTGGCCCCTCCGACGACCACGCAGCAAAAGAGCCTACTTTGGACCCCTTGGACCAGTCCAACATCCCAGGCTCACTGCAGTGCATGCCGTTGACTTCTGAGGCTCCTGCATCTTGTCTGTTGGACTCCGGGGATTTTAACCCTCCATCCCCGGTTGACACGGAGGAGCTGGGTACGCTGCCGTCAGAGTTTCCTCCGTCAGGGCTGGACCCCCTGACGCTGGCTCCAATACCAGCCGACATCCCTTTGCCAGATGCCGCTCCAACGCCGGGCCCGACGCCCGCAGGGCCCCCTTTACCTGGCCCGCCTGCTGGGCCTTTTCCAGGGCCTTCTGCTCCATCAGAGCCCCTGGCACCCAGGTATCCAACACCGCTTAATCCGGTACCACAGTACCTGGCGCCACTTTATCCAATGCCGCAGCACCCAGCGCCTCAATACCCAGTGCCAGGCTTTCAGCCGTTGGGTTACAGATACTCTCCTTACGGATACCCTCAGTATCCATATCCCCCTCGTCCTTCACTGCCCTCACCACAGCCGCCGGCGACGGACTTGAAGGAGACTCTGGCTGCCTGGTGGGCTGAGGCCAAGGCTCAGCTCACCAGGGAGGTAGAGAGCCGTCTTCCGGTGCTGGACCCTGCACAGGATCCTCTTTGCTGGAGATGGGAGACTCCCTCCCCTTTACCTGACACCAGAGGTGAACCCTCGGGCCCCAGGGGTGCGGAGGATACGCTTCCCAAAGGGACCATTCCTCCCCTGCGACGGGAGGAGTCTTTCTACTCTACGTCGGAGATCTCTGACTCAGACTCAGGAGGGTGCTCTGATCCTGATAACGAGCCTCATACTCCAAATCGTCCTAGGCCAAGGACTCCTCCGAAGTCTCCTCCTAAGGATCCTTCTATTTTGGAGTTACTGAGAAAGATCCAGGAAGTTTATCAGTGGCAATCTCTGGAGCCAGATCCACAGCGTAAGAAGCTTGCTGCCCACTGTGATCTGCCCGAGACCGCTCAGACATTGATTCTACCCTGGACTGACCTCACGCAGACCTTGTTTCCATTATTTGGAAGCAACCGTCTGCATTAGCCTCCCCTTCGTGGAAGGCAGATCGGCTATATCAGGCTCCTGAGGGAGTAGATTTTTTGAATATACACCCCAAGGCGGACTCGGTCGTGATTATCGCCGCTCACGGCAGTTCTGCCAACTCCAAACATCTCCGCTAGTCTCCACCTGACAAGGGGTCCCGGCTTCTGGACCAGTATGGGAAGAAGGTGTACGCCTCTTCTACCCTGGGTATTAGGGCCCTGAACTATGTCGCACATATGGGGGACTACCAGAAGACGATCCTGAGTCGGGTGGAATTAAAATTGGACTCTTTTCCTGAGTCCCAGACCAAACAGGAAGTGGCTGACCTTGTCCGCTCTGCTCGTTTGGCCAGTCAGCACATGGTTCGTATCACCTACAATGCAGTGGACGCAGCTGGATGGAGTTCGGCTTTCGCCGTAGGTCTTCGGCGTCATGCTTGGCTCCGAGTGTCAGGAGTGGTCCCTGAAGTGCAATCCGCCATTTAGGGTGCGCCATTCAGGGGTTCGGTGCTGTTTGGCGGTGATGTCAAGGACATCATCACCGACCTGCAGGGGAAAGGTACTGCATTTAAGTCTGTAGACACTCTGTACAGGCCCCCTCAGGGACAGTGTCGCCTTTTTCGTCGACGTTCTCGACCAGAAGCAAAACCACAGGGCAAGCGGACCAACAAGCATCGGGACTCCTCCAGCAACCAAGACTCCCCCACCCAAAAGAGCTATGGAGCTCTCAAGCTGCGCTTGCCCCACACCTCCTGACTTCTTCCCTCTCCAACAGCCTTTGGACACTCTATAGGAACCAGTAGGAGGGAGGTTCTCCTTCCATCTACTGGGTTGGGAGAGGATTACATCAGAGGCTTGGGTGCTCCAACTGATAGCAGCAGGACACTTAATCGAGTTCCTTGAGAAACCGCCCCGAAGACCACCCCTCAAGTTGTCTTATTCCTCAGAACATCTTCCTCTGGTCCTGAAAGAAATTTCCTCTCTTCTCGCGGAGGTGGCAATGGAACCAGTCCCTACCCACCTTTGGGGGACAGGTTACTATTCCCATTTCTTCCTAGTTCCAAAGAAGACGGGAGGGAGGCACTGTGGAGCCCGAGTAAGATGGCTGCAGAACACTAGAGCTCTGTAAGCATAGTTTAAAAAACAATTTTTTTAGGAAGACTTCCCTCACAAAGTCAGACAAGAGTTATTTCAGTAGGTTGCTGTATCTCAAGAGAACAAAAATGGGCAATCCACGGAAGGAAAAGCAGTTGGGAGATGGAGCTAAATCGAAAGTTTCTTCAGGCCCGGCATCCTCACGGGCGGCATTGTGCTGGGAACAAGACCACGAGGTGGAAACCAGTGGAGAGACTTTACAGTCCCTGGGTGAGACGATAAATCATCTAATTGCTTCAGTAGCAGGACTTTCCAATAAGTTTGACTCTCTTACATTGCGAGTCACTGTAGTGGAAACTACACTAGAAGTGGTCTCCGTGGCATCGACTGCTGCAAACAAAATGGCTGATGCAGCTATGGGAGCCATAGCCCTAGTCGTTAAAGAGAATGTGCATCTTCGCTCCCAACTGGAAATGCTAGAAAACCAGTCAAGGGCATCTAATATCAGACTTTTGGGGCTCACAGAACGTGCTGAAGGGGATCATTTGATCTTATTTCTACAAGATTGGATAGTACAGCAATTGGGAGAAGAAGCTACCCCGATCACCCAGGGAATCCAGAAAGCATATAGAGTGGCTTTTAAGGGTAGACAGGATAATCCAGAGGCCCCATGTACTGTGGTCATGGTTCTAGATGGAATGGGTTCACGGGATAAGTTGTTAGCCCTGGTACAGATAAAGAAAGCTCTTCTTTTTGATGGCAACCAAATTTGTTTGTTTCCCGACTTATCTTATGCAACCAGACAACGTAGGAAGCGGTTCGATGGAGTAAGGGCGATGTTACGGGAAGGAGGAATACCGTATGGCCTAATTTTTCCAGCACGACTACGAATCATGCACCGCAGTAAAATTTTCCTCTTTTCGGAACCGACGGAGGCTTTAAAATGGTGCCAGTCCAGAGGAATGCTCCCTCCCGTAGGAGGGAAGGAGAAGAAGATGACACTCTTTCTTCTGAAGACGAAGAAGATGATTCTTGAAGATTCATGGATTTTATTGGTAATGGGACATAAGAAGGGGGCAGTGATAACGGTTGTTTAAAAACACTGTATTTAAAGTAACACATTTATCTCTACTTAAGCTCCATGAGTAGGTTTTCAGCTGATCTGGACTTTAAAATTGATTAACGGTTGCTTATCTTGTTTCGTTCCCTTCCCCATTGATATCCTATTTGCTTACAAATTTATAACTTTCCACGTGTAATAATGGTGGACTATTGTTCTCTTTTCATGTCCACTTTGTTCATTAAGTAAAAGCGCCTAATATGTCTGGCATGTGGTTGGGGAGTTTTTTTTTAGTGGAGTACGGAGTTCTGAGGGGTTCTTTTCTTTTTCATTACACATTTGTGTATAAATACTATGGTATTGCATGGTGGCTGACTCCCTAAATCAGGGAAGGACTCTGATCAATATGATTTGAACTTCTTATTATATAATCCATGGTAATCATGGTCTCCTTTACAGCAAGTGGAATGCTTTACACTATGTTTATAATTTAATTGATATCCCCTCATAAGACTTATCTTATTTCAGTTAACTAACCTTTTGTAAGTATTGAGAGGAGTGGCGCCCTCATTGTACTGTATATCTGCAATGTTGAATGAAGGCATTACTGTATGTTTGTTTATATAAAAGGAAAAAAATAAAGTACCAAAAAAAAATGAAAAGAAGACAGGAGACGTGAGGCCTATTTTACACCTCAGTTCCCTGAACATGTTCATGGAGTACAAACGCTTGAGAATGCTCTCCTTGCAGAGCCTTCTGCCGCTTCTTCAGCAGAGACAGTGGCTGTGTGCTTTGGATATGCAGGATGCCTACCTGCACATCCCCATCCACCCTTCCTACCGCTGATTCCTTCGGTTTTCTTTTCAGGGGGACCACTACCAATTCAGGGCCCTCCCATTTGGTCTTTCCTCAGCTTCCCGAGTGTTTACCAAATGCCTATCTGTGGTAGCGGTCCACCTGCGTACCCAGGGAGTGCAGGTAGTCCTGTACCTGGATGACTGGCTCCTGGCAGCCCCGTCCAGGGAGGAACTTATATACTCTCTTTCCTTTACACTGCAGGTTTTCACCAGCCTAGGTATCACCATCAACCAGGCCACGTCCCATCTGGTCCCTTGCCAGAGACTCCAGTTTATCGGGGTGATCCTGGACACGCCCATCGGCAAGGCCTTTTTGCCTCCGGACAGGATGGACACCCTCCAGACTCAAGCACATCTGTTGTCCAGTCGCAGAAGGGTCGGTGCCAGGTCAGTCCTTCGCCCCCTTGGGCTCATGGCACCTCCTGTCCTGACAGTCCATTGCGCTTGGCTGCATATGAGGATCTCTCAGTGGACGCTTTGGTCTCAGTGGGACCAAACAATGGATGACCTGGACCAGGAGGGTCTAGTCTCCGATCCCATGGTCAGGGACTTGCAGTGGTGGATGGTGCACGAGAACCTTTGCCGGGGAGTTCACTTCAGTATCGAACCCCCCTCCCAGACATTGACAACAGATGCCTCAGGAGAGGGCTGCGGAGCCCATCTAGGGTCTCACAGGACTCGGGGCACCTGGTCCAGACTCGAGCAGTCTTTACATATAAATGTGCTCGAACTCAGAGCTGTCCTGTATGCTCTCCAGGCTCTGCACTCCTCCATTCTTCCTGGTCACCTAACAGTCCAGACGGACAACATGGACGTAGTCTGGTACATCAGCAAGCAGGGAGGAACTTGTTCCTACCCTCTGTGCAGGGAAGCAATGAGAGTTTGGAGTTGGGCTGTACAGCACAACCTTCACCTGACAGCAGTTCATGTTCCGGGAGTAGAAAACACGCTGGCAGACCACCTCAGTCAGTCTTCAGCCAAACCTCATAAATGGGAACTGGATCAAGAGGTAATAGACAACATCTTCATGCTCTGGGGAACCCCTAAGGTAGACCTGTTCGCGTCTTCTCAAAACGCAAAGCTTCTTGCCTTGTGGTGCGATGCTCTTGTCTCTCGACTGGAAGGACAGATTCGTCTGTGCCTTCCCTCCAGTTCCCTCAATTCCGAGGGTCTTGCACAAACTCAGGACAGAAGGAGCCTGGATGATCCTCATCGCTCCATTCTGGCCCAGGCAAGTCTGGTACTCTGTTCTGCGACAATTTTCAGGGGAAACTCCTTTTCCTCTATCACAGCACTTGCTGACCCAGGATCAGGGGACCCTTGTTCATCCAGATCTCAAATCCATCCCTTCAGTTGCATGCGTGGCTCCTGCTGACGTAGCTCAAGCCCGGTTCGGGGTTTCTTCGCTTGTAGGAGATATTTTGGTGGAGGCCAGAAAACCTTCCACTAGGTCCACCTATGCCATGAAGTGAAAACTCTTTTCGATTTGGGCCTCATCAAAGGACTTTGAGCCTTTCTCTTTCCCAGCTGAAAGAGTCCTGGACTACATGCATCATCTCTTTGGCCTGGGTCTCAGCCATTCCTCTTTGAAAGTCCGCATGGCAGCAATAGCGGCCTACCATGTCCCTTTTGGAAATGGGACTTTCGCTCAGTTGGAAGTCTCTAAGACTTTCCTCAGAGGGGTTCTCCATTTGAGACCCCCTATTCACATTCTGCTCCTCCTTGGGATCTGAACTTTGTTGTCAAGACGCTTACTCTGCCTCATTTCGAACCGGCAGCTTCAGCAGACTTGAAGTTCCTCTCTTGGAAGACTCTCTTCCTTCTGGCCATTACTTCAGCTCGATGAATTTCCAAGCTTCAGGCCCTGACGTGCAAAACCCTTATTTGATTTTTCACAAGGAACGTGTGGCTCTGCACATCAACCCCAAGTTTCTCCCTAAGGTGGTAGCAGAATCTACGCTGAACCAATCCATTGAGCTACCCGCTTTCTTTACTCAACTCTCCAATCAAGGGGAGTACCTCTTGCATACTTTTGGATGTTCACAGAATACTGAGGTACTATACCACTAGGACTAAGGATTTCAGGAAATTGGATCAGCTTTTTGTCTCTCTTGCTCACAAAAGAGAGGACAATGCAGTTTCCAAGCAATGCCTTTCTAAATGGCTGGCTCATTGTATCATCTTCTGTTACGACAAGTACCACAAGACCCTGCAGGGTCAAGTCAGAGGTCACTCCACCAGAGGAGTAGGCGCCTCTGCGGGTTGTTTCAAGAATGTGTCAGCGGCAGACATCTGCGCAGCCGTGACTTGGACTTCTATCCACAGCTTCATGAAACATCACAGTTTGGATATTGCCTCTCGCCATAGAGCAGGCTTCGAGTTGGCTGTACTGTACTTCAGGGTCTTCTTTCATAAGACCCGTTCATCCTGAGGTTCCATTGGTTGGATAGTTTTCCTCCTCCCGAGTGTTTTTCCCTTTTTTCCAGTCTGTTTGGGATTCAGTCCTGTATGTAATTACCTACGGCAAGAGCTCTCTTGAAGTAAGATAGTACAGTTACGTAAGAACTTACCCTAACAGCAGATCTTCGAGAGAGGCTCTTGCAGTAGGTAATGCTTTTCAGCTCCTTTTCCAGGAAGGGAAATATCTGTTTCAGACAACATGAAGTCTTACTGTATTCTGACATATTGCAGCAGTGATCTCCAACCTTTAAACTCCCCCGGAGAACAAAGAGTTAACTTTCTATACAGGGCATAGAATGCTGAGCTCGAGCACGGTTAGTCTCTCTGTCTGGAGTACTTCAAACTCAAACCGTCAGATTCTTTACTCCGCCTCACTGAACGGTTGCTCCGGAGATTTCTCCTTCAGCTCGGTTTGAAAGTCGGTTAAAGTTTTCAGTTTTCGTCGGTTTTTTAAACCGAAAAAGTTATCTGCATAGTCAGTTCAGTTTCTGTCTTTGGTGCCGTGAGTACTAGATAGGAATTGTTCTGTTATTCTGTGTTAAATTTGTAAAAGTGCGTCTCGGGTCAGCTGAACCGGCCATTTGATAGTGAAATCTTGTGTTTTGTGTTTTTACTTTGTGTGTGGTTACCGGTCCTCATCGGTTCTAAAAAAAAATGTGTTTTAGTGCGTTTTTTTCCAATACCCGTGACATGGTTAGCAACCGATAAGGGGTCTTCCCTGGCGGTTGCCATAAAAAGGGTAAGTTGGTTAGGTTGGCCATGTCTGAGAAACCCAAGAAAAAAACCGCCCACTGTTTCGAACACAAGTGAGTGTGGGGAGGTCTTGCTAAGGCTGATCCCCACACCACCTGTGTTATTGTCTGGGTTTGACCACTCCGATTCAGACTGCCAAATATGTAAAATTTTCCCAAATCTACCCTTGAGAAGAGATTAGGTAGACTGAGGGGAAAGGAGGCCGAGAAGTCCGCTGAACTGAATGGCCAGCCCGTTCGGTTCCGACCGAACCAGAAGGAGTGCCCTCTGACCAGAGTGATACTTCTTCGAGCAAAAGGAGAGCCGATTCTGAGGGATCGGTTCCGACAAAAAGAAAACGCAAAGACAAATCGTCCAGTTCGGATCCAGAGGTTCATGTTCCGACCGCCGACAAGATAGCCAGAGCGATTCAGATTGTGGAATCTCTCTGTCCAGTTCCTACTGTTCCGGCACCTTCTGGCAGGGGTTCGGTTCGGTTGGTTCCCCCTGTTCAAGATTATACCCTCAAAGATTTTTATGAACCAGAGTTTGAAGAGGAAGGGGAATTTGAGGATGATGATGGTGAAAGTGAGGGTCTGGATGAGCCTGTGGAACCGGACGTCTCCCCAGACAGACCTTGAGGTGTTTCCCCTCCTAGACTTTCTGAGTCCCCTTCTCACTTTATGTTCTACAGAAAGGTGGCTGAAACCCTCCAGCTTCCTATGGAGGAGGCTGTGGAAGATCAAGAGGAGCCTGATTATGTAGAAATGATGGACATCCCAGAGTCCAGGAGACTGTCTATTCCCCTCCACAAATCCTTTGGGAAATTGACACAAAAAATCCTAAAGTCTCCTAACACTGTACCTCCTGTGGATAGAAGAATGGACAAGAGGTATACACTTTCAGGCTCAGACACAGAGTTCTTATGCCAGCAATGCAGCCATGTTGGGGTAGTGCAGGCTGCTGCCTGTGACAAGGCAAATATTCCCTTGGCTTCACACCCCCCCTGACAAGGACTCCAGGAAGACTGATGCCATGGCAAAGAAACAGTACATGTCATCTTCCTTGGGACTCAGGCAGGCGAATTACATGGCCTGTACAGCCAGGTATCAGAAGTCCAGGTGGGACACTGTACTGACACTGGCTAAACAGGCCTTCCTCCAGCTAGTCAAGGAGCTGGAGGCGGTGGCTGCAGATGGGATTGAGGCATCTAAAGTTCAGTTTCATGCTGCTGTGGACTCTAATGATGTGTCATCAAGAGTCATGGGTACATCTGTGACTCTTCGGAGGATGGCTTGGCTCAGATGTACCAGCCTCTCGCAGGACACCCAGGCTAAGGCCATGGATTTTCCTGTAGTGGTTAATTCTCTGTTTGGGGAGCAGACAGAGAATTACATGAAGAAAATGGATGAGTACAGGACCACTTACAGGAGTGCTCAGGCCAAGGAGAGGCAGGCAGCTTCTCAAAGGCAGCAGTCTAGGGGCAGGGGCAGGACTTTTCAAAGGCCTTTTTAACAAGCACAAGCCTCTTCTTCCTTTTCTCAGAGGGGGTTCTTCAGAGGGAGAGGCAGAAGGGGGATGAGCAGGGCTGCATCCACTCCTAAGCCTAAAGCCCCTGCCAAGCAGACACCCTGATGGGCCTGCCCGGGTCTACTCTCTTATTCCAGTAGGGGGCAGGCTGGCTTACTTTATCCTGGACTGGATGTCTATTACATCAGACAAGTTGGTCCTGGAAGTAGTAAGCCAGGGACTGGTTCTCAGCTTCAGAAAATGTCCAAAGATGAGAGACAGATCTTTTCCACCTGCAAATCTATTGGAAACCCTTGCCCTACTGGCAGCGGTCTCTTCTCTTCTAGCCTTAAGAGCCGTAGAGAGAGTACCTACCCTACACTGGGGCAAAGGACTGTACTCCAGGTACTTCCTGACCCCATAAAAGACAGTGGAGTGGCGACCCATCCTAGACGTAAGATATCTAAACAAACATCTTTTAAAACCAAAGTTCAAGATGGTAACTCTGGGAATAATCCTTCCCTCTCTAAGGCCAGGGGACTGTCTAGCCTCCCTGGACCTCAAAGATGCCTACTTTCACATTCCCATCAGGTGCCCCCACAGGAAGTACCTCAGGTTCGAGCTGTCCTCAGGCACTATCAGTTCAGAGCAATGCCCTTTGGCTCAACCTCAGCCCCAAGGGTTTTCAAAAGTGCTGATAGTAGTAGTTGCCTTTTTAAGAAGGCAAAATATTTCCATTTTTCCATATCTGGACGATTGGTTAATAGTGGGTCAGTCTCCAGACCAAGTCAAGTCTCATCTGCAAGTGACCCAGCAAGTGCTCACTTCTCTAGCATTTCTTCTCAACCTTCCCAAGTCAGTTCTCGAACCAGTCCAGCTTCTTACCTTTATAGGAGCAGAACAGGACACACTCAGAGCAACAGCCTTTCTTCCTCTAGAAAGGGCAAGGATTCTTATGGAACTAGCCTCTTCCTTCAGCCTTTGGGTATCTCGACCAGCAAGGTATTTCCTCCAGCTCTTGGGCCACATGGCAGCTTCAACAGCAGTGGTCCAAGGGGCAAGATTCCAGACGAGGGATATTCAGTTCCACCTGAGAGCTTTTTGGTCTCAGAGGAAGGATTTCCTTACCAAACTGATCCCAGTGACTCTGACCTTGATCCAAGCCCTCCGGTGGTGGCAGGATCAGGACAATTTAAGGCAAGGTGTTCCTTTTGCTACTCAGCTTTGTTCAGTGGTCTTTACGATGGACACTTCTTTTCTGGGCTGGGGAGCCCATCTGGGGTCCCTCACTGCCCAGGGGCTGTGGTCCCCCCAAGAATCCCTTCTCCATATCAATCTCCTAGAGCTCAGGGCAGTTTTTCTGGCCCTAAAAGCTTTCTCTGTCAGTACAGAACAAAGTGGTTCAAGTCAGAATGGACAATACCACCACCATGTGGTACATCAGCAAGCAGGGAGGCACTCGGTCCACAGCCTTGTGCACAGTAGCTCATGAAGTTGTGGTCCCTGGCTTATTCCCTGCAAACCTCTCTGGTAGCAGTTCACCTTCCAGGGAGGACAATGTGCAGCAGATGCACTAAGCAGGATCTCAGGGCCATCAGCAAATGGTCCCTGGACCTCAGGTGTTGAAAGTGATTTTTCAAGGTGGGGCACGCCAAAGATAGATCTTTGCAGCCCCAGACAATCACCAACTCCCTCTCTTTTGTTGTAGACCTCCTGTCTTGGGCTCAGTCCCCCTGGATGCCCTGATTCTGAATTGGGAAGGGAAGTTTCTGTATGCCTCCCCCCCCCTTCCCACTCCTGTTCAAAGTTTGTCAAAATAAGGTATCAACCTTGCAAAGTGATTCTGATTGCTCCAGATGGGACCAGACAGCCCTGGTACCCCCTGTTGCTGTCCCTAGCAGTCCATCTTCCCCTGTCTCTTCGCAGGAATTACAAGCTGTTAACATCCTCTCAGGGGAGGATTTGATACCCCAATCTTCAGTCTCTCAATCTCAAAGCATGGCTCTTGAAGAATTAGAGTTTGCAGATCTGCATCTTTCCCAGCGGGTCCTGGATATCCTCAAGGCTTCTCAAAAGGCCTCCACCAGAAAGACTTATAACTCCAAATGGAAGAGATTCAGCATTTGGTGTTCTAAGAAGCATATTTCTCCAGACACTGCTGGATTGCCTACGGTTCTGGATTATATGGTCCATCTTAATGGCCTAGGCCTCAGACCAACTACTCTCAAGGTAGACTTGTCAGCTGTTTCTGCGTTTTTGTCTGTGGGGAAATCTTCCTCACTATCTTCTCATCCTGTGTTCTGTAAATTTTTTTAAAGGATTGCTTCACACCAATCCTCCTTTTAGAGACCCTGCCCCTGCCTGGGATTTGAATGTTCGCATTGCTCAACTTATGCAGCCCCCTTTTGAGCCTATGTCTTCAGCAGAGCTTAAGTACTTGACTTGGAAAACTGTGTTCTTGGTAGCCATTACCTCTTCCAGGCGTGATCACTGAATTGAGCTTCTGTCAGTGGAACCTGATTTTATCTCATTTCACAGGATAAAGTGGTCCTTAAACCAATAGAAGGTTCTTGCCCAAAGTGGTTTCAGACTTCCATTTAAACTAGTCTATGTCTCTTCCTGTTTTCTTCACTGATCATTCTTCCTCAGGAGAGAGGAGGCTACACAGTTTAGATGTTAAAAGAGCCCTTAGTTACTACATAGAGCATACCAAGGGTCACAGGTTTGACTCCCTCCAGTTGGTCCTCGCTTATGGAGAAGTGGGAAAGGGCAAACCTGCCATCAAGAGATCTATTGCCAGGTGGATTGTGTCGTGTATACAATTCTGCTGTGAAAAACTGGGAAGAACTCCACCCCTCAGGCCTGAGGGCTCATTCCACAGAGGTACAGCTGCTTCTGGCTGCTGCCAGGATATCCTCTCTTAGAAATTTGTCAAGCAGCCACCTGGAAAACAGTCCATACCTTTACCAAGCATTACTCTCTGGATACCCAGGCTAGGAGTGATGCTCGGTTTGGCACAGCAGTACTTCAGAGCCTATTCCCAAAGTAGGTTCTGTCCCTCCTCCATGGAGGTACTGCTTTGTAGTCTGCAATATGTCAGAATACAGCAAGACTTCATGTTGTTTAAAGATAAAAATTACTCACTTTAGTAATTGTGTTTCTTCTAATGGAGTCTTACTGTATTTTGACCTCCCTCCCTGCCTCGCCTCTCAGAACCTGTTTTTGGGAAGTGGGTGGGCAGGTGCTGTGTTGCACCCCAGGGGTGCTTTTCATTTGCACCCTCCTCCTTTTTGTTTGGGTGCTGATTTGTTACTGTTATTTGTATTAGATTGGTTTTTAATTTTTGGGTTTCCTGACTTGAGTCTTCCTTGGGAATCCAAAACTTTTTTCTGCCAGTTGGCTAGTAGGAATTTTTACAATTTCACATAGAATTTTTAGTTAGTTGGTCGTGAAGAATCTGACAGTTTGAGTTTAATACTCCAGACAGAGATTCAACGACTCGTCAGCATTTATGCCCTGCATAGAAGTTAACTCTTGTTCTCCAGGGGAGTTTAAAGGTTGGGATCACTAACATAAACAATACAGCAAGACTCCATTAGAAGAAACACTAGCATTAAGGTGAGTAATTTTTTCTTCAAACAACATGAAGTCTTGCTGTATTCTGACAATTGCAGTGATTCCCAACCTTTGAACTGCCCTGAAAGAACAAAGAGTTAACTTTCTATGCAGGGCATAGAATGCTGAGCTCAAGCTCGGTTGAAGTCTCTGTCTGGAGTGATTCAAACCTAAACCGTCAGATTCTTTACTCTGCCTCATTGAACGGTTGCTCCGGAGATTTCTCCTTCAGCTCGGTTCGAAAGTCGGTTAAAGTTTCAGTTTTCGTCGGTTGTTAAACCGAAAAAGTTTCCGCATAGTCGGTTCAGTCTCTGTCTGTGGTGCCATGAGTACTAGATAGGAATTGTTCTGTTTTTCTGTTTGGTACTTGTAAAAGTACGGCTCGGTTCGGCTGAACCGGCCATTTGATAGTGAAATGTGTGTGTGGTTACCGGTTCTTATCGGTTCTAAAAAAAAACATGTTTTAAACGGTTTTTTCCAACACCCGTGACACGGTTAGGAACCGATAAGGGAGTCTTGCCTGGCGATTGCCGAAAAAAGGGTAAGTTTGGTTAGGTTGGCCATGTCTGAGAAACCCAAGAAAAAACTGGGCCCACTGGGTCTCATCACTGCGTGAGTGTGGGGAGGTCTTTACAAGGCCGATCCCCATACCACCTTGTGTTTATTGTCTGGGGTTTGACCACCCCGAGTCAGACTGCCAACTATTAAAACGCTCCCAAATCTACCCTTGAGAAGAGATTAGGTAGACTGAGGGAAAAGGAGGCCGAGAAGTCTGCTGACCTGGATGGCCAGCCCAGTTCGGTTTCGACCGAACCAGAAGGAGTGCCCTCTGACCAGGGCGATACTTCTTCGGGCAAAAGGAGAGCCAATTCCGAGGGATCGGTTCCGACAAAAAGAAAACGTAAAGATAAATCTACCAGTTCGGATCCAGAGGTTCATGTTCCGACCGCCGACGAGATAGCCAGAGCGATTCAGATTGTGTAATCGCTCCGTCCGGTTTGGACTGATCCGGCTCCTTCTGGCAGGGGTTCGGTTCGGTTGGTTCCCCCGTTCAAGATTATGCCCTTGAAGATTTTTATGAACCGGAATTTGAAGAGGAAGGGGAATTTGAGGATGATGATGTAAGTGAGGGTCTAGATGTGCCTGTGGAACCGGACATCTCCCCAGACAGACCTTGAGGTGTTTCCCCTCCTAGGCTTTCTGAGTCCCCGTCTCACTTTATGTTTTGCAGAAAGGTGGCTGAATCCCTCCAGCTTCCTATGGAGGAGGCTGTGGAAGATCAAGAGGAGTCTGATTATGTAGAGATAATGGACATCCCAGAGTCCAGGAGACTGTCTATTCCCCTCCATAAATATTTTGGGAAACAGACACAAAAAATATTATAGTCTCCTAACACTATACCACCTGTGAATAGAAGAATGGACAAGAGGTATGCACTTTCAGGCTCAGACACGGAGTTTTGGTATCAGCAATGCAGCCATGTTGGAGTAGTGCAGGCTGCTGCCTGTGACAGGGCAAATATTCCCTTGGCTTCACACCTTCCTGACAAGGACTTCAGGAAGATTGATGCCATGGCAAAGAAACAGTATATGGCGTCTTGTTTGGGACTCAGGCAGGCGAATTACATGGCCTATACAGCCAGGTACCAGAAGTCCAGGTGGGACACTGTACTGGCACTGGCAAAACAGGCCTCCCCCCAGCTTGCCAAGGAGCTGGAGGCGGTGGCTGCAGATGGGATTGAGGCATCTAAAGTTCAGTTTCATGCTGCTGTGGACTCTAATGATGTGTCATCAAGAGTCATGGGTACATCTGTGGCTCTTCGGAGGATGGCTTGGCTCAGATGTACTAGCCTCTAGCAGAACACCCAGGCTAAGGCCATGGATTTTCCTGTAGTGGGTAATTCTCTGTTTGGGGAGCAGACAGAGAATTACATGAAGAAAATGGATGAGTACAGGACCACTTACAGGAGTGCTCAAGCCAAGGAGGGGCAGGCAACTCCTCAAAGGCAGCAGTCTAGGGGCAGGGACAGGCCTTTTCAAAGGTCTTTTTACCAAGCACAGGCCTCCTCTTCCTTTTCTCAGAGGGGGTTCTTCAGAAGGGGGATGAGCAGGCCTGCATCTGCCAAGCAGACACCCTGATGGGCCTGCCCGGGTCAACTCTCCTATTCCAGTAGGGGGCAGGCTGGCTTACTTTGTCGAGGACTGGATGTCTATTACATCAGACAAGTGGGCCCTGGAAGTAGTAAGCCAGGGACTGGTTCTCAGCTTCAAAAAATTTCCAAAGGTGAGAGTCAGATCTTTTCCACCTGCAAATCTTTCGGAAACCCTTGCCCTAGAGGCAGAGGTTTCTTCTCTCCTAGCTTTAAGAGCCATAGAGAGAGTACCTACCCTACAGTGGGGCAAAGGACTGTACTCCAGGTACTTCCTGACACCAAAAAAGACAGGGGAGTGGCGACCCATCCTAGACCTAAGACATCTAAACAAACATCTTTTAAAACCAAAGTTCAAGATGTTAACTCTGGGAATAATCCTTCCCTCTCTAAGGCCAGGGGACTGTCTAGCCTCCCTGGACCTCAAAGATGCCTACTTTCACATACCCATCGGGTGCTCCCATATAACGTACCTCAGGTTCGAGTTGCCCTCAGGCCGTTATCAGTTCAGAGCAATGTCCTTTGGCCTAACCTCGGCCCCAAGGGTTTTCACAAAGTGCCTGGAAAAAGTAGTTGCCTTTCTAAGAAGGCAAAAGATTTCCATTTTTCCATATCTGGACGATTGGCTAATAGTGGGTCAGTCTCCAGACCAAATCAAGTCTCACCTGCACGTGACCCAGCAAGTGCTCACTTCTCTAGGATTTCTTCTCAACCTTCCCAAGTCAGTTCTCAAACCAGTCCAGCTTCTTACCTTTATAGGGGCAGAACTGGACATACTCAGAGCAACAGCCTTTCTTCCTCTAGGAAGGGCAAGGGTTCTTATGGAACTAGCTTCTTCCTTCAGCCTTTGGGTATCTCGACCAGCAAGGTATTTCCTCCAACTCTTGAGCCACATGGCAGCTTCAACAGCAGTGGTCCAAGGGGCAAGATTCCAGATAAGGAATATTCAGTTCCACCTGAGGGCTTTCTGGTCTCAAGAGGAAGGATTCCCTTACCAAACTGATCCCAGTGACTCTGACCTTGATCCAAGCCCTCCAATGGTGGCAGGATCAGGACAATTTAAGACAAGGTGTTCCTTTTGTTACTTAGCCTTGTTCAGTGCTCCTCACCACGGATGCTTCTCTCCTGGGCTGGGGAGCCCATCTGGGGTCCCTTACTGCCCAGGGCCTGTGGTCCCCCCAAGAATCCCTTCTCCAGATAAATCTTCTAGAGCTCAGAGCAGTTTTTCTGGCTCTAAAAGCTTTCTCACAGTTAGTACAGAACAAGGTGGTTCAAGTCAGAACAGACAACACCACCACCATGTGGTACATCAACAAGCAGGGAGGCACTCGGTCCACGGCCTTGTGCACAGAAACCATGAAGTTGTGGTCCCTAGCTTATTCCCTGCAAACCTCTCTCATAGCAGGTCATCTTCCAGGGAAGGACAATGTGCTAGCAGATGCACTGAGCAGGATTTCTCAGGGCCATCACGAATGGTCCCTGGACCCTCAGGTGTTGAAAGTGGTATTTTCAAGGTGGGGCGCTCCAGAGATAGATCTCTTTGCAGCCCCAGACAATCACCAACTCCCTCTCTTTTGTTGCAGACCTCCAGTCTTGGGCTCAGTCCCTCTGGACGCCCTGATCCTGAATTTGGAAGGGAAGTTTCTGTATGCCTTTCCCCCCTTCCCACTCCTGTTCAAAGTTTTGGTAAAAATAAGGTCTCAACCTTGCAAGGTGATTCTGATTGCTCCAGATTGGTCCAGACAGCCCTGGTACCCCATGTTGCTGTTCCTAGCAGCCCATCTTCCCCTGTCTCTTCCCAGGAATTACAACCTGCTAACATCCTCTCAGGGAAGGATTTGGTACCCCAATCTTCAGTCTCTCAATCTCAAAGCATGGTTCGTGAAGAGTTAGAATTTGCAGATCGCGTCTTTCCCAAGGGGTTCTGGATATCCTCAAGGCTTCTCGAAAGCCCTCCACCAGAAAGACTTATAACTCCAAATGGAAGAGATTCAGCATTTGGTGTTCTAAGAAGCATATTTCTCCAGACACTGCTGGATTTCGTATGGTTCTGGATTATATGGTGCATCTTAATGGCCTAGGCCTCAGAGCAGCTACTCTCAAGGTACACTTGTCAGTTGTTTCTGCTTTTCTGTCAGTGGGAAAGTCTTCCTCACTATCATCTCATCCTGTTTTCTGTAAATTTTTTAAAGGATTGCTTCACACCAATCCTCCATTTAGAGTCCCTGCTCCTTTCTGGGATTTGAATGTTTGCATTGCTCAACTTATGCAACCCCCCTTTGAGCCCATGTCTTCAGCAGAGCTTAAGTACTTGACTTGGAAAACTGTATTCCTGGTAGCCAGTACCTCTGCCAGGTGTAGCAGTGAATTGCAAGCCCTGTCAGTGTAACCTGATTTTATCTCATTTCACAGGGATAAAGTGGTCCTTAGAACCAATAGAAGGTTCTTGCCCAAAGTGGTTTCAGACTTCCATTTAAACCAGACTATGTCTCTCCCTGTTTTCTTCACTGATCATTCTTCCCCAGGAGAGAGGAGGCTACACAGTTTAGATGTTAAAAGAGCCCTTAGTTACTACATACAGTCGTGGCCAAAAATATTGGCGCCCTTGCAGTTTTTTCTAATAATGCACCATTCCTTCCAGAAAATTGTTGAAATTAAAAAATATTTTGGTATCCACATATGTATTTCTTTGGTTTGCAATGGAATAAAACACAAAAAGCAGAAAAATTTACTAAGTCTTAGCTTATTCCACACAGAAATCCTTAAATGTCCCAGACAAAATTATTGGCACCTTTTAGAAGTAGTTAGAAATTAGATTTCAAGCAGGTGATTCTCCTTCACTTTGGAATTGAACTCACCTGTTTGAATAGAGAAAAGGACTCATTCTCCTGTTTTGTGTCACTGTGTGTACCGCAATGAGCGTGGAGAAAAGAAAGAAAACCAGAGAATTGTCTGAGGAGGTCAGACAGAAGATTGTAGCCAAGCATGGACAATCTCAAGGCTACAAATCAATCTCCAGAGACCTTGATGTTCCTGTTTCCACCGTACGTAATGTTATCAGGAAGTTTAAGGCCCATGGCACTGTAGCCAACCTCCCTGGACGTGGCTGCAAGAGAAAACTTAATGAAAGATTGCAGCGCAGGATTGTTCGAATGCTGGAGAAAGCACCTCGATCAACTGCCAAACAGATTCAAGCTGACCTTCAGAGACAAGGTACGACAGTTTCAACTCGCACCATCCGTCGCCAACTCAATGAAAGGGGGTTATATGGTAGGAGGCCCAGGAGGACCCCACTGCTGAGAGAGAGACATAAGAAAGCCCGACTGGAGTTTGCCAAAACACACCTGAACAAGCCAAAATCCTTCTGGTAGAATGTCCTGTGGACAGATGAGACCAAATTAGAGTTTTTGGTAAAGCACATCATCTCTATGTTTACAGAAAACAAAATGAAGCCTTCAAAGAAAAGAACACCTTCCCTACAGTCAAACATGGAGGAGGTTCAGTGATGTTTTGGGGTTGCTGTGCTGCCTCTGGCACTGGGTGCCTTGAACATGTGCATGGCATCATGAAATCTGGAGATTACCGGGCCATTTTGGAGCGCAATGTTGAACCCAGTGTCAGAAAGCTGGGTCTCCGTCGAAGGCCATGGGTCTTCCAGCAGGACAATGACCCAAACACACTTCAAAAAGCACCCAGGAATGGTTCAAGACAAGACGCTGAACTGTTCTGAAGTGGCCAGCAATGAGTCCAGATCTAAATCCCATTGAAAACCTGTGGAGAGATCTGAAAACAGCAGTTGGGAGAAGGCACCCTTAAAATCTGGGAGAACTGGAGCAGTTTGCACAAGAAGAGTGGGCTAAACTGCCAGTAGAGAGGTGCAGGAAGCTCATTCACGGCTATAGGAAGCGATTGATTGCAGTTATTTTGACTAAATGCTGTGCTACCAAATATTAAGTCTAGGGTGTCAATAATTTTGTCAATGCCATTTCTTTTCATTTTCTGATTTAAAAGGATATTTTAAATTCTGAATCAAAAACAAAGGTTCTATAATATTAACAGAGAAATAAAGTATTGTGGAGACCAAATACTGTTGTTAATTTCAACTTATGTTTAGAGGAAATTGTGAGTTATTTGAAAAAAGTGCAAGGGCGCCAATATTTTTGGCCACGACTGTAGAGCGTACCAAGGGTCGCAGGTTTGACTCTCTCCAATTGTTCCTCACTTATGGAGAGGTGGGAAAGGGCAAACCTGCCTCCAAAAGATCTATTGCCAGGTAGATTGTGTTTTGTATACAATTCTGCTATGAAAAACTGGGAAAAACTCCACACTCAGGCTGAGGGCTCGTTCCAGAAGAGGTACAGCTGCTTCCCCGGCTGCTGCCAGGGATATCCCTCTTTTAGAAATTTGTCAGGCAGCCACCTGGAAAACAGTCCATACCTTTACCAAGCATTACTCTCTGGGTATCCAGGCTAGGAGTGATGCTCGGTTTGGCACAGCAGTACTTCAGAGCCTATTCCCAAAGTAGGTTCTGTCCCTTCTTCTTGGGGGTACTACTTGGTAGTCTGCAATTGTCATAATACAGCAAGACTTCATGTTGTTTGAAGAAAAAAATTACTCACCTTAGTAATTATGTTTCTTCTAATGGAGTCTTGCTGTATTCTGACCTGCCTCCCCTCTCAGAACCTGTTTTGGGAAGTGGGTGGGCAGGTGCAGTGTTGCACCCCAGGGGTGTTTTTTGTTTGCACCCTCCTCCTTTTTTGTTTGGGTTCTGATTTATTATTGTTATTTATAGTAGATTGGTTTTTGGGTTTCCTGACTTGAGTCTTTCCTGGGAATCCAAAACTTTTTTTTCAGCCAGTTGGCTAGTAAGAATTTTTACAATTTCCACATAGAATTTTTAATTTAGTTGGACTTGTAAGAATCTGACGGTTTAGGTTTGAATCACTCCAGACAGAGACTTCAGCCGAGCTCGAGCTCAGCATTCTGTGCCTGTATAGAAAGTTAACTGTTTGTTCTCCGGGGCAGTTCAAAGGTTGGGAATCACTGCAGTTGTCAGAATACAGCAAGACTCCATTAGAAGAAACATAATTACTAAGGTGAGTAATTTTTTCGTTAGTTCACTACCTGGTTATTATTTTGGGTTCTCAACTTGAGTCTTTTGGGGAACTAAAAATGTGTTGCCTGTTGGCCATGTTCTTTTACAATTTCCACTTTAAGAAGTGTAGTTAGTTAGTAATAGCTCATAAGAATCTGATGGTTACACTTTGAAGTACTGTAGACAGAGGTTTAAAACCAAGGTCGAGCTCAACGTTCTGTACTTTTTGCATAGAGTTGATTCTTTCCTCTCCAGAGCAGTTCAAGTGCTGGGGCTAACTGCATATGTCAGAATACAGCAAGACTCCATTAGAAGAAAAATAACTACTAAGGTGAGTAATTTTTTCTAATGGACCATTAGGGTTCCAGTGTCAAAAGTAGGGAAATGTCATCTTATGGTTATGAACCCTAAGACCCCACCGCCACCCTTTGTTTCCAACCTTGAGACCCCACCCCCTCCCTGCATGTAGGAACATGCATGACTGATGTACGTTGAGGTTGCAAACCCTAATGCTCACCCCATTCTCTTATACTGTACCGATCTTAGCTTACTTACTCATGGAATGGGATGAGTATTAGGGTTCGCTGCTACAGCGCACATCTGTCATGCCTGTTCCTGCATGCAGGGAGGGGGTTGGGTCTCAGAGTTGGAAACCAAGGGTGAGGGTGGGGTCTTAGGGTTGGGAACCCTAAGATGACATTTCTCTACTTTTGACACTTGAACCCTAATGGTCCATTAACAAAGTTTTTTTGTAGAGAGAATATGTACAACATATATTAGCACTGAAAAGTGTCATACTAGTGGAGTCTAGTTTTTTTTTTTTTTGTAAACATCTTTTTGTTAAACAAGTGTGCGCATACATAGCTTACAAATTTATGCATAGATGCATAGTATTCAGCCTCAGTATATCAGACAATTAGTTAGTTTAAGAAACGAGTTTGAAAGTTTACCGATTGCCAGCTGTCCCCCTACACAGCAAATGGGGAGGCGGAGCATCACTGCTACTATTGGGCCCCCTCTATCTGAGGTAGTATATAAATTGCCCCCGGGAGGGAGAGGGGGTAGGGGGGAGGAGGCACTGAGTAGGGAGTCTGTTAGCTCAAGGTGTCTATGCTCTTTCCTGTGTGTGTCTCCATTGGCACTAGAGGCTCAAATCCCCTGTCTAAAGTTGAACAAGGTCAGGGGGTAACTAAGGAACAAAGTCAGCATCACATATATGACCCACCTATTCCACCTTGAGGTGAAGGTTTCTGTCTTTTATTTAAGCTCTACATGATTTTTTCCATCATGTAGTAATCATTAACTGTGGCCCTCCAATCAGTTATGCTACCTATGGTCGGAGATGGTCAGTTTCTAGTTGTACATTTCTTGACTGCCAGGAGCATAATTCCTAGTACATATTTGATATGCCTGTCCCTGAGTCCCACTGGGTAGTGGTAGAATAGGTAGAGCTGTGGAGTTAATGATACAGGCTCTTGCAGGACCAGAGAGATTTCCCATTCCAGGTCCCGAAGGAATGGTCGCAGTAAGCTGCAAGTCCACATGATGTGGGAGTTGGTTCCCAGAGGCTTCCCATAGAGTCTCCAGCAGGCTGCTGCTCCAGCTCTTAAATATCTGGAGGTAATTGCCGGGGTTCTAAAATATCTTATCTGATGCTTCTGGGCATACTCTCTCCAGATATGTGAGGTCGCGCCTCTGCTTATTTCATAACAGCCCTTCTCCCAGTCTGACAAAGGAAGCTCTATCCCTTTCCCATTGCCTAGCCACCCCCAGGGTGTTCTCTTGTTGGGTGTCAGTTAATGCTTTGTACATTATGGATATTAAATGATTGGGGGGTTGCATATGGCACATTAATTCTTGTATCAGAGCTGAAGCCTCCGTGAAGTAGGGAACAAAGGTGGGTTGGTTGTTAAGAAAATGGCAGACTTGTAGATATTGAAAAAAGTTCTCCTGAGGTGAGCCATATTATTGTCTGAGGTCCTCAAATGTCTGTGTAGTCCCCGTCACACATCTGGCTCAAATAGATTATGTTATGCCTTTGCCAGACGTAAAATGTGGTATCCAGGTGAGCTGGTAAAAAAGATTCCAGCTGTACCACAGGGATACCCAGATCAGATGAGGGACCAGTGCTAGCGGAGTCTAGTTCTTAATTTTTGAAACCTTTTGCTATATTGTCCTGAAAATGTCGTCGTCATAAACTATCTTGCTTGTCAAACATCTGGGATGGAGACTAAAGCCTTTTATAATATAGTATTTCCAGGGCATGTAAAGGGTCAGAAAGAATTTTGTGGTCACTAGCCAGTGGGGTAAGTGGCTAGGAAAATCCTACATTTCCATCGGCTCATCTGATGTACTTGTTGAACATTTACCTCATGCAGTACAAGTCAGCAGGGCTGGTTTAAAATACAGTTTACTGGCTCGATACAAAAGTCTGCCAGCATCTGGGTGGTGGCCCAGTGCCAGTTTCAGACCTTACATGCACAGCTTTGTTGGATGTTCTATGTATCTGTACAGATCCCTTTGCTAGTGCTCCATGGCCCTGACTTAGAGGGACTGCTACTTGTTGTGAAGGGGGAGTTCAGTCTCTATGCTCATATAGGCTTGACTACCTTAAAGGGCAAAGACTGCTGAATTGTATGGGTGTGGTTTTGTATTGTGCACCACTCACTGTGGAGACAGAACTGAGGCTATTGGGTGCCTTTCTTCTGTGACTAAATGTGTGTTGGGCAACTCCAGAATTCATCTGTTATGTGGCCTAAAACACTCTGCTTTTCACCTTTTAAGATTCTGTGCCTTCAAGAAGTTCAAGAGGACCATTACAGAAAGCAGATTAAGCCACGCCTAGAGGAGATGGGTAAGATTCTAGTATTTTTTTGTATTCTTAAAGTTTATGCAGGAAAGACCTCTCAAAACATATACTTCTTTATAAGAGTATCCCAGATAGATGGCGTAACTAGTTTGATACCTTTTATGGGACCTAGAAGAACACCTAGCTTACACTGTATATTCTTTCTAGGGACATGGATATGTTGTTCAGTCCACACTTTGTGGGAGGTTCTTTGCCGCTTTAAATCTTGCTGGAAGGTCTTCAGGCTGGCTATTCCCACCCACCTGGGTGGTAAAACCCTCGGCTCCGCCCCATGATGCCAGATTTTCCTTACCGCTTGGAAGCCCAGGTTCCCTCCTTAGCACTCTGCGTTTTAGGCCTGGATCCTAACACTTCGGAATTTCCGAAAATAATTTTAACATTTACTAGACTACAGTCTTAATCTTCCCTCGCGACTGCGATGGACAAATCCACTCCCAGCTTCTGTCAGTGCCCTTTTGGGCAGAAGATGTTCCGGACCGATCCGCACTCCACGTGCGTTTACTGCCTGGGTCTTGACCACGATCCGCAGGCCTGCGATCTGTGCAAGTCCTTCATGGCTTCGGTTTTACAGGACCGCGCTGCCGGACTACAACTTGGGCGCCTGAAAGCTGGCAAATGCAGTGAAGTCGAAGGAGGCCCGTTGGGCGGTGTCTGCGGCTGCGGGCTCCACGGAGCAGCTGGAGCAGTTGATCGCCGTTGAAGAGGAGGCGGCCCAGGCCACTTCATCTTCCTCCTCGGCCGTGGCGTTTATCCTGCTCTCCATGGGCTCCTCCTACACTGCTTCTTTTAAGGAGCTTTGCCAGTCCCTCTCCACCAAGGGACAAGGGCCATCGGGACATACCAGTAGGTCAAAGAAAAAAGAACCGAAAGGTAAGTCCTACCGTCGACGTTTGTGGGAGCGGGAGAGATCCCCTTCACCATTGCAGCTAAGGCTGCTGGCTTCACGGTGTCCTCGTCAGGTCAGCTGGCCGAGACAACCGTCGACACGGTCGAAAGTTTTCTCGACGCGTTGGACGGGTTATCGACTGGAGAAGCCAACAACCCTTCTTCACCGGTTCCCCCGGTGGTAACCGATGACTTGCCTGTGCCGAAGTCCCCGGCCAAGGACTCTGAACCAAGGGGTGAGCGGGTTTCCCCCGCCCACCCTCTCTGACCCACCCTCGGTGACCCCAAAGGTCTCGGTCCTTTTCCATGTTGGGAACATCCCGCTGACATCGGCGGTCTCGGTCTCAGCACCATGGAAAGCGGCATCACCGCTTGTCCTCTTCAGAGGATAGGCTCCGACGTAAGTTAGGTCGGCGCTACGAGGACATGATGTGGCAGCAACTTTTGTTGGCCGGTAACAAGCTGACTCCGTTGCTTTCCCCGGCCATTAAGTGGCTGTCACCGGAGCGACCGAAGCAACCCTTCGTGGTTGTCGAGGAGCCGGCCCCAGAACTGGTTGTTTGGCCAAAACCGGCTGCTCCACCCATTGTGGTGGAACCACCACCTCCTCAACCGAAGACTGGGGCCCCGACCAAGGATTCTCGGTCGGGTCAGGGCTTGAAGCACAGGTTGTCGGTCACCCTCACTCCCGATCAATCTCGGCAGGTGGAGGGTGGTTCAGGCGCTCGGCAGCTGTTCGCAGACTCCTCGGAGTCTGACGACTCCTCCCTGTACTCCAGGCACATTGACCTGGAATCTGCAGGGGGTCAGTCGGTGGACGAGAGCCCATCCTCGTTCTTGGGAATACTTCGACTCATCTCAGAGTCAAGTGAGATGCAGCTCGAACCCGTTTCAAAACAGGCCAGGTATCCCCTCACGGAGATACTGGACCAAGGAGATCCCCCTACGGAGGCTTTCCCGTTGGCCGAAGCTATTGTTTGCCCGACCCTGGAGCTGTGGCAGCGGCCCGCATCTTGTCCTGCACCTTCGGCAGGATGGCTCGCTAGTACGCGGTCCCCACCGGTTCACACTCTGGTTTCTCGGAGCACCCCTCTGTGGAGGGGCTGGTGACCGACAGCGTTTCCGGCATTCCGGGAATGCTAGGGACGTGGACAAACCACCCGATAAAGAATCCAAAAAGCTGGATTATTCTGGACAGAAGGTTTACGCTGCTTCCTCCTTAGGCCTTCGACAGGCTAGCTCAGCTGTACTGATGGCACATTCAAACAACACGAAGTCTTACTGTATTCTGGCAATTGCAGTGATTCCCAACCTTTGAACTGCCCCGGAGAACTAAGGGTTAACTTTCCATGCAGGGCATGGAACGCTGAGCTCGAGCTCGGTTGAAGTCTCTGTCTGGAGTGTTTTGAACTTAAACCTTCAGATTCTTTACTCCGCCTCACTGAATGGTCGCTCCGGAGATTTCTCCTTCAGCTCAGATCGAAGTCGGTTAAAGTTTTCAGTTTTTCGTCGGTTTAAACTGAAAAAAAGTGTTCCGCATAGTCTGTTCAGTCTCTGTCTGTGGCCGTGAGTACTAGATAGGAACTGTTCTATTTTTCTATGTGGAACTTGTAAAAGTGCGGTCGGTTCAGTTGAACCAACCATTTGATTGTGAATTTTGTTATACTTAGTGTGTGGTTACCGGTTCTTATCGGTTCTAAAAAAAACGTGTTTTTAACCGTTTTTTTTCCAATACCCATGACACGGTTAGGAACCGATAAAGAGTCTTGCCTGGTGATTTGCCGAAAAAAGAATGAAGTTTAGTTAGGTTGGCCATTCTGAAACCCAAGAAAAAACGGGCCCACTGGGTTTCAACACTGCAGTGAGTGTGGGAGGTCTTTGCCAAGGCCGATCCCCACACCACCTGTGTTTATTGTCTGGGGTTTGACCACCTCAATTCAGACTGCCAAATATGTAAAAAATTTCCCAAATCTACCCTTGAGAAGAGATTAGGTAGACTGAGGGAAAAGGAGGCCGCGAAGTCTGCTGACCTGGATGGCCAGCCTGGTTCGGTTTCGACCGAACCAGAAGGAGTGCTCTCTGACCAGGGCGATGCTTCTTCAAGCAAAAGGAGATCCGATTCTGAGGGATCGGTTCCGACAAAAAGAAAACGCAAAGATAAATCGACCGGTTCAAATCCAGAGGTTCATGTTCCGACCGCCGAAGAGATAGCCAGGGCGATTCAGATTGTGGAATTGCTCCGTCCGGTTCCGACCGATCTGGCTCCTTCTGGCAGGGTTTCGGTTCGGTTGGTTCCCCCGGTTCAAGAGTATACCCTTGAAGATTTTTATGAACCGGAGTTTGAAGAGGAAGGGGATTTTGAGGATTATGTTGTAAGTGAAGGTCTGGATGTGCCTGTGGAACCGGACATCTCCCCGGACAGACCATCAGGTGTTTCCCCTCCTAGGCTTTCTGAGTCTCCTTCCCACTTTATGTTTTACAGAAAAGTGGCTGAAACCCTCCAGCTTCCTATGGAGGAGGCTGTGGAAGATCAAGAAGAGCCTGATTATGTAGAGATGATGGATATACCAGAGTCCAGGAGACTGTCTATTCCCCTCCATAAATCTTTTGGGAAACAGACACAAAAAAGACTCCTAACACTATACCTCCTGTGGATAGAAGAGTGGACAAGAGGTATACACTTTCAGGCTCAGACATGGAGTTCTTATATCAGCAATGCAGCCATGTTGGGGTAGTGCAGGCTGCTGCCAGTGACAAGGCAAATATTCCCTTGGCTTCACACCCCCTGACAAGGACTCCAGGAAGATTGATGCCATGGCAAATAAGCAGTACATGGCATCTTCTTTGGGCTCAGGCAGGCGAATTACATGGCCTATACAGCCAGGTACCAGAAGTCCAGGTGGGACACTGTACTGACACTGGCTAAACAGGCCTCCCCCCAGCTAGCCAAGGAGCTGGAGGCGGTGGCTGCAGATGGGATTGAGGCATCTAAGGTTCAGTTTCATGCTGCTGTGGACTCTAATGATGTTTCATCAAGAGTCATGGCTACATCTGTGGCTCTTCGGAGGATGGCTTGGCTCAGATGTACTAGCCTCTAGCAGGACACCCAGGCTAAGGCCATGGATTTTCCTGTAGTGGGTAACTGTCTGTTTGGGGAGCAGACAGAGAATTACATGAAGAAAATGGTCGAGTACAGAACCACTTGCAGGAGTGCTCTGGCCAAGGAAAGGCAGGCAACTCCTCAAAGGCGGCAGTCTAGGGGCAGGGGCAGGCCTTTTCAAAGGCCTTTTTACCAAGCACAGGCCTCTTCTTCCTTTTCACAGAGGGGGTTCTTCAGAGGGAGAGGCAGAGGGGGATGAGCAGGCCTGCATCCAACCCTCAGCCTAAAGCCCCTGCCAAGCAGACACCCTGATG
The DNA here is from genome assembly GCA_016271365.2 of Neoceratodus forsteri. Classification (NCBI taxonomy): domain Eukaryota; kingdom Metazoa; phylum Chordata; order Ceratodontiformes; family Ceratodontidae; genus Neoceratodus; species Neoceratodus forsteri. Next base: position 1,146,197,003 of record CM057450.1, on the reverse strand, counting down.
GGTCTGACCGGGTCGACTCTTCTATTCCAGTAGGGGGCAGGCTGGCTTACTTTGTCGAGGACTGGATGTCTATTACATCAGACAAGTGGGTCCTGGAAGTAGTAAGCCAGGGACTAGTTCTCGGCTTCAAAAATTTTTCCGAAGATGAGAGCCAGATCTTTTCCACCTGCAAGTCTTTCAGAAACCCTTGCCCTAGAGGCAGAGGTTTCTTCTCTCCTAGCTTTAAGAGCTATAGAGAGAGTACCTACCCTACACTGGGGCAAAGGACTGTACTCCAGGTACATCCTGACCCCCAAAAAGACAGGGGAGTGGCGACCCATCCTGGACCTCAGATATCTGAACAAACATCTTTTAAAGCCAGAGTTCAAGATGTTAACTCTGGGAGTAATCCTTCCCTCTCTAAGGCCAGGGGACTGGCTAGCCTCCCTGGACCTCAACGATGACTACTTTCACATTCCCATCGGGTGCTCCCACAGAAAGTACCTCAGGTTCGAGTTGCCCTCAGGCCACTATCAGTTCAGAGCAATGCCCTTTGGCCTAACCTCAGCCCCAAGGGTTTTCACAAAGTGCCTGGCAGTAGTAGTTGCCTTTCTAAGAAGGAAAAAGATTTCCATATTTCCTTATCTGGACGTTTGGCTAATATTGGGTCAGTCTCCAGACCAAGTCAAGTCTCACCTGCAAGTGACCCAGCAAGTGCTCACTTCCCTAGGATTTCTCCTCAACCTTCCCAACTCAGTTCTCGAACCAGTCCAGCTCCATACTTTTATAGGGGCAGAACTGGATACACTCAGAACAAGAGCCTTTCTTCCTTTAGAAAGGGCAAGGGCTCTTATGAAACTAGCTTCTTCCTTCAACCTTCAGGTATCTCGACCAGCAAGGCATTTCCTGCAGCTCTTGGGCCACATGGCAGCTTCAACAGCAGTGGTCCAAGGGGCAAGATTCCAGATGAGGGATATTCAGTTCCACCTGAGAGCTTTCTGGTCTCAGAGAAAGGACTCCCTTACCAAACTGATTCCAGTGACTCTGACCTTGATTCAGGCCCTCCAGTGGTTCCAGGATCAGGACAATTTAAAGCAAGGTGTTCCTTTTGTTGCTCAGCCTTGTTCAGTGGTCCTTACCATGGATGCGTCTCTTCTGGGATGGGGAGCCCACCTGGGGTCCCTTACTGCCCAGGGCCTGTGGTCCCCCCAAGAATCCCTTCTCCACATCAATCTTCTAGAGCTCAGGGTAGTTTTTCTGGCTCTAAAAGCATTCTCACAGTCAGTTCAGAACAAGGTGGTTCAAGTCAGAACAGACAACACTACCACCATGTGATACATCAACAAGCAGGGAGGCACTCGGTCCACGGCCATGTGCACAGAAGCCATGAAGTTGTGGTCCCCTGGCTTATTCCCTGCAAGCCTTTCTTGTAGCAGTTCACCTTCCAGGCAAGGACAATGTGCTAGCAGATGCACTGAACAGGATTTCCCAGGACCATCACGAATGGTCCCTGGACCCTCCGGTGTTGAAAGTGATTTTTTCAAGGTGGGGCACTCCAGAGATATATCTCTTTGCAGCCCCAGACAATCACTAACTCCCTCTCTTTTGTTGCAGACCTCCAGTCTTGGGCTCAGTCCCTCTGGACGCCCTGATCCTGAATTGGGAGGGGAAGTTTCTGTATACCTTTCCCCTCTTCCCACTCCTGTTCAAAGTTTTGGTAAAAGTAAGGTCTCAACCATGCAAGGTGATTCTGATTGCTCCAGATTGGGGCAGGCAGCCCTGGTACCCCCTGTTGCTGTCCCTAGCAGTCCATCTTCCCCTATCTCTTCCCAAGAATTACAACCTGTTAACATCCTCTCAGGGAAGGATTTGGTGCCCCAGAGACCACCCAGTCCAATGCAACTGTCTCAAAGGATGCCGAGAACGAGGAGCACTTGGATGACAGTGGGCTCAGGGAGGGTTAGAGCGGTCAGGCAGATTCACATCCCAGATCCTGTTCCACTCAAGAACTCATATGCCACACTGGCAAACGAGGACAACCAAATAGAGGTACCCAGAGAAGTGGAAGGAAAGGATGTGGAGGTTAGCCAAGCAGGTGACCTCAGCGGGAAAGCAGTGGACCCCAGAGGGAGGAGGCGAATCCTGGTGGGGACTCCATCATAAGAGGATCCAGCTAGGAACACAGGAGGGGAGGATAGGGAGGTGAGGTGCCTACCTGGTGCCACGGCATGGAGGATGGAAGGAAGATCCTGGGGATCATTGGGAAGGCAAGATGGGAGGTGAGCTGGATGTCATTATCCACCTAGGTACTAATGACCTGGCAAATGGGGAGCCAAAGGAAGTTCAGGAAGAGTTTAGGAAAGTGGGGAGGGTCTCAAGCAAGTAGCTACTTCTGTCACTTTCTCAAGTACTACCTCACGAGGAAGCAGGAGAGCATAGGAGTGCATGCACCAGGAACTTTAACTCATGGTTGAAGAACTGGTGCTGTGAGAAGGTTTGGATTCATTGGTGACTGGGGACCCACCTGGAGGGATGGAGGTTTGTTCAAGCCTGACGGCCTGCATCCATCCTGGAGAGAATCCAAGCACTCAATGATAAGTTTAAATGGTACATTGACAAGCATTTAAACTAGCAAAGGGTGGTGGCAGGCCAGCAAGGAGGGTACCTACTTGCTCACCCCCCACAGCTAGCAGTGGAACCAGTGAACCAGAGGAGTGGCTATCTCTGCAAAGCAGTGTGCAAAAGATGGAGATTAGTGCCCAAGAGGTGGATAGGCAGAAAGGGGCAAAATTCAGCAGAAGGGCAGACAGCATGGAGAACGAGGTATAAAGGACAACCAAGGAAGGGGCTGGAGTAGAACAGTGAAACAGTCTAGGGAGGTCAGATCATGGAAAGCCATGTGTGCAAATGCCAGGAGCCTTAGCAACAAGATGGAAGATCTGGAGGCTGTTATGGTGCAGTCAGACCTGGACATTGTGGCCATTACTGAAACCTGGTGTAATGATAACCACGACTGGGAGATGGCCATACCTGGCTACAACATATTCAGAAGAGACAGAGCTGGCAGGAAGGGAGGAGGAGTGGCACTGTATGTGAAAAATGACATAAGGGCCACAGAGATCCAGGAGGAACAAAATGGGGGAGAGATACTGTGGGTTAAGCTGGAAAGGAAATGGGAACAGCCATCTGCACAGGTGTGGTCTATAGACCACCAGCCCAGGAGGAAGAAACAGATAGGGAGCTGATGCTAGCCATCCAAAGGATGGCAGACAAGGGTGAGGTAGTACTGGTTGGAGACTTCAGTATTCCAGATGTGGACTGGAGCATCCCAGCAGCAGCATCAACTAGGAGCAGATTTATCCTGTACTCCCTTCAGGGTGCCTTCCTCAAGCAACTGGTCATGGAACCAACTCGGCAGAAGGCAATACTGGACCTTGTGCTCACAAACAGGGACAGTGTGATGGGGGTAACAGTGGGGGAGCACCTGGGGAACAGTGACCACCAGTCATTGTGGTTTGAAATCACAGAAAGAGCAGAACCAAACCACACAAAAACACGTATCCTGGATTTTAGGGGGCAGACTTTGGGAAAATAGGAGATACTTGAAAGAGGCATTAGGGGAATGGGACAGGAATCAGGGTTGAGGAGCAGTGGGCAGTATTTAAAATGGGGATTACAAGAACAACAGAATTATGCATTAAGCAGGTTAGCAAAGGAAAGGAAGAGGAGACCATTATGGTTTTCCAAAGAGGTAGCAAAGAAAGTGAAAGCCAAAAGATTGCATTCAGGCAATACAAAAGACACAGGCAGAAGGGGATAGGGAGAAGTACCAGGAGAAGCAAAGGGAGGCAGGGAGGTCAGTAAGGGAAGCCAAAGCTCAGACAGAAGAACACATTGCAAAATCGGTGGGTAGAGGGGACAAAACCTTTTACAGGTACATAAGAGAAAAAAGAAAGGCAAAGGAAGGGATAGTGAGACTGAAGGGGGAGGACAGGGGCTGCGTGGAGGATGACAACAGTAAAGCTGACATATTGAACAGGTATTTCTGCTCAGTCTTTACTGAGGAAGAGGAGGGTAATGGGTCTGAAGGAAGTACAAGGGGTGAGAATGGTGCAGAAATGGACACAAGTCCCTTTACAGATAAAGGGTCCTGAAGGAACTGGAAGTAATAAGAGTTGATAAACAATGGGGCCAAATGGGTGCATCCCAGGGTCCTAAAGAACTAAGAGAGGTGGTGGCTGAACCTCTGGCTATCCTGTTTGCCGATCACTGGAAACAGGGAGGTACCCAAAGACTGGAGGACAGCAGATGTAGTCCCTTATACAAAGCGGGAACAAAGAGGAAGCAGGGAACTACAGACCAGTCAGCCTCACCTCGGTAGTGGGAAGATCATGGAAGCACTACTGAAGGAGATTGGTGAAACATCTGGTTGTCAATGGACTACAGGACCCAAGGCAGCATGGTTTCACCAGGGAGGTCATGTCAGACCAACCTCGTTGAATTTTTGACTGGGTGACTAGGGAGGTGGATCAGGGGAAGGCAGTGGACATGGCCTATCTGGACTTCAGCAAGGCCTTTGACACTGTGCCACATAGAAGACTATTACACAAACTGGGGAATATGGGTGTGGGCAGGACAGTAGTGTGGTGGGTAGGTAACTGGCTGGGTGGCAGGACACAGAGGGTGGTGGTAAATGGCTGTCACTCCACAGAGGGAAGAGTGACCAGTGGGGTACCACGGGGATCAGTGCTGGGACCGGTCCTATTCAACATCTTCATCAGTGACATTGCACAGGACCTAGAAGGCAGAATTTCACTGTTTGCTGATGACACAAAGTTCTGTAACAGAGTAGACACACCAGAGGGTGTAGACAGAATGAGAAGGGACCTGCAGAAACTTGAAGAATGGTCAGGGGTTTGGCAGTTGAAATTCAATGCAAAGAAGTGCAAGATAATGCATATGGGGCACAAAACCCTGGCACAATATATCAGTTGGGGTGAGGATATAGCATGCACCAAGCAGGAAAGGGATCTTGGGGTTATCATCTCTGATGACCTCAAGGTAGGAACAGTGTGACAAGACAGCAGGTAAAGCAAATAGGATGCTGGGATGTATAGGCAGAGGCATCACCAGCAGGAAAAGGAGGTCATAATTCCGCTATACAAGACACTAGTGAGGCCCCACCTGGAGTACAGTGTACAGTTCTGGAGACCATACCTACGTAAGGACATAGGGTAGAGAAGGTTCAGAGGAGGCAACAAAGATGGTGCATGGATTGCATCACAAGTCCTATGAAGACAGGTTGAAGGAACTGAACATACTCCCTGGAGGAGAAGAGGAGAGAGGGCATATGATAGAGACATACAAGTATCTCACAGGGAGGAACAGGGTGCAGGAATACACTATTTTAAGCAAAAGATGTTCCAGGACTAGAGGGCATGGGATGAAGTTGGAGGAGGAACAATTCAGAGAAACATGAGGAAGAATTTCTTCACAGAACGGGTGATGGACAAGTGGAACACCCTGCCAGAGGAAGTGGTGGGGGCTGAAACAATCACGGGATTTAAGAATGCATGGGATAGACATAAAGGAATTCTGGAGGTCAGGGGTAAGGGGCAACAGACTTCTAAGAAAACATAAACTGAACTTACAAGCTCAAATGGGCAGACTGGGTGGTCCGTAGGCCCTTATCTGCCGACACTGTCTATGTATCTATGTGTCTATGTAATCTTCAGTCCCTCAATCTCAAAGCATGGCTCTTGAAGAGTTAGAGTTTGCAGATCTGCACCTTTCCCAAGGGGTTCTGGATATCCTCAAGGCTTCTTGGAAGCCCTCCACCAGAAAGACTTGCAACTCCAAATGGAAAATATTCAGCATTTGGTGTTCTAAGAAGCATATTTCTCCAGACACTGCTAGATTGCCTGCGGTTCTGGATTATATGGTGCATCTTAATGGCCTAGACCTCAGACCAGCTACTCTCAAAGTACACTTGTCAGCTGTTTCTGCATTTTTGTCTGTGGGGAAGCCTTCCTCACTATCTTCCCATCCTGCGTTCTGTAAATTTTTTAAAGGATTGTTTCACACCAATACCCCTTTTAGAGACCCTGCCCCTGCCTGGGATTTGAATGTTTGCATTGCTCAACTTGGATGGAGGAGTACATAGAGGAAGTTGGGAATTAAAACTAGGAGTGGGGGGTGGCAGTTGGGGAAGAGATATGCAGAGACCACAGGTTGGGAAATCATATGAGCTTACCCCCCATAACAGTGACAAAGGACAAATGGCAAGTACTGTTGGTGATGCTAGGAAAGGAGGGCAGGATGGGAGGGGGGGAAAAGGGTGGAAGGTGGTTACCCTTACTGCTAGGAGCCTTGGGAGGAAAACTGCAGAGTTACAGGTTCTCATGGCAGAGGGAGAGGTGGACATTGCAGCCATCACAGAAACATGGGCCACCCAATACAATGACTGGGACCTGTCTGTACCAGGGTACAGGTTATTTCGTAGGGACAGGGTGATTGGGAAAGGGGGGTGGCACTATATGTGAAGGAAGGACTGAAGTGTGTAAGGGAGGAAGGGGAGGAGGGTAGTACGGAGTCACTTTGGATGCAAATCCAGGATTCCAAGAATAGGATTCTTAGAGTGAGAGTGGTGTACAGGCCACCATCTCAGACAGAGGAGTTAGACAGGGAACTAGCGGGACAGATCAGGAGGACCTGCGAAAAGGGTAGTGTGGTGATTGTTGGGGACTTCAGCATGCCAGGAGTGGACTGGAGCACCCCAACAACCAGGAACAGAATGGAGCAGGTACTGCTGGATGCCTTCCAGGACAGCTTCCTGCTGCAAATGGTCAGTGAACCAACCAGGTTAGGGAATACCCTTGACCTTGTGCTGGCAAATGGGGACTTTGTGAGAGAACTTATAGTGGAGGAACCGCTGTCAGGGAGTGACCACCACTCAGTATGGCTCACATTGGATATGGGCAAGGAAGGAGTGGAATCTGGCACAGTAGTGCTGGACTTCAGGAGGGCTGACTTTGGGAGGATGGGGGAAGTGGTAAAAGGGTACCTGGCCAGAATTCAATCTAGTATGGACACTAACCAGAGGTGGGAGCTCATAAAGCTGGGGATAGTGGAGGCAACCAAAACCTGCTGCAAAGCCCAGAGCAAGAAAGCTAGGGCTAAGAAACCGATCTGGTTGAGCAAGGAGGTCATGGAAAGGTAAGGAGGAAAGAGCTGCCTTTAGGAAGTACAAGAAAACAGGGAGGGGAGGACAGGGAGGGGGAGGACAGGGAGGAGTACTTGACAGAATGAAGGAGGTGACAAGAGGCAGTAAGGGAGCCAAGCATCCTCTGGAACTCAGGCTGGCACAAGGCATTAAGAGGAGAAGGACTTCTTTAAGTACATCAGGAGAAAAGGAGCTGTAAGGACCACATAGTAAGGATTAGGAAGGAGGGGTTGGGTGGAAGCAGGGTGCAATAAGGCGGAAGCACTAAATGAGCACTTCTGCTCAGTATTTACTAAAGAGAGAGGGGTGACACCAAGGTGGGAGAAATGGCAGAAGCAGGGTGGGAAGTGGTGACAGATGGGAAATCATGGAGCAGAGTTCGAGAGGGTTTGAAGGCACTGAGGGTGGACAAGGCGCCAGACAAATGGCATCCACCCCAGGGTACTGAAGGAGCTGGCAGAGGTCCTTGCAGGACCTTTGGCAGACCTATTTAATGCCTCACTACATTCGGGGTGTGTACCTCAGGACTGGAGGATGGCTCATGTGGTGCCCCTCCACAAGAGTGGCCCCAAGGATGAACCGGGAAACTACAGACCAGTGAGCCTCACATCCATCGTGGGTAAGCTAATGGAGACCATTCTGAAGGAGAGGCTGGTGGCCCTCCTAGAGGCCAAAGGACTACAGGACAGCAGACAGCATGGCTTCATACGTGGCAGATCCTGCCAAACCAAAAAGGTAGAGTTCTATGACTGGGTAACTAGGCAACTGGACAGGGGCCATGCAGTGGATGTCCTGTATCTGGACTTCAATAAAGCATTCGACTCAGTGCCACATGGAAGGCTGGGGAGGAAGTTAGTAGGCACAGGGGCGGGTGCAAAGCTGGTGAGATGGGTAGGAAACTGGCTGCAGGGAAGGCAACAGAGGGTGGTGGTGGGTGGGGAGCTCTCACACCCAAGGGCAGTGAAGAGTGGTGTTTCACAGGGCTCGGTGTTGGGACCAGTGTTGTTTGGGATATTCATTGCAGACATATCATGGGACATCAAGAGCAAGATCAGTCTGTTTGCTGATGATACCAAGGTAAGCGTGTAGTGGATGACCTAGGGGGATGGCAGGGTTGCAGGATGATCTGGCAAAGCTTGAAACCTTGTCAGACACCTGGCAACTGGGCTTTAATGCCAAAAGTGCAAGGTGCTGCATTTTGGGATGAAGAACCCAAGGAGGAGTTACCAGCTAGGGGGAGTGCAGCTAGCCCAGACAGAGGAGGAGAAGGATCTGGGTGTGCTCATTACAGGGTCAATGAACAACTCGGCACAATGCAGGAAGGCAGCTGCAAAGGCCAACAGAATGCTGGGTTGTACTGCAAGGGGTATATCCTCGAGGAGGGAGGAGGTGATTCTGCCACTGTATAGGTCATTAGTTAGACCACACCTGGAGTACTGCGTGCAGTACTGGCGTCCCGTATCTGAAGAGGGACATTAAGTTACTGGAGGAGTGCAGGCGCAGAGCGACAAAGATGATCAAGGGGCTGGGGACTTATCATATGAGAGGAGGTTGAAGGAGTTGAACATGTACTCACTGGAGGAGAGGAGAGACGGGGTGACATGATTGAAACCTTTAAATACATGAAAGGAATAAACAAGACAAGTACAGAGGGGCTGTTCAAAGTAAGGGAGGGGAGGGACACCAGGGGCCATGATATAAGACTGGAGCAAGGAAGGTTCAGGTCAGGAGGGAGATGAGGAGACACTTTTTTACAGAGAGGGTGGTGGCTGGGTGGAATGTGTTGCCTCCTGAAGTGGTATGCAGTAGAACAGTGGACTGCTTCAAACGAGGATGGGACAGGACAAGGGGGAGGGTTAATGAAGGGGAAGGGTGGAAGGGAGGGTCAGCTGCAGAATAAGGGGTGCTAGCTGCACATTCGAGCAGACTTGATAGACCTCTAGGCCTTTATCTGCTGATAAATTTTGTATGTTCGTAACTTAGGCAACCCCCCCCTTTGAGCCTATATCTTCAGCAGAGCTTAAGTACTTGACTTGGAAAACTGTGTTCTTGGTAGCCATTACCTCTGCCAGGCGTATCAGTGAATTGCAAGCCCTGTCAGTGGAACCTGATTTTATCTCCTTTCATGGGGATAAAGTGGTCCTTAGAACCAATAGAAGGTTCTTGCCCAAAGTGGTTTCAGACTTCCATTTAAACCAGTCTGTGTGTCTCCCTGTTTTCTTTACTGACCATTCTTTCTCAGGAGAGAGGAGGCTACACAGTTTAGATGTCAGAAGAGCCCTTAGTTACTGCATAGAGCGTACCAAGGGTCACAGGTTTGACTCCCTCCAGTTGTTCCTCACTTATGGAGAAGTGGGAAAGGGCAAACCTGCCACTAAAAGATCTATTGCCAGGTGGATTGTGTGTTGTATACAATTCTGCCGTGAAGAACTGGGAAAAACTCCACACTCAGGCCTGAGGGCTCATTCCACAAGAGGTACAGCTGCTTCCCTGGCTGCGGCCAGGGATATCCCTCTTCTAGAAATCTGTCAAGCAGCCACCTGGAAAACAGTCCATACCTTTACCAAGCATTGCTCTCTGGATATCCAGGCTAGGAGTGATGCTCGGTTTGGCACAGCAGTACTTCAGAGCCTTTTCCCAAAGTAGGTTCGGTCCCACCTCCTTGGAGGTACTGCTTGGTAGTCTGCAATTGTCAGAATAGAGCAAGACTTCATGTTGTTTGAAGAAAAAATTATTCACATTAGTAATTATATTTCTTCTAATGGAGTCTTGCTGTATTCTGACCCTCCTCCCTGCCTCCCCCCTCAGAACCTGTTTTTGTGAAGTGGGTGGGCAGGTGCAGTGTTGCACCCCAGGGGTGTATTTGCTTGCACTCTCCTCCCTTTTTGTTTGGGTGCTTATTTATTATTGTTATTTTTGAATACATTGGGTTTTGGTCTTGGGTTTCCTGACTTGAGTCTTCCTTGGGAATCCAAAACTTTTCAGCCAGTTGGCTAGTAGAATTTTTACAATTTCCACATAGAATTTTTTGTTTAGTTGGGCTCGTAAGAATCTGACGGTTTAAGTTCAAAACACCCCAGACAGAGGCTTCAACTGAGCTCGAGCTCAGCGTTCCATGCCCTGCATGGAAAGTTAACCCTTAGTTCTCCGGGGCAGTTCAAAGGTTGGGAATCACTGCAATTGTCAGAATACAGCAAGATTCCATTAGAAGAAATATTATTACTAAGGTGAATAATTTTTTCTTTTTCACACGCCCTCATGGGTTCCTTGGATGAGGTGATTCCCCATCTCCTGGCTGACCTTCAGACGACAGTCAAGCAGGTGCAGGATCAGGGAAGGGCGGTGGCTAAACAGCAGCTCCAAACTTATTTGGACATCGGTGACTCTTGTGCCCGGTCAGTAGTGGCCGCAGTAGCCATGTGCCGCAGAGCTTGGCTGTGGATCTCCACCTTCATGCAGGACACCCAGCACAAGCTGGCAGAAGTTCCCTTCCTGGGCACCGACTTGTTCAGGCCGGGGTGGAAGGCCATCTCCAGAGGATCGAGAAGTCCAATGCCACCTTGGACTCTGTCATTTCTGCCCTGAAGGACAAAGGCCAACTGCAGCAGCGTAAGCCCTTTCGCCCCTGCGGCACGTCCGGCCCAGCAGCACCAGCAACAGGGCCAGGAGGCTCACACTTGGTGCCCCAAGGCCAAGTCTGCCACTTCCTCCAGCAGGAAGCCTGGAGGGAAGGGTCCAGGAGGCCACTCGGCTGGACCTTCCTCCAAGCCTGCCCAGTGACGAGTTGAGAGGTGTCGCTCCCAGCCTCGTCACTCCTCCCCGGGTTCTCCCCATGGGGGGACGGCTCCGCCACTTGCTTTCCGCCTGGTCCGCTATCACCACGGACTGCTGGGTGCTAGAAGTGGTCGGCAGGGGTCTGCCTCTGGAGTTCGAGCAGTCCCCTCGCTATCAAGCTGTCACCCCACGGGGGGCAACGGGCTCTGCAGCCTCTCTGTCGGCTCATGGAGCCAACATTGTCCTGCTGCTCCAGAAGGAGGTGATCAGCGAGGTGGCGGATCCTCCTCCAGACCCAGGGTTGATGTCCAGGTACTTCCTGGTCCCAAAATGGATGTGGGTCTGGTGCCCCATTCTCGACCTACATGTCCTGAACAAGTTCCTAAGGCCGCGTACCTTCAAGATGGTCACTCTGGCTCAGATCATTCCATCCTTGGAACTAGGCGTGTGGTTCTGTTCTCTAGACATCCAGGACGCATTCTTTCACGTCCCAATCTGTCCGTCTCATCAGCGATTCCTCCACTTCAGAGCAGAGGGATCTCTTTACGAGTTCCGGGCCATGCCTTTTGGCCTTTCTCCAGCTCCCAGGGTCTTCACCAAGTGCATGGCAGTGGTGACAGCATTCCTGCAGTGCCGAGGGGTCTGGGTGTACCTTTACCTGGATGACTGGCTGATTGCAGCCCAAGGATCTGGCCCTCCAGGTCTGCTCTCGGATTGGCCTCCTCATCAACGAGGCCAATTCGGCACTTTTGCTATCGTAGGTGATTTAGTTCATCGGGGCAGAGCTCGACTCTCTTCGAGCCAGAGCCCAGCTCCTGGTGGACAGGGCCGAGGTCCTTTTCTCCTTTGCCCAATCATTTCTGGTTGGGCAATTGCGCCCTGCCCGGGACTTCCTGCTCTTTCTGGGCCTCACGACGGCCTGTACCAGCGTGGTCTGTTGGGCCCACTGGCATATGTGCCCCCTGCAGTGGGAGCTGGCGAGCCAGTGGTCAGAGCTCTCCGGTCCTCTGAACCAGCCGGTGACAGTGACCCAGGAGATGTGGGACGGCCTGTAGTGTTGGCTCGTCCCAGCTCATCTGCAGGAGGGTATCCCGTTTGTCCGCCCAAATCGACAGTCAGTCTTAACGACCGACACCTCTCTGATGGGTTGGGGTGCCCATCTGGGGGATCTCCAGACCCACGGCCTCTGGTCCCCTCAAAAGTCTCGATGCCAAATCAACCTGCTGGAGCTTTGAGTGGTTCGACTAGCCCTCACCACCTTCGCTCCGTTTGTACAGGGTCAGGTGGTTCAAGTCCAGACGAACCACACCACGACCATGTACTACCTCAACCGTGAGGGCGGGACGCACTCCTTGCCTCTGTGCAAGGAGGCTCTCCACATCTGGTCTCTCATGATCAGCCTGGAGGCGGATCTCCTAGCCATCCATGTGGCAGGAGCTTCCAACAGTCTGGCCGATGCCCTCAGCCGGATAGGCGCTGCATCTCATGAGTGGTCACTCCTGCATGAGGTAGTGCAAGACCTGTACTCCCATTGGGGCACCCCTCAGGTGGACCTGTTCACCTCCAGGGAGAATGCGAAGCTGAGACTGTTTCAGCCCGCCCCCCCTCAGCAGGGCTCGCTGCAGGGGATGCCTTCTCGAGGCCGTGGACTCCGGGCCTCTTCTGCGCCTTCCCTGCCTTTCCCTTGATCCACAGGGTGCTTCTCAAGGCGAAGAGGGACAAGGCACAGGTGATTCTGGTAGCCCGAGACTGGCCTCGCCAGTTCTGGTACCCAGATCTTCTCAGCCTCAGCTCCAGGCTCCCGGGGCGGTTCTAGCCCATCCGGGACTGATGTCAGTCGACAAGGGGAAGGTTCTCCATTCGGACCTTCAATCCCTGCACCTGACTGCCTGGTTCCTGAGCGGCTAGAGTTCCAGGTCTTTCCGACGAGGTCCTCAACGTTGTTGAGGCGTCCCGTAAGGAGTCGACCAGAAAATGCTACGCCTTTAACTGGAAGAGATTCTCCATTTGGTGTCAGGACAAGGGGTTGGACCCCTCTTCCTGTCCTTTGGCTAGTATTTTGGACTACCCGTGGTCCTTTTCTCAGCTAGGGCTTCGGTCGACGACCCTTAAGGTGCACCTGGCAGCCATCTCTGCTTATCGGGTGCAAGCCGGCAGGCAGTCGGCGGTGCAGGAGAAGGTGGTCAGATGCTTTTTCAAAGGCCTAGATCACATATTCACTGCAGTGCGAGAACCTCCACCTCCATGGGATGTACTGCTGGTATTGGCTAAACTCATGGGCAAGCCATTCGAACCTATGCACAGGTGTGACATCTCTCACCTGTCATGGAAGACCGCCTTCTTGGTGGCTATTACATCAGCCAGAAGGATGGGAGAGCTTTAGGCCCTTTCCATCGAGCCTCCCTACCTTGTCTTCCGCAGGGACAAGGTTGTCCTTCGCCCCCACCCGAAGTTCCTTCCGAAGGTGGTGTTGGAGTTTCACCTTAACCAGGTGTTGACTCTGCCGGTGTTTTACCCCAGTCACACCTTGGAGGCCAAATATAGGCTCCATTCTTTGAACCCTAGAAGAGCGCCCGCTTATTACAAGCAGCGCATTGCTAAAGTTCGGGGAGAGGTTCGCCAGCTGTTTGTCACCTACACTGAAGCCACACCTGGCAGACCTGCAGCCTAGCGGACGATAAGCGGGTGGGTCACCTGCATAGATCTCTGCTATAGGTTGGCGGGCATGGAGCCTCCCAAAGGGATAACAGCTCATTCTACCTGCCATACCGCTGCTTCTAGGGACGTCCCTATCCAGGAAATCTGCAGGGCTGCTACCTGGAAGTCAGTACACATCTTTATTTCCCATTACCACATTGACCTAGAGTCATGCTGGGATGCTGGTTTTGGGACCTCGGTTCTCCAGTCCTTATTCCCTAAGTAAGGGGGTGCGTGCCTTGCCTTCCTCCTCCCGGAGAACTGCTAGGAGTCTGCCACAAAGTGTGGATTGAACAACATATCCACGTCCCTAGAAATACAGGTTACTCACCTGTAACAGGAGTTCTAGGAGTGGTATATGTTGTTCATCCACACCCCACCCGACCTCCTGGCTTTGATGCACAATCTGGCTTCCAGCGGGCTAGATCTGGCGCCATGGGGCAGAGCCGAGGTTTAACCACCGGGTGGGTGGGTGGGAGGAGCCAACTTGAAGATCTTCTGGCAAGATTTAAAGCGGCAAAGAACCTGCCACAAAGTGTGGACGAACAACATATACCACTCCTAGAACTCCTGTTACAGATGAGTAACCTGTATTTATTGTCAATGAAATTTATTTTGTTTGAATCTCTCACCTAATGCTTCTTGTTTTCTGCTACTACTATGATCCTTATGGAGCTGTGGTTTTATGTATTTGTATTGTTTATCGTTCTGTGTTGCCTCTTTTCTTGTTGTTGTCATGGAACCTTTGTAAATAAGCAGTTGTACCTAAAGGTGTTTTTCCGAATGACTAAATAAATAAAGTCCTGGTGCATTGTCTTTCAGGCCTAACTAGTCATCAGTGGTATCCCTGCCAGAGGTTGTTAGCCTTCATGCTTTTCTCTTCATATAAAATGAGTTTACTGTGGAGATATCTGTTACATTGCATCAGCACATTTGTTGGCTAACTTATATTTAGGTGGAATTAATTTTTTCTTTTTTTTTGTTTGGGGGTTTGCTCCTGAGGATAGTACTCCTTGCGATGTGGCATTCCACGTACAAGGAGGATCCTAGTTGATGGCATCAGCAAATCAGAAAGGCTTGCAATAAGACAAACCCGTAATGTTTTAAGGTCTGATGAAGACTGTAGGTCCATCATGTCCGCCCCAGCTTCATAAGCAGGTAGGAGTAAGTATGCCATGTAAACGTGCAGTAACTTAGAGAGATTCCTTACCCACTCTAGTAGCCAGGGTATCCAGTGATGGCCTTGTGGAGCAGAAATAGTCTAGGCTTACCCTGAAGTGCTCTGCTGTCTTTCACGTCCACTGTCTCCACTGGTAGGCTGTTTCATATGTTGACTACTCTCTGGGAAAAGAAGTACCTCCTAATGTTACCCCCTGAATTTACTACCTCTGAGCTTCAGGGCATGACCCCATGTCCTGCTGGGGGACACCAGATCAAACATCTGTGATTATGTTGAATCCTTAAGGATGCTGAAAATGGAGAGCATGTTCTCTTTGTCTGCTTTCCTCTGACGTGAGCATATTAATGGCCACCTGCCTCCTTTTTGTTTTATTTTTACGAAAAATGTTATTAAAATGATCTCATTAAGGGGGACATGGCCAACCACTTAGCAAGATGGCAGCTTAATCTTTTACTGCTGAACGTTTGTCAACATAATCCTTCAGTATCCAACAGAAGGGCCTAGCTAAATGGCTGGTTACTCCACAATATTGTTCAGACCACAACTTTGGCAGCAGATTGATACCAATTGCTTGAAAACTGGTGGCCAATTGCCTGAATACTGATAACCACAACTGCGGCCTGGCACTTTGCTCAAAGCATGGCTCCAGCCTGCAGTACAACCAAGGAAATTGAATTCCCTCATACCACCCTCAGTAGACCTATAGTATCGTGTGGCAGTGCTTTCTCAAGTCCTTTCGGACACAGCAGAACTGAAAATCACTTCTACAAAAATCAAAGATGACTTACAGCACCTGGGAAACAGAATCACTAAAGTCGAACAACATCTGTTTACAGCTGAAGAAACGGCAGCTCAAATGTGCACCCAGCTGCAAGAACAGACATTGACAGTCAACTGTTTACTTGAAAAAGTCAGCGACTTAGAAAATAGGGCATGAAGGAACAATGGGACCCATTCACATACGAACGCACAAGAAGCACGTATAGGGGCATGCAGCTTGACACCCAAGGGAGTTCCGTGCGGGGGCCGCCATTCATGTACACTGGCCCCCGCCTGGCTTCCCTACGTGGCCCTGCCCCCCCCCGGTGCGCAGGTCTGCGGGGGGCAGGTGGGTGCGGATTCTGGCAGGCAGCCAATCGGCTGCCCAGGCAGGGACCCTCAGTGGATCCCTTACACACCTCTGTCGCGAATGTTACTGGTCGGCGCACAGAGCGCTAACCTAGCTGTTGTGGGCGGTCACCCTGCCCACCCGACCCAGGACTTCAGATGTGCCCCAGTGGGTGGGGCTGCTTTGTTGGGGTGCCAGTGCCCCCCGCCGTGTCCAGAGGCAGCCTTCCTGGGGTGGGGGCGCATAGCCGACCCCAGTGGTTTACGGCTGCCTCCCAGTCACAGATCCAGGAACCCCTGTGCACAGCACTCTGCGATGTTGTAAATTTCACGGAGTGCTGGCTCGCCGCTGCTGTCTGAAGCTCTGTGATCGGCCAAGGGATCGGGTGCATGGGGGGCATCCGGGTGGTTAATGTGGCAGAGTGGGTGCAGTTGGTGCGGGCAGCTGTGCAGTGGCTACACACCCGACTTATGCGTCGCATAGCCACCCCAGCCGTTCGTGAATAGGGCCCAATATGCACATTACAGGTTTCCCGGAGGGAGTTGAAATACCTAACATGATGCAATTTCTCCAAGCCACAATCCCATAGCTCCTCAATGTGCCAGACTGCCCTCCCATTGACTTCGAAAGGGCACATTGTAGTTTGGCATCAAAGCACAGGCCTGGGCAACCTCCTGATGCTATCAGTGCTAAGCTGCTCCATTTTCCAGTAAAAGACAATATCCTCCGACTAGCCCATAAGGGAGGCCCGTTGATCTGGCAGGGCCACACTATCAGATTTTTTTCAAGACTTCTCAGCTGAGCTTTCCAACAAACACCGAACGTTCACCGCAACCAGGAAAAACTAGCTCAAATGTGCTATACCAGTACAGTCTGAGATATCCAGTCATGCTATACGTTTCCATCAGTGGGGTACAACAAGCCTTCACAACCCCAGAGGCAGTTGAACAGTTTCTCTGATCCCGTTCCCCAGCTCCAGCAGTTCCTGTGGGCACACATACCCTGCACTGGATCCAGCGGTGTAAAACAAATCCACCTTAGCACTGGACTCTAAACTAAGACCCCACTCATTGTCAGACTCCTCTTGGGAGCTGGTAAAAAGAAATAGGGGCAGACAGAGATACCAGGGTACCGCTAAACGGTAGAGCCAGACAGATAGTCACCGCTCCAGCAGCCTTAATAGGAGCTCTGATTCCCCTTCCTCCTTCCACAGTCTGCACATCCCAGCTGGCCTGAACAGATACGCGTCCCTAGAGGATGAAGATCCATCTCGAATAGAGCATGCTACAGACTCTCCGAATGCCCTAGATTCCAGCACCAATCAGGAGGACCATCGATCGTGGACTGATTGGGCGGCAGAGACCCCACTCCCGGTGCTCACCTCTGCGAGGACCTAAGACCCAAGCACCTCTGAGACAAAAGGCCCCAACCATTGACTAATGTGGTAGTGTTACCGCTTGTGTGGTCTGTCTCCAGGGGTGAAGTAATATACACCATGGTGCACTGGCCCTGTCTGTCTCAGCCTTCCGAGACAGTTATGGGGTCAGTTCTATGCTACAGAGATTACACCTTCTCCCCCATGGATCTTGTACCCCCAACTCAAGTCAACTTAAACAAAGTAGCCTTACGTGAAACTTCTGGTTTAAATACTTGCAATAATATAAGAAAGGAAAAGAGAACTAGGGAACCAGATAATAATCCCCCTAACAGTACACACTGGGAACTACTCCAACCAAGGCAATTAAAAAAAAGGTAGAAGGGCAGATATGTACAACCCCCCCTCATGTAAGAGCTTCACTACTAAATCTTCCAAAGCCAGTTCCAATCATCAGAACATCAAACAGACTTACTCCTTTAGAAGACCCCAATCTTATTAAAAAAGTTAGAACTGATAATGGATTAGCCAGTAAAGTACAAAGTAATTGGTGATTCGATCATGTTTTTTTTTTTTTTAATCCCCCACGTTCCGGTTGGCTTGACATCCTGACCAACCCCCGTGCCTTGATACCCAAGATCAGACCGATCCTCTAGTCCCCATGGATTACCTTCCATGGCGGGCTGGTGAGTGCTCCCAGTTCAACTCACGGTGCAGGATCCAGTTGAGGTGCCATTCGGTCGGGCTGCGGGGTCGAGCTCATGCTGCCCAGCAGACCTTTTCTTTTGGAGTGTGGCATACAGTAGCGTCTGGGAATGGCGATGCCGGCGTGCCGCACTCCGCCCACCATTCAGCACCATTCTTGTAGTGCCTCCGGTCGTCACCAGGGGCAGCTACAAAGCGGTGACTACCTGGCGGCCCGGGTTCGCATCTGAACCTGGGTCGCCATCGTGGCGTGAGTTGTGGCGTCCAGTGCCTCAACCCTCGGCGCCACAGGGCCGGCTGGCAATTCCATAATCTGATACACTGATTCACAGTTGCTCCAAGAAAATACATTCCAAAACAACATCTCCCGTTTGCCAGGAGCAAAAAGAGAAGACATTTCTGGGAGAGTTGATAAACTTGTACTGGAGGCAAATTCCAACATTATCCTTCACATGGGTACTAATAATGTGAGGCGCATGCACAAGAAGGATATATGCTATGAATTGATTGAACTGGGAAACAAAATTAAAAAGAAAGGCTGTAAAGTAGCAATTCCACCTATTCCCTGTGCACTTCCGTACAAAAATTTTACCATAGCAAGAATAAATGCCAGACTAAACAATTGGTGCTCTAGGGAGGGGTTTCTGTTTATTGACCACTGGGACACATTTTTTCACAATAACCCTTTGTTTGCCAGAGATAGACTACATCTAAATAAAAAAGGGGCCTTTCAACTCTGTGCTTATTTTCAAACAGCCCTTTCAAACCTTGATTTAAACTGAAATCAGGGGTGGATAAAAATAGTCTACTGATTACGGTTCTTCCCATAAAGTTCTCAAAAATAAATCAAAGTTACATCAATAAAAACAAAAGTAATATACTTAAAAGCTTGTTGATAAATGCTCAGAGTCTAAATAACAAGTTTCATGAACTATTAGCCCACAGTAATACAGACCAACGAGATATCATGACTATAACAGAGACCTGTTAGCCTAATGCAGATGCATGGGGTAGGTCTATTCCTGGTTACAAACTTTTTCATTGCAGTAAAAATGAAAGAAAAGGGGGCGGACCCGCACTTTATATAAACTCTGAACTTTGATGTTACTAAAACATTAAATCATCGCAACGTATGGAAACGATTTTAACAAAAATAGATAGGGGTAAATCAGGAAAGTTCATTATAGGATTCTGCTGTCGCTCCCCTGACTCCATCCTGGTAACTACAGAAGAAATTATGAAAGAAAGAGAGAATGCTGTGGACATGGGAGAAATTTTATGTATGGGGGACTTAAACCTTAGAGAGATAGACTGGGAAGACTGGTGTGCTACTGGTAGCCTTTCTAAGCACTTTATCAATCTATGCGATGACCTGTCCTTGAAACAACACGTTCTGACCCCAACTCGAGGACAGAATATCTTCAACATTGTTTTAGGCTCAGAAAACATTGAAATTAAAAATTGTTTAGTCACTGTCCCACTTGCCAGTAGTGACCACAACATGGTTAACTTCAAACTTGACACTGATTGTTCAATATCTTATACTATCATTATAATTTTTGTTTATAATAAAGCGAATATAAATAAAATTGATGAAGCCCACTCCAAGATAGAGTGGACTGAACTATTTAAAGATAGATCTGTTGAAAATATGTGGTCCAACTCCATCTTCAATACCAAATTCTAAACACTGCAAACCTCTACATACCAACTATAATCAAACATAAAAACTCTAGGTGAAAACCAAAATAGTTAAATCAAAAAATACTCAAGCTAATTACCAAAAAAAAGAGACTCTATAATAAATATCTTTCCAACAAATCCATCACATGTTGAGAGGCCTTCAGAAAATACAAAATTCTTGTAAGCATGAGATTAAAAAAACCTAAAATAACAACAGTACGTAGTCTAGCTGACCTTGCCACCAAAGGTAACAACATTTTTTATAGCTTTATAAACTTCGTAAAAAACATAAATGCCAGGTCGGTCCACTCATAAGTAAAACAAACACTATAAATGTCCCCATGGACATGGCAAACTTACTAAATGACGATTTTTGCAAGGTCTTTTGCACAAACAACACAATGCCAATATCGAGAAATTCTCAAGTGAGCCGGCCCCATGATGCTGAGGGTTGAGGCTCTGGACGACACACCTCGCGACACGCTGGCGAACCGGATTCACGAGAGTGGACTCGGGCGTCTGGGGGTTGGCAGGAGCGAGGAGGATTGAGGATCAAGAGGACTGCTCTCCTCTCTCTCCTCTCCTGGGGTGGGTAGCAGGGATTCCCGCTCGGCAGTGGCTCCGTGGGGCAGGGGCACCCACCTGAGTGGGGACATGTATGGGACGAGGCAGCGAAGGACTTCTGCAGGAGGGGGCAGGAGAGCGCCCTCCCCGTGCTGACGTCATTGCATGTCTGTGCCTCAGGGGGAAACCAAAGGTGGAAAACCCACAGCGTGACTCCAGGACTGAACCCACACACCTGCTCCCAGCCCTGAACCCGATTTGACTCTCTGTGGTTCCCGCCTCCTCCCGTAAGGGCCAGCAGGAGAGGGGGGACCCAGCACCCAATTCCTCCATCGGATGGGTTGAGGCTGTGCAGTAGAGACAAGGTCGATTGGGTCCACCCGAGAGATGCCTCGGTAGTTGGTGAACCGGAGGGAAAAAGAATTCAGAAAAATAAATAAATAAATAAATAAGTGAAATACTGAAGTAACATCAGAAATAATTTTTAATCCTTAGGCTGCCGACAGAATTAGAACATATAGAAATTCTGGACTGATATATCAGTCCGCAGCCCTGCAAGGGTTAATTCTGAGGAAATCTTAAAGTAAAAATCTTAAAATCTGGTTCCTCTCCCAGACCTGATGGAATAACCACCGATATGATTAAAATCATGCATAAAAATCTTATTCTCCCCGTAAAGCTAATTTTCGATTTAAGTATACAGTCAGGACAAGTTCCAGCTGATTGGCGAAGAGCAAATGTGACACAGCTATTTAAAAACTGGGTAAATGGGGATATGGATAATTCTCACCCCAGGAATTCTCCAATATTCCTAACTCTTGCAGACAACCTTTAAAGTAGAACTGCTCGGAGATAGAATGTTATGCTAATGATGAAACCATCATTGGCTCGTGTCACTTTTCCAATGCTGCCCCTATCAACTGCCTGTGTTCTAAAACGCCTCAGATTTCATTCTCCGCCTGTCAAGATCAGACGCTCTGGAGACTTCTCTGTTATTCCTGAGTGCTTACTAAAAATATATAAGTATTAGATTTTTCATTTGCTGCCTTTATTTTCTGTTTTAGTCATTAAACGCTAGTTAGTTTAGAGATTTTGAGTTATTTTCTCGGTTCGTGATAACCAGTGGGAAACCAAGCTTTAGTTTAGTCAGTTTCTAAAGCAAACTCTCGTAGTTTATTTCATTTTAAAATAGTTTATATCAAAAAACAGTAAACAATAATTTTGTTAAAAGAACCGATAATCTCGGTTCCTTTATATTGGTTCCCGGTTCCGACCAGAACTTTTATCGGTTTCTGACTGCAACCGCATAAAACCTTTTAAAAAAAAAAAAATGTGTTTTGCAGTTGGGATTTTTCTTGTTGGTTTGATAATGTCAGACAAACCAAAGAGGAAAACCGGTGAACCTGGATTCAGGAATTGTACAAAGTGTGGGGATGTCTTCGCCAAGGCAAACAAACTCACATTATGTCTTGTTTGCCTTGGTAAAGAACATTCCCCAGCTGGTTGTGACATATGTAGATATATCCCACAAAAGACAGTTGAAAAGCGTCGAGAAAGACTACAAAAGAAATTGGAAAAGGGTTCTTAGAGCTCTGACCAACCGACACCCTCAAAACCTTTTGGTGAAACCACTGAACCTAAACAATCCACCCCCGATAAGGGTGCTCCAGCAGCCAATAAAAAAAACGGTGAACCGGTTGAATCCCTGGTTCCTTCTAAGAAGCTCAAAAAAACTGAGCACATTGCACCCCCTGCCGAAAGGCCTAAGGGGACTTCTGCTGTGCACACCAGCCTGCCTTCACCTGAGGAAATTGCTTGGGCCTTCAGGGTGATTCAGGCTCTACAAGGTTTGGTACCAGTCCCTAGCCCACAGACACTGGTCCAAACACCTGTTAGGCAAGAAGTTTCATCTGGCCAGGCTTAACTCCAGGAACAGATGGAGTTTGAAGATTATGGGGAATGTGAGGAGTATGAAGGGGAACCCATTGAACCGGAGGTTCCCCTAGCCAGGAATTTGGGTTCCCTCCTAGATCAACAGAGGATTATTCATCCCACTTTTCATTTGTGAGAAGGATGGTGGGTGCCCTGGATATAACCACCAGTGAGGTGATTGAAGATATAGAAGAGGTAGAATGCCTAGAAATGATGTCTTAAAGATTTTACAAACTCCAAATTCTGTCCCACCTCTGGAGAAGAGGTTTGACACGAAATACCAATTGGGCAGGGATGGAGCTGAATTTTTATTCACCCACCCTGACCACCAGGGGGTGGTGCAGACTGCAGCCTCTGACAGAGCAAAGGTGCCCTTGGCATCCCACTCCCCAGACAAGGACTCCAGGAAGCTTGATAGCGTGGCAAGGAAGGGCTGTCTGTCAGCTTCTCTAACAATTAGGTAGGCAAATTATCAGGCCTGTGCTGTCCAGTATCAGACGTCCCTGTGGCAGTCTGTCCTGGCCATGTCTGATAAGGCCCAGTCTGGCCTCTCAGTAGACCTAGCTGAGACTGCCAGATTTGGCTTAGAAGCTGCAAAATACCAGTTCCAAATGGCAGCAGATACCAAAG
The DNA here is from genome assembly GCA_016271365.2 of Neoceratodus forsteri. Classification (NCBI taxonomy): domain Eukaryota; kingdom Metazoa; phylum Chordata; order Ceratodontiformes; family Ceratodontidae; genus Neoceratodus; species Neoceratodus forsteri. Next base: position 1,146,174,154 of record CM057450.1, on the reverse strand, counting down.
ACACTGTTGCCAGATGGATGGCTCACACTGTAACCTTGAAGTTTGCATGGCTAAGGGCCGCAAACCTCACACAGGACACCCAGGTGAAAGCCATGGACTTCCCTGTGGAGAATAACTCCCTTTTTGGGGACCAAACTGAGGTCTATATTTTTTAGGTACATGAGGAAAAGGAGGAAGACTAATCAAGGGATCACAAGGCTCTGGGGGGAGGGAGGGGAGACACTGGAGGACGATTACATGAAAGCAGAAGAGCCGAACAGGTACTTCTGCTTAAATTTTATGAGGGGGGGGCCAAGGATGAGGTGGGGGGGAGAGGTGGAAATTAGTCCCTCTAGTGTGGAGAGAGTCAGGGAGGAACTAGGTAGGGTGAAAGTGGAGAAGGCCATGGGACCAGATGGACCACATCCGAGGGTGATCTGGGAGCTAAGGGAGGAGTTAGCCACCCTGCTGGCAAGGCTGTTCAACCTGTCCTTGTACTCTGGGAAAGTGCCGGAGGACTAGAGAGCCACAGTTGTGCCAGTACACAAGGGGTGGGGGGAAGTAGAGAGGCAAAGGAGAACTATTGTCCAGTCAGCCTTACCACAGTGGTGGGGAGAGTCATTGAAGCACTCATCAGGGAGAGGGTAGCACAGTACCTAGAGGGGAATGGATTGCTGAACAACAACCAGCACGGTTTCACAAGGGGGCGAAGTCATGCGAGTCCAATCTTATTGAATTCTTTGACTGGGTAACACTGGAAATAGACCGGGGGGGGGCAGTGGACGTGGCCTGCCTGGACTTCAGTAAGTCATTTGACACCGTTCCCCACAGAAGATTGGTCAGTAAACTGGGAAGTATGGGGGTGGGGGACAAAATAACTAGATGGGTGCAAAGTTGCCTAACTGACAGGGCCCAGAGGGTGGTAGTGAAGGGGGAGCACTCTAGTGAGGGGCAGGTGATGAGCGGGGTACCCCAGGGGTCGGTTTTGGGGCCGCTTCTCTTCAGTATCTATATATGTGACATTATGGATGGACTGAAAGGATGGGTGGTGCTCTTTGTGGATGACATGAAAATCTGCAGCAGGGTGGACATTGAGGGCAGGGTGGAGGACATGAGGCAGGACCTAAGAGCACTAGAAGAGTGGGCAGAGACCTGGCAACTAAAATTCAACATCAGGAAGTGTGCAGTTATGCACCTGGGACACGGTAACCCGAGGACAGAGTACAAAATGGGAAGGGAGGAAATCAGGGCAGTGAAGCAGGGGAAGGATCTGGGTATAGTAGTCTATAGCGACCTTAAGGTGGGGAAACAGTGTACTAGGGCTAGTATTGGCAGGGGAATCACCAGCAGGAGGAGTGAAGTCCTAGTGTCCCTGAACCAAGCTATGGTGAGACCGCACCTGGAGTACGGAGTTCAGTTCTGGAGGCCTCACTTGCTAAAGGGCATAGACCTGATTGAAAGGGTTCAGTGAAGAGCAACCAGGATGGTAAACCATATGAGCAGAAATGCTGCAAGCTGGGGCTATACACCCTGGAGACTAGAAGGGAGAGAGGGGACATGACAGAGACCTTCAAATACGTCAAGGGGTTAAACAAAGGGGGTCCGGGGGGGGGCTTATTCCAAATGAAGGAGGACACCGCTGCTAGAGGGCATAGCCTGAGACTGCAAGGGGACACTACAGGGGAACATGAGGGGGGTAATTCTTTACAGAGAGGGTGGTGGATGCCTGGAACAGGCTTCAGAAGAGGTTGTGGGGTGGGACAGTGCCGAGATTCAAGATAGTTTGGGACAGGCATAAAGGGCCACGAGGGAGGGGTGAGTTCTCAGGGGAGGGTGGTAGTGTTGGGGCGGGGTAAGGGCAGGGCAGAGCTCCATGGCTAGCACCTACCAGGCTCAAGCTGTTCTCATCACCAGCAGCACCCCGCAGACAGGGTGTACTTTAAGGGCAAGGGCAGAAGGGGATCCAGGCGTGGTTCCCAGGCTGGTCAAGCCCAGTCTCAGTCAAAACAGACTCCCTGACTTACTTGCCCAGGCCGCCTCCCCACTACCAGTAGGGGGCAGACTGGCTCACTATATCCAGGCTTGGCAAGACATTACCAGAGACAAGTGGGTCCTGGAGCTGGTGAGTAAGTTTCAAATCCTCTCCTCCTCTAAAAACAAGAGATCTTACTTTGAGAGGGCTCTTGCAGTAGTTACTCACATACAGGATTAAGCCGCCAGGTGCTGGGACCACACAGAAAACTTATAGCTAGTAGTCTCTGGTGGGGGACCCACCCCCCGACGTCACATGACCAATGTCAGCGTGGCGCCATAAAGGGAGCAGTCCCCATGTCCACCCTCCAATTCTTTCCTGCCGTCGACCTGCGCATGTCGGAGCTCGTGAAAGATCATTGCTACTGTCGACGCCATCTTTGGATGAGTATAACATTTTAATTAAACTGTTTCTCATCGTTTTTCTTGTTAAAATAGTATATATTATCGATCGTGCATGTCGTCTCCAATGCCTTCAGAATCGCATAAGAACAACTGTGACTCCTGTGGAACTCAGCTCCCTCACAAGGATGGCCATTCCCTCTGTCTTTTTTGCCTGGGCCCAGGCCTTAAGATCGAGGGGTGTGAGCATTGCCAGAAATTCAATCAGGCCACATGTAAATGCCGTCAGCAGTCCCTGGAAGCTCATCTTTTGAAAGAAATGATGGCCAACATGGAAAAAGAGCTGAAGAAACTCAGGCACTCTTCTTCCTCTCTGGAGGTCCATCATAAGAAGATAAAGGACAAGGAGAGACATAGGGACCTGGAATGATCCCCATCAAACCTGCCGCCTCCGGCCGGAGTCACAGCCCTGACTGTAACTTCCCCTGCTTCAAATGCAGAAAGGAAGCTGTTGGAAAAGGAGGTACAAAACCTACTGACATCAAAGTTAGTGGAACCTGTTCCTCCACAGCAAAAGGGAAAGGGTTTTTACACAAGATGCATTCTTACAACAAAGAAAAATGGGGAGTGGTGGCCTATTCTAGACCTAAGATTATTGAACAGGCACCTGACAAAGCTGATGTTCAAGATGGTAACTTTGGCACTGATATTGCCAACCCTCCAAAAAGGGGCATGGTTAGCATCCCTGGACCTGAAAGATGCCTATTTCCACATCCCCATAAGGGAGTCTCATAGAGAATAACTCTGGTTCAGACTCCCATCAGATCATTACCAATTCTCAACACTACCTTTCAGCCTCACCTCGGGTCCAAGAGTGTTCACAAAGTGCCTGCCAGTGGTGGTGGCACACCTCAGAAGATTGGGTGTCAGTGTTTCCATACCTGGATGACTGGCTGGTGGTAGGAAATTCTGCACAGCAGGTGAAGGCTCGCTTGCAGCTAACCCAGGAGCTTTTGAAGTCCTTAGGGTTCCTGATAAACCTCAAGAAATCTGTCCTTCAGCCAACACAGGTGTTTCAGTTCATAGGAGCAGAACTGAACACCCTGGAGGGCAGAGCTTATCTGCCCCAGGACAGGGTAAACAACATCCTGCAGATTGCTGGTTCGTTCATTCTCAACAAACCAAAAACTGCAAGGCAGTTTCTTCAACTACTGGGACATATGGCTGCCACCACAGGCACAGTACTGGGGTCCAGGTTCTAGATGAGACATTCAGTTCCATCTCAGAGCACACTGGTACCAGAGGAGAGACCTCCTTTCAAAACTGATTCTAGTAACAAAAATGTTACTATAAGCCCTTCAGTGGTGGAAAGTGGGAGACAACCTAAGGGAAGGGGTTCCTTTCCAGCAGGAGTCTCCATCTGTGACGCAACAGATGCATCACTACTGGGGTGGAGTGCCCACCTGGGGGGATCACACCACTCACGTTACTTGGTCAAGTCCAGAGTCACTCCAGCACATAAATCTGCTGGAGCTAAGGGCAATGTTCCTGGCCCTGCAGGTTTTTGCAACCATTGGTGCAGGGCAGGGTGGTACAGGTCAGAACAGACAATACTTCCACAATGTACTACATAAACAAGCAGGGAGGGACAATGTCCAGCCTCCTTTGTACAGAGGCTATGAAATTACACTCTGAGTTTCTCTACAAGCCATTCATCTGCCAGGGAAGGACAACACCCTGGCAGATGCCCTGAGACGAATCAGCCAGGCCCATCACAAATGGGCCCTCAACGGACAGGTGCTGGAATAGTTTTTAGAAGTTGAGGCACCCCAGAGATGGATCTCTTTGCATCCCACAAGAATCACCACCTGCCACAGTACTGTTGCATACCACCGGCCAGGGGTACAATACCCCTGGATTCTCTGACTCTGGATTGGTCGGGGAGGCAGCTATACGCCTTTCCTGCTTTCCCTCTGATCCTCAGGGTTCTGATCAAGCTCATATTCCAGCCAGCATCAATGATCTTGACAGCACTAGATTGGGCCAGGCAGCCATGGTACACTCTGCTGTTCTCCATGTCTGTAGCTAAGCCAGTACACCCCCCTTGGAGGCACAATCTGTTAACCTCCAACCAGGGGAGGATCATATACCCGAACCTCAGATCCCTCAGGCTCAAGGCATGGCTTTTGAGGACTTAGAGTATGTAGGCTTGCATCTCTCAGAAAGTGTCTTGGATGTCTTAAGGGGTTACAGGAAAACCTATGCTTCAAAATGGAAAAAGTTTTCTATGTGGTGCTGTACCAATAGGGTGGTGCCATCACAGTCGGGGAAGGGGCACCTTGCTGGCTACCTTATCTATTTACACTCATTAGGCTTGCAGCCCACTACGTTGAAAGTTCATCTGGCTTCAGTATCTGCTTACATTTCAGCTGGAAAGGGTGTCTCTGTGACATCCAACCCTATTTTTAAGAGGTTCTTCAAAGGTTTGGCCCATCTGCACCCCCCTTCATAGAGAACCAGTGCCCGCTTGGGACCTAAATGTGTGCATAGCCAAGCTCATGGGTCCACCATTTGAACCCATGGCCTCAGCCCACTTGAAGTACGTTACCTGGAAAACATTGTTCCTGGTAGCTATTACTTCAGCCAGAAGGATCAGTGAACTTCAGGCCTTGTGCATCGAGAAAGACAACATCTCATTCCATAAGAAAAAGGTAGTCCTACGAACAAACAGGAAATTTCTTCCTAAAGTGGTCTCTGATTTCCATTTTAACTAATCCATTACCCTACCAGTCTTTTTCACTGAACACTCTAGTTCAGGTGAACGTTGGCTTCACAGTCTTGATGTCAAAAGAGCTCTCCGCTACTATATGACGATCACTAAGGGCCATAGACAGGACAAACAGCAGCTGTTCCTTACTTATGGGGATGTGGGAAAAGGAAACCCAGCATCTAAAAGGTCCTTTTCTCACTGGATAGTTCAATGTATCCAGCTTTGCTGCTCGAAAGCTGGAAAACAGTCCCCAGCAGGGCTGAGGGCTCCATTCCACAAGGAGCACAGCTGGTACCTTAGCAACTGCCTTGGACATCCCACTGGTGTAAGTCTGTAAAAAGCGGCTACCTGGAGAACAGTACACACCTTTTCAAAGCATTACAGCCTGGACACCCAGTCCAGAAGTGATGGCAGGTTTTGCACAGCAGTCCTGCAGAATCTGTTTTCAAAGTAGGTTCTGTGCCCACCTCCAAAGGTACTGCTTCTTAGTCTGAAAGAGTTAGGAATATTGGAAAATTCCTGGAGTGAGAAGAAAAAAATACTTACCATAGTAATCTTGTTTCTTCAAATGTATTCTCCAGTATTCATAATTCACCCACCCTGCCTCCCCTTCTAGAACCAGTGTCCTCTGCACTCCAAGCTGAGTAACTGTGTGTGAGGGTGCCACACACTGGCATAGCATAGTCTGTTTTTAAGCCCCATTGGGCATTGTTTTTTCCACTTCTTCAGGTTATTCTGACATTCGGGTGGGGGGGGGGTTGCTTGGATTATGTTTTTTTATTATTCATGTGTAGATATAGTTTTGGTTGGGCCTTCCCTTGCAGGCAGCCCATGAAATCTGAGTTATTTTAGAACACAGGCAGTTGATAGGGGCAGCATTTGAAAAGTGTCACGAGCCAATGATGGTTCCATCATTAGCATAACGTTCCATCTCCGCGGACAGTTCTAATTTAAAGGCTGACTGCAAGAGTTATGAATATTGGAGAATACCTTGGAAGAAACAAGATTAGTATGGCAAGTATTGTTTTCTTATAGCCCCATCAGTCTTATTGCTTGTGTTATGTAAAATAATGGAAATAATCATTAAAGATAGATTATACAATGGGCACTGAAATAAAACGCAGATCCTCCATCCTGATTGGCTGACTGGCACTCCTCTCTCATTGTAAATCCTAGCATCACCCCATGGGAAGAGGTGCCAGCCACCAGTCAACTGCATCAGCGGTCCCCCTGAAATCAGTCCAGCCATCAGAAATGCAAGACTGGCAAAGACAGCACGGTCAGACAGCAAAATATTCACAAATCCATGTTGCCGTCCCACTAAACTATGTGAAAAACCCCGTAACTTTCAAAAATGTAGAGCAGCTATGAATTCAGGCAAAGACTCTAGCCATAAGAAACATATTTTTTGTTTGTTTGTTTTCTGGCTTCCAGAAAAGAACACATTGCTCTCTCTTTCCATTTTCCTTTCACAACCCTGCTGTTACTCACAGTTTGTCACCGTCACAGTTCCTATCACTTCAGACAACATCCCAGAACCGAACCACCTCTTAGTTTTTGCTCCAATTGAATATGCGCTATGGCTGACATTGCTGGACTCAGGACCCGCTGTTTCCCCAAACTATAACCATCTGCAAACATTATGATAACGCTGGACAGTGAACAAAAATGCTGAGCAGTACAGGATCCTGGAACGTCAGGTAAGACGACGTGGTGGGACACCGGGAGAGCACTCATGAACTCTGGGGAGGGATCACATTTAAAAAAAACTCCATAAAAATGTCCACAGTCTCCGACTTCAAAAGACAAGCCACAACTCAAATACTATCTCCTCGCCCGTTTGCTAACTCTGCACAATAAAAATTAATAAAACATCTAAACCAACTCATTTGGTTCTTATTTTTTCACACACAAAACATACAGGGGTCCATTGTATAATCGTAATATGCCATTCGACAGTGTTGGTGATGCCAGGATTTAACCACACCTGGTGTATTTTGCTCACTCGACTGCGCCTTGTGACCAAACAACACACCAGGCGTGGGTAAATCCTGGCATCACCAACACCCTCTCGTGGTATATTGCATAATTAACAGCCACACTTGGAAATTTTGATGAAAACCAACATGGCTTTTCTAAGGGCCGAACATACACAACGAATCTTCTGTTTTTATGAACAAGTCAGTCAAAGCTTAAATAACAAAATACAGCGTGACAGTTTTTTTTTTTTATTTTAAAAAAAGCTTTCGACTCGGTAACCCATTGGGCCCTAACTCAAAAATTAAGAGCCATGAATATTCACCCTGGGTATATTAACTGGATATAAAACTGGCTAACTGGTCGAACTCAACCTGTAACCATAGATGGGTACCCCTCCAACTGGAGATCAGTATCCAGCGGAGTTCCTCAAGGATCAGTATTGGCCCCTTTGATGTTTCAGGTCTTTATAGCCGATTTGTTCCTTAATTTAGATAGCTGGATTATTAAATATGTTGATGACTGCAAAATTGGTGGAACCTGTAGTAATGAAATGGGAGATAAACCAACTTAAAAAAGACCTAGCTAAACTGACATCCTGGTCTAATAGATGGGGCCTTTTCTTCAGCATCAATAAATGCAGTGTTATGCATTTTGGCACAAAAATCCTGAACATCGTTACTTCCTAAATGGTCATCAGCTAAATAAATCCCAAGTTGAGAAAGACTTAGGGATTATAATATCAAACGATTTTGATTTTGACAGACAAACAACTGAAAATCTAAATAAAGCCAACAAAGTCTGGTGGTCTTTTAGGCAGAATATCACATCTAAAGATAAAGCAATCATTCTTCCATTATACAGGGCCTATATACGTCCTTTATTAGACTTTGCTTCACAGCTTTGGTGTTCGAAAAAAAAAAAGAACATTGTACTTACTGAAAAAATGCAAAGAAAATAATAAAATATGTACAAGGAGCTAAAGACCTTAGCTATGATGAAAGGTTAAAATATCTTGACCTAATGTCTCTGCAGAGTAGAAGGATGAGCAGGGATCTCTTGTTGGCTTGTGAAATTATAAATGATCAATACATCATGGTCGAGATGGGTCTTGACTTCAAACAAGTTAATGTTAATACAAGGGGCACCCATTATAGTTGGATCAAAATAATTTTTTTTACCACAAACCGAGCACATTTTTTTTTTCACAAAGAATCATCCAACCGTGGAACTTATTGCCTACAAATGTGGTTATTAGTGAATCAAAGCTCACATTCAAAAATAGATTAGACAAGTTAATGTCTTCTGAATGCTCGTTATCCTATTATGAGTGAAAGGAGCTTTATATGGGCATTCCATAGTGATCCTTCTATGCACATCTTGGTTTCTTTATACAGCGATCCCTTTCTGTTTAATATTGAGCACTGATTACTGTTCATTATTAGTTAAGTATGTTGGGGTCTGTTTATGTTGCAACCTTGCTACATTTCTTCATTACAAGCAATTCTGTTTTGTAGTGCTCATACAAACGATCTCTGAAAAAACAGCGTAAGCACCGGTTTAAACCCACCCTGTATTAGGCAACCTGGTAGTGACTGTGCAATTGGTACTGTAAGTCATGTCTTCCAGATTCTTTTACCCGATTGGTGGTAGGCTCTTGGTTCCACTTGTTCGGTTTGAAGAATTAATGTTTTACTTGCTGGACACAAACTGAGCGATACCTTCATGCTCAATATTTGTTTAATGTTACAGTCGCTCGGAGTGCATTTGACTCCGTATGGCTTCCTCTATGCGGGGACTGATGTTACAGTTCCTATTTGGTTTTCCCTGCTAATGCTACTGTTGCACTGATGAAAACCTCTCTGGTTCCCTGTTAAAAATCAGTGTTTCTCTCTGGAGACATTCCTAGGGTATAGTTAATACTAGTTTATGGACATGCACAGAGATGCTTGTTAGGAAACAGTCCTCCCCCTTTGCCTGTTTTCCTACTCTTTGTATAGGGAAACGCCTGATAATTATTCCCAGGTGCCCCCCCCCCAGTTATATCAAAGTACAGTTTTCAGGATCTCACTCTGTTCTGCCAGGGCTCCTAGTCTGGAATACTCTACCGGATGGACTAGGTTGAATGAGGGAATGAGGGTCTTACTACAGGGGCTGACTGATGTAACCATGACCTCTCCTCACCTGCACCATATGAGAAGACCTGATTTTGTGCTTACAGCCAGGCAAACTGTTCGGCCGACTTCTGGGTTCACGTGAGGTTATACCAAGGGATATGCTCCTACCTTTGGTAAGCTGGTGCCACCGGGCTGGCTCAACTCCTGCCTTACTTGTTATAAATGGGTCCCTTAACGCTATTATTGTAGTACAAGCTTTAAAAAGGAAATTTATAGTCTTGTCATGACTCCACCTCTCCTCCACCAGTGCTTACTATTAGTGCAAGCTTTGGTACAGAAGACAGCTCCCCTCACCCTGAGTCCTATCTTTTCTCTATGGTTCCTGCACAAAGCGCTCTCTCCTACAACACCTCGGACTCCTTCCATACATGAGGGAAGGTCTCCTAACAGCCGAGTTCATACGTCTTATATGGTTCCAGAATGCATACAATCCTAGAATGGCACGAAGAACTTCCATACCATGGAGGTATTAATCCCCATACTGTATTTTACTTTCTCCTTTCCCCTCTTACAATATGTTGACACCAGAAAGATGGTCTCCCTCTTTGTCTACTTACTAGCAGTCTCGTTATCTGTGGTCTTCGCCTCGGGTTGGACCCTCAGGCCCATTGGCTACCATTTGGGTGCTGGCCTTAAAGGGGTCACAACTCTGTGGTCACAGATTCTTATTATGTATACTACTAATTTGTCACCCAGTTTTAACTGCTGTTCCACTGAACATTGCTTATTTTCTAATTATTACTATGCTTACTGTGATTAGTTGTTGCTTTTGTTTAAACTGCAGATGTATGTTACCAGGACTTGGTACTATACCAGTTAAAAAGCACTCCATGAGTCCTTATGTATTTGTAAAGTCTATCTCTGCAAGAATACAATAATGGGTCCCTGGATACCTCAACATCACCCCCACTGTTTTCCCCCTTTTCTTGCTATTTACAAGCAAGTGAACCCCTAGTGCCACCCTCCTATATATTAAATAATTTTTCTTGCTCCCTATGGCTGACCTAAAATGTGTAACTTGGAAAGTGAGAGGACTCAACTCCCCATTAAACAGAAGCAAAAAATCTTATCTCAAAAAAACTGCAAAAAAACATACTGTGGCCTTCCTTCAGGAGACAAAATGGGTCCTTTCGGAGGCCATCAGACTTTGTAGGGAATGGGTGAGTTTGAAGCTCACTGTTGCACTCCTACATCCAAACAAGGTGTTTCCATATTAATACATAAATCATTACTTTGGACTATTGAAAAGCAGGAGCATGTTGTCGAGAGACGATGGATACTCATACAGGTTGCTACCCTAGAAGGCCCAATAATCCTTGGCTCTGTATATGGGCCCACTACTGACTCTCCAAACTTTTTCCACACTTTCTGCCAACTACTGCACGAATTTAACACCCCCCCCCCCCCAAATGGTGTCTTGCCTGATAGGGGGAGATTTCAATACTACCATTGCTCCAGTCCAGACATGGATAGAACTCTGCACTCCACATTACCACATCCTAAGGCTGCTCAAGCCCTAATAAGTATGATGCAGAAACATTCCCTGTTGGGCCTATGGAGGTCTCTCAACCCAACTGCTAAGGAGTTTACTTACATATCCCTAGTTCATGACTCAGCCAGTAGGCTGAACCTATTACTGGATCTTCTCAAATAACCCAAAATTTGTAGCCTGTGATATAGAATCCTGGTCATTTCATGTCATGTCCCAGTCTCATCATCAGTGATCTGGGGGTTCTGAAACCCTAGATCACCTCAATGGAGACAAGACCCCTTGCTCTTGAAAGATACCTCTTTCTGTAAGTAGTTTGCAATCGAGGCCAGTAGATTCTTTAAGGAAAATGACACAGTGGTTGTTCTCCACCTGCCACTCTATGGGAAGCCTTCAAGTCAACTATCAGAGGCAGTATTATGGGCTTTGTGGCTATAGACATAGATGCAAACTCATTTCAACCCAGAAAGACCAAGAGTATAAAAAAGCGAAAACTTCAAAACAGGCAAAATCCTTCTAGCCAAATTAACGGGGATTGGTCTCAAAATAAATACTGTGCTGGCCCATAAAGTGGAACTAGCTCTCCTCCGAACTAGACATAAGTACTGGGATGCAGGAGAAAAAAATGGCCGTTTGCTGTCCTACCACCTTAGAAAACAAGTGGCGTGCCATATATCCATGCTGAAAGTCACCACTGGTGCCCCCCATCATAAACTGGCTACCGTAAATAAGATAATGGCCCAATTCTGTGAAAAGCTGTACAGTTTGCCACAACCAGCCCAAAATAACAATATAGATACTTTTTTGTCCTCACTGACTCTCCCCCAACTGTCACCCCAGGACAGAGCCAAGCGGAATTCCCTCTATCCATCCACAAAATTCAAAAGGCAGTTCAATCCATGAACAAGAATAGATCCCCAGGTAGCAGTGGCATATCTGTAGATCCTTATGCACATCTCGATCACATCAAAAATCCCTACCTTCATAAAATGTTTTTGGAAGACCATACATTTATATCCCTCCCTCCAACTCTTAAAGAGGCTGTAATCACGGTCATACCTAAGGAAGGGAAAGATCCGCACCTACCAGCTAGCTATCGTCCCATTTATTAATTAGCTCTGACACCAAGATGCTAGTAAAATCTTTGGCGCTCCGTATGGACGCCATCCTCCCTACGCGTATCCACCTGACTCGGAAAGGGTTCATAAAAGGAAGGTTAGCCTCAGACCATCTCTGCTCCTTAATTTCCATCATTTCAGTAGCCAACCAGTGTCCCACCTCCGCAGCAGCTGTTGCCATAGATTTTGAAAAGGCCTTCGATTCTGTGGAATGAGGGTATCTCCTTAGGTCCTCCACCACATGGGGTTTGGGCCATATTTCTCCACCTGGGTACAGATGTTATAACATGCCCCAATGGCTCATATTCTGACCAACTCCATTTTGTCACTACCCTTTCTATTTCTAAAGGGCACACGACAGGGTTGCCCCCTCTCGCCTATGTTTTTTGTCGTGGCAGTTGAGCCCCTGGCGATTGCTATTCCCAATCACCCTGATATACATGATGTCTCTATCGAGGACATTGACTTCCGCACCAGCTTATATGTGGACAGTCTTTTAGTCTTCTTCTTGGATGCTCCAGACGGCCTACCCCATCTTATCTCCCTCCTTAAAGTATTCTTTGCGATTCTGGGCCTAAAAATTAATGGGGGGGGGGGCTGAGGTTTTGCCATTAAACACTGTATCCCAGACCCATTTTAACAGGCTAAAATGGTCCCTGTGTCTATAAAATACCTAGGAATTCAGTTATCTGAAGACCGTACAAAAAATCTCTGCTCTTAATAGTACTCCCTTACTGCAAAATGTAATGGCTGACCTGGAACGTTGGAAATTGCATATGTCTCTAGCTGTAAAGATAGCGGTGGTAAAGATGATGGCAACCCCCCCCCCCCCGTCAAAATTTTCATTGCCTATTCCATCAAATTGCCTTCTAGCTGGTTTGTGAAATTGGACACACTAATAGAGTCCTTTCTTTGGGAGGGATATGCCCCAAGACCAGCCGAGCCAAATTCAGATCCCACTGGACAAAAGGAGGTGGAGCCTCCCTTGGTTCCAAGGTTACTACACAGCCAATAGATGCACAAATCTGCCAGTGGTTTACACCATCTTCAAACCCCCTTCCCCCACCAGTATGGCATACTATTGAATCTCTCCTATGCACACCTGCTTCTCCACTCACCTACCTTTATTCCCCTCTCCCCTGTCATCTTCAGCAATGGAGTACTATCTCTGCTTCTATTCATGCGCGGAGTTGGCTAGCTAAAAACATTAGATACTCCATAACACCGTTAAATTGGCTTCCCCTTTGTGATAACCCTGTGGTCAGTAGAGATGGCCAGCCTGTGCACTGGACGTCATGAATTCATGAGGGCATAGACCACCTTAAGGATCCACTGATCCCAGGTATCCTAATTTTCAACTCCTTCACTAACCTACAAGACAGGTTCTCACTTGCAAAGACAGACTTCTGGAAATTTTTACAACTGTGCAGCGCATTGCCTCCTCTAAGAAAACAGGCCCTAAGTCCCGAAAAAATGGAGTCAGAATTCAATATCCAACCTTGGCTATCCAAAACTAGAGGGAAAGCCAGCACTTTGTACTTTCAGCTCTGTAGAGCTATCCCCGACCAAACACAGTCCTCCAAAGAGTACTGGGAAATAGCCCTGGGCACTATCATAACTCCACTGGAATGGGACAGCTCTTGGAAGGTAGGAAAAATGGGCAGACTAGGTGGGCCACACGGTCCTTATCTGCCGTCAACTTCTGTGTTTCTGTGGAAGGCAGCACACATTGCATGCCCCGATAATAGGAGTTTACTAATCCAGAACAAAATTCTCCGTAGGGCATATAGAACCCGAGTCAAATTACATGCGATGGGCCTTCTAGCATGAGACTCCTGCTGGCGCTGTAATTCACCAGGAGATGATATTTATCACATCTCGTGGTTTTGCCCTGCTATCCAGATATATTGGAAAGAAATTTTAGCAGCCTCTAAACTAGTGGTAGGAGCCTCTACTCCACTTAGTTCCCAACTTATGGTGCTTGGCATTCATCCCCCTCACATCCATTATACGGATCCATTGATAAGATGGTGCATTCATGCGGGAGTGGAGGTGAAGCGCTTGCTACTCTGAAAATGACGCACCATAGATGTACCCCAAATACTGGACTGGCAGCAGGCTATTCAACAAGTAGCAACTTTCTCTTGTATGTCACATATAGCCAAAGGAAAGCTGCACTATCATCACAGCATGTGGTCCCCTTGTTTTACATCACCACTCTGTAAAATAGGTCCCAGATGGTCTTATTCTTAAATTATTGCTTCTTGCTATCATATGGTGGAACCCGAGTTCTTGCTTCAAATGATGTTCATGTTCCTTTTCCTGTTTCCTATTCCCTTTCAGCTTTGACAAACATTAATGGTGAAACGCCACTCACTGTAACTATATCTGTACAACTGTGTTATGGTACTTTATTTTTTGTGGAATATCTGCAATAAAGGTTATAAACTAAAAAAATATATCACATTAAACCGATAACTTGACAGACATGCAGTATATGCCATTGAACGTAGGACTTAACAAATGTACAATATATGCCAACAAAGTGTACATTAGGAACGAACATCCTGCTGAGGATAGATCGAAGGAAGATATTCTGTAACAGTTTGTCAGCATGCTACTAGGTCCCAAAGAACATCAGTTATATGGAGAATATCTGAAAGTAAAAAAGCCACTTATTACAAATAATCAGAATCCCAAACAGAAAAGCATACCAAAGAAAGTTATCCAAATTTCATAGCGTAACAAAATAATATCCACTACAGCACTGTGTAACATGATATGGTAATAGATGATAAGGTAGCAGGCTGCATCCAGGGTGCACAGCGCCCCACACTAATCCCCTCATGTAGCAATATGCAGAGTGAGGGTGTTCATGTAGCCACAGCTAAAGTGTGAGGAGAACGGTTCTGTCTGCAAAAGGCCTCCCTGGTGGCCCACTTCATGATTGAATTGATATTCTCCCAATCATATTTGAAATGCAGATTAAAAGTACATTTCTTCCGAGTGTGTTCTTGTGCTAGGTCCATCCAATATGTCACAGTAGGGACAGTAGAGGATGACTAGTCCGTAGTTATGTTTTTTTGGGACTGCTGCCACAAACACTCTAAATAAATATCTACATTGAGATGACCTGCTCCCTGAGGAAGGATACCTAAAAACCAAAGTTTCAGAGGTCTGTGGAATGTCGGTCTCCAAAATATCTGAAATTGTATTAGCTAAAACCTGCCAAAAAGTCCCCAGCTTGGGACGTGTACCCACTTCTTTTATAGGTTTTGTCTTCCATATCCTTGAACACTTTGGTGGCCCCGCGTTTCACCTTACTGCCTAAATGTCCTTTTTTATATGGAGTTATTCTGTTTTGTTTTAATATTATAAGTTATGTGGTTTCAGCCAATCAGCTTGCAGAGCTGCTGTACCTCTTATCGTACATACAGTTGCCTCTTGTGCAGGAATGTTATGAGTGGCATATCCCACTTCACAGCCAGGGGGAGGGCAACTTTATTTAACTTTTGAAATAATTAAAAAAAAAAAAAAAAGATACTTAACACTTATTACAAATCACTTGAGTTAGAGTGATTTTATATTAAATTAATCGGGCTTTCACAGGGTGTTTCTTGTGGAATAAGATACGCCTCTTGGGTGGTTTGGGCAACCAAAAATGCTCAGCTTTACTTCCCAGTCCTCTCTCCCAAACCTCGTGCTTGGAATCTCTTATGCCGTAAGAAACGCCTTGTAGAAGTCCTGTTGATGTATACAATAAGGGCCATGAGACAGTAGTAATGCCTCATATTGAAGGGGTTACGGTGTGCTAGTCAGCTGTAGGTACATTTAAGCATATGAAATAAGTGATGGAATGCAGAAACAGCTGCATTCAGTGAAGTATTTCTATTTTAGGATGAGGTTTTGAAGTTGCCAGGATACTCAACTGATTTTTCATTGTGCGTTATATTAACAGTTCCATCACTTTGGACTTTAGTTTAATGAATCTGAGTTGGTAGTTTATTCCAGTGGTTCTCGAACCCCGAATCTTTGTGGCCTCAGAGTGCAGCCATCAGAACTTACTGGTGGCCTCACTCCTTATCACCCCAGACCCCCGATATATCCTAACCCCCTGATACAACACATTTCTTTTCACACAGCTGCAGAAACTTGTATAGGTGTCTACATGAAGTCATGGTGGCTTCATTTGAGGAATGCTGGTCTTTTCTCTGTGCGACTGCCAAATCCCCTCAGTCGTATCATTTTAAACTAACAGACTTTAATTACTGCTTTTGTGGCGGCATTCAGATGGAATGGGCTGTCCTCCCCTGCAAAGTGGTACAGGTTGCAGCTGTCTGAGAGAAGTCTTAGGACATACCCCTTTTCTGACTTCCTCTGTATTTTGCAGTCTGTCCTAGCTGGAAGATAGCTATGTGATCTGCAGGGATTACTCTGTTCTTAACTATTCTGCAGTCTTCAACTTCTGGATTTTTCTCCTCAAGAAGAGGATTGGCTATACTGTTTCGGGATTGCAAACTTTCTTCAGGCTTTTGGCTCTTTATTTATTAGTTATTGAAAGAGATTTACTAGGAAATGCATACTGAGCCATAAAGATCGTTTCCAGATGTGTCATGGGGCTGGAGTGGAACCTGTGAAGCTGTGGTGCCAGTTAAGGGCTCTTAAAGCCTCCAACCCATTTGCAGTACCTGGTAAGGGCTGCTAAGAACCCCTGTTGGGCAAAGACAGGCCCAGGAAAATTTTTCTTTATAAAGGGGGTGCTTTCTGGTCCTGTTTTTGCTGCGAATAAAGGGTGCTTGTAGGAGTTCCTGTGTACTTGTCTATGCAGTTATGACAGGCGCCATCTTGGAAATCCTATTCTGCACTTATCCAGGTGGCAGCCATCTTGGTTCAAGCCACACGTGCGATTTGACTGACAGTCATCTTGGTACAGTCCATACTTCCTCAGTTGAGCATGGTGACCATTTTGCCTCATCCTGCACATCGTTTTAGTGAGAGAATGGTTTAGCAGCTCTGACTAGCATATCTGCTGCTGTTTGTACCTTGAATTGCTGAGACTACCTCATAGCTACATCCTGCTTGGGCTGTAACAGCATCATGGCATCTATGAGCGGAAAACCTAAGGAGACAAGATCCAAGGCTTCTAAGTGCAAAAGGTGTAAGGCTAGGCGCCAGTCCACAGTGGCTGGCTCCTGCTGCCCATCTTGTGACAAAGCATACTCTTCCAAGGCTGTCAAAGTGCAAATCTTATCCCGCACCATTAAAGGGTCAGTCAAGCACAGAAAAGCCTTGGATGCAAAACTAAGTTCTCTTCGTCCAGTGAACCCACCTACCTCTTACCAGGATACCACAATGAATCAGATGCTTGTGATCGATATAACTGCAAGGGGAGACTGAGGAGTGGAAATCTACCAGTACCAAGCCAGTCAAGGCTGCAGACATTCTCAGGGAGGCTATGTATACATCACTGGCCCTACAAAGTAAAAGAGAACGGGCTCCTCTGGCACCCCCAGGTCTTCTGAAGACTCTTGTGAGACTTAGACCTAGGGAGGATTTATCACTTTGAATGTTGCCCCAGTTACTTCTCATGACACAGATTGATTCATACTCAGCAGCAGAAGAGGGTGAGCACTTCTCCTTGGTGAAAGATTGCAAGGGAGATTGCACAGGCATTGTTTTTAACTGGTAACATCTTAGAGCCCACAGAAAATCAAATGTGCATTACTTTGGACATGGAGGACGAACTGCAGCAGGAAGCCAGAAAGAAGACTCACCCCTTAAAGGAGAACTACGAGATAACTGGAACCCCCTACCGATGCACAGATCAGGGCTTCAGCACCCCGTTTCTCCCTGCTGGCACCAGATAAAATAAATGCTTTTCTTACCACAACACTCGTAAAATTGTAGTCCCTTGAGCTGCAGCCAGCATATTGTAAGTGCCGCGGTGCCGGCTGGGTGCCCTTCCCGAGATCTCACTGATTATAACGCGAGATTATGTTGCATGGTTGCCTCGGCCTATGATATGCCCCTATGTATGGAGCTTTACTAAACTCCGTTTCTGCTGTACCCGGCATTATTTTTACATAATCTGGTTATAATACATTTGGCATATAATCAAAATAATGCCGGGTACAGCAGAAACGGAGTTTAGTAAAGCTCCGTACATAGGGGCATATCATAGGCTAAGGCAACCATGCGTCATCATCTCGCGTTATAATCAGTGAGATCTCGGGGGCGGGCACCCAGCCAGCACTGTGGCACTTACAGTATGCTGGCTGCAGCTCAGGGGACTTACAGTTTTACGAGTGTTGCGGTAAGAAAAGCATTTATGTTATCTGGTACCAGAAGGGAGAAATGGGGTACTGAAGCCCTGATCGACTGCCACTAGCCTAGTGTAAAAAAATAAATAAATAAATACTCTGTTTGACAATGCTCACTGAGCTGCCCCCCCTTCCTTTCCCTACTAATTCCTCCTCCCTATCTCCCTCCCTTCTACCCCACCAGCTCTCCCCCGACCATAAGTTTTGCACCTTTTGTTATCTTTTGCTTCGTTGGAGATTGTATTCTATTGTAACAAAATTGTAATTGAACTGTAACTTTTTTGTTTGTAAGTACTGTGTCCCTTGTACTACTGTTCTGATGTCCTCTTTGTGACGAGGTACCTTTGTAAATGAGCCTCTGGCTCAAAGGTTTCTAAACTGATGTTTAACTAAATAAATAAATAAATAAATGATCTGTGCATCGATTGGGGCTTCCAGTTATCCTGTAGTTCTCTTTTAAAAGAGCAGCTGAGAAAGAAGGCATTCCTGGTATGTTACAGGGACAAGGACATAGTTGCAGTGGAATAGTCCCACACGGACAAGAAAACCTCCATATTGATATTTGCAAGGATCGACACAGTAGCAGAGTCTTCCTGTTTTGTGTCCCCCCCACCCCCAAAAAAAAACAGGTGGGTGTAACTGTGGTGAAACTTGTTTGAATTGGTCTGTTTATTTTGGACTTAGGGTAAATTTGAGACCAGCCATAGTAGCCCACATTTGAGGGTCATATGTTTTGCTTTGTACTTTGGGGGAGGGGTGATTTATTGTTTGGCCTGGTGCCTCAGCTAGTGGATAATTGGAGGTGGGACTAAATCACATTTCTGAATGCAGGTTGTTCTTGGCTTGTTGGCAGGGCTAACCAGGAAGTTCTGGCTCAGGGATAAATTCAGTCGCTCATGCAGCCAGTGTGTCCCATCACATGACGGAGACAGCAGGAGTGGATGATCTGTCTGTCATCTGCTGCAGATAGTCTGCAAGGGAGACACCAGACCAAGGTGAGAGAAAACACATTAGTGAGTACAGTGTACCAAAATAATCAGCAAAAGGGAAGGTAGCTACAGGTTGGTAGGGTATGGGTGAGGGAGGTTACAGGTAGGAGGGTTAGAAAAGGGAAAATAAGAGGCACCCTATCTAGGGTTGGGTAACAAATAGGTTACAAGCAAACAAGTAAGTAAGTGTCTTCTTGGTAAGAAAACTTGTCTTGGACTGACCCCACCTGCCATCCAGAACCTCCTCATCACTGCACTCAACCCCTACCGCACGAGAAGCACATCTAGACAATCACTTCTTGTCCCTTTCTTCCGTACTTTGCAAGCACAGAGGTCTTTTGCATATCATGCCCCACGCTGGCTTAATGAACTCCCACCCAACATGGCAAATGAGCCTAAGATGGGGCCTTTTCAGGAGAAAACTCCGCCAACACATTACCAATCAGAGCAGATGTGACTGCTAACCCCATCTCTCACTATGGCTACTTTCCCCTCCTGCCCTCTTTCTCCCTTCCTCCTCCCACCCCTCCAACTCCCCTCCCATCCCTACCAAACCTCCTGCCAGTTCAGTCATTTTCCTGTCTTCCATGATGCACTTCTATCCCCACCTCTCTCCTCCTACCCCCTCCCCCTTGTAACCCTGACAAAGGAAACGTTTTTCTGCTTGCTCCTCTATATGACTATAACGATGTATCTCAATTGTTTGTAACTATTTATCCACCTGTTTGTTTTACCGCACCTTGTAATATTGCACTTTTACTCTCTTAATAGTGTGCCAATATGAAATGTATTATTTTTCTACTTGACATGGAACCTTTGTAAACGAGCTTCCAGCTCAAAGGTATATTTCCAAGATTTAAATAAATAATAAAAAAAGGGTAGAGTAAGAAATAAAGATCAGGCATGTGGGTAAGGGTAATAGACACCGTGGGCAAGTTAGGTGTGGTTAGAAAAGAGAAAACAAGAGACACCCTATCCTGGGTAGGATAACAAATAATTTTCAGGCAGGTGAAAGAGAAAGGTAGGACTACAGCAGGAGGAGAAAGGAGGCAGTAGGTTACAGGAAAGTTTAAATAGACAAATATTAAAGGAAGGAAAGATCATGGAAGTGGTGCATTGCAACAGGTGTGGGGCTGCAGTCTTTTGGAACACATTCTACAGACTGACGTGCTGCTCCATTCGTACTCTTCTTTTTATGTTGAAGGCAGAGGTTGCTTGACTCCGGGCTGAACTGGCAAGGGTGCAGAGGATTTTCTTCCCCACCCAGGAGCCACAAAATCTGTCACTGATTCCCCCAGAGGATACATGGGCAGAGCGATTGGACCTTGGTAGGCTCCAGGAAGGTGAAGTGGTGGGAAGGGTGCATGCTTCTCGGCCTGTAACACTGCAGAATTTCTTTGCCATACTGGCAGGATGGGATAGCCAAGAGGAGGCATCCGTAGCAGTGGGAAGGGAGGAAATGGAGGTCCTCAGAAGGGCACGCCCTAAAGAGGGAGGAAAGGGCTCTCAGCGAAGGAGAAAGCATGTACTTGTTAGGGGGATAGACTTGGGAGTTGAGGGAGGTGAAGTGCCTGAGATGTGCTTTGGCTTGGAGGGATGGCGAGTATATCCAGAGGATTACTAGGGCAGCAGGAGTTGGGAAGGAGTTAGAGGTCACTGTTCACCTCGGTACAAATGACCTGGCAAGGGACAAGGTAAGGATAGAGTAGGGAAATTTCAGGGAGCTAGGGAGAGGCCTCAAGCAGGTGGCTCACACGATGGCTTTTTCTGAGCCATTACCTGTGTACAGCTGGGGAGAGGAAAGGACACTCTGGCATTTAACAATTGGCTAAAAGCATGATGCGTGCTAGAATATGGGCCTCTATAGGGGAGATGGCCTGCATCCTTCCAGGAAGGGGACCACAGTCCTTAGTGATAGGTTTAAATGCTACTTGAATGAGCATTTACACTAGTGGGGGGGTGGATGCAAAACCAAGGGAGGCATTAATTTCCCCCTTGCCCCCTCCCAGATGATGGAGCAGCAGGAACGGAGGAGGGCCCAAGGGGAGTACAGATCCCTACTGCAGGGGTACAAGAAAATAAAGGTGGGGACAAGGCAGAGGACAAGGGGTGTAAATCAGGAAAGCAAGAATAAAGTATTATTGTAGACAGGTAACAGACAAGGTAAAAAGAAAAGGGGTGGGTCGGGGGAGCTTCAGGGAACAGCACAGGCAGGGGGGGAGAGCAGGGAAGCAAGCAGTGAGAGGATAATGTATGTAGAGCCATGTGCACCAGTGCAAGGAGTCTGGGAAATGAATTCTGGACCTAGAAGGTATCATGGCATAGGGTAACCTGGATTTGTGGCCATAACAGAGTTGTGGTACACTGGCAGCTACCACTGGGGCATGGCCATACCAGGCTACTTTGTTTAGGGGAGAGACAGGGCAGGGAGGAGGGGTTGTACTAAGTGCGAAGGAGGGAATCAAGGCCATAGAGGTACAGGGACACCCAGAGGAAAAGGAAGGGTTGGAGGTGTTGTGGGTCATCCTGGAGATAGGTGCTGGGGTCGCTGTCCATATAGGAGAGAGATACAAACCTCCAGCACAGGGAGGGGAGTTGGATAAGGCACTAGGGGAAGTCATCATCAGGAAGGTATGTAAGGGGGAAGGTGCTGCTAGTTGGTGACTTCAGTCTGCCAGGTATGGAGTGCAGTCTTCCAGCTGCAGCTTCGGCTAGGAGCAGGGCCATCCTTGACTCCCTACAAGGGACTTTCTCAGGCAGCTAGTTAAAAAGAACCAACTAGGATGGGAGCAGTGCTGAACCTTGTACTTACAAACAGGGACAGCATTGCCGGCGTCGCAGTGAGCAGTTTCTTGGGTACCGGTGATCACCATACATTAAGACAGGAGCAGAGGCAGACCACACAAGGACAAGAATCTTGGATTTTATGATGGTGAATTTTAAAGAAATGGAAGACTGTCTCAGAAACTGGGATTGCTGTGGAGGTGTAGAGACCCAGTGGGGAAAAATAAAGGAGGGTGTAATTAATGCAGCCAGCCTCTGCATTAAGGAAGTGAGTAAAAGCAGAAGGAAAGGAGACCGTTATGGATCTTACTTCGAGACACAGCTCTTGCAGCAGGTTACACCATTAGGACTGAAGCCGCCAGGCGCCAGGACCCCACGGAAAAATTCTAGCTAGCTAACTACAGCGGGGACCGCCCCCAACGTCGGTCCCGCCTCCGACGTCAGGCGTGGTACAAAAGGGGGCGGTCCCGCCAGATTCCCCAGTTCTTTTCCCGCCGTCGACTTAGCTACCTGACCCCTTCGGTTACCAGTCTAGCGCGCGACACGTGAATAGTTCTTTTTTCGATAAAATTTTCGAAAATCTTCAGGATCCTCTTCAAGCAAGATCTTGATGTCATCACCAACTTCGGGCCATCCTTCGAAGTGCGCTTGTGGAAGCAGATCCGTTCAGGGACCCCCACGGCCTGCGTCCGGTGCCTGAGCCCAGACCACGATACGGGCCTGTCCTTCTTGCCAAGGGTTCAATAGCCGCACTGGATCCGGCCAGAGGGCTTTGCAGGCGCTTTCTTCTGGAGGAACAACTGAAGACCATGTCCCAAGGGGAAAGCTCCAGGGTCCACAAGCACGCGGAGAAGAGAAGGAAAGGCCTTCCAGGTCCCCTTCTAGGGTTCAGTCCCGTAGCTCCGGTTGAAATCTCCCGGCTGCAATCAAGAAACCTTCATCTCAGGAGAAATCGCCAGGCCTTCCTCCTTCCAGGGCCTTGGAGAAGTCCGAGAGCGACACCATCACCACCAAGTCGGGTTCCCGCTCCTGGTACCCGACGTCAGGTCTTCGTCGGTGCCTCACGCCAAGGCGTTGGAGCTCACGCCTTTAAAAGGCCTGTAGCCCAGGCGCCGGCTCGACAGCCGTCAGCCGTCGCCCTTCTTCCCTGGAGCCGCCGTCTGAGCCCGGCGACCGGCGGCCATTACATCCCAGCGGGCGCCGGTAAGGACGGCGCCGCCCTCCTGAAAGAAGAAGGCCCTGTTGCCTCGACCGACATCGGTCAGGAGCCTCTATCGGAGGAGGACCTAGAGCAGCCCGAGGACCAGGCGGGCGACCCGTCCAGAGGTACTCCCAGGGATCCTCGCCATTACCAGAGCCCCTCTGAGCCGACGCCGGGACCGAGCGACCGCCCACCGGCACCGCCTGTTGTCGGCCTCTCTCTAGTGGAGGTGAAAGATCTGTTCACCTACTGGTGGGATACCATTAAAAAGACATGGTTTCCCCCTCCTCCTCCTCCTCCTCCTACTCGGTTCCTGCCCCCCTCGCCACCGGGGTCGGCAGGCGATGTTCCTCCTCCCGGAGCCTAGAACCCCTCCCAGGGGAGACCTGATAAACGGAGACCTCCGTCGAAATCCTGCTGGATCACCCAGCCCCAAGAGATCCAGGAGGCGCCGACGTTCGCCTTCCAACGGAGGACACGGGATCAGACTACTCCACCTCTAGATCCCCATCTCCACTCTCCATCCCTTCTCCGGACCCACGTAAGATGCCTAGATCTCCTCCGGATGATCCCTCGTTCCTTGATATTATGAGACATATACAAGAGAACATGGGATGGGATGCTGAAGACTTAACCCGAGAGTGCGACTGCGCCAAATATCTTGACAAAAGGACCCCAAGCCTGTGGTGGGTACCACCCTTGGTTGACACTTCGTGGGCGTCACCAAGGCTGCGTGGGAGGCCCACCGCTCCAGCGAGACGAAGAAAGCTGATCGCTTGTACAAGGCTCCTAAGGAGCGACCAGTACTTGGCGCAGCATCCTCAGGCCGATTCTCTGGTCATCACAGCCTCACATGACCGGTCACAGAGGCCACAACATTTAGAGCACCCTGCCACGGACCCAGAGTCCAAGCAACTGGGCCCATTGGGGTAGCGCCGCGTATCTTCGCTACCTGCGCCATCAGATCCCTGAACTATTTAACCCACATGGTTCAGTTCCAGAGCGCTTTGTGGAACAGGGTCTGGAAGCGGCTGAAAAGATGCCCGAAGGTGAGCAGAAGGAGGAGATGCTTCAGCTCCTCCGTACGGGTTCAGACGTGGGGACCCAAGTGCTAAGAGCCGCGTATGACTCTGCGGACTCATCGGCCCGAGCAGCAGCTTCTGGCGTTTGCCTCCGGAGACACTCTTGGTTGCGCGTCTCCGGTTTTACCCCGGACGTCCAAAAGAACATCTTGGACGCCCCTTTTGAGGGAGAAGTATTGTTTGGTAATCCTACAGAAAAGATCCTTACCAAACTCCAAGAGGCCGGGAAGGCGGTAAGGTCGGTTCAGGCCATGTACCGACCTAAGCTTGGTTCCTTTCGTAGGAACCAAAGCCGTTTTCGTGCGCGGACGCAGAGGCAACAGACCCACTCCGCTGCACCTCAGAGGGGCTCTGGTTTTCGTAGAGCCCAGGGCAAACACCCCGCCAGCCGAGGCCAGCGTTCTCCTAGGCAGGCCCAGCCAGTGGGTCCATCTGCCGCCACAGCCTGACTCCTTGCCCGGCCCCGCCCCTCAGGATCAGCAGGAGAGTATAGTCGAGGTCGCATTGCGAACTCCTGCCGGGATGGCAGGCCATTACCACCGACAGGTGGGTTCTTCAGTTAGTCCAGTCTAGGCCACTTTATAGAAGTGCTGGAAAGCCACCCTCGGAGGCCTCCTTTGCTCTCCGGTATCAGGGTCAGCACAAAGCCTTGATCTGGCAAGAAGTACTCGCGCTACTACGAAAGGGAGCGATAGAGTACGTCCCAGAGAACCAGAGAGGACTAGGATACTATTCCCACTTCTTCCTGGTTCCCAAGAAAACAGGGGACCTCCGTCCAATCTTGGACCTCAGCGACCTCAATGTGTCGGTCACTTACAAGAGATTCCGCATGGTGACCCTTCCAGGTCTTATCCCCATGCTCAAACAGGACGCCTTTTTAGCGTCTCTAGACATGCAGGATGCCTACCTGCACATCCCTATGGCTCAGGCGCACAGGAGGTTCCTGCGCTTCGAGTTTCTCGACCACCACCTTCAGTTCCGAGCCCTTCCTTTCGGACTGTCTTCCGCACCGAGGGTCTTTACCAAGTGCATGGCAGTCGTGGCAGCGTCTCTGAGGAGACAGGGCCACTCGTGTTCCGTACCTGGGCGACTAGCTTCTCATGGCCGCCTCCAGAGGCGTTGCTTCTTGCAATCAAGAGCACCCAGGATCTGTTCGATCCTGGGCATCCTCATAAATTACGAAGTCTCTCCTGGTACCGTCCGGAAACTGCAGTTCATAGGAGCAGTTCTGGACACTGTTCAGGGAAGAGCCTTTCTTCCGGTCGACAGGCGGGCGCATCAGATCCCTCATTAGGGACCTATCACTAAGCAAGGTTGTACCTGCCAGGTCGGTCCTTTGCTTGCTCGGACACATGGCTGCGGCCATTCCTACTGTCTCTTTCGCAAGACTCCACATGCGCATTACTCAGTGGATGCTCAAAGTGCAATGGGACCAAAGGCAAGACCACTTGCAGCATCCGGTCAGACTCACGAATTCAGTGATTCAAGACTGGCAGTGGTGGCTAGCCCCAGGGTCGCTCTCATCAGGCGTCCCGTTCATTGCGCCGTCCCAGGAGGTCACCCTCACCACAGGCGCTTCCGGTCTTGGGTGGAGGCACACCTGGGCGGGATAAAAGTCCCAGAATGCGTGGACCCAGATGGAAGCTCACCTTCATCAGCGTGCTGGAAATGAGGCGGTCCTCTATGCCCTGCAGGCCTTTCAGTCAGTTATCCCACCGTGTACTCTTCTACTTCAGACAGACAACACGGCGGTGATGTATTACCTCAACAAACAAGGAGGCGCACACTCTTACCCCCTTTGCAGGGAGGCCATGAGAGTGTGGGATTTGGTAATCAGACACGGCGCCGAATCTGATCACTGTGCACGCCTTCCGGAGGGACAACACGGTTTGCAGAGCGGCCTGAGTCGTTCTCAGGCCAGAGTCCACGAATGGGAACTCCTTCAAGAGGTAGCAGAGGATCTGTTTCTTGATGGGAACTCCAGATCTAGACTTGTTCGCCTCCCCATCCAACGCAAAACTGCCCAATTTTTGCTCGCTAGATCCAGGGCCTGGTGTTTTCTGGCGAGACGCATTATCCCTCTCCTGGGCCAACAGATTCCTCTACGCTTTCCCTCCTTTCCCGTTGATCCAGAGAGTTCTTCTCAAACTGCGCAGGGAGCACGCAATAATGATCCTAGTGGCCCCATTTTGGCCCAGACAGATTTGGTTCCCTTTGTTGATTCAACTATCTCGGGAACCCCCGCTCCCGTTGACGCTCAGCTCCCACTTACTGTCTCAGGAGAAGGGTTCACTTGTCCACCCGGACCTACGTTCCTTGAACCTGCATGCTTGGCTCCTAGAGACATAGCCATTTTAACGTCACGGGGTCTCGCAAGAGGTTGCAGAAGTCCTTTCTGCAGCCAGAAGCAAACAGCGCGTGCTGACGTCGCCATGAAATGGCGCCGTTTTTGTGTATAGTCGCGAGCACGTGACTTTCCCTTTAGGTTGTCCTGTGGGAGTAATATTAGAATATTTGCTCTCCCTCTTTCATTCGGGTCTAGCCTACTCCTCTATTAAAGTGCACCTCTGTGCCATTTAGACTTACCACCTCCGGTGGAAATCGTACAGTGGCTCAGGTGGGCGCCTCTCAGGAATTTCTTAGGGAGTGTTGCACCTTAGGCCTCCTATTAGAGACCCTGTGCCTCCATGGATTTGCTTTTTGTCCTTGAACAGCTCACGCTTCCCCCTTTGAATCTGCAGCGGATTCAAGCTCGTTTTCTATCGTGGAAGCGTTGTTTTAGTTGCTGTTACCTCGGCAAGAAGAATTTCTGAACTTCACGCTCTCATGTGCAAAGAGCCTTATTTAGTTTTCCACCGGGACAGAGTATCCCTGAGGACGAACCCTAAATTCTTGCCTAAGGTGGTTTCTTCACTCACTCTGAACCAGGATATCGACCTCCCGGTCTACTTCCCGAACTACTCTAATAGAGGAGAGGCTCTGCTCCATACCCTGGATGTTCACCGCAGCCTGAGGTTTACCTCAACAGAACTCAGTCCTTTCGTAGTTCTGAGCAGCTTTTCATTTCCTTCTCTGAGAGAATGATGGGCCAATCAGTATCCAAACAGTCCCTTTCTCGCTGGCTTGTCCAGTGTATTTCTCACTGTTATGGTATCAAACAAAAGCCCCTCCGGGTTCAGTCGGGTCATTCCACTAGAGGGTGGCTACTTCCTTTGCAGGCGCTCAAAAATGTTTCCACTTCTGCTATATGCGCCTGCATGCTTGGAGTTCTGTGCATACCTTTATCAGGCATTATAGCCTGGACGCCAGCTCTCGGCGAAGGGCTGGTTTTGGTTTGGCCGTGCTTCAGGGTCTCCTGTCCTAGGTTCAGGACCTGGTTTTATCCTTTAATTTCCTCCTCCCGGATTTTCTGACAGCGTTACTGCTTGGGAATCAGTCTAATGGTGTAACCTGCTGCAAGAGCTGTGTCTGAAGTAAGATAGGTACAGTTACGTAAGAACTTGCCGTAACAGTAGATCTTGAGAACAGCTCTTCACAGCAAATCCTGCCCACCTTCCCCTTGGAGGAAGCATGGCTCAGTCTTTCTGAGCAGGAATTGTTATCTTTCTGTCTTCTGATGGCGAATCCTAGGTCTCCCATTTTGATGTCAGCCTGCGGCAAGAAGTCTCCGGCAGGGAGAACTGAGGAATCTGGGACCGCCCCCCTTTTGTACCACCTGGCGCCGGAGGCGGGACGACGTCGGGCGGTCCCTCGCTGTAGATAGCTGGCTAGAATTTTTCCGCGGTCCTGGCGCCTGGCGGCTTCAGTCCTAATGGTGTAACCTGCTGCAAGAGCTGTTCTCGAAGATCTACTGTTACGGTAAGTTCTTACGTAACTGTACTTTCTGTAGGAAGTGGCCAAGGTGGTGAAGAAAAAAAGGGTGGCATTCAGGAGGTATAAGGAAACGCAGAGGGAGGAGAACAGGGAGGTGTACTAGATAAAACAGGTAGGCAGGAAAGGCAGTGAGGGGAGCAAAGGTGCAGACAGAGGAATGGATAGCTAAAGCGTTAGCTAAAGGTTGACTTTCTTTACATACGTAAGTGAGAAGAGGAAAACAAGGTGAGGGATAGTGAGAATAAGGAGGGTGGCAGGAGGAGACTGCGGAGAAGAGGCCCAAGGGAAAAAAATCTACCACCCTGACCAGGTATTTCTGCTCAGTTTTTACAGTAAAGGGAGATTGGGGGACAGACCACCAGGGAGCAGCAGGAAGGATGCGTGGACACAAGTCCATTTACAGAGGAAACAATCCTGAAGGGAATTGCAGCTCTGAAGGTGGACAGGGCTATAGGACTAGACGGGCTACACCCAGGGGTACTAAAGAAACTCTGGGAGGTGCTGTCTGCCCCTTTGATAGCCCTATTCAAAAGTTCACTGGAAACTGGCATGGTTCCGGAGGACTGAAGGAGAGCAGATGTGGTCCTTCTACATAAGAGCGGAGGCAGGGAAGAAGCTGTCAGTGGTGGGGAATTTAATGAAAATCCTGCTAAAGGAAAGGCTTGTAGAGTATCCTGAATCCAGTGGGCTACAAGACCACAGGCAGCATAGATTCATGAGTGGTGGGGGAGTCATGCCAGACAAATTTGATTGATTTCTTCGACTGGGTGACCAGAGAAATAGATCAGTGGAGGGTAGGAGATGTGGCCTGGCTGGACTTTAGCAAGGCCTTTGAGACTGTGCCACACAGAAGACTGATTTAAGAAGTTGAACAGTTTAGGGGTGGGATCCAAAATAGTGACTTGGATTAGAAACTGGTTATGGATGGGTGTCAGAGGGTGGAGGTTAATGGCATTCAGACTGATGATGGAAGAATAACCAGCAGAGCTCGATACCGGGACTGGTTCTCTTTAGTGCCTTCATAAATGGCATTGCAGAAGAACTGGAGGGGAATGTATGTCTTTTTGCAGGTGATATCAAAATCTGTAATTGGGTGGAACTCTGGAAGGGGTAGAGAGAGAATGACACGGATCTTTGGAAACTCTAGGAGTGATCAAGAGCATGGCAGTTGGGTTTCAACGCCAGAATGAGCAGAATCATGCAGCTAGGGCATAGGAACCGAGTATAGGATGGGGGTAGGCAGAGATACTGACCGTCACTAAGCAGAAAAGGGACCTTGGGGTTATCATAACTGAGGAACTCAAAGTGATAGGGCAATGTGACTGAAGGGGTTAGACCTCTCATCTGCTGGTCTAACCCCTTCTGCCACCAACTGGTTTAAGGCCTACCTTACTGGTAGAACTCAGTTAAGATCGCGGATGCCATCTGGCCACCCCTTCCGATCTGCACTGGTGTCCCTCAGGGCTCTGTGCTTGGCCCCCTACTATTCTCCATCTTTCTCAACGACCTGCCATCTGTCTGTTCCCCCACCTCCGCCATACACATGTATACCGATGATACTGTCTTGTATGCATCTGGCTCATGCCCAGCTGAGGTTACATCCAGCATGCAGCTTGACTTCAACAGTGTCCAGCTCTGGTTTGCAAACCATCAGTTATTCCTCAGCGCCAAGAAGACAGTCTCCATGACTTTTGGCATAAGGCAGAGACTTTCTAGGCTTCCCTCCCTGCCCACTTTCCGCACTCTTGACGGGATTATACTTGAGAACACCTCATCCTTCAGATACCTTGGGGTTTGGTTAGACCCAACACCTCAACTTCTCTGGACACATTGACGCCATCCAGAAGAAATTTCGCCCCAAGCTCACTGCCTTGTTCAGGAACCACAGTTGCATTCCTCCTGCGGCTAGGCGTGAACTTGTCCAGAAGATGATCCTCCCCATTTTTGACTGCTGCAATGTAGTCTATGGTGCTGCTCCTAAGTCCTCCCTGACCATATTGGACACTCTCTTCAACTCCTTTTGCCCCTTTGTCCTTGATGCTCCCTCTCGCACCCACCACTGTGACCATTATAGAGCACTTTCCTTTCCCTCCCTTACAAATAAACGCCTCTCACACTGTGTTAAATTCACCTCTAAACACTGGCTTGGTGAACTCCCTGCCTCTCCCCCCTTGTTTATAACACCCCCTCCTGCTTCCCACTCCCTCAGATCTACCGACACTCTCACACTAACTGTCCCCCGCTGCTCCACCATCTCCAGCCAGTCTGGGTACTCTCACCACTTCCCTAAAATATGGAACAACTCCTTCCTCTATTCCATCAACACTGCCCTCTCCAACTACCTTGCACCTAGCTGTTCCTGTTATGACCCACCTTAATTTCCTTCATCTAGCTCCTTACAGCTTGTCACCTTCGAAATTTACCCATTGCCTCTATCGCCTCTACTGACTCTAGCTCCTCCTAGGTGCTAGTTTTCATACCTTTCTCCCTTCTCCTTCTCTCTCCCTTTTTTCCCTAGCCTTCACTCTCCCTTTGCAGGATTCTCAGCATCCTTAAAGGGTCATATAGTGCCTAGACTTGCCTCCTTTGCTTTATCCATCTTCCTATCCCTAGCCTCCTAGGTCCCTGTGACAGGGAGCTCCTGCCACTTTTGAGGACCAACCTTTTCTTAAATCTGTTGCAACAGTTCTTCTATTTCTTAGCCTAATCTATTCTTTACAATTTCTAGTCCATAAGATTGGCTACCTATGGGCACCCCTTCCCTTTCTTGACTATGCTGTAGTGTCCTCTTTAATTTTCCTTTTCCCTCTCAGGTCCTCGTACAGGGAGGTTATTGTTGTGACCTCCGAGCTGATATAAAACAACAGGCTGTGTTCCTCATTGTTGGATTTAGTATGCAATGGCTCTGTGTCATAAAATACTTTAATGTATATACCTTATGTGTATAAAACCTGTAAATGTTGAAAATACCATGGCACTAGGTGTTTTTGATAAATGTAAAAAGTTACTTGGGGACTGTATGATAAAATTTAAGGTAGTTGTGCTATTTAAAATGCATGTAAATTGCAGTAAACTGAACAAGTCTGAAATGTTATGGTGATCTGCATATATCCCTTGATACTTTGCATTATGGAAGTATGTGTGATGTTGTATTTCTTGGAAACTTGGCTTATTGTCAATGACTTTGGGGTAACCCTTGTTTCAGTGCTTCTGCACTGAGGTTCTTTGTCTTTAGCTTGTTTTTTTTATTTGAGCCCCCACCACCCAAGCAAACAAGGCCTGCATAGGGAAGACTAAATCTCAACAAATAAGTTAGATCAGAGTTCAGTGAGTCAGTAGGTGCTGGCTAAGTATAGAGGAAAGACTTGCGTAGTCTGTTGCTACAAACTGATGTACTGAAGAAGGGATATGCCATTGCTGAAGGTTATCTGCTGCATTTTGAATAAACATCACACACAGATGGTGTGTTGAACTTGAAGTTCAGTGTCTGGTCCATCTGTTATCCCACAACCCCTCCACAGTCCCCTTGCAGGGTCCCCAGCATACTGGAGAGTTACTTGGATCAGGCTTCCTTCCCCCGGGTATTATTTCTCATTTCCTCCCTCTCACTATCCCTCTGTAATTACAACGCCTAGCCACAGGATGATTTACAGTCATCTGACCTTCCCTGCCCCCTTACAGGGTTCATTGCATCCTGGAGGGGTCTCTCCAGGACACGCTCTTCCCTACCTGTCATCTCACCCTCTCTTCCTTCACCCCTTCTTTCATTATAGCACTTGTTCACTTTTACCATTGCACTTATTAATTGTTTCACAAATTACATATGTAAGCAACACTGCTTGTATGAATTGCCTAATTACAGTTGCATCTCGCTAGAACGAATCCTGCTTGTAACGAATGCCATTATTGGACCCCTGTATACAGAAAGCATGCTGCAGAGTTTCATTTTAAAACACTAAAAATGTGCTGATTGTTATTAATTAGTGGTCTGATTGCAGATACTGCTGCATTACAATCTAAATTAATTGCTAGCAAGTCCACAGCACCATTATTTAATTAATCACAGGTAAACAATTAGGTACACCAGTTGCATTTGTTAAACAATTAATCACAATTAGGTACACCGGTTGCAGTACTTCACTGTATTTAATCAACTCATGGCAGCCAGAGTAGCACCGGTCCATGTCTCTGTGTCTCCGTGTATTTGCTTAGTTCAAGTCCAGCTCGCTTCATATGGCAGACAGCAAGAAAAGAAAGGCACTTGATGTACAAATGAAACTATCATCGAACACTTGCACAGCGGTGAAGGGCTAGCAAAACTTGCCGCAGAGTTCTCAATCTCGAAGTCCACTTTCTGCACCTTCCGTGAGCAGGAAGAATCATGGAGGACTTTTGCAGACAATTGCCTGGAAAAGGATGGTATGCAGCAGAAAAAAATGCATCTTGCTGGCAATGCTGATGTGGCCCAAGGTATAAAAATTTGGTTTGAAAGTCAGCAGGCTTCTGGTGTGCCTATCTCTGGTGCTATAGTAAAGGAGAAGGCAGAATCTTTGGCGAGACTACTGCTGGCTGAGGAGTGCAGCTTCACATCGTCTCCTGGCTGGCTTTGGCGTTTTCAGTGCCGCAGTGGAATACAGCAGCTAAAGATAGCTGGTGAACAGAGGTCTGCAGATGACCAAGCTGCAGTATTCTTGAGGAGGGGGAGTGTGAACCTTGCCAGCTCTACAGTGCCGATGAAACAGGGCTGTTTTACAAATGCTTACCTGACCGAACCCTAGCTGCAAGATCCGAGACAGATGCCACTAAGGGCTACAAAATATTTAAGGACCGGGTTACTGTTCTAGTGTGTACAAATGCAATGGGAGAACATAAACTTAAGCCGCTATGCATTGGGCACTACGCCAATCCCAGGTGCTTTCATCACATAAACAGAGACTCACTACCCCTTCTTTTTGACCATAGCAGTAACGCCTGGATGACCAGAGACATTTTTAGGCAGTGGTTCAACCACCAATTTGTCCCATCTGTTCAACGCTTCCTCAGATTAAAGCAAATGGACACCAAAACAATACTGTTGCTCGACCAATGCCCTGCACACCCAAAAGCTGAAGAACTCAAAAGCAGAGACGGTAAAATTAAAGTTCTAGGGACATGGATATGTTGTTCATTCACACTGTCTGGCAGGTATCCTTGCCGCTTTAAATCTTGCCGGAAGGTCTTCAAGCTGGCTCCTCCCACCCACCCGGGTGGTAAAACTCTCGGCTCCGACCCATGACGCTAGATCTTCCTTACTGTTTGGAAGCTCAGGTTCCCTCCTTAACGCTCTGCGTATAGACTAGTTCCCTAACTCTTCGGTTTCTGAAATTAATCTTTAAGGTTTTCTAGACTTGGTCAACTTCTTCCCTCGCGGCTGCGATGGACCGTCGACTCGGTTTCCGGAGATGCCCATCACGGAAGAAGATGTCTAGGACGGATCCACACTCCACGTACGTCTACTGCTTGGGCCTTGAGCACGACCCGCAGGCTTGCGACCTGTGCTCTTCTTTCTCAGCCTACATCCTGGAAGGCCGTGCTGCCCATCTGCAACTTGGGCGACCCGAAAAGCGATACCCTCCGGTAAAGTCGAAGGAGGCCCGGTTGGTGGTTTCTGCGGTGGCGGGCTCGGCGGAACAGCTAGAGCAGATGATCGCCCTCGAAGAGGAGGCGGCGCGGGCCGCATCTTCCTCGGCCGTGGCATTTATCCCGCTCTCCCTGGGATCCTCATATTCTGCTTCCTTTAAGGAGCTTTGTCTGTCTCTCTCCACTAAGGGAGAGGGACCAACATCTGCTGGACCTTCCTCTCGGTCCAAAAGAAGGACAAGGGTAAGTCCCTCCGTCGATGCTCTTGGGAGGCGGAGGAGGTCCCCCCCCCAGTGGTCGACCATCGACCGGTCGATCCTTCGACTTCGACCACTGGCTACGGTGTCCCGTCAGGTCAGTTGACCGAGACTCCCGTCGGCATGATCGAGATCTTTCGACCCGTTGGGAGGGTTGCCGACCGCGGCCGGAAACTTATCCTCCCCGGTTCCCCCGGTGGTGGTTGAGGATCCCGTGGACTTGCCAGTGCCTCCGGTTCTGGAGCCCTCGGGTGACCCCTCTGAGCTGAGGGGAAGGCGGGTTTCCCCCGCCCCTTCCCCGCACCCTCCTTGGAAAAGCGAGGTTTGCGGTCTCGGTCACCGGACTTCTTCGGCGGTCCAGCCGATCCGCCGCCGCCATCGGTCGGTCCGGCATTCTGGCGGCAAGCGCGCCACCACTAACCTCGTCCTTGACGAGGGCTCGTCGAGCAGGTGCGTCGACCACAAGGACCTCATGTGGCAACAGCTGCTTCTGGCGGGAACAAGCTGGCGTCGTCACCTTCCCGGCCATTAGTCAGCTGTCACGGGCGGCGAAGCAACCTCGCTTGCGTCGGCGCCTGTTTCCAGGCCTGTTGCTCAGCCAAAACCAGCTGCTCCACCAATTGGGTGGAACCTCCGCCTCCACAGCCGTTGTTTGGGGCTCCGACCAAGAACTCTCGGTCGGCTCAGGGTCGTCGCCCTATAGGCTGTCTGTCACCCTCACTCCCGATCGCCCTCGGCAGGTGGAGGTGGCTCAGGCCGAGGCAGCTTTGCGGACTCTTCTGAGTCCGGCGACGATTCCTCCCTTTTCTCCAGGCGAGTGGACTTGGAGTCCTCTGGAGGTCAGTCGCTGGACGACAGCCCTTCGTCCTTCCTGGGTTTGCTTAGTCTCATCTCGGAGTCCACCAGAATGCAGCTCGAGCCCGTATCCAAGCGGGCCAAGTATCACCTCACGGAGATATTGGACCGAGGGGATTCCCCTACGGAGGTCTTTCCTGTGGCCGAGGCCATTGTGGGCCCGGCCTTGGAGCTCTGGCAGCGCCCTGCTTCCTGCCCTGCGCCTTCGGCCAGGATGGCCAGGAAGTATGCGGTCCCTACCGGTTCCCTGTCCGGTTTCTCGGAACATCCCTCAGCCGAGGGGTTAGTTACCAACAGCGTTTTCCAGCGTGCCGGAAGCGCTAGGGACGTGGACAAACCTCCCGACAAGGAGTCCAAGAAATTGGACTATGCCGAGCGAAAAGTCTACGCTGCGTCCTCCCTTGGCCTTCAGTCAGGCCAGCTCGGCCGATGCTTATGCGTTTCTCCCATGCCCTGTTGGGCTCCTGGGCCAGGTAGTCCCTCATCTCCTGGCTGACCTGCAGACCACGGTTGGCAGGTGCGGGACCAGGGCAGGGCAGTGGCCAAGCAACAACTTCAGACTGCTCTGGACATTGGAGACTCATGCGCCAGGTCAGACGCGGCCGCAGTGGCTAGTTGCCGTCGGGCATGGCTGAGGATATCCACTTTCACATCGGATACCCAGCACAAGTTGGCAGATGTCCACTTCTTGGGGACCAACCTCTTCGGCCCTGGGGTGGAAGGCCACCTCCAGAGGATCGAGAAGTCCAATGCCACTTTGGACTTGGTCTCATCCGCTCAGAGGGACAAGGGCCGCAGACCACAGCCTAAGCCCTTTCGTCCGTCTGCGCCCACGGCACGTCCAGCCCAGCAACGTCAGGGCCAGCAGGCTCGCGCTTGGCATCCCAAACCCAAGCCCGCAGCTTCCTCCTCCAGGAAGCAGGGGGGTAAAGGCCCAGGAGGTCCTTCGGCCGGTCCCCCCTCCAAGCCTGCCCAGTGACGGGTTGAGGGGTGTTGCCCCCAACCTCGTCGCCTCACGGATTCCCCGTGGAAACAGCTCCGCCACTTTCTTTCCGCCTGGTCCGTTATTACCACAGACCCGGTGGGTGTTGGAGAAGTGGTGGGAAGAACCTGCCTCTGGAGTTCGAGCAGGCCCGCCCTTCAGAGCCGTCGCACCTCGGGGCCTCGGGTCTGCAGCCTCGCTGTCGGCTCACCGAGTCGACATCGCTATCCTCCTTGAGAAGGAGGTGATCAGAGAGGTGGCGGATCCTCCCTCAGACCCGGGGTTTGTGTCCAGGTACTTCCTGGTTCCAAAACGGACGGGGGGCTGGCGCCCCATTCTCGACCTAAACAAAATGGGCAGACTGGATGGGCCTTGCGGTCCTTATCTGCCGTCAACTTCTATGTTCCTAAGGTCTTGGACCTTCAGGATGGTCACTCTGGCTCAGATAATACCATCCTTGGAACGCGGCGTGTGGTTCTGCTCTCTGGACCTGCAGGACTCGTTCTTTCACGTCCCTATCCGTCCGTCACATCAGAGATTCCTTCGCTTTCGAGCGGAAGGATCCCTTTTCGAGTTCCGAGCCATGCCCTTTGGCTTGTCTCCTGCTCCCAGGGTCTTCACCAAATGCATGGCAGTGGTGATAGCATTCCTGCGGTGCAGAGGGGTCCGGGTGTACCCTTACCTGGACGATTGGCTGATAGCAGCCCCCTCCAGACAGGAGGTGGAGCGGTCCAGGGATCTGGCCCTCCAGGTTTGCTCTCAAGTCGGCCTCCTCATCAACGAGGCCAAGTCAGACTCGAACTGAAGCAGGTGATTCTCTTCATCGGGGCAGAGCTCGACTCTTGAGCCAGAGCCACGGCTCCTGGCGGACAGGGCCGAGCTCTTTCCTCCTTTGCCCAATCAATTCTGGTTGGGCAATGGCATCTGCCGGGACTTCCTGCGCCTCCTGGGTCTCATGGCGGCCTGCACCAGCGTGGTCCGTTGGGCCGCTGGAACATCGCCCCTTCAATGGGGACTGGCCAGCCAGTGGTCTCCAGCTGTGATCCATTGGACCAGCTAGTGGCGGTGACCCAGGGGATGTGGCAGCTCTCCAGTGGTGGATCGTTCCAGCTCATCTGCAGGAGGGCATCCGTTTGTCTGCCCGAGCCAGCGGTCTCTCTATCGACCGATGCCTCTCTGATGGGTTGGGGTGCCCATCTAGGGAACACCGGGCGCCCGGCCTCTGAGTCCTCACGGAGTCGATGCCATATCAGCCTGCTGGAGCTCCAGGAGTCCGCCTAGCTCTCACCGCCTTAGCTCCGTTTCTTCGTGGTCAAGTGGTTCCGGTCAGGCGGACATACCACGACCATGTGCTCACGTAAACCTCCGAGGCGGGGCCGCTCCATGCTTCTATGCAAGGAAGCTCTCCGCATTTTGGTCACTCGTGCACAGCCTGGGCGCGGATCTCCTAGCCATTCATGTGGCAGGAGCCTCCAATACCCTGGCGATGCCCTAAGCCGGATAGGGGCTGTGTCCCACAGTGGTCTCTCCTGCCGGAGTAGTACAAGATCTGTTCTCCCATTTGGTGTGCACCTCAGGTGGACCTGTTTGCCTCAGGAAAGCGAAGCTGAGGCTGTTCCATGCCGCCCCCTCAAGCGGGGGCTCGTTGCAGGAGATGCCTTCCGAGGCCATGGACCCAGGCCTCTTCGCCTTCCCCCATTCCCCTTGATTCACAAGGTGCTTCTCAAAGCAAGGAGGGACCAGGCGCAGGTGATTCTGATAGCCCCAGAACTGGCCCTAGTGCTGGTACCAGATCTCCTCAGCCTAGCTCCAGGCTCGAGGGCAGCTTCAGCTTCGCCCGAACCTGCTGTCAGTCAATCAGGGAAGGTGTTCCATCCGGACCTTCAATCCTTGCACCTGGCCTGGTTCCTGGCGGCTAGAGTTCCAGGCCTTGGGTCTTTCGACGGAGTCCTCAGTGTAGTTGAGGCGTCCCGTAAGGAGTCGACCAGAAAATGCTACGCCTTCAAATGGAAGAGATTTTCCATTTGGTTTCAGGGCAAGGGCCTGGACCCTTCCTCCTGTTCCTTGGTGAGCATTTTGGACTACCTATGGTCCCTTTCTCAGCAAGGGCTTAGGTCGACGACCCTTAAGGTGCACCTGGCAGCCATCTCTGCTTGCTGGGCGCGGGCCGTGAAGCAGTCGGTGGCGCAGGAAAAAGTGGTCGGGCGCTTTTTCAAAGGCCTTGATCACATTTCCCCTCCGGTGTGAGAACCTCTACCTCCGTGGGATCTACTGCTGGTACTGGCAAAGCTCATGGGCAAGCCATTCGAACCAATGCACAGGTGTGATCTCTCTCACCTGTCGTGGAAGACTGCCTTCTTAGTGGCTATTACGTCAGCCAAAAGGATGGGAGAGCTCCAGGCACTCTCCATCAAGTCTCCTTACCTGGTCTTCCACAGGGACAAGGTTGTCCTGTGCCCCCACCTGAAATTCCTTCCGAAGTTGGTGTTGGAGTTTCACCTTAACCAGGTGTTGACTCTGCCGGTGCCAATCACACCTCGGAGGCCGAATATAGGCTCCATACTCTGTACCCTAGAAGGGCGCTCGCTTACTATAAGGAGCGCACGGCTGAAATTCGGTGAGAGGTTCGCCAGCTGTTTGTCACCTACGCTGAAGCCGCACCTGGCAGACCTGCAGCCAAGCGGACGATAGGCAGGTGGGTCACCTCCTGCATAGATCTCTGCTATAAGTTGGCGGGGAAGGAGCCTCCCAGAGGGATAAGAGCTCATTCTGCCTGCCATACTGCTGCATCAGTGGCTGCTTCCAGGGATGTCCCTGTCTAAGAAATCTGCAGGGCTGCTACCTGGAAGTCAGCACACACCTTCATCACCCACTACCACATCGACCTTGAGTCACGCCAGGATGCTGGTTTTGGGGCCTCGGTTCTCCAGTCTCTTTTCCCTAAGTAGGGGGTGTGCACTTGCCTCCCTCCTCCCGGAGAACTGCTAGGAGTCTGCCAGACAGTGTGGATGAACAACATATCCATGTCCCTAGAAATACAGGTTACTCACCTGTAACAGGAGTTCTAGGAATGGTATATGTTGTTCATCCACACGACCCACCCGACCTTCCGGCCTCCGACGCACAACCTGAGCTTCCAGCGGGCCAGATCTGGCATCATGGGGCGGAGCCGAGAGTTTTACCACCTGGGTGGGTGGGAGGAGCCAGCTTGAAGACCTTCCGGCAAGATTTAAAGCGGCAAGGATTCCTGCCAGACAGTGTGGATGAACAACATATACCATTCCTAGAACTCCTGTTACAGGTGAGTAACCTGTATTTTTGTACCTTCCAAGCAACACCACATCACTGATTCAACCGATGGACAAAGGCATTATAGCGAACCTAAAAAAGCATTATCGGAAGCAGCTCCTCAGAGAAGTTATAGTCGAGGACAGTGGTACAGAGCTGGTAAATTTCTTAAAGGGATACAACCTAAAAGGCATGATGTATGTAACGGGCACTGCCTGGGACTCAATAGCAGCAGCGAATGTTACAAATTGCTGGCGAGATGCTCTAGGACCAATCTTTGAGGATGAGGATGCCAGAACACCTGATCCACCTGTGTCGTCCTCTCAAGATGCTGACATGGAGGACATTAGAATTGCTGCTGGCTTGGGACTGATCGAGGGGAACGGACAGGAAGCTTGAGACCAGTTGCAGAATTGGTTTGAGCAGGATGACAGTCTGCCAGTAGCAGGTGTAATAACAGATGCAGAAATCATCCAGGAAATCAAAACAGGTTTGCGTGCAATAACTGAATCTGACAATGAAGGGGAAGATTCAACAGAGGTAGCAGAAGGTGTGCCTGAGACTGTTCATGCAGCTGCTGGGATTGCTGGTCTAGAGACCGGGTTGAGGCACGTGGAACGGCAGCCTTTTGTGTGAACTCTACAGCTTCTTCAATTAAGGCGGCTAAGAGAACGCTATGTAAAAATGAGGTGCTGCAGAATGAGATGGTGCAAACAACACTGGACACATTGTTTAAAATAATCCTAAATTTACTGTACTTCACTGCACTGCAAAAAAATGTTTTTAAAGTGAGTAACGTTTTGTAAATGTTTTTTAACCTTTTGCTACATAAACAGATTTGACTAATGATAACACTGGTCTGTGCTTATTTTTTCCTAACAGTTTGTACTGATTTCTCACTATAACGAATCCTCGTTACAGCGAACTGCAGATTTGGACTCTGGGACGTTCGCTGTAACAAAGAAAGACTATAATTGTATGCTATATTGCTCTTTGTAACGAATGTAAAATACCTTATCCCTATTGTTCCCCCAAGTCGCACAGAACTGACAATACAGTTGCTCAGTGTGTCTTCCCTGGAAACATTTCAGTAAATAAAAGGCTAAGCGGGATTCTGGGTTGCATAGCGAGGGATATTTCCAGCAGGAGGAGGGAGGTGGTATTGCCACTGCATCGCTTGCTGTTGAGACCCCACCTGGAGAAGTTTGTATAGTTCTGGTGGCCGGACCTTAGAAAGGACATAGAGTGGAGGCAGTCCAGAGGAGAGCAGCTAAAATGGTGCAGAGGTGGCACCAAAAGCCTTACAAGGAGAGACTGCAGGATCTCAGCATTTACACCTTGGAAGAGAGGAGAGTGAGAGGGGATGTGATAGAGACCTACATGTACCTCACACGGCTGAACAGGGTGCAGGAGGGGAGTCGCTTTTAAATGAGAAAGAGCACCAGGACCATGGGGCATACAATGAAACTGGGGGAAGGGGGAGTTTAAGAGGGATGTGAGGAAGTACTGCTTCACTGAAAGGGCGCTTGATGCGTGGAACAGACTGCCTGCAGAAGTGGTGCAGCTAAAAACAGTGGGAGGGCTTCAAGCATGTGTAGGATAGGCATATAGGAATATTACTAAACAGGGAGGAGGGAGGGTTACAAGAGACCAGTTGGCATTTGAGGAGTTGGACTAGGCAGGGAACAGCTGAGTGGCTCAAGCGGTTCTTTTCTGAAAAGAAATTCCGTGTTTTTAGATAGCAATGGCGCATAGGCATGGGAAACAACTCCAAGAGTCAAAACACCCATTTCTGGAGCCATAAAGAAAACTACTGCTCCATGGAACATAGAATCTGATGGCAGATAAGGGCCGCTTCGCCCACCCAGTCTGCCCATTTTTCCCTACTTACATTCTCACTGCAGACCCTGCTTGTTCAACAATTTTTCTCCCTCCCCCTTCCTTTCCATTACTGTTCTCTTCTGCCTATCCCTTGCATTGTTGAACCCCACCAGTGTTTTTGCCCCTACCACCTCCATTGGATGGCTGTTTCAGGAATCTACCACTCTTTCTGTGAAGAAGTACTTCCTCACATCTCTCCTGAATCTACCCCCTTCCAGCTTCAAAGCATTTCCCCTTGTTCTTCAGCACTTTTTTTGACAAAATACTTCCCTCCTGTACCTTATTTACCTCCATGAGGTATTTAAAGGTCTCTGCCATATCCTCCTCTCCCTCTTCTGTTCCAAGGTGTACATATTGAGGTAATTTAATCTTTCCTTGTAGAGCTTTTTATGCAGACCCTGCACCATTTTAGTTGCCCTCCTTTGGACTGCCACCACTCTGTGTCCTTGCGGAGATGTGGTATCCAGAACTGGACGCAGTACTGAAGGTGGAGTCTTACCAGCAGTCTATACAGAGGCATCACCACCTCCCTCTTTCTGCTGGTGATACCGCTTCCTATGCACCCCAGCATCCCACTAGACCTCCCAACTGCCTTGTCACACTGCCTGTCCACCTTTAGATCATCTGATATGATTATCCGTAGGTCTTTCTGCTTGGTTGTTGTGAATACCACTCCACCCATTTTTGTACTCTGTGCCCAGGTTTCTGTGCCCTAAGTGCATTATTTTGCACTTTTGTGCATTGAAACGCTGCTGCTATACCCTTGACCACTCCTTGCATTTTCTCCGGACTCTGCTCATCCTTTCCACATCCCATTGGAGGGTCCACCCTGTTGCATATCTTGGTGCCATCCGTAAAGAGGCATACCTTACCCTTGCAGCTCCTCTGCAATGTCACTTACAAAGGCATTGAAGAGGACTGTTCCCAGCACTGATCCCTGAGGTACCCCGCTGGTTACCCTCCTTTCCCCGAAGTGAACTCTGTTTATCACCACTTTCTGTTGCCTGTCCCCTAACCAATATCTTAACCAGTTTACTACCTTTTTGCCCACCCCTGAGCTACCCCGCTGGCTTACTAGTGTCCAGTGTGGAATGGTGTTGAAAGCCTTACTGAAATCAAGCTAGATCATGCCCACCGCTCCTCCCTGTGAATCCATGCTGCCTCGGGTCTTGTTACCTGTTTAGTGTTTATTTCATATGAAACCCTTTAGGCAGAGCCTATTTTCAAAAGGTTTAGAGTCGAGTATAACAAAAAGAAAAACTTACAGATTCAGTTACAGGTGTGCAGTACAGTAAGACTATAGTTATAATCCATTGGATACAGGTAAGACAGTAACTTACCAGTTGATATGGTACAGTCATAAAACAGTACATGGGATACTGGTTGTCATTATAGTCGGAGAAAGTGCAGCGTACATAGAAGCTTTGTAAGAAAACATTGATGGTCAATGGTAGCAATTGCATGTTCTGTGTGGGATAAGTGAGGAAACTAATTGGGATTTAAACAGCTTGATGGAGCAATCAGTTTTGAGAGAGTCAGGCAGGTCATTCCATTGCTTAGCAAAATGGCATGAAAACAGGATTGGCCAAGGGAGGTTCTTTTTTGAGGAAGCAGCAGAGTGTGTCGCACCACACCCCTGGTGGAGTATTTGCTGTCCACTAAGTTGAACTTTGACTGAAGGTTAGGAAACAGCAGGCCTTGTAGTGCTTTTTTCCTAGCACAAGAGTAGTAGAGCAGCCTCATGTCGAGGTTTAGCCAGCTCAGGCTGCTATATAGTACACAGGTGTGTGTCGTCTTTTTAGGCCAAGTGCAAAACAGAAGGCCCTATTGAGGAGACCCCTGACTAGATAGCACACTGTCACTTGCAGAGCCATAAACAACAGATCTTACTTGGAGGGGGCTCTTGCAGCAGGCCATCACCAATAGGACTGAAGTCGCCAGGCACCAGGAGCCCACAGAAAACTTTTTTTTTTTAAATATTTTATCTTTTTTGCTCCTCTGTCTTTGCCTCTGATTATCTGCCTGGTCACGGCGCCTTTATCTGGATTCCACCTTCCCGCCAAGCGTATCCCCCCCAAAACCCCTGACTTACCCCTCGGAGGGTGGGGTAGTGACACGATCCTTGTGACTATCTGGGGAGAGCCGGTTGGGAGGCTAATTAAAGCCGAAGGCAGGCTTCACAGAGGCGGCAGACAGAGGGAGTTTTTTCCCCATATACTGAGGGTGGGATGTGCAATGACATCCTGGTCCGCCCCATCCCTTTGGTGCTGTTGCTTGTCGGCAGCTGCGGCAGCCCCAGCCTCTGCCAGGGGTCTGTCGAGCGCCGGATGAGTTCTTCACCCTCCCCCCGGAGAAGGAGAGCTGTCCCCAGGATGCTCCATCCTTCTCCCCCAGCCGGCCCTCCAGTAACCTGGGTCCGTTCAAAAACTCGGGTCACCAGTGTCGCAAGTGGAAAATCCAACCGCTGTGCTGATGGGCCGGCCCCTCTACAGAAAACTTACAGCTAGCAATGTACTAAGGGGGCTCACCCCCTCTGACTTCAACACACTGACGCCAGCCTGTCCTGTAAAAGGGGCGGTCCCCCCACACCTATCTCAGTTCTTTCCCGATGTTGACCCGTGCACGTCGGACCTTCACAAACGCCAGCTACAGTCGACCGTTATTTCCTCATGCTTCAAGAGGACAGGAAATCAGTGCTAACCGGCAGCAATTTATAAGGCTCTTATTCTCAGAAATTATATGGATTCCCTAAATTACGCATAATTAACTATATGTGAATAAAAAGTGGTGTGAAAAACTGTATTTTACATTGTTTTGTTTTTATGGGCAGTATTCTGTTACAATTCTCATTATGGAACCAGTAATTTGGAGTTTTTACTATGTGACGGTTTGTGTACAGAATGCTTATTATGAGCTGTTGGCCTATTAGAACCCTGTTTAGAGTTCTGTGCACAAACTGTGACATAGCTAAAACTCCAAATTATTGGTTCCACGACGAGAACTGTAACAGAATGCTATCCATAAAAACAAAACAATGTAAAATACAGTTTTTCGTATCACTTTTTATTCAGGTACACCGAAATATGGATAGTTTAGGAAATGCATATCACTTCTGAGAATAAGACGTTTATAAATAGTTGCCAGCTAGAAATTATTTCCTGTCCTCTTTAACCACACTTTTTTATTTTCGTTCTTTTTCAGTAAAAATATTTAATTTTCAGTGTTTCTCCAAATTCTTTTATGTCTTCTTCTGCAGCCTCATCTTCCAATCATCTGATGAAGTGTGCCTGCGGCAGACAGATTCCAGCTAAGGATGGCCACTCTGCGTACCTGCTCTGTCTAGGCCCCAGCCACAACACTGAAGCCTGCCAGTTTTGACAGGAGTTTGCCCAGGCCACACATAGATGCCGTTTGAAGACATTGGAGAGCCATCTCCTCAAGCAGCAGTTGTCCACGATGGAAAAAGAGCTGCAGGCCAGGAGTTCTTAAACCTCCCCGGCTCAGTCCTCTGGAGTCTGCTCTTCTTCTCAGAAGGAGAAGAAGTCGAGCATGAAGCATAAACACCGGGGCAAACACAGGGACTCTCCCCGGTCCGCTTCCCACTTGTGGTAGACAAACAGACTGATGGCCGCCTCTGGGTCTTCCTCTCCAGCCCCGACTGCCCTTACTTCTTCCAGGCTTCCAGTGGCTCCATTGCCAACCCTCATTTCTGTTTGGATCAGTGGCTCTTTGGGGCAAAGGACTTTGTCTCTTGCCTCCCAGCCCCTGACGCACAGGCCCTTAGAGCTGATGGGCGCTCAGCCACTGTTGGTCCCTCTGGCGGCTGTGCTATGACTGTCGCATCCCCGGCTTCGGTGTTGCCGTCGTCGGCCCCCATTTTGGGGGCTGTCACCAGTCCAGTTTGGTATCGCCCGCACCAGGTGCTCACCTCTTCTTCCTCCCAGGTGTCGCCTCTGCCTCAGGGGTCTTTCACCCCTGGGGTGTT
The DNA here is from genome assembly GCA_016271365.2 of Neoceratodus forsteri. NCBI lineage: Eukaryota > Metazoa > Chordata > Ceratodontiformes > Ceratodontidae > Neoceratodus > Neoceratodus forsteri. The sequence continues at coordinate 1,146,129,155 of CM057450.1, read as the reverse complement.
GGGCCTCCCCTGTTGTGCCATCGTCGGCTACTTCTCAGGGCCGTCATCATCCTTCACCTTTCAGACAGACAGACGTTCTGCCAACGCCACAGCCGACTACTCCTCAGCCGTCGTCACCTCAGCCACAGCCCTCGCCACATCCAGCGTAAGCAGGGCCTACGCTGGACCCACAACCGATGCCAGGTGGTCCAGCACCATGGTACCCACCTGCTCCACAGTACCGCAGCCTCCTCAGCAATACAATTACCCTCCGGTCTACAATTTCCCCCGCCAGTGGACTACAAAGCTCTTTTTACGGCCTGGTGGTCCTTCGTCCAAGACAAAGACCATTCTCCCCGGACTCAATCGCCTCCCCCGGGACCCTCCTCTTAGGGATCCAAATTACCAACCCCCGTTCGCCGGGGTCCGCTGGAAGTCAGACTGATACCAGCACTGGTTCATGAACAGATGGCTGTCAGCCCCCCGGACACCGGCCCCAAAGAGTGAGCCTTTGGGGGAAGAGTCTTGTTCCTCCGAGGCTTCTGAAGCTTTTGGGTAATCTTCAGATGAATGGGACCATCCCAAGGAAAGCCCGAAATCCCTGCCTGATGACCCTTCTTTCCCAGATGTCATGCAGCACATTCAGTTCATCATGGGCTGGGAAACAGAGGCGCTCAACCCAGAGCATCGCTGCCTGGCTATTTACTTGAGGAAACAGGATACCCTCCCCTTGGTAGTGCTTCCTCTTATTGACTCCTATGAGGATGTCACTAGGGCCACCTGGAACCACCCCAGCTATGCCTAAGAAGGCTGATCACCTTTATCGTGCCCCCATCAACAAACGTTTTTTCGGGGAACAACCTAAAGCAGACTCTGTGGTCATTAATACTGCCCATGACTGCAATAAGAGGCCCAAACACCTCAGTGTCCATCCTTCTGATAAGGAGTCCAGGCAGCTCGACCAATTTAGCAAACGTGTATGCCTCTGCCAAGTTGGCTATTAGGGCTGTAAATTATCTCGCCCACATGGTACAGTACTAGAGTGCTGTATGGGATCAGGCCAGGGATTTGGTGCAAAACCTCCTGGAAGATGCCGCTTCCAAGCAGCTCACTCAGCTACTCAGGTTGGGCTCTGACGAGGGCAGTCATGTTCTGCGGGTGGCATATTATGCTATGGATGCCTCCGGGTGAGGGGCGGGGACTGGGATCTGCATTCACCACCATTCCTAGCTCAGAGTCTCTGGTTTTGCCAGTGATGTTCAAGCCAGTATTTTGGATGCCCCTTTTCGGAGGTGACGTCCAGGACATCATCTCCTGCTTTCAAGAGTTAGGCAAAACCCTGAGGTCGGTGTACTCACTATACCATACCCGGCCTAGGGCGGACCAGTGTCAGTCCTTTCGCTGGACCCCTGCAAGCCCATCAAAGGTGAGTCAGCAAAGGAAGCCTTCAAGCGTAAGGCTACCACCCCCATAGTAGGGACTGCCCCCAGAGCTCCCAAGGTGCCTCTGCGCCGCCCCCCACTCACGGCTTTCTGCCTGACCCCCAGCGAGGCTCTGGGGGAGGAGTTTGGAGGTCAGCTCTCCCTTTACCTCGACGGGTTGTGAGCAGTAATCTCAGACCATTGGGAGCTCCAGTTGATCGAACATGGCCACACCCTAGAATTCCTGGAGACCTCCTAGAATATCCTCTTTTCAAACAACATGAAGTCTTGCTGTATTCTGCAGTTAGCCCCAGCACTTGAACTGCCCTGGAGAGGAAAGAGTTAACTCTATGCAGAAGCATAGAACGTTGAGCTCGAGCTCGGTTTTCAAACCTCTGTCTGTGGTGCTTCAGAGTGTAACCGTCAGATTTTTCACTCTGCCTAACTGTGAAGTCACTCCGGAGATTTCTCCTTCACTTCGGTAGTTTAAAAATGCATTGGTTTTTCAACCAATTTCTTTATTTTCGGTTTCGGATCTCTGTCTATGGTACAGTAAGTGGTGTAGATAGGTAGTGAACTGTGTTTTAAAATTTTTCTTTGTGGAAATTGTAGTTCTCGGTTCTTTCTCAGTCACTGTGGTTGGGAACCGACTTTTGTGTGTGTGTATTTAATTTCTTGGATTTAGTAATGGTGTGCCGGTTCTTATTGGTTTAAAACAAAACTGAAATTCTTGGTTTCTTTTCACAACCTGTGACACGGTTGGTAACCGGTAGGAGTATATTACCTGTCTACAAGCAGAAAAGGGTAATTTGTTTAGTCTGGCCATGCCTGAGAAACCCAAGAAAAAACCCGGTCCCACTGGGTTTCAACATTGTTCGGAGTGTGGGAGGCCTATACGACCCCCACCTCATCTGTGTGTATTGTCTGGGGTTTGACTACCTTAAAACAGACTACCAAATCTGCAAACATTTTCCTAAGGCCACTTTAGAAAAAAAATTGAGTAGGCTAAAGGAAAAGGAGACCGAGAAGTCCGCTGACCCGGATGGCCAGCCCTATTCGGTTCCAACCGAATCTGAGGAGGTGCCCACTGACCTAGGCGATGCATCCTCAGGCAAAAGGAGAGCCGACCCTGAGGGGTCAGTTCCGTCAAAAAGGCACAAGTAGTCAGGCAGTTTGGATCCAGTTTCCCTTACTTCAACCACTGAAGAAATAGCCAAAGCGATCAGTATTGTACAGTCGCTTCGGCCAGTTCCGTCCGAACCGGCGCCGTCAGTTAGGCGCTCAGTTCGGTCGGATCTGACTCCATCGGTTTATGATCCAGATACTCATTATGATTTGGAGTGGGAGGGGGATGAAGAGTTACCAGATGACGACGATGACAGTGGCAATGATTATGAAGGTCTGGATGTGCCCATTGAACAGGACAGTTCCCCGGACAGACCCTCCAATGTCTCCCCTCCAAAGCTTTCTGAGTCCCCATAGAAACATAGAAGTTGACGGCAGATAAGGCCCGCAAGGCCCATCCAGTCTGCCCATTTCTTTTTCTACCTTATAAATGTGCCATCGGCCTTTGCTCTGTCAGTGGCCTATCTATTCATAGTCATTTGTATTGCCCCCTTATGCCTATCCCATGCCTGTTTGAAGCCCTGCACTGTATTCATAGCCACCACTTCTTGTGGTAAGCCATTCCATGCATCCACCACCCTTTCTGTGAAAAAGAATTTCCTCACATTCCCCCTTAATCGGCCCTCCTCTAATCTCATGCTGTGTCCTCTTGTCCTGCTATTTTTCTTATATTTAAACATGTTGGACTCTTTCACCTTGTTAATGCCCTTAAGGTGTTTGAATGCCTCGATCATATCACCTCTCTCCCTCCTTTGCTCAAGGGTATATATATTGAGCTCTGTTAATCTGTCTTCTGATGCAGTCCTGCTTGCCCTTCCCTGGACTGCCTCAATTTGGTTAATGTCCTTGTGAAGATGTGGCCTCCAGTACTGCATGCAGTACTCCAGATGGGGCCTAACCAGTGTCTTGTAAAGAGGGATTATTACCTCCCTCTTACGACTTGTGATACCCCTACTAATACACCCTAACACCCCCCTAGCCTTACCTACTGCTTTAGAGGTCTGCTTGGATGATTTCCGTTCATCAGTGATGATGATGCCCAAGTCTCTTTCTTCCTTTGTGACTGCTAGCAACTCCCTTCCCAGCCTGTAGGTGGCTTCAGGGTTTCTCTTCCCTGTGTGCATGATTTTGCACTTCTTTGCATTAAATCCCAGTTGCCACTCTTTTGACCATTTTGCTAGTTTATCCAGATCTCTTCTCATTCTGCCCACCCCATCTGGATCATCTACTCTGTTGCAGATCTTGGTGTCATCTGCAAACAGACAAGCCTTGCCCTCTAGTCCATCTGCAATGTCACTAATGAAGATGTTGAAGAGGACTGGCCCCAGGACTGATCCCTGAGGTACCCCACTTGTGACTTGTATCTCTTCTGACTGTATACCATTTACCACCACTCTCTGTTTCTGCCCGTCAACCAGTTTGCCACCCAGTTGACCAACTCTGACCTACCCGAGCCTACCCAGCTTATATATCAATCTTCTCATGGAACAGTGTCAAAAGCTGCTCTGAAGTCAAGGTAGGCGACATCAACTGCTCCCTTGGTCCACCACTCTGGTTACCCAGTCAAAGAAATCTATGAGATTAGTTTGACAGGACCTTCCTTTTGTAAACCCATGCTGTCTTGGGTCCTGTGCCTCTATGGATTCCAGGTGTTGCACTATCCTTTCCTTAAGGAGTGTCTCCATAATCTTGCCCACTACTGAGGTAAGACTGACTGATCTGCATTTCCCTGCCTCCTCCCTGCTACCACTCTTGTGGAGCGGGATCACATGAGCCCTTCTCCAGTCTTCTGGGACCTCTCCTGTGCTCAGCGACTCACTAAACAGTTCTGATAATGGCTCGCTAGTTCCAGCCTTAGCTCCTTTAGTACCCTGGGATGTATGCCATCAGGTCCCATTGCCTTGTCCACCCTGAGCTTATCAAGCTCTTGTAGGACCCTTTCTTTTGTGAAGGGACTAGTGCATACCTCCTTCCCCCCTGTGTCCATGGTGCAGAGCTGTGGGCCCTGCCCTACCTTCTCTTCAGTAAATACTGAGCAGAAGTATCTATTTAGGATAGAAGCTTTTACATGGTCCTCCTCCTCCTCACATGCCTCCTTATCCCCTTTGATCTTAGCAATACCCTCTCTGGACTTTCTCCTTTCACTAATGTATCTATAGAAAGTCTTGTCACCTTCTTTTACTGTTCGTGTTAATGTTTCCTCGTTTGGGCCTTTGCCTGCCTTACTGCCTTCCCTGCTTCCCTTAGGGAAGTTTGGTATGCCTCTCTATCTTCATTCTGCTGCGTTCGCTTATATTTCCTGAAGGCCAGCCTTTTGGCTCTGACCTTTCCTGCTACTGTTTTTGAGAATCAAAGTGGTTTCCTTCTTCTTTTGCACTTCCTTTTCTCACTAACACAATGGGATGTTGCTTCAAGTATTGCATCTTTAATGCTTGACCACTTTGCCTGTACCACCTCACGTGTATTTCTTTTTTGCCAGGGCTAGCTTAACTCTGTTGGCCATTTTATCAAAGTCAGCTCCTCTGAGGTCCCATATTTTTGCCTTGGAATGGGACGATTTTGTTCTAGTGGCCAAATTGAACCATACCATGTGATGGTCACTGGCCCCCAGGTGACCTTCTACCTGGAGTTCTGTGATCCTTTCTCTGTTAGTCAGTACTAAATCTAGGATTGCCCTGTCTCTTGTGGGTTGTTGTACCAGTTGTTTGAGGCCCTCTCCCTGCAGGAAATCCACCATGTGTCTAGTTCTGGCAGATGTCTCTGCTGGTATTGACCAATCTGTATCTGGCATGTTGAAGTTTCCCATTATCAGAACCTCCCCTTTAGCTGTCATGTTTTGTATATCTTCTAACAGTAATGTGTCTGTGTCCTCCCCCTGGTCTGGAGGCCTATACACAACCCCAGGTTGTATGGCTGTCCCATTTCCTGTTTCCAGGGTGACCCACAGTTCTTCTGGCTCCTTATGTGTATTCTGAATTTCTGTAGCTTTAATATTTTCATTGACATAAAGGGCCACTCCACCCCCCACCTTTTTGCACCTCTGTCTCTTCTGAACAGTACATAGCCAGGTACTGAAGTCTCCCAAGTGTGGTTACCAGTAAACCATGTCTCGCTAATGGCTACTATGTCCAGTTTAGCTTCTGTCATTATTGCCTGCAGGTCTGGGATTTTGTTTCCCAGACTGCGAGCATTTGTGTACATGATTATTCATTGGTCAGATTTCGGTGTGTTAGTTGTTGGGCGAGGTCCGGTGTTTCCCCTGTGCATCGTATGGGGAGCCGGACCTTTTTCTTTAACCGGTGATGCAAATAAACTACAAACTTGCTGAACTCCTGTTTGACCACCTAGCTGAGGGGGTGTTCTTCCATTCGACATTTCGGGTGCTGCACCCCTCTCCCCATTTACTAGTTTAAATATTCTGCAAAGACATCAAATTTCTGCCCCAGTGCACTGACTCCCTCCTTAGTCAGATGCAGTCCATCAAATTTAAAGAACTTTCGCTCCCAAAACTGTTGCCAGTTCCCTACAGATTTGTGTCCATTTTCCTGGCACCAGCCCTTGAGCCACATGTTTAGCTCCCCTGTCTCCCCTTCTCTGACCTTCCGTCCATCTGTCCCCCTCTCCCAGACTGGCAGGACCTTAGAGAAGGAGATGCCGGACCAAATGGATGATAGTTTGTCACCCAGCCTGGTTAGGTGTTCCTTGGTCTCCACAACTGACTGGCTGGCGAGATCATTAGTCCCTGTGTTTACCAGGACATCAGTGTTTTCTCCTGCTTTGTGAACAGTTTTAGCAATGCAGTCAGTGTCTTTCCACGCTGATGTACTTGGGAGACATCTGACCGTTACTCCTGGCTGGAGATACGTTTCAACTCCCTGAATCATGGAGTCTCCTATGATCAGAAGTTTTTTGGATTTCCTTTTTTTGTTTTGGTTCCTGTTTTGGGCACGTTTTGTTGTGCTAGCTCCTGTGCTGCAGTGTCCTGCTCTGCAGTGTCCTCTGTCCCTTTGTTTGATTTTGGAGATAGAGGCAGATACCTGTTTGTAGTTTTTATATGGTTTGCTGAGGTGATATGTTGGAGAGCACTGATTGATGGGGCACCCGATTTGCCCCTTCTAACCACCTGCCAACCTCTCGGATCAACTACCCTCTGCAGTCGAGGTGCTTCTGTTGGATGTTGGGGAAATGGCGGGTGTTTTTTATAATATATTTCCTCTTGAATATGCAATTTGAGTCGCGCAGTCTGTGTCCATGCTGCCTGGAGCTGAGCCCTTAGATCTCCAATGGCCCAGTATGTACGTCAGTGTTCTAAATCCTGTAAAACTGCCATTCTGAAAAGTGTTCCACAGTACTTGCAGTTAATGATATCCATTCCAGGTAAGTTGCTGGGTTTATAACCTGGTCAGAGTAATTAGAAGGAAGAAAATGAAAGCAAAAGTTTGATTTTGTGTTTTGTTTGTTTGTTTTTGTATAACTTGTTATGTAAGTAATAATACCCAACAGGGTGGGCGTTATGAGGGCCTTATAGCCCCTGGAAGGTCCGTTATATCCCATAACGCCCACCCTGGAGGGTATTATTACACTTAGAAAATGGGCTTACATTATTTTTATTCAAATAATAATTTCATTAAAAAGGGTTAAAAGTTATTAAAAATTTACTAAAATGTCAGGTTCTGTAAAATAGTCCCTTTAGTGCCACTAGAGGGTGCTGCTGTTTGTGATATCCTTTTTTTTTTGGTACTACCTGGGAGTGTCACGTTTTTTATAGTGCTATCCAGGGAATTGTTACTTTAAATTTTTTGTCCCCCATCTGTTTGTGCTGTGGATACATATTGTTTTGGTTGCTAGTCTGGGAGCGGAGAGAGAGAGGCTTAGCTGTGGAGTGGAAATGGCACGGTGTGCTGTGGCACTCTGTCTGGGGCACGGAAGTTGGCCGATGACCTCTGGAGAGAAAAAAAGGAGGTACTTACTTTTGGTTGTGAATGGAGGAGCGGGACTTTCCTGTGAATCGTTGGCAGAGATGGAGTCACGGTGCCGGGTAGCGGCAGTTGCGAAGGTGGGCAGAGGATCCGAGGTTATGGACCTTCACAGTGCCAGAGCGGGAGTGGCTTGGGGGAGGCGCCGAAACAAAAACAAGATTCTCCGTATTCTGTTACTATGGACTGGTTTGAGGATTGTCTGTGTGTGGGGGCCTATAGCTCGCTCTCTCACTAAGCGTACAGTAAAAATAGCGTTTATTGGAGAGTGGGTACAGGGATACCAGGTGGTGACGGCTTCAGCGAGCAGCTGTAATTGAAGTAGGTAGCAAGTACTTAATCACACGCTTTGCAACCTGAAAATAAATGGTGGTAGCGAGATTTGAATGTCGGGGTAGTCCCAGGATATCTTGAGTAATGGGCCACTAGACAGCGGCACTCGTTATTTTGCAGGCGTTGTTAAGAAATAACAGCCCGGGTGCCAGGCTGTTTTAGCCAATCAGGAGGCAAGTTTTACGTTACCCATTTTCTAAAACAAGTTAAAGTACTAGTGCCCCTGTAAATGAGGTCACTGTGCGGATACCCCTCTGATCCGCCCCTTCCTGCTCTGCTTCAGGAAATGTCATGACTGTGCTACCCTATAAAGGAGTGCAGTGTGGGGTGGTTGGGGATGGGGGTGGATGGTGGGCCTTTCCCCTGCTGAAAAAGAACAACCACGGACGAAAGAAACAAGGAGGTAAGAGCAGAAACAATCAGCCAGCAACAAATGCAGAAATGCAGTAGCCCCGAAAGCTTATCCTAATGACATATAAAACTGTGAAACCAGTAAAGTACCACTTGTAATAATTTCACAGAAGATATACCCTGTAAGAAACACTTTGCTACAGATAAAAATAAAGAAGTCACAGAAGATATACCTTGCGAAAGATAATTTGAATCAGAATATTACGGCAGTAATCTGTAAGCACATACTTGTAGGCACACCCTGTAATAATGCAGTAGAATGTATCCCCAACAAAAACAATTTGAATCAGAGAAAAATAAAGCAATAAAATGTTAGCAACACACAGTAACAATCCTTGTGAGTACAAAATAAAAATAACAACACACAGTAAACCTGCCTAGCCAAAAGAAGCCTTAATCGTTATTGTTGCTCTGGTAAGGTTATTTGCTCTGTCCTTTCAAGCAACCTAAAAGAAAAGAGCTCAGGTGAAGCTAGGTGCCTTGGCCAGCAAACCTAGTCTTCCACCCTCTCTGTTTGGGAGCAGACAGAGGCTTACATGAAGAAAATGGATGGGTACAGGACCACCTACAGGAGTGCACAGGCCAAAGAAAGGCAAGCCACTCCTCAAAAGCAGCAGACTAGGGGCAGGGGCAGGCCTTTTCACAGGCCTTTCTACCAAGCCCAGGCCTCCTCTCCCTTCCACCAGAGGGGGGTTCTTCCGAGGGAGCGGCAGGAGGGGGATGAGCAGGGCTGCATCCTCTTCCCAGTCCAAGGCTCCTGCCAAGCAGACACCCTGATGTGTCAGCTCGGGTCGACTCCCCAGTTCCAGTAGGAGGCAGGCTGGCTTGCTGCTTCCAGGCCTTGGAAGTCTGTTACCTCAGATAAGTGGGTCCTAGAGGTAGTAAGCCAGGGACTGGCCCTCAGTTTCCAAAAGTTTCCAAAAATGAGGGTCTGGTCCTTTCCACCTGCAAACATCTCCGAAACCATTGTTCTAAAAGCAGAGGTTTTCTCTCTGCTGGCTCTCAGAGCCATAGAGAGAGTTCCTGCTCTACTCAGGGGCAAGGGTCTGTACTCCAGATATTTCCTTACCCCAGAAAAGACAGGGGAGTGGCAACCCATTCTAGACTTAAGGTGTTTAAACAAACACATCTTAAAACCAAAGTTCAAAATGGTGACTCTGGGAGTAACATAGAAACATAGAATTTGATGGCAGATAAGGACCGCTTGGCCCACCTAGTCTGCCCATTTCCCTACCTGATGGATAAGCTGCAGATTCTAGTTAATCAACAGCTTACTTCCTCCTACCCCCCCCCCACTAGAATTGCCTTATGTCTGTTCCATGCATTCTTGAATTCTCCCACTGTTCCTGACTCCACAACCTCCTCAGGAAGGCTGTCCCATGCATCCACAACCCTCTCTGTGAAAAAATACTTTCTAACATTACCTCTGAGTCATCCCCCCATTATCTTCAGATTGTGCCCCCTTGTTCTTGCACATCTCTTTTTCTGAAAGATGCTACCCTCTTGTACTTTAATGCCCTTGAGATACTTGAAAGTTTCTATCATGTCCCCCCTCTCCCTCCTTTACTCAAGGGTTATACGTACTAAGCTGCTTTAGTCTCTCCTCGTATGTCTTCTGGTGCAGACCCTGCACCATTTTGGTTGTCCTCCTCTGAACAGCCTCCACTCTATCTCTGTCTTTGCGGATATGGGGTCTCCAGAATTGCACGCAGTACTCCAGATGGGGTCTCACCAACTGTCTGTACAGAGGGATAACAACTTCTTGTTTTCTACTGTTGAGGCCTCTCCCTATGCATCCCAGTATCCCCCCTAGTCCTCCTTACTGCCTTTTCACATTGCTTGCCCACCTTTAGGTCATCTCATATAATTACTCCTAGGTCTCTTTTGATTTTTGTTGTTATTATCTCACCCCCCACTGTGTACTCTTCCCCTGGGTTTTTGTTTCCCAGATGCATTACCTTGCACTTCTTTGCATTGAATCTGAGCTGCCATATATTTGACCATTCCTCCAACCTTGCCAAATCCCTTTTCATCCTTTCCACCCCACCTTATGTATCAACCCTGTTGCAGATCTTTGTGTCGTCTGCAGAGACATACTTTCCTTCCAGGTGCTCTCCAATGTCACTTATAAAGATATTAAAGAGGACCAGTCTCAGTACCCAACCCCTCGGTTCCCCGCTAGTTACCCTCCTTTCTTCACTGTGGACTTCGTTTACTATTACCCTTTGCGTCCTGTTGTCCAGCCAGTTTTTTTATCCAGGCTACCACCTTGGGACCCACTCCAAGGCTGGCTAACTTGTATATTAATCTTTTGTGTGAGACTGTGTCATTCTGTGACCGTGTAATTCTTCCCTCTCTAAGGCCAGGACACTGGTTAGCATCCCTGGACCTCAAGGATGCCCATTTCCATATTCCTATCAGGTGTTCCCACAGAAAGTATCTCCGGTTCAAGTTGCCTTCAGGCCATTATCAGTTCAGAGCCATGCCTTTAGGCCTAACATCCTCCTCAAGGGTGTTTACAAAGTGCCTTACAGTAATAGTGGCCTTCCTCAGAAGGCAGGGGATTTCTCTATTCCCATACCTGGATGACTGGCTCATTGTAGGACAGTCTTCCGACCAGGTCAAGTCAGCTCTACTGGTCACTCAAGATCTGCTTGTTTCCCTAGGATTCCTTCTGAACCTGCCAAAGTCAGTTCTCGAACCATTACAGTTACTCACCTTCATAGGGATAGAGTTAGATGCTGTTCAAGCAAAGGCCTTCCTCCCACTTACGAGAGTTCAGGCCCTTACAGATCTCGCTTCCTCTTTTTGTCCTCTGGTTTCTCGTCCAGCAAAACATTTTCGTCAGCTCTTGGGTCACATGGCAGCTTCCACTGCAGTGGTGGAAGGAGCCAGGTTACAGATGAGGGACATTCAATTCCACCTAAGGTCCTTTTGGTCTCAGAAGAAAGATTCTCTTACCAAGCTAATTCCAGTGACTCAGACTCTGGTCCAAGCTCTCCAGTGGTGGCTGGACCAGGACAGTCTCAGGCAAGGTGCCCCATTTCTCAAGCAAACTCCTTCAGTGGTCCTTACCACAGATGCTTCTCTCCTGGGTTGGGGAACCCACCTGGGAGCCCTCACAGCACAGGGGGTTTGGTCTCCAAAAGAGTCTCTCCTTCATATCAATCTTCTGGAACTCAGGGCAGTATTCTTGGCACTTCAAGTTTTCTCGGACTCAGTGAGGAACGAGGTGCTTCAGGTCAGGAAAAACACCACCCCCACCATGTGGTACATCAACAAGCAAGGGGGCACTTGGTCTATGGCCGTGTACACGGAGGCCATGAGAGTATCTCTGGCCTATTCCCTACAAGCTTCCCTAATAGCAGTCCACCTCCCAGGGAAGGACAATGTGCTAGCAGATGCTCTGAGCAGAATCTCCCAGGGCCATCACAAATGGACCCTGGATCCTCTCGTCCTGAAAGTAATCTTCACCAGGTGGGGCACTCCAGAAATAGATCTCTTCACAGCCCCAGACAGTCAACAACTTGCCCAGTTCTGCTGCAGACCTCCAATCCTGGGGACTGTTGCCCTGGAGGCTCTGATATTGGATTGGGAAGGCAAGTTCCTTTATGCCTTTCCTTCCTTTCCCTTGTTCTTCAGTGTTCTATTCAAGATGAGGTCACAACCCTGCACAGTGATTCTAGTAGCTCCAGACTGGGTCAGGCAACCTTGGTATCCTCTGTTGTTGTACTTAGCAGTCTTACTCTCCCTGTCTCTTCTCAAGAGACACAATCTCTTAACCGCCTCTCAGGGGAGGATCTGGTACTCCCGATCTCCAGTCTCTCAGCCTCAGTGCCTGGCTCTTGAAGAGTTAGAATACCCAAGCCTGCATCTTTCTCAGGGAGTTTTGGACATCCTTAAGGTTTCTCGGAAGCCTTCTACCAGGAAAACTTATAACTCCAAATGAAAAAGATTCAGCATTTGGTGTTCACACAGGGTCATTCTGCTGGATGCTGCAGGTATTGCCATAGTCTTAGATTACCTGGTTCACCTTAAAAGCTTAGGCCAGCCACTTTAAAAGTTTATCTAGCAGCTGTCCCTGCATTCCTGTCAGCAGGGAAGGGCACTTTTCTGGCATCTCACCCTGTCTTTGATAAGTTCTTTAAAGGTCTGGTTCATATCAACCCTCCTTTTAGAGAGCCTACTCCGGCTTGGGATCTCAATATTTGCATTGCTCAGCTTATGCAGCCACCCTTTGAACCTCTGGCTTCAGCCGAGCTTAAGTACTTGACCTGGAAAACTGTGTTTCTGGTAGCTATCACTTTTGCCAGGCGAATTAGTGAATTACAGGCCCTGTCAGTTGAGCCTAATTTTATCTCATTCCACAGAGATAAGGTGGTCCTCAGAACTAATAGGAGGTTCTTACCCAAGGTGGTCTCAGGCTTCCATCTAAACCAGTCCATGTCTCTTCCTGTGTTTTTCACTGATCATTCTTCTTCAGGAGAAAGAAAGTTACACAGTTTGGATGTTAAAAGGGCACTTAGCTATTACGTAGAGCATACTAAGGCACATAGGAATGACTGTCTTCAATTGTTTCTCACTTATGGTGAAGTGGGAAAAGGTAGGCCTGCTACTAAAAGAACTATTGCCAGGTGGATTGTAGCTTGTATGCAATTCTGCTATCCCAGCTAGGTAAAACACCTCTCTCAGGCCTGAGGGCCCACTCGACTAGGGGTACAGTTGCTTCTCTGGCTGCTGGCAGAGATATGCCTTTACTCGGAATCTGCAAAGCAGCCACCTGGAAACCAGTCCATACATTCACCAAGCATTACTCTCTGGATATCCAGGCTAGGAGTGATGCAAGGTTTGGTACAGCAGTGCTGGAGAGCCTATTCCCAAAACAGGTTCGGTACCCTACTCCATAGAGGTACTACTTGGTAGTCTGCATATGTCTGAGTACAGTAAGACTTCATGTTGTTTGAAGAAAAAATTACTCACCTTAGTAATTGTGTTTCTTCTAATGGAGCCTTGTTGTATTCTGATCTCCCCCCGCCTCTCCTCTCAGAACCTAGTTTTTGGGAAGTGGGCTGGCAGGTACAGTGTTGCACCTCAGGGGTGTACCTTGCACCCCTCCTCTTCAGGGTGGGGTGGTTGTTATGTTTTAGATTTATATATTATATCTCTTGTTCACTACCTGTTTTTTTTATCTTGGGTTCTCAACTTGAGTCTTTTGGGACCCCAGTAGTTGCCTGTTGGTGTATATTTTTACAATTTCCACACTGGAAGTGTAGTTAGTTGCTCGTAAGACTCTGACGGTTATTCTCTGAAACACCACAGACAGAGGTTTGAATACCGAACTCGAGCTCGACGTTCTATGCTTCTGCATAAAGTTAACTCTTTCCTCTCCATGGCAGTTCAAGTGCTGGGGCTAACTGCATATGTCAGAATACAGCAAGACTCCATTAGAAGAAACACAATTACTGAGGTGAGTAATTTTTTCTTGCCCTCCCATTACCCTCCTACTCATCTCTCCTTAATTCTGGAAGAGATTCAGGTGTTGTTACGCAAAAGAGCCATAGAGCCCGTCCCGCCAACTCTGAGAGGAAAGGGATTCTACTCTCACTTCTTTTTCGTCCCCAGGAAGACCGGGGACCTGTGGCCGATTTTAGACCTCAGCCACCTAAACTTGTACATAGGGTACAGGTGCTTCCGGATGGTCACCCTTCAGGGATTACTCCCCCTCCTTCATCAGGGGACTGGCTTTGTTCCCTGGACATGCAGGATGCCTACTTAAGCGTCCAGGTCTTTCCGGCCCACCACTGGTTCCTGCGTTTTTACTTTCAGGAGGACCACTTTCAGTTCAGGGCCCTCCCTTTTGGCCTTTCATTGGCTCCCCAGTTGTTTACTAAGTGCCTGGCGGTGGTGGCTACTGCGCTGAGGAGGCAAGGCTTTTATGTGTTCCCTTACCTAGATGATTAGCTCCTGGCAGCCTCATCCAGGAACCGTCTCCTTCTCACCATGAGAAGTACCTTCCAACTCTTCCACACACTGGGGCTCACGATAAATCTTCCCAAGTCTTGTCTCTTCCAGTGCCAGCGCCTCCTGTACATTAGGGCAGTTCTGGACACCAGCTGGAGCAAAGCCTTTCTACTGGAGGACAGGGCAGTGAGGCTAATGGAGCAGACCCATCTAGTTACCTACAGTCGGCAGGTCATAGCCAGAGCCTTCCTGCGACTTCTAGGGCATATGGCTCATATGCAGGTTTCCCAGTGGATCCTGCAGGTCCAATGGGATCAATGCATGGACAACTTGGGCCAGCCAGTCATGGTATCTGATCCGGTGAAGCAAAGTTTGGCTTGGTGGAAGAATTTCACCAACCTCCAGCGGGGGAACCCCTTTCAGAGTCCATCCCTCAGGCAGATCCTAAGGACAGATACCTCGGCCCTGGGCCACCAGACCCAGGGGTTTCTGGTCTGCAGCAGAGCAGCGTCTCCACATCAACATCAACACACTGGAGATGTGGGGCGTTCTTTATGCTTTGCAGGCCTTCCAGACTTGTCTGCTCCCTGGTCCTCTGTTGATATAGTCAGACAGCATGTTTGTGGTGTTCTACATCAACAAGCGGGGAGTGGCTCATTTGTAACCCCCTCTGCCGGGAGCCGATGTGAATTTGGCATTGGGCCATAAGAGTACTGACTGGACCTAGTAGCAGTGCATGTTCCAGGTGTCCAAAATGTCCCGGCCGACAGTCTCAGCCACTCTAGGTCAAGGGCTTAAAAGTGGGAGCTCCTGTGGGTGGGGACATCCAGAACTGGAACTCTTTGCATCCCAACTCAATGCAAAACTACCACGTTTGTGCTCACTCGATCCAAGGCCTGGAGTTTTCTGGCTAGATGCATTGTCACTCTCCTGGAAAGGGAGGTTCCTGTATGCCTTTCCTTCCTTCCCACTCTTACAGAGGGTCCTCCTCAAGCTCCAGTCAGAGGGAGTGGAAATGATCCACATAGTTCCCTTCTGGCTGAAGGGCAAATTTGGTTCCCCTGCTGCAGCATCTGGCTGTGGAACCGCCAGTCCCCTTGCCCCTGTGCATCAGCTTGCTCTCCCAGGATCAGGGCACCTTTCTTCATCCGGACCCGAAGTCCCTGCATATCCATGCGTGGCTCCTGAAAAGTTAGCTATTGCCCGCTTTGGGGTGTCCTCTATTGTTGCGGATGTCCTGGTGGCCGCTAGGAAGCCTTCAGCTGGGGTCACTTATGCAATGAAGTGGACATGCTTTGTCCTTTGGGCCGTTGCTCACCACCTGGATCCTTTCACCTGCCCGGTGAATTTGATTCTAGAGTACCTGCTCTCCCTCACGAGAAATGAGGATTCTCCTCATTTACTGCCCTCCAGGGCCAGGGGGAGATTTCCTGCAGGAGGTCGCAGACTTTATCGTTGGCAAGATGTTAAGGTCCCTTAGATGTTTGATTCTGGGAGCAAGGCAGAGGCAGAAAACTACAGACCTGTTAGTTTCACCTCAGTGGCAGGGAAAATGATAGAATCACTTCTGAAAGACAGAACTGTTGAGTACCTAGAGGCCAGCAGGGCACAGGATCCAAGGCAGCATGGCGTCACAGCAGGAAGGTCATGTCAGACGAATCTAATAGATTTCTTTGACTGGGTGACCAAAGTAGTAGACCAGGGAGGGGCTGTGGACATGGCCTACCTAGACTTTAGCAAGGCACTGTTGGCAAGCCCCGGCTTACCCCTTGGGCCATGGGAGAGGGACACCCCCAGCGGGTGTAGATGGCAGTGGGGACAGTGGCTGAGCTGGGCGTCATGCTCAGGGGCTGGCTTTTTTGTACATGCTGGATCCCTGGGGGCGGGGACGTGCAATGACGACCAGTGTCTGTCCCGCCCCTTAGGTATTGGCACTGACCACGGCAGTACCCCTGGCTTCTGCCAGGGGTCCATGAAGCAGCAGACACCCCCCAAGAGAAGGAGAGCAGTCCCAGGATGCTCAATCCTTCTCTCCCCGGCCGGCCTTCCGACTCCTGGGTCTATTCCCGAACCCAGGTCATCAGTGTCACAACCAGAAATCCAACCACTGCGCCAGTGGGCTTGGGCGCCATAGAAATAAAATTTCCTTGACTTGCCTTTTGGACTCTGGCTTAGGGTACTCCTCCCTTAAGGTCCACCTCTCTGCCATCTCCGCATAGTGTCCTGTATGTTTTTGTGGGATATCTTGCACTTGAAGCCCCCTATTTGGGACCCCATCCCTCCTTGGGACCTTAACTTTATGTTGGAAAAACTCCCTTTTCCTCCTTTCGAACCGGCCGCAATCAGCGACCTACACTTTCTGTTGTGGAAGGCACTCTTTTTAGTTGCTGTTACTTCTGCTCGGAGGATTTCCGAGCTTCAGGCTCTGATATGTAGAGAGCCTTATTTGATTTTCCACAAAGACAGGGTGTCTTTGTGTACTAATCCTAGGTTTCGGCCCAGTGTGGTGTCGAAATTTAGGTTGAATCAATCCAATCACCTGCCAGTTAACTACCCTGAGTATTCTAATCAGGGGAGACTTTCATACTTTGGATGTTCATAGGATGCTAAGGTATTATACCCACCATACCAAGTCTGTTTGAAAAACTGACCAATTGTTTCTTTAGTTTGCCTCCAAGAGAGAGAATGCGCACCTGTTTCAAAACGGTGTTTATTTCAGTGGCTAGCCAATTGCATTGTTTATTGCTACCGTAGGTACAACAAGCCCTTGCAAGGAGTGGTTAAGGGTCACTCCATGAGAGGCATGGCTGCCTCCATTGTTTGTTTCACGTGTCCACTGCAGACATCTGTGCAGCTGCCACCTGGGGTTCTGTGCACTCTTTCACTAAGCATTACAGTGCAGACATCGCCTCTAGACCCAAGGCCAATTTCGGACTAGCAGTCCTTCAGGGACTTCTTTCATGAGCGGTTTGTGGCTGCTACCTTGTTCCTCCTCCTGGTGACCACTCTGGCCAGTTCTGACACTGCTTGAGACTCAGTCCTACTGTTGATGGCCTGTTGCAAGAGCCCCCTTGATGTAAGATTGTACATTTATTTAAGTACTTAAACAATAGATCTTCGAGAAGAGCTCTTGCAGCAGGCCCTGCTTTCCCTCCCTCCCTCCTTCTCCCTGTTGCTCTATTTTCATTACACCACTTCTTCTCATAGTTTTCACTATCGGCTCTAGGGAACTACCTCGGTTCTCCTTTCACTTCCCAATTGGGGTCTCCAGCGGGAGAAATGAGGTAGGTGGGGACCACCCCTTTATAAGATAGGGGCCAGCTTGCTGACGTTGAAGGCCCCCCGGGTGGTACACTGCCAGCTAGAAGTTTTCTGTTGTGTCCTGACAGCTTCAGTCCTAGTGGTGATGGCCTGCTGCAAGAGCTCCTCTCAAGATCTACTGTTCAGTAAGTTCTTACATAACTGTACTTTCCATAGTCAATACTACTTTATGATAAGGCACTGTACAAGTAGCATCTTTATTTCTGGAAGGAAATTGTTTCTGTTCTTGTATAATAGGCCTAGTCTAGAGTTTGCTGACAGTGGTCAACATGTGCAGTGAAGGACAGTGTGATGTCTAGTGTAACCCCAAGGTATTTACAGGTTTGTACCTGTTCAAGGGGGGTCCCAGTTGTGGTGAAAACAGTTAAGACAGGGAGGTATGGATTTTTGGGTGCCAAAAAGTATGCATTTAGTTTTTGGTTTTTGTGTGTGTGTTTTCATAACTAGCAGGTTGGCGGTGAACCTTTTCTGGATGGCAGTGAAGTCTCAGTCTCATTTTCTCCAGGCTTTTGTCACTGGAAAAGATGACCGCGTCATCCGCTTAGAGTAGTATATTGGTTGCACTGCAGACATTTGGTATCTTGTTTATAATCAGACTGAAGAGGAGGGGTCCTAAGATTGACTGTTGGGGAACACCCATCACAACAGCCTGGGAAAGTATGCTGCAGCATTTAACAGCTTGGGTTCTCCCAGCTAGGTAGCTTTTAAACCAAGAGATTGAGTCTTCAGAGAGGCCCAGATTAATTCGATCTTTCTTCGAGAGGGTTCCTGCAGTAGGTCTTCACATATAGTACTGCGCCCCCTGGCAATCAGGTTCCAACGGCAAACTTATAGATAGCAATCATCAGCAACAACCCTCCAGTTCTTTCCCACCGTCGCCTCAGTTCGTTTGGCTCACGAGTTAGAACAGCGATCTAATGCCTGCACGTCAGTCGAAGTTTTTCTTAGTATTATATCTTTTTTCCTCACTAATTTGACTGATTGTATGTCAGCTCGTCCAAAGAAGAAGTGCGTGCTTCTAGTGCGGAGCTCAAATCCCGCACGGGGATGACCATTCCCACTGCCTCTTGTGTCTAGGCCCTAAGCACAACTCCGATGAGTGTACTATCTGCCAGGCCTTTAATCAAGCCACTAGGACCAGGTGCAAGCGGACCCTCAAGGCCCACCTCCTTACCCGATAGCTGGCATCAATAGAAAAGGAGCTTCAGGAATTGAGGGAAAGGTCATCGTCGCTGGCCCCGAGAAGAGAGAAGGAGAATTGCCGGAACAGGAGTCCATCGCCACGCGGGAGGCCTTCTCCAAAAACCGTGAGTACTACTTCAGGTACCCCGTCCGCCTCTTTGGGCCGGGCACCTTCTCCCCCTCCTGCTGAGGTGAGCGGGCAGCTGGGGGTAGCCTCTATTGAGGTCTCTGTTGTGTCTCTACCCAGAACTGCCGATAAGTCACCCCTCGGTTCCGTCGACAGGTGCGCGGCCTTAACCAATAAGCCTAGCGGCGGCCCTCCTGCTTCCTCTAGCCCAGTTAGGTCTGATAAGTCGGACGGCGGATCCTCCGTTGCCCGCCCGGACCCTTCCACTCACCCGTCGGGCTTCCATGTGGCCCCCGATGCCGGACAGAGTGTGCTGCAGACAGACTCTTCATCCCTTCGGGTCCTTCACCCCAGGGATTTGCCACTAGATCCTGCCTTGTCCCTGCCGTCAGGATCGCTCTTTGACCTTTCATTGGGGTCCCTCCTGGAATTACTCCCTTTGCCAGGTCTTTTGCCGCTTCCGGACAGGAGTCCTTCGCCGGCCAGGGATCCCTCTGTGGAGCCTCCTCCCTCGGGACCATCGGGGGCCCTCCCGGATCCCACGCCACCTTGTGGCCCTTTGGCACCTCCCCAGTAGGTCCAGTCAAACCTCCAGGCAGTGTTCCAGGCCAGACCCTCACGCATCGCTACCGGGCGGCCTGCCATCATCACCTCAGTACCCAATGCCAGGCCACGTGCCTCCTTTGCTGGGATACCCGACGCCAGGATACCCAATGCCAGGATACCCTGGGTACACACCTTATTATAATCCAGGATTGCAGTACCCGCAGTACCCAGGCTACCTGTGCTTCCAGCCTCCTCCACCTCCAGTGCCAGATTGTGAGTCGATACCCACTTAGTGGCAGGATGCCAGGACCCAGCTCATCACGGAGCTAAGGCAGCCTTTGGGGGACATCCCCCTACCTAGGGCCCCTCCCCCTCCGGCACCCTCCGGACGTGCAGCGGGTGCTCTACCATTAGGCCCCACTGGGGTAGACCCTACTATCCCCAGCAGTTCTGAGCCTTCCAACATGGACTCTGACTCCGACCCTTCGGACACTTGGTCCCCTGTCAAGGTACCACCCAAGGAGTCCCCAAAATCTCCTCCAGAGGACCCCTCCTTTGGGGACCTTTTGCGCACTATTCAGGTGGCAGGAGGCTGGCCTTCCAAAGAAGTGGATCCCCAGCATAAGAGACTGGCGGAACATTTAGATCTAGCCACCACAGATCCTCTACCCATCCCCCCGGATGGGTCCTCACGAGGATCTGGTGACTACTATCTGGCAGCAGCCATCATCCATTCCTGCTGTCTCCAGAAAGGCAGATTGTACCTACTATCCCCGGAAGGAATTCCACATCTTACCGCTCATCCAAAAGCTGACTCTATGGTGATTACTGCCGCCCACGACCGGTCAGCTCAACCGAAGCACTTGAGTTCCTCTCCTTCCAACAAGGACTCTAGGCAAATGGATCAGTTTGGCCTGAAGGTTTATTCCTCCTCCTTCTCCTGCGCCATCTGGTCCCTCAACTATGTTTCACACATGGTGGCTTTCCAGAAGGCCTCTCTCTCCGAACTGGAGAGGGACCTTCAGGAGGTCCAGGATGAGTCACTCCGAAACAAGTTACTGGACAGTCAGAATAGGCAAGTCTACTTGTCGTCATGCTTTGCGTGCAGCATATGACTCAGTAGACTCAGTGACTAGGGCGGCAGCCACAGGGATCTGCATCCATCGGCTTTCTTGGCTTAGGATTGCAGGTTTGGCACAAGACGTCCAGTCCTCCCTCCTGGACGCCCCTTTTAGGGGTTCCGTCCTTTTTGGTGGCAACGGCAAATATATAATTACCGGGCTGCAAGAGAGTGGATGCACTCTTTGGGATGTACGCTCCATGTACCGGACGGGGTAGAAGAAGCAGCCTTTTCGTCTCCAAAGGAGATGGAATAAAACCAGGGTAAACATCAGGCAGCGACAAGCCCCTGGTCTGGAGCCAACCCCCCACAGGCCAAATTCCCTAAGCCGGCCTCTGGGGCAAAAGCTCCCCTTCCCTCAGTGTCCTGACTCCTTTCCCCTCCTCTCGCTACCTCCAGCAGTTGAGGAGGAACCGGCAAGAGGTAGGTTCGGCCTCCACCTGGAGGAGTGGAGGTTCGTCACTGCAGAGGCATGGGTGTTACAACTTATCCAGCGAGGTCACTCAATAGAGTTTACAGAGATTCCTGCCCCTCATCCTCCGGGATGGTCTTTTTATCCAAAGGCTCAGATTCCCATAGTCTTCCAGGAGATTCAGGCCCTCCTGTTAAAAGCGGCCATAGAACCCGTCCCTCACAGCCAGCTAGGAAGGGAATTTTACTCCCACTTCTTCCTAGTTCCAAAGAAGACAGGTGTTCTGAGACCGATCTTGGACCTCAGCATGCTCAACCTCTTCGTTGAGTACAAGAGGTTTTGCATGCTGACCCTTCAGGGGCTTCTTCCCCTGCTCCAAACAAATTCTTGGCTGTGCTTCCTGGACACGCAGGATGCTTACCTGCATATCCCTATCCTCCCGGTCCACTATCGCTTCCTCCATTTTACTTTTCAGGAGAACCACTTTCAATTCCGAGCATCCCTTTGGCCTTTCCTCCTTCGAGTGTTCACCAAATGTTTAGCGGTGGTTGCGGCTTTTCTTTGCTGCCAGGGCATTTACATGTTCCCGTACCTGGATGACTGGCTCCTCGCGGTGCCCTCTCCAAGCAGCCTGAAAGAGTCTTTCTCTCTCCTTCACTCTGAGCTTGTTTGCTCTTCTGGGTATCACGGTCAATTTGCCCAAGTCCCAGCTAGTACCATCACAACGGCTCCAATTCATTGGAGCAGTACTAGACACAGTTCACAGCAAGGCTTTTCTGCCATCAGATCGAGCCGAGACCTTAGTTTCTCAAGCTACTCTCTTGGCCCAGGCTCAGTGGATTCCAGCAAACGCCATGCTTCGTCTCTTGGGACTGATGGCACTGGCCATTTAGACGGTCCCCCTGGCCAGACTTCACATGAAGGTCACCCAGTGGTCTGTTCGAGTCCAGTGGGATCAGAGGACGGACAACATGAACCAGAAGGTCATGATCTCCAACAGCCTACAGAGAGATCTTCGCTGGTGGCAAGATTTTTCCAATCTTTTGTGGGAAGCCCCTTTTCATTCCCCATCCTTACCACGGACGCCTCAGACATGGGCTGGGGAGCCCATCTGGGGGTTCACAAGATACAAGGGTCTTGGTCCGACCAGGAGCTTCTGCTCCATATCAACATTCTGGAGACCAGAGCAGTTCTGTACGCCCTCCAGGCGTTCCAGTCCCTTCTGTTACCGGGATCACTTCTTATCCAGATGGACAACATGTCCATAGTCTGGTACATCAACAAACAGGGAGGAACTCGCTCGTACCCTCTCTGCAGAGAAGCAATGAGGGTCTGATATTGGGCGATTCAGCATAGCCTTTTCTTGACAGCAGTCCTCGTTCCAGGCATAAGCAACATCCTGGCGGACAGTCTCAGTCGATCAGTAGCCAGGGCTCATGAGTGGGAGTTAAAGCTAGAGGTGGTCGAAGATCTCTTTCTTTGATGGGGTCAGCCAGAGATAGATCTGTTTGCCTCCCCATTCAGCGCAAAACTACCCAACTTTTGCTCACTCATTCCCGGGCATGGTGCTTTTTGGCGAGATGCACTCTCTCTCTCTCTCGGACAGGGAGGTTTCTTTACGCTTTTCCTCCCTTTCCTCTCATTCAGAAGGTTCTGGTGAAACTTCAGGAGGAAGGAGCACATTTGATTCTGATCACTCCTCTCTGCCTTTCCAGATTTGGTTCCCTCTCTTGCAGCATCTGGCGCTAGAACCTCTGGTTCCCCTGCCGTTATCCCATGACCTTCTGACTCAGGAACAGGGCACCCGGTGCATCCGAGCCGTCAGTCTCTCCAGCTTCATGCTTGGCACCTGTGGACATAGTGGCCTCTTGCTATGGTGTATCTTCTCAGGTCACTCATATCTTGGTAGAAGCCAGAGAACTTTGTACCAATTCCACCTGCGCCATGAAGTGGAAAAGATTCTCGATCTGGGCCCTAGCAAGGAGCTGGGATCCCTTTTCGTGCTCGCCGGCCCATGTGTTCGAGTACCTCGCACATTTATCTGAGACGGGCCTTAGCTACTCCTCCATTAAGGTCCATCTCTCTGGGGTGTTGGCCTACCACCTCTGGAGGTCACCAAATCTTTTCTGAAAGGCATCCTCCACTTGAAACCTCTGGTCCGGAATCCCTGTCCCCTGGGACGTAAATTTTATGCTAGAAAAGCTGACCTCCGAACCAGCCTCTAGCTGTGACATGCGCTTCCTTTCTTAGAAGACTTTGTATTTAGTTGCAGTCACCTCCGACAGAAGGGTTTCAGAACTTCAGGCGTTTATCTGTAAGGAACCCTGTTTGATTTTCCATAGGTACAGAGTAGTCCTTCAGACTAACCCTTCATTTCTTCCCAAGGTAGTTTCAGAATCCACTCTTAACCAGAGTGTCGAACTGCCAGTCTGTTATCCACAGCATTCTAACGGTGGGGGGAGGAATATCTTTTGCACACTCTTGATGTGCACAGGATTCTGAGGTATTACACTAACCGGACTAAAGAGGTCAGTAAGACAAATCAGCTCTTTGTGGCCTTTACTCCCCAGTGCCAGGGCAAGGCTATTTCCAAACAGACCATTTCTAGGTGGTTGGCTAACTGCATCCACTTCACCTACTAGAAGCATGGGAAATCCCTTCTGGGGGTGGTTAAGGGTCACTCCACTAGGAGTGTTGCTACTTCTTCTGCCTTTTTCAGGAATGTGTCCACTGCAGAAAACTGTGCAGCGGCCAAGTGGTCATCTGTCCACACCTTCACTAAGCATTACAGTCTGGACATTGCCTCTAGGCACAGAACTGGCTTTGGTCTTGCAGTTCTGCAAGGCCTCCTGTCGTAACTAGCAGTTGGCGACTTCTCCTCCTCCCGGATGTACCTCCGCATTACCTCTTTGGGACTGCTTGGTATTCAGTCCTATATATGTGAAGACCTACTGCAGGAACCCTCTCGAAGTAAGATATTGCAGTTACGTAAGAACTTACCGTAACAGTAGATCTTTAAGAGAGGTTCCTGCAGTAGGTCTAGTTTCCCAACTACCTTCCCCCTACTCCTGGATCGTTTCCTTCGTTTTCATCCTGCCAGCCCTTGGGTCTAGAGAGGAAGCATAGTCCTAGGAGTCTTCACTCCTGTCTTTTTGTACTTACCTTTCTCTAGGTCTCTGGTGGAAAAGAACTGGAGGGCGGGTGTGGGGCCGCCTCTTTTATAGTCGGGCTGATATCACGTCACCTGATGTCAGGGGCAGTCCCTGCTGATGATTGCTATCTACAAGTTTGCCATTGGTACCTGACGCCAGAGTGCGCAGTCCTATATGTGAAGACCTACTGCAGGAACCTCTCTCGTCGAAGATCTACTGTTATGGTAAGTTCTTACGTAACTGCAATTTTCTGGCATAGGAGGCATAGTTCATAAGGCCAAAGGCCTTGCTTAGGTCTGTGTAAGTGGACCCAGCCAGTTCTCCTCTGTCTAGGGTCCAGTGAATTGAGTCAGTAACCTCTAGTAGTGCAGTCATAGTATTGAAATCTTTCGTAAACACATGTTGCTCATTTGCTAGTAGTTCATGCTAATTCAGGTATTGCTCGAGCTGATCATTCACTGGCCTTTCTAAGGTTTTTGATAGAGGGGGTGAGATGGAGATTGGGCGGTGGTTAGATGGCAGGCCGTTGTCTCCCCCTTTAAATACTGGGGTCACATGGGCTTTTTTCCATAGCTCTGGTACTTGCCCAGTGGACAGAGGCATATTGAAAATTATCTGTATGGGGTGAGTGACATCACTAAGCACTAATTTGAGCAGTTTCATATCTACGTTGTCTGGACCAAGTCTAGTTTTAATTTTGGTTCTTGTTAGATAGCCATGCACTTCATCCCAACCAAACCTTTTAAAATAGAAAGAAGGTCTAATGGGGTGGACAGGAGTAACTTCACTGATAGGGTGGATAGTAGGGTCTGGAGTGTATGCCGATAGGTCGCTGAAGGTTTCGTTAAAGGAGTCAGCAATGCTCTTGTCACCTTCAATTGTAGTGCCACCCTCTACAAGAGAGTAGGGCAAAGATTTTTTTTGATTTGCCAATGATTTCGTTTATGCCACTCCACCTGTTGAATTCAAGATATTCCACAATCCTTTCCTTCAGCAGTGTTTCTTTTAACTTTCCCCACCATCAATGTTGGGCTAACTGGCCTTTGATTTCCAGCCTCTTCCCAACCACCACTTTTGTGAAGTGGAACTACATATTCCTTCCTCCAGTCCTCCAGAACCACTTTGGTTTCCAGTGATCTGTTAAATAGGATTGTCAGAAGTGCAGCCAGTACCTCCCTGAGCTTCTTCAGCACCCTTGGATGCACCCCTTCTGGACCTGTTGCTTTTGTCCACTTTTAGATTAGTGAGTGCTTTCAGGACTCACTCCTCTGAAAAAGGGCTTCAGAAGCTGCTGTTACTTTTTTTGCAGCTCCCCCTAACCCTTCCTGTGTGAACACTGAACAAAAGTATTTGTTCAAGATGTCTGCCCTTTACTGGTCCTTCTTCGTACAGTCCCTTCTCGCCACTTTTTATCCTTACAGTCCCTCCTTTAGTCCTCTGCTTTTCGCTTACATACCTAAAAAAATCTGTCCCATTTTGATACTTCCTGGACTAGTCTCTCTTCAGTTTGCACCTGTGTGCTCCTTACTCCTTTCCCTGTGTCCCCTGATACTCCTCCCCCCTCTGTGCCTCCTTGTACCTTCTGAATGCAGCCCTTTTTAGCCTAAACTTTTTCCACCACCTCTTTTGAAACCATAACGGTCTCTTTCCTCTTGCTTTTTGCTCACTTTCCTAATTCATAGGTTTGTTGCCTTCACTATGCCCCCTTTTAGCTTGGTCCACTGTTCCTCCAAACCCCTCCAGGTAATCCCTCCCCTGCCAGGTCATCCCTGAGGAATTTACCCATCTTTATAAAATCTGCTCTTCTGAAGTCCTGGACCCTCACCCGTGTGTGGTTTGATTCTGCAGCTATCCTTATATTGAAACACACCATATTGTGATCACTGGTCCCCAGTTGGCCTCTGACCTTGACATCTGCAACACTGTTCCTGTTAATGACAACCAGGTCAATATTGCCCCATCACAAGTGGGTTTACTGACTAGTTGCCTGAGGAACACCCCTTGCTGGGAATTCAAGATGTCACTGCTTCTAGCTGAAGCCACAGCTGGGAGGTTCTAATCTACATCCGGCAGATTGAAGTCCCCCACCAGCAGCACCTCTCCTTTTTCTGCCATTTTGCCAGTGTCTTCCAGCAGTACTTTAACTCTTTCCCCCATGCTGGAGGTCTGTAGATCAGGTCTGTAGGCTCTTTCCCCGACTCCAAGATGACCCACAACACCTCTGCCTCTCAATTCCCTCTGTCTCCTTTGTTTTTATGGTTTCCTTCACATAAGGCACCATACCCCCTCCTTTCCTTCCTACACTGCCTTTCCTGAAGAGAGTATAGCCTGATCTTACTTCGAGGGTATCTCTTGCAGCAGGCCATCACCGATAGGATTAAGCCATCAGGCGCCAGGATCACACAGAAATCTTTCTAGCTTGCAGTCTACTAGAGGGGGCTGCCCACCTCCAACGTCAGTGCTTGACATCAGCCAATCCTATAAAATGCAGGCGGCCCCCTACACCCTCCTCAGTTCCCCGCCGTCGACCAATGCACGTCAGACTTTTGATACCAACGCAGCTACAGTCGACCGCCATTTTCATGTGCTTTATTATCTTTTTTTTTTTTTCCTTCAGTTTAACATTGAAATTTCAGTGTTCTTACCAGATGGTTTGTGTCTTCACAACCATCCTCATCTTCCAACCACTCCATGAAGTGTGCCTGCGACACACAGATCCCAAACAAGAACGGCCATTCTGCCTTCGTCTTGTGCCTAGGCTCAAACCACGATGTCCAGACCTGCGAGGCCTGCCAGAAGTTCAACTCGACCACCCGAAGACATCGCCAGAAGAGCCTGGAGAATCACCTCCTTGAGCAGAAGATCACCTAGGTGAAACGGGAGCTGCAGGCCAGGAGCTCCTCTGTTTCCCCGGCCCAGATCTTGGGCTCTTCATCATCGAAGTCCCAGGACAAATCTTCTAGGAAACTAATGGAATCATTACTAAAAGAAAGGTTTGTGATAGAGCTCGAATCCAGCGGAGCATAGGATCCGAGGCAGCATGGATTCACAGCGGGACGATCTTGTCAAACAATTCTGATGGATTTCTTTGACAGGGTGACTAGGGAGGTGGATCAGGGAAGGGCGGTGCATGTGGCCTACCTGGATTTCAGCAAGGCCTTGGACACTGTCCCACATAGGAGGCTAGTAAACAAGCTGGGCAGCCTGGGAATGGGCCCCAGGGTGGTAAACTGGGTCAGAAATTGGCTGAGCGACAGGACTCCGAGGGTGGTGGTGAACAGAGTTCAATCCAAAGAGAGGGGAGTGACCAGTGGAGTCCCACAGGGATCAGTGCTTGGACCAGTCCTCCTTAATGTCTTCATAAGCGACATTGCAGAGCGGCTGGAAGGGAAGGTGTCTCTTTGCAGACTTCACAAAGATCTGTAACAGGGTTGACACTCCAGGAGGGGTAGAGAAAATGAGAAAGGACCTAAGCAGGCTTGAGGAGTGCTCAAGGGTGTGGCAGCTAAGATTCACTGCAGAGAAGTGCAAAATGATGCACTTGGGGCACAGAAATGCAGGGGAGGAGTACATGATGGGGGGTGGGGAGGTACTGATGGACACCAAACAGGAAAGGGACCTGGGAGTAATCATATCTGATAATCTCAAGGTTACCACACAATGTGAGAAGGCTGTGAGGAGAGCCAGTGGAATGCTGGGTTGCATCGGGAGAGGTATCTCCGGCAGAAGGAACGAGGTGGTGATGCCACTATATAGAACACTGGTTCAAAGCTCAGTATGTCTTTCCTAGTGAAACGCTTTAATAAAACAATTAAATAAATAAATGTGTAAGGAGCCTTATTTGGTTTTTCACAAAGACGGTATCTTTGTGTACAAATCCTAAGTTTGTCCCTAAGGTGATGTCGGAGATTACTTTGAATCAATTCATCTACCTGCCTATTTATTTTTCGGAGCATTCCAATCAAGGGGAGGCATTGCTGCACGCCTTGGATGTGCATAGAATCCTGAGGTACTACACACACCAGACCATGGACTCGCGTAAGTCCAATCAGTTGTTTGATTTGTTCGACCCTGGGAAAGGGGGCACCCTGGTGTTCAAACACTGTTTGTCTAAATGGTTAGCCAGTTGTGTTGTCTGTTAATACCAGAAGTAAGGCAAGGAACTTCCTGGAAAGGGAGAGGGTTAAAAGTAATTCCACAGGAGGCATGGTCGCATCAGTGGCCTGCTTCGTAATGTGTCATCTGCTGCCATCTTTGCTGCTGCCAACCTGGAGTACTGTCCACACCTTTACCAGGTATTGCAGTCTGGACATTGCCTCTCGGTGTAGGGCCAACTTCGGCCTAGCCGTATGCCAGTGCCTACTTTCTTAGGCTGCTATTTCTTTTGTCTACCACCTGGACTGTCCGTCTGTGGTGCCAGAACTGCTTGGACTCTGTCCTACCGGTGATGGCCTGCTGCAAGAGATACCCTCAAAGTTAAGAGTACAGTTATGTAAGAACTTGCTGTAACAGTAGATCTTCGAGAGGATCTGTTGCAGCATGCTCTGCTATCCCTTCCTCCCTCCTTCCCCCTCCCCTTAGTCTCTCTCCCTTCCATAGGGGCGAGCCTTCTGCTTTTACTTTCTCTTGGCTATTGGGTTACCTTGGAGTCCTCCTCGGTTTCCCCCTTCTGGCATTCTGCTTATGGGGGCTGCCCGCCTTTTATAGGATTGGCTGATGTCAGGCGCTGACGTCAGAGGTTGGTGGCCCCATCTGGTAGACTGATAACTAGAAAGGTTTCCGTGTGGTCCTGGTGCTTGACGGCTTAGTCCTACCGGTGATGGCCTGCTGCAAGAGATCCTCTGGAAGTTCTTATGTAACTATACTGTATGGCCATGTCCCAGTCATGGTTTTCGGTGCACCATGACTCAGTAATGGCCACTGTATCGAGGTCGACCTCTACCATGATGGCCTCTAGGGTCTGGAATCTTATTTCCTAGCCTTCTAATATTCACATGCTTGACCTTCCAGATTTTTGTTAGCATTCAGCTTGTTAGCCCCCACTTTTTTCCTTTTTGTCCTCTCCTTCCCCCCTCTTTTTTTTTTAATGTTTTTGTTCCCCTCCCTCTCCATTTCTATCACCCTATTTCTTTTATTAGTTTGCATCCTGGGGGTTCCTCTCCTCTTGGGATCTCCCTATTCTCTACTTTTGCCTGGTTGGGGGGGGGCACTTTCTGCCTCCCTGACTCCTTCAGCCACCCTCCTCAGCTAGTTTCAGTGTTCATCGAAGTAAAATTTAAACCATCTGCTGAGGATGGCAGTTCCCCTCCCAGATGGATGCAGTCTTCACCTTGGTATAAACCCCTATCCTCCTAGGTGGGTCCCCATTGGCCACACCCCTCTTCTCTGCACCGTTCCCTCAGCCATGAGTTGAAGCAGCTATTAAAGAGCAAGGTTATAGTTTTCTACTTAGTGGTAAACTGGTATCTAGAAGAGTAAGTATTACAGATGCGTGAAATGAAACTAAATCAGTCTCTGATGGTATTTATTAAAAAAAGGCAAACATAAGCTAAACACCAGGTTATCATATGTCCTTTTTAGAAAATTAACATCTCCCAGTTGCTTAGCAGTGGAATCCCCAAATATTTATAATGTATGGAGAGTCATAACATTGTATCTCTACCACTCTGTCATAACTTGGCTGAGGACAAAACTCTTTCCTCAAATTTCCTAGGCTTAATTTACTCTTTGCGCCCCCCCTCCCCCAAATTCCTTGGCAACCAAGTCAGGTCATGTCCCACATATTTTCTTGGGATACTGTTTCTGTGAGGTATGCCAAAAGTACCTGATGTTGAGTAGGAGGCAGGAGTGCACTGACTTAATTTCAGGTATGTCTACAAAACTACAGCAAAAATAAGGTTATGTAGTAAGTTTCTTGTGCCTGTGCAAAAGAATCTGTTTCTTTCAATTTTTATTCTTGGAGAAAGGCCTTTTAGGCACAAGTGCCTGTTTTCAAATGTGACCCATTTAGACAATGAGTAACATGTAATTAGAGATGCAGTGAAGTAAAATTCTATCCGCAAAGTGGTCACTTCGCATTAGTGTTCCGCTATGCGGAGTGCCCATATTAAACCCTCACTTTGCCACTTCGTATTGTAATTATGACTTCCTGTTGTACACTCCGCATTATTCCGCTTTAAGGCGGAGTGAGAATTCACAGGCAGCCCACACACATCACATGGCTTACACAGTGTAGGTCACATGCTTCGGGCAGGCAGGAGGTTACGGGCAAAAACACTCTCCAATGTGGGTTGACTTACATGTTTTGCACAGGGTGTGACAATTGGCTCTGCGAATGGCCGGGAGTGGGGTGTGGACGTGTGATTAAGAGGGGGTGGACAGGTGACAAGTCCATTTTTCCCTGTTTTACGTACAGGGGTCGATGTACCACTTGCACTAGACATACTGCATTGACCACCACTTGACAAGATTTCTAAATCATAATCCTCCCTCTCATCATGCCTGTAGTAATCTTCTGGTGTTATTTCATTGCTACTGCAGATATTCCTACTTGGTCTTACACTCATGGAAGGGGATAACATGCTCAGTAAGGTTGATGATGAGGGTGAAAGCCCCACTATGACATTAGCTGCCATCTGGTGCCAGGTCCACAGTGCCATGTGCCTGTTTTTTTTTTTTTTTATACTTGTTTATTGAAAAGTATAACTTGTACCAGGTACATTATATTTCACAGGCGATTCATCCAATAAGCATACACTGTTAACAATACCTGGTCTTTGTTCGTTCCTCCACAAAATCTTGAAACATATACATATTATAAGTAAATATAGAATATTCAGAGATTATTTATGTATTTTAGGTAATTAACTGCTGTACCAAGATATCAAGTTAATCCAATAAGAAAAAACTACTTGAAATCTCATTATGAATTAAGATTAAGGTAAACTGGGAGAGTAAGAACTTGCTATCAAACTGTTACTGTCAAGTAAATTAATTTGAAAGTTATTTTATTGTTTCAAATCTTATATCCAGAGATGGGGGGGCAGCACAACCAACTCCATAACCTTCTCTTTTGTTTTTGTTTTTTTTGGACAGGCCTCCATTTAGTATTTAAACCATGTGGGTATCTTGTTGTAATTTATTTTGATATAGGTCCCATCTATTCCATCTGTTGTTAAACTTCTCATTTTGATGATTTATGGAATGGGTTATCCTTTCCATATGCTAAATTTGGCTCACTATTGTTAACCAATCTTGTAGTGTTGGAGGCTTTTGCTGCAGCCAGTTTTTTGTAATTGCTTTTATTGCAGCTATTGTTAGAATGGCCCAAAGATAACGTGCTTCTCTGCCTCCCACTCCTTCCGGACAGAGACCCAGGATGCAGTGTTCTGGGGCTATATCAATTGATGGTGTAAATAATTCAGACAGGTGTCTACATACTTGTATCTAAAAATTCTGAACCTCACTGCAAAACCAAAAAATATGCGATTGGTCAGCAGAGGTGTTACCACATTTCCTCCAGCACCTCCCTTGAGGTAGTAAACCCGCTCTATTTAACTTCATTGGGGTGTAAAAGTATCTAATTCTAAGCTTCCAAGTAAACTCTTGCCAACCTGGGGAAGAGGTCGTCTTCCATGCATTTCTGAAGATCTTTACCCAGGTTTGCGAGTTTAAAGTAGTGTTTAATTCCGCAGCCCACTTTTGTTGGATCTTTTTAATATTGTTGCCCCTGTCTACCACTAAGTTGTTGTACAACATGGTTATTGCTCCTTTGCCATGAGTGCTATCCCATGTGGCTTCAAATACCTGAGGAAAGGGTCTCTCATCCTGCCAAGTTGCCACCTGTCTCTGTTTAGCAGTTATGAAGTCCCTTATTTGATAATAGTGTATACAATCTGCACCACTCCAATTATTTCTGGTCTTAAGAAGTTCAAATGGTATTATATCTTGACCTTTAAGTAATTGCCAAGGTGCGTCTAGGCCTTTCTTCATTTGTTGGGTATACCATTTATAATAGGTGGCTGGTTTAATTTCTGAGTTGAAACACCAATTCCTATACCTCCACATGTTCTTGGCTGTGTATCCCTGTTTAGTCCCTAATAACCACCCTTTCAATGTTGTGTTTAGCACATATCCCTGATATGTTTGGGTATCTATTTGTGTTGGTAAATTAAGTATAGCCATTGAAAGAGGAGTATCTGTAGAAGTACTTAATTCCATTTGTTGCCAGTGGGCTGAATAGCTCGTGTGGGACCACAAAAGGGCCATCTTCATTTTGGCGGCCAGCCAGTAATCTTGTAGATTGGGGCAGGCCCCCCCCCCGCCTGCTTTGGTAGAAATAGGGTCTGCCTGGATATTCTTGGACGTGAATATACCCATAAGAATGCCATAATTTTCCTCTGCCACTGCATTATGTCTCTTGGTGGTATTGGACATGGAATTGCTTGGAACAAGTATAATAGTCTTGGTAAAATATTTGTTTTGAAAGTTTGTAACCTTGAATAAAAAGGGAGCGGCAGGAGCGACCACCTTTGTAAGTCCGACCATATGTTTTTAAAAGGGGGGGTAGTTGTCTCTATATAGATATGCGGGTGATTTCCCCAACCTCACTCCTAGGTACTTGATATTGGGACAATCCCATCTCATGGGAAATTTAACTTTGAGTTCTTGGGGAACATGGGTATTCAGTTTTAAGATCTCTGTTTGTGACCAATTTAATTTATAGCCTGATATCCTTGAAAAGGACTCTATTTGTTGAAATACCTTGGGGGATGGATTTCTCAGGATCGGACAGGTATAGTAGAATGTCGTCGGCATATAATGCAATTTTATGTGGTGTGTCATCCCACATTATACCCTGTATATCTGAAATTAGTTGTATACTTTGTGCTAAAGGCTCGATATAGAGCGCAAAAAGTATAGGGGATAGGGGACATCCCTGACGCGTACCCCTAAAAAGTCTAAATGGTTGGGATATATATCCATTGGCCTGCCCATATATATCCATAGGCCGACGGGTTCTTATATATTTTGGATATAAGTTGGCAAAAAAGTGTAGGGAAATCAAAGCCGGCCAGGGAGCCCTGAAGAAAGTCCCATGAAACCTGATCGAATGCTTTTTTCAGCGTCTAGGCTCATAATACAGACTGGATGAGTTTTAGATTGTATTCTATCAATAATATTGATAGTCCTTCTGACATTATCCACTGTTTGTCTGCCTGGGATAAAGCCCGCCTGGTCCATATGTATGAGTCCGGGTAAGACTCCCTGGACTCTTCTAGCCAGTATGGCTGTCATTATCTTATAGTTCGTATTTAGGATAGAAATGGGGCGGTATGATGCACAATTGGTGGTGTCCCTGGCCGGCTTTGGTATAACAGACACTATCTCCTGTGATCATGATGGGGGCACTATACCATCCTCTGTTCTTACGTAGTTGTATGTTTTACAAAGTAGGGGGGCAATAACGTTTTTAAACTGTTTAAAAATTCCGGAGGTAGTCCGTCCAAACCTGGACACTTTCCTGCTTTTAGGTTCTGAATTTCCAGGGAAATTTCTTATTCATTAAAGGGTCTACTTAGAACTTCTCCCTGCGCCGCAGTAAGGTTCAGGAGTCCCAAGGGGGTTAGGTATTCCTTAATTTCTTGTGCCGAGGGGGAGGCTCCTTTAGCATATAGGTTTTGATAATATATCCTAAAGGACTCTGCTATATCTTCAATTTTATACTGAAGCGTATGTTTGATGGGGTCCCTGATTTTAGCAATAGTGGCTTTACTTTGGTGTTGGAGCAGCCTACTAGTTAAAGATTTTAAGGCTCTCTGTCCTCCTTCATAAAATCTTTGTTTTGTGTAATTTAGTCTTTGCTCTACCTGATAGTCTAGAATCTTTATAAATTCTGCTTTCAATGTTTTAAGTTGTTTCCCCCTTTCTTTATTTAATTTTTGTTGTTGTTGTTTTTCCAATTCAGCTATCTGTTCTTGCAAATCTTTTTGTCTTTTATCCCTTTGTTTTTTTACTGTAGCAGAAATCTCAATAAATTTCCCTCAGATGAGGGCTTTGATTGTAACCCATAAAATTCCCGGGGAAACTTCAGGGTGTTGGTTATCTTGTAATGCTTGCTTTATGGTCTGGGTTATTATTTCCTGATTTTCTTTAGTTTGGAGTAGAGACAGGTTTAACCGCCAAAATGTTGAGCGTTTCAAGGGGCCTAGTGCTAATTGTAAAAATATTGGGGAATGGTCCGATAGCAAGCATGACCCTATTTCCACCGAGGCACAGATTCCCATAGATTCTTTTGGCATTAAAAAATAGTCTAGCCTTGAATAAGTTTGATGGGAATGAGAAAAATATGTGTATTGTTTAGTACTTTTATGATATGCTCGCCATACATCAATTAGGCCAGTTTCTGCTAGCAACTTATTTACCCTCTTGGCCACTCCCCTCTTCCCCTCTTAGAGGCTGTCCTGAGGAGTCCAGAATGGAATTTAGTCTTAGGTTCAAATCCCCACCCAAGACTAAATAGCCCTTAGCCCAGTGCATCACCTTAAGGAGTGAGTCCCTATAAAAGGTGAACTCTGTCCCTGGTGGTGCATACAGTGAGATAAGTGTGAGCATAGCCCCGTTATAAAGTTCCTTGACTGCTGAGTATCCGCCTTGTTTGTCTATCATGGTATCCTTAAGATCAAAGGGGGTGGAGTGCGGAATTAAAATGGCCGTTCCCCATCTGCACCCTTTACCATATTCTGATGCTACTACTTTCTTAAAACCAGATTTTAGGAGTTTTTCATGCTCTATTTTGTTCACATGGGTTTCTTGCAGTAAAATAAAAGCTGCCCCAGTTTTCTTTACAAGCATTTGTCAATGCCGACTGTTGCTTGCTTCTATGTGCTGTTTAGGTATTTGGAAGTCATTGGAGTGCAAATATTGAAAATTCGCGAACTTACTTTAGCCAGTAGGAACTAGCGCAATGCACGTCAGAAACAGTCATTTTAGAATTCACCAAATTTTCAACATAGCCATTTTAAGACCTCTGCTCATGAACAGTGTCACTGTGATTTTCTTAATGTGTCCCATACATTAAGTTCACACAATTGATGCACCATTGTGCTACATGGGCGGAAACACGCTTTTGGCAGGATGAAAATGACAGCTGTACTGCTCATAAGGAGGTGTGGTAAAATGGCAATGTTGAAAATCTGGAAAATTCGCAAACTTATGAGCCGCAGTATAGAACTGCAACGCACGCCAGAAATGTCATTTTTAGGATGTTAATAAATTTTCAACATAGGCTTTTTGAGAGACCAATTTATGAACACTGGCAGTAGCATGTTATGAATCGGTCCCGAAGGTGATTTCGTGCAGTGACTGCAAAATCACCCTTTGGGCCCGATTAACGCCATGACAGTGCAAAGAATTCATGAGGAGGGGTCCCAAAAACCCCATGTTGAAAATTTGGGGCCAAAATTCCCAAAAATGCCTGAGATATGCAACAAAGTTGAAAAAACTCTGTCTATCCCATTATACAGCTTACCGGCATTTCCTCAGTTCCCGGTCGGCTTTGAAGAGTGCAGATGTGTTCCCGGTCCACCGATTATCGCTTGCGCCGAGCTCCGGAGGTAAGTATGGGGTAAGGGGTGGGAGGCAGAGTGCGCAGTGGGTGGTGCGGGTGTGGGAGGGGGGCAGGGAGACTATGCGGGACCGCTTTTTATTCACAGGTTTTTTTTTTTTTTAAGACAACGACGCTGACGCTTGCCACGCTGGGTGGGCTCCAGCGTGGCAGCAGGAAAAGCTGTTTGGGGACGTGGAGCCGACAGGGACTGGCAACTCGTCGGCCAAAACAAGATTTGCCACGCAGTGGGCTCCCAGTGTGGCACTGGGGAAAGCTTTTGGGGGGCATGCAGCCTTGAGCCGCGGGGATTGGGCACCCCGTCGGCTATAACAGTTTTTGCCATGCTGGGGTGGGCTCAGCGTAGGCACCTGGACAGCTGTTTGGGGGCTGTAGCCGGGGATTGGGCACCCTCACGGCCATGTACAGTGTGTGCGTGGGGATGATCAGCACGATTGAGCGTGTTGGGAGAGCTCTGCTCACTGAAATGGAGCCTCCTTTCAACTGTATGCCACTGCATTTTGGAGCTGTCATAGACAGCTGCAGCACTCATTGGGGAACTGGGGCCGCGCCTGTAAACACACTGACTGCATTGGAAGACGGGCTGACACACCTCCGAAAACTCAAATGATGGCACTATGTTTCTTGCACATGCGTGCAAGCAACATAAAAAATTACAATGTTCTGGCTCTCTTAATAGGGTGGGCTAAACCATTCATGTTATAAGATACAATTTTCACATCAGAACTGCCCATTGTAAATCAATAGTGTCCCTCTATTAACATGTACCCACTTGGTAACCCTATTGCTCCATCTGTTTCCATAGGCAATGTTGTTTAACCAATGTGACATGACAGTAAGATTCTCTCCCTGTAACAAAATAACTAAACGGATAAATTTTCGAACAATCCTTAACTTTACAACACTTTCTAATATCTGATGGATTCTAAAAAATGGAGATCCACTCAAATTCCCAGCGAATCTCTAAAGCCAGGTCCTTCCCCCGTGAAGGGGATGTGTGTCTGGCTGGGGAGATGAAGAAAAGGAAATCCTCTCGCCACTAAAATAGTGGCTCTCCCTTTCATGCCTACTGAAATCTTATTCAGGCTCTTGCCACCGAAAGACTCAGTGCAATAAGTGACGTTGATGGACCACTCCGAATGCCAGCACAGGGCACTGTCTGTTTGAAAGGTTAGGTGGTCTCAGCAATTATGTCCCCCCCCCCCAAAGCTTAAACAGTAGAAAAAACACCCATATCTTATTTGCTTTTGATATAACCGCCCCTTATGAGTACCCCAGTTTCGGTGATAATTATCGACATGCCATTATTTGCTTTTAAATGCTATGTTTGAATGGAGCTCAAACATCATGGCATTAGCATTCAGTCCAGCTACAGGTCCACAGGAAGAAACAGTCATAGGGATAGTTCAGCTGTGCGTTGAATACTATACCAGCAGTCTGTTGGAAGGCATCGGACACACAGCACGCGATGTTCTGGAGAAACAACCCACGGTCTTTCCTTCTAATTTGTTTACTTATCTTTTTCAGTCCTGCATATCTTCAGTTTGGATTCTCTTCATGGTCTGCATTTCTAAAAGTGCTGCGCGAATTACTGCAAGGGGCTTCAGTGATGACGTCAGAAGGCCGCGACCTCGCTTCCTCTTAGAAGTCACCATTAGCCAATCGTTGGGCGCACGCTTGTCCTGCTGGGAGTCGGAGTTCTGCGATGGTTGCTATGAGGCTTCCATGAGGCCTTTGGAAATCAGGGCCTTCCCGGCCTCCTCGGGCATCTCGTAGACCTGAGTACCTTCTGGCCACCAGATTCTGAGCCGGGCTGGGTAAGGAGTATTGAATTTAACATTCTTGGCCCGCAGGATCTTCAGAAGGGGAGCATACTGGAGCCTTTGTTTCTGAATTTCTGGGGGATAATCATGGTCGAAGTACAGTCTATGGGTTAAATATTTTACTTCTTTTTGTTGCCAAGCAGTATTCAATATTTCTTCAACTGTTAAATTTCAGGATGATTGATCGAGGTCTTGAATCTGGGGGGGGCTTCGCTTGTAAGGCCCGATGCGCTCACTCTATACCAAGTTGAAATCCTGCAGGCAGGTTCAGCATGTCTCTTGTTAGATCAGCCATAAATTCTGACATTCAGCCAGTCTCCGACCCTTCAGGGAGCCCATGTATACGTATATTCTCCCGCCTAGACCTGCCTTCCAAATCGACGCACTTAGTTTGTAACTGCTCTGTATATTGTAAGAGAACCTGGAGGGCTAGATTCATTTTGGCTGTGGTGTCTTCGGTGTTGCTAAGTCGGCCCTCCGCCTCTTCCACTCTTTTCTCCAGACCTTGCAGATGCTGGTTTAGGTGTTTAAACCCTGCTTTGTTTTTGGCACGCATTGCTTTAATTTCGTTGAACAGCCTGGCAAATCTGGATCCCGTAAATTGCTCCTGCTCCTCCTCAGTGTCTGGCAGACTGGCTGGGGATGGGCTTCGGCTGGTCTCTCGAGGGATGGTTTTTAATCCTCCTCCTGCATCTGGTTTCCGTGAGGATGCTTTAAGCTGTGTTCTACTCCGGTTGTCTTTGGGAGGCTTTATCATCGCCATTTCTGTATATTGGGTGCTACCTTCTTTTAAATTTTTAAGTTTGAAGGGTTTGGGGAGAAGAGCACATCTTAGTGTGCTGTTGCTGGCTCCGTGACGTCACCGGAAGTCCGCCATGTGCCTGTTCTTAAGATGTGTATGCTGGCCCCTCATGCCCAGATGACTCCCCTTTTTACCTCAACTTACACATGCATGGCAAAGTTGACAGATTGCAACTGACTCATCATTTGCATCTTGGACAAAAAAATCCCAAACAAGGGATTGTGATCCCCTACTTTTAGCATGTCCCTGATGCTGCTTATTGGACTCTTTTTTTTTACCCCTGAAATGGGGTGTGTGCTGCATAATTTTTCAGGCTGGACACACTTGGACTCCAACTGACCACCACGACTACCTATGATTATTACTGGGTCATCATCATCATCATCAACAGAAACCGCTAAATCACAACTTTTTTGAGGAGGGGGGATTTAATGCCAACAGACCCAGACACAGCCATCTTGACTTTCTTTTTCTCCAGTTCCCAGCAGGGTTCACTGACATCATCATCCCCATCCACATTTTCAGCTTGGATGCTGTCATGCGGAGAACATGTTTCAACCACAGCATCATCATCATCCGATATTTTTGCACCACACTTTGAATCATTGGATGGCAAAGGCATGATCTCAACAGCGCTGGAAGAAATTTGACATTGTGAGTTTTCGTTGCCAGGATCAGAATCATGTTCAACTACCATGGGGATATTAATGGGGAGTATGACATCATTTACACTGTGAGTCACAGCTTTAGACTCAACTATATTTTTTGAAACAGTTAACTGGTCAGAAGTGGAACTTGAGGCAGCAATACTCATGCTAGCAGGAACTGCACTGACACCACCAGCTGAGACAACATCATCTCCTCCAACTATGAGAGAAGCTACAGACTATGCTGTAAAAAAACATTGATGGAGAAATGCCTTTACTGACATCAGCTATGCACTTCTGCGTACTACCACGCCCACGGACAGTCTTGCCATTGGCAGCAGTGCCATGGCCAGAAACAGCTTTGCTTGCACGTCTCTTTGCAGGCATTTTGGAGGATCACCAAGAAAATTAAAAACAAATTTAGATTTCTGAACTTTCAGACTGGGCCAGTGGATGTGAAGCCAAAAAAATCAACTGTGGCTTGCAGATGGAGATTGGCACTAAGCAGATGCAAAAGCACAGACAGATTAAAATTGCACTGCGCAATGAAGAAGAGATGCAGAAGCAAAGTCGCAACAACACCTTAACCAGTGCTCACAAATCGTAATCCAATCTGGAAAAGAATACCTTTTGCCAGTTCGGGGGGTGCACTGCACTGCAGTAATAGTCCAAAACCAGTATACTACAAAGCAGTACAAAATCACGCAGGTGCGGTGGATAGCAGGTTCACACTGCTGCAATTATTCTGTGACACAATAAAATGTGTCTGATTTGATAGCACGCGTCACGTGTCAAATTGAAAGGTTCAGTAATATAACCTAATCTTTTAAACAAACTGAAATTATGCACTGCTGCACCACAACAGTCAGCAAAAAAAAGTCAAGAATTACTGAAAATATTACTGTGTACATTAACACAGTTATACAAGAAAAATATAACCAAAACAGAAAGACTGCCTTTTTCTCCCAGTTTTAACCTACCTCCACCACAGATATGCCCCTACCCAAAGCACATTTCAAGTGTCTGTCAGTACACAGATTGAATGTTCCAAATTAACATTCAAAATCCACACACAAACAATAAACAATTGATGATATGAGCACAGAAGGGTTTCCTACAATCGATGTACTAAATTGTGAGCAAAAAAAATGGTTCAAAAAGGCTTTTTTAACAGCTTTTAGAGGATTTAAATCGCAGAGCTCTGAGAGGAAACTGTCTCCATCTACCGCTACACATACACACTACGCAGTACTGAGGCTGTGCAGAACAATTTAGAGCCCATGTGACCTGCAATCCCATGAATCACTGCAGAAGTCGCCTTGTAGCTCAATAGCAAGGCGAAGTGATGCAAAGTACATTGATTTCTATGTACTTTGCATTAAAATTGGCACAGAAGTGGTTGGGGAAGGCAGAGTAACACAAAGTCAGTGTTATCAATGGACTTTGTGTTCCTCATTATGACGCAAAGTACTCCGCTTTGCATTGCAGATTACTTCGCAGATTCCACATTACTCCTCGAATTGCTTTGCGGAGCTAATTTTGGCCACTTCGCCCACCTCTACATGTAATCAGCAGAGTATACAGTATAAAATTACTTTCTCAAATATAATGAGACATAAAATACAGATTATTTAAAACAATTACACTTTGCAGTATCAAACAAGTACGTAGGCACACTGGGCAGACTGGGTGTGCCTGGTGGTCCTTTTCTGCCATCACATTCCTATGTTCCAATGATTTTGAAAAGCATTTAAAATACCCTGAAAAGAAAAACAAGAAAGAGGTTGCACATGGAGAACAGGTGCAGGGATAAAATGCAAGCGAAAACAAGGAAATCCCGCACTATGAAAAATGAAAATAAAAGGACTGTTCACCAAAAAATGTATCTTGAAGTGCTTCATTTTATTATGAGTGCCATGTGCAAGGCCCTGATGCGTTTCGGAACTGACTTCCTTTATCAAAGGATCTGATGTAACACAAAGGTCACTGCCTTTTATACCATACAGATGATGACATCAGTAATCAGCGTAAAAACAAAGTGCAAACAGATAATGATTAAATAAGAAAAAGTAAAGTGCTACTGTATTGTGCCACACAGTAGTTAAAAACAGTATAACGTAAATACATACTAATAAATAATCTGTATATCTATTATTTTTATATACAATTAAAAAAAACAACTGTATATTTTATGGATGGCAAAACCTGCCCAGGTAGCAGAATCAGATGAAGTGCTAAGACCCAGAGTCCCAGTATGCTCCATTGATTACACTGCTGCTGGTAAAAATCTAGAAAGAAAGAATTTAAAAATACATTTTAGTAAAGTTGTTGTTGAATTCTTATTTACATACAGTAACTGTATTTATAAATAATGCTACTGTCTAATAGTCAATATTCTTGTTTTGTACTTAAGAATTCCAAGACATGCTAAAAATAATTAAATAGACCGTCAGACTCAAATAGATTCTAAATGCGGGGGCCTTATTTCTTTCTTTTTAGAAAGGGTTAACTTAGATCTTTCA
The DNA here is from genome assembly GCA_016271365.2 of Neoceratodus forsteri. Lineage (NCBI taxonomy): Eukaryota > Metazoa > Chordata > Ceratodontiformes > Ceratodontidae > Neoceratodus > Neoceratodus forsteri. The sequence continues at coordinate 1,146,087,669 of CM057450.1, read as the reverse complement.
TTCAGACCTGGTGTTTTATAAGCATTCAAAGTGTATATCCAAAATCCTTCTCTTTCTAAAATGTAATTCTCGTAATCACCTCCTCTTGGATGTTTAAACACCTTCTCAATCCCTTGAAATAGAAAAGTATGTTTTTTTCTCATCTTTGCTCTTCATAATATGTTGTGCTATAGCATAACTTGAATCCTTGTGTCTAATGGCTTTCATGTGTTCCGCTATTCTTTCTTTAAGCTGTCTTTTGGTCTTTCCTATATAAAATGCGTTACATGTACAAGTAGCCATATATATTACTTCACAGGTGTCACAAGTTATCAGTTCTTGAATCTGATACTTCTTTTGATTATTTACATTAACACATGTAAATTCTTTGTTTGGTTGTATATTGATGCACATACTACATTTGCCACATCTGAAACAACCTATACTCGGTTTAAGCCAGGTTTCCTTTGTAGTTAATGTCTGTCTGCTGTGTACCAGATGATCTTTACGATTACTTGGTCTTCTGTATGTCATTCTTGGTGGCCTATCATGATGTGCACTAAGATGTGGATCTCCTTTCAGGATTCAGATTTCCTATTTCAAGGGATTGAGAAGGTGTTTAAAAATCCAAGAGGAGGTGATTTCGAGAATTACATTTTAGAAAGAGAAGGATTTTGGATATATACTTTGAATGCTTATAAAACACCAGGTCTGAATGAAATATTTTCGTTTTTCAGAGTGCGGGATTTCCTTGTTTTTTATTTAAAATACCCTATATGTCTGCTTTCTATAATGTTCAGAGGGTATCAGCTCTAAGCCTTAGTTACTCCAAATCTAGAAAATAACTGTCCCAATTATGCTCTACAACTAGGAATATTTGGTTGCACACTATATATGGATTTTGTTTTCTAAGAATTAAAACACTTAGCATATGGTAATTTGTCCAGTAGTTTGACCATTCAGGGTATTAAAAAGCTGGTACAGCATGGCAAACTGCTATGCAAATCAGATGGTAATGCAAACCATTTTTTAAATTGCATAACACTAGACTGCTAAATATTTTTTTGACGATTTTATTCAAGTTTACCCAGTCAAAGCACAATAAAAAATTTATCATTTTTAATTTTGCTAATCAATTTGTGCCAAGTGCTATGCATTTTCACGGTTGATTAGCACTTCTTGTGTAAAACTGCTAATCAATTTTGTCAGCTTATTTAATGCCCTGCCATTCAGTATTTTCCATGACCAAATCCCATCATATCTTATTCGATGGTCCAGGGGAGTCATTCCAATTGGGCACAATGACACAATGGTGAGCATCCCTTTTAGCGTCCAAGACAAATCTGCACACCCTGTTAAAGGTCACCGTCAGTCTGAATAGCACACTGTTCGCAGCCATAGCATAAACTGGTAGGCCATAGTCAATAACCAAAAGCAGTAAGCTTTGAGCAACCAATTTTCGTACATCCATATTGAACAAAGAACATAGAAACATAAACTTTGCTGCAAATAAGGACCACTTGGCCCGCCTAGTCTGCCCATTTCCCTACCTATTGGATAAGCTGCAGATCCTAGTTAACCAGCAGCCTACTTCTTCCTACCCCCCCAACAGAATTGCCTTACGTCTGTCCCATGCATTCTTGAATTCCCCCACTGTTTTTGACCCCTCAACCTTCTCAGGAAGGCCATTCCATGCATCCACCACCCTCTCTGTGAAAAAATACTTCCTTACATTGCCCCTGAGCCGTCCCCCCTCTGTCTTCAGACTGTGTCCCCTTGTTCTTGCACATCTTTTTTTCTGAAAGATGCTACCGTTTTGGACTTTGTTGATTCCCTTGAAGTACTTGAAAGTTTCTATCATGTTCCCCCTCTCCCTCCTTTCCTCAAGGGTATACATATTAAGCTCCTTTAGTCTCCCTTCATATGGCTTCTGTTGCAGACCCTGCACCATTTTAGTTACCCTCCTCTGGACTACCTCCATCCTGTCTATGTCCTTGCGGAGATGGGGTCTCCAGAACTGCGCACATTACTCCAGATGGGGTCTCACCAACTGTCTGTACAGAGGGATAACTTCTTGTTTTCTACTGGTGATGCCTCTCCTTATACATCCCAGTATCCCCCCAGCCATCCTTACTGCCTTCTCACATTGCTTGCTTACCTTTGGGTCATCTGATGTGACTACCCCCAGGTCCCTTTCCATTTTTGTTGTTGTTAATACCTCCCCCTCCCCATTGTGTACTCTTCCCCTGGGTTTTTGTTTCCCAGGTGCATTACTTTACTGAATCCAAGCTGCCATACTTTTGACCATTCCTCCAACTTTGCCAAGTCCCTTCTCATCCTTTCTACCCCCACTTTGTGTATCAACCCTGTTGCAGATCCTTATGTCATCTGCAAAGAGGCATACTTTTCTTTCCAGTCCCTCTGCAATATCACTTATAAAGACATTAAAAAGGACCGGACCCAGTACTGAACCCTGCGGTACCCCACTAGTAACCCCCCCTTCGGAGTGGACTTCATTTACTATTACCCTCTGTGTCCTGTTGTCCAGCCAGTCTTTTACCCAGGCTACCACCCTGGAACCCACTCCCAGCCTGGCTAATTTGTTTATTAATCTTTTGTGTGGGACTGTGTCAAATGCCTTGCTAAAGTCTAGGTAGGCCATGTCCACAGCCCCTCCCTGGTCCACTACTTTGGTCACTCAGTAAATGAAATCGTTTAGATTTGTCTGACATGACCTTTCTGCTGTGAATCCGTGCTGCCTTGGGTCCTGTGCCCCACTGGCCTCTAGGTATTCAACAGTTCTTTCCTTCAGAAGTGATTCCATCATTTTCCCTACCACTGAGATCAAGCTAACAGGTCTGTAGTTTCCTGCCTCTGCTTTGCTCCCACTTTTGTGAAGGGGAATCACGTCTGCCCTAATCCAGTCCTTGTGTACTACACCATCCTCCCATGATTTGTTAAAAATGGTAGTTAGTGGTGTCACTAGTTTTCCCCTTAGTTCTTTTAGGATTCTGGGGTGAATCCTGTCAGGCCCCATTGCTTTGTCCACCTTCTGTTTTAGGAGTTATTTCAGAACCCTGTCTTCTGTGCAAGGTCTGGTATCGACCCCTCTATCCAAAGTGCTTCTATTGATTAGATTAGGTACCTCCCCCTCCTCTTCTTTTGTGAATACTGAGCAGAAGTATTCGTTCGGTATCCCTGCTTTTTCACTGTCCCACTCTGCCAACCCACCTTCCCCTTTATTAAGCCTCACTATCCCTCCCTTGGTATTTCTTCATTCCCCAATGTACCTATAAAAGGTTTTATCCCCCTTCTTAACCAAACTGGCTATCTTTTCCTCGGTTTGGGCCTTTGCTATTCTGACTGCCTTCCCCACTTCCTTCTGCTTTAAAAGGTACAGTTCTCTGTCCTGCTCCTTCTGTGTTTCCTTATACTTCCTGAATGCTATCTTTTTCTCCCTAACCTTCCCTGCCACCTCTTTTGAGAACCATAGTGTTTTTTTTCTTTCGTTTTGATTTATTTGCTTCACACAAAGGCTTGTTAACTCTGTGATGGCAATTTTGATGTTTCCCCATTGTTCCTCCACCTCTCCTTCTTGCCTGTTTGCTAGGGCTTTTCTGAGGCGCACTCCCATTTTGACAAAATCGGCCCTCCTAAAGTCCAGTACCCTCGCTTTTGTATGGCTTGTCTCTGCGGCTGTGTTTATCGTGAACCACACTGTTTGGTGGTCACTTGTTCCCAGATGGCTACCCGCTGCTAGATCTGAGGTTCTCTCTCCATCCCCGTTTGAGAGTACCAGGTGTAAGTTTGCTCCCTTTCGAGTGGGATCCAACACTAGCTGTCTGAGGCATGCCCCCTGTAAGGCATTGAGAATGACCCTGCTCTTGGATGTGGCTGCAGCAAAGGTGCTCCAGTTAACATCTGGCACATTCATGTTCTCCATCAACAATGTCTCCCCCTTTTTCTGCCATCCTAAGGATGCCTTCTATCATTTTCTTGTCCATTTCCTCCCGATACAGGGGTCTGTATACAACCCCCATGTGGATTGTGGTGCCATTTCCGGTCTTCAGGGTGACCCACAGTTCCTCATGTTCTCCCTGTTTACACTTTAGTTCCATTGCTTTGATCCCATCCCTAACACAGAGAGCTACTCCTCCTCTTCTTCTACCCTCCCTGTCCTTCCTGTAGATTGTGTACCCTGGTACATTGACATCCCAGTCATGGTTCTCTGCATACCATGTTTCTGTGACTGCCACAATATCCAGGCATCCCTCTTCCATCAAGGCCACCAGTTCAGAGAGCTTTTTACCTAGGCTACGGGCGTTGGTACTCATTACCCTCCATTTTTTGATGGCCTTACCCCTTTTTTGCCCCATCCCTGTCCTTACTGCCTTCTTCTCCATTTATCCCTGCCCTTCTCCCTGTCGACTTCTCTATCTTGGTGTTTACCTCACTAACTACCCTGATTTATTTTTTTGGGGGGGGGGCTAGGATTTCCCTGCTCCTTTTCAGTGCCCCCCCCACACACTTTGGCTAGTTTAAATGCTTGCCAATGAAGCATTTAAACATATCACCTAGGATCCTGGTTCCCCCTCCTGGACAGATACAGACCATCGCGCCAGTATAGGCATGCATCCCTCCAGGTGGACCCCCAGTCCCCAACGAAGCCAAAACCCTGAGCTGTGCACCAGTTTTTCAACCATTGATTGAATTCCATGGTGCAGTACACCCTAGTCTCACCCATGCCATAGATAGGCAGCACCTCCGAGAAGGTTACCATGCGTGCTACTTGTCTAATAATAATAATAATAATTTTATTTATAAAGCGCCTTTCAGTGTATCAAGGCGCTGAACATTTTAAGATCATAAATTCACATTTCGAATACAAATCTTCAAAACGTATATAAAAATATACCACAATAACATAATAAATTATAATAAAATTACAATCATACTAAAATTAGCTTAGTTATCCAAGAAGGCCATTTTCCATAAATGTGATTTCAAATTTTTCTTAAATATCTCCACGGAGAGGCCCCTCTCCAACTCCACAAACTCACGCTGCACTGCTCTGATCCCTTTCCCAGCCAGGTCATTTGTCCCCAGGTGGACAATGACCTCCAGCTCCCTCCCCCATGCAGCTGCTTCCGCAATCCTGAGGATTCGCTCCCTGTCCCTCCAAGCCATGGCGCCTGGCAGGCACCTTACCTCCTCCCCACCCTCCCCCAGTTCTACCCTCCTAGCAATGGAGTCTCCCACCAGGAGTTGTTTCCTTCCCCTGTGGGGTCCCATGCCACCCTCCTCTGGGTCTCCTTTGTGGAGATTCCCAGCATCCTCCTTGGTCTCCACTGTGGGTGCGTCCATAGAGGAACCACACTCTGCCAGAATGGCGTGTGAATTGTGGAGAGGTACAACTGGATGGATGTGCCTCTGTTCCACCACCCTCACCCTCAGTGAGCCCAGTGTGGTCCAACCACTCCTCTTTCTTGGCAATCTCTGAGGCAGCGGCGGCAGCCCTGGTGGTCCCTGGGTGGGAGAGGAGGTCCCCTGAATCCTGGCTAACTCAGCCTGGAGATGAGCAACCTCCTCCCTCAACCCAGAGAAGTGCCTACAGATGGGACAACACTGCATCCTCCAGAACGTCTCCCGGAAGACTGCCGCTCCACAGCCACTGCACTGCACTGCTCCCATCATGTCTTATTTGTGGCCCCTCAACTGTTGTTTTGTATACGTACTCTTTCCTCTCTGTTTTTTTTTTTTCCTCCCTACTTTCCTACTGTCTCCGTGCCCTTAAAGCTCCTGCTCTTCCTGTTCTGGGACAGTCTTCAGTAGTCGTCTTCTAACTTGCTCAGAGTCGGACCTCCAGCAGCTAGGGTGGATAGAAAGCTACTCTTTTCCTTCTAGGATGGTGAGTCTTTTGTACCTCTGTGATCACTCCCTTCCTGTTCCCAAACAAGAAGTTCCTGTTGTCAGTCAAATCATCTGCCTATAAAAGTGGAACTGTCTAAAATGTATTTTATTTCAGTACAGCAAGCCCAATCTTATTTTTATTTTTTTAACCGCATGGTCTGTATGCTTGGCATAGGACAGTGCATTATCCAGAAAGATTCCCAAATATTTAAAATATTGTACTTGCTCCAGCACCACTCCAGAGTTTGTTTTAATCTCCAGTTATTCAGCATTTCCCAGTTTTTGCACTGCAGAATATAACTGACTTAGTAATTCACCGATGAATACCAAAAAACTATTCATAAATCAGTCCTGTACTCTCATAAAATCCTCTGGGAGTAGCTCTGTGAGAGCAGAGACAGTTTTGCCCCTCATTGCCAAGACTGTATTGCCAGGATAAAGGATGTTTTGCAGTCCTGGCAAACAGAGGAAAGTCCATTTATAAATAAACTAAAAAGTAATGGTCTCAATATGGAGCCCTGTGGGTCTCCAGTACTTCAGCTTTTACACTCTCCATTCTATTTGATAAATATTTCTGGAACCAGTTGCATACATTTTGGGGCAAATCAAGAATAAACAGTCTCATAACAAGCATTTTGTGATTGTCAGATGCTTTTGATGGATCTACATAGACCACCCCAGCCATGTTTCTGCTGTCCAAGTCACTATTCATAAAATCTGTATATTCCAGCAGAGCAGTAGTCGTACTACGTTTCTTCCTAAAACCATGCTGAGTTTCTGTTAGAACATTTGTAGCCTTCATATAATTCATTAGTTGGTCATAAACAATTCTCTCCAGTACCTTGGACAGCGGAGACAGGACTGAGCTCGATCAACTATTACTTGTGTTTGCAGCATCTTCCCCCTCTATATACTGGGACTACAATGGCTTGTTCCCACAGCTTAAGGGTTCTTGTGTGCATAGGGAAAAATTAAATAGTTTCATTATCGGAACAGTAACATCATTAACAGCTGGTTTCAGCAGCTTAATGACAGCACCCTCACATTCCATTCTAGTTTTGGTATTCATCCTGTTTATGTATTTTACAGTTTCCTTTCTAGCACTTAAATCATAACTTAATATCCCATTTCCTAATTAGGGAAAGGGTGCCGTAGATATTCTGGAACAGCCATCTCTGAGAGCCATCCTCACATGAGCAGATCCTAATTCACATGCAAAAACCAGCCGGCAAATCCAGGCCTAAACCCATGGGACCCAGCCTTTTGTTGACCGAGTCAAACACGGACCGAAGAAAATGCAATAACATATATAATCCCCTTGCTTCATCCCTGACTAGTTAATGTTCCACTTTTGGGGACTCATTCTATTCATCACAGCCTCTACAAGAAGGCTCTATAAAGCCTAACCTCCACAGATGTTGGGTAAGGGGGTGTGGGTACATGTAGCTAATGTACAAAAAAAGATGTACAGTCAGAACATCATGGCACTCGCCTCCATCTCAAATAAGGGAGTCCTCACAAACCGAATAAACTTCCCATAGTTTATTAGTAGAGATGCACAGATATCACTTTTACACCGGATATCAGATCCGGATATCCTGCATCTACTATCCGACCGGATCGGTTCAGCATCGGGTCGGATAGTAGTTAGTGTGATGTTAAAAAGAAGTATGCTCTCGTAGTGCATGTCTGACTCTGCAGCAAAACCCTAACAGCAGCAAAACAGCTTTAGAATATACACAGTATCAGGTTGACTCACTTTGCATAAGAAAAGTAAGTATGGTTTCACATATTAGGTTTGTGCCTAATGACCTACCAGTGCTGGATTGGAGAGGAGAGCTTCGGCAATGGCAGTCGGAAAGTGCGATGTGGTCTGTAGTATCGGCTGATGATGGGTGTAACTGGAGGATGCTGGGGCAGATTCATCGATGAGAGGACTAGCTGCTGCCATTTCTGCCCAGGTTTCCTTTGCCATCTGCTGTGAGCTGGAGTTCCGTCTCGTGGCATCAGGGCTGATCCTAGATGTGGAAGTTGCAGGAATCACAGCTGCAGGGACCAGAACTGCTAAGCTGTTTGTAGTGTGGAAGGTTACCAGCTCCAACAGTGTCTTGGTGTGGGGGATGCAAGTCAGTTCCTGGGCTCCTTGATCTCGCCCTGTCTGTCGGATGAGCCCGCTTGCTGTGCTTCTTGGAGGTATGCTTCTTGTGACTCCTGTGTGGCAGAGACCACAAAGTGTACTGTTCCTGGGCAGATGCAATTTAAAATACTTGACCCGACCCGACCTGATTTAAATTTAAAAACCGATCGGGTCGGATATGGGAAAAAAGCCTGATATCCGACTGGATCGGATCTCCAGGTTGGATATCTGTGCATCACTATTTATTAGTAATAAGACGTGCAAAAAAAAAAAAAAAACACAGCAGCAGGGAGCAGAAACCCCTTAGTTTATTAGTACAGTGGTCCCTCATTAACGAATGGCTCTGGGGCCATTAGTTTTCTTCATTATAGCGAGGGTTTATTATAGCTGAAATGACCGAAAATAAGGGAAAACAAGTACTGTACTTCTGCCAGTCCTTCCCAGTACCAAGCAGCAGGCTAAGCAAAAATGCACTCTATTAAATATAAAGTAAAATCACACACGTGCATTTCCAAGGAAGTGCAGTTGCAAGACAGAGAATGCAGCGATAGCCTCTGGAATGTATTTCTGCTTAGCATGCTGCTCGGTGCCAGTTCTGTTTGTGAATCTGGTCCACTCCAAGCACAAACGTTTGAGTGGGGCTGCAGGAATATTGCTGTAGTCCTTCCCAGTGTCTGTCAGTTTCTGTCCGGGCACTGCACTTGATGCCTGGTTCTTCTTGCCTCTCTGCACCTTCTCTCTCTCTCTTCGACCCTTCGCACTGCCGTTCTGCAGTGGGTATCCCAATTTCTTTTACTCCTAGTCTCCAAGGCACCAATTTGCTCCATCTCCGCACTTCTCTTCGACTCACTGCTCTTCCTCGTAATACAGGAGTGCCTGAGTGTTGTGTGTCAGACCTTTGCGGAAACGTTGAGTGGAGCAGGGCTGACTCTGGGGGACTCTGAATGTGTGCAAAGTTTTAAGTGATTGTAGTGTGAGGAGAGAGTCCACTCGCAACCTTTTCCTCATTCTGCCCACATGCCAGCCAGTCTCTGATGTCCGCAGTCAGTCAAACAAACAGTTATCCACAACCACGATTAACTAGAGCTGCCTGCAGCATAACCAAGCAGTTAAGCAGGTGATAATGGGGTTCAGACGTCCTGTTCGTTATAACTGGGATTCGTTATAACGAGGGAAGTTATAGCAAGGGACCTCTGTAATAAGACGTGCAAAAACACCACAGCAACAGCGAGCAGAACATTTTCTGATTTACTGTTTACTGTGGTGTTTTTGCCTGTCCTATTACTAATAAACTATGGGAAGTTTATTTGGTTAGTTTGGACTGCCTTATTTGAGATGGAGGTGGGTGCCATGACTTTCTGACTACATGGTTTCCATATGTCGCTCCGCACCTGGTCCCCTGAGTGGCTCTTCTGTTTGCACAGTAGAAAAAAAGGACCAGAAATGTTTGGATTAAACTCACATCTCTTTCGAGAGAACCACCATGATTTCTATTTGCCCACTTTATTGTCACAAATCTCCAGTTTGCATACCCATTTTAAGAAAGCCAAATCAGTTTGTGAAAAAAAAATGCCCAATATTGTAGTATGATCTGTATTCAGAATTATACTAGCTACAGTCTGTGGCTGATCTGGAACATTCTTCCTGAGTCTCATACCTACACTCTTCCCATAGTTACTAGAAATACTCCCAAATTATAGAAAAACCACCTAACACTCCAGCAGCCTTTTTGTATGGAAGATTAATCTTTTGAAAATAAACAGTCTGCACAAGTAGTGATTTTAGCCTGTGCTTTTGCAACCCCTGGACCAAATGTTGTAAGGTCCTGCAATCCTCTCAGCTGCTGCTAAACTGTTTTTCAGCTGAGGCTGGCACCGTTTGATAAAACCCTCTCTTGGTGTCAGTTCAGTTGGGGCCAGTATGAGCCCGTGGATACCCCCATGCCTTGGGGTAAGGTGGCATGCATGCCAGAATGTCCTCCGCAATATCAGAACAATACATTCTACTCTCTGACTTACCCTTCTGTCAGAACAGAATGGCCACACTACTAAGTGCTTAAGCAGATGTCACTCTTTGCTGAACAGTTATAGTTTTATGGTTACTTTTACTATTTTGGGAACTTGGTTCCCAAAAGCTCTCCTGGTTTGCACAGTACAGACAAGTAAAATCCTGACTCAGGACTTGAGTCAAAACCTGAAGGGTCCCTTTGTATTGATTGTACCCCCTCACATCGCATCCTGGACCACACGACCCCTCTTATTCCTTGCAGTTACCAGTTGGTGAGATTCTACCTCGGATAGCATCTTTCCTACTGTTACTAAATTTATCAGAACTCCCACTTTGCTATTACGTTATTTCACACAATACACTGTGACACTGTAGTATCTGATCAGCTGGTATGTAGGAGGCAGTACTGCTGTAGGGGCTTTCTCTCAGGCAATCCAGGTTGACTGCTACAGGGCCCCATACCAGCAGGCCATAGCTTCACTTAAGTCTCCTGTTGCACCTGAAGGCCACCCACATGCTGGGCACCTCTTTTCATCCCTTTACTTTTGACAGACAGAACATAGCAGCACGTACTCGAGCCTGCCCTTTGGCAGATGTTGGCAATCACACCAACCCATCTGTCTCAGCCAGTGTCTCTGATGTCCATCCTGATGTAGGATTACCTTTACAAATAGTGGTCACATCTCTGCCTTGGTCAGCATCTCTCTCTCTCTCTCTTTCATTTTCTCTCTCCAGGTCTCTCAATGTCTTCAGCATAACTGGCAGCATCTCTTGGCAACAGGACCGTGATCACTTCTCAAAAGGATAAACACCCATCTTCGGTGGGACACTCAGTGCTACAGTGTCACTTGGAACTTCTCTTGAGGGACAGCCTCTTATGGTAGCCACACCCTCCTGGTCTCTTCCGTACCCTGAATTAACTGTGATTTGGAAGCTCTTCCAGAGGGACTTTGCTACCCTTCCTGGGCTGTGTGTGTGTGTGTGTGTGGCACAGCAGCAGGCGTGCTGAGGCAGACTCAGTTCCTTGTTCTGCCCACTTGGATATGATGCTGTAATTGGGAGCAGTCTTTGGAGTGGACGTGGATATCAGCAGTACAGGCAGCTTTTGAAACTGCTTCTCCATTCTCGAAAAGGAATCTCACAGCTGCAGGCAGACAGAGGCGAGCAGCAGGGCCAGTTGGGCTCTTCCAGAGGGACTTTGCCTCCGTTCTTGGGCCGTGTGTGTCAGGCGCTGCAGGGTGCTTGCTGAGGCAGGCTGAGTTCCTGGTTCTGTCTCCTTGGATACGATGCTCCAATTGAGGGTGGCTTTTGGAGTGGGCATGGACATCAACAGAACGGGCTGCTTTTGAAACTACTGCCTTGTTCTTGAAATTGAATCTAACAGCTGCAGGAAGAGACAGGGGAGCAGCCGGGCCAGTCGGGCTCTTCCGGGGGGCTTTGCCACCAATCCTGAACTGTGTGTGTGTGTGGCTGCAGCAGGCTCAGTCTTTGGTTCTGCCTCTTTGGATATGATGCTCCGATTGGGAGCGGTCTTTTGGAATGGAAATGGACATAAACAGAATGGACGGCTTTTGAAACTACCTCTCCATTCTTGAAAAGGAATCTAACAGCTGCAGGGAGAGAGGTAAGGGAGCAGCAGGGCCAGTTGGGCTCGTCCAGAGGGACTTTGGCACCGTTCCTGAACTGTCTGTGGCTGTGACTGAAGTGTAAGCGGAGTGTGTTCCAGGATGTGGTGGTGTCAGGAAGTTCTGCTGGGGGGTGGTCCTTCTTTGGGTATATAAGGTGGCACACTTAACTTGTCCCACATGTTCGTGTCCCATCGAGTGAGTGGAACAGCGAAGGAGTGGACCAGGTGAAAGATTGGCATTTTATGCGTTGACAGGTGTCAAGCAGAGAAAGTGGGGAAATGGAAGACTGACGATGACTAAGGTAAGGTGCCTCTTGCTCCTGTTGTTGCTGCCACTGTTGGGATAGGAGTAAGGTTAAAGGTAGGACATAATATTGTAAACAGTCAAAATGTTTGAGTAAATGTTGTTGTGTTTAAGGTATGACAAGGAGATGTTAAAAAAAAAAATTGGGGAAACATGTAGCTTGTTACAGCATTGTGTGAAATTGTAAGTTGTGCACTTCAGGTACTCATAACATCATATGTGCTGACTACGGGGGGCTGAAGGGCCCGCCCCAAGAAGATTAGGTAGGGGCTCTGCCCCCCCACCCCCCGGAATTTCCAGAGTTGCAGCGGGGGTTAAATTGAGGCAGAACAGTCAGAAATGTCGTTCCACCTTATCAGACAGCCACCCACACTCAGCACTTTCATTTTAACTGCCCTGCCAGCCCAGCCAATGTTGTGTCTGCACCATTATGAGCCAGTGGATGAGCAAGGACCAATCACGGGCGGCGTTGGGACTGGAAGTACATTGGCAGTCACTTGATGTGGTCACATGAAGCCATTTCGAGTTTGGCGGTATTGGCGGTGGGGCTGCTGCAAGATGGTTGGTTTCCTTGCTCCCTCTATTTACTCAGTTTTAGCGGACAAGTGCGGTTCCTTCTTGTGGGCTTGTGGCAGGGTCAAGTCCCTCGCTTGCAGTCGCTCCCTATTCATCACTCTCAGGAGTTGGGACAGCATGGACTTTGGACCCCGTCACCCCCCTAAGCGTGAGTCCGAGATGCTTCCCAGGCACAGGTGAGGAGTGCAAGCAAGTGGCATGGAACGGGTCAGGACATGGGCAGCGGGGCGGCAGAGAAGAGGGGAGCAGCCAGCTTCGCTGCTTCAGAGGCCCAAGACTGGGAGGCGGTCAGAAAGCCAAGGAGGAAGGAATCAGTAGAGGAGAAGAAGCTAAAAGACTTCCTAAAGGTAGGACATGTGGGGAGCACTGGAGAAGTAGTGATGAATGATGAGTCAGTCAATAGACTTGTATTGGTTGGTGGCCAGTTACTTGATGAATGGGAACAACAAGCATTCATAAGGAAGGAGTCAGAAGACTGAAATAAAACAAAGCTTTTAAGCTTGTATTCAAGCTGGCTAAGGCCTTGGCTTTTTGATTACTGTTTTCTGTTTACTTACTGTTTTGGAACTACCATTTTGTGAATATGACTTGATTAAATAGTCATGTGGGAAAGGAAAGAGAAAAGGAAATGAATAGGTCTTGGCCAAAATCTGAATATAAGAAACTCCACTTCCTTTTTTTTTTTTTTGTGGACCCCACACCGCTGCCCTGATGGTCCGAGGCTCCTCGGCCCCCAGCCCAGGCTTGCCACCCTGGGCTGGGCCGCCGAGTGGGCGCCCCTCCCCAGGACACTCGGTCTCTAGCTCTGGCTTACCCCCCCACACCGGCAGAACTTTAATCGCGCAAGAGTGGCAGCGGAACTAGGAGCGTCACCCACAGGACCGGATTTTTTCGGATGCTGGAGTTCCCCTTGAAGCGGGACGTGCAATGACGTCATCAGGTGCACCCAACGTCTGTCCCACCTCCTGTTACATGTGGCTCGGTACTTGCGGCTCCCAGCCTCCAAAAGGGGCTGTTGACATGCCGAATGCTTGTATTCCCCACCCCCGCCCGAGAAGGAGAGTTGCCAGACAGCACTCATTTCATCTCCACCCCGGCCGGCCCTCTGACTCCCAGGTCCATTCCCGAATCTGGGTCATCGGCATCATGAGCTGACACCCTGCCATTGCACTAGTGGGCCAGCCTAGAAGCTCCACTTCTTAAAGAAGGATGTACTTCACATTAGAAAATGGTCTTGAAAAATAATGCATCCTGATTGACTGAAAGCCATGGTCAGGCATTTTTCAGTAGATGCCCAGTGAAAAACAAGTCCTACTTCGGGGTGCCCCATTACTTATGGTATTATTGGGCACCCCAATTTTCAGACTGACCATCTGCCATTTTTGTGTTTGCTAAGTAGCGCTAGATGAGCGACCAATCCCCCCAGCAACATTTACAGTTAAAATAATAAAGTATGCACCAGGTAATCTAGTTTTCTCATAGAGGCTGTTTTCACTTACACACACTCGATCTCTGTCATCACTGGTGCTTTGTAGCAGGACACGGACACTGCCACCCCACACACAGCATGCTGACAGCAGCTCCCACAGTAGAAGCTCCCAAATCATAAACTGCCACCAGCAGGAGAGTGCACACTAAAAGCCAAACACAGGCTGCAAACTGAACTGCCACATACTGCCAATTTAGCCACAATTCTCCGGCAGTGAAAAAGGGGAAAAAAAAAAGTTCTCTTTTTAAATGAGTAGCGCTAGCACATCACGCGCTGAGTGCCACTTGTAAACTTAAGTCAGTCACACCCTCTCCACTCCTACTGTAGCAAAACATCCGTTTGTCTTTTTAAAACAAAAATCAAGTCCTGCTAACCTGTAGAACATCGCATATGTCTGTACAGTTTTCCACAATCACACTGCTATTCTCAGCCACCTGCATATATATATTCATGGGGGATGCAAATCATTCTGATGAGTGGGCCTCGCTTGAAAAAAATTAGAACCCAAGTGAACATGTGTGTATATGTGTGTGTGGGGGGGGCGGGGGGGGTGTTGAGGGTTCAAGACCAAGGAAGGAACATGCTGTACACACTTGTAAAAAACCTATAAAACTGCTGAGAAACTGCACTGCCCTCTACTGGTAGGTATAGTAACTATACCGGTGGAGGGACTACTTTCATGACAAAACAACTATAAGTTAACATTTTTTTTTTTTACTATTGCTTTTTAATTTTTTAATATTTCACAAATAATATTACATATAGCCCATTTTCTAAGTGCAATAATACCCTCCAGGATGAGCGGTATTGGGCAATACTAGACCTTCCAAGGGCTATAAGGCCCTCCGCCTGTGGTGTCGGGCCTCATTACGCCCCTGGGCGGTCCGATATTGCCCAGTGCCACCTACCCTGTTGGGTATTATTGCTTACTTACTGACTGAGCCAAGATATACAGCCACCAGCTGGGTGCTAAATGATTAGTGACTGGGTAGGTAAGAAGCTGGAGAAAAGAAGATGATGATTGTAGAGAAAAGAATGGGGTAATGAGAGGAGGGAAGGAATGAGGAAAAGAGAAAGATGGTCATGGTCTTAATGGGAACATAGTTGTAGATTAGTACATAAAGTGCATGGAAGTAGGTAGAAGAGGCAGAATAGAAGTTTTTTTTTATTTCAAACTATAAACTTATGGTGATGTAGAGCTTGTCTGTAGTCTGTCAGTCATTTAGATATGAGGGACAGTGGTGATATGGGACTTGTTAGCAGACTCAGTACTCTGATCTGGGGAGCACTTGTGATGAGGGCCATGGAAGTCATACATATCTGGGGAAGTTGGAACTGTACTGTGAGGCTTGTCATTCACACCATTGTGGGGCCACTGGTTATGTGTGGCTTGTCTGTCACAGTAGGGCATACTGTATAGGGCAATACTAATGTGTGACTTGTCAATTGCTAATTGTGGTCATCTGCTTTTTTTAAAGAAAGTTACAGCTCCCAAACTGTTGGATTAAATTCCTAAAGTTCAAGGATTGAAATAAGGGGGCGCCGAGCGCTAAATAGCACTACAAATGTGAAAGTCAGCACCTGCTTCTTGCTGTCAGTGCAAAGCAGGGGCACTGCATTGGGCGTTGTGCAAGTCAGATCAAAGGGGAGTCCTGGCAAACGTGATGTCATTCAGCGCGATATCTTTAAATATTTCATTCATCGCGATCTCTGAAAAGGGGCTGAATCCAGCTGTCATTCACGTAGAGCTGCACAGTGATTGGCTGCGGGATGGGGGAGTGGCTGCAGCAGGCTGCTGGTCACCGTGTGTGGTCAGGTTTTAGCGCTGGAGGGCATTCTGAGGGTTCGGAGGAGTGACTTGGAGCCAGCATAAGCACACTAGTCATGATTTAAAAAAAAAAACAGATGGGGAAACAATGTTTATGGACCGAGTCTTGTGGGATTGTGTCTTGGCTTCAGACTGACTCCAGACCGAAAAGTGAACTCCCTGGCCACTGGATGTAGTGTGGGCTCCCAGAAAGTTTAGGCAGCAGAACAGAGGTGAAACTGGGGGGACAGGAGTGATAATTATTGAGCTCTGTTTTGTATTACAGTGCAATATGACTAATTCGACTGTGATCGAGAGACAGTCCGATCGCATATTGCACCATAATACAAAACAAAGCTCTGATAGTAATCACTCCACTGCCACACTTGCACTTCCCCCAGAATTTCACCTCTGGTCCGTTGCTTCAGTCAGTCAGATACTGTTTGTGTGTCAGATGCAGCAAGATACCCCTTTTGGTGACTAAAGCTGGCTGTGTAGTGAATAACTTGAGAAAACAATTTAAATCTCGTCCCGGCTGAGATCGAATGACAAATCCAGCATTGCACATGCAGCCTCAGACCAGCTCACATATTCAGGCTGTGATTGTTAATTTAAAAAAAAACATTCTACCGAATTCAGGTGAACAAGTGTCTGTTGTTACCTGACACTTCTCTCTGTATATCATGTGAGCAGCAGCAGTTCAGTCTGTCAGGGCGGGGCGTGTAGATTCTGCTGTTTGAGACCTGCCCATACCTCACTTGACTGGCAGGTCATGACTCTGAACAGTCCTGGCATCACATGATGGCATATAGTGCAGGCCAATCGGGTGGCAGTTTACCAAGTTATAGATAGTGTATGACAGTTCATTGGCTGACAGGCTTGTCACACATTATAGAAACATAGAAGTTGACGGCAGATAAGGACTGCAAGGCCCACCCAGTCTGCCCATTTCTTTTTCTACCTTATAAATGTGCCATCGGCCTTTGCTCTGTCAGTGGCCTATCTATTCATAGTCATTTGTATTGCTCCCTTATGCCTATCCCATGCCTGTTTGAAGCCCTGCACTGTATTCATAGCCACCACTTCTTGTGGTAAGCCATTCCATGCATCCACCACCCTTTCTGTGAAAAGAATTTCTCACATTCCCCTTAATCGGCCCCCTCTAATCTCATGCTGTGTCCTCTTGTCCTGCTATTTTCTTATATTTAAACATGTTAGACTCTTTCACCTTGTTAATGCCCTTAAGGTGTTTGAATGCCTCGATCATATCACCTCTCTCCCTCCTTTGCTCTAGGGTATACATATTTGAGCTCTGTTAATCTGTCCTCATATTTCTTCTGATGCAGTCCCTGCACCATTTTGGTTGCCCTTCTGGACTGCCTCAATTTGGTTAATGTCCTTGGAAGGTGTGGCTCCAATACTGCACGTAGTACTCCAGATGGGCCTAACTAGTGTCTTGTAAAGAGGGATTATTACCTCCTCTTACGACTTGTGATACCCTACTAATACACCCTAACACCCCCTAGCCTTACCTACTGCTTTAGAGGTCTGCTTGATGATTTCAGGTCATCAGTGATGATGATGCCCAAGTCTCTTTCTTCCTTTGTGACTGCTAGCAACCCTCCCAGCCTATAGGTGGCTTCAGGGTTTTCTTCCTATGTGCATGATTTTGCACTTCTTTGCATTAAATCCTAGTTGCCACTCTTCTGACCATTTTGCTAGTTTATCCAGATCTCTTCTCATTCTGCCCACCCCATCTGGATCATCTACTGTGTTGCAGATCTTGGTGTCATCTGCAAACAGACAAGCCTTACCCTCTAGTCCATCTGCAAGGTCACTAATGAAGATGTTGAAGAGGACTGGCCCCAGGACCGATCCCTGAGGTACCCCACTTGTGACTTGCATCTCTTCTGACTGTATACCATTTACCACCACTCTCTGTTTTCTGCCCGTCAACCAGTTTGCCACCCAGTTGACCAACTTCTGACCCACCCCGAGCCTACCCAGCTTATTTATCAATCTTCTACGTGGAACAGTGTCAAAAGCTTTGCTGAAGTCAAGGTAGGCGACATCAACTGCTCCCCCTTGGTCCACCACTCTGGTTACCCAGTCAAAGAAATCTATGAGATTAGTTTGACAGGACCTTCCTTTTGTAAACCCATGCTGTCTTGGATCCTGTGCCCCTATGGATTCCAGGTGTTGCACTATCCTTTCCTTAAGGAGCGTCTCCATAATCTTGCCCACTACGAGGTAAGACTGACTGGTCTGTAGTTCCCCGCCTCCTTCCTGCTACCACTCTTGTGGAGCGGGATGACATGAGCCCTTCTCCAGTCTTCTGGGACCTCTCCTGTGCTCGGAGACTCACTAAACAGTTCTGCTAATGGCTCTGCTAGTTCCACCTTTAGCTCCTTAAGTACCCTGGGATGTATGCCATCAGGTCCCATTGCCTTATCCACCCTGAGCTTAGCAAGCTCTTGTAGGACCCTTTCTTTGTGAAGGAAGTAGTGCTCACCTCCTCCCACTGTGTCCATGATGCTGAGCTGTGGGCCCTGCCCTACCTTCTTTTCGGTAAATACTGAGCAAAAGTATCTATTTAGGATAGATGCCTTTACAGGGTCCTCCTCCTCACATGCTCCCTTTTCTCCATTAAGCTTAGCAGTACCCCCTCTGGACTTTTTCCTTTCACTAATGTATCGATAGAAAGTCTTCTCACCTTCTTTTACTGTTCATGCTAGTATTTCCTCAGTTTGGGACTTTGCCTGCCTTACTGCCTTCCCTGCTTCCCTTAGGGCAGTTTGGTATGCCTCCTATCTTCATCCCGCTGTGTTCCTTATATTTCCTGAAGGCCAGCCTTTTGGCTCTGACCTTTTCTGCTACTGTATTTGAGAACCAAAGTGGTTTCCTTCTTCTTTTGCACTTCCTTTTCTGTCTAACACAATGGGATGTTGCTTCAAGTATTGCATCCTTAATGCTTGCCCACTTTGCCTGTACCCTCACCTGTGTTTCTTTTGCCAGGGCTAGCTTAACTCTGTTGGCCATCTTATCAAAGTCAGCTCCTCTGAAGTCCCATATTTTTGCCTTGAATGGGATGATTTAGATGTAGCCAAATTGAACCATACCATGTGATGGTCACTGGCCCCGGTGACCTTCTACCTGAGAGATCTGTGATCCCTTCCCTGTTAGTCAGTACTAGATCTAGGATAGCCCTGTCTCTTGTGGGTTGCTGTACCAGTTGTTTGAGGCCCTCCCTGCAGGAATCCACTATGTGTCTAGTTCTGGCAGATGTTCCTGCTGGTATTGACCAATCTGTATCCGGCATGTTGAAGTCTCCCATTATCAGAACCTCCCCTTTAGCTGTCATGTTTTGTATATCTTCTAACAGTAATGTGTCTATGACCTCCCCCTGGTCTGGTGGCCTGTAGACAACCCCAGTTCTTATGGCTGTCCCATTTCCTGTTTCCAGAGTGACCCACAGTTCTTCTGGCTCCTTATGTGTATTCTGAATTTCTTTGGCTTTGATATTTTCATTGACATACTCCTCCCCCCCCCTTTTTGCACCTCGGTCTCTTCTGAGCAATACATAGCCAGGTACTGAAGTCTCCCAAGTGTGGTTACTGGTAAACCACATCTCACTAATTGCTACTATGTCCAGTTTAGCCTCTGACATTATTGCCTGCAGGTCTGGGATCTTATTTCCCAGGCTGTGAGCATTGTGTACATGATTTTCCATTGGCCAGATTTTGGTGTGTTAGTTGCTGGGTGAGGTTTGCATTACCCGGCGTTGTATGGGGAGACAAACCTTTTTCTTACCTGGTGATGCAAATGAACTGCAAACATGCTGAATCCCTGTTTGACCACTAGCTGAGGGGGAGGGGTGTTCTTCCCATTCAACGATGGGGGTGCTGCACCTCTCCCCATTTGCTAGTTTAAATATTCTGCAAAGACGCCAAACTGCTGCCCCAATGCACTGACTCCTCCTTAGTCAGATGCAGTCCATCAAATTTAAAGAACTTTGCCTCCCAGAACTGTTGCCAGTTCCTACAAATCTGTGTCCTTTTCCTGGCACCAGCCCTTGAGCCACGTGTTTAGCTCCCCTATCTCCCCTTCTCTGACCTTCTGTCCATCTGCCCCCCTCTCCAAGACTGGCAGGACCTTAGAGAAGGAGATGCCGGACGAAATAGATGATAGTTTGTCATCCAGCCTGGTCACATGTTCCTTGGTCTCCACAACTGACCGGCTGGCGAGATCATTAGTCCCTATGTGTACTAGGACTTCAGTGTTTTCTCCTGCTTTGTGAACAATTTTAGCAATGCGGTCAGTGTCTCTCCATGCTGATGTACCTGGGAGACATCTGACCATTACCCCTGGCTAGAGATGGGTATCAACTCCCCGAATCATGGAGTCTCCTATGATCAGAAGTTTTTTGGATTTCCTTTTTGCTTTTTTTGTTTTGGTTCCTGATTTGGATGAGTGTTGTTGTGCTAGCTCCTGCTCTACAGTGTCTTCTGCCTCTTTGTTTGATTTCAGAGATAGAGGCAGATACCTGTTTGTAGTGTTTATATGGTTTTTGGAGGTAATATGTTGGAGAGCAGAGAGTGATGGGGCACCCGATTTGCCCCTCCTAACCACCTGCCAACCTCCTGGACCAACTACCCTCTGCGGTTGAGGTTTTTCTGTTGGATGCTGGGGAAGTGGCGGGTGGTTCTTATAATGCATTTACTCTTGAATATGAAATTTGAGGCGTGCAATCTCTGCCCATGCTGCCCGGAGCTGAGCCCTAAGATCTCCAAAGGCCCAGCATGTAGGACAGTGTCCTAAATCCTGTAAGACTGTCCTTCTGAAAATTGTTCCACAGTACCTGCAGTTAATGATATCCATTCCAGATAAATTGCTGGGTTTATAACCTAGTCAGAGTAATTGGAAGGAAAAAACAGGAAAAAAAATGCAAGTAATGGTTTGATTGTGTTTTGTTTAACTTGTCATAACAAGTTAAATTACTAGTGCCCCTGTAAATGAGCTCACCTTGTGGAGGCCCCACTGATCCACCCCTTCCTGCTCTGCTACAGGAAATGTCACAACTGTGGTACCCTATAACAGGAGTGTAGTGTGAGGTGGTTGGGGATGGGGGTGGGTGGCTGGGCCCTTCCCCTGCCGAAAAAGAAGAACCATGGACGAAAGAACAAGGAGGTAAGAGCAGAAACAATCAGTCAACAACAAATGCAGTAACCCTGAAAGCTCATCCTAATGTTAGATAAAACTGTAAAACCTGTAAAGCACCACCTGTAATAATTTCAGAGAAGATATACGCTGTAAGAAACACTTTGCTACAGAGAAAAATAAAGCAATGAAATGTTAGCTACAAACAGTAGCAATCCCTGCGAGTAAAAAATAAAAACAACACTACACAGTAAATCTGCTTAGCCAAAATAAGTCTTAATCCTTTTCCCTTGCTCTGATAAGTTTCTCTACTCTGCCTTTCAAGTAGTCTTAGAAGGAAAGAGCTCAGGTGAAGCTAGGTGCCTTGGCCAGCAAACCAAGTCTTCTACCTCCAAGATATCAACTAACCTGACTTTTTCACCCTTCTTTCTGTTGGAAATTACTGACAGTTTGCCAGCTCCACCCCCCACAAACACACCTAATCCTTTGGAAGAGCTGTGGGAGGAAAGCAATTAGCTCCTTCAATGTGAGAAGGAGACTGAAACACCTTTGAGACAACAAACCTTTTCAACAAACAAAAAAAAAAACAAGAATAAAATAAAACACAGTGTCAAACAGTAATTTTGCTTAGCCCAATGATAGAAAAGTCACAAAAATGTAAGCTCCAGCTGTAATAATTTCAGAGAAGATATACCCTGTAAGAAACACTTTGCTACAGAGAAAAATAAAGCAGTAACAGAAGATATACCTTGCAAAAGACAATTTGAATCAGAAGATTACAGCAGTAATCTGTTAGCACACACCTGTAGGCACACCTTGTAATAATGCAGAAGAAGGTATACCAGCAACAACAATTTGAATCAGAGAAAAATAAAGCAATGAAATGTTAGCAACAAACAGTAACATTCCCTGTGAGTAAAAAATTAAAACACCACCACACAGTAAATCTGCTTAGCCAAAATAAGTCTTAATCCTTTTCCCTTGCTCTGGTAAGTTTCTCTACTCTGCCTTTCAAGCAGTCTTAGAAGGAAAGAGCTCAGATATCTTTTAGCCAATGTGCTCGGAGGGTTGAACAATGTGTGGTGTATGTTAAGAGGCAGCTACTTGCCTCGTGTAGTTGAGAGAAAATCGTCAGAGAGACCACTTGTATATTGTATATGAGATCAAACTGTAACTTCATGGAGAAATCGAGTGACTTTATATTACTAAATTAAGGCACTCATTAGTGCTAAAGCAAACCAGCCTTTGTAGATTTGAAATTTTCCCTTTGCTTTGTGGAAACGGTCTGTTTTAAATTATTAGTTACTGCTGTGGGGGAAGGGAAGTAAGCAGCGTCTAAACTTGTTCATTTGATCACATAAAATTAGCACATTTTTCCTTGTTTTTCTGGAAGCAAAGCAGCTAAAGTTTATTATTTGGGAGGGAGGGAGAGAGATCAGATAAGCAGTGTTTGGCCCAAAAAAACTGATTGACTTAATTTAAGAACCCTTTCAAGTAATCATTTCACTATTTTATTTTATTTCTGTTGGGCACACTAAGCGACTTTTGTGCTGCTGAAATTCTGTCCTTAATAATTGAACACTGTTGATTTGCTAAAATAAATACTCAGATTACTTTTCAATGTGTTTGTGAGCTACGTTTCAGGTGTAACCAACTGGGTGTTGGACTTCAAAGCTCCTCACAACTGAGTCCCTAAACAACATTTTGGTTTCTTTTTAAACCTGGGAGATATAATGCTTGTTAACTGTTGCAACCTTGATTAAAAAAAATCTAGCCTTGACTAGTGGTCCCAGGACCCCCTGAACATTAGCACGACTACATTACAAGGTAGTTTAGCCTTGTGTCTGCTTGTTAACTGTTGCAACCTTGATTAAAAAAATATCTAGCCTTGACTAGTGGTCCCAGGACCCCCTGAACATTAGCACGACTATATTACAAGGTAGTCTAGCCTTGTGTCTGCTTGTTAACTGTTGCAACCTTGATTAAAAAAATATCTAGCCTTGACTAGTGGTCCCAGGACCCCTGAACATTAGCACAACTACATTACAAGGTAGTTTAGCCTTGTGTCTGCTTGTTAACTGTTGTAACCTACCTTGATTAAAAAGAAGGATCAAGCTTAGTTAGTGGTCCTAGGACCCTATGAGTATTATTAGCACGACTAAATTACAAGGTTCATTTTAGCCTTGTGGTCATTGCTTGTTAACTGTTGTACCTGATTAAAAAAATAAAATCTAGCTTTGCCAGCAGTTGGTCCCTGGGCCTGTGAGCATCAGCACAACTTATTACAAGGTTCATTTTTAGCCTTGTGGTCAGTGCTTGTTAACTGTTGTACCTTGATTAAAAAAATAAAATCTAGCTTTGTTAACTGGTCCCTGGACCTGTGAGCATCAGCACGACTTATCACAACATTCATTTTAGCCTTGTGGTCAGTGCTTAACTGTTGTAACCTTGATTTAAAAACATTATCAAGCTCAGTTAGTGGTCCCAGGACCCTGAGCATTAGCACGACTATATTACAAGGTTCCTTAGCCTTGTGGTCAGCTTGCTAATACACCTACCTTGATCAAAAAAAATCTCTTTTTGTCTAAGTGAACCCAGGACCCTGTGAGTATTTAGCACGACTAATTACAAGGTTCATTAGCCTTGTGGTCAGCTTGGTAACGTTATATACCAGATAAAAAAAAATCCCTACATTGTAGTTTAACAAAAAAGAGACGGAGCCAGTGAAGTCACTTTATTATACCCTCTGTTCTTCAGCTGCAACACAACATCTCAGTTCATCAAGTTCAGCAGTTATACTTAACATTTCTGAATTAATTACATCAAGGTCCAACCTATCTCCTTCCCGTGATGGTAATCATGTCTCTTCTAAGTTTTAGATTCAGTGCTTCACATAAATGCAAACAGCCTGGACCGGATGAAACAGGACAACTGTCCTCCTCTTTGATGCCATTGACCATAACACCAGATAGTACTGTCAGTGAGGCTGCTACCACAACTAGTGCGCTCATGGCAGTGCCAAAAGGAAAATCTAGATTTGACATGGCTACAGTTTGAAGCAAAAGATGATATTGGAACCAAGATTTGGTCTAAGTTTTGTAGAGAGAAACCAGATGTGGTCAAAAAGCGGGCAACTAGAGCTGGTAAAATGAGCAATGTGGATTCGTACATCAGTGGAACTAACAATGTTAAAAAAAACAAACTGTGAGAGACATGCTGTATCAGAAGGCCATAAACAAGCAATGGCTGCTGCTTTAGCTGCTAATATGCCCTCAAGTGGTGAAATAGAGAAATGTATTTTAAAAATGAATAAAAAATCTCTACAAATTAGAGAAGCTTTTTGATATTGCCTGCTACCTGGCCAAAGAAGAGGACCCCTTCCTGAAATTCAAGGGACTAAAATCACTGGAAAAGAGACATGGTGTTGACCTTGGTGATGCTTATGCCAATGAGAAAGTGTGCGCTACATTCGTCACAGCTATTGCCGATCACTTAAGAAAACCAGTTGTGAGTCATTTCACAGGAGAAGCAACTCCATACAGATATCATTCAGTTTTTATGGATGGGACAACTGACAGGACCACCACGGAGAAGGAGATAGTTTATGCCAAAATTCTTGAGGATGGGCAACCTACTATGAAGTTCATTGCATTAATTGATGTCGAGTCTGCTGATGCAAGTGGTTTGAGGTCTGCAATGACTACCACTTACTCTCAATTGTTAGGTCAGGACACGGTTGATCTAAAACAATTATCCTGCATTGGCGCAGGAGCAGACGGTGCGTCCGTCAATTTTGGACATAATAAGGGTTTGATGGCATTATTAAAAGAAGAGTGCCCATGGCTTCTTGCCATTCATTGCGTTTCACACAAGCTTGAATTAGCAGCTAAAGATGCTTTTAAAAACACTTATTTTTCCCAGACCATTGACAACATGTTGATCTCAATATTCTATTTTTATGAGAACTCCCCAAAACGTTACAGAGAGTTAAAAAGAGTGGCTGAAGCCAATTAAACCACCTGCATCACGTTTAAAAAATCACAAGGAACACGATGGCTCTCACATAAAAAGGATTCTCTCCATGCTGTGCTTCATAATTTCAGCAGCATATTGGATCATTGGGATGAGCTTGTGTCTGACACCAGACGGGATATTCCACCAGCAGACAAGGAGAAAGTTAAGGGATTTAGAAAACAGATATGCAATGTTAAATTTCTGCTACTCTCACACTTCTGTTCTGACATACTCACAGGTCTTTCAACAGTTTCCCATGCATTTCAGGATGCCCATATATCCCTTTCCATTGTAATGGACACTGTAAGTACAGTACTCTTGGAAACAGAAAATCTAATGAGAATGGAACCACACTAGCCAAGTTCAGGAGAGAAGTGGTTATCAATGAGGAAGGGACAGCAGTGTTTAAAGAAATTGTGCTCCAAGGGGCAATAGGAGATGCTCTTTCAGCCCTTGCCAAGGAACGTGAAGTGATTGTAAACAGTGTAATGGACTGTCTCAACCAGCGCTTCTTGGGCTTTGCAGAAGACCCACTGTTAACAAATGGCACTGTCATTGACCCTGTAAATTGGCCTGACAATTCTAATGAGCTTTCTGAATTTGGAAATGAGGAAATCCAGTTTCTTATTGACCACTTCTCTCCTGTCTTGCTGCAGAATGGATGCGATGTGCATACTGCAATGACAGAATGGAAACTGTTGAAACAGAATATTAGCGAGTATCACAAGCAGCTCTCATTCCTTGAGGTATGGTGTGTAATCTTCCAGAAAAAATCTCTATACTTCAGAAACATTCTTCATGTCATAGCTATAGTAGTAGTATATCCAATATCTAATGCTACACTAGAAAGGGCATTTTCAGCTATGAAAATATTTTTTTCTGACTGGAGAGCTAACTTGAAGACCAGCACAATAGCGGACTTGCTTTTAGTCTCCATAAAGGGCCCTGAACCACAAGATTTTTGTAGCACACCATCAGTAAAAGAGTGGTTCATAAAAACAAAACGTAGGTTGGGAGCAAAACCTTGCAAGTCTGCAAGCCAAAGCAAGGTCCCAATACTGGAAGATGTTCAGATCACATCTTCTAGTGAAAGTGAGAATGAGGAGGACCTCCATCATCATTTCGAGCAAAATTAAGATGAAGACTGACTTATAATTTGTGGGGAATTAGCAGCTTGTGATACTCGCATGGTTTTAAACTACTGTATTTAGACTCCCCCTAACCTTGAATTGCATTAC
Organism: Neoceratodus forsteri; assembly: GCA_016271365.2. Taxonomy (NCBI): domain Eukaryota; kingdom Metazoa; phylum Chordata; order Ceratodontiformes; family Ceratodontidae; genus Neoceratodus; species Neoceratodus forsteri. The sequence continues at coordinate 1,146,061,424 of CM057450.1, read as the reverse complement.
ACAGTCTTGAATGACAAAAATAATTATGTGTACAATAAATATGCAAAAAAAATATATACCACACAACCAACAACTATATTCTTTATTTAATGAGAGTCTGTCTCCTTGTGAAGTTTTAATCTTCCAAGCAGGTTTTCTAATTCTGTTCCTTTGCTCGCTTGCCTTCTACTCTCTCTGTCTGTCATATCCCAAATCTTGTCTTCTGCTTCCTTTGTTCTCTCTTCCTCCTGGTACTATGTTCTTACTCTGTCTAGTACTGTTATGTGTTTATCCCTCCCAAGGCCAAAAAAAAAAAAACATAAATAACTGACGTTTTTATCATATGGACCTCTTTTTCTTCATTTCTAGGCAATAGCTCCTGGTTCACCAAAAATTGCCGATGACCAGGAGCTATTCATGGCTTCCCATTGGCAAAACCTTATTTCTACCCCTGAAAGTTGCTATACTGGTAAAATGTATCACAAAAGAGTTTGCCACCAGATTAAGTTAAAATGTGCTTGGGTATTAAGAACTGCTTCATTTTCATAACAGGGCAGGAGGATGCATCTTTATTTTTGCATAGCAACCTCTGCCTCCCCCTGCTGTATGCCAGAGGGCTTTGGACAGTACACATTACATGTGTTTTATTAAAGTGCCACCCACTTTCCACAGACCAGGGACAGCACAGGAAAAGATATCCCTGGCCTGTGGGAGATAGGTGGCATTTTAATAAAACAGTAGACAATATTTTTGGTAAATTCATTTTACTGAGGAAAGATTTGGGTAGACTGCAGAAAAAGCAGGTGAGGAACACCACCATTGTCTGCAACACTTGCTGGGGAGTGGGTCAAGGTGGTGAGTGACAGCACTAGAGGATATGCCAGTACTGGGGAAGGGATTAGGGTGGGTGAGTGACACCCCTGGTGTCTGCAGCACTTAACTGGGGAGTGGGTCAAGGTGGGTGAGTGACACCATCAGAGGCTCCACCTATAGCTGGGGAGGGAGCAAGGTAGGTGAGTGACACCGCCACTTGCTTCGCAGTAGATTAAGGTGGTGAGTAACAACAAAAAACAGGCAAATCTGGGTAATGTGCTAGCACTGGATTGGTGTTTGCTATGCTGTGCTATCTCATCAGTAAAACCCGCAAAATGCACCATAGAGCACCAGAAACCCCAGAGTTTCTGGGGGCCTTGGCAGCTCCCAGACCCCCGGCCATTTCTTTAGCCCCCTCCCCCCGAAAAATAAAAGCTGGCTCCTATGCATAACATAGACAGTTTGTCCTAACTGGGTTCAGAGGAGGGAGAGCAGGAATAGGGAATGTGAGGAGTGCTGTAGTGCAGTGGCTGTGGAGCAGCAGTCTTCACAGAGACCTTCTGAAGGTTACAATGCTGTCCCATCTGCTTGTGCCTTTCTGGGCTGGCAGGGAAGGTCTGTAGACTCGAGGCTGCGTTGGTTCCAAACCAGAAGAAAGTTGCTAGGCTGGAGGCTGCATTGGTTAAGAGTGAGATCTTCCCCCCCTTCCCAGGTGCCATTAAGTAGGGCACTGTTACCTCAAAGGATGCCAGATAGGAGTGGGCTTGAGGAGGGAAGGGGTGGTGAGATCAGGAAGATTGGAGGGTGGGGTCACAGGCACATTCCTCAAACACAACCGGTACCACTGCAGAATTCCTAGCCACTTTGGCAGAGCAGGACAACAAAGAGAAAGCATCTGTGGTAGTGGCAGAGAAGAAAGTTGGAGCCCTCTTAAGTGGAGGCCCCCTTGAGGGTGAAAGAGGACCCCTTAGAAGGAGGAGGCAGTTACTAGTAGAGGGCTCAGGTTGGGGGATAGACCTGGGAATAGGAGAGGGGGTGGAGAGGGAGGTCAGGTGCCTATCAGGTGCCATGGTCAGCAAATACTAAGGATAGCTGGGACAGTAGATAGGGAAGGGCAGCTGGATATCATTGTCCACCTGGGGACAAATGACCTGGCTTGGGATGGGCAACAGCAGTGCAGAGGGAGTTTAGAGAGCTGGGAAAAAGTCTTAAACAGGTAGCATGCTATGTAATTTTTGCAGAGGTACTACCTGTCTACGAAAGGGGGGAAGAGCGGGAGCTCCACAATAAGGCTTTTAACTTATGGTTGAAGGCCCGGTGCAGGGAGGAGGGGTATGGCTACATTGGGGTCTTGGGGGCCCACTTGGGAGGATGAGAACTTATACGGAGGTGATGGCCTGCATTCTGTTGCTCAGCTAGAGGTCTCTCACAACTTTTTGTGGAGGCATTCTACAATTGAAGCATCCCATTTGGGATCCTGTCCCTCCATGGGACCTTAATATCATGCTGGAAAAGCTCACTCTGCCTCCTTTTGAACCTACCACGAGTTGCCAGCTGCGCTTTCTGTCATAGAAAGCGCTGTTTTTAGTTGCTGTTACTTCTGCTCGGAGGATTTCTGAGCTTAAGGCTCTGATGTGTAAAGAGCCTGATTTGATTTTTCACAAAGACAGGGTGTCTTTGCGTACTAATCCTAAGTTTTTACCTAAAGTGATGTTGGAGTTTATGTTGAACCAGTTCATCCACCTGCCAGTTTATTATCCTGCATATTCTAATCAGAGGGAGGCCTTGCTCCATACCTTGAATGTTCATAGAGTGCTGCAGTATTATACCCACCGCACTAAATGTGTTCGCAAGTCAGATCAGTTGTTTGTTTCATTTGCCCCCAAGAAGGAGGGCACCCCTGTTTCGAAGCAGTGTTTGTCTAAATGGTTGGCTAGTTGCATTGTTTATTGCTACCACAAGTACAACAAGCCCTTGCTGGGAGCGGTTAAAGGTCACTTGACGAGAGGCATGGCTGCCTTCACCACATGTTTCAAGAATGTGTCTGCTGCAGAAATTTGTGCTGCTGCCACCTGGGGTTCTGTCCACACTTTCACCAAGCATTACAGCCTGGACATCTTCTCTAGGTTCAGAGCTAACTTTGGCCTAGCAGTCCCTCAGGGCCTTCTCTCCTGAGCTCTATGTTTCTGTTTTGTTCCTCCTCCCGGCTGCCATTCTGGACAATTCCATTACTGCTTGGGGCTCAGTCCTACCGGTGGTGGCCTGCAGCAAAAGCTTCCTTGAAGTAAGATAGTACAGTTACATAAGCACTTAACCATAACAGTAGATCTTCGAGAGGAGCTCTTGCAGCAGGGCCTGCTTTCTCACCCTCCTTCCCCCTTTTGTCTTCTTTTCTGTGGCACTCCTGCTTATACTTATTTTGTTGGCTCTCAGGAACTGCTTCGGTTCTCCTTTCATTACATGTTCGGGATCTCTGGTGGGAGAACTGAGGTGGGTGTGGGGAACTGCCCCTTTTATAGAATAGGTCGATGCCAGCGTGCTGACATCGGCGGAGGGTTGTCACCCGTGGTACACTGCTAGCAAGCAGTTTTCTATGTGGTCTTGACACCTGGCAGCTTCAGTCCTACCGGTGATGGCCTGCTGCAAGAGCGCCTCTCGGAGATCTGCTGTTAGATAAGTTCTTATGTAACTGTATTATTCGGGTGTTATCTATCTTTCCTGAAGAGATCTTCTCTTCTGGCAAAAGTCATCCAGTTTTTTTAAGAGATGAGCTCCATCCTTGCACCAGTACCTGTTCCAAACATTTATTCTTTTAGGCTTTACGTCTTGTCTACAAGTGAAATCGGTATTATCTCTGAGAAGAGACTTTTGCTTTACTCTCTTTAATCTGTTGTAGGTTCCTCTCATTTTTTTATTCCTCCTTCTTGCCACTGGTGTCATCCATTCCAGTATGTACCACTCAGGGGTTGGTTTTACGGGGCTCCAGAAGTCAGTTCTTTCAGTAAGTTTCAGACAGCAGAATCCACCGTTTATTGTGGCTTTTTGCCACAGTTGGCTATCTTTATAACTCATGGAGCTCATCTCACTATATTTTTTCCTAACCCTTAGGAACACCCCCACATGTTCCAGACACTCATGATGCAGTAGTCTCTTCCCGCTGCACTGCATCTTGAGTGGCTAGACTGAGTAGGGTGTTCCCAAGTTTACGGAAGCGCATAGTGGGAATAAAACAAGGACTGTGAAATAAACATTTTTTTGTGGTAATGCAAATATGGTGAATAGACAGTTTTTTATTAAAGGTGACGTGCAAATAAGTTCTGCCGCCCACTCCCATCCCCACATACCTTGCAGTGCTGCTGTGGGTGTTGGCTGCAGTGATCATTATTTGTATGCCAGTGTTATAGTTTATAAAATTCCAAAACTTATGGCTGAACGCGGAAACGCTGTGTAGGTCCTGATTGAAGCGAGTGCAAGTGCTCATGAGTGTTACACCCATTTACTGGATACCACCTATCGTTAAGACAGCAGCAGTGGCAGTAAGTTTATTTTTTTGATTTCATGGGTGTCTTGATACCTGAAATATTATAGCAACAACCTGTCCAGGTGTTGCTGTAAGTAATATTTCAGATATCAAGACCCCCATGGAAGCAATAAAATAAGTATATTAAACTATCGCCACAGCTGCTACAATAAGAGCAGTGGTGGTATTCACATCACTAAATGGGTGTAATACCCAGGAGAAATTGTGCCCACACAATTGAGACCTGCACGGCGCTTCCATGTTCGGCCGTAGGTTTTGGCATTTTATTAAAATATAACATTGGCATTAAAAATAATGATCATTGCAGCCCCAGACTCCCGCAGCAGCATTGCAAGGTATGTGGAGATGGGAGCAGGCTAACAGAACTTATTTGCACGTCGCCTTTAAGAAAGAGAAGGCAAATACAAAACAGCCAGCTATCATCAGTAAATTCTACAAGAGTATAATCTTCTATGTTTTTTATGTAGGACTAACTGCATATCCCTTTAATATACACAAGTGCATAGTGTACACTTGAGGTCAGATTTCAAAGGTAATTTCTAATTTCTGTTATGTCCTTCACAGGCTACGAATGTGAATACAAGATGCGGACAGGAAGCAAGCCGGATGGCTGTGCCATATGTTTTAAACGTTCAAAATTTACACTGGTGAAAGCAAAACCTGTAGAGTTCTTCCGCCGTAGTATTGAGCTGCTTGACAGAGACAACATTGGACTAATCACATTACTGCAACCTACACTTCAATGCCGTACCTCTCCGAATATCTGCATAGCGAACACTCATCTACTGTATAATCCAAGGCGAGGGGACATTAAACTGACCCAGCTGGCAATGCTTCTGGCAGAGGTGGACAATGTGGCCCATCAGAAAGATGGCACATACTGTCCTATCGTCCTTTGTGGTGACTTTAACTCTGTCCCTTATTCTCCATTGTACAACTTTATTACAGAAGGAAAGCTGAACTATTATGGACTTACTATAGGAAAGGTAATGTGATTTTAGTTCCTTGTTTTTTTTTTTTTATTTAGCTTCTGAGCATTAGAAGTGGCTTAGAAATTCATCTTTTGTCTCCCAGACTATTAGTAAATAGAGCTTTTGGTTATATCTGTTGTATATTAATAGTTATTTGGTTGATGGTATGAACTCTGTCACTGTTGGTCAGTTTTCCATACCATATAGCACACTGCATACGCTGATTTTACAAGGGTTCCACTCCTATAGTATGCAAAGCGGTTCTGAATTATCAAAACTGAATAGTACAGTCCCATTATGTGGGTTTGTATCCTTTTTTTTTTTATGCTTTATTGAATCTCAGTACTATTAAAACTCAAGAAATGAGACTCTTTCCATTTTATTTGGATTGGAAGTTATAACTAAGGATGCAAATTCATCACAGAGGTCACGGAAACCGTGTAATTCAGGTGCTTCCTTGATTTTCCCCTTTCGGCAGTTTCCTAGACTGCGCATGCATGGTGGTGCTCGCCCTTGTGTCTGGTGGACTCTCTACCCAGGCAGGCAGTACCCCATCAATCCTCCCCCCCCCTCCCAACTCACAAGCTGGTAACTGGCACAGCCCTCTGCTCACCACCACCACCACCACCGCTGGCCACCAACTGATCTCTGTCTCTCTGAGCACATACTGTAACAGTACATGCTCATTAAGAGTTTAGTCGGCGGCCGGCCATGGTGGTGAGTGGAGGGCTGTGCTGGTTGCTGGTTCGTGGGTTGGGAACAGCGAGATAAGGGTGGTGGGGCACTGCCTGCATACAGTGGCGTGAAAAAGTATTTGCCCCCTTCCTGATTTTCTCTATTATTGCATATTTGTCACACTGGATGTTTTCGGGTCTTTAGACAAAATATAATATTAGATAAAGGGAACCTGAGTGGACAAATAACACTTTTTTTTTTTACTTATTTCATTTATTTAATGAAAAAAGTTAACCAACACCAACTGGCACTGTGTGAAAAAGTAATTGCCCCCCTAGTTAAATCAACCCAATTAAAGGGATAATTAGAGTCAGCTGATTGAACACAGCCAGGCTTGATTACAGCCAGCCCTGCTCAATATAAACCTCACTTATTTTGGCCCTTACCATCAGAGTCACATTGCCAGCACAAAGATTCAACAAGCACATTATGCCATGATCAAAGGAAGTTCCTGAAAAGATCAGAAAAACATTTTGTTGCCCTCTATCAGTCTGGAAAGGGTTACAAAGCTATTTCTAAGGCTCTGGGACTCCATCGAACCACAGTGAGAGCCATAATCTCCAAATGGAGAACACTTGGAACAGTAGTGAACCTTCCCAGGAGTGGGCGGCCTGTCTAAATTACTCCAAGGGCGCAGTGTAAAATCATCCAAGAAGTCTCAAAGGATCCTAAAACAACATCCAAAGAACTGCAGGCTTCTCTTGCCTCAGCTAAGGTCAGTGTTCATGACTCCACAATCAGAAAGAGACTGGCAAAATGGGCTTCATGTGAGAGTAGCAAGGCGAAACCACTGCTAACTAAGAAGAACATAAATGCTTGTATCTCATTTGCCAAGAAGCACCTGGATGATCCACAAGCCTTTTGGGAAAATGTTCTATGGACAGATGAGTCCAAAGTGGAACTTTTGGACAACATGGATCCCATAATGTCTCGCAAAAGCAAACACATCATTCCACAGTAAGAACACCATACCAACAGTCAAACATGGTGGTGGTAGTGTGATGGTGTGAGGATGCTTTGCTGCCTAAGGACCTGATAACTTGCCATAATTAAAGGAACCATGAATTCTGCTCTGTACCAGAAAATTCTTAAGGAGAATGTCCAGTCATCCTTCCGTCATAGCTGAAGCTGGTTAGTTGGGTCATGCAGCAAGACAATGATCCAAAACACAAAAGCAAGTCCACATCAGAATGGCAAAAAGAAGTAAAATTAAAGTTTTGGAGTGGCCTAGTCAAAGTCCAGACTAAACCCAATAGAGATGCTGTGGCAGGACCTGAAACGAGCAGTTCGGTCAAAACCTACCAAATGTTACTGAATTAAAGCAGTTCTATGAGGAACAGTGGGTTAAAATTCCTCCACAGCGATGTGAAAGACTGATATTGAATTATAGGAAGTGTTTGGTTGCAGTCATTGCAGCTAAATGTATAACCAGTTATTAAGTGTAAGGGGCAATTACTTTTCACACAGTGCCGATTGTGTTGGTTAACTTTTTCATTAAATAAGTGAAATAAAAAAAAAAAAGTGTTATTTGTTCACTCAGGTTCCTTTATCTAATATTACATTTTGTCTAAAGACCTGAAAACATCCAGTGTGACAAATATGCAATAATAGAGAAAATCAGGAAGGGGGCAAATACTTTTTCACACCACTGTAGGTGGGGGTTGGGGGACCACAAGACACCAGGGAAAGATACCGTGGGCTAATCGGGGTTAGGGAGGAGGGACCGTTAGACTACCAAGGATTTCTGTTATTTACAGGGACAGAGATGGGTTGGGGGGGGTACCACTAGACTACCAGGGATTTCTACTATTTACAGGGGCAGAGATCAGGTCGGGGGGGGCCACTAGATTACCAAGGAAAAACATTAATTACAAGGGCAGATCGTGTGGGGGGGGGCTGCTAGACTGCCAGGGATTTCTACATTATTTACGTAATGTGATGCTAAACCAGGGTTGTATGTTTTCTTTTGTGTGTTTAAATTACTTTAATAGTACATTAGGTATGTTGTATGTCTGGAAAAAAGTGCTTGTAACTTTACCATGACATTGGCAAATTTGGCCCTGACTACCCAGTGAATTATACGGAAATGTCCCATGGCCAACCCATGAATTTTGTCACTTTTTCCCACAACAAGCTTACATCCTTACTTATTACATTTTTAATACTATACTCTGATTATACTATCTCTGCTGAGGTGGCTGGGCATTCCTTTAGCTGTCTGTAAATTCACATCCATACTGAGTGACCGCTTTCACAATCCTGGGGCTTCAGCTTGCTGTCCTCTAAGCCTCTGCAATAGGGATGTCATGAGAACATATGAAGATACATATTTTGATAATTCTCAATGACAGTAGTTTATTGTTGTGAAAAAAAAAAATGCACTGCGGTTATCTTGAAGTACAACATGACGTGATTAACCTTTAACGTGATTAAATCTTGTTTTCTTATCTCTGCTGCTCCAGCAGGGTGTCCTTCTCCAGGTGTGACCAAAATTTCCGATTCCTCACCTTTCTCCAATCAGATTGTTGATCTTTTTCTTAAAATCAGAAATGCTGCGGCCCGGTGGTGCTGAGGACTGAGGTGCTGGACGCCTTAAATTGCACTATGCTGGTGACCCGGGTTCAGGAATGACCTCAGGTCATTGGGGAGCCGGCATGCGGGGGAAGGATGGAGTGGGATTGAGCAGGTGGCTCTCCCCTCGGGGGGTGAATTCCCACACCCTCCGTAGTTCCGCTGCCACCGGGTGGAGGTCCGGTGGGAAGCGTAGGCGCGAGGGTGTGGCGGCAATAACCAGGGGTGGGGCAGAAGAGACCAAGGCAGTACCCGGTGTGCGTGTGCGCCTCCACGCACTTACACATATGTGTCTGCCGGGGTCCCGAGTACGGGAGAAAAAGGGGAAAATCAATAAAGTACTAATTAAAAAAAAAAATCAGAAATGCTGTAAATTATTGTGATCAGTATATTGTGATTTTTTTTTTAAATATATAAATGTGATAAATTCAGATTGCCCCAATAAAAAGGAGAGACCCCTTTCTTGGGATTTAATAATATTGTGCTTCAGTGATGCCTAATGAGACAAGAGACCACTAGCTTTTTGGAATCTGCTGTGGCAAAAAACTTGGGTCTGGCCTCTGCTGTCTGCAGTAGTCATGTAACTAACCTGTATTTTGCAGCAATTTTCTAGGCTCAAATGTTGTAATTAACAGATTTTCTTTGAGAATATCTCTTTTATCAGGCCACACCTATGGAACTCATAAGCCGCAAAGCACTAGGACCACACAGAAAACTTTGCAGGCAGTTAGCCAGGGACTGCCCACAATGACACCAGATGTCAGCTGCTACATAAAGATGGGTGGCCTCTCTTCTTCTTTGATCTTCCTGGACATAAAGTCTCCACCACTCATTCACACTAATGGAAGTTCGCTGGAGGCACTAGGACCCAGCAGGAGCAAACTTTTTTCGAGAGGGTCGGCGCCTGAGATGGAGTCGCGAGGAAGCGGCACCACGAGCCCTGGCTCATGCGGTAATGACTATCTCGGCATCGACCCTCCAACCACCTCAGTTCTTTTTTCCCCGCCGTCGAGTGCGCTTCAGTGACAACGACACTCGCCCGTTGGGAGTCAAACTTCAAACTAGCAGCTTAGTTTTCAGTTTTTTGTTTTGTAGTTTATCTTCAAATAAGTACTGATTACAGTATATTTAATTCTACTTATAACAAGAAAGAAGTTTTCAGCCCTCCATTGACATATTCGGCCATGAGCGGGTCAGGTGACTGTAGGGAGACTTCGTATGAAAGCTGTTCAGTCAGCTGGGCTGGGTCTGGTCCACTGCCCTCTCCAGAGGGGAGGGTCTGACAATGGACGGTCTGATGCTCAGGGAGATGGGCGGTCCTCCCGAAAGCATGAAATGAAACGGACCCACTCACGGCACCGTTCGGCCTCAAGTTCTTCTTCAGCACACAGGTCGAAGAAGAAACGGCATCACTCGAGGTCGCCCTCTGGTACGTCTGCGCGTGGACGGTCGGTTATTAGGGCCAGGTGCCCCTCAACACCGGAGCCCCTCCCTGCCTATTGGAGGAGCTTCCGATGAGCTGTTTCACCAGTGGGCTGCTCTTATGGAGCAGTGGGCTTGAAGGTTGGTCCAGTTGCCTGAACCGGTCACTCTGAGGCCTTCGGGCCGTTCGGAGGAATGGGTAAGGTGGTTGGGCCTTCCTAGTCGTGCGGCGCCTTCTTTGGTGCCATCGACTCCGCGCTCAGGTGTTTATCCCCCTCACATGGCTGCGGCACAGGGGTCCACACCGATGAGTCAATCTCCTGCCAATTTTCATACTTTTTCTTCAAATCACAGTTTTCAGACCCTTGGAACTCTCTTGGCACCGTCCACGGCACCGGGGACACTCTTGACGCTGTCCACGGCGCTGCGGAGCCTGTCGGCGCCATCCGCCATGGCCTCTGTTGGCGCCATGTGCTGGGCCATATTCGATGGTGCCACCCTCCTTGTGCTCGACGTCATTTTCTTCGTCGGCGCCGAGGCTTGGTGCGGCATTGTTCGGCCTCCAGGGGTTCTCGGCTCCGATTCTTTCCTCTTCTGTTCTTCTTTCAGATTTTCACTCCTTTCCTGTCCATACAGTCCCTCCTGGTCTGTCAGGAGTTGATTTTGAGCCTGACCCAGATCTTCGACTGGGTGAAGATGTTGATGACACTGCCTTGGGAGCAGGGATCAATCCTTCTGCAGAGCCTGTGGTCGAAGACCTTTCCTTTAAGTCTCTGCTTAAAAATGTTAATTCTACTCTTTCTCTCCAGACTACAGATATCGATCCTGGGAAGCTTTTAAGACTCCAGTACCTCCATGTCCCGGAGATCCCTATGGATTTAACACCTCTGGTACTTCTCTCAGATGGTGTGGAAGAATCCGGCTCTCATTCCTTCTGTGGCCAAGTCCATAGATAGGAAGTATGCCCCTCTCAAGGATCACCTCATATTGGCCTCGCAAGCCTTTGCTGATCCCATTGTAGTCTTGGCAGAGAATGATAAGGCCGTCCTTCCTCAGGCATCTACAGCCCGGCCTATAAATAAATAATCTTGCAAGATAGACACCTTAGGTAAGAGAGTCTTTGCTGCCTCCACCCTGGGTATGCGCATTGCCAGCTACCAGGGCTATTTTTCTCAATATGAGTATGTCCTTTGGCATTCGCTCAAACAAATGGTAGAAGCTCTGCATAGATCGGAAGTTAATTCAGAGCTACTTCAGACCATTACCAAGGGTATCGAGTCCCATAACCAACAGGTTAAAGCTGCAATGGATGCTTCCGATACCACTTCCCGAGCGGCGGCGGCTGGCATCTGCACCCGTCTCCACTCTCGGCTACGTACTTCAGGCTTCATGAATGACGTCCAGCAACAGGTCATGGCCTTGCCTTTTGATGGCATGTATCTCTTCGGCCCCCAGGTGGAGCAAGCTCTAGAGGCCACTCAGAAGACTAGATCTGCCATTAAGACGACTAGACCTGCACCCGCCCCCTCCCGGGGTGGTGCGAACAAGCGTCAGTTTCACAACCGTCAGTCCTTTCGCAGCAGAGGAGGTGTTAACAAAAACCACAATCCTCAGCCACAAAAGAAAGCGTAGCAGAAGACACAAGGGCCCAAAGTGCCCAGTGCCACCTTCTGAGTTTCTGGCCCAGGTCCCACCTCAGCTGTCTGAGGGGGACTCCTCCTCAGCAGTGGGAGGACATCTGATTCAGTTCTACAACCAGTAGAAGTTTATAACATCAGACAAAATGGGTCCTCCGGATAATCCGCGAGGGGTACTCGCTCAATCTTTCTGAAACCCTTCCGGATCATCCCCCCAAACGGCAGCCCAGGCTGTCGGCAGTACAGTCAGACCTTCTTGCTTCCGCGGTACAAGGCCTTCTGAACAACAGGGCAGTAGAAATAGTTCCGCTGGATCAACGAAACACAGGTTTCTACTCCCTTTACTTCCTGGTCCTGAAGAAAACTGGTGGCATGGGCCCCATTCTGGATCTCAGAAAGTTAAACAAGTTCCTTCACAAGGAGACGTTCAAGATGATATCACTAAGTACCCTGCTACCTTTGCTCCATCAACACGATTGGCTAGCCTCTCTGGACCTGTAGGATGCTTACCAGCTCATCCCTGTACACACAAAGGACCACAGATACCTAAGGTTCGTGGCGTTGGGTCAACACTATCAGTTCAGAGTCCTGCCCTTTAACTATCCTCGGCCCCTCGAGTTTTTACAAAGTGTTGTGCAATTCTTGCGGCGCATCTCAGGAAAATCAGAATACAAGTGTTCCCATATCTGGATGACTGGCTCCTAGCAAGTCCCTCCAGACAAGGGACTGGACGCCATAGCCACGACCTCAGACTTCCTCACGTCCATGGGAGTCCTGCTAAACCTCAACAAGTCGCAGTTGCAACCCTCCCAGAAGCTCCTCTTTATAGGAACTCTTCTGGACACCTCCTGTGCGAAGGCTTTTCTCCCAGAGGACAGAAGAAGCGATATTTTACAGATGCCCGATACATCAGAGAAAACAGCTCGGTTCAAGCTGTCTTGGTGCAACGGATGCTGGGTCTCATGGCATCCTCGGTGTTCACTGTATCCTTATTTGTTTTTTGTATTTAGTCTTTTTATTTAGTTTATAAATGCAACAATTTTACAGGCAGCAATACATCACTTATTAATACCAGTTGATAACATCACAATACACTACATGTATACTTGTATTAGGGGAAAATAAATTAGCATCTTATTACTTCAGTATCCAGAGAATCATAATTACTCATTTTAAGTTCAGTCTGTGATCCATTCAAATCAAATCAGGCATAGCACGGTGAGCCCTCCCCTGTCCCTCTCAGATTTTATTCCCATTAGAATTCAAGGAGCATCACAGATCATATCCCGAGTATCTTTTCAGTGCAAAAGAACAAAATTACATGTTCAGTACATAGCTTAAGGTACAAAATCATCATAATGATTTAGTTGGTATGATATCCACTTTTGCCGTTGTACATCAAATCTTTGCAGTTTGTCCATCATCTTGGCTGAGAGTCGCTCAAGGGCATGTATCTCCCTGGACAAAACAATCCAGGCTTTTTTAGTGGGTATTTTATTTGTAAACCATAGTCTAGTGATAATTTTGTGGGCTGCTGTTATAAATTTTAAAATTTGTTTCAGCAAGTTTTTGTCAATTCGCAGACCTTTTGGTTTCATAAAAGTCAATATAAATGTGGGAGGGAATAAATCAGTGGTGTCATAAATTGCACTCAGCTCCTCGAGGATCTCCTTCCAAAACTTGGATAGCTTAGGACATGACCAAAGGACACAGCTCTGATTTGCTCTATCATCCCCACGTTCTCTCCAACACTGTCCCTCCCCTAATTCTCCCATACTTGCCAGCAAGGCTGGTGTGCGGAAGAAATGAGAATGGAGTGTCCACATGTATTCACGCCAGTATGGTGAGAAAAAGATATTTATAGTTGGTAAAGCAGAGTCATTCCAGTCCTGCTCACTGATTGATACCTGTAGTTCTTGTTCCCGTCTAAACCTGATTAGGGTCACCACCTTTGGATGAAGTAAAAACCGGATGCTAAACCACACCCCAAACTCCGCCTCTGGGTCCACCCCCTTTTGTGACTGGCGAGTATATCACTTCTTCTTCAAAGCCATTTGTAATGTTGGAATAGACATTACTAGTGATAGGAAATCATTGTTATACTGTTATTTATTTGATTAATTTATTCAGTTATTCATTTTATTCTTTGGCAACCAGGTTAACTCCCGTAGGCCACATAACCCATTTTACAGGAGTGACCCAGGAAGGTTAAGTGACTTGCTCAGGGTCACACAGTATGTAAGTGGAGGCTGTGGGAATCAAACTCTGGTCTGCTGGATGGCCCAAGCTCATCCACAGCTTATTGCTCAGCCCTCTGTTAAACATGGTCCCATTTTCCTTTTCATGTCAGTCATGTATTCTGATGCTTTGACCAATTTTTGATAACGTAATTATTGATGCTTGTGGTACCCTTAATACCGCACTGTGTTCCCCTTTACCTCAGCAGCTACTGCTGTTTCTTTTCACATTTCTAAGACATTCCACAATTTCAGACACATGATTACATGCTGTTTATCTGAATGGCCTGTAAAAGTGTAGTTAATATCATGGAGTGTTCAGGTAATACAAAAAATGAGAGCAAATGTAGTGATAAAGGCAATAAAAGTTAGATTATTAATTTAACAAAAATGGGTCTTAAACATACCAGAATATAGGGCAAACAAAAAGAAACTCATGAGAGCACATAAAGGTGTAAAAGACGTTGTCTGTCATAGCAGTAAAAGACCATACTTAAAATTCAGAGTGGAAAATATTGGGTTAATTTACTGCTAATGATCTTAATGGCCATACTTTACACCTCCCAGACAGTCTGGTTTTACAAACAAAGGCAGGTCTGAATGACTGTGACATCAGAACTTCTTTGTAACCTGGACATGCAATGCAGCCAAAACAGTGAATGATTTGACACATCAGTTTTAAGAGTGTATGAGCACCCAAAATGGCCCAAAAACCGGACTGCATTTTATCAAAACCGTATGACCGGGTAAGGACACTAAAAACCGAATTATCCGGTCAAAAAACAGATAGGTGGCAACCCTAAACCTGATTGAGTTGGTCGAGTCTCCCTGTCTTTCATTTAAGGCCTTATATATCTTACTAATCAGGTGATCTGAGGTTGTTCCTCTGATATGAGCTTGTAACAGTTGTATTATTTGGGTAGAGTTTTCACTTAGGGCCGCGAGTGACCGTTCATATGGCTGAAGGTATGATTTAAGATGTAAATAAATAAAATATTTATGGGGTAAGTGATATTCCTTCTGAAGGGAGTCAAATGGAATGAGAAGTGTTCTGCCTACTAACTGGAAAATGAATAAAAAATGCCATATCTCTGCCATTGAACTACGTAGGGGCCTGAGGGACCTGCTGTCAAATTTGCATTGTACTTCAGTGTTCCCAAGAACAATTTTTCAGGGAATGTAAAATAATCATTACTAACCTTAAGCCATATTTTTAAGGGTTCCCTGGTGAACTTCGGATAATTCATTATCCCTTGGCACTTGGGGGGGGTCCCAAAAAGGAGCTCCTGAGTGTTGTATAGGTCTGCCCAGGTTACTTCTAATTGTTTCCAGTGTGCATTATACTGTTTGTTTAGCCAGTGTAGGACCACCCTTAACTGTGCTGCCATCGCATATTTTTTGAGGTCAGGGAGGTTAAGGCCACCTCTCTCTTTCTGGCCAGTTGCAGAACAGAATATCTCATTCTGGGACGCTTTCCACTCCAAATAAAGCAGGATATCATTCTCTCCCATGCCTGGAAATATGTTTTAGCTGGGGTAAGGGGCAGTGTCTGAAGAAAGAACAATATGCGGGAAATACATTCTGCTTAATTGTATCTATCCTACGAAAAAAGCTTAGGGGGAGACGTGACCAACGAGATAGATCTGTCAATTTTAGGGTTAAAGGTTCGAGATTTGAGAGCTCTGCATGAATGGGGTTTCTTGTGAGCTTCATTCCCAAGTATCTCATCGCTTTTCTGTGCCACTTAAAGGGAAGTCTCTTTTGAAGTGGGAGGGAAGGAGGTAATTGTACGTCAATACCTCGGTTTTTGATTTGTTAATTTTATATCCTGCTAGCTTACCAAATGTTTGTAGCTGTTTCCATACCTCTGAGATGGATTGTTCAGGCTTGGTGAGAGCCAGCAGAATATCGTTCGTAAATAGTGATATCTTGTGCGGGCGACCTTCCAATGGAAGGCCCTCTATGTCCCGAGAAGATCTGATGACAATGGCCAGGGGTTCGAGATATAGAGCAAACAACATTGGGCATCCCTGGCAGGTGCCCCAAGAAAGTTGGAATGTTTCTGAAAGTGCCCCATCCACCTTAACATTTGCTTTAGGGGAGGCATAAATATTTTGTAATTGTTTTATAAGTTGTTCCGGGAATCCAAAGTGCTCCAGAGTCTGCCATAAAAAAGACCAGCTGACCCGGTCGAATGCCTTTTCAGCATCTAACCCCAGTAGCACTAAAGGGATTTGTTTTTCTATGACATAATCTACTAAGAAATGTGCACGCCTTATGGCATCGTGAGTCTGTCTTCCTTAATAAAGCCCACTTGATCAGGGAACCGGGGACTACCAGACAGGTCGTGAGGGCCTCTATGCTTGCCCTCCCCCGCCCCCCCGGAAACGGCAGCACGTTAGTCACTCAGGGAACGGGACTACCAGACAGGTCGTGAGGGCCTCTATGCCTGCCCTCTCCCGCTCAAACGGCACACGTCAGTCACTAGGAACTGGGACCACCAGACAGGTCAAGAGGGCTCCTCATGCCTGTCCTCCCCGCTCAAAACAGCACCGTTAGTCACACAGGGACAGGGGACTACCAGACAGGTCATGAGGGCCTCTATACCTGCCCCCCCGCCCCCCGAAAACGGCACCGCGTTAGTCACTCAGGTGAAGGGATTCTTCCGACTTGCAGACTTGAAAAAGAGACTTGATACTCTAAACAAACCACATACAGGGGCTTACCTGCTACCTTTGAAGCTGACCCACGCTGCTCAGAAGAAACGGGCCCTTCTGGCTGCTGCTGGCTGCTCAGTGGCTATTGCTCTGCTGAGTAAGGCTAGTAAGGCGCCATTTTTGTTGGCGCAGCTGTACAGACTGTTTTTTTGCGAAGTAGGATTTTAGAGCTATTAGGCTGTAATCAGTTAGAACTATAGGTGCCTTAATTGTCTCTACCTGTATTTACTGGTTTAAACAGTTAAAACGATAGGGTGCCTTAAATGTTTTTTGCCTTTATTGCCGTAATTTATGACTTGTACCAGTACAAAGTGTTACAGGCTTGTTTATAATGTGCACTGAAATTAATGCAACTGGGATCTTTGCACTGCCCTGAACTATAAACTCCTACAAAGTACATTTGAGCAGCTTGTAAATGCACAGAGTAGGCAGGCTCCAAGGATAAAAGCGCGTTAGTTAGCCAACTGCATCCATTTTTCTTACACGACATATGGGAAATCCCTTCCGGGGGCAGTTAAAGGTCACTCCACTCACAGCGTGGCTACCTCTACTGCCTTTTTCAGGAATGTGTCCACTGCAGAGATCTGTGCAGCGGCCACGTGGTCATTTGTTCACACTTTCACTAAGCATTACAATCTGGACATTGCCTCTAGGCGCAGAACAGGTTTTGGTCTTGCAGTTTTGCAAGGCCTCCTGTCATGCTTTCCTATGGCGACTTCTCCTCCTCCCGGATGCACCTCAGCATGGGTTATTTTGGGGACTGCTTGGTATTCAGTCCTGTACATGAAGACCTACTGCAGGAGCCCTCTCGAAGTAAGATATAACAGTTACGTAAGAACTTACCGTAACAGTAGATCTTCGAGAGAGGTTCCTGCAGTAGGTCTAGTTTTCCTCCCACCTTCCCCTAGCTCCTGGATGTTTTTTCCTTTATTTTTCATCCTACCTAGTCCTTGGGTCTAGAGAGGAAGCAGGGTCCTAGGAGTTTTTTACTCCTAGCTTTTACTTATCTTTCTTTAGGTCTCTGGTGGAAAAGAACTGGAGAGCGGGCACGGGACCGCCCCTTCTATAGTCGGGCTGACGTCTTGACACCTGACGTCGGGGGCGGTCCCCACTGATGATTGCCATCTACAAGTTTGCCGTTTGGACCTGATGCCAGGGGGCCCAGTCCTATATGTGAAGACCTACTGCAGGAACCTCTCTCGAAGATCTACTGTTACGTTAAGTTCTTACGTAACTGCTATGTCTATTCTAGAGGCCATGGCTGACATGAACATTTTGTAAACATAATTTAACATTGAAATGGGGCGAAATAAGGAGGGGTGTTCAGCAACTTTATGGGGTTTAAGTATGGCTGATGTGGTGGCATATTGCCATGTGGGTGTGGGGGGGGTCTCCCTCCTGGACCGCATGTAAGGCCGGGAGCAATATGGGTAGTAGCAGCTTTTTGAATTTGTTATAAAATTCAGAGGGATACTCATCTGGACCTGCACCTTCAGGGTCTGAGCTGTTTTTAGAACTTGGAGTAGTTCTCCCTCTTTGATTGGCGCCAGCAAGGCTTCAGCCTGTAGTGGGCTGATTCGTGGTATTGGTAAACTCTGTAAATATGATTTGATGTTGTCTAGGGGAATTTCCTCTTCTTTAGTGTACAACTCGTGGTAAAACCGCTATAGAATAAGTCTAATTTCCTGGGGTCTTTTTGCTAATCTCCCTGTTTTAGGATCTACCATGCTGGTTATGTTCGCTCTAGTTCTCTGTTCTCTCAATTTTCTTGCAAAGTTTCTGGAGGCCTTAGGTTCCCCCTCATGATGTCTTAACTTTAGATAAAATAGTTTTTGTTGTAACGATTGGTCTACTATTTTTTGTAGCTTTTGTTTTATCATTCTTAATCGCTGTCGTATTGTGGGGTCCTTTTGATCTGGCCAATGCTGTAAATGTAACAGCTCCTCCTGCAGGTCTTTATGTGTTTTTTCCCTCTGCCATTTTTTAATGGCAGAAAATCGTATAATCTCTTCTCTTTATGCTACTTTTAAAGTATCCCACAGAATTGTTGGGGCAACTGCATGTTGCGTGTTTTCTTGTTTAATTCTAGGTACAGCCTCCCGGACCAATTCAAGGAGCTCTGGGTCCCTAAGATGGGCAAGGTTCAGGTGCTAATTGGTTTGCTTATATTGCACCCCTAAGTCCACCCTGAGATATAAGGGAGCATGATCTGATAAGAAGGTGATCACATGCCATACATCACAAATGGAATCTAAATGCTCAACCGTGGTTATAAAGTAGTCCATTCGAGCCCCACATCCCACATGCGGGGCCCAGTGGGTGTATTCTTTTGTCTTAGGAAAAAAAATGTCTCCAGGTGTCCACCAAGTCCAGAGAAGTGATAGTTTGTTTTGTGTATTTTTAGAGAGCGTTAGATCTATGGGCCAGAGGGGTATCAGCATCCAAAGAGGGGTTTAAAGTGATATTCAAGTCTCCCCCCAGCAGCAATTTTCCCTCCATAAGGGACATTAAATCTGCGAAGAATTTTACTGCTAAGGGCTTCCCTGGCCCAGGAGGGAAATAGACAGATGCCAGGGTAACAGGTCTTGAGTACAGCTTGCCCATCACTATGGCATAGCGGCCCTCCGGGTCACTAATCTCACTTTGTTTCTCAAAGGGCACCTCCTGGGAGAGTTGAATCACCACCCCTTTCCTTTTCCCACCCCTCATAGGACGATTCAGTTACTACAGAATACCCACACCTCTGAAATTTTTTATGTTCGTCCAAGGACATGTGGGTTTCCTGCAGCATAATAAGCCCTGGTCTTTCTTTTCTGAATAATTGAAATAATCGATAGCGCTTTATCGGATTGCCAATCCCATTCACATTTAAAGATAAAATCAAAGTTGACTTAGCCATATCTACTTCTGATCAGCCCTTGTATGCATATTTCCTGCGTGTTAAAAGTTCAATATATCCCCTTCCTACCGTACTTATGCCTTTTCACCCCATGCTCAATAATATTGTATTATTAATTGCTTTATGTACTGTCACTGATATAAGCAAATTATAATTTCTGCCTGTTGTTCTATTCAAACACCATAACACTGTCCGAGTGTTTAAAACTACACAAGGATCTAAAAAATTCGGCACTAGTTCTATAACAACTAAACATGTGCAGGTCTGTTGCATTTTAACATTATACATGATGCTCAGTACTTTTAGGCCTGCCAAAATAACCAAATGCCAACAGGGCATCAACTTTTTTGTACCAGCAGATTGTACCTGCTGTAACAGGTCTCTGAACCTGGCTGAAAATTTAAGTGGCTCCCAAGTTAGGGAGAGGACAGATACCTCTCCTTTGAAGGGGCAGATGTATGCCTCTAAGGGGAGTGTCAGCAATGCCAGGCCCCAGCACCACTATTTCCTGGTACCTAGTGGCAGCAGGCCACACTGGAAATAAAAATGAGGAACAGAGACCCCCAGGAAATGGTCCCTGTGTGCCTAATCTCCAGTAAGGCCTTATGGATATGTCGACCGTTTAGGGATGGATTTCTGACCCTATAATGGTCAGGTGGGCATGTAGCGCTGCAGAAAATGCATTGTCATGCCGCCTTTCCTGGGCTATAGTATAATTAAACAATAACTATGGGAGGACTATCAGCAAGCTTCGGGGAGGGGGGGGAGATAATCCCAGGGAAATTCAGAAACATCCTTCTGATTCACTAACCTTTTTTCCCCCCATCTATAAGCTTGGGAATATAAACAGGATTTCCGTTTCCCAATGTCCCCACCCCAAACAGACTTCCCCGAGTTGCATTGTGTAGTCCCTGTATGGAGGAAGTTACCAGTTTTTAAGTCTCTGCAGAACCTTTCTCGCCACTCACTCCAGTGCAGGTCACTGAAATCTTTGTAAAAGTTTTTTCACATCCTCTAGGGTTGCTTATCTCTGTCTCTTTCTGGAATCCGGATCCCTAGCAGTGTCCCAAACAGCATCGCGAAGGCCTGTCTGAGTTTTCCTTAGTGAGGAGTCTTCCTGGGTGAATTGAACCAGGCCCCTGAGTTGAAGAGCTTTTGTTGCTTCATCTGGTGTCTCAAAGGTTTGGGGCCATCTGGAAACATGATGACTAGTCGAGCAGGGTATGGAGTAGCAAATTTTAGTTGTTGTTGCTTTAAAAGACAGAGTGTTGGAGCACAGGCCCTGCGCTTGGCTGAAATAGATGGGGAGTAATCGTTGTCAAAATAAATGCGCTTTCCTTTATGCTTAGTATCCCTCATTCTCCAGGCTCTGGTAAGGATAGTTTGTTTAGTAATATAGTTTAAAAACTTCATTATGATGGAGCGAAGTCGTCTGTCTGGCTGAGTTGGTTTCGGCGATAGAGACCGATGGACTCGCTCTATGTCGAATTTAAAAGCTGGGTCTAATTGCAGAGAGTCGCGGAGGAGCTCCTATGGCAAGCCGTTAGGGACATAATTCAGAATCTCTGATACACAGTTAAATGCATACACTATATACTAAAATACATATATCATATACTGAAATAAATACATCATATAGTGAAATATATATGTCAAGTAGTGAAACACATGCACTATGTCCTGAACCGCATGCCCTGTGTAGTAAAATACATACATCATATAGTGAAATGCATCCACTATGTACTGAAACGTATATTTCATATAGTGCAATACATACATTGTATAGTGAAATGCTTACATTATATAGTGAAATACATACACCATCTACTGAAATCCACATACTGAGTACTGAAAATCCACATACACTATCTAGTGAAACCAATACACTATTTAGTGAAACGCATACACTACCTATTGAGATACATACACTGCAGACTAAAAACTCTACATACACTATCTACTGAAATCAATACACTATATATTGTAATACATACGCTAAATATTGAAAAGCAATCTGCATACACCATATAGTGAAACAAATACACTACATATTGAAATACATACTGTCTATTGAAATACATACACTACAGACTGAAAAATCCACCTACAGCATGTACTGAAACAAATACACTATATACTGAAACATATACACTATATAATGAAACACATACATTACCTATTGAAACAAATAACACTATATGTTGAAAAATCTGTATATACTATATACTGAAACACATACACTATATGATGAAACACATACATTACCTATTGAAACAAATACATTATATGTTAAAAAATCTGCAAACACTATATACTGAAATATATACACTATATAATAAAACACATACACTGTCTATTGAAATGCATTCTACACATTGAAACACCCACATACACTATCTACTGAAACATATACACTATGTATTAAAACATATACACTATATAGTAAAACACATACTCTATTGAAATAAATATACTATATCATAAAAAAATCTGCATACACTACTGAAACAAATACATTATACAGTAAAACATATACACTCTCTATTGAAATACATACACTATACACAGAAAAATCCACATGCACTATATACGTGAGCATTAAGCCACTCCAAAGGTGGCATCTAATGGTGGATTAATGCATGGCTGGGAGGGCATACAACGGCCCAACCATGCATTAATACCATTAGATGCCACCTTCGGAGTGGCTTAATGCGCTTGTAACATGGCTTTGAATACTGTCTGCTTACTACGAGATTTATTTTCAGACTCTCAAAAGAACAATAGACACAGATTTTGATATTTTGTCATTTCTGTGCTGCACTGTCTGCACATTTCACTAACTGCGATTTATATACTGATGTTGTAAAACCTATGGCACCCATTACTATTAAGTAAGTATATTTTGAGATTTCTGTCTCACATTTATGCAGATGTGCGCAGCTATTTCTGTCATATGCGCCGTGGGAGGTCTATGAGATGCTCGTTTCTGCGTTCCACTATCTCGCACGCAATGTCATTTGCATGTCTGCACTCTTACTCTGTGTCTCCAGCGTATTGTGCCGATGTGTTCGTGCCCCTCTTTCCTGGCTTACCTTCCCTTGCCCCTTGCTTCCTTTACTTTCTCAGTAGGAGTTCCTACCGGTCTTGTTTGCCTGTTTCCCACACCAGTACTTCTGCTCCCTTCCCTTTCTGACCCTAAGTAGCTTGTCGGTCGCTGCCTACCCAAGACCAGCGTCCCAGTTACACTTCGTTCTTACCTCTCTGCGGTGCTGCTTTTCTGGCTGTCTGGATGGTCGTGGTAGTTCACTTTGGGCACGGTAGTTGTGCTGGATTAATGCCCGCTCCGATTTCCCCCATATGATCCATTTGAGCCAATCATTCATCCCCATTTTGATATTCACTTTAGTGCCATGTTACAATTAAGCAATAATGCACGACAGGGTGTGGTATATCATGGGATATCGTCACGCCTCAGGTGGTTGGGCACGAGGCCGCAGGCCGAGTGCATCCAATGACCCGAGAAGTGACGATATCCCATGATATACCACACCCTGAAGTGCATTATTGCTATTATGAACAGGAGTAATGGTTTTATAAAGGATAAAAACACCCTTTAAACCTGTTAAAAAAAGCTGTTTTGGTAGTGTAGGAATACATTTAAAAAAAATAGTTCTAGAAGACAGCAGGTAGCGCTGTTGTAGTTGGAGCTGACAGAAAAGGTAATAGTATTGTTATGGTGTGACCTGTGAACTCTGCAGCAGTATGTTTGTCTGCCTCCGCAGTAGATGATCGCGTAACGAGATTTTAAAGAGAAAATGAAGCCGATGACCAATATCAGTGGATTAGGAAGTGATTTTTAAACCCTACTGCGCTATTAAACGGGCGGTCGTGCGCGGCTTTCTGAAAGGAGCGCATGAAAGCGAAAAGAAAACTCTCACACAGTAGTGCTTTGTTGAAAAGAAGCACGGTTGTTGTGGCACCAAATTTCGGCAGCAGGATTACAGGGATGTTGGCAGGGAAATGAGACGGCAAGTGGATTTATTTTTTTTTTTGAAGACGCACTGGATCATTGTTTCTGGCAGCAGCTTGCGTTGTAAGTTCAGCGTGGCTGCCCGTTGTCGTCGGAATGATTTTTTTTCTGCTGGTGAGAAGGCTGGTGACTGGAGGTTTTCTGAAGCCGTGATGATGTAGCCCGATATCATCACAGCTTCAAAGACCTCTCGGCCAATCAGCTTCCTCCATTTACGATCGCCGGTTCATAATAAAACTTATACACTGTATACTGAAACACATACACTGCCTAGTGAAACAGATATAGTACCTAGTGAAACATATATACTATGTACTGAAACACATACACTGTCTATTGAAATACATACACTATTTATTGAAACACATAGACCATCCATTGAAATATAGTATATCATAAAAAATCCACATATACTATATACTAAAACATATACACTGTATACTCAAACACATACACTCCCTAGTGAAACAGATATAGTACCTAGTGAAACATATACACTATGTACTGAAACACATATACTATGTATTGAAACACATAGACCATCTATTGCAATATAGTATATCATAAAAAATCCACATACACTAAATACTAAAACAAATTCATTATATATTAAAAGATATACACTATCTATTGAAATACATACGCTACGTACTGAAGCACATACACTATATACTGAAACACATACACTGCCTAGTGAAACAGATGCAGTACCTGGTCAACAAAAACTAAATAAAATAAATAAATAAACTATATACTGAAATTGCATGCGACATGGAAGCTCCTCCCACCCTCCAAAGCCAAGATTTAGTTTGGCTTGATCCTTTGAGGAGGTAAGACATGCTATTTGGGCTCTCTGTTGTTAACCCTTCTCTGGCCACTGCAGTATAGCTGCCACTGGTTCGCTTTCCCCATTTCTCAAGGGAAAGCAGAGTTTTTTTAAGCCAAATTTCAAACCTACAGCAGCTTCTTTATTAAGTTTGTTCAGTGATAGTGGATGTGTGAACTTGTAATTGCTTCTTGCTAGATCCCGAAGCCACTGTCAGAATCAAGTGCTGCAATTGAGGTCCGTTGCAGTCAGCTGTAATTGCTCTGGATTGCAGATTTAATTGATGCGAGTCCTGTTTTGCTTCACTCTGCTTTAGACTGTCTTTCTCATGGATTCATCACCCCTTTCTCAGCCCCGGCAGAGACATACTAGGAGCCTTGCCCTCAGTTATTGCTACAGCCCTCTCTGAGGAAAAGTAATTGCCACGTGCGCTGGTGGCATCGTCTTTTTCATGCAGTCTCTGCAGCTACCAACCAAATTCTGCCTCTAGTGCCTTGGCGCCAATCCCCCTCCATTAGAGTAGGAGAGAGAGATGGAGGGAGGAACTAGGTGGAGTTTTGTGCCCTGCACGTGAGACCAGTTTGGTGCTGCGTTAGAGAGCGAAGGCACAGAGGAACGGCGAGACTGGAGTCTGGACATTTGTTTTGTGCAAAGCCCTGTGTCCCTTAGTCCTGCAGCAGTGACCGCTAGCCTTGACCCACGCGAAGTGACGGAGAGGGAAGAAGGGAGAACATTGGTGGGGTCGTGGGCAGTTGACCCCAGAGTGGAGCGAGCGAGCGAGCCAGGGCACAGTGCTAATGGAGGACAACGCTGTTTGCTACGCACTGAGGTAGCTGGGAGGGTTAAGGCAGGCAGCAGCAGAAAAAGTCTGAGGAAGATTGTGCAGTGATAAAATCTGCGTCTCTTGTAGTATGCGCAGTTGTCTGTGAGGGCTGGAAAATCTTACTGAGCCTCTTGTTTTTCAACTGTTGATTAGCTTGAGGCAGACTAGTGAGGAGGGACGAAAGGGGTGGAGTAGAGGGACTGTCTACAGAACCAGCACCCTGTTCCTGCAATGGCCGGGAGAATTCTACCTTTTTTTAATCCAAGTGGCACCTAACCCAGAACTTTATTCTTTAATTTACCCATGCATTTACAGTGACTGAGAATCAGAACAATAAAATCCTTAAATCTTTTTTTTTTTTCCCCCTGATTCTTAGCCATTGTAAATGCCAGGGTAAATTCAAGTATAAAGTCCAAGTTATTAGGTCTGCTATTGTCTTCTGTAGCACTGCGGCATTCCTTCCAGCCATCTGGAGGCTTCAATTCCTGATCAGCTTCCATGTGTGCTTACTGTTTCACCTTCAGAAATGTGCCCAGTGCCGTTTCCTTTTTTCAAAGGAGATAGGAAATGATTTTGTGTCATTTTTGCTGGCTAAATACATCATACACTTCAAAGGATGACATCTTTGTGTGTTTATATATGGAATTATTAGGCAAAATACTCATTTGTATGCTATTTTCAATTCTTAAAAAGAAATTCGGCTAGACAGAGGTTTTTTTTAAATCAGGAATCAGCACATGACAGGCTTTGAAATACCCATGTCACAGACTCCCGATTCAGCATGAAGCGAGTAGATGTTGGACACGTTTGTTATATCACTGTGCCATTCAGTAAATACTTCAGTGTGAAATAATCACCTGTCATTTGTACACATACGTCCTCCCCTTTACTCAGTTGCTGGTTACCTTACATTACAGATTGATATCTATAATTTACCCACCAAGTCGATTGAAAGCCTTGTGTCATTTATTCCCTCAGTGGGTCTCAAGTATACTAACTCGCTCGCTCGCTCATTATCAAAACTGCTGACAAGCTTACCATCAGCAACAGCCACACACACACACACACACACACTGGTTGACTGTTTTGGGGGGGTAAAGAACGGGAGCAAGTCACCGGCTACAGCACCGAGGAAAAGTTGACTGCTCCTCTTGTGTGCTCCCTACTCCACCGCTGTCTTGTTTGTGTGCGCAGTGTCAGTTTGAGCCTCTTAACAGCAGCATTGGCAATTCAGGGGCCAGGACTGTGTGTGCCCCATAACTTCCATTTCCCAGCCCCACTGCTGCAGTGTCCTTAAGGGTCAGGCATGACAAAAGCATGGATGGCTTGCAGGCTGATCTTTTTCAGTGCACAGATGAAATAGCGCACCACAGAACAAGTGGGTGCCCTCCCAAAAATATTATAGCAAAAAAAAAAAAGGGAGCAGGAGGTGTTTAAGTAGCCCAGTACCAAAGTCATAAGACAAATAATAAATGAAAAACAACTCAGGCAATTGGCAAATCAAATCGTCAGATCCCCCAAATGAAGTGTCTCGGAAGAAACACAAAGCACTGGGCTTAGGTGCTGCAGGCTCCGTTTGATTTTCCAATTGCCCAAGTTGTCTTTCATTTATAATTTCTTTATGACTTTGGTACTCGGCTACTTGAGCACCTCCTGCTCCCGGTCTGTGTTTTTTTGCTATATAATATTTTTGGGAAGACACCGGCTTGTTTCCTGGTGCGCTGTTTCATCTGTGCGCTGACAAAGATCAGCCTGCAAGCCATCCATGCTTTTTGCATGCCTGACCCTTAGGGAAACTGCAGCAGTGGGGCTGGGAAATGGAAGTTATGGGGCACACACAGTCCTGGCCCCTGAATTGCCAATGCTGCTGTTAAGAGGCTCAAACTGACACTGCGCACACAAACAAGACAACGGTGGTGTAGGGAGCACACAAGAGGAGCAGTCAACTTTTCCTCGGTGCTGTAGCCGGTGACTTGCTCCTGTTCTTTACTCATCCAAACAGTCAACCAGTGTGTTTGGGGGGGGGGGGTGTTGCTGATGGTAAACTTGTCAGCAGTTTTGATAACAGGACAGCGAGCGAGTTAGTATACTCGAGAACCACTGAGGGAATAAATGAAACAAGGCTTTCAGTCGCCTACTTGGTGGGTAAATTATACATATCGGTCTGTAATGTAAGGTAACCAGTAGCTGAGTAAAGGGGGGGGGGCCGCGTATGTGTACAAATGACAGGTGATTACTTCACACTGAAGTATTTACTGACATGGGACAGTGACATAAGAAATGTGTCCAGCAGCAGCTACTCGCTTCATGCTGAATCGGGAGTCTCTGATACGGGCATTTCAAAGCCTGCCAAGCGCTGACTCTCAATTCAAAAAAAAAAAAAACTCTGTCTAAACGAATTTCTTTTTAAAAATTGAAAAATGGCATACAAATGAGAATTTGGCATAATTACTCCATATATAAACACACAGAGATGTCATCCTTTGAAGTGTATGATGTATTTAGCCAGCAAAAATGGCACAAAATCATTTCCTATCTCCTTTGAAAAAAGGAAACGGCACTGGGCATGTTTCTGAAGGTGAAACGTTAAGCACGCTTGAGACACGATCAGGAATTGAAGCTTCCAGATGACTGGAAGGAATGCCACGGTGCTACAGAAGACAATAGCAGACCTAATAACTTGGACTTTATACTTGAATTTACCCTGGCATTTACAATGGCTAAGAATCAGGAAAAAAAAAGAAGATTTAAGGATTTTATTGTTCCGATTCTCACTCACTGTAAATGCATGGGTAAATTAAAGAATAAAGTGCTGGGTTAGGTGCCATTTGGATTAAAAAAAGGTAGAATTCTCCCGGCCATTGCAGGAACAGGGTGCCGGTTCTTTAGACAGTCCCTCTACTCCTCCCCCTTCATCCCTCCTCACTAGTCTGCCGCAAGCTAATCAACAGTTGAAAACAAGAGGCTCAGTGAGATTACCCAACCCTCATAGACAAATGTGCATACTGCAAGAGATGCGGATTGTATCACTGCACAATCTTCCTCTGACTCTCCCCGCTGCTGCCTGCCTTAACCCTCCCAGCTACCTCAGTGCGTAGCAAACAGCGTTGTCCTCCATTAGCACTGTGCCCTGGCTCGCTCGCTCACTCACTCCTCTGGCTCCACTCTGGGATCAACTGCC
Source organism: Neoceratodus forsteri (assembly GCA_016271365.2). NCBI lineage: Eukaryota > Metazoa > Chordata > Ceratodontiformes > Ceratodontidae > Neoceratodus > Neoceratodus forsteri. The sequence continues at coordinate 1,146,033,042 of CM057450.1, read as the reverse complement.
CACGACCCCACCAATGTTCTCCCTTCTTCTCTCTCCGTCACTTCGCGTGGGTCAAGGCTAGCGGTCACTGCTGCAGGACTAAGGGACACAGGGCTTTGCACTAAACAAATGTCCAGACTCCAGTCTCGCCGTTCCTCTGTACCTTCGCTCTCTAATGCAGCACCAAACTGGTCTTACGTGCAGGGCACAAAACTCCACCTAGTTCCTCCCTCCATCCCTCTCTCCTACTCTAATGGAGGGGGATTGGCGCCAAAGCACTAGAGGCAGAATTTGGTTGGTAGTTGCAGAGACTGCATGAAAAAGACGATGCCACCAGCGCACGTGGCAATTACTTTTCCTCAGAGAAGGCTGTAGCAATAACTGAGGGCAAGGCTCCTAGTATGTCTCTGCCGGGGGTGAGAAAGGGGTGATGAATCCATGAGAAAGACAGTCTAAAACACAGTGAAGCAAAACAGGACTCTCATCAATTAAATCTGCAATCCAGAGCAATTACAGCTAACTGCAACAGACCTCAATTGCAGCACTCGATTCTGACAGTGGCTTCGGGATCTAGCAGGAAGCAATTACAAGTTCACACATCCACTATCACTGAACAAACTTAATAAAGAAGCTGCTGTAGGTTTGAAATTTGGCTTAAAAAACCTCTGCTTTCCCTTGAGAAATGGGGAAAGCGAACCAGTGGCAGCTATACTGCAGTGGCCAGATGAGGGTTAACAACAGAGAGCCCAAATAGCATGTCTTACCTCCTCAAAGGATCAAGCCAAACTAAATCTTGGCTTTGGAGGGTGGGAGGAGCTTCCATGTCGCATGCAATTTCAGTATATAGTTTGTTTATTTAATTTAGTTTTTGTTGACCGGGTACTGTATCTGTTTCACTAGGCAGTGTATGTGTTTCAGTATATAGTGTATGTGTTTCAGTACTTAGTGTATGTACAGTATTTCAACAGATAGTGTATATCTTTTAATATATAATGTATTTGTTTTAGTATTTAGTGTATGTGGATTTTTTATGATGTACTATATTGCAACAGATGGTCTATGTGTTTCAATACATAGTGAATGTGTTTTAGTACATAGTGTATATGTTTCACTAGGTACTATATCTGTTTCACTAGGCAGTGTATGTGTTTGAGTATACGTTGTATAAGTTTTAGTATATAGTGTATGTGTGTTTTTCTGTGTATAGTGTATGTATTTCAATAGATAGTGTATATGTTTTACTGTATAGTGTATTTGTTTCAGTATGTAGCGTATGCAGATTTTTTATGATGTAGTATATTTATTTCAATAGATAGTGTATGTTTCAATATATAGTGTATATGTTTCAGTACATAGTGTATATGTTTCAGTAGATTGTGTATATGGGTGTTTCAATGTGTAATGCATTTCAATAGACAGTGTTTGTGTTTCATTATGTAGTGTATTTGTTTCAGTATATAGTGTATGCAGATTTTTCAACATATAGTGTATTTGTTTCAGTAGATAATGTATGTGTTTCATTATATAGTGTATATGTTTCAGTATATAGTGTATTTGTTTCAGTACATGCTGTAGGTGGATTTTTCAGTCTGTAGTGTATGCATTTCAATAGACAGTGTATGTATTTTAATATGTAGTGTATTTGTTTCACTATATGGTGTATGCAGATAGTTTTTCAATATGTAGTGTATGTATTACAATATTTAGTGTATTGGTTTCAGTAGATAGTGTATGTCGAGTTTTCAGTCTGCAGTGTATGTATCTCAATAGGTAGTGTATGCGTTTCACTAAATAGTGTATTGGTTTCACTAGATAGTGTATATTTTCAGTACTCAGTATGTGGATTTCAGTAGATGGTGTGTGTATTTCAGTATATAATGTAAGCATTTCGCTATACAATGTATGCATTTCACTATATGATGTATGTATTTTACTATGCAGTGCATGCGGTTCAGGACATAGTGTATGTGTTTCACTACTTGACATGTATATTTCACTATATGATGTATTTATTTCAGTATATGATATATGTATTTTAGTATATAGTGTATGCATTTAACTATGTATCAGAGATTCTGAATTATGTCCCTAACAGCTTGCCATAAGCTCCTCCACAAATTTTAAAATATCTTTCCCTTCCTCGTTCTCCGGAATCCCATGTATTCTCAAATTATTCCTGTGTGATCTTTTTTTCCAAATCTTCACATTTCTCTTTTAAAGCATGCTGTTCATCTAGCAAGTGCACTACCATGCGTTCCAGCCTGTCAGTCCGATCATCTAATCAGTATGTTGTGCTTCAACCTCAGTAACACGAGATTAAAGTTTACTGACTTCTATAGTTAATTCTGACTTGAAAGTATGAACCTCAGTCCTGAATTCCTGCAGCTCTGCTAGAATGGTAGCATTGCTGAGTTGTTGAGAGGAGGCCCCATTTGGAGCCGCCATGTCTGCAGAGCTTGATGAAGGGTGAGAGAATCCTGCCAAATCCATGCTTCTGGGTGTGCGTGCAGTCCTTTTTTTGCCTCCCATTCATTGCTTTGGCTCTCAATGATATTCTTTTTTGATTATTTTTGTGTTGTATTTGTGAGAGAGTCTGTTTTTAGCCCAGGATCAGCAGAGCTAGGTTTTACCCTTGCATCCCGGTTGGTGACGTCACTGGAAGCCCTGTTCACTGCACCCTTAGCTAATCTCCACGAGAACCTCTCAGTGGATGCTCAGTACTCAGTGGTCCCCAACCACTCACCCTCAGTCCTTTCCCATCGAGGTGACTGAACCTCTGAAGAGGTCACTCGCCTGGTGGTTGCAGGAGGACAACCTTCTGGAAAGATATCCCTTTGCTCCTCTGGATCATCAGATCTCCATTACCATCGACACGTCCCTGATGGGGTGGGGAGCTCATTGCCAGGATCTCCACACCCAAGGTACGTGGACTCTGGACGAGTCCCAGCTTCACATAAATGTCCTGGAAATGAGAGCCATCCTCTATGCAGTCCGAGCCTTGAAGGACATACTCTGTTTCAAGAACATTCTCCTTCAAACGGACAACAAGGCAGTGATGTATTACATCAACAAGCAGGGTGGTTCACACTCTTACCCATTATGCAGGGAAGCAATGAGAATGTGGGAATGGTGCCTGGAGCACAAGGCTGTAATCTAGGCGGTTTACCTACCAGGAGTACAAAACGAGCTGGCAGACCGTCTCAACAGAACGGAGACAGATCCTCACGAGTGGTCTCTCGACTTAACCGTCGTTCAGTCACTCTCCAAAGAATGGGGAACTCCAGACCTGGACCTTTTTGTGTCCCCACTCAATGCAAAACTGCCTTGTGTCATCTGTCACAGGATTTTGGCATAGCAGATTTTCAACAACCTGTGCCTCAGGTGTTTAGGTCCAGATCATACTTGTTCTCTTTACACAAATTTGGTGAGAAACAGAGCAAAGAGACTTTTAAAAAAATGATGGCTGAGGAAAAATCAAAGGCTACCGATGAGGGGCCATCTAAAAATATTAACAATAAAAATGTAAACAGGCGTGCTGGCGAAGCTTCCAAATCCCAGCCAAAAAATAAAGCTTCCAAAGGAGCTGATGAAGTTCTTCAGAAATGTAAAAATAATAAAGGAGCAGGTGAAGTGTCTGTACAAAAAAGGAAGCATGATCAAGCTGCTGATGAAGTGGCTAAAAAGATGATCTACAAAGACAAAAACGCTCCTGGGAAAGCCAATGGTGAGACAACAGCCAGCTTAAAACATAAAAAACAAAGCATATATAGTCCGTCTGCTCAGAAACTCCCATCTATGCAAGACGTGGCAAAAGCATGGTACGTCTTTCAGACCCTACAGAAGATGGGGATCTATGTTTACTAGGGCTATTAAGCACTCTTCCACAGTTCTCTCTTCTGGAGACTGTGAGGGTGATGCAGATGATGAACATTTTTATGATGCCCCTGATGTGCATTTGGAGGACCTAGAACCCGATGTGCCCCCTGACCCTCTTTTTGGAGCTTCCCCTGCCGACCAGGAGGATCCCTCCTTTGTGCTTACGTTTATCCAAAATATGCTAGACACCCTGGACCTCCCTACCCAGGAGTCCAACCAGGATGAGGACGAGGATAAAAATTATAGGGAGATGAAAGGTCTTCCACCCTCTAAAAGGTTAGTTGTGACTATCTATAATGTTTTCAGGAAAGATAACATGAAACTGCTTCAAACTCCCCACTTCTGTGGCAGGGGTTGACAAGCATGCTGAAAAGAAATACCAATGGTCTAAAAACGATACTGAGTTCCTATCTGTACATACCATCCATGAGAGTATAGTACAGCAGGCATCATTTGAGAAAGCTGGGTCATCTTGTCTTCCTTACCCCCTGACAAGGATTCCAGAAAAATAAATTTCATACCAAAGATGATGTACACCACAGCTTCCCTGCTTGTCAGACTTTCTTCCTACATGGCTTTCACTGCCAAATAACAGAAAGCACTGTGGAATTCCGTCCAGTCCATTACCTGCAATGGGTCAGATACAATGGTACAGGAACTGGTGCATACAGCAAAAACTGCCCTGGAAGCTACGAAATACCAATTCTACATGGCGGATGACAACTGTGATGCCTCCTCTAGAGCCATGGCCCATGCCATCTCTCTGAGGCATTTTGCCTGGCTTGGAACTATCAGTCTAACCCCAGACACCCAGTCTAAGGTCATGGACTTTCCCTGTGATCAAAACATGTTATTTGATTCCAGGACAACAGACTACATGAAAAAGGTAGACGAGTACAAGGCCTCTTGGCAGAGTCACTCCTCTAAGCCTAAGCCTCTTGCCCTGCAGAAATCCCACCAGAGGGGAAATAGGAGCAGAGGTTAATTTCCCAGGCCTTGTACTCTCTATCCCCAGTCTGACTTCTCTCAGTACAGGGGTGCTTTCAGAGGGAGGGGCAGAAGGAGCCAAAGAAGAGCCATCCCTACCCAGCCAGCAGCCTCTCAGTCTGAGTCCTGATGTGAGTATTCAGGTCACCTCCCTCTGCCAGTAGGAGGCAGGCTGTCCCATTACCTTCAGAACTGGTCCCTCATTACCTCAGACAGTGAGTTCTGGAGTGGTGGAAAAGAGTCTGCCACTACAGTTCAAGCAAGTGCCAGAACTCAAGCGTACCCAGATGTCAAAGCCTTTAACCCCAACACAGGTACTTCTGTTGGAGTTGTAGGTAAAAAAACCTTCTAGCTCTACGAGCAGTGGAGAGGGTCCCGGCCCACGAAAAGGGCAAAGGCCTCTACTCAGGTACTTTCTGACACAAAAGAAAACTGGGGAGTGGTGACCTATTTTGGATCTCAGATATTTGTTAAAACCCAAATTCAAGATGGTCACTCTGTCACTAGTCACATAGTACTTACAGCATGGAGACTGGCTAGCCTTCCTGTACCTGAAGGACACTTACTTCCATATACCCATAAGGAGGTCCCACAGGAAGTTTCTCAGGTTCAGACTCCCGTCGGGCCACTGTCAGTTCGCTGCAGTGCCCTTTGGCCTGTCCTGGGCTCCAAGAGTCTTTACCAAATGCCTGGCAATGGTAGCAGCACACCCCAGGAAGCTGGGTGTCTCTATCTACCCCTATTTAGACGACTGGCTCGTAGTGGCAAAGTCTCCTTGTCAGGTCAAGGAGTCCCTTTCCCTTACGGAGCACACTCTGGAGTCTCTGAGCTTCCTGATAAATCTAAAGAAGACTCACCTGGAACCCACCCAGCTGCTCACTTTCATAGGAGCGCAGCCGGATACCCAAAAAGGATTTCTAGGGACATGGATATGTTGTTCATCCACACTGTCTGGCAGGTTCCTTGCCGCTTAAAATCTTGCCGGAAGGTCTTCAAGCTGGCTCCTCCCACCCACCTGGGTGGTAAAACTCTCGGCTCCGCCCCATGATGCCAGATCTTCCTTACCGCTTGGAAGCTCAGGTTCCCTCCTTAGCGCTCTGCGTTTTAGACTGGATCCTAACTCTTCGGTTCGTCCGAAACTAGTTTTGAAGTTTTCTAAACTTCGGTCTTCTTATCCCTCGCGGCTGTGATGGACAAATTGATTCCCGGCTTTCGGATTTGCCCTGGCGGGTCAGAAGATGTCCAGGACGGATCCGCACTCCACGTGCGTCTACTGCCTTGGCCTAGACCACGACCCGCAGGTCTGCGAGTTGTGCCGCTCCTTTTCGGCCAACATCCTGGAGGATCGCGCTGCCCGATTGAAGCACGGGCGCCCCGAGAAGTGTTACCCACCGGTAAAATCCAAAGAGGCTCGTTGGGCGGTGTCCGCGGCAGTTGGCTCAGCAGAGCAGCTCGAGCACATGATCGCCCTCGAGGAGGAGGAGGCCCAGGCCGCATCTTCCTCTTCCTCTGTTGCGGCGTTTATCCCGCTCTCCGAGTTCCTCTTATTCGGCTTTGTTCAAGGAGCTTCGCCAGTCCCTTTCCACGAAGGGAGAGGGGCCATCGGGACATTCCTCTCGGCCCAAGAAGAGGGAGTCGAAGGGTAAGTCCCATCGTCAGCGTTCGTGGGAGCGGGAGAGGTCTCCTTCCCCGGACAGCCGACCGTCGACTTCGGTCGAGGTTGCGGCTCAGGCCGCTGGCTTCACGGCGCCCCTGTCAGGCCAGCCTGCCGAGACACCCTTCGACGCAGTCGAGATATTCCTCGACCCGTCGGCCGGGTGGTCGACTGGTAGAGCCGACAACCCCTCTTTGCCAGTTCCCCCGGTGGAGATCGAAGATCTGCCCGCGCCTTCGGGGCGGCAGTCCCCGGTTAAAGTGTCCGAGCCGAGGGAAGAGCGGGTGTCCCCTGCCCCTTCCCAGGCCCGCCCTCGGTTTCACCGAGAGTCTCGGTCTCGGACTTCATCTCGGTCAAGCCGCTTCCGCCGACATCGGCGGTCTCGGTCTCGGCACTGAAGTAAGTGGCGACACCGCTCCTCCTCGGATGAGGAGAGGCTTCGACGCAGACTGCGTCGGCGTTACGAGGAGCTGATGTGGCAGCAGTTACTGTTGTCCGGGAGTAAGTCGACTCTGATTCATCCCCTGGCCATCAAGTGGCTGTCGCCCGAACGGCGAAGCAACCGCTCGCCGCAGTCGAGATGCCCATTTCTGGGTCGGTTGTTCGGCCAAATCTAGCTGCCCCACCGATTGTGGTGGAACCTCGATCGGGTCACGGCCTGCCCCACAGGTTGTCGGTCACCCTCACTCCCGACCGTCCTCGGCAGGTGGAGGGTGGCTCAGGCCCGAGGCAGCTCTTCGCAGACTCTTTGGAGTCCGATGACAACTCCTCTCTGTTCCCCAGGCGGGTCGGCCTGGAGTCCTCCGGGGGCCAGTCTCGGGACGATAGCCCATCGTCCTTCATGGGTCTGCTTCAGCTCATCTCGGAGTCTACCGGGATGCAGCTCGAGCCCGTGTCCAAACAGAGGCCAAGTATCCCGTCGGGAGAGCCTAGACCGAGGGATTCACCCACGGAGTGTTCCGTGGTGGCTGAGGCCATTGTCGGCCCAGCCTGGAGCTGGCAGCGGCCTGCTTCCTGCCCTGCTCGGCCACAGGATGGCCAGGAAGTATGCGGGTCCCCACCGGCTCTTTGCCCGGTTTTCGAGCACCTTCTGCCGAGGGGTTAGTCACTGATAGCGCCTTCTTGCGTCTGGAAACGCTGGACGTGGATAGGCCTCCGACAAAGAGTCCAAAAAGGCTGACCATGCTGGGCTCAGGGTGTACGCTGCGTCCTCCCTCGGCCTCTATCAGACCAGCTCGGCCATGCTGATGGCACATTTCTCCCACGCCCTCATGGGCTCCCTGGATGAGGTGATCCCTCATCTCCCGGCCGACCTGCGGACCACGGTCCGGCAGGTGCGGGACCAGGGTAGGGCGGTGGCTAAGCAGCAGCTTCAGACTGCTCTGGACATAGGTGATTCCTGTGCCAGGTCAGTAGCGGCTGCGGTGGCCATGCGCCAGGGCGTGGCTGAGGATATCCACCTTCACGGCGGATACCCAGCACATGTTGGCGGACATCCCCTTCTCGGGACTGACCTCTTGCCCTGGAGTGGAGGGACACCTCCAGCGGATCGAAAAGTCCAACGCCACTCTGGACTCGGTCACCTCCGCCCAGAGGGACAAAGGCCGCTGGCAACAACAGCGTAAGTCCTTTCTTCCTTTGGCCCCTGCGGCACGACCGGCCCAACAGCACCAGCACAAGGGCCAGCAGGCTCGCACTTGGCATCTCAAACCCAAGCCAGCGGCTTCCTCCAATGGGAAGCAAGGAGGTAAAGGCCCAGGAGGTCCCTCGGCCAATCCCTCCTCCAAGCCTGCCCAGTGACGGGTTGAGGGGTGTCGCCCCCAACCTCGTCACCCTTCCCTGGGTTCCCCGTGGGGGCGGCTCCGCCACTTCCTTTCTGCCTGGTCCGTTATCACCACAAACCGTTGGGTGTTGGAGGTGGTAGGAAAGGGCCTGCCTCTGAATTGAGCAGACCCCCCCTTTGAGTTGTCGCCCGAAGGGTCCACGGTCCAGTCTTGCTGTTGGCCCTCCAGCCAATATTGCCTCTGCTCCTGAGAAAGAGGTGATCAGGAAGGTGGTGGATCCTCCTCCAGACCGCGGTTTGTGTTCAGGTATTTCCTGGTCCCAAAACAGACGGGGGGCTGGCACCCCATTCTCGACCTGAACAGGTTCCTAAGGTCTCTGACCTTCCGGATGGTCACTCTGGCTCAGATAATCCCATCCTTGGAACTAGGCATGTGGTTTTCTTCCCTTGACCTCCAGGATGCGTTCTTCTCGTCCCGATCCGACAGTCTCATCAGAGATTCTGGAGGGATTTCTTTACGAGTTCCGGGCCATGCCCTTCGGCCTCTCTCTAGCTCCCAGGGTCTTCACCAAGTGCATGGCAGTGGTGACAGCATTCCTGCGGCACCGAAGGGTCCGGGTGTACCCCACCTGGTCGACTGGCTGTTTGCAGCCCCCTCCAGAGCGGAGTTGGAGCGGTCCAGAGATCTGGACCTCCAGGTTTGCTCTCAGATTGGCCTCCACATCAATGAGGCCAAGTCGGAACTCGTGCCGAAGCAGGTGATACACTTCATCGGGGCAGAGCTCGACTCTCTTTGAGCCAGAGCTCGGCTCCCGGTGGACAGGGCCGAGGTTCTTCCTCCTTGCCCAGTCATTTCTGGTTGGGCAATTGCGCCCTGCCTGGGACTCCTGCGCCTCCTGGGCCTCATGGCGGCCTGCACCAGCGTGGTCCGTTGGGCCCGTTGGTACATGCGTCCCCTTCAGTGGGGACTGGCCAGCCAGTGGTCACAACACTACGATCCATTGGATCAGTTGGTGACAGTGACCCAGGAAATGTGGAACACTCTCCAGTGGTGGACCATTCCGGCACATCTGCAGGAGGGCATCCCGTTTGTCCACCCCGAGCCGACGGTCTCTCTAACGACCGACACATCTCTGATGGGTTGTGGTGCCCATCTGGGGGAGCACAGAGCGCACAGCCTCTGGTCCCCTTGGGAGTCCCGATGTCATATCAACCTGCTGGAGCTCCAAGCGGTCCGCCTAGCTCTCACCGCCTTCGCTCCGTTTCTACGGTGTCAAGTGGTTCAGGTCCAGACGGACAGTACCACGCACCATGTACTACCTAAACCGCTTAGGCGGACGCGCCATGCTGTTATGCAAGGAAGCTCTCCGAGATATTGTCCTCGTATTGAGCCTGGAGGCGGATCGCCTAGCCATTCACGTGGCAGGAGCTTCCAACACCCTGGCCGATGCCCTAAGCCGGATAGGGGCTGCGTCTCACGAGTGGTCTCTCCTGCCAGAGGTAGTACAAGATCTCTTCTCCCACTGGTGCATGCCTCAGGCGGACCTCTTTGCCTCCAGGGAGAATACAAAGCTGAGACTTTCATGCCCGCCCCGCTCAGCAGGGCTCGCTGCAGGGGGATGCCTTCTCGAGGCCGTGGACCCCGGACCTCTTCTACGCCTTTCCCCCATTTCCCTTGATCCACAAGGTGCTTCTCAAGGCGAGGAGGGACAAGGCGCAGGTGATTCTGGTAGCCCCAGACTGGCCCCGCCAGTTCTGATATCCAGATCTCCTCAGTCTCAGCTCCAGGCTCCCGAGGCGGCTTCCAGCCCGCCCAGACCTGATCCCAGTCATCAGGGGAAGGTATTCCATCCGGACCTTCAATCCCTGCACCTGACGGCCTGGTTCCTGAGCGGCTAGAGTTCCAGACCTTGGGTCTTTCCGACAAGGTCCTCAACATCATTGAGGCGTCCCGTAAGGAGTCGACCAGAAAATGCTATGCCTTCAAATGGAAGAGATTCTCCATTTGGTGTCAGGGAAAGGGCCTGGACCCTTCCTCCTGTTCCTTGGCAAGCATTCTGGACTACCTTGGTCCTTTTTCTCAGCAAGGGCTTGATCGGCGACCCTTAAGGTGCACCTGGCAGCCATCTCTGCCTACCGGGCGCGGGCCGGAAAGCAGTCGGTGGTGCAGGAGAAGGTGGTCTGGCGCTTTTTCAAAGGCCTTGATCGCATTTCCCCTCCGGTGCGAGAACCTCCACCTCCGTGGGATCTACTGCTGGTATTGGCCAAGCTCATGGGCAAGCCATTTGAACCAGTGCACAGGTGCGTTATCTCCCACCTGTCGTGGAAGACTGCCTTCTTGGTGGTTATCACATCAACCAGAAGGATGGGAGAGCTCCAGGTGCTTTCCATCGAGTCTCCTTATCTGGTCTTCCACAGGGACAAGGTTGTCCTGCGCCCCCAACCGAAGTTCCTTCCGAAGGTGGTGTCGGAGTTTCACCTTAACCAGGTGTTGACTCTGCTGGTGTTCTACCCCAGTCACACCTTGGAGGCCGAATATAGGCTCCATATATGGACCCAAGCAGAGCGCTCGCTTACTTTAAGGAGCGGACGGCTGAAGTTCGGGGAGAGGTTCACCAGCTGTTTGTCACCTACGCTGAAGCCACACCTGGCTGACCTGCAGCCAAGCAGACGATAAGCAGGTGGGTCACCTCCTGCATAGATCTCTGCTATAGGTTGGCGGGCATGGAGCCTCCCAGAGGGATAAGAGCTCATTTTACCCGCCATACCGCTGCATCGGTAGCTGCTTCCAGGGATGTCCCTATCCAGGATATCTACAGGGCTGCTGCCTGGAAGTCTGCACATACCTTTATTACCCACTACCACATCGACCTTGAGTCACGCCGGGATGCTGGTTTTGGGACCTCGGTTCTCCAGTCTTTATTCCCTAAGTAGGGGGTGTGCGCCTTGCCTCCCTCCTCCCGGAGAACTGCTAGGAGTCTGCCAGACAGTGTGGATGAACAACATATCCATGTCCCTATAAATACCGGTTACTCACCTGTAACAGGAGTTCTAGGAATGGTATATGTTGTTCATCCACACGACCCACCCGACCTCCCCAGCTTCGACGCACCACCTGGCTTCCAGCGGGCTAGATCTAGCGTCATGGGGCGGAGCCGAGAGTTTTACCACCCAGGTGGGTGGGAGGAGCCAGCTTGAAGACCTTCCGGCAAGATTTAAAGCGGCAAGGAACCTGCCAGACAGTGTGGATGAACAGCATATACCATTCCTAGAACTCCTGTTACAGGTGAGTAACCTGTATATGCCTTCCTCCCACAGGAGAGAATTCAAAGTTTCCATTCAGTCGCAGATTCTTTCATCCAGGGACAGCCAAGACCAGCCAGATGTTTCCTCAGGCCCCTGGGACACATGGCTTCAATGGTCCCAGAGGTCAGGTACAGGATGCTAAACCTGCAAGCCTATCTCAGAGCTCGCTGGTCTCAAAGAAGCAACAATTTTTCAAAGCTGATACCTGTGATAGAACAGTTCCTTCAGGCTCTGCTTTGGTGGCAGGACCCTACAAATCTAGCAATGGGGATCCCCTTCCAAGTTCTGCTTCCCACAAAGGTGATAACCACAGATGTCTCCCTCCTGGGGTGGGGAGCTCATCTGGACAGTGCCTCAGTAAGTGGTAAGTGGTACCTGGGCTCTCCAAGAGTCACAGTTACACATATACCTTCTGGAGCTCAGAGCAATCTTCCTCGCTCTCAAAGCATTTGCTTGTGTCGTAAAAGGGCAGACTGTACAAATTTGAACAGACACCACCACTGCAATGTTCTATATAAACAAGCAGGGTGGTACCAGATCAGTGATACTCGGTTCGGAGGCTCTGAAAATTTGGTCCCTCACCTTCTCCCTGGAGGTCAGCCTTTCAGCTCTTCACCTTCCAGGCAAGCACAATACCCTGACAGATGCTCTCATTCGCATCAGTCGGGGTCAGAGTGAATGGACCCTGAACAAGCAAGTACTAGCCACAGTGTTCAGGCGGTGGGGTACACCAGAAATGGATCTGTTTGCCTCTCCTCTCAATTTCCTGCTTCCTCAGTACTGTTGCAGGCCTCCAGTTCCGGGAACACTTCTCCTGAATGCCTTGATCCTGGAGGTTCCTATATGCATTCTCTCCCTTTCCCTGGATACTTGGGGTGTTACTGAAATTCAGACAACAGCCTGCATCTATGATTCTGGTGGCTCCGGATTGGCCCAGGCAAGTCTGGTACCCTCTCCTTCTCTCACTGTACTGCAGCAGGCCCATTCGCCTGCCACCAACTCACTCTCTGCTGACCCTTTCTCAGACAGGAGTGCAGTATCCAGACATACACTCTCTTCACCTCAGGGCCTGGTTCCTGAGGAGCTAGAGTTTCCATCCTCTCAGTACTTGGAGCAGGTTCTTAAAATCCTGAGAATGGCTAAAAAACCTAACACAAAAAAGGTTTATGCAGCCAAATGGAAAAGGTTCTCCATCTGGTGCGAGAGCAAAAAGGTCAATCCTCTTACAGCTTCAGACTCTCAGCTGCTGGATTACCAGGTACATCTGCAGGTGTCAGGCTTAAAACCCTCTTATCTCAAGCTACACCTGGCTGCAATTTCGACCTATCTTTTGGTGGAGAAGAAAAAGTCAATTTTTTCCCACACCATATTCAGTTTTTTAAAGGCCTCTTGGCACCTCCAGCCTCCAGTCAGGGAGCCGGTTCCTCCTTGGAGCTTGAATCTCTGCATTGCCAGGCTCATGCAACCACCCTTTGAGCCTATGGCCACTGCACATCTCAAGTTTGTGACCTGGAAATCTGTCTTCCTGGTGTTCATTACCTCTGCCAGGAGGATTTCAGAGTTACAGGCCCTGTGCACTGAGCCTAATTACATCATTCCTCACAAAGACAAAATTGAGCTCAGGACAAATAGAAAGTTCCTGCCTAAGGTGGTTTCGGAATTTCACCTTAACCAGTTTATTAGTCTACCTGTCTTCTTTATCGAGAAATCCACTGCTGGTGAGCAGAAGCTCCACAGTCCGGATGTCAAAAGAGCTCTCTTTTACTATCTAGAGCACACTAGGCAATTCAGAGGCTCTTTCACTCAGTTGTTCCTCACCTACGCGGATGTAGGCAGAGGAAGATCAGCTACCAAGAGAACTATAGTGTATGGTAGAACGCTGTTCCACATGGAAATCCATGCCTGGAACAGCGTTGTTGTGCTGCCCTCACTACGTAACGATCTTGTTGTGCTGCACCGAGTACGTCACTAGTGCAGCACAACAAGATCGAACATCATTGCGCATGCGCGATAAAGGGGCCGTAGCGGTGAAATCAAACGAGGAAACAAGAGGCGTTTGATCTAAGTGGCCTCAAAAGTGTCCGTTAGCATTGGGGGTGATTTTTTTTAACAAATAGAGGCAAAGTATGATTGACCATACATTATAAAAGATTGTGCATAAGCAGTCATACACAGACAAGGCAGTTGACCAGTCTCAAGGTTTCCGTGGTAACGGACCTCTCGAGCTGCTCTCTCGAGGTCATTTGTTACCACGGAAACCTCTTGATCGAAAACTACCTTGTCAAGGCATAAAATAAGCAGATTTGCATAGCAATTTGCTACCCAGAAAATGTGATTTGCTATCAAGTGCAGCTTTGATTAGCAAAAGTGGCTAATCAATGGACTTGCCACACTGTAGTAAAAAATAGTCGAATTGCAGTACTTTTTTCCAGCAATCGTGTTAAAACATACAGAACTGAAGTAATTTACCTCACATTTTTACACTTTTTACACTAAGTTGCACTCTACCCGACTGTGTCCTGTAGATAAAAATAACCATTTTGTGACATTGCTCCTCAAACCTGCTTGCTAATCATACTAACATACTAATTGCCAGCGGATTAGGCCTTACGGTCTATCGAGTCTGCTCGAACCTCAGATCCCTAGTTGGGTGCTGAGGCCCCCCCTTGTGTTCCAGAAACTCCTATCATCCATCCCCACCCCCCTGGGCCAGGCCATCATCTGATACATCCACTTTCTGTGTCTGTTCCACCCTCTCTTGAAGCCCTCCACTGTGGATCTCTGAACCAGCTCACCAGGCAGCACATTCCAAGGGTCCACCACCCTCTCAGTGAAAACCTCCTCCTCTTTTCCCCCTCACCCTTCCACCTTCCAACTTCAAACCATGCCCTCTGGTGATACCTTCCTGCTTTAGTCTAAAGATCCTCCATGTTTACCCTATTTATTCTCTTGAGGTACTTGAAGACCTCAATCATGTCCCCATCTCTCCTCTCCTCCAATGAAAACAGGCAGAGTTCCTCAGGTCTATCCTCATGCGTCAAATCCCCTAGTCCTCGTATCATCTTAATTACCCTCCTCTGTACCCTCTCCAGGAGCTGTATGTCCCTCTTCAAGTGTGGTCTCCAGTACTGTACACAATACTCAAGGTGTGGTCTAACCAGTCCATTGTACAGTGGCAGAATCACTTTCCTGCTCCTAGAGGTGATCCCCCTTACGATGCATCCCCACATCCTGTTTGCCCTGCTAGCCGCTGTCCTGCACTGCTCAGAGTTATTCATACATGCATCCACCATGACCCCTAGGTCTTTTTCCCCTGTTGAGGCCTCCACGCCTCCCCTCGGAGGGTGTACCTGTGTTTAGGGTTTCCCCGACCAAGATGTAATACCTTGAACTTGGTGATATTGAAATTTAATTTCCATGTGTGAGCCCAGCTGTCCAGGTCCCCTTGCAGGGCCAACCTCCCCTCTTCCCCCTCAACTACTGCTCCCATCTTGGAGTTATCAGTGAAGAGACTCATTTCACACCCTATACCCTCCCCAATGTCCGATATGTATGCATTAAACAGGATCGGATCCAGGACCGAGCCCTGCGGCACCCCACTACCGACCTCTCTAGGGTTCGAGAGCTCCCCACCAAATACTACTCTCTTGGTGCATCCAGCTAGCCAGTTTTCAATCCATCTGACCATCAAAGAGCCTACTCCAAACCCCGTCAGTTTCTCCACCAGACCATTGTGGAGGACAGAGTCAAACGCCTTGCTGAAGTCCAAGAATAATACATCCACAGGCTTTCCCCTGTCCAGTTCTGATGTTACCCATTCGTAGAACTCCACACGATTGGTTTGACATGATCTACCTGGCACAAACCCATGTTGCCGACTATCCAGACCTCCCACCTCCTCCAAGTACACCCCCAATCGTTCCTTTAGTATACTCTCCATTAATTTTCCAGCCACCGAGGTCAAACTGATGGGTCTATAGTTACCTGGTACTTCCCTCGACTACCCTTTATGGATTGGCACCACATGTGCCTCTTGCCAATCCCTAGGTACCCTCCCTGTCTCAAGCGACCTGTTGAAGAGCTCCGCCAGGGGTGCAGCTAGTATGTCCGCCATTTCCCATAGTACTCTCAGATGAATGCCATCCGGCCCAGGAGATTTATCTTTCTTCAGGGCCTTGAGGGCTAACCACACCCTTTCGGTGGAGATGGCATCATCCGTCCCCTCCACCTTACTGGCCTTTTCATCCTTATCCTGATGTGACACCCCTGGGGTACCTCTCCTCCTCTTGCCCCATTTCTGTTGCTCCCCTGATCCCACTCATTACCGCTTCTATACCCATCGTGCCTTGCTTTGTAGATATCCCATCCCCCTCCCTAGTGAACACAGAGGCAAAGTACTCGTTTAATACCTCTGCCTGGTCCCTCGCCTCTTCCACCCACCCTCCTTCTGATCTCAATCTGCCAAGATGGCCCTTAGTTTTTCTCCGCTCCCCAATGTACTGGAAGAACCCCTTTTCCTCTCCATGTATCTCCTGTGCCAGCTGCTGCTCTTTACTGGACTTTGCCCCCTCACCATCCGGGTGACTTTTCTAGATACAAGATGGTACATTTCCTTTTTCCTATCCCCTCTTGTTGTTTTATGTTTTTTGTAGGCAGCCTTCTTTTCTCTGACTGCTACCTGAACCTCACTGGACCACCAGCGTGGTTTGTGACCTTGCTCCCTTACGTTTCACCTTAGCGCAGGTCCTGACTGCCTCATGAAGTCCCCGGTTTATGACCTCCCATCTCTTTTCCACATTTGTCAGTGATGTAATCCCCTTCAAGTGATCCTTGAAAATATTTCCCATGCCCACAAAGTCTGCCCCCTGAAGTCCACTGCCAGTGTCCTAGATCTCTCCCTCCCCATGCTTATTTGAAACCAGACAGTATTGTGATCGCTCCCAGTCAGGATCCTCTAGACAGGTCCCTACCAGATCCCCATCTGCCAGAACCACGCCCAGGACATGCCCTCCCTTGTGGACTCCATCACATGCTGTGTTAAGAACACATCCTGGAAGCCGTCCAGCAGCCTCTACTCCTTGGCCACCTTAGAGGACATGGTTCCCCAGTTTGTACCTGGTATATTAAGGTCCCCCATCAACACCACTCCTTCCCCTTTTGGTCCACACTGGGCAATGATGTTGTCCAGCAAACCATCCTCCAGAACATCACCCATCCCAGGGGGCCTATATACTACACCCAGCTTGACCTTACCTCCTGCTGGGGTTCGTAAGGTGACCCATAAGGCCTCCCCGTTTCCCTCTGCCTCTTCTACCTTAGCAATTTCTATGTCATCTCTAATGAACATAGCCATTCTACCCTCTCTGCCCTCCTTTCTGTCCTTCCTAAGCATAGTGTACCCCTGCACGTTTAGGTCCCAGTCATGGTTTTGTTGGCTACGTTCCGTGACTGCCGACATCCACCCCAAACATTATGACCTGGAACTCTGGCAACTTGTTTCCAAGCTCCTGGCATTTACTAACACCACCCCACCCTTATCCCTGATCCCTTTATCAACCCCACCCAGGTTCCTTATACTTCATCCTCCCTCTGCTCCTCCTGAAACCTCCCTCCCAGTCTGTTTCCCCCCCCCTTGGGTTGTGATTTACTCCCTCATCTGGAGGAGGGTTTCTGGTCAGCCCTCCTTAGCCCCCAAGTTTAAACCCCACCTTTCTTGAATGTGGTCAGCCACCCCTGTTTAAGGACTTCCTTCCCTAACGCAGCAAGATGAAGCCTGTCCTTGGCATACCGTCCCTTATCCTCCCAAACTCCTTTCCAGTTCCCTAACACCCCCAAACATTGTTTGATTAGCGAATACTGCTAATCAAGTCTCCAAAACGAATTTATGCCTTGCTTGTTGTGTATTCATTCATTTCATTTCATTTCATTTTTATTGCAGAGTTTAAACATTGAGAACAATACTTATTTAAAATGGTGACTCAGGTCAACATACATATATTACAACAATACACACATACATACCTTACTCAAAAATACAAAAATAAAAATCTAGAAAACACAATAATTTACAATTACAAACATACATACATTCAGCCATATCTAACCAAATATTGCACAGCAACTGTTTGTGTTTTTACTGGATCCATAAACCATTGTTTAAGAATTCTCATTGGGGGTCTTCCATTCGCCAAACAAAATCTTATTGTCAAACTATTCCATAATCGTGGAACCATATAACTAAAAAAAGATTTAGACCTTTCAGTAGTTGACAGCGGTACTACCAATTCCCTATATAATGCTTTCCTCAAGGTTAGATTTAGATCCCTAATTATCAACCTTTCAAAAAGAAAATCTGGAATATCACCCTGAACACTTTTATATGCAAAACTTATCTTATATTTCCTCCTATCTATTAGTGAAAGCCAATCTAATTTCACATACATTAAACAATGATGTATATCTCTAGGACACTGAATAATTAATCTTGCTAACCTACTATAGAGAACCTCCAGTTTTTGTAACTTAACCAGGCTAGCATGGTCATATAATATATCACTAAAATCTGTCAATGGAAAAACTTGGGTTTCAACTATTTTCTTTAACACACTATGTCCTAAAATATTTTTATTTCTATATAACACCCCTACTCTCTTACCTAAATCTCCTATTAATTTATCAACATGGAAATTTCCTGATACTGAAGTATCAATCTAATACCCTAAATATTTATACTGAAAAACATGCTGTAATCTAACACCCCCCCCCAATCCATTATAACCAAGTCAGAACTATCTTTTAATTTTGGTACAGACCCCAAAACCATACACTTTGTTTTAGAGATATTCATGTTTTATTTAGCTTTTGTTAACCAGGTAAGTACACTAGACAAAACATATGCCTATTTTCAGGTACGACTTGGGAGAGTACAGGAATTAAAAGAACATACAGAGTACAACTTGAAGCAAATAAGGCAGATACACTGAAATCAGAAAAAAGCATAACATACATAGAAGATAACTCGGGTTTCAACAGTGGCACAGTCAAATATAAAATCAAATACAGTCACTATAACAGTGTTCAAAGCAGTATATACTGTACAGATATATACAAAATGTTCACACTTAACACAGGGCCACACCCAGGCGGGCAGGCAACCACAGCAGGACCGGCGCCAAGGTGCAGGAGATGATATGCTCAAGTACAGTGCAGGTGATCAAGGTAATCAAGGTAATTAGGGGGTTTAAGACAGTCACATACTGAGGAGAGCTTCAGGTGAGTCCACAGGGAGGCTCGTAGGCATGCCTGGGTGGGGGAGGGCCGGACCCGGACCGGAAGGGAGTTCCATAATCTGGGGGCACATGACGCAAAATCCCTGTCCCCCATTTGGGTGCGCCTAGCAGGAACCTTGAGGATAGCAGGGCCCATAGACCTTAGGGAGTAGACAGTGGAGGCAGCAGGTGCAAGGAGCTCCGCTAATCCGGGGGGGTGCCTGAGCCCAGCACCTTACCCGTGAAGCAGCCCAAAGCAAAATTCATGTAGCTGGGTGGGGAGAGCCAGTTAAGCTTAGCATACAGATCGCAATGGTGAGTGAGGCGAGGGGCTGCTATCGCAAAACAGCAAATGTTATTGTAGGCAGCGGTCCACCTAGTGAGGTGTACCTTGGAAGTACGGGCAAACAAAAGTAGCCCATAGCAGAGAGATGATAGAAACACACCTCTGGCCAATGTTAGGTGAACAGCTGAAGTAAGATTATTCTTTGCCCTGTACGCCAAACCCAACTTCCAGTTAACAGCATGACACACATTGCGGATGTGGTGACCTAGATCAAACTGAGGGTCAAGTGTCACCCGAAGGTATTTGACGAAGTCAGTGATGAGAACGGGAGCACCATCACTACCCAAGATGCACAGAGGGACAGGGAGACCTGTAACTTAGCCAGGGACCCAAACAGCATGGCCTGAGTCTTTTTAAGATTTAGGAGCAGCTTGTGAGAAAATATCCAGAATTGTATACTCCTGAAATCCTCACTCATTTGGTGGTTAATGAGCCCAATATCCCAAGAATGAGTGGGAATAACAGGGTTGTCGGCATACAGTATGGACTTGCAGGAGACAGCAGAAGAGGGAAGATCATTGATGAATATGGAGAAGAGCAGGGTTTCAAGGACTGACCCCTGGGGAACCCCTGAGGACACTGCGGTGATGTCAGAGAGCACCTTACTATATTTGGTAAGTTGCTGCCTGCCCAGAAGGTAATTGAAGAACAAACTGAG
This sequence comes from Neoceratodus forsteri, assembly GCA_016271365.2. NCBI lineage: Eukaryota > Metazoa > Chordata > Ceratodontiformes > Ceratodontidae > Neoceratodus > Neoceratodus forsteri. Next base: position 1,146,013,185 of record CM057450.1, on the reverse strand, counting down.
CGTGGGAGGGGACAGGCCCAAGGACCTAAGTTGAGTGCAAAGTAGCGCATGGTCAACTAGGTCAAAGGCCTTAGAGAGATCAATAAAGATGGCCCCAGAGAGTCTGCCCTGGTCCATAGCAGCCTTTATCCCAGATGTGACAGTGACCAGGGCTGAGGTTGTACTGTGCCCTTTTCGAAAGCCATGCTGAGAGAGAGACAGTAGCTCATGAGACTGAATATAATCCTTGAGTTGCCCCACCGCAACTTTCTCAAGAAGCTTACTGATAGCAGACAAGCTAGCAATCGGCCGATAGTTGTCACGAATCCTAGATTTGCCCTGTTTGAATACAGGAACAACCCTCGCCACCTTCCATAGGTCAAGAATAACCCCAGAGGCTAAGGATAGGTTGACGATGTGGGCCACAGGAGAGGCAATGAAGGCAGCAGCAAAGCGGAGAAGCTTGGGTTCCACACCATCATGGCCAGCACTAGAAAAGGGGGAAACACCAGAGAGCAATCTTTGCATCTCTTGAGCCGTGACAGCCTCAAAGTAGAACAGAGGATGAGAGGTAGGTGCCAGTTGAGGCGGAGGGACCTGGACGGCCTATCACAACCAGTGAAGGAGAATAGAGAAGTGAAGGTGAATAGAGAGGTAAAGGTGGACCGGTCAGAGAAATGTGAGTTAAATGCATTGGTGATGGTTAGTGGATTATTACGGCTAGCACCATCAATAAGCATGTCAGGAGCCTCACAGGTGGAGGAGCCACACACTATATTTTTAATATTCCTCCTGAAGTTCATAGGGTCCTTAGCTGAAGTCCGTAAGGCAGCTTTGCAAAATTAACTTTTTGCAGCCCTGATCGCCTTTTTGCATTCATTCCTGAGCCTCCTGTAATGCTGAAATATGGCCTGGTCCATCGAGACCTTGAAATTGGCCTAGCACTTGTCTCTAGCCCTTATGAGAGCAAGGAGACTCCCATGCAACCATTTTGTAGCAGCCCCCCTTACCCTCCGTCTGACAAGAGGGGCATGCTTATACTGTAACACCCCAAAGGTACTAAGGAAATGACTGACTGCAGAGGAGGCAATCTGGGCATCCATCACTTCAGAGCAGTCCATGAGCATAAGATCCTCCTGGAAAGACCATAGGTCGAACCTGAAGAAGTCCCTGACTTGAATGATTTTAGGAGGGATCTTCGGGGCAGAGACCTTCCATATGCAGTACACAGAGGCATGGTCAGAGATGGAGTCCGGGAGGGTGCCAGAAGAGCTAATCCTCTCAGGCCTATTGGACAGGACCCAGTCCAGGAGCGAGCTGGTTAGTACCACCAGTAGGTGTCCACCTGGTGGGATCCTTAATGAGTTGGGACAGTGAAAAGCCTGCTAGCAGAGGCTCATACTGCTTGACATTACCTCCAAGCCAGTTTAGATTAAGATCCCAGGCAAAGAGCTTAGCCAGGTTGGGCAGAAGGCTGCGGACATTAAGATGAGCTATTTTCAACCCTTTGCCAGAAAGCCAGTCCACAGGAGTGGAGAAAGCTCAGCATGGAGGACCAGGGTTCAGCTATATATCCCCTGCAAGGACTATTGTCAGCAAAAGGAGCCAGAGGAGATGCCTCAAAGGGGGGAGCCAACCCTAATGCCTGGACGGCCTGCGACCAGGACACCTGACCAATTTGACAGGATACTGGAAGCTCCGCAGATTAAGGCAGCAGATGGGCCAGGGAGACTGACTGTCACAGGCTATTAAGTTTGAGAAAATAAAATCCATCTCTTCAAATTGTCCTGGTGAGACCCGGGAGCGTCCCAAGGGGGGGAGCACAGTCCACAATGAGAGGAGGGAGGAACATGGCAGTGAACAGCCCAATGGTGAGGACATTACTGAAAGTGAAGGACTCAGTTCCACTCATGCGATGCTTAGGAGCCCTCATGATTATGCACACCCTCACTGGAGTCAGACCACTGAACTTCAATGGACCACCCAGAATAGCAGGAGATAGGGCTGTCCAGACCCTACTAGGCATCCAGAGAGCACAGAGGAGCAGGCAAATCGGAGGACAGCTAGACCTGCTGTCGTCACACCTACCAGGAGCAGAGTACCACAGGGTTACCTGTTTACACTATAGATGCCACCCACCACAAACAGTTTCCAAGCAAGTACAACAAGTCGAGCAATCAAGGTGAAGTGGCCTCTAGCGGCAGCAGCTGATAAGCTGCATATGGAGAAGTGAGCTGATAGGCTCAGACGACCGCATGATCTCTGCAGTATAACTCTGGTGGGGGCCATGGGGACCCTGTCTGGCCAGCAGAAAAATTCTGTGGCTCAGACCGCGTGTGTGCTGTTCTGATTCTCCGTACCTGCAGTTGCAGCTCTGTGAGGGAGGGCTTCCCGATGCTAGCCCTCTCGACCTTCCTCCTGGCGGGGGGGGGGGGTCTGCTTGCTCTCTGAGCCTAGTCTGCAGTTGCAGCTCTGTGAGGGAGGGCTCTCCGATGCTAGCCCTCTCGACCTTCCTCCCAAACACCCAAAATATTCCTGTATAGTATTAAAACTTAATTGTAATTGTGCCTCAATGTCTTGTACAGTCCTAGCAGAAGTGTATATTATCGTATCGTAGGCATACAAATGGTATGCTGAACCATTGACTACATCCCCAAATTTATTCAAATATATTAAAAATACCAAGGGGGTATGACTGCTCATACACAATCCTCTGTATTTCCTGCTGGTTGGTCTCTTGTATTACATTCTGCTATGAAAAAGCTGGTCATCAACCTCCTGTGGGGCTCAGGGCCCACTCCACCAGGTGCACTGCAGCCTCTGTGGCAGCAGCAAGGGACATGCCCCTTCTGGATGTCTGCAAAGCAGCTACCTGGAAATCTGTACACACTTTCATGAAGCACTACAGTTTAGATCTGCAGTCCAGATCTGAAGCCAAATTTAGCAGGGCGGTTCTGCAGAGTATCTTTCCTAAGTAGGTTATCTGCCCACCTCCCACTTGGTACTGCTTGGTAGTCTGCTATAGTTACTGATACTAAAGGACTCCTGGGGTAAGAAGAAAAAATTACTCATCGTAGTAGTCTTCTTTCTTCCAAGGAGTACTTTAGCATCAGTAAGCTCCCACCTTCCTCCCCAGTTCACCTTTTAGGAGAAGGGCTCTGCTCTCGGTTTTATTACCAAATTTTGTTTTTTTATTAAAAGAGTTTTCGTGCTCAGGTTATCATCTGTTTTCTGGTTTTGGACATTTTTATGTTTTTTGAATCCTGTTGGTTCACTTTTGGCGGCATGTGCCCATTATCTTCGAAAAAAATTCTGAAGCCCTTCAGGCTGCTCCCTCTCAGCATACTCCCCTCCTTTTTTCTGATTGGCTGATACCCAAGCTCATTATACTAATTATCTTAAAGGCATACCTCCGGGGCAGTTGCACCTTGCCAGCTAACTGCCATAGTTACTGATGCTAAAAGACCCCTTGGAAGAAAGAAGATTACTATGGTGAGTAATTTTTTCTTTCTCACTGTCAATTACACTCATAGGACCATTGCAGTAAACAATGCTGCATTTCTGCCACTTTATTTCTTTTTTTCAGTAAAAAGGTATCACTTTTTATAGTGATGCTTGACAATAATGTATGTCGAAGGAACCCTCGAAATTGTTCCGCTGCTGTGCCTGCAGTGAAAAGATTTACACTGGCAACTCCCATGACATCTGTGTGTGCTGCCTAGGACCATACCTTGACATGAAAGTTTACCCTATTTGCTGTATCTTTAACTCTGCGACCCAATGATGCCGTAAAGGAGCCCTAGAGAAGTATTGCCTTAAGAAAATGGTGGCCACGATGGAGAAGGAGTTCCAGCAGAAGACCTCCGTTGCATCGCTTGCCCTGTCTGCAGGGTTTGGGCCATCCACATCCCAGGATAAATCTTTCAGCAGCCACAGACATAAGCACTGGGATAAGGACCTGCAGAAAACCTTCCAAGTGTGCTTCAGGTCGCCCCTCTGAACAGTATCAGGTATGACCTCTTCTGCTTTGTCAGCTGCTCAAGTGGCGACACCTCTCTCCCCCCCCCCCCGACTGTCGGTATGACACCAAGGTGTAAGGGCCTGGCGTTGGTGCTACCAGACCTAGTACGGCTGGTATGTCAACATCTGGGAGATGGCCTCCCTGTCAACTCCTCCCTGTTGCACCCATCGACCACATGGGTGCCGACGACGTACAGGCATCCTGTCTTCCTTTACGGACATGCTTTGACGCCTGCTTCCTGCTCCCCCTATTCCAGGGGATCCAATGACTGGGCCTACTGTCAGTCCTCCCTGCGACGATGCAGAATAGAGCTGTGCCTCAGCCTTCTCCTAGAGCGCCGCCAACATCGCTGACACGCTCCCTATTGGCTCGTTGACTGGCTCAACGACTACAAATACATTCCTGTCTTAATAATGCATAATGAAGGGGAAGATGCTGAGGAGTACACTAAGTACCACTATGATGGGGTACTAGTTCTGCTGTGTCCACCTGCAGTGAGGATTCGGTGGTTCACACTCCAAGGTCCCCTCTTGTGGACCATGTCTTCCTCACCATGATTCAGTCATTACAGGCTGCAGTGGGTTTTGACCTTGAGGAGCAGAACACCACAAGAAAAATTCCCCTTCTATTGTGGTGCCACCTCTCCTCCCTGTTTTGGAGGATGCCACCTTCATTGCTTGGTGTAGGGCAAATGTAATCCCAGCCATATCAAGGAAAGCTGACAAGCTATACTGGCCTCTTCTGGGAAGTCATTTTTTGCTAACCAACCTGTGACAGATTTGGTGGTCATTAATGCTGCCCATGATAGGTCAAGGACACCCAAGCATCTGATAAATAGTCTAGGAGGTTGGATGTCTTGGGGGGGGGACATCTTCTTTGAGGAGATCTTTCATTAGGTCACATCTGTGGAACAATCCCACGTCAGCCCCAGGATCACATGGAAACTTTTTCTGTAACAGTCTAGTAGGGTCCAGTTGGGCCTTCGTATTGCCAGCTACTAGGCCCATATGATTAAGTCGATAGGGGTCAGTAGGGGGTCGAAACCAGTCCATTCACAGAAGAAAGGGTTTTGAAAGAACTCTTGAAACTGAGGGTGGACAAAGCAATGGGGCCTGATGGGATTCACCCAAGAATACTAAAATAACTAAGGGTAGAACTAGTAACACCACTGACTACTCTCTTTAACAAATCATGGGAGGATGGAGTGGTACCTGAGGACTGGAGGAGGGCAAAATGTGATTCCACTTCACAGAAGTGGGAGCAGGGCAGAGGCAAGAAACTACAGACCAGTTAGTTTGACTTCAGTGGTAGGGAAAATTATGGAATCACTTCTGAAGGAAAGAACTGTAGAGTACCTAGAGGCCAGAGGGGCACAGGACCCAAGGCAGCATGGTTTCACAGCAGGAAGGTCATGTCAGACGAACCTAATAGATTTCTTTGACTGGGTGACCAAAGTAGTAGACCAGGGAGGGGCTGTGGATATGGCCTACCTACATTTTAGCAAGGCATTCGACACAGTCTCACACAAAAAATTAATATACAAGTTAGCTAGCCTTGGAGTGGGTCCCAAGGTGGTAGCCTGGATAAAAAACTGGCTGGACAACAGGACGCAAAAGGTAATAGTAAACGGAGTCCACAGTGAAGAAAGGAGGGTAACTAGCGGGGTACCGCAGGGTTTGGTACTGGGACCGGTCCTCTTTAATATCCTTATAAGTGACATTGGAGAGCACCTGGAAGGAAAGGTATGCCTCTTTGCAGATGACACAAAGATCTGCAACAGGGTTGATACACAGAGTGGGGTGGAAAGAATGAAAAGGGACTTGACAAGGTTGGAGGAATGGTCAATTACGTGGCAGCTCAGACTCAGTGCAAAGAAGTGCAAGGTAATGCATCTGGGAAACAAAAACCCAGGGGAAGAGTACACAATGCGGGGTGAGTTAATAACAACAACAAAAATCAAAAGAGACCTAGAAATAATTATATCAGATGACCTAAAGGTGGGCAAGCAATGTGAGAAGGCAGTAAGGAGGGCTGGGGGGATACTGGGATGCACAGGGAGAGGCATCAACAGTAGAAAACAGGAAGTTGTTATCCCTCTGTACACACAGTTAGTGAGACCCCATCTGGAGTACTGCATGCAATTCTGGAGACCCCATCTCCGCAAAGACATAGACAGAGTGGAGGTTGTTCAGAAGAGGGCAACCAAAATGGTGCAAGGTCTGCACCAGAAGACATACAAGGAGAGACTAAAGCAGCTTGATATGTATACCCTTGAGGAAAGAAGGGAGAGGGGGGATAGAAACTTTCAAGTATCTCAAGGGAATTAACAAGGTACAAGAGGGTAGTATCTTTCAGAAAAAGAAATGTGCAAGAACAAGGGGGCACAATTTGAAGACAGAGGGGGGACAGCTCAGAGGTAATGTTAGAAAGTATGTTTTCACAGAGAGAGTTGTGGATGCATGGAACAGCCTTCCTGAGGAGGTTGTGGAGTCAGGAACAGTGGGAGAATTCAAGAATGCATGGGACAGGCATAAGGCAATTCTAGTGGGGGGCAGGAGGAAGTAAGCTGTTGATTAACTAGAATCTGCAGCTTATCCATCAGGTAGGGAAATGGGCAGACTGGGTGGGCCAAGCGGTCCTTATCTGCCGTCAAATTCTATGTTTCTATGTTAGTACTAAAATCCCCTTTGGAGGAAGGCCACTGCAGCTATACAAGCCTTGCAAGAGGGCACCCCCAAACAGGAGCTTCTTAAGGCTCTTACTGCTGGGGCTTATGTAGGCAAGCATCCCCTGCGTATGGCTTATGATGTCTCAGATGCCTCTGCCAGGGCTGCTGCATCTCGCATATGCCTCAGGAGATACTCTTAACTCAGGGTGGCAGGGTTTGCGAATGATGTGCAGCAGTCTTTTCTCAGTGCCTCTTTCGAGGGTTATAATCTGTTTGGCTCTGATGTCCAGGACATCCTTTCCACCCTTCAGGTCTCAGGCAGAACCCTGTGGGTGCATTTCCTTTACCACACCCAGCCTAGAAGTATGTCTAGAGTCTCTTCATCCAGCTGGTGCCCGGCACCGCCCAGCAACCACACAGCAGGGTATAGGCAAGGGAGCAGGAGCCTTGCCCACCCCCAGCACTACCACTGGTACCCACTCAAAAGCCCCTAGATGTGACACTGGGGGAGGTGCCACAACCAGCTCTGCTTGACTCCTTGTACACCCCCCAACCACATTTTATCTCCAGGGGTGGTTGTAGAGGTCGCCTCTCTCTCAGCTTAAACCAGTGGAAAGAGGTGACGACAGGTGCTTGGGTTCTGGAGATCATAGAACATGGCCATGCTGTAGAACTTTTGGACAATTTGTTAACCAGGTAAGCCCACTGAGACAGTGTCCCTTTTTCAGGGGCGACCCGGAGTTAATTACATTCAGTGTGAACCAACAATTTACATACAGATACAGGATAAAAGCAAGTAAGTTACAAAATATTAGAACTCACTGAAGTCCAGCACGTAAAATCCGATATAGACAATAGCTAACATGTATACTGTAAAGTTAACTTGAGAAGGCACAGGCTTGGAGGGGAGGTTAGGTGGGGCAGGTTTGGGTGGGGGGAGAGGAGAAGCCGCAACTGCTAATTATATGGGAGATGTGGGCGCAACTCTCTGAGCGGATGCTGCCTAAGGTGGTTTCATAGAAGAAGTATATGGATTGTAGATTGTGCGCAGGGTTAAGTGCCATTAGGGTTGTTGGCTGGGAGATGTTGGAGTAGGCCAAGTCAGTGTGCTGACAAGACTGTAGTAACCTTCGTCCGGGTCATTTGCCAATAATAACCCATTATTCTCCAGAGCACCTTCCTCTGCTAGAGACTGCCCCCCCCAAGCAAAGAAACACAGGGTTCTACTCTGAGTACTTCCTAGTTCTGAAATGGACAGGAGACTTGCGGCCTATTCAGGATCTCAGGGGACTTAATTTTCTCATAGAGTACAAAAGGTTTAGAATGGTCACCCTGCAGGGCTTATTCCCACTGCTACAGGCAGGGGATTGGATTTGTTCCCTGGACATGAAGGATCCAGCAACCTCACAGAAAGTACTTGAGGTTCCTGTTCCAAGGGGAACATTACCGATTCACTGTTTCCCTTTCGCTTGTCTTCTGCACCACAGGTCTTTAACAAATGCTTAGCAGTAGTGGCAGGAGCCCTTTGCAGGGAAGGTCTTTATGTTTTTCCATACCTGGACGACTGACTCTTGAAAGCCCCCCCTCCAGGGGCCAGCTTCTGCACACCTTAGCTTGAACCAGGCAGATGTTCAATGCTCTGTAGGTTACAATCAGTGTTCCAAGATCAGTGCTGACCCCTTGCCAAAGATTGCAGTATATAGGGGCAGTCTTGGACATAGCTCAAGGCTCAGCGCCTGATTGCCCAGGCTCCAAGATGCACAACAGCCGGTATGTCTCAGCCAGGACATTGCTATGTGTCCTAGGCGTCACGGCAATGGCCACTGTCACAGTATCATTGGCCCTACTACACATGAGGATTCACCAGTGGACCCTAAGAGTCCAGTGGGATCAGCTTGCTGACAATCTAGAACAAAAGGTTCTAGTCACCTCTCCTGTGCACAGAGTGCTCTAGGGGGTGGATGGAAACCAGCAATTTGTTGAAAGTAGTTCCTTTCCTAATCCCCTCCCGTTACCACACTCTCACAACAGATGCTTTGGGGATGGTTTGGGATGCTCACTTGGTGGCCCCACCAGACTCATGGTACCTGGGCCCCAGTGGAAAGCAACTAGCACATAAATGTTACAGAAATGCAAGCTGTTCTGTATGGGGCTTCAGGCCTTCCAGACTCATGTCCCCAGGTCTTCTATTAGTAGAGACAGACAGTGTTAGTGTGATGGACTACATCAACAAGCAAGGGGAGACTTGTTCCTATCCCCTGTGTAGGGAAGCAATAAGAATCTGGTACTGGGCTCTGTAATAAGGTCTGGAACTATCAGCAGTGGATGCTCCAGGTGCCCAAAATATCTTGATAGACAGACTAAGAAGGTCACATTCCAGGGTACACAAATGGGTACTGCTGACCTCAGTAGCCGAAGACCTGTTCGACAGATGGGGTTGTCCAGAGCTGGATCTTTTTGCATCCCCACACAATGCAAAACTGCCACTTTTCTGCTGGATTGCTCCAGGGCCTGGAGTTTTCTAGTAAGAGGCGTTGTCCCTGTCTTGGAAAGGGAGGTCCTGTATACTTTCCCTCCCTTCCCTCTTAATAGGAGTACTACTCAGGCTTCAGGTGGAGGGGCAGTTCTGATACTCATTGCTCCCCTATAGCTTCACCAGGTCTGGTTCCCCTTCTACAACAGCCAGCAGTGGAACCACCAATGCCTGTGCCCCTGTGCAAGGGTCTGTTGTCACTGAAACAGGTAAGCAAGCTCTCTGCATATAAAGAAACTCTCCAATAGTCAAAAAGTTGCAAAATCTGACAGATTTATTGTGGGTCCAGACTAGAGCACAGATATATACATCCACTGTTCCCCAGCTCTTCGAACCTACTTCAGGTTCTTCCTGGGGCCGACTCAGTTTGTTCATTTCATTTAAAGTGGCCAATACTTCCAGTCTAGCCATGCATTCAAGAACAAAATAGACGTCAACTTATACCCTTAAAGGAACACTGTCAACCTGTTTTTCATCATATTATTTCTTATCCTTCGCTATATCGGCTCCCAGCATCTGGAACTCCCTCCCCCATCACATTAAACTCTCTAAATCCCACCTAGCCTTTAAACTGGGTCTCCGCGCCCACCTGACTGACTCTGATGGCTGCTCCTGTGCTGCAACTTGAGACTGACTTCCCGTAGCATTCCTTACCTACATGGCACTTACTGTTTCCCTCCATTGTATAAAATCTGCATGTTCCCACTCCCTCCACAAAATTGTTAGTTAAAACTGTTATTTATTCTTTAGCGGTTGTCGTATGTCCTTAATTATTATTGTTGTATCATCCAGTGCAAGTAGTTAATGTAAGGGTATTTGTTTACTCTGTTTCCACAGAAATATGTCTTGCTTTTGTCAGCAATCTGCAAATTTGTTTTTTTCCCTCACTTCATGCTGCACCACGTACAGTTGTCACTGATGTTTATACCTTGCTCTCTCCTGATTGTATTCTCCCGGGTTGTGCCGGAATATAGGCAATACTCTTGTCTAGTGTACCTACCCGGTAAACAAAAACCAAATAAATAAAAAATAAATAGTTAAAAACCTGCATTTTATGATTGCTTACCTTCTCTAAAATTCATTAATGTTATTGTTTGTTTTGTCTGTCTCCTTGTTTAGTAGAACTGAAATGCATGTTAATGTATATCTATACACAGCCTTGGTTTGTTTACAATCATGGATCTGTTCTTACTGCATACTTCCTGAGTGTTAGAAACACCCCCAAACACACATGATTCAATAGAGTCCTTTCCTTCCACTGCATCATGCATGGTTAGACTGTGTTGTGGGTGTTCCCAAGTCCAAGAAAGATGCAGTTGTAGCTGATCAAGGAATGTAAACAAACCTGTTTTTGTGTGGTAACACCAATATGCTGGGCAGTCTGTTTTCCACTTTTTAAAGAAAAAAAGAATCAGCATTAAACTACCAGTTGCATCAGTAATCTTTACAGAATGTTGGCAATCATAAAATGTGTTTTTAAAACTAGGGATACTTTGAGACTTAAGGGGGTTGACAGTGTCCCTTTAAAGTGAACTGCGCATTAAAATACAATACAAATTTTAAACTAAGTACACAAGCTGGCATGCTATAACCCGTAATACACAAGGATGTCAAAGTTCATAGACTACAATAGTATGTCTATACAAAGCAATATATTTCAAGCTGGCATAAATAATCATACAGCATACTTTTTTTCTATAATATGATTTTGAAAAAACAATTATTTGCCTATTTGACGAAGTTAATATTACTCAGCTTATAAATAAGGTTTGACATGTCAGAATTTGAATTTTTAATTATCCTTGGGCTTGTTTAAATGTGGAGCATGTAATGTCTGTAATTTTATGAAGTAAGCAAGGAGTTTATTAGTCCAACAAACAATATAAAATATGAAATAAGACAGTTTATCAGTTGCAGAGCTCCTTTTGCAATATATGCCATTTGGTGTGACTACCTCTCATTATACATAGGGTATGCCATTACCTGCCAAAGAACGAATCCAGGAACATGTGAGGGCAATTAAAAATCCAGCCTCTGACATACCAGTTGGTACTCATTGGAGGCAGTTTCACAATTCTGATATTAAGACTTTCCATTTCTCAATGTATTGGACCTATTAGGCGACCACATAGGTGTGGAAACGGAGAACAATTATTACAATTGGAAAGCAGATTAATTTTCTAAATGGGAGCCCTTAACTCCGAGGGTCTGAATGATGACTAGGATGTCAAACCGTATTCATAATCTGAGTAATATTAACTTAATCAAACAGGGAAAAAATTATTTTTTCAAAAATAAATCATTGAAAGTAGTATTTTCTTTGCTTATTTATGCTTGCTTGAAATATATTGATTTGTATACACATACTATTGTAATCTATGAACTTTATTTGACATCCTTGTGCAGTATGGGTTATAGCACCCCACCCTGTGTGCTTAGTTTAAAATTTGTATTGTATTTTAATGCAGGGTTCACTTTAAGGGTGTAAGATCTTCCTGGACTAAAAGTCGTACACTACTCATTCACACTAATGGGACCACGCCGGAGGCACTAGGACCCTACGGGAGCCAAAAATCTTCAGGAGGGTCAGCCGATAGGACCATGCATGATGCTGCAATCATGAGACTAGCCGTGTCGACTCTTCAACTACCTCAGTTCTTTTTCCCGCCGCGAAGTGCGCTCGATGATGACGCCGCTTGCCTGCTGGGAGTCAAGTCTTTGTGTATATGACAGCAGCTATAGCCGTTCAGTATTCGATTAATTTGCTACTTTTAGTGTTTTCTTGTTTTTAAAAAAAAAAAAAAACAGAAGAAGATGAACAAGAAGAAGAGGAAGAAATTCTCAGCCTGCCATCAAGCAGAGTCGACCTTAGACAGTAGCGGTGATGGTAGGGAACTTCATTTGAAAGCTGTGATGACAATAGGTCTGTGTCGGTCCGGCTGCCCTTATGGAGGGGGGTCACCACGGGTGCCCAGTGCTCGGGGGAGGGGAGGACAGTCCGCCCGAAGCACAAAAGCAGCAGCCCCATTCCCGACCTCGATCAGGGACCCGGCCCTGCTCTACCTCGAGCTCTTCTTTCTCCTGTCGGTGGAAGAAGAAACGGTACCGCTCGAGGTCACCCTCTGGTACGTCTGCACGGGGATAGTCAATGCTGGTGAGCGGTAGGCCTGACCCGACTTCGGTGGGGTCCTCTGTGGCTCCATTCTTAATGGCCGCGATCTTCGACACCGGGCCCTTGTCTCTGTCCTCAATGGGGCTCTGATGAGCAGTTTCACCTCTAGGTTGCTCTTGTAGAGCAGGGGGTACGACGTCTGCCCAGTTGATTTGGCCAGTGGACCCGGTTCCAGGGCTTCGGGCCTCAAAGCCACTGGGCAATGGCTGAGTCAGGTGGGCAGAATGTGCACGGTGCTTGTCCCGTGCCAGCACCATCGATGTCGACCCCATGTGCCTACCCCCCCTCACCTTATCCTTTGCAGGGGATGGCACGGGTACTGCTTTCCTTTTCTGCCTTTTTTCTTCAGGTCTAGGGCCAGTATGTCTGACACTGCTTGTGGTGCCTGCGCCGGGAATGGCACTGAACTCCTCTACGCCATTCCGGGTGGCAGTGTCTCTTGTGATTCTGGCCTGGACCAGCTTTTTGGAGGTTCTTCTGGGGTAGAAGTGGATCTGGATGAGTCTCTTCCTGTCCTACTTTGTTGGAGACGCAGTGGATGACTCATTTTAGAGGCTGGAATGCAAGCCTTCTGTATCAGCAGAGCCTGTGATGGATGATCTTCTTTTCAGTTTTTCCCCAGGGATGTGGGGTTCCACCATAACATTTCAGACTTCATCTGTGGACCAAAGCAGACTTCTACTTCTGGAGTTCCTACAGTCATCAGTACAAGTACACCCTGAGGAACACACTAAATTCAGTGGTCGAGAGCCTCCATTGCTAGGGGCATATAGCCCAGTAATCAGCTAAAAGCTTTCATAAACCCCTTTGACACCGCCCCTAGGGTGGCTACCTTTGGCAGCAGGTGATGAACATCTCCTTGGCAGTGATTATTGGTTCGGCCCTCAGACTGAGCTCTGGAGGCCGCTCAGACTCCTGCTCCCCCTCAGAGGGACGGTACTGTCATCATTCTTGTAACAGGCAGTCTTTTCAAGGTAGAGGCCTTGAAGCCTTTGTCAGGAACCAACTCCTCAACTGCAAAAAAAAAACAAAATCGCAGCACAGGGCCCGAAAGCACCCGGTACCATTGGATCCGGCCCAGGTCCCGCCTCAGCTGTCTGAGGTGGACGCCTCTCTCAGTGGTAGTGGGGTGCACCTGATTTGGTTTTATAACTAGTGGAAGTCCAATCCAGTGAACATATGAGTCATCAGGATTGTCCGAGAGGGATACTCTCCCAATTTCACAGAGATTTTCCCTAGACCCAGGCGGTAGCCCAATCTGTTTGATGGGGCCTCAGAGCAGTAGAAGTTGTTCCATGGCGACTCAGAACACAGATTCCTACTTCCTTTGCTTGGTTCCAAAATAACAGGCGGCATGCGCCCATTCCTGACCTTGAAAGGTTAAACAAGTGCCTGTATATCAAGGAGTTCACTACAACCTCGGTATTCAAGCCTTCACTTCCTGGACGTTTGGCTTTGAGCCAGTCCATCGGGGCTAGAGTCTCAGGAAGCAGTTGCCACAGCTTCTCAGTCGCTTTCTTCCAGGAGGGGTTTTCTGATTCAGGGAAGGTGCCAGATTCACCTTCCCAGCAGCTCCTTTTCATAGGAGCCCTCCTGGATACCTCCAGGGCGAGGGTTGTTCCTTCCGGAGAATGGAAGAAACGACATCTTCAGATGTCTCGATACTTCACGGAACATAACTCTGTCTGGGCCCTTTTCAGTGCAGTGGATGCTGGGACTTATGCCTTCATCCATAACAAATAGTAGTCTCCAACCACGCGTCCGCAGTCCTCCGCATAAATGGCAGAACCTCGAACAAAATTACTTACATGGTAGACGCAATTGGCCTAGCTTCTGCTAGGTCTATCCTTACCCTCTAAATCCCAGATCACCATCATCACGGTTGCACTCCTGATCGGTTGGGGAGCTCACTGTCGAGACCTCCACATTCAGGTGTGGAGCCTAGGAGGAGCATCTTCTTCTCATTAATTTCTTAGAGATGAGAGCTGTCTTATATGCTTTCCAAGTCCTGAAGGAGGTCCTCTGCCACAAAGTGATCCCACTTCGGACGGATGACAAAACTGTGATGTTTTTATCAACAAGCAGGGTGGAGCACTCTCCTACCCTCTGTGCAGGAAGGCCATGGGGAGGTGAGGGTGGTGCCTTGAGCACATTGCGTCAGTTCAGTCATTTTGCAGTCGCTATTCGATAAGTGGGGCAGTCCACACCTGGTCCTTTCTGCATCCTCTCTCAACGCTAATCTGCCTCTATCCTGCTTCAGAAATCCAGACCCTGGTGTTTTCTATCAGGATGTATTCAGTGCAGTAGACAAGTTGCTCCTGTACGCTTTCCTCCTCCTCCCTTAGTTCAGAGGGTATTGCTCAAATTGTAGGCAAACGGGGGCAGAATGATTCTCATCATCCCAGACTGGCCTCGGCAGGTATAATTTGCGTAGATAAACAGTCGGTCAGAAGTTTTCCCCCAAGGTGACTCCCTCTACAAGCAGACCCTCCGACACAGGGACTTTGGTCCATCCTTCCTGTGCTCCCTTCATCTCCATGCCGGGCTTCTGAGGAGATGAAAGTGGGCAAGTCCTAGGTTTCCAGACAATCGTAGAAATCTTCTTAGCTGCGCATAGCCCTTCCACCAGGAGAACTTATGCAGCTAAGTGATTACACTGCACCATCTGGTGTGCAAAGTTCTGTCTGGACCCTTTTGGTTGCCCACCAAGGAAAATTTTTGG
Organism: Neoceratodus forsteri; assembly: GCA_016271365.2. Lineage (NCBI taxonomy): Eukaryota > Metazoa > Chordata > Ceratodontiformes > Ceratodontidae > Neoceratodus > Neoceratodus forsteri. The sequence goes on along the minus strand of CM057450.1, from coordinate 1,145,998,090 downwards.
GTGCCTCGAAAACCTGTCGAACGCAGGTCTGCTTTTCTCGGCAGAGAGTGTTCACCTCTGTGTGTTTTCGGACTGTTATGAGCCAGTAGACAACATGTCACTGACTCAGTTACCATTACTCAAGTTTTGCTTCTCCCTACTTATTTTGTGAACTCCAGAATGAAGGAGAGCGCTCCCTTTATCTCTCTGAATGTGATTCTACATCGACAGAATGAAGAGATACGCATCTGAGCAACTATTGTATCTTTCCGAATGCCTTGGCTGGGTCAGCCTGTTGACATGAGATGTATTTCTGCTTGGTTAGTAGCATGTCTTAGACACTACTAATCCATGGCACAGCTCATGTTGGAAGGTAGGTTTCTCACCACTCTACCGGAGCGGTTGCAGCTTTCCTGGTGAAGATTCGTAATGTACCCGATGCAGACATCTGCAAGGCGGCAAGTTGGAGCTCAGTGAATACCTTTGTAAAGCACTGTGTTCTGGATGTCCATACCTGACAGTTAACTTTCTTTGGCAGGACCATCCTTATGGACTTCTGTCCTGAGTGAGCTCTGTCTCCTACCACCTTACTCGGGGTTGGGGGGGGGGGTTGATTTTAGCTCTGTACACTCTCATTAGTGTGAATGAGTAGTGGAGACTTTTAATCCAGGAAGATACGGAAATTACGTACTTACTGTAATTCTTGATCTTCTTGGATGAAGTCTCCACCACTCATTCACATGCCCACCCACCATCCCCCGAACTCACTCGTTCTGTTTTGGTCTTCACTTCCTTGTTGTTCAGGCTGTGAAGGCATTGCTGAATTGACCCTTCTTACATGTGTCATCCGGACTTTCACATGGCCGGAAGTTAGGGTTAGGTTTTCTTTCGTTAGTTTATGCTGCACCTCTTTGGTCGAAAAGGTACTGAGGCAGTTGAAGGGTCGACGCTGAGATAGCCTATACAGCGCAAGCTAGTCTTGTGGTGCCACGCATGCGTTGTCCTGTCCTGGCGCTGGCCCTGCTGAAGATTTTTGGCTCCAGCAGGGTCCTAGCACCTCCGGCATAGTCCCATTAGTGTGATTGAGTGGTGGAGACTTCATCCAGGAAGATCAAGAATTACGATAAGTACATAATTTCCATTTGACGTCTGTTTCGTTCTTGAATGCATGGCTAAACTGGAAGTATTGGTGCTACTGCCACTTTAAATGTGCACTTTAAGTTAGCAATAACCCACGACAGGGTATGGGTTTATAGGTATTTAATGCACAGCTGGGGTGCATTGTGAGGGTCTGAGGTCGGTTGGTGTGTCTCATATACTACGCCAGGCCATGCATTAAATGCTTGTAAACCCACACCTTAGAGTAGTTATTGCACTTATAACATGGGTTGTGCAAAAAAACAGATTTGACTCAGAGAAACAAGTTTTCCCACTGTAGAAACGCAGAAAAAGGGATTGTATCCTGCCACATGGAAAGTAGTGTTCCACAGAAAAACACACTGTTGTTGTGTCCTGTTCTTCTCATACAAGAGCCAGTTTACAAACACCGCTGTCTGCGGCTGCTTGGGAGTGCTGCTGTGCTCATGGCTACACACGGATATCTATGGTTCACAACCACCACTGTCAACAGCAACTCCTTGTGTCACTTGCACCGGCCCAGGAGGGTTGCTCCCATTTTTCCGCCCCTTACCTTGTGAGGAGATGCCTCCATGTCCTGCCTGATTTCTGTGCTGCAGCTGCGCCCCCCCCCCGACACACACAAAAACACACACACACACACACAGCTGCAACTAGGCGACGGTAAAACTACACATGCCTCTGTGTCCTCTGCCCAGTGTGATACGATGCATCAGCACAGCTGCACAATATGAAAAAGGCAATAATGGCCAGGCAAACATAGAGAGGGAGTCTAGAACAGGCCACACACAGGAAGTGGAATTTTGTCCCATAGCACCTCACTCTGTGTGTGTGTGTGTGTGTCTCACCCACACTGGTTTCCCTTTGTGTCACTCGCTTGATCTCTTACCCCACAGCATCTTAAAACTCTCTCTCTCCCGCTCACTACGGGGACATGGCCCCCCCAACCATGGAACATCTGCAGGGAACATGCCCTGTCTGTCTCTCTCTCTCTCTTTCTCTCTGGTGACACCAGTTACAACTGCTGTTAGCTGCTCCCACACTCTCTCTCTTTTTCTCTCTCTGTCGCTGTTCCGGTTTGCATGCAAGATGCTGCTGTCTGCAAAAGTCAGCGGAGGGAAAAATCAAAAAACAACTTGCACAGATTGATCAATGGTGCCTGGCTGAACTATGCTGCAGCAAGCAGGCACAGTGCCGGACCATACACAGACTTGGTCAGGGGAGGCGGGGACGATTCTGTCTGTCTCTGTCTCTCTGCAATTCACAAACGTAAAAATCCCTATACTGTTGTCCCCTGTCGCCACACCCTCACAGGACTGCCACTCCTGACCGCACATTTAGCCACAGCCTACTTCAAACTGTTGCTTGCCAGCAATCCAACAGTAACAGAAAAGTACTGTGTTCACAAAACCAAATGTGTGACTGTATTATGACATTGTGATTGTCTGTGATCATTGCTGATACATTGTAAGTACATGAGCATTGTGATATGTGACAGCATTGCCCAATACCTTACTATTTGCATATATGTTTTGTTCTCTCACTTAGCTCCATTTTAAATGGCTGTCTCTCACGCCTGAATTTCCTGACACATAAGATCCCCCTCTGCCCAGGGATCTAATTTTGCTGGTCCGGTATCCCACCCCAACTGTGCACTGAATAATGAATTTAATGCATGGTCAGTTGATGCTCTTTAGCCAGTGCTGTCTCCCCGTGTTGTCAACCATGCTATAAATTAGATGAACCAACTGTATCTGGCCAGATGCCCCCACCACCACCACCACCAGGAAGAACCTGGAATAGATTTGAAGCACTGGGAACTGTGACTATAAGTTTATGCGCTCTAGTCTGGAGTGGACCCACAATACATTTGTCACAGGTTTTGCAGCTTTTTGACTATTGGAGAATTTCTTTCTACGGAGAGTGCTTGCTTTCCTTTTGGTGAGCTAATCCATCCTGTTTTTTTGGTGGGCAGCTCCTCATTGTTTGTTGCGATGAATTTTGTTTAATTTGCTGTACAGGAACAGGGAACCGTGGTCCATCTGAACCTCAGATCTCTTCATCTCCTTGTGTGGCTCCTGAAAACATAGCCATTTGTTTTGGGTGTCCCCAAAAAGTGTCTCATGTCCTGGAGGCTGCCAGAAAGCCTTCCGCCAGATCCACTTATTCTATGAAGTTGAAGCAGTTTGCTTTGTGGGCCGCTCCCTGTCATCTAGATCTGTTTACCTGTCCAGTTAACCAGGTTCTGGAGTACGTGCTGGCCTTATCAAATGCATGCCTACAGTATTCCTCCTTCAAGGTGCACTCAGCTGCCATTTCAGCTTTCCATGTGCCTGTTGAGAGTCGTACAGTTGCCCGTCTGGAGGTATCCCATACATTGTTAAGAGTCATTCTACATCTGCAGCCTCCCATCAGTAATCCAGTCCTGGCTTTGGACCTGAATTTTGTTTTGGAACAGCTTGCTTTGGCTCCTTATGAGCCAGGTGCGACTTCTGGCTTATGCATTCTTTCTTGGAAGCATTATTTATAGTTGCAATCACTTCTGCTCGAAGTATTTCAGAGCTACAGGCTCTAATGTGTGAGTCATCTTATTTGATTTTTCACAAAGACGATGTCTTTGCATGCCAGTCCTAAGGTTTTACCAAAGGTGGTGTCTGAGTTTACTTTAAATCAAACCACCCACCTGCCATTTTATTTTACTGAGTATGCCAATCTGGGGGAAACATTGCTCCATACTCTAGCTATATATAGAATGCTTAGGTATTATATACTCCGCATGAAGGACTGCGGAAAGTCCTCACAGCTTTTTGTTTCATTCACCTCTGGGAAGGAGGGTGCCTCAGTTTCTGAACAGTACTTGCCCAAGTGGCTATTAAACTGTATTACTTTCTGTTACAGGAAGCATGGTAAAGAACTTCCTGGAGTGGTTCATGGTCATTCCACAAGGAGCATAGCCACCACTGTTGCATGCTTCAAAAATGTGTTTGCTGCAGACATCTGTGCTGCTGCTACCTGGACTACTGTCCACACTTTCAACAAACACTACAGTCTGGACATCGCCTCTCAAACGGGTTGGCTATGGCCTAGCTATGATTCAAGGCCGCCCTTTCTTAGGCCTGTAGGCTCCAGCCACCCAGAGTGTTCCTATTACAGCACTGCTTGGTACTTGTTCCATAGGTGTGGCCTGATAAAAGAGATATCCTCAAAGAAGATGGAACAGTTATGCACTTACTGTAACAGTAGATCTTCGAGATAATCTCTTAAATCTGGTCATGCTGTCCCACCCTCCTTCCCCCTAAGGGTCCTGAGATTCCAATTTCTGCTGTCTCATCTCCATGATGGTCCACCTATAGCTGTCTGTCTGGCCTGGGTCGCAGAGTACTAATATATAGAGTGGTCCTCTGAGCTTGATCTCCAGCAGGGAACTGAGGAGAGATGGAGCTGCTCAACTTTATATAGCAGCCAACGTCTGACATCGTTGTGGACGGCCCCTGGTTGAGTGCTTGCAAAGTTTTCCATGTGGTCCTAGTGGCTTATAGTTCTGTAGGTGTGGTCAGATGAAAGATATTCTCTTGGAAGATCTGCTGTTACGGTAAGTATGCAATTGTTTTTTGGTGGTGTTTGTCTGGGGAGGGGGGGAGCGGGGATTATTTTAATTAAAACAGGGAGTGTCTTTGTAAGTGTTGGAGCAGGTGATTTGCAAACAGCAAATAGGTTACTTGCTGTTAGTTCTTATTTCTGGGTGGACCAAGCAACCCCAGAGCATATGAACTCCCAGAGCATGAAGACCATACACCAGGACGATGGGGGCTACAGGGGCGTCTGCAGGGCACGCTGAAGGTAAACAGGGGACACTGACCAACAGGGACTAGGTATGTGGGGATGTAAGGCAACCTGAAAACTTTCGGAGTAGTAATGCACTGGAGATAGAGTATGGAGGGTAAATACAGGTGACGGGGTAGGCCAAAAGGGACAGGATCGGAGCTAGTATTTAATTACTCCCTATCTAGGTTGGCTTGAAGAGCCTGGTTAAGGGTACAATTTAAATACTTAAATCTTCCTGTTTGGGGTAGGCCCACAGGAACAGGAGGTGTAGCACAGCGGTTTAAGACTCTGAGCTGTAAACCTGGAGACCTATGTTTGGATCCCACAGCCTCCACTTGCATAATGTGTGACCCTGAGCAAGTCATTTAACTTCCTTGTGCTCCCGGGTCGCACCTGTAAACAAGCTTCCAGTTTAGTGTCTCTCTCCTGGTTAACAAAAAAAAAAAAGACATAAGAATCACAGTGCAAAAGCACTGAGGCAAGGGCTATTTATTTATTTATTATTTATTTGAATTTGGTGACTGGGTAAGCCCACTGAGACGAAATGTCCCTTTTTCAGGGGTGATCAAGAACTGGTTACATACACTGAATAACAGATGAATTATACATGGTTGTTTGTACCCTAAGGGCATTGGCAGTAAAGCCAAGTTTCAAAGAAATACAACATCACACATGCCCCCATAATGCAGAGCATCATGGGATATGTATATGTAAATCACCATGACATTTTAGGCTAGTTCAGCTTTAAGCAGGAATGCATGTTGTGAAGCAGCCTCTCACACAATCTGCAAAAGGTGCAAACAGAAGACACAGACACGTCTGTTGTCCTACCCAGAACTCATCGGTGTGCCTCGTATGTATCACACCCCAGGGGAAATGAACTAACCCTAAGGTGGTTTTATGGCTTTGGGTCATGGTGAGACCCAGAAAACAAGCTAAAAGACAAAAAACTACAGTGCATAGAGGCAAGGTTACTCCTCAGGGGCATTGGCAGTTGTTTCGAAGAAATACACATCATACGCAAAAGCATCATGGGATACACATGCAAATCACCATGACATTTTGGTTCAGCTTTAAGCAGGAATGCACGGCCCTAAAGCTGAACCAGCCTAAAAGTTCATGGTGATTTGCATATACATCCCATGATGCTTTGCATTATGGGGGTATGTGTAATTTTGTATTTCTTTGAAACTTGGTTTTATTGCGAATGCCCTGGTAACTCTTGCCTCAGTGCTTTTGCACTGTGGTTCTTGTCTTTAGCTTATTTTTGTTTTTTTTCTTGGTGGGAGGCTCACCATGACCCAAATCCATAAGACCAACTTAGGGCTAGTTCATTTCCCCTGGAGTGCGATACAGACAAGGCCCACTGATGAGTCCTGGGTAGGATGAAACACGTTTCTGTGTCTTCCGTTTGCACCTTTTGCAGATTGTGTGAGAGGCCCTTTGGCAGTATGCATACCAGCTTAAAGCTGAACCAGCCTAAAATGGCATGGTGATTTGCATTTACATCCCATGATGCTTTGCATTATGGGTTTATGTGTGAATTTGCATTTCCACAGGGACAGGTTTAGGGAAAGGATGAACTCCTTATCTGGGGTAGTCCTATGGAGGCAGGTTAGAGGCAGGATTTAAACTACTCCCTATCTTGGGTAGACATATGGAGATAAGGAAATAATCGGGCAGGAAAGAGGAAAATGGTGAGTTGCAGGAGATGTGGGCCGTGGTTTTCCTAGGCACAGTTTGGGAGGCTGGTTGTTGCATGGTGTGCAGGAGTCTGGGGGCTTTGGGAGCCAAGGTGCAGATGCTCAGGTCAAAACTAAACTGGTTACTGATGAGTCAGGGGATGGGATTGGGTAGGTCTGTAAGGGAGCATTGGGGACAGGGAGGTAGTGGGACTAAATCAGCCACAAGGGGACTAGAGGATAGGGATCACAGGTTGTGGATAAGCAGGCTGGACATGGGACAGAGGGGCCCTGGGGGTGGGTGGTGGGGGATAGGAATAGTCAGATAGGGGGTCAGTGGTCTCCAGGGCTGTGGTTGTCTTTGCTACAGAGGGAGTACTGGGACTATGCAAAATAGATACTTGTTCTAGGGGCACGGATGTGGTTCACTTTCTACACTCTAGCAGTTCCACTGGAATGTCGATTGGCTGAATGTCTTTAAGCTTCTCCCACCACCCAGGTGGTATATCCCCCTACTCCTCTCTGTGACGTCAGAGCTTTCTTTCCCCTGGAAGAACAGGTCACCTCCTTTGCGGCTCCCACTTAAGTCATAGTGTGCCGTTGGTGAACTTTGTTTTCAATGTTTTTCGAATTTGTTGAATTCTCTCAGTTGCTTTGACTCCCTTCGACGATTGACGACAGAGCAACTAAAGCCAGGATTCATATTCAGCATTTAATGTTGGCAGAAGATGTCATCCACCGACCTGCACAACACGTTCGTGTACTGGCTGGGTGGACAACACGATGTGTCTGGGTGCAGCCTATGCTTAAGCATGCTTCCTGAGTCCCTCAAGGATAGGCGGCTCTGCCTTTTACTGGGTCAGTGTTCAGAATGGGATTTGAAGGACTAACTTAAGGGCTGCAAGAAAGCCTCAGCTGCAGTTGGGTTGGTTCGTTAGATTGCGGCCCGTGAGGTAGAAGCGGTGGCTGCTGCAGCAGGCACTTCTGCAATCTCGGTGCTGTTCCTTTTGGCCAGCATCTGAAGGTCTTTCATTGGAGAATTCCAGGATATGTGTCTGGCCCTCCAGACCTTGGGAGAGTGCTCTGCCCACCATGGTGCCAAGCAGAAGCGCCGCTGGTCATGGGACTGGGAACGATCAAGGTCCTCACGGTTCTTTGAGGCATTCCCACACTCAATCCCATTCGACTGTCAGGCATCACCGTCAGCACTTCTCGACCTCATCATCAGCTGAAGAGAGGCACTATCGCAAGATGTGGTGGTGTTACAAAGAACTCCTCTGGCAACAGTGGGCCATTGTGATGCATCGAAGGGTTCTACCCCCTGGTCTCCTGGCCAATCCCTTTAGTACTGCTGCCAGTCCTCATCATAAAGGTGCCCCCTTCCCGGTAGCTGATTCTCTACCTCTTCAGGTGGATCACCATCACCCATCACTGCAGCCTAAGGTGGATGCTCTGACCAAGGACGCTGATTCTGCCACCAGCTTGCCAGGCTGGTTGTCAGTGAGGATCACCCTGGAAGAGGATACCCGGGAGGTCTGTGGTGAGAAAAGATTAAGGGGAAGTTTTCGAGGAGTTCTCTGATAACTCTCATCACAAATCCATGACCTCTTCTGGGACTTCTCTTCTAGACCGGGGATCACTCGAGGAGCTGTCCAGCAAGCATGGCTTGGTGTCTTTTGGGGCACTTCTCAGCCTAATCTCTGAGTCCATGTCGGTCCCGCTACAGCCAGTCCAGAAAAGATCTAAATGTCCCTTTATGGACATTTTGGGCCAGGACGAATCACCGGGGGTTCCCTTCCCTGTGGCAGAAGCCATTCTGGGACTGGCCCTGGATTTTTGGCAGCATCCTGCCCAGCACCCTCTGCCAGTATGATCCACAAATATGCCATTCCTGTGGGTCCATTTCAGCGTTTTTGGACCACCTCTCCATGGAGTGTTGGTCACAGATTTGGTGTTACTCATGTCGAGACACCAGGGGAACATAGACAGTCTTGCAAGATTGACCACATTGCTAAAATGGTGTGCTCTGTGGCGTTCTTGGGTCTAGTTATGCCCTGACGGTGGCCAACATCGGTCACTCCCTGATGGGGGTCTTTAATGCAGTCCTGCCTCACCTCCCCTTTCATCAACAATTGGCAGTGACAGTCATCAGAGCCTAGGGTGAATCTCTGGCTAAACACCAGCTTCAAGTGGCCTTGGACATGGGTGACTCGTGCCATGGCAGCGACCCTCTCCACGCAGGGCCTTGCTGCATGTGTCTACTTTTACGGCAAACACCCAGCACAAGCTGGCCGATGTCCCTTTCTTGGGCACCAACCTTTTCAGTCCTGGGATGGAAGAACATCTCACCCATATTGAGAAGTCCAGTGCCACCCTGGATTCTGTGGTGTCCATCCAGAAGGGCCAGAAAAAGAAGCCTAAGTAACAGGCTTTCCAGTACTGTTCCTTTTAGTCACAGCCTGCTCTGCAGCAGCCTCAGCAGGGGCAGTATTAGGCCTGGCGCCCCAAGCCCAAGTTCGGTAACCTGGGCCCTAAGAAGAAGGGCAGGAGTAGTGCCCCTCTGGCCGATGTTGCCCCCACTAAAGCTGCTCAGTGACAGGTCGGGGGGGGCGCGTTGTCCCTCCACCCATCTTTTCCCTGTCCGCTCTCCCCATCAGTTGACTGTATTTTCTTGCCACATTGCTCCACTGTCACAGTTGTCAAGTGGGTGTTGGATGTAGCGGGCAGAGGATTGCCTCTGGACTTAAGGCTCTCCTGCCTTACCACCTCCATGTGCCTCAGACTATCATGGTGTTGCAGGACACACTGTTCACCCTTCAGTAGGACATTGTTCAGCTCCTTGCAGAAGGGTTAATAGCTCATGTCCTGGACACCTTGGCCAATCAGGTTTACGTATCCAGGTACTTCCTGGTCCCGAAACGGATTGGGGGGCTGGTGCCTCATACTGGACCTGCATGATATGAACCAGGTCATGTGGAAATGCAAGTTCCGGATGATCACTCTGATTTATATTTTTACACCAGTGTAATAGAACATGTGGTTCTGCTCCCTAGACCTCCAGGTGTGTTTTTCCAGATTCTCGTTCATCCACCCACACATCATACCCTTCGTCCTCTCTTCAGCACCCAGGGTCTTCACCAAATGCATGGCAGTAGTGGTGGCCCACCTGTGGCGCCTCAGGGCCCGAGTGTATCCCTATCTGGACGACTGACTGATAGCCGGTCCATCCAGGGAGGCTGTGCAGAGGTCCAGAGATCTGGCTTTCCAGACTTGCCAAGACTTGAGCCTGTTGGTGTACCTGGACAAGTCCGAACTGGTACCAAAGCAGGTGCTCAAGTTCATCGGGGCAGAACTACAGTATACTCCACGTGGGTCAAAGCCTGCCACCCTGTGGACCGTGCACTAGATGTTGTCTCCTTTGCCCAGATGTTTCAGGTTGGGGTACTGTGCACTGCCCGGGATTTCCTGAAGATGCTCTGGTACATGGTGTCCTACACCAGCATAGTCCATTGGGCACACTAGTTGATGCACCACCTCCAGGGGAAGTTGTGCTGTGAGTGGTCCCAGTTCCTAGGCCACTTGGATCAGCCAGATCTTACTTCAAGGAAGGCTCTTGCAGTAGGCCACACCGGTAAGACTAGGACCCCACGGAAAACTTCTAGCTAGCAGTCTCCTATGGTGGACCTTCCCCTCCGACATTAGTCATCCAGCGTCAGTATAGGCTATATAAGGGGGCAGTCCCCCACACCTACCTCAGCTCTTTTCCCGCTGTGGAGCCATGCATATTTGACCTCAGTGAGCGTTGCAGCTACAGTTGACCGCCATTTTTCTCGCCTTACTTTTTTCGATTTTTCTTTGGATCAACATCAGATTTTTCTGTGTTTTTTCTGCAGGTTTATGTCTTGTACTCCAGCCTTGTCTTCCAGCTGCTCCACCAAGTGTGCCTGCGGCAAGCAGATTCCTGAAAAGGATGGTCACTCCTTGTGCCTGATTTGCCTAGGCCCCAACACGACACCGAGGCCTGCCAGTTCTGCCAGAAGTTCAACCAGACCACGCGGAGACGTCGCCTGAAGACACTAGAAAGCCACTTTCTTCGCCAGAAGCCGCTTGCCATGGAAGAGGAGTTGCAGGCCTCGAGCTCTTTAGCCTCGCTGGTGCAGTTCTCCTGGGCCTCTTCTTCCTCCCACAGGGAGAAATCAGGACAGCACAAACACTGGGAGAAACACCATGAATGGGCCCGGTCCGCTTCCCGCACATGGTCTCCTCACAAGTTTTATGGCGTCGATCTCCCGCTGGGGGTCGGCGCTCCCAGCTCATTCTTCCTCTGGGCTCCCGGTGACTCCTCCTCCCACCCTCATTTCTGTTTCGGGCAGGGATTCTTAATGGCAGGGGACTTCGTTTCCTTCCACCCAGCCCCTGACTCTTTGGCCCTTAGCCAGGTATCCCTGCTGGTTCTGGATTCTCAGGCGGCGATTCAGTGCCCAAACCCCCCCCCCAAGCCACGGCTCTGCCTTTGTCACTCCCCGCCTAGGGGACCGACCCCAGTTTGGACAGGCAGCCCCCGCAGCAGTCGGATGCTGTCTCCTTCTCCCTGGTGTTTCCTCTGCTGCTGCCCAAGGGATCCCCCTTCCCTCGGGCACCAGTTTCCCAAGTGGACCCAGTGTCAGTGACCCCTTGGCCCGGGCGCTCTAATCCGTCGCCAGCTAGGCAGTCAACTGTGGGACCGTCATTGCCTTTGCCGACACTAGTTGTGAACCAGGTGCCAACATCGCCTTTGCCACAGCCTTCACCCCAGCCGACAGGACTGTTGCTGGATCATGTGCCAGCGCCACTAATCCCTACACTGGAGTACCAGTTGCCAGGCCCCCAGATGTCACTTCTTAACCAGATGCCAGGGTTGCCCTTTCTCCCTGTGTAAAATATAGCCCCACAGGTGGACTACAGTGCCCTTTTTCTGCATTGTGGGTGTTTATGCAGAAGCAAACCCAGGCCTCTCCGGGGCCACCCCCGGCTCCTACCCACCCTTCTCCCGGAGATTCCCAGCCTCACGATATGGGTTGAACCATTCCGCCAGACTCCCACACGTCTGGGTTGCCCGGAGTTAGGACAGACATCAGTCCCAGCTTCAGGAGGGACGAACGTCTGCCAGTGACGCTGGTCCCAGACATGAGTCCTTTGAGGAGGATTCTGCCTCCTCAGCATCTTATTCTCCTTCCGGAGAGATTTTGGGTGGTGAGGATGTGCCCAAGTCCCCACTCGATGACCCCACCTTCATGGACGTAATGTGCCACATTCAGTCGGTCATGGGATGGGAGATGGAGGAACAAGACCCAGAGAGGCATCACCTGGCTATTTTCCTCCGTCAGAAAGATGCCTTTCCCATAGTGGTGCCACCCTTGCTCAAGTCATACGAAGACGTTACCAGGGTGGCTTGGGCCTAACCTTCCTCCTCTCTGTAAAATGGCGGATCGTCTTTATGACGTCCAGTGGGCAACCCTTCCTGGGGAGTCGACCTCAAGTGGATTCCGTGGTCATCAACGTTGTCCACGACTGCTCTAGGAAGCCTAAGCACTTAAGATCTTCCCTGTGTCAGTCTTCACCGTTCATCACTGGTGGGTGTAAGCCAGAGGCGCAGTACCTCATGGGAGCATTTTTTTATTTTCTTCAAGGGGAGGAGCCAGCGCCACTCAGGAGGCCGATGTATACGTGGCACTCGAGGGTTGGCCAGTAACCACCACCAACTACTCCTCTACCTCAGTTCTGCTTCTCCCGCCATTGAGCGTGCAGCACCTCACCAGCAAAAGAAGATACGCCATCGTGGCCTGCCTCCGTTGCGGCCTAGTAGTTCAATACCGTTTGACACCGCAGCCTAGTTCTGCAATGCCTTCAGTTCTGCCATCTCATACTACTTGGCGCCATTTCTGTTCCAGCACCAGTAAGACCTTGCCTTTTTATCTGATTCGGCACCAAGTCTTTTACTGTGTTGTTAGTTGTTTGTACCGCAAGTCATGTCTGGTTCGAAAGGGGACAAACAATGTTCATCTAAGGCGGGCAGATGGGCCTCCTATGCATCGGTGTCCCTGCAGCTGGCAGATTTCTGTCACGGACCGACATGAATGAAACCTTATCTGCCTGGGTCCAAATCACGACATGGACAACTGCAATGCCTGCTTCTCCAAGGATCGCTGCATCCTGAAACAACACCGCGTTAAAGATCGCCCGGCGCTCATGACCTTTGGAGGCTGCACTCCCGGGCCAAGAAACGAGGTCTCTCGACCCTTGCCTCCAGGTCCCTCCTGGTTCTAAATGGACTGGGGAGGAGGGGCCTGCGCCTCTTCTAGCCTCACTAGGGTGGAGGCTCCTTCCACGTGCCAGAGGCACAGTCCGGTTCTTTCAGGGCTGGACTGGGAGGACCATACTGGCAGTCACCTCCTCGGAGGTGCAGGCTCTGCCAGTGTTGTGGCCTACACTTGCTGGGCCCAGCCCAGTGGTTACCTCAGTACCGCCCGTCGGCACCGCCCTGGATCCTGGAGCCGTTTGCGGCTCTGGTGATCTGGGCAGCACCGTGGGTGGGAGGACCTTGGGAGTTGCCTCTCTAGAAGTCTTCTGAATCTCCTCTGCTCCAGAGGAGGATGATCGGGAGGCTGACACAGACTGGCAACCTGAGCCTTTGGAGTCCGAGGGATCTCCCGCCTGGGTTCCGGCTGTTGCAGTCGGTGCCAACTCCGGTTCCATTGGTGGCGTCAGGAGCCCTCCCGGAGCCGTTCGCGGTGCTAGGGGGCCTCTGGTAGTTGACTACGAGACTCGATCTGAGGGAATTGAGGCTCCGGGCCTCTGAGATCGGACCGTGCCATTCGTCTGCTGGGGCCAGGAAGGGGCTCGGCGGCTTTGCGGCCTTCCTGGGGCTGTGGGAGAGGAGGAGCCTCTGAAGTTGGGAGTGGGGATGAGGACACTCTCAGAGTCAGTGAGAATGAGGGGACGAGGCGAAGAGCAGCGGCTTTCCCCGAGGGCCCTTCAGGGTTTGGGGAGGAGCCGCAGCGTCAAGCCTTCCTTTTCGCCCTCATCAACTTCGAGGGAGACCTTGTTGCGTCGTTTTAAGGCCCCAGTCGCCTCACAGGGGAATTTCTCCTTCACGGCTCAGTCCTGACCACCTCAATCTGGTTAACCGGCCAGTTACTGCACAGACCCATGGATACCTCCGTGGCAATGGATCGCTGGTCCTGTCCCCCAGCCCTGGCAGAGGTCATTCTCAGCGTGTGAGATACGTCTCCCCTTTCCTCTGTCTCCCCCCCCCTTCTTTCTTGGGCCATTTGAGTCCTGTGGGACCTCTCACCTGGGAACAGTTCAGGGCCACTGCTGCTGCCCTTCCCAGATACGTTAGAGCCATGGACAAGCAGATCTTTCACTGTCACCCAAGCAGCAGCCCGTCTCTGAATCTTCGGATTCCTCGGCCTCTTCGTCTTTCTCCAGCAAGGAAGATTATACTTACATCCACCTGTCCTCCGATGCTGATCAGATGACCTATCAGCGGCGCTTCCTCTTGGGGTTGGTCAAGGAACTGCACCTCTCCAGAATAGCGAGAGGCAATCCTGAGCATGTGACGAGCTCCTTCTTGAGCAAATTCATGTTGACCACCTCATGGTCCCTGCCTGGCCAGTTCCATTCCAAGAAGTGTCACACCACAGCTGGCAATGTCCATCCGCCTCATCTTCAGCCCCGATGAACTGCCAGCACAGGTGTTGGTCACCCCAGGGGTCTCCAGGCATTTTGCCTCATCCTGTCTCAAGAGTGAGCTTAGTAGACACCCCTACCGGGCATAGAAGCCCGAAGTGTGACCGACCCCCAGAGGCGGATTCTGTGGAAGACATAGAAACATAGAAGTTGTTGGCAGATGGGGACCATACGATCCATCAAGTCTGCCCTTGGCTTCCTGCCCCCCCTACTTAGATGCCTGCTTGTGTATCCCACAGTGTCTGTCCCATGCCCGCTTGAATTTCCCCACTGTCTTGGCTCCCAACACACCCTCCGGCAGACTGTACCATGGTTCCACGACACGCTCTGCGAAGAAGAATTTCCTCTTATTGCTTCTGAACTTTCCTTCTTAAGTTGAAGGTTGTGCCCACTAGTCCTGCTCTAGTCCTTTACCTGAAAGAGGTTCTGCACATGCACCCTGTTTTTGCTTTTAAGGTATCTGAATGTTTCTATCATGTCCCCACAATTCCTGCGTTGTTCTAGGAGTATAATTTTGTCATCCAGTCTTGCCTCGTACGATTTCTGATGCAAGCCCTGCACCATCTTTGTTGCTCTTCTCTATACCGTCTCCAGCCTATCTATGTCCTTCCTGAGGTATGGCCCTCAGAATTGGACACAGTACTCCAGGTGATGCCTGACCAGGGACCGATACAGGGGCATGATTACTTCATGCCTTTTGCTTGTGGTGCCCCTCACTATGCATCCCAGGATACCACTAGCCTTTAGTGCTGCCCTTTCAAATTGTCTACTGACCTTGAGGTCCTCAAATATGATCACCTCCAGGTCTTGCTCCTGCTTGGTAGCCACCAGCTGCTCCCCTCCCATTGAGTACAGTTTCCGTGGATTACGCTTTCCTAGGTGCATGACCTTGCATTTTTTGGCATTGAATTTCAGTTGCCAGGTCTTGGAACACTCCTCCAGTTTTCGGAGATCAGCTTCCATTCTTTGCTGTCCCTCTGTTGTTTCTACCCGGTTGCCGATTTTGGTGCCATCTGCAAACAGGCACACCTTTTCCTCCAGGTCATCCTCAGTGTCACTGATAAATATGTTGAAGAGGATTGGCCCCAGAACTGAACCCTGCGGGACCCCGATAGTCACCCTCCCCGCCACAGAGTGCCATTTACTAATACTCTCTGAGTTCTCCCATGTAACCAGTTTCTGACCCAGTTTGTAACCTTGGGCCCAGTTCCCATGTTCTCCAGTTTTTTGACTAGTCTCCTGTGCGGAACGGAGTCAAAAGCTTTGCTGAAGTCCAGGTAAACCACATCCACTGCCCCACCCTGATCCACTTTTGATGACCCAGTTGAAAAATCAACCAGGTTTGTCTGGTAGGACCTCCCTGCCATGAAACCGTGTTGATTTTTGTCGAGCTGACCAGTTTGCTCCAAAAAAGCTATGATTCTTTCCTTCAGCAGGGACTCCATCAGCTTTCCCACGACTGACTTTAGACTAACCAGACAATAGTTACCTGGCTGTTCCTTGCTTCCACTCTTGTGGAGTGGTACTACTGCTGCTGTCTTCCAATGCTTCGGACCTCCCCGCTCCTTAGTGATTTGTTGAAGAGCACTGCTAAGTTCTTTCAGTATTCTTGGGTGTATCCCATCTGGCCCCATAGCTTTGTCTACCTTTAACTTGTCTGTTTCCTCCAGAACCCTTTCCTCTGTGAAGGGACCAGTGTCTGTTCCTTAAATCGGACACTTCTTTATGCCTGTTGTTGGTCCATTACCATCTGCTTCCTGTGTGAAGACTGAGCAGAAGTACTCATTGAGTGCCTCTGCCTTCTCCCTGTCTTGCTCTGTGGTTTGTCCGTCTTTTTTTGTGATTCTAACAATGCCCCCTTTGGTCTTCCTTTTTTCACGTATGTACCTGTAGAAGTTTTTGTTACCCTTTTTTTACTTCCTGAGCTATCCTAACCTCTGTTTGAGCCTTTGCATTTCTTATCACTTTCCCTGTCTCTCTTAGTTTCTGTTTATATTCTGTTTTGTCTGCCTCATTCCCCGACTCCTTGTACTTTCTGAAGGCTATGCGCTTTTCTCTCGGCGTGGTTGCCACCTCCTTGGAAAACCATAGTGGGTTTTTCCCTCCTTTTGTTCTTACTAACGTGACAGGTACACTGTGATGTGACCATGGTTATTGCATCCCTTCAGCCTTGTCCAGTATTCCTCAACCGTCCCTTCTGTCGAGTTACTAAGGTTGTCTCTTAGGCAGGCCTTCATGTTTGTGAAGTCTGCCCTCCTGAAGTCAAGGACCTTCAGTCTGGAGTGTGTGGAGCCTACAGTCCTTTTTACCCTGAGCCATACCATGTTATGATCACTGTTGCCCAGGTGGTTCCCTACTTCGATACCCGTAACCCTATCGCTGTTTGTGAATATCAGATCTAGAACCACATTACCCCTTGTGGGTGATATCACTAGTTGACTTAGGCCTGCTTCCTGTAGTGTGACTAGGAATTCCCTGCTCTTCTGTGATGCCGCTGTGTGGGTATTCCAGTCTGTGTCCAGCAGATTGAAATCCCCCACCAACACCATGTCCCTTTGCCTGACATCTGGAGGATGGTTTCCAGGATTTCCTTATCTCTGGCTTCCTCCTGATTTGGGGGTTTGTAGATTATTCCTACCCAAATGGGTTTCCAGCTCCCAGCCCCTGTTGTGATCCATAGAGCCTCTGTTTCCCCCTAGTGCCTGCTGCATTTCTGTAGCATTGATGGTATCCTTAACATAAATAGCTACCCCCCTCCCTTTTTCCCAGTCCTATCTCTCCTAAACAAATTGTAGCCAGGATAGTCACCTCCCAACCATGATTATTTGTGAACCATGTTTCGGTCACGGCCACCCAGTCTCGTCCTGCCTCAGCTATTATGGCAGTGAGGTCAGTCATCTTGTTAGCCAGACTGAGTGCATTGAGGCATAGTGCTGACCACTCTTGCTGTGCTGCTTTAGTTGTCATGCCTCCCTTGATTTTATTGTTTGTCCCTTTGTAGTTTTCCTTGTTTATGGTTCCTCCCTTTCCATTGTGATGGTCAACGCCAGAGCCAGAAAGGGTTGTATATTCCCGGCTATCTGCTTTTGTTATCCTGGAGTGTGCAGATTTGGTGCTAGCTGGAGGGGGAGAGACAGCATGCTGTGTGTGTGCTTCTCCCAGAGCTACCGTCATTTCCCCTCCCGCTAGTGTAAATGTCCTACGTGGACGTCAAATTTCTGGCCCAGTGCTCTGACTCCCTCTTTAGTCAGGTGGAGGCCGTCTAATGTGAAGAACTCCTTTTCTCAGAAGTTGTCCCAGTTTCCGATGAAGGGGTGCCCCTTTATTTGGCACCAGACCTTGAGCCATGCGTTGAACTCACTTTTCTCTTTCTCTCTGATTTTCTGCCTGTTCTTCCCCTTTTCCCAAGCAGGCAGAATCTCAGAGAATGCAGTGCTGGACGAAAATGAAACCAGTTTCTCACCGAACTGGCGCAGTGTGCTCCTTAACCTCCTCAACTGACTGGCTAGCAAGGTCATTGGTCCCTAGGTGTACCAGGATGTGTGAGCCCTCTTCTTCCTTTTTAACTACGTTGACTTTTCGGTCAGTGTCCCTCCAAGTGGATGCTCCTGGGAAACATCTGACCTGCACATCTGCATTTTTGTTTTGCCTCAGGTGGGGGTCCACACCGTGAATCATGGAGTCCCCTATGATTATGAGTTGTTTCTTGTTGAGGTTTTGTTTCTGATGTTGTTTTGCTATCTGGTTGCATTTGGCATTCCTTTGGCCTGAGATATCCTCCGTCATTACGGATGGTATGGACGCAAGAGGTGTGTACCTGTTTGCTGTGTTTAGAGTGCTTTGTTGGTTTGGGAGAGTTGCCTGAGCTCTGCCCCCTTTTCCTGCAACCAGTTGATATCCCCCAGGCCTGGTTGTTCTCTGGGGGAAGGTGTGCTGGTTTGGTGTTGGCGATGTGGAGGAGCACTCCTAAAAGAAACGTTTCCCTGTAGGTGGTTACGCAGGATGCTTATCTCACCCCATGCCTCCTGCAACTGAACCGAGGTGACATATCTCCGAGCATATGGGACAGCGGCCCTGCCTTCAGGTGATGTGACCATTGAAGAATGTCCCACAGTGCTGGCAGCCAACAATATCCATGTGCGTGCCAGTGAATGAAAAGAAAGAGTACATAATTATTCATATTTAGAGGAAGTCGATCTGTTCAACGGTTTTCTCGTCGGCACGCTTGATGCTTTGCATAGCCGCGCATCAAGCCCATCATGCTGCTTACAGCAGGCATCTATGATCCATGCTAGGCCAAGTGCTTGCATCACTGCCTGATTCGGAGGCAACCAGGCAAACCATTGGCCTCTCCGCATGGGGCCTGGAGCTTGCAAGGCACCAGGCAAGGGCATCTTACGACGCCAGTGAGGTAGCATCCAGGCTAGCAGGAACTGCTAGCTGCTTCAGGTGGACGGCATGGCTTCGTCTCTCATGATGCTTAACACCCTTGCCCAGCGAAGGGTGCTTGCCTCCTCCTTCCGGGGGACTGGCCTTTTCTCCCGCAGGGTGAGGTGTGAACTACAGGGGTGACTTCCATCTCCCCGGCAACAGGAGACTCCACCTCACCCTGACCAGTCATGGACCTAGTATGGCCTGTATAGGTCTCTTCCTCCTGTGTTTCCCCCATGGGGGGCTGAGGGAAAGTCTTTCCCTCAGGGAGGTTCCAAGTCCCCTTCAGAGGGCTTGGTACTCACCCACCAGTGATGAATGGTAAAGATTGGCACAGAGAGGATATGAAAATCACATACCTACCATAATTCTTGATCTTCCTGTGTATCTTCGCCATTCATCACTGCTTCCTGCCCTCCATCCCCTCTCGGGCCTCAGTCTTTGGGCAATTTCTCCTCCCTGTTAGCCCTCCACCCTTTGAGGTCAATTGTGGGCCCAGTCCCACTGGTTCCTTCGGGCCCTCTGCTCCTTCAAGGAAGTGACAGAGGGTCCACCCTGTGGGGGAGGGAAAGTTGGACTCCCCTGGGCCCTCCTCTTGTCACCCTGATGGGGATCCTCCCATGATTTGGTCTGGACCTGTCTAGGTTGCCTATTGACTCGTTTCCTCTGGGAGGTTTTTTGTCGAGGTGAGGGGTCGGAGAGTGCATAGGGTCTCCCCTTTTTCCCTTTATCCTGTCTTGTGATTTTAAAACCCCTCCCCTTGATTCTCTGGGGAGGTTTCTTCGGACAAGATCCCCTCTTGAACCCTCAAGGTTCAATCCTTGGGTTTCGTCCAGGATGGCTAAGGTCCGAGGGAATCCTGTCATGAGGTGCCTGTCTCTCCACTGTAAATTAAGGGGCGGGGGGGAGACCCTTACCACACTGCTTCTCTCCAGGGAAAGGATATTCAGGTTATTCCCGCTTAAACCTGTCTCGGTAAACTGGTGCTCAGCTTGCTCTCTGTCTGTTGTCTTCAGACTAAGAGTGTGGGGTACTACTTGAAAACTCTACAACTTGCAGATGAGGTCTGCCTGAGCCAGCAGTGTCTCCTTCTCCCAGGTATCAGGAAGGCTGTGGGCCCCTGGTACGGTGTGGTGGGGTCTCACCCCCTTCCCCTCTATATCTTTTATCTCTCTCTCTCTCTCTCTCTCTCTCTAGCTTGCCGACAAGAGGCTGGGACCCATTACCGAGACCCCAAGGTTCTCTTCTGTCCTCTGGACGGCTTTTTCCTTTTTCTGTTTATATCCTTTCCTTTTGCTGTCCCTTGGGCTCCCTTGCCCCGGCCTTGTTTTTCCTCTATCGCTTTTTCCCACTCCGGTGAACAAAACTGAGGTGGAGGAGGAGTTGGCTGTGGTTACTGGCCAACCCTTGAGCGCCACATATATGTTGGCCTCGAGGGTGATGCCACCCCATCGCTGGCTCCTCCCCTTGAAAAAAAATGCTCCCATGTGGTGCTGCGCCTCCGGCTTGCACCCACCAGTGAAGAATGGTGAACATACCCAGGAAGATCAAGAATTACGATAGGTATGTAATTATTTCTTGGGACATGGATATGATTTTCTGTCCACACTAACTGACAGTGTCCTGTCCCTTTAAGATGTGCTGGAAAGTCTTCAAGCTGGCTCCTCCCACCCACCCTGGTGGTAAGTCCTTCGGCTCCTCCCCATGATGCCAGATCTTCCTTCCTTCCTGCTGGAAGAAGCAGCTTCCCTCCTTACCGCTCCCACGCTGAGTATGCCCTAGCGCTTAAATTCTTCAGAATTACTTCCAAACCAACTTTCGCGAGTTTTGTCTTCTACTCGATCTTCGATTGCGACCGCGATGGACGATAAGTCTGCTCCTGGGTTCCACCAGTGCTCTTGTGGACAGAAGATTTCCAGGACTGACCCACACACCACGTGCATCTACTAACTGGGGCACGACCATGATCACCAGACCTACGACTTTTGCCGGTCGTTTCATTCTACTGTCCTAGAGGACCATCTCACCCACCTGAAACTGGGCTGCCTGGTGAAACGGAACCTGCCGGTCAAATCCAAGGATGCCCGTTGGGTGGTCTCCACAGCTGCGGGGTCCTCTGAGCAGCTTGCAGGCATCGAAGAGGAGGTGACTGAGGCCGTGGCCTATTCCTCCTTGGCTTCTGCCTTCATGCTGCTTCAGCTAGGCTCGAATTTTACAGGTTCCTTCAAGGAATTGTGCCAGTCCCTGCCGACCTTCGGTGAGGGGGCCCCCCAGCAAATCTAAATCTAAAAAAGAGTCTAAGAAAGAAAAGACTCATCGTCGATTGTAGTATTGAGAGTGCTTTTGGTTGAGAGCCTCTGATTCCCGTGCTTTTCTGGATTTGACTTCGGTCAAATCCTCGGCCTTGGCCGCTGGCTCTATTGTTTTTGGGCTGTTGAAAATTTAAAACATAGTGGTGGTGTATTTCTTTGCTGTCTTTAATTGCTGCAAATTTTCGCCCCCCCTTCCTCTGCTTCCCCCAACTCTTAATTATATGCCCTGTTAAATCTGATTGACAGGAGCTAAACACAGGGGATAGTAAGGGGTGTGGAGTCGGAGGGGCATAAGAGGGAAGAAGCCCACCCTCAGCACGACAAGTGTTTTGACTCATTTTCATTATTTATTGGTTTATTTTCTTTTTTTAAAAACAAAAGTATCTGAGGATCAGTGGCAGGATTTTTAGGACAGTAAATTAATAAAAAGGGGACTAGGAGAGCTTCAGTAACAGACAAGTAGTGGAATTGCAGTATAATGTGGGGAGTGGTGCAATGCAGTGGCTGTGGGGCAGCCATATTCAGGCAGACCTTCTGGACACTGAGGTACTGCCCTATCTGCATGCATCTCTCTGGACTGTGGGATGAGGTAGCCAGACTCAGAGCGGAAGTAAACTGGGTCAGGAGTACCATCACCCCTATCCAGAGACCACCCAGTCCAATGCAACTGCCTCAAAGGATACCAAGAACGAGGAGCACTTGGATGACAGTGGGCTCAGGGAGGATTAGAGCGGTCAGGCAGAGGCACATCCCAGATCCTATTCCACTCAAGAACTCATATGCTACATTGGCAAACGGGGACAACCAAATGGAGGTACCCAGAGAAGTGGAAGGAAAGGATGTGGAGGTTAGCCAAGGAGGTGACCTCAGTGGGGGAGAGCAGTGGACCCCAGAGGAGGAGGAAGCGGATCCTGTTGGGGGACTCCATCATAAGAGGGGTCCAGCTAGGAACACAAGAGGGGGCGGACAGGGAGGTGAGGTGCCTACCAGGTGCCACGGCATGGAGGGATGGAAGGAAGATCCTGGAGATCAATGGGAAGGCCAGACGGGAGGGTGAGCTGGATGTCATTATCCATCTAGGTACTAATGACCTGGCAAATGGGGAGCCAAAGGAAGTTCAGGAAGAGTTTAGGAAATTGGGGAGGGGTCTCAAGCAAGTAGCTACTTCTGTCACTTTCTCAGAACTACTACCTGCGAAAGGCAAGGGAGAGCATGGGGTGCATGCACCAGGAACTTTAACTCATGGTTGAAGAACTGGTGTTGTGAGGAATGGTTTGGATTCATTGGTGACTGGGGACCCACCTGGTGGGATGGAGGTTTGGTCAAGCCTGACGGCCAGCATCCATCCTGGAGGGGAATTCAAGCACTCAATGATAAGTTTAAATGCTACATTGACAAGCATTTAAACTAGCAAAGGAGGGTGGCAGGCCTGCAAGGAGGGTACCTACTTGCTCACCCCCCACAGCTAGCAGTGGAACCAGTGAACCGGAGGAGTGGCTATCTCTACAAAGCAGTGTGCAAAAGATGGAGATTAGCACCCAAGAGGTGGATTGACAGAAAAGGAGCAAAATTCAGCAGAAGGGCAGACAGCAAGGAGAACCAGGGATAAAGGACAACCAAGGAAGGGGCTGGAGTAGAACAGCGAAACAGTCTAGGGAGGTCAAATCATGGAAAGCCATGTGTGCCAATGCCAGGAGCCTTAGCAACAAGATGGAAGATCTGGAGGCTGTCATGGTGCAGTCAGACCTGGACATTGTGGCCATCACTGAAACCTGGTGTAATGATAACCATGACTGGGAGATGGCCATACCTGGCTACAACATATTCAGAAGAGACAGGGCAGGTAGGAAGGGAGAAGGAGTGGCACTGTATGTGAAAAATGACATAAGGGTCACAGAGATCCAGGAGGAACAAAATGTTGGAGAGATATTGTGAGTTAAGCTAGAAAGGAAAATGGGGCCAGCCATCCGCACAGGTGTGGTCTATAGACCACCAGCCCAGGAGGAAGAAACTGATAGGGAGCTGATGCTAGCCATCCAAAGGATGGCAGACGGGTGAGGTAGTACTGGTTGGAGACTTCAATATTCCAGACATGGACTGGAGCATCCCAGCAGCAGCATCAACTAGGAGCAGATTTATCCTGGACTCCCTTCAGGTTGCCTTCCTCAAGCAACTTGTCATGGAACCAACTCGGCAGAAGGCAATACTGGACCTTGTGCTCATAAACAGGGACAGTGTGATGGGGGTAACAGTGGGGGAGCACCTGGGGAACAGTGACCACCAGTCATTGTGGTTTGAAATCACAGAAAGAGCAGAACCAAACCACACAAAAACACGTATCCTGGATCTTAGGGGGGCAGACTTTGGGAAAATGGGGAGATACTTGAAAGAGGCATTAAGGGGAATGGGGCAGGAATCAGGATTGAGGAACAGTGGGCAGTATTTAAAATGGGGATTACAAGAGCAACAGAATTATGCATTAAGCAGGTTAGCAAGAGGAAGAGGATGCCATTATGGTTTTCCAAAGAGGTAGCAAAGAAAGTGAAAGCCAAAAAGATTGCATTCAGGCAATACAAAAAGACACACGCAGAAGGGGATAGGGAGAAGTACCAGGAGAAGCAAAGGGAGGCAGGGAGGTCAGTAAGGGAAGCCAAAGCTCAGACAGAAGAACACATTGCAAAATCAGTGGGTAGAGGGGACAAAACCTTTACGGGTACATATGAAAAAAAGAAAGGCAAAGGGAGGGATAGTGAGACTGAAGGGGAGGATGGAGCTGTGGAGGATGACAACAGTAAAGCTGACATATTGAACAAGTATTTCTGCTCAGTCTTTACTGAGAAGAGGAGGGTAATGGGTCTGAAGGGAGTACAAGGGTGAGAATGGTGCAGAAATGGGCACAAGTCCCTTTACTCGAGAAAGGGTCCTGAAGGAACTGGAAGTAATAAGAGTTGATAAAGCAATGGGGCCAGATGGGGTGCACCCAGGGTCCTTAAAGAACTAAGAGAGGTGGTGGCTGAACCTCTGGCCATCCTGTTTAGCCAATCACTGGAAACAGGGAGGTAACCAAAGACTGAGGACAGCAGATGCAGTCCCTTATACAAAAGTGGGAACAAAGAGGAAGCGGGGAACTACAGACCAGTCAGCCTCACCTCGGTAGTGGGGAAGATCATGGAGGCACTACTGAAGGAGAGACTGGTGGAACATCTGGCTGTCAGTGGACTACAGGACCCAAGGCAGCATGGTTTCACTAGGGGGAGGTCATGTCAGACCAACCTCGTTGAATTTTTTGACTTGGTGACTAGCGAGGTGGATCAGGGGAGGGCAGGGCACATGGCCTATCTGGACTTCAGCAAGGCCTTTGACACTGTGCCACATAGAAGACTATTACACAAACTGGGGAATATGGGTGTGGGCAGGACAGTAGTGTGGTGGGTAGGTAACTGGCTGGGCGGCAGGACACAGAGGGTGGTGGTAAATGGCTGTCACTCCACAGAGGGAAGAGTGACCAGTGGGGTACCACAGGGATCAGTGCTGGGACCGGTCCTATTCAACATCTTCATCAGTGACATTGCAGGACCTAGAAGGCAGAATTTCACTGTTCGCTGATGAGAAAAGCTCTGTAAGAGAGTAGACACACCAGAGGGTGTAAACAGAATGAGAAGGGTCCTGCAGAAACTTGAAGAATGGTCAGGGTTTGGCAGTTGAAATTCAATGCAAAAAGTGCAAGATAATGCATGTAGGCTGAAAACCCTAGCACAATATATCAGTTGGGGTGAGGATATAAGCGTGCACCAAGCAGGAAAAGGGATCTGGGGTTGTCATCTCTGATGACCTCAAGGTAGGGAAACAGCGTGACAAGGCAGCAGGTAAAGCAAATAGGATGCTGGGATGTATAGGCAGGGGCATCACCAGCAGGAAAAGGGAGGTCATAATTCCACTATACAAGACACTAGTGAGGCCCCACCTGGAGTACAGTGTGCAGTTCTGGAGAACTTACTCACGTAGGACATAGACAGGGTAGAGAAGGTTCAGAGGAGGGCAACAAAGATGGTACATGGATTGCATCACAAGTCCTATGAGGACAGGTTGAAGGAACTGAATATGTACTCCTGGAGGAGAGGAGGGAGAGGGGATATGATAGAGACATACAAGTATCTTACAGGAGGAACAGGGTGCAGGAATACACTATTTTAAGTGAAAAAGATGTCCCAGGACTAGGCGGCATGGGATGAAGTTGGAGGAGGACGATTCAGAGGAAGCGTGAGGAAGAATTTCTTCACAGAATGGGTGGTGGACAAGTGGAACACCCTGCCAGAGAAGTGGTGGGGGCTGAAACAATCACGGATTTAAGAATGCATGGGATAGACATAAAGGAATTCTGGAGGTCAGGGGTAAGGGGCAACAGACTTCTGGAAAACATAAACTGAACTTACAAGCTCAGATGGGCAGACTGGGTGGGCCACAGGCCCTTATCTGCCGACACTGTCTATTTATCTATGTATAACCCCGTCGGGCCTGTTGGCCAAGATGCTGGTCGAAGCCACAGCCAAGATTTTTCTCGAGGCAACTGACCAGTTGTTGACCAAAGAGGCTGATACGTCCTTGTCTAGGACACCTGTCCTGATGCAAACCGTTAGAGGGATGGATCAGTCTGCTGACCCACCACCTCTGTTATCTAACCCTGACCAGGAGGAGCCTCAGCAATCACTGACTCCCTCTGATCCCCACCACCGGTCCCCTGGGCGGCTGAGGTCTTGGTCTTCTTCCCGTGGGTCGAGCCGGTCCCGCCATTATCGGCTCTCCCGCTCTTTTCACCACGGGAAGTGGCGCTGCCTCTATTTTTCATTCTCGGGTGAGGAGAGGCTTTGGCGCAAGTTGCGCAGATGCCATGAGGACTTGATATGGCAACAGCTGGTGTTTACCGGCGCCAAACGGACCCCGGTTTCTACGCCGGTCATCACTTGGTTGTCGCCTAAAAGTCCGATGCTTAGTGTGCTGATGGAACTGATTAAGACTGTCCCGACTCTGCTGACTCTGGCTTCTCCGCCGATTGTGGTGGAACCACCACCCAAGCAGCCAACAGTCGCCGCTCCGACTAAGGAGTCTCAGCCGGCCAAGGGTCTTCCCCATTAGCTGTCTGTCACCATTATCCCTGACCGTCTGCGGAGGTCAGTGGGGATGCTGGCGGTTGACCGCTCTTTGACGACTCTTCAGAGTCCTAGGATTCTTTCCTGCACTACCATCTGGTCGACTTGGAGTCCGTGGGGGATCTCTTGATGGACAAAGGTCCATCCTCTGTCATGGGCCTCCTCAGTTTGATATCTGAGTCAATGGGTATGAAGATGGAACCCGTCCAGAAATGGGATTGTTACCCATTGACTGAGATCCTCGACTGGGGAGACTCTCTGATGAAGGCTTTCCCTCTTGGCTATTCTTGGTCCTGCACTGGAGCTCTGGCAGCACCCTGCTTCCTGCCCTGTGCCTTCTGTCTGGATGGCCTGCAAGTATGTGGTGCCCACCAGATCCCTTTCGGGATTCAGAGATTACCCCTCGACCAACGGGTTGGAGGCCAACTCTGTGTTCTGGCGCTCCGGCAACGCCGGGGATGTTGACAAGCCACCTGATAAGGAGTCCAAGAAGTTGGACCACGTGGATAAAAAGGTGTATGCTGCCTTCCTGCTTGGCCTCCACCAGGTGAGCTCTGCCCTTCTCATGGACCACTTCTCCCATGCCCTGCTGGGCACCTTAGATGGGGTGCTTCCTCATCTGCCTGCGCACCTTCAGACCACGGTCAAACAGGTCCGAGACCAGGGCCAGGCTGTGGCCAAACAGCTCCAGACTGCCATTGACATTGAGGACTCTTTTGCCTGCTCCGTGGCGGCCTCAGTGGCCATGCATCGCAGGGCTTGGCTGAGGATCTCGATCTTCACTGCAGACACTCTGCACAAGCTGGCAAATGTCCCTTTCCCGGGCACCAACCTGTTCGGGCCCGAGGTCGAGGGTCATCTCATATGCATCATGAAGTCCAATGCTACTGTGGACTCAGTGGCATCTGCTCAGAAGGACCCCAAGCAGCATCAGAAATGGAAGCCCTTTTGGTCCTCCTCCACTCCTGTAGCCAAGCCAGCCCAGCAACTGGCTGGCCAGCAGGCTCAGGCTTGGCACCCTTGGCCCAAGTCAGTGGCCTCAGCTGCCCGTAAGCCAGGAGAGAAAGGCTCCAGTTTCCCCTCAGCCAGGCCCTCCTCCTCCAAGTCTGCCCAGTGATGGGATGAGGGGTGCCTCCCTCATTCCTATCATGCCTCCCCGGGTCCTCCCGTGTGGGGCCGGCACCGCCCCTTCTTTTCTGCCTGGCCTTCTGTCACCACGGACAGGTGAGTTCTAGAAGTGGTGGGTCAGGGTCTGCCTCTAGAGTTCGAGCAGTACCATGCTTGCCGAGCCTGTGCCCCATGAGAGGACTTGGCTTCTGCAGACATGCTGTCAGCTCTCAGAGATGACATAGCACAGCTCCTCTGCAATGAGGTCGTGGTGCCTGTTGTGGATCCTCCGGAACATACTCAGGTCACGCACCTTCAGGATGGTAACTCTGTATCAAATCATACTCTCTCTAGAGCAAAATATGTGGTTTTGCTCCCTGGATCTTTAGGACACGTTCTTTCACATCCTGAACTGTCTATCTCACCGAAGGTTCCTCTGCTTTCGAGCCAAGGGAACCCTCTATGAGTTCCAGGCCATGTCATTCGGGCTTTCCTCGGCCCTCAGGGTCTTCACCAGGTGCTGTTTGTCAGTCCTGAAAGTTGGTCAGAATTATTCCACTTCATAAATGGGGTGACCCCTCCATCCTAGCAACTTCCATCCCATCTCCCACCTACTATGTGTCACTGATGCTGTCTTGTCTGGGATGGATCATGGGCACATTAGGGCCACTGTGTTCTTTGATCTGGTCAAGACCTTTGATTCGTTATCTCATACACTTCTCCTAGACAAGCTGAGCTCTACTGCCTCTCAGTTCCCACTGTTGCTTGGTTCTGTTTCTACCCAACAGGCCAAAAACATTCAGTTCAGGTTGGAGGCACCTGGTCACCTCCCCTCTCCATCCAGGCTGAGATCTCATAGGACTCCATCCTATGTCCCATCCTCTTCTCCATCGTCCTTAATGGTCTCTCCTGTGTCTGTCCCAGCTTGCACATCCACATATTTGCAGAAGATACAGTAATCTTCAACTCTTGTCCCTCCATTGCAGCTATGAAAGACCTGCTCCAGTGAGACTTCAGCAGTGTTCTGCACTGACTCCAGTCCAGCCAAATCAGCACTAAAAAATGGTGTCCTTGATGTTTGGTACCAATCCACAACTGGCTAGATTCATTAGACTCTTTGCCTCCCCCACTGACTTCACCACTCTGGATGACACGCCTCTTGAAGCAGTTCAGTCCTTCAAGCACCTTGGAGTGTTGCTAGGCAGTAAAGCTTGACTTTTTAGCCCACATCAATGACATCCATGCAAAACTCCATTGCAAGTTCGGTTCCCTGTACCACAACAAAGAACGCTTATCTCCAGATGTCCGCCGGGAGCTTATTACCAAAATGGTGCTCCCTTTCTTCGACTATGTAGACATAGTCTATGACACCGTCTGCAACTCCTGCCGCTTTGCTACAAATTCCCCCTCTCATACCCACCACCATTGTTCACTGTACTTGTCTCTAGCCATCCTCCCTCTGCCTTCATATCGCCAGATTCACTGTACCTCCTTCTTATCCAAATACTGGTTTGGTTCCCTTCCCTCTTACCTCTCCTCTCTTCTCTTGCAACTCCTTCCTACTTCTTGTTCCCTCCTTTCCAAGGAACATTGTCCTTTTGTCACTCCTCACCCCTGCTCCTCTGCTGTACAGGCTGCCTTCTCCTATCGACTTCCCTCAATCTGGAATCATCTCCCCTCTGCCTTCACCTCTCCCCTTCCTCCCTCTGGCACGGCTTGAAACTTCAACCACTCTCCACCTGTTCCTGTTGCCCTTCCTCCTGACACCACCCCAGCCGAGCCTTAACTATTCTTGTAAGACAGCTCACTGGATTCCATTTTTAATTCCACACCACTACAGCTTTTCCCTCTGGGCGAGGCCAAGATGGCAACAGAAAGAAGCTACACTGAGTAGCTCAGCGATTTACCCCCAGCGTGCTAAGCATGCTTCACCTACCTGATTTTCATGAGCAGCACATTAAAAGATTGAATGCCTGGCGGTGGAAATCACGCCCCGGAGAGGCAGTGAACAAATGCAGTAAGGACTGGAAACTGCTACAGGAGTTCAGAATTACTATGATGCCTAAACAGCCTTTAAAAGCTCTGAAAAAATCAGAATTCTGCTAAAATATTGTGAAGTGTCTTAAACAACCTGAAATGCAAACATGTTTTAGAGCATCAACAAAAGACAAGCTGTGGACTAAGACCCAGTCAAATATACAAGTACCTAAGCGCCCGCGGCGCGGTGATTGAATTTCGCTTGCGGCGTAGCGACGGGTTGAGCGAGCCCGGGAAGCTGGAAGGGCGGCGGGAGAGGGCTTGGCGTCCCAGGGACTGCTCGTCCTCTCGGGGAGGGGATCCAGAGCCGTGCTGACTGTCCCCAGGTGGAGACCTGGGCGCAGCAAGGCCGATGGCAGGAAGAAGGGGTGGCGTGCCAGTCGCCGGCGCCAGCGCCTGATCAGGGGACGCACGTCATGAGTAAGAACACCGAAAAGCACCTCGCGTCCTCTCGGTAGACGGAGCACTCAGGCCCCGACTAAAGCTCCCTGCCTGCCCAGAGACAGCATCCCGACGAAATTCCAGTAAGTCTCGGGTGTAGGCCCCACCTGCATTACCCGCCTGGGGGGTAAACCAAGGCTCCGTGGGGGATGGACTGCTCTGGTCTACAGGCAGGTGAGCGAGGGCTGAAAAGGCCGTAGAGTGTCTCCCGAAGAGAGGGGGACTGCAGGGGAGAGGAGGGAAAAAAAAAAAAAATATACAAGTACCTGACGCTGACAGCACTCACTCCCCAAACAGTGTTTTAGTTAAATTCAACTCTAAGAAACTGATGGTTCCCCCTGGTACCTTTTTTTTTTTTGTTTAAACCTACACTAAAAATGCTCCCGTCTTCGGCTCTGATAACTACCACCAAGATTCCTACCATGGAAGACGAAGCTTGCACAAACCAAGACCTGAGGGGTATGGATGGACTGGGACGGGGTCTGACGGTGAGCAGCGAAGGTTCGGCACCTCAGAGCAAGGTGGAAGTAAGCCCAACAGTCGACCTGATCTTGGGGAACCCTGCAGCAGCACTGGACTCTGCAGGGGAAGCACCTGACTCCAGCATTGATGAGGTGTCTATCACAGGTACTCCTGTTACTTTTTCTACTCAGCAATAGCAACTTTTGGAAGAATCACCTGGTTTAATAGCAGTGACATAGAAAGTGTGTATTCTGAAATGTCGGGTGAAAAGCAAAGCCCCACTTCACAGGGGCAGACAATCCAAATAAATATTGATGTTGTTAGAGACTCATAGCCCTCCATGTTCGACCCCCAAGCTAGTTCAACCTCAGGGAATCAAGGTGAGGAGAAGAAAATAGCGTCACGATTACAGAGTAATGTAAGTGTTATTGAAACAGAAAGGGTCCAGCCTTCTCAGCTGGCTGTTCTTATCGAGCAGCAAGAAAACAGAATTTTAAACTGGATCTGAACAATCCCCCAAACATTCCTAACTTCCACCTCGGGCTGCCTCAATTCTCAAGCAGATTTCGGACGTTGATAAAAATTTTAAAAAATTGAAGATCGCAAAGCCAAAATTGGCAATTTTCAAACTACAATCCATCAGTTAATGGCTGAAATTAAAGATGAACTGACTAAAGCTCAACATAGAATTTCAACCTTGGAAGATGAACTAATCCATATGCAACAGCAAATTAAGAGCCTTGAGCAATTAAACAAAGAATTTCAAGATAAACTGACAGACTTTGAGGCATGGACCAGGAGAAAGAACGTGCAAATTCTTGAGGTTCCAGAAACTTGGGAGAGTTCAAGAACATTCAAAACTGGCTCCACGACCATAAATTGGTCCTGAATGCCAAGAAAACGAAGGTCATGCTTCTAGGCCCGGCTGCTAAGCTCAGAACTAGTCCTTCATCCCTCATTGTATATGAGCTAGGAGGAACCGTACTTGAATCCGTGTCATTCTTCAATTATTTTGGGATTATGCTGGACCAATTCCTGGACTTCAACATACATATCCAATCTACCTGCAAAGTAGTAAATAATAAGCTTGGGGCTGCTTACAAGACAAGCTACATGCTAACGCCATGTGCTAAACTTGCCATTGCCAAGGGAATCCTAACTCCTTCCCTCACCTACTGTGCTTCTGTCCTTGCGGCTGCTCAGAAAACATCCCTTCTGAAGTGGAATGTTACTTACAATAACATATGCCGATACGCATCCTCGGCCATGAGACTAAAGCACCGTTGACGGTTATATGCTGACCTTGGGTGGCTCTTCCCCCTCTGCATCTAGGCAGTACTACCTGGGCTCCCTGACTGATTCTATCCTTAGGCTAAATGTACCGAAATCTCTGGAAGCGCTTCTCAGTCCTATAACCTTTACTCTTGGGCTTCGGTCAGTGGACAAGTTGTTTCTAAAAGTCCCTAGATGTCATACCTCTAAAGGGACTAGTGCTTTCAGGCATATGGCACCCAAGCTTTGGAATACTCTTCCCTTGGCGTTCAGGCATGCCAAGACCCATAAAAAATTCAAGAGTGAACTTAGGGGTTATCTATTGAGTACTGACTCCTGTGCTTGTTTTGACCCCACCTGATATAGCATATACTCTTGCCTACTCCTTGGTTATGACACCTGCGATTGTTGCCCTACCTGACTTCCGTCTCTGTACCTTTTGTTTCTGACTTGTACTTATTTGTTTCTTAGGGCCTCTACTTCTCTTCGCTATTTTCTCTCCTTTTCTCTTCTTGCCACTCATGTGTGTCTCTGTTTTGTGTTTCTTTTATCTACTCTCTACCTCTCTCTTCTTTTCTGCCCCTGCCATCTCCACTCCTACCTATCCTCCTGTTCTTTATCCTTCTCTGTCTGGCTTTATTATCTCTACCTGTCTCTGTCCTGATATTTCTCCCTACCTACCTACGCTGCTTTTTCCTACAATGTTATACTGCTAGGCAACTATCTGGATTTCTTTATTGTTTGATGAATTGTACTTTTCTCCTCGCTACTATCTCGCTGCACATTCACCTGCTTTATTTTCTGGCTCTGCTTGAATGTGAAATTGTATGAAATTGTATTAGTATTACAGGTTGCCTCTATTTTCTGGCCCCTTGTTTGCACTATTGTTTTGCACTGTCTGTACTATGTTTTGCTACCTTGGAATTGTACCTGCTTAAACTGTTGTTATCTGTATTTGTTTTACTATGTCTCTGTACTCTCCCGGGTTGTGCCTTAAAATAGTCAATTTTGGCTAGTGCACCTAACCGGTAAACAAAAACTAAATAAATAAATAAAATTCCTTTAAAGAGGTGTTCTCCTAAATTATGGCAGCATATTTAGAGATGGATGTTCATAATGTTAAAATAGATATTGACCGCATTCACCGAACTTATCGGCTAAACCATAATATGCAGGGCCCTCCAAGACCCATTGTGGCTAAATGTTTTGGGCGAAAGATAAATTGATGTCAGAAGTGTACAAAAGAAAAATAAATTACATTAATGGGGGGCGGCACAATTTCCATTTTTAACAATCTTCCTCCAGACTTGATACAAGAAATGAAAAAATACGATACTCTTCGAAGCAAGCCTAACAATAGGCTGGTTTACAGCTGCCTAGTGTTGGCTAGTTTGCCTTTTTAAAGGCAGACTATATACATTGTCTACCTTCACAGGGAGGTATCTAGGGCGAGTGTCACCGAGATAACGGATGACATCATAGCACAGCACCCTATTTAGCGCTTGTCTGCAGCGAGCGTTGGGAACTACATATCTGGCAGGCTGCAGGTACAGACAGCAGTAGTTTTACTTGTTTTTAGGAGTGTGCACAACAGCTGCGAATAATAGCTGCACATTTAGCCGGGTAGTACCTGTACAAGGAGTTCCTGAGTCTCCTGCCGTAGCGATGGGCCAGGGTCTGGACAGACACCTACTGTTTGGGTGTTTAGGAGAGGCTGGTTTACAGTTGCCTAGTGTTGGCTAGTTTCTCTTTTTAAAGGCAGACTATATACATTGTCCACCGTCGCAGGGAGGTATCTAGGGCGAGTGTCACCGAGGTAATGGGTGACATCAAAGCACAGTGCCCTATTTAGCACTTGGCTCCAGCGAGTGGAGTTGAGCATGGAGCGGAGGCGATGCAGGCAGAGGCTAGCAGCGTCTGACTGTGTCAAAAGGGGAAGAAGGGTAGAGACCTGAAAATTTGAACTATTACTGGGTACATAACAAGGCTTCTTCTTGGATTGAGATTGACAAGGTATACAAAATGGATCATGCGTATGTGGTATTAAATAATGGAGATACAGGAGTCAAGTGTATTACATGTAGTAAATTTAGCTTTGAGGAAGTGGAGGATTATGATCTTTTCATGTGTATACAGTGTACTGATATCAGGGAACTCTATAGTAAAATAACTGGACTAGAACTGGAAATTAAATGTTTGAAACATAACTCTGGTGAATGGATCAAATATATAAAAAAATAACAGTACTGTAGTTGGGGGGAGGAGGGTACAGCAATGAACCCTTATGAAAAAGACCAAGAGATCAGGATGGGGAGGATTTAACTATTTAACTAAACAAATAAAGGAGATAAGACAGTCAGAAAAAGGGAGGAGGGCAATGGAATTTGCAGTACCACCACAAAACCAGTTTGCCCTTTTTCAGCAACTAAGTGATGATACTAGAGACGACAACAATCAGCCAATAGCACTATTAAATAGAATTGATCCAGATAAAGTAAGAAACGAACAAGAAACAGAAAATGTGAATTCACAGATATAACAAAAAAAAACCTGATATGACAACAAACCCTGATGAAGAGGAGAGTATGGATACATTAAGCATAGATGGGAACATAAGGAAAGTTTATATTTTAGGAGATTCAGTCATTAGGTACACTACTAAACTTAGTAAAGAACAAGTCACCAGTAGTTGCTTTCCAGGTGCTGGGGTTAGAGATATGCTGTCAATTGTCAAAGACTTAATGGAAATAATAAAGGAAAACTCAGTGGTACTGATGCATATACTGTAGGTACCAATGATATAAGACATAATTCCATAGAAGACACATTTGGTACAATAAAAGAGATACATAAGATAGTACTAACAGCTAAATGTGAGATGATAATCTCGGAGATGCTTCCCATACCCAGGATGAACCAGAATGTAAATAGGAAAATTAAAAAATTAAATAATTGGCTGAGGCAGTGGAATCTTGCCTAAAATATTGGCTGTGTCAAGACATGGGAAATGATTGAAGGAAATAACATCCTGTTTAATCATAAATTGCATGTAAGTAGAAAGGGAAGTGACAGGTTGGCTATTGAATTTACTAAGCATATAAGGAACTGTTTAAACTAACAGACATGGGGATAAGGGAACAATTTAACAATAAGAGTGTTGAGACACTAGTAAAGAAACAGGTAAAGAAGAAAAAGGTAAACAGAGTTAGGAGAGAATAAGTTAACAATAATGCAAACAAGTGCCAGAAGCTTACGAAACAAGATGGAGGAACTACAGTGCAGGTTAAAGGATGGAAAAGTGACCATATGTGCTATAACAGAAACGTGGTTCAGGAATGGAGATTGGTTTACAGAAATCCTGGGTTACACTGTTTTCAGGAAAGTCTACCCAGAAAAAAAAAGGGGGGGGTTATAGCAGTATCTATAAAGGATACATTAAAAACATATCAGGTGATACCAGAAGGGAATATGGAATTACTATGGATCAAAATACGGTTACCAAAACAGCTACTAACTCTAGGTCTGGGCTATAGAGCTCCGAACTTGAATGGAGAAGAAAATCTTACCTTCATTGAAACTCTGGGGAGTATGGATATTGATGGCGACTATGTGTTGTTAGGAGATTTTAATTTCCCACATATTAATTGGACTAATCTGGAAGGATCAACTGCGGTGGAAAATAAATTTATTGAACAGATATTACATAATAACTTGGAACAAGTAATAAAAGAAAATACACATGGGAAGAACATATTAGATTTAGTATTATGGAATTTTGCAGACAAAATGGAAGTTGTTAAGGTAGAGAATCCATTGGGTGACAGTGACCATAATGTAATTAAGATCAAGTTCAATGTGCTATATCAGACAATTACAGGTAGAACAATTTTGAAGTGTTACAATAAAGCAGATTACTCAAAAGTTAGAGTACTTCGAGGACTGGAACTGGCAAAGTGATCTCGAGGGCTTAGGACTGGAAGCAATATGGTCCGAACTAAAAAAACAAATTCACTATTTGTTTCTTAGGGCCTCTACTTCTCCTCGCTATTTTCTCTTCTTTTCTGCTTTACAACACCTGTGTCGAGAGACCACTTGTGAGGATCCGTTTCCGTTCTGCTGAGACGATCTGCTAGATTGTTCTGCACTCCCGGGAGGTAAACCACTTGGATCAGGGCTTTGTGCTCCAGGTACTACTCCCACACTCTCATCGCTTCTCTGCACAAGGGGTAAGAGTGTGCTCCACCCGGTTTGTTGATGTAGTACATCACTGCTTTGTTGCCCGTTTGAAGGAGAATGATCTTGTGACAGAAAATGTCCTTCAAAGCAGGTGTGTATTAAAATGTGGGTACCTGAGATGCCTAAATATAACCGTAAGGGTAGAATCCCTGCCTGGTGGAACAAGAAAATCAAAAAAAAAAAAGGAAAGATTGTATAACAAATACAAACATGATCCAACAGAAATAAATTGGGCTAGTTATAAAAAACAATCTAACAGCTGTAAGAAAGCAATAAGAATATCTAAATAGAAAGCTGAAATTAAAATGGCTACTGCAGTTAAAGACAATAAAAAAGCTTTTACAGCTATGTAGGATCCCTGAGAGAATGTCAGAATGGTATAGGGCCACTAGAAATTGGAATTGACATGATTTGCAGTGAGCAGGATATGGCTAATTAATTAAATAGGTATTTTTTGACAACTTTCCAACCCAAAATAGTGAATCATGTTACCAATATAGCTATAAACTGTGAGTACAGTGATGTGGAATACACAAAAATAGACATATTGGAAAAACTTAAAGGGTTAAAACCTGGAAAATCTGTTGGGCCGGATGGTCTTTACCCAAGATTTTTGGCTGAATTGGCTGAGGAATTGGCCGGACCTGTGATGAAATTATTTAGTGCGTCAATAAAAGAAGGGAAAACCCTTAAGGAATGGAGAGAGGCTAATATCATGCCTATATTTAAAAAGAGTGATAGGAAAAATGCTTCTAACTACAGGCCTATAAGCCTCACCTCGATCCTTGGTAAGGTAATGGAGAGGCTAATAAATGAGTACATTGTGGAACATGTTAAAGACAAGGGATTGACTGACTTAACACAGCATGGGTTTACATCGGGTAGGTCTTGCCTGACGAATTTGTTGGATTTTTTTGAGCCAGTAGTGGATAAGGGACTCCCAGTGGATATTATTTACCTTGACTACTCCCAGGCATTCGATTCTGTCTCACATGAGGTTCTTATAGACCTTATATGATATATAAATCCACCCTAAAGTGATTAGCTGGATTAATTCATGGCTGGATGGAAGGCTCCAGAGGGTGGGTGTTAGGGGATTCTATTCAGACTGGGGAGAAGTGACTAGTGGTGTGCTGAGGGCTCAGTCCTGGGTCCTACATTGTTTAATATACTCGTGGCATCCATGCAGACATCTAGAGGTGTATGGCTCAGCAAGTATGCGGATGACAGTAACACAGGGGCTGTTGTAAATAATGCAGCTGCAGCAACAGTCTTGCAAGATGAGTTAATCAAACTAGAAATTTGGGCGGAAACTAAGAAGTTAAAATGTAATGAGGATAAGTGCAAAGTCATGCATCTTGGACATAGAAATCAGCACTTCACATCACATATAAACTAAATAATATCACTGTACAGGAAACAATAAACGAGTGTGATTTGGGAATAACTATTAACAGTAACTTCTCTTTTGATGCTCATCCTAAGGTAACGGTGAGGAAATGCAATACAATCTTGGGAAATATATTTAAACACATGAAGAGTAGGGAAAGGGATGTGATTTTGCCACTTTATTCATTGTTGGTTCGCCTCCATTTGGAATAGTCTATGCCTTTTTGTGCTCCCCAGACTAAATATGGTAGCAAACTCATTGAAAGAGGTCAGAGGAGGGTAACAGAAAATAAAACATTAAACATCTTGAGTATGGGGAAAGACTACAGCAACTAGGTTTATGTTCTTTAAAATATAGGAGAGAGAGGGGAGATCTATGTTTACTATATAATGCTTTCCAAAATCAATATAGATGGGAAACTAGAGGTCTTATTAAACAACTGAATAATAAAAATACCAGGTCCCACCACTTAACGTTAAGAGGGGAGATGAGTAAAACAACAAAAAGGCAAAAATGGTTTACACAGAGGGTCGCTGAGAGTTGGAACCAACTGTCGGAGACTGTGGTTAGCAGTGTTAATATGAAATAATTTAAATTAACCTTATATGAGTATATGGGTGAAGAAGGGTGTAGATCCTACCACTGAGAAGTGGCAAGTTGTTAATACGTCCAGGCCTTCTATACTCTTATTAATACCTGTGAACCTACCTATGAACCTATACATATGACATCTTAGAAGAAGCTGAAAAAGACTTGAGTGAAACTGTCAAGCATTTTCAAAAATTGTTGCATGAAGGTTAAATATTCGAAAGTTATGTTGTAAACACAACTTTGTTATTAATACGAGTATAATAGCTAGGCGGGAGCTACGACACCAGTGAGATTCAGTGCGCCATTTGGACAGCAGGGATTTAATATATACTTTTTATGGTTATAATATATATTAAAGAAAGGATGGTGGGAGAGTAAAAGGGGGGGTGAGAGGGGGCCTCGCTTCCTAACAGGGTTTTTCTTTTATGAGGTGGTTACTAAGTCTTCTCGGATTTCTTTGTGTGTTTTTTTTTCTGTATTTGTCTCTATACAAGTAATTATTCTACATTTGCAAAGTGTGCATCATTCAATGTAAATGGGCTAAACTCACCTATTAAGAGATAAAAAATGTTGTCATACTTGAACAGAATTAAAGCTGACATAATAGCTTTATAAGAAACCCACCTGGATATCATAGAATAAAAAAAAATTAAAAAATTGGATTTCACACATCTTTTCCCCCAGTACCAATAAAAGTGCAGGGGTGGCAGTATTAATTAGGATGAATCTTAATTTTCAATATAATAAAAAATGGGCTGACAATGAGGGAAAAATCCTTCTTATAAAAGGCAGGTTACAAAACCTTTATGGTAATAATAGGCTATGTATACGGCCCATTTGGAAAATTATAATTAATTTTTAGCAAAAATTAATGAAGGTCTGATTGAAGTTCAAGCAACTAATATAATTCTAATGGGAGATTATAACTCATTATTGAATCCTTGCATGGATAAAAATAATGCATCTTCCAATAGTAAGAGAATCTCTTGCCTTTTATGTAACTTTCTTGAAACTAATGACTTCATTTATCCCTGGAGAACCACTACTCTGACTGCACATGAATATGCCCATCATGATAGGAAAAATAAACAAATTTCAAATATCGATTACATATTAATATCTAAAACACTTACGCCCTTACTTGTAACATCTTATAAAAGATCAGGGTATTAACTAGCTGGTATAGCATAGCAAAACGCTACGCAAAACAGGAGATGATGCTAACTATTTCCAGAATTGCATAGCAGTAGACTGCTAACCATTTTTTGAGTAAGTCTGTGGCACAGTAGGCAAACTGAATAAAAACAATATATATTTTTTACATTTTGCTAATTATTCTGCACTAAGTGCTATGCATTTTTCACAGCTGATTAGCACTTTCACGCAAAGAACTGCTAATCATTTTTTTCGGCTTATTTAATACTCTATAGGTCTATAATTTATTTTGGCCATGTCATGGTTGAAATGAACATTAATTTTAAAATTAATCCTATTAAAGCAACTAGAATTTGGACTTTTAAAAATGAGTTAGTCAAAAATGAAGAATTTATAGCCAAAACTATGGATGTATTACAGAAATTTTGGTTCTTAATTATGTGGGACAGCAGCCCATTTCATCGCTCTGGGATACATTCCAGTCTGTACTCAGAGGGGCGTGTATATCCTATCAAGCATGGCTAAATAAACAGAAATTAGCTAAAGATAAACAAATTGGTCAACTACTAAAATAATCGGACACGTTAGTGATGCAAAATCATGCACATTTTATTGGAATGGGTGGATTATAGACTAAAGCTTCAAGACTGACGTACTATTTCCAGGCTTGGAAACGGATCACCACAGACAGCTGGGTCCTGGAAGTAGTGAGTCATGGTTTGTCCCTAAGCTTCAAAACCCTTCCCACTCTAAGAACCAGAGTGCTCAAGCCAGCTTCCAATGCAGAAAGGAAGCTGCTGGAAAAGGCAGTGCAAAACCTACTGTTGTCAAAGGCAGTGGAACCTGTGCCCCCACAACGAAGGGGAAATGTTTTTTATTCAAGATTCTTCCTCCCAACAAAGAAAAATGGGGAGTAGCGGCCTGTCCTAGACCTAAGGGTGCTAAACAGGCACTTACTAAAGCCAAGGTTCAAAATGGTAACCTTGTCACTGATTCTGCCTGCACTCCAAAGAGGAGATCGTCTGGCATCTCTAGACCTAAAAGATGCTTTCTTCCACATCCCCATCACGGAGTCTTACTGAAAGTACTTCAGGTTCAGACTCCCTTCAGGTCATTATCAGATCTTCTTGGACATAAAGTCTCCACCACTCATTCACACTAATGGGACTAAGCTGGAGGCACTAGGACCCAGTGGGAGGCAAAAATCTTCAAGAGGTCCGGTGCTGAGGTAGGACCGCACATGCACGGTGCAGCAAGACTGGCCTGCGCCATATGGGCTGCCTTGGCGTCGACCCTCCAACCACCTCAGTTCCCACCGTTGAGTGTGCTTCAGTGACGTCACTTGGCCGCCAGGAGTCAAGTCTTCATGTCTACACGACAGCAGCTGTAGTCCTTCAGTATTTGTTAGTTTTTGTTTATTTTGGTAAATTCAGTAAAAAAAAAAAAAAAAAAAAGTACATTTTCATCAACGAAGAAGTCTTCAGCCCGCTGGTGGAGTCGACTCATGAACGGGCCGGTGACAGTAGGGAGACTCAGATAAAAGCTTTGTTTTCAGCAGGGCTGGGTCTGGTCCGCTGTTCTCTACAGAGTGGGGTTTGACTACAGGCAGTCGGTACTGGGGGTTGGGGGCGGGATGGGCGGAAATCCCGAAAGCACAAAAAAATACAGTCCCATTCTCAATCTTCGTTGAGGACTTCGTACCGCTCGACCTAGAGTTCTTCTTCAACCTCCCGGTCAGAGAAGAAACAGTACCGCTTGAGGTCGCCCTCTGGTAAGTCTGCGCATCACTCGTCAGTGGCGAAGGGCAGGGGTTCAACTCCAACTCCTCCGGGGTTCCCTAAGGCCTCTGTTCCTGGTGACTGGCATCCTCGACTCTGGAGTCCCTCTCCACCCCCTGGTGGGGTCTTCCGGTGAGCAGTTTCATCATTGGGCTGCTGTTATGGAGCAATGGGTTCGGCGTCCCGCCTGCTCGAGCCGGTGGGTCCGTCTCCAGGGCCTTCAGGCCTAACAGTTTTGAACCTGCGGGCAGGACGATTGGGATTTCCTAGTCATACAGCACCTTCTCCGGTGCCGTCGACGCCTCGCTCTGGTGCTTTTCCCTCTCATTTGGCTGCGACACAGGTGCCAGCACAGGTACCATTTTTTCCTACTGATTTTCTCAGATCTTTCTCCCTGACTCTGGGGATGGGGTTGGGAGCCTCTGATTCTGTGATGCCTTGGGCAGCGCCGACTTCGACTTCTGTCGTGCCGGTGCCATCTTCTCTTCTGGCGCCGCATCCTGTGCTGGCACCATCTGCACATTCAGCGCTGCCTAGGGCGCCAGGGTTTTTGACTCCGATTTGCAGAGCTTCTCCTTTTCCTATCTATACTATCCCTCCGGGGCTGGTAGGGGATGATATTGAGCTTGATCCTGATCTTCAATTAGGGGATGACTTTGATGATGATTCTTCTCTCGGACTGGCAAATAAACCATCTCCTTCAGCGAAGTCTCTGGTCGAGGACCTTTCCTTTAAGTCTCTGCTAAAGAACATGAATTCCACTCTCTCTCACTCTCTCTCTCCAGACTTCAGAGATTGATCTGGGGAAATTGCTGCGCCTGCAATATCTGCACGTTCCGGATATTCCTGTGGAATTGACTCCTCCAGTGCAGTCCTCCTTTGAGACACTCTCACAAATGGTGTGGGATAATCCGGCATTTATTCCTTCAATGGCAAAATCCATAGACAGGAAGTATGCCCCCCCAAAAGGATCGACCAATCTTGGCCTCTCAAGCCCCTGCTGATGCCGTAGTTGTCTTGACAGAGAATGACAAGGCTGTCCTTCCTCAGGAATCTACGGAACGTCCAGTAAACAAAGAATCTCGTAAGATTGACACATTGGGGAAGCGAGTTTTGCTGCCTCTACCTTGGGTATGCGCATTGCCAGCTACCAGGGTTACTTCTCTCAGTA
Source organism: Neoceratodus forsteri (assembly GCA_016271365.2). Lineage (NCBI taxonomy): Eukaryota > Metazoa > Chordata > Ceratodontiformes > Ceratodontidae > Neoceratodus > Neoceratodus forsteri. Next base: position 1,145,956,206 of record CM057450.1, on the reverse strand, counting down.
TGAGTATACCCTCTGGCATTCACTTAAAACCACTGTGGAAGCTCTTCTGGAATCTGACGTTAGCTCAGAGCTTCTCCAAACCATTACTAGAGGCGTTGAGTCCAACAACCAGCAACTAAAAGCTGCTGTGGACGCCTTTCACACTGTTTCCAGGGCAGCAGCAGCTGGAATTTGCACCCAGTGCCATTCGTGGTTCCGAACTTCAGGATTCACAAATGATGCCCAGCAGAGACTTATGAGTTTACCATTTGATGGAACTTATCTGTTTGTCCCCCAAGTCAAGCAAGTACTAGAGGTCACACAGAAAACTAGAACGGCTATCAAAACAGCCAGGGCACCATCTGCTGTCCCTCAACGGGGCCCGGCGACAGTTTCATAACTGTCAGTCCTTTTGTGGCAAAGGCAGAGGGGGCTTCAACAAGAATCAAGCCCCTCAGCCAGATAAGAAAATGCAGCAGAAGGCACAGAGCCCAAAAGCGCCTAGTGCCACCCTCTGAGATTCCGGCTCAAGTCCCACCTCAGATGTCCGAGGGGGACTCTTCCTTGGCAGTAGGAGGGTTTCTGACTCAGTTTTACAACCAGTGGAAGTCAGTCACATCAGACAAATGGGTGCTCAGAATAATCCGTGAGAGTTAATCTCTAAATCTTTCAGAAACACCTCCGGATCATCCACCGAAGCAACAGCCCGAGCTGTCTGTCTTTCAGTCAGACCTTCTTGCTTCCGAGATTCAAGGCCTTCTGAACAACAGGGCAGTGGAGGTAGTTCCGTTGGATCAACGGAACACAGGTTTCTACTCCCATTACTTCCTAGTTCCAAAGAAAACAGGCGGCATGCGTCCTATTCTCGATCTAAGGAGGTTAAACAAATTCCTTTACAAGGAGAAATTCAAGATAATATCACTTGGCACTCTGTTACCTCTGATTCATCAGAGCAATTGACCAGCCTCCTTGGACATGCAGGATGCCTACCAACATGTTCTCATACACTCAGACCACTACAAGTATCTCCGAGTTTGTGGCATTGGGTCAGCACTACCAATTCAGAGTCCTGCCCTTTAGGCTATCCTCAGCACCTCGAGACTTTACTAAGTGCTTTACAGTTCTCACAGCGCATCTCAGGATTCAAGTGTTTCTATATCTGGATGACTGGCTACTAGCAAGTCCCTCTAGACAGGAGACTCAGGAAACCCTGGCTACGGCTTCCAAGTTCCTCACGTCCATGGGAGTTCTGTTGAATTTGGGGAAAATCGCAGCTACAGCCTTCCCAACAGCTCCTCTTCATAGGAGCCCTTCTTGATACCTCTAATGTAAAAGCTTTTCTTCCAGAGGACAGAAGGAATGACATCCTTCAGATGGCCCACTTCATCAGAGAGAACGACTCCATTCAAGCCCTCTCGATGCAGCAGATGCTGGATCTCATGGCATCCTCAGTGTTCACTGTGTCTTTGGCTCGTTTTCACATGAGAACAACTCAGTGGATGCTCAGTACTCAGTGGTCCCCTACCACACATCCCCAGTCCTTTCACATCAAGGTGACGGAACCTTTAAAACAGTCACTCATCTGGTGGACTCAAGAGGACAACCTTCTGATAGGGTTTCCCTTTGCCCCACTAGAATCTCAGATCTCCATCACCACGGATGCATCCCTTCTCGGGTGGGTTGCTCACTGTCAAGATCACCACACCCAAGGTCGATGGAATCAGGACGAGTCTCAACTTCACATAAATATCTTGGAAATGAGAGCTCTCCTGTACGCAGTACGAGCTTTGAAGGACATTTTCTGTCACAAGATCATTCTCCTTCAAAAGGGCAACAAAGCAGTGATGTACTATATCAACAAACCGGGTGGAGCACACTCTTACCCCTTGTGCAGGGAAGCGATGAGAGTGTGGGAGTGGTGCCTGGAGCACAAAGCCCTAATCCAAGTGGTTTACCTCCCGAGAGTGCAGAACGATCTAGCAGATCATCTCAGCAGAACGGAAACGGATCCTCACGAGAGGTCTTTCGTCACAGGTGTTGTGCAATCGCTCTTTGAAGAGTGGGGAACACCAGACCTGGACCTTTTTGCATCCCCACTGAACACAAAACTGCCTCTGTTTTGCTCCAGAAATCCAGAACCTGGCGCTTTCTGTCAGGATATATTCAGACTGCGGTGGACAAAATGCTTTCTGTATGCATTTCCTCCTCTTCCCTTAGTTCAGAGGGTACTACTCAAGCTGGAGGCTCGGGGGGCAGAATGATCCTTATTGCCCCATTCTGGCCTCGTCAGATCTGGTTTCCATTCCTCAGCAGATTATTGGAAACTTCACCGAGGCAGCTTCCACTTCAAATGAACCTGCTGTCCCAGGGCCCAGTGGTCCATCCCAACCTGAGATTTCTTCACCTCCATGCTTGGCTCCTGAAGAGATAGAAGTGGGTAGGTGTGGCGTTTCACGTAGGGTCTCAGACATTCTCCTAGTGGCGCACAAGCCGGCTACTAGGAAAACTTACATGGCAAAGTGGAAGCAGTTCTCCATCTGGTATGCAGAGTCCTCCCTGGACCCCTTCTCCTGCTCACCTAACAAAGTCCTGGAGTATCTTCTGGACCTGTGAAATACAGGACTGCAATACTCTACCGTGACTGTTCACCTCTGCGTGATCTCAGCATACCAGAAGCCCGTACACTCCATGTCCCTAGCTCAGTGACCTTTGGTCATGAGATTCCTTGAAGGTGTACTTCACACTAGGCCACCAGTCAGATGACCGGTAGCCACCTGGGACATTAACCTTGTGCTAGACGGGCTCACCCGTAAACCTTTCGAGCCCCTAGCAACTTGCGAGCTGAAGTTCCTGACCTGGAAGACCACCTTCCTTGTAGCCATTACCTTGGCTTGCAGAGTGTCTGAAACACATGCATTAGTCACAACCCCCGTCTACTGTATTTCATAAAGGCAAGGTGGTTCTTTCGAACTCACCCTATGTTTCTCCCTAAAGTAATCTCGAATTCCATCTGAACCAACCCTTGGCTCTTCCAACCTACTTGAACTTCCAGAATGAGGGAGAGCGTACCCTACATTCTCTGGATGTTAAAAGGGTTCTTCGGTTCTACATAGACAGAACTAAAGAGATCCGCAAATCTAAACTTTTTGTCTCTTCCAGCATGGCCCAGCCTGTTGCTGTCAGATGTATTTTGGCCTGGCTGGTGGCATGTCTTCGCCAGTGCTATTCCATGGCACAGGTTAAACTGGAATGCAGAGTATACGCTCATTCTACCAGAGCAGTTGCTGCATCCCTGGCAGAAATTCGGAATGTGCCCATTGCAGACATCTGCAATGCAGCTACTTGGAGCTCTGTGCACACTTTTATGAAGCACTGTGCTTTGGATGTCCATGCCAGGCAGCGTCAATCCTTTGGCAGAACCATCCTTAATGGACTCCTGTCCTAAGTGAGCTCCTCTCTCCTGCCGCCCTTCTCGGGGGATTATTTGGCTCGGCACTCTCCCAGTAGTGTGAATGAGTGGTGGAGACTTTATGTCCAGGAAGATATGAAAATTACATACCTACCATAATTCTTTATCTTCTTGGATGAAGTCTCCACCACTCATTCACACACCTACCCTCTATCCCCTGAGCTCACGTATCTGTTTTTAGTCTTCACTCCCTCGATGGCCGGGCTGTGAAGACTCGATTGAGTTAACTATTCTTATACAGGTTATTTGGACTATCTCATGTCCGACATAGGTTAGTTTACGCTGCACCTCCTTGGTCAAAAAGGTACTAAGGTGGTTGAAGGGTTGACGCCGAGGTAGCCCATATGGCACGAGCCAGTCTCGAAGCGCCGTTCATGCGCAGTCCTACCTTGGCGCTAGCCCTCCTGAAGATTTTTGGCTCCCACTGAGTCCTAGCGCCTCCAGCTTAGTCCCATTGGTGTAAATGAGTGGTGGAGACTTCGTCCAAGAAAATCAAGAATTACAGTAGGTACGTAGGTCTCATTTCTCAACTCTGCCATTCGGTCTCACTTTAGCTCCAAGAGTGTTCATAAAGTGCCTGGCAGTGGTTGTGGCACACCTGCGAAGGCTAGGTGTCACAGTTTTTGCTTACCTGGATGACTGGTTGGTGGTCAGAAAGCCACCAAAACAGGTAAGAGAACATCTGCAGCTCACCCAAGGACTTCTAGAGTCACTGGGTTTTTTGATAAATCTCAGAAAGTCAGTCCTTATCCCTGCACAAGTGCTGCAGTTCATAGGAGCAGAATTAAATATCCAGGATGGTAGGGCTTACCTACCTCTGGAGAGGGTAAGAAGTATTCTATAGATGGCAGGCTCCTTCAGCCTGAACAGACCAAAAACTGCAAGACAGTTTTTACAACTACTGGGCCACATGGCAGCCACCACTGGCACAGTCCTGGGTTCCAGGTTCCAGATGAGAGACATCCAGTTCCGCCTCAGGGCACGTTGGTATCAGAGAAAGGATCCTGTCTCAAAGCTAGTGCCAGTAACAAAAACGTTACTTCAGGCTCTTCAGTGGTGGAAAGAGGAAGCCAACCTCACGGAAGGGATTCCTTTTCAAAAAGAGTCTCCATCAGTGATTCTCACAACAGATGCATCACTACTGGGGTGGGGTGCCCATCTAGGGGACCACACCGCTCACGACACTTGGTCCAGTGCAAAGTCACTCCAACATATAAATCTGCTGGAGCTCAGAGCAGTGTTGCTGGCACTGCAAGCCTTCACACCACTGGTTCAGGGAAGGGTGGTACAGGTCAGAACAGACAATACCACCACAATGTACTACATAAAGAAGCAGGGAGGAACAAGGTTGGATTCTCTCTGCACAGAAGCTATGAGAATTTGGACTCTAGCCTACTCCCTAGGAGTTTCCCTTCATGGCATTCCTCTGCCAGTCAAGGACAGTACCCTAGCAGATGCTCTGAGTCAGATCAGCCAAGCCCATCATGAATGGACCTTAAACAGACAGGTGATGGAAGTGATTTTCAGAAGGAGGGGCACTCCAGAGATAGATCTCTCTTCATCCCACAAAAGTCACCACTTCCCATGCTCTTGTTCTGGACTGGTCAGGGAAGTACCTGTATGCGTCCCCTCCTTTCCCTCTGGTGTACAGAGTGCTACTCAAGCTCAGGTCCCAGCCAGCTTCAGTGAACTTGATAGTTCCAGATTGGGCCAGGTAGTCATGGTACTCTCTGCTGCTCTCCTTGTCTGTAGCCGAGCCAATACACCTTCCTTGGAGGCACAAACTGCTAACCTCCAGTCAAGGGGGACTCCTGTACCTGAACCTCAAATCCCTCAGACTCAAAACGTGGCTCTTGAGGACCTAGAGTATGCAGGCTTGCATCTCTCAAAGTGTTCTGGACATTTTAAGGGGGTATAGGAAGCCTCCCACCAAGAAAATCTATGCCTCAAAATGGAAAAGGTTTTCTTTCTGGTGCTGCACCAGGGATGTGGTGCCAGCTCACGCAGGGGTTCCAGCTGTGTTAGACTACCTTACTTATTTGCATTCATTGGGCCTGCAGCCTACTACTCTAAAAGTCCTCCTAGCTTCAGTGTCTGCTTACACCTCAGCTGGGAAGAATGCCACTATGGCATCAGATCCTATCTTTAAGAGGTTCTTCAAAGGTCTAGCTCACTTGCACCCCCATCACAGGGAACCGGTGCCAGCTTGGGACCTCAATGTGTGTATTGCCAAGCTCATGGGTTTTCCCCTTTGAACCCATGTCTTCAGCTCCTTTGAAGTATGTCACATGGAAGATGGTTTTCCTAGTGGCAATCACTTCTGCCAGAAGGATCAGTGAGCTCCAGGCTCTTTGCATTGAACAGGGCTACATTTCATTCCACAAGGACAAAGTGGTCCTGCGAATAACAGAAAATTTCTTCCAAAGGCGGTTTCGGACTTTCATTTGAACCAGTCCATTACCTTACCTGTTTTCTTCACTGAGCATTCAAGCTCTGGAGAATGTAGACTGAACAGTCTTGATGTCAAGAGAGCTCTTAGCTACTACATGACTGTCACTAAGGCCCATAGACAGGACAGGAAACAGCTGTTCTTGATCTGTGGGGATGTGGGAAAACGACGTCCAGCATCTAAGAGGTCCATTTCTCGCTGGATAGTTCAGTGTATTCAGTTTTGCTACTCAAAAGCTGTGAAGGAGTCCCCAGCAAGGCTGAGAGTGCATTACACAAGGGGTACAGCTTCTACTATAGCAGCTTCCTGGGATATTCCAATGGTGGACATCTGTAAAGCAGCTACCTGGAGAACAGTGCACACCTTCACTAAGCATTACAGCCTGGACACACAGGCTAGGGGTGATGCCAGGTTTGGCACAGCTGTCCTGCAGAGTCTATTCCCAAGTAGGTTCTGTGCCCACCTCCAAAGGAACTGCTTCTTAGTCTCCATAAGAGTTAGGAATATTGGAGTATTCCTGGGGTGAGAAATAAAAATGACTTTCCCTAGTAATCTTGTTTCTTCCAGGGGATAGTCCAGTATTCATAACTCTCCCACCCTGCCTCCCCTGCTAGAACCAGTGGCCTCTCTGCACTCCATGCTGTGTAATCAGTGATATGAGTGCCACACTCTGGCATGTCTGTTGAAACTGTGTTTTCATTGGTTTTACCCTCTTCAGGTGATTCTGACATTCGGGGGGTGTTGTGGTGTTATTCCCTCCTGTTGGAGGCTTTTGGGTGTTATTATTATTATTATTATAGTGTTATATGGGTATTTTCCTCGTGGGGCCTGTCTCATCTGGCGTCCATGAAATCTGAGAGGTTAGAATGTAGGCAGTTGATAGGGGCAGCATTTTGAAAAGTGGCACATGCCAATGGTGTTCCATCATTAGCATCAGTGTTCCATCTCCGGGCAGATCTGGCTTGAAGGCATACTGCATAACAGTTATGAATATTGGAGTATCTCTTGGAAGAAACAAGATTACTATGGTAAGTAATTTTTTCATATTACACAGTTTGCCCCAATTTTTTTCATTGTAAAAAAAAAAAACAGTCAAGCGTGAAAAATAAATGTTTCTATGAATTATTTTGTAGTAAAAAACTTTAAAAATCTTTGCTACTCAGTCAATTAAAATATTATTCTGCATACGCAATTGAATATCAGTGCAGTAAAAGTTATTTTGTTTCAGCTGTCTATACAAACAGAATATCTATCTAATTTGGTTACAGAAGCAGTAAAATACATTTTGATAGCACAGCAGCAATAAAAAATAGCCGTTCCTGGCAAGTTGCATAAGTTCATTTTTCTACAACTGTCTGTACAATGGACTATCTAACAGCACTGCTATTATTTCTGTAACGTGCAGGTTATTTGGTTGCAGATGCAGTAAAATACATTTTAACAGCACAGAAAAAAAGTTGTTTGTGTCAAGTTCATTTTCTACAACTATCTGTCAATGGACCATCTATTTAACAGCAGTTCTAGTAAATTTCAGTAAAATGCTAATTGTTTGCAGAGGCAAGTACAAATGCAAATAAATATCAGCACACTGAGTAAAAAAGAAAATGAGCGACATCTTTATCCAGTGCATTGAAGTACACATAGGTTCTGGTTCTCAGATGCTAGTAAATTAAAAATAAATACCAGTTAACATTTACTAATTAAAAATATTAAAAAGCAAAGTCCTCTGAGGAATGCAATACTTGACAATCCGTTGTAATCAGTGTGAATAATATGCAGTAAACAGTGACTGAACACGTAGCTGATAATTGTTACTGAAGTAATCATCACACAGTTGGGCTACTAAAACTTGTAGATCTTACTTCGAGAGGGCTCTTGCAGTAGGTATTCACATATAGGACTGACCCACCAGGTGTCAGGACCCCACGGAAACATTTCTAGCTAGTAGTCTCTGACGGGGTGGGGACCACCTCCACGTCAGGTGACCGTCGTCATACAACATCAGTATAAAGGGGCAGGCCCCCACGCCCGCCTTCCATTTCTTTCCCGCCGTCGGCTTATGGAAGTTGCTCGTGGTAGAATCAACACTCGTCAGTCTTTCGTCGGTCCATTAGTTTTTGAACTTTTCAACCTATTTTCTCCATTTTTTTCAAATTCATCTACAATTCACTGTGTATGTCGTCCCCGACACCCTCCGAATCGCATAAAAATAAGTGCGACTCATGTGGTTCCCAACTTCCACACACAAACGGCCACTACTTGTGCCTCTTCTGTCTGGGCCCAGACCCCCTCATGGAGAAGTGCCAACACTGCCAGAAATTTAACTCTGCTACCCGCAAAAGAAGGCAGCAGTCCCTGGAAGCCCATACCCTAAAGAAAAAATTGGCCTCCATGGAAAAAGAGCTAAAGAAACTCAGGCAGACGTCCACTTCCCCCGAAGGCCGCAAGAAGAAGCGCAACAAGGAGAAGCACCGGGAGCGGGAAACTGCTTCCACAGCAGCCGCGCACTTCAGGTAAAGTCCCCTCCGGGGGATCGCTCCACGACAGCCATCTTGGTGGTGACCCGCAGTGTAAGAAACTCGCTGTTCATCTGGATCTGCCCGAGACCACTCCTACACTGATTCCACCCTGGATAGAGCCTCACGCGGATCTTGTTTCCACCATTTGGAAACAACCTTCTGCATTAGCCCCCCTTCCAAGGATTATGATATTGAGGAATTTTATGAACCAGAGGAGGGGGAGGAGGATTATGATCAGTATGAATGTGGCTGGGAATGTCTGGGTGTGCCCATTGAACCGGTCATCTCCCCAGACAGACCTTTAGAATCTCCCCCTATGCTGTCTGAGTCCCCATCTCATTTTATGTTTTATAAAAAAGTTGCTGAAACCCTCCAGCTTCCTTTAGAAGAGGCTGTGGATGAGCAAGAGGAGCCTGATTTTGTAGAAATGATGGATATTCCAGAGTCTAGGAGATTGTCTATTCCTTTACAAGTCTTTTAGGAAACAAACAATTAAAATTTTAAAAGCTCCTAATTCTGTGCCTCCTGTAGATAAAAAGATGGACAGAAGGTATACATTGTCAGGCCCTGATAAGAATTCCTTCTCAGCAATGCAGTCATGTTAGTAGTTCAGGCTGCTGCCTGTGATAAAGCTAATATTCCTTGGCTTCACATCCTCCTGACAAGGATTCCAGGAAGATTGATGCCATGGCAAAAACAGTATATGGCAGCCTCTCTGGGACTCAGGCAAGCAAATTATATGGCTTATGTAGCTAGGTATCAGAAATCTAGATGGATACTGTTATGCAGTTGGCCAAGCAGGCCCATGGCCAGCTGGCTAGTGAACTAGAACAGGTGGCTGCTGATGGCATTGAAGCCTCTAAGGTTCAGTTTCATGCTGCTGTGGATGTTAATGATGTTTCCTCTAGGGTCATGGCCACATCTGTAGCGTTGCGTAGGTTGGCCTGGCTCAGGTGTACTAGTTTGTCACAGGATACCCAGACTAAGGCTATGGATTTTCCTGTGGTGGAAATTCTCTGTTTGGAGAGCAGACAGAGAACTACATGAAGAAGATGGATGAATATAGGACTACTTACAAGAGTGCCCAGGCTAAGGAGTGGCAAGCCACTCCTCAAAGGCATGCCCCAGGGGTGGGGTAGGCCTTTTCACAGGCCTTCTACTCAAACTCAGGCCTCCTCTGCCTATGCTCAGAGGGGCTTCTTCAGAGGCAGAGGCAGACGAGGGGTGGGCAGACCTGCTCCCACCCCCAGCCTAAAGCTCCATGAAACAGGCACCCTGATGGGGTGCCCAGGGCCGATTCTCCTGTACCAGTGGGGGAAGGCGGCACTACTTCAGTCAGAATTGGGCTTCTTTAACCTCAGACAAGTGGGTTCTGGAAGTAGAGCCAGGGTCTGGTTCTCAGCTTCAAAAGTTTCCAAGTTGAGAAGCAGACTTTTCTACCTGCAAGTGCTTCAGAGACCTCGCTCTGGAAACAGAGGTCTCATCCCTGTTAGCTCTCAGAGCAGTAGAAAGGGTTCCTCCTGCATCAGGGCAGGGTCTGTATTCCAGATACTTCCTTACCCCAAAAAGACAGGAAAGTATGCCCATTTTAGATCTCAGATATCTGAACAAGCATCTTTTGAAAATAAAGTTCAAAATGGTAACTCTGGCAATGATTTTACCTTCCCTAAGGCCAGGGATTGGCTAGCCTCCTGGACCTCAAGGATGCCTATTTCCATGTCCCAATCAGAAGATCCCATCGAAAGTACCTCAGATTCGAACTGCCCTCAGGTCATTACCAGTTCAGAGCAATGCCCTTCGGCCTTACCTCTGCTCCAAGGGTATTCACAAAGTGTCTAGCAGTGGCAGTGGCTCCACTTAAGGAGGCAGGTGATTGCTGTTTTTCCTATCTAGACGACTGGCTCATTGTAGGCCAGTCCCCAGAACAGGTAAAATCACCTGCAGGTCACCCAGCAGCTTCTCACCTCCTGGTTTTCTGCTAAACCTACCAAAGTCGGTTCTGGAACCAGTCCAGGTACTCACCTTTATAGGGGCAGAATTGGACACAAAGCTAGCCAGAGCCTTTCTTCCCCAGAAAGGGTAAGGAATTTAGTGGCTCTGGCCTCTTCCTTCACTCTGCAGGTCTCGACCAGCAAGACACTTTCTGCAGCTCCTGGGGCACATGGCTGCATCCACAGCTGTTGTGCAGGGAGCCAGATTTCAGATGAGAGACATTCAGTTTCACTTGAGAACCTTTGGTCTCAGAGAAGAGACCGCCTTTCCAAGTTGGTCCCAGTGACTGAACCTTGATCCTAGCTCTCCAGTGGTGGCAGGATCAGAGCAATTTAAGAGCGGGGTCCCTTCATTTCCCTTCTCACGACTTGACTCTCACTACAGATGCTTCCTTTCTGGGTTGGGAGCCCACATGGGCGACCTTTCCACTCAGGGAGTTTGGTCCCCAGGAATCTCTGCTCCACATCAATTTGCTGGAACTCAGAGCTGTCTTTTAGCTCTTCAAGTTTTTCTGCATCTGTCCACACAAGGTGATACAAGTCAGAACAGACAACACCACAACAATGTGGTACATCAACAAACAGGGGCACTCGGTCTTCGACCTTGTGCACCGAGGCAATGAAGTTGTGGTCTCTGGCCTATTCCTGAACACTTCCCTCATAGCAGTTCATCTTCCAGGGAAGGACAATGTCCTAGCGGATGCCCTCAGCAGGATTTCCAGGCCATCACCAATGGTCCCTGGATCCTCAAGTGCTGGGGATAGTTTTTGCCAGGTGGGGCATCCCTCAGATAGATCTTTTGCAGCCCCAGACAATCACAAACTTCCTCTGTTCTGTTGCAGGCCTCCAGTGCTGGGCTCAGTTCCCCTGGATGCCCTTCTTCTGGATTGGGAGGGGAAGTTCCTCTATGCTTTCCCCCTTTCCTCTCCTATTCAAAGTACTAGTCAAAATCAGATCTCAGCCTTGCAGGGTGATTCTGATTGCCCCGGATTGGGCCAGGCAGCCCTGGTACCCACTCCTTCTGTCTCTGACAGTCCATCTTCCCCTGTGCCTCCCCAGGAATCACAATCTGTTGACTTGTGCCCAGGGAAGGGTTTGGTATCCGGCTAAATGGAAAAGGTTTTCCATTTGGTGTGCTGGGAAAAATATTTCCCCAGAATCTGCTGAATTGCCCATTTTGTTGGATTACATGGTACATCTTAATTCCTTGGGTCTCAGGCCAGCTACCCTGAGAGTTCATTTGGCAGCTGTGTCTGCTTTTGTGTCAGCAGGAAAGTCATCCCCTCTTTCCTCTCATCCTGTGTTTTCCAAGTTTTTTAAGGGATTACTCCATACTAATCCTCCCTTTCAGGGAACCGCCCCTGCTTGGGACCTTAATGTTTGCATTGCCCAGTTAATGCAACCCCCTTTTGAACCTCTGTCTTCTGCAGAGCTTAAGTACCTAACTTGGAAAACTGTTTTTCTAGTGGCTATCACTTCTGCCAGATGCATAAGTGAATTGCAAGCCTTGTCAGTGGAGACTGACTTTATTTCTTTCCACAGGGATAAGGTAGTCTTAGGGACTAATAGGAAGTTTTTGCCTAAGGTGGTTTCAGATTTCCATCTTAATCAATCTATCTCCCTTCCAGTATTTTCACTGATCACTCCTCTTTGGGTGAGAGGAGGTTGCACAGCCTGGATGTTAAGAGAGCTCTTAGTTATTATATAGAGCGTACTAAAGGTCACAGGTTCGAATCCTCCAACTTTCCTCTTACCTATGGTGAAGTTGGGAAAGGCAAACCTGCCACTAAGAGATCAATAGCCAGGTGGATTGTCTCTTATATCCAATTTTGTTATCAGAAAGTGGGCAGAGCCTCCGGTTTGAGGGCTCATTCTACCAGGGTACAGCTGCTCTCTAGCTGCTGCCAGAGATATCCCTTTATTAGAGATTTGCCAGGCTGCTACTTGGAAAACGGTACACACTTACCAAGCATTACTCCCTGGATGTCCAGGCCAGGAGAGATGCTCGGTTTGGCACAGCTGTTCTTCAGAGCCTATTCCAAGTAGGTTCTGCCCTCCTCCCATGGAGGTACTGCTATGATTTCTGTTAATGTCTATAATATAGCAAGACTTCATGTTGTTTGAAGAAAAATACTCACCTTAGTAATGTTGTTTCTTCTAATGGAGTCTTGCTATATTATAGACCTCCCCAACCTGCCCCTCTCAGAACCTCTACTTGGTGGGTGCGGCAACTTAGTGTGGGCACTACTTATGTCCTGTTAGCATTTTGTCCCCTTTGGGACTTTGGGGTGTGTATGTGTACGCGTGTGTGTTTTTATTATACTTATGTTCCTTTTCATATTATTAGAATGGTGTTAGTATTTCTGGTCCCCTGACTTGAGTCTTGGGTGTTGGGACCATCAATGGTTGTTATTATTTAGGTAGCCATTTGGCTAGTGTAGGTTACAGCCTCACAGACCTTAGTGAGTTTGGCTCGTAAAGATCTGACAGTTCATGTTTGAAATGACACAGATAGAGCTGCTCTCGTGCCAAAATTCTATTTTGGAATGGTTTTAACCATTTCACTCCGGGGCAGTTCTAGAGCTGGATCAAACTGCTAATGTCTATAATATAGCAAGACTCCATTAGAAGAAACAACATTACTAAGGTGAGTAATTTTTTCTTCTGGACCAATATGGGAAGAATATCTATTCCTCTTCTACCCTGGGTATTAGGGCCCTGAATTATGTGGCACATACGGTGGATTTCCAGAAGACCATCCTTAGTCAGGTGGAATCCAAATTAGACTCCCTTCCTGAGTCTCAGACTAAGCAGGCAGTGGCGGATCTTGTCCGTTCTGCTTGTTCGCCCAGTCAACACATGCTTCGTGCCACTCACGACGCAGTGGACACAGCTGGAAGGAGCTTGGCTTTTGCCGTAGGCCTACGGCATCATGCCTGGCTCTGAGTGTCAGGTTTGGTCCCTGAAGTGCAGTCCGCTATCCAGGATGCTCCCTTCAGGGGTTCGGTGCTGTTCGGGGGTGATGTCAAGGACATCATTACCGAACTGCACTCAAGTCTGTCAGCTCTATGTACAGGCCCCTCAAGGGCAGCGGCGTTCTTTTCGAGGGCAAAACCGACAAAGACAAAACCACAGGGCAAATGGGCCAACAAACGTCGGGCCCCTCCAGCAGCCAAGACTCCCCCCTCAGCAAAAAAGCCACGGGAGCCTCAGCTGCTGCGCTGCCCCACACCTCCTGACTCCCTACCTCTCCCATTGCCTCTGGAGGATCCAGAGGAACCTGAAGGGTAGATTCTCCTTCCATCTGACTGGTTGGGAGAGGATAACGTCAGATGCTTAGGTGCTCCAGTTGATTTCAGCAAGACACTCAATAGAATTTCTACAGAAACCACCCCGAAGACCACCCCCCTCCAGTCGTCTTACTCCCCGCAACATCTTCCTCTGGTCCTAGAGGAAATCACCTCCCTTCTCTCGAAGGTGGCGCTAGAACCAGTCCCCAACCATCTTTGGGGGATAGGGTACTATTCTCATTTCTTCCTAGTTCCAAGGAAGACGGGAGATGTGAGGCCTGTCCTAGACCTCAGCTCCCTAAACGTGTTCGTGGAGTACAAATGGTTCAGAATGCTCTCTTTGCAGAGCCTTCTACCACTTCTTCGGCAGGGACAGTGGCTATGCACTCTGGACATGCAGGATGCCTACCTGCACATCCCCATTTGCCCTTCCCACCACAAGTTCCTTAGTTTTTGCTTTCAGGAGGACCATTACCAATTTAAGGCCCTCCCATTTGGTCTTTCCTTGGCCCCCAAGTTTTTACCAAATGTCTGTCTGTGGTAGTGGCCCACCTGCGTACCCAGGGAGTTCGGGTATTCCCATACCTGGACGATTGGCTCCTGGTGGCCCCGTCCAGGGAGCAACTCCTGCACTCCCTTTCCCTTACCCTGCAGATTTCACCAGCCTGGATATCACCATCAACCAGGCAGAGTCCCATTTCGTCCCTTGCCAGCTCCTCCAGTTTACAGGGGCAGTGGTGGATACGACCATCGGCAAAGCCTTTTTGCCTCTGGACAGGGTGGACACCCTTCAGACTCAGGCTCGTCTTCTGTTCAGTCGCAGGAGGGTTGGAGCCAGGTCAGTCCTTCGCCTTCTTGGGCTAATGGCGGCTGCCATTCAGACAGTCCCACGCGCTCGGCTCCATATGAGAATCTCTTGGTAGACGCTTCGGTCACAATCGGACCAGACCCTGGACAATCTAGACCAAGAGGTGCTAGTTTCCGCTCCCATGATCAGGGACTTACAGTGGTGGATGGTGCAGGAGACCCTATGCCTGGGAGTTCACTTCAGTATCGAATCCCCCTCCCAGACGTTGATGACAGATGCATCAGGAGAAGGCTGGGGAGCCCATCTCGGGTCTTGCAGGACTCCGGGCAGCTGGTCCAAGTTCGAACAAAACTTGCACATAAATGTGCTCAAACAGAGAGTAGTCCTCTATGCCCTTCAGGCTTTACACTCCATTATCCTTCCCGGTCATCAGCTCATACAATCAGACATGTGCCTAGTCTGGTATCTCAACAAGCAGGGAGGAACACGTTCCTACCCTCTGTGCCGGGAAGCGATGAGAGTCTGGCTTTGGGCAACCCAGCATCACCTTCACTTGACTGCGATTCACGTCCCGGGAGTGGAAAACACTCTGGCAGACCAACTCAGTTTGTCCTCAGCCAGGTCCCACGAATGGGAATTGGATCAAGAAGTCATAAATGACATCTTTCAGCGATGGGGTACACCTCAGATAGACCTCTTCGCTTCTTCCCAAAATGCAAAACTTCCCGGCTTCTGCTCGCTCGCTCCAGGGCGAGACATTTTTTGGCGGGACACTCTTTCTCTCGCTTGGAGGGACAGATTAATTTATGCATTCCCTCCTATTCCCTTAATTCCAAGGGTCCTGAACAAACTCAGATCGGAGGAAGCTCGAATGATTCTCATCGCTCCTTTCTGGCCCAGGCAAGTTTGGTTCTGTCTTCTGCAGCAGTTTTCAGAGGAACCTCCACTTCCTCTTCCTCTGTCACAACAGTTGTTGACCCAGGATCAGGGAACCCTTGTTCTTCCAGGTCTCAAATCCCTTCATTTACATGTGTGGCTCCTGCAGACGTAGCAAAAGTCCGCTTCAGGGTTCCTTCGCTCGTAGAGGACATCTTGGTAGAGGCCAGAAAGCCGTCCACCTACGCCATGAAGTGGAAACAGTTCTCTATTTGGGCCACTTCGAAAGACTTCGAACCTTTCTCATGTCCAGCCAATAAAGTCCTGGACTACATGCGTCACCTCTTCGATCTGGGTCTCAGCCATTCCTTGTTGACGGTCCTCCATATTCCCTTCGGAGACAGGACTTTTGCTCAGTTGGAAGTCTCTAAGACTTTCCTCAGGGGGCTCTCCATTTGAGAACCCCCATCTGCATTCCTGCCCCTCCTTGGGACTTGATTTTATTCTGGAGAAGCTTACCCTGCCTCCCTTTGAGCTGGCAGCTACAGCAGATTTAAAGTTCCTTTCTTGGAATTCTGACACTCTTCCTAGTGGCCATTACTTCTGCCTGGCACAGTTCCGAGCTTCAGGCCTTGATGTGCAAAATCCCATGCTTAATTTTCCACAAGGAACGTGTGGCTTTACGCACCAACCCTAAGTTTCTCCCTAAGGTGGTGGCTGAATCTACGCTGAATCAATCCATTGAGCTACCCGCTTTCTTTACACAACACTCCAATCAAGGGGAGTACCTCTTGCATACTTTGGATGTTCACAGAATACTGAGATACAATACCACTCGGACTAAGGATCTCAGGAAAACTGATCAGCTTTTTGTCTCTTTTGCTCACAAAAGAGAAGACAGTGCTGTTTCTAGGCAATGCCTATAAAAAATGGTTGGCTCATTGTATCACTTTCTGCTACGACAAGTACAACAAGACCCTGTCGGGTCAAGTCAGAGGTCACTCCACCAGAGGAGTAGCTGCCTCTGCGGCTTGTTTCAAGAATGTGTCAGCAGCAGACATCTGTGTAGCCGCAACTTGGACTTCTGTCCATACCTTTACAAAACACTACAGTTTGGACATTGCCTCTCGCCGTAGAGCAGGCTTCGGGTTGGCTGTGCTTCAGGGGTCTCCTTTCATAAGACCTGTTCAGCCTGAGGTTCCATGCTATGGATATCTGTCCTCCTCCCGAGTGCTTTTCCTTGTTCCAGACTGCTTGGGACTCAGTCCTATATGTGAATACCTACTGCAAGAGCCCTCTCAAAGTAAGATAGTACAGTTACGTAAGAACTTACCGTAACAGTAGATCTTCGAGAGAGGCTCTTGCAGTAGGTATTGCCTTCCCGCCCTCCATCCCCCAAAGCTTTTTTGGCTCAATTTCCATAGGGGGAATATCCTCTTCTCTCTCCTCTTGCCTCTTTTGACCCTTGGCGGGAAAGAACTGGAAGACAGGCGTGGGGGACCGACCCTTTATACCGACGTCCCGGTCACCTGACGGGGCGGTCCCCCACTAGAGACTGCTAGCTAGAAATGTTTCCGTGGTGTCCTGACACCTGGCGAGTCGGTTCTGTATGTGAATACCTACTGCAAGAGCCTCTCTCGAAGATCTACTGTTATGGTAAGTTCTTACGTAACTGTACTTTATCGTCAGATGATCGTCTCATTAATTTTCTTACCACCAATCATGAAGTTAACTTCGCAGAATGTCAATAACACCCAAGTAATCAGAAACTGTGTGTGCATGTGTCCGGTAAAGTTATTCATGAAGTCTCACTGAGGCAGATCTAGCACAGCACTAATACAGAACAACGCCGCAGATTCAGTTTTAGTAAAATCAAAATAAGTGTGTTTATATTTACAAACATGCAAAGTTATAACAGACAGCCAGCATAGTTTTTTCATTTTGTGATACTGCTAATGCTGTCTTTTGAATGATTTTATGATCTCACCCCACAAAGTTCAGTCAATTTTACTGTGCAGCTGTGACTCCCAGGCGGTCTGGGGACAAGAGCAATGACAACAGTAAGACTATAATAAAATGCCGATGTGGCCGACCCAGTGGCGTAGAGGGCTGAGGCGCTGGCGCCTTAGCTCGACCCACGCCGGCGACCTGGGTTTGGGAACGGACTTGGGATGCCGGGGGTTGGCAGGGGAAGGAGAGGATCAAACGTCCATAAGACTGCTTTCCTCTCCTGGGGTGGGCAGTGGGGTTGACATTGCACTGTAGCAGCCCCTGTTGGAGATTACGGGAGCACAACAAATGCACGTCGGGGACGCACCAGAAAAAGCGGAAACACTGCCCAACCTTAAGCCGGATGACGGCTGCCTGGCTCTCTGGTGCTGTTCATGTCCCTGCCGAGTCCTCCGTCCCAGCAACACCCCGGGGCCAAGTGTAGTACTGGCTTTACCCCTTGGCTGGCGCATTCCCCCTCAGAGGAGGGGGACCCATCTGGAGAAGGGTTACTCTGGGTTACCCTGGGACCGGCTGCTGTATGGGACTGGAGGATCGGAGGGCAAGACGGACCAGAGCCAGCATTGGTAAGCCTGAAGGAGAGGCTGAGGTGGTGCATGTAGGAGGAGGTAAAAAGATAATACAATAAAAAAAAAAATAATAAAATGCCAATGTGTGTTGCTTGTGGCAGTGTGGCTTAGTAAATCAGACAAAAATCGGTGTTTTTTTTTTTTGTTTTGTTTTTCTCCATTGGTTCTCCCATTTGAACCTGTGCCGTTTATCGTTATATACCGATTCATGTCGAATCCTGGCAAGCCTACATCTGTACCTGGTCCTACCACTACCCTTCCTACTCACGCCACTCTCCCCCAGCCTATAAACTCCCATTTATCCCATCCCCCCAACATTCCCCTGCTCTAAGGTCCCCCTCCATTCCTCCCTCTCCCTGATAACCCCCTCCCCCCAATCTCTCAATTTTGGACAAAGCTATCACTGGCTGATTCACCCCCAACTTGTACAAAGCTATCACTGGCTGCTTCACACCCCTCTACCACCACCACCTCTCAACTTGACAAAGCTATCTCTGTCTGCTTCACCCCACCTTTTCACTGGACATCGCTCATTTAATGTGCCAGTTAGACTGAATTGCTCTTGTTAACCTTGTATTCCCGACCTCTTATCCAGTAATCCTGTAATACTATACTTACTGTGAAAGCACTTGTTAGCATGTTGTTTATTTTGTGTTCACCAGTATGTTCTGTTTTGTCTTGCTTTGTACTGTTTTCATCATGACTTGGAGCCTTTGTAAATGAGCCCTCGGCTCCAAGGTACTAATCCCAAACTGCAATAAATAAATAAAATATGAAAAAGGTTATAAAGGCCTTATATAGTAACTCAGTAGTGATTTTTCTTGGTAATGGTTATCTAACCCAGAAAATTCAAATGAAAAATGGAGTGTGCCAAGGCTGCCCCCTTTCCCCAGTCCTTTTTATTCTATATATTTTATCCCTTATTGACAATGATAAGAACTAATTCTAAGATTAAAGGTATTGAAGTGGGAACTCAAGAAATAAAACTGAGTGTGTTTGCTGATGACACACTGGTACTCATTTGAGATTTAACTAACTATTCATGCTGGATCCGTACGATAGTCCGACTCTCATAATCCCGACAGCTAAATTCCGGACTCAGTTTGCCTGACACTGTTAGAATACCGCGGCTTTTAATTACGACACTTGAAATCCTGGTTATCAGAATACCAACAGCAAGCCACTAGCACTTCATTTAGCTCAACTGTAATCAAACAAACATTGCATTTGATTATTTCAGGAAAAAAACAGTACTCCACACATTATCTAATCGTAGCCCAAATGGTCAGTAACCCCACTGTGGACAAAGTGCAAACAGCGTCAACGAGTGCTTCAGCAAAGTGTTTACATGGCATTTAGTGTGGAATATTACTGTCAGTGGTGTGAACCGTGAATACATGCTGACTGAGAAGGTAAATGTGTCCTCCCCATTCTCTCTGGCTTCCCATCTGCCCTTCTGCATACTGCAGTACAGTTTATAATCGTACCCCGAGGCAAGTTCTTTAAGTAGCTTTGTTTTACACACATAAACGTCAGCTCACTGATCACACACCGGGTCATCCGATAACATCAAACGGCTGTGGTAAGTTAATGAAGTTTACTATGGTGAGCACATTACATTTGTGGTACTTGGACATGTACTGTACTGCCTTCCTGTTTTTCAACACTTTTTCTGTGGTTTTCTCAAGCAGGAACTGTGGCAGCCGCTCCAGATACTGAAAAGTAAGCAGTGCAGTGGAGTGTGCGAACTTGCGCTTGTGGTCGGTATTTTGAGTAAACTACAGAACGACTATGGCACTTTTTTAATTTTTTTCTACTAAAAGCAAGGTAGAGCGAGGGAGAGAGAATAATGTGGGAGTGAGGCTGAAAGAGGGAACTTGCGCTTGCTGGCAGTATTCTGAGTGAGCCAATCTGTGTGAAATTCGATAGAGCTAAATTAAGTGCTAGTTGTCGGTATTTTGATAACTGGGATTTCAAGTGTCGGGATTCTAATAGCATCGGGGAAATGGAGTCCAGAATTCAGCTGTCGGGATTATGAGAGTTGCGCTGTCGTACCATACCCATTCATGTGCTATTGGATATAAATAAAAATTTCTTTACTTTTGCTGGCTATAAAATTGATCAACAGAAAATCTATTTTGCTGCAATTAAACAGAGAGAGAGAGAAGATTATAAAAAAATGATTGTCCTTTAAAAAAGTTAATCAAATTAAATATTTAGTTGTTATCCTAACAAATCAATTAGAAAAAATATTTTGCTCAACTATAATATTGCCAAAGACAAAATAAAAAAAAAAATGTCAGCTCTGGTATAACCTTTCATTTTCTCCTTGGGGAAGAGTCAAGATTATTAAAATGATGATTCTTTCACATCTACCTTCTATCATGCAGTGGCTAGTTTTGGTCACGTCCAGAAGAGAGGACGGTTTGGGCTGTCCAGACCCATACTCAAAAATATTTTATGAGTTAAACATTAGCTAATATGTGGGAGTGGTCTGTTTATCCCAGGGAAGACTGAAACATTTTACAGGGAATATTAACCAATGAGGAAATAACTGTACAATTGGAATATATACTTTTCTTAACAAATTTAAAAAAAATCAACATTTTGTTCATCCAATCATTATGCATTATGCACGTTTTGAAAGCTAAAGCAAAATTAGGAACAGATCAGATTCCATGGTTGCATGCCTCTTGGAGGGGTTATGTTCTCACTGGAGGTAGACATTTCAAAAAACCCTTTAAAGTAAATGTGTGATGCAAGAGTTTGGGCTTCATAGCCTGCTACCCTGGGGCAGCAATAGCCCCTCTGTGCTAAAATAAAAATTTTTAATGCACCCTATACAGTTTGGGAAGGGATCGTAACGCTGGCTGAACTGCCAGCCAGCCGATCCTGTCCCACTTCCTGATCCGCCTGCTCCGGCCCTGTGCTCCCCTGTTTTGTGACATAGTACCAGGGGGAACGTGGGAATGCACCAAATACAGGTCTATGAGGCTCATTTTCAGAACGATTTTTCATAACTTTAAAGTACCTTTTAATAAAAATTAAAGCCACCGCTCAACTAATAGGGACCCAGGTGCGGCCATTAAGTCCGTCCATTCCCTCTACCACACTCAATAGCGTGGTAAGGTGTGCCCTACTTTTCTTAAGCAAGTTAACAGACCAGGCTCTGGCTCCCATCCTTGGAATAAACGCAGAGCCCAGCCTTCCTTGTCTGCCTCCTCCCATGCTGGAGCAGCAGCCAAGCATCCCAGGACTGAGGGTCCAGCCTTCTCCTCTGGCCCCACCTCAGCTTGACTCCTTGCCAGAACCCCCTCCTCTAGTCCAGGCCTAGGAGGTGGCGGTCAGAGGTTGGTTCTCCTTCCATTTTAATCAGTGGAGAACCATAACATCGGACGCCTGGATCCTGCAGATCGTAGAGTGCAGTCATATTCTGGAGCTCGTCCAACAGCCTCCAGATACCCCCCCACCTCCCTCAAATTACCTCCGGCTCATCTGTCTGTTCTCCGGGAGGAAGTGTAGTCTCTCCTGCACAAGCAGGCAATTGAATTGGTGCCAAAGAGGCACAGAAACCAGGGGTTTTATTCAAGATTCTTTCTGGTTCCCAAAAAGACTGGAGATCTTAGGCCAGGCTTGGATTTGAAAGACCTCAGTCTTTATGTCCAGTACAAAAAGTTCCGAATGGTAACCTTACCAGGCCTGTTCCCCCTCTTCAGATCTGGGGATCGGCTCTGCTCACTGGACATGCAGGATGCCTACCAGCATATCTCGATCTTCCTTCCTCACAGGAGGTTTCTCCGCTTCGCCTTTCAGGGAGAACATTACTAGCTCAAGGTATTGCCCTGTGGCTTATTTTCTGCACCACATGTCTTTATCAAGTGCTTAGCAGTGGTTGCAGCAGCCCACAGAAGAGAGGGACTGTATGTCTTTCCGTACCTGGACGACTGGCTTCTCAAGGCCCCATCCATGGAGCAGCTGTTGTCCACCCTGGAGCGTACTCTTCAGCTTTTTCAGTCTCTGGGCATAACAGTCAGTCTGCCCAAATCTGTGCTAGTTCCATCCCAAAGACTACAGTACATTGGTGCGGTCCTGGACTCTGGGCAGGGGAAGGCCTTCCTACCCCATAGCAGGGCAGAATGCCTCATATCCCAAGTGCAGGAGGTCGCCCAGGGGTCAGCACATCCCTGCCAGACTGTATCTATGGCTCCTAGGACTCCTGGCCGCAGACATTCTTACAGTTCTGCTAGCCAGACTCCACTTGCGCACCCTGCAGTGGACCCTTGGTGCAGTGGGACCAGCGGATGGACGAGTTGGACCAACTAGTCCTGGTCTCCTCTCCAGTACGCAAGGTACTTTAGTGGTGGATGGTCCCCTCCAGAGACCGTGCTAACATGCACCAAAAGGGCAAAAGTTGCATCCTGCCCAAACATGACCCCTCTTTCCATTACCGATAGGTCCAGACTGATGCAACTGCTCAAAAACAAAATCTGAAAGAAAGGAACGTGAACTGGTCAAAATCTGCTATCTATTATGTGTTGACCAAGTAGGTTCCTCTTTAGACCCACATTTTTTATACTAATGGGTACAATTTGACCCATGTTTAAACCCCCCAGCGCTGTCACTGGTCACCTCAAACCTCCTTCAAGGAGTCCCTTTCCAACTTCCATCCCCAAGTCAGATCCTAACCACAGCTGCCTCAGGTCTGGGCTGCGGAGCACACCTGGGTCCCTTCCAAACTCAGGGATCTTGGTCCCAGTGGGAAGCCACCCTGCATATCAGTGTCCTGGAAATAAGAGCAGTGCCCTATGCCCCTGCAGGCCTTCCAGGATCATCTGGCCCCAGGCTAGCTGTTGGTGCAGTCAGACAATCTTTGAGTACTGTCTACTATATCAACAAGCAGGGTGGGACTCACTCATACATCCTTTGCAGGGAGGCCATGAGAGTGTGGTATTGGGCACTGGACCACAATCTGACACTATCTGCTGTACACATGCCGGGCATTCTAAACACCCTGGCAGACAGCCTCAGCAGGACGCAGTCCAGCATGCATGAATGGGAGCATCTCTCATCAGTAGCAGAAGATCTGTTCAACAGATGGGGTTGTCCAGAGTTGGACCTTTTTGTGTCCAACACAACGCAGAACTGCCCAATTTCTGCTCACTAGATCCAGGGCCTGGAGTTTTCCGGCAAGATGTGTTGTCCCTCACTTGGAGTGGGAGATTTCTGTACGCATTCCCTCCATTCCCACTAATACAGAGGGTGCTGATCAAACTACACATGGAAGGGGCCAGAATGATTCTGGTGGCTCCATTCTGGCCTCACCATATATGGTTTCCTCTGCTTCAGCAGCTGGCAGAGGAACATCCAGTTCTTCTGCCCCTTTGCAGGAATCTGCTGACTCAGGATTGGGGGATCCTGGTCCATCTGAGGTCCGTCCATCTGCATGCATGGCTCCTGAGGATGTAGCCATTGCCAGGTTTGGCATCTCCAGCAGGGTAGCAGACATCCTAGTGACTGCTCGCAAGCCCTTCACTCATGCCACTTATGCCATGAAGTGGAAACAGTTTGCCATCTGGGCTGCCAAACTTTCCCTTGATCCCTTCACTTGCCCGGTGAAGCATGTCCTGGACTACGTGATCTCTCTGTCTGACTTAGGCCTCCAATATTCCTCACTCAAGGTCCACCTTTCAGCTATTTCGGCCTTCCACGAGCCCGTGGGTGACCGCACTGTTGTTAAGCTGGATGTCTCCCGAACCTTCCTCCATAGCATCCTACATCTGAAACCCCCAATCCGTTCTCCTGTCCCGGCTTGGGACTTGAATTTTATTTTGGAAAAGTTGACCCCGTTTCCTTTTGAGCTGATCACGACTTGTGATTTGTGCTCTCTCTTGGAAAGCGCTGTTTTTAATTGCAATTACTTCTGCTTGAAGAATTTCAGAGCATCAGGCCCTCTGGTGCGAGGAGCCTTATTTGATTTTTCACAAAGACAGGGTGTCTGCACACAAATCCTACGTTTCTTCCTAAGGTGGTTTCTGAGTTTACACTCAATCAGTCAATCCACCTTCCTGTTTATGTCCTGGAGCATGCCAATCCAGGGGAAGCACTGCTTCATACTTTAGATGTGCGCAGAACTTTGAAGTACTACCTGCTCAGGACTAAGGAGTCCAGAAAGTCTAAGCAGTTGTTTGTTTCTTTCACCCCAGGTAGAGAGGGCACTTCAGTTTCTAAGCAATGTTTATCCAAATTGTTGGCAAATTGCATTGTGTTCTGCTACGACAAGTATGGCAAAGAATTGCCTTGTGCTGTCAAAGCTCATTCCACGAGAGGCATGGCTACCTCTGTGGCTTGTTTCAAAGGAGTCTCAGCCACTGACATTTGCACTGCTGCCACCTGGAGTACAGTCCGCACTTTCACCAAGCATAACAGTCTGGACATCGCTTCTAGAGCCTTTGCAGGATTTGGCAGGGCTGTTCTGCAAGGACTCTTGTCTTAAGTTTATGGAGTTCCTTGATCGGTTCAGTGCAATGAAAATGGGTTAAATTTTGACCCCACCTTTTTTTCTTTCTAACCGATGCCAGATTTTTTCCCGTTTATTTTGGTGGTAACATTTTCAGTTTTTATTATTTAAGAATTTTATGAAAGTTTTAAAATAATTATTTCTCAAGAAAAAAAGATGGCCACCTCATTTTTACATAGAAATAATATTGAGGACCCAACGAGGGTAAGAGTCCAGGCAAAAAGGCAAATGTACAGTACACAGCATAGAAAGCATCCAGAAAACCCAAATCAGCAGTTCTGCCAGTCTTTTTATAACCACAGCAAAAAATTAGCTTTTTAGAATAACCTTTTTTTGTTGCACTGCTGCTTGAAGTTTAAGAAGCTCCTTGACTGGGTAGGTTATTCCACCTCTCCTGTTGTAAGTTTATGGAGATCCAGACTGTCCATAGACTCTTGTCACTGCTTGGGACTCATTCGTATGGTGTAACCTGATGACTGAGATGCCCCTGAAGAAGATAGAACAGTTACGTAAGACCTTTGAGGGGATCTCAGTCATCAGGTTGTCTGGAGGTCTAAACCTCACTCTCAGGTTCTTGGCAATATTAGGAATGCAAGGATTCACAGACATGTTGAACAAGCATAACAAACTTGTTTATTACTGCCAAAAAGGATAATTACAGTTGCCCTAAGCAGTTCTTACCAGTACGAACCAGGAGCCAATGCTAAGCGTTCCCTGTACCTTGAGGATTCTCAGTGTCTCTTGGGGTCTCCAAGGTAAAAGACATAATGTCTCATATATCTATGATTATTATTATGGATACTGTAAGATAGAAACATTTCTAGTTACAGAGATGAGCCCTATTGGCTAAATTAGAGTTGGCTCCATGGTTCAAGATAATATTATACAATTTTGTAGTAGTCATCACTTTGTGAAACAAAAGAGTACAGTTCTTACATAAATCAGTGTAGTAGTACAAATCACCAAAAGGTGGCAATGCCGACTTATGTATCATAATCATTACAAGGACACAGGTGTCCTAACATTTCGTAACCAAGAAATACATAAGAAATATGTATGTATTAGAAAGCAAAGTGTGGTTCCTCTATGGAGGCACCCGCAGTGGAGACCAAGGAAGATGCTGGGAACCTCCACAAAGGAGACCCACAGGAGGGTGGCAAGGGACCCCGCAGGGGAAGGAAACAACTCCTGGTTGGGGACTCCATTGTTAGGAAGGTAGAACTGGGGGAGGAAGGGGAGAAGGAGGTAAGGTGCCTGCCTGGCGCCATGACTTGGAGGGACAGGGAGCGAATCCTCAGGATTGCTGGAGCAGCTGCACAGGGGAGGGAGCTGGATGTCATTGTCCACCTTGGGACAAATGACCTGGCTAAGAAAGGGATTAGAGAAGTGCAGGAAGAGTTTGTGGAATTGGGGAGGAGCCTTAGACAAGTAGCACGCACGGTAACTTTCTCGGAGGTGCTGTCCATCTATGGCGTAGGAGAGGCTAGGGTGTTCCGCACCATGGGATTCAATCAGTGGTTGAAAAACTGGTGTGGAGCTCAGGGATTTGGCTTCATTGGGGACTGGGGGTCCACCTGGAGTGATGCAAGCCTCTACTGGCATGATGGGCTGCATCTGTCCAGGAGGGAAACCAGGATCCTAGGTGATAGGTTTAAATGCTTCATTGGTAAGCATTTAAACTAGCCAAGGGGGGAGGCACTGGAAAGGAGCAGGGAAATCCTAGCCCCCCAACAAATCATGGTAGTAAGTGCGGTAAACACCAACATAGTGGTGTCGATAGGGAGAAGGGCAGGGTAAATGGAGAAAGTGACAAAGGCAAGAAGGACAGGGATGGGGCAAAAGGAGTAAGGCCATCAGGAAATGGAGGGTAATGAGTACCAATGCCTGTAGTCTGGGCAACAAGCCCTGAGCTGGTGGCCTTGATGGAAGAGGGATGCCTGGATATTGTAGCAGTCACAGAAACATGGTACAGAGAACCATGACTGGGATGTTAACATACCAGGGTACATAACCTACAGGAGAGACAGGCAGGGAGAAGAGGGGAGAGTAGCTCTCTATGTAAAGGAAGGGATAAAAGCAACTGAACAAAAGAGTAAACGGAGGAGAGGAGGCACTGTGGGTCACCTTGAGACTGGAAAGGGCACCACAATCCGCACAGGGGTTGTGTACAGACCCCCATGTCAGGGGAGGAATGGACAAGGATATGATAGAAGGCATTCTTAGAATGGCAGAGAAAGGGAGATACTGTTGATGGAGACCTGAATATGCCAGATGTTAACTGGAGCACATTTGCTGCAGCCACATCCAAGAGCAGGGCCATTCTTGATACCCTACAGGTGGCAGGCCTCAGACAGTTAGTTTCGAACCCACCTGAAGGAGCAATCTTAGGCCCCAGACTCTCAAAGGGGGCAGTGAGAAGATCTCGATCTAGAAGTGGGTTGCCATCTGGGAACAAGTGACCATCAAACAGTGTGGTTCATGTTAAACTCAGCTACAGAGTCAAGCCATACAAAAGTGAGGGTACTGGACTTCAGGAGGGCTGACTTTGGCAAGATGGGAGAGTGCCTCAGAAAAGCACTAGCAAACAGGCTAGAAAGAGGTGTAGAGCAGCAATGGGGAATCATCAAAACTGCCATCACAGAGGCAACAAGCCTTTGAGTGAAGAAAATAAACAAATCACTATGGTTCTAAAAAGAGGTGGCTGAGAAAGTCAGGAAGAAAAAGATAGCATTCCGGAAGTATAAGGAAACACAGAAGGAGCAGGACAGAGAGCTGTACCAGTTAAGGCAGAAGGAAGCAGGGAGGGAAGTCAGAATAGCAAAGGCCCAAACAGAGGAAAAGATAGCCAACTCGGTTAAGAAGGGGGATAAAACCTTTTATAGGCACATCACCGAGCGTAGAAAGACAAAGGGAGGGATAGTGAGGCTGAATAGAATGAATGGTGGGTGGGCAGAGGGGGACAGTGAAAAAGCTGGGATACTGAAAGAATATTTCTGCTCAGTATTCACAAAAGAGGAGGGGGAAGTGCCTAATCCAATTAACAGAAGCGCTCTTGATAGGGGGGGCCGATCCCAGTCCTTTCACAGAAGAAAGGGTTCTGCAAGAACTCCTAAAACTGAAGGTGGACAAAGCAATGGGGCCTGATGGAATTCACCCCAGAATTCTAAAAGAATTAAGGAGGGAACTAGAGAAACCACTGGCTACTCTTTTTAATAAATAATGGGAGGATGGTGTGGTACCCGAGGACTGGAGGAAGGCGGATGTGATTCCCCTTCACAAAAGTGGGACTAAGACAGAGGCAGGAAACTACAGACCTGTCAGTCTTACCTCTGTGGTAGGGAAAGTGATGGAGTCATTTCTGAAGGAAAGAATAGTTGAGTACCTAGAGGCCAGTGGGGCACAGGACCCAAGGCAGCATGAGTTCACAGCGGGAAGGTCATGTCAAATTAACCAGCCTGGGAGTGGGTCCCAGGGTGGTAACCTGGGTAAAACATTGGCTGGACAACAGGACACAGAAGGTAATTGTAAATGGAGTCCACTCTGAAGAAAGAGGGGTTACTAGTGGGGTACTGCAGGGTTCAGTAATTGGGTCCAGTCCTATTTAATGTCTTCATAAGTGACATTACAGAGGGACTGGAAGGAAAAGTATGCCTCTTTGCAGATGACACAAAGATCTGCAACAGGGTTGATACACAAGGAGGCGTGGAAAGGATGAGAAGGGACTTGGCAAGGTTGGAGGAATGGTCAGAAGTATGGCAGCTAGGATTCAATGCAAAGAAGTGCAAAATAATGCACCTGGGAAACAAGAACCCAGGGGAAGAATACACAATGGGGGGGAGAGGTAGTAACAACAACAAAAAAGGAAAGGGACCTGGGGGTAATCATATCAGATGACCTTAAGGTTAGCAAGCAATGTGAGAAGGCAGTAGGGAGGGCTGGGGGTATACTGGGATGCATAGGGAGAGGCATCAGCAGCAGAAAACAGGAAGTTGTTATCCTTCTGTACACACAGTTGGTGAGACCCCATCTGGAGTACTGTGTCCAGTTCTGGAGACCCCATTTCCGCAAGGACATAGACAGGATAGAGGCAGTCCAGAGGAGAGACTAAAGGAGCTTAATATATATACCCTTGAGGAAAGAAGGGAGAGAGGGGACATGATAGAAACTTTTAAGTACCTCAGTGGAATCAACAAAGTCCAAGAGGGTAGCATCTTTCAGAAAAAGAGACGTGCAAGAACAAGGGGACACAATTTAAAGATAGAGGGGGGTCAGGGCAATATAAGGAAGTATTATTTCACAGAAAGGTAGTGGAGGCATGGAACAGTCTTCCTGAGGAGGTTGTGGGGTCTAAAACTGTGGAGAATTCAAGAATGCATGGGACAGACATAAGGCAATTCTTGTGGGGGGTAGGAAGAAATAGGCTGTTGGTTAACTAGGATCTGTGGCCTATCCTGTTGGTAGGGAAATGGGCAGACTAGATGGGCCAAGCGGTCCTTATCTGCCGTCAAAGTCTATGTTTCTAAAACAATAATATGCATACATATCCTGACATCTACTCTTATATGGTAGATGCCCTTAGTCCTTTATGTTAGTATAACATATGCCTATATGCTAGCTGTCTACGGTGTACCTCTGGGGGTACTAATAAGGGTGCACGGACCTTGTGTAACATTCTCCTCCTTGTTGCCTCTCAGGGCAACACAGCAAAATAGGGAAATGGACAGAGAGCAGGGTCCGTTTACAGATCCGACGCGTGAGCCTTGTAAAGGAACTCCAACTGCTCATGGTGTTGATGCAGTGTGCGCCGTAGGCAGCAAAGCATAATAATCAAGAAAAAGATCAAAAATGCTTTTATAATAATAAAACCTTTAAAAGTAATCTCTAACCAAGTGTTAGTTAATGCATCGTTTATATCACCATCATTAATCAATGAAAGGATAGCTTTATTAGCTTTAGTCATATTATTGCTGATGTGGATATGGTAAATACCCAGAAAGGGTGAACGGATAATCAGGGTTACCATGAATGATATCAGCGTCCATAAGGGGGACGGGGGTAATAACTGTATGTCCAATGACAGACTTCTGATGGGGGACAAAGCAAAAGTTGGGGGAATCAATAACACATATCTGAGTGCCGTTAAGTGTAACTTTTCAAACTGGTGACTATACAGAACTCACCATCAGAATTATATTGCATTTTAACAGTAGGTAATCTCCACTTTTGCAACTGTACCGGGCAGGTGTAGCTGGTCTTGGAAATCCGTGTTGACAGGCGATTTGCCTCCTCTTGATAAGATTGGTAAAGTTTGTCTGGAGCCAATGTTGAGTCCAAAGTGTCTGTGCCATTCATGCTGATGTCATCGTCCATGGAAAAGGACCAATCAGTACTGTCAGGAGAATAACCACATGCAGGTTTAATAACATCAAATACATCACATCGACACAGGTAAATGTAGCCCTTCTTAGCGCAGCAGTCCGTTTGCGTGGCAACCCAGGCGTCCAGGAAAGGATGGAAGACCAGTAGTGGAGGCAGGTCCAGGCGTTATCTGTAAATGTCGGCATCAAGGTGCCCAATGGAGTGTACAGAAGCAGTATAGCCAGTGGTTTTCGCTGTGGACAACACCATTTGGAAATACGTCTGTCATGTATTATATCAGGGATCCTTCCAGATTCTAGATCATGGAAGAGATTGTTGATGGTAGTGATAATATATGAGCCATAGGCTGAGCATAAAATTTCTCTAGCAATATATTGTTTATCTGCTTCTTTGTTGTTCTGTGCAATGAGTGTGTTAATCTTGTCTTTCGAATCTGTGAAATGGCTTAGCAATGTCATGCATGTTATAGAACGTGTATCTTTCTCCCTGACTAAGGCCATCCATACCATGCGATAATGGGGGTAAAATATCGTTCATCAAACCAGTTTGGAATGTAGCCGAATGAGATTTGATAGCAGCAATGTATGCCTTATTCCAGATGGACATAGCTGTACCATAAAGACCTGTGACAGTTCCTGTGGCACCGGTGACTTCAGAACTGTCAACTTCACGTGTATTACATTTATGACTTTGTTCATCAGGATTAGATTTTCTCCTGAAGTTGTCTCTGTGCTCGGTGGTGTGTACCCCGGCAATAGGGTCTTGAGTACGAATCTGAACAGCTGTTAAACTATCAAGCAATAATGGACTATAAAATGCTGAAGTATTAGTAGTATGACACATACCAAATTCTTTCATATTCCAGTAAACAACACAAGTATATGCATAAATTGTAAGTTGTTAATAAGTGTACCAGGTAGTGCAGTGGCTGTGAGAACACTACGAGGACCAGGGGTATGTTTTGGACATTCCAGAAGCTGTTTCTCAGTAGGAGGTACCACAGAGAGATACATGGCAACAGAGGCCATGTTGCGTACAGCACAAAATTTCCTGGTGGAGTCCTTAGACAAAGAATTACAATATGAGGAATCAATTAAAGCAGTGATATTGTATAAACCAGAATGTCTAAGAACAGTTTGGAGCAAGGACAGAGAACCGTTAGGGGATAATTTAGCGTTGGGCCATCCATGGAAAGTTCCCTTGGAGAGCTTGGCCACAGGGAGAATTTGTCCTTGCGATGTTGTTTGCCACTCAATTTGTAGAGTAGATTTGTCAGGAGCAACAACCGAGGCAGTGAGGTAGGCATCAGAACCTTCCTGGACAGTAATCAAATTGTCAGGTATATTGATGGAAACTCTCTCTGGGGCAGATGTTGGAGGATCAAGGTGAGGAAGGAGGTGCTTTACCGTGGCTTGGATGCAGGGGATAACTCCTGAGTTGAGGAGAAAATGGAACAAGATAGCTATCTTGTCAGTGTATCCGAAAAGGAAAATCAAACATTAGGTTAGTACTATTCCGCCCAATGGGGTGAGGAAAAGTAATTATGCTCCTTTATACAGTTTTAGCTGGTTTGCATGTAACCATTTGTCAGTCAGTTTATTGTTGTGCAAGAGTGTAACCTGATAGACTGCTGGACTGAGCTTATTGACAACGGGGTAAGGGCCTTCCCACATATTGGAGGAGGAGTGTGTGGGATGTGCAAATCTGAGAACCATCACCTGATCTCCAACTTGCCAATCCACTTCTTGTGCGTGTTTGTCAAACTGTATTTTAGACTGTTGCTGGGCCTTACCCATGCAATTGGCAGCATACAAGTGTGTGTGTATGAGGTCTTGTCTGAGTTTTTCCACTTATTGGTCTACAGACACACGGTCTGCTGTGGGGGTGTGCAGGTCAAACAACAGGTGTTCAGGTAATCTCATCGGTCTTCCAGTCATAACCTCGAAGGGTGTCAAGTGGGTAGTGGCAGAGGGCGTACCCCTAATTGCCATAAGGAGTAACGGCAACAGGAAATCCAGGTCTTGGGATTGTCCTCAATAAATTTGGAAAGCATTTGCTTAATCCGTCTGTTGGCTCTCTCTGCTTGACCTGAAGATTGTGGGTGGTAAGGTATGTGGAACTTCTGTTGAACTCCAAGGAGTTCAAGTGATTCTTTCATCAACTCACCTGTAAAACTGGTTCCTTTGTCAGAGTCTACCTTGAGAGGTAGGCCCCACCTGGAGAAAATCTGTTCTTCCAGGATTTTGGCAGTGGTTTTAGCAGTATATGTCTTAGTGGGGAAAGCTTCAACCCACTTAGAGAAGAGGTCAGTTACCACAAGAGCATACTTGTTATTTCTGCTGGTATTGGTCAAAGGACTGATGAAGTCAATCTGGATGGCACGCCAAGGGCCGGAGTGCCTTTGTGGTAGAAGTGTGGCATTTCATTTGGTGGGGATGGGATTGTTTTGAGCACAAACAAGGCAGTTATCTATGTACAGTTTGACATCTTTGGTGACACCAGGCCACCAGGCGGTGGTCTTGAGCCTCTGGAGGGTATTTTCCACTCCCTGGTGTCTACCAATAGGGGTGTCATGCACTTGGTGCAAAAATTCAGACCTAAGGTGTCTGGGAACCACCCGCAACTTGGTGGTTGTATAATCTGGTTGGTACCAGATGAGCTTGTTGTCTGAAGACAAGCGTAACTTACCTTCATGCCTCCGGTAAGGGTTATGGGTAGGTAGATTCTGTTCGGTGCTTTTGTCAAGGAATCTGAACACTTCTTTGAGTTGAGTCAGCAAGCTGAGCTGCTGAGAGGTCCAAGGGGGAAAAGGGTTCAGGTTTCTTTCTGATTGCTACTATGTGTACAGCCGCTCTGGCTTCTGGATGGTCCATCATCCAGGTGTGTCCTCCTCGGGCCCCATCCTTGGCAAGGGTGTCTGCTGTGTCACTGAAGGCATAATAGGGGTCATGTATGGAATGAGCTTTAACCTTGTCTACATAGAGTTTGTGTGTAAACCTTCGTGCCAGTGAGTGTATGTAGATCACCAGTTCTTTGTGCTTCACTGGACTGCCATCAGACGAGAAGAAGGAGTTCTTCTGCTAGAAAGGGAGAAATTCTGTAAGAGAACAACAAACCTAGTTAGAGTCTTTAAAGATGATGGTATCCTCGGTCCCGTGCTGGATGAACTCGAGGGCACAGGCCACCGCTGCCATCTCAGCATACTGTGATGATGCCACACTGCAACGCTTAGAGATTTTAACATTGTTGCCATAAGGGTAGATCACTAAGATACCCATCCCTGAAATCTGTTCTCCCTGATGGTAGGAAGCTGAACCATCTGTGAAAATACGATACAATGAGGTGTTCTCAAGTATTTGTGGCGTAGCAGGGAGGAAAGGACCTAAATCTGGAAGATCAGGTGGTTGCAGTGTACAGTCATGGGATTCTCCTTGGAAAAGGAGTCCATGTGCCAGCATGGATGGAATTTTGGTTGGGTGTACCTGTATGTCTCTAACCTGGAGAAGAAGTGACCAGTGGGTCAGCCTACTATTAGAGACTGACCCATCTTTCACTCTGTCTGATAGCACAAAAGTAGTTGGGGTGTGGTTGATGTTAATGATCAGTGGAGAGTACCCAATGATATACAGAAAGTGCTTGGCAGCCCAGTAGGTGGCCAGAAGGTTCCTTTCACAAAGGCTATACTTCTGCTCCACTGGGGTCAAGAGCTGTGATGCATATGCAGTGGGCCTCACAGTACCAGATGGATTGGCAGTGCTGGGTTGGGGTTGGCCAGAACTGGAGCCAAGGCCAAGATCTGTTTCAGTGACGTCACAGCCTGGGTGTGAATGAGACCCAAGTCCAGGGAATGTCCTGTTTTAGTAACTCATACAGAGGAGCAGCCTTCTGAGCAAAATCACAAATAAAATCTCTGGAATAATTTACCATACCTAGAAACCTCCTAAGAGTGGCCACACTGGTGGGCAATGGCAAGTCTTGCAACCCTTAGTTTCTTCTTCCAGGTAGGGCTTCAGCCTTGGTCAGTTATTCTCAGGCCCAGAAAGAGTACCTCTTTCTGATATAGTTGTGCTTTTGCTGGATTACTTTTAAGGCCTGCTCTCTGGGTGAGAGTCAGTAGTTCATCCAAGAGATCCAAGTGTCGTTCCTGTGTGGCAGTTGCCAACAGCCGGTCGTCCACATACTGCAAGAGACACTGGGGAGTAGAGAAACCCTCAAGGGCATCCGTCATGTGCAGATGGAACAGGGACGGGCTGTTATGGAATCCCTGTGGTAAGCAGGTCCATGTGTACCGTCTTCCTTCTAAGGTGAAGGCAAACTTATATTAACTGTTACGTGCCAATGGCAGTGACCAGAAACCATTGGAGATGTCCAGGGCACAGAACCATTTTTGCTCAGGGGTCAGAAGTCGTAGCACATCAGGTGCTGAGGCCACAGTTGGAGCGTAACTGGGGGTGACCTGGTTCAGTCTCCTGTAGTCAATAGTAAGTCTCCAGGCACCTGTGGGTTTTTTTTACAGGCCACATTGGGGAGTTGGCAGTAGAGAGACATGTTCTGATTACACCTTGGTTGAGGAGAGATTTTATTGTTTCCCTTAGAGAAGGCAAGGCCTCAGGTGGGAAAGGATATTGCCTTTGCCTTTCATGTGCTGGGCCAGGCACTTCAATGACAGTGTGCATTCTGCCACAGTCATGTTTGTTGGTAGCAAATGCTTCCAGATGTCTTTGTAGAATGGGGAGGAGCTTTGGGAAAAGCTCATGATTCTTGAACAAATCTATGACGTCATACTCTGTTGTTGGCGGATATTGTTGCCACCACATGTGAATCAGGGATCAAAATGGTATGATATTGGCCCTGAATCTGAATTAGTAACATGATGGCTAGATCCACCACACAGCCTTGTGGTGCAAGGAAGTCAATTCCAATGATACTAGGATGGTCGTGCAATACCATTAGTTGGAAGGTGTGAGAGGCCTTCAGGTGTCCTAACTCTACAGGTAATGGTAGAGAACGGTATGCAGGCAACCTAGTACCATCTACTCCTGACATGTTGGTCCTCCGTCCGTGGACCAAGGAGATGCCATCATGTAATCATGTACACAGCCAGCCGCGCCTGTATCCAGTAATACTGTTAGTAGGCGGCCCCCGACCTCAGTGCAGGGCCTTCCATTTGTATCCAAGACCAGCTTGTTTACAATCCGGACTGGGGCCTGTAATTGTCGATCTGTACTGGAGGAGGCGTGGAGAGGTTCGGCCTGGCTCCTGTGAACTACTTCACCATGCTGCACTGATGTTATATAGGGAGACGCTTCTGGGTTCAGGCCTGTATGGGCCTGAGGGCTTGTACTTCCGGTATCACCATGGCCTTTTGTGGTCTGGGTTCCCAGTTGGATGGCTGCAAGGGACTGAGCAGGAACAGCGTCCGCTACAGAGCGCACTTGCCCCAGGAGCTCTCTGAACTTCTGATTCTCTTTGGCTATCTCCCTATACGAAGGGCCTGGTCTTTGTTGTTGTTTACCCTTGTTCTTATGGCATTTCTTATTCTTATGATAATTCTGGTTCCCACCCCATTGTTGCTGTTGCTGCTGCTGTTGTGGTTGTTGGGCCTGCTGGGGGTGTTGATTGTCTGTGGGGAGGGGCTGTTTGTGTTTGGCCTGCCCTTCCACCGTGTAGTGCATCGTGGCCTATGGGATAGGCTCTACGGTAGCTACTTTCTTGGAACCGGAGCCCAGATCACGGATGTAGAGTTGGTAAACTCTTTCGGTTTTCTGAAGGATGTCGACAAACCTTTCTGTGGTGGGATAGGTGGTTGGCTCTACCTTCTCTCTTGCTGTGGGGATCATGTTCCTAAGGAACAAGATCTTATACTCGATAAGATCTACATCCGCAGCTTCTTGTGCGAGTTGTTTTCCTGCTCGGTAGGCCATCCAGAGTTCTGGTGGTAAGTCGCTGGACTTTCCTTTGCATTCTGTTTTACAGGGTATGCAAGCATCACTCCTACTACACCTGGGCTGTGAGCAGAAATGAGTTCCGCTGCAACCTTGTCAAAGGTGGCGTTGCTGGCCTGATAGATGGCATCGGGGAGTTTGGCCCACAGTCCAGGATCAATGGTCTGGCGTAGGATCTGGACCTGGTAGTCCACAGTGAGACTAAGCATTTCACATTTGGCACGTACTGTACCTTTTCCAAGTGACAGCTGAGGTTGTCGGACGGGCTCATCCAACCGATACTGTCAGCTATTTGCTGAACAGAATAGGCCATTTGTAGGGAATTATTGGGACGATCAGATGGAGGTACGTTGCCTCGCGCACCGTCCAAGGCTGCCTGAGCTGCGGCCTCTGCCACGGAGCGGACTATGCCCTCCTGAATACCAGTTTCATGAATAAGCTGCCTGATTTTGGCCTTTTAAAACTCGCTTATTCCTCTCCAGAATGGGCAAACTGTTCACCGCATTATCAGTCATTCTCTCTATCTCCTGCCTGTCTTCCACATTAATAACGGCCACCGGTGGTGCCATCAGAACTAGGCCTGGGCCCCCCCCCCCCCAATCATGGGGGTCGCCATGATGTGTGTCATGACATCCACGACGTATGACATGGTGTGGGTGTAACGGGGATCCGCCATGTTGTGGATGGTGGAGCGGGGTCTCTGGGCCATAGTAGGAGTGTGACTGAGCGTTGTATTGAGAGATGTCGTCATCTGAGACCTCCCCTTCAGATGACGTAGTGAAGGCAGTGGCTATGCCTCCCATTGCCTTAACATGTCCAGCCAGAACCTCCCGCTGATGGTGCAGTTTTGCCATCTTAGATTCACATTCTTCTTGACTCACATTTGCAACATTCACATCAACCTCATCTTGCATTTGTTTCTGCAACACTCTATACACAGCGTTCAATTCGCGATAGTCTGTAGTAGCCACTTCTAAGTCATTATCTACCTGGTTTATCTCGTCCTGTAACTCTCCCATCTCCTCACTCAACTGTTCATTCGTTGTACTTAACAAGTCATTCATATTCAAAGCCTGTCCCTTATCCTTTCTCAAACTTTCACACTCCTGCTTCAGCATACAAATTTCCTGCTCTCCTGCCTGGGCAGAATGACACAAAAGTGAATCCTTTTAATTTCGCAGAGTTTAAATTTCAGACTCCAACTTCTGCTGCAATTGTACACATTTTGTTTTCTGCAAACCCATCTCTTGCTTAAGAAATGAGTTCTGCAGTTTAAGGGTTTGAAACCTCGCTTCCGAGGCTTCCAAAGAAGCATAGAGAGCCGTGACCAACAGCTCTTTAGCTTGGCACTTATTGGCTGTTTGTCTCGTCTCAGTGTACTGGGTTGAAATCCCCAGTATAGGGTTGTCGGATTGACTTGCGTCCCGCATGAAGTCAGCCCAGCCTCCATAGGAGGTAAGGAAGTTTGAGACGTCAGGTCTCGGTTCTATGCAGATATTTGATACGTTGGCCATTGTGTGGGAAGGAACGAAAAATCTAACTGAAAAAGGCATTGTGCTGTATATCGATCCACAGCAGGAGCATTTCATACACAGTTGGGCTACTGTACACCTGTAAGCTTGCAATTCAAAACTGCCATGGAGTGAGTTGAGTCTGCATCAACTGCACTCAAAAAGCAGCCAGACTTTGCAAGTGATTACAAAGTGGTCGAAAAACGGGAGAGGTGATGCGGGAATGCACACCTACAGTCCCCGTTGGTAAGGGAAAAGTTGTAAGCAACAAGTAAAACCTTACAAACACCAAATATTGCCTGCACGTGGTCGCCAATTGTCAGGCGGTCTAAACCTCACTCTCAGGTTCTTGGCAATATTGGGAATGCAAGGAATCACAGACACATTGCATAAGAGTAATAAAAAGGATAATTAAAGTTGCCGTAAGCCAGGGGTTCTCAAATGGTGAGGCCAGCCTCCCTGGGGAGGACCCAACCTGTTCCAAGGGAGGCTCAAGCAAGTGTGAAAAAGTACTGTATTTAAATCGTGAGTTTTATGTATTTTGTGAGAAGAGATGAAGCAAACTGAAAGAAGGTAAGAGTAGGTGAATTTTATGTATGTATTTACTAATAGGTGACAAGGGAAGGTGAATGAGCCAAGGCTCATTTCAGGTGTATCCGGGGAAGAGTAGGGAGTGAATACATTTCAAAAGGTAACTGCAAAACAATCAAGAAATACACAATAAACAATAGTGCAAACAAATATGAGCAATAAACTAATGAGTGGTGGTAATTGATTAATTTGTAGAGTGATGACAGAACTGCCAGATATAAAGGTTGAGCATAGAAGTACTATGAGCAACAACAGGAAGAACAAAGTAATCCCCAAGAAGTTGCTTAGAAGCAGGAGAGAAAAGTATGTAGGAAGGTTATTTCATTTAGAGAGGAAACAGAGAAAGTAGTCTGACCCATGAAGGTACTGTAACAATGGTTCAAAATGAAAATAGTGGAGCAAGTAGGCTGGCCTGTTGAGGGGTTAAAATAAGCTGAATAATAATTTTGTTTATTTTATTTATTTGTTATTCAGGTAACACCTTTGAGCACATGAGCTCTTTTTCAAAGGTTCCATGTCAGTATAAGACAAAGAACTGAATGTGAGCCAAGTACTCAAAGGGGTTTCAATTTTTTCATGGTGTACTGCGCAAAGTACAGTATGTTATTTTTCTTTGGGGAGGCCCAAGATTATTTCATTTTTTTAGGGGAGGCTCAAAATCTTTTCCATGGATTTGGAGAGGCTCACTGTGACAAAGTCTGAGAACTATTGCCCTAAGTAGTTCTTACCAATACGAACTGGGAGTTAATACTAAGCATTCCCTATACCTCGAGGATTCTCAGTGTCTCTTGAGGTCTCCGAGGTAAAAGACGTAATGTCTCATATTATATACCTATGATAATTACTGTGGTTACTGTAAGACAGAAACATTTCTAGTTACAGAGATGAGCCCTATTGGCTAAATTAGAGGTGGCTCCACGGTCCAAGATAACCTTTTACAATTTTGTAGTAGCCATCACTTTGTGAAACAAAAGAGTACAGTTCTTACATAAATCAGTGTAGTAGTACAAATCACCAAAAGGTGGCAGTGCCGACTTATATATCATAATCATTACAAGGACACAGGTGTCCTAACATTTTGTAAGCAAGAAATACATAAGAAATATATGTGTATTAGAAAGCAAAGTGTATAACAGTAATACGTATACATATCCTGACATCTACTCTTATATGGTAGATACCCTTAGCCCTATATGTTAGTATAACTTATGTCTATATGCTAGCTGTCTACGGTGAACCTCTGGGGGTACTAATAAGGGTGCAGGGACCTCGTGTAACAAGGTCTATTCCCTCCCACCATCCCCCTTTTTTGGGGGGCTCCTATTCAGGACCTGGCTGTCTGCTGTATCCATCATTTCTCTGAGAGCCAGGTCCCTCACTCTCCTCAGGTTTCCAGGGCATCAATCTTGCTTCCTTCGTCTTCGGAGGAAAAGAACTGAGGAAGGTGCGGGCCTGCCTGCGCCTTTATAAGGTTGGAGATGTCGGCTGACGTCGACGGCGTGGGCGGGCCCAGATGTACTGCTGAAAATCTTCTGTGTAGATTCCCCATTCACTGACAGTGAAGTTCCTACAATGTAACCTGATGACTGAGATCCCCTCAAAGATCTACTGCTCTTACTTCGAGGAACAGCTCTTGCAGCAGGTTACACCATTAGGACTGAAGCCGGCAGGTGCCAGGACCCCATGGAAAAATTCTAGCTAGCAGTATCCAGCGGGGGACCGCCCCCGACGTCGGCCCCTCCCCGACGTCAGGCATCACATAAAAGGGGGTGGTCCCCCAGCATCCCCAGATCTTTTCCCGCCGTCAACTCACCAGCATCGACCTCATGGACGCCTGCATCAATGATACGACGCGCAAAATCTTTACCAAACTCATGTCTACTTCTCCAACTCCTTCTCTCAAAGGACACCCCTCAAAGTGCGCCTGAGGCAAGCTGATCCCTTTTGCCAACCATCATTTGGCTTTTGTGAGGTGCCTGGGCCCGGAGCACGACACCCTGGCCTGCTCCATCTGCCAACAATTTAATAGAAGGACCAGGATCCGCCGCCAGAAGGCCCTTCAGTGGTTCCTTCTTGAAGAGAAACTTCACAAAATGGAAAAAAGACCTTCCTCCAAAGGGGATTCTTCCCATAAGACCGGGAAGCACCGGGACTCGGGTAGGTCGGGATCCCCCAGCAGGGCCTCTGAATCCAGGGCCAGCTCCAGCTCTACAGGTCCGACCGTTCTCCTTCCCGGGCCTGCTCCCAACCTCCCCCAGTTAAGGTAAGGTCTTCAGGGGGTTCTTCAGCCTCCTTGCACCCGCAGAAGACCCACCGGGCGCCCGACTCTTCTTCCAGGCCTGATTCTTGAGACAAACACAGGAAGTCTTCCTCCAAATCTAGCGAGGCGTCAGGCTGATGCCGGGACACCGACCTCAGGTCCGTCTCCCAGCCTCCCAAGGCCCCGGAAAGGAAGACCAAGGATCTGATGCCTCTTAAGCGGACGTCACAGAGTAAAAGGGTGCCTGACCCGATGCCCGAAAAATGGACTCCAGACCCGACAGCAGTTGTAGCGACGTCGGGTGACACCGGACATCAGGGGTCCTCAGGAGAGGAGG
This sequence comes from Neoceratodus forsteri, assembly GCA_016271365.2. Lineage (NCBI taxonomy): Eukaryota > Metazoa > Chordata > Ceratodontiformes > Ceratodontidae > Neoceratodus > Neoceratodus forsteri. Next base: position 1,145,915,706 of record CM057450.1, on the reverse strand, counting down.
CTGCGTGCTGCAGGCGCCAGGCGCACGGAGGACGCCGGCTCACCCGGGGAGCCGTCGACAGATCCGGTGGTTCCCCAGGACCCGACGCCCAACCCCGGCAACAGACCCACACCGACGCGGGGCCCGTCGTCGGGCATGAACATTCAGGAGGTGAAGGAATTGTTCACCTTCTGGTGGGAGACCATCAGAAAGGACGTGGTCCCAGTAAGCCTCTTCCACCTCCACCACCTCCTCTGGAGGGTGAAGGCTCAAGACCCCCAACCCCTAAAGAGCCAACTCCACCTCCTAGGGGCAGATGTAGAGAGCGAAAAAGACGCCCATCACGGTCTCCCTCTGGGTCTCCGAGCCCTAAATGACCCAGGGACAGACGACACCCACCGGCGGATGACTTCAGACCGGATACATCCGATACCTCCAGGTCTCCATCCCCCTATAGTCCCCCATCACCAGACCCACGAGACCAGCCAAGGTCACCACCGGATGATCCCTCTTTCTCCGAGATTATGAGGCACATCCAGGAGAATATGGGATGGGAGACTGAAGCCACATAGAAACATAGACTTTGATGGCAGATAAGGACCGCTTGGCCCACCTAGTCTGCCCATTTCCCTACCAACAGGATAGGCCACAGATCCTAGTTAACCAACAGCCTATTTCTTCCTAACCCCCACTAGAACTGCCTTATGTCTGTCCCATGCATTCTTGAATTCTCCCACAGTTTTAGACCCCTTAACCTCCTCAGGAAGGCTGTTCCATGCATCCACTACCCTCTCTGTGAAAAAATACTTCCTCACATTGCCCCAGAACCACCCCCATCTTTAAATTGTGTCCCCTTGTTCTTGCACGTCTCTCTTTATGAAAGATGCTACCCTCTTGGACTTTGTTGATTCTACTGAGGTACTTAAAAGTTTCTATCATGTCCCCCCTCTCCCTTCTTTCCTCAAGCGTATACATATTAAGCTCCTTTAGTCTCTCCTCGTACGGCTTCTCTTGCAGACCCTGCACCATTTTAGTTGCCCTCCTCTGGACTACCTCTATCCTGTCTATGTCCTTGCGGAGATGAGGTCTCCAGAACTGCACGCAGTACTCCAGATGGGGTCTCACCAACTGTCTGTACAGAGGGATAACAACTTCCTGTTATCTGCTGGTGATGCCTCTCCCTATGCATCGTAGTGTACCCCCAGCCCTCCCTACTGCCTTCTCACATTGCTTGCTAACCTTAAGGTCATCTGATATGATTACCCCCAGGTCCCTTTCCTTTTTTGTTGTTGTTACTACCTCCCCACCAATTGTGTATTCTTCCCCTGGGTTCTTGTTTCCCAGGTGCATTATTTTGCACTTCTTTGCATTGAATCCTAGCTGCCATACTTCTGACCATTCCTCCAACCTTGCCAAGTCCCTTCTCATCCTTTCCATGCCTCCTTGTGTATCAACCCTGTTGCAGATCTTTGTGTCATCTGCAAAGAGGCATACCTTTCCTTCCAGTCCCTCTGCAATGTCACTTATAAAGACATTAAAAAGGACTGGACCCAGTACTGAACCCTGCGGTACCCCACTAGTAACCCCTCTTTCTTCAGAGTGGACTCCATTTACAATTACCTTCTGTGCCCTGTTGTCCAGCCAATGTTTTACCCAGGCTTCCACCCTGGGACCCACTCCAGCTGGTTAATTTGACTATTAATCTTTGTGTGGGACTGTGTCAAATGCCTTGCTAAAGTCTAGGTAGGCCATGTCCACAGCCCCTCCCTGGTCTACTACTTTGGTCACCCAGTCAAAGAAATCCATTAGATTCGTCTGACATGACCTTTCCGCTGTGAACCCATGCTGCCTTGGGTCCTGTGCCCTACTGGCCTCAAGGTACTCAACAGTTCTTTCCTTCAGAAGTGACTCCATCACTTTCCCTACCACAGAGGTCAAACTGACAGGTCTGTAGTTTCCTGCCTCTGTCTTGGTCCCACTTTTGTGAAGGGGAATCACATCCGCCTTCCTCCAGTCCTCGGTGCCACACCATCCTCCCATGATTTATTAAAAAGAGTAGTCAGTGGTTTCACTAGTTCTCCCCTTAATTCTTTTAGAATTCTGGGGTGAATTCCATCACGCCCTATTGCTTTGTCCACCTTCAGTTTTAGGAGTTCTTGCAGAACCCTTTCTTCTGTGAAAGGGCTGGGATCGACCCCCCCATCAAGAGTGCTTCTGTTAATTGGATTAGGCACTTCCTCCTCCTCTTTTGTGAATACTGAGCAGAAATATTCGTTCAGTATCCCTGCTTTTTCACTGTCCCCCTCTGCCCACCCACCATTCATTCTGTTCAGCCTCACTATCCCTCCCTTTGTCTTTCTGCGCTCTGTGATGTACCTATAAAAGGTTTTATCCCCCTCCTTAACCGAGTTGGCTATCTTTTCCTCAGTTTGGGCCTTTGCTATTCTGACTTTTCTCCCTGCTTCTTTCTGCCTTAACTGGTACAGCTCTCTGTCCTGCTCCTTCTGTGTTTCCTTATACTTCCGGAATGCTATCTTTTTCTCCCTGACTTTCCCATCCACCTCTTTTGAGAACCATAGTGGCTTTTTCTTTCATTTTGATTTGTTCATTTGCTTCACACAAAGGCTTGTTGCCTCTGTGATGGACTTGGACCCCGAGAGACAACGCCTTGCCCGTTACCTTCGGCAAAAGGAGCCAAAGCCTGTGGTGGTCCCACCTCTAGTGGACACCTTCACAGACGTCACCAAGATGGCTTGGAAGCGTCTGCACTCAACACCGGCTGTTCCCAAGAAGGCTGACTGCCTCTACAGAGCTCCTATGGAGGACCTGTATCTGGCGCAGCAACCCCTGGCAGACTCACTGGTCATTACAGCGTCTCATGATCGGTTTCAACGACCGCAACACTTGAGTACCCAGCCTCCGGACCAAGAATCTAAGCAATTAGATTCTGTGGGAAGACGCATGTATGCAGCTGCTACATGCTCGATAAGGTCTTTGAATAACCTCACGCACATGGTGCAATTTCAAAACGCCCTCTGGGAGCAGGGCCAAGACCTTTTGAAGGACATTCCGGATGGCGAAAAGAAGGAGGAGCTCCTCAGCCTCCTTCATACTGGGTCGGACGTGGGGACCCAGGTTCTCCGAGCTGCTTACAATTCAGCGGACTCGGCCGCCAGGGGAGCAGCTACTGGCGTTTGTCTTCTGAGACACTCTTGGTTGAGAGTCTCCGGTTTCACCCCGGACGTTCAGAAGAATATCCTGGACATCCCTTATAACAGAGCTGTCCTGTTCGGTGAGGAATCCGAGAAGGTCATCACCAGGCTACAGGACGCCGGGAAGGCAGTTCGGACTGTACAGGCTATGTACAGGCCCAAATCTGGTTCCTTTCGGAGGAACCAGAACTGTTTTCACGGCAGGCAACAACGGCAACAGCCACGTTCCGGCCAGCAACCCCGGGGCAGTTTTGGTCGCAAAGGTCAAGCTAGACTCTACAGGCCAGGGCTCAAAGTATCCTAAGGCAGCCCAGCCCACGGGACCCAATGCCACCACAGCATGACTCTTCCCGCCCTCGCCCCTCCTCTGGATCAAAGGATAAAGGTTGGGGGACGCATCTCTTATTACCTTCCGGGATGGCAGAGGATCACCTCCGACTGGTGGGTGTTACAGTTGGTACAGCGAGGTCACTCTATAGAGTTCCTCGGCCACCCACCGTCCAGACCTCCCCTGCTCTCCCGTTACTCGGGTCAGCATGCTCTGCTCATCCAGCAGGAGATCCTGGCCCTCCTGGACAAGGAGGCCATAGAGTACGTTCCACCGGACCAGAAAGTAAAAGGTTATTATTCCCACTTCTTCCTGGTCACAAAGAAAACAGGGGACTTGCGCCCGATCTTGGATCTCAGCGATCTCAACATGTTTGTATTATACAAACGCTTCTGCATGGTAACCTTACCGAGTCTCATCCCCATGCTCAAAGAAGGCGCATGGCTAGCGTCGCTGGACATGCAGGACGCTTACCTACATCTCGCGATCGCTCGAACACATCAAAGGTTTCTGCGCTTCGAGTTTCTGGGACGCCACTACCAGTTCCGAGCCCTCCCGTTCGGACTGTCTTCCGCACCTCGGTGTTTACGAAGTGCATGGCAGTCATGGCAGCAGCTCTCAGGAGGCAGGGCCACTATGTTTTTCTGTACCTAGATGACTGGCTCCTCATGGCAGCCTCTTGGGAGGCCCTGATGTCCGCAATTCAGAATATCTTTCTCTTTTCCAATCATTGGGAATCATCATCAACCAGGAGAAGTCGCACCTTGTCCCATCTCAGACTCTGCAATTTATTGGAGCAGTTCTGGACACCACTCAAGGAAGAGCATTTTTTCCTTCGTACAGGACGGAACACATCAGATCTTCCCTTGTCAATCTTCACCATTCATTACTGCCTGGGTGTAAGGCGGAGGCACGCACCCGCCACGGGAGCTTTTTTTTTTTAAAGCTAGCTCTAACGGCGCCGCCCTCAAGACCGACGTCTTGCGTCATGCGCGAGGGGCGGCCGTTAGTAGCTACCGACTCCTCCTCCAACTCAGTTCTGTTTCTCCCGCCGTCGAGGCAGCACCTGCTTGCGCGGAGAGAGTAATTAGTACTGCGTAGTCTAGGCCGACTCCTGTTTTCGTTCACACTCGACACCATACAACGGTAAGACTGTTCCTTTTTCTATTTGTACGGCATCGGGTGCTTTCTACTGTGTTTTACCTCATTTGTTTTGCGTTATGTCCGGTTCTGGAGCAGGCGTTTTCTAAAGCCGGCCGCGCCCCTATGCGTCGGTGCTCCTGTGGCGGCATTTCTCGCCTCGACCGGCATGACGGGTCCTCGATGCCTGGGACCCAACCATGATATGGATTTGTGCGATGCCTGCTTTCCATGGACCGTCGCGTCCTCAAGTCCGTGGCGTTGCTGCTCGCAAGGCCCCGCCGACTGGGACGGGCGCTGCTATCATGGGACTCCCAGGTAAGGTCTCTAGGCCCTTCCCCTCGATCCCTTCCCGGGCCTATACGGTCCGCTGGAGGAGGGGTTTTCATCTTTTTCGACGAGGAGGCCCCTTCCACGGTGTCGGGAGCTATGTCCTCCCGGGCCGCGACGCCGACACCGCCTCGGGCAGTCACCTCGGCGGTGCAGGCTCCCAGTGTCGAGGCCCTGATTTCTGGGCCGGACACCGCGGACTCGATGCCGCTTTCAGCCGCTTCGATCCCGCGCCAGTTTATGGTGCCGGTGATCGAGGCGGCCCGCTCGTGGCGCCCGCTTGATCCCGTGCGTTCCGCGCTGTGTGCAGATCATGACTGGCGCTGCTGGCCGCCTGGCCAGCAGCGCCGCTGGGCCTGGTTTCTCCTCCTGCGGTGCCGGCTCGGCTTCCGACGCCGGGAGCGGGTGCTGCTGGCTTCGCGCTGGTGCCGCGGAGGAGCTGGGATCGGGCCTGGCTGTAGCTAATGTTCGGGGCGGCGGCGCCTCTGGTACCGTGCCGTCAGCTGCAAGCGTTGCCTCGGGACCCCTGGGGTAGCCAGCATTGAGGTCCTGCTGATCTCGTCCTCCTCGGGAGGCGATGATTCAGAGGTGGACCCATCCTGGCACCCCACTCTGGGTCTGGGTCCCCTGTGGCACGAGGTACAGGCATGGCGAGCGGGCCCTCCCTCTGTCCCCCTTCTGTCCTCTCCTGAGGGCTCTCCGGCTGGGGTGGCCTTGAGTCCTGGAGGGAGGCGGGGGTGACTGGGAGGCTCCCCTCCGTGGGACCGTGACAGCTACCGCCTGGGGTGCTGTTGCTCCTCTGGGGGTGGGAAGCTGCAGTCAGGGAGAGGGCTCTCTCGAGTCCGAGGGGTTGAGGGGCAGGGGACAGGCCTCGGTCTCTTTGGCCACCTCGGGGTGGCCAGGAGCCAGAGTGCTGAACCCCGCTCCTCCTCCGGGCTCTAGGGTGCCCTCCGGCGGCATTGTTGCGGGCTGCCCTTCTGGATCCATGCAGTCCGAGCTTGTCGCAGGGAGGTTCTCCCCTGGGCTCTTCCAGGCTCCGCTTCCTCAGGGTTCCGCTCTGCGCCTGGTTTGTTGTCCGGGATCCGCCAGCTCGGGCTCCGTTCCCCGGTTTCCAGAGCCCTGGCAGAGATCTATTGCCTCCTCGTAGGTGCCCCTCTCCCATCTCTCTGCCTCCACCACCCCCGCTCCCAGGCCATGTCGGTCCTACGGGTCCGTTATCCTGGGAGCAGTTCAGAGGTTCTCAGCGGCCTTCCCTACATACGTTAGATGTATGCATGAGCGGGTCTTTCGACTCTCCCCTCCACTGCAGGAGTCCTCTGGACATTCCAGTTCCCCATCATCCTCGTCTCCCTCCTCTGAGGGGGAGGAACCCCCTGCTCATCTCTCCTCCGATGCTGATTTCACTGAATATCAGCGATTCCTATCGAGGATGGTGAGGGACCTTCGGATCTCCTTTATTCGAAGAGACAATACCGAACCGGAGACGCGTGAATTCCTTGGGGAATTCAGTGCCCAGCACTTGGTGGTACCTTCCTGGCCAATCCCCTTCCAGGAGGCGTCTATCCGATCCTGGCAGTCGCCAGCCGCTTCTGCTCCAGCCCCAGCTGACTGTCAGCATAGGTATTGTGCCCCCTCGGAGTCTCTAGGTACCCTTCCCAACCCCCCTTCTGGTTTGGTCTACCTTGACACTCCCTCCGGGCGCCGCTGCCTGGCGCACGACCGCCCACCGGACCCGGACTCACTTCAGTTCGACCTGCTAGCTAAGAGTGTTCTCTTCTCTGCGGCTGCTTGTATAGCATCACATCAGGCTCACCACGCTGCCTACAATCGGCACCTGTGGTCGATGCTTTCTCAACTCCAGCATCGATGCCTGATACGAGCAAACCAGACAAGCTGTTGCCCTCTCCGCTGTAGGCCTGGAGCTGGCAAGACACCAGCAAGGGCATCTTATGACGCCAGTGAGGTGGCTTCCAGGCTTGCGGGGACAGCGATCTGCATTAGGCGGACGGCATGGCTTGCTTTCAAGGTTGTCACCCCGGCCCGGCGTAGGTGATTCGCCCGCTCCGGGGACCCGGCTCTTTTCCTCTAGAGCTAGGAGACTTTTGCAGGGGCTTTCTCCGTCTCCTCGTCCTCGGGAGGCACCTCCTAGCTCTTCTCCCACTTAGGCTTCTGTGAATTAGCCAGGGTCTTCCCCTTCTGTTTCTCACCAACAGGAGGCTGGGGGTCTTGTTCCCTCAGGGTCTTACCCTTTCCCCCTTCTGGGGGAAGAGGAGCTTGGTACTCACCCAGGCAGTAATGAATGGTGAAGATTGACAAGGGAAGATATGAAAATTACGTACCTACCGTAATTCTTGATCTTCTCTTGTGTCTTCACCATTCATTACTGATCCCTCCTACCTTCCCCTCAGTGGCCTCCTTCTGTGGCATCTCCCCCTCCCGTCTCGTTCCTCCCTCTTGCTGAACCAAAAAATTAAAAAAAAAAAAAGGGAAATCTCTCTGTCCTTTCCTGTTTTCCTTAGACATTTCCAGGAAAATTATTTACTCTAAGATTCGTGGGCTTTTGTTGCAGAGTGCTGGGTCGTGAGTAAGCTACACGACTATCTCTCCGCCATGTTCTCTGGCGAGGCACTCCTAGGGACCTTGCCTGACTCTGTCTGTGCAGTTTGATCCCGCAATATTCTGCTAATCAATTACTAAGCCCTAGAATCAACCCCCTTTTTCTTTTCTTGCAGAGCAGGAGGAACGAGTATGGTTATTTCCCTTCTCTCTTAAAACTGAGGGAACTCTCTCCGACTGCTTGAAGGCAGCCCCTGGCTTCTCAGGTCATGTTTTCCTCATAAGCCCGCGAGTCATGCTCTGTCTTGAAATTCCCCCTTTTCAAGGGGCCTTCTGCGGACAGTGTTGCAGGAAAAGCAATGCCAACCATGACCGGTTCTTGCCAGTTTCAAGTCTCTCCTGCCTTGCCATAGCAAGTCCAATTGAGTTCCGTTATATTACCTACAAACCGCCTGGAAAGGCTAAAATTTTCTTCCTAAACCCTTGAGCAGCTCTTACATGCTGCCTGGGAATTATCCTTTTCCTAGCCGGGTGTCCTCCAGACGAAAGGCCTGCTCTCAGGCCAGGAGCCCGCAGCTAGGATCAAGGACCATGGCATGTTGAGGTCAGAGACTATGCCCTCCTTAGTCTGTCTAGCGGGTTCGGTGAACCTTCTCTTCAGCACTACCAGTGGGGATTCTTGCTCCCTTGTTAAATCGAGCCTTTAGCCTCTCAGCTAACTATGCTCGCTGGCATTCTGGTCTCCTCAACATCCCATCTTTCTTCTTCTTCTTCTTCTCTTCTTCATTCTTTCTCCTTCCCTTTTCTCTATCTGTTCCTCCTAGAGTCGCCTGTAAGGAGGCCTCACGATCCCTAGGGCAGGAATGCTCTCTTCTCGTCTATTCTCCATCGGCTTATTCCTTTTCAGTTCATTTTCCTTACTTTGCTATCCCTTGGCTATCTTGCCTCGCTTTTTTTTCCATAATTTGATTTTTGCCTCTCCGGCTCACAGAACTGAGTTGGAGGAGGAGTCGAGTAACTTCTACTGACGCCGCTCATGACGCAAGCGCCGGTCGTGGCCTGTGTAAAGCTAGCTTTTAAAAAAAAAAGTTTCCGTGGCGGTGCCGCCCAGCTTACACCCAGGCAGTAATGAATGGTGAAGATACAAGAGAAGATCAAGAATTACGGTAGGTGCATTAATTTTCATATCCCTCATCGGGACACAATGACGAAGACAACGGTGCCCGCCAGGACCGTTCTTTGCCTGCTCGGACATATGACGGCTGCCATTGCGACAGTTCCCCTTGCCCGACACCATATGCGGGTTACCCAATGGATGTTGCAGGCTCAATGGGACCAGAAGCAAGTTCATATGCAGCATCCAGTCCGGATCACGAATGCCGTCATCCGAGACTGGCAATGGTGGCTCGTCCCGGACCATCTCTCAAAAGGAGTCCCCATTCATGGTGCCACCTCCTTTAGTGACACTCTCCACGGACGCCTTGGGATCCAGATGGGGAGCGCACCTCAACGGGGTCAGGACTCAAGGCTCATGGTCATCTCTAGAGTACCATCTGCATATAAATATTCTGGAGATGAGAGCCGTCCTCTGTGCCCTACAAGCAGTCCAGATGGACATTCCACCGGGTACACTTCTGATTCAAACAGACAATACTGTGGTAAACCACTACCTCAACAAACAAGGAGGCACTCATTCCTACCCCCCTTTGCAGGGAGACTCAGAAGGGTTTGGAATTGGGTACTGCAACACGGCGCCGATATTATTGCAGTGCACGTTCCCAGAGTGGACGACACAATCGCGGACAGTCTCAGCCGATCACAGGCCAGAGTCCACGAATGGGAACTGCTTCAGGAAGTCGCAGAGGATCTGTTCCACAGATGGGGGACACCAGAATTAGACCTTTTCGCGTCCCCATCCAATGCAAAACTGCCCAGCTTTTGCTCGCTAGATCCAGGGCCTGGTGTTCAAACAACATGAAGTCTTGCTATATTCTGACATATGCAGTGAGTCCCAACCTTCGAACTGCTCTGGAGGTGAAAGAGTTAACTTTCCATGCCAGGCATGGAACGCTGAGCTCGAGCTCGGTTGAAACTCTGTCTGTTGTTCTTCAAACTCAAACCATCAGATTCAAACAACATGAAGTCTTGCTATATTATGACATATGCAGTTTGTCCCAGCCTTAGAACTGCTCCAGAGGTGAAAGAGTTAACTTTCCATGCCAGGCATGGAATCTTGAGCGCGAGCTCGGTTGAAAACTCTGTCTGTTGTTCTTCAAACCCAAACTGTCAGATTCTTTACTCCGCCTCACTGAACAGTCGCTCTGGAGATTTCTCCTTCTGCTCGGTTCATTTTGTCGGTTAAAAAGTGTAATTTCTCGTTTTTTTTAAACCGCATTTGTCTTATTTTAACCGCAACCGGTCGGTTCAAGCTCTGTCTGTGGTATCGTAAGTAATAGATAGGTTTTACATTTTCTGTGTGGAACTTGTAACGTTATTATCGGGTTCGGTTTGAACCGATCAGGTTGTTGTTAAACTTAATTAAATTGCATTTAGAGTGCGGTTCCGGTTCTTATCGGTTCTAAAAAAGCAGTTTCATTACGCTTTTTTCCACGGACTCCGTGACACGTGTTGGGAACCGATAAGGGTGTCTTGTTTGGCGATTTGCCGTAAAAGGCAAGTTTTGGTTAGGCTGGCATTATGTCTGAGAAACCCAAAAGAAAACCGGGCCCACTGGGTTTCAGCACTGTAGTGTCTCTGTGGGGAAGCCTTTGCCAAGGCTGACCCACACACCACATGTGTTTATTGTCTGGGGTTTGACCACCTCAATGCAGACCGCCAGATTTGCAAGAATTTCCCCTGCAGCTACCCTGAATAAGAGAGTTGGTAGGCTCAGGGAATGAGAGGCCAAAAAGTCCGCTGACCCGGATGGCCAGCCCGGTTCGGTGCCATCCGAACCGGAGGGAGTGCCCTCTGACCAGGGCGAGACTTCCTCGGGCAAACAAAGAGCTGACTCGGAGGAGCCAGTTCCAGCGTAGAGGAATTTTATGAACCGGAGGAGGGGGAGGAAGATTATGAAGAGAGTGAATGTGATTTTGAAAGTCTGGATGTGCCCATTGAACTGGACATCTCCCCAGACAGACCTTCAGGAGTGTCTTCCCCTAGGCTTTCTGAGTCCCCTTCTCATTTTATGTTTTATAAAAAAAAGTTGCTGAAACCCTCCAGCTCCCTTTGGAAGAAGCTGTGGATGAACAGGAGGAGCCTGACTGTGTGGAAATGATGGATATCCCAGAGTCCAGGAGATTGTCTATTCCTTTACATAAATCTTTTAGGAAACAGAAAATAAAAATTTTAAAAGCTCCTAACACTATACCTCCTGTGGATAAAAAAATGGACAAGAGGTACACATTGTCAGGCTCTAATACGGAGTTCCTTTCACAACATTGCAACCATGTTGGGGTAGTGCAGGCTGCAGCCTGTGATAAGGCAAATATTCCCTTGGCTTCACACCCCCCTGACAAGGACTCCAGGAGGATTGATGCCATGGCAAAGAAACAATACATGGCAGCATCCTTGGGACTCAGACAGGCAAATTATATGGCCTGTGCTGCAAGATACCAGAAATCCAGATGGGATACTATTATGGCTTTAGCGAAACAGGTCCCTGGCCAGCTTGCCAAGGAGCTGGAGCAGGTGGCTGCTGATGGTATTGAGGCATCCAAGGTGCAATTCCATGCTGCAGTGGACTCTAATGATGTATCTTCAAGAGTCATGGCTACATCTGTGGCTTTTCGCAGAATGGCTTGGCTCAGGTGTACTAGCCTGTCACAGGATACCCAGGCTAAGGCCATGGATTTTCCTGTTGTGGTAATTCTCTGTTTGGGGAGCAGACAGAGAATTACATGAAGAAAATGGATGAGTATAGGACCACTTATAGGAGTGCACAGGCCAAGGAGAGGCAAGCCACTCCTCAGAGGCAGCTTTCCAGGGGCAGGGGCAGGCCTTTTCACCAAGCCCAGGCCTCCTCTTCAGCTTATGCCCAGAGGGGGTTATTCACAGGGAGAGGCAGACGGGGTACGAGCAGGCCTGCTCCCACCCCTCAGCCTAAAGCCCCTGCCAAACAGGCACCCTGATGGGATGCCCAGGGCCGATTCTCCATTACCTGTAGGGGGCAGGCTGGCTTACTTCATCCAGGACTGGGAGTCTTTAACATCAGACAAGTGGGTCCTGGAAGTAGTAAACCAGGGACTAGTTCTCAGCTTCAAAATTTCAAGATGAGAACCAGATCCTCTCCACCTGCAAATCCATTAGAGGCTCTCACCTTGGAAACAGAAGTCTCAACCCTCCTGGCTCTCAGAGCTGTAAAAAGGGTTCCTTCCCTACACCAGGGCAAAGGACTGTACTCCAGATACTTCCTTACCCCAAAAAAGACAGGAGAATGGCGGCTCATCCTGGATCTCAGATACCTCAACAAGCACCTTTTAGAACCAAAATTCAAAATGATGACTCTGGGAGTTATTTTACCCTCCCTAAGGCCAGGGGACTGGCTAGCGTCCCTGGACCTCAAGGATGCCTACTTCCATGTTCTCATCAGAAGCTCCCACCGAAAGTACCTCAGATTCGAACTGCCCTCAGGCCATTACCAGTTCAGAGCAATGCCCTTCGGCCTCACCTCTGCCCCAAGGGTATTCACAAAATGCCTGGCAGTAGCAGTTGCTCACTTAAGAAGGCAAAAGATTGCCATCTTTCCTTACCTGGACGACTGGCTCATAGTGGGTCAGTATCCAGACCAAGTCAAATTACACCTTCAGGTTACCCAGCAGCTGCTTACATCTCTAGGTTTTCTTCTCAGTCTTACAAAGTCCGTTCTAGAACCTGTTCAGCTACTCACCTTCATAGGCGCAGAACTGGACACAAAGCAGGCCAGAGTTTTCCTTCCTCTAGAAAGAGTAAAGACTCTGGTGGCTCTGGCCTCCTCCTTCACTCTGCAGGTCTCTCGACCAGCTTGGCACTTTCTACAGCTCCTAGGGCACATGGCTGCTTCCACAGCTGTAGTGCAAGGAGCAAGATTTCAGATGAGGGACATTCAGTTGCATTTGAGAGCCTTCTGGTCTCAAAGGAGAGATCCTCTAACCAAATTGATCCCAGTAACTCGAACCCTGATCCAGGCCCTGCAGTGGTGGCAGGATCAGAGCAATCTGAGAAAGGGTGTTCCTTTCACCCCTCAATCTCACTCCTTGACCCTTACTACAGATGCGTCCCTCTTGGGATGGGGAGCTCACATGGGCGACCTCACCACCCAGGGATTGTGGTCCCTCAGGAATCTCTGCTCCACATCAATCTGTTGGAACTCAGAGCTGTTTTCTAGCACTTCAGGTTTTTCTGCATCTGTTCAGAACAAAGTGGTACAGGTCAGAACAGACAACACCACTACAATGTGGTACATCAGCAAGCAAGGGGCACTCGGTCTTGGCCTTGTGCACGAGGCAATGAAGTTGTGGTCTCTGGCCTATTCCTGAACACTTCCCTCATGGCAGTTCACTCCTCAGGCAAGGACAATGTCCTGGCAGATGCTCTCAGCAGGATTTCCTAGGGCCATCACGAATGGTCACTGGATCCCTAGTACTGGAGTTAGTATTTGCCAGGTGGGGCACCCCTCAGATAGATCTTTTTGCAGCCCCAGACAATCACCAACTTCCGCTTTTTTGTTGCAGGCCCCAGTGTTGGGCTCAGTCCCTCTGGATGCCTTCCTTCTCGACTGGGAAGGGAAGTTCCTCTATGCCTTTCACCCTTCCTCACTTGTTCAAGGTGCTAGTCAAAATCAGATCTCAACCTTGCAAGATGATTCTGATTGCTCCAGATTGGGCCAGACAGCCCTGGTATCCACTCCTTCTGTCCTTAGCAGTCCACCTTCCCTGTGTCTCCCCAGGAATCACAATCTGTTAACCTGTGCCCAGGGGAGAGTTTGGTATCCGAATCTCAAATCCCTCAACCTCAAGGCCTGGCTCTTGAAGAATTAGGGTTTGCTGACCTACACCTTTCTCAAGGTGTACTCGATATCTTGAAAGCTTCTAGGAAGCCTTCCACCAGGGCTACTTATAATTCTAAATGGAAAAGGTTTTCCATATGGTGCTCTGGTAAGCATATTTCCCTAGAATCTGCTGATTTGCCCACAGTCCTGGATTATATGGTCCACCTAAATACTTTGGGGCTGAGGCCAGCTGCCCTGAAAGTGCATTTGGCAGCTATCTCTGCTTTTATTTCAGCAGGAAAGCCCTCTTCTCTTTCTGCTCACCCTGTATTCTCCAAGTTTTTCAAGGGGGTTGCTTCACACCAACCCTCCATTCAGGGACCCTGCTCCTGCCTGAGATCTTAATGTTTGCATTGCTCAGCTAATGCAACCCCCCTCTTTGAGCCTTTGTCTTCAGCACAGCTTAAGTACTTGACTTGGAAAACTGTGTTTCTAGTAGCCATCACTTCTGCCAGGCGCATAAGTGAATTACAAGCTTTGTCAGTGGAGCCTGATTTTATCTCCTTTCACAGGCATAAGGTAGTCCTCAGGACTAACAGGAAGTTCTTGCCTAAGGTGGTTTCAGATTTCCACCTTAACCAATCTATATCTCTTCCAGTGTACTTCACTGACCATTCCTCCTCTGGCGAGAGGAGGCTGCACAGTTTAGCTGTAAAGAGAGCCCTTAGTTACTACATAGCGTACCAAGGGTCACAGGTTTGACTCCCTCCACTGTTCCTCACTTATGGTGAGGTTGGTAAAGAAACCTGCCACTAAAAGATCCATTGCCAGGTGGATTGTCTCTTGTATCCAATTTTGTTATCAAAACTGGGTGAGTTCCCCTTCAGGCCTGAGGGCTCACTCTACTAGAGGTAGAGCTCGTCCCTAGCTGCGTCCTAGCTGCGGCCAGGGACATCCCTATCTTAGAGATATGTCAAGCAGCTACCTGGAAAACAGTACACATTTCACCAAGCATTACTCCTGGACATCCAGGCTAGGAGTGATGCTAGGTTTAACACAGCTGTGCTTCAGAGCCTATTTCCTAAGTAGGTTCTGTCCCTCCTCCATGGAGGGACTGCTGTATAGTCTGCATATGTTATAATATAGCAAGACTTCATGTTGTTTGAAGAAAAAATTACTCACCTTAGTAATGTTGTTTCTTCTAATGGAGTCTTGCTATATTATGACCTCCCCCTCTCAGAACCTCTGCTCTTGGGATGTGGGTGGGCAGTGCAGTGTTGGCACTTAGTTATGCCCACCTTGTGTTTTTCACCCCTCCTTTTTGGGGTGTTTGGGTATTGTATTTTATTTTATTTTATTTTTTGGATCCCCTGACTTGAGTCTTTGTTTTGGGACCAAAAAATGTGTTAATATTTTAGTAGCCAGTTGGCTAGTGTAGGTTTACAGCTTCCACACAGAATCTTAGTGAGTTTTGCTCGTAAAGATCTGACAGTTTGGGTTTGAAGAGCAGCAGAGAGAGTTTTCAACCGAGCTCGCGCTCAAGATTCCATGCCTGGCATGGAAAGTTAACTCTTTCACCTCCGGAGCAGTTCTAAGGCTGGGACAAACTGCATATGTCATAATATAGCAAGACTCCATTAGAAGAAACAACATTACTAAGGTGAATAATTTTTTCTTCTTTACTCCGCCTCACTGAACAGTCGCTCCGGAGATTTCTCCTTCTGCTCGGTTCATTTTGTCGGTTAAAGTATTGTTTTTCTCGGTTTTCAACCGAATTTAAACCGCAACTGGTCAGTTCAGGCTCTGCCTGTGGTATTTGTGAGTACTAGATAGGTTTTACATTAATTCTCTTCTGTGTGGAATTTGTAAACGGTTATTGGTTCGGTTTGAACCGATCAGGTTGTTTAAAATATGTTAATCTGTGATTCAGAGTGTGGTTACCAGTTCTTATCGGTTCTAAAAAAAACGGATTTTATTACGTTTTTTTCCACGACCCGTGACACGGTTGGGAACCGATAAGAGGGTCTTACCTGGCGGATTGCCATAAACGGGTAAGTTTGGTTAGGACTGGCACTATGTCTGAGAAACCCAAAAGAAGGCCCACTGGGTTTCAACACTGCAGTGTGTGTGGGGAAGTCTTTGCCAAGGCTGACCCCCACACCACCTGTGTTTATTGTCTGGGGTTTGACCACCTCAATGCAGACTGCCAGGTTTGTAAAAATTTTCCTGCAGCTACCCTGGAAAAGAGAGTTGGTAGGCTCAGGGAAAAGGAGGCCAAAAAGTCCGCTGAACCGGATGGCCAGCCCGGTTCGGTTCCAACCGAACCAGAGGAGTGCCCTCTGACCAGGCTGAGACTTCTTCGGGCAAAGGAGATCCGACTCTGAGGTCGGTTCCAGCAAAAAGGACTAGGAAATCAGCTGGTGTGGAGCCAAAACTTTCCTCTCCAACCGCTGAAGAAATAGCCATAAGATTAAAATTGTCCAGTCGCTTTCCCGGTTCCGACCGAACCGGCACCATCAAGTGAAAGATTGACGTTTGGCGGTTCCACTGGTTCAAGTATGAATTAGAGGAATATTATGAACCAGAGGAGGGGGAAGAGGAGTATGAGGAGAGTGAATGTGGATTTGAAAGTCTGGATGTGCCCATTGACCCGGACATCTCCCCAGACAGACCTTCAGGAGTGTCTCCTCCTAGGCTTTCTGAGTCCCCTTCTCATTATATGTTTTATAAAAAAAGTAGCTAAACCCTCCAGCTCCCTATGGAGGAAGCTGTGGATGATCAAGAGGAGCCTGACTATGTGGAAATGATGGATATCCCAGAGTCTAGGAGACTGTCTATTCCTTGCATAAATCTTTTGAAACAGACATTTAAAATTCTAAAAACTCCTCACACTATACCTCCTGTGCATAAGAGAATGGACAAGAGGTACACATTGTCAGGCTCTGATACGGAGTTCCTTACACAACAATGCAGCCATGTTGGGGTAGTGCAGGCTGCAGCCTGTGACAAAGCAAATATTCCCTTGGCTTCACACCCCCCGGACAAGGACTCCAGGAGGATTGATGCCATGGCAAAGAAACAGTACATGGCAGCATCCTTGGGACTCAGACAGGCAAATTATATGGCTTATGTTGCTAGATATCAGAAATCCAGATGAGATACTGGTATGGCTCTAGCAAAACAGGTCCCTGGCCAGCTTGCCAAGGAGCTGGAGCAGGTGGCTGCTGATGGTATTGAGGCATCCGAGGTGCAATTCCATGCTGCAGTGAACTCAAATGATGTGTCATCAAGAGTCATGGCTACATCTGTGGCACCCATAGAATGGCTTGCTCAGATGTACTGTAGCCTGTCACAGGATACCCAGACTAAGGCCATGGATTTTCCTGTTGTGGGTAATTCCCTGTTTGGGAGCAGACAGAGAATTACGTGAAGAAAATGGATGAGTATAGGACCACCTATAGGAGTGCACAGGCCAAGGAAAGGCAGGCCACTCCTCAAAGGCAGCTTCCCAGGGGCAGGGGCAAGCCTTTTCATAGGCCTTTTTACCAAGCCCAGGCCTCCTTTTCTGCTTATGCCCAGAGGGGGTTCTTTAGAGGGAGAGGCAGGCAAAGTACAAGCAGGCCTGCTTCCACCCCCCAGCCCAAAGCCCATGCCAAGCAGGCACCCTGATGGGGTTGCCAGAGCCGATTCTCAGCTACCTGTAGGGGGAGGCTGGCTTACTTTGTCCAGGACTGGGAGTCTCTGACATCAGACAAGTGGGTCCTGGAAGTAGTAAGCCAGGGACTGGATCTCCGCTTCAAAAAGTTTCCAAAGATGAGAACCAGATCCTTTCCACCTGCAAATCCACCAGAGGCACTTGCCCTAGAGGCAGAGGTCTCTTCCCTCCTGGCTCTCAGAGCTGTGGAAAGGGTTCCACCCCTACACCAGGGCAAATGGCTGTGCTCCAGGTACTTCCTTACCCCAAAAAAGACAGGAGAATGGCGGCCCATCTTGGATCTCAGATACTTAAACAAGCACCTTTTAAAACCGAAATTCAAAATGGTGACTCTGGGAATTATTCTACCCTCTCTCAGGCCAGGGGACTGGCTAGCGTCCCTGGACCTCAAGGATGCCTACTTCCATATTCTCATCAGAATCTCCCATCGAAAGTACCTCAGGTTCGAGCTGCCCTCAGGCCATTACCAGTTCAGAGCAATGCCCTTTGGCCTCACCTCTGCTCCAAGGGTATTCACAAAATGCCTGGCAGTAGCAGTTGCTTCTCTAAGAAGGCAAAAAATTGCCATCTTCCCTTACCTGGACGACTGGCTCATAGTAGGCCAGTCCCCAGACCAAGTCAAGTTACACCTACAGATACTCAGCAACTGCTCACCTCTCTAGGTTTCCTTCTGAACCTTTCAAAGTCAGTTCTAGAGCCTGTCCAGCTCCTCACCTTCATAGGCGCAGAGCTGAACACAGAGAAAGCCAGAGCCTTCCTTCCTTTGGACAGGGCAAGGACCCTGGTCTCTCTGGCCTCCTCATTCACCCTGCAGGTGTCTCGACCAGCAAGGCATTTTCTACAGCTCCTAGGGCACATGGCTGCTTCTACAGCAGTAGTGCAGGGAGCAAGATTTCAGATGAGGGACATTCAGTTCCATTTGGGAGCCTTTTGGTCTCAAAGGAAAGACCCTGTAACCAAATTGATCCCAGTGACTCGAACCCTGATCCAGGTCCTACAGTGGTGGCAGGATCAGAGCAATCTGAGACAAGGGGTTCCTTTTGTCACTCAGTCTCACTCCTTAATCCTTACTACAGATGCATCCCTCTTGGGTGGGGAGCTCACATGGGCGACCTCACCACCCAGGGATTGTGGTCCCCTCAGGAATCTCTGCTCCACATCAATCTGTTGGAACTCAGAGCAGTTTTTCTAGCACTTCAAGCTTTTTCCAAATCTGTTCAGAACAAAGATGTACAGGTCAGAACAGACAACACCACCACAATGTGGTACATCAACAAGCAAGGGGCACTCAGTCTCGGCCTTGTGCACGAAGCAATGAAGGTGTGGTCTCTGGCTACTCCTGAACACCTCCCTTACGGCAGTTCACCTCCCAGGCAAGGACAATGTCCTGGCAGATGCTCTCAACAGGATTTCCCAGGGCCATCACAAATGGTCACTGGACCCCCTGGTCTTGGAGGTGATATTTGCCAGATGGGGCACCCAGATGAGATCTTTTGCAGCCCCAGACAATCACCAACTTCCTTTTTGCTGCAGGCCCCAGTGTTGGGCTCAGTCCCTCTGGATGCCTTAGTTCTCAATTGGGAAGGGAAGTTTCTCTATGCTTTTCCCTCCTTCCCTCTCCTGTTCAAAGTGCTAGTCAAAATCAGATCTCAACCCTGCAAGATGATGCTGATTGCTCCAGATTGGGCCAGGCAACCCTGGTATCCACTCCTACTGTCCTTAGCAGTCCATTTCCCCTGTGTCTTCCCAGGAATCACAACCTGTTAACCTGTGCTCAGGGAGGGTTTGTACCAGACCTCAAATCTCTCAATCTCAAGGCCTGGCTCTTGAAGAGTTAGAGTTTGTTGATTTACACCTCTCCCAAGGTGTAATGGATATCCTGAAGGCTTCTAGAAAACCTTCCACCAGGGCTACTTATAATTCCAAATGGAAGAGGCTTTCCATATGGTGCTCTGGAAAGCATATTTCCCCAGAATCTGCTGATTTACCCACAGTCCTGGATTATATGGTCCACTTAAATACCTTGGGGCTGAGACCAGCTACCCTAAAAGTGCATCTGGCAGCTGTGTCTGCTTTTATTTCAGCAGGTAAGCCCTCTTCTCTTTCAGCTCACCCTGTATTCTCCAAGTTTTCAAGGGATTGCTTCATACCAACCCTCCATTCAGGGACCCTGCCCCCGCCTGTGATCTTAATGTTTGCATTGCTCAGCTTATGCAACCCCCCTTTGAGCCTTTGTCTTCAGCAGAGCTTAAGTACTTGACTTGGAAGACTGTGTTTCTGGTGGCCATCACTTCTGCCAGATGCATAAGTGAATTACAAGCTTTGTCAGTGGAGCCTGATTTTATCTCATTTCATAGAGATAAGGTGGTCCTCAGAACTAACAGGAAGTTCTTGCCTAAGGTGGTTTCAGATTTCCACCTTAATCAATCTATGTCTCTCTTCCAGTGTACTTCACTGACCATTCCTCCTCTGGCGAGAGGAGGCTGCACAGCTTAGATGTGAAGAGAGCCCTTAGTTACTACATAGAGCGTACCAAGGGTCACAGGTTTGACTCCTCAACTGTTCCTCACTTATGGTGAGGTTGGTAAAGGAACCTGCCACTAAAGATCCATTGCCAGGTGGATTGTCTCTTGTATCCAATTTGCTATGAAAAACTGTGAGGTTCCTCCTCAGGCCTGGGGCTCACTCTACCAGAGGTACAGCTGCTTCCTGGCTGCTGCCAGGGACACCCTATTCTAGAGATATGTCAAGCAGCTACCTGGAAAACAGTTCACACTTTTATCAAGCATTACTCCCTGGACACCCAGGCTAGGAGTGATGCTCGGTTTGGCACAGCTGTGCTTCAGAGCCTATTTCCTAAGTAGGTTCTGTCCCTCCTCCATGGAGGTACTGCTTTGTAGTCTGCATGTCAGAATATAGCAAGACTTCATGTTTGAAGGAAAAATTACTCACCTTAGTAATGTTGTTTCTTCTAATGGAGTTTTGCTATATTCTGACCTCCCCCCCTGCCTGCCCCTCTCAGAACCTCTGTTTTTGGGATGTGGGTGGGCAGTGCAGTGTTGGCGCTTAGTAGGTGCCCACCTTGTTGTTTTTCACCTCTCCTTTCTTGGGGTGATTTGGTGTT
Organism: Neoceratodus forsteri; assembly: GCA_016271365.2. Classification (NCBI taxonomy): domain Eukaryota; kingdom Metazoa; phylum Chordata; order Ceratodontiformes; family Ceratodontidae; genus Neoceratodus; species Neoceratodus forsteri. The sequence continues at coordinate 1,145,895,354 of CM057450.1, read as the reverse complement.
GTGTTTTTCATTTTTTGGGTCTTCTGACTTGAGTCTTTGTTTTGGGACCAAAAAATGTGTTCTTATGTTTAGTAGCCAGTTGGCTAGTGTATGTTTACAGCTTCCACACAGGACCTCAGTGAGTTTAGCTCGTAAAGATCTGACGGTTTGAGTTTGAAGAACAACAGACAGAGTTTCAACCGAGCTCGAGCTCAGCGTTCCATGCCTGGCATGGAGCGTTAACTCTTTCACCTCCGGAGCAGTTCGAAGGTTGGGACTCACTGCATATGTCAGAATATACCAAGACTCCATTAGAAGAAACAACATTACTAAGGTGAGTAATTTTTTCTTTTCTGGCGAGATGCGTTGTCCCTCTCTTGGACGGGCAGATTCCTCTATGCTTTCCCGCCATTCCCTTTGATCCAGAGGGTTTTACTGAAGCTCCGACAAGAGCGGGCGTCACTGATTCTGGTAGCACCCTTTTGGCGTAGGCAAATTTGGTTCCCTCTATTGTATCAGCTGACCCAGGAACCTCCAGTGCCTCTGCCATTCAGCTCTCAACTTCTGTCCCAGGAGGCAGGCTCCTTAGTCCATCCGAATCTTCGGTCGCTGAACCTGCATGCCTGGCTTCTAAAGACATAGCAGTCTTGAGATACGGGGTCTCTTGGGAACTTGCGGACGTTCTGGCGGCAGCCAGAAAACCCTCCACTCACATCATGAAGTGACGCAGATTTTGCATCTGGGCTCAAGCTCACGGATTGACCCCATTGGATTGTTCAGAGAGGTCAGTGTTAGACTACCTTCTAACCCTGTACGAGGTAGGCCTTGCCTACTCTTCCATTAAGGTTCACCTGTGTGCCATTTCGGCGTATCATTCACCGATAGGTCATAGCTCTCTAGCTCAACTAGAGGTTTCACGCACTTTTTTGCATGGCATCCTGCACCTGAGACCTCCTATCAGAGACCCAGTTCCACCTTGGGATCTCCCCTTTGTTTTAGAGCAGCTTACTCTAGCTCCTTTTCAACCAGCCGCAGATTGCGAGCTGCATCTCCTCACTTGGAAGATGCTCCTTTTAGTTGCTGTTACTTCTGCCAGAAGAGTTTCTGAGCTTCATGCACTCATGTGCAAGGATCCTTATTTGGTTTTTCACAAGGACAGGGTGTCCTTAAGAACAAATCCTAAGTTCCTTCCCAAAGTGGGCTCGGCAGTCGCACTCAACCAGGATATAGACCTGCGGTGTATTCCGAATTACAGTGAGCAGGAGGCCCTGTTGCACACTCTAGATGTGCATAGATGTCTCAGATATTATCTGACCAAAACCAAAGCCCATCGTAAGTCGGACCAGCTCTTTGTTTCCTGCGCACAGCAGATGCTCGGTGCTCCTGTTTCAAAACAGTTGCTTTCCAGATGGTTGGTCAAGTGCAGTATGTTCTGTTATCAGAAGCGCAATAAACCCTTACCGGTACCGGTGAAGGGTCATTCTACAAGGGGGGTGGCTACCTCTTTCGCTGCTCTCAAAAATGTCTCCACTTCAGCCATCTGTGCGGCAGCGACTTGGAGCACTGTGCACTCATCAGACACTACAGTTTGGACATTGCCTCTAGGCGTAGAGCTGGTTTTGGCTTGGTGGTCCTTCAAGGACCCTTGTCCTGAAGTCTGAGTCATCTCTCCTACCCTCCTCCCGGTAGCAAATTGTTCCCTTACTGCTTGGGAATCAGTCCTAATGGTGTAACCTGCTGCAAGAGCTGTTTCTCAAATTAAGATAGTACAGTTATGCAAGAACTTACCGTAACAGTAGATCTTCGAGAACAGCTCTTGCAGCAGGTAGTTTCCCCTTCCACCTTCCCCTCTGGAGGTTGTTTTCTGACCTAGTTTTTAGGCTACAGCGTCCTTTGACGCCTTTTTCTAACCTTCCTTTGAAAGCGGATCCTGTCTCCCCTTCAGATGTCACACTTGAGCCGTGAGTCTCCGGCGGGAGAACTGGGGATGCTGGGGGACTGCCCCCTTTTATGTGATGCCTGACATCGGGGAGGGGCCGACATCGGGGCAGTCCCCCGCTGGATACTGCTAGCTAGAATTTTTCCGTGGGGTCCTGGTGCCTGCCGGCTTCAGTCCTAATGGTGTAACCTACTGAAAGAGTTGTTCTCGAAGATCTACTGTTACGGTAAGTTCTTATGTAACTGTACTTTACGGTAAGTTCTTACGTAACTGATCTTTTTTTTTTCCCTCCATTATGAGGTCAGGCAGTTGCTTGCCTGTTATCATTATTGTTCTTGTTCATTTGCTGCCACTTCTGCATATGCACTTGTTAGGTGTTCTTATTGAGCTGTACCACACTTTATTCAGTGTATATGAAATTTTTATATTTATTTTAACTTTGTGCCAACTTTTACCAAATATTGTATCAACTGGTTTGCTACTATGTATTGTGCTTCAGTTCTTCCACTGATCCCCTCCTCCAGGTCGCACTTCGAAACAAGCCCTGGCTCAGTGTGCCTCTCCTGGCTACCTGTTTTCAAATAAATAGATAAAAATAAAAAGATGGTCCACTACCACAGAGGAAAACAGGAACAGAGGCAGTGGGGACGAGGGAGGAAGCAATAACAGAGGACTTAGTCCACAAAGGGCTCAAGGGCATCAAAGTGGGCAAATCCTCAGGAACGGATAGACTATCCAAGGGTGCTGAGAGAGCTAGCAGCAGCCCTTGTGGCGTCCCTGGCTGGTCTGTTCAACTGCTCTCTCAACCGGGGTAGTTTTGTATGAGTAAAGGGCAGCAGATGTGGTGTCCCTGCACAAGAATTGACCTAGGATCGAACCGAGGAACTATAGACCGGTTAGCTTGACATCAGATGTTGGCAAGCTGATGTAAACTATCCTATAGGAAAGGTTGGACGAGTTCCTTGAGGCAAACAGGCTCCAGGATAGCAGGCAGCACGGGTTCATAGTAGTTAGGTCATGCCAAACAAATTTGATTAGCTTCTTTGATTGAATCATAAAGGCAGTAGACATGAGCCAAGCAGTGGACATACTGTACATGGACTTAATCAAGGCCTTTGACTCCGTTCCCCACAGAGGTTGATCAGAGGACTGGTGGGCTAGGGAGTAGAATGTAGCGGGTGGTGGTGGGGTGGGGCACTCAGGATGAGAGAAGTTACAAGTGGAATCCCACAGGAATAAGTGCTGAGTCCAGTCCTTTTCAATGTACTCATCAACGACATTGGGGATGGCATCAAAGGCTATGTATGTCTTTTCAGTGGTGATACTGAGCTTTGCAGGAGGGTGGACTCTGAGGATGGCATAAGAGATCAAGCAAAAAGGTGGTCTGGAATCTGGCAGTTGAGGTTCAGTGCTAAAAAGTGCAAGGTCATGCACATGGGGTTGTAAGAACCCTACAGTCTCGGGTTGGGGTGGAATGAAGGTCACTGTTTGGGAGAAGAAGAACCTGGGGAAAGACCTAGTAATAGCAATTACAGTCGACCTGAAACGGTCAACATAGTTCAGCAAGGCGGCAGGGAAGGTGAACAGGATGCGGGGGTTGCATATTAAAGGTGTCCTCAGTTTGCTTCTGTACAGGTCCATGGTGTGTCCACATGTGAAGTACTGTGTTTAGTACTGGAGCACCTACCTTAAAACATACATAAACCCAGATGGAGGCAGTCCAGAGAGCTACCAGGATGATTCAGGGTCAGCATGATATCCTGTATAAACAGAGGCTGTTGAACCTGAACATGTTCTCACTGGAGGAGAGAGAGGGGACGTGATCATGACCTTTAAATACCTTAAAGGCATAAACAAAGTCGACACTGAGGATCTTTTTTTGAAAATGTGAGAACAGAAACACCAGAGGGCACAAATACAAATTAGCAAGAGGGGGAGGTGCAGGAAAGAGGCCAAAAGGCACTTCTTCACTGAAAGGGCGGTAGCAGGATGGACTGCACTGCCAAAGAGGGTAGTGAGTCATAGTACAAGTGGGGGGGGGGGTTTAAAAGAGGGTGGGAAAGATTTAAGAGGAAGGTTAGGGTGGAATGGGAGGGGGTGGAGCAACATGTAGCATATTTGACATGGGCTCTACATTGAGCAGTCTCAATAGACCGGGCCTTCTTCTGCTGCCTTTCATATGTTCACATGTATGTTTGTGCACAAATATTGTGATACTCAAAATTTGATTGATATCATGTCATCTCTACTCTGCAGCCCCGGCGGGTTTTGAACAGTCACTGGCTGCAGCAGTGAATCTGTGGGGACATTGCATCATCTGCTCGGGTCACTGCCTTATTTATCCTTCAGCTTTCTCCCCCCCTACCTCTGCCCACCTTCAACTTCCAGACACACCACGCAGCCACCCGACTCCACCACGCTCCTTGGATCAGGAGGAAGCAGTGCTGCAGCAGAGGCCCCTACATTCCCTAATAGAAGGTGTAGGAGGAAGAGAGTTCTTTTGGGACGCTCATTTTCCCTCCTGCTGGCCCACTGTGGCGTTTTGGCTCTGGTGTAAACCTAGAACACAGTATAGCAAACAACTTCTCAGTTGCTGTGCTGTCGAGCCAGCCAAGGGACTATCACAGTGACACTGTCCATCTCCCCCCCCCCGGGAATGTTATGATATTCTGGTATTGCAGTATATGGCAGTTGTACTATAGAAAATAATGTATTGAAGTGACCCCGGTCACCCTCACCTTAGCTGTCAGAGGTTCCTCCCACTTAAATCTGTGCCCAGCTATGCACTGTTTGATATCCCTATGTGGGACTGTCGTATCTATTTGGCGTTCCAAACAGACTGCATAATACCACAATGCTCCAGTAGCCATGGTATAATTCATCACAGTTATTATACCATGAAAAATGACATCCTAAAATTCCACCGGCCAATTATAGCTGTTTTAAAATGAACTGTAAGGTTTAAAGTATTTAAAACCTAAGAACAAAGTGTAGTTTTTGGGGAGGTTATTTGGCTGGGGTGGGGATTTGAACAAATTGAGTTTGCTCAGCACAACTGAATGGGGCCTCTCCTGTATTGTGGTGTTAACATATAGGATAGTGTATGGGAGCCCATACACAACCACACTATTCTAATACCGAGTGGCTTCCACTGACGATGAGGATCTCGAGAGCGAAGCTCGAGAGGTCCCTATCGTCAGTGGAAACTACAAGGTATTAGAATAGCTGGTTGTGTATGGGGGCTCCCATACACTTTTCTGTACTGTATGGCCCCCAAAAAGAAGTATGCTTACTTTGGTATTTCTCCGTGATCAGTCCTTGCCACCGGACGATCCCTTCTCATTTTGCCGCTCACCGTGTCTGCTCGTGCACGCAGTTCATCAACTGCCCCCTATGCAGTGAACAGCTCTGTTTGGGGGTGGTTGTATTGTGACGTCCTCACTAACGCAGAACGAAATATCTTTCTGCGTTAGTGAGGACGTCACTACTGAAGCAGAATGACTTTTTGCGGTGTATGGATTTCCATACACAACTGCATTCTACCATACACTATATACCAATACGGTGTCCCATTTATTTTAATATTTTGAAGACACTTAAAGGGAACATCGTAAAACGTGTCCGTCATAGTGTGAAAGGCAATGAAAAGATCTTTTAAATGAGGTATTAGGCCTATCTGTAGCTGGCAGCAATCAAGAGATATTGATGACTGTCTATCCCATGTTGGTACTACTCTGCCACCATGTTTTAGAACCTTGTATGTCAGTGACGATCAGGCTGTGGCTAACCACACTGTAGTCAAGCACAGCCTGTCATCAGTGATATTACAAGGTTCTAGAAATGGTATCGCAATAATATCAATATGCTGTAGACTTAATGGGTATATTCGAGCTGCTGCCAGCTACGGGGGGCCAAATACCTTATTTAAAAGAGCTTTCAGACCATGACGTTCTGTTCACAAATGTTCCCCTTCAACCTCTAAAGCACAACAGATATGTAGTTTTTTAGCACAATATAGCAATCCAAATTAAGCCATGTCAGTTTTGCGTGGTTACCCAAGGATTCCCATGTGGTGCCAGCTGATATTGACATTGAGTAAAAGAAGCCTGGAAAATCGTATTAAATTAACCATTATTGTGGTTTTCTTTTTTTTTTAATTTAAGTTTTATTGTAATTTTATGCACAGGTCAGTAGTACATTGAACATTTCACAAGGTTCACCTTATAACAAGTTCATCTTATCATGGTTAGATTGCCATTCTACAGTCCATTCTATGATATTGATAGGTATTACGTTCCATCACTCACACAGTGTCCTTCCATTTCATTTAGAATGTTTTGCTGATTTTAATAATTCTTATCCCTCTCCTCATTCAGATCTACCCCTCTGCCCCATCCCCCTCCCTTCCCGGACTATGGTGTTCTTTCCACATTACCCACAGAGTCCATTTATTAATGAAGGCCTGAGTGCGAGAGTTGATGAAGTGTGTTAGGTCCTCCATCTCCTGGACTATCTCCTTCCATTGCTGGATGGTGGGAGGTTCTGGTTTTAGCCATTTTCTGGTTATTGCTTTATGTGCGGCTGTTATGAGTATGTTCCATAAGTATACTTTGTCTTTCCCTTTGATCTCTCTAGGAGGCAATCCCAGAATCATATGTCTAGGACCGATTTCCTCTGTTATTGTGAGGATTTCCTCCATCGCCTGACTGACCTGATTCCAGAAGTGCATCAGGTATGGGCGCTGCCAAAATATATGAAGGATGAGGGATGGGATCCATCCCATTTACTTTTCATCACCAGGGTGAAGAAGAAGTGGCTTTTTACCTTCCATTCGAATTCTCTCCATCGTGAAGAGCAAGTGGTTTTAGTTGCTAGTAGGAATATTACCTCCCAGTCTCCCTCCATCAGTCTCTCCCCAATCTCACCCTCCCATCTTTTTTTGAGTGACTCCGTGTGGCAAGCTCCTCTCTCTCTCTCTCAGGGCTCCATATAAGTCTGAGACATGGCCCCTGGGCCTTTGGTGTGTTAGGATTTCTTAACATATTCATCAAGTGCCTAGGTAAAATCCCGAGTCCTCAGGGTGTTTATATAATTTCTAATTTGTAAGAATCTGAAGTGGTCAGTTTGTCGTAAGTTATATTTTTCTTTGAGTTGGCTAAATGTCAGGATGTTATCGCCATCCGTGAATTGTTTGAGGGTGGTCAGGCCGAGCCTCTCCCATCTTCTAAAGTTTAAATCCTGAGTTGCTAGGGCAAAGTCTGGATCTCAAGCAAACCACCTCAATGGCCACAACTCTTTAGTAAGTTTATATTTGGTCCATATTCTCCTCAATGCCCACAATGTATTTTTTACTGTCATTAATGTTATGGAACTGTCCGTTTGAGCCCACTCAGGACCGGCAGCCCTGGCGCTCAGGGGGACTCCTCCTGTATTTATGATTTCTATGTTTTTCCAGTGGGCTACGTAGTCCCAGGCTGACCAAAGGAGTGCGTTCCTCAAATGGGTTGCAAGATAATAGTCATCAAGATTTGGTAGGGCTCTTCCCCTGTGCTTTTTATTTATGAGCATGGTTGCGTTCTTAATTCTGGGTCTTTTATTTGCCCAGACAAATGTTGTAATGATTTTCTGCCAGATTTGAAAGTGATTATGATGAATTTTAATGGGAAGACACTGAAAAAGGTATAGGAACCTTGGCAGCACATTCATAACAACTGTTTGTATCCTGTCATAAAGAGGGAGATTAAGGAGCTCCCATCCCTTCACGTCCTTTCTCATTTGGCTCATCAAAGAGTCAAAGTTGTTTGTGAATAATGTTGCAGTATTTTTGGTGATGAGAGTACCGAGATATCTTAGTTTTTGAGAGGTCCTGCTCAGAGGGACTAGTTGGGCGATTTCGGGAGAGGGGTTATAATAGAATTTAAGTACCTCTGTTTTTTGTTTGTTACAGGCGTCCACCAAGTATTTTCCAAATAAATCCAGGAGATTCCATAGTTTGCGTAGGGAATTCTCTGGTCTGGACATAAAGAGCAAAAACATTGTCCATGTAAAGGGAGATTTTGTGCTCTGTGTCCCCAATTTTCACCCCAAGAATCCCTTGATGATCTCTAATGGCTTGGGCTAAAGTCTTGATATAGAGGGCAAAGAGGAGCGGTGAGAGCGGACACCGTTGTCGAGTGCCCCTCCCAAGCCTGAACCTCTGGGAAATACCCCCATTGACCTGAACATAGGCTTGTGGAGAGGCATATAAAGCTTTAATGGTCCCTATGAATGCCTGGGGGAAATTAAATCGTTCTGAAACTGCAGATAGAAAATTCCAGGTGACACGTTCGAAGGCCTTTTCGGCATCAAGACTCATTATACATGAGGGGGTATTTTGCTTATTAATTATATCTATTATATTAATAGTTCTTCTTACAACTTCAGGGGCTTGTCTACCTTCTATGGAACCTGTTTGATCTAGGTGTATTAAACCTGTTAATATCGGATTTAGGCGTGCTGCTATTATGGCTGTGAAAATTTTGTAGTCTACATTTTATAAAGAGATAGGTCTATATGAACTGCAATCCTAAGGGTCTTTGCCCTCCTTAGGTATAACCGTAATTGTAGCGTAGTTCCACGATGGGGGGACTATCTCTCCTTCCTGCCATACCAAGTTAAAGACATTCTGTAATAGAGGCCCTGTTTCTGCTTGGAATGCTTTATAAAATTTACTCCTGAAGCCATCGGGTCCGGGGCACTTTCCTACCTTTAGATTTTTTATAATAGACCCTATTTCTATCCCTGAGATCGGAGTCATCAGGGCTTGTTTTTGATCCTGAGTAAGCTTAGGGAGTTTTAGTTGTCTGAGGAAATGATTAGTTTCCTCTGGGTATGTTTCAGTCTGCGTATGATATAATGCCTCATAGTAAGTGACAAAGGACTCTTATCACTTCCCCTTTATAGGATATATTTCTCTGGTTGGGGTGTCTGATGGCTGTGACGTTGGCTCGAGCTGCCCTTTGTTTCAGTCAGTAGGCCAGTAATTTGGTTACCCTAGATCCCCCTTCATAAAAAGATTGCTTGAAATATTGAAGGGCCTTTTCTGTTTCAATTTTATTGATGTTTTGTATTTTATTTTTAATATTCTTTATCTCTATTTCCCTTTCTCTACTCCATCATGTCTGTTTTTGTAATCCCTTCGTCATCTTAAGTTGTTCATGTAGTGTGTCCAATTGTTTTTTCCTTTCTCTCTTTTTATGGGTGGCTATGGCTATAATTTTTCCCCTTACCATCGTTTTAACTGTATCCCATAATATCTGGGCTGTTGTCCCTGGCCTGTCATTTATTTCTGTTGTTTGTTTTATGACTTTCTTAATTTCTTCCCTAACCTCTTTATCCCTGAGTAGACTAGTGTTTAGCATCCACTGTGTGGGTTTCTTAGGGAGATCTAGTTCGACTTCCACCATTACCAGATGGTGGTCCGACAGTGTGGCTGTGCCCACTTGCATTGAGTTAAAGAGGGAAAGGTCCTTCGCATAAGTAAAAAAAAAAAAACATATCCAGCCTAGAGTAAATTTTGTGTCTAGTTCGGGCTGATGGATATTTGGCCCCCCATACATCCGTCATCCCCATATCCCTCAGGGCTCTGTTAAAATCCTTAGCCACTTTGCCCTCAGCTGTGGGAATACCTGAAGTGGAGTCAAGCTTTCTATTCAAAATCACATTCCAATCCCCTCCGGCAATAACCAGACCTCTGGCCTTCTCAGCTATGGTCTTAAGGAGATCTACATAGAAAACTAGGGGAGAGCCTGGTGGGGCATAAACATTAACCAATGTCACCTGGACATCTTGTATCCTTCCCAGTACCAGGACAAATCGAGCTCCAGGATCCGTCACCACCTCCATTTCCTGAAATGCCAATGAGGTCGAAATTAAAATTGCTACCCCCCTCTTTCTGCCTTTATCCAAGGAAGCATGATATAGTTTAGGATATCCCTTGGATTTCAGTTTTGGTGCCTTTGTAGGATTTAGATGGGTTTCTTGAATAAAATTAATGTCACATCTCTGGTCCCTGAGAAATTTCTGTAACTGCTTCCTTTTTATTGGGTGAGTGATCCCATTAATATTATAAGTTAGGATTTTAGTGTTAATTTGAGACATTTTGAATTATATATTTGCTTCCTTTTGATCTGATCTGTGTCTCTGTCTTGTAGTAGTTCTTTCTTTTTTCTGAGACTCTCTTACCAGTTCTTGACAGTGTAGTATATTCTAACCAGTGAAACCTATTTCTCCCAAAAGGTTCTAATTCTTTGTGTGCATACATCGAAAACTGATTCCTGTGCTTTCTATCTTGAAACAATCTACCTTATACTCAAACTGAATAACATTATCAAGTTATTTCCAACTTTCCCCAGCAGATGGGGGTATAACCACTTTCAAACTCCTTAACCCTTCTGACAGTTCTGGAACAACACGGTTTTGCACAATTGTGCTAGAAAAATTAGGTAATATAAGGCTGGAAACCATGTTTCTTCCAGTTTCCTACAAAATTTAAAAAGTATATTGGGTCCCATCTGAACAGAATGTTTAAACTCATTCTCGGGGTGTTCTAATTTAAGTATAAAAACAAGCAGTCTTTTGAACTCCAAACCCCATTCATACCAACTAGTAAGCATTAATCCATGATGAAGGTGGCATCTAATGGGGAGTTAATGCATGGTTGGGGCCCGAGGCCGTAGGCCGAGTGCCTACAATGACCAACCATGCATTAACTCCCCATTAGATGCCACCTTCGGAGTGGATTAATGCGCTTGTAACATGGCTTTTGGGATTGTGTGGTTATTCTACGTCTTATTCTCATACTGTGCATGCAATAATACAAAGACATTTTGCTCTCTTTTGATTTATCTGCTGCACTTTTTCAACATTTAGCGCAGTTCCATTTATATCCTGATGTTGTCTAAACAATATTTAACTTATGTCTGCACAAAGTATCTATCAGCACTTCCTTCTGACAATTTAGAAGATCTGCACGGCTATTATTTCACTAGCTCCATTTGGAGGTCTCTGCTACGGTCATTTCTGTGTTTCTCTATTTCCGTGTCAGTATATTTTGCATATTTTATAACCTTCTGTGTGTCTCTCCGACCTCGCTCCGATATCGCTCCATCCGCCCTTTCATGCTTGTGTTTCTGCACCATTCTCCTTGCTTTCATCAATTCATTGCCACTGTCACACGTCTCGTTCTTGCATTTTCAGCAGCATTCCTTCAAACTCTCGGTCTCCCCCTAATGCTACACTTTCCTAATTATCCCCTGCTCGCATTTCTCATTGCAGTACCTGTGGGGCTGCGTTTCCAGACGACCGTGGCTCGCCAGTTGTTCCTCTCTGCTCGTTCCCGTGCATGCTCGTTCTCGCTGTACATTCCTGCTCCCTTCTTGTCAGTCCTGCGCTCCCCTGCTTTATCTCTGATTTGCCCACACTGCTCATTCAAACAACATGAAGTCTTGCTATATTATGACATATGCAGTTTGTCCCAGCCTTAGAACTGCTCCGGAGGTGAAAGAGTTAACGTTCCATGCCAGGCATGGAATCTTGAGCGCGAGCTCGGTTGAAAACTCTGTCTGTTGTTCTTCAAACCCAAACTGTCAGATTCTTTACTCTACCTCACTGAACAGTCGCTCTGGAGATTTCTCCTTCTGCTCGGTTCATTTTGTCAGTTAAAAAAGTGTAATTTCTCGATTTTTCAAACCGCATTTGTCTTATTTTAACCGCAACTGGTCGGTTCAAGCTCTGTCTGTGGTATCGTAAGTAATAGATAGGTTTTACATTTTCTCTGTGTGGAACTTGCAAACGTTATTATCGGTTCGGTTTGAACCGATCAGGTTATTGTTAAACTTAATTAAATTGCATTTAGAGTGCAGTTCCGGTTCTTATCGGTTCTAAAAGCAGTTTCATTACGGTTTTTCCACGACCCGTGACACGGTTGGGAACCGATATGGTGTCTTGCTTGGCTTATCGGCCGAAAGGGCAAAAAGTTTTGGTTAGGCTGGCATTATGTCTGAGAAACCCAAAAGAAAACCGGCCCACGGTTTCAGCACTGTAGTGTCTGTGGGGAAGCCTCGCTAAGGCTGACCCACACACCATGTGTTATTGTCTGGGGTTTGACCAACTCAATGCAGACTGCCAGATTTGCAAGAATTTCCTGCAGCTACCCTGGATAAGAGGTTGGTAGGCTCAGGAGCGAGGAGACCAAAAGTCCGGTGACCCGGATGGCCAGCCCGGTTCGGTGCCAACCGAACCGGAGGGAGTGCCCTCTGACCAGGGCGAGACTTCCTCGGGCCAACGAAGAGCTGACTCGGAGGAGCCAGTTGCAGCAAAGAGGACTAGAAAATCAGCAGGTGTGGAGCCAAAATTTCCTTCTCCAACCACTGCAGAGATAGCCAAAGCGATCCAAATTGTCCAGTTGCTTTCCCCGGTTCCGACCAAACCGGCACCATCAGGTAAGCGGTCGGTTCGGTCGGTTCCACCGGTTCAAGAATATGATATAGAGGAATTTTATGAACTGGAGGAGGGGGAGGATTATGAAGAGTGAGATGTGATTTTGAAAGTCTGGATGTGCCCATTGAACCGGACATCTCCCCAGACAGACCTTCAGGAGTGTCTCCCCCTAGGCTTTCTGAGTCCCCTTCTCATTTTATGTTTTATAAAAAAGTTGCTGAAACCCTCCAGCTCCCTTTGGAAGAAGCTGTGGATGAACAGGAGGAGCCTGACTATGTGGAAATGATGGATATCCCAGAGTCCAGGAGATTGTCTATTCCTTTACATAAATCTTTAGGAAACAGACAATAAAAATTTTAAAAGCTCCTAACACTATACCTCCAGTGGATAAAAATGGACAAGAGGTACATTGTCAGGCTCTGATACGGAGTTCCTTTCACAACAATGCAGCCATGTTAGTAGTACAGGCTGCAGCCTGTGATAAGGCAAATATTCCCTTGGCTTCACACCTCTGACAAGGACTCCAGGAGGATTGATGCCATGGCAAAGAAACAATACATGGCAGCATCCTTGGGACTCAGACAGGCAAATTATATGGCCTATGTTGCAAGATACCAGAATCCAGATGGGATACTGTTATGGCTTTAGCGAAACAGGTCCCTGGCCAGCTTGCCAAGGAGCTGGAGCAGGTGGCTGCTGATGGTATTGAGGCATCCAAGGTGCAATTCCATGCTGCAGTGGACTCTAATGATGTATCTTCAAGAGTCATGGCTACATCTGTGGCTTTTCGCAGAATGGCTTGGCTCAGGTGTACTAGCCTGTCACAGGATACCCAGGCTAAGGCCATGGATTTTCCTATTGTGGGTAATTCTCTGTTTGGGGAGCAGACCGAGAATTACATGAAGAAAATGGATGAGTATAGGACCACTTATAGGAGTGCACAGGCCAAGGAGAGGCAAGCCACTCCTCAGAGGCAGCTTTCCAGGGTCTGGGGCAGGCCTTTTCACAGGCCTTTTTACCAAGCCAGGCCTCCTCTTCAGCTTATGCCCAGAGGGGTTCTTCAGAGGATAGGCAGACAGGGCACAGCAGGCCTGCTCCCACCCCTCAGCCTAAAGCCCCTGCCAAACAGGCACCCTGATGGGATGCCCAGGGGCCGATTCTCCATTACCTGTAGGGGCAGGCTGGCTTACTCGTCCAGGACTGGGAGTCTTTAACATCAGACAAGTGGGTCCTGGAAGTAGTAAGCCAGGGACTGGTTCTCAGCTTCAAAAATTTCCAAAGATGAGAGCCAGATCCCTTTCCACCTGCAAATCCATTAGCTCTCGCTTTGAAACAGAAGTCTCAACCCTCCTGGCTCTCAGAGCTGTAGAAAGGGTTCCTCCCCTACACCAGGGCAAAGGACTGTACTCCAGGTACTTCCTTACCCCAAAAAAGACAGAAGAATGGCGGCCCATCCTGGATCTCAGATAGCTAAACAAGCACCTTTTAAAACCAAAATTCAAAATGGTGACTCTGGGAGTTATTTTACCCTCCCTAAGGCCAGGGGACTGGCTAGCGTCCCTGGACCTCAAGGATGCCTACTTCCATGTTCTCATCAGAAGCTCCCACCGAAAGTACCTCAGATTCGAACTGCCCTCAGGCCATTACCAGTTCAGAGCAATGCCCTTCGGCCTCACCTCTACCCCAAGGGTATTCACAAAATGCCTGGCAGTAGCAGTTGCTCACTTAATAAGGCAAAAGATTGCCATCTTTCCTTACCTGGACTACTGGCTCATAGTGGGTCAGTCTCCAGACCAAGTCAAATTACACCTTCAGGTTACCCAGCAGCTGCTTACATCTCTAGGTTTTCGTCTCAATCTTCCAAAGTCAGTTCTAGAGCCTGTTCAGCTACTCACCTTCATAGGCGCAGAACTGGACACAAAGCAGGCCAGAGCTTTCCTTCCTCTAGAAAGAGTAAAGACCCTGGTGGCTCTGGCCTCCTCCTTCACTCTGCAGGTCTCTCGACCAGCAAGGCACTTCTACAGCTCCTAGGGCACATGGCTGCTTCCACAGCTGTAGTGCAAGGAGCAAGATTTCAGATGAGGACATTCAGTTCCATTTGAGAGCCTTCTGGTCTCAAAGGAGAGATCCTCTAACCAAATTGATCCCAGTAACTCGAACCCTGATCCAGGCCCTGCAGTGGTGGCAGGATCAGAGCAGTCTGAGACAGGGGTTCCTTTCATCCCTCAATCTCACTCCTTGACCCTTACTACAGATGCGTCCCTCTTGGGATGGGGAGCTCACATGGGCGACCTCACCACCCAGGGATTGTGGTCCCCTCAGGAATCTCTGCTCACATCAATCTGTTGGAACTCAGAGCTGTTTTTCTAGCACTTCAGGTTTTTTGCATCTGTTCAGAACAAAGTGGTACAGGTCAGAACAGACAACACCACTACAATGTGGTACATCAACAAGCAAGGGGCACTCGGTCTTGGCCTTGTGCACGAGGCAATGAATTATGGTCTCTGGCTTATTCCTGAACACTTCCCTCATGGCAGTTCACCTCCCAGGCAAGGACAATGTCCTGGCAGATGCTCTCAGCAGGATTTCTAGGGCCATCACTGAATGGTCACTGGATCCCTAGTACTGGAGTTAGTATTTGCCAGGTGGGGCACCCCTCAGATAGATCTTTTTGCAACCCCAGACAATCACCAACTTCCGCTTTTTTGTTGCAGGCCCCCAGTGTCGGGCTCAGTTCCTCTGGATGCCTTCCTTCTCAAGTGGGAAGGGAAGTTCCTCTATGCCTTTCTCCCCTTCCTTCTCTTGTTCAAGGTGCTAGTCAAAATCAGATCTCAACCTTGCAAGATGATTCTGATTGCTCCAGATTGGGCCAGACAGCCCTGGTATCCACTCCTTCTGTCCTTAGCAGTCCACCTTCCCTGTGTTCCCAGGAATCACAATCTGTTAACCTGTGCCCAGGAGAGTTTGGTATCCAATCTCAAATCCCTCAACCTCAAGGCCTGGCTCTTGAAGAGTTAGAGTTTGCTGACCTACACCTTTCTCAAGGTGTACTCGATATCTTGAAAGCTTCTAGGAAGCCTTCCACCAGGGCTGCTTATAATTCTGAATGGAAAAGGTTTTCCATATGGTGCTCTGGTAAGCATATTTCCCCAGAATCTGCTGATTTGCCCACAGTCCTGGATTATATGGTCCATCTAAATACATTGGGGCTAAGGCCAGCTACCCTGAAAGTGCATTTGGCAGCTGTCTCTGCTTTTATTTCAGCAGGAAAGCCCTCTTCTCTTTCTGCTTACCCTGTATTCTCCAAGTTTTTCAAGGGATTGCTTCACACCAACCCTCCATTCAGGGACCCTGCTCCTGCCTGGGATCTTAATGTTTGCATTGCTCAGCTAATGCAACCCCCCTTTGAGCCTTTGTCTTCAGCAGAGCTTAAGTACTTGACTTGGAAAACTGTGTTTCTAGTAGCCATCACTTCTGCCAGGCACATAAGTGAATTACAAGCTTTGTCAGTGGAGCCCGATTTTATCTCCTTTCACAGAGATAAGGTAGTCCTCAGGACTAACAGGAAGTTCTTGCCTTAGGTGGTTTCAGATTTCCACCTTAATCAATTTATATCTCTTCAGTGTACTTCACTGACCATTCCTCCTCTGGCGAGGAGGCTGCACAGTTAGATGTAAAGAGAGCCCTTAGTTACTACATAGAGCGTACCAAGGGTCACAGGTTTGACTCCTCCAACTGTTCCTCACTTATGGTGAGGTTGGTAAAGGAAACCTGCCACTAAAGATCCATTGCCAGGTGGATTGTCTCTTGTATCAATTTTGTTATCAAAACTGGGTGGGTTCCCCTTCAGGCCTGAGGGCTCACTCTACTAAAGTTGCAGCTGCGTCCCTAGCTGCGGCCAGGACATCCCTATCTTAGAGATATGTCAAGCAGCTACCTGGAAAACAGTACACACTTTCACCAAGCATTACTCCCTGGACATCCAGGCTAGGAGTGATGCTTGGTTTCAGCACAACTGTGCTTCAGAGCCTATTTCTAAGTAGGTTCTGTCCCTCCTCCTTGGAGGTACTGCTGTGTAGTCTGCATGTGTCATAATATAGCAAGACTTCATGTTGTTTGAAGAAAAAATTACTCACCTTAGTAATGTGATTTCTTCTAATGGAGTCTTGCTATATTATGACCTCCCCCCTGCCTGCCCCTGGGATGTGGGTGGGCAGTGCAGTGTTGGCACTTAGTGATGCCCACCTTGTGTTTTTCACCCCTCCTTTTTGGGGTGTTTGGGTATTGTATTTTATTTTATTTTATTTTATTTTTGGATCCCTGACTTGAGTCTTTGTTTTGGGACCAAAAAATGTGTTAATATTTTAGTAGCCAGTTGGCTAGTGTAGGTTTACAGCTTCCACACAGAATCTTAGTGAGTTTTGCTCGTAAAGATCTGACAGTTTGGGTTTGAAGAGCAGCAGAGAGAGTTTTCAACCGAGCTCGCGCTCAAGATTCCATGCCTGGCATGGAAAGTTAACTCTTTCACCTCCGGAGCAGTTCTAAGGCTGGGATAAACTGCATATGTCATAATATAGCAAGACTCCATTAGAAGAAACAACATTACTAAGGTGAGTAATTTTTTCTTTTTCCCCTGTGCCTGCTTTCTGTATTACACAAGCAACACGGCATTATCGTGCCATAATGCCGTGTTGCTCTGATACCACCTGACGGTATTGAACCAGTTGTGTTCCTTAATTCTGCAGTTCTTGTTTTTGCCATATTACAATATACATTAATACTTCCTAGGTCAGCCCCTGTTAACAGAGAGCTGGCTTGCGTCATACTAGTAACACTGGGCCTGCTATGATGATATCGGGCTTGCCCCATCGGGGGCGGGGGTCTGTAAGGTAAAACCTTCATCTGGGCATGGCCAACATCAGCAGCGTGGCGAGAATTAAATGTAGTGTTAGTCATACACCTTACTCCACCCCCTCATTTATTTCCTTCAGATGGGCGAGAGAGAAGCCCCCCTCACAGAGGGTCCCCCCCCCCAAAAAAAACCCTGAGGCATAAAGTGAGCCATCCACCTTTATTGTCTCATTATTCTGGTTTCCCACGAGCACAGTCGTGAGCAGCACCGTTGCCCTCATCGCTCAAACTTCACAACCCCATAATTTCTTGTGCCTTCAAATGTCTCCCATCCCTTCTTCTCCCATTATCTAAGCCATTACTTTTATTGAACACATTTTACCAGTGTACCAGACAGATACCCTTGTTCCATTTATACTGTTAATGTCCCAATCCTCCCCTCCCTCCCCAAAGGAGTCCGACTCAAGTCCCCTCCCAGTAAAAGTCTGAGTAGCTGGATTTGGATTCAAATGTTTTTCTTAGGCCCTTCAAAGAACTTTAAGGGGTCCAATATAGGACCCCAGTTTTCATTAAATTACTGTGGTCAGCCAGCTTTTCAAGTGTCCTCAATAAGGAGGGATCGCTTCAGTTACTTCGTGAAGAGCATTCTCCCATGTCCCCCCCCCTTTTCTTCCACGGGAGTCAACAGCCATCTCACACTATTGTGAGGACATCAGAATCAGGGATCTTAGCCTGCAGTTCGGCCCGCACAGGGTGCGCAGAGGGGGAATGAAGGGGGTCAAAGTGTCTCTTAAGGTAGGCTTACTTGACAAGTCATTGCTCTGAACCCCTTGTGTCACTGTCCATTTCTTCTTGCAGCGTTCTGGACATCCCATGACGATATCCCGTCTATGAGAACTGGCGATCCATTTTTCTTTATTGTGGTACAAATATCTGCTCTTAGGGTCGTGGCGTTCGATGATCGGGTGTACTGTTGCTTTGGTGCTCCTTTTCCCACCACCGCCCATGCCGATTGTAGTAACTCCTTCTCGAGGCGTTCCTTAACAAGATGTGTAACAGTTATGCCTACACCCTCCAGGAATCGAGCTGCTGCTGTCAGGTCTTCATACACTTCAGTGCCCTGGGCTGTTTCGACCTTAAGTTGTGCTGGGTAAAGGATTTGAGCCTTAATATTTTTAGCTTTCAATTGTTTAAGTATAGGCCACATAGTATGTCTGCTCTCCTGCACTGTATTAGTATAATCATTGTCGATTGAGATACAACGACCCTCAGATGAAATTGTTTGTGGTCTCCAGGCTCTGCAAAGGATCTCCTCCTTTGAATTGTAAGAGGTCATTGTTGCAATAATCGACCTGGGGCATGCATTTGGGTTATTGGACCACTACACGAGTGAGCAATGAGCCCTGTCCATTGAGAGGTCAAAATCGGGTGGTAGCTTTAGTGACTCTCTCAGAATTCTCTGCAAGTGCGGGATCATATCCTGCTGCTGCAATTCCGAACCTTCTGTTACACCATAAACTCTAATGTTCTGATGCCTACTCCTGCCCTCCAAGTCATCCGGCTTGGATGTTAGTTCCCTTTCCCGAGCCAGAAGAAACAACAGTAACCTGTCATGTCTATCAGCTTTTTCTGTCACATTTGTTAGACTGAGTTCGAGCTGGTCGGCCCTATGCTCTATTTTGTTAAAGTCCGTTTTCATTTCAGTAAGAGTGGCATCAATTTTGGTGACTGTTTTAGCAGTCTGGAGGATCAATGCCACTAATTGTTGTCTTTCTTACTTCGATGTTGTCGGGAAAACCATATGGGCCTCCTCCTCCCCCGACTCAGCCATGACAGATGATTTTTAAACTGCAGCATTTGTTGTAGCTTTTGTGCTGGAGTGTGAGTGTTCTTTGTGAGTAAAACCTTCGATCTGGTTGAGTTTGCAGGCGACTGCATTGTAAATACTGGTGGATGCTGTTTGATTGTTCTTGGGGCTGATCGGAGAGAAGAGGTAAGCTGCCATCTCACTGCTGACGTCACCGGAAGTCCATTATTATGGTTTTCAAAATTCATACAACTTCTTCAGTATCTTGGTATTATGTGAATGGGTCAAAGAATCTTTAAAAAATAAAAAGGCGGAGTTTTAAATATGCGTGATATATTGAAAGAAAAAAATCAAGTTTATTCATAAGCTATAAATCTAAAGTTATTGATCTGACACCTCATTATGTTAGTCTTCTTTAAATGCATTCAGATTTCCAATACAAGAAATCAAAATATCATGAACTCTTAAAGGTAATAAACTGCACCAATGATATTAGAACAGTCAGTATAAATTAGATGAGCAGGCAAGATACACAGTAAGCTTATGTGGAGGGATTAACCCACAACAGGGTATAGGTTTACTGAGTGTGACAGGGAGATCCTGCCATTCTTGAGGACTGACCTTTTCTTAAATCTGTTGCAACAGTTCTTCTGTTTCTTAGCCTAATCTGTCCTTTACAATTTCTAGTCCATAAAGTTGGCCACCTATGGGCATCCCCTCCCTTTTCTTGACTGTGCTATAGTGTCATCTTTCATTTTTCTTTTCCCTCTCAGGTCCTCATGCAAGGAGGTCATTGTGGTGACCTCTGAGCTGATGTGAAACAACAGGCTGTGTTCCTCGTTGTTGGATTTAGTATGCAATAGCACTATGTAATAAAATACCTTGATGTATATGCCTTATGTGTATGAAACCTGTAAATGTTGAAAAATACCACGGCACTATGTGCTTTTGAAAAAGGTAAAAAGTTACTAGGGGACTGTATTATAAAAATTAAGTTACCGGGGTAGAGATATCAGAACACCCCCCACCCCACCCGTTTGTGTTATTTAAATGCATGTAAATTACAGATTGTTTCAGAGGCCCCCTTTGGCACCATACATTCTTGCTTTAAGCTGAACCAGCCTAAAATATCATAGTGATTTGCATATACATCCCATAATGCTTTGCATTATGGTGGTATGTGTGATGTGTTTCTTTGAAACTTGGCTTTATTGCCAATGCCCTTTGGGGTAACCCTTGCTTAAGTGCTTCTGCACTGAGGTTCTTTGCCTTTAGCTTGTTTTGGGTTTCTTTTGAGCTCCTCATCACCCAAACACATAAGACCAACATAGGGAATGAATTAATTTTCACTAAAGAGATAGATCAGAAGATGCTGACTAAGTGCAGAGGAAGAACATGCATAGTCTGTTGCCGCAAACTGATGTATTGAAGAAGGGATATGCTATTGCTTAAGGTTATTCCCTGTGTTTTTTATAAACAAACATCACACAGAGATTGTGTATTGAACCTGAAGTTCTGTGTATGGTCCATCTGTTATCCCAGAGTCCCTCCACAGACTTGGTGTCAGAAATGGGATAACACTGGATATCGCCCAGATGCACCAGAAGTCTCCAGAGGAGAACCCAGAGAAGAAAGTCCGTGGAGTTTTGACCAGAACCATGGCCAACAGACTGGGAGAGAAGCTGCTGCCTGGACTGGACCTGGGAGCTCGGAGGAAGGCCAAGCCTGAAGACGAAGAGATCCAAGGGGATGAGGAAGAATCAAGGGAACTATCTCCTCTTGAAAATGCTCCAACTGAGGATGTAGGGGAGTTGCTGAAATGGATCTGCATAAAACAGGTGCAGATGGAAAGAGACAGAGACACTGAGCAGAGAAGGCAATATGCCAAATGGGAGGATACCATGAGGGTCTTGCATGCCATCGATGCAAGACAAACTGAAAGAACCAGTAGCCCAAAAGAAATTACAATGTCCAAACTATCGGACAATGATGACAGTGAAGCCTACCTCACAACGTTTAAGAGGATTGCTCGAACATGCGCATGGCCAAGGGAACAGTGGGTTGTTCGACTGGCACCACACCTGACAGGCAGTGCCAAGTTGGTTTATAGCCACATGGACTCCTGAGAGGCAGAGGACTATGACCGTGTGAAGCAGGAGATCCTCAGACGCTATGACATAAACATTGAAACCTATCGCCAGAGGTTTGGGTTTCTTAAAATGCAGTCACTGGATACCCCCCCCCCCCCGAGAGACTTATGCCCATCTCGAGGAGCTCTGCTACAAATGGTTGCAGATAACGAGCAAGGACCAACTTCTGGAGGTGATAATTATTGAAGTTTATTAAAGTTTTACCCCAGGATGTACAACTTTGGGTTTGGGAGCATAAGCCTGATTCCACTGATAAAACCATCACATTGGCGGAAGACTTCCTGGCAGCCAGACCATCCAGACCCAGAGGGTTCCAAGGGACATCAGCAGCTGCAACCACCAGCAATCCGGTAAGGAACCCTTTTACTTATAAACTGACAAATCCAGCCACAGTGAAACAAGACTGGAGAACAGAGAGATGGAGTGAATTCCTGTAGCAGAGATTGTATGTCATGGGTGGCAAAAGAAGGGACATTATGTAAGAAACTGTCCTAATGTAAAGAGAGAGACAGCTCACCTAGCCTTGGTGAACTGGAGTCACTTTATGGCTACTGTGCAGATTGCATCACAGCAGATGATGGGACTGATGGATTCAGGGAGCCACCAGACTGTTGTGCGAGCAGATCTGGTGACTGGGAATAATATAGGGCCAGATACAGCAGTCATGTGTGCACAGTGATACCTGTTGCTACCCTACAACCACCATACAAATGACTGTCCAAGAAAAGACACAAGTGGAGTTGGTACCTCACTCACCTACCTGTGCCAGTTGTTATCGGGCATGACCACCCAGACTTTGCTTTATTTATACATTGTCATGCTGCCCAGGACTCTGCTGTAGTTGCCATAACCACCAGAGCTCAAGTGAAGCAGGGACATTTACCATCTGTGTTCCCATTTGATTATGATGTTTTTGAGGATCCTTGCAAGGACCACAAAACTAAGGTGGAGAAGAGGAAGCTAAAGAAGTACTGGCTTGATACTCATGCTGGTGTACAGCCAGAACCGGGACACACTTTTAAATGTGATATGCAGCTTGATCAAAAAGCAGATCCTTCACTTAACCCTTTCTTTTCACAGGTGGGGAAGGGAGTGGAAAAGGGTACCCCTCCGTTTGTGTTAAAACAGGGAATATTGTACAGGGACTGTAATAACCCCAGAACTGAAGGGGTAGTAGACCAACTAATGGTTGCAGAAAAATTCTGCTCCCAAATCATGTATCTGGCACATGACATCCCTTTAGCAGGCCATCCAGCAGAGATAGCACCCTGAATAGGATATTACCCAGGTTTTATTGGCCCTCTTATCTACAAGAACATAACTGAGTATTGTAAAGTATGTGCTGAGTGTCAGAAGGTAGCTCAGGCAGGAAAAAGGGATCGAGTACCCTACCACTACAACCTATCCCCATTGTGACTAACCCCTTTGACAGAACAGCCATGGATGTAGTGGACCCCCTGTAAAAGAGCTCCAAGGGAAACCGATTTGTGCTAGTCATATGTAATCACGCTACCCGCTACCAAGTTATCCCCATGAGAACTGTCACCGCGACAAGGGTAGTAGAGGAGGTAGCAAAGGTATTTAGTCGCATGAAAATCCCACAGGAAATACTTACTGATCAGGGGAGTAATTTTAATACACACCTGCTAAAAGAATTGTGCCGTCTGCTGGGTGTGGTAGCAGTGCATACTTCCCCATACCACCTGAAGACTGACGACCTCGTAGAGAGGTTTATCAGACATTAAATAGAATGTTGAGGAAGTATGTAAAAGAAGAGGGTAGAGATTGGGAGAGGTACCACCCCTATTTACTCTCTTCGCTTTCAGAGAAATCCCTCAAGCATCCAGTGATTTCTCTTCTTTCTCATTACTGTATGAGAGGAACCCGTGGGATCCCCTGGATATGGTTAAAGAACACTGGGAGGAAGGGAAGGAGATGAGACATCTTAATGTCGTAGAGTACATGACTCAGTTATGCAACGCCTGATGAGGTATATCAACTTGGCTAACCAGAGCTTAGAACAGAAGCAAAACTTGCAGAAAGAAAGATACGACCAGGGTTTGAAGACTAAAACATTTTAGTCAGGGGACAAAGTTTTGTTACTCCTTCCCTCCACAGAGAACAAACTACTCATGAAGGGCCGCTTCGCCATTTTTGAGGCCAACAGGAGCAGTGAATTATCAGCTTAGCTTAAATCAATCAATCAGTCAAATCTTTATTTATCCAGGCGTGAACCTCCTTAGGAAATGCCTTTATATCCATCCTGAAATTAGGGAGTCAGAGCTGGAGGTTGCCTGTAAAAGGCTAGAGCAGTCAGGACGATTGGGGGAGATACAGATGAACTCTGAATTGGAGCCTCAGCAACAGAAAGATTTGCAGGGGGTACTACAAGAATTTGAGCTCATTCACACTGAACATTAATCCATTCCCGGGGTGGGGGTGGGGAGTCATGAGGCCATAGGCTGAGTGACTTCAACCACCCCGGCGTGGATCAATGCGGATTAATTAAAGGAAGCAGTATAGCGTAGTGGTTAAGAGCACTGAGCTGCAAACCTGGAGATCTGGGTTTGAATCCCATCAGCTCCTACTTGCATACTGTGTGACCCTGAGCAAGTCACTTGACTTCCTTGTGCTCCCAGGTCACACCTAGAAACAAGCTCTGGCTTACTGTGCCTTTCCTGGTTAAATAATTTCCCCCTCTTCCCCCCTTCCCCTTTCCTAATGCTCAGTAAAACCCATACCTTGGAGTAGGTTAATCCTCTTATAACATGGGTTATGTTATGTTAGAGATTTACCTAAAGAAATATTAAAATAAATCCCTGTGAACATGAAATTATAATAAAATAGTCCTTCTGCCAAATGGATATTGTGTATTTAGGATGCTGTAGTTGTAGTTCTCCACTAGGTGGATTTTGTATAATGAGGATGTAACTGCTGGTTAGGGATATGGTGAAATTGTGCCATTCTCTGGTGAAATTCCACCGTTAAGGGTGAACTTCTGCCATTTAGGGCAAAATTCCACCATTCTTGGGCAGAATTCGCCATAGCCCTACATGTTTGTATGGTGGAATGATTTGAGTTAGGTCAGTTTACATTGCTGTCAGTCAGGATATTGTGGTCCGGCAAGGCACCTGAGGGTATACTGGAGATTAATCAATGGTCAGGTGACCTGTTTTGACGAATCAGAGTACAGGATTTTTGGCACCCATGTTGTAAAGATACTTAAAACATGAGGATGTATACAGGAGGAAGATCTGAGGTAGTCTTCTGCAAAAGGAGACCATGTGCCCACCATTTGATTTTGTCACGTAAGTACTTCTCCCTCCTTGCATTTCATAGCCCAGAAATATATAATCTCTTCCTCCTATACATGAGCCAAAGGTGGTGCAATTTTTGGTAGTATTCCCCATCAGTTCTAGACCTGCTTTTTTCACAGAATGCAGGGTTACATCATTAGGCCACATAAATTAGTAATCTAAAATTATTACCTAATTTGTGAGAAAATAGTGAAGCAAACATGAGCTTTTAACCAGTGTTGTCCTGTTAAGAGACTGTAAAAGTAAACTGTGCAGAATTAAACCCCCGATGGCCAATCTTCTGATTCAGTGCTTTCAGACTATACTGCTGGTCTGTAGTTTCTGGTTCTAAAGATTTGGACAAACAATAAAAGTTAAAAAAATTATAAAATGTGTTAAAATGTATTTGAAAAAAAAAAATAGTCAAGAAACGTGGCTACCTGATGGCCCAACAGGCAGTGCGGTACACTCCCATGCAGATGACCCCTTGGGGAGCCTACTGAGTGACTTGTGGGCTGGGGAAGCGCCGCCAGCCCGGGGCGATGGCATCTGGTAGTTCTCTCACACTGGTGACCTCTGTGGTGGGCTATGGAGCTTGCTTCTATGCATGGGATGCCACTTATGTGTCAAGGCCTGCAGTGGCTGCTCCCGACATCGGAAAGGTGAAAGGGAGAAAATGGGCAGTGGCTACAGGCCTAATGAAGACCAATCTGCCTGTCTCTAGCCTGCACCATAACTCAGACCCTGCCATCTAGATGCAAGTCTTGTGGGGGGTGGATATAGCCCTCTGGGGCAGTCTGTTTGACATTGTGGAGGGGTCTGGGGGACATGGATGGCCAGTCAGGTACTGCAAGGAGGGGCTGTGAGCCATCTGCATGACAAGCCCAGAAAGGTGAAAAGCTTTAACAAGAAGCTGGGAAAAAAAAATGGAAAAGAAAGTCCAACAACACTAATCAGGGATTAGTTGTCAGTGGGGAAAGCTTTCGAGTTGTCTGTTTTCCTTTAACCTTACTGTGCCGATCAGTCCAGATTTCCTATACGTTCTAATTCTGTCGGCAGACTAAGGGCTAAGTAAGTTGACTAAAAAGTAGAGGATTTTCCTTCTGGTGGGTAAAAATGGTGAACAGTGTTTTTAAAATGTATTTTATCTAAATATAATAGAAGTAGTAAAAAATTGGATAGGGTTGGAGACTAACTTTCACCATAACATCTTTTTTCTAGGTATCTGGTCAGGAGTCTCCTCACAGAGGGCAGAGACGGCTACCTGTTCCCATTTGGCCGGAGCGCTTGGGGATATCCCAGAACTGTCAGTATGAAACAGAACAGCAGCAGAATACAGATGAAACAGGTAGGAGTGAGGAGTGCTACAGTTTTGCTGAACATACTAGCCTGCATGAATGGTTGATCCTGACTGAAGGTTTGCACAGCATGGGTTATTATAATTGTTGCACTGGGAACCACCCAGTGGTCCAGCAGTAGTGCGTTTTGCTGTCACACTGATGACCTGGATTCAGGAGCAAACTTGGCTATCCAGTACTCCTGCAGGCAGGCTAGAAGCAGTGCTTCACGGGCCCAAGGAGGGACTGCCTTTCTGTCACTGCAGCAACTCATTCAGGGGGAAGCTCTGTGCGTACAAGCAATCCTGTGGGGTCATGCATGCAGCCACAGGGTGGTGGGAGGCTCAAGGGGAGAAAATGGGGGGAAAACATGGTAGTGTCAGGATGATAATGTATGTCATCGGGAGGATAAAGGGATAGATGGATGGATACTGACATATACACAGACAGACATGTATGTATACATACAGACTACATAAAACATGTTGTGGGTGATTTGGTGGTCTGACAAAGTTTCCTTTATACACTGCTTACTTTTATCCTCCCCTTCCCCAACCTAAATAAAAGCAACAGCCCAAATGTACTGTACAAGATATATTAATTAGTATTGCTTGAAAAGCAAATGCTCCAGCTTTCGTGACTAGATAATGTGTTCTTAGATTAGTAGTTAAGAAGGCATTGGTCTCTGAATTTGCCTTAGCTTTTTTCCTAAAGCAGTATAGCATTATTGTCCATGAGAACTTGTTAATATTCCAGTCATAGTGTACTACGTAAGGAAGAACCCACAATAGGGCTTGTGTTTCTAAGAATTAATGCATGTCGTGGGTGAATTAGAAGGCTCAAGGCCAATGGCTGAGTGACCGTCCGTGCACCCCGGAAATGCATTAATTGTCAAGAAACCCATGCCCCAGAGCGGGTTATTGTGCTTTTAAAATGGAGAATTTTTTTTTTAATGGAAAAAACTATTTTCCTTTATGTAGGTTGTTGCTAGGTAGAATAGGTGAGTTTGATAACAAAGGCTATGTGCCTTTGAATGAACCAGGAAACTACTTTTATTTTAGAGTTAAACCTATGCCTTGTGTTTTTTATTTATTTTTTGTATGTGCCTAAAAGTGGAAACAAATTTATTTTAATGGAAAACGTTTTTTTCTAGGAATGTGGATATGATGTTCTATCCACACTTTCTGGAAATGTCCTTTTAAGATGTGCCGGAATGTCTTCAGGCTGGCTCCTCCCACCCACCCGGGTAGTAACTCCCCTAGCTCTGCCCCATGGTGCAAGATCTTCCTTTCCACGAAGAAGGTTTTCACCGTGCCGCTTTCGTGCTGAAGAGGCCCTTTGCAATTCATTTCCTCTGAACTTCAATAAAAATATTGTCTTCAGGCTTTACTTCTCGCCACTGATATGGACGACGCAGAGTTTGCTACAAGGTTCCGGAAATGCTGTTGTGGGCAGAAGATGTCCTGAACAGATCTGCACACCTCATGCATATACTGCCTGGGCCACGAGAATGATACCCAGGTTTGGCCGCACCTTCTATCCCTCCACTTTGGAGAATCACTTAGCCCGCCTTCTCCTTGGACGTTTGTGATCATCCGTGAAATCTATGGATGCCCGTCAGGTGGTCTCTGCGGCTGCGGAGTCCGACGAACAGTTTTCGGCAGTTGAGGATGCCGCCGCTCAGGTCTCCTTGGCTTAGGCCTTTTTGTCACTCTCCTTGGGCACGTCCTTTACTGAGGCATTTAAAGAACTGTATTAGGCCCTTCCCACCCATGGGCAGGGTCCATTGGGCACTAAATCTTAAGAAATCTAAAAAATGAAAGAAAGAGATCAAAAAGTGGTCTTGTCGGTCATGGGATCAGGAGCGCTGTTGGGCCTCAGATTCCCGCACTCCGCCAGAGTTGCCAACTACGGTCCGTGCTTCGGCTTTGGCCACTGACCCCACGGTCTCTCCATCGGGCCAGTTGGTTGAGACTTCGGTCGATGCCCCTGAGATATTTCTCAAGCTTGTTGACCTGTTGTCTGCCAAAGAGGTCAGTACCTCCCTTTCGACAATTCCAGTCCTTCCACTTTCCCAGGGAGGGACGGACCAGGGTTCTGTTCTGCCCCCTCTCAACCCGGAGCACCTGGACCAGGAGAGGCCTTGGCTGTCGCCGGCCCCCTCTGAGACCTGTTGCCGGTCCTCCTTGCAGTCTCGAGGTCCCGCTCTCCGAACCATAACTCAGGCAGCCTCTGTCGATCTCGGCACGTGGGCAAGCGGCGCAGCCACTATTCCTTGTCCTCGTCTGGCAAGGAGAGGCACTGGTGCAAATTGCGTCAGTGCTATGAGGACCTTATGTGGCAGCAGCTCTCGCTGACCCAGATTAAGCCGATCCAAGCCACCTAGGCCCTTCTTTGGGTGCCTCTACCTGAGCCGCAGCAGACCCCGCCCTGGCAGGAGACAGTTCATATGGTCCCAATGCGGTGCCCCCCCCCCCCGTGTCTCCATCAATTCCGGTGGAGCTGCCACCTAAACAACCAACAACCGACGTTCCAACCAAGGACGCTTGGCCGGATAAGGGTTTACCCCATTGGCTGTCGGTCTCTGTCACCCCAGCTGCCTTCACAGGGTTAGCGGGGAGCCTGGCAGTCAACCGCTCTTCCACAATTCTTGGAATCAGAAGGATCCTCCTTACACTCCTGACCGCTGGATGTGTAGTCGATGGGGGACCTCTCAATGGATCAGGGGCCCATGTCCTTCGTGGGTCTTCTCCGTCTCATTTCAGAATAGACTGATCTCCAGCTGGAGCCCGTTAAGAAGCAGGAATGGTAACCACTAACCGAGATCCTCGACCGGGGTGACATTCCAATGGAAGCCTTCCCGTTCCAGGATGCTGTTCTCAGTCCCGCCCTGGAACTGTAGCAGCACCTGGCCTCCTGCCTTGCGCCATTGGCCTCAATGGCCCGCAAGTATGCTGTCCCTACCAGCTCCCTGTCAGAATTCATGGCGCACCCCTCGGACGAGGATCTTTTGGCTGACTCCATGTTTAGGCGCACTGGCAACATAGGGGATGTTGACAAACCCCAAACAAGAAGTCAAAGAAATTGGACCATAAGCTAAGAAAGCAGGTCCAGGAAAAAGGCAGAGCTGTTGTGAAACAGCAGTTCTAGGGACATGGATATGTTGTTCATCCACACTGTCTGGCAGGTATCCTTGCCGCTTCAATTCTTGCCGGAAGGTCTTCAAGCTGGCTCCTCCCACCCACCCGGGTGGTAAAACTCTCGGCTCCAGCCCATGACGCCAGATCTTCCTTACCGCTTGGAAGCTCAGGATCTTACTTCGAGATACAGCTCTTGCAGCAGGTTACACCATTAGGACTGTAGCCGGCAGGCGTCAAGACCCCACGGAAATCTTCTAGCTAGCAGTCTTCAGTGGGGACCGCCTCCGACGTCAGACGTAGTACATAAGGAGGCGGTCCCGCCAGATTCCCCAGTTCTTTCCCGCCGTCGACTTGCATGTCTCGACCCTTTGGTTCGTTTCTAACACGCGACGCCTGGTTAAGTTCTTCCGTTAGGAAAAAAGTTTCTGCATAGTTGCTGTCTGATGTCCTCCCCTACCTCCGTGGAAGGCCATCCATCCAAGTTTGACAGCGGGAAGCAAATCCCATTTAAAGACCCGCATTTGGCCTGCGTCCGGTGCCTAGGCCCAGACCACGACACCCGAGCCTGTTCCTTCTGCAAGGGGTTCAATAGCCGGACCCGGATCCGTCGCCAGAAGGCCCTACAGGCGTTCCTGCTCGAGGAAAAGATTAAAGCCATGGACGCAGCCTCCAAGGGGGAATCTTCTGACAAGGCCCGGAGGCACCTTGAGAAGCATAGGGAGCGGGTGAGATCCAAGTCCCTGTCTAGGGCCTCTGACTCCCGTAGCTCCGGCTCCTGGTCGGACCGCTCTCCTTCCCGGGCCCGCTCTCAGCCTCCCCCTGCAGCGGTGAAGACTCCTTTGGGTTCCTCCTCTCTTCCTCAGGCCAAGACCTCCAGGCCCTCCGCTTCTTCGGCTTCCAAAGCCCCGTCGAGGTCGGGGGACCGCCATCACCACCACAAGTCCGGTTCCCGCCATTTGGAACCCGACGCCAGGTCAGTCTCTTTGCCTCCTCCTCCTCCCCAGCGGAAAACCAAAGAGCTGACTTCACTTAAGAGATCGTCGGATCCGACGCCGGCCCACCCGATGTCAGCCAAGCACCGGTCCCGAGAACTGAGGACCGCCAAACGCCTGCCGCCGTTATGCTCGCCGCCACGGACGCCGCTGGGGAACCGACGTCCGCACCTACAGAGAGAACCCTCATTTCCCCACTGACGCCTGTCAGGAGGCGATCACGAGGAGGAGCTGACCCAGCCGGGGACCAGACAGGCGAACCCGGTCCTGTCGCACCCAGGGAACCCTCTCCAGAACCTGAGACCTCTGGAGAGCCAACGCCGGAACCCGACGACCGACCACCGGCGCCCGGTCCGTCGTCGGGCCTCAGCATATCCGAGGTCAAGGAGTTGTTCACCTACTGGTGGGATACCATAAAAGGGGATGTGGTTCCCACACCTCCTCATCTTCCTCCTCCTCCACCTGCGACTCCACCGGCTCCTGTGCCCCCTACTCCATCCGGGGCTGCAGGCCGAGTACCTTCCCCCCAGGAGCCTACGGATCCTCCTAGGGGTAGACTAGAAAAAAGGAGACCTCCGTCCAGATCCTCTACAGGGTCACCCAGCCCAAAGAGACCCAGAAGATGCCGTCATTCGCCTTCGACGGAGGACACAGGATCAGACTTCTCGGACGGATCCAGATCCCCCTCTCCGATCAACGTCCCTTCACCGGACCCACGTGAACTCCCAAGATCTTCTCCAGATGACCCATCGTTCTCAGAGATTATGAGGCATATCCAGGAGAACATGGGCTGGGGCAGGAGGAACTAGACCCCGAGAGATTATGCCTTGCCAGATATCTTCGGCAAAAAGATCCAAAGCCTGTGGTGGTGCCACCCTTGGTGGACACATTCGTGGACGTCACCAAGGCAGCGTGGAAACGTCTGCACTCGCTTCCGACGATGCCGAAGAAAGCTGACCGCCTGTACAAGGCCCCTAGGGAGGACCAGTACTTGGCATCACACCCTGTGGCCGATTCTCTGGTCATTACAGCCTCTCATGACCGGTCCCAGAGGCCGCAATATTTGAGCACCCTGCCACCGGACCCAGAGTCCAAGCAACTGGACGCTATGGGCAGGCGCACATATGCACCCACTACCTGCTCCATCAGATCCCTCAGCTACTTAACCCACATGGTACAGTTCCAGAACGCCTTGTGGGAGCTGGGACTGGATCTGGCGGAAAAGATGCCAGAAGGTGAGCAGAAGGAGGATTTGCTACAACTCCTTCGCACGGGTTCGGAAGTGGGAACCCAGGTGCTGCGAGCTGCGTATGATTCCGCGGACTCCTCGGCCAGAGCAGCAGACTCAGGTGTATGCCTCCGGAGACACTCATGGCTCCGTGTCTCCGGATTCACCCTGGATGTCCAGAAGAACATCCTGGACGCTTCGTTTCATGGAGAAGTTCTTTTTGGTGAGTCCTCAGAGAAGGTCATCACCAAACTTCAAGAGGCTGGGAAGGCGGTGAGGTTTTTCCAGGCTATGTACAGACCCAAGCTTAGTTCCTTTCATAGGAACCAAAGCCGTTTTCGAGGCCGGATGCAGAGACAGCAGTCCCGCGCCGGCCCGCAACAGAGGGGCTCCTTCTCCTGCAGAGCCCAGGGGAAGTCATCCGCGGGCCGAAGCCAGCGACCAGCTAAGCCAGCCCAGCCCGCTGGACCCTCAGCCGCCACAACATGACTCCTTCCGGCTCCCGCCCCTCAGGATCAACAGGACACCAAGGTCGGGGGCCGCATTGCGGACCACCTGCCAGGGTGGCAGTCCATAACCACCGACAGGTGGGTTCTTCAGTTAGTCGAAAGAGGCCACTTTATAGAATTCGTGGACAAGCCACCCACAAGGCCTCCTCTGCTCTCCCATTACTCGGGTCAGCACAGATCACTCATCAGGCAAGAGGTACTCGCGCTCCTGCAAAAGGGAGCGGTGGAGTATGTCCCAGAGAACCAGATAGGATCCGGATACTATTACCACTTCTTTCTGGTTCCGAAGAAAACAGGGGACCTCCGTCCAATCTTGGACCTCAGCGACCTCAACATGTCGGTCGCCTACAAACGATTTCGCATGGTGATCCTCCAAGGACTCATTCCCATGCTGAAAAAGGGCGCCTTCTTAGCATCCCTGGACATGCAGGACGCCTACCTGCACATCCCAGTAGCTCAAGCGCACAGGAGGTTCCTGCGCTTAGAGTTACTCGGCCACCACTTTCAGTTCCAGGCTCTTCCGTTCGGACTGTCTTCGGCCCCAAGGGTCTTTACCAAGTGCATGGCAGTGTCTCTAAGGAGACAGGGCCACTACGTGTTCCCGTACCTGGACGACTGGCTTTTCATGGCCGCCTCCAAAGAGGCGCTGTTGCGGGCTATTCAGAGCACCCAGGACCTGTTCCAATCTCTGGGCATTCTTATCAACTACGAGAAGTCTCTCCTCGTACCATCCCAGAAGCTGCAGTTCATAGGCGCAGTTCTGGACACCGTCCAAGGGAAGGCCTTTCTTCCCGACGAAAGAGCGGAACACATCAGATCCCTCATCAGGGATCTCTTGGCGAAGAAGATCATCCCGCTAGGTTGGTGCACTTGCTTGGACACATGGCTGCAGCCATTCCAACCGTCCCTTTGGCAAGGCTCCACGTGCGGGTAACTCAGTGGATGCTCAAGGTGCAGTGGGACCAAAAGCAAGACCACATGCAGCATCCGGTCAGGATCACGAACACCGTGATTCGAGACTGGCAATGGTGGCTAGACCCAGGGACACTTTCTGCGGGTGTCCCGTTTACAGTGCCGTCCCCGGAGGCAATCCTCTCCACAGACACCTCAGGGCTGGGGTGGGGAGCGCACCTGAACGGGGTGAGGTCCCAGGGAAAATGGACCCCTCGGGAAGCCCACCTCCACATCAAGGTGCTGGAGATGAGGGCGGTCCTTTACGCCCTGCAGGCCTTTCAGTCAGAAATCCCGTCGAGTACTCTTCTGCTTCAGACAGACAACACGGCGGTAATGTATTACCTCAACAAACAAGGAGGCGCACACTCTTACCCCCTTTGCAGGGAAGCTATGAGAGTGTGGGATTGGGTAATCCGACACGGCGCGAGCCTGATTGCAGTTCACGTCCCCGGAGTGGACAACACAATCGCAGATGGCCTGAGTCGTTTCTCAGGCCAGAGTCCATGAGTGGGAACTTCTTCAGGAGGTAGCAGAGGATCTGTTTCTTCGATGGGGCACTCCAGAGTTGGACTTATTCGCTTCCCCATCCAACGCAAAACTGCCCAATTTTTGCTCGCTAGATCCAGGGCCTGGTGTTTTCTGGCGAGACGCGTTGTCCCTCTCCTGGGTGGACAGATTCCTCTACCCTTTCCCTCCCTTCCCGTTGATCCAGAGAGTTCTTCTCAAACTGCGCAGGGAGCACGCAACAATGATCCTAGTGGCGCCTTTCTGGCCCAGGCAGATCTGGTTCCCCATGCTGATGCAATTGTCCCGGGAACCTCCAGTTCTGTTGCCTTTCAGCTCCCATCTATTGTCTCAGGAGGAGGGTTCACTAGTACACCCGGACTTACGCTCACTGAACCTGCATGCCTGGCTCCTAGAGACAGCCATTATGCGACACGGGGTCTCACAAGAGGTTGCGGAAGTCCTTTCCGCAGCCAGAAAACCGGCAACGCATGTGACGTACGCCATGAAGTGGCGCCGTTTTTGCTTGTGGTCGCAAGCACGGGGCCTTTCCCCTTTAGAATGCCCAGTGAAAGGGGTGCTGGAATACCTGCTTTCCCTATTCCATTCGGGTCTCGCCTACTCCTCCATTAAAGTGCACCTCTGCGCGATCTCTGCCTACCACTTTCCGGTAGGACAGCATACAGTGGCACAGCTTGATGCCTCTCGAGACTTCCTAAGAGGGGTGTTACACCTTAGGCCACCCATCAAGGATCCTGTTCCTCCTTGGGACTTACTCTTTGTCCTGGAACAACTCACGCTTCCTCCCTTTGAGCCTGCCGCAGATTGCAAGCTGCGTTTTCTGTCGTGGAAAACATTACTTTTAGTTGCTGTCACGTCAGCAAGGAGAGTTTCCGAGCTTCATGCTCTCATGTGCAAGGAGCCTTATTTAATTTTCCACCAGGACAGAGTGTCTCTGAGGACGAATCCTAAATTCCTGCCCAAGGTGGTCTCTACCCTCACTCTCAACCAGGACATCGATCTGCCTGTGTACTTTCCCAAGTACTCTAATAGAGGAGAGGCATTACTTCACACCCTGGGTGTTCACCGCTCCTTAAGGTACTACCTGAACAGAACTAAACAGCTTCGTAAGTCGGAGCAACTATTCGTTTCCTTCGCTGAGAGGATGCTGGGCCATCCAGTCTCAAAGCAGACCCTTTCTCGCTGGCTTGTCCAGTGTATTTCATTTGCTGCAACAGCAGACAGAAGCCCTCCCGGTACAGTCCGGGGCCACCGACAAGGGGGTATACCTTGCAGCACTGCGCAACCTTCCACCTCGGCCATTTGTGCTGCAGCTACTTGGAGCTCTGTGCACACATTTATTAGGCACTATAACCTGGATATTACATCACGGTGGAGAGCCGGTTTCGGCCTGGCCGTTCTACAGGGTCTCCTGTCCTAGAGTCAGGGCTTGTTCAAGATCTCTCCTATTCTCCTCCTCCCAGAATGCTTAGAGGTGCTATTGCTTGGGAATCAGTCCTAATGGTGTAACCTGCTGCAAGAGCTGTATCTCGAAGTAAGATAGTGCAGTTAC
Organism: Neoceratodus forsteri; assembly: GCA_016271365.2. Classification (NCBI taxonomy): domain Eukaryota; kingdom Metazoa; phylum Chordata; order Ceratodontiformes; family Ceratodontidae; genus Neoceratodus; species Neoceratodus forsteri. The sequence continues at coordinate 1,145,860,616 of CM057450.1, read as the reverse complement.
ATAAGAACATACCGTAACAGTAGATCTTCGAGAACAGCTCTTGCAGCAGGTACCTTCCCGCCCACCATTCCCCCTTGGAGGAGGTATTGCCTACTAGGCCTTGACAGGAGCTTACGCTCTTTTCTTCTGATGGCGGATCCTCGGTCTCCCCTTCTGATGTCATCCTGCGGCCGGGAGTCTCCGGCGGGAGAACTGGGGAATCTGGTGGGACCACCTCCTTATATACTACGTCTGACGTCAGGGGCAGGACCGACGTCGGAGGCGGTCCCCGCTGAAGACTGCTAGCTAAAAGATTTCCGTGGGGTCCTGATGCCTGCCGGGTACAGTCCTAATGGTGTAACCTGCTGTAAGAGCTGTTCTCGAAGATCTACTGTTACGGTAAGTTCTTACGTAACTGTACTTTCCCTCCTTAGAGCTCTGCGTTTGAGACTGGATCCTAATTCTTGAGTTCGCCCAAAATTGATTTTAAATTTTTCAAACTTGTCTTCTTTTCCCTGCGCTGCGATGGACAAATCTGTTCCCGGCTTCGGAGGTGCCCTACGAGCAGAAAATGTCAGGGCGGATCTGCACTCCCGTTCATCTACTGCTTAGGCTAGACCACGGCCCGCAGGCTTGCGAGATTTGCCGTTCTTTTGGCCAATGTTCCTGGGGATCGCTGCGCCAGCTTAAAAGCTCGGCCCGAAGCGTTTTCCGGTGAACTCAAAGAGGCTCGTTGGGTGGTTTCGTGGTGGCTGGCTCGGCTGAGCAGCTCGAGCAGATGATCGCCTCGAGGAGGAAGCGGCCCAGGCCGCATCTTCTTCTTCCTCGGCCGCAGCATTTATCCCGCCTCTGAGTTCCTCTTATATAGCTCGTTCAAGGAGCTTTGTCAGTCCCTTTCCATGAAGAGAGGGCCGGGACATTCTTCTCGGCCCAAGAAAGAAGTCCAGTAGAAGTCCCACCGTCGGCGTTCCTCGAGCGGAAAGGTCCCCTCCTGGGTAGCCGACCGTCAACTTCGTCGAGGTTGCGGCTGAGGCCGCTGGCTTCACGGTGCCCCCGTCAGGCCAGCCTGCCGAGACTCCCGTCGACGAAGTCGAGATTTTTCTCGATCCGTTAGACGGGCTGTTGACTGGAGAAGCCGACAACCCTACTTCACCGGTTCCCCCGGTGGATACCGAGGATCTGCCTGTTCCTTCGGGACCGCAGCTCCCGGATAAAGTTCCCGAGCCGAGGGAAGAATGGTTCTAGGGACATGGATATGTTGTTCATCCACACTCATTGGCAGGTATCCTTGCCGCTTTAAATCTTGCCGGAAGGTCTTCAAGCTTGCTCCTCCCACCCACCCGGGTGGTATAACTCTCGGCTCCGCCCCATGACGCCAGATCTTCCTTACCGCTTGGAAGCTCAGGTTCCCTCCTTAACGCTCTGCGTTTGAGACTGGTTCCTATTTCTCCGTTTGCGGATTTAAAAATAAAATTTTGCAAAGACTTCAGTCTTCTATCCCTCGCGGCTGCGATGGACAAATCGACTCCCGGATTTCGGAGATGCCCATGCGGGCAGAAGATGTCTCGGACGGATCCACACTCCACGCGTGTCTACTGCTTAGGCCTTGAGCACGACCCGCAGGCTTGCGACCTGTGCTCATCTTTCTCGGCCTACGTCCTCGAAGACCGTGCTGCCCGATTACAACTGGGCCGTCCCGAGAAGCGTTTCCCTCCGGTGAAGTCCAAGGAGGCCCGGTTGGCGGTGTCCGCGGCGGCGGGCTCGGCGGATCAGCTCGAGCGGATGGTCGCCCTCGAAGAGGAGGCGGCGCGGGCCGTATCTTCCTCGGCCGCGGCATTTATCCCGCTCTCTCTGGGCTCTTCTTACATGGCTTCTTTTAAGGAGCTTTGTCTGTCCCTCTCCACTAAAGGAGAAGGGCCTACGTTGGCGGGACCTTATTCTCGGTCCAAAAAGAGGGACAAGGTAAGTCCCTCCGTCGACGCTCTTGGGAGCGGGAAAGGTCCCTCTCCCCGGGCCGTCGACCGTCGGCTTCGATCGACCCGCTCGGCCGACCACTGGCCTCACGGTGTCCCGTCAGGTCAGTTGACGAGACTCCCACCGATGAAGTCGAGATTTTTCTCGACCCATTAGACGGGCTTCGCCTTTAGCCAAGATTCCCCTCTCCCGGTTCCCCGGGAGGAGTTGAGATCCGTGGGCTCGCCTGTGCCTCCGGTTCCGGACCTCGGATGCACCATCCGAGCGAAGGAGTGCGGTTCCGGCCGACACCTCCCGCACCGACCCCAGAAATTCCGGGACTCCGGTCTCGGTCTCGGACCTCTTGGCGGTCAGCCGATCCCACCGTCATGGCGGTCTCGGTCGGCCGCGGTAATGGCGCGTCGCCGCTCGTCCTCCTCCTCGGATGAGGGAGGCTTGGCGTAAATTACGTCGGCCGATGCGAGGACCTTATGTTGCAACAGCTCCTCCTGGCGGGAATAAGCCGACCCGTCGCCTTCCCGGCCATTAGTAGCTGTCACGGATCGGCCGACACAACCCCTCGACTTATCCGAGGCCTATACCCAGGCGGTTGTTGGCCAAACCAGCTGCTCCACCGATTCGGTGGAACCTCTGCCTCCACAGCCACCAATTGGGGCTCCGACCAAGGATTCTCGGTCGGGTAAGGGTCTACCCATCGGCTGTCAGTTACCCTCACTCCGATCGACCTCGGCAGGTGAAGGGTGGCTCAGGCCAGAGCAGCTCTTCGAGGACTCTTCGAGTCCGAAGATGATTCCTCCTTTTTCTCCAAGCGACTGGACTTGGAGTCTTCAGGAGGTCAGTCAATGGACGATAACCCGTCGTCCTTCCTAGGACTACTTCGGCTCATCTCGAGTCCACGGGATGGGCTCGAACCCGTTCCAAGCGGGCCAGGTATCCCCTCACGGAGATTCTGGACGAGGGGATTCTCCGGCCGGAGGCCTTTCGGTGGCGAGGCCATAGTGGGTCCGGCACTGGAGCTGGCAGCGCCCTGCTCCTGCCCTGCGCCTTGCCAGGATGGCCAGGAAGTATCACGGTCCCTACTGGTTCCTTGTCCGGTTTTGAACACCCTCTGCTGAGGGTTGGTTACCGACAGCGTTTTCCAGCGCCGGCGCGCCAGGGATGTGGACAAACCTCCTGACAAGGAGTCAAGAAATTGGACTATGTCGGGCGAAAAGTCTACGCTGCGTCCTCTCTCGGCCTTCGTCAGGCCAGTTCGGCCGTCCTCATGGCACATTTTTCTCATGCCCTGTTGGGCTCCCTGGATGAGGTCATCCCTCATCTTCCCGACGATCTGCAGACTACGGTTAAGCAGGTGCGGGACCAGGGCTGGGCAGTGGCCAAACAGCAGCTCCAGACTGCTTTGGATATAGGGGACTCATGTGCCAGATCGGTGGCGGCCGCAGTGGCTATGCGTCGGCGGGCTTGGCTGAGGATATCCACCTTTACTTTGGATACCCAGCACAAGTTGGCGGATGTTCCCTTTTTGGGGACTGACCTCTTCGGCCCTGGGGTGGAAGGTCACCTGCAGAGGATCGAGAAGTCCAATGCTACCTTGGACTCGGTCTCTTTCGCTCAGAAGGACAAAGGCCGCAAACCACAGCCTAAGCCCTTTCGTCCTTCTGTGCCCCCGACGCGCCCGGCCCAGCAACGTCAGGGCCAGCAGGCTCGGCCTTGGCATCCCAAACCCAAGCCGCCGGCTTCCTCTAACAGGAGGCAGGGAAAAGGCCCAGGAGGTCCCTCGGCGGTCCCTCCTCCAAGCCTGCCCAGTGCGGGCTGAGGTGTCGCCCCCATTCCCGTCACCTTATCCCTGGGTCCCCCCGTGGGGGGACGGCTCCGGCACTTCCGTTCCGCCTGGTCCGCTGTTTCCACGGACAGGTGGGTCTTGGAGGTGGTGGGAAGAGGCCTGCCTCTGGAATTCGAGCAGGCACCACCCTTCAGAGCCGTCGCCCCTCGGGGGGCTTCGGGATCCCCAGCCTCACTGGCGGCTCGTGGAGCCGACATCGCTCTCCTCCTCCAGAAGGAGGTGATAAGAGAGGTGGTGGACCCTCCTTCAGACCCAGGGTTTGTGTCCAGGTACTTCCTGGTTCCGAAGCGGACGGGGGGCTGGCGCCCCATTCTCGACCTACACGACCTAAACAAGTTCCTAAGGTCTCGAACCTTCAGGATGGTCACTCTGGCTCAGATAATACCATCCTTGGAACGCGGCGTGTGGTTCTGCTCTCTGGACTTGCAGGGCGCGTTTTTCACGTCCCTATCCGTCCGTCTCACCAGAGATTCCCTTCGCTTCGGCGGAAGGATCCCTCTTCGAGTTCAAGCCATGCCCTTGACTTGTCTCCAGCTCCCAGGTCTTCACCAAATGCATGGCAGTGGTGACAGCATTCCTCTTGGCGCCGAGGTCCGGTGTACCCTTACCTGGACGACTGGCTGATAGCAGCTCCCTCCAGGAAGGAGGCAGAGTGGTCAGAAATCTGGCCCTCAGGTCTGCTCTCAACTGGGCCTCCTTATCAGCGAGGCCAAGTGAACTTCGAGCGAAAGCAGGTGATTCTATTCATCAGGCGCAGCTCGACTCTCTTCGAGCCAAGCGCGGCTCCGCCGGACAGGGCGAGGTTCTTTCCTCCTTTGCCCGATCATTTCTGCTTGGGCAATTGCCCTGCCGGGACTTCCTCGCCTCCTGGGTCTCATGGCGGCCTGCACCAGCGTGTCCGTTGGGCCCGCTGGAACATGCGTCCCCTTCAGTGGGGACTGGCCAGCCAGTGGTCTGGCGCTGCGATCCTTTGGACCAGCTTGTGTCGGTGACACAGGGATGTGGGCAGCTCTCCAGTGGTGGACCGTTCCAGATCATTTGCAGGAGGGCATCCGTTCATCCGCCCGAGCCGACGGTCTCTCTATCGACCGATGCCTCTCTGATGGGTTGGGGTGCCCATCTGGGAACACCCGGGCTCATGGCCTCTGGTCCCCGCGGAGTCCGATGCCACATCAACCTGCTGGAGCTCGAGGCGGTCCGCCTAGCTCTCACCGCCTTTGCTCCGTTCCTCCGGGGTCAAGTGGTCCGAGTCAGGCGGACAATACCACGACCATGTACTATCTAAACCGCCAGGCGGGGGCCGCTCCATGCTTCTATGCAAGAAGCTCTCCGCATTTGGTCACTCGTCGCGGCCTGGAGGCGGATCTCCTAGCCATTCACGTGGCAGGAGCCTCCAACACCCTGGCCGATGCCCTAAGCCGGATAGGGGCTGCGTTTCATGAGTGGTCTCTCCTGCCAGAGGTAGTACAAGATCTCTTCTCCCACTGGGGCTCCCCTCAGGTGGACCTGTTTGCCTCCAGGGAGAATGCGAAGCTGAGTCTGTTCCATGCCCGCCCCCTCAGCAGGGCTCACTGCAGGGGGATGCCTTCTCGAGGCCATGGACCCTGGGCCTCTTCTATGCCTTTCCCCCATTTCCCTTGATCCACAAGGTGCTTCTCAAGGCGAGGAGAGACAAGGCGCAGGTGATTCTGGTAGCCCCAGACTGGCCCGCCAGTGCTGGTATCCAGATCTCCTCAGCCTCAGCTCCGAGCTCCAGGCGGCTTCCAGCTGCCGGACCTGATCTCAGTCAATCAGGGAAGGTATTCCATCAGACCTTCAATCCCTGCACCTGACAGCCTGGTTCCTGGCGAGCTAGAGTTCCAGGCCTTGGGTCTTTCTGACGAGGTCCTCAGCGTCGTTAGGCGTCCCATAAAGTCGATCAGAAAATGCTATGCCTTCAAATGGAAAAGGTTTTCCATTTGGTGTCAGGAAGGCTGGACCTTCTGACTGCCCTTAGCAAGCATTCTGGACTACCTGTGGTCCCTTTCTCAGCAAGGGCTTCAGTCGACGACCCTTAAGGTGCACCTGGCAGCCATCTCTGCTTACTGGGCGCGGGCCGGCAAGCAGTCGGTGGCACAGGAGAAGGTGGTCGGTAGCGCTTTTCAAAGGCCTTGACCACATTTCCCCTCCGGTGCGAGACCCCCACCTCCGTGGGATCTACTGCTGGTATTGGCCAAGCTCATGGGCAAGCCATTCGAACCATTGCACAGGTGTGATCTTTCACACCTGTCATGGAAAACTGCCTTCTTGGTGGCTATCCGTCAGCCAGAAGGATGGGAGAGCTCCAGGCTCCATCGAGCCTCCTACCTGGTCTTCCACAGGGACAAGGTTGTCCTGCGCCCCCACCTGAAGTTCCTCCCGAAGGTGGTGTCGGAGTTTCACCTTAACCAGGTGTTGACTCTGCCGGTGTTCTACCCCAGTCACACCTCGGAGGCCGAGTATAGGCTCCATACTTTGGACCCTAGACGAGCGCTTGCTTATTATAAGGAGCGGACGGCTGAAATTCAGGAGAGGTTCGCCAGCTGTTTGTCACCTACGCTGAAGCCGCACCTGGCAGACCTGCAGCAAAGCGGACGATAGGCAGGTGGATCACCTCCTGCATAGAGCTCTGCTACAGGTTGGTGGGCATGGAGCCTCCCAGAGGGATAAGAGCTCATTCTATCCGCCATACCGCTGCATTGGTAGCTGCTTCCAGGGACGTCCCTATCCAGGATATCTGCAGGGCTGCTACCTGGAAGTCGGCACATACCTTCATTGCCCACTACCACATCGACCTCGAGTCACGCCAGGATGCTGGTTTTGGGGCCTCAGTTCTCCAATCTCTCTTTCCCAAGTAAGTATCGGGAGTGTGAGCCTTGCCTCCCTCCTCCCGGAGAACTGCTAGGAGTCTGCCAGACAGTGTGGATGAACAACATATCCATGTCCCTAGAAATACAGGTTACTCACCTGTAACAGGAGTTCTAGGAATGGTATATGTTGTTCATCCCTGACCACGACCTCCCCAGCCCGACGCTCGCCTGAGCTTCAGCAGGCCAGATCTGGCGTCATGGGGCGGAGCCGAGAGTTTTACCACCGGGTGGGTGGGAGGAGCCAGCTTGAAGACCTTCCAGCAAGAATTAAAGCGGCAAGGATACCTGCCAGACAGTGTGGATGAACAACATATACCATTTCTAGAACTCCTGTTACAGGTGTGTAACTTGTATTTCCAGACGACCGTGGACATTGGTGATTCGTGCTCCCAGTCCGTGGCTGCAGCAGTTGCCATGTGCCACAGGGCTTGGCTGCACATCTCCACTTTCACAGCGAACATGCAGCACAAGTTGACAGACGTTCCCTTCTTGGGTATCGACCAGTTTGTGCCCGATATGGAACGGCACCTCACCTGGATTGAGTTCAGTGCTGAGCTGGCCCGTTAGCGCAGCGGTAGGAGCCGGCACAGCGGTAGCACTACCGCTCGCAACGCTGGAGACCTGGGTTTGGGAATGAGCCTGGGGAGCTGGAGGGCCGGCCAGGTGGGGGGGGGGAATTGAGCGCCCTAGGGGCACTCTCCTCTGGGGAGGGAGGAATGCCACTACCGCTGCATTGCCGTCAACTGGGTGCACACAGGTGGAGGTGCAGTGCGGGGCGCCGTGTGGGAGGGGAGGACGTTGGCTGGGGTCCAGAGAGGCATCACGTCTCAGCGTGCACCTTTTCCATGGACCCCCTTGACTGCCTATGTCCTCAGGGGTACCAGGAGGAAAAGAGGAAAATGGCCCCGCAGCTCGCCTGGTTACGGAACTCATGGGGGGAAGCCCAACACATGGCAAAGGTGGGGTAGTCCCCACTCCTCTTCCCGCCTTGGGGTTAAACCAAGCAGGATGGGGGCGAGGACCGCGCTTGATTCAGGCTGCCTCGCCACATCCCCAACGGTGAGCTGTGGAGACGAAGGGGGCATGAGCATGGGAAGAAAAAAAAAAAGAAGTCCAACACAGGAGACTCTGACTTCTGCCCAGAAGGACCAGAAGAGCTCTAAACCCTAAAAGAAGAAGCCCTTTCGGCCCGCCTCTGCCCCAGCGGCTGAACCTGCCCAGTCTCTGGCTGGTCTGCAACAGGTTTGGCGTCCCCATCCCAAATCTGTGTCTTCGGTCGTCAAGAAGCCAGGAACTAGAGGTCCCAGTGGCCCCTCCACAGGTCTCTCTTCCACTTCCAAGCCTGCCCAATGACAGGATGGGGGTTGCCTCCCCCATTCCCATCCTTAACCCCCTGGGTCCTCCCATGGGGGGCCAGCTCCGCTACTTCCTTTCTGCCTGGTCCACTGTTAACACGGATAGGTTGGTCTTCGAGGTGGTTGGTCAGGGTCTGCCTCTGGAGTTCGAGGCTTGCCCACGCCCCACGGGAGGGCATCGTTTCCGTCGACATCCTGTCAGCCCTTCGGGACAACGTTGCCCAGTTCCTCCGCAAGGAGATCATGGCTACTGTCTCAGACCCTTCGGAACACCCAGGGTTTTTCTCAGGGTACTTCCTGGTGCTAGGACGGAAGGGGGAAGGCAGCGCCCCATCTGAGATCTGCATGACCTGAACAAGTTCATCAGGCTGCACACCTTCAGGTGATGGTCACTCTGTCTCCGATTATCCCATCTCTCGAGCACATCATGTGGTTCTGCTCACTGGATCTACAGGACACTTTCTTCCACGTCTCAGTCCGTCCATCACAATAGTGGTTCCTCCGCTTCAGAGCGGAGGGAACCCTCTACGAATTCCGGGCCATGCCATTTGGCCTATGCTCAGCCCCCAGTGTCTTCACCAAGTGCACCCCAGTGGTGGCAGCCCATCTGAGGCACCGGGGAGTCGAGCTATACCCCTACCTGGAGGACTGGCTCAACGCGGGTACCTCCAGGTAGGAGGTGGAGCGGTCCAGGGACCTGGCCTTCTAGACCTGCGCTTCCCTTGGCCTGCTGGTCAATCAGGCCAAGTCAGAACTCTTACCTTTGCAGGTGATCTGTTTCATCGGGGCAGAGTTCGACGATTGCAGAGCCAGGGCTTGGCTCCCGGCAGACAAGGCAGAGGTTCTCTCCTCCTTTGTCCTATCATTTCGGGTTAGGTAGTTGCGCCCTGCTCGGGACTTCCTGCACCTAATGGGATACCCGGTGGCCTGCCCCAGCATGGTCCGTTGGAGAATGCACTCCCTGCACTGTAAGCTGGCCAGCCAGTGGTCTCAGCACCGGGGTCACTTCAACCAGTTGGTGGTTGGTCCTGGAACATCTGCAGGAAGGTATCCCATTTGTCCGCCATGAGCCGACAGTCATCTTGACAACTGATGCCTCTCTCATTGGCTGGGGTGCCAGCCTGGGGGAACACAGAGTCCACGGGCTCTTGAGCTCTGAGGAGCCCCATTGCCACATCAATCTGCTGGAGCTTTGGGCAGTCTGGCTGGCGCTGACTGCTTTTGCTCCACACCTTCTGGGTTAGGTGGTTCAGGTCCAGACGAACAACTGTGAAAGGGGCGTGGGAGGTGAAAGAAGGAGGATGCCCGTTTGCACTTAAAAAAAAAAATACAGTTGTACAATTTTATTTTCAGGTTGAAGTTAAAAAAAAAAAAAAAAACAATTCTCATATAACAGGATTTCACAGGCATTTCTTCACTTTTCTTTCAATGTGCAAATTCAGAGTTAATTTTGCCTACAGTCATCTGGCAGCTGGAGTGGTAACTCAGTCACAAGTGCACTAGCAAGGAACTTTATACACACTGGCACAACTCAAACTTCTTTATGAGGCAGACAATCACACCTGCTCCGTTTAGCTTTAGGGAGACAAACCTGGTAGTTGGAGATGCAACTTCTCTCACTGCTGGCTGTGATCTGATCTCCTTCCAAACAAGCTGGCTTTTATACACCTAAGATGAATTCATATGATTAGCCCAGTTCACTAATTACACAAATAGTTCAAAATTACACTACTTTTAAATGCTGGGACAAATCCCTTTTTCATGGCCATTTGCAGGAATCCATCATCCTTCATTTATTTACACATTTACAGCTTTGTACATCATTAATATTCTCCAAAACAACTTTAATGAGTTGGGTTCCGCCCTCAGGCTAGCCCTTAACTGCTCCCCTTGGGTGTTGCCCTTCTTTCACAAACTTATAAATAAAGTTATTTAACCCTTTTTATGTTTTAAACCAAAGGTTCTAAATGCTTATGAAAAATTACTTGGGTTTTGTTAACTTACAAGCTCATGTGCATACCAAAAACCTGCAAACAGAAATAAGCCAGGCTGGCCATGTGCTTTTACAGCCTCACCTCTAAAGACAGCCTGCACTTATGAACTCAGGGTTTACCTTCATTTTTTTTCACTCTTCTTTATTTACAAAACTTTTCATGTAAGAACAAGAAGACAGGACAGAAACTTAAGATATCATGTACTTTTGACTTTGCTAAGCAAACCTAGGAGGACAGGAATGGTGTGGGGGGATGAAAGCATTCTGTCCATTCTCCTAAATTCTTATTCTATATGAGTGCTTAATGTTCATTTATTGTACTTTAGCCCCAACTCAATTTTATTTTATTTAAACTTGAGTTCACTTCCACTAAGCTGTCTGTATTAGGCAGCAGTTCCTCACTGGAACAACATAGGAGCACACAGGTAAAGAGAGCTCATCCTGCTCTCACTGCTGCTTGGAGCTGAAAAGAACAACTTTAGGAGCAGCCCATGACCCAACATGTATTTTTTTTATTATAATTTTTATTAAATAGATCAGGGTGAGTCATACATTGTTTAAAAAACAATCAAAATAGCCATCACAAGTAATACAGAAATGAGATTATAGCCTAAGGAGATGCATTTGATCTAAATAGCCATCACAAGTAATACAGAAATGAGATTATTGCCTAAGGAAAGACATTTGATCTGTAAAACAATTATGGTACTATAACATAAACAGTGACATTGTCCTTCTAACAACAAATCTACTGTCTGCAGTCCCTGTAATGCGCTAAGATACATTTAAGGGATACTATTCGATCTGTGCTGCATGACCCATAGCAACCATTTGTTCCAAAAATGTCTAACATTATCTTTGCGAAGATTAATTGCTGCTGTAATTTTTTCCATCAGGTATATCTGATGGACCTGATCCTCCCAGTCTTTTACACAGGGGGAAGTCTTCTGGAGCCACCTCCTTGAGATGGAGTTCTTAGTGGCTCAGAGTAGTACTGTGGTCCTTTTCCTCGTTAATTTATTTTTAATTTCTTCTGGAAGCCAGTGTAAAAGAGCCAGTCTAGGGGTTAATTGTAAAATTTCAGGGAATATCTCCCCGGTTGCTTTTTCAATACTAAACCAAAAATTCTGGAGAGCCAAGCAACTCCAGAATATATGCATATGTGTCGATACCCCTTCCCCACAGTCTCTCCAGCAACTTGGACCCCTCTTAACATCATATTTCCCCGTGATCTGTGGTGTCTTGAAGAATTTTACTGTACACTTCCAGATACTCCCGCCAAGCATACGAGCTGATAACCTTACATTGAGTCAGAAAGATCTGGCTCCAGACAGATGTTGAAATATCTGTTCCTAAGTCCTTCTCCCAGGATTTTTGTATTTTTAAAAGAGTTTTATTCTCAGTAGATTGGAGAATCTCATACAAGACTGAGATAATATGGTCCAGCATCTGTCTAGTTCTTGTTTCTGTTATTATTTTATTCATAGGGTGTCCATGATTAATGTCCCAACTCTTCCCATATTTCTGGTTTATAGAGTGTCGGATCTGGAGGAAACAATAATGGTCCCTTTTATGTAGATGATAAGCCTACTGAATCTGGAGAACAGACCTAAGCATCCCCTGCTCATACCACTGATGAATATATTTCAGGCCTCTCCTACCCCATTTCTGAAAAGTATAATCAGTGAGTGCTGGGGAAAAGTTGGGATGATCAAAGGAGCTGTTGAGGGCCCTATCTCTGGGTCTCCCAGCTTCTTACACCAGATATGTAAAATTGATCTAGTAAATCTAGACTATACCAAATCCTCCACTTTACCTTTAAAAGGTAGGGGGGTGCCAGTGACCGCTTCAATTCTGGATGACTCTTCCTCCAGCTCCAACACCTTCCGGTGGGTGTCTGTGTTCGAGTCCCACCACTGTAAGGCATGTACAAGTTGTGCTGAGTAACAGTACTTTTTAAGATGAGGAAGGGCAAGTCCCCCTCTGGATTTAGCTAGTTGTAACAGGCCTAGTGTCTTCCTAGGTTTCCTTCCCTGCCAAACAAAAAATGAGAGCATTCTGTCCCACAGTTTAAACTTTGGTAAGGGGATTAATATAGGAAGGTTCTGGAATAGATAAAGAAACCGTGGGAGGACCGTCATTTTAACCGAGTCTACCCTTTGTATAAGGGGAATAGGGAGGTGCTGCCATCTCTGTAGGTTGGACTTTAATTTCATAAGTAATGGTGGGTAGTTCACCTCAGATAACTTATCTAATTCTTGGGGGATCCTAATACTGAGATATCAGAAATTTTGAGTATTCCATCTCAAAGGGAAGCCATTCTTAATCTTGCTACTAGGGACGTAGTTCCATCTCAGGACCTCTGTTTTAGAGGTGTTGAGCTTGTACCCAGCCAAATCCTGCATTTCCGAAAGTAAGTTAAATAATCTAGGTAGGGAGGAGTTCGGGTGAGTCCAGTATATCAGCAGATCATCTGCATAAAAAGCTGTTTTCTAGGGACATGGATATGTTGTTCATCCACACTGTCTGGCAGGTATCCTTGCCGCTTTAAATCTTGCCAGAAGGTCTTCAAGCTGGCTCCTCCCATCCACCCGGGTGGTAAAACTCTCGGCTCCGCCCCATGACGCCAGATCTTCCTTACCGCTTGGAAGCTCAGGTTCCCTCCTTAACGCTCTGCGTATAAGACTGGTTCCTAATTCTTCGGTTTTCCGAATTTAAAGTTTTTACATTATAGACTTGGGTCTTCTATCCCTCGTGGCTGCGATGGACAAATCGACTCCCGGTTTTCGGAGGTGCCCTTGCGGGCAGAAGATGTCTCGGACGGATCCGCACTCCACGTGTGTCTACTGTTTAGGCCTTGAGCACGACCCGCAGGCTTGCGACCTGTGCTATTCCTTCTCAGCCTACGTCCTCGAAGACCATGCTGCCCGTTTACAACTGGGGCACCCTGAGAAACATTTTCCTCCGGTGAAGTCAAAAGAGGCCCGGTCGGCGGTTTCCACAGCGGTGGGCTCGGCGGATCAGCTAGAGCAGATGATCGCCCTCGAAGAGGAGGCGGCGTGGGCCACATCTTCCTCGACCGTGGCATTTATCCCGCTCTCCCTGGGTTCCTCTTATACAGCTTCCTTTAAGGAGCTTTGTCTGTCCCTCTCCACTAGAGGAGAGAGACCAACGTCTGCTGGACCTTCTTCTCGGTCCAAGAAGAAAGACAAGGGTAAGTCCCTCCGTCGGCCTCTTGGGAGGCGGGAAAAGGTCCCTCTCCCGAGTTGTCGGCCATTGACTTGATCGATCGTTAAACCCGGCCACTGGTCTCACGGTGTCCCGTCAGGTCAGTTGACGAGACTCCCGTGGATGCAGTCGAGATTTTTCTCGACCCGTTGGACGGGTTGTCGACAGCGGCAAATCCTCTCTCACCGGTTCCCCGGTGGGAGTTGAGGATCCATGGGCTTGCCAGTGCCTCCAGTTCCGGAGCCCTCGGGTGAACCCTCCGAGCCGAGGGGCGGTTCACCATCCCCTCCCGTCCTCGGAAGCGAGGTTCTTGGTCTCGGACTTCTTGGCAGTTCAGCCGATCCCGCCGTCATAAGTGATCCGACACCCATGACAACGCCGCTGCTGTCCTCCTCCTCGACAGGGGAGGCTTCGGCGTAAGTTACGTTGACGATACGAGGACCTCATGTGGCAACAGCTCCTTCTGACCGGGAACAAGCCGACACCGTCGCCTTCCCCAGCCATTAAGTGGCTGTCACCGGAGCAGCCGAAACAACCCCTCGTCTTACCCGAGGATCCTGTTCCCAGGCCGGTTGTTCGGCCAAAACCAGCTGCTTCACCGATTCCGGTGGAACCTCCACCTCCACAGTCGCTGTTTGGGGCTCCGACCAAGAACTCTCTGTCGGCTCAGGGTTTGCCCCATAGGCTGTCTGTCACCCTCACTCCCGATCGCCCTCGGCAGGTGGAGGGTGGCTCAGGCCCGAGGCAGCTCTTTGCGGACTCTTCTGAGTCCAACGACGATTCCTCCCTTTTCTCCAGGCGAGTGGACTTGGAGTCCTCTGGAGGTCAGTCGCTGGACGACAGCCCTTCGTCCTTCCTGGGTTTGCTTAGGCTCATCTCGGAGTCCACCGGGATGCAGCTTGAGCCCGTATCCAAGCGGGCCAAGTATCCCCTCACGGAGATATTGGACCGAGGGGATTCCCCTACGGAGGCCTTTCCTGTGGCTGAGGCCATTGTGGGCCCGGCCTTGGAGCTCTGGCAGCACCCTGCTTCCTGCCCTGCACCTTGGGCCAGGATGGCCAGGAAGTATGCGGTCCCTACCGGTTCCCTGTCCGGTTTCTCGGAACATCCCTCAGCCGAGGGGTTAGTTACCGACAGCGTTTTCCAGCGTGCCGGAAACGCTAGGAACGTGGACAAACCTCCCGACAAGGAGTCCAAGAAATTGGACTATGCCGGGCGAAAAGTCTACGCTGCATCCTCCCTTGGCCTTCGTCAGACCAGCTCGGCCGTGCTTATGGCACATTTCTCCCATGCCCTGTTGGGCTCCCTGGATGAGGTAGTCCCTCATCTCCCGGCTGACCTGCAGACCACGATTAGGCAGGTGCGGGACCAGGGCAGGGCAGTGGCCAAGCAGCAACTTCAGACTGCTCTGGACATTGGAGACTCATGCGCCAGGTCAGTCGCGGCCGCAGTGCTTATGCGCCGTCGGGCATGGCTGAGGATATCCACCTTCACAGCGGATACCCAGCACAAATTGGCGGATGTACCCTTCCTGGGGACCGACCTCTTCGGCCCTGGAGTGGAAGGCCACCTCCAGAGGATCGAAAAGTCCAATGCCACTTTGGACTCGGTCTCATCCGCTCAGAGGGACAAGGGCCACAGACCGCAACCCAAGCCCTTTCGTTCGTCTGCGCCCGCGGCACGTCCGGCCCAGCAGCATCAGGGCCAGCAGGCTCATGCTTGGCGTTCCAAACCCAAGCCCTCGGCTTCCTTCCTCCAGGAAGCAGGGAGGTAAAGGCCCTGGAGGTCCCTCGGCCGGTTCTTCCTCCAAGCCTGCCCAGTGACGGGTTGAGGGGTGTCGCCCCCAACCCCGTCGCCTCACCCCAGGTGCCCCCCGTGGGGGGGTGGCTCCGCTATTTTCTTTCCGCTTGGTCCATTATCACCACAGACCGGTGGGTGTTGGAGGTGGTGGGAAAGGGCCTGCCTCTGGAGTTCGAGCAGGCCCCACCCTTCAGAGCCGTCGCACCTCGGGGGGCCTCGGGGTCCGAAGCCTCGCTGTCAGCTCGCCGAGCCGACATCGCTCTCCTCCTCGAGAAGGAGGTGATAAGAGAGGTGGCGGACCCTCCCTCAAACCCGGGGTTCGTGTCCAGGTACTTCCTGGTTCCGAAACGGACGGGGGGCTGGCGCCCCATTCTCGACCTACACAACCTAAACGAGTTCCTAAGGTCTCAAACCTTCAGGATGGTCACTGTGGCTCAGATAATACCATCTTTGGAACACGGCATGTGGTTCTGCTCTCTGGACCTACAGGACGCGTTCTTTCACGTCCCTATCTGTCCGTCACATCAGAGGTTCCTTCGCTTTCGAGCGGAGGGATCCCTTTTCGAGTTCCAAGCCATGCCCTTCGGCTTATCTCCAGCTCCCAGGGTCTTCACCAAATGCATGGCAGTGGTGACAGCATTCCTGCGGCGCTGAGGGGTCCGGGTTTACCCTTACCTGGACGATTGGCTGATAGCAGCCCTCTCCAGACAGGAGGTGGAGTGGTCCAGAGATCTGACCCTCCAGGTTTGCTCTCAGGTCGGCCTCCTCATCAACGAGGCCAAGTCGGAACTCGAGCCGAAGCAGGTGATTCTTTTCATCGGGGCAGAGCTCGACTCTCTTCGAGCCAGAGCATGGCTCTCAGCGGACAGGGCCGAGGTTCTTTCCTCCTTTGCCCAGTCATTTCTGGTTGGGCAATTGCGCCCTGCCCGGGACTTCCTGCGCCTCCTGGGTCTCATGGCAGCCTGTACCAGCGTGGTCCGTTGGGCCCGCTGGAACATCACGCCCTCCAGTGGGGAGCTGGCCAGCCAGTGGTCCCAGCGCTGCGATCCATTGGACCAGCTAGTGGCGGTGACCCAGGGGATGTGGGCAGCTCTCCAGTAGTGGACCGTTCAGTTCATCTGCAGGAGGGCATCCCGTTTGTCCTCCCCAAGCCGGCGGTCTCTCTATCGACCGATGCCTCTCTGATGGGTTGGGGTGCCCATCTGGGGAACACAGCGCCGCGGCCTCTGGTCCCAGCGGAGTCTGATGCCACATCAACCTGCTGGAGCTCGGCGGTCCGCCTAGCTCTCACCGCCTTTGCTCCGTTTCTTCGGGGTCAAGTGGTCCGGGTCCAGACGGACAATACCACGACCATGTACTATCTAAACCGCCAGGGCGGGACGCGCTCCATGCTTCTATGCAAGGAAGCTCTCCGCATCTGGTCACTCGTGCGCAGCCTGGAGGCGGATCTCCTAGCCATTCATGTGGCAGGAGCCTCCAACACCCTGGCCGATGCCATAAGCCGGATAGGGGCTGCGTCCCACGAGTGGTCTCTCCTGCCGGAGGTAGTACAAGATCTATTCTCCCATTGGGGCACACCTCAGGTGGACCTGTTTGCCTCCAGGGAGAATGCGAAGCTGAGGCTGTTCCATGTCCGCCCCCTCAGCAGGGATCGCTGCAGGGGGATGTCTTCTCGAGGCCGTGGACCCGGGCCTCTTCTCGCCTTTCCCCATTCCCCTTGATGCACAAGGTGCTTCTCAAAGCAAGGAGGGACAAAGGCGCGAGGTGATTCTGATAGCCCCAGACTGGCCCGCCAATGCTGGTACCAGATCTCCTCAGCCTCAGCTCCAGGCTCCGAGGCAGCTTCCAGCTCGCCCGGACCTGCTTTCAGTCAGTCAGGGGAAGGTGTTCCATCCGGACCTTCAATCCCTGCACCTGACGGCCTGGTTCCTGAGCGGCTAGAGTTCCAGGCTTTGGGTCTTTCCGACAAGGTCCTCAGCGTAGTTGAGGCGTCCCGTAGTCGACCAGAAAATGCTCGCCTTCAATTGGAAGAGATTTTCCATTTGGTGCCAGGCAAGGGCCTGGACCCTTCCTCCTGTTCCTTGGCGAGCATATTGGACTACCTTTGGTCCCTTTCTCAGCAAGGGCTTAGGTCGACAACCCTTAAGGTGCACCTGGCAGCCATCTCTGCTTACAGGCGCAGGCAAGGAAGCAATCGTGGCAGCAGAGGAAGGTGGTCTGGCTTTTCAAAGGCCTTGATCACATTTCCCTCGATCCGAGAACCTCCACCTCTGTGGGATCTACTGCTGGTACTGGCAAAGCTCATGGGCAAGCCATTTGAACCAATGCACAGGTGTGAACTCTCTCACCTGTCGTGGAAGACCGCCTTCTTGGTGGTTATCATGTCAGCCAGAAGGATGGGAGAGCTCCAGGCGCTCTGCATCGAGTCTCCTTACCTGGTCTTCCACAAGGACAAGGTTGTCCTGCGCCCCCAACCGAAATTCCTTCCGAAGGTGGTGTCGGAGTTTCACCTTAACCAGGTGTTGACTCTGCCAGTGTTCTACCCCAATCACACCTCGGAGGCCGAATATAGGCTCCATACTCTGGACCCTAGAAGAGCTCGCTTACTATAAGGGTATGGCTGAAATTTGGGAGAGGTTCGCCAGCTGTTTGTCACCTCGCTGAAGCCGCACCTGGCAGACCTGCAGCCAAGCGGACGATAGGCAGGTGGGTCACCTCCTGCATAGATCTCTGCTGTAAGTTGGCGGGCATGGAGCCTCCCAGAGGGATAAGAGCTCATTTACCCGCCATACTGCTGCATCGGTGGCTGCTTCCAGGGACGTCCCTATTCAGGAAATCTGCAGGGCTGCTACCTGGAAGTCAGCACACACCTTCATCACTCATTACCACATCGACCTTGAGTCACGTCGGGATGCTGGTTTTGGGGCCTCGGTTCTCCAGTCTCTGTTCCCTAAGTAGGGGGTGTGCGCCTTGCCTCCCTCCTCCCGGAGAACTGCTAGGAGTCTGCCAGACAGTGTGGATGAACAGCATATCCATGTCCCTAGAAATACAGGTTACTCACCTGTAACAGGAGTTCTAGGAATGGTATATGTTGTTCATCCCACCCGACCTCCCCGGCTTCGACGCACAACCTGAGCTTCCAGTGGGCCAGATCTGACGTCATGGGGCGGAGCTGAGAGTTTTACCTCCCGGGTGGGTTGGAGGAGCCAGCTTGAAGACCTTCCGGCTAGATTTAAAGCGGCAAGGATACCTGCCAGACAGTGTGGATGAACAACATATACCATTCCTAGAACTCCTGTTACAGGTGAGTAACCTGTATTTGTGTTCTATCGACCCCACCTTCAAACCCTCTTTATCCTTATCCCTCCGAGTAGTCTCAGCTAGAGGTTCCACATATAGGAATAGGTGTTGTGTGCATGTAGTAATGAGTGTAATGTCTCGTTCTAGGGACATGGATATGTTGTTCATCCACACTTATTGGCAGGTCCCTTGCCGCTTTAAATCTTGCCGGAAGGTCTTCAAGCTGGCTCCTCCCACCCACCCGGGTGGTAAAACTCTCGGCTCCGCCCCATGACGCTAGATCTTCCTTACTGCTTGGAAGCTCAGGTTCCCTCCTTAGCGCTCTGCGTTTTCGACTGGTTCCTGAAAATTTCGGTCTTCGAATTCATTGGAAGTGTCCTTTCTGAAACTTTGATCTTTTCTTCTTTGCTACGGCGATGGCTCAGTCCTTTTCCGGCCCCGAGAGGCGCACGGTTAGTTCCTCCAGGAGAGACTCGCATTCCACATGCGTTTTTTGCCTGGACTTGAATCACGATCCTCAGGCTTGCAATTTCTGTTCTGCCCTTTTGGTCAGTTCTCTGGAGGACCCCGCGGCCCGTTCAGGGCTCGAACATCCGGTAGTTTTTTCCGCTCTGGAGATTCCCTCAGACTGGCAGGTGTCCGCTTCAACTGTTTCTCAGCAGTTTGATCCTGCCGGGGAAGGGGCGGTCCCCCCCCGGTTGCGGCGCTTATCCCGCTCTCCTTGGATTCAACTCATGCAGCTTCGTTCAAGGAGCTTCGTCATTCCCTCTCCTCCAAGGGAGAGGGACCCTGGAGCCCTGCTGCTCGGCCTAAGGCTAAAGGGCCGCAGGCGGGGTCTCTTCGTCGGCGGGAGCGGGAACTCTCCCCCTCCCTCATCGGCCGACGCTCGACTTCGGTCGAGGATGCGGCCTCGGCCACTGGCCTCACGGTATCCCGTCAGGTCAGCCGGCCAGGCCCCCGTCGACGTCGTCGAGTCTCTCGATCCGTCTTTTAGGGGGTTTTCTGATGCCGCCATCCCTCCGCCTCCGGCAGGGGCTGAGGCTCTGTCCGTCCCTTCGGGTCGACAGCCCTCGGTCCTTTCTTCCGAGCCGAGGGAGGAGCGGGTGCGTCCCGCTCCTTCCCAGGCCCGCCCTCGGTCCCCCCGAGGATTTGGGTCTCGGTCAACCTCTCGGTCTAGCCACTCACGCCGATCTCGGCGTTCTCGGTCGAGGCACCGAGTTAAGTGGGTTTGCCATTCTTCCTCGTCCCCCTCTTCGGATGAGGAGCGGTTTCGATGCCGTTGGCGTCGGTGTTACGAGCAACTTATGTGGCGACAGCAGTTGTTGTCCGGTATCAATCGACACCGATTCATTCTCTGGATAGCAAGCAGCTGCCGCTCAGTCGGCAGCCGTTCGAATCGGTCGAGGAGCCCTCTCCAGGGCCGGTTGCTCGTCCGACCCTCGCTGCCCCTCCACCTTCGGCGGGGTTCAGGCCAGGCCATGACCTGTTCTTCAGGTCACTCGGTCCCCTCACTCCTGCCCGGCCCCGGCAGACGAAGAGTGCCTCGGGCCTGTGGCAGCTTTTTGCAGACCCTTCGGAGCCTGAAGCCGGCTCTGCTATGTTTCCTAGCAAGGAGGACCCGGGGTCTTCCCAGGAACATTCAGTAGACAACAGCCCATCGTCTTTGAAGGGTCTGCTTCAGCTCATTTCAGAATTCACTAGGATGCAGCTCAAGCCCGTCTCCAAACGGGCACCTTACCCCCTTACGGAGATTCTGGAACGAGGGGGTTCTCCCTCGGAAGCCTTCCCAGTGGCTGAGGCTATCGTGGGCCCAGCCTTGGAGCTATGGCGGCGGCCTACTTCCTGCCCTGTGCCTTTGGCTAGGGTGGCTCGGAGGTACTCTGTCCGTGTCGGTTCTCTGCCCGGTTTCTCGGAGCACCTCTCGGCTGAAGGGGTAGTCACCGATGACGTTTTCCAATGTCTTGGAAACGCTGGGGATGTGGATAGACCCCCTGACAAAGAGTCCAGAAGGATGGACTACGTCGGGCGCAAGGTTTACGCTGCGTCCTCCCTAGGCCTCCATCAGGCCAGCTCGGCGGCTCTTTTGGCACACTGTTCCCACGCCCTTCTGGGCTCCCTGGGCAGGTTCTGCCTCATCTCGGCAGAACTGCGGACCATGGTCCGAAGATGCGGGACCAGGGTAGGGCGGTGGCAATACAACAGCTCCAGATGGCTCTGGATCTGGGTGACTCCTGTGCCAGATCGGTGGCGGCCGCAGTGGCCATGCGCCGCAGGGCGTGGCTGAGGTTATCCTCCTTTTCCTTGGAAACCCAGCACGAGTTGGCGGACATCCCCTTCTTGGGGACTAACCTTTTCGGCCCTGGAGTGGAGGGACATATCCAAGGGCCCGAGAAGTCCGATGCCACTCCGGACTCGGTCACTCTCGCCCGGAGGGCCAAGGGCAGCCGTCAGTAAGCCCCTTTGCCCCCTGAGCCCTGGGGCTCCACCGGCCCAGCATAAGGGCCAGCAGGCATGCACTGGGCGGCCTGTTGCCAGTCCAGCGTCTTCCTCCAAAAAGAAGCAGGGAGGCAGGAAACCGAGAGGCCCCTCGGCTCCTTCCCCCTCCAAGCCTGCTCAGTGACGGGCCAAGGGGCACTGCCCCGGCCCCGTCGTCCCAGCCCGGGTTTCCCCATGGGGGGACGGCTCCGCACCTCGTTCTTTAGGTATTTAAGGGTAGATCCTGTCGCAGGTTGCGAGCAGTTTCCCCTTTCCGGACCATCTGTGGTCCATCCTTAAACCAGGGTTTCGGCCGACGACCCCCTAGGTGCTTCTGTGAGTCACCCCAGTCTTCCGGGCATGGGCTGGGAGGCAGTTGGTGGTGCGGAGAAGGTGGTCTGGCACTTCTAAGCCTCAATCACGCCTCCCCTTCTGGGGAGAGTATCCCCGTTTCTGTGGGATCCTTGCTGGTATGGGCTTAGCTCATGAGCAAGCCATCCAAACCTTTTGCACAGGTGCGAGTTTCCCCCACCTGTTGTGGAAGAACACCTTCTTGGGGCCACTCCGCCATCCAGAAGGTGGGGAGAGTTCCAGGCGCTCCTTTAACCTCCCTATCCGGTCTTCCACAGGGACTAGGTTGTCCTGCGCCCAACCCGAAGTCCTTCCGGCGGTGGCGGAGTCTTCCCTTCGGGGGTATTGCCTGTGCCGGGGGTTATCCCCGTTCACACCTCGGAAGCCGTATACAGGTTCCATAGGAACCGGTTTAACGCTCACCTACCTAGGGAGCGTAAAGCTAAAGTTCGGGAGAGGTTCGCCAGCTGTTCATCATCTTCGCTGAAGCTGCATCTGGCAGATTTGCAGCCCAGTGGACGACAAGCGGGTGGGTCACCCCTGCATAGGTCTCCACTATAGGCGGGCGGGCATGGAGCCTCCCAGAGGGATAAGCGCTCATTTTACCCGTCCTTCCGCTGCATCGGTGGCTGCTTTCGAGGATACTCCGGTCCTGGATATCCGCAGGGCTTCTGCCCGGAAGCAGGCTTTACCATTCCCCTTCCACATCGACCTTGGGTCGCGCCGGGGTGTTGGTCGGGGCCTCGGTTCTCCAGTCTTTCTACCTAAGTAGGGGTGTGCGCCTTGCCTCCCTCCTAACGGAGAACTGCTAAGAGTCTGCCAATAAGGGTGGATGAACAACATATCCATGTCCCTAGAAATACAGGTTACTCACCTGTAACAGGAGTTCTAGGAATGGTATATGTTGTTCATCCACACGACCCACCCGGCCTCCCCGGCTTCGACGCACAACCTGGCTTCCAGCGGGCTAGATCTGGCGTCCTGGGGCGGAGCTGAGAGTTTTACCACCCGGGTGGGTGGGAGGAGCCAGCTTGAAGACCTTCCGGCAAGATTTAAAGCGGCAAGGGACCTGCCAATAAGTGTGGATGAACAACATATACCATTCCTAGAACTCCTGTTACAGGTGAGTAACCTGTATTTCCCTGATTCCTGTGATGCCAGACATCTACCAGGCCCATATCTTTTAACAGTCTACGGCCATGTTTCTGGCCAACTGACATATGAGAGGGATTGGGGTTCGAGCTGTCCCTCCCCAGATCCATTAACAGATTCAAGTCTCCGCCGACCACTAATATCCCTTGTTTAAACTGTAATATCCTATCTATTAGCTTCTGGTGAGTCAGAGGGTCTGCCCCCAGGTGATACACACACTCACCACAGTGTATGGTGTACCCCACCATGTTCCTTTTACCATAGCCAGCGTACCCTCTCTGTCATGATAAGATCCTTTCAGTTGGAAGGCCGAGTTATATTTGGTATCAATATCGCTGACCCCATCCTCCTCCCAGAAGAGTGTGAACTAGCTATCACTGTGGACATCCCAAATTTTGTCAACTTTTGATGCTTGACTGAGTTCATGTGGGTCTCCTGTAAAAGGATCATTTGAGGATGGGTCCTTTTAAGGTAAGTCAGTACCTTCCCTCTCTTAATCGGTCCGCTTAAACCATTTACATTTAGGGATATGATCTTTACCCAGTGAGACTGAGCCATATGAACGTTTAGGATTGGGATAAACTGCTTGGGCCTCGTAGAACAAGACCAGTCCCCCCATGACCAATTTCTCTCTTGTCTGTCTTGATCTGGCTAACTTATATCTCCAGTTTGGCTTTCCCATGTCGTTTTCTACCTAAACTACTATTATCTATGGAAAATTCCAACTTATATACATAATATGGCAAACTCACCAACTTATGATGAACTGTGTATACCTTACTGTTAGTGACTTCCAAAATCCAGGGAGTATCCTTGAATTGCTGCGACTGTGGAGTCGCAGGACATGTGACTGCACTACATATCTTGAAGTGCCTGTTGGGGTTTATTTGACACTCAAATATTCTAAACCAAATAAATATAGACGGTACAATTAAAACCAATAAAGGGAATAGGATGGGCAGATAAAAGAACGGCATATTACAATAAAGGAAGATAGAAAAAATGGTGCTTTCAAAAATGTCCATCGCAGATGAGCAGTCCATATCATCTGCCTATAGATTAACTGGTAGGAGTATAACCCAACATTCCTCGTTGTAACCCACTGTTGCCCAATTACGTACAGTCCTAGGGGTCAGTATCAGATGCTCCTCAATAGCTCCTCTCCCTCCCAAGGAAGCAGACCGCTCCGTATCTTGTCTTGACTAAAATGGAGCCTAAGTGGAAAATAAAACGAGGAGACAGGAAAAGTTCCTTCATCATGAAGTCTCAGCTCTTTGTTCCATAGCTTGCATTGCTCTCCACAGGGGATTCTCGGAGGCCAGCAATAAAGGCCCTCCGTGACCGGAGCAGGCTGCAGCTCATAGACCCACGGTGAAGATCCGACAGCCCCCCCCCCCAGGCCCTTGGCTCAGGTCCCCTGCCTCCCTGGCCTGCCCAAACAGAGGTCGCAATGCTAAGAGGTTAACCATATTCAATATATACAGATGCAGACTTGAAAAAAGAAATAAGAACGGCTCGCCGGCCAACTCCCCCAGAGTTCTCCCGTAGATGGATGGAGGACGCCCAACCACACTACAAGTGAGAATGCCCGCGCCCCCCCCACAACCCAGGAATTAAGAAACATTTAGGTTTGGGTATAGGTATAGGCTTGGGTTCAAAATAGACGATTCTCATAAACTTTCTAAACTCCTGCCTTCTTTTAAATTGTAGCTTGTGGGGAGGGGTGCCCCCCCCCCAGTCAGCCCCACCATTTACCAAATTTTTAGAACTCAGCTGCAACCCGGGGCTGACGACCCGAGAGCCCCTGGGGAGTCACAAAGTTAATTGCATCTCAGCCCGCTGCACCAAAATAAGCCCTGCAGGGGGGAAGGAGACCTCAGGGAAGCCATTCATCTGTAGCATCACCCAGTTAAGGCATTGTTATATTTATAAACCTCTCCATGCAGACCCCACCCAGAGGACGGCGCAACCCAGCACCAACGCCCGGGAGCAGGAGGGCCACTGCCCCTCCCCACCGACCCGACCCCTCACCGCAGCACAATCCTCCCAGCATCATGCTAGCCCCTGAACTCACCTTCAGGATCAAAGACCAAAAAGTTTATTTCAAACCTCCCCATTAGGAGTTGCTTCTGGCAAACTGGTGAAACAGCTGCTTAATCGAGTCCAGAGTAGCCTGCTGCAGCTGGGGATACGGTGCCTGGGGGTTTCTCTGCTGATCTCTTCGCCTGTCAGGCCTTTGTACAAGTGGGACCTTGATAGATAGCACATAATTGCGGTCTCTGAGTCCGGCAAGAACCTGTTCAGTGGTATCATAACTTTCTTGGCCATTAGGAAACTGGACAGCAAGCTGAGCTGGATATGGTGTCCGAAATTTTAATTTAAGTCCACGAAGGATAGGGAATAATGGGATATAGTCCCTTCGGTGCTGCATGGTCATGGGAGCGTAGCAATTATCAAAATATATTCTGCTGTTCTGATAGAAAGTTTTCCCTTTAGCCCATGCTTTGCTCAGGATGGTGTCTTTTGTGGTATAGTTCAAGAAGCGAATGATAATGGAGCGAGGGCATGCTCCCTGTTGCATAGGTCGAGGACCTAAGGCACTATGAGCTCGCTCTATCTCAGTATTAAAATCAGGATCAAGGTCCAGGGATTCCCACAAAAGCTGAACAATAAAGCTGCCCATTTCCTTAGTCTCACTACCCTCTGCTACACCATAGATCTGAATATTCTTGCGCCAGTGTCTATTCTCGACATCTTCCTGCCTCTCCCCCATTGCTTGACAAATATCCACTAACTGCAGTACCGTGGATTGACACTCTTGACAAGGCCTTCACCTGTGCACCCTGAGACTTCTCGACTGTGTGTGTTCTTTGCTGTAGATCGAAAATATCTGTCCAGATCTGTCCCAGATCATGTTTGAGAGACTGAAAGGCTGATTTAATGTCCTTCGGTTCGGTTAGGATTTTATGGAGTTTGCTATCCATAGTTGTAGCTGATTTATTTCTTTGTTTCTTTGGGAGCCTTGCCACCAAGTGAGAAGAGGAGTGGTGAGAGTGCATGGAGACGCTCAAATCCGATGCCTCCCGGTCTGAAATGTCTGGATCCACTGGTAAATTAGAAAATCTATTTGCTGCCCTTTTTATCTTGTTTGTAGCCATCAATCTGGAACTGTTTGCGTTGGTAGTAATGAAATTTAAAGGATACTGTTTAGATTTTCCAGGCGGGGATTCTTGGAGCTCTGACAAGTTGCTGCCATAACCTGCATTGCTGCACCGGAAGTCCCCATCATGTATTTTTATTTAAAGTGACGATCTGCCTCGGAGCTGGCCATCAGGTAAACTTGGGGGGGAGGGGGGATAGAATAAGGAAATACATTTTTGTAACTGACTGGCTGAGTCAGTAAATACCCATATTCTTGTTTTAATACTAGGGGGTAGAACTAGAAAGTAGCGGGTATTAACCTCCTGAAAGGCAGTGAGGCTATTCTCTGTACTATACCAGGCCCTGAAACAGAGGAGAGAGAGGAAATAAGGTGATACTGTAAGTGTCCAACCCACAGGGAGACAAAGGAACAGGACAGCTAGTGTGAAGAAAGAATATGGGCACAGGTAAGTAAATTTCTGAAATTAATTTTCTCTGGTCACCAGCAAGTTTACCAATACCTGGCTGAAACAAACCAGAAGGAGCCTTCAGGGCCCAAGGCCTAGCTCCATAAAGGGGGGGGCCCTTCCTTAACCAGTGATGAGGCACTACCTGACCCCATCACAGGTCCAGGTCCAGATGGACAACACCTTTATGCCCAGAGCTGATGGTCATCTTGACGACTGATGCCTCTCTCATTGGCTGTTGTGCCCACCTGGGGAACACAGAGTCCATGGGCTCTGGACCCCTGAGGAGTCCCAGTGCCACAACAGGCTGTTGGAGCTTTGGGCGGTTCGGCTGGTGCTGACTGCTTTTGCACCACAGCTTCAAGGTCATGTGATCCAGGTCCAGACGGACAACACCATGGCTATGTACTACCTCAACAAACAGGACAGGACTCACTCCCTCTTTGCAGGGAAGCTCTCCGCGTACGGACCCTTGTGCACAGCTTGGAGGCCGATCTCCTGGCCATCCACATGGCCGGTGTCTCCAGCCAGCTTGCGGATGCTCTCAGCCATGTGGGTGAGGCATCTCACGAGTGGTCTGTCTACCCAGAGGTAGTATACAGCCTGTTCTCCCAGTGGGGCACCCCTCTGGTGGACCTGTTTGCCTCCAGGGAAAACACAAAGCTGAGGCTGTTTTGTGCCCGCCCCCCCAGATGGGAACTTTGCAGCAGGATGCCTTCTCGAGGCCCTGGACACCAGGCCTCCTCTGTGCCTTCCCTCTGTTTCCCTTGATCCACAAGGTGTTGCTCAAGGTGTCTAGGGACAAGGCATGGGTAATCCTGGTTGGCTCCGTACGGCCTCGCCAGTTCTGGTACCCCGATTTCCTCAGCCTCAGCAGCAGGCTCCCGAGGCATCTTCCTCTCCACCCAGACCTGCTCTTGATCAATCAGGGGAAGATTCTCCACCCAGATCTACATTCGCCTGCACCTGACAGCCTGGTTCTTGAGCGGCTAGAGTTTCAGGCTTTGGGTCTGTCCAAAGATGTCCTTGACATTGTCGAGGCTTCTCGGAAGGAGTCGACCCAAAAATGCTATGCCTTCAAATGTAAGTGGTTCTCCACTTAGTGCCAGGGCAAGGGGTCGGACCCCTTATCTTGCCCAGTGGCTAGCATTCTTGATTACCTTTGGTCCCTTTTTCAGGTGGGCCTTCGGTCGTCGACCCCTAAGGTGCACCTCGCAGCCATCTCTACCTACTGGGTGTGGGCCGGTCAGCAGTCAGTGGCACGGGAGAAAGTGGTCTGGTGCTTTTTTTAAAGGCCTTGACCACATTTCCCCTCCAGTGCATGACCCGCCACCATCTTGAAACTTGTTGCTGGTTTTGGCAAAGCTCATGGGCAAGCCATTCGAACCAATGGACAGGAGTGAGATATCTCACCTGTCGTGAAAGACTGCCATCCTGGTGGCTGTCACGTCAGCCAGAAGGCTTGGGGAGCACCAAGCGCTTTTGGTGTAGTCTCCTTACTTGGTCTTCCACAGGGACAAGGTTGTCCTTCACCCCAACCTAAAATTCCTCCCGAAGGTTGTGTCAGATTTTCACCTTCACCAGGTAATTTATCTCCCGGTGTACTTCACCAGCCACACCTCGGAGGCCAAGCACAGGCTCCATACTCTGGACCTGTGGCAAGTGCTAGCCTATTATAAGAAGTGCACGTCTGGAGTTCGGGGTGAGGTTCGCCAGCTATTTGTCACCAGCGCTGAAGCCACATCTGGCAGACTGGCAGCTAAACGGATGATTGGCAGGTGGATCGTATACTACATCAACGTCTGCTATAGGTTGGCGGGTAGGGAGCCTCCCATAGGGCTAGGGGATCATTCCACTTGCCATACCACTGCCTCAGTGGCTGCTTCCAGGGATGTCCTTATCCAGGAAATCTGTGGGTCTCCTACATTGAAGTTAGCACACACCTTCATTTCGCATTACCACATTGACCTTGAGTCGCGCCGGGATGCTTGTTTTGGGGCCTCAGTTCTCCAGTCTCTGTTCCCTAAACAGGGGGTGTGTACCTTGCCTGCCTCCTCCCAGGAGAACGGCTAGGAGTCTGCTAGAAAGTGTGGCTAGAACATCATATCCATGTCCCTAGAAAAACAGGTTACTCACCTGTAACAGTAGTTTTTGAAGTGGTATATGATGTTCATCCGCACTGACCCACCCGACCTCCCCAGGCAAGTGCCACACTGTTTTTGCTTCCAGCGGGCAAGATCTGGTGTCATGGGGTGGAGGTAGGGGAGTTTCCGCCCAGGTGGGTGGGAGGAGCCAGCTTGAAGACATTCCAGCACATCTTAAAGGACTCATAAACAGGTACTTGTCATATGTCCTCCAAAAAACACAGCATCATAGGTCAGGTACTTACCTACATAATGCTGTGTTCTGTTTTGCACTGCAGCTGTTTTAATCCATGGTCGCTAATCCCGAAACATCCCAGTGACATGTTTTCGAGGACATCGCCAATCCTGAGCTAGGTGCCAGAGATGTTACTAACACGATTTGGACAGTGGCGCTGAGATGGAGTTTTTCCAGAGCCGTTAGATGTCAACGGTGAGGACTGAGGTTGCCCTGTGGAACCTGTAGCCTGTACGGCTCCATTATCTTCAGCTTGGGTTTCCCCAAACTGGCATCGATCAGGTATTTCTATGAATTTAGGAGGAGACCCTTCGGGTGACTTTGCTAGGCCTTCTTACTGTCGGGGCCTCGCCACTCCCTCAACACCAAGAGTTCCAACTTTTACTAGGAGGCCCTCTCCGCTTCCTCAAGAGGATGCCCTTATTCATAGGCCCTGAGGGACTGTTAATGTGGGAACAAGACCGGGCATTTGTTGGTGCCTTAGAGAACTGCCATAGGCAGGTTGACATAGCCCAGTATAGGCTGGCGCCATCAGTACCCGGAGGTGTTGCCTTGTCTCCATGGATGCCCTCCTTGGAAGACAGTGACTCATCTGTCCACCCTCCTCCTGCTACTGAGTACTCCCTGTGCCAGCGGTTCTTGGTGGAGATGCTCCAGGCTCTCGACCTCTGTGATTTTTCTGGACACGATCCAGCAGCCCAGCCGTTGGGACTCCTCAGGGTTCCCAGTATCAATACTGCTGTTAATCCTCAGTGGCCTAGGTCCTTTGAGAAAGCATCCAGGGCAGTGTGGAGGTGTCCTTTCTCCAACCCAGTCTCCCTAGGGACCTCCTTATGTAGTATTGCTCACTCTGAGGGTCTACTGCTGATGTACCTCACCTCACCTCATCCCTGGGCTTAAAGTATTGCAGACACCATCAGGGCCACGGCACCTCAAGTATGACTGACCTCCAGAGGTGGATTCTGTCCAGACAGATTCTCGTGGGAGGAAGGCTTTTTCCTCAGCACATGCCCTATTGTGCATTTGTATACACCAGATATGTATGGCAACCTATAACTGCCATCTATGGTTGCAGCTAAGTACACTCTTACCTACACTGCTGTAGAGCGAGACAGGCAGGGCTGGCATTATACAGTGCATTCTCAATGTAATGAACGCCCGTCATATTGAAATCCCTGTCTAACCAACTGGTAGCATGTCTCCCAAGTGAATACACTCTGAATGTTTTAATCCCAGTTTTACGGACTCCCTATTATCTGAACTAATTTCACATCTCCCAGGCGGTAGCTTAAAGTAATGAGCTGTGAATTAGCTTGGTACAGCCAGCAAACCTGGGTTTGATTCCCACAACCTCCAGTTGCGTACTGAGTGAACCTGAGCAAGTCATGTGACCTCCCAAGTGCTCTTGGGTCACCCCTGACAACAGGTATTGTGCCTAGTGGGCCTTAATCAGTTACCAAAGGCAAAAAAGGATTTTTTTTTTTTTCATGTCTTTTTACAGTGAAGAACTGTAGAGTCTGCCTGCATAGACTCCTGAAGCTCAGACCAAGAGGGCTCACAAGATAGGGATGTACCAGAACATAATAAGAATGTTGTCCCAGATTTGTAAACTATTTCAAGCTTTTCTCAGCGCATGGTTTGGCCCTTCAGTCAGAAAACAGTGAGGATTATCTTGGTACTATCCTTGTGACTGCAGAGGTTCCACAAGCGGAAGGAGTGTCTGAAGAAGAAGGTGTAGGGTCAGAGGATGCCGAGTTTCCCCTCTTTGCCATTTTTGTATGATTTTACCCCCTTCCTGATTGAAGAAAACTATATAACTCTGCATATGACAGAGGTTCTCTGCCCCATTGCTCCTACACTCTGGAAATGCACCTAAAGTGATTTCCAAGCTTTAAGTATTCTGAATAAGTGGTCAACCAGGAGTGGTAGACCATCACAAAAAAGGAGCAAGTCTAAAAGAAGCAGGCCAAATGCTGTCTTTATCAGAAAACTTTGTTTGTAAACTAGGAAACCCCGCCAATCACAGAAGTAGTGCTCTCCAGTATGGAGGAACAAATGACTATCCTAGCTGAGGCAGCAGCTTTTCTCCCCACAGGAGTAAGAGACTAGACTGCCTATCGGCAGTCTAGCGTTGCGTCCTCATCATCTTTACCTCGAGTCTTCTGTGACTGGATAATTATGCAATTACATGGTTTACCCAAGGTCTCTAAAGTAAAGAACTTGATTATCTTGAACTACAAAAAATCCTCTTTCTTAGGAAACTGTGCCTTAGATCGGTGGGGGCTGTCAGCCACGAGAGCTGCTGCGGCTGTTGCCACACTATGGGAAGTCTAGTTATGTCACTTGTCTGCCAGTCAGGCTTCTAAGGTGTATTTGTTTGGAGTCCTCTTGTCTGGCAACATGCTATTTAGTCCTAAACCTGTAGAACTTTTGGAAGGATGAGAAGGATCTGCTGCTCATGTCAAGCGGTCGGCAGAACTCTCTAACTCCGTATCTGCTGGGACAGAATCCAGCTGCTGTTGTTTCCCCAGTGCCAGTTTTAGTTGCCACTTGGTTTTGTACTGTCAACACACCTGCGGTTCTGCCTTCGGCATTTGTTCTCTACTTTGTTGCAGGTGTTTCTTCTTGTGTGTCCCATTGTGTGGACAGTGGCTCTGCTCTGCCCTGTCCTTGTGTGGTCCTCGACTCATTTTTCCTGGTCATTGTTTCCACTGCTGTCTGGCTTTTCAGCTTCTAGCCTGTCTTTTTAAGGGTCTTATCCACCCCACCTGTTTGGCTTCTCACCTGCTTTTTATTGCAGTACTGCTTGGGAATCGTTTTAGCGGTGTGGCTTAATGGAGGGGAATATCATTGAAGAAGCCAGGTTAGTTGCTTACTGTAACAGTAGATCTTCAAGAGAATCTCCTCTATTGACACACAACACATCCACCTGCCTTCCTCCTTTATTGTGTGTGGCATCGTTTTGGCTGGGGAATGTTTCTGTTATGATTCATCCTATCTGTCTTATACCCTTTACTAGGTTTACTGTTGTCCCACTCCTTCAGTGCTCCTGCTGATCTGCTGTTGCAGGGAGGGAGGGGCCTTTTCCATTTTTCTTGGCTGTCTAGCATGACACTGTATGTGTCTGAGGTGGACGGAATGAGCAGAGGAGGTATGAGATGGCCCACATTATATAGGCGCGGACTGTGTGCGTCATTGTGGACGGCATCAGCTAGGCAGAAGTTTCCAAGCAGTCTGGGTGCCGATGGCATCCAAGTTCTATAGGTGTGACTTAATGTAGGCGATTTTATTTTTGTATTTTTTTATTTTAGTCTTTGGTAACCATGTAAGGCCCACTAGGCACAAGTGCCTGTTTTCAGGGGATACCTGGGAGCACTGGCGGTTAAGTGACTTGCTCAGAGTCACACAGTATGGAAGTGGAGGTTGTGAGAATCAAACTCGGGTCTGCTCTGCTGGATGTATCAAGCTCGTTCACACCTTATTCCTCTAACCTCTAGGCTGTACTGCCAGTCCCACTCTAACAAAGATCTACAGTTACAGTAGAACAGTTTAATTCTGTCACTTTGAATAGTTACTGTTTAATCAGTATGTTTAGCTACATCATGCTTGTCCAATGTTCAGCGACTGTAGATTGCGCATGACGTCCATCACAAGTATCTTTGTTATTCCAGCGATCAGAGAGGATCAGGTCATTTCGATCCTCTTGCATGGTACAGTGCATTTTTTATTCCTTATTTTACAAGGATATTTGGTTAAATGTTACAAGTCCGGCATTAGTGGCTTATAATTATTATGCTGATAATGTGCACTATACACAGTCTGGCTGTCTTCCTGGAGACAACCAAGTCATCAGAAGTCTTCTAGCTGAGCTCCTCCCACCACCTGGGTAGTATATCCTCTGGCTCTGCCCCATAACGTCAGCTATTTCTTCTGGCTGGAAGAGACAGGTCTCCTCCTTTGCAGCTCTGTGGTGTTGAAGGAATGTAAGTTTTTAAGCACTTTCTTGGGGAATCTTTGACTTCTCAAGTTCGTATTCAACTGAAAGTTGCTCTACAAGTCTTCTGGCTCCACTTCATGATCGAAAATGGAGTGTAAGAAACTAGGGTTTAAGGTTTGCATCCGGTGTGAAAATGTCAGCCGCGAACCTACGCGGCATATGCTGGTACCGTCTCAGTAATCCGCATGATGTCAAGGGATACTCTCTGTTCCAGGCAGTGATACCGTGCTCCATTGAAGACCAAAAGGCTTGTTTGGTTCTCGGGGCACTGAAACACTGCTAGGTCAGCTGCACAGCTGGAGGTCATGGAAGAAGAGGCAGCAACAGCTGTGGTGAGTTTCTTGTCTGTCTTAGTGCTATTCATGACTGGGCCCTGCAACAGAGGATCACTCTCTGACGACTTCAGAGAAACGTGTCTCTAGACTTTCACCGAGAGCCCTTCTCAGGACAGCAGGAAAAACAAAAATCAACGTCATCATAGGTCTTGGGACCGAGAAAGATCACGCTGTTCAACCTTCGACACCCAGACTGCTCGGCCCAGGTCGAGCTCCCTGTGTTGGATGGGAAGGTCAAGGGCTCCACGGTAACCCCATCAGGCCTGTCAGCCTCAACTCCAGTTGAGCAGGCATTTGAGAGATTTCTAGAGCCTGTCAACCGCCTGTCTGAGGAGTCTAATAGGAAGTCAAGTCTCTAAATCTCTGGTTCTCCTAGTCCTCAGGAGGACATGGCCTGGTCGGTGTTCCTGGCTGGCTCGCCTTGGGAGCAGCCTCCACTGGTGGTTGTGCCTTCAAAGCTTCTAGTGCTAAATCTGCTGAGGCAGGCAGTAGTAGTAGTTTTTATTTATAATTTTTGGTGCCTTTTCCTGGAGGCATTGGCGCGTGCAGTCGCCTATTACTTTAATATTTGCCTTGCTTGTGATTACCAGGGCTCGCGTGTCTACGCTGGCATGCTAATGTCATGTAAGATGTTGGGACACCTTGCGTGCCCCTGCTAGTGAGCACGCACACCTGTTCAGTCCCATTTGGTGTGCTGATTCCTGCCTACAGCTCAGTGGAGAGCATTTAGCCCAGACAAGCTATAGGGCCAATTGTTTATTGTTTCTGATAATTTTTATCTGTGTTTTTCAGTTGTAGCCTTCTTTTCCTGGCACCATGGCTTATTAGAGACGATTAATTGTGAAATGATGTAAGACCTGCAAAAGGGTGATGAGGCCCTCCCCTTGGGTTCCTATTGCCTTCATTGTGTTGCTCAGCATAATATTTCTCTCACGGTTCTCCCCAGACGGTTCGTCAAGCTGGGGAAGGGGGCACCTGGTTCTTCAGCTGGCAATGGCAAAGCAGAATTACTAAAATCTCTTCTGTTGCATCTGGGTGAGCTTTTGGGTCCTGATGTTCTGCAGGATATCCCAGCAGATACACCCAACCCCAAACTGTGCCCCTCAGGTCTGGGCGGCCCACACACACACACGTTCAGGTATGTTGCAGCAGGAAAAGGCTGTGGAATCAGATATGCAGGCAGATCCTGACCCTGACTTGGAAGATCAGGATGAGGATTTGGGGGGCGCTCCTGACCTTAAAAAAATTGCTTTCTGATAAGGAAGATGTCCATTCTGAGGAGGAGAAAGGGGAGTGGACTGAGCCCAAGTTAAAGATTCCAGTTCTTTCCCTGTTTGACAATGTCCTTGTCTGTTTTTATAGCTGAGGCATGTAGATCATTTCAGCTCAGGGAGGAACAGTCCGTGAAAACGGATGTCAATCCAATCCTGTCTGCATCCTCATCTGCTCCAAAATGTTTCCCAGGTTTTATTCACTGTGACCAAATTATTGAGCAAGAATAGGCAGGTGTAGATGAGAGAAAATATCTTCCCAAACCAAAGTCATGGCCTTTTCTATTTTTAGAGGAAAGATCTCGCAGGTGGGAAGCCCCTCCGCTGGCAGACAAGGCTGTTCATAATTCAGTAAAACACACCACCCTGCCTAGTGAGGGTTCTTTGGCCCTAGCAGATTCCCATGACAAGAGGGTGGATGCTGCTTGCAGGAAGGCCTTCGCCTCTAATGGCACAAACTTTTGTACTACTTTTGCTTCATTTATTGTAGCCAGAGCCTTAAACATTTGGGTCACAACTCTGGGCAGTTTCGTTCTGCCTGCTTTGGAAGGTGCAGGCATTTTGCAGTTGATTACCGTGGGCTCCACTTTTTAGGTGATTCTACAGTGAAGAATTTGTGCATGTCAGCCCGCTTGGCCTGCCACATTGTTTCCGCAATGAAAGGCGTATGGCTGAGACATTGGGTCTCTGATCAGGCTTCAAAAGCTAAGCTGTTTAACCTCCCCTTTGAGGGAGACTTGTTGTTTGGTTCTGGCCTGGATACTATTTTAAAAGATATTCAGGAGAAGGAAGGCCATTTCCCAGTGTCAAAACAACAGCACAAGACTACTGTGACCTAAAGGGGTCAAGGTGATGACTGGTGCAGGCAGTCCCAACGGGGTTTCGACCCTTTCTGAATTTTGGTAAGCAGAGAAATAGAGGAACCTACTTGGGTAACAAGGGCTACGGTGATAGAGGGTCCTTGGCCACATGTTGTGCAGGAGGCTCAGCCCAAAAGCATGGTACCTCCCAGTACAGAGCACTTTCCTTCGGCCTTGCAGCAGCGCCCAGGGTCTTCTCGAAGGTGCTGATAGTCCTAGTGGCTCAACTTCGGCAAGAGAGGCATCACGTTTATTCTTATCTGGATGACCTGCTTATTAGTGCACCGACATTGCCACCGGTGAGGAAGTCGGTACTCAGGATTATAGAAATGTTAGAGTCTCACGGCTGGGTGGTGAATCAGGAGAAAAGCTCTCTTGAGCCATCTCAGACTTTGGGACACCTGGGGGCCGTCTTCGACATGAAGCAAGGGAAGGTCTTCCTCTTGCCTTCCTGGAAGGAGACTTTGACGGACTTCCAGTGGCTCAGGACTTGGTCATTGGCCTCAGCCCTCACTCTGTTGCATGTCCTAGGCCTCATGGCAGTGGCAATAGCTCTAGCCCCATGGGCTTGCTTCCATATTCGGCCTCTTCAAATGGGATTGCTGATGGCTTTGGATCGTCATTTGAAGATTACCAAACCAGGATCCCCCTCACCCCTCAGCTGCGTCACTCCCCGAGTTGGTGGGTGAACGTGCAGAATCTGAGCAAAGGAGTTCAACTGGAACTCTCCCCAGAATTAATTCTAACAACGGATGCCAGTCTGTATGGGTGGGGGGCAGTTCAGGACCAACTACCCTCTCAAGGGACTTGGTCAATACAGGAACAGCATCTCCAGATAAATGTTCTGGAAGTGCAGGCGGGTCATCTAGCTCGACTCTGATTTCTGTCTGTTGCAGAACAGAGCGATAAAAGGAAGATCGGACAACGCTGTCACAGTGCTGTACATAAACAATCAAGGTGGCACAAAAAGAAGTGAGATGCTTCATGAAGCCTCCATACTCCTCAGGTGGGCAGAAGAGAATCTTCTTTCTCTGTCAGTAGTACACTTGGCAGGGGAGTTGAACATTCAGGCAGACTGGCTAAGTCACGAAAATGTTCACCCTGGAGAGTCTTGGTCGAAGCCGGAGGTGTTCGACCTCCTGTGCGGCAGGTTCGGTCGACCCCAGATCAGTCTGTTCGCATCCAACTTCAGCCCTCAGCCTCCAGTGTCTGTAGGCAGAAGCAGTGGACCCTCTGACTCAAGAGTGGTCCTTCAGTAGAGCATATGCCTTTCCCCCACTACCTCTTTTTCCCAAGGTCTTGAGAAAAATAAGACACTCAAGAGGAAGCTTCCTCCTTATAGCTCCGGAGTGGCCAAGAAGACTGTGGTTCTCGGATTTAATGAACCTAGCTCAACAAACACCCTCCCGCCTTCCAGTGCAAAGAGACCTTCTGTCTCAGGGTCCCATTCTCCACCCAAATACAGGAGCGATGCAGCTCGCAACCTAGCTACTGAAAGGAGGAATCTCCTAAAATTAGGTTTTTCTAAGAAAGTAGTTGATACTTTGATGGCTGCCAGAAAAATCTCCACTTCTGCATCTTATGCTCGGGTGTGGGCCACCTTTTCGTTTTGGGCCGGGGGAAGGATATTAAGCTTTCCAAGGTCTCTATTTCACAGATTTTGGATTTCCTACAGGAAGGCATGGAGAAGGGGTTTGGCATTGCGTATGCCAAGAGGCCAGGGTTCCACTCTCTGAGTATCCTTGGGCATTTCCCTAGGAACTAATAGGTCATTCGTTTTTTGTATACGGTTAACAGGAGTCACCCTGTGTTCTGATCCCCAGTTCCTCCATGGGATCTAAATCTGGTTTTGAATGCTATCTGTAAGGAGCCTTTCGAACTGCTGCCATCCATATCACTGCATGTGTTGTCTTACAAGGTGTGTTTTTTGATGGCTGTGTGCTCAACCAGGAGGATTGGCGAACTCCAGGCCCTATCCCACAAGGAGCCATACCTTATCATGCATAAGGACAAGGTGTACTCAAAATGATTCCATCTTTCATTCTGAAAGTGCCCACGGCCTTCCATGTGAATCAGGAGATATGCCTTCTGTCCGCAGTCATCTCACCCTAAAGAGGAGGGGTTGCATATGTTGGACATGTGAATGGGCCATTAGGATCTGCCTTAAGTGGACGTCTGAGTTCCAAAAATCAGACAGTCTGTTCTCTTCAGAGTGCCAGGCAGGATCAAGTAGCCTCTAAGGCCACCCTAGCTAGGTGGGTGCTGGCCCGCATTGCTAAGGCGTATGTAATGGAAAAGAAGAGGCCTCCAGCTCTCATCAAGGCCCACTCCACCAGGGCAGTGGCAATGGTGTGGGCATAGAGAGACAAAGCATCGGTTTTGGAGTTATGCAAGGCAACTGGGTGGTCTTCTGTACATACATTTACTAAACATTACAAATTGAATGTTCAGAGTTCTGCTGACACAGCTTTTGATCACAGAGTACTACAGGCAGCAATTCGAAAGTAATTTCTCAGTGCTTGCCTCTGGCATATGGGATAATATTCTCCCTCCTCCTGGTTTATCTGGGTACTTCTTCTTAGAACCCAGTTGTTGTGATTACCCATTGACAATGTGGAGCGCTACAGAAAGAAGAAATTTCTTCTTATTTACCGTCATTTCCTTTTGTGTTAGCTGCAACATTGTCAATGGGGCCCACCCAGGAGCCTGGCTCCTGCGGGAGAATCTTATCCAGTATGTCAGGAGGGATATCTGGTTTGTTAAAATACGCTACTGTTTTTGGACATCCATCTTTTGTTTTGCTGCGCTGTACTCATAAAAAAAAAATACATACAGATATATATATCTATCTATATCTATATCTCTCTCTCTCTATATATATATATATATATATATATATATATATATATAGATATAGATAGATATATGTATAAATACATATAACATATTTTCAATCAGTCTGCAGCCACAAGTTGACAGGTTTAGGAGCAACGCTTAAGGTGTTTTCCTTGTTGCAGGTAGGCTCACTGCATTCAGTTTTGCCTAAAATCTGTGCATCATTGTGCTGGTCAGCTTCAGTTTTCCAGATGAGCGACTGGTGTGGAGCATTTTTTGTTGCTTGATCATTTTTGTTACAAAAATGACTGAATCATCCAATTCTTGTGTCCAGTGGGGGAGCATTTTCTTCCTTCAGACATCTGCTGTGAAGGTAAGACAGTTTTTATTTATAGTGTTAAGGAATGTTGCATACAAGTAATTGGTTATAATATAGGCAGTATGGTAGCTTACTATGGCACTGTGAGGTCAGTAGTGACTGGGGAGTTGCTGCTGCTTGGACTCCTCATGTGCCCAATATTCTAAAGCTTGGGCTGTGCCTTTCCCCTGGTAGGGATGCACTAAACCCAGTTGTTTTGATTACAAATTGACAATGTGGGAGTTAACAGAAAAGGAAATTACAATAGGTATGATGACATTTCTTCTGTGGGGATTCTTACTGAGTAGGCTAGAAGGCTACATGAGAAACAAAGGTGGCCATAACAGAGCTTGAGAAGCATTTGGAAAAATTATAATTCACAGCTGTGGCTAAAGAATTCATTCAGTCTCTAAAAGAAACATGAGAAGGAGCGTGAACAAATAAAAAAATCCAAATTCGCGGTGGGGGTGGGCCAGAGAGCCAGCTTCTGGAGAAGATGCTTTTGGAGGAGCTCCTGCACAACATGCTCTTTACATTATATAAAACTAAGATTTACTCCAAGCTACATTTTTTTGAGTGACGCATTTCATCTCCTAAGATCTAAAGGAACCGGAGGATACTAAACTTTGCTATGGGGCGACAGAAGAACCAGTTATCTGGCCCACAGAAACCTACTGTGTCACAGCCCATTTTGGAGGGAGGAAATAATGGCCAGGCAGGGGGTTCTCAGCCTGCATCTACCTCAACTCCACCATGGCAAATGCTTTTGGAGTCAGTCAAATCTATGGACACCAAAATAGAGAAAACGTTATTAAAACTTGAGATGCATAATGCGGCTATGAACAAGCTCCACTCCACAGTGACTGAGGCCAATAAAAGAAGTCTCACTACACAGGCGGCAATGGCAGCCGTCATGAAGGAAAGTTTGGCCATGAGGAGCCACCTTGAAAGCTTAGAGAATCAGCTGCGGGCTGGGAATTTGCACCTGGTGGGCATACTGGAAGGTGCGGAGGACACTAATTTGCTGCAATTTCTAAAAGACTGGCCGGCTGTTTCCCTGGAAGTTCCAGAGGATTTTGACTGGGTGCAATTGCGGAGAGCCTACCGCGTGACTCCATGTGTTCGGCCCTCGAACACCGACATGCCTCGAACTGTCATTCTCTGTACATCAGGGCAGGAAATCAGAGATTTGCTGCTTTCAGCTGTATGGGCAGCTTACCTTCTGGCTATCCAGGACCAGGATGTAAAACTCTTCCCCGACCTCTCTTTCCAGACCAGGGCTCACCACAAACAATTTAATGCAGTTTGGCAGTGTCTTCGGTCTTTGAACATCGTCCATTCCTTTCTCCTTCCTGCCAGGCTCTGCATTACCTAGGGAGGGAAATCGTGGCAGTTTTCTGACCCCAAGGATGCGGGTCAGTGGATGGAACGTACTGAAGTGGAATTTGCGGCCCGGTCCAGACCTGGTCAAGAGAAAGCCAGACTGGACTGGAAGAAGAAGAAGGCTGAGGGACTGTTTTTTTCTGAAAATCGCAAGCCCTAATTATAGTTACTGACTATACTATGCAATTTGATGGGTTATAATGAAGAGTTAGATGACGACATACTTCGGGGTAATTAAGGGGAAAGCTGGCTATATTAATTTTGCTTTTGCTTATTAATGGGCTAAATTTCATAATGGCTCGGAGATCTGGACACTTTTTGAATTTTGGGGCACTTATGTTTCTTGCTTCTGGCCCATAATATAAGTTAAATGGGATACCTATTCATTTTTGATACATGCCAGCATCATTTGCATAGGAGATGGATTGTGATATGGTGATGTTTTTACCAATCTCTGTTAGCTTGTGTATATATATATATATATATATATATATATATACACATATATATATACACATATATACATACACACACACACTCTTAGGTTAATTGCTGTGTTAAATGGAGAACCATTCAAAAGCCTAATTTTCCTTGCATGTTCACTTTGAAAATAGAGTATATAGCACTCTGGTTAGTGCATTTAAAATTTACCTTTGCTTCTCCCTAGAGGATACTACTCGTGCCATTGAAGCGGCTAGCATTCTTGCACTACATCATTATGGACAGTACTTTGTTTTATAGGAATTCCCCCATTTCCTACTGTACCAGAGTGCAAGGGCAATGATTTAATTTGCTTTCTCCCTAAATCCTGTTTGGGTGTGCAACCTGTGATGTTTGTAGAGTTCCTGCCTGAGGGCTGTGTATCCTGTATTGTTATTTTTAAAATGGCAATAAACAGAAGGTACAAAAAGAAAAATCCAAATTCGATAAAGATCGTAAGGATTATGAGTTGGGCGGTGTTTTTTCCTGAGTGAACAGGCCCACTAGGTCCCGTAGTAGAGCAAAATCCACCAATGGGGTGTGGTGTGTTAAAGGATCAGAAAACCTAGTAACTATCAAACATGCAGCCCCCCCCTCCCCCCTTTTCCTGACATCAGAAGTAGCACAAAGACAGGTTGCTTTTCTAGGACAGGCCCGAGCAGCAACCACGTTAAATGAAACCAAATAGAAAAAACAGGAGGGGGAGAGGAAATACTGTAAGTTATCAGATAATAAGGAAGAACTAGCTGAAGTGCCAGTTTTTAATATTTCATCCAAACCAATTTCTGAAATGCAAACGAAGGTATTAGCAAAGGGGCTACCATTTTTCCTCATTCAGGACATAAATAAACCACTTTGATCTTCAGATAGATATTTATAATTTGTTTAGAAAATTGGACCTTAAAATATTTTTTTTCATAAGAAGGAGCAATTGGCTATTAAAGGGACACTGTCAGCTTTGCCCCTTCATTTTTTGGTAAAAGCGAGCAGTATGCCTCTTGGCCACATATTACTCAGGGAGATGCTTAGAATGCCCATAAATAAATGACTTTTTACATGGTTTCTTAATTTTTGCCTAAATAAGTATTCAATCGGCCCGCCCGTAATCCCACACATACCGGAAGCACTTCTAGGTCAGGACCTCGCATCTGCCACTAGCGCAGTCCCGATGTACGATTTTTTTCATATGCATCAAGTACAGTCATGTCGCGCCTGTTCCTTGTGTATGTCTAAACTATTCCATCTATCTGGCACCACAAACCGAGCGCTTGAGATACAGTATTTGTATATTTAAGCTGCGGACGAAATCCCGTGCATGCGCACCAATGGCACATTCTTGCACATGCGCGGGATCTTTTGGTCTTGCATCTGGTACGCATGTGTGGGATTTCAGCCGCAGCTTAAAAATGCAAATACTATATTTCCAATGCTCGGTTTAGTGCCAGATAGATGGACTAGTTTAGAAAACGCATGGAACAGGTACAATATGACTGTACTTGATGCATATGTGAAAAAAAGTGACATCGGACCCCAAGGCTAGTGGCACATATGGTCCTGACTTTGAAGTGCTTCCGTATGTGCGGGGTTTATGAGCAGGGTGAGTGGATGCCTATTTAGGCAAAAATTAAGAAACCAGGTAAAAAAGCCATTTATTTTATATCCATATGGGCATTTTGAGCATCTCCCTGAGTAGTGTGTGGCCAAGAAGCACATTGCTCACTTTTACCTAAAAACAAAGGTGCAAAGCTGATAGTGCCCCTTTAATGATGACCTTGCTTGGACTTGGATTTCAGTAATGTTTCCAACATGGGCTGCAGTGTTTTGAGAGGCCTAGTCAGGATCTACGGAGCCAGATTCAAATTCGGACATGGCTATTGAATTAATGACTGTGCAGAACTGCACTGATAGTCTCCCTACTCTGATTGCAAATTGTGATTCCGTTGTTACAAATATGTATTTATTGACGTCTCTTGAAGGTGGCAATGCTGGTGAAAATAGTGATACAGTATTGTGCTGGAGGTAACAGATGGGGAGGGAGGACATGGTAGGGATCTGAATCTGAATAAGAGTGGTTTGAAATGCAGAAGCACCTTTTGTCCAAACCAACCCAGGTATCATACAATGAAAGTGTTTGAGAACATGATACAGGCAAATACAGAAAATTGCTTGAACAAGAAAGAGGGAAGAAATATAAAATAAGCATTTGTCAATGGCAGCGTTTCACCACTTGCATTGCTGGTGTAGTGGGTCCTGCTTACATACATTTTTACTATCTATTAATCCTAGATGGAGCAAGTGAGATATAATATGTCATTTGCAGTGGGATCCTGGTTTTACACAGTTTAGGTGGGGTAGCTGCTGAGCTGTCACTCACAGGAGGGAGAGCATCCTAGTGGAGACCCATAACTTTTCTTACTGATATCCACTTATGTCCTCAAGTGTGGGACTATTGACATGCATGGAGTAAAGAGATGGGCTAAAAATACAGAAAAAACTAGGTAAACATTTACCTAAACTCCTTGACTGGG
The DNA here is from genome assembly GCA_016271365.2 of Neoceratodus forsteri. NCBI lineage: Eukaryota > Metazoa > Chordata > Ceratodontiformes > Ceratodontidae > Neoceratodus > Neoceratodus forsteri. The sequence continues at coordinate 1,145,818,244 of CM057450.1, read as the reverse complement.
TGTTGGTCAGTCACCCTGATAGGATCCTTTCCTCTAAAGTTCTCCCAGACTTCCTGAGTGACCACTCCCCTGTCATATGCAGATGGACAAAAAATACCCGCTGCTGCTCCTTTACACACTATTACTAGAGTGTTTCACACGCTTCCCCAGTTTCAAGCCCTGCTTCAGCAGATTGGTTGGTCCTTCCTGCAGCTGACTCAAGATGTCGATGCTGCTCTTGACTGTTTCGACAGGCATTTCAGCAAAGTGTGTGACACTGTAGCCCTATGCAAAACACTCATCAAAAAATGCACTTTCCAACCATGGTTTCACTCCACACCTCATGACTCAAATCAGAGAGCATGACAGTCTGGGCTCAGTACCAGGAGCTTGGCCACTGCCCTCTCCTCCAAAAATATAAAGAATTTAGAAATAGCATTAAATCCCCGGTCAAAGCAGCCAAGGCTAACTACCACAAAAGTAAGCAGTCCACTTTCCTCAGCAAACCAAAATCCTTCTGTAATGGAATAAATGACATCAGGGCACCCTGGTCCATCTGGACCTCAAGTCTCTCCATCTCTATGCATGGCTCCTGTGAACAAAGCTATTGCCAGATCTGGGGTCTCCTCCAGAGTAGCGGATGTCTTGGTGGTGGCCAGGAAGCCCTCCACCAGGGCCACTTATTCTATGAAATGAAAGCGCTTTGCTCTTTGGGCTCCGTCACACCATTTAGATCCTTTCTCCTGTCCAGTGGATCAGGTCCTGGAGTACCTTCTGTCCCTCTCAGACTTGGGTTTGCGGTACTCCTCTATCAAGGTACATCTCTCTGCCATCTTTGCATATCATGTATCTGTGGGTGAGCATTCAGAGGCTCAACTCCGTGTGTCACGCACCTTCTTGAGGGGCATTTTGCATTTGAAGCCCCCAATCCATGTCCCTGTCCCACCTTGGGAGCTTAATTTTGTGTTGGAAAAGCTTACACGGCCTCCCTTTGAACCGGCCGTGTCTTGCAAGCTATGCTTTCTGATGTGGAAAATGTTATTTTTAGTTGCCATTACTTCTGCTTGAAGGATTTCTGGGCTTCAGGCCCTCATGTATGGAGTCTTACTTGATTTTTCACAAAGACAGGGTGTCTTTGCATACCAATCCCAAGTGCCTTCCTAAGGTGGTGTTGGAGGTTACCTTGAATCAGTCCATCCACCTTCCTGTTTGTTTTCCATAGCATTCAGTCAAGGGGATGTTTTGCTCCATACCGTGGATGTGCATAAAGTCCTGAGGTACTATACACACTGGACTAAGGACTCCTGGAAGTCCAGTCAGTTGCTTGTTTCATTTGCCCCTGAAAAAGAGGATGCCCCACTGTCCAAACAGTTTTTGTCTAAATGGTTAGCCAATTGCATTGTCTGCTGTTACCAGAAGTACGGCAAGGAACTTCCTGAAGGAGTTAAAGGCATTCCGCTAAAGATATGGCCACCTCTGTAGCAGAAATGTGTCAACTGCTGACATTTGCGCTGCTGCCACCTGGAGCACTGTCCACACTTGCACCAAGCATTACAGTCTGGACATCGCCTCTAGGCATAGAGCCAACTTCAGCCTAGCTGTTTTTCAATGTCTCCTTTTATAGGCAGTTATTCCTTGTGCCTACCACCCAGGCTGTCTGTCTGTTTGCAGTGCCAGAACTGCTTGGGATTCAGTCCTACCAGTGATGACCTGCTGCAAGAGATACCCTCGAAGTAAGATAGTACAGTTATGTAAGAGCTTACCATAACAGTAGATCTTTAAGAGAATCTCTTGCAGCAGGCCCTGCTTTTCCTCCCTCCTTCTCCTTTCTTTCTCTCCTTCCATGGGGGCGAGCTTTCTGCTTTAATTTTTTCTTTGCTGTTAGGATACCTCAGAGTCCTCCTTGGTTCTTCCATACGGCATCCTGATGTTGGTCTCTGACGGGAGAACTGAGGAGGGTGTGAGAGGATGCCTGCTTTATAGGATTGGCTGACATCGGAGGTGGGCAGCCCCCGGTAGACTGCTCGTAGAAGGTTTCCATGTGCTCCTAGCACTTGGCAGCTAAATCTTACAGGTGATGGCCTTTTGCAAGAGATCCTCTCGAAGATCTACTGTTGTGGTAAGTTCTTACATAACTGTACTTTTTCCATTAGGTGGCCCAATCTTCAGTGCGTCATTTGCCAGTTTCTCTTTTATTGTCAGCTGGATCATACATATTGCTGTTATTATTAAATAGCAACAAAGAAAAACAACTTAGATGAAACAATCTCATTTTATAAACAATGCAGTATATAGAGAATATTGGATGGGCAACTATGCAGAACCAGTGTGTTCTACCACAGTGGGATTCTGATTCCCTCGCTCTCGAGGTCCATGGGAATCAGAATCCCGAGGTGGCAAAACACACTGGTTGTACATAGAGTTGCCCATCCTGTATTTTTTATAGCGTATAGTACTGTGTGAAAAATGTGTTTTGTGAGTTCTTTTGCTTTCAAAATGAAACTGACTCATGCAGTTTCTAGAGGTTCTAGAATGCTGTTCTGCCACAGTAGGGTAGAACAGCATTCCATGAAATTGGAACTGTGGTAGAACAGCATTTTGATAGGGATGGAATTCTATACAGAACAACATTCCACTATACACTGTATATTACTACTGCCAGTATGAATTGTCAAAACTTAAAATGGTCTAAGCAATAGAAAACACTTCTTTCACACAAATTAAGTAAAACATTTCAGACATAACGTAATAATACAGTAGCACAAGCCCAAATCAGGTCAGTAAGAAAAAAAAAACCACCATCACCACTTTGGTACTCTAGTTCCCCTTATCACTGAGTTGCCACCTCAATAGGACCAAAGTGTGCTCAAGAGATATATAGAATACTGGATGGGCAACTATGCATAACCAGTGTGTTCTGCCACAGAGGGGGGTTCAGATTCCCTCTGACCTCAACAGCGAAGCTCAAGAAGTCCGTGGGAATCGGAACCCCAAGGTGGCAGAACACACTGATAATACATAAAGTTGCTCATCCTGTATTTTTTTAGTGTATAGTATTATGTGAAATGTGTGCGTTGTCAGTTTTTTTCTCTTTCAGAATGAAACTGACTTGTGTAGTCTCTTGAGGTTCTAGAATGCTGCTGTACCACGGAAGGGTGCATCACATTCCATGACCTTTCAACTGTGGTACAAAAGCATTTTGAAAAGGATGGATTTCTATACAAAACAATGCTGTACTATACACTACAATACAATTTTAAGTCACCAGTGTGGACTGCCACTCACTCACCAAGCTTAGCTAGATTGAGATTCAGATCAATATACTGCTGCTGCCACTTGTAGAATTTGGTCAAGGATAATTTAAAGATTCATACTTAAAAAACTGCAGAAGACACGCAGCAGAGAAAAACAAACTTCTGATAAAACTCTACATAACAATTACCAACTAATAGTAACCCCGCCAGTGCAGAAAATTAATACAAAAAAAATTATAATTTAAACTAAGTGCAAAATGCACTAAAAGAGAGGTGAAGGGTAGACACGAGAATATAATTATTATATCACTGTATCCTCTAATGTAGAAAGAGAAAAATGAATAAGCATAGCTTCACTGTTCTCAGTCTTATTCTAGAGAGGGCTTATGTTGCACAAAGAACTTCAACCTAAAGGAGAAGGAAACATGAAACAGAAAAGGAAGAATTAGTTCCAATTAGTCCATCAGTCTCAGACCTATAAATAAACCAAAATACCTAATTCAGTACTCCTTATTCTCCTGTTAACATCACAGAAAAGGAACAGTGTCCCAGTCGTCATTTAATCCCTCTGGTAAACAGGAGCCTAGTTTAAAAATCAGTCTATTCTCCACCTGTAATAGATTTCTCACTCTGTTACCCCTGTAGGGTGTGGGGGGGACATGACCAATACCCATAAAATGGAGGTCTGCAAATCAGAATGACGGCAGTCACGCCAGTGGTTACCCACTGGTATGTTGCTCTGGGCATTTGTGATAGAGTGAACATGCTCTAGTATGAAGTCCTTTAAAGTACGTATGGAGCCTCTAATATAAAGCGTCAGACACCGTCGCCATATTGCATAAGTCATGAATGATGTGCTACAGGTAATCAGGCTAATTATTTGGTGGTTGATGTTGTTAGCAGGACTGGTAAGAGACCATCCCTGTGAGGTACACCTGCACACACTGCATGTACCACACCTGTGGAACCCTTGTGGAGAGCTGACCGTCCCAGAGCTACCTACTTTCTTAGTGATTTCATAGTGACTATGGCTGACCCTGTCCTTAACTTCCACAGGAAATACCGGCATGTCCTATCAGCTGACAGGGAGTCAGCTCCTTTCGTGAGGGACAGATCCAAGGTAGTCTGCAGAAGGGGTACCAACATTATGAACAGGGTCGTCCGTAGTCACCATCAGAGCACTAAGAAAGTACAGAAGGTGTCTCTGAGACCGTAGTCTCTACACAAAGGTTCCACAGATGTGGTACATGTAGTGTGTAAAGGTATACCTCACAAGGACAGTCTTTCCCAAGCCTACTAATAACGTCAGCCACCAAATAATTAACCTGATTACCTGCCGCATGTCATTCATGATTTATGCGATATATTGACCCTGTCCGAAGCTTTATATTTGATGCTTCATGCATCCTTTAAGTGACCTCATACTAGAGTATGTTCACTCTATCACAAATGTCTACAGCAACACACCAGTGAGTAACCACTGGCATGAGTGCCATCATTCTGATTTGCAGACCTTCCATTTTATGGGTATTGATCATGTCTCCCCATACCCGGGAAGGGGGGGAGGAGAAATTGACAGAGTGAGAACTCTACTACAGGTGGACAATAGACTGATTTTTAAACCAGGCTCCTCTTTACCAGTGGGATTAAATGACAATTGGGACATTGTTCCTTTTCTGTGATGTCATCAGGAGCATGGAGAGTACTGAATTCGGCATTTTGATCTACTTATAGGTCTGACTGATTGACTAATTCTTGTTTTTTGTTTTATGTTTCCTTTTCCTTTAGGTCGAAGTTCTTTGTGCAGCATAAGCACTTTTGGGAATAAGACTGAGAATAGTTAATCTATGCTTAGATGGTTTATAAATTATTTTTCTCTTTTTCTGTTAGAGGATATAGTGACTTGCTATATTCTCATGTCTACCCTGCATCTCCCTTACTGTGCATTTTGCACTTTAACATTTTTTTTTGTTAATAACCCCCACCAGTGTAGAAAATTATTAGATCTTACTTCGAGAGGGCTCTTGCAGTAGGTAATTACAAATAGGACTGAGGCCCGTGGCGGCAGGACCGCGGAAAAATTTCCTGGCTAGCAGTCCTGGCGGGGACCGCCCCCACATCAGGTGACCGGTCATGCGGCGTCCCGGTGTAAAGGGCGGTTCGGGGCATCGCCTTCCAGTTCTTTCCGCCGTCAGCTCGTGCAGCTCGCTCGCGGTGAAGTTCCTATCACTCAGTCCTGTTACTTCGTCGGTTTTTCCGAAAGGTTTTCAGTATTTTGTATTTTATATTTTCTATCGTCAGGTGAACGTCTGTATATGTCGTCCCCTTCAAAAAATAAGTGCGACTTGTGCAGCGCCCAACTGCCTCACAAAGACGGTCACTCCCTCTGCCTTTTCTGTTTAGGTCCCGACCACGCGGTCGAAGTGTCCGCACTGCCTTCATTTCAACGTGGCCACCTGCAAACGACACCAGCAGTTTCTCGGAGCCCATCTCCTCAAGAAGAAGATGTCCGCGATGGAGAAGGAGTTGAAGAAACTTTGGCAGGCGTTGACCTCCCCTGAAGGGCACAAGAAGCGGGACAAGGAAAGGCACCGGGAGAAGGCCTCCACCTCCGCGACTCGGCCGGAGTCGCGGTAGGCCTCCCTCAGGGGATCGCCCGGCGGCAGCCTCAAGGCGTTGGAGGCGTCGGCCCGCCTCGGCCGGCTTCGCTCGAGCCCTCACCGGTGCCTCCGGGCAAAAGGAGGCTCCAGCCCCCAGTACCACCGCAGGCTTGCGGCCTACTAGAGCGGGCGCCTCCCATAAGCCGGATGTCGGCTCCTCCGACGTCCGCCGGGAGAAGGCCGCTAAGACGCCCGACCCTTCGGGGCAGCGCACGGCAGTGTCCCCATCGGACCGGGCCTCTTCTCATCCACGGCCCGTCTCCGATGAGGGACCCCCGAAGTCGGACACCTCCGACGTGCGCCGGGCCTCGGAGCCTACGGCAGACCCTGCTTCGTCTGTCGTACCAGGTTCCCCGCAGTCTTCGCTGCCGTCAGGGGAGCCCGAGTCCCCCCTGCCCGACTCCGGGGATTTTTCTCCTCCGTCCCTGGACAAGGCTGGGATCCTGGGCTACCGTCCAATCCCTCTTCCCTACAGAGCCGGATCTGGCGTGGCTCCCCTGGCCTTGGCCCGACGCAGGCTCCGACCCGGCCCGCGGCGCCAGTTCGACGCCGGCCCCTCCGATGCCGGCGGGGGATATTCCTCTTCTATTGGGACCTCCACCCCACGAGCCTATCACAGTTGATCCACCCGTGGAGTACCCGGCTGGGCCGTCTGCTCCGGCAGCTCCTCCAGTGCCTGGGGATCCGCCGTCCTATCCGACGCCAGTTTTCCCAAGTCCACAGTATCCTGCGCCGCAGTACCCGGCTCCGGTATTCCCGCAGCCGGGTTACGGATACTCTCCCTACAGATTTCATCCATACAACTATCCCCCTCCTCCTCCACCGGCCCCTAGGCCGGCGGTGGATCTCCAGGAGACTCTGGCCTCCTGGTGGGCTGAGGCCAAGGCTCAGCTCACCAAGGAAGTCAAGAGCCGTCTTATGGCGACAGTGCCACCACCGGCTCCCGTACGCCCCAGACGGCACACTCCCTCTCCACCTCCGGATTCCCGGGCTTTGCCCTCGGGATCCAGAGAGGGGCAGGACACGAGTCCAGGGATCCCCCCTAAGGAACCCGATCCTCCCCCTAAACGAGCTAGGGAGTCTTACTCTGCTTCAGATTCCTCCTCTTCTTCTTCAAACAACATGAAGTCTTGCTATATTATGACTATTGCAGTTTGTCCCAGCCTTAGAACTGCTCCGGAGGTGAAAGAGTTAACTTCCATGCAGAGCATGGAGCTTAGAGCGTGAGCTCAGTTCAGAAGCTCTGTTAGGTTGGTTTCAAACCGAAACCGTCAGATTCTTTACTCCGCCTCACTGAACAGTCGCTCCGGAGATTCCTCCCTGTTGCTCGGTTCATTTCTTGGTTTAAAGCGCTATTTCGGTTTAATTTAACAGCGGTTTAATTATTTTAACCGCAAAAATCGATCGGTTCAAGCTCTGTCTATGGTAATCGTAAGTAATAGATAGGGTTTTCTGTGTGAACTTGTAAGTGTTATCGGTTCGGTTGAACCCGATCGAGATTCTATTAAAATTTAAGTTTAAAGCCTTTTAAGGCTTCTTGAAGTCTTGGTTCCGGTTCTTATCGGTTCTAAAAAAAACGGATTTCATTACGGTTTTTTCCACGACCCGTGACACGGTTTGGAACCGATAAGGGTGTCTTGCCTGGCACTGCCATTAAAAGGGCAAGTTTGTTGGTTAGGCTGGCATCATGTCTGAGAAACCCAAAAGAAAAACCGGGCCCACTGGGTTTCAACACTGTGGTGTCTGTGGGAAGCCTTGCCAGGCTGACCCCACACACATGTCTGTGTCTGGGGTTTGACCACCTCAATTCAGACTGCCAGATTTGTAAAAAATTTCCTGCAGCCACCCTGGACAAGAGAGTGGGCAGGCTCAGGGAACGAGAGGCCAAAAAGTCCGCTGACCCGGATGGCCAGCCGGGTTCGGTGCCAACCGAACCGGAGGGAGTGCCCTCTGACCAGGGCGAGACTTCCTCGGGCCAACGAAAAGCTGGCTCTGAGGAGCCAGTTCCAGCAAAGAAAACTAAAAAATCAGCAGGTTTGGAGTCCAAAATTCCTTCTCCAACTGCTGCAGAGATAGCCAGGGCAATACAGATTGTCCAGTCCCTGTCCCCGGTTCCCTCCGAACCGCCACTGTCTGGCAAAAGGTCGGTTCGGTCGGTTACAGTGGTTCAGGATTATGATATAGAAGAGTTCTATGAACCAGAGGAGGGGGATGAGGATTATGATCAGTGTGAATGTGACTTTGAAAGTCTGGATGTGCCCATTGAACCGGACATCTCCCCAGACAGACCGTCAGGTGAGTCTCCCCTAGGCTTTCTGAGTCCCTTCTCATTTTTGTTTTATAAAAAGTTGCTGAGACCTATAGCTTCCCTTAGAGGAGGCTTTGGATGAGCAAGAGGAGCCTGACTATGTGGAGATGATGGATATCCCAGAGTCAGGAGGTTGTCCATCCTTTACATAAATCTTTTAGAAAACAAACAATACAAATTTTAAAAGCTCCTAATTCTGTGCCTCCTGTGGATAAAAGATGGACAGGAGGTACACTTTTCAAGTCCTGATACAGATCTTCTTTCACAGCAATGCAGTCATGTTGGGGTAGTTCAGGCTGCAGCCTGTGATAAACTAATATTCCACTGGCTTCCATCCTCCTGACAAGGATTCCAGGAAGATTGATGCCATGGCCAAAACAATACATGGCAGCATCCTTGGGACTCAGACAAGCAAACTATATGGCTTATGTTGCGAGATACCAGAAATCTAGATGGGATACTGTCATGGCCTTAGTCAAACAGGTCCCTGGCCAGCTTGCAAAGGAGCTGGAACAGGTGGCTCTTGATGGTATTGAGGCATCTAAGGTGCAATTCCATGCTGCAGTGGATTCTAACGATGTATCCTCTAGAGTCATGGCTACATCTGTGGCTTTTCGGATGGCCTGGCTCAGGTGTACTACTTTGTCACAGGATACCCAGTCTCAGGCTATGGATTTTCCTGTGGTGGGAAATTCTCTGTTTGGGGAGCAGACAGAGAATTATATGAAGAAAATGGATGAATATAGAACCACTTACAGGAGTGCACAAGCCAAGGAACGGCAAGCCACTCCTCAGAGGCAGCCCCCCAGGGGTAGGGGTAGGCCTTTTCACAGGCCTTTTTACCAGACCCAGGCCTCCTTCTCTTCAGCCTATGTACAGAGGGGGTTCTTCAGAGGGAGAGGCAGACAGGGTTCGAGCAGGTCTGCTCCCACCCCTCAGCCTAAAGCCCCTGCCAAACAGGCACCTGATGGGATGCCCAGGGTGACTCTCCACTACCTGTAGGGGGCAGGTTGGCTCACTTAGTCCAGGACTGGCAGTCTTTAACTTCAGACAGGTGGGTCCTGGAAGTAGTGAGCCAGGGTCTGATTCTCAGCTTCAAGAAATTTCAAAGATGAGAGCCAGATCTTTTCCACCTACAAACCCTTTAGAGACTCTTGCTTTGAAACAGAAGTCTCAACCCTCTTGGCTCTCAGAGCTGTAGAAAGGGTTTCTCCCTTCACCAGGGCAAGGGTCTATACTCAGGTACTTCCTTACCCCCAAAAGACAGGAGAGTGGCGGCCTATCCTGGATCTAAGATATCTAAACAAGCACCTTTTAAAGCCAAAGTTCAAAATGGTGACACTGGGAATGATTTTACCCTCCCTAAGGCCAGGGGACTGGCTAGCCTCCCTGGACCTCAAGGATGCCTACTTCCATGTTCTTATCAGAAGCTCCCATCGAAAGTACCTCAGATTGAACTGCCCTCAGGCCATTATCAGTTCAAACAATGCCCTTGGCCTCACTTCTGCCCAAGGGTGTTCACAAAATGTCTGGCAGTAGCAGTCACTCATCTAAGAAGGCAAAAGATTGCCATTTTTCCCTACCTGGACGACTGGCTCATTGTGGGTCAGTCTCAGACCAGATCAAATCACACCTGCTAGTTACCAGCAGCTGCTTGCCTCTCTGGGATTTCTTCTCAATCTTCCAAAGTCAGTTTTGGAACCTGTCCAGGTACTCACCTTTATAGGCAGAACTGGACACAAAGCAGGCAGAGCCTTCCTTCCCTTGGAAGGGTAAGGACCTTAGTGGCCCTGGCGCCTCCTTCACTCTGCAGGTCTCTCGACCAGCAAGGCATTTCTTGCAGCTCCTAGGGCACATGGCTGCCTCCACAGCTGTGGTGCAAGGAGCAAGATTTCAGATGAGGACATTCAGTTCCATTTGAGAGCTTTCTGGTCTCAAAGAAGAGATCCTCTATCCAAGTTAATCCCAGTGACTCGAACTCTGATCCAGGCCCTTCAGTGGTGGCAGGATCAGAGCAATCTGAACAGGGGTGCCTTTCATCCCTCTGTCCCATTCCTTGACCCTTACTACAGATGCATCCCTCTTGGGATGGGGAGCTCACATGGGCGACCTCTCCACCCAGGGGTTATGGTCCCCTCAGGAATCTCTGCTCCACATCAATCTGTTGGAACTCAGAGCTGTTTTTCTAGCACTTCAGGTTTTCTCTGCATCTGTTCAGAACAAGGTGGTACAGGTCAGAACAGACAACACCACTACAATGTTGTACATCAACAAACAAGGGGCACTCGGTCTTGACCTTGTGCACCGGCGATAAGTTGTGGTCTCTGGCTTATTCCTGAACACTTCCGTCATAGCAGTTCACCTCCCAGGCAAGGACAATGTCCTGGCAGATGCTCTCAACAGGATTTCCCAAGGGCCATCACGAATGGTCACTGGATCCCTAGTACTGGGGATAGTGTTTGCCAGATGGGGCACTCCTCAGATAGATCTTTCGCAGCCCCAGACAATCATCAACTTCGACTGTTTTGTTGCAGGCCCCCAGTGTTGGGCTCAGTTCCCCTGGATGCCTTTCTCCTCGATTGGGAAGGGATGTTTCTTTATGCCTTTCCCCCCTTCCCTCTCCTGTTCAAAGTACTAGTCAAAATAAGGTCTCAGCCCTGCAAAATGGTCCTGATTGCTCCAGACTGGGCCAGGCAGCCCTGGTACCCACTCCTTCTGTCCTTAGCAGTCCATCTTCCCCTGTGTCTCCCCAGGAACCACAATCTGTTAACCTGTGCTCAGGGGAGAGTTTGGTATCGAATCTCAAATCCCTCAACCTCAAGGCTTGGCTCTTGAGCAGTTAGAGTTGCTGATTTACAACTTTCTCAAAGTGTTCTCGAAATCCTGAAGGCTGCTAGGAAGCCTTCCACCAGAACTACCTATAACTCCAAGTGGAAAAGGTTTTCCATATGGTGTTCTGGGAAGCATGTTTCCCGGAATCTGCTGATCTACCCACTGTATTGGACTACATGGTCCATCTTAATTCTTTGGGACTGAGACCAGCTACCTGAAAGTGCACTTGGCTGCTGTCTCTGCCTTCATTTCAGCAGGAAGCCCTCTTCTCTTTCTGCTCATCCTGTATTTTCCAAGTTTTTAAAGGTTGCTTCACACAATCCTCCATTCAGGGACCCTGCTGGCTTGGGATCTTAATGTATGCATTGCTCAGCTAATGCAACCCCCCTTTGAGCCTCTGTCTTCGGCAGAGCTTAAGTATTTGACTTGGAAAACTGTATTTCTGGTAGCCATCACTTCTGCCAGGCGTATAAGTGAGTTACAGGCTTTATCAGTAGAGACTGACTTTATTTCCCCTCACAGGGATAAAGTAGTCCTCAGGACTAACAGGAAGTTTTTGCCTAAGGTGGTTTCAGATTTCAACCTTAACCAATCTATTTTACTTCCAGTGTTCTTCACTGACCATTCCTCCTCCTCTGGTGAGAGGAGGCTGCACAACAGATGTTAGAAGGGCCTAAGTTACTACATAGGCGTACCAAGGGTCTGAGGTTTGACTCCCTCCAACTGTTTCTCACTTATGGTGAGGCTGGGAAAGGAGACCTGCCACTAAGAGATCCATTGCCAGGTGGATCGTTTCTTGTATCAATTTTGCTATCAAAAGCTGGGTAAGGTTCCCCCTCAGGCCTGAGGGGCTCACTCTACCAGAGGTATAGCTGCATCTCTAGCTGCTGCTAGAGACATCCCCATCTTGGAGAATGTCAGGCAGCTACTTGGAAGACAGTACACACTTTCACCAAGCATTACTCCCTGGATATTCAGGCCAGGAGGGATGCTCGGTTTGCACAACCGTGCTTCAGAGCCTATTCCTAAGTAGGTTCTGTCCCTCCTCCATGGAGGTACTGCTGTGTAGTCTGCAATAGTCATAATATATGAGACTTCATGTTGTTTGAAGAAAAATTACTCACCTTAGTAATGTTGTTTCTTCTAATGAGTCTTGCATATTATGACCTCCCAGCCTGCCCTCTCAGAACTCCTACTTTGGGTATGGGGTGGGTAGTCCTCTGTTGGCATTTATTGATGCCCTCTTTCATGTTTGGGTGTTGTGTTTATTTAGTTATTTTATCTTATTTTCTGGTCCACTGACTTGAGTCTTTGTGTTGGGACCAGGAAAATGTGTTAATATATTAGTGGCCAGTTGGCTAGTGTAAGTTACAGCTTCGCTGCAGAACCTTGAGTGAGTTTTTGCTCGTGAAGATCTGGCGGTTTGGGTTTGAAACCAACCTAACAGAGCTTCTGAACCGAGCTCGCTCTAAGCTCCATGCTCTGCATGGAAGTTAACTCTTTCACCTCCGGAGCAGTTCTAAGGCTGGGACAAACTGCAATAGTCATAATATAGCAAGACTCCATTAGAAGAAACAACATTACTAAGGTGAGTAATTTTTTCTTCTCTCTCGGACTCCTCGGAGGTCTCCGATGGGTGTTCCGAGAAAGACGACGAGCCGCGCTCTCCGTCCAAACCCCGGCTGAGGACTCCTCCAAAGTCTCCTCCGAGATCCTTCCTTCACGAGTTGCTCAGGAAGATCCAGGAAGTCCATCAGTGGCGTTCCTAGAGCCAGATCCTCAATGGGTTAAACTTGCGAACATCTGGACTTGCCCTACGGCTCCTACTCTAGTGCCACCCTGGATCGAGCCTCACGCCCACCTTGTTTCCACTATTTGGAAACAACCATCGGCTTTAGCCCCACTTCCTTGGAAGTCTTAACAGGCTATACCAGGCTCCGGAGGGTGTAGACTTTTTAGACTCTCACCCCCGTGCAGACTCGGTTGTGATTAGTGCCGCTAACAGCCGGTCAGCACACCCGAGACATTTGAGCTAGTTTCCCCCGGATAAGGAATTGCGCCTTCTGGATCAGTATGGAAGGAAGATCTATGCTTCTTCCACACTGGGAATCAGGGCCCTAAATTATGTAGCACATATGGGGAATTACCAAAAGGCTGTCCTTACCCAGGCGAAATCCAAGATTGACTCCTTGCCTGACTCTCAAGTCAAGCAGGAGTTAGCCGACCTGGTCCGTTCTGCTCGTTCGGCCAGTCGTCATATTCTGAGGACAACCTACGATGCGGTGGACACCGCAGGACGGAGCTCTGCGTTCGCCGTAAGTCTTCGGCGTCATGCATGGCTCCGTGTGTCAGGTCTGGTCCCGGAGGTGCAGTCAGCAATTCAAGAAGCACCTTTCAGGGGTTCTGTGCTTTTCGGTGGTGATGTCAAGGACATCATCACTGACTTGCAGGAGAAGGGGACGGCACTTAAATCTGTTGATTCAATGTACCGTCCCCGTCCCTTTCGCCAACACAGCCGGCCTCAAGCGAAACCTCAGGGAAGGAGGGCTACCAAACGTCGGGCCCCCACAGCTGCCAGGCCCCCGCCGCCCAAAAAAGCAATTGGTGCCCCAGCTGCGGCGCTGCCTCACACCACCTGACTCCTTCCCTCTCCCACCGCTCGGACGTCCCGGAGGAACGGTAGAAGGGAGGTTCTCCTCCACCTTCCGGGTTGGGAGGATAACATGCATTCATGGGTGCTTCAGATCATAGCAGAGGGGCACTCATAGAGTTTCTGCAGAAACCTCCATGTCACCTCCTCTGAACTCCTCTTACTCAAGGACCATCTTCCTTTGGTCAGGAAGAAATCTCTGCTCTCCTTGCGAAGCAGGCTATAGAGCCCGTTCCCCCTCACCTCCACGGGAGGGTTACTATTCCCATTTCTTCCTCGTACCAAAGAAGACAGGAGATCTCAGACCTATTCTCGATCTCAGCTACCTGAACCTATATGTGGAATACAAGAGGTTCAGGATGCTCTCCCTTCAAACCCTCTTGCCCCTGCTTCGGCCGGGCCAATGGCTTTGTGCGTTGGATATGCAGGATGCGTACCTGCACATTCCCATTCACCCTTCGCACCGAAAGTACCTCAGGTTTGCGTTCCAGGGGACCACTACCAATTCAGGCGCCCTTGGTCTTTCCTCGGCTCCAGTTTTACTAAATGCCTGGCGGTGGTAGCGCCCACCTGCATACTTTGGGAGTTCAGGTTTTTCCTCACCTGGACGACTGGCTCCTGCGGCCCCATCCAGGAGGAACTCCTGCATTTCTCTCCATCACCCAGCAGGTTTCACTGGCCTGGGTATCACCATCAACCATTCCAAGTCTCACCCAGATCCTTCACAGAGGCTCCAGTTCATCGGGGCAATCCTCGACACGACAATGTGCAAGGCCTTCCTGCCTCCGGACAGGGGGGCCTCCCTCCAGTCCCAGATTTCCCTCCTTTCGGAACACAGGAGGGTTCCGGCGAGGTCAGTGCTCCGTCTGCTGGGGCTTATGGTGGCGGCCATCCCGACGGTTCTGCGCACGCGCCTCCACATGAGAATCTCTCAGTGGACTCTCCGATCTCAGTGGGATCAACGGGTAGACGCCCTAGATCATCTGGTTCTGATCTCCTCGCCAAAGGTAAGAGACTTGCAATGGTGGATGGTTCGAGAGAACCTATTCCGGGGTGTCCCCTTTTTTCATCCTCCCCCCGATCAGACTCTGACCACGGATGCATCAGGCGAAGGTTGGGGAGCCCATCTGGGTCCTCACCGAACCCAGGGCCTATGGTCAAAGTTGGAGTTAGTTCTCCACATCAACGTGCTCGAGCTTCGAGCAGTGCTGTATGCTCTCCAGGCCCTTCACCAATACATCCTTCCGGTCACCTAGCTGTCCAAACGGACAACATGTGCGTGGTGTGGTACATCAACAAGCAGGAGAGGACTCGGTCTACCGCTGTGCGGAAGCGATGAGGGATTGGGAATGGGCAGCTACAACCTTCACCTCACGGCAATCCACGTTCGGGGTCGACAATGTCTGGCAGACAGACTAAGCCACTTCGGCTCTTCCACCACAGTGGGAATTGGACGAAAAAAAGTTCTAGAAAGCATCTTCCAGATTTGGGGACTCCTCAGATAGACCTGTTCGCCTCCTCCCAAAGCATAAAGCTTCCAGTCTTTTGCTCGCTCGCTCCAGAGCGAGGCGCTTTCTGGAGCGACGCTCTATCTCTACGCTGGAAGAACAGATTCGTCTATGCTTTTCCCCCAATTCCTCTGGTCCCTCGTGTGCTGCAGAACCTTGTTTTGGAAGGAGCGAGAATGATTCTGATCGCTTCTTTCTGGCCCAGGCAAATTTGGTTCTCTCTTCTACAACAATACTCAGAGGTTCCTCCTCTTCCTCTTCCTTTATCTCCAGGATTGCTGACCCAGGATCAGGGGACCCTGGTTCATCCGGGACTCAAGTCCCTTCAACTTCATGCATGGCTCCTGCAGACCTAGCTCAATCTCGTTTTGGTGTTTCCTCTAAGGTGGCCGAGATTCTCGTGGAGGCTAGAAAACCCTCCACTAGGTCCACCTATGCCATGAAATGGAAAAGATTTTCCATCTGGGCTGCGTCCAGGAACATGGAGCCCTTTTTCTGTCCTGTGACTTTTCTACTTGAGGACATGCGTCATCTTTTCGACCTGGGTCTCAGTCACTCCTCTTTGAAAGTCCATATGGCGGCTATTTCAGCCTACCATGTCCCTTTCACTGATAAGGCATTTGCCCAGCTGGAGGTATCCAAAACTTTCCTCAGAGGGGTCCTTTATCTCAGGCCCCCTATCCGGACTCCAGCTCCCCCTTGGGACTTAAACTTTGTCCTCGAGAAACTTACCCTTCCTCCCTTTGAGCCTGCGGCTTCTGCAGACTTGACGATTTTATCGTGGAAGACGCTCTTCTTGGTGGCCATTACTTCTGCTTGTAGAATTTCCGAGCTGCAGGCCCTGATGTGCAAAATGCTTTATCTGATTTTTCACAAAGAACGAGTAGCTCTTCACACGAATCCTAAGTTTCTCCCGAAGGTGGTAGCGGAATCTACCTTGAATCAGTCTATTGAATTACCTGCCTTCTTCACGCAGTACTCCAATCAAGGAGAATACCTGCTCCATACCATGGATGTTCACAGGATCCTGAGATACTACACCGATAGGACGAAGGATCTCAGAAAGACTGATCAGGTGTTCGTCTCTTTTGCTCACAAAAGAGAAGGCAATGCTGTCTCTAAGCAATGCCTATCACAATGGTTGGCCCATTGCATCACTTTCTGTTGTGACAAGTACAAGACCCTACCGGGTCAAGTCAGAGTTCACTCCACTCGTGGAGTAGCAGCCTCTGCGGCATGTTTCAGGAACGTGTCTGCAGCAGACATCTCCACTTGGACTTCCGTCCATACCTTTACTAAACATTACAGTTTGGACATTGCCTCTCGCCATAGAGCAGGCTTCGGGTTAGCTGTCTTGCAAGGCCTCCTTTCTTGAGGCTTGTAAGGTTTTTCCTTGCTACTTCTTGGAGTAGAACCTCCTCCCGGTGCCTTTTCCTTTGTTCCAGACTGCTTGGGATTCTGTCCTATTTGTAATTACCTACTGCAAGAGCCCTCTCGAAGTAAGATAGTACAGTTACGTAAGAACTTACCGTAACAGTAGATCTTCGAGAGAGGCTCTTGCAGTAGGTAATACCTTCCCGCCCTCCATCCCCCTAGGCTTTTTCAGCTCCTTTTCCATCGAGGGAAATATCTGCTTCTCTCTCGTCCGGGCCTTCCGGGCCTGTGGCGGGAAAGAACTGGAAGGCAGGCGTCCGGGACCGCCCCTTTATACCGACGTCGCATGACACTGGTCACCTGACGAGGCGGTCCCACGCCAGGGACTGCTAGCTAGAAATTTTTCCGTGGGGTCCTGCCACTGGCCGGCGTCAGTCCTATTTGTAATTACCTACTGCAAGAGCCTCTCTCGAAGATCTACTGTTACGGTAAGTTCTTACGTAACTGTACTTTACTGTTTTATTAGAATTTTGCATTTCCCTCATCTTTGTCTGATGTGGTGTGGCTTTTGTAGTTTTTCAAATATGTTTCTTTACATTTTGTAAATAAGAGGCTCAAGTATGCTGCAGCCCCTCCCCCCTGAAGAATCTGTGAGATTCAAACAACATGAAGTCTTGCTGTATTCTGACATATTGCAGTTAGCCCCAGGACTTGAACTGCTCCGGAGAGGAAAGAGTTAAATTCTATGCAAAGCATAGAACATTGAGCTCGAGCTCGGTTCAAACCTCTGTCTGCTGCACTTTGAAGTGTAACTGTCGGATTCTTTACTCCGCCTAACTGAACAGTCGCTCCGGAGATTTCTCCTTCGCTCTCGGTTCGCGGTTTAAAAATAATCAGTTTTACCAATATTATCTCATTATTTTTCGGTTCAGATCCTTGTCTGTGGTACAGTAAGTGCATAGGTAATGGACTTAGCTAGAAAAAGTGTGTGGAAATTGTATTCTGAATTTGTGTGACCGGTTCGGCTGAACCGGTCTCTGGTTTAGTAATTGTTTTCTTTTCTTTACAGGAATTTTAGTGTGAGGTAGCGGTCCTTATCAGTTTAAAAAAAAAAAGTGTGTTCATTTTTTTTTCAAATATCCGTGACACGGTTAGAAACCGATAAGGGTGTCTTGCCTGGCAGTTGCCATAAAAAGGGTAAGGGTTTAGTTATGGCTTTGTCTAAGAAACCCAAGAAAAAACCAGGCCCACTGGGTTTCAGCACTGCAGTGAGTGTGGGGAGGCCTTTGCTAAGGCTGACCCCCACACCACTTGTGTTTATTGTCTGGGTTTTAGTCACCTAGAGTCAGACTGCCAAATCTAAAAAAAAAAAAAAAAATTCCCCAGAGCCACCCTGGATAATAGGTTGGGCAGGCTTAGGGAAAAGGAGGCCGAGAAGTCCGCTGACCCAGATGGCCAGCCTGGTTCGGTTCCGACCAAACCAGAAGGAGTGCCCTCTGACCAGGGCGAGACTCCGGGCAAAAGGAGAGCCGATTCTGAGGGATCGGGTCCATCAGAAAGAAAAGACAAATCGGCCGGTTCGAATCCAGAACCGCATCATCCGACCACCAAGGAAATTTGCCCGAGGGATTCATATAGTGGAATTGCTTAGTTCGGTTCTGACTGATCCGGCGCCTTCTGGCAGGCATTCGGTTCGGTCGGTTCCGCCGGTTCAAGACTATACCCCTGAAGATTTTTATGAACCAGACTTGGAGGGGGACGATGATTATGATGATGATGAAGGTGATGATGGAGTTGAAGGTCTGGATGAGCCTATCGAACGGGACATCTCCCCAGACAGGCCTTCTGGTGTTTCCCCTCCCAGGCTTTCTGAGTCCCCTTCCCACTTTATGTTCTACAGGAAAGTGGCAGAAACCCTCCAGCTTCCTATGGAGGAAGCTGTTGAGGAACAAGAGGCGCCTGACTTTGTGGAGATGATGGACATCCCAGAGTCCAAAAGGTTGTCTATTCCCCTTCACAAATCTTTTGGGAAACAGACTCAAAAACTGTTAAAATCTCCAAATACATTACCTCCTGTGGACAGACGGATAGACAAGAGGTACATGCTGTCAGGCTCAGGTACGGAGTACTTGTACCAGCAGTGCAGCCATGTTGGGGTCGTCCAGGCTGCAGCCTGTGATAAGGCTAACATTCCCATGGCTTCACCCCCCAGATAAAGACTCCAGGAAATTGGATGCCATGGCAAAAAATCAGTACATGGCATCCTCTTTGGGACTCAGGCAGGCGAATTACATGGCCTATACAGCCAGATACCAGAAGTCCAGGTGGTACACTGTACTGGCACTGGCTAAACAAGCCCCTCCCCAGCTTGCCAAGGAGCTGGAGATGGGATTGAGGCATCAAAGATTCAATTTCATGCTGTTGTGGACTCTAAGAAAAAATTACTCACCTTATTAATGTTGTTTCTTCTAATGGAGTCTTGCTATATTATGACATATGCAGTGAGTCCCAACCTTCGAACTGCTCCGGAGGTGAAAGAGTTAACTTTCCATGCCAGGCATGGAACCTTGGGCGCTTGTTGCTCAAACTCAAACTGTCAGATCTTTACGAGCAAAACTCACTAAGGTTCTGTGTGGAAGCCGTAAACCTACAGTAGCCCACTGGCTACTAACTACAAGAAAATATTTTTTTCTTGATCCCAAAATAAAGACTCAAGTCAGGGGAATCAAGAAAGAAAAATTAAAACATAACACCCAAGCACCCTAAAAGAAAGGGTGAAAAATAAAGTGGGCATCTACAAAGTGCCAACATTGCACTGCCCACCCACATCCCAAACGTAGAGGTTCTGAGAGGGGCAGGCCGGGGGGGAGGTCATAATATAGCAAGACTCCATTAGAAGAAACAACATTACTAAGGTGAGTAATTTTCTTCAAACAACATGAAGTCTTGTATATTATATTATATACGAATACACAAGCAGTACCTCCATGGAGGAGGGACAGAACCTACTTAGGAAATAGGCTCTGAAGCACAGCTGTGCCAAATCGAGCATCACTCCTAGCCTGGATGTCCAGGGAGTAATGCTTAGTAAAAGTGTGAACTGTTTTCCAGGTAGCTGCTTGACATACCTCTAGGATAGGGATGTCCCTGGCAGCAGCCAGAGACACAGCTGTACCTCTGGTAGAGTGAGCCCTCGCCTGAGGGAGGAACCTTATCCAGTTTTTCATAGCAAAATTGGATACAAGAGACAATCCACCTGGCAATGGATCTTTTAGTGGCCGGTTTTCCTTTACCAACCTCACTACAATTGGAGGGAGTCCAACCTGTGACCCTTGGTACGTTCTATGTAGTAACTAAGGGATCTTTTGACATCTAAACTGTGCAACCTCCTCTCACCCGAGGAGGAATGGTCAGTGAAGTACACAGGAAGGGACATGGATTGATTAAGGTGGAAGTCTGAAACCACCTTAGGCAAAACATTTCTGTTAGTCCTGAGGACCACCTTATCTCTGTGAAAGGAGATAAAATCAGGCTCCACTGACAGTGCTTGCAATTCACTTATGCGCCTGGCAGAAGTGATGGCTACCAAAAACACAGTTTTCCAAGTCAAGTACTTAAGCTCTGCTGAAGATAGTGGCTCAAAAGGGGGTTGCATAAGCTGGGCAACGCAAATATTAAGATCCCAAGCAGGGGCAGAGTCCCTGAATGGAGGGTTGGTGTGAAGCAACCCCTTGAAAAACCTGGAGAATACAGGGTGAGCTGAAAAAGAAGACAGTTTACCTGCTGATAAGAAAGCAGACACGGCTGCCAGGTGCACTTTTAGAGTAGCTGGTCTCAGCCCCGAAGAATTCAAATGCACCAAATAATCCAGGATTGTGGGTAAATCAGCAGATTCTGGGGGAATATGCTTGCCAGAGCACCATATGGAAAATCTCTTCCATTTGGAATTATAAGTAGCCCTGGTGGAAGGCTTCCTAGAGGCCTTCAAGATATCCAGCACACCTTGGGAGAGGTGTAGGTCAGCAGACTCTAACTCTTCAAGAGCCAGGCCTTGAGATTGAGAGATTTGAGGTTCGGATACCAAACTCTCCCCTGAGCACAGGTTAACAGGTTGTGATTCCTGGGAAGACACAGGGAAAGGTGGACTGCTAAGGATATGAGGAGTGGGTACCAGGGCTGTCTGGCCCAATCTGGAGCAATCAGGATCATCTTGCAGGGTTGAGATCTGATTTTGACTAGCACTTTGAACAGAAGAGGGAAGGGAAAGCATAGAGAAACTTCCCTTCCCAACTGAGAAGGAAGGCATCCAGAGGGACTGAGCCCAACACTGGGGGCCTGCAGCAAAAAAAAGGAAGTTGGTGATTGTCTGGGGCTGCAAAGAGATCTATCTGCGGGGTGCCCCATCTGGCAAATACTACCTCTAGTACTAGGGGATCCAGTGCCCATTCGTGATGGCCCTGGGAAATCCTGCTGAGAGCATCTGCCAGGACATTGTCCTTGTCTGGGAGGTGAACTGCCGTAAGGGAGGCGTTCAGGGAATAAGCCAGAGACCACAACTTCATTGCTGCGGTGCACAAGGCCGTAGACCGAGTGCCTCCTTGCTTGTTGATGTACCACATTGTAGTGGTGTTGTCTGTTCTGACCTGTACAACCTTGTTCTGAACAGATGTGGAAAAAACTTGAAGTGCTAGAAAAACTGCTCTGAGTTCCAACAAATTGATGTGGAGCAGAGATTCCTGTGGGGACCACAATCCCTGGGTAGTGAGGTCGCCCATGTGAGCTCCCCACCCCAAGAGGGATGCATCTGTAGTAAGGATTAAGGAGTGAGACTGGGGGTGAGGGGACCCCTGTCTCAGATTGCTCTGGTCCTGCCACCACTGAAGGGCCTGGATCAGGGTTCAAGTTACTGGGATCAATTTGGTTAGAGGGTCTCTCCTTTGAGACCAGAAGGCTCTCAAATGGAACTGGACGTCCCTCATCAGAAATCTTGCTCCCTGCACTACTGCTGTAGAAGCAGCCATGTGCCCCAGGAGCTGTAGAAAATGCCTTGCTGGTCGCGAGACCTGCAGGGTGAAAGAGGAGGCCAGAGAGACCAGGGTCCTTGCTCTTTCCAGAGGAAGGAAGGAAGGAAGGCTCTGGCCTCTTTTGTGTTCAGTTCTGCACCTATGAAGGTGAAAAGCTGGACAGGCTCTAGAACTGACTTTGGAAGATTGAGAAGGAAACCTAGAGATGTGAGCAGTTGCTGAGTTACCTGAAGGTGTAGTTTGACCTGGTCTGGAGACTGGCCTACTATGAGCCAGTCATCCAGATAGGGAAAGATGGCAATCTTTTGCCTTCTTAAGTGGGCAACTGCTACTGCCAGGCATTTTGTGAATACCGTCGGGGCCAAGGTGAGGCCGAAGGCCATTGCTTTGAACTGGTAATGGCCCGAGGGCAGTTCGAATCTGAGGTACTTTCGATGGGAGCTTCTAATAAGAACATGGAAGTAGGCATCCTTGAGGTCCAGGGAGGCTAGCCAGTCCCCTGGCCTTAGAGAGGGTAAAATAATTCCCAGAGTCACCATTTTGAATTTTGGTTTTAAAAGGTGCTTGTTTAGATATCTGAGATCCAGGATGGGCCGCCATTCTCCTGTCTTTTTTGGGGTAAGGAAGTACCTGGAGTACAACCCTTTGCCCTGGTGTAGGGATGGAACCCTTTCCACAGCTCTGAGAGCCAGGAGGGTAGAAACTTCTGTTTCTAGAGCAAGTGCCTCTGATGGATTTGCAGGTGGAAAGGACCTGGCTCTCATCTTCGGAAATTTTTGAAGCTGAGAACCAGTCCCTGGCTTACTACTTCTAGGACCCACTTGTCTGATGTTAAAGACTTCCAGTCCTGGACAAAGTAAGCCAGCCTGCCCCCTACCGGTAGTGGAGAATCGGCCCTGGCCACCCCATCAGGGAGCCTGCTTGGCAGGGGCTTTGGGCTGAGGGGTAGAAGCAGGCTTACTTGTACCCCGTCTGCTCAATACCATCCGCAGCCACCTGCTCCAGCTCCCTGGCAAGCTGGTCAGGAGCCTGTTTTGCTAGGGCCAGCACAGTATCCCATCTGGATTTCTGGTACCTAATGGCATAAGCCATATAATTTGCCTGTCTGAGTCCTAAAGATGCTGCCATGTACTGTTTCTTTGCCATGGCATCCATTCTCTTGGAGTCCTTTTCAGGAGGGTGAGAGGCTAGAGGAATATTTGCCTTGTCACAGGCTGCAGCCTGCACTACCCCCACATGGCTGCATTGCTGAGAGAGGAACTCCATATCAGAGCCTGATAATGTATACCTCTTGTCCATTCTTTTATCAACAGGAAGGATAGAGTGAGGAGTTTTTAGAATTTTTACTGTCTGTTTCCTAAAGGATTTGTGCAAAGGAATAGACAGTCTCCTAGACTCTGGAATATCCATCATTTCTACATAATCAGGCTCTTCTTGGTCATCAACAGCTTCCTCAACAGGAGTTGGAGAGTTTCAGCAACTTTCTTATAGAACATAAAATGAGAAGGGACTCAGATAGCCTGGAGGGCCTGACGGTCTGTCTGGAGAGATGTCCGGTTCAATGGGCACATCAGACCTTCAAAATCACATTCACTCTCCTCATATCCTCCTCCCTTCCTCCAGTTCATAAAAATCCTCAAAATCATAATCTTGAACCCGGTGGAACCGGCCGAACCGAGCGCTTCCCTGATGGTGTCGGTTCGGACGGAACCGGGGAAAGAGACTGGACAATTTGAATTGCTTTAGCTATTTCCTCAGCGGTTGAAGAAAGAACTTTTGGCTCCACACGAGCTGACTTTCTAGTCCTTTTAGTTGGAACTGGCTCCTCAGAGCTGGCTCTTCATTTGCCCAAGGAAGTATCGCCCTGGTCAGAGGGCACTTCCTCCGGTTCGGTTGGTACCGAACCGGGCTGGCCATCTGGGTCAGCGAACTTTTTGGCCTCCCTTTCCCTGAGCCTACCAACTCTCTTTTCCACGGTGGCAGCAGGAAAATTCTTACAAATCTGGCAGTCTGCATTGAGGTAGTCAAACCCCAGACAATGTACACAGGTGGTGTGTGGGTCAGCCTTAGCAAAGGCTTCCCCACGGAGACCACAGTGCTGAAACCCAGTGGGCCCGGTTTTTCTTTTGGGTTTCTCAGACATAGTGCCAGCCTAACCAAACTTGCCCGTTAGTGGCAATCCGACAAGCAAGACTCTCTTATCGGTTCCCAACCGTGTCACGGGTCGTGAAAAAAAACGTAATGAAATCCGTTTTTTTTAGAACCGATAAGAACCGGGAACCGCACTCTAAAGGACTAGAAAGTTTTTAAAACAACCTGATCGGTTCAAACCGAACTGAAAAAGACGTTTACAAGTTCCACACAGAAGAAAATAAATGTAAGCCTATCTATTACTTACAATACCACAGACAGAGCTTGAACCGACCGATTGCAGTTTAATTTTGGTCAAGAAACCGAAAAAATAAGACTTTTTAACCGACAAACGAACCGAGCAAAAGGAGAAATCTCCGGAGTGACTGTTCAGTGAGGCAGAGTAAAGAATCTGACAGTTTGAGTTTGAGCAACAACAGACAGAGTTTTCAACCGAGCTTGCGCTCAAGGTTCCATGCCTGGCATGGAAAGTTAACTCTTTCACCTCCGGAGCAGTTTGAAGGTTGGGACTCACTGCATATGTCATAATATAGCAAGACTTCATGTTGTTTGAACGATGTTTATTTAGTGTCATGGCTACATCTGTGTCTCTTCGGAGACTGGCTTGGCTCATGTGTACTAGTCTTTCTCAGGATACCCAGGCTAAGGCCATGGATTTTCCTGTGGTTAATAATTCTCTGTTTGGGGAGCAGACAGATAATTATATGAAGAAAATGGACAAATACAGGACCACCTATAGGATTGTACAGGCCAAGGAAAGGCAGGCACTCCTCAAAGGCAGTAAGCTTGGGGCAGGGGCAGGCCTTTTTATAGGCCTTTCTACCAAGCACAGGCTCTTCTCCCTTTTCACAGAAGGGGTTCTTCAGAGAGAGAGGCAGAAGGGGGATGAGCAGGTGTGCAGCCACCTCTCAGCTTAAGGCTTCCGCCAAGCAGACACCCTGAGGTGTCAGTCCGGGTTGACTCCTCTATTCCTGTAGGAGGCAGGCTGGCCTACTATTTCCAGGACTGGAAGTCTGTTACCTCATACAATTGGGTCCTGGAGGTAGTAGGCCAGGGACTAGCTCTCAGCTTCAAAAAATTCCCAAAGCTGAGAGCCAGATCTTTTCCACCTGCAAGTATCTCCGAAACCATTGCTGTAGAGGCAGAGGTTTCATCTCTTCTGGCCTTAAGGGCCATAGAGAGAGTTCCTACAATACACGGGGAAAAGGTCTGTACTCCAGGTACTTCCCTACCCCGGAAAAAATGGGAGTGGTGACCCATCCTAGACTTAAGATACCTGAACAAACATTTGTTGAAGCCAAAGTTCAAACTGATGACTCGGGGAATAATTCCTCCCTCTCTAAGGCCAGGGGACTGGCTAGCCTCCTTGGACCTAAAGGATGCCTACTTTAACATTCCCATCAGGTGCTCCCACAGAAAGTACCTCAGGTTCGAACTGCCTTCAGGCCATTACCAGTTCAAAGCAATGCCCTTCGGCCTAACATCAGCTCCAAGGATGTTCACATAATGCCTGGCAGTAGTAGTGGCTTTCCTAAGGAGAGAAAATATCTCCATATTCCCGTACCTGGACGACTGGCTCATAGTGGGTCAGTCTCCAGACCAAGTCAAGTCAGATCTAAAAGTGACCCAGCAAGTGCTCACTTCTCTAGGTTTCCTTCTCAGTCTTCCCAAGTCGGTTCTCGAGCCAGTACAACTGTTGACTTTCATAGGGGTGGAACTAGACACTGTCAAAGCAAAAACATTTCTTCCCTTGGTAAGAGTCAAGGCCATCATTGAGCTGGCTTCTTCCTTCCACCCTCTGGTCTCTTGACCAGCAAGACACTTTCTTCAGTTGCTGGGCCACATGGCAGCTTCCACTACAGTGGTCCAGGGGGGCCAGATTTCAGATGAGAGACATTCAGTTTCATCTGAGGGCTTTTAGGTCTCAAAAAAAAGATTCTTTGACCAAACTGATTCCAATGACTCAGACTCTGATCCAGGCTCTTCGGTGGTGGCAGGATCAGGACAATCTCAGGCAAGGGATACCATTCATTACTCAGTCTCATTCTGTGGTCCTAACAACAGATGCCTCTCTCCTGGGTTGGTTAGCCCACTTGGAGGCTCTCAAAGCCCAGGGAGTGTGGTCCACTCAGGAGTCTCTTCTCCACATCAACCTTCTGGAACTCAGGCGGTTTACCTGGCTGTACAGGCTTTCTCACAATCAGTAAAGAACAAGGTGGTTCAAGTCAGGACAGACAACACCACCACCATGGGGTAGATCAACAAGCAGGGAGGCAGGCAGTCTACGTATGGCCTTGTGCATGGAAGCCATGAAAATATGGTCCCTGGCTTACTCCCTACAGACCTCTCTGGTAGCAGTCCACCTCCCAGGAACGGACAATGTGCTAGCAGATGCATTGAGCAGGATTTCCCAGGGCCATCATGAATGGTCCCTGGATCCCCTAGTGTTGAAAGTGATTTTTTCAAGATGGGGCGCTCCAGAGATAGATCTCTTTGCAACCCCAGACAATCATCAACTTCCTTTATTCTGTTGCAGACCCCCCAGTCTTGGTCTCAGTCCCTCTGGATGCTCTGATTCTGAATTGGGAAGGGAAATTTATATATGCCTTCCCTCCTTTCCTCTGCTGTTCAAGGTCCTGGTCAAGATAAGGTCACAATCTTGCAAAGTGATCCTGATTGCTCCGGATTGGGCCAGGCAGCCTTGGTATCCCCAGTTGCTGTCTCTAGCAGTCCATCTTCCCCTGTCTCTTCCCAGGAATCACAATCTGTTAACCTCCTCTCAGGGGAGAATTTGGTATCCCAACTTTTGGTCTCTCAATCTCAAGGCATGGCTCTTGAAGAGTTAGAGTATGCAAGTTTGCATCTGTCTCAAGGGATTCTGGACATTCTCAAAGCCTCTCGAAAGCCTGCCACCATAAAAACTTATAACTCTAAATGGAAGAGATTCAGCATCTGGTGTTCCAAAAAGCATATATCACCAGACACTACTTAATTGTCTACAATTCTGGATGATATGGTTCACCTCAATGGCCTAGGACTCAGACCAGCTACTCTTAAAGTACACTTGTCAGCTGTTTCTGCCTTTCTGTCAGTAGAAAAGCCTTCTTCACTGGCAGCTCATCCTGTTTTCTGTAAGTTTTTCAAGGGATTGCTTCATACCAGTCCTCCCTTTAGGGATCCTACCCCCTGCCTGGGATCTTAACATTTACATTGCCTAGCTCAGGGGTTCTCAAATGGTGAGGCCAGCCTCCCTGGGGAGGCCCCAACCTGTTCCAAGGGAGGCTCAAGCAAGTCTGAAAAAGTACTGTATTTAAATTTTGAGTTTTATATATTTTGTGTGAAGAGATTAAGCAAACTGAAAGAGAATAATAGTAGTAGGTGAATTTTATGTATTTATTTACTAATAGGTGACAAGGGATGGTGAATGAGCCAAGGCTCATTTCAGGTGTACCGGGAAGGGTAGGAGTGAATACATTTAAAAGGTAACTGAAAAACAATCAAGAAATATAGAATGAGCAATGGTGCAAATTAGCGTGAACAATAAATTAATAATGAGTGGTGGTAATTGATCAATTTGTAAACTGATGGCAGAACAATAAATACAAGGGTTGAGCATAGAAGTGCTAAGAGCAATAGCAAGAAGAACAAAGTAACCCGAGAGTTGCTTAGGGCAGAGAAAGGGAGGAGAGAGGCAAAGTGTGTAGGAAGGTTATTTCATATAGAGAAGAAACAGAGAAGTAGTCTGACCCATGAAGGTACTGCAACAAAGGGTAACAGTGGTTCAAGAATGAAAAAAGCAGAGCAATTAGGCTGGTCTGTGTGTGTGTGTGGGGGGGGGGTTACAATACGCTGAATAATAATATTTTAATTATTTGTTATTCAGATAAAACCTTTGAGCACAGGAGCTCTTTCTCAAAAGTTCCAAGTCAGTATCAGACAAACAAAATACAAAAATCACACATGCCCTCACAATGCAAAGCATCATGGGCTGCATATGCAAATCACCACAGAATCTTATGCTGGTCCAACTTTAAGCAGAATTGCATGGTGCCGAAAGGCCTCTCGCACAGTTTGCAAAGGGTGCTAACAGAAGACATAGATACATGTTTCATTCTACCAGGACTCCTCAGTATGCCTCGTCTGTTTGACACCCCAGTGGAATGGACCAGCTACCCTTAAAGACAGTGTGCCTTGGATATATTGTGGTGAACCCATTAAAATAAAAAATATTTAAAAGACAAAGAACCTCTGTGCGCAAACACTGAGGCAAGGGTTACCCCAAAGGGCATTTGGCTGGGAAGCCAAGTTTCAAGAAAATACAAAAATCACACATGCCCCCACGATGCAAAGCATCATGGGCTGCATATGCAAATCACCACAGAATGTTATGCTGGTCCAGCTTTAAGCAGAAGACAAAGAACTGAATGTGAGCCAAGTACTGAAAGGGGTTTCAATCTATTTATGGTGTACTGCGCAATGTACAGTACGTTATTTTTCTTTGGGGAGGCCCAAGATTATTTCAATTCAGGGGGAGGCTCAAAATCTTTTCCATGGATTTGGGGAGGCTCACTGTGACAAAGTCCGAGAACTATTGGCCTAGCTTATGCAACCCCCTTTTGAACCTTTGTCTTCAGCAGTACTTAAGTACTTGACTTGGTGTTCCTGGTAGCTATTACCTCTGCCAGACGTATCAGTGAGTTGCAAGCTCTGTCAGTGGAACCTGATTTTATCTCATTCCAGAGATAAGGTGGTTCTTAGAACCAGTAAGAGGTCTTACCTAAAGTGGTTTAAGATTTTCATTTGAACCAATCCATGTCTCTCCCTGTATTCTTCACTGATCATTCTCTTCAGGAGAAAGAAGATTATACAGTTTGGATGTTAAAAGTTCCCTTAGTTACTACATTGAGCGTACTAAGGCACACAGGTTTGACTCCCTTCAGTTGTTCCTCACTTATGGGGAAGTGGGTAAGGGCAAACCTGCCACTAAGAGAACTATTGCCAGGTGGATTGTCGCTGTATACAATTTTGCTATGAGAAGCTAGGCAAAATACCACCCTCAGGCCTGAGGGCTCATTCGACTAGAGGTATGGCTGCTGCCAGGGATATTCCCTTACTAGAGTTATGGAAAGAAGCCACCTGGAAAACAGTCCATACATTCACCAAACATTACTCTCTGGATATCCAGGCTAGGAGTGATGCTCGGTTTGGTACAGCAGTACTCTAGAGCCTATTCCCAAAATAGGTTTGAATCCCTCCTCCATGGAGGTACTGCTTCGTAGTCTGCAATATGTCAGAATACAGCAAGACTTCATGTTGTTTGAAGAAAAATTACTCACCTTAGTAACTGTGTTTCTTCTAATGGAATCTTGCTGTATTCTGACCTCCATCCCTGCCTCCCCTCTCAGAACCTGTTTTTTGTAAGTGGGCTGGCAGGTGCAGGGTTGCACCCCAGAGGTGCATTTGGGCACTCCCTCTTTTTAGAGAGGGGGAGTGGGTTATGTTTCTTTATTTCAGTAGTCATAAGTTGTTCACTACCTGGTTTTTGATTTTGGTTTTCGCGACTTGAGTCTTTTGGGGGATCCAAAATATTTGTTTGCCATTTGGCTAGTAAAAGTCTACAATTTCACATAGTGGGTTAGTTAGTTAGTATTAGCTCATAAGAATATGACGGTTACACTTCAGAGTGCAGCAGACAGAGGTTTGAACCGAGCTCGAGCTCAGCGTTCTATGCTCTGCATAGAATTTAACTCTTTCCTCTCTGGAGCAGTTCAAGTGCTGGGGCTAACTGCAATATGTCAGAATACAGCAAGACTCCATTAAAAGAAACACAGTTACTAAGGTGAGTAATTTTTTCTTCAAGTACTGGGGATTTTGTCATCTTACTTCAAGGAGGCTCTTGCAGTAGGTAACACTGTTAGGACTAAACCGCCAGCTGCCAGGACCACACAGAAAAATTTCTAGCTGACAGTATACAATGGGGGACCACCCTGTGATGCTGGCACGTTGACGTCTGCTCTAGCATAAAAGGGGCAGTCCCCCACACCCACCTCAGTTCTTTTCCCACCGTCAATCTGCACTCGTCGGATTCCACGGAAAACATTGCTACAGTCAACCGCTTTTACCGTTTCTTTCTTTCAGCAGTATTTATTGGGTTTCAACATTATGTCCATCGCCAAATTTGTCCATGGACTCTCACAAATCCAAGTGTGTCTGTAGGAAGCAGCTGCCTGAGAAAGAAGGCCACTCCACATGCGTTACCTGCTTAGGCCCAGAACGTGACACTGAAGCCTGCCAGATATTCAAGTCACAAGGAAAAGAAGACAGAAAGTTCTAGAGACCCATCTCCTGCAGCAAAAATTGGCTGCTCTGGAATGAGAACTGCAGTCCCGGACTTCAGCTGGGACTTCTGGGGAATCTTCGTCAGTGAAGAAAAGAAACAGGAAGCATCGGGACTGGGATTGGTCCATTTCAGAGTCACGGTCTCCCGTGGGGACCGCAACAAAGCTGGAGTCTTCCTCCCGTGGGAGGTCGGTCTCCTCTTCCACTCAGCCGTCCTTCCTTCGGGGCTGCCAGTGGGCCAGCTACCCGCCATTATGTCAGTGGTGGGTAGCGCTGCTGTGGGCTTGGAGGATCCTTCCTCCTTCGCACTACCCCTGTTGCTCAGGCCGGTCCTTCAGAAAGGTCCTGACACAGGTGGCCAGGATTGTTCTCCGGGTGAGGGTACGGCTGTTTCCACCCTCCCGGCCTTGGTGTCTTCACCAGATGCCTTCCCGGGGTCTGACAGTCTACCAGACCAACGCCCGCTGTCGCGCTCGAGGCCACAGCCAGCTTCTATGGAACCCCAGTCGTCAGGGCTTCAGGCTCTTCAGCCGCCATTGGTGGTCGCCTCCCAGGCCTCTCCCTGCCAGTTGCCGGCAGGGCCTTCCTCATTCGAGCTTCCCTCCCAGTACCCGAAGCTTGATGATCCTCCATTGGGCACAGGACACCCTTTGCCTTTAGGCCTGATGTCCACAGCCCCACCTTTTGGACTCTCTGGGCCGCAAGGTCTACCTCTCTTCGACCTTGGCCTTGAGGGCGCAGAACTACTTGGCTCATATGCTTGTGTATCTGCAATCTCTTTCGCCAGCTAGGGGATCTACTCCGCTCTGCACCGGATTCCCCTGCTTGATCACAACTAGAGAACCTCCTTGCCGCAGCCTTGAGTGCAGGTTTCTATGCTTTACGTGCCTTTTATGACTCGGTGGATGCGACAACCCGTAGTGCATCCTCGGCCATATGTATCAGACTCCATGCTTAGCTCCGGCTGACAGACTTTCCCCCAGCCGTCCAGGCTTCCATTTTGGATGCGCAGTTTTGGAGCCCTGTCCTATTCAGGGAGGACGTACAGGCATTACTGTCCTCCCTTCAGGACTCAGGTGCTTCCCTTCGGAAAGACTGTCAGGGGCTTCAGGGCAGCTCACACTCTTATTCTGTCCACCCTGAGGGGCACTGTCCCCAGTCGTCAAGAAGCAGGTGTAAGCGCACGACCTCTGTGGCCACCGCCACTTTGGCAGTTAAAGCACGTAGGACGGAGGTATCCGTGACGTCGGCACAGGCTACATCTCCCTAGGTTTTCACTTCCTTCCTCTTCCCCTTGAGTCACACCAGGGATGCTGGAAGAGTGAGAATTTCCAGTGGCAAGGATGGCCTTGTCTCCCCCCCCCTATTTTTCTGGTCCTTTCCTACTCTTTCTCAGGGCTTCCCTCTTGAGGGAGATGCCCGAGGGTAGACTAATGTCAGGCTTTAACTTTCTTCGTCTCCTTTCCAAGCGGAGAGTAGACCCTTTTTTCATGGCTACCACTGTCTCTGTGACCAACATACCTCTGAGTGTATGTCTCTGGCCGGCGACGGGTGGCTGTTCTCACCCCAGGCATGCTCCAATATTCCTAACTCTTTGCAGTGTGCCTTTAAGGTCAGAATGTCCAGAGATAAAATGCTATGCAAATGATGGAATCATTGGCATGAGCCACTTTTTAAATGCTGCCACCTATCAACTGCCTACATTTTAACACTCAGATTTCTCTCTCTCCGGCTGTCAAGACCAGATGCCTGGAGACTTCCTCCTCGACATCTAGTCTCTAGATGCCTTGAATTTCATAAATACTTAAGTATTTCTTGATTATTTTCATTTGCTGCCTCTTATGTTTGTGTTTTTCTATAACCGCTAGTTTATTTAGCTAGTTTTGTATAGTTTTCTCGGTTCCTCTTGGTTTGGGATAACTTCTGAGGAACCGAGGTATTTTACATTAATTTTGGTCTTTTTCTATTCATTTTGTTGTATTTTGACTGTTTAAACTTAGTTTTTTAGAACTGATAACTTCGGTTCTGAACCGCTAATCTCGGTTCATATTTTACCATTTCCCAGTTCCACTCGGTTCCTCCGATCGGTTCCTGAACCGACCGCAACCGATAATAAGTGTTTAAATTTAAGTTTTAAAAGTTTTTACTATTGCAGTTGCGGTTTTTCTTCATTATGTCAGAAAAACCTAAAAAGAGAACTGGTGAACCCGGGTTTAAAAACTGTTCTGAGTGTGCTGAAGTCTTTACCAAAGCAGATAAACATTCTGTTTGTGTTTTCTGCTTGGGTTTTGACCATTTAAAGTCTGACTGTGCTATCTGTAAATCTTTTCCAGACAAGACTTTAGAAAAACGTCTGGACAGACTAAATAAAAGATTAAAGGTTCCCTCTGGCTCTGATCAGCCGAAACACTCAGGGTCTGTTGATGACACCACAATTTCTACTATTTCTACCCCTGACACTGGTAAAAAAGAGATCCTCTGAACCAGTTAGCTCCCCGGTTCCTGTTAAAAAATAGAAAAAGATAAAGCACACTGAACCCCCTGTAGAAAAGGGGACTTCTGTGGTGCCTGCCACTGTGCCTTCTCCTGCTGAGATTGCACAAGCAATAAAAATTATGCAGACGTTGTAAGGTCTGCTGCCTGTGGTTTCACAATCCCCAGTCCAGACTGCTGCACCCTCCTTCCCACTCTGTTTTCCTGAAGAGTGTGAGGGAGAGGTGGAGGAGGAGGAGGAAGAAGATGAAGGTGAGCCTATAGAGCCTGAGGTCTCCCCTGAACAGGAGTTTGGCTCTCCTCCCAGGACCACTGAAGATTATTCTTCACATTTTTCCTTTTTTAGGAAAATTGCTGATGCCTTAGACATCCCTACTACTGAAGCTGTAGAGGATGAGGAGGCTGAATATTTTGACATGATGGGATTGACTCCTACAAAGAAGCTTTCATTTCCCATCGATAAATTCTTCAGAAGGGATATTTTTAAACTCCTCCAAGCTCCTGGGTCTGTCCCTCCTCTAGACAACAGGGTGGACAAAAAGTATCAGCTTGACAGAACAGGGGCTGGATTTTTATTTTCATACCCTGACCACCAGGGGGTAGTGCAAGCTGCAGCTTGTGATAAGGCAAAGGTCCCTCTGGCCTCTCACCCTCCAGAGAAGGACTGTAGGAAAATTGAAAGCATGGCCAAGAAAGGTTATTTGTCAGCCTCTCTGGCCATTAGGCAAGCAAATTATCAGGCCCATGCAGCACAGTACCAGAAGGCTCTTTGGCAGTCTGTCCTGGACATGTCTGAAAAAGCAACTCCTCCTTTTTCTGCAGACCTGGCTGAAACAGCTAGGTTTGGCCTGGAAGCTGCCAAATATCATTTTCAGATGGCAGCAGACAGCAATGAGACTGCTGCAAGATGGATGGCAAACACCATCGCACAGAGGAGGTTTGCTTGGGTCAGAGCCACAAACCTAACACAGGATACCCAGAATAAGACTCTGGATTTTCCTATGGAGGGCAGTTCTTTATTTGGCAGCCATACAGAGGCCTACATGAAGAAGGTGGATGAGTATAAGGCCCCTTCCGTAGTAATTCTACAAAAGAAAGACCCTCCACTTCCTCTAGGCCATTCAGTAGGGGAGGTAGGGGCAGACAATTTCATGCCAGGCCTTTGTACCAGGCCATGGTACTTCCTCAAGCACCCCAATACCCACAGCAAGGGTACTTTAGGGGTAGGGGCAGAAGAGGTGCCAGGCGCAGTACCCAGTGTCAGCAACAGGCTAAGGGGTGACTCCTTCGTTCAGGCTGCCTCTCCCTTACCAGTAGGGGGCAGGTTGACTCATCTTCTCCACAACTGGAAAACCATCACCACAGACAAGTGGGTTCTGGAGATAGTGGATCATGGCCTGTCCCTAAACTTCAAGTCCTCCCCTGTTCAAAGAAACAGAGCTTTCAAACCAGCTTCCCATCTAGAAAGCAGAAGGCTGGAACCAGTACCACTCAATCAAAAGGGGAAAGGACTTTACTCAAGGTACTTTCTTACACCAAAGAAAAATGGAGCGCTGCGGCCTAGCCTGGATCTCTGGGTCCTCAACAAATTCCTAACAAAACCAAAGTTCAGAATGGTAACTTTGGCCCTGATTCTGCTGGCAATCTGAAAAGGGGATTGGTTGGCATCACTGGACCTAAAAGATGCCTATTTCCACATTCGCATAAGGGAGTTTCACAGACAGTTTCTAAGGTTCAGACTCCAGTCAGGACACTATCAGTTCTCAGCTCTTCCTTTCGGTCTCACTTCAGCACCAAGGGTGTTCATAAAGTGTCTGGCTGTGGTAGTGGCACACTTAAGAAAACAAGGTGTCTCAGTATTCCCCTGCTTAGATGTCTGGTTAATGGTGGGGGATTCACCACAACAGCTAACGGAGTACCTCCAACTCACTCAACATTTACTGGAGTCTCTGGGGTTCATTTTAAACCTGGAAAAAATCAGTTCTGATTCCTTCTCAAATTGTGCAGTTTATAGGAGCAGAATTGAATGCAAAGGTGGACAGGGCAAAAAGCATCCTGCAGTTGGCAGCCTCTTTCAGGCTCAGTGTCCCAAGGCCAGCAAGGCAGTTCCTGCAACTCCTGGGCCACATGGCTGCTACAACAAGTACAGTGCTGGGATCCAGGTTTCAGATGAGAGACATCCAATTTCACCTAAGAACTCATTGGTGCCAACGAAAGGATTCCCTGTCAAACCTTGTTCCTGTAACAAAAACATTTATTCAGGCTCTTCAATGCTGGAAATGGGAAACCAACCTCAGAGAAGGGGTTCCTTTTCAAAAAGAGCTTCCTTCAGTGATTCTCACAACAGATACATCCCTTCTGGGCTGGAGAGCTCATCTAGCAGAGCACACTGCCCAGGGCACTTGGTCAAGTGCAGAAACTCTTCTGCACATAAACCTGTTGGAGCTCAGAGCAGTGTTTTTGGTAATGCACGCTTTCAAACCACTGATACAGGGAAAGGTAGTGCAAGTCAGAACAGACAACACTACTACTATGTACTACGTAAACAAGCAAGGGGGAACAAGATCAAGCCTCCTTTGCACGGAGGCTATGAAAATCTGGACTCTGGCCCACTCACTGGTCCCCTCCCTGCAGGCCATTCATCTGCCAGGCAAAGACAATGTTTTGGCAGATACTCTGAGTTGGATCAGTCAGGACCATCACGAATGGTACCTGAACAGGCAAGTGGTACAGACTTTATTCAGGAGATGGGGCACTCCAGAAATAGGTCTCTTTGCCTCTCATCAGAGCCATCACTTGCCTCAGTTCTGTTGCAGACCTCCAGTAGTGGGCACGATTCCTCTAGATGCTCTTGCCCTGGATTGGTCAGGGAAATTTCTGTATGCATTCCCCCCATTTCCCCTGGTATACAGGGTGCTGTTGAAACTCAGGTCTCAGCCAGCAACAATGGTCCTGATAGCCCCAGACTGGGGCAGGCAGCCATTGTACTCCCTGTTGCTGTGCATGTCAGTGGAACAACCAATGCACATTCCCAGGAGGCACAATCTTCTGACCTTCAATCAGGGCAGACTCCTGTATCCGAACCTCAGGTCACTCTTGAGGACCTAGAGTATGCTGGTTTTCATCTTTCTGAGTCAGTTTTGGATGTTTTAAGAGGATATAGAAAGTCCTCTACTAAGAAAACCTATGCAGCAAAATAGAAGAGGTTTTCCATTTAGTGCTCTGACAGGAGTGTAGTGCCAACCCAGGTAGGAGTGCCAGTGTTGTTGGACTACCTAGTCTAATCTACACTCATTAGGTTTACAGCCTGCTACACTGAAAGTTCATTTAGCATCAGTTTCTGCTTATGTTTCGGCAGGTAAGCCTGTTTCCTTAGCATCAAATCCAATTTTGAAAAAAGTTTTTCAAAGGCCTCTCACATATGTACCCACCGGTGAAAGAACCAGTGCCAGCTTGGGACCTTAATATTTGCATTGCTCAGCTCATGGCTGCCCCTTTTGAGCCTATGTTCTCAGCACCCTTGAAGTATGTCACTTGGAAAACAGTGTTTCTAGTGGCCATCACTTCGGCTAGAAGAATTAGTGAGCTTCAGGCCTTGTGAATTGAAAGAACTACATTGCTTTCCACAGGGATAAGATAGTCCTTCAAACAAATAGGACATTTCTTCCCAAAGTGGTTTCAGACTTCCATTTGAACCAGTCTATTACTTTGCCAGTGTTTTTCATTGACCACTCTTCTTCTGGTGAGCGTAGGCTACATAGCCTGGATGTCAAGAGAGCATTGAGCTACTACATGACAGCCATTAAGCCCCATAGGCAGGATAGAACTCAGCTTTTCCCTACTTTTGGGGATGTGGGAAAGGTAACCCAGCATCTACAAGGTCAATTTCTCACTGGATTGTTCAGTGCATCCAGTTTTGTTATTCTAAGGCGGGCAAGGAAGCTCCTGCAGGGCTTAGAGCCCATTCCACAAGGGGTACAGCTGCAACATTGGCAGCTGCAAGAGAGGTACCCTTGGTGGATATTTGTAAAGCAGCAACCTGGCGAACAGCACACACATTTGTCAAGCATTACAGCTTGGATATGCAGGCAAGGGCTGATGCCAGGTTTGGTACAGCTGTACTGCAGAGCTTGTTTCCAAAATCGGTTCTTCCGCGCACCCCATCCCCGGTGGCACGGATCAGCTCCGGATGTTCTAGAAGGGAGACCACAGTCTGGATCGGCTAGGGTGTTTTTTCTCTTGACACCTGCCTTATCTTGGAGGTCAGCCATTGGCTGAGGGTGTACCATCTTCTGTCCTCCTCCCAGATATCTTACCTTCCGGAACTGCTTGGGACTCGGTCCTAACGGTGTTGCCTGCTGCAATAGCCCCGTCGAAGTAAGATAGTACAGTTACATTAGAACTTACCGTAACAGTAGATCTTCGAGAGATGCTCTTGTAGTAGGCACTTATTTTTCCTCCCACCACCCACCTGCTGCTTTTCCTTTTCAGTCTCTTTAGCCTTCAGGAGTCCTCTCTTTCTCCTGCTGGACCTTGTTTTAGGGTCTTTTGGGGGGGGGGAAACTGTGGTGGTGTTATAACAGATGTCGACATGCCAATGTTAGGGGGCAGTCCCCCATTGTATACTGCTAGCTAGAAATTTTTCTGTGTGGTCCTGGTGCCTGGCGGCTTAGTCTTAACAGTGTTGCCCACTGCAAGAGCTCCTCTCGAAGATCTAGTGTTACAGTAAGTTGTAATGTAACTGTACTTTCTCCTTTGTTAACAGAATACACTCATTTTTATCAGCACCCTACTTGCTGACTTCTGGCTTGTTTTCTCATTTTTTGCACACCACTTTTCCCCTTCTTGTACTTTGTAGTTAATTTATTTGTTTTTGCAGCAGTCCCCTGTTCCTGAGTGCTAGTTTTTTGCTTGTTTATAATTTAAACATAGACTGGACAGATATGTTACTTACAAAATGGAGCCATTCTTAAAGATTTCTATTATATCAGCAGAGGAGCTGTTTATGGGTCAATGCATCCTTTGCTCCTGTGGATCTTAGTATTAGATTTTAACTAAGCTCTATAAATACTGTTAGTTCAGTAGCCATTGCTTGTGGTCATGATTTCAGCCTGACTGGCAGTTAATTGCCCCATTCATCTTCCAATTTTTCCACATGTGTATGCATACCTTTATGTTAATTTGATCATTTCTGCACCAGGATGGCTTCATGTATGTGTAGAAAGTAGTTTTCAGGAGGTTCTTTTGTGTGTGTGTGTGTGTGTTGGGGGAGGCAGGTGGCAGTAATTATATAGCTAGTTACATAAACAGTAAAATTTTCTGAGCTTTCCTGGTAACACAGTGAATGCGCTACCACCTTCTACACTGATGACCTGGGATCGGGGGGCAGACGAATTGCTTTTCTCTCATAGGGAAACTGGATCTTCTTCAGGGGTATCTCAGTCATTGGGTTACACCAAAGGAACCTTCACTGTCAGAGAAGCAGGATCCACACGGAAGGTTTTCAGTAGTAAAACTGGGGCCACCCACACTGTCGACGTCACCAGCCTTACAAAAGTGTGAGTGGCCCCGCTCCCTC
This sequence comes from Neoceratodus forsteri, assembly GCA_016271365.2. Lineage (NCBI taxonomy): Eukaryota > Metazoa > Chordata > Ceratodontiformes > Ceratodontidae > Neoceratodus > Neoceratodus forsteri. The sequence goes on along the minus strand of CM057450.1, from coordinate 1,145,780,094 downwards.
CTCAGTTCTTTCCCACTATCAACTCGCTTGCATGGGTCTCCGAAGAAACTCAGATGCATTATTCACTCCTTTTTTGACCTACAACTTTTTCTTCAGCCCGTTTTCAGAATCTCTTTTATAAAAGAGATTCCTCCAACTTGTTTATTTTGAGAGTTAATCCTTCTACCTCTCTCTTTGTTGCTACCACTGCAGAAAGAAGATTGCTTCTACAGACGAACATTGTCTCTGTGTCTGCTGTCTTGGGTGTGACCATGAAGTTTCTGACTGTAAGCTCTGCCAGAAGTTTAACTAAGTGACCCTCAGGCAATGCAGAAAGGCTCTCAAAAATTTCCTGATGGATCAACAGGTAGCCAGTTCCGGGCAGGGGTCCTTCGGGGTCCCAGCCTCTGTCACCAACGGGATCATCAAGCTCCCAGGCTTCCAAGGCCCAAGACGAATCCTTGGTGAAAAGTCATAAAAAAGACTGAGATCATGACCACTCCCCTCAGCATCGATCTCGTTCCCCAATGGCCTCTTCTCTTTCTGGGGGATCCTCATCGGCTGCGGCTGCACCAATGTGGAAAACTGCTGTCCAGGTCTCTGTGCCCACCAGACCCATACTAACAGCTCCTTCATCTGATTCTCAGGGTGGCCGACCATCGACGTCTCTGGATTGTCAGCCCCTTCTTCCTCGACGACTCTCCCATTGAGGCCTGTCTCTTCTCCGTTCAGAGCTACAGGCTTTTCGGGTACTCGGGACCCAGTTGGTGGGTTGTCAGCACCTGTGCCATCGACCCCACTCGCACCTCTGTTGACGAACACAGTTGACTTGAACGAAGTCCTAATAAAGTTCACTAACATGATTGTGCAGCAGCTGGGCGCGCTTAGGTCCTCCTTGTCGATGCCATCACTGGAAACTTCGTTGATGCCTAATCATCGGCCATGGGAAGCTCCCCGCCAGCCGTCGTCGGCACGCCCTGCGCCAGACCTAGATGTAAAATAGGTCGACATTGAGGAGGAGTACCATCCAGACCTCATTCTTTCTGAGTATGAAGGGGAAGAAGAGGAAGACATCTTGGTCTCTGACAAGTGTATGGTTTCCTCTGTCAGTGAGTATTCAGTAAAGCATACTCCTAGGTCTTCTCCTGAGGACCCCACATTTTTCAGTGTGATGAAGCAGCTGTCCCCAGCCATGGGTTTCCACACTGAGGAAGAGAATGCCATCAGGAAAGAGCTGGTGAACTTCCTGGAGATCCCAGAATCTCCCCCTAAAATCATTCCTCCTATTTTGCCTGCCGTGAGGAATGCGTGCATGGCAGCCTGGCACAGACCAGACATGGTGCCAGCTATGCCTTGCAGAGTAGAAAAACTCTGTCATGCCCCCCAGGGGTTCCTCTACTATGCTGCCCAGCCCGAGACAGACTCAGTAGTCATTAAGGCAGCCCATGACAAGTCCAAGGTGCCTAAGCACCTCAGTTCCCTTCCCTCGGACAGTCAGTCTCATAGAATCGACCTCTGGGGTAAAAGGGTGTATGCCTTCTCTACACTGGGTTTGAGGATTAAAAAACTACCTGTCTCACATGGTTGAGTACCAAAATGCCAACTGGAAGAAGGGTAAGACTGCTGTCAAAGCCCTCCCAAATCACACACAAAAGCAGGAGCAGCTCCAGTGCCTTCAGGACATCAGCAAGCATTTCCTCAGAGCCCTCTGTGACATGGCCGACACTGTTGCCAGGTCTGCTGCCATGGGCATATTTCTACTAGGCACTCCTGGCTGAGGGTATCCAGTTTTGCTGCTGATGTTCAGCAGAAAGTGCTTAATGCCCCTTTTAAACAGCACTAAGCTGTTTGGCCCCGATGTCCAGGATATTATCAATGACCTGCAAGCCTTGGGTCGGGCTCTTAGGTTGGTCCATGCCCTCTGCCATACTCAACCAAGAGGTAGAGGTTGCCCTCCCTTTCGAAAAGCAGACCCGGTGCAGCCTCTCAGCCCCAAGGAAAGTGCAGAGCCCTGGCTGCCACCTCCAATGCTGGAGCTGTGGCCAAGCGCCCCAGAAGTGGAGGGGCCAGCCCCTGCGGCTGGATCTGCCTCTGCTTGACTCCTTGCCAGACACCCCCCACTTCTCTGGTCCCGGACCAGGAGGGGGTGGTCAGAGGTTGGTTTTTCCTCCATCTGAATCAGTGGAGAACCATAACTTCAGATGCATGGATTCTGCAAATTATAGAAAGGGGGCACACCCTAGAGCTCATTGAGCAGCCTCCAGATACCCCTCCGCCACCATCCAGTTCCCCCCGGCTCACCTGTCTGTTCTCGGGGAGGAGGTTGAGTCCCTTCTGCTCAAGCAGGCCATCGAGCTAGTACCCAGGCACCAAAGAAGCAAGGGGGTTCTATTCCAAGTTTTCTCTGGTCCCCAAAAAGACTGGGGATTTGAGGCCCATTCTAGACCTAAAGGACCTCAGTCTGTACATCCTGTACAAAAAGTTCTGGATGGTAACTTTACCAGGCCTGATGCCTCTCCTCAAAACTGGGAATTGGCTTTGCTCACTGGACATGCAGGACGCTTACCTGCACATTTCAGTCTTTCTTCCTCACAGGAAGTTTCTCCGTTTTGCCTTTCAGGGCGAGCATTATCAGTTCAAGGTGCTGCCCTTTGGCTTGTCCTCTGCTCCGTAAGTCTTTACCAAGGGCTTAGCAGTGATAGCAGCAGGTCTCCAAAGAGAGGGGACTGTATGTTTTCCCCGGTCTGGATGATTGGCTCTTAAAGGCCCCATCCAAGGATCAGCTCATGCTGACTCTGGAGAGAACTCTCCTTTTGTTCCACTCTCCGGGCATCACCGTCAACCTGCCCAAGTCAGTCATTGTTCTGTACAAAAGGCTGCAGTATATAGGGGCGGTTCTGGACTTGGCGTAGGGAAAGGCCTTTCTGCCTCAAAACAGGGCAAAGTGCCTTATAGCCCAAGCTCAGGAAGTCGCTCAAAGCCAATACATTCTTGCCAGAGTGTATTTGAGGTTGCTGGGCCTGATGGCAACTGCCATGCCCACAGTTCCACTGGCCAGACTTCATATGCGCATTCTCCAGTGGACTCTCCGGGTTCAGTGGGACCAGCATTTGGATGAGTTAGACTGTCCGGTACTGGTCTGTTCCCTAGTCCGCAGGGTTCTGCAGTGGTGGATGGACCCCTTGAATCTGCTTCAAGGCATTCCCTTCCAGATCTCCTCACCACAGCAGATCCTCACAATGGATGCCTCAGGTTTGGTCTGGGGAGCGCACCTGGGTCCCTTCCAGACACAAGGCTCTTGGTCTCAGTTGGAAACCTCCCTGCATATCAATATCCTGGAGATGAGGGCAGTACTGTACGCCATGCAGGCCTTTCAGGAACATCTTGCTGTGGGTCAGCTGTTGGTGCAGTCAGACAATCTATCTGTGTGTCGTTTACTACATCAGCAAGCGGAGGGGGGGGGGACTAATTCCTACCCCCTATGTAAGGAGGCCATGAGAGTGTGGTACTGGGCGTTGGATCACGGTGTAACACTCTAAGCGGTCCACGTGCCAAGTATGTTAAACACTCTGGCGGACAGCCTCAGCTGGACTCAGTTCAACATGCATGAATGGGAACTTCTCTCATCTGTCACAGAAGATCTGTTCGACAGATGGAGTTGTCCATAGTTGGACCTTTTTGCATCCCCACTTAATGTAAAATTGCTCAATTTCTGCTCGCTAGATCCAGGGTCTGGAGTTTTCTGGTGAGATATGTTGTCTCTCTCCTGGAGCGGGAGGTTCCTTTATACCTTCCCTCCATTTCCTGTCATTCAGAGGGTGCTAATCAAGCTGCAGATGGAGGGGGCCAGCATGATTCTGGTAGCTCCATTCTGACCCCGGCAGATACGATTTCCTCTCCTTCAGCAGCTAGGCGGAGGAACCTCCGGTACCTCTCCCACTCTGCAGGAATCTGCTGACCCAGGATCAGGGGACCCTGGTCCTTCCCAACCTTAGGTCCCTTCATCTGCATGCCTGGCTCCTGAGAACCTAGCCATCACCAGGTTTGGGGTCTCTAATAGAGTGGGGGATGTCCTAGTGGCCGCCCAGAACTCTTCCACTCTGGCCACGTATGCCATGAAGTGGAAGCGGTTTGTCATCTGGGCTGCTAAACATAATCTGGACCCTTTCACCTGTCCCGTGAGCCACATTCTGGACTACGTCATCTCTCTGTCTGACACAGGTCTCCAGTACTCTTCCCTCAAGGTGCACCTTTTGGCTATTTCTGCCTTTCATGAGCCCATGGGTGACCGTACGATTGCTCAGCTGAATGTCTCCCGTAATTTTTTAAGGGGCATTCTGCATCTGAAACCTCCAATCCGTTCTCCTGTCCTGGCTTGGGATTTGAATTTTGTTTTGGCGATGCTAACTCTGTCTCCTTTTGAGCCATTTGTGACTTGTGAGTTAACGCTTTCTCTCTTGGAAAGCGTTACTTTTAGTTGTCATTACTTCTGCTTGAAGAATTTCAGAGCTTCAGGCCCTCTGGTGCTGGGAGCCTTATTTGATTTTTCACAAAGATGGGGTGTCTTTGCGCACAAATCCTAAGTTTCTCCCTAAGGCGGTCTCTGAGTTTACACTCAACCAGTCTATCTACCTTCCTGTTTATTTTCCCCGAGTGTGCCAGTCCAGGGGAAGCACTGCTCCATATTTTAGATGTGTGCAGAACTTTGAAGCACTACTTGCTTCAGACCAAGGAAGGTTGAAAGTCAAAGCAGTTGTTTGTTTCCTTTGCCCCAGGCAGAGAAAGCGCTTCTGTTTCTAAGCATTGTTTATCCAGATGGTTGGCAAATTGTATTATGTTCTGCTACAATAAGTATGGCAAAGAGTTGCCTGGAGCTGTCAAGGCTCACTCCACAAGAGGCATGGCTACCTCTGTGGCTTCTTTCCGAGGGGTCTCGGCTACTGACATCTGTGCGGCTGCCACCTGTAGAACCGTCCATACTTTTACCAAGCAGATCACTAAAGCAGTAGGTAAGGCTAGGGGGATGTTAGGGTGTATTAGTAGGGGTATCACAAGTCAAAAGAGGGAGGTAATAATCCCTCTTTACAGGACACTGGTAAGGCCCCATCTGGACTACTGCGTGCAGTACTGGAGGCCACACCTTCACAAGGACATTAACCAAATTGAGCAGTCCAGAGAAGGGCAACAAAATGGTGTGAGGACTGCATCAGAAAACATATGAGGACAGATTAGCAGACTCAGTATGTATACCCTAGAGCAAAGGAGGAGAGAGGTGATCAAAACATTCAAACACCTTAAGGGCATTAACAAGGTGAAAGAGTATAACATGTTTCAATATAAGAAAATAGCAGGACAAGAGGACCCAGCATGAGATTAGAGGAAGCCGATTAAGGGGTAGCGTGAGGAAGTTCTTTTCACAGAAAGGGTAGTGGATGCATGAACGGCCTACCTCAGGAAGTGGTGGATATGAATACAGTGCAGGGCTCAAACATGCATGGGATAGGCATAAGGGAGCAATACAGATGAGTATGAATAGATAGGCCATTGACAGAGCAAAGGCCGATGGCACATTTATAAGGTAGAAAAAGAAATGGGCAGACTGGATGGGCCTTGCGGTCCTTATCTGCCGTCAACTTCTATGTTTCTGTTTTACCAAGCGCCACAGTCTGGACATTGCCTCAAGAGTCCGTGCAGGTTTTGGCAGGGATGTGCAGCAGGCCCTCCTGTCTTATGTTTCTGGAGAGTCCTCCTCCCAGACTTATCTGTCTACACCTGTAACTGCTTGGGACTCATTCCTATGGTGTAACCTGATGACTGAGATACCCCCAAAGAAGATAGAAGAGTTACGTAAGAACTTACTGTAACAGTAGATCTTCGTGGGGGATCTTAGTCATCAGGTCTACTTTCTCTCTCACCATTCCACTTCTTGGGGCTCCTGTCTAGGAACTGGCTGTCTGGTGTATCTAGCCTTTCATATAGGTCTGGGCACCTCCCTCTCTCTCTCTCTCCTCGGTCCCCCATGGATAGGGTTATGCTCCCTTTGTCTCCGGAGGAAAGAACTGAGGAGGGGTCGGGGCTGCTCATGCTTTTCTAGGGTTGGTGACATCGACGGACGTCGACGGCGTGGGCGGCCCTAGTTGTACTGCTGAAAATCTTCCATGTGGATCCTGCTTCACCAACGGTGAAGGTTCCTACTGTGTAACCTGATGACTGAGATCCCCTTGAAGATCTACTGTTACCATACGTTCTTATGTAACTGTTCTATCAAGAGGCATATTTGTAAGAAAATACAAGTTAGTGCATATGTACAAGCACTGTATGAAAACCAGGAAATGCCCAGCAGTCACTAAAGTACACAAGGGGGTTCAGACATGAATTGGAGAGTTAATTCAAGCAGTGTCCAGGTTTGACCGGGGATCTACGTAAGAGAGATTTGAAGAAAGCTGGGTTCCCACTAGCATTTTGAATTTATTAGCCACTGTGGGTAAAGCGACCCCAAAACATTTAGCCACTATGCAAAAACATGAGCCACACAATGAGACGCTGGCAATTATTTTTTCTAAGCTATGTACTATGCTGTTGCTAAAAGTGGCATGAACAGAAGATTCTTGCCTCCATGGCACAGGAAACTTTATAAATCTTAACCACACACTAAAAACTTTAGCCAGTGGCAAGCGGGAACATAGAGAGACAGAGAAGATATTTTTGATACCATCTGCTAAGGTGTTTCAGGTGATGGGCAGAAGAGCTGAATATTTTTTTGCTTATGACTTTCCGACTTCATGGGACTTCAAGTACAGTGAAAAAAATATTGTTTAACTAAAAAAAAAGTTAGGGGAGGGGACAAATCAGAGAGCAGTCTTCCCATCGCCTACATGTTTGACTGTGTAAGTAGACACCGACAACCCATATCCCAATCATCAGGAATGCCCAAAATATTGAATAGTTAGTGGAGTGTATAGCCAGAGTTGTGTTGCTGTTTTACGTGTGCTGGGTCATTTCTGGGCTGTCAGTCACAACACTGGATGTGGCCTGTATGGTGCAGCAAATAAAATGGCACTGTGAGGCAGTGAATTATGTGGGTGCCTTGAACAACCACCCTGCTCTGTGATCCCACTTAAGAGAACATTTGTACCAGACTGAAAATGGGATTGTGTGGGTGTGGGGGAAGGGGGGCATGTAACATTCCTCTTTTCTCTCATAAATACACCTGTGCTTGAGTCTGCCTTTGACTTGACACATGACTTCAGTTAATAGATGCAGGCTTTCTTGGTCAGGAGACAACCCTGGTAATCCAAGTTTAGGCCTGTGATGCTTTTATAGATTAGTTTGGGCCTGTGGTGTTCCCATCTATTGGGAAGATGCAGTAATCCTAGCTTGCAATACAGCTCACAGTGATGAATGCAGTGTTAACTACCAGTGCAGATCTGCCAAGGTAAAAAGGATGTTAATGGATTATGAGGTTACCGAGATTTACAAGTACCAGGAATGAACATACATGTGGGATTGGGGTACCAAATTCTGTTTCGAATACAGTCAAGCCCATGAAATTCCTTAATTTTTTCAGAAGCTGCGTCTGATGATGAGTCAGACGAGGATGAAAGTGATGAAGAGATTTCACCAGAGACTGAAATGTAAGTTGTAGATTTCTATTATGTATGACCCTTTCAGGTTTATATTGAGATGGCAAATGTATTTTTAACACCTGAAGGTGGGGTCTATTGGGCTTTAAAAGCTTGTCTGCTATACCATCTTTGTACAGTATAAGATGTATGTTGGTCCAATAAAAGTTTATCAGACTATCCATTGACTCCTTTTAGATGTCAGAAATAAGTGCTGTGCCTTTTGTGTTGTGTAAATTCAGTACTGTTGAAGTGAGCTTTGACACCTGAGGTAATGGATCTTAGCAGTGTCCCAGCCTTAATCCCATCATGGATTCTGGCTGCTTTGATTGCTTAAAGTATGGATAGTAATATTGTACCACTGTGTAATTTTTTGCAGTTGAACGCGAGTGGCCAGAGAGAGACAAGACATGGTAGTATAGAGCTCAGAGGCCTTATTAAAGAAAACAGCAGCACTACAACAGGTTCTTAACTATAGAAAGCTACAGATAATACAAAGATGAGGCCTCAGTCAGCAATGTTTTCTTACCCAACCATGACTTGCTGAACACATTGTACTTCTTCAAAAGTGCTAGGCTCAGGCAGTATAAAACCATTTTATGATAGAATCCGAATCTCGTGGTCTGACCAGATTATCCTTTCATATTACATCTTGGGACCTTTCCTGGGCATCTGGAAGGGTCTTATTTGTAAAATAAAGGTCATATTACATTAAGGATTGCCAGACACCGCAATCATACTCCCTGAGCATATGCATTTGAAGTACCATGAATCTACAAAGAGCATTTTCTTCCCTCTCGGCCCTCCTGAAGTTATATAAGCAAGCAATAACACACAACGAGGTGTGGGTTATTTCCTGATAAGAGCATGCCCAGGTGCGTTGTTAGGCACGAGGCGCTTCCGCAGAGTGCCTTATGCACCTGGGCTTGCTCTTATCAGGAGATAACCCACACCTCGGAGTGTGTTATTGCGCTTATAAAATGGGCCCTCAAGTAATTATTTATTGGAAAAAAACAAAAATTATAAAAAAATTAAAAATATAAAGGAACATGGTTTCAATAATTCACGTAGTAAAAAAATAGTCCCCCTATTAATGTCACAGTTAAGTTGGCAGTACAGTGTCTGTATGTGTTGCTAAGATTATCTGTTACTGTGTGTACTGATTTAAATTCCTTTAAATCCTCTGTAACATTTTTTTATTGTTTTTCCTGTTAAATGGTGAGAGTAGTGTTTTTAAGACTGAGTTTGCACTTACACTGACAGCTGCCCCATCTGCAATCTTGTCTGGTGAGGTTGCTGTATCTCGTCTCTCCCCATACTCGGACTCAGAACTGTGGCAGTGGCACAAAGACAGAATAATCATTTTGTTTAGTTTTTCTGTGTGTGTGTTTTCTTTCAAGGAGAGAGTCAGAGCATGAACCAGCAGGAGTATGGGGAGCAAGCCTGTTGCATACTAGCCGCATACACAGTGGTTACCTGCTTTGTGGGTGTGGAATTACAGGGTGTTTTCAGTGTCATATGCCATGGTGAAGAACGGTATCATTTGTAATAAAAATGTTTGTGGAGTACTTGTAGGGAGAGCCACACATGAACAGATCGATCGAGGTGGATTTGGAGCGAGCGTGTCCCTCAGGAGCCACCATAAACAGCGCTTCCGGTGATTCGGGTTTCTGAAACTAAAACACAGTCAGCTTTTGTAGATCACACTCCCGTTTGTGCCTCGAACTGCAGGTTACTTTTTTTAATATTACAGTGGCATTGTGTGGACAAAATGGAGTCTTTTTGTGGGGAGTGACTGTTTTTACATTATGCATTTGTTTGAAAGTGCGTTGTGCCGGCATGCGCTGTGGTGATGAGTTCAGTGACAGTTTTGTGGAGGAGAGGTGAGACTTTTCATGGGAAACGTGGAAAAGCAGTTTTTAAAAATGTTTTGCTGTTTTTATTTACAGGTTGTGTTGTGTGGTATGAAAGAGGTGGGGGCGGGCAGATCGGCGCTCAGTCTGAGGGATGTCGCGCTGTGAGCTATGCCAGCCTGTGTTTCTGTTTTCAGCTGGCACAGCTCACAGATTCTGTGATGTTGTGGGGCCCAGGAGCGGAGGGTAGTGCCGGTTGGCTACTATATCATCTGATTAGGACACGGCTCAGATGATGTAGTAGCCAATCAGGATGGTGGATTTCTTTAGCCCATTTTATAAAGATAAGTAAGGTGACCTTTATCTTTGTTTGTTTTACAGATTTTATTTGCAGTAATTAATATTTCTTTATATGGGCAAGTGAGAGTTAACCTTTGCAGAGCTGTGGACTGGTATCAGTCCAGAATTCCTATACTTTCTAATTCTGTTGGCAGTCTAAGGGTTAAAACATTATGAAACAAATGACCAACTGCCTTTCAGACATACTCCTTAGAATGATATATGCAGGTCTCATAGTTTTTTTAAGATGGTGAAATGCAATCCAAGCTTATGGGCAGAAAAAACTAATACATTAATTCTCAGATTTTTTTTGGGGGGGGGGGGCATTTCCTTATGGTGGCAAGCACAATTGTGTTCAATTTTTTTCCTTCCACGGGTTTAAATTTGTTAACTATATTGACAGAATAACTCTCTCTTTCGGGGTTGGGGGTATTGATATCAAAAACTCCATGTTGGCCTCCTGTGATGTAATAATTTGATAACTATTCATGCACCAAAAAAAGGTCATTTTAACAATAAGTAGAACCAACACAGTGTTTTTATATTATGGCATGACTACCTATCCCTTGCATATATTTTTATATTCTGTGCATAAGGTATGGTTTGTTGGACAGACAGCAGTAGCTGTAGCAGAATATAGGATATTCTGTATTGTCTTTAGCCTGATCTTTCAAGACTCAGTCTTCTCTATAGAGTCCCACAGGGCCCCACAGGAACCATAACATTTGGGGCTGGAGGCGTGGGTGCCAAGCACCAACGCTCACCCTCATCTATGCAGCCACAGGGTATATAATGGGGCTGGTTCCAACTGCCTCAGTTTCTTTTTTTTTTTTTTTTTTTTTCCATTTACTATACTTTTTTGTTCTCCGGTCGCTCTCACATCTGCCCCACTCCTGCACCTGCCTCGCTTCCCCAGTGACCTCCTTCTGCCACCGATACTCTATGGCTTACCCCCCAGGGAGGGGCCACAGCATCACAACCTGCCCATCTGTGACTGGTAAGGTGTCAGTGAGCCGACGTTGCCTACTTGGGATTCCCCCCAGGGTGGGGTTCTGGGCCTGTAATGACGCTTGTGGAGCCGGTATTTTTAGTTGGTGGCAGAGCGGTGAGGAGCTATGGAGACCAGCCACCAGGGCAGCGTCATCCAGAGCGACCAGAGAGGGTTTTTCTGGGAGGCGGGGACATGCAATGACATCTGGCATCCACCCCGCCTCCCGGAACACACACCAGTTGCTGTGGTCCCCGGCCTCTGCTGAGGTCTGTCACACACACCGGGTGTACTCCCCAACCCCAGAGTAGGAGAGCAGTCCATGGGGACGCTCCATCCTTCTTCCTCGGCCCGCCCTGTGACAACCTAGGTCCGTTCCTGAACCCAGGTCACCAGCATCGCGAGCGGAAATCCAACTGCTGCGCCAACGGGCCAGCCCTCAGTTTCTTTAAGCGTAGTGCTTTTTTGTTGGGGACCAGTACATCAGTTTGCATACAAATAGCATTCTTGGCTATTTAGTTGCTATCACCTTATTTAACTGACTTTATTGTTTTTCTAACAGTTTGCCATTTTTCTCATCATGTCTTCTCCCATCCCTACCACGTTTGACGACATTTAAAAAATGGCAGGTAGCGTGCCTGACAAGGCAAGTTGCTCTGGTAACATGGTTGTATCCAACCACCACCCCTCTTTGGGTGAGTGTTCTCGCACTGGGAAATCATGCAGCTGTGGGGATAGGCAGTCCTCCCATCGCCATAACAAGAAATGGACCCAGTCCTGCTCACAGTCTGCGTCAGATTCCAGGGACCACTTGACTATGTCTAAAAAGAAAAAAAGAAATGGGATGACACAGGATCAGATCAAGTTCTTGTTATTCTGCCCCAAGACGCCTTCTCCTCTGGTTCTACAGATCTGTAAATAAAACTGTGGGTCAAAATAAATTCTGATGATTCCAGCAGAAATGCAGTGACAGAACAGACACAAAAAACGCACACTGCTGTGTTTTAACACTGTGTGCAGCTGTGACAAAGTGGCTGTTGCAAATGGCAGTAAAACATAAAATGAAACCGTGCTCACAAAGGAATTAAAAGAGAACTACCGGTACTGATGAAGCCCCAACCGCTGCACACATCGGGCTTCATCTGAAATCCAGAAGTCACAGTGATAAATGAAGTGTTTGTTTACCTTAAGACTCGTAAAAAGTGCCTGAACCGCTGATGCAGCCGTCATTTTGTAATATGGCAGTCCTTCCTCTCCAAGACCACGCTGCTAAGCACTTGGGAACATGGAACACCTACACGTCATTTAGGCAAATTCTGTAAAAATAGCACTGGGCATGGGAGATATGGAGATTATTACATCTCCGTACATATGGGCAACAGTCTGGAGATCTCAAAGGCTTGTCATGTTCCCATGTGGTTAGCAGCGCGATCTCTTTGAGGAAGGACCGCCGTACTGCAAAATGCTGGCTGCATTGGCAGTTCAGGCACTTTTTACGAGTCTTAAGGTAAAAAATCCACTTCTTTTAATACTGTGCCTCCAGTGGGGATCTGTGAGGTGAAGCCCTGATCTGTGCAGTGGTCGGGGCTTCATCATTACCAGTAGAACGCTTTTAAAGTACACAAATGTTTATTAACAAAGTGTCCGGCAGCAAATAACTCCACAGCACTTCGAGGACATACTGCCTCTTCATCAGAGGGTGGAGTATAGCTCCCATAGTCTTCTTTTATACTGCTATCAAAGTGACAGAGAGCAAAAATAAATAATACAAACAGTAACTCTTTAGTACTGTACATTTAAATCGTAGTCCTGTGCATGGAGGTGAAAGCTGTAAACAAAGAGAATCATGAGAAAAATGGAATACATCTACAAAATTAAAACATCTCATTTGCATGGGGGTCTGCAGAGAAAGCAGTCAGCCCAGCACACAAAAAACATAAATTGACATCAGGTCAAGCCTAAGTACTGTTTTACAGCGAAGATATGATACTGTCATTGAAAAATCCACATACCAAAAGAACGCCAGAATTTGAAACTTTTTTAATTTTTTAAAGAAAAAACAGCATAAAAAAACAAGAGTGTATGCATAGTAACGCTTCTTCAGTCAGGTAAATGAAACTGAGCGAGATCTGCAAACAACGATCATCACCTAATGAAGAAAATAAACATTCGGTGATGTAATACCTGACAGGAATAAAATGGCAGTGCAGTGGGTATGGGACCCATCCCTCTCTGTGTGTGCCACAGACTTGAAGAACATTTGTAGAACCAATTGTTTTTAGACTCAGGAGCACAGAGTAAAGCTGAGGGGGAACAATAACATGGTGTGGAAGAGATGACAATGGACAAATACAAAACCAGTACAAATGGACACCCAGAGAAAAAGGGTTAACGACACACAAGAATCGAGGAAGAAAATGTCAAATTGCACAAATTAGATTGCACAGATACCCAATGACAGTTGGGTGATGTAGATCATAGAGAACGGCTACACTCTGGAACTTCTAGAGTAGCCTCCAGAGAAATCACCAGTTCTGTCCTTTGACCCTCCAGACCACATCCCAGTGCTCTAGGAAGAAATCCGATCCCTACTACAGAAGAAGGTTGTGGAACCCATACCAGTAAACCAGCAGGGCAGGGGATTATGTTCTCATTTCTTCCTGGTCCCCAAATGCACAGGGTATTTCAGGCACGTTATAGACCTCCGAGAACTCAGTCTGTTCATTCAGTACAGAAAGTTCTAGATGGTTATACTTCAGGGTCTGTTGCCCCTGCTGCACGAGTGCGATTGGATTTGCTCCCTCGACATGAAAGATGCCTACCTGCATATCAAGGTACATGCCTCCCACAGAAAGTACCTGAGGTTGCAGGGGGAACACTTCCAATTCAGGGCCTTGCCCTTTGGGTTGTCCTCAGCCCCTTGGGTATTTATCAGATGCATGGCAGTGGTGGCAGCTGCCCTCAGGCAGGAGGGCCTCTATGTCTTTCTTACCTGGACGACTGCTCCTCAAGGCCCAGTCCAGGGATTGCCTGCTACAGACCTTGGAACATACCACCCACCTATTCCAGGATCTGGAGATAACAGTGAACCTGCCCAAGTCAGATCTGACTCCCTGCCAGCGTTTTTAGTACATTGGGGCAGCCTTGGACACAGCTCGAGGAATGGCCTTCCTGCCCCAGGACAGAGCGTCTGATAACCCAGGCCCAACTGCTGTACGCCAGCTGTTATGTTTCAGCCAGAATCTTCCTTCAGCTCTTGGGCCTGATGGCTGCGGCTATAGCCACAGTGCCTCTAGCCAGACTGCACATGAGGGTACCCCAGTGGACACTCAGGGTGCAGTGGGACCAACGAACAGATGACCTGGAACAGCAGGTCCTGGTCTCCTCTCCAGTTAAAAAAAAGGTCCTTCTTTGGCGAATGGAACCCAGCAACCTGTTAAGAGGGGTTCCCTTTCTAATTCCCTCCCCATGGCAAATCCTCACCAGAGATGCTTTGGGGATGGGGGCCCATTTGGGATCCCCTACAAGCTCTGGGAACAAGGTCCAGTCTGGAGTCCTCACTCCACATCAGTGTTCTGAAGATGAGATCTTTTTTATGCCCAGCTGTCCCCAGGTCTTGTGCTAGTGCAGACCGACAACATCAATGTAGTCCAATATATCAAGCAAACCGGGGTACTCACTCATACCCTCTCTGCCGGGAAGCAATGGAGCTCTGGTATTGGGCTCTGGAACACAATCTAGAACTGTTAGCCATCCGTGTTTCTGGCGCCCAAAACATCCTGGCAGATGGCCTAAGCCAGTCACAGTCATGGACTCACGAATCGGAGCTGCTGACTTCAGTAGTAGAAAACCTGTTCGACAAAAAGAGGGGTCAGAGTTGGACCTTTTTTGCATCCCCACTCAAAGCAAAACTGACGCTTTTTTGCTCACTCAATCCAGGGCCTAGAATTTTCTGGTGAGACGCATTGTCCCAGTCTTGGAAAGGGATGTTTCTGTACGCATTTCCTCCCTTCCCCCTTCTTCAGAGGATTCTGATCAAGCTCCAGATGGAAGGGGCCACAATGATCCTCATCGCCCCCTTCTTGCTTCGTCAGATCTGGTTCTCTTTACTACAACAGCTAACAGTGGAACCTCCAATACCTCTGTTTTTGTGCACCGGCTTGCTCTCCCTGAACTGGGGAACAATGGTCCATCCAGTTTTCAAATCTCTGTATCTTCACACCTGGCTCCTGAGGACATCGCCATGGCTTGGTTCGGGGTGTCACCCTGGGTAGCTGTTGTCCTGGTGGCGGTTAGGACGCCTTCTAGCTGGGCCGCTTATTCTGTTAAGTGGAAACGTTTTGCGCTTTGGGCTGCTTCACATCAGCTGGATCCCTTCACTTGTCCAGTAAATTCGATTCTGGAGTACTTGCTGTCCCTTTCAGATTCTGGTCTGAAGTACTCCTCTCTCTAGGTGCACATATCTGCCATCTTTGCTTTCCATGTACCTCTTGAGGACTGTGCGATGGCTCAACTGAAAGTGTTCCGTAGATTTCTGAGAGGTATTCTTCACCAGAAGCCTCCTAGGTGCCATCCAGCCCCACCTTGGGACTTGAATTTTGTATTAGAGAAACTTGCTTTGGCTCCTTTTGAGCAGACCGTGACATGCAAGCTATGCTGTCTGTCGTGGAAAGCATTATTTTTAGTTGCTGTTACTTCTGCTTGAAGAATTTCAGAACTACAGGCGCTCGTGCTAGCAGCCGTATTTTATTTTCCACAAAGACAGAGTGTCTTTGCCTAGTAAATTTAAGTTTCTTTCTAAGGTGGTGTCTGAGTGTACTTTAAATCAGTCCATCCACCTTCTTGTTTATTTCCCAGAACATTCCAGTCCAGGGGAAGCATTGCTCCACACTTTATATGTGTATAGAATTCTGCGGTACTACACACACTGTACGACAGATTGTAGTAAGTCCTCTCAGTTGTTTGTTTCTTTCACCCCTGAGAAAGAGGGCATTCCTGTTTCCAAACAGTGCTTGTCCAAATGGTTGGCCAATTCTATTCTTTTTTTGCTACAGGAAGTATGGTAAGGATCTTCCTGGTGTTGTCCATGATCATTCTACCAGAGGCATGGCCACGTCTGTTGCTTTTTCAGGAATGTTTCCACCGCAGAGATGCACTGCTGCCACTTGGAGTACTGTCCACATCTTTACCAAGCACTACAGTCTGGACATTGCCGCTAGAGGTAGGGCCAGTTCTGGCCTAGCTGTTCTACAGAGCCTACTTTCTTAAGCTTCTGGGTGTTCTGCTGTCAGAACTGCTTGGGACGTGTTCCATAGGTGTGGCCTGCTGCAAGAGATACCTCGAAGTAAGATAGTACAGTTACGTAAGAACTTAACGTTAACAGTAGGTCTTTGAGAGAATCTCTTGCAGCAGGCCATGCAGTCCTTCCACTCTGCCTGTGAGGCTCGCCTGTGTCTGCAACTCTTCTCTGTTCCTTTTTTGGTGGGAACCTTCGGTCTCTCCTCGGTTCCTCTGTGGAACTTTACTGCTTATGGTCTTCGACAGGAGAACTAAGGAGGGCGCATGGACTGCCCACTGCTATAGCATAGGGTTATGTCAGTGCCTGACGTCAAAGTGGGCGCCTCCCTGGTAGACTGCTAGCTTGAAAAGTTTCTGTGTGGCTTTAGTTTCATAGGTGTGGCCTGCTGCAAGAGATCCTCTCAAAAATCTACTGTTATAGTAAGTTCTTACGTAACTACTTTTCCCTGTGAGCTGGTGAAAGGTTGATCTGCCGCTGGCTGTGGTTGTTTTGCAGACAGGATATGATGCCACTTCCTCCTGTCTGTATTTGTTGCTCTTAAGACTTGCATCATTCCTGTGCCCTGTGATGCACATTATCTGTCTGCTCTCCAAACCTGCCTCGGATAGCAGGTGCACTGCAGTGGCTGTTAATGCAGTGGTTGGTGCACTTTGTACTTAAGCCTACCTCTTTGTTGAATCTGGGCATCATTGTGGACAGGTAATTTAGTCCCATTGGCTCTGCACTATACCACACTGGCATACTGTCTAGGTCTTGTTCTGGCAGGTGACCGGGGGTGTGTGCAAGTAGAGGACTTTAGATTCAGGTGGGAACTTGCTTATATATTTCTTAAAGCTAGAGAGAGGGCACAGAGGGTATCCGGGTTGGGAAGACACATATACTCGACATGCTTGCTTTCCTAGGTCCAGTGGGTTTGTGTGATTTTTCTTGTTTTGTTTTGTGTTTTTTGTTTGTGTTCGTTGAAATTGAGGACTACATATTCACAGCCATTTTCATCAGTTGTTATGGAGAAGTTGCTGGGTATTGTCTCAGTCCCTTATGTCTGTGCCTGACCATGTAGAGCTGCACATCTACCCACACCTTTCTTACTAGGCTAGGTGCTGTGTCCGGTGAAAGAGCAGGGGACTGTCTCAACAGGCCAGATTTTGTGATGGGCTCACGGTGCTCCAATTTGTCTTTTTGAGCCCTTCTTTGCAGCTTAATTTTTGCTGTAAACACCTGATTGCTTGTTGTGAGTTCTGGGTCTGTGATGTTTATAGTGCAGCCCACAGCCACAGACCTGAGGTGGCGGTTTAACACCAAGCGAAGACCACAGATGTTGGACACAGCATAATCTTGTCCTACAGTCGTGCACACCTTAACGTAGAAGCGCTGGAACAGTTCATTTAGTTTGACTTTTGGGGCAGTTTTCCAGCTGGGGAATTTTTTGTGTGGAGGTGGCCCATTCATTAAATACTTTAAGAGCCCATGTGGTGGCTTTTCAAGTGTGTTTTTCATTTTGTTCATTTTCCAAGTTATTAAGTTCATCATTGGTGTAGTGGTGAAAGCAGCTACTTTACAGCTGGATCTGGAGTGGTCATCTTGGGTGTTTCCATTGGCACTGCAGCTTCTGTTTCTCGCTCTTCTACTGGCTTGTTTTCTGCATCTAGGAACTGTAGCAAGTCCTCTTCTGTGAGTCCAGGTTCGAAACTGGGCTCGGGAACAGCTGACATGGTGGTTCTCTGGCAAATAACTGGGATTTTTACACTTTTGGCTAGTGTGACTATTGAAACCAATGAGGCTGCTGATGAGGTAGCAGGATTCTGGGGGAGGGTGAGTGATACCTGAGGGAAGGTGAGGGTGTCTGTGGCCAGACTGATTTCTAGCCGTGCATTAGACACTTCTAGCGCACAGCTTGGAACCAGTCAGATTTCTAGAAAGTCACTAGCCATTTCGTAAGGAAAAAATATGCTTGAAGCTCTGGTGTTATAGTAAGTTTTGATGGTTTCTTCTTGAGCCTTCATCAGTTAAAGAAACTGACATTCCTGGGAAAACATAACACACAGTTCTGCACATATTACATAAATCATCTTTTACTTTATTGTTCTTATCCTCTTTATCGCTAAGGGCAGCTGCTTGAGAATATTGTTCTCAGACTACCATCTGCTCCTGCTGCCTGTCTACATATGATATCATAATCACCTGATTATAAATCATAATTGGTTGCTGAGGAAATGATTGTGGTGCTACAGGCAGCTGATTATGACATCACATGTGAACAAGAAGTAGAAATAAATGAAATCCAAAGGATAACTATCCTGTTTCCATACAAATTTCCTTAGCACAATGGGAAGATAACAGGAACTCTAGGAAATGTTACTAAAATGATGTATGTTTTGATAGTTTTCCCTGTTTTGTCAGGATTCCTCAAGTAACAGAACTGTTTCCTTTTCAGGTTGCTGTCGCAATTGAAACATCCTTTCTGCCTGTCCTCTGTCTACTCCCATTTTCAGCCGGAGACTAAAATACCAGAGGTGACGACCTGCCACTCTAAGACTGCCCTCACAGTGGATTACATTTTCTACTCTAGTGATAAGGATAACATTTCTGCACAGCCAGGTAGAGAAAATTAGAACCTTTGTCAAATGTTTACAGATGTATACAAGTGGAGACCAACAGAACACTTTGCCATAGTATGGCGCTGTCCCTTTTCCTTTAAATGACAGACACAACTCTCTCAGCATTGAAAGAGATTAGTACTGTAAAACTAGTTATATTCACGCAAAGTAAATTTAGTGCAAACACTAATACAGCCATAATTGCATAAATACTTCGCACTAGTTCATTAGTGCCACATTCACTACCATGAAAAATGTGATAATGACACTAAGTAACGCAGTTTTATTTTAGCGCTAACTTGTGCTTCAGTGAAATAGTAAAAATTATTTTACAGTGAAGATTTCGAATTTTACAGTATTTTGTACTGCACCACATTAAGAGGCTTGACTCACATTCCAGGGTCTGCTGAACCTGGGGACCTAAAACACCAGAGATTCTTTAAATAAGAACTAATGATCCCGAACTGTGCTTTTTGTTCAAGTAATTAATTGAAGTGGACCCCACCATGTATTTAGTTCAAAACAAAGCACATCTAAGAGTTCGTTTTGGCTAGTATACAAACACATAAAGAATACTGTGCTGTGCTCTCCCAGAAGACAGTTTTGAATCACTTCAGGTCTATAGCTGCAGACATTCAGAGTTAATTTGGGGCTATGCTCTACCCCCCTTAAAGAAAACTCCAGAAGGAAAGTCCTTGACTGTCCTCAAGGTGAAAACAAAGACTCTGGATTCTACAGGCATTAAATCCTAACGTTGAGCACCCTACTCCAGTCTTTTCAGATTAATATTTGTGAATAAAAAAAAAAAAAATTAAAACTACACTTACTAGAGAGAGACACACACACTCTCTATCGCTCTCGGATGATAGTCATTTATGGAAATGCCTCAACCGTCTCCTATGGACTTCACCAAAATTGAAACATGGTTCACAGCAAAACAAAAATCAATGTATTTGGATCCCCATATATGCTAAGGATGCTGTTTGTACAGGACAGTCAGTGATGTAATTCTAGACCAGTTTAGTTACTTTATGTACCTACTAAAGCCGTGTTTACATGGTAGCACCGCTGCCAGCTGGTGTGTGCTCTAGTGCTGCCCACACCTCCCAATCTGATACAGGATCGTGTTCACATGACCCCTCTTTGTACTGATGCAGGCCATGCTAGACAGGAGCCGTGAGTCTAAGGGTGGCTGTTTGGCAGCATCAGCAGTGACTGCTGTTACTCGGACAGCTGAAGTCACTCCTGCTCATTGCCATAAGCTCATAAATGAAAGTGGTCTGGGACACTTCAAAACTGGAACAAATTTCAGCCAACAGAGGTGCTGTGAATCTCTTCCCTTTCCCCTTGCTAACTGGTTATAGTCTCCTGACATCGGAGCATGGCTGAGGGGGTTGTAAAAAGGTAAAGCCATCTGCCACCAAGTCTTTGGTCCAAGACTAAAATCTGATTTACCATTGGGGTTGACACTTTAGGCGAGTGGGGGTTCTGATTTCACATTGGGGGGGGTGCGTCTGATTTCACATTAAAAAGTTTCAGCCTCACAGATAGCTGTTCTCTGTGGCACTGTGGGATACAAGCACATTGCTGCGATGCAAGTGCTGCTGCCAGTTCACATGGCAGCTTACACCGATCGCATCCCTGAACGTTCCCAACTCCACTGGGGTGTAAACAGGCCTTAAGACTGTGGCTAGATTCTCCCCTAACCTGCAGTTAAGATGCAGACCACATAGACTAAGGGTTACACAGCTTGAGTAGGAAGCATATATCAATATTTAAATTGGGTGTAATCACTGTCTTGCAGTGGGATGGGTTAACAGGATGGACCCAAGTTCTTCCATCATCATACCATGTTACTATAGTGTCCACCTTTGGGTCAGAACTGGGTGCACTTGTCAAATCCGGATAGGTGACAGAGGATGGTGGTTAACAGAACTCACTCTAATGAGGGGTGAGTGACCAGTGGGTGCTGCAGGGCTCAGTACTAGAACCAGCCCTCTTCAGTGTCTTTGTAAGTGACCTTACTGATGAACTGGAAGGGAAGGTATGCACTTTTGCAGATGATACCAAAATCTGTAAGAGGGTGGACAATAAGGAAGGTATTAGAAGAATGCATAGGGACCTGGGAAACTTGAGGAGTGGTCAAGAGCATGGCTGTTGGGGTTCAGTGCCAAAACATGCAAAATCATGCACCTAGGGCATAGGAACCAAAGAACTGAGTATAGGAGGGGGTGGAGGTACTGTCAGTCACTAAGCAGGAAAGGGACCTTTAGGTTATCGTATCTGATGACCTCAGAGTGTCAGGGCAGTGTGACAAAGCCGTGCATAAGGACAGTGGGATACTGGGATGCATAGGAAGAGGTATCTTCAGCAGGAGGGGGGCATAAAACAAGATGTGGGGTGCTAGACATCCCTATTCATAGATAGACATGGTTCAGCCTTGCTCTTCCCTCTTGAGACCAAAATTCTTAAATAAAATGACTTTACAGTGACTTTAAAGACTTATAACCTGACCCTTTGTAAGTAGCATTGGATCTGGAACAGTTTGTGACCTCTTTTGGAAAAATTGCTATCTGAAAAGTGGAGATGGTTCAGCCAGAGAGTGCGGGCAGCGGGAGCCAAAAATGGGGCCAGCAGGAGACCTCTGTTAGTACTCGAGTTGGCAAACCCAAGGCAGTAGGAGGAACCACGCCCTGGGACTCTGTCGTAGCAGCTGTCTGTGATATGGATCAGAAAATTAGGCAAATTTTAGAGTGGATGGTATCTCAGAACAGAAAAATTGAAGTAGCGATCTTGACAGCTAAAGTTGCAGATGAGAAATAAAAACTCTTTCAGCGGTATCCCATCCCACCACAGAAAACACGCACTTACAAATTGTCAAGCCTCTGGAAAACAAATCCAGGAAACAGAATGTGAGCACTGTGGTGGGTATGCCTGAAGGAATGGAGGGAGACAGCTTGATTTTTGTCCGAGCCTGGCTAAAGGAACATTTGCAACTAACGGATACTTGGGACCCTATGGACATTACCAAGGCCTACCAGATTAAGTTTCAGTGGCCAGCAGCCAGCTCTGATTTACCCAGGATAATCATTTTAGTCAGTTACACTATGGAGGTAAGGAACATACTGCTCCAAGCAGCACAAAATGCAGGGGACATTTACTGTGACTCCGGGATTATCCATTTGTCCCCAGACTGGCCCTTCGCCATGTTCACCAGGTACAAACAATTTGATAAAGTTGAGAAACAGCTGTGTGGCCTGGGTATTTTTCTCTTTGCTGACTCTAGACACAGCTGTGCCTCACGTATGGAGGCAAATACTGTCAGTACACTAATCCTAAAAGCGCCAGTGCCTGGATGATGAAAAAAGCGATGGAATTTATAAGGGGCAAGAAGTGGAAAACAAACAGGAAAATGATTCGTGAGTAAAAGCATGCCTTCTATAAGAGACAGTAAATGGGCATTAATTGCCTTCATGGTTTTGGACTTTATTTTTTTGAACTTACTGTTTGTTAAAATTCATCAGGAGTACAAAGCATCAAAAACATTCTACAGTACAAACACTTATATTAATGAGAATATGGATAACTAGAGAGTCTATAGCTTCCACCCTCAAAGGGCATTACCGTTAAGACTTCTGAATGTATTTTGTGTAAAATTGTCATGACGTATCAAGATCTTCATCGGGGAAATCTCTCATCAGATCACACCTATGGAACGTAAGCCGTCAGACTCTGACCACACAGAAACTTTTCTAAGCAGTACCACTAGGGGCTGTCCACGGTGACGCTGATGTCTCCATCCCTACATAAACGTTAATGGTCCCGACCCTCCTGAGTTCTTTTCCTGCTGCCGACCAGTGCTCATCAGATCGCAGGATCACAGTAGAAGCTTCCAAATGCTGCCATTGATTTTTTTTTTTTTTTTGCTTTCTTAAATGCAGTTTTTAGTGCTCGCCTGCCGCCTGTGCGTCGCTAATGTTGTTTTTTTCCTCAGAAATGGACCTTGGCTCCTTAAACCTGTTTCTTCACGAGGTCCATGGCGGCTGCCTGGTGGTCGGTTTGGTGGACTTTGCCTGGTAGCCAGAAGCTAATGGTTTCTAGCCTGTGGAGATTTGTATTTTCCCTTCGGAACATCTGGATTGTTGTCTCAGATTCCTCAGGGACGATCTTAGATTGCCAAACCCGAGCCGGTGCAGGCCCACTTTGGCTTTCTGTGGGCCTGCTCGTCCGGGATGTGAGACCTCCGGATTGTGTTTTTTCACCACGGACAGCCTGGATTCTTCAAAACCGGACTAGCTGCAGACTGCCTCCGGGCACTCCTTCCTTCTCCAGCGAAGATCCAGCTTTGGACACCTTGCTGCAGGATTCCCTGGTGGGGGAGGTGTTCTGGGCCAACTCACCAGGGTCCTGCCCCCCCTAGAATGTTCTCTGCCAGCTTTGGCTGGCCCAGGCCCTCAGCGGTGGCACCCTGTGCCTCCACCGCCATAACCGGCCTATGGGACGGTGACGCCGATGCCTCTCCCTCCTTGCCCACTCCCGTCACCCTTTTGGCTGGAGGTTTTGAGGGCTTCCACCCTGGCCAGTCACATCTGGTCCAGGCCCGTCGTCATTTGAACCCAGTACTTCCCCTAACGACAGTGTGCTCCCCTCACCTCATGGGGGGTCGGATGGTTCCTTTTCTTCCGGGCTACTGTGGGCCTGGCACGGTCGTAGCAGCAGGAGCACCTAGCACCTCCCCCTTTGCTGGTTTCTCTCCCTTCTGCTGGTAGATGGCTGGGTTGCCTTTTCTGGATAATACTCGAGCTCCTTGAACTCCCTTGTCTATTTCATCTTAGGCCCATCGTCAGCATGGCCGACATTGCCATGGGGGCTGTAGCCTTGTTACCCTCCTGTTAGGGCCAGGCTCTGTGGCCATTCTGTTGTCATCCTCACTGATCCTTCGTCTGGCACCATTTGGTGGCCTTTCCAGACAGGAGCGCCTCAGGCCACCCTCCCATTCTCTGCCCCCAGGCCTGCTGTCATGCAGACGACGATGCTGAGTGGGGGCTTATGCTTTCCTGCTGCCCATGGGCTTAGTACTGCGGGCATGCTTCTGCGCTGGGGCTCCAGCTGGTCGTTCACTGGGCTGCCCGTCAGGCGTCCTGGTTCTCCATTCTTTCCCTGGTTACAGAGAGCCCTTCGGTACCTTCCCTCGGGGTGGGGCTTTCGGCACCATGCACCCATCCAGGTTTTGGGAGAGCATGCCAATGGACTCTGCTAACTCTGCTAGAGGTGGCAAGTCTTTAGAAATACAGAGATTGTCGGCAGATAAGGACCACCAGGCCCATCTAGTCTGCTCAATTTTCCTACCTTAGTTGGTAGCTGATTTCTCTATGTGGTCATCAGCTTTTTAGCCTCGCCTTCCCCCCCTCTAGGGTTCCCTTTATGCCTATCCCATGCATGTTTAAATCCTCCCACTGTGGATGCTCCCACATCCTCTTGGGGTAGGTCGTTCCATGCATCCACCATCCTTTCCATGAAAAATAACTCAATTACATTTCCCCTTATCCTGCCCCCCCTCCAATCTCATTTCATGCCCCCTTGTTCTTGTCTCCCTCTTATATTTAAAGGTGTATCCCCTTGCACCTTCTTTATGCCCATAAGATACGAAAGTTTCTATCATATCTCCCTGTTCCCTCCTTTCTTCCAGTGTATACATATTGAGATCCTTCAGCCTCTCCCCATATGTCTTCTGGTGTAAGCCCTGCACTATCTTTGTCGCCCTTCTCTGAACTGCCTCCACTCTGACCTTTTCAAGATGCGGTCTCCAGAACTGTACACAGTATTCTAGATGAGGCCTCACCAGTGTTTTGTATAATGATATCACTACCTCCCTTCTTCTACTAGTGATACCCCTTCCTTTGCACCCCAGCATGCCACTGGCTTTCCCTACAGCCTTTGTATTCTGCTTGGTTACCTTTAGGTCTTCTGATGAGATAATAATCTCCAGGTCCCTTTCTTCTCTGGTGACCATCAGTAACTCCTCCCCCCCCCCCCCAAAAAAAAATCCTGTAGCTCTCCCCAGGGTTTCTGCGGCCCAGGTGCATGATCTTACATTTCTTTGCATTAAACCTCAGTTGCCACTCTTCAAACCACTTTTCCAGTTTATCTAGGTCCCCCCTCATTCTCTTCACCCCATCAGGAGTGTCTACCCTGTTGCAGATCTTGGTGTTATCTGCAAACAGGCAAACCTTCCCTTCCAGCCCCTCCGCAATATTGCTAATGAAGACATTAAAAAGGACTGGCCCCAGGACTGATCTCTGAGGCACCCCACTGGTCACTCCCCTTTCCTCAGACTCAATCCCATTTACCATCACCCTCTGCTTTCTGTCCTCTAACCAGCTTCTAACCCAGCTTACCATCTTGTGCCCTGTGCCCAGGCTTCTCAATTTGTTTAACAGTCTCCTGTGTGGAGCGGCGATGAAGACCTTACTGAAATTAAGGTATGCGGCACTGACCGCTCCTCCCTGGCCTTCCTCCCTTGTCACCCAGTCAAGGAAATCGGTCAAATTTGTTTGACATGATCTTCCTGCAGTGAATCCATGCTGCCTTGGATCCTGCACACCAGTGGGTTGCAAGTGATGCCTCCATTATTTTTTCTACTCATGAGGTGACGCTGATTAGCCTGTAGTTTGCTGCCTCCTCCCTGCTACCACTTTCATGTAGCGGGACTTCGTGTGCCCTCCTCTAGTCCTCTGGAACCACCCCTGTGCTGAGTGACTCACTGAACATGGCTGCCAGTGATGCTGCTAGCTCCATCCTTAGTTCCGCAATATTCTGGAATGTATCCCATCTTGTCCCATTGTTTTGTCTACCTTTAGTTTAGTAAGTTCCTCTAGGGATCTATCTGCTGTAAATGGACTGGTGTCCACCTCCCCCTCGGCTTTGTTTTTGATGCTTAGCGTTGGCTCTTGCCCCTCCCCTTCCACAGTAAATACTGAACAGAAGTTCCAAGTTCATACTTTCAAAACATGCCCGCACATTCTTTGCCATCAGTCTCCTCACCCTTTCTTTGCCCACTGGTGAGGACGCAGCCTGAGCCCTATGGTTTTCCTGCCCAACTGATGGACCCTGTGCTAGCTCTGGGGTACTGGGTAGTCCTTTCTTCATCCCACAGGGACCAGGAGGTCTCCCAGGCCATATCAGTCACATGCCTTAGGACTCCCTCTCAGCAGGCAGCCCCCCCCCTTAGTTGTGAGTCCACCCTGCTGGGGTCTGCCTCTGCTTTTTTACATACCCCAGCCAGAGTAGCTGTGGCTGGCATATCCTCCCCCGCTAGTTGGGTTGGCTGACAGCACTTGTCCGGCAGACCGTTCCTCCTGCACCTCTTCACAGATGTTTGCCCATGCTGGGCGAGGAATCCTGTATGACTCCTCTGAACCTGTGGAGTCCCGAGAACTCTGGGTATGGGGCCAGACCCCGCAGTGCATGTGGAACAGGGGCGACCGTCGTCACCGGCTCCACTACAGCATGGTCCCCCCATCCCACTCCACTGCTCCGTCAGTTGGGGGTGGTCGTGGGTCACTTCTTCCCTCCGCCGAGAGCAGTAGTGGGACCTAGCAGCCACTGCTTGGACCCTGTCTCTCATAGTTTAGGGCTTCACTCTCTGGCTTCTGGGAATGGTCCACAAGCCTTGCACATGCTCCCTCCCCTCCTTCCATACCACATACTAGAGCATGGAGGGGAAATTCGTACCTCACTGTGGAAGAGGACCATGCAACTAGTTCCCCAGGATCAGAAGGACAAGGAGTTCTACCCTTATTTTTCTCTGGCCCCCAAACCTTCAGGGGATTTATGACCTGTCGTGGACCAAAGACATCAGAATTTCCACATCCACTACACTGAAGTTTCACATGGTGATCCTACAGGGCCTGCACCCGCTTCTGCAACAGGGACATGGGATATGCCCCCTAGCCATGCAGGCTGCATACCTGCGTATCCAGGTGGGTGCTCCCCACAGACAGTACCTCAGGTT
Source organism: Neoceratodus forsteri (assembly GCA_016271365.2). Classification (NCBI taxonomy): domain Eukaryota; kingdom Metazoa; phylum Chordata; order Ceratodontiformes; family Ceratodontidae; genus Neoceratodus; species Neoceratodus forsteri. The sequence goes on along the minus strand of CM057450.1, from coordinate 1,145,753,403 downwards.
CCAGTTCCAGGGGGAGCACTGCCGGTTCCAAGAGTTGCCCTTTGTCTTGCCATCTGTGCGACGGAAGTTTACCAAATGCTTGGTGGTGGTAGCAGCAGCCCTCAGGAGGGAGGGACTCTACATCTTCCCTTGCCTGGACAGCTGATTTCTCACCGCACAGTCCAGGGTGCTACTGCTTCAGGCCTTGGCGTATACCAGGCAGGTGTTCCATGCCTTGAAGATCTGTGTCATTCTGCCCACGTCTGCCTTGACCCCTTGTCAGTGCCTACAGTACACAGAGGCAGTACTGGATCTGGCTTTGGGTATGGCCTTCCAGACTGCCTGCTGGTTCATGCCCAGCTGCTTCACAACAGCAGATCTGTCACCGCCAGTGCATTCCCCAGGCTCTTCGGCCTGCTGGCTGCAGCTTCTGTCACATTTCCTCTAGTCAGGCTGCACATAAGGATCCCCCAGTGGACATTGAGGCGGGGTCCAGTGAGATCTGCATATTGATGGCCTAGAACAGCAAGTTCGGGTCTCCTCGACGGTCAAAAAGATGCTGCTATGGTGGATGGAACCTGACAACCAGTTGAAAGGGGTTCCCTTCCTTATTCTCTTCCCTCAGAAGATCCTCACCACAGATGCTTCAGGGTGGGGCTGGGGGGAGAGTCCCATCTGAGGCCTCATCAGTTTCAGGGGATGTGGTCTAGCATGGAGGCGGATCTCCACATCAACGTCCTAGAGATGAGAGCCATTCTGTATGCTTTGAAAGCTTTCCAGACCCATATTTCCTCTGGCCATCTGCTGGTGCAGACGGTCAGCATCAGTCTAGTGCACTACATCTACAAGCAGTGAGGGCCCCACTCATGCCCTCTGGGTTGGGAAACAATATGGGTCTGGTACTGGGCTCTAAAAAATGGTCTAGAATTGTTAGCCGTCCATTTTCCAGGCGGATGAGCATAGCCGGTCGCAGTCCAGGATACATGAGTGGGAACTGCTGACCTCAGTGGTAGAAGACTTGTTCAACAGGTGGGGTCACCCAGAGTTGGGCCTTTTTGAGTCCCCACTCAATGCACAACTGCCATGTTCAAACAACATGAAGTCTTGCTATATTATGACATATGCAGTGAGTCCCAACCTTCGAACTGCCCCGGAGGTGAAAGAGTTAACTTTCCATGCCAGGCATGGAACTTTGAGCTCGAGCTCGGTTGAAAACTCTATCTGTTGTTCTTCAAACTCAAACTGTCAGATTCTTTACTCTGCCTCACTGAACAGTCGCTCCGGAGATTTCTCCTTCTGCTCGGTTCATTTTGTCGGTTAAAGTATAAAGTTTTCAGTTTTTTAACCGAAATTAAACTGCAACCGGTCGGTTCAGGCTCTATCTGTGGTATTTGTAAGTACTAGATAGGTTTTACATTTACTTTCTGTGTGGAACTTGTAAACGGTTTCATCGGTTCGGTTGAACCGATCAGGTTATTCTATTACATTACTATCTTTCAAAGTGCGGTTCCGGTTCTTATCGGTTCTAAAAAACCAGATTTCATTCGGTTTTCACGACCCGTGACCGGTTAGGGAACCGATAAGGAGTCTTGCTTGGCTGGATTGCCATAACGGGCAAGTTTTTTGGTTAGGCTGGCACTGTCTGAGAAACCCAAAGAAAAACCGGGCCCACTGGGTTTCAACACTGTGTTGTCTGTGGGGAAGCCTTTGCCAAGGCTGACCCCCACACCACATGTGTTTATTGTTTGGGGTTTGACCACCTCAATGCAGACTGCCAGATTTGTAAGAGTTTTCCTGCAGCTACCCTGGATAAAAGAGTTGGTAGGCTCAGGGAAAGGGAGGCCAAAAGTCCGCTGAACGGATGGCCAGCCGGTTCGGTTGAAACCGAACGGAGGGTGCCCTCTGACCAGGCGATACTCCTTGGGCAAAGGAGAGCCGACTCTGAGAGTCGGTTCCAGCAAAGAAACTAGAAAATCAGCTGGTGTGGAGCCAAAACTCCCTCTCAACCGCTGAAGAAATAGCTAAAGCAATAAAAATTGTTCAGTCACTCTCCCTGGTTCCGACCGAACCGGCACCATCAGGTAAGCGTTCGGTTCGGTCGGTTCCACCGGTTCAAGAGTATGATTTAGAGGAATTTTATGAACCAGAGGAGTATGAGGAGAGTGAATGTGGTTTTGAAAGTCTGGATGTGCCCATTGAACCGGATATCTCCAGACAGACCTTCAGGAGTGTCTTCCCCTAGGCTTTCTGAGTCCCCTTCTCATTTTATGTTTCATAAAAAAGTGGCTGAAACCCTCCAGCTCCCTATGGAGGAAGCTGTGGATGATCAAGAAGAGCCTGATTATGTAGAAATGATGGATATCCAGAGTCTGGAGACTGTCTATTCCTCTGCATAAATCTTTTTGGAAGCAGACAGTAAAAATTTTAAAAGCTCCTCACACTATACCTCCTGTTGATAAAAGAATGGACAAAAGGTATGCATTATCAGGCTCTGATACAGAGTTCCTTACACAACAATGCAGCCATGTGGAGGTTGTGCAGGCTGCAGCCTGTGACAAGGCAAATATTCCCTTAGCCTCTCACCCTCCTGACAAGGACTCCAGAAAGATAGATGCCATGGCAAAGAAACAGTACATGGCAGCATCCTTGGGACTCAGACAGGCAAATTATATGGCTTATGTTGCTAGATACCAAAAATCCAGATGGGATACTGTTTTGGCTCTAGCAAAGCAGGTCCCTAGCCAGCTGGCAATGGAGCTGGAGCAGGTGGCCGCTGATGGTATTGAAGCATCTAAGGTGCAATTCCATGCTGCAGTGGACTATAATGATGTATCATCTAGAGTCATGGCTACATCTCTGGCTCTCCATAGAATGGCTTGGCTCAGATGTACTAGCCTGTCACAGGATACCCAGACTAAGGCCATGGATTTCCCTGTTGTGGGCAACTCTCTGTTTGGGGAGCAAACAGAGAATTACATGAAGAAAATGGACGAATATAGGACCACCTATAGGAGTGCACAGGCCAAGGAAGGCAGGTCACTCCCCAAGGCAGCCTCCCAGGGGCAGGGGCAGGCCTTTTCATAGGCCTTTTACCAAGCCCAGGCCTCCTCTTCAGCTTATGCATAGAGGGGGTTCTTTAGAGGGAGAGGCAGACGGGGTGTAAGCAGACCTGCTTCCACCCCTCAGCCTAAAGCCCCTGCCAAGCAGGCACCCTGATGGGGTGCCCAGGGCTGATTCTCCACTTCCTGTAGGGGGCAGGCTGGCTTACTTTGTCCAGGACTGGGAGTCTCTAACATCAGACAGGTGGGTCCTGGAGGTGGTAAGCCAGGGACTGGTTCTCAGCTTCAAAAAATTTCCAAAGATGAGAACCAGATCCTTTCCACCTGCAAATCCTTCAGAGGCTCTTGCCCTAGAAGCAGAAGTCTCTACCCTCCTGGCTCTCAGAGCTGTGGAAAGGGTTCCACCCTACACCAGGGCAAGGGTTGTACTCCAGGTACTTTCTTACCCCAAAAAAGACAGGAGAATGGCGGCCCATCCTGGATCTCAGGTATCTAAACAAGCACCTTTTAAAACCAAAATTCAAAATGGTGACTCTGGGAATTATTTTACCCTCTTTAAGGCCAGGGGACTGGCTAGTGTCCCTGGACCTCAAGGATGCCTATTTTCATGTTCTCATCAGAAGCTCCCATCGAAAGTACCTCAGGTTCGAACTGCGCTCAGGCCATTACCAGTTCAGAGCAATGCCCTTCGGCCTCACATCTGCCCCAAGGGTATTCACAAAATGCCTGGCAGTAGCAGTTGCCCATTTAAGAAGGCAGAAAATTGCCATCTTTCCTTACCTGGACGACTGGCTCATAGTAGGCCAGTCTCCAGACCAAGTCAGGTTACATCTTCAAGTAACTCAGCAACTGCTAACTTCTCTAGGTTTTCTTCTCAGTCTTCCAGCAAGTCAGTCCTAGAACCTGTCCAGCTTCTCACCTTCATAGGTGCAGAACTGAACACAAAAGAAGCCAGAGCCTTCCTTCCTCTGGAAAGAGCAAGGACCCTGATTTCTCTGGCTTCCTCCTTCACCCCTGCAGGTCTCTCAACCAGCAAGGCACTTTCTCCAGCTCCTGGGACACATGGCTGCTTCGACAGCAGTAGTGCAGGGAGCCAGATTTCAGATGAGGGACATCCAGTTCTATTTGAGAGCCTTTTGGTCTCAAAGGAGGGACCCTCTAACCAAATTAATTCCAGTGACTCGAACCCTGATCCAGGCCCTTCAGTGGTGGCAGGACCAGGGCAGTTTGAGACAGGGGGTCCCCTTCACCCCTCAGTCTCACTCCTTAATCCTTAATACAGATGCATCCCTCTTGGGGTGGGGAGCTCACATGGGCGACCTCACTACCCAGGGATTGTGGTCCCCTCAGGAATCTCTGCTCCACATCAATCTGTTGGAACTCAGAGCAGTTTTTCTAGCACTTCAAGTTTTTTCCAAATCTCAGAACAAAGTTATTCAGGTCAGAACAGACAATACCACCACAATGTGGTACATCAACAAGCAAGCGGGCACTCGGTCTACGGCCTTGTGCACCGAAGCAATGAAGTTGTGGTCTCTGGCTTACTCCCTGAACACCTCCCTTGTAGCAGTTCACCTACCAGGCAAGGACAATATCCTGGCAGATGCTCTCAGCAGGATTTCCCAGGGCCATCACGAATGGGCTGTGGATCCCCTAGTACTGGAGGTGGTATTTGCCAGATGGGGCACACCCCAGATAGATCTTTTTGCAGCCCCAGACAATCACCAACTTCCCCTTTTTCGTTGCAGGCCCCCAGTGTTGGGCTCAGTCCCCCTGGATGCCTTCCTTCTCAGTTGGGAAGGGAAATTTCTCTATGCCCCCCCTTCCCTCTCCTGTTCAAAGTGCTAGTCAAAATCAGATCTCAACCCTGCAAGATGATCCTGATTGCTCCAGACTGGGCCAGACAGCCCTGGTACCCACTCATACCTTAGCAGTCCACCTTCCCCTGTGTCTTCCCAGGAATCACAATCTGTTATCCTGTGCTTAGGGGAGAGTTTGGTACCCGAACCTCAGATCTCTCAACCTCAAGGCCTGGCTCTTGAAGAGTTAGAGTTTGCTGACCTACACCTCTCCCAAGGTGTTTTGGATATCCTGAAGGCGAGGAAGCCTTCCACCAGGCTACTTATAATTCCAAATGAAAAGATTTTCCATATGGTGCTCTGCAAAGCATATTCCCCAGAATCTGCTGGTTTACCCACGGTCCTGGACTATATGGTCCATCTAAATACTTTGGGGCTGAGACCAGCTACCCTAAAGGTGCACCTGGCAGCCGTGTCTGCCTTCTTATCAACAGGTAAGCCCTCTTCTCTTTCAGCCCATCCTGTTTCTCCAAGTTTTTCAAGGGTTGCTTCACCAACCCCCATTCAGGGATCCTGCCCTGCCTGGGATCTTAATATTTGCATTGCCCAACTTATGCAACCCCCTTTTGAGCCCTTGTCTTCAGCAGAGCTTAAGTACTTGACTTGGAAAACTGTGTTTTTGGTAGCCATCACTTCTGCCAGGCGCATAAGTGAGTTACAAGCATTGTCAGTGGAGCCTGATTTTATCTCTTTTCACAGAGATAAGGTAGTCCTCAGGACTAACAGAAAGTTCTTTCCTAAGGTGGTCTTAGATTTCCGCCTTAATCAATCTGTGTCTCTCCCTGTGTACTTCACTGACCATTCCTCCTCTGGTGAGAGGAGGTTGCACAGTTTAGATGTCAAAAGATCCCTTAGCTACTACATAGATCGTGCCGAGGGTCAGGTTTGACTCCTCAACTATTCCTCACTTATGGTGAGGTTGGCAAGAAACCTGCCACTAAAGATCCATTGCCAGGTGGATCGTCTCTTGTATCAATTCTGCTATGAAAAACTGGGTAAAGTTTTCTCCCTCAGGCCTGAGGGCTCACTCTACAGAGGTACAGCTGCGTCTCTGGCTGCTGCCAGGGACATCTATCCCTAGAGATATGTCAAGCAGCTACCTGGAAAACAGTTTACAGTTTACCAAGCATTACTCCCTGACATCCAGGCTAGGAGTGATGCTTTCGATTTAACACAGCTGTGCTTCAGAGCCTATTTCCTAAGTAGGTTCTGTCCCTCCTCCATGGAGGTACTGCTGTGTAGTTCATATGTATAATATAGCAAGACTTCATGTTGTTTGAAGAAAAAATTACTCACCTTAGTAATATTGTTTCTTCTAATGGAGTCTTGCTATATTATGACCTCCCCCCCTGCCTGCCCCTCTCAGAACCTTACTTTTGGGGTTGTGGGTGGGCAGAGCAGTGTTGGCACTTTTTAGATGCCCACCTTGTTTTCGCCCCTCCTTTTTGGGGTGATCTGTGTTGTGTTTGTCATTTTTTGGGTCTCCTGACTTGAGTCTTTTTTTTGGCACCAAAAAATGTGTTTATATAATTAGTAGCCAGTTGGCTAGTGTAGGTTTACAGCTTCCACACAGAGTCTTAGTGAGTTTTTGCTCGTAAAGATCTGACAGTTTGAGTTTAAAGAACAACAGATAGAGTTTTCAACCGAGCTCAAGCTCAAAGTTCCATGCCTGGCGTGGAAAGTTAACTCTTTCACCTCCGGAGCAGTTCGAAGGTTGGGACTCACTGCATATGTCATAATATAGCAAGACTCCATTAGAAGAAACAATATTACTAAGGTGAGTAATTTTTTCTTTCTGCTCATTCGCTCCAGGGCTTGGAGTTTTCTGGCGAGATGCATTGTCCCTCTCTTGGACAGGGAAATTTCTCTTTACCTTTCCTCTCTTTCCTCTCACCCAGAGGGTGTTGATCAAATTTCAGCTGCAAGGGGCCACTCTGATCCTCATTGCCTCCTTCTGGCCTCATCCAGTCTGGTTCCCCTTACTGCAGCAACTGGTGGGGGACCCTCCAGTACCCCTCCCCCTGTGCAAAGGCTTGCTATCACGAGTACAGTGGACCCTCGTCCATTGGGCCCTCAAGTCTCTACACCTCCACACTTTGCTCCTGAAAACATAGCCATGGCTAGCTTAGCGGTGTCCCAGAAGGTGTCCGCTAGGAAGTCCTCCGCCAGGGTCAGTTATTCTGTGAAGTGGGCGCACTTCGCCCTGTGGGCAGTTTCCCGTCAGTTGGACTCTTTCACTGGTTCGATGAATCAGATTCTGCAGTGTTTGCTGTCCCTTTGAGCTTCTCTCCTACAATGCTCCTCCCATCTGGTGCATCTGTCAACCAGTTCAGCCATCCATGTGCCCGTCGAAGGTCATGCCATGATGCAGCTGGAAGTGTCCCGTACTTTCTTGAGAGACATCTTTCATCTGAAGCCTCTCATTTGCCTTCCTGTCCTGCCTTGGGACTTGAATTTTGTGTTAGAGAAACTTACAGTACTTTGGCACCTTTTGAGCCAGCCATACCTTGCGCACTATGCTTTCTGGCATGGAACGTATTATTTTTACTTGCTATTTCATCTGATCGAAGGATTTCAGAGCTGCAGCTCTCATGTGTTAGCTGCATTGTTTGCTTTTCCACAAAGACAGGGTGTCTTTGCGTACAACCCCTGAGTTTCTACCGAAGGTGGTGTCTAACACCTTCCACTTACCTGTTTATGATCAAAAGCATGCCAGTCTAGGTGATGATAACACCTACCTTCAGTCACTTTTTCTCTCCTGTAGATCTCTTGCTTTTCATCCACTAACTTATCCTAGCCAAGTATATCCTGCAGCTTTCTTCCAAACACACCTTGAAGAAAAAATAAAATGTTCCCCCCCCCACACAGCTTTCTTGTGTTTCGTCCACTAACACACCCCTAAAGATAGATACTACACCTTTCTTCCATCCACAAAAATCATCCTGTGCTTGATGCCAGCACAGACCTACCACAACTGTGGTCTCATCACTAAACTACATAAAAGAAGCCAGACATGGACATTGTGCATTGTAATCAATGCGAATCACACTTTTACAGGGTCTGGATCAACAAAATACGCCACTGCCCAATGTGCTGGGCCATAATAGACCTCCGAGCCCACCTCCAGGAAGCGTGGACAACAATTTCCCACCTAAATCATACATTACAGCAGGTCACAAGGGCTTGGAATCCACCTCAGCACCACCAACACCCTGATACTGTCCCCCTGCCACAAAGGACAGTCCATCCAGGGGGTTGGCAGGTTGTGCAAAGGGGCAGAGCCAACCACAGCAGGGCTCACTAAATAGGCAGCAATCACGGGAAGGACATGCAGCTGCAAAACAGCTTTGCCCTGCTAGCAATGACATGCAAGGAATCGGGCAGCTGCTTAAACCAGGAAAGTAGTGGGCAGCAGCACCAGCCCAGCACCAACCTAAAAGGCACTACAAAGGACCCAGTGCAGCTTCCTCCCTGATGGCAGCATAGTTTTATTCGCTCCATGCTACCTCACTACAAAAAGTTGATAAATAGCCACTACATTGAGATATTTTTATTTAAAAAACCTTCGCAATTGAAATGGCTACCAGCAGAAATAAAGGAGGAGGTAACAGATTTAAACTTCTGGCACAAGAAATGGAAAAATCTGAACCGAAGCTCTCTGACACTGATAACTCGGTACGGTCCCAGCAAACGGCCGCTCCACCTCAGTCAAATCACCGAAGAGTAAATCAGGGAAAAATACTAAAATTAACCAAAAACTAGGCAGAATACTGTCAAAGCTGCATGATTTTTAAGTTTGAAATTTTCACTTTTAAGCAAACCCAAGAATCCTTCCAGCAAGATTTAGCGGACACTCGATCAAGAGTCTTAACCCTGGAGCAGGCCTCCCAGGCCCCAGGCCGAGACCACAAAACAAATCCAAAGTACGATGGCCCAAATCACTCAACTTTGCCATCTTACAGTGGAATGATGGGAAGATGCCGAAAATAGGCTTCGCCGCCATGATCTACGCATTTATGGGGTCCCAGAAAACAGTGAAGGGACAGATATTACAAGACTTTGTAGAAACCATGCTCCATATGGCCCTTACACTCAACCTGGACTTCAACTTTGAAACCGAACTGGTACATCGAACTCTGGGCCTCAAGCCCACCCAGCCTAACGCAAGACCTCGATCAGTAATCATCCGCTTTTTTAAAGTTTCAAACAAAAGAATTTCTGTTGAAAAAAGCTTGGGCCCAGGAGAAAGTGTATTATGGACTATTATGGACCCTTAAGAATATTTATTGACAATGATTATATGCACCTACCACAATGTAGATGAGACATGCATACATTCCACTTTTTCCTTTCCTGAGGCAGGAGCAGCTAAAGTTTCGGGCACCTTTTCTTAGTACATTAGTGGTACAGTTCCCATTGGGACAAAAAAAAACTTATGAATCGGTGGCAGAAGCGTTTCAAGACCTCAAGATGAAGGGCTACAGCCGGCCCGGTGGCGCTGAGGGTTGAGGCGCTGGATGCCACACCTCGCTGGCAACCTGACTTCGGGAGCAAACTCAGGTGCCGGGGGTCGGCAGGGGAGTGAGAGTATTGAGCGCCCACTGGGCTGCTCTCTTCTCCCGGGGGGGGACATGGGACTGTCCAGCGGCCCCCGGTGGAAACCGGGGATGCTGCAGAAGCACTGGACCACACGTACACTGCATGGCTGATGCAGGCAGGGTTGCCGTGCGCCGCAGCGTCAGGAGTGCACCAAGCACTGGGGGAGTGGGATGGGGGGAGGGCACTCGGGAGACTACACAAGAAAAACCCTCCCAACCAAGATAGGCGATGGCCCTTCCAGTGGCACCGCCACATGCCCAGTGCTGGGTCTCTGCCACTGCCCCTTCGGTCTCCCTGGGTTGTTAGCCGCCCAAGCCCAGGGAGGATTTGTATTGTCCTTGAAGATGGCAGGGAATATGGTGGGCAGTAGAGCGAGATGGTGAGAGAAGAGGCCTGAGAGAGTTCCGGAGTTGGGGGTGATAAATAGAGTAGCAAAAAAAAAGATGAAGAGCTGCTCTCCTCCCCCTGATGTGACCAGTCGATAGCGGAACCAGACTTCCTGATCTGCGCAGGGTGTAGTCACCCAGGGTCAGCAGAGCCAGCAGACGACTTTAGAATCCATAAATCGACTCCTGGCACAGTTTGCACGACAGGACACCTAAATGAAAAGCTCTTCGTACTCATAAACTTGGTGAGTGGCTCTTTGGGTTAGTGCTGTCTGGTTCGCCTCGGTGCCGGGGGGAGGCTGTGGGGGTGCCAACTGCGCCTGGTGTCGACCGTGGGTTGGCCTTCCTCTGGGGGGGGTTGGGGAGACCACATGGAATCACCCTTGCTCTATTAGAGGAAATTTGGATCGGGACTCGGGCCTCGGAGATGCGGGTGGGTGAGTGCCTTCCCGCCTCCCCTGGGTGGTGACTAAGGTCTGGATGGTATAGGGGCCAGGATCGTGTCAGTTGGAGCGGCAGAGATTCTGATAGGCACCAGTAAGGGGACTTGATCCAGTGTTGGCCCCAGCCTATCTCCCATTAAATAAGGGCAGCTGAGGGGCATATTGTCACTCGTACTGTGATTGGTGGATGGAAGTGCTTAGGTGTCTGGTTTTCAGCTGTCGGAGTTCGAGTTTCGCCAGCAGCATGCCCATTAAATAGGGCATATTTTAAAGGGATCTTCACCCCAAATGGGCCCACAGAATAAAGGTTCTCGATAGACTGGAGCAGAGGTAATAGAGTCTCAACCACTGCAAACCCCAGTGTATCACAACCCCATTAAATAGGGGAGATCTTGCTGCTTATTGCTCCTGTTTTGATTTGGGCTCCTGGACTTGAGTGGGTTGCTGTCCCAGGTTGGGGGAGGGGGGTGCATGGTTGCCATGCAGACCACGTGGCTGGGTGCCTAAGATTGGGCGCCTAGATCCGCAAATGGGTGGAGGCTGTGGGCAATAATACTTTCCGTGTGGTCTTCCTGCCTTCCCTGGGGTGGGGGGTCTGCTGTTGGGCATGGAGGTGTAGTACAGAGGTAATTTCTGAAAGACTGATATTAAACTTTTGTCTTTAGGATGACCCGGCCTCTCCCATGGCCCCTCTTTATTTATTTATGTTTTTGTTTACCGGGTAGGTGCGCTGTCAATGAAATGACTATTTTTAGGCACGATCCTGGAGAGTACAATCAATCATAGACAAAGTACATGGCATGAGTACACGAATATATTACATATAACATAGATCAGAGTCAGTTAAAAGGATACATACAGCCAGTGAAGCATATCACGATATCAACAATCAAATATACAGTCAAATAACATACCATAACATGAAATATTAGAAATTACATAGGGTCAGAGAAGGTAATTAACACTGCAAATGGAAAAAAAATAGCACCACAGGGTGGTGAGAAATATATGTTAGGGTTTGTCACAGCAATGAAACGCAGGGTTCCAAATAGTAAAAGGGGAGACCGTATTAGACCAGGTTGAGATATGCTCTTGCCTACTTGGGGGGGGGGGGTTCAGTTGGGGTGCACCAGGAGCCACAGTCTAAACATCTCACTGCACATCCAGGAGGAATCCTGCTCTTGGTACTACTGTGGTTCAGTTTACCATTATAGAACAGGTATGCCTGGGGGTTACCTGTTAAATATTTCTATCACAAAGACATGGTCAGACTTGGACTTGCTGTCTGGCTGACTAAAAAACCCAGGAAATTCCTTTTTGCTTTAAATTTTTCATTGAATCTCAGTTATTCTGGGACATATGGGGGAACTCATCCTATTCTGAGACTTTTAATTTTTACCTGGAAATGCAGCATGCAACAAGATGTATGACATGCATTATTTGTTTCTTTTCTACCAGTGTTTACTTAGACATTGGGTACTATTTTAATTTCAAAACAAGTTGAATATTTTCATCCCCCTCCTTTATTTTCCTAAAAATTAAAAGCGGACTGTGGAGCAGGAGGACACACTGTCAGAATGGCAGGAAAGGAGCACTTTTATTTCTACCCGGTCCCTTGCCTTCCTTCCCATATCATAATTTTTCCCCTTAATTTTTCTCTTTTCCATTAATCCTTTCCCCTCCAGGTTTTGGGGCTAGAGTTTCCCTCAGGCTACCGCTCCCTAGTTAAGGGAGCAGACCCCTAACAAGCAGGCCAGAACACCTCAAGGTGTATCTGGCTTTGGAACCGCAGGTGCATTAATTTAGTTTCCACACTTTTAGAATTACCTAATTTAGACAGTAGTGGGCCCAGTTGGCCTAGGTTAATTAGTTTAACTGTTTTTCTTGTTCTGATTCCAGTTTTCATTAATTGTACCCGTCCCATGATTAACTACCTATTGGACAAAAGGGATGAAGACAATAATTTGAATTACTGTATAGGACAGTTATTGGCCATCTTCTGTACAGTTTACTTAGAGGATAATGTATGGTCTTTGGTTAATAACCATGCTGTAAACACTTCGAGAGGTTGCCATCACATCATTGTAAACCTCAAGAGTGTAGCTCAAGATGTTTTCAGATGTCATGGCAACTTCAAGAAGTGTTTTCAGCGCGGTTGTTAACCAAAGACCATACATTATATTTTATATAACACAATGGCAATTCGAAATGTAGAAATTTGATTGGCTGATTGGGTCTTTTATCCGTGAGTAAATTCCAGCATAACTCACACATAAAGACCCAGTCAGCCGCATATGGCAAAAATCAGTCCAACCTGCAAAATTCAAAAAAATGCCGCCATATTAACTCCCCGCTAAAACGTAACTGCTGAAAGCCCCCGGATTTTCGTGCTCACCTCCCATGATCCCCGTTCAGCTCTTGACAAGTTAGGCTACAACTTACAGAAATCACAGCCGAACACTGGAGCCGTTGATAGTGGGCATGCGCTTATGCACATGCATTGGTGCACCCCCACTATCAACGGCTCCAGCTTTCAACTCTGATTTCTGTAAGTTGTAGCCTTACTTTTCAATAAATAAGGAACTTTCCACATTCAGCAGAGGATTAAAATTTGTCAGCAACTGAACAGGGGACCACGGGAGGCGAGCACGAATATTCCGTGGCTTCAGAGAGCTCCGACCGACAGACTGTCACCGTGGATTTTCGGTTTGTCTGGGCATCTGTCTTCCATGGCAAGCAAAGTTAAAGTCTGCAATGCAGAACTGATTAAAGAGTTCCCCCCATTCAGCACTTGGCAGACAGTTAAAATATGCTGAACGGGGATCGTGTGTGTGTGTGTGTGTGTGTGTGTGTGTGTGTCTCTCTCTCTCTCTCTTGGTGGGGTGGGAGCTCTCATACCTTTACTGCTCTGACCAGGGAAACTGTCTTTGCCATGTTTGGCTTTGTCTTCTGCGGTCAGCCAGAGCTGTTTATTAGGCATTTCTGGGCAGCAAGCTACAATTTACATGCAGGCAACAGACGGAACAATTTTCAGAGTTAAATTAGGGAGGTCAAAAAGACAGCTGACAGGTATGATTAGAAGGGATATGCTGAGGTAGGGAGATTGTCTCCATATCAACAAAGGACAATTTTTTTCTGGCGGAGTTACAAAATCCTCAAATACAATTTAAAACTAAAAAACTCTTTTTCTTTCTTTCTTTTTTTTTTAGACACTAAATAAGGGGTACATTGTATAATCGCAATAAACCACTCCAGGATGTGGGTTATGCTGGGATTTACTCACGCCTGGTGCAGATTTGGTCACTCGGCAAACCACACCAGGCGTGAGTAAATCTCAGCATAACCCACACCCTGTCATGGTTTATTGCTTAAGTGTATGGGCTACCAAGATTGTGTAATCGTGGATTGAATTACTTTACAGAATATTAATTGTTGTGAGCATTCTGTTTTGTTAGAACATTGTTGTGAGCATTCCATTTTGTTATACCATTGATATGACATACTCAAGAAGGGTGAACAACAGAGTGATGTCATAATGATGGCATAACATAGAGGATAATGTATGGTCATTGATGGTTAACCGGTTTGTTAACCATCGAGAGGTTACCAGGGCGACCGTGTAAACCTCGAGAGCGAAGCTCGAGATGTTTCGTCGCCATGCAACCCCTTGTGATTGGTTAACAAAAACGGGCATTCATCATGTACAATACATTAGCTTTTATAGTGTATGGTACCACTTTTGTTTTTTAGAAAAGAAAGCAGTTCCTTACTGCTGTTTTATGTCCTACGGCTCTGCCCTCACCGCCACGGCCGGTACAAGGCCGTACGATCCAGCTGTGTGCATGCCCTGACTGTTCCTAGTTGTTAACCCATCGATGTGACGTACCATCGATGGGTTAACAACATCGTGACGTCACATCGATGGTAAAACGTTGTTATAAAAAGGTAGATTTCTACCTATAACAACGTTCTACCATACATTATAAGGTTGTAATCTGCTTGATTTCAGTTAATAATAAGGGCTCCCCATACATTATAAAGAGGATAATGCCTAAGAAATGGTGGTTAACCATGGTGTAATCACCTCGAGCAGTTGTCATGACAACTGAGTAAACCTCGAGAGCGCAGCTCGAGAGGTTTACAGTTGTCATGACAACTACGAGAGGTGATTACACCTGTGGTAAACCATAATTTCTTAGGCATTGTCTTTTATAGTGTATGGGACCATGCACTACAATAAAATGCCAAGTTCAGTTTCAGTTTCCCTTAGAACACGTTGCAGACACTCACCAAAGTGCTTAGAAACTCACGGAGTCGCTGATCATTAGGCTGTAACATTCATTGCTCACATCTCAATACATCTACTTCATACTGCTAGGATATGCTAATATTTATGGTTATTTATTAGTGCTTTAGTCTAAAAAAATATTTTAACATCTGGAAAGTCTTTCTGGCTGATTGTTGCTTTTCGGTTGGTCAGCAAGGAGCACGTGACTCTGCGTCAGCGTCATCGTGACAGGTTGGATGTGCAAGGAGGACATGCAGCTGCACGGAGGACTTTCAATGGTAACCTGATACTGGAGGCTAAAAAAAAAATTTAGAAATCTGGAAAGGCTCGCGGTTAAACGTATATAGTTAGTGGACATTGCGAGGTGTTGTGCTGTGTTTTTCTAACGGAATTGTCAGAATGTGTGGTGCTTTGAATTTTTGATTAATGACATTCTGCTTGCAGAACATAGAGGGACTTGTCATTCTGTCCTGTAATCCCATCAATGTGACGTCCAAACGGAGGGTTTACAGGCTACAGACGTCACATCGATGGGATTATCAGATTATTACAATGCTGATTTCCATGCATAATAAAGGCTCCCCATACATTATATATGGATTACCTTCAGGAAGTTTAAGACAAAAAGAGAGAGGGACTTTATATGGAAGGGATGTATTGTCATGATGAATGTCTCCTTTAAAATAATATCATATAATGTGAACGGGTTGGCCGGCCCTATTAAACAATACAGAACTATGCAAGCCCTGAAAAAACTCAGATCTGACACACTGTTATTACAGGAGACCCATCTGTCATCGACTGAGCATCAAAGGCTACTTAAATTTGGATTTTCTCAAATTGTCGAATTTACCTGCCAAAACGGTAGGAAGCGCGGTGCTGTAGTGTTGATCCCTAAGTCTTCTCAATTCCAAATTACAGACCAATACGTAGATAAAAAGGGCAGGCTGGCTCTGGCCTTGGGCACGCTCCAAGGCCACACCCTGATGGTGTCAGCACTTTACATACCCTCACATAGTGACGCGTCTTCTATCCAACATCTGATGGATTCTGTCCTTATACGTCAGAAGGGAATCCTAGTCATTGGAGGAGATCTAAGTTGCTTACTAAACCCTTCCTTAGATACCTTGGCTAACTGGCACCCTGCACAGACTACAGGGCAGAGTTACCTTTGTCGCTTGATAAAAGATCTTGGCCTGCTAGATACGTGGTGGAAAATGCACCCTTCCCAGAAGAAATTCTTACTATTCTTATGCCCATAGGCATTATTCAAGTCTTGATCATCTCTGTATAAGTAGAGAACATAAACGCTCATTCAACAGATATAAATCATGGATATACATCTCTCAGATCATGCCCCCATATCCCTTGAGCTAGGAAAAATACTTTTTGGCATTTCAACCCCTTCCTGCCTCGAGACCCAGAGTTCAAAGATTTATTAAAAGACAAAATCCCTGAAATCTTGAGAGATAATAAGTCCCCCCAAACCTCCTCACAATTATTATGGGACACACTTTAAAGTGGCTCTGCAGGATATATTATTTCTTATGCAGCCAGGAAGAAGTGGCAGGGAGAAGCTAGATTGCGGGAACTGCAGGAGAAACTTAAACTCCTTCAGGAGAGGCATAAGGGAGGGGATTTAGGTGTGACAGACCAACTGTCTCTGATTCAACAGCCTATTAACAGCCCACACGGAACAAGCCTTAATGTGGCTACATCAGCAGTTCAGTGGCGGGGCTCGCACCTCCAGAATTCTGGCCTATAGACTGCATCGACAGACCCAACAGGTCACAGTCTCCAAAATAAAATAACCCATTACTGGACAATATAAATATTCCACACACCAAATTCTAGAAACTTTTAAGGAATACTACCAGAAATTGTACTCAGACCCGAGGACCTCCGACCCTCAGCAAATAACAGCCTTTTTATCTCAAGTAAAACTACCACTCTCAGCACCTCCTAAAAAGGAAAAATAATCTCTCCAGTCACGACCCAGGAATTGTATACTAGAATCCAGAATTTAAAAAGTGGAAAGAGCCCCAGCCCTGATGGCTATGGAGCTGAATTTTATAAGGGAACCTGGGACCTCATTAAATTACCTTTGCTAGAAGCCATACAAAAAAAGTCATACTACATCCACCTTTCCTATCTCTTGCAGCCAGGCTGCTATATCAGCCATTTTAAAACCCCAGAAACCCCCACATTTGTGTGATTTCTTTTGCCGTATATCGGTGTTCAACCAAGATTACAAAATACACACGAGTATAATAGCTCATAGATTGAATGATATCCTGCCCACGCTAATTCACCCTGATCAGTCGGGGTTTGTTAAATCACGTCAAACTATGGATAACATTAATTGAACTCTATATATTATGAATCATGCACAGATAGCCCATTCTCCCTTATTGATACTAACCCTAGACTCTCAGAAAGCATTTGACAGGGTCTCTTCGAGATCTTCCCTTGTCAGTCTTCACCATTCATTACTGCTAGATATAGGCCGGAGGCGTGCACCTGCACAGGAGCTTTTTTTTTTGGGGGGGGGGAGTCTGAGCCAATGGTGCTGCCCACAAAGCCAACACACTGCATGGTGCACAATCGTTGACCGTTAGGCTCCTCCGCCCCAATTGTTTCTCCCGCCGTCGAGGTTGCACCTGCTACGCGAGTATTCAGATTTGCTGCGTCACTAGGCCTTGGCTGATTTTCGATGCCGTGATCTTGCATCTCCGTTTCCTCGATGCCAGTTCTGAGTATCCACCCGATGCCGTTGACCCTGGTAAGCTCGTTCTTTTTACTGTCCTTACCAACAGCGCCGGGTCTTTTCTATAGTTTTTGAGTAAATTGTTTTTGGTGTCCATCATGTTTGGTTCGGGGGCTAGAAAGAAATCCAAAGTGGGCTATGCCCCCATGCATCAATGCCCCTGTGGCTGGCATTGTTCT
Source organism: Neoceratodus forsteri (assembly GCA_016271365.2). NCBI lineage: Eukaryota > Metazoa > Chordata > Ceratodontiformes > Ceratodontidae > Neoceratodus > Neoceratodus forsteri. Next base: position 1,145,735,844 of record CM057450.1, on the reverse strand, counting down.
GTAATGGACCTGCATGATGTCTGCCTTCGTTGCCTGGGTCTCTTCCCCAATATGGATAATTGCGATGTCTGTTTTTCCATGGACCGCCGCATTCTTGAGATCTGTGCATTTAAAATTGGCAGGGCCCCGCCGACTTGCGGAGGACAGCGTCATTCTAGGGATGCCATGGCGAGAACACTTGACCCTGCCTCTGGGTCCCCTTCCGGGTCTATACGACCCAGTGAGGAGGAAACCTCCACTTCTGATTCTAGCCTTGCCATCGAGGAGATTTCTTTTGTGGTGCCAGAGGAATGTCTCGGTTCCCTGTGGAGCTGGGTTGGGAGCACCGCTACGGCAGTCAGCTCCTTGGAGGTGCAGCTTCCACCGGTGTTGCAGCCCATGGCTGCTGGGCCTGGCACCGGCGGATCCTTGGTGCCGCTGTCTCGGTCCCCGGCGCTGTACACTGTGCCGGTGATCAAGGCAGCACACAGGTGATTTCTTGTCCCCATGGCGCGCGCAGTTCATGGCGCCATTGTGAGAGCTACGGTCGCTAGTCTGGTGGTATGTGTGGCCTCCTCTTCAGAGGGGGATGATTCGTTGGTCGATCCAGACTGGCATCCCGTGTCCTCAGGGTCAGGGAGCCCTCTTGGACGCGACACCAGGCGGCCCAGTGCTCATCTCCCGTGCACCGCAGATTCCGTGGTGTCTGCAAGCCCCCATGTCAGCCCTGGTGTCAGGAGCCCCACGGCGGATAGCAGTTCCGGGTTGCCTGAGGGGGTGATCTCGACCTCAGGGATCGGGGCAGCTGCCATCTCTGGTGCTGCCCTGGCTGCCGCGGTTGGGACGGGGACCCCCTCTTCTGCGATCTCCCTCAGGGGGCCCTGCAGGATCAGGGAATCCCTTAGTACCAGGTTCGAGAAAAAAGGAGGCCTTGGAGTCTGAGGGGTTGAGAGGCCGTGATGAAGCACGGGGGCCCTCTTCCACTACCCTGTGGGGGCGTGGGGAGGAGTTGTAGTGTCGAGCCCCACTTCTCCTCCTCTGAGACTTCAGAGGTGCCCTTAGTGGGCGGTGCTGGGGGTTACCCTTCTGGATCCATGCAACCCCAGTCGCACTACAGGAGAGATTCTCCCTCAGGGCTGAGTCAGGATTTGTTTTCACATTTGCAGCGTCCGCTGACTGGATCGACCCCCAGATCCCCCGTGTGGGAGGATCTACTGCGAGGTCTCAGAGCCCTGGCAGAGGCCGGGCACTGTTGGTTAGGTGCCCTTCCCCAATCCCTCTGCAGACACCTCCGCCTCTCCCAGGCCATGTGGGCCCTACGGGACCCTTAACCTGGGAAACATTCATTGCCACTGTGGCGGCCTTCCATAGGTATGTTAGAGCCATGCACAAGCAGGTCTTTCACCTGTCTCCCCGCCACAGGAGGACTCTGAGCATCTGAGCTCCTCTACTTCCTCATCTGAGGAAGAGGAATGTTCCATCCACCTTTCCTCCAGTGCTGATTTCACTGAATATCAGCGATTCCTCATGAGGTTAGTTCAGGAGCTCCGCATTTCCCATGTGGTAAGACGCAATACTGAGCGGGAGACATGCTCATTTTTGGGCCAGTTTAGTGTGAACCACCTGATGGTACCTTCCTGGTCTGTTCCCTTCCAGGAAGCGCCAGTCCGCACCTGGCAGTCACCAGCTGCCTCATCCCCAGCCCCAGCGGACTGCAGGAGGAGGTATTGCACTCTCCAGGAGTCTCTTGGTTCTCTGCTGCACCCTCCCTCTGGGCTGACGGCTTTAGATACTCCTTCCGGGTTTCAACACCCGACACATGACCGGCCACCAGATCCAGATTCCACTGAGTTCGCCCGGTTGGAAAGAAGAGTTTTCTCTTCAGCTCGTGTGTTGCTCTGCATCAACTCATATCAGGCTTGCCACGCTGCCTGCAACAGGCACATGTGGTCGATGCTGGCATAGGTGTTCGCGTCATTGCCTGATTCAGAGGAATCTAGGCAAGCCATTACCCTCTCTGCACAGGGTCTGGAGCTTGCAAGGCACCAAGCAAGGGCATCATATGACACCAATGAGGTGGCTTCCAGACTGGCAGGGACTGCGATCTGCATCAGGCGGACAGCATAGCTTCGCCTGTCTAGATTATCACCCATTGCCCTGTGTAGGGTGATTTCCTCCACCTTCCGGGGGACCCGTCTTTTCTCCCGCAGGGCGAGGAGGAATTTACATGGGTATCATCCATCCTCCCAGCCATGGGGGACACCTCTTCAACCTGACCAGCCATAGGCCATGTATGGCCTAGTATGGCAATAGGGTCTTCCCCTTCCTCCTGCATCTCCCCCGCAGGAGGCTGAGGGAATCTGTTCCCTCAGAGCAGTGCCAGGTCCCCTCTGGGGGGCTTTGTACTCGCCCAGCAGTAATGAATGGTGAAGATTGACAAGGGAAGATGTGAAAATTATGTACCTACTGTAATTCTTGATCTTCTCTTGTATCTTCACCATTCATTACTGATTCCCGCCCACCTTCCCCTCTTGGGCCTCAGCTCCTGGGCACTGCCTCCACACTGCTTGCCCTCCCACTCTTCGAGGCCAGTTGGGGGCAGAGTCCCCCTGGTACCTCAGGGTCCTCTGTTTCCTTCTCTAAAGTCACAGAGTGCCCAACCTAGGAGGGTGGCGAGTAGGGTTTTCGCCCTGGCTTTGGAGGGCTCTCCCTGGGATTCTCAGCAGGATACACTGTGGAATCCTTTCCATGACTTGGCAAGGATCTGTTGTTCCGTTGTCAACTTGTTTAAAGGTGGGGACTTCATTAGTGCATCCCGTGGAAGAGCCCGTAGGGATTTCCTCCCCCTCTTTTTCTTTCTTGCTGTCTCCCTTCTTATAGGAGTCATTCTGGATAGAGTCCTCTCCTTTTAAGGTTTTGTTCCCCTTGGCTAAGCCCTCAAGTGAAAACCTAGTGAGGGCCATGCTCCAGGACTTTCATCCTGTTTGTGGGGTTTGGGGGGTCAGACTCTACCATGCTTTATATTTTCCAAGACCATCTCAAATTTTCTTTTCTGGATCTATGTCCAGTGGTCCCTGAAGTTGGTAGGACCCTTGCACCTGTGTCTTCATACCTCTTAGGTTTTTGAGGCTGAAAATAAGCCAAAGGTCTTCCAGCTAAGTCATTCTCTTCTCTTTCTCTTTCTTTCCTGTGCTGCCGCCCAGGGGCTAGGGCCCTAAGGCCAGTTAGAAAAATTCCATTTCCTCTGGTCAGCTTATTCCTTTTTCAGTTTATTTCCTTTCCTTTCCTTTATTCTATCTCTTGGCTCTTATGCCTCATTTTTGGATTTCTCTATCCCCCTTTTTCATTACTGTCCAGCAGGACAGAACTGGGGTTGAGGAGGAGTCTACGGCACGTAATGGCCAACCCTTACGTGCTACGCAGTGCATCGGCCTCGAGGGCACCGACTCCTCCCCTCCCCCCAAAAAAGAAAAAAGCTCCCATGTAGGTGCGTGCCTCTGGCTTACACCCAGTAGTAATGAATGGTGAAGATACAAGAGAAGATCAAGAATTACGGTAGGTACATAATTTTCATTTTTTTGCAATCCACCCTGGTGAAATTCGGTTTCCCACAGGAATTCTTAGATATCATAGGAGGGATATATCAGTGCCCCCAGGCGGTAGTTAAAAATAAATGGCTCTTACTCAACTCACTTTCAGCTTTATAGGGGTCACATGTTGGGGATGACCCCATCCCCATATCTTTTTGCCCTGTACATGAACCAGTAGCGCAGCTTTTGAGACAAACTTTTTAGATACAGGGGTACGCAATTAATGGGACCCAACATAAATTAGCATACTATGCTGATGATCTCCTACTATATATAACCCACCCTGAGACTTAGCTTCCCTGGGTAAGATCCTGCCTATGATAAAGCAATTAACAGGATATAAAATTAATCAGGAGAAATCGTAGGTCCTAATAATGCATTATTTACCTACTCTTAGATAAGTATCATTATAAATGGAACTGCCCGTATATTACTTATTTAGGTATCAAACTATCTACTGTCCTGTCCAACATTTGAACATTGAATTATGACCCTCTCTTTCTACAAGTAAGTACAGATTTAAAACGGTGGACTCATCTACCAATCTGTATTTTAAAAAGAGTACAATCTATACAAATGAATGTATTAACAAAATTACTTTACTTAATGCAGAGTATAACTCTTCCGTTATTGTGGAGCGAGCTAACAAGGTGGGATAAGATTATTAGAACTTTTCTTCTGGGGGGAGGTAGGCCACGTATCTCTTTAAATAAACTACAATTACCTAAGGACAGAGGAGGACTGGCTCTACCAGATATTTTGAAATACTCCATAGCAACTGTGCTTACAGACTTTGCAAGATGGCTGATTCCTGTGAACCAGGCACCAGCGTGGCTCTCATTAGAAAGAGCTTTCTCCAAATTCCCCTTAAACGGTGTGTCGGTGTTTCAGCTTCGAACATCTACCCATGCGGAGAGATGTTCTCTCTTTACTAAGGCTATGCTTCGGGGAAGGGAGAGATTTCTCGGATATCCCAAAAATCATTTTATAGCCAGATGGATGGGCATCCCAGTTTGGAACCCAAATCTTACTCCAGCCCTGACTGATCCGGCCTTCTGGAGATGGTGTGAGTTGGGGTTAGTACATACATACCAGTTCTGTGACAAGGGTGTTTTTAAACCTTTTGCCCAATTAAGGACTGAATTTTCTCTTGACACAATGGGATTTCTTCCGCTACCTACAAATCCGGCATTTTCTAGGGGCAGAATTGGGAACAGATAGCTTAGGCCAACCCCTCCCCCATTATGTACACTACTTACACAACTACAGATTGCCTTTACACATCAACATCTCATATCTAAATTACTGTATATAAAATGTTGAATAATAACTCTCCCTATGACATGGATAATGTCAAACTTAACTGGGAATCAGAGTTGATGTTAGATTTAACATCAGAAGATTGGCTCTGTATATGGTGCCGACAACACCAAACAACCAACTCCTACACTTGGAGAGAATTCTCCTGGAAAATAGCGGTGCGATACTTCTGTACCCACAAATCACTGATAAATACTCCATTTCAGGTGATTTCTCCTGCTGGAGGGGATGTGGGGAAGAAATGGCCACACATTCCCATATTCTGTGGCTCTGCCTGATTCTGACTCCCTTCTGGGGGGGGGGGGACAGTTGGAACACATTTTCCCCACTCTGGGGCCCCTCACCCCTGAAGTGGCACCCTCATTACATTTCCCACGACAAGACAGGAATACACACCAAATATACTTGATTAGTATATTACTCGGAGCAGCCAAAAAGGCAACAACCAGATTATGGCTAAAACCAGACTCCCCTAATATAACAAATTGGGAGAATACTGTGTATGAAGTATACAAAATGGAAAGCTTCACCGCTAAGCTACAAAATAAAACAGTGGTGTTGATGAATAGATGGACTCCTTGGTTCCTGTACATAGCCCACCACCATTCAGATCTGGTACCTTGATATGATGATACAATACTGATTCCAATGTACGTGAAATATTCATATATATTCTTCCCTTGTTGGGGTGAAGCTGGCCGACCGTTCCATTTGACTCCCAGTGGATAGGAGAGTTGCCTTTCTAATTTCACATGTCAAGCTTTATTTTCTCTCTGGGTGACCAAATATTCTGACTTAAGACATAGAAGATGAAGTTTCCCCCCTTATAGAACAGAATCCAATAATATGCAGGGGGGAAAAGTTAAAAACAGTGATTATAATCTAGATTATGTATGCTATGTTCCTGATTATTGCTTAATTGTCTGATATTAAGTCATATATATGTACGCGTGATAGAAACATGTCATCCTTGTGTCATCTAAACCACAATAAATATAAAGTTAAGAAAGAAAAAAAAAGGGAGCATACAAAACAAAACTTCAGGTTCCCACGAGTGCCTAAATCAGAAGAGGAAGCAAACACCAATGTGGGTCAAAGGGACAGGGTGCCACGGCACCACTCACATCAACAGGACAAACAGGCCAGGACAAACACTCCTACCAGTGGAAAAAAGAACCTGATCATTGTGGGGGACTCTGTGATTCGAGGAGTCAAATCCCACTTGCAGGATACCGACCAAGTGGAAATAACTGTCAAGTGCTTCCCTGGGGCCGCAGCAAAAAGGGATACAGGCCACATTGAGAAACTTGTACTTAGGGTGGGTAACATCAAAGGCGTCTTCATTTACCTAGGAACAAATGATATCGCCGACTATTCCGTCGAACAAGTAAAAGCACATATCTCTAATCTAGGGGATAGACTGACCTCTCTATCGGCCACCCTCGCCTTCTCCGAGGTACTCCCAGTATGGGAAAAGGCCATGGGAAGATTAGGGAAACCAAAATCAAGGAACTAAACTCATGGCTCCACAATTGGTGCTCAGACAAGGGCCACACCTTCATCGGCAACTGGAATGATTTTTGGGAAAGATCTTGCTTTAAATTTGATGGCCTTCACCTCAACAAGGAGGGGGTGAAGGCACTAGGGCAAAAACTCTATGTATTCACCAGTTGTTTAAACTAGAGGGAGGAGAGGTGGTGACCAAACGAATCTATGGAAACAGAACACCAGTCACTACCCCCACTAGATCCCAGCAAGAACTCCTCCCGTTGAGCGCATAAGCAAAAACAGAAAGAGCACAGTAGGGTCAAACGGGAAACACGGTATGCTAAAGGAAAAAGGATGCCAGTTACTGGAAAGCAGTGGTGACTAATGCCCACAGTCTAGCTAACAAAATCCCAGAACTCACGGCCACAAGGGCAGAGGCTGGACTGGACTGGCTGGCAGTAACCGAAACATGAAAAAACCATACATGAGATATTGCCATCCCAGGCTGCAACCTGTTCAGAAAGGGAAGGGAAGGAGGGAGGTAGCCTTGTATATAAGAGAGGACATAAAAGCCATGCAAGTTCAATGAATCCAAGACAAATCGGAGGTCCTCTGGGTCACACTTGAACCAGGAAATAAATCGGTCTTCAGACTAGGGGGAATATATAGGCCTCCCTCGCAGGGGGCAGAAGCAGACAAAGAACTACCGGAAAGCATACTGAATATGACTGATAAGGGAGAGGCCGTGTTAATGGGTGATTTCAATCTCTAAGACATGACTGGATTTCCTGCACAGCATCCACGGCTAGAGGCAGAAACCTCTTGACACACTGAGAGGGGCTGGTCTGAACCAGCTCGTAACATCCCTACTAAAGAAAACACAGTGCTGGACCTGGTGCTCACTAACAGTAGCAAGGTAAAGGAGGTGGAAGTGGGGTGCCAGTTGGGTTCGAGTGACCACAGATCTGTCTGGCTCAGGGTCAGCAAAATAGAGAAATCAAGCCACTCTAAGATAAGAGTCCTTGATTTCAAAAAAACAGACTTTGCCCAAATGAGAAGTTTATATTTGTTTATTTATTTAATGTTGTTGACTGGGTAAACCCACTGAGACCTTGACAGTCCCTTTTCAGGGGTGACCCAGGATTAATCACAGGTAAAAACATTCCATGACGTTACATTACAATAACATGTTGACATTTTGTGAGTTATACAGTGAGCATAGATTGAAGTACAACAGATGTGGCAGAGTTTATAGTACAAAGTCTAGAATAACAATTTAGCAAGTTTCAGTCAGCAGCACATAACATAGGTCAATAAATAGTTGATATACATGTTTACAGACAAAGTTGTGGTAGGGAAATGCATGTCTCAGAGGAGAATACCAGTTTCAACGATAGCAAGTGCATTAGTTAAGTTCTAGCAGATGAGCCTCAAGTCCTTTTTTGAACCCCCCGAGGGAATTACATGCCTGTACACTAGCAGGAAGAGCATTCCAGAGGGGTGGATGCTGGCCAAGAACGACCTCTGCCCCTGGGAGGACCGAACTTTGGGCTTTGAGGGGCTGATGGCTCGAGGATCGAAGGGGCCTGTTGCTTTGTTTGGCAGACAGTGTTGTAGCCAGGCTTGGTGGTGCATTGTCCAACTGTAGCTTGTAGGCTAAGCATAAGGATAGGTACTCAAGGTGCCCTTTCAGTGGAGGCCAGGACAGGGCTTGGAGCAGCTGACTGTGTTGCTCCCTTGGCTGAGCTTCAGTGGCGAAATGGCACACCCTGTGGTAAAGGGTAATAGGTTTTTGCATTTCACCACCTTTTACTGTGAGTAGCACTGGTGACCAATGCAGTAGGGTGGGTAGTAGGGTTCCTGTAGCAATCCTTAGCTGGGAGTCCGGTGTGAGGAAAGGGCTGAGGCGGTACAGCAGTCCAAGTTTCTGATTCAGTGTCTTTGTCAGTAGTTTGATATGCAACCTGAAAGTACAATTTTATTGTCTAATGTTATATCTAAGTACTTTATCGTGTCAGCTACCTCAATCCTTTTGCTGTTTGTAAGACTTGGAGTTAGAATTGAGGCTCTGTCTGGCCCCAGGCTTGTGGGGCCAAATAAAATAGCCTTCATTTTTTTTGCTATTTAACAAAAGTTTGTTGCTAGCCAGCCAGCCCTCGTGGAGTTGCAGGTCGTTTGTCAGTGTGTTGTTCAGTAAGCTCAGGTCCTTAGAGGACCTGTAGAGCACTGCGTCTGCATATAGGAGTATGTTTGCCTCACCACAGTGCTTTGGCTTGTCATTTATGAAAACAGAAAATAATAAGGGCCCCAGGATGGAACCTTAGGGAACCCCATCTTGAATTAGGCAATTCCCTGATTGCGCACCTTGCTATCTGACGAATTGGGACCTCCCCCGAAGGTAGTTGGCGAACCACCGAACTGTAAGGCAGTCTAGGTCATTGAGTTTGAGTTTCGCTAGGAGCAACAGATGGTCCACCAGATCGAAGGTCTTGGTGAGGTCTTTGAAGACCGACCCAGTGGACTGGCCTTTATCTAGGGCTGAGAAGATATGATTAGTGAAGCAGACTAGGGCAGTATCTGTACCATGTTTTTTTCTAAATCTATGTTGTCTAGGCGTAAATATGCCATTCCTCTCAATATACTGTAGTCTGTTAGTTGGTTATAGATGGCTGTCTCCAGTACCTTGCTTAGGAGGGAGAGGATCGATATGTGCCGATAATTTTCCACAAGTTTACGTGAACCACCTTTATGAATGGGTGTGACCAGGGTAACTTTCCATAGTGAGGGAACTTTCCCTTCAAGGAGGGATCTGTTGAGCAGCCACAAGACTGGAGCAGCTATGGCTGGTGCTGCAGTATTCAGCAGTCTTGGTTCCAGCTTGTTGTGCCTAGCTGAACCATGAGTTTTTATGTTCTTAAGTAGTTTTAGGACCTTGTTTTTAGACAGCAGCTTAAAATGGAAGTTTGGGGAGCGTGGGATGTTTTTGGAGTCAGGTGTGGTGGGCATGGGAGCCCCTGCATGAGTCTTGAACTTATTTAGGTCAGTGGAGAAGGAGTTGATTGCATTGGCAGTGTCCGACGGGTTCTCTAGGCGTGCGCCGTTAGCTATTATAGAGCAATCGCCCTGGGTGTGACTGCCCTTGATAAGGAAAGGGTATTGATCTGTGACCAGAATTTTCTTGAGTCAGAGAGATTTTTATTCTGGAAATCTCTGATATAATGTTTTATCTTACTTCGAGAGGGCTCTTGCAGTAGGTAATAACAAGTAGATAATAACATATAGAACTGGCACCCCCTGGCATCAGAACTGCACGGAAACCTTTGCTGGCATAGTCTGACGGGGACTGCCCAGTTTATTTGCTGTTTTGAGCTCCTTTTTACATTTATTTTGTAATTCCCTGTAGTCCTGCCAAGCCTTGGGTTGATGGGTGATTTTATAGATCCTACTTCGAGTGGGTTCCTGCAATAGGTCATTACAAGTAGGACTAGCGCCACCTGGTGTCTGGACCGCACAGCAGACTTTTCCAGCAATGCCTGGTGGGAGACTGCCCACCCGGACATCACGTGACGTCAGCGTGACCCTATATAGTGAGCAGTCCCCACACCCACCCTCCAGTTCTTTCCTGCCATCATCTCATGCATGTTACCACACAGTAAACTTCCACAGCGATCACCGTCAGTTTTGCACCTTTATTTAGTCTTTTTCTGAGTTTCTCGTTTTCTTCTAATTTTCTATGTCTTCTCCACCTCAGAAGAAGAAGTGTGAGGTTTGCGGTGCCCAGATTCCTCACAAAGATGGTCACCACAAGTGTGTCATCTGCTTAGGCCCGGACCACCCCACCGCGACCTGCCCAGACTTGCTAGCCCTTCAACCAGGCCACCCGCAAATGGAGGCAGCAGGCTCTGGAGGCCCGCTTATTGAAGTATCCATTGGTCTTGCTCGAAAAGCAAATGGAGCGACTCTGGGATTCCGCTTCTTCTTCTCCTGACAAGAAGAAACAAAAAAAATAGAAGCATCGTGAGCGAGAGCACTCAGAAGACGGTTCCCGGGCCAAAGCCAGCAGTCCCTCAACGAGTAAGGCCTCTTCCCCGCTGCCTCTGGTGAAGGTTGTCCAGGGATGCTGGGGGACCATCGAAGACTCTGCTCCCTGTTTCTGCGGGTAAGTCGGCCATCGACTCCTCTGGCGGTCGTCCTGCTTCTGCCACTAAGTCGGTCCCGGACTCCTCCGGAGACCGCCAATAAAACGACTTCCACTCCTTCAAGACTCACATGGCTCAGCCGATAAGTCGGTGGGGGTTCTGCCTCCTGCCCAGCTCCTTGTCTGATAAGTCAGCCACCTCTGGCAACCACCCAGACATGGCTCTCCTCTCGGGGACTTCTGTCACCTCACCCGACATCCGGTTGAGCCCAGGGAAGACTGCCACTCTTCCCCCTTCTACCCCTCCTGTGACCCAGGCTTCACTTCCAGCTACTCCGGGGGAGAAGAGAGTGCAGGTCATCTGGATGTGGAGCATACGTCTGGTTCTGACTCCCTCCCGTTTGGGTCTCTGGGAAGGAGGTCCCTCCGCCACCATCCAGTCTGACAACGGAAGCCCCTCCAGTCCTTTCTGGGAGAACCATTCCAGCTCCAGCTAAAGTTCCAATGCCGGATGCGACTCCTCTGTCAGAGCCGGCGGGGCATGTCCCTACGCCAGACCCTCCAACAACTGTCTCTCTGCCTTTTACAGAGGCTTCACATCTGCTCCCGCCACCAGCTTCCACGGCAGATCAGGTTTCCACGTCGGAGTCCCTACATCTGGTTCCAACGCCAGCCTTCCCGGTGCCAGATCCGTTTCTGACACCGGAACCGGTGGTGCTAATTCCGACATCTGTGGTCCCAACGTCAGCTACCCCAGCGTTGGCCCTGCCTTTGATTTATACTATGGTGGGTCCTTCATGGGCTCCTCCAACGTCGGCCCCTCTGATGTTGGGACTTTTCTCGAGACCCCTCTCTGTCCCGCACTACCCCTCGGGGTACTCGTTGGACCATCCCCCAGCAGGTCCACCACCAGATTGGCACTCTACGGGACATTACTACCCGGCATACCCCCCCCCCCATATCCGGGGTATTCTTTTCCAGGATACCATGGGTACCATTACCCACCTGCCCATGCTGTCCCTCCTCCTCTTCCGACTTCTCAGCTGGATTTCAGGACACTCATTCAGTCCTGGTGGAGGGAGGCACGGACGGAGTTGGTCCCCGGACCTGGAGAATCGACTCCCAGTACCTCGTTCTCCTCCCAGGTCCCTGTCCCCTGTGAGCTCAGTCCTGTCCGCGGTTCACATTTTGGGGACTACCCCCAGGATATTACCCTTCCAGACTTGGGTACACCAGAAGGCAATCCGGATTCGGGGGAGGACTCTTCAGAGTAGTTGTCGGATCAAGAATCACTGGTCCCTAAAGGGAACACCTCTCCGAAATCCCCTCCAGAGGATCCTCCTTTTTCGGACCTCTAGAGGTCCATACAACAATTTTATAACTGGGAGTCCGGTTAACAGAATCCTGCATGGCAAAGACTCGCTGAGCACCTCAATCTCGAGTCTCTTTCCCTGATTCCTGTTCCTCAATGGATCGGACCTCACGAAGACCTCACCAGTACTATCTGGCAGCTGCCCCATTCTATCCCAGACGTGCCAAAAAGGGCGGATAGGACTTACCGGGCACCTGTGAGGGCTCCTTTCCTGAACACGCACCCAAAGGCAGACTCTGTGGTTATCTCTGCAGCTCATGATCGCTCTACACGGCCCCTAAGCACATGAATACTTCTCCTCTAGACAAGGAGTCCACTCAGATTGACCAGTATGGGAAGAAGGTCTACTCTTCGGCTACATGCGCATTGCATTCCCTTAACTATGTAGCCCACATGTCTCACCAGAAAGCCACCCTAGCCAAGCTTGAGGCCCATATCCAGTCCATGGAACCTTCAGACCTCAAGGAGGAGATCGTCAAAGGACATTCGCCTGTCCGAAATTTCCTGCAGACATGCTCTTCGAGCTACTTATGATTCAGTTGATGCAGTGGCCCATACCTCAGTGACCGTCATCTCCCTTCAGCAGCACGCATGACTTTGCATCTCTGGCCTCGCCAGCGAGGTCCAGACAGCGATCCACGATACCCACTTCAGGGGCTCTGTGCTTTTTGGTGGCAACACCAAGGATATCAGCCCCTTAGGTCCGTAAAGTCCATGTACCGTTGGGGCGCTCAGGGTCAGCAGCCCTTTCGTAAAAGCACCTGGAGGTAGCGCAAACAAGCCCAGAACCATCATCAGGGCAAACGTAAGGCCACGGGAACCTTCTTTTACCCGCCTGCCTCCAAAAATCAGAGACGCTCAGGGGGCCCCGCCCATCCAGCCGCCTCCTGACTCCCTCGCCCCACCCCCTCCTCAGCCCCAGTGCGAGGAGCCAGTGGGGGGGGGGGAGATTTGTCTGCCATGTGTAGGAGTGGCAGAGCATTACCTCTGATGCTTGGGTTCTGCAGCTAGTGTCCCAAGGACACTCCCTGGAGTTTCTGGAATCCCCTCCAGAGTCTCCACCGTGAAGGTCTGCCTACTCTCCAAACCAGACCATTCTTGTAAGGGAGAAAGTACAGGCTCTATTGTTAAAAGAAGCAATAGAACAGGTCCCTCTTCATCACAGAGGGCGGGGGTTTTACTCCCACTTTTTTCTGGTTCCAAAAAAGACAGGCGACCTGCGACCCATACTCGACCTCAGCAGACTCAATCTGTTTCGTCGAATACAAGAAATTCAGAATGTTGACCCTTCAGAGCCTCCTGCCTCTTCTTCAGAAGACTCACTGGTTGTGTGTTCTGGACATGCAGGACGCCTACCTGCATATCCTGATTTTTCTCGGTCAGCGCCGCTTCCTGCGTTTTGTTTTCCAAGGGGAGCACTTCCAATTCTGGGCCCTCCCCTTTGGCCTTTCCCCAGCACCCTGGGTTTTTACCAAGTGCTTAGCGGTGGTGGCTGTGGCCCTGCGATGCCAGGGCATAGCAGTTTTCCCCTACCTGGACGACTGGCTGATTTCAGCTCCATCCAGGGACTCTCTTTCGGAGGTCCTTTCAGTTATGCTGGATCTGTTTTCCAAGTTGGGGATTACAGTCAATGTCCCCAGGTTCTCTCTGACCCTTTCTCAGAGACTTCAGTTCATTGGAGCAGTACTGGATACAGTCCAGGGCAGAGCTTTCCTCCCCTCAGACAGAATGGAAACTCTTGTCAAGCATGCCACTCTTGCAGCCTCTTCCAGATTTCTCATAGCCCGGGAGGTTCTCCGTTTGGTGGCAGCCTCCATTTCCATGGTTTCCCTGACAAGGCTTCACATGAGGGTCACTCAGTGGTCTTTGAGGGCTCAGTTGGATCAGCTTCAAGACGATCTGGACCACCTGGTCCTAATTTCCTTCGCTCTTCAGAAAGATTTACTATGGTGGAGGGATCCCTCAAACCTGACCTTGAGTCTGCCGTTTTGGGACCCAGCTCCACTCGCACGCTAACTTCAGATGCCTCCAATCTGGGTTGGGGAGCTCATATGGGGGACCACTAAGCTCAGGGACTCTAGTCCCACTTGGAGATGTCCTTGCACATCAATGTCCTGGAGATGAGAGTGGTCCTGTATGCTCTTCAGGCGTTTCAGTCTGTTCTCCTAAGGGGATTGCTGCTAGTCCAGACAGATAACATGTCTATAGTCTGGTACATCAACAAGCAGGGAGGCACTGGATCGTAACCCTTTGCAGGGAGGCAGTGAAAGGGTGGAACCGGGCAGTCCAGCACAATCTGTCTCTAACAGCTGTGCATGTTCCAGGAGTGCAGAACGTCCTGGTGGATAGCCTCAACAGATCTTACACCCTTGCTCACGAATGGGAACGAAACCAGGAAGTGGCAGATTCACTGTTTCAGAGGTGGGGCGACCGGAATTCTACCTTTTCGCCTCCCCATCCAACGCAGAACTTCCCAGTTTTTGCTCACTCGTTCCAGAGCATGGTGCTTTGTGGCCCGACGCTTTGTCTCTCTTGGACAGGGAGATTCTTGTATGCTCCCCCCCGTTTCCCATTCTGCAGAGGGTACTCATTAAGCTCCAGGCAGAGAGAGCACGGATGATCCTGATTGCTCCTCTTTGGCTGAGGCAAATTTGGTTCCCGCTTCTTCAGCGGTTAGCGAGGGAACCCCCGATTCGCTTCCATTGATGCACAACCTCCTCACTCAGAACCAGGGTCAGCTTGTGCACCCAGGGCTCAGGACTGTGTACTTGCATGCATGGCTCCTGCAGACATAGTGAAATCTCATTTTGGAGTTTCCACCAGAGTAGCCCAAGTAATAGTGGAGGCTAGAAAGTCCTCCACCAGATCCACTTACGCCATGAAGTGAAAACGTTTATCTGAGCAGCTTCCAAGGGTTGGGGGGAACCTTTCACTTGATCAGCCCTACATATCATGGAGTACCTGCTTCATCTTTCTGACTCAGGGTTATCTTATTCCTCTCTAAAAATACATCTCTCTGCCATTTTGGCATATCACATGCTTGTGGATGGTAAGCCCTTGGCCTAGTTGGAGATTTCCAAAACCTTCCTGAAAGGGATTCTCCATCTGAAACCCCCCATCCGCAGCCCTACAACGCCTTGGGATTTGAATTTTGTGTTGGAGAAGCTCTTTTTTCCTCCTTTTGAACCAGCGATGAGCTGTGACTTGCGCTCTCTGTCTTGGAAAGTGCTATTTTTAGTTGCTGTTACTTCTGCTTGAAGAATTTCCAAGCTTCAGGCCCTGGTGTTTAAGGAGCCTTACTTGATTTTCCACAGGGACTGGGCGGTCCTCAGAACAAATCCTAAGTTCTTGCCTAAGGTGGTGTAGGAGTTCATGCCGAATCAGTCAGTGGAACTCCCCCCCCCCCCCCGAGTTCTATTTATGCACCACTCACCTCTGAACTCTCTCCGCAACCTCCTGGATCACAGTCTCTACTCCCATAGCTCGGGAATCACAGGCTCCTCTTCCGCTCCGAGCATCCCCCGGCTCTACCCTCCGGGGAAGGGCCAGCCCCACCCAGGGTGCTCTTTCTCCTAGTATTGAGACACCGGGCCAGAGAGGGGGATATCCTGAGGACCGAGCCCGTGATTGGGAGTGTAGTCCGTGAAGGGAGGTGCTTTAACCTATCAGAGGCGAGGGTTTTTTTTTTTCCTTTTTTTTATGCTACGTCTCCCTGTGGAGCCCGGCTTCCTAGGCAATGCATGCCATGGCTCCACCCCTGGTATACGCCTGCAACACTACATTCGCTACCCCCGCCCGCCCAGAGGGCGCTTATTGAGCGAATCACAGCTATCCTCCTCGAAGAGAGAGCAGTCCTCCGACGCACACTCTCTTCCCTCCCCAGCCACCCGGGGCCGTTCCCGAACCCAGGTCACCAGCGTGACGCGAGGTGTGGCATCCAGCACCTCAACCCTCAGTGCCACCGGAACGGCATCAGTCAGTGGAACTACCAGTCCATTTTCTGGCTCCCGAGAATAGAGGTGAGGCACTTCTGCATACCTTGGCTGTGCACCGAATCCTAAGGTGCTATATTCACCAGACCAAAGATTCCCGTAAGGACGACCAGCTCTGTTTCCTTTGCCCCCATATCCTTGGGGAAGGCTGATTCCAAACAGTGCCTGTCTAAGTGGCTAGCTAACTGCATCCGCTTCTGTTATCAGAAGTACAACAAACCTCTGCTGGGGTCTGTTAGAGGTCATTCCACTAGAGGCATGGCTGCATCCACAGCTTTTCTTCATAATGTTTCTACAGTGGAGATCTGTGTAACAACAACTTGGAGTTCTGTCCATACCTTTACCAAGCATTACAGTCTGGACATTGCTTCTAGGGGGAGGGCCGGGTTTGGCCTAGCAGTTCTGCAGTGCCTTCGGTCCTAGGCTGGTCCCATTCTGTCCTTTCTTTATGGATTCTCCTCCTCCCGTATTTCTCTCAGTCTCTCTTCAGAGGGACTGCTTGGGATTCAGTCCTGCTTGTAATGACTTACTGCAGGAACCCTCTCGAAGTAAGATAGTACAGTTACGTAAGAACTTACTGTAACAATAGATCTTCGAGTGAGGTTCCTGCAATAGGTCATATTTTTCCCCTCTCTCCTTCCCCCAAATTTCTTTAGGGACTCCAGAATCTGTTTCCTTCTCCTGTCTTTCCCTTGGGGACTCTGGCGGGAGAACTGGGGGGGCGGGTGTGGAGACCGCCCACTATATAGGGTCAGGCTGACGTCGTCACGTGATGTCGGCTGGGTGGTCCCCCGCCAGGCATTGCTGAAAAAGTCTGCCGTGCAGTCCAGACGCCAGGTGGCGCTAGTCCTACTTGTAATGACCTACTGCAGGGGCCTCTCTCGAAGATCTACTGTTACAGTAAGTTCTTACATAACTGTACTCCTCCCCCCGGGCCCTATCTCTCTCCTTTATGAGTTTTTCAGGTCCCGGGACATCACCTAGCGTCTTGACCTTATACTCCAATTTTTTTTCAGTGGGACATGCTTATTAGCAACAGATAAGAAGTTATTTATGAAGAATTCTAGGATGGCATCAAGGTTTGGTGCATACTTGATGTAGGTCCAGTTTACCTCTAATAGTGTGTCAAGGAAGGATCCTGTAACAAATTTAGAGAAGTTTCAGGCCCAGAGTATCCTGGGTGGGGGGACTTCAGAGTTATTTTTCTGTACCGCGAACAGTGGTGAGTGGTCACTTGGGGCATCAGCAGAAATGCCTGCCAGTTTACAGCTATCAGGCTTTGAGGCCAGGATCCAGTCAAGTGTGAAGTGGTTTCCTGTTTTCATGTTTAGTCTGGTGTGTTCATGAATTAACCGAGTTAGGTCAGCCTCAAGTAGTAGGTTCTTGAGCTCTCCATTTGTTTGGGGCCCCCAATGTAAGTTAAAGTCATCCATTATGACGTTCTCACCGTTAGGGAGGTCGGGCTGCACTGCAAGAAATGAGTTTAGGGCAGCATCAGCTGCTTTGGGGGGTTGTAGACATGCTCAATCTTAAGGGGTTTGGTACCTCCCAACAGCAGTATTGTGAATACTGTTTCACAGCTGGTGTTATTTTTTTGGGTGAGGGAGTAACACCAATGAAGCAGTTAAGGAGGATCTTACATAGATCAGGACCCCTCCTCCCTTTTTACTCATTCTGTCCTATCTGAAAGTCTTGAAACCTTTTAGCTCAACCTCATAGTCCAATACATGTGGTTTGAGCCAGATTTCCGAGTTAGTAACCGCATCTGGAGAGTAAAGGTTCACCCAGGATTCCAATTCGAGCATCTTTAGCCTGAGGCTGTTGATATTCATATGGGTTATTCTTAACCCTTTTGAATTTACCCATGTGGACTGGGTAGAGGAGGTGATGCAAATATTTGTGCCTAGGGGGCCGGGGTTCATCTCTGCATCTCCGCCAAGTAGGAGTTTCATCTAGCCCAGAAAACTGGTCAGGGACCATGATAACAGGAGTGGGACTCTTTTTCTTGAATCACAAAGAGAGGCTGTTATATAGTACTTGCATGTATGTATGGTGGGCATTAATCCCAGATTCGGAGTATACATCAGGGCATTTGTGATGTGGGACATCCAATCCAAGTGCTTCAGAGCTAACTTCAAGAAAAAGGTTGGTTGTAGCAAAATTGGCTAGTTCAAATCTGAACTCCGCAGTCTCTTGGCACATGAAACCACCTGCTATTGTTAACTACAACACTGCCCCCTATTGGCTTTCTCCCATCTCAGCCCCCTTAACCGTCTTGACTTACTCCCCCACCTTTACCTACGTTCTCTCCCCTCTCCTGGACTATGCCACCCTGACTGCTGCTCCCTCTACTTTTAAAGTCGTAGCCTGGGATCTGTTCCCGATCCCAAGTTTGTATAAGAGTAATTCCACACTGTTGCAGCGTTGTTGTTGATATCCCTTGCACTTTCTGATTGCACTTCTGTAACCGATCATACTGTTTTTTTCTACAACCAACTGATAATTTTTTATGCTTACTGTGTTTACATTTACCCCTTTTTTCCCACTGTATACTATTCACTGCCTTTACCTTCATCTCTGTATTTTTGTTATCTGACTTGGAACCTTTGTAAATGAGCCCTTGGCTCAAAGGTAATTAATCCGAATCTGAATAAATAAAAATATATATATAAATAAATAAAAGGCAAAAAGAGAGGTGGAAGAATGTTGGGCGTGCATAAGGAAGGCACTGGAAGAAGTAACTGAGGAATGCTCCAGGCTGGTCAGTAAGACAAGAAAAAGAAGAAATCCGCCATGGTTCACAAAAGAGGTAGCAACTACAGTAGGAGAAGAAGAGACAAGCATTCAAGAAGTACAAGAGCTCTAACATTGATAAGGATAGGGTGGCATACAGGAGTAGCTGAGGAGGCAAATAGGGTGATCAGAGAGCAGAGGTACAAACAGAGGAAGGCTGGTACGGGGGCAGGTAAAAGAAAGCAAAAGACCTTTAGGATACGTCTACAAAAGATAAACAAAGGAGTTATTGTCAGGCTCTTAAGGTGGAAGAAGAAAAGGCAGAGAGGTCTTGAATGAGTACTTCTGTCCTGGCAATGGACCACCCCGAAGGGGGACAAAATAACAGAAAGGGGAATGGACAGAAGCCCATTCACAGCAGAAAGGGTAAAGGCAGAATTAAAAAAAACTGAACGTGGCTAAAGCCGTGGGTCCACCCACGCATACTGCGGAACTGAGTGATAAACTGGCTGAACCCCTAGCAGACCATTTAGTAGATCCCTAAGGGAAGGGACGATCCCACAGGACTGGAAAAAGGCAATAGTGATCCCCATCTACAAGAGTGGCAGCAAAGAGGAAGTAGGGAACTAACACCCAGTTAGTCTCACCTCAGTGGTGGGAAAATTGATGGAATTGCTGCTCAAGGAAAGAATAATGGCATTTCTGGAGGAAACTGAACAGCAGGATGCCAAGCAGCACAGGTTCACAGAGGGAAGGTCTTGCAAGACAAACCTGATCGAGTTCTTCGACTTGGTTACTAGGGTGGTGGACCGGAGGGGGGGAGCCATGGTTGTCATCTACCTAGACTTTGGTAAAGCCTTCGATTCTGTCCCACACAGAAGGCTGCTAAACAAACTCAAGAATACAGGAGTAGGGTAGGAAGTGGTATCATGGGTAGGAAGCTGGATTCAACAGCGAACCTAAACAGTGATGGTAAATGGGGCAGCATCAGAAACCAGGGAAGTTACCAGTGGGGTGCCACAAGGGTCCGTCCTAGGACCTTTGCTGTTCAGTGTGTTCATCATCAGTGACATCACAGATGAGTTGGGCGGGAAGGTATGTCTATCTGCAGACGACACGAAGCGCTGCAACAGAGTGGCATGGCAGAGGGGGTGAAGCAGATGAGACGTGACCTTCTCAAGCTCGAAAAATGGTCAAGTATGTGGCAGCTAAAATTCAGTGCAAAAAAGTGCAAGGTCATGCATCTGGGTAAGAACAACCTGGATACTGACT
Source organism: Neoceratodus forsteri (assembly GCA_016271365.2). Lineage (NCBI taxonomy): Eukaryota > Metazoa > Chordata > Ceratodontiformes > Ceratodontidae > Neoceratodus > Neoceratodus forsteri. The sequence continues at coordinate 1,145,715,960 of CM057450.1, read as the reverse complement.
ACCACCTTGGGGGGGGGGCACTAGCAATCACCCGTCAGGAACAAGATCTGGGAGATCTTACTTCGAGAAACAGCTCTTGCAGCAGGTTACACCATTAGGACTGAAGCCGGCAGGCGCCAGGACCCCACAGAAATTTTCTAGCTAGCAGTCTTCAGCGGGTACCGCCTCTGAGGTCGGTCCCACCCCTGACGTCAGGCGTAGTACATAAGGAGGCGGTCCCCCCATAATCCCCAGTTCTTTTCCCCCGTCGACTTGCCAGCATCGGCCTCTCGGTCTCCTTTCTAGCGTACGATGACTACTACTGAACTATGAATATTTTCGAGCTTTTTTGGCTCTGCTCAACTGATGTCCTCTCCAACTCCATCTCGAGAAGGTCACCATTTAAAGTGCGCCTGAGGCAAACAGATCCCCTTCAAGGATCCCCATTCGTCCTGCATGCGTTGCCTAGGCCTGGACGACGACACCAAGGCCTGCTCCTTTTGCCAGGGTTTTAACTGCCACACCAGGATCCGCCATCAGAAGGCACTTCAAGCATTTCTTTTGGAAGAAAAGCTGAAAAGTATGGTCCAAGAACCTTCCTCTCGGGGAGCATCTTCAACTAAATCCCACAAACACTGGGACAAGCACCAGGAGAAGGTGAGGTCTAGGTCTCCTACACGGGCCTCGGACTCCCAAAGCTCCAGCTCTAGATCGGACCGCTCTCCCTCCAGGGCTCGGTCGCAACCTCCCCCGGTCCAGGTCAGGTCCTCCAGCGGTTCTTCATTGCTCCAGCCTCTGAAGACTTCGAGGCCCTCGGCTTCTTCAACACCCTCCAAGGCCTCTTCAGAGTCGGGTGAGCGGCACAAATCTTCATCCTCCCGTCGCCGGGAAACCGACTCTAGGTCAGCCTCCCAACCACCCCGAGGTCCTGATCCGGCGCCTAGGAAAACTAAGGACCTGATGTCCCTCAAACAGACGTCGGCCCACCACCCAACGTCGGCTAAGCACTCTAAATCGGCTCGGCACTCACAGGAGCCGACAACATCGGCTAGACACCCGTCGCCGGCCAGGCGTTCGCTAGGTCCGAAGACATTGGCCAGGGGACCGACGTCGGCTACCCCAGAGCGAAGACCGCACTCACGCCGGGCGGACGCCGGGCCAGGGATTCTACAGAGGAGGACACCACACAGCCCAAGACCAGGCGAGCGACACTGAGGACGCCAGTCCCGGCTGCCCGACCCCCAGCGACAGGCCACCAGCCAGGTCCGCTGCCGGGTATGAACCTTGCGGAGGTAAAGGAGCTCTTTACCTTTTGGTGGGACACCATCAAGAAAGATGTGGTCCCCGCATGTCTTCCTCCTACTCCTTCACCGCCTACACCCCCTCCTCCACCTAAGGGGCTAGTTGGACGACCTCCATCCCCCAAGGAGCAAACTCCACCTCCTAGGGGTAGATCTACCAACAGGATAAGGCCTCCCTCCAGATCCCCCTCAGAGTCACCCAGCCCCAAAAGACCCAGACGACGTAGGTACACTCCGTCAGGGGAGGATTCAAGGTCGGATACTTCAGAGTATTCCTGATCACCTTCTCCACTCAGCATTCCCTCTCCTGACCCACATGACCTCCCCAGGTCTCCTCCGGATGATCCCTCTTTCGCCGAGATCATGAGGCACATCCAGGACAACATGGGGTGGGATGCTGAGGAGCTTGACCCAGAGCGACAACGCCTTGCCCGCTACCTTCCGCAAAAAGACCCGAAGCCTGTGGTAGTGCAACCCTTGGTGGACACCTTCGCGGATGTCACCAAGGCTGCGTGGAAACATTCGCATTCCACTCCCGCGGTGCCGAAGAAGGCTGACCGCCTATACAAAGCCCCTAGGGAGGACCAGTATTTGGCGAACCATCCTCTGGCAGATTCCCTGGTCATCACTGCTTCACATGACCGGTCTCAGAGACCACAGCATATGAGCACTCAGCCACCGGACCAGGAATCCAAGCAATTGGATGCCCTGGGGAGGTGCACGTACGCTGCTGCTACTTGTGCCACCAGGTCACTGAACTATCTTACCCATATGTTTCAGTTCCAGAACGCCCTGTGGGAACAGGGCCAGGACCTGGTTGAAAAGCTTCCCGATGGCAACCGGAAAGTGGAGCTCCTAAACCACCTCCGAACCGGGTCAGATGTGGGGACCCAAGTGCTCAGAGCCGCATATGATTCTGCGGACTCTTCAGCCAGAGCTGCAGCCTCAGGCGTTTGTCTCCGGAGACAGTCTTGGCTCCGTGTCTCAGGATTTACCCCGGACATTCAGAAGAACATTCTAGACATCCTATATAACGGCGAGGTGCTGTTTGGTGAAGCCTCTGAGAAGGTTATCACCAAACTCCAAGACGCAGAGAAGGCAGTCTGATCTGTACGAGCCATGTACAGATCTAGGCCTAGTTCCTTTCGCAGGAACCAGAGCCATTTTCGCAGCCAGCTACAAAGGCAGCAGCAGCGTTCCGGCCAGCAGCAGAGGGGTACTTTCTCACACAAAGCCCAGGCCAAGTCATCCCCAGGCAGAGGCCAGCGATACTCAGTCGGCCCAGCCAGCAGAGACAAACGCTGCCACAGCATGACTCCTTCCCGGCCCCCGCCCCTCCTCAGGATCAACGGGCAAAGAAAGTCGGGGGACATATCGCACGCCACCTTTCAGGGTGGCAATCGATCACCACCGACAGGTGGGTTCTACAGTTGGTCAAAAATGGCCATTACATAGAGTTCGTAGACAACCCATCTACAAGATCTCCCCTGCTTTCCCATTATTTGGGTCAGCATGCCCTGCTCATACAGCAGGAAGTGCTCGCACTTCTGGAAAAAGAAGCCTTAGAGCACATACCGGGGAACCAGAGAGGACTAGGGTACTATTCTCACTTCTTCCTGGTTCCAAAGAAAACAGGGGACCTCCGTCCAATACTGGACCTCAGCGATCTCAATCTTTCGGTCGCTTACAAGCGCTTCCGCATGGTGACCCTCCCGGGCCTGATTCCCATGCTGAAGCAGGGTGCATTTCTTGCATTTCTGGATATGCAGGACACCTATCTGCATATTCCTATCGCTCAGGCGCATAGGAGGTTCCTGCGCTTTGAGTTTCAGGGCCATTATCAATTCCGAGCTCTTCCCTTCGGGCTGTCATCGGCACCTCGGGTAGTAGCCGCGTCTCTGAGGAGACAGGGCCACTACGTGTTCCCCTACCTGGACGATTGGCTTTTTATGGCGCCCTCCTGGGAGGCCTTGATGTGTGCCATTCACTGCACCCAGTCTCTGTTCAAGACTCTGGGCATTCTCATCAATTATGAGAAGTCACGCCTGGTTCCATCCCAGATGCTGCAGTTCATTGGAGCAGTTCTGGACACCATCTGAGGAAAAGCTTTCCTTCCCACGTACAGAGCAGAATACATCAGATCCCTCATCAGGGAGTTATCGGCCAAGAAGACCGTCCCAGCCAGACTGGTCCTTTGCCTGCTCGGACACATGGCTGCGGCCACTGCAACATTCCCGCTAGCCCGTCTCCACATGCGGGTAACCCAGTGGATGTTACGGGTACAATGTGACCAAAGGCAAGACCATCTGCAGCATCCAGTCCGAATCACGAAGACCGTAATCCGAGATTGGCAATGGTGGCTACATTCAGGGAACCTCTTGCCGGGAGTCCCCTTCACAGTGCCGTCCCCGACTGTGACACTCTCCACAGATGCCTCGGCTCAGGTGGGGAGCACACCTCAATGGTGTTCGGTCTCAGGGCCTGTGGACTGCCCAGGAGTCTCATCTCCACATAAATATACTGGAAATGAGGGCAGTTCTTTACGCTCTGCAGGCCTTCCAGTCAGAGATTCCACCGGGTACACTTCTGTTACAAACAGATAATTCCGCGGTGATGTGTTACCTCAACAGACAAGGAGGCACCCACTCCTACCCGATTTGCAGGGAGGCCATGAGAGTGTGGGATTGGGTCTTGCAACACGGCGCAAATCTTATTGCAGTTCATGTTCCGGGAGTGGACAACATCATCGCAGACAGCCTGAGCCGCACTCAGGCCAGAGTCGACGAATGGGAACTACTCCAGGAGGTGGCAGAAGATCTCTTTCGCAGATGGGGTACTCCAGAGATAGACCTCTTTGCATCCCCATACAACGCAAAACTGCCCGATTTTTGCTCGCTAGATCCAGGGCCTGGTGTTTTCTGGCGAGTTGCGTTGTCCCTCTCCTGGGCGGGCAGATTCCTCTATGCCTTCCTCCTTTCCCGTTGATCCAGAGAGTTCTTCTAAAACTTCGCAGGGAGCAAGCGACGCTCGTTCTGATCGCACCCTTCTGGCCCAGACAGATATGGTTCTCTCTCTTGCATCAGCTATCCTGGGAATCTTCATTGCCTTTGCCAATCAGCTCCCATTTACTGTCTCAGGAGGCAGGTTCCTTAGTCCATCCGGACCAACGTTCCCTGAACCTGCATGCTTGGCTCCTAGAGACATAGCCATGATGCGATACGGGGTCTCACAAGAAGTGGCAGATGTGCTACGCAGAAAACTGCCACCTACACCATGAAATGGCGCAGGTTATGCTTATGGGCTCAAGCGCACGGTTTTCCGCCTTTGGACTGTCCAGAGAAGCTGGTACCTGCTATCCCTTTTCCACTCCGGCCTGGCTTACTCCTCGATTAAAGTGCACCTTTGTGCCGTTTTCAGCCTACCATGTCCCCGTAGGCCAATGCACTGTGGCCCAGCTGGACATGACACGTGCCTTTTTGAGGGGCGTCCTCCACCTTAGGCCCCCGATTCAGGATCCAGTCCCTCCATGGGACTTACCGTTCGTCCTGGAGCAGCTCATGCTGCCACCTTTTGAACCAGCCGCGGATTGCAAGCTACGTTTTCTGTCTTGGAAAACGTTGTTTTTACTTGCAGTTACTTCTGCCAGAAGAATTTCGGAAATGCACGCACTTATGTGCAAAGAGCCTTATTTGGTTTTTCACCAGGACAGGGTATCCCTAAGGACTAATCCTAAATTTCTGCCTAAGTTGGTCTCAGCACTCACCCTTAATCAGGACATCTATCTACCAGTGTATTTTCCGAAATACTGTAATCGAGGAGAAGCCCTTCTGTACACCCTTGATGTGCATAGGTGCCTCAGATACTACCTGACCGGAACCAAACAACACCGAAAGTTGGACCAACTTTTCGTCTCCTTTGTCCATAGGACGAAGGGAGCTTCTGTCTCGAAGCAGTCGCTGTCTAGGTGGCTTATCCAGTGTATTACGTTCTGTTACCAGAAGCGCAATAAGCCCTTACCGGTTAAGGGTCATTCCACCAGAGGGGTGGCTACTTCCTTTGCGGCTTTAAAGAATGTTTCCACCTCAGCTATTTGCGCTGCAGCTACTTGGAGCTCCGTGCATACCTTTATCAGGCATTACAGCCTGGACATTGCATCGAGGCGAAGAGCAGGGTTCGGTCTAGCAGTCTTTCAAGGACTTCTGTCCTAGGCCCGAGGAATCTCGAGGTTTCTACCTTTTCCCCTCCCGATGGTGCATGATTGCCATTACTGCTTGGAAATCAGTCCTAATGGTGTAACCTGCTGCAAGAGCTGTTTCTCGAAGTAAGATAGTACAGTTACGTAAGAACTTACCATAACAGTAGATCTTCGAGAACAGCTCTTGCAGCAGGTACTTTCCCTCCCACCGTCCCTACTGGAGGTAGGTCGTAGTCAAGCATCCATCTCCTAGGATGGGACATTTACTGTTGCCTTGTTTTGCCATCTGATGGCGGATCCTCAGTCTCCTCTTCTGATGTCATCCAGCGGCCGGGAGTCTCCGGCGGGAGAACTGAGGATTATGGGGGGACCGCCTCCTTATGTACTACGCCCGCTGAAGACTGCTGGCTAGAAAATTTCCGTGGGGTCCTGGCGCCTGCCAGCTTCAGTCCTAATGGTGTAACCTGCTGCAAGAGCTGTTCTCGAAGATCTACTGTTACAGTAAGTTCTTACATAACTGTACTTTATTTCAGATGATTTAAAAGGGGGCAAGCACTGTGAAAAAGCTGCAGTAAGGGCCAGCAAAATGCTAGGATGCATAGGTAGGGGCATCTCAAGTAGAAGAAGGGAGGTGATCCTGCCACTGTACAGGTCCCTGGTGAGGCCCCACCTTGAGTACTGCAATCATTTCTGGAGGCCTTACCTCAGGAAGGACATAGACAGACTGGAGACAGTGCAGAGGAGGGCAACTAAAATGATTCACGTTCTCCTTGAATTGTCTTACGAACACAGATTAAGGGAACTCAACATGTACTCCCTGTAGCAGCGCAGAGATAGGAGGGACGTGATTAACACATTCAGGTACCTAAAGGGTATAAACTGAGTCCTCACCCAGGAGCTCTCTCGTTAACCACTCCACAAGAACAAGATGCCACGACATGAAACTGAGGGGCTAGATTCAGATGCAACATGTGCAAGTTTTTCTATACAGAAAGGATGGTGGATCCGTGGAATGGCCTACCTGCCAAAATTATTGAATCCAAAACAGTATGGGGATTTAAATCCATTTGGATAGGCACAAGGGGATAGGGATAAAACGTATCTGAGTAGGGGGCAGAATCTGGGTAGAGTAGATGGACCTTTGGTCCCCATCTGCCGTCACTTTCTATGTTTCTATGAAACATTGCTCTGTACTATAGATGTGCATAGAATTCTTAATTATTATACACCCCATACAGTGGACTGCAGATAGTCCTCGCAGCTGTTTGTGTCCTTCGCCCCTGGGAAAGATGGCATACCAGTTTCTAATCAGTGCCTGTCCAAATGGTTGGCCAACTGTATTACTGTTTGATATAGGAAGTATGGTAGGGAACTTCCTGGGGTTGTTCATGGCCTTTCCACCAGTGGCATGGCCACTTCTGTTTTCTGTTTCAGGCACGTGTCAGCTGCTTTGATTTGTGCTGCTGCCTGTTGGTGTACCGTCCACCCTTTCACCAAGCACTACAGTCTGGACATTGTCTCTGGAAGAATGGCGGACTTCGACTTGGCTGTGCTTCAAGGCCTTCTTTCCCAGGCCTAAAGCCTCCAGCCAACCAGAGTGTCTCTCTGTCGGAAATGCTTGGCACTCGTTCCATAGGTGTGACCTGATGAAAGGGATTTCCGTAATGAAGACAGTACAGTTATGTAAGAACTTACCGTAACAGTAGATTTTCGAGGGAATCTCTTTCATCTGGTAATGCCAAACCCACCCTCCGTCCCGCTTGGATGCCATGCTCTTTAGTTTCTGCCTTCCTCTTCAGGGCAGACTATCTGTTATGCTGGCCCCTCCTAGTGGATGGCCGGCTCGGCTCTCTCCCGGCCAGTTGGCACCTTGTATTCTTTTCCTGGTCCCAGGATGGTGGCCCTCTGAGCTGACCCCCTCATGGCTCCAGGGGCTTTCTAGCATGGCCCTTTTTCCTTTTAGGGCCCTTCTGCTGTCTTCTGCCTCACCTGTTCGGCAGAACTTCTCTCACTTTCTTTCCTAGCCACTTGCAGGACTGTCCTCTGCACATGATCCCTCTTCGGATAGTGGAAGTATCTTTCTCTTGTCCTCTTTTTTCTTCTTCAGGCTTTTCTGCTGCTTTCTGTCTTTCCTGACAGGTCAGTCGGGTGGCCAGCTGTGGTGGAGAGTGGAGGGCTTTGCTGGTCGCCGGGTCGGAGTGGGGTGGTGGGGCACTTCCTGATGGGGTGGGAAGTCCACTAGACACCATGAATAAAATTGAAAATTATACTTTTTTTTTTTTTTATTGGGGCCGGCGGGGGGACCACTAGACACCAGGGATTAAATTGCTATATATATTATATCATTTTTTTTTTTTTTTTACGTTGGAGTTGGCAGGTGGTAGGGGTTCACTAGACACCAGGGATTTAATTCATGATTATATATTTTTCATGGGGGGCAATAGTCACCAGGATTAAATTGCTGATTATATTTTTGTACATTAGAGGGCGGGGGTCATGATTATATGTTTTTTACATTGGGGTTGGCAGAGGGTGGGGTTCTACTAGACACCAGGGATTTCATTCATGATTATATATTTTTTCTCATGGGGGGGCAATAGACACCAGGAATTAAATTGCTGATTATATATTTTTTTACATTGAGGATGGTGGGGGTCATGGCTATATTTGTTTTTTTACATTGGGGTCGGGGGGCCTAGACACCAGGGATGTGGAGGATTTGCAATTTGTAACTTCTCCTTGCCTTTTTTTTTTTTAATTTGCACTTAAAAAAAAAAAAAAACTAATAAAGCAAGGCAAAGTTACAAATGGCGAATTGTGATTTTACAGGACTACTCCACGAATTGATCCGCGGAGGCAAATTTAGCGTCTTCGCTGAAAATCTACGGGCGGAATAAAACTTTGCTGCATCTCTAGTCCTTAATGCAGATAGTCAGCTTTAGGGTCAGCTGGGTGTTCCAGTTCAAATCTGTCTTTGTCAAACATTCCTAAAAAAGGAATAACAATTGCTAGTTGAATTCAGAGAGAAGGTATACAGTCAGTATTTTCATTTAGACCTAATGTTACAGCAGTTTTTAAATTGAGGATCCACTTTGTCTCTCTTTGTAGGAGATTTCGCAGTCTATCACCTCCCCTAGCTGCCCTGGCTACATGTTCAAGGACAGTGAACTTTAAATAATCAGGCTTACTGTTGTGTTTTTCACCAAAATGTGCACCTAGTGTATTGTGCACGTTAACATTCGCAATTGCCCTAACATTCTCCCGAATATGTTTCAGGTCAGTTAGCAGCAAGAACCGCTGGTGCCTCTATGGCTGGCGGTGGCCCGTCGACATCGGGGCTTCAGCTTCTCAGTCGATGCCGCTAGGCATTTCATCGACATCGGGGACTAAACCGTCTACATCAATGTCCCAATGCACTCCTGTGATGCAGGCCACTGTCAACGTGCAGATGGTGCTCTCCTCCTTTGTGGAGATCATACAGAGCTTTGTGCCTGCTCCAGGCTCAACAACACTGGTGACTGCTAGACCAGCCCCCCCCCCCAACCAAATCAGTGCACCCTGTTCTCCCCAGGGCATCAATGTCCTCGCTCCCCTCCTTGCAGCCTTCAGAGCCCATCGATGAGGATCAAGAATACACACCTGACCTCATCCCACAGGAAGAGGAAGATATGAATGGGAGCACTGACAAATCTGGCTCCACCATTTCCACCAGGAGTGAGGACTTATACCACTAGGTCCCCTCCTGAAGACCCTCCTTCTTTGGTGTGATGAGACCGCTCCAAACTGCCATGGGGATTGATGCCCAGGAAGTGGACATCACCCAGAGAAGCTTGGTGGAGTTCTAGAACTGCCAGATTCTCCATCTCTGGTCATTCCTCCTCTGCTGACTGCATTAGAGGATGCCAACTGTCTGTCTGGTACAGGCCAAACTTGATTCCTGCTTTGCCCAGAAAGGTAGACAAGCTATACCAGACCCCCTGAGGAAAGCCCTTCTTCGCAGGGCAACCTGAGGCAGATTTGGTTGTGATTAAAGCAGCGCAATTTTTATTTATTGAAATGTTTCACCAGGAGGGCACACTGAACAAAAAGTTGCTCGTCTCCCAGTGTGACCGGGGGGGGTAACAATTAGATGAAGAATTAGACATACAGTTTAACATTTATCATATCCGAGAAATTAAACATTCAGTTACATTTGTAACAAGACATAACAGTTAAAAAACATAAATAATCATACAGTCGCATTTGTAACATAACATACAACTAAATATATCATACCTGTGGAATATGCATTTAATTACAAGTGGCATATCTGAGGAAAATAGTACAGAAATTTAAGGTAGCCTTGGAGCCAACTCCTTGCAGGAATGAATCACAGTTAAGAGGCAGTTTATTTAGCAATTATTGAATAAATTAGGTCGAGTGGAGGGACATCAAGGAGGGTAGAGGGGTAGACAGGGGAAACAAGCTGGGGGGAAGGAGAGGATACAGATGGGGGGAACATTACCAGAGAAAAGTGAGCCAAAAGAAAAAAATCAGTTGTGAAGAGCAAGTTAGTACAGTGCTGTTGCAAGCTGGGAGCACCTCAGACAGAACAAAAAGTGCAAATTATTAGCGCAAGTATCTTAATTCCTTTGATTAAGTGCAGGGAGGTAGAGAGGGGGGCAGGAGAAAGGTGGGGGTAAATGATAGGGAAGGGAAGGACAAGTCATACCTGGAATTGGCCCCTTTAGAGTGCAGAGATAGCTGCCAGTGGTGGAATGAGGTGAGGACATAGAGTAAGGGGCAGGAGTAGGCAAGGACAAGTTGGGTAGATAGTAGAGGGGATGGTACTGGGAAGGAGGAGGAGGGGTGGGAGAAACATGCCTAAGACTAAGCCTCTTTCAGATGCTGAGAACCCTGCCAGAGAGCAGAGTCAAGTGAGGATGAGTTGGGTAGAGAGGATGGAGGGGGAAGGAAGAAAGAATCATTTCCCAGTGCTGGACTCCTCCAAGATGCTGAAAACCCTACCAGGCGGCAGAACTAGGTGAGGATAAGTTGGGAAGAGAGAAAAGAAAGGATGAAGGGAAAGGAGGGAAGAGAAGGGAAAGAAGAAGCTTGCCTAAGACTAGGCCACTCTAGGATGCTGAGAACTCTTCCAGAGTGCAGAATCAGATGAGGACTAGTTGGGTAGAAAGGATATAGGGGGAGGGGGAGTAAAGGAAGAGTTATTGTCAGGTGCTGGGCCCCTCCAGGATGCAGAGAACCCTGCCAGAGGATAGAATTAGGCAAGGACAAGTTGGGCAGAGGGAATAGGAGGGATAGAAGAGGAAAGGAAAAAAGGAGGATGGGAGAAAACTTACCCAAGAGTAGACATCGTCAGGGTGCTAAGAATCCTGACAGAGGACAGAAGTTAGGTGAGGACAAATTGAGTGTGTGGGGGGCTTGTTAGTGTTAGACCTCTCCAGGATGCTGCGAACCCTGCCAGAGGTCAAAACTAAGTTGGTAATGGGAAAAAAAAAGGTTGGGGTAGGAGTGAGGGGGTATGCGGTGAAGGGAGAGGAGAGGGTACTGAGAAGCAGGTTGGGAGGGAAGGTTTAATAGGGGATGTGAGTCATGGAGAGGAGCAGAGGCATAGGAGGACAGTTAATGAGGGTTAAAGCAGGAGCAGTTAGATGAGAGAAAGTTATGTGAGACGGAGGCGAGGGAGTAAGAAGAGGAGGAATGCCGTAGTTGGGGGAGGGTTACAGATTTGTGGGAAACAGTGGGTAAAGCCTGACTGACCGATGAGAGTGGTTCGACGGGGGACCAACAAAGTGCGAGTGTCAGAGGATCTGAGGGAGGGGGAAGGGGGGAAGAGAGTGAGCATGAAAGGTAGGAGGGAAGTTCTCCTCACCAAAATTTAGAAGCTAGTTTGGCACAATGAGTGAGGCACCTGTTAGCAAGCGGGGGAAGGGACAGGGCATGGTAGAGGTCACAGTGATGTGTGTGTGACGGAGCATCAAGGGCAAATCGACAGAAGGAGTTAGAGTGTCCAATCTGGTTAGGGAGGATTTGGGAACAGCACCATAGACTACATCACAGTAGTCGAAAATGGGGAGGATCATCTTCTGGACTAGTTGACGCTGCACCATAGGAGGGCTACAACTACAGTTTCTGAATAAGGCACAAAGCTTGGGGTGCAATTTTTTCAGGATGACGTCAATGTGGCCAGTGAAGTTGAGGTGTTGGTCCAACCAAACTCCAAGGTATCTGAATGAGGAGGTATCCTCTAGGATTGTCCCATCAAGGGTATGGGAAGACGGTAAGGGGTGGCACCTGGAGACTGTCTGCCTGGTGCAAAAGGTCATGGAGACCGTCTTTTTGGCATTTAGGAATAGTTGATGTGAGCAAAACCGTGGCTGAACCTGGTGGAAGTCATGTTGAAGCACATGATAGGTCCATGGTGCCTTAAAACCTCAGCTGTCTCTCAGCAGATAAGGAGTCGAGAAAGCTGGACCTTATGGGAATAAGAACCTTTGCCTCTCCAAACTCTGGGCCACAGACTAAATAACTATCAGATCTATATGGTCAAATTCCAGAACACCCTCTAGAAAAAAGCTAAAGCAGCGGCCCAGGCCCTTGCAGAGGATCCCCAGAAACAGGAGATGCTCAAGGCCCTTCGGGCTGGGGCTGATGTAGGTAAGCACATCTTGAGGTTTACCTGTGATATTTCCAATGCCTCCACCAGAGCAGCTGTCGCTGGCATCTGACTGAGGAGGCATTCTTGGCTCAGGGTGTGAAGTCCTACAGTCCACTTCGAATGCCTCTTTCATAGGTTACAAGTTCTTTGGTGTAGATGTGCAGGATATCCTCAGGAACATGCAAGCCTCAGAGAGGACTCTTCGGTTAGTCTGCTCCCTTTACCACACCCATCCAAGAAGTGGGCAGAGGGTACCCTTTTGTCGTACCACCCACAGACCAAACTCTGGGACCAGGCAGCAAAGCGAGCACAGAGCAGCAGCAGCAGCTTTGCCTGCCCCCACCACCACAGCTAAAGCTCCCAGAGGTGGATGTGTGGCCCCTGCTGCAGATTCCGTTTCAGCATGACTCCTTACTAGACCCCCTACCCTTCAGTATTCCAAGGGGCGTCGGTAGGGGGGTCATTGCATCCTTTACCTGAACAGGTGGAGAGAGAGAGATTACAGCAGATGCCTGGATCCTGCAACTCACAGAGCAAGGTCACGCTCTAGAACTCCTGGAGTTACCTCTAGACCTCCCTCCAAATCATTCAAACTACCCTCCAGACCACATTCCAGTGCTACTGGCGGAAGTCCACACATTGCTGCAGAAGAGGGCTATAGAACCAGTTCCTCTGGAACAGAGAAACAGGTAGGTCTATTCTCACTTATTCCTACTCCCCAAATCTACAGGGGACTTGAGGCCCATTCTGAAATTGAGAAATCTGACCTTCTGTATTCAGTACAAGAAGTTCAGAATGACAGTTCTGCAAGGCCTGCTACTACTGCTGCAACGAAGGGACTGGATAGGCTCCCTAGACATACAGGGTCCTTACCTGCACATCAGGGTTTGCCCTCCTAACAGGGAATACCTCAGGTTCCTGTTTCGGGGGAACATTACCAGTTCAGGGTATTGCCCTTTGGCTTATCATCTGCAGCACAGGTTACAGAATGCTTATCGGTTGTGACAGCTGCCGGGGGGGGGGACTCTATTGTCTTCCCCTGCCTGGACGACTGGTTGCTCAAAGCTTAGCCCAGGGAGCAACTGTCTTATACCCTAGCGTGTATCAGGCAGCTATTCATTGCATTGGGGATTACGATCAATCTGTCCAAGTCAGTCTTGACTCCTTGTCAGCACCTCCAGTACATAGGAACTGTACTGGATACCGCTCAGGGATCAGCTTTCCTGCCCCAGGACAGGGAGGATCACCTGATCGCACAGGCCGAGGAGCTTTACAGCAACAGGTATGTCTTAGCCAGGACATTCCTGAGACTGCTGGACCTGATGGCAGCAGCCATTATTACGTTTCACCTAGCATGGCTGCATATGCAGATCCCCCAATGGACTTTAAGGGTCCAGTGGGATCAACACACCAGCGATCTGGAACAGAAGGTTCTAGTAACATCGCCTGTAAAGAAGGTGCTTCTACGGTGGATGGAACCCAGTAATCTGCTTAAAGGTTCCTTTCCTAATCCGTTTCCCTCATCAAATCCTCACCACAGACACTTCAGGGATGGGCTGGGTGGCACAACTGGGGCCCTCACCCAGACCCAAGGTACATGGACCAAAGTGGAAAGCTCCCTCTACATAAACATCCTAGAGATGAGAGCTGTTCTGTATGGCCTACAAGGCTTCCTGAATCACCTGTCTCCTGGGCCCCTGCTGGTGCAGACCGACAATATCAGTGTAGTACATTACATAAACAAGCAAGGGGGGACTCACTCATACCCCCATTGCAGAGAAACGATGAGGATCTGGTACTAGGCTCTAGAACTGTAGGCAGTTCATGTTCCAGGCGCCAAAGCATCCTGGCAGACACGCTAAGCAGGTTGCCGTCCAGAATGCACGAGTGGGAGCTGCTGACCTCTGTAGTGGATGACCTGTTTGACAGATGGGGTTGTCCAGAGTTGGACGTTTTTGCATCCTCACTAAACGCAAAACTGACACTTTTCTGCTTGCTTGCTCCAGGGCCTGGAGTTTTCTGGTGAGAAGTGTTGTGCCTCTCGCTGAAAGGGAGGTTCCTGTATGCCTTTCCTAACTTCCCTCTAATTCAGAGGGTGCTGATCAAGCTCCAGATGGAGGGCGACTCTGATACGTAGTTCCCTCTGAGGTGTGGTTCTCTACTGCAGCAGTTGGTGAAACCTCCAGTACCCGAACCACAATGCAAAGGCTTGCTATCACAGGAGTGGGGCACTCTGGTTCATCCAGACCTCAAGTCCCTCCATTTTCATGCATGGATCCTGAAGACATAGCCATGGCTAGATTTGGGTGTTTCAGAAGGTGGCTGATGCCATGGTGGCTGCTAGAAAATCCTCCACCAGGACCACTTATTCCATTAAGTGGAAGCACTTTGCTCTGTGGGCTGCATCACTTGGATCCTTTCACTTGTCCAGTGGATGAGATTCTGAAGTACTTGCTGTCCCTCTCAGACGCTGGACTGCAGTACTCTTCCATCAAGGTGTACCTGGCTGCTATTTCAGCTTTCCATGTGCCTATTGATGGCCGTACGGTTGCACAACTGTAAGTGTCCCATACGTTTTTGAGAAGCATTCTGCACTTGAAGCCTTCCATCCGAAATCCAGTCCCAGCTTGGGATTTAAATTTTGTGTTAGAGAAGCTGTCTTTGGCTCCTTTTGAGCCAGCCGCAACTTGCGAGCTACGGTTTCTGTCATGGAAAGTATTATTTTTAGTTGCTATTACTTCTGCTTGAAGGATTTCCAAGCTTTAAGCTCTTACCTGTGAGCTTCCTTATTTGATTTTCCACAAAGACAGGGTGTCTTTGCATACGAATCCTAAGTTTTTGTCAAAAGTGGTGTTCGAGTTTACCCTAAATCAAACCATCCACCTTTTATTTTTATTTTTTATTTATTTCAGTTTAGGATTAATACCTTTGAGTCATGGACTCGTTTTCAAAGGTTCCAAGTCAGTAGTGGACAAAAACATTACAGATAGGACAAACAATACAGAGAAACAGTGAATCAAATTACACAAGCAAGTACATAGCAATTATATACATCTTAATTACAGTGGTGCCAGAGAAGGGCTTAGGATAGGAGAGGAGGGGGAGTACACTGTCCTGGTGATAACTGGATGGTCAATAAACTATAAGACAGAGAGGGTAGGGTGGTCAGCCTTGACAAGACCTCGTCGGGGGGTGGTGATCAGCCGAGGGAGGCATCGTCTGGGTGAAGCGTACAGGGGGAAAAGTAGGGGTGGTAGCGGTGACGGGGGAGGGGTGGGAATAGAGGGAAAATAGGGTGGCTAGGGGGCACACTCAACTATGCAGGCAGTACAGGTCTTGGATGTGTCCAGATAGGATCTGAGTCCAGTTTTGAAAGTTCCAATCTTGGTTGTATCAGTGAGGTCAGCTAGTAGTTCATTGTACCATTTCGGTCCATTGTACAAGATAGAATTCTGTGCAAGTTTTGTACATTTGAAAGGGATAGTCAGCCTGTGGGAGGACTCACTTCTAGTGTATTTAGTTGGTACTGCAAGTTTAAAAAGGCTGCCCAGAGTGGGGGATATAAGCCCAAGAAGCACTTTTTTTTAGGAGAAGACATGTTTGGTATTGTACTCTAAGCTGGAGAGGGAGCCACCCCGATCAGTGTAGAGGGAGCAGGTGTGGGTGTCAAGAGAGGACGCCAGTGTTAGGCGGCATGCCATGTTGAGGAGTGTACTAACCCTGTTGAGTGCAGTCTTTGTGCCGGCCCCATAGATAGGCAGCCCATAGTCGATGGGTGACACTACTGAACTACCGGTAGCAAGTTTGAGCACCTCGGGAGTCATCGATTACCTATGTCGGAAGAGGTAGAAGCTTTATATTTGCTGACTTGACTACAGAGTCTATGTGGCTTGAGAATATGAGTGTGTCGTCACAGGTTATGCCGAGATACTTGAACTTTACTTGGTCTAGAACCTCGCCTTTGTGGTTGTGTATGAGCTGTGGTTGATATTTCTTTTTGCTTTGGGTTGTAGAGAAAAGCATGCGCTTTGTTATTTTTTGTGGTTTAGGAGTAGTTTGTTTTGTATGAACCAGGATTCAAGTTGCAGGAAGCTGCGCTGAAGTTCAGATGTAATGGAGTAATAGTTTTTACCAGCAACCGATATAACTGCATCATCCGCACACAGTACAGTCCTTGCTGAGCAAACTGATGGGGCTGGGTTGATGAAGAGACTAAAGAGGAGAGGTCCAAGAATGGATCCCTGTGGGACCCCAAGGGACACACCTTTAGATGCTGACAGAGTTTCTCCAGTTTTGACTGGTTGTGATCTGTTTGAGAAGTAACTGCCAAACCAAGATACTGAGTCAGGAGATAGACCTATTGACTGAAGGCAGCTCAGGAGAAGATTGTGGTTCACTGAGTCAAAGGCCTTCGTAAGATCAATGAAAACTGAACCCACAGCCTGCCCACTATCTAAGGCATTGTAGAACTGGGAGGAGTAGTCAACAAGGGCAGTAAGTGTGAAATGTTTTTTTCAGAAGCCATGTTGCTGCGGGCAGAGTAGATTATAGTTGTCAAGATACTCTGTTAACTGCTCCGAGACCATTCTTTCTAGTTCTTTAGAGAGTGGGGGCAGGATGGATATTGGCCTGTAGTTGGACGTTAGTGTTTTGTCCCTGCTTTGAAAACAGGTGTGACAATGGCTGACTTCCATGCATTCGGAAACACCCCTGATTTTAGAGAGGCATTAAATACCATGGTTAGGGGATTGGCAAGTTCGTTCAGAAGCAAACCAACAAGCTTCACGTCGACAAGATCCACTCCCATCCTGGTCTTGCCTAGGGCCCTTTTAATGTGCATGATTGTTTCAGACATGGTGACTCGTCTGAAACAGAAAGGTGGCAGATCATTTCTTAGGGGATTTTGTGGGGCAGTATGGTGCTGGTGACCCATCAAATCCTTAAGGTAGTCTCCAGGGAGTACGCCAGAAAGGTCCGTGAATGCGTTAAGCCCATTGGTGATTTCAGTAGGTTCTTGTAGGGTCCCATCCACAGTGATTATTAGGTCAGGAGGTGTCTTAGGAGAATTTCCTATCAGTGCTTTAATGGCATTCCAGAATTCTTTTCCAGAGCCCCAGGTTTTGAATAGTAGCTCCTTATAGTAAGTTGCTGTGGCCTGTCGTATGAGTTTGGTGCAGACATTTCTGGACACCTTGTAGGTGCTATGAGCAGCAGGCGTTCCTGTTGCTTTAGCTTTGTGCCACAGATTGTCTCTGTTCTTCATAAGACCAATAAGAGAGTTGGTAAGCCATGGGTTAGAGGTGCCCCTAATCTTTTTTGTTTTATAGGGTGCAAAAATATCACAGGCACTATTGAATTTCGTAATGAAGTACTGTAGGTCAGGGCCTCATTTCCATCAATATCCTCTGCCAAGGGTGACCAGTCTATTTGTGTCAAATACAGCCTGAAGTGGTCGAGTAGCCCAGGCCTCAAACAGCGATTTTTGGACACGTTAGGTGGGATTTTGGTGAAGTAGTTGGACCAGGTGCACTTCACTGGGGAGTGGTCACTAAGGCTATCTGGCATGACGTTGACATTGGAGACATGCCTGGGGTGTGATGATAGGAGCCAGTCAATTAGGGCGCTGCTCCCTGTTCTGTAGTTGAGCCGAGTGTCATCAGTGACCATCTGGGTTAGGAATAGGGTGGATATTAGGTCCCTGGCTTTTGATTCCTTCTGGGAGTGCCAGTTAATGTTGATGATGAAATCGCACACGATGACCTTCTCCCATTGATTGCCTAACTGCTGTTGATTCGTTATGAAGTGTTTAAGACCAGCAGTTTGGTGCACAGGTGGTATGTAGACTGTAAAGAGCAGTAGGACTTTGTTCTGCTGACCTATACTTAGCTTAAGGTTCAGAATCTGGGCCTCTTGTGAATGCAGACTGCAGTCCAGTGCCGTACCTTAGTTCCAAATCGAATATAAACTAGGCATCCACCTCCATGTTTGGTTGATCTGTCTTGCTGGAAGGAGTTGTAGCCTTCAAGGGAGATTGATGCATCCAGTGTCTTTGAAGAGAGCCATGTTTCAGTGAGTGCAATTAAGTCAGGTTTAATTACCCCCACCCAGGCCTGGAATTGCGTGAATTTGGAAAGAAGCTGATATTCAGGGAGGCAATACTGAGTTGTCCTTTTAGGTGATCTCTTTACAGTGGGACCAGGGTTGGGGTGAACATTCCCAGATAGCAGCAGAAGTAGTAGAACTAGTGAGTGGAGCAGATGGCATACTGATATCACGAAAGAGCATGTGCGTTTTTTTCCTAGAGGAGGGAGTTCTAATGGTGGTGACTATACTAGGGTGGAGGCCAATCAGAGCAGTCAGAAGGAAGGAGTACATGAGTTGCTTCAGTGAATCCTGTGGGGTGGCCAAGTGGTGGAGAGGGGAGGTAAGCTCAGGGTTTGTTCCACTCATTTCTTGCCATTGCAGGACCAGAGGGTAAATGGGGTCAGGAACTCTATCAGGGCACCCTGAACCAAGGTCCAAACGTGGGATGGCGAGTAGTGCGAAGGCTAGTAGAAATTTATGGAACCTGCCCATTACAGTTTCGATCTGGAGCTATAATGAATACTGCAAATATTAATGATAGTGTCAGGTCACAGCCCACCAAGTTAAGCAGAAGAAACTACAGGGCTCCCTGAGCAATGCATTTCAGTTATGGCTAGAGTGTGACTCCAGAAGTCTATGCTGTTTAGGAGTTCAGGGGCTCAGCAAGGAGTGCAGAAAGGGCCGATGGCTAAGGAGCGTGAGGCGTAGACCCAGCTGGGTTGGCGGGGCTCGGTGTGAGCTGAAAGCACCAATGGATTACTTTGTCACGCTCAGGAGAAGGGGTGAGAGCATATTTAAAGGAGGCCTGAGAGGGGGAGGAGGGGGAGGGAAAAAATTATAGCCCTAATCCAAAGTGCAGCATTACTGTAGGGAGCAGCCAGGACAACGTCGCCCAAGGAGCAGGCTTACCAGACACATCAATCCGAGCGGCCGTTAAGATGTGCAGCCCAGTCGGAGAGCGGTATTGTAAAAAACGCACCAATCAGCATATACAGCGCAGGTACGAAGAGCCAGCTGTAGTACCTGCTTGAGGATCCGGAACGCAGTTCCAGGCAAGCGCGGAGTTTTGGCGGTGGGCTTCGCTGGTGGCGGCCGTAGGTACTGCCGATGATTGCCGCCCAGGAGCCGTTGACCTGAACACTTCGGGGACCCTAGTGAGAAAGGAAAGTAGTGATTGGATTTTATTAGGACAGAGGCGAGAGGAGGGGAAGGGGTCGGGTGACTGGTGGCCCCCTGTCCGGGGATGGGGGGGGAGGATGTGAGGTGATTGAAACAAAAAGTAGAAGAGTGATGAAAATAGGCAGGAGCGTGGGGGTTGTCAAGAACAAAAGAGGCATTAGTCAGAGATTGCCCTGAGGATGAGGGACTCAGTAGTATGGGGAGGGGTGCAAGTCCACGATCAGTGAGCTTACAGTGAAGTTGTAGAAGGCAGGGGAAAAAAAGGGAGGTGAAAGAGATTTGGTGAGCGCGAGTCCTAAAGTAACACAGTGGGTTAGGTAAATTAAGACTGCAAGCACCAAGGGTTTTTTTTTTTAACTTTGTTTATTCACCTACACCCCCAGGCATCCTTCAGGAGCGCCCGCTTGGAGTCTGGCCTACTCCCAGCCTGAACCCCCGCATCTCCCCTTGATCCCCTCCCCCCAAATGACTGCAGGCTGGCTCGACCCCGGTACCATCTCCGGGGCTGATTCTGCCCTCCCTCGGTGGCTGGCTCCTAAGTGTGAAGTGCCTACCTACTGTCGTCGGGTCGGCCCAGGAGGGAGATCCAGGGCACGTCTGGGCCGGCATTTGGGATGTGGGCAAAATCCCCCGGGGCCACCGTCATTTCACTGACGGTGTAGGAGGCTTTTTTCCGGCTTTTTCCCCTCAGAGTGCGGCTGACAAGGCAACACTATGCCACAACTCCGCCTTTAGCGCCCACATGTCGCATGCGCTGGACGCCTGCTCACCACCAGAGGCTGCTCCAGGAGCGATCGCTTCCCCAGCCCTCCTTGGGAAGAGAGAGCAGTCCCACGGATGCTCAATCCCCCACTGATCCCCACCCCCCGGGGTGGCCCAGGCTTGTTCCCCAACCGGTAGCCTGTGTGGCGCATGTGGGCATCCAGCCCTCAACCTCAGCGCCACCGGGCCAGCATGCAAGCACCAAGGTTGGGTCTGCAAGCACCCAAGTTAATACAGTTGCCAAAAGACCCCTAACAAGACAGGCTACTTCTGTCTATTTAGAACAGATTCCCCAGTTTAAAATTACTTACTGCTGTGCTAAGCAAGTACAAACAGTTTTATGCGTACCAGTGAAGGCTCCAAAAAAACAAAACCTAATTCATCAGCAATTAAATCTAGTAAAATGCTATTCCCCAGACATTACAGAACAGGGCAAATTCCCCAGAATTTTACTGTTGCTGCGCTAGGCAGTTTCAGCACACTGTTAGTGTCAGTGAAGGTTCCAAAGGAATTCCATTCAGCAAAGCCAAGTTGAAGAAAGACAAATCCCAGTCTATGCAGAGTAAAACAAAATTCCCCATAATTATAGCCCCAATCCAAAGTGCAGCATTACTGTAGGGAGCATCCAGGACAGCATCGCCCAAGGAGCAGGCTTACCATGCGCACTAATCCGAGCGGCCAGTTAAATTGTGCTGCCCAATCGGAGAGCGGTATTGTAAAAACCACGCCAATCAGTGTATACTGCGCAGATACGAAGAGCCAGCTATAATACCTGCTTGAGGGATCCAGAGCGCAGTTCCAGGCGAACGGTGAGTTTTGGCATTGTACTCCGCTGGCGGAGGCCGTAGGTACAGCCGATGATTGCCGCACAGGAGCTGTTGACCTGAACACTTCGGGGACCCTGCTTGAGGGATCCGGAGCGCAGTTCCAGGTGAGCGGGGAGTTTTGACGGTGGGCTCTGCTGGCGGCGCCCGTAGGTACGGCCGATGATTGCCACCCAGGAGCCATTGACCTGAACACTTCGGGGACCCTGCTTGAGGGATCCAGAGCACAGTTCCAGGCGAGAGGGGAGTTTTGGCAGTGGGCTCCGCTGGCGGCGGCCGTAGGTACGGTCGATGATTGCCACCCAGGAGCCGTTGACCTGAACACTGGGACCCTGCTTGAGGATCCGGAGTGCAGTTCCAGGCGAGCGGGAGTTTTGGCGTGGGTCACAGTGGCGGCCGTAGGTACGGCCGATGATTGCCGCCAGGAGCCACCTGCCTGTTTTCTTTCCAGAGCATGCCAATCCAGGGAAAGGAATGCTACATATATTAGATGTATATAATAGAATACTCCGATACTGTGTTTCTCGCATGGTGGACAACAGGAAATCCTTGCTTTTTATTTCTTTTGCCCCTGGGGAAAAAGGGCATTCCAGTTTCTAAACCATGCCTAGCCAAATGGCTGACCAACTGTATTACCTTTTGTTACAGGAAGTACAGTAAGGAACCTCCTGGAGTTGTTTGTGGCCATTCTGCCAGAGGCATGGCTACTTCAGTTGCCTGTTTCAGCTGCAGAAGTCCGTGCTGCTGCAACTTGCAGTACTGTCCACAGTTTCACAGAACACTACAGTCTGGACATTGCCTCTCGAAGAAGAGCAGGCTTCAGCCTGGCTGTGCTTCAAGACCTCCTTTCTTAGGCCTGTAGCCTCCAGCTACCCAGACTGTCTCTCTGTCAATCATGCTTGGGACTCGTTCCATACGTGTGGCCTGATAAGAGTTAATCCTCAAAGAAGACAGTACAGTTACTGTGCATAAGAACTTACCATAGCAGTAGATTTTCGAGAGAATCTCATCAGGTCATGCCGTCCCACCCTCCGTCCCCCTGGACTCAGAATTTCTTTGTTCCTGTCTCTCTTTCCTGGACGGTCTACCTTCTCTTTTACATCGCTTGAAGTGGGAACCTGCATCTCTCCCTCAGTAGCTCAGGAGGAGGCCCTCTGAGTATGGTGTCCGGCGAGGAACTGAGAAGGGCACGAGGCCACCCACGTTTATGTAGTGGGGGACGTTGACGTCTGATGTCACAATGGGTGGCCCCTAGTAGAATACTGGCAAAGATGGTAACAAAGATGATATAGGGATTGCATCACAGATCCTATGAGGACAGGCTGAAAGACTTGAATATGTTCTCCCTGGAGGAGAGGATGGAGAGTGGGGATATGATACAAGTATCTTACAGGGAGGAACAGGGTGCCGAAATACACTATTTTTCCAGCAAAAAAGATGTTCCAGGACAAAAAGACATGGATTGAAGTTGGAGGGAGGGCAATTCAGAGGAAACGTGAGGAAGAATTTCTTCACAGAAAGGGTGGTGGACAAATGGAACACCTGGCCAGAGGAAGTGGTGGAGGCTGAAACAATCAAGGGATTTAAGAATGCATGGGATAGACATTTACATGCTTAAATGGGCAGACTGTGCGGGCCATAGGCCCTTATCTGCCAACAGTGTCTATGTATCCATATGGTCCTAGCGCCTAGCGGCTATAGTTCCATAGGTGTGGCCTGATGAAAGAGATTCTCTTGAACATCTGTTGTTACAGTAAGTTCTTAAGTAACTGTATTTTACTGAAAGAGTGGTGGAAAAATGGAACCACCTTCCAGATGAACTTGTTAATGTTCAAACAGTATATGCATGGCTGGGATAGATTAATGAGATTAGGGAGGTAAGTATCCTAGTAAGGATTGTTTAAGGGGAAGTGACAGATCACTTAAGCATTTTACAGTCTGGCTAGTGTTAGGCTAGTATCAGGACCAAGGTAGGGACTTAACAGACTGCATGGACCTTTGGTTTTATTTGTCTGTAAAATTCTGTGTCTCTGTGTTTCAATCTGTATTCATGCAGAGCATGGATTAATGACATGGCGATTTCTCTTGCTGTATTGTAGCGGAAGGGGCTGAAGATGATGTTGGATGGGAGCAGTACAGAGCAGCCTTGCAGCAAGAGCAGCTCCAGCAGAGAGAAGGCTCATCAGTTGCAGTGACTACTGTAGGGGAGCACGAATCATCACCTAGTCCACAGGTGGTGGTGGGACAGCAGTGGAGTAGTTGGGAAGATGCTGTTAAACAACTTGGGAGTGCTGGTGAGCTTTGTGTGCCATACCTCAAATATATATTGGATCGCTTGTATCCGGAGTTCTCTATTCTGATTGCATGTATGTTTTTTTTTGTTTTTTTTTTTTAAATAAATACAGGAGACACCAAAACAATCAAGTGCAACTATGTTAAACTGGCTAATGTATATTTTTGGCTTTCAGGCACAGAACTGGAAGAAAGCTTCAAAGAATGTGAGGAAAATCAAGAAGCGAGGAGGTTAGATAAAGAAGGTAAATGGAATTAAATACGTGTATTTCACATTTATAATGTTAAATATGCAGGGAACTAATCACGGATTTAATTTCATGTGTAGCAGTTGTTCTGCTAGGTCTTTCATCTGGTCTTCATTACAGAAACATGCCCTGTACCGTTGCAACATCGTGAAAGCTGTGTTTGCTAATCATGTTTCAGTGTCACTCCATGTTGTCATTGGGAGTCTTTCCATATGGTTATAAATGCACACTGACTAGGAGTCACTGGTAAAGGTACAGTATAGCTTTTTTTTATATAATAATTACTTATATGAATTGTGTCATTCAGAGATGATACAAAACATAACAGTGTAAGATACATACTAGAAACATTACAATAGAATGTCACATTACAGTTTGTTGTTACATCGAGGGTGGTATGCCTTTGAGTACAGCTGTAACTTTGAAAAGCTGTGCCTAACAGCTTGGAATATGGGATCTTCTTTGAGAATATCTCAACAGACCACTCCTGTAGAACTGTAAGCCGCCAGACACTAGGACCACATGGAAACTTTGCAGTCCAGCAGAGGCCACCCACAACATCAGATGTCAGCTGCAATATAAACATGGCAGCTCCCTCCTCTCCTCAGTTCTTTTCCCACTGTCGACCATACTCATTGGACCGCTGACAAAATCGCCGCTACAATAGCTGTTTTATTTTTTATTTATTTATTTTTTTTGTCTATAGCACAGTAATAATTTTTACAAGTGATTTTCGATGACCTGCATGTCATCAAAGGAACCGTCAAAATTATTCTGGTACTGTGATTGCTGAGACATCTGCACCGGCAGTTCCCACAAAGTGTGCGTCTGTTGCCCAGGCCTGGATTGTAGCATGAAAGCCAGCCCAATCTGCAGGGGTTTCAATTCTGCCACCCAGTAGTGCTAAAAAGGGGCCCTAGAGAAACATCTCCTGAAGCAACAGGTAGCCCAAATGGAGAAAGAGCTGTAGCAGAAGAGCACCGCCGAGTCGCCGTCCCACTCTTCCGAGTCCAGGTCCTCAAATCCCAGAAAGTAATCTGGGAGCCATAAACATAAGCACCGGAATATGGAGAAGGAGAAAACCTCCCCAATGCATTCCAGTTCGTCCCTCAGCACAGCAGGTACAGCCTCCTCTGCACTGTTCACCACCACAGCAGCAATGCCAGTTGCCCCCCCCACTCCACCCCGATTGTCAACAAAACGGTCAGGGCATGGCACTGATGCTACCAGGCCTAGTTTGGCTGGTACAACGCCGTCGGAGACTCAGCCTCCCCCGTCGACTCCTACTGGTGCACCCATTGACCACACCAGCGCCGCCGTTCAGATGGTTCTGTCTTCGTTCACAGATATGCTCAGACTCAAAGTAGAGCCTTGCCTCAGCCACTTCCTAGGACGCCACTGACGACGCTGGCACACACTTTACTGCATGTCGACTCAGTCAACAACGATTTTGAATATAATCCTGATTTAATAATACAGGATGATGGTGAGGAACCTGAGGACTATGCTGAGAGCCCTTCTGAAAGGGGCACCAGCTTTACTGTGTCCACCTGCAGTGGGGGCTCAAGGGTCCATACTCCAAGGTCCCCACCAGAGGACCCAACTTTCCTCACCATGCTACAGCGGTTACAGGCTGACACTGGGTTTTGATCTAAAGGAGCAGGACACCACCAAGAAAAATGTAATAGAACTTCTTGGAGTTTCCTGATTCTCCTCCTGCTGTGTTGCCACATCTCCTCCCTGCACTATAGGATGCCACCTTTGCTGCCTGGTACATGCCAAATGTCATTCCAGCCATACCAAGGAAGGCAGACAAAATGTACATGGCTCCTTTTGGGAAGCTCTTCTTTGCCACCCAGCCTGAGCAGACTGTGATTATTAGTGCTGCCCATGATAGGTCAAGGGCACCTAAGCAGCTGAGCTCCCTCCCTCCCTCCTAATAAAGTGTCTAGGAGGTTGGATATGTTAGGCAAAAGGACTTTTGCCTCAACTTCATTGGACCTTCGGATTGCTACCTATCAGATCCACATGATTAGTACCCGAACACTCTTTGAAGAAGGGCCAAGGCAGCTGCACAAGCCTTACCAGAGGCACCCCCAAACAAGAGCACCTTAAGGCGGTCACTGATGGGGCTAATTTGGGCAAGCATTTTCTTTGCATGGCCTATGATGTTTCAGATGCTTCAGCCAGGTCTGCTGCCTCGGATATCTGTCTAAAGAGATACTCATAGCTCAGTGTGGCAGGGTTTGCGAGTGGCGTGCAACAGTCCATTCTCAGTGCCCCTTTTAGCGAACATAAATTATTTGCTTCTGATGGCCAAGACATTTTCTCTAACCTTCAAGCCCCAGGCAGGACCCTGAAATCAATGCACTCCCTCTACCATACCCAACCAAGAGGTAAGCAGAGGATACCTTTTTTCCAGCTGGTGCAAGACCTCATCCAGCCACCAGACAGCAGGATCGGGGCAAGGGAGCAGGAGCCATGCCCACCCCAGGCACCACCCTTAGGTGCCCACTCAAAGCCCCTACAGGTGATGGTGCAGGAGGAGCCACCACAACCAGCTCCACCTGACTCCTAGTACACCCCCCAACCACCATTACCTAAAGGTGTGGTTATAGGGGGTCCTCTTTCTCTTCACATAACTCAGTGGAAGGAAATGACAACAGATGCCTGGGTTCTGAAAATCATAGAACAAGGACATGCTCTGTAGCTTTTGGACACATCTCCAGATCATCCTCCAGTGTCAATTCACTATCCTCCAGACCACATTCCTCTGATCCTGGAGGAAATTCAGACTTTGCTTCAAAAGAAGGCCATAGAGCCTGTGCCCTTCGAACAGAGAAACACTGGGTTCTACTCTCTGTACTTTCTAGTCCTGAAGTGGACAGGAGACCTGCAGCCTATTCTAGATCTCAGGAACCTGAACTTCTTCATAGAGTACAGAAAGTTCAGAATGGTCACCCTGCAAGGCCTGCTCCCACTGCTGTAGGCAGGGGATTGGATCTGTTCCCTCAACATGAAGGATGCTTACCTTC
Organism: Neoceratodus forsteri; assembly: GCA_016271365.2. Classification (NCBI taxonomy): domain Eukaryota; kingdom Metazoa; phylum Chordata; order Ceratodontiformes; family Ceratodontidae; genus Neoceratodus; species Neoceratodus forsteri. Next base: position 1,145,689,403 of record CM057450.1, on the reverse strand, counting down.
ATATTAAAATTTGCAAACCTCACAGAAGATACTTGAGGTTCCTTTTCCAGGGGGAATATTACCAATTCAGAGTATTGGCCTTTTGGCTTGTCCTCTGTGCCACTGGTCACAGGGAAGGTCTCTATGTTTGTCCTTATCTGGACGACTGGCTATTGAAAGACCTTTCCAAAGATTAGCTCCAGCACACATTAGCTTGAACCAGGCAGCTGTTCGATGCTCTGGGGGTTGCTGTCAACATACAGAGGTTTGTGTTGATGCCGTGTCAATGACTGAAGTACTTAGGAGCCCTCTTGGACACAACACAGGGCTCAGCCTTCCTGCCCCTGGATAAAGCTGAACATTTGATTACCCAGGCACAGCTGGTACATGACAACCGGTATGTCTCAGCCAGGACATTCCTTCAGCTCCTGGGCCTTAAGGCAGTGGCCATTGTCACAGTACATTTGTCCAGACTGCAAGTGAGGATTCCTCAGTGGACCCTAGGAGTCCACTGGGACCAGCTCACAGACGATCTAGAACAAAGAGTTCTAGTCACTTCCACTGTACGCAAAGTACTCAAATGGTGAATGGAACCCAGCAGTCTGTTAAAAGGGATTCCCTTCCTGATCCCCTACCCTCACAAGCCTCTAACAGCAGATGCCTCGGAATGGAGAGAGACAGCCTGATTTTTGTCCGAGCTTGACTTACAGAACATTTACAACTAACGGACACTTGAGACCCTATGGACATTGCCAAGGCCTACCAGATTAACATTCAATGGCCAGCAGCCATCTTTGATTTGCCCAGGACAATCATTTTGGTCAGTTACACTGTGGAAGTAAGGAACATAGTGATGCAAGCAGCACAAAATGCAGGGGACGTTTACTCTGACTTCGGGATTATCCGTTTGTTCCCAGACTGGTCCTTCGCCACGTTCACCAAGTACAAACAATTTGATGAAGTTCAGAAGCAACTGTGTGGCCTGGGTGTTGCTCTCTCTCCTGACTCTGACACAGCTGTTCCTCACTTAGGGAGGCAAGCACTTTCAGTACACTAATGCTAAAGTCACAAGTGCCTGGATGATGAAAACAGTGGCAGAATTTTGTAAGGGGCAAGAAGTGGAAAACAGGAAAATGATTTGTGAGTAAAAGCACTCCTTCTAGAAGAGACAGTAAATGGACATCAAGTACTTTCATGGTTTTTGGCTTTCTTATTTTGAAACTTACTGTTTATTAAACATCCATCAGGAGTACAAAGCATCAAAAACATTCTGCAGTACAAACACCATTAATGAGTGTATGAATAACTAGAGAGTCCATTGCTTCCACCCTGAAAGGGCATTACCCTTAACAGTTCTGAATATATTTTGTGTAAAATTGTCATGACATATCAAGTTCTGTAGTATGTGGCACTTGCCCTTGTAGATATGCTTTGCATTCTCTGGATTGTAGGCTGCAACAACTACCCCTGTCATAAGACAGGACTGCTGGCTCTTCTAGGTATGAGGATACAGCAGAATGTAACCTTCACTTGAATTTTCTCAGATTATCGATTCATAAGTTGCTGATCTTCCCTTATCAATCTTCACCATTCATTACTGTTGGCTGTCAGCCGGAGGCGTGCACCCACCACGGGAGTTTTTTTTTTCTTTCTTTCTTTAGAGGAGTCAGCGTCGACGGTGCCGCCCCCTAGAGTGACGCTCTGCGTGGAACGCGAGGGGCGGCTGTTTGGCGCCGCAGACTCCTCCTCCATCCCAGTTCTGTTTCTCCCACCATCGAGGCTGCACCTGCTGCGCGGAGTTGCTGAAGTACTGCATCATAGGCTGCATCTGTCGAAGTTTCCTTCATTCCGGTTTTTCTCGACCGGTAAGACCGTTCCTGTCTATATTATTTCGACGACGCCGAGACTTTTCTGTGTTTTTTCCTCAATTGTTTAGCATCATGTCTGGTTCGGGGGCAAAGCATAAATCTAAGGCAGGCCGTGCCCCTATGCTTCGGTGCCCCTGTGGCCGGCAGTTTTCCGTCACGGACCGTCATGATGTTTGTCTCCGGTGCCTGGGACCCTCCCATGATATGGATCATTGCGATGCCTGCTTCTCCATGGATCACCATGTTTTGGAAGTCCGCGCGTTTCGAGTCGGACGAGTTCCACCGACTTTCGGAGGACGACGTCGCCCTAGGGCTTCCCAGGCCAGATCTCTCGACCCTTCCTTCGGGTCCCCTCCCCGGGTCTATACGGCCTGGCGAGGAGGAGACCTCCTCCCTTCCAGCCTTGCCGAGGAGGAGGAGGTTTCTTCTTCAGTGCCGGAGGAACGGTGTGATCCCTCCCGGCATCACGCCGTTGGCCCGTCCCGGCAGTCACCTCCGTGGAAGTGCAGGCTTCTCCAGTGTCGCAGCCTCTGGTTGTGGGGCCCGGCTTTGGTGGACCCTCGTTACCGTCTGTCCTCGTCGTGGAGTCTGGCGCAGCTCATGGCACCGGTGACTCGGGCAGGGCCGCCGCCGGCGCTGTTCTGGGTTGCGGCGCCGGGGACTCAGGCGGCACTGCCAGCAGTGTTGTCCTGGGTCATGGCACCGTCCACGGTGCCGGGGACTCAGGCAGCACCGTTGGAGGTGCCGCACTGGGCTTTGGCGCCGTTCATGCGCTAGGGACTCGGGCGGTGCTGTGAGAGGTGCCGCGCTGGGCCTCGGCGCCGTTCGTGGGGTCGAGAACTTGGTCGGTGCCGTTTGCGGTGCCGTGCTGAGTCTCTGCGCTGTTGGCGGTGTTGCGGACCCGGGCAACGCCGTTTGCGGTGCGGACCGGGAACCTGGCGCCATCAGGGGTATGGATGACTCTGCGGACATGGTAGTCTTCGCGCCCTACGGCGGTACCAGGCCTGGTGCCACCTTGGGGCAGGTTCCTGCGGCTGTGGGACTGGAGTCTTCCCTTTCTCGACCCCTCCTCAGAGGGAGACAATTCAGGTGAGGACCCAGACCAGCAGCTAGAGTCTTCTGGCTCTGAAACTCCTGTAGGCCACAGGGCTAGCGGTCCAGTGTCCCTCTATCAGACTCCCCGGGGCTGGTTAGCCCGGATCATTCCATGGTTAGGGGTGGCCTGTACTCTTCCATGGTGGACCCTTCGGATGTCCAAGAGAGGATGCCCTTTCTTGCAGGTCCCAGACAGATGCCGCTCCCGGTGCTGCTCGGGTCCTTCAGTAGAGGGAAGAGACTCTGCCTCAGCGGGTGCCCTTCGGGGTCTTGCTCAGCAGGGACCTCCGACACTGGTTACGAGGAAGAGGGCTGCTTCAGAGTCTGAAGGATTGAGGGGGTAGGGGTCAGGAGCAGCGACGAACTGCCACCACCCTGCGGGGTGTGGGGAGGAGTCGTAGCACTGATCCTCGCCTCTCTTTGAAGGTCTCTAAAGCGTCTTCTGGTGGTGTTTCTGAGAGTTGCCCTTCTGGACTCATGCAATCCTAGGCGCGTCACAGGGGAGATTCCCCTTCAGGGCTCTTTCCGGAGTTGTCTCTTACCCTTTCTACTACGCAACCTGGCACGATCTCAGGGTCCCCAGTCTTGGAGGCGTCGCTACCTGGATCCCAGAGCCCTGGCAGAGGTCAGGTATGTGCTATTAGGTGCCCTTCGCCCATCCCTCTACAACCACCTCCCCCTCTCCCAGGCCATGTGGGGCCCACTGGGCCATTAACTTGGGAGACGTTCAGAGCTACTACGGTGGCCTTCCTGTCCTGTGTTAGGGCCGTGGACGAAGAGGTTTTCCGCCTGTCCCCCCCACAGCAGGAGTCTTCTGGGCATTCGAGCTCCACTTCTTCCTCGTCTTCCTTAATTGAGGAAGAGGAACCTTCTGTCCACCTTTCCTCTGACGCTGACTTCACCGACTGTCAGCGTTTCCTCTTGAGGATGGTTTCAGAGCTTCGTATTTCCTACATCCATAGGGACAATATCGAGCAGCAGACGCGTGCTTTCCTTAGTGAATTCAGTGCCCACCATTTGGTGGTGCCTTCCTGGCCGATTCCCTTCCAGGAAGCATCTATCCGCACCTGGCAGTCTCCAGCCACTCCTTCTCCAGCCCCAGGAGACGGTATTGTGCCCCCCACTAGTCTCTAGGTTCTCTACCTCACCCACCTTTGGGTTTGACGTCCCTGGATACTTCTTCCAGGCCTCGCCACCTGGCGCACGACAGGCCTCCGGATTCGGATTCTGCTGAGTTTGACCGGAGGGGACGAGGAGTCTTCTCTTCTGGTTGTGCATTGTTGTGCGCATTCAAACAACATGAAGTCTTGCTATATTATGACATATGCAGTGAGTCCCAACCTCCGAACTGCTCCGGAGGTGAAAGAGTTAACTTTCCATGCCAGGCATGGAACGCTGAGCTCGAGCTCAGTTGAAAACTCTGTCTGTTGTTCTTCAAACTCAAACTGTCAGATTCTTTACTCCGCCTCACTGAACAGTCGCTCCGGAGATCTTCTCCTTCTGCTCGGTTCATTTTGTCGATTAAAGTATTATTTTCTCGGTTTTGACCGAATTTAAGCATAACGGTGGTTCAAGCTCTGTCTGTGGTATTGTAAGTACTAGATAGCTTTTACATTCAGTTCTTCTGTGTGGAACTTGTAAACGGTTATTGGTTCGGTTTGAACCGATCAGGTTGTTTGGAAATATATTAATCTGTCTTTTAGAGTGTGGTTACCGGTTCTTATCGGTTCTAAAAAAAAAATGGATTTTATTACGTTTTTTTCCACGACCCGTGACACGGTTGGGAACCGATAAGAGGGTCTTGCTTGGCAGATTGCCATAAACGGGCAAGTTTTGTTAGACTGGCACTATGTCTGAGAAACCCAAAAGAAAAACCGGGCCCACTGGGTTTCAACACTACAGTGTGTGTGGGGAAGCCTTTGCCAAGGCTGACCCCACACCACTTGTGTTTATTGTCTGGGGTTTGACCACCTCAATGCAGACTGCCAGATTTGCAAAAATTTTCCTGCAGCTACCCTGGATAAGAGAGTTGGTAGGCTCAGGGAAAGGGAGGTCAAGAAGTCCGCTGACCCGGATGGCCAGCCCGGTTCGGTTCCAGCCGAACTGGAGGGAGTGCCCTCTGACCAGGGCGAGACTTCCTCGGGCAAAAGGACAGCCGACTCGGAGGAGTCGGTTCCAGCAAAAAGGTCAAGGAAATCAATCAGCTGGTGTGGAGCCAAAACTTTCCTCTCCAACTGCTGAAGAAATAGCCAAAGTGATTAAAATTGTCCAGTCGCTTTCCCCTTTTTCCGACCGAACCAGCACCATCAGGTAAGCGTACAGTTCGGCCGGTTCCACGAGTTCAAGAGTATGATTTAGAGGAATTTTATGAACCGGAGGAGGGGGAAAAGGAGTATGAGGAGAGTGAATGTGGATTTGAAAGTCTGGATGTGCCCATTGAACCGGACATCTCCCCAGACAGACCTTCAGGAGTGTCTCCTCGTAGGCTTTCTGAGTCCCCTTCTCATTTTATGTTATATAAAAAAGTGGCTGAAACCCTCCAGCTCCCTATGGAGGAAGCTGTGGATGATCAAGAGGAACCTGACTATGTGGAAATGATGGATATCCCAGAGTCCAGGAGACTGTCTATTCCTTTGCATCATTACTTGTTTGAGCCCTAGCAGTGATTTTCACGTTAGGTAGAGGAGCAGTAGTCCTGGGGAGTTCCTGTCTGGACTACAAATCGACTGTAAATAATCTTTCTCTGTGGCTTTGAGCTCAGCAAGAAAGTATTTTAACTTCACACTGTATCCCTAGCTTAAGGGAATTGTTTTAAACATTCTGAAATTTAAAATTAAACACTGAAAAGTAGCGAGGTACAGGAAGTGACCTCGCGCTACCTCCGGTTCTAGGGACCTATTTAAACAAGCCCTGCGGCGAGCAGCATAGCTGTTTGCAAACTTTTGCAAGATTATACAAACTGTGGTGCTGTCAAGACCTGTTTTATTTAGATTTTAAATATACCTTTGTGTGTGTTAAAACTGTTCATTACTTGTTTGAGCCCTAGCAGTGATTTCCACGTTAGGTAGAGGAGCAGTAGTCCTGGGGAGTTCCTGTCTGGACTACAACTCGACTGTAAACAATCTTTCTCTGTGGCTTTAAGCTCAGCAAGAAAGTATTTTAACTTCACACTGTATCCCTAGCTTAAGGGAATTGTTTTAAACATTCTGAAATTTAAAATAAAACACTGAAAGTAGCGAGGTACAGGAAGTGACCTCGCGCTACTTCCGGTTCTAGGGACCTATTTAAACAAGCCCTGCGGTGAGCAGGCGAATACAGACTTATGCTGTCATTGCCACAAGAAAGACATGTACAAGATTCATGCTGTTGTTTTGCATGTTTTAGCGAGTTTTTTAGAGTTTATGTCCGCTTTGCAGTTCCTGAAGTAAGGTAAATTAAACTTTTAAACTATACTGGTACTCAAAAAAAAATGTTTTCCTACCACAGCCTGGGTATAATTTTCAAATTCAAATAATGACTTCCCTTCTGTTTACAAATGATGGGCGAAAGGGACAAATGTGCCTAAATTGTCTTATGTATACAGTTTCATTTGAACTAGTCTCAGTGGAAAGTTATGTATGCTCAAAATGTATAAAGAATAAAGAACTTGAATTAGAAATTACTCAGTTCGATGAAAGACTCAAACTTTTGGAAATCAGCCAACTTGAAAATAGAAAAAGGCTCCAAATGACAATTACTACTGACACTTTGCAAAATAAAGAAATACCCTTAATTATAAAGAACCAAACAAAAGAAAAAGAAGTAGAAATGAATCTGATTTAATAGATAAAGAAGATGAATGGTTTACTGTTCAGGCTTCCAAAATTACTAAAAAGGGGAGGAAAGCAGGGAATTTTGTTTTGCCTCTATCTAACAACTTTGATCCACTAGCTACACCACTTGTTTCTCAATTTTGTGATGATCTATTAAATTTGATACCTACACCACCTCTAGTGAATGATAATCCAACTTTGACACCTATTATTCCGACTGCTTTGAATAATAGTCAAAATGACTTATTACATTTTGATCAGTGTACAAATAATGATCAGCAAGAGAATTTGATGGATTTTACTTCTATAAATCAGAAACAAATTTATGTCCTGGGAGACTCAATCATCTCTAATCTTGCTCAACAAATATGTAACGTTGATAAGACTACTCGTACACTTTGTAGTTTTAAGGGTGCTAAAATCCAGGATGTTTCAAAGATGACTAAAAATATATTACACAATTGTGGAACTAAGCCCTTAGTACTTATACATCTGGGTACAAATAACATCAAATATCAGACTGTACAGCAGATTAAAGAAGCTTATGTTGGACTAACAAATCTTCTAGCTGAAAAGGGAGCACAGATTATTTTTTCTGAAATTTTGCCTATTCTTGGAGCCAGTGACAGAATTACAGAAAAAATTAAGCATATCAATAATTGGCTTAGACAATGGTGTGTTAGGCAAAATCTAAAATGTCTAACAAACTGGGAAGTATTTATTAAACATGAGGATTTTTTTGCATCCGATGGTTTACATCTCAATAGAAAAGGTTCAAATATGCTAGGGGAAATTTTTAATACAGCTATTTCAAACTGTTTAAACTACTAAATGGGTGGGAGGGGAAAAATTCAGCTAGCTTAAGCCTAAATTATGTACCTGTTCCTTTAAAAAGTAACTTGTCAACTTCAGTAAAAAATGGAAAATCTTCCCTAACTGTAATATTATTGAATGCTAGAAGTCTTGCCAACAAAATTTCTGAGTTACAATTGTTATTACTATCTAAAGATATTGATATCTGTGGTATCACTGAGACTTGGTTTTCGGATAATCAATGGGGTATTGAAATTCTTGGTTATTATCTCTTTAAAAAAAAAAAGAGAATTTTCCAGAGGAGGTGGAGTCGCTTTTTACATAAAAGAATGTCATGACTGTTCTGAATTCAAATTTGATACTCCAGAACCTTTGGGAGTTGAAATATTATGGTTAACAGTTAAACAAAAAATTGAAACTTTCACCTTTGGCATATGTTACAGACCTCCATCATTGGATAATATTAAATTTGAATCCTTTTCTTTCTTTCAAAGTATTAAATTACCAACAAATACAATATTATTGGGTGACTTCAACTTCCCGGAATAGATTGAGGTCCTTATGGCATATCACAGAGTGAGAGAGATTTCTTGAAATTATTTTTGTTTTAGGTTTGATCAAATTGTAACTCTTCCTACTAGATATAATAATATCTTGATTTAATATTTACAAACACAAAACAGTATTATAAAGATCCAATAATTCTGAACCTATTGATTATCTGACCATAATACACTTTATTGGGAACTATCTGTTACTGTCCTTGAAAATAGAGGAATCACTAAATGAAGAATTATAATAAAGCAAATTATGCTGAAATCCAAAACTACATACTAAACTGGAACTGAAAAAGAATTAGAACATCTTTCCGCTGAGGAAGTTTGGAAAAATATAAAAATAATTTGCAATTTTGTATTAATACTTGGGTACCTGATCGAATTAAATATATAAATAAGAAACGTAATCCTGTTTGGTTCAACAACTCCATAAGGAAATCCATACTGAGAAAGAAAAAGGCCTTTAATAAATATAACAAAAATAAAACTTCAGAAAATTGGCAAAGGTTCAAATTTAAATCTAAAAAAACTAAGCTGGTGATACAGACTGCAAAGAAGAATCTTGAAAAAAACCTTGTTAAACAAAAAGATTACAAAAAGTCCTTTTTTAATTACATTGGTTCATTAAAAAAGTCACAAACCAATGTGGGACCCCTTATAGTCGATGACATACTGATAGCCAACGAATTAGAAATGGCAAACGCCTTTAATAAACAATTCTCTAGTGTTTTCAAAATCCAGGAAAATCTAGATTTACCATTTACCCCTGTTAACAATTCAGATATTATATTTTCATCTACGGAAGTCCTATCTACTATAAAAGTTTTAAAATTTCTACTTCAGTTGGCATTGACAACATTCCTTTATTTTCATAAAGAGTTTGGCAGCTGAGTTGGTTGATATTCTTACCTTACTTTTAATAAATCTTTACAGCAAGGTATCGTACCTATGGAATGGAAATCAGTTAGGGTTATACCCATTCACAAAATGGTCAAAATTTCTTGCAAACAGTACAGACCTATTAGTCTTACTCCTAGCATTGGTAAAATTATGGAAAACTCATTTTGCATAAACTTAAGAGTATTTTAAAGGTTCTATGAATACTGATATTTTTCAGTATGGTTTTTGCAATTATCATGTCAGGAAAATTTAATGAACTTTTGAACCAGTGAGCCAGGCATTGGATGCTGGTTTTCCAGTTGATGTAATTTTCCTAGACTATGAAAAGGCATTGATTCTGTCTCATAAAACAATAATAGAATGCTTATATAATCAAGACATATGCATAAATATAATCAAATGGGTTGTATCTTGGTTACTAGTAAGAAAACAACAAGTCAGTATCAGAGGTTATGTTTCCGATTGGAGTAGTGTGACGGTGGAGTGCCCAGGGCTCGGTGCTGGGACCCTTTTTGTTTAATCTAGTGGTCGCCAGCATGTCTACATCAAACGGTGTGTGGATAAATAAGTATGTTGATGATGTTAAGCTAGGCTGCATTGTTAATGATGCAGCCTCGGTTTATAACCTCCAGTCAAACCTAAATAATATATTAACCTGGGCTAGTGAAAAGAATTTATCTTTAAATATAAATAAATGCAAGGTTATGCACTTTGGAAGAAATAATCTAAAAGCGCAATACATGTTGAAAATGTACCTTGACTGTAGTTTCATCCGAAAATGATCTGGGAGTAATAATTACGGATAATTTAAAATTTACTGACCATAATAACCTAGTGGTTAAAAATGCCATCGCTAATTAATTGTATACTTAAAATCTTAAGAGTAGAGACCCTGAGGTATTAATTCCTCTATACAGTAGTCTGATAAGATCAAAGTTTGACTACTTTTCACCATTCTGTGCACCTACGTTTGTAAAGGATAAAATTAAAAGAGAAAGGGTACAGCGTAGATTCACTAAAAATATAAAGGGCCTTAAACATACTCCATATCTTGAAAGACTAAAAAAACTTAACCTCTACTCATTGGAATACAGGTCTGTAAGAGGGGATCTGTGTCTAATTTTTAGGGCCTCAAAAGATGTTTCCTTATTTGAAACTCTTTGTTTTGAACCAGGAAATAGTTGAAGTATCACCAGGTCTCATAATGTCAAAATTAAGACATTTAACATACAGACTACCAAAAGGAAGAATTTTATAACCCAGAGAGCTGTTCCAATTTGGAACTCCCTTCCTTCAAATGTAGTAAATAGCCCCAGTTTTAGTGTTTTCAAAATTACTCTGGATAATTTTATGGGAGATAAAAAATACTATTTCCATCCTAGTTAATAGATGGCGAAGTTATAATGGGCTTGTTCCCTCGACTTTGTGTTTTTCCTATGAACCTATAAATCTTTTGGAAAACAGACAGTAAAAATTCTAAAAACTCCTCACACTATACTTCCTGTTGATAAGAGAATGGACAAGAGGTACACATTGTCAGGCTCTGACACAGAGTTCCTTACACAACAGTGCAGCCATGTTGGGGTAGTGCAGGCTGCAGCCTGTGACAAGGCAACTATTCCCTTGGCCTCACACCCCCCCTGACAAGGACTCCAGGAGGATTGATGCCATGGCAAAGAAACAGTACATGGCAGCATCCTTGGGACTCAGACAGGCAAATTATATGGCTTATGTTGCTAGATACCAGAAATCCCAGATGGGATACTGTTATGGCTCTAGCAAAACAGGTCCCTGGCCAGCTTGCCAAGGAGCTGGAGCAGGTGGCTGCTGATGGTATTGAGGCATCTAAGGTGCAATTCCATGCTGCAGTGGACTCTAATGATGTGTTATCAAGAGTCATGGCTACATCTGTGGCACTTTGCAGAATGGCTTGGCTCAGATGTACTAGTCTGTCACAGGATACCCAGACTAAGGCCATGGATTTTCCTGTTGTGGGTAATTCTCTGTTTGGGGAGCAGACAGAGAATTACATGAAGAAAATGGATGAGTATAGGGCCACCTATAGGAGTGCACAGGCCAAGGAAAGGCAGCCTGGCAGGGGCAGGCCTTTTCATAGGCCTTTTTACCAAGCCCAGGCCTCCTTTTCAGCTTACGCCCAGAGGGGGTTCTTTAGAGGGAGAGGCAGACGGGGTACAAGCAGGCCTGCTTCCACCCCTCAGCCTAAAGCCCCTGCCAAGCAGGCACCCTGATGAGGTGGCCAGGGCCGATTCTCAATTACCTGTAGGGGGCAGGCTGGCTTACTTTGTCCAGGACTGGAAGTCTCTGACATCAGACAAGTGGGTCCTGGAAGTAGTAAGCCAGGGACTGGGTCTCAACTTCAAAAAATTTCCAAAGATGAGAACCAGATCCTTTCCACCTGCAAATCCATCAGAGGCACTTGCCCTAGAGGCAGAAGTCTCTGCCCTCCTGGCTCTCAGAGCCGTGGAAAGGGTTCCACCCCACACCAGGGCAAAGGATTGTACTCCAGGTACTTCCTTACCCCAAAAGACAGAGAATGGGCCCATCCTGGATCTCAGATACTTAAACAAGCACCTTTTAAAACCAAAATTCAAAATGGTGACTCTGGGAATTATTCTACCTCTTTAAGGCCAGGGACTGGCTAGCGTCCCTGGACCTCAAGGATGCCTACTTCCATATTCTCATCAGAAGCTCCCATCAAAGTACCTCAGGTTCGAGCTGCCCTCAGGCCATTACCAGTTCAGAGCAATGCCCTTTGGCCTCACCTCTGCTCCAAGGGTATTCACAAAATGCCTGGCAGTAGCAGTTGCCTACCTAAGAAGGCAAAAGATTGCCATCTTCCCTTACCTGGACGACTGGCTCATAGTAGGCCAGTCTCCAGACCAAGTCAAGTTACATCTTCAGATAACTCAGCAACTGCTTACCTCTCTAGGTTTCCTTCTGAATCTTCCAAAGTCAGTTCTAGAGCCTGTCCAGCTCCTCACCTTCATAGGCGCAGGACTGAACACAGAGGAAGCCAGAGCCTTCCTTCCTTTGGACAGGGCAAGGACCCTGGTCTCTCTGGCTTCCTCGTTCACCCTGCAGGTCTCTCAACCAGCAAGGCATTTTCTGCAGCTCCTAGGGCACATGGCTGCTTCTACAGCAGTAGTGCAAGGAGCCAGATTTCAGATGAGGGACATCCAGTTCCATTTGAGAGCCTTTTGGTCTCAAAGAAAGGACCCTCTAACCAAATTGATCCCAGTGACTCGAACCCTGATCCAAGCCCTACAGTGGTGGCAGGATCAGAGCAATCTGAGACAAGGGGTTCCCTTTGTCACTCAGTCTCACTCTTCAATCTTTACTACAGATGCATCCCTCTTGGGGTGGGGAGCTCACATGGGCAACCTCACTACCCAGGAACTGTGGTCCCCTCAGGAATCTCTGCTCCACATCAACCTGTTGGCGCTCAGAGCAGTTTTTCTAGCACTTCAAGCTTTTTCCAAATCTGTTCAGAACAAAGTTGTACAAGTCAGAACAGACAACACCACTACAATGTGGTACATCAACAAGCAAGGAGGCACTCGGTCGATGGCCTTGTGCACCGAAGCAATGAAGTTGTGGTCTCTGGCTTACTCCCTGAACACCTCCCTTACAGCAGTTCACCTCCCAGGCAAGGACAATGTCCTGGCAGATGCTCTCAGCAGGATTTCCCAGGGCCATCACGAATGGTCACTATATCCCCTGGTCCTGGAGGTAATATTTGCCAGGTGGGGTACCCCGCAGATAGATCTCTTTGCAGCCCCAAACAATCACCAACTTCCCCTTTTTTGCTGCAGGCCCCCAGCGTTGGGCTCAGTCCCTCTGGATGCCTTACTTCTCAATTGGGAAGGGAAGTTTCTCTATGCTTTCCCCCCCACTTCCCTCTCCTGCTCAAAGTGTTAGTCAAAATCAGATCTCAATCCTGCAAAGTGATTCTGATTTCTCCAGATTGGGCCAGACAACTTTGGTATCCACTCCTACTGTCCTTAGCAGTCCATCTTCCCCTGTGTCTTCCCAGGAATCACAATCTGTTAACCTGTGCTCAGGGAAGGGTTTGGTACCCGAACCTCAAATCTCTCAATCTCAAGGCCTGGCTCTTGAAGATAGAATTTGCTGATCTACACCTCTCCCAAGGTGTAATGGATATTTTGAAAGCTTCTAGGAAGCCTTCCACCAGGGCTACTTACAATTCCAAATGGAAGAGGTTTTCCATATGGTGCTCTGGGAAGCATATTTCCCCAGAATCTGCTGATTTACCCACAGTCCTGGATTATATGGTCCATTTGAACACTTTGGGGCTCAGACCAGCTACCCTAAAGGTGCATTTGCAGCTGTGTCTGCTTTCATTTCAGCAGGTAAACCCTCTTCTCTTTCAGCTCATCCTGTATTCTGTAAGTTTTTTAAGGGATTGCTTCACACCAACCCTCCATTCAGGGACCCTGCCTCTGCCTGGGATCTTAATGTCTGCATTGCTTAGCTTATGCAACCTCCCTTTGAGCCCTTGTCTTCAGCAGAGCTTAAGTATTTGACTTGGAAGACTGTGTTTCGTAGCCATCACTTCTGCCAGACGATAAGTGAATTACAGGCTTTGTCAGTGGAGCCTGATTTTATCTCCTTTCATAGAGATAAGGTGGTCCTCAGGACTAACAGGAAGTTCTTGCCTAAGGTGGTTTCAGATTTCCACCTTAATCAATCTATTCTCTTCCAGTGTACTTCACTGACCATTCCTCCTCTGGCGAGAGGAGGCTGCACAACAGATGTGAAGAGAGCCCTTAGTTACTACATTGAGCGTACTAAGGGTCACAGGTTTGACTCCTCCAACTGTTCCTCACTTATGGTGAGGTTGGTAAAGGAAACCTGCCACTAAAAGATCCATTGCCAGGTGGATTGTCTCTTGTATCCAGTTCTGTTATGAAAAGCTGGGTAAGGTTCCTCCCTCAGGCCTGAGGGCTCACTCTACCAGAGGTACAGCTGCTTCCCTGGCTGCTGCAGGGGACATCCCCATTCTAGAGATTTGTCAAGCAGCTACCTGAAAACAGTTCACACTTTTCCAAGCATTACTCTCTGGACACCCAGGCTAGGAGTGATGCTTCAGCTATTAGCTCTCAGAGCCTATTTCTAAGTAGGTTCTGTCCCTCCTCCATGGAGGTACTGCTGTGTAGTCTGCATATATGTAATATAGCAAGACTTCATGTTGTTTGGAAGAAAATTACTCACCTTAGTAATGTTGTTTCTTCTAATGGAGTCTTGCTATATTATGACCTCCCCCCCCGCCTGCCCCTCTCAGAACCTCTGTTTTTGGGGATGCGGGTGGGCAGTGCAGTGTTGGCACTTAGTAGATGCCCACCTTGTTTTTTCACCCCTCCCTTTTTTGGGGTGACTGGGTGTTGTGTTTTTCATTTTTTGGGTCTCCTGACTTGAGTCTTTGTTTTGTGGCAGGAGCTCTCAGGAGAGAGGGACTGTATGCCTTCCCATATATAGACAACTGGTTGCTCATAGTTCAGTCTCAGGAGCAATTGTCTCACACCCTGGTGCACACCAGACAGCTCTTCAATGCCATAGGGATAACGGTCAGTCTGCTCAAGTCAGTCTTGACCCCTTGCCAGTGTCTACAGTACATAGGGTCAGTACTGGACACTGCTGAGGGCTTAGCCTTTCTGCCTGAGGACAAAGCAGAGCACCTCATAGCACAAGCACAGCTGCTTTACAGCAGCAGGTATGTCACAGCCAGGACTTTCCTGAGACAGTTGGGCCTGATGGCAGCAGTCATTGTCTTGGTACCCCTGACCAGGCTGCACATGAGGATCCCTCAGTGGACTTTGAAGGTCCTGTGGGATCAGCGCACCAGCGATCTAGAACAGCAGGTTCTAGTAATCTCTTCTGTCTGCAAGGTGCTCCAGTGGTGGATGGAACCCAACAACTTGCTAAAAGGGGTTCCCTTCCCTCAACATATGGGGTGTGGGGGGAGGGCACATCTGGGTCCTCATCAGACACAAGTAACATGGACCAAAGTGGAGACTTCTCTTCATGTAAGCATCCTAGAGATGAGGGCCATTCTATATGCTCTGTAAGTCTTGCAGAACCATCTGTCCCCAGGACCTCTGCTGGTGCAGACAGACAATGCCAGTGTGGTACTTTACATAAACAAGTAAGGGGGAGCTCATTCTTACCTTCTGTGCAGGGAGGTGATGAGAGTCTGGTATTGAACTCTAGAACATGGTTTAGAACTGTCAGCCGTCCATGTTCCAGGCATCCAAAACATCCTGGCAGACAGGCTAAGCAGGTCACAGTTCAGAATACACATGTGGGAGCTGCTGACATCAGTAGTGGAAGACCTGTTCGACAGGTGGGATTATCCCCACTCAGCACAAAACTGCTGGTTTTCTGCTTGCTCAGTCCAGGGCCTAGAGTTTTCAGGTGAGACATTGTTCCTCTCTTGGAAATAGAGGTTCCTTTTTCACCTTTCCTCTGATTCAGAGAGTGCTAATCAAGCTCCTGATGGAGGGAGCCACTCTAATTCTTGTGGCCCCCTTCTAGCCTCATCAGATATGGTTTCCCTTGCTGCAGCATTTAGTAGTGGAACCTCCAGTACCCTTGCCCCTGTGCAAGAGCTTGCTGTCACAGGAACACGGAACCCTGGTTCATATGGACCTCAAGTCTCTCTATCTCCTTGCCTGGCACCTGATGACATAGCCTTTGTGAAATTTGGAGTGTCTCCAAAAGTGGCTGATGTTCTTGTGACTGCCAGTAAGCCTTCCACCAGAGCTACTTACTCCATGAAGTGGAAACGTTTTGCTTTGTGGGCCGCTTCCCATCACCTGGATTCCTTCACTTGCCCAGTGAATCAGGTTTTGAATATCTAATGTTCCTGTCAGACACAGGACTGCAATATTCTTCTGTCAAGGCGCACTTGGCTGCTATATCAGGGTTTCATGTGCCTAGTGATGGCTAGAGGTGGCCCATATGTTTCTTGTGAGGCATTCTACAATTGAAGCCTCCCATCCACAATCCAGTCCCGGCTTGGGACTTGAACTTTGGGTTAGAGAAGCTGACTTTGGCTCCTTTTGAGCCAGCTGCAACTTGCAAGCTATGCTTTCTGTCATGGAAAGTTTTTTTTAGTTGATATAATTTCTGCTCAAAGGATTTTGGAGCTTCAGGCTTTTATATGTGAACCTTCTTATTTGATTTTCCACAAGGACTGGGTGTCTTTGCATATAAACCCTAAGTTTTTACCAAAGGTGGTGTCTGAGTTTACTTTAAATCAAATCATCCACCTGCCAATTTATTTTCCAGAGCATGCCAATCCAGGCGAAACATTGCTTCATACATTAGATGTGCATAGAAAACTCAGATATCATGTTCATCGTACGAAGGACTACAGGAAGTCTTCGCAGCTTTGTGTTTCTTTCACCCCTTGGCAAAGAGGACGTACCAGTTTCTAAACTGTGTCTACTCAAATTGTTGGACAACTGTGTTACTTTTTGTTATGTGAAGTATGGTAAGGAAATTCCTTGGGTTGTTCATGGCCATTCACCCAGAGGCATGGCCACTTCTGTTGCCTGTTTCAGGAATGTATCAACTGCAGAAATCTGTGCTGCTGCAACTTGGAGTACTGTCCACACTTTCACTAAACACTGCAGTCTGGACATTGTCTCTAGAAGAAGGGCAGGCTTCGGCCTGGCTGTGCTTCAAGGCCTCCTCTTTTAGGCCTGTAGCCTCCAGCCACCCAGATTGTCTCTTTGTCTCTGTCAGTACTGCCTGGGACTCGTTCCATAGGAGTTGCCTGATGAAAGAGATATCCTTGAAGAAGATCAACAGTTATGTATTTACTGTAACAGTAGATCTTTGAGAGAATCTCTTTCATCAGGTCATGCCGTCCCACCCTCCATCCCCCTTAGACTCAAAGCTCCTTCGCTCCTGTCTCTCTCTCTGTCTGTCTCTTTCTCTCTCCCTCTCCAGGACGGTTTAACTGCTGCTCCAGTTTCACCAGGTTGCTGTGAGCGTCAGCTCTCTCCTGGTTCCCTAAAAGGAGGCACTCTGAGTATGGTCTCCAGCAGGGAACTGAGGAGGGAACAGGGACGCCCATGTTTATATATACAGGATGTAGACGTTTGATGTCCTCGTGGGCAGCCCTGGTAGACTGCTTGCAAAACATTTCCGTGTGGTGCTAGTGCCTGGCTGCTATAGTTCCATAGGTGTGGCCTGATGAAAGAAATTTTCCCAAAGAAATACTGTTACGTTAAGTACCTAATGGTTCTTTCCATTTGGATTATCTTAACAACCGGGGTTGGATATGCAAAGGTATATTAATAATAAAATTATGTTATTAAATAATTGGCTACGACACAGGTGCTTAAAACAAAATATAGTGTGTATTACGCACTGGGAAGATTTTATATACAAAAAAGAATATGTGTGTAAGGATGGTTTAAACCTGAGCAAACTTGGATCAACCATGTTAGGAAACCAAATTAATGATTTCATAGCTACCTGTTTAAACTAGTAAAAGGGGGGAGGGCAGGCATAGTATACACAGACACTGACTGTAGGGAATAAAATATTGAAACTGGAGACAAAATGTTCAGTTCTCCAGCTGGGAGTTATTTTCAAACTGGAAATAGTCAGATTTTGAACATATTGTTACTTAACACCAGGAACCTAAATAATAAGTTAGATGAGTTAAAATATATTGTAAATAGTGAAAAAATTGACATCTGCGGTGTCACCGAAACTTGGTTCACAGAAACTAGTTGGGGTTCAGAAATACCAGGCTACACTAGCATAATTAAGAATCGTAAAAACTCTAGAGGTGGAGGGCTCGCCTTATATATATAAATAAAAATTTAAATATTAATGAAATCCTATCATTACACAAATAGAAACCAACATTGAAATTATCTTAGTTAAAATTAATAATGTGAACAATATTACTTTGGCACTATGTTATCGTCCACCAAACTTAGACACCCTAGGTAATAATTCCTTCTTGCAAGTTCTTGAGGAACTAGGTAACTATCAGTATTTAATAGTAATGGGAGAGTATAATTTACCATTCATCTGCTGGCAAACCTTATCTGGACAAACTCAGCTTGATAAAAGGTTCATAGAATTTACATTATTACATGATTTGGAACAAATTGTAAAAGCTCCTACTAGAAATGATAATATCCTAGATCTTATTTTAACAAATATGAAGGATATAGAACATCTTCCTAAGGTTATATTACAATTGGTTGACAGTGACCATAACATGGTTCTTTGGAGTATACAATATTTTACAAAAAGAAATCGGGGTGTAACTAGAACAAAAAACTTCTATAGAGCCAACTATGCAGCTATCAGAGAATACTTGCAAGCCTGGAATTGGAAATCTGAATTGACTAACCTAACTAGTGAACAGATATGGCTAGCTATAAAGACTAAAATAGATTATTGTATTATGACTTGGGTTCCAGAAAATAAAAAATACCAATATAATAGAAGAGTTCCCCCCTGGTTAAGTGGTAATTTAAAAAGATTGATTAAAAAGAAAAAAAGGACATTCAATAGATAAAAAAAAGATAAAACTGAATATAAATGGACTAAATTTAAATATAGGGCCAAGCAGTGTAAAATAGCAATAAATAATGCAAAAAAGAATCAGGAACTAAAACTGGCTAAGCTAACTAAGGACAATAAAAAACAATTATTTAATTATATTGGAGCACTCAAAGGGAATGCACCAACAATTGGTCCCTTGTTAAAAGATAATGTACCAATAATTTGAGAACAAGATATGGTGAAGAAATTTAATTCTTATTTTTTGAGTGTGTTTAAAAATAAAACAAATATAAATTCAAATATGATGGATTCTAAAATTCCTATTCCTATAATATTATTTGACGAAGTTAAATTAGCCATTCAAGCAACTAAAGTTAATTCCTCATCTAGCCCAGATGGTATCCCATCAGAGTTCATTTTAGAATTATCATCTGAACTCTTAGAGATCCTGACTTTATTATTTAATAATGTTTCCCTTCAGGAAGGTAATGTAGTAACAGATTGGAAATTAGCCACTATAGTGCCGATTCATAAAGGCAGAAGTAAGTATCAGTTAAATAATTATAGACCAATTAGTCTTACTTCAAGTATAGGAACAATTATGGAAAGGATATTACAACAAAAAATGATTGTACATTTACAAGAAAAGAGTATATTTGATATTTCCCTGTATGGTTTTATAAAAGTAGATCCTGCCAACAAAATCTAATAAACTTGTTTGAACCTGTCAGCATAGCTTTGGATCAGGGATTACCAATAGATGTAATATTTTTGGATTTTCAGAAAGCCTTTGACGCTGTCCCACATGGTATTCTTATAGAAGAACTAATAGAGTATGGTTTTCATATAAACATTATTAAATGGATTCATTCCTGGTTGGAAGATAGGAAACAGAGACTTTGCATGAGAGGATATTTGTCTGACTGGGGAATTATCACTAGTGGTGTTCCCCAAGGTTCAGTTTTGGGACCGCTATTATTTAATATTCTGATCACTACCAGTCTAAGTGTCAATAAAGTTGCCTGAATATATAAGTATGCTGACGATTGTAAAATCGGATGTATTGTTAATAATTCTGAAGCAATAAAATCCTTACAAACTAATTTAGATAAGATTTTAGAATGGTCCTTAATATATAAAATGCCATTTAATATTGCAACGTGTAAGGTGATGCACCTGGGTAAGAACAATAGGTTAGCAACCTATAATATAGGTGGCAGTATTCTACAATCTGTAACGACAGAAAAGGACTGGGGCATTACAGTCAGTAACAATTTTAAGTTTTCAACACATATAAATAAGACTGTAAAAAAATGTTACGGGATAACTTCCTGTATTTTCAGACATTAAAAGCAGGGAGTCTGAGGTATTATTGCCTCTTTACACTAGTTTAGTCAGATCACACATCGACTACTGTGCATCCTTCTATTCTCCAACTACTATAGGATGCAAAATCAAATTGGAACAAGTTCAGAGAAGATTCACAAAAAAGATTAGAGATTTATCTGATAATTATAGTACTAGATTACAAATATTAGGCTTCTTTTCCTTGGAATATAGATCATTGAGGGGAGACCTTTGTTTGGTATATAGAGCTTTTCAGGATTTAGGATTATTCGAAACAATCTGTCCAGAAAGAGATACTCAAAATTTGAACACAAAATCACATAATTTAAAACTAAAAACTATGATTAATAAAACAACAAAAAGAAATACTTATTTTACCCAACATGTATCTAAAATATGGAATACCTTACCAATTGAAGTAGTTACTAGCAGTTCTTTAGTGGAATTTAAATTAAGGTTAGATAAACATATGGGTAATAGAAAATTCAATTATTGCCAATAGGCAACGAGTTCGATATGGGCCCGTCCTTTGAACTCTTATCACACCTATGAACCTGTAGGAGCTTCCCTCATTTGGTTGCTCTCTGCCTGTATACAAGCCACCTCTCCCACGCTTCTCAGAATTGGGATTATCAAGGTAGTCTGTGCTGCTTCATAGTAATGCTTGAAATGGGGAAGTCCCATACCATCTGCCTCCTTTCACCTTTGAAGCAAGTCCCACGAGACCCTGGGACCCTCCCCTTCCAGGGTATATTCAGTGGTAAGGTCTGATATAATAAAAATGAACAGTGGTACAACATTCATTTTCATTGTATCTACTCTGTTTATAAATGAGTGAGGCAACAATTGCCAGCGTCTGAGAAGATTTTCTGCTTTAGTTTACCATAATTGGCATAGTAGATGTGTGTTATATTATTTGGTATCATTATGCCTAGATATCTAACTCTGTCGTGATCCCAGTTTCAAGGAAGTTTAAGCATGTGACTGAGTTGCCCACTAATCTTAATGACCTCTGTTTTACTCAGATTTAATTTAAAATCTCATATTGCCCCAAAGGAATCCAGTATGTTTAACAGTGAGGATAATTTTTTTTCTAGCTCTCAGAGGTATAAGATTTGTGTCGTCTGCATATAAAGAGATGCAATGTTCTTGGCCTCCCACTCTCATACTCTAGTAGGGCTTTGCCCAATATTCTCTGCCATAGGTTCCATACTTGGGGCAAAAAGCAGGCACCCCTGCCTCATGCCCCTGTTAATGGTAAACCAGGTCAACACTGTGCCATTCACCTTAACTGTTGTCACTGGTGGCAAATCTCATTTCCTCCAAGCCTCTATCAAGTATGTCCAGTTAAGCCTATCAAAGGCTTTTTTGTTGTCCACTAAAATTGCTAGTTGTGTTTCCTTACTAGAGGCGCCTTCTGAGGTTATATTAAGGAGTAGTCTGATGATATCTCCTATGTGGTGACCATGGTGAACCCTGTCTGATCTGGCTCTACTAATTTAGAGATAATTTTCTGGAGCCTATTGGCCAAAAGTTTCGTAAACATTTTTGCATCCTGATTTAATAAAGATATAGGCCTATAAGACTTACAAACCTCCCTGTTCTTCCCCAGTTTTGGCAAAACGGATATTATTGCCTCTGCCCATGTACCTGGGGCCCTACCCATTTTACGGCTCTCATTGAAAACCTTGCATAGTCTCAGGGTCAGTACCTCCTTAAATTTCCTACAGAAGTTGGTGTTAGACCCATCTGGGCCAGGAGATTTATTGCCTTTCCATGAAAGAATGGCAGCATCAACTTCCTCAGTGGTTATAGAGTTATCCAACATAGCCTGATCTACTGCTGATAATTTTGTCAGATTAAAGTCTTGCAGAAATGCCCGAGTCTGGAGCTAAACCATTTGGTCATTGTTAGACTCTGCGCATAATAGGGAATAGTAGTTCTTAAAACATTCAGCAATATCCTTAGGATATGTACAACATTGCCCTGTTCTCTTTGCATCTTGTGTTTTCGGAACAGTGTGTTCTGCCTCCTGTTTTCTAATTCTGTAAGATAACAATTTTGTAGCCTTACCACCATATTCATAATATTTGTGAGCTGTATACCTTAGTTGGCCTCTACTTTCCTGTTTAAGATATCCAGTAAATGGGGGCGTGGCTAACTACTGTAGATGGTTGTCGCTTTCTGGCAACCTAATCTACACAGCTTCTGGGAAATCGAAAAATCGCCAGGCTAAATTAAAGTTTGGACTTGCAACAGCTTCGAAAGAGCCATGCACGGAATCAGAGGCCTGTGCCACCTTGCAGGCTTCCCAAGCCGCCGACTCTGTTGTTCCCTCAGGCCCGGTATGTCAGACTTTGAACGCTCACTTGTGGGCATCCCCGCCACCCTCACCCAGATACAGTATGAGATGAAGGCTGGGTTCACTAACATAACAGCGCAGATTACTCACTTACAGAGCATGGTGTCAGGCCTGTCAGAAACCTCTGCCTCACATTCAATGCAAATATCCAATCTCGAGCACCGGGTTAGTGATCTGGAGTACTCTCTACACTCTCTGACAAATGAAAGAGAAACTCTAAAAAAGGCGCTGGCAGATCTCATGGCATGATTGGACTATCAGGAGAATTGGTCGAGGTGCTCTAACCTCCGCAAAGTGGGCCTCTCGGAGGGGATGGAGGGGTGCAGTCCTGAAACTGCGCTGCACGAATGGCTGATCGAGCATCTGGAGCTTCCTGAACAGGCCTCCAACTTCGAGATCGAACATGCACACAGGTTGGGCCCGCCACTGAAGCCTGGAGATAAACCTAGACATTGTCTCATAAAATATCTGCAGTATGTAGATAAGGAGGTTATCCTGCACAGCGCTAAATCTGAGGGGTCCATACCATATAAGAACACTAAGGTCTGTATCTTTCAGGATTACAGTCGAGAGTTGCAGCAGCAAAGGCAGAGATTTAATGAGGTCAAATTGAAGCTATATAAACTGGGCTGGTCTTTCGCCTTCTTATATCCTGCAAAGCTTAAAATTAACAAACCTGGACAGCCGCCCATGATTTTCACTTGCCTGAAATTGGCAGAGAAGTGGGTGGTTGAGGAGGCCAGAAGAAAGCGCTCCGGCACTTCACCAGCACAAAACAAAGCTGCACCCAGATAAGTGTGTTTACAACAAACGTTGTCTCTCTCTGGTTTTGAGTTTTACGACACTGGGGATGCGTGGAACTGTCTGGTGCCCTGTGAAGTGAGGGCCCTGGGTGGTCCTTTCTCTCGTGGTCCTGTTGACTATGGAGCGTTATCATAGGCCCATTATTTACGTTATGCTTTATCTGCTTCACTCCTGTATGAACTCCTGCCCCCCCCCCGACCATGTCTGGGGACATGGGTACCGACGGGGTGGAGGTGGGTGAATGCCTTGGGGGAGACTTTGGCCTGACTAGGTGACTCTCCACACACTTTCCTGCTGGCATTCTTTAATGCAGGCTTGAGTCCTCTTCCTGTTGCATAGGGACAATATGCAGCTAAAATATTGGCATCTCTTGGTTTTTGGCTCGGGGTTCTGAGTTATGGTTGTCTCCTATAATGTTTTATCCACTGGAGGCCTTAACTTCTGTTGTTCTTATTCACTTAGTGCCCGAAACTTGCATGAACGTATATAATTACTCTAATTCTGTTATTGGTTACCAGTTGTTTGTATGGGAAGCTTACTTGGGCCCTGTTTGGCTCATGTGGGGAGGGTTCCAGATGCTACCATTGTTCATGTTCAGAATTTTTAATTTACTAAGGGGTATGGAGTGGTATGGGTAAACTGTTTTCTAATTAGGGGCTGGGGAGTACTTATAGGGGTTGGTGGGTGGGGGGGTGGTGCCTCGGCTACCAGGACTGAAATATGCTGTTACCTGTGTTGCAGAGGGGTGCCATCTGTTCCACTCACATCACGGGGGGGGGGGTAGAGAAATGTTTAGATAGTTATATGGTAGGGAAAATTAGGATGTTGATGCATGGTGAGTGCCTGATGTTCTGTTACAGGGAGGCTTGGATTTACTTGAAGAAGGGGCGGGCAGATACGCTGCGGCGATACCTGGCTGGGTCACCCACTGTTAACTGTGTTTGTGGAATTGCGTGGTTCTCAATAAGCAATGGCTAACACAACCCTTTTGGCCACCTGGAATATCGGAGCTGCTCCCCGCCGACGTCTGCATTTGTAAAGCTGCCCACCCTCACCCCAGGCTCCTGCCTGATCGGAGCTGCTCCTAGCCGCCACCTGCATTTGTAAAGGCCACCAGCGTTTCTCCTAGCTCGGGCTGCTCCTGCTGCTGTAGCGATGTCTGATCACGAAGTAGCTGGAGCAGAACAAATAAATAAATTATTGCAAAGGTGACTATCAGTTTGCAGGTAAAGAGGACTCTCCCTACCTTGGCATTTCAGTGCGCTGCTAGTCTGCTGGGCTGAGTTTTTTTTTTCTCTTTCCCTCCTCTCGCTTGCTCCACGGCTGATTTCTGCTTGCTCTGGAAAGCTGGCAGCTGGAACACCCTCGACCAGGCTCTCTGTCCTACTAGCTGTTATCCGACACCTCACGGTGTCTCCCACCACCCCGCCTGCCCGCCTCTATCTGGGCATTTACTTGTACAGTGTCTTATGACCAATCAAGAAATGACTCCTCATTTTTCCATTGGTTCGTTATACTAACCAGCCACTAGAGGGCACCCTCAACTAGGTTCCCCATTTCTCTTCACTTCACTGACTATTCTAAAGTATAGTGCAGCAATCTTTCTAGCTTGGGACTGCTCTGATCTTTTTACATCCATAGCCTAATTTAGGCAAAAAATTTCTTATACTTATCTACTGTGCTTAAACTGTCTTCTTGACTGGTTAACAGTGCACAGCTTTCCACTCACATCTTGCAGTTCCTCTCGGTATGCTGTAGCTATCAGTTGCTCTGTCAGTTTGATACTCTCATACCCTTCCACCAATCTAGGGTTCTCCTAGTTTTAGGGATCTCCAAACATTCGGTGGACCACAGGATCTCCAAAAATTAGGCTGACCACAGCATTTCTCCATAGCGATAGTTTCATTTGCCCTCCTCTGCATCCTGTAACCCACTCTCCAGCCTTACTCTTTCTGCTTACTCTATAATTAACAGAATGGCCGGGAAATCTCTATTAGTGCCTTCTCTTATCCTGTTTCTTATATTACTGAGTATCCTTACAGTGCTTGATCACAATAATCACCTCCACAATAGGGACATGGATCAAAACGATTTCACTTACTCTTAACATGTTAATCCTACCAGAAAAAGGCCTTGATGCAACCCCTGTCCTCCTCTCTAGACTACTCATCTACTACGCAACCACATCTGTTGCTAAATGGTGGCGTATCAACAGCTGTAATAGCCCTCAAATTGTCCTGCATAAGTTAGGGTACATCATATTGTTGGTCCTGTTGCTGTCTGAGGACATTGAATTGAACCCTGGACCAATGCCAAATCAATTACCTCTAAATTGTACAGGCTATGATAAGAAAGGTCTACACATGATCCACCTTAATGTTAGGAGTCTTCTCCACAATCATGCAGAACTTGAAGCCTGGGTAGCTAACTACTACCCCGATGTGCTCTGTCTAGCTGAGACATGGCTAAAGCCATATATCCCAGATACCTATTGCATGCTCCGAAACTACAGCCTTCTGAGGTGTGACAGGCCACCTCCAAAGCGTGGTGGGGGTGTCACAATCTACTACAAAAGCAATCTAAACCTAACTATGATAACTGACAAGCGAAACTCCTTGTGTGAATATGTCCATGCCATACTCAGACTAGGAGCTAAGAAACTTCACATTGTCTGTGCCTATAATCCCCCCAAAAGTGGGCTACATGGCCTAGTAGAGTTACTGGATCATACGGATGCATATGCTAGGAAAAATGAACTCCTCATTCTTGGAGACTTAAATTTAAACTGGCTTAGCAAATCCCAAGATACCCTACAGTCCCTGGTGCAGAGTTACAACTTACACCAAATCATTACTGACCCCACAAGAGTGTTTGTTACCACTGATTCCAGCACCCTTCTTGATTAGGTCTCAACGAATCGCGGTGACAGAATTGCAGAAACAGGAACGCTGCCGGACACTATCAGTGATCATTCCCCTGTTTTTTGCATATGGAGTCCATCTACAACCTCCACGTCCCCCAACACTGTTAATGCTTCAGAAACCACGCAAACTTAAACCAGGCTCATTTTCTATATGATGTGTCTCACACTGACTAGTCTCCTGTTTACCAATCACCGAATACGGATGCCGCCCTTCATGCTTTCCTGAGTAGGTTTGTGTTCCTTCAAGATAAACATACTCTGGTCATCACTCTGCACGTTCATGGTAAACAAACCAGATGGACGCACAAAGACCTCCTTGCATCTCTCAAAAACAGGGACAAATGCTGGAGAAAGTTTAAAATCTCCGGTCTCACAGCTGACTTTAACATCTGCAGAGAACAGCGATCGAAGTACAAAACACAAATAAGACATGCAAAAAGCCAATACTGCAAGGGCCTTCTGATGGATGCGGCTGGTGACCCTAAGAAATTTTGGTCTCGTATCAAAACTTTCCTCGGATCAAAAGCAAACTCTCCTCAACAGTGACATGATACTGAAAGGTGTTCACTGTAATGACTCAGGCACAATTGCCAGTGCATTTAATTCTCACTTCTCTGACCTCTCCAGTTATACTACTGCTTTCTCTTCCAATAACAATGTCTGGATCCCCCACCCCGGAGAACACGACAATGGTGCCTCCTTTCTACTTTAAAGCTATCTCGAAGAAGAATGTCCTCAAACATCTTAATTCCATATCAGACAGTACTGCTGTTGGGTCTCACTGCCTTGAACCTAAACTCTTAAAGCTTGCGGCACCGTTCATTGCAGGACCACTGTCCAGAATACTTAATTTGGCCCTGAGGGAAGGCGTAGTGCCCGCTATATGGAAACTGGCCAGAGTCACGCCAGTTTTTAAAAGAGGAGACAAAAAAGATATAGCTAATTATATAGAGAATAATGGATGGGTAGCTAGTTATAATGAGGATTTTCTACACCCCCGAGGGGTGGGATGCAACATAAACCCCGAGAGCGAAGTTCGAGGGGTTTATGAAGGCATCCCACCCAGATGGGGTGTATGAAATCCAAGTTTTAACTAGCTACCCATGTTTTATTTGTATAATTGCTGGAGATAGTTTTTTTGCCACAGCAGTTATACAAAATAAATGCATCTGTGATCGGAGCTGAACTGCAGACCGTTGGGATTTGAATGTGGTCTGTGGCAGATGGGATCCTGCTGAAAATAATTTCTTACACTCTTTTTTTTTTTTAAAACATGTTTGATGGATAATACAGCTTTGTGCCCTTTTATTTATTTATCAAAAAAGAACTTACTGCAGAGTCGGGCACCGAGTCCTATAGACTGAGGAGGAGCGGGATGGCAACGAACGGCACAGAAGCGGAAGTTCAACTGTTCACAGTTAGCATGATACTTTGCAGGAGTAGAATAAGCTTCTTTTTTTAAACGCATTGTTTATAAGTGTAAAAATTAGGGTTATTTTGTGGTACATGCTGATGCCAAGTTTTGGACAGCGTGGGAAGTGGCAGACGCAGAGAGGAAGGGAACAGCGAGACTGGCATGCCCACTGATCGAAGCAGGCGATGAATATGAATGTCGTTATAACCAGCTGGTTATAACGCTGGAATAATAACCAGGTTTCCCTGTGGGAAAAAGCGGTAACCAGTTATTATAGGCCAATAGCTATACTGTCAGTATTAAATAAAGTACTTGGGAAGCTCGTCTCAGCACAGATCTCAGAACACCTCTCCAAGTATAACCTCCTCCACACAAACCAACACGGTTTCAGAAAAGGCCACAGTACTCAAACTGCTTTATTACAGCTTACAAATGATGTTCTTCATGCCATGGATCAGGGTCATCAAACCGGCGTAATATTTATTGATCTGAAGAAAGCTTTCAATCTTGTTAACCACCCTCTTCTGCTTGCTAATCTCCAAACCCTGGGTTTCTCGACTGGAGTTGTAAC
The DNA here is from genome assembly GCA_016271365.2 of Neoceratodus forsteri. Taxonomy (NCBI): domain Eukaryota; kingdom Metazoa; phylum Chordata; order Ceratodontiformes; family Ceratodontidae; genus Neoceratodus; species Neoceratodus forsteri. The sequence continues at coordinate 1,145,661,382 of CM057450.1, read as the reverse complement.
CTGGTTCCGTAACTACCTATCGAACAGGACTCAAGCTGTAAAATTCAACTCGGCCACCTCCGAAAAAGCAGTCATTAATGTTGGTGTACCGCAGGGATCTATCCTTGGAACCCTTCTCTTTTCGATCTTCATTAATAATATAGCACAAAACATATCCTCCTGCTCATCGTTGCTACACGCCCGATGACCTTGTTCTTTACATTAGCTCAGATAATGTTCAATCTGTTAATCTTAAGCTTTCTATGGACCTACTGAATATTCAGTCCTGGATCACCAGAAATAAGCTTGTTCTCAATGCTGGCAAGACCCAGCCTATGCTCTTTGGGTCTTCTATTAAACTAAAACAGAGTTGGGAATTTTTCCGGGTTTCCTGGGCTGATGGTTCCCCACTGGAGATGGTAACTTCCATTAAATATCTGGGTGTCTTGCTTGATGAATCCTTCATGTATGACACCCATATAACCTCCACATGTAAGGCTGTCAATGCCAAACTGGGTTTAGCCTACAAAACAAGCCATTTTCTAACCCCTTCTGCAAGATTGGCCATTGCCAGAGGAATCCTGCTCCTGTCACTCTCATATGGATCCATAATCTATACAAATGCATCTAAGGCTACTCTTCAGAGGTGGGACACAACTTATAACAATATATGTCATTACGCCTCTGCATCCTCCAAGTTAAGACATCACTGCCTTCTGTATTCAGACCTAAATTGGCTTGTCCCCCATTGTACACTGGCTACTCTGTCTTGGGAACCTTCTGGACCGCATACTGCAGTTCAGTATGCCTACCTACCTCTCCTCCATGCTGACTCCTCAGCCCATCTCCTATCTTCTGACCTCTCCGTGCTTAGCATTCCCAGATGTAGAACTACCAAAGGGAAATCGGGTTTCTCACACATAGCTCCCAATTACTGGAATTCGCTGCCCCTAGATGTATGCCTGGCCCCTAGCCATGCTACATTTAAGAAGAGGCACCGATCCCTCTTTGCCGCACAAGCCCGATGCACCTGCTTCAACCCACCGTAGATCTTGGCTCCCTCTGCTTGTGCTGCCTCGCAGTTCCTCTCCTATCCTCTGTGGAGTGAGCTGGCACCCTGCTCCCTCTGCTGCCCCCATAAATTCTATCCTACACCCTTTTTCCCCACCCCTTTCCCTCTCTCTCGCTAGGCTATATCTCTGCATTACCTTTCTCCCTACCTCCTCCTAACAACTGTTTTTTTTTTTTTTTTTTTCCAGTTCAGCTGGTTGCATGATACAGTTACACAGTAATGTCACCCTGTGGCATTTTCTGCACTTTAAATGTGATATTACTATAACTGTTTACTCACGGGCACTTACCTTCTATTTGTATATTTTACCTTACGTGCCTTGGTACCACTATTGTCTTAATCTTGTTCATTTCTGATATGTGATGTATTTGTATATTATTTGACACTGTATTGCATGTACCTATATCTCTCTGTGTTTTGACCTCTCAGGTCGTGCCTGAAAATAGTCACTTTTGTGTCTAGTGCACCTACCCGGTCATCAAAAAATAAATAAAATAAACATTAACCAGCTAAAAACAACAATTAAGTGAAAAAAGGTGTTGGCTGAGGTGAAGAGGTCTAAGTGGCGAGTGGTTTTACTCCAGGAGATCCACAAGTCCCCGGGCAATGCTTTACAGACCAGTGCTTCCATGGGGGAGCACGTGGATATCCTCCACCTTTTCCTCCAAGGCCAGAGACACCATGGTCTGGTTCCCTTGGGGTGCTCAAGTTAAGATTTTGGGGGGCAGATTACAGACTCCACTGGCAGATTTACATTTGTCAGAGCTGAGTTAGGTGGTCTTGGTACCTTTTCATTTGGCTCCATCTGTGCGCCTAACGTGGAGGATCCTGGCTTTTTTCAGAAGTTGGCGCTAGATATGGCAAGGTAGGCGGGTCCATGGATCCTGGGGGACGATTACAGTTGTGTGAGGGGCACAGTCCTAGACAGATCTAACGTCACCCCTTATCAAAGAATGCTAGGGCACTGGGGGAGTTGCAACATGAGTTTAGTGGATGTGTGGAGGCACAGGCACCCCACCAGAAGGGATTATAGTTTGTACTCCAACTCACATCAGTCCTATGCCAGGCTAGACAGATTTTTGATTAGCCCAACCCTACTGGCTTCAGTGGATGAGGTGCACTATTCCGCCATTATCCTGTCAGACCATGCCTCCCTGTCTATGGGTTTGATGGCTCCGGGTTCACCCACGGTGGTGCGACAATGGAGACTAGATCCCCTGTTGTTGAAAAGTCAGGACTATATAAACAGTATGTCCAAGAACATTAAGGAATTTTTACTTTTTAACAGACCGGGTGATGCTTCTCACCACTGCAGATGGGAGGCCCTGAAGGCATGCATTCGGGGGCAGACTATAGCCTTTGTGGCCAATGCTAATAGACAGGGGGCAGCTGAGATCACCCACCTCAGGGAGTAGATTGAAGCCTGCAAGGCTGGACATAGGTCAAGGCCTTCCTTCTCTCTGTACAGGGTAATTCAGGAATTAAAATGGCACTATACTACCCTTAGTAATGCCAAAATAGAGCGGGTCATCTTCTTAACTCGGGCTGGGGCGTACTTTGATGGGGATTGGGGGGGAGCTACTTGCATGGCATCTCCATCATTGTGAGGGAGACAGAGCTACGGGATAGATCCGATCCACGATGAGTCTATAACCCTGGTATAGGATCCGGTTGCCATAGGCAAAGCATTCAGTGTCTTCTATACAAAGCTGTACACTTCAGAGAGCACCCCTTCCCCTCAGGAGCTGGACCAGTTTTTTGCTAAGGCTCCCATCCCTGTGGTGGTGGAGAAACTGGCCGGAGAGCTGGACCTTCCCATTACTAGACAGGAAGTTAAGTCTGCTCTGAGGGCACTCGGGTGGGAAAGCTCCCGGGCTCGATGGTCTCCCTATCAATTTTTTCAAAACCTTTGCTGCTCTGCTGCTTGAGCCACTTTTTGAGATGCTTGCAGAAGGCTTGGAGACAGGAGAGCTGCCCCTCCACACTGTCAGCCACGATCACCGTGCTCCCCAAACCTGGGAAAGATCTGCTCCACGGATGGCTTCTGCTTTAGTCGACCACCTTTTCCCACGTTTATCCGTGTTTTCATATTTTTTTAACTTAAAATGAACAAATTTCTTTCTTCACAATGCTGAAGAGCACCCTGACATCAGGAGTGAACGTCAATAAGCATGTCCTCCGAGCCTCCTATGACTCGGCAGGGCTTCGGCCTCGGCAGTTTGAACCGCCAGTATTCCTGGCTCAGAATGTCCGGCTTCACACCAGGCCGCACAGTCCAAACTGATGGACGCTCCATTCGAGGGTCCCGTCCCCTCCGGCAAAGTCTCACTACAGGGAGTCACTAAAGGCTATCTGGTCCATATACTTTATGTACAATCCTCAGCCTAGACAAACACCAGGCAGCTCTTTCAGCAGAATGCTTGCCAGCAGTCTAGAGGACTGCAACAGAGAGCAGAGTCTAGGCATAAGCTTCCACCCCTGCCTCAAGGGGCTCTGCCCCTCGGGCACCCGGGACCTTTTGGGCCTCACTGCCCCTTCCAGGCTCTTCAGCCTGACTCATGACCCCCGCCCATTTGTCCCCAGTAGAAGCCTTCGGGAGAGCGATGGGTAGTTACCTTTCTTTGTACTTTGAAGACAGGAATCCGATAACCTCCAGCCAGAGGTTGCTTCAGTTAATAGCAAAGGGGTACATCTTACAGCTTAGATATGTCCCAGACATCCCACCTGTTCACTTCTACTTCCTCACAAAGGCCATAGAGCCAGGTCTTACTTTGAGAAGGTTCTTGCAGTAGGTCATCACAGATAGGACTACACCCTCTGGCGTCAGGACTGCACTGCAAACTTTTCCAGCAATGCCTGTCGGGGGACCACCCACCCAGCATCACGTGACAGATGTCAGCATGACCCTATATAGTGGCAGTCCCCACGCCCGCCCTCCAGTTCTTTCCTACCATCGACCTGCGCAGAGTACCGTACGGTAACCCTTGCCCAGCCGATCGATATTTTTTATTTTCGTTATAGTCTTCTCCATCACCCAAATTCCCCATATGGACAGCCACCTCCATTGTCTCTTCTGCTTGGGCCCAGATCACAATACCGTGGCCTGCTCTGACTGCCAGCCCTGCAAGCAGGCCACTCGGAAAAGGAGGCAACAGGCCCTGGAAGCCCACATTCTGAAGTCTAGGATGGCTTCGCTTAAAAAAGAAATGCAGAAGCTTCCGGACACTGCATCTTCCCCTTCTTCAGAGATGAAAAAGAAGAAAAAAGAAGGAGAAGCATCGGGAGAAGGAGTGCTCGGAGAATCGGGACCGAGGGGACTCTAGTAGGCTCTTGTCCTGCAAGGCTGTGACCCTGCCGCCTGCCCTAGTGGTTCTTCAGGCTGCGTCAGGGGCTTCTCCAGGTACCTCTACTGCTGCTTTTCTCCCAGTATCCACCGGTAAGTCGTCCGCCGCCTCCTCTGGTGAATGCCCGGTTATAGCCAATAAGTCTGCCCCTGGCTCCTCTGGGGCCCGCCCAACTGCCGTTAAGCAGAGTCCACAGGGCTCTGTTGGAACTTTCCCGGTCTCTACCAGTAAGTCGGTCAAGGGTCCTTCCCTCCACCGCCCAGTTACTTCTGTGTACGATAAGTCGTTCATCCCTGACATCCGCCCAGACCCCGCTCATGCTGATACACCCGACGTCTGGATGAGCACTACTGTGGCTGCTAGCCATTCTTCCCCCAGGCTTTGCCTGAGCGGGAACCTTCCCTACCACCTCCTTGTGGTCCTTCTGTCTCCCATGGTCTCCACCAGCATGGAGGAGGGGACAGGATCCGTGGTGGTGGCTCCCCCTTCATCCACCCAAGCGTCGATCCCTCTTAATGCCTGCAGAAGGCCCCAAACCAGAGGCTCTGACGACAACTTCAGACGTCTCCATCTCACTCTTTGGATCATCAGACCCTTCGTTAGGTCTTCCTATGTCTGCTCAACCGCTTCTGCCATCAGAGCCTGTGGTGTGTGTTTTGTATGTTCCTCGGTCAAGGCCCTCATGTCCGATCCAGACGTTTGCACCGACCTGTATTTGGTCGGCTCCTCCGTCAGGGCCTGCATGTCCGATTTCAGTGATGCTTCTATTTTCGTTGGGTCCGACATTGCCTGCCTGTACAACAGCTGACAATTCCTCTGACGTCAGCCCCCTTGATGTAAGGAATCTTCACGCAGGGATTTACACCTGGACCCTCTTGGCCTTATCAGGTTTCTTCCCTCATGGCCCGACGTCGACATATCCGTTGGGTCCTGCATCAGCTGTTTTTATTCAGGGTACCACTATCCCAGCTACCTCTTTTTACCAGGGTCACCCACATTCTTTTCATTGCCAGGGTGCTTTAGGTTACCACTATCCCACGTTCCTCCTCCACCACCACCACCGCCTTCCCCCCCGCTCCCCAGCAGGATTTTCAGGCCTCAGTCAATTCTTGGTGGAGGGAGGCTAGGTCTGAGCTGGTATCCAATCTTGAAAACTGACTGCCAGCCCTGGTAGTTACCCCTCCCCCACAGCGTCTTTCGCCCATCAGCTTGGTTTGCTCGATAGTGCATGTGTCGGGGACCAAACCTCAAGAGATCATCCTCCCTGATCTTGAATTCCCGGGGGATGAATCACCTGATTCTGGAGGAGAGTCTCCAGAGGATTCCTCAGATGAGGGTTCCTCTGTGCCTAAAGCAAAGGATTCTCCTGTGTCTACCCATGAGGATCCTTCCTTTACTGAGCTGTTACAGATAATCCAGCAGTTGAAATACAAAGGAGCAGGATCCTACGAGGAAGCGCCTCATGGAACATTTAGATATGGAGTCTGCTTCCCCAATCCCCGTCCCCCCTTGGACGGCTCCTCATGAAGACCTCACCAGTACTATCTGGCAGCTGCCGCACTCTATTCCGGCAGTCCCTAAAAAGGTGAACCGGATCTACCACGCTACGTAGGGAATTTCCTTTCTGGACGCCCACCCCAAGGCCGATTAGGTCGCCATTGCTATGGCCCACAACCGGTTGGCGGCACCTAAACATATGAGCACTTCTCCTCCAGACAAGGAGTCTCAGCAGCTGGACCAGTATGGCAGAAAAGTTTACTCTTCTGCCACGTGCGCTCTCCGCTCCCTTAATTATGTAGCACACATGGTGACATTCCAGAAGGTTACCATGGCAAAACTTGAGTCCCGTATCCAGGCCCTGGAATCTTCAGAACTCGAGGAGTTGGTAAAAGACCTGTGGTTATCCAAAATGTTGTGCCGCCGTGCACTGAGCGCTACCTGTGACACTGTAGATGCGGTAGCCCACTCCTCCGCCACAGCGGTGTCCCTCAGACGACACGCCTGGCTCCGCATTTCTGGCTTCGCTAATGTTGTCCAATCTGCGATCCAAGATGCCCCTTTCAGAGGCTCAGTCCTTTTTGGAGGTGACACCAAAGACATTATCACAGGCCTACAGAACAGTGGCCAAACCCTGAGGTCTGTGAAGTCCATGTGCCGATCGGGAACCCAAAAGAAACAGCCCTTTCAGAGACAGACCAAGAGACTGGAGAAACAGTCCTTCTCTCGGCGACAAGGAAAAAGAAAGGCCACGGGCGCTCCCTCTTCATACCCCCCCTGCCTCAAGGACCCACTGAGGATCTGGGGTACCTCCTCCCCTCGAACCTCCACTTCCTGACTGGCTACCATCTTCCCCTCCTCTGCTTGTGAGCAAGGAGCCAGTGGGAGGGAGATTTGCCCTCCAAATGCAGGAATGGAGGGACGTCACCACAGATGTATGTGTTCTGCAACTAGTTTCAAAAGGACACACACTGGAGTTTCTGGAGATACCCCCAGACTGTCCCCTGGGTCACTCGTTCCACTCACCTCATCAGGCTCCTCTGGTCGAGAAAGAAATCGGGTGTTTAAGCCAGAAGGTGGCCATAGAGCCTGTCCCTCTGCCTTAAAGTGGGAAGGGAATTTATTCCCACATTTTCTAGTTCCAAAAAAGTCGGGCGATCTCAGACACATACTGGATCTCAGCAGCCTAAACCTTCACGTGGAGTACAAAAGGTTTCGCATGCTGACACTGCAGAGTCTTCTATCTCTTCTACAGGAGAATCATTGGCTTTGCGCACTGGACATGCAGGATGCTTGCCTACACATGCCAGTGTTCCCAGGCCACTGTCGCTTCCTTCGGTTCTGCTTCCAAGGGGAGCACTACCAGTTTACAGCCCTTCCCTTTGGCCTCTCCTCAGCACCTTGGGTTTTTAACCAAGTGCCTTGCGGTGTGGCAGTGGCTTTACACTGTCGGGGGGGATAGCAGTGTTTCCTAACCAGTATGACTGGCTGCTGGCTGCCCTGTCCAGGGACAGCCTACTGGAAGCTCTCTCATGCACTTTGGCTCTTTTTTCTCAGCTGGGTATTACTGTCAACTTCCCGAAGTTGACCATTACCCCTTCCTAGAACCTTCAGTTCATTGGGACCATCTTGGATATGATCCAGTGCAAAAAGCCTTCCTCCCCCCGGACAGGGTGGAGACCATTCGAGAGCAAGTCACTATTCTGACCTCTTCCAGATACCTTTCGGCCAGAGCATGGTTACTTCTCTTGGGCCTGATGGCAGCCTCCATCTCCATGGACCCATTTGGGTCCAGTGGGATCCGTGGGTGGACAACCTGAACCATCTGGTTCTTGTCTCCAGTGCGGTCCAGAAGGATCTACTCTGGTGGTTAGACCCTCTGAACCTTTCGCGGGACCTTCCATTCCAAAGTCCCCCACCACTTTGGACTCTCACCACAGACGCGTCTTATCTGGATTGGGGAGCCCACCTAGGGGATCACCGCACCCAGGGATCGTGGTCCCAATCAGAGATGGATCTCCACATCTGTATCCTGGAGATGAGAGCAGTTCTTTATGCTCTTAAGGCCTTTCAGTCCATTCTGTCAAAAGGGTCACTGCTGGTACAGACAGACAATATGTCGGTAGTCAGGTATATCAACAAACAAGGAGGCAGCCGATCGTACCCTCTTTGCAGGGAGGCGATGCGGGTGTGGAACTGGGTAATTCTACACTGTTCTTCACTGCCGTGCACGTCCCAGGGGTTCTAAATGTCCTGGCAGACGACCTCAGCTAAACCTCGTTCCTCGCCCATGAATGGTAACTCAGTCAGGAAGTGGCAGATTCTCTGTTCCTGAGATGGGGTCGCCCCAACCTAGATCTGTTCGCCTCCCCATTCAGTGCAGTGCTTCCCAGCTTTTGCTCGCTCGTTCCAGAGTCTGGTGCTTTCTGGCACAACGTGTTGTCATTTGGTTGGACATGGAGGTCCTTGTACGCCTTCCCTCCCTTTCCCATCATACAGTCGGTTCTTCTAAAATTCCAGGCAGAGGGAGCCCAGATGATCCTGATTGCTCCCTTCTGGCCAAGACAAATCTGGTTTCCACTTCTGCAGCAGCTCTCAGCGGAACTCCCAGTTCCTCTTCCTCTCAGGCACGACCTGTTGACTCAGGATCAAGGCAGATTACTACATCTCGGGCTCAGGACCCTGCATCTTCATGCGAGGCTCCTACAGACATAATTTAAGTCTCGTTTCGGGGTCTCGCATCAGGTCGCCCAGGTCCTGTTAGAGGCCAGAAAGCCCTCTACCAGATTGACCTATGCTATGAAATGAAAGTGCTTTTCCATTTGGGTGGCACCAAAAGGCTGAGACCCCTTTGCATGCTCGGCTCCACAGATTATGGAGTATCTGTTGCACCTGTCTGATTCGGGTCTGTCTTACTCTTCCCTCAAAGTTCATCTGTCGGCCATTTTGACCTATCATGATTTGATTGGGGGAAACACGTGGCACAGCTTGAAATCTTGAAAACCTTTCTGAAAGGGATTCTTCATCTGAAACTCCCTATCCTTAAACTCACCCCACCTTGGGATTTGAATTTTGTTATTGAGAAGCTTACGCTTCCCCCAATTGAACCAGCGATGAGCTGCGACATGCACTGTCTCTCCTGGAAGGCGCTATTTTTGGTTGCCATTACTGTGGCTCGAAGAATTTCCAAACTTCAGGCCCTAATGTGTAAGGAACCTTATCTGATGTTTTATAAAGACTGGGCGGTTTTACGAACCAGTCCTAAGTTTCTTCCCCAGGTGGTTTGAGAGTTCACCTTCAATTAGATGGTTGAACTTCCGGTGTATTACCTTAACCATTCTAACAAAGGTGAGGCTCTTCTTCATACGCTGGATGTGCACAGTATCCTGCTTTGTTACGTCCACAGGACTAAAAGGTCCATGAAATCCGATCAGCTTTTCATGTCTTTTGCCACCAAATCTGTGGGTGTGACGGTGTCTAAGCAGTGCTTAGCCAAGTGGCTCGCTAACTGCATTCACTTCTGTTATCAGAAGTATGACAAACCTCTGCTGGGGGAGGTCAGAGGTCATTCCACTCAAGGAATGGCGGCATCCACAGCTTTCTTGAGAAATGTTTCTGCAGCGGAGATTTGTGCAGCAGCTACCTGGAGTTCAATCCATACTTTCACAAAGCATTACAGTCTGGACATTGCCTCTAGGTGTAGGGCTGGGTTTGGCCTGGCCAATCTGCAGGGCCTGGTGTCCTAAGGCAGGTCCTGTTCTGTTCTTTCAGTTGCTCCTCCTCCTCCCATGACTCTCTCGGTCTCTTTATGAGTGACTGCTTGGGATTCAGTCCTATCTGTGAAGACCTGCTGCAGGAACCCTCTCAAAGTAAGATACTACCGTTATGTAAGAACTTACCATAACAGTAGATCTTCGAGAGAGATTCCTGCAATAGGTCAAATATTCCCTCCACCCTCCCCCAGTTTTGCATATCTTTGGCATTTTGTAACTGGGCTACAGGATTCCATCCTTTCTTCTTTCTCATCCTACTTGGATCTCCAGTGAGAGAACTGGAGGGTGGGCGTGGGGACCGCCCACTATATACGGTCACGCTGACATCCGTCACATGACGCCGAGTGGGCAGTCCCCCACCAGGCATTGCTGGAAAACTTTGCCATGAGGTCCTGACACCAGAGGGCGCAGTCCTGTCTGTGGTGACCTACTCCAGGAACCTTTCTCGAAGATCTACTGTTATGGTAAGTTCTTACGTAACAGTACTTTCTCCTGATGCTATGTGAAAGGGTTTTATTCCCCCTTTTCCTAGTGCCGAAGAAAACTGAGGACCTGCGTTCTACCCTTGTTCTCAGCCTCCTTAACAATTACATAGCATACAAAATGCTCACACCTTCACCCTGTTTCAGGACCTAGGGGTCACCTTAAGCTTTCCTTTCCTTGGCCAAGCCACAGGCTGTGGTACATAGAGGTGATTCTGGGTAAGGTTCAGGGCACAGCCTTCCCTACTCCGGACAGGGTAGAGTGTCTCCTAGCGTACGCTCATCAAGTCTCCTCCTTTTGATAGGTCTCAGCAAGGTCGGTTCTCAGACCCCTGGGACATGTGGCAGTGACCTTTACTACAGTTTCTTTGGCTCGGCTCCATATGAGGGTGGTCAAGTGGTACCCGAGAGTCCAGTGGGCCCAACTTCCAGACATTCTAGAACAGCCTGCCCTGGTATCAATCCCGCTAGACAGGGCTTAGCCTGATGGCCAGATTTCACCTGCTCTTCCAAAGAAGTTTGCTTTCGGAAGGAGTCTCCCTGTCAGATTCTGACCACGGGCGCGTCAGGCCAAAGCTGGGGAGTCCTCTTGGGAGACCGTCAGATGCAGGAGATCTGGGTCCCAAGAAACAACCAACATTCTTCATGGGTGATTTAATATGCCTTTCAGGTGGTTTAGATGCCCAATCCTCTGTCGATCCAAATGGATATCATGTCAGTGGTCTTCTTCATGAACCTGCAGGGTGAGACTCACTCTTTCTCACTCTGTAGGGAGGTCATGGAAGTTTGGCCTTGGGCCATGGATCATCACCTGGATTCGTCAGCAGACAATTTTCCAAGCATTCCAGTTAAACTGGCAGATAGCCTAAGTCAGTCTCAATCCAGGGCTAACAGGTGGGACTTCTTCCCACAGTGGTCAGTGATCTCTTCATCAGAGGGGGGCACCGTGATTGGCATCTACTTGCTTCCCCATCCAGTGCTCGGGTTCTCCAGGATAGGGAGGTTCCCCTATGCCGCCCCTAACTATCTCTGACTGCAGAGCGTTCTCCTCCACTGCAGTCGGAGACAGAAGGGATGACTCTAGGGGCACCCTACGGGCCCAGTCAGATTCAGTTTCCACTCCTTCAGCAACCAGTATTGGAATTTCCGTTTTCACTGCCCATGCGCTCAGACTTGCCCTCTCAGAAGCAGGGCACCCTGGTCCTTTTGGGTCTTTTATCCCTGCCTCTTCATGCGTGGCTCATGTAGACCTAGCTGTCTCCCAATTCGGTGTTTCACCCAAGGTGGTGGATCTCTTAGTGGCCACTAGGAAACCTTCCTTCAGGGCCACTTGCACTATAAATTGTAAGTGGTTCTGCGTCTGGGCTACCGCTATATATCTGGGTACTTTCACCTGCCCAGTGAATTCTGTTATGGAGTACCCTCTCTCCCTGTCGGCTTCAGGTCGGGATACTTCTCCTTGGAGCTGCATCCCTCCGCTGTCCCAGCTCACTGTGCACCAGTAGAGGGTAACACTCTTGCCCAGATTGACCTTCCCCGCATATTCATGCCATGCGTTTTACTTTGGAAGCCTCACTTTAGGGACACAGTCCCAGCAAGGGGATTCCCGAGCTTAACACTCTGTTCTGTGCAGACCTTATTTGGTTCCCCGCAAGGGTAGGGTGTCCTTGAAGTCTCATCCACCCTGCTGTCTGCTACCCAGAGTACTCTATCCTAGGGGAGGCATTACTTCATACTCTGGATGTTCACGGGGTGCTTCGATTCCTTATGAAATGCACTCATACTATAGGATTGCTTGACCAGTTGTTTATATTTTTTGCCCCTACATTTCCAGGGGCACCGTTTTTTTGGCAGTTTTTACCCAAATGGTTGGTTAATTGCATTGTTTTCTGTTACACCAAGTATGACAAGTCTTTACCAGGCTCAGTAACAGGCTGCTCTACCAGGGGCACAGCTGCCTCTTTTTGCCTTTTCGAGGGATGTTTTCTGATGCTGATAGTTGCATAGCCGCCACTTGGGGTTCTGCGCACGCCTTTGCCAAATTCCACAGTCTGGACATTGTCTCACAACACTGAGCAGGCTTAGAACCGTCAGTCCTTCAGGGCCTCCTCTCTTTAGATCCTTTAGGAGTCTTTTTGTTATCCCCACCCAGCTGACCGGGATCACTACTTTACTGCTTGGGACTCCGTCCTAACGGTGTTACCTGCTGCAAGAGCCCTCTTGAAGTAAGATAGTACAGTTACGTAAGAACTTACCGTAACAGTAGATCTTTGAGAGAAGCTCTTGCAGCAGGTACTATTTTCCCTTCCACCTTCTCCCTGGTGGTAGTTTTTCTCCATCATAGATACCTTTCCTCTTCTATGAGGAGCCTCCTCAGTTCTCCATTTTCTCTTTTTGTGCCGTGGTCTCCAGCGAGAGAACTGAGGATGGGCTGGGGGACCATCCCTTTTATACCATAGATGATGTTGAGGCGGGCCGGGCCGACGTCAGGGGGTGGTCCCCACTGTAGACTGCTAGATAGAATTTTTCCGTGGGGTCCTAGCACCTGGCAGCTTAGTCTTAACGCCTGGCAGCTTAGTTCTAACAGTGTTACCTGCTGCAAGAGCTTCTTTCGAAGATCGGTTGTTACAGTAAGTTTTTATGCAACTGTACTTTATGCACATTGGAGCCAAGAATCCCAGGACAGAGTACTACTTGGGTGGAGTCCAGGTATCTGTATTGGAGGAGGAGGAGAAGGACCTGGGAGGGATGATCACTAGTGACTTGAAGAACTCCATGCAGTGCAAGAAAGCAGCAGCAAGGGCAAACAAAATGCTGGGATGTATAGCTAGGGGAACAGCAGTAGGAGCGAGGAGGTTATACTACCCGTGTACAGGTCATTGATGAGGCACTTCTAGAGTACGGAGTGCAGTACTGGTGCCCACACCTCAAAAAGGACATTATCCTGCTGGAGAAGGTCCAGAGGTGGGCTACAAAGATGATAGTGGGTCAACAGGGTAAGGCATATGAGGCGAGGTTGAGGGCACTGAACATGTACTCCCTGGAGGAAAGGAGAGTGTGGGGACATGAATGGGATCTTCAAGTACTTGAAAGGAATAAATAAGGTGGATAAGGTGTGTCTCTTTAAGCTGAGTGACAACCATAACACAAGGGGGCACAGTCTTACTCTGCGGGTGGGGGGTTAGGGAGGTCAGGAAGCACTTCTTCACAGAGAGCGTGGTAGACACTTGGAATGTGCTGCCAGAGGAGGTGGTCTCATTGAAGACAGTGGACAGCTTCAAGAGAGGCTGGGATAGGCATGGGGGGAAGGTAAGGATCATGGGTACGGAGGATGGAAGGCGTGGGGAGGGGGCAAGGACAGTAGCTCAAAATGTAGACCCTGCAATACAAGCAGACTAGATAGACCAAATGGCCATCTTCTGCTGGCTTCTTTGTGTGTTTGTAATATGATTACGTAATAAACCACGACAGGGTGTGGGTTATGCTGGGTTTACCCATGCCTGGCATGGTGCAGCCTTATGACCAAACCTCGCCAGGTGTGGGTAAATCCTAGCATAACCTACATCCTGGAGTGGTTTATTGTGATTATACAATGTCCCCCTTGATTTTATTTATTTTTACTCTTTATCCGCCTACTGCCCTATACCCTCCTATCTCTCAGATCCCCAGGCTGCCGCTAGCCAACCCACCAAGGAGTCTCCCCCTATAGTGCACACCGCCTCAGTTAACTCCCGGTTAACCCCCCCGGGCAGGGTAAGGAAGGCCTCCCCTTACCTTCCCTCGACGTCGGAGGCATACACACGCAGCGGAGTCTACTCTCTGGCTTCGTGGGAGCGGAGGATCGTCGCCAGTATCGTCTAGGGAATGTTTCCCTTCTTTTCTGGTTCTCGCGACGCTGGCATGCAATGAGGACCAGTGAGCCAACGCATGCTGAGAAGTGCGTCACCTCCTGTCCTCTGCTAGCGTCAGCCCTCCTTTGTTGTCCCCAACCACACCGGCACCCCCTGAGTCCCCAGGTGGTGGCGGTAGAGTGGCCAGGCAAACTCCCCATCCCTCCCCGGAAAAGGAGAGCAAGCCACTGGGCGCTCGATCCTTTTCCTCCCCGACTAGTCCCTGGTGACCTGAGTCCATTCCCGAACCCAGGTCACCGACATGGAGCGAGGTGTGGCATCCAGCGCCTCAGTGCCACCGGGCCCCCTTTGATTTTTTTGTAATATAAAATAAAAGAAAAATATAGATCTTCCCCTTGTCAATCTTCATCATTCATTACTGCTGGGTATAAGCCAGAGGTGAGCACCCACCATAGGAGCTTCTCTTTTTTTTTTTTGAGGGAGGAGTCGACGCCAACCCACATGGCTGACGTATTGCGTGAAGCACTGGGTTAGCCATTAGGCACCGTAGACTCCTTCTCCAACCTAGTTCTGTTTTTCCTGCTGTTGTACCTGCTGCACGAGTTACAGTGTAAAGTATGCCATTAGGCCTTCGACTTCGTTGACGCCTTCAATTCGTCCCTTCATCCCGGTTCTCATCCCAACTCCATTGAAACCGGTAAGACCGTTCCTTGTATTTTGTCAGCGGATTGGGATCTTTGCTAAGTTGTGTTTTATTTCACATCATGTCAGGTTCGGGGGCTTAACGTAAATCCAAAGTGGGCCGTGCCCCCATGCGTCAGTACCCCTGTGGCCGGCATTTCTCCATCTCGGACCAGCATGATGTTTGCCTTTCGGTGCCTTGGACCCAACCACAGTATGGACAACTGCGATGCCTGCTTCTCCGTGGAGCGCCGTGTCTTGTAAATCCACGTGTTTAAAGTCGTCAGGGCCCTACCGACTTTCGGAGGACGACATTGCTTGAGGGTTTCCAAGGCCAGGACTTTAGACTCTTCTTCCGGGGCCCCTCCCGGATCTATACGATCTGGCGAGATGGGGGCCTCCTCCAGTTCCAGCCTTGCCAAGGAGGAGGCCTCTTCTACGGCAGCGGAGCAGCAGTGCAATTCCCCCCAGAGTCGTGTTGTTGGCACTGCCCCGGCAGTCACCTCTTTGGAGGTGCAGGCTTTCCCAGTGTCACGTGCCATGACTGCTGGGCCCGGCAGCAGTGGACCCTCGACGCCACCTTCCATCACCGCCCTGGATCCCGGCACCATTCGCTGTGCCGGTGATCAGGCTGTCCCAAAGTGGCGCCGCTCACATTGGCGCTGCTCAGAGCTCTCCCAGGATCACTGGTATTTTTTTTTTATTTAAGTTTATTAACATTAATCAGGTACATTACTTCAGTACACATGGGTACAAACACAGGTCATCTCCACAGACTTATAATATTACAATTAATCATTTCATATTCATATATCAGGGTATATATTCTAGCAAGTACTGTTGCGGGCAGTACATTCAGCTAGGCTGTAATGATTCTTAATACTTTCTCCCCCCCTTCCAGTCACCTGGCCCCCATCCTCCTATTCCCACCCCAAGACAAGCTATGCAGGCCCAAGTCTCGGGTTGTATGCCTGGAAGGCTTCTAGTCAAGTGGGCCTGGAGTCTGGTTTAACCAGAAGTCCCATTGTGTCCACCTCCGAGTAAAGAGGGTGGACCTCTGGTTTATTTTGAAAGTAATCTCCTCCAGGTCAGAAATGTTCTGCGCCACCTGTATCCAGTCCTGCTTGGTAGGAGGTTGGGGTTTCAGCCAGTACCTCGTAATGGCTTTATGGGCAGCTGTTAACAGGACGGCCCATAGGTAATGAGAGTCTGCCCCTCTAAGGCATGGGGGGGGGGCACCCAAAACAGCAGATGACCAATCCAAGGGGCAACCCAGGGAGAAAATATCATCAAGAGCACAGGACACCACCGCCCAAAAGGCCTGGAGTTTTGGACAGGCCCAAAAAATGTGTAGGTGATTTGCTTCCATTTCATTACAAGCTCCTTCCAGCACAGTGCCAGCCTAGTCAAATTTGTTTTGTTTAAAGCTTTGGGGGTTATAAAGTAGCATACCCTAGTCCTCCAGGCAAAGTCCTGCCAGTATGGAGACCTTGATGTCCCCTTAACTGTCTGGAAGATTCGGTCCCAACTGAGATCTATCAAATCAGGACCACCCTCCTCCTACCATCTCTCTTTGATTGTTGTGAGAGGATACCCCCTCAGCCCAGCTAGGGATTTATAATTGGCAGAAATCAATCCCCTCTGAACCTGGGTGGTTTTGCCCCTCTGGCGAGCCGACAGGAAGGGAGCAGCCCTAGTGGGGTCTTGGTCCGCTCCCTGGAGAGAGGCAACATAGGTTCTGACCTGGAGGTATCTAAAATGGTCTGTGTTTCGGAGATGATATGTGGTTTTAATGGATTCGAAGTCTAAGATTACACCTCCCTGTAGGAACTGACCCAAGTGCCTCAATCCCATTCTGTCCCAGGTCCTAAAGGTATGATCCTGATATGCCGAGGGGAATCCAGGTTTCCAAGCCAGCCTAAACAAGGGGCAGATGGCTGTTTTCAGTTTGTATTTTTGCCAGATCCTATGGACAGCTCTCACTGTGACTCTCACTGTGGTCAGTTTGGGGGGTGGGAAGTTATGGGTGTTAAGGGGTATTAACAATCTGGCTTCTAAAGGTGGGCCCAATTCTTCCTCTTCTCCCATCTCCACCTCTCTCTCCAGTTTGCTGGGGAGTTAGGGTTAGACCACTGTAGGGCAGCTTTCAGTTGTGTTGAGAGGAAGTAGTCCTCAAGGTCTGGGAGGGATTGGCCTCCACCATTTCTATGGGTCTGTAAGATTTCTAAGCTTATTCGGGGTCTCTTATTATTCCAGACAAATTTTGAGATCAGTTTATGCCAGGTTTGGAAGTGTGATTTGTGAATGAAGGAGGGCAGGCACTGGAATAGGTAGAGGAATCTAGGGAACACAGTCATCATGATGGCATGGATCCGGGGAAACATAGGGAAGTTAAGTAAGGTCCATCTTTCAAAGTCTTTTTTTCATTTTATCAATCAAGGGGAAGTAGTTTGCTCTAAAGAGTTGGGAGATGTACTTAGTGATATATAACCCCAAATATTTCATATTTTCCACCACCTAGCTCAAGGGGAGAAGGGCTCTGATATCCCCCTAGGGGTTGTACAAAAAAACTGAGTACCTCTGTCTTAGTTCTGTTGAGGGGGTAGCCAGAGTGTCCCCCGAACTACTCCAGGATGGACCACACCTGAGGGATGGATTGTTGGGGCTGGGTAAGGGACAGCAGAACATCGTCTGCATAAAGGGATATTTTCCGTTGTAGGCCCCACACCTCCACCCCACGGATCTCATCCGATTTCCGAATGGTTTCAGCCATGGGTTCTATGTAGAGGGCGAACAGGAGGGGTGAAAGAGGACATCCCTGTCTGGTACCCCTCCCCAGCCTGAATCTGTTGGATATCCCTCCGTTCACCCTGATATAGGCCTGAGGGCCAGTGTAAAGTACCTTGATGGTGTCTATGAAGGTTTGTGGGAAGCCCATATATTCCATGACCAGGAATAGGAATCACCATGAGACCTTGTTGAAAGCCTTTTTGGCGTCCAAACTCATCGGGCATGAGGGGGAGTGGGAGCGTTGAATGATGTTGACCAAACTTAGGGCAGAATTAACATTATCTGGGGCTTGTCTGCCCGTTATGAAACCAGTTTGGTCTGGGTGAATCAGATTAGGTAGGAGTGGGTTCAATCTGGATGCTGTTATAGAGGTGAATATTTTGTAGTCTGAGTTGAGGAGGGAGATGGGGCTGTAGGATTTGCAGCGTGTGGGGTCCTTCAAACAACATGAAGTCTTGCTATATTATGACATATGCAGTGAGTCCCAACCTTCAAACTGCTCCGGAGGTGAAAGAGTTAACTTTCCATGCCAGGCATGGAACGCTGAGCTCGAGCTCGTTTGAAAACTCTGTCTGTTGTTCTTCAAACTCAAGCTGTCAGATTCTTTACTCCGCCTCACTGAACAGTCGCTCCGGAGATTTCTCCTTCTGCTCGGTTCATTTTGTCGGTTAAAGTATTATTTTCTCGGTTTTTGACCGAATTTAAACCGCAACCGGTCGGTTCAAGCTCTGTCTGTGGTATTGTAAGTACTAGATAGCTTTTACATTTAATTCTTCTGTGTGGAACTTGTAAATGGTTATCGGTTCGGTTTGAACCGATCAGGTTGTTTTGAAATATATTAATCTGTCTTTTAGAGTGTGGTTACCGGTTCTTATCGGTTCTAAAAAAAACGGATTTTATTACGTTTTTTTCCACGACCCGTGACACGGTTGGGAACCGATAAGAGGGTCTTGCTTGGCGGATTGCCATAAACGGGCAAGTTTGGTTAGGACTGGCACTATGTCTAAGAAACCCAAAAGAAAAACTGGGCCCACTGGGTTTCAACACTGCAGTGTCTGTGGGGAAGTCTTTGCCAAGGCTGACCCCCACACCACCTGTGTTTATTGTCTGGGGTTTGACCACCTAAGTGCAGACTGCCAGATTTGCAAAAATTTTCCTGCAGCTACCCTGGAAAAGAGAGTTGGTAGGCTCAGGGAAAGGGAGGCCAAGAAGTCCGCTGACCCGGATGGCCAGCCCGGTTCGGTTCCAACCGAACCGGAGGGAGTACCCTCTGACCAGGGCGAGACTTCCTTGGGCAAAAGGAGAGCCGACTCGGAGGAGTCTGTTCCAGCAAAAAGGACAAGGAAATCAGCTGGTGTGGAGCCAAAACTTTTCTCTCCAACCGCTGAAGAAATAGCCAAAGTGATTAAAATTGTCCAGTCGCTTTCCCTGGTTCCGACCGAACCGGCACCATCAGGTAAGCATGCGGTTCGGCCGGTTCCACCGGTTCAAGAGTATGATTTAGAGGAATTTTATGAACCGGAGGAGGGGGAAGAGGAGTATGAGAAGAGTGAATGTGGATTTGAAAGTCTGGATGTGCCCATTGAACCGGACATCTCCCCAGACAGACCTTCAGGAGTGTCTCCTCCTAGGCTTTCTGAGTCCCCTTCTCATTTTATGTTTTATAAAAAAGTGGCTGAAACCCTCCAGCTCCCTATGGAGGAAGCTGTGGATGATCAAGAGGAGCCTGACTGTGGAAATGATGGATATCCCAGAGTCCAGGAGACTGTCTATTCCTTTGCATAAATCTTTTGGGAAACAGACAGTAAAAATTCTAAAACTCCTCACACTGTACCTCCTGTTGATAAGAGAATGGACAAGAGGTACATTGTCAGGCTCTGATACGGAGTTCCTTACACAACAATGCAGCCATGTTAGTAGTGCAGGCTGCAGCCTGTGACAAAGCAAATATTCCCTTGGCCTCACACCCCCGATAAGGACTCCAGGAGGATTGATGCCATGGCAAAGAAACAGTACATGGCAGCATCCTTGGGACTCAGACAGGCAAATTATATGGCTTATGTTGCTAGATACTAGAAATCCAGATGGGATACTGTTATGGCTCTAGCAAAACAGGTCCCTGGCCAGCTTGCCAAGGAGCTGGAGCAGGTGGCTGCTGATGGTATTGAGGCATCTAAGGTGCAATTCCATGCTGCAGTGGACTCTAATGATGTGTTATCAAGAGTCATGGCTACATCTGTGGCACTTCGCAGAATGGCTTGGCTCAGATGTACTAGCCTGTCACAGGATACCCAGACTAAGACCATGGATTTTCCTGTTGTGGGTAATTCTCTGTTTGGGGAGCAGACAGAGAATTACATGAAGAAAATGGATGAGTATAGGACCAACTATAGGAGTGCACAGGCCAAGGAAAGGCAGGCCACTCCGCAAAGGCAGCCTTCCAGGGGCAGGGGCAGGTCTTTTCATAGGCCTTTTACAAGCCAGGCCTCCTCTTCAGCTTATGCCCAGAGGGGTTCTTTAGAGGAGCGCAGATGGGGTACAAGCAGGCCTGCTTCCACCGCTCAGCCTAAAGCCCCTGCCAAGCAGGCACCCTGATGGGGAATTGCCAGGGGCGTCTCAATTACCTGTGGGGGCAGGCTGGCTTACTTTGTCCAGGACTGGAAGTCTCTGACATCAGACAAGTGGGTCCTGGGAAGTAGTAAGCCAGGGACCGGTTCTCAGCTTCAAAAATTTCCAAAGATGAGAACCAGATCCTTTCCACCTGCAAATCCATCAGAGGCACTTGCCCTAGAGGCAGAAGTCTCTACCTCCTGGCTCTCAGAGCCGTGGAAAGGTTCCACTCACACCAGGGCAAAGGATTGTACTCCAGGTACTTCCTTACCCCAAAAGACAGGAGAATGGTGGCCCATCCTGGATCTCAGATACTTAAACAAGCACCTTTTAAAACCAAAATTCAAAATGGTGACTCTGGGAATTATTCTACCCTCTTTAAGGCCAGGGGACTGGCTAGCATCCCTGGACCTCAAGGATGCCTACTTCCATATTCTCATCAGAAGCTCCCATCGAAAGTACATCAGGTTCGAGCTACCCTCAGGCCATTACCAGTTCAGAGCAATGCCCTTTGGCCTCACCTCTGCTCCAAGGGTATTCACAAAATGCCTGGCAGTACAGTTGCCTAAGAAGGCAAAAAATTGCCATCTTCCCTTACCTGGACGACTGGCTCATAGTAGGCCAGTCTCCAGACCAAGTCAAGTTACATCTTCAGATAACTCAGCAACTGCTTACCTCTCTAGGTTTCCTTCTGAATCTTCCAAAGTCAGTTCTAGAGCCTGTCCAGCTCCTCACCTTCATAGGCACAGAACTGAACACAGAGGAAGCCAGAGCCTTCCTTCCTTCCTTTGGACAGGGCAAGGACCCTGGTGTCTCTGGCCTCCTCATTCACCCTGCAGGTCTCTCGACCAGCAAGACATTTTCTACAGCTCCTAGGGCACATGGCTGCTTCTACAGCAGTAGTGCAAGGAGCCAGATTTCAGATGAGGGACATCCAGTTCCATTTGAGAGCCGTTTGGTCTCAAAGAAAGGACCCTCTAACTAAATTGATCCCAGTGACTCGAACCCTGATCCAAGCCCTACAATGGTGGCAGGATCAAAGCAATCTGAGACAAGGGATTCCCTTTGTCACTCAGTCTCACTTTTTAATCCTTACTACAGATGCATCCCTCTTGGGGTTGGGAGCTCACATGGGCGACCTCACTACCCAGGGGTTGTGGTCCCCTCAGGAATCTCTGCTCCACATCAATCTGTTGGAACTCAGAGCAGTTTTCTAGCACTTCAAGCTTTTCCAAATCTGTTCAGAACAAAGTTGTACAGGTCAGAACAGACAACACCACCACAATGTGGTACATCAACAAGCAAGGGGGCACTCGGTCTATGGCCTTGTGCACCGAAGCAATGAAGTTGTGGTCTCTGGCTTACTCCCTGAACACCTCCCTTACGGCAGTTCACCTCCCAGGCAAGGACAATGTCCTGGCAGATGCTCTCAGCAGGGTTTCCCAGGGCCATCATGAATGGTCACTGGATCCCCTGGTCCTGGAGGTAATATTTGCCAGGTGGGGCACCCCGCAGATAGATCTTTTTGCAGCCCCAGACAATCACCAACTTCCCCTTTTTTGCTGCAGGCCCCCAGTGTTGGGCTCAGTCCCTCTGGATGCCTTACTTCTCAATTGGGAAGGGAAGTTTCTCTATGCTTTTCTCCCTTTCCTCTCCTGTTCAAAGTGTTAGTCAAAATCAGATCTCAATCCTGCAAAGTGATTCTGATTGCTCCAGATTGAGCCAGACAACCCTGGTATCCACTCCTACTGTCCTTAGCAGTCCATCTTCCCCTGTGTCTTCCCAGGAATCGCAATCTGTTAACCTATGCTCAGGGAAGGGTTTGGTACCCGAAACTCAAATCTCTCAATCTCAAGGCGTGGCTCTTGAAGAGTTAGAATTTGCTGATCTACACCTCTCCCAAGGTGTAATGGATATATTGAAGGCTTCTAGGAAGCCTTCCACCAGGGCTACTTACAGTTACAAATGGAAGAGGTTTTCCATATGGTGCTCTGGGAAGCATATTTCCCCAGAATCTGCTGATTTATGCACAGTCCTGGATTATATGGTCCATTTGAACACTTTGGGGCTCAGACCAGCTACCCTAAAGGTGCATTTGGCAGCTGTGTCTGCTTTCATTCAACAGGTAAACCCTCTTCTCTTTCAGCTCATCCTGTTTCTCTAAGTTTTTGAGTTGCTTCACACCAACCTCATTCAGGGACCCTGCCCTGCCTGGGATCTTAATGTTTGCATTGCTCAGCTTATGCAACCTCCTTTGAGCCCTTGTCTTCAGCAGAGCTCAAGTATTTGACTTGAAGACTGTGTTTCTGGTAGCCATCACTTCTGCCTGGCCTTTTGGAGTGAATTACGGAGCTTTGTCAGTGGAGCCTGATTTTATCTCCTTTCATAGAGATAAGGTGGCCCTCAGGACTAACAGGAGGTTCTTGCCTAAGGTGGTTTCAGATTTCCACCTTAATCAATCTATTTCTCTTCCAGTGTCTTCACTGACCATTCCTCCTCTGGCAAGAGGAGCTGCACAGCAGATGTGAAGAGCCCTTAGTTACTACATAGAGCGTACTAAGGGTCACAGGTTTGACTCCTCCAACTGTTCCTCACTTGTGGTGAGGTTGGTAAAGGAAACCTGCCACTAAAAGATCCATTGCCAGGTGGATTGTCTCTTGTATCCAATTCTGTTATGAAAAGCTGGGTAAGGTTCCTCCCTCAGGCCTGAGGGCTCACTCTACCAGAGGTACAGCTGCTTCCCTGGCTGCTGCCAGGGACATCCCCATTCTAGAGATTTGTCAAGCAGCTACCTGGAAAACAGTTCACATTTTTACCAAGCATTACTCTCTGGACACCCAGGCTAGGAGTGATGCTCGGTTTGGCACAGCTGTGCTTCAGAGCCTATTTCCTAAGTAGGTTCTGTCCCTCCTCCATGGAGGTACTGCTGTGTAGTCTGCATATGTCATAATATAGCAAGACTTCATGTTGTTTTAAGAAAAAATTACTCACCTTAGTAATGTTGTTTCTTCTAATGGAGTCTTGCTATATTTTGACCCCCCCCTGCCTGCCCCTCTCAGAACCTCTGTTTTTGGGATGTTGGTGGGCAGTGCAGTGTTGGCACTTAGTAGATGCCCACCTTGTTTTTTCACCCTCCCTTTTTTGGGGTGACTGGGTGTTGTGTTTTTCATTTTTTGGGTCTCCTGACTTGAGTCTTTGTTTTGGGACCAAAAAATGTGTTTCTTATATTTAGTAGCCAGTTGGCTAGTGTAGGTTTACAGCTTCCACACAGGACCTTAGTGAGTTTAGCTCGTAAAGATCTGACAGTTTGAGTTTGAAGAACAACAGACAGAGTTTTCAACCGAGCTCGAGCTCAGCGTTCCATGCCTGGCATGGAAAGTTAACTCTTTCACCTCCGGAGCAGTTTGAAGGTTGGGACTCACTGCATATGTCATAATATAGCAAGACTCCATTAGAAGAAACAACATTACTAAGGTGAGTAATTTTTTCTTTCCCTCCTTGTGAATGGGGGAGATGGTAGCCTATTGCCAAGGGGGGGGGGGGGACTGGATTTCCTTCAACCCAAATACTTGAGAAAACCTCAGTAAGCAGGGGGGCTGTCTCCTTTTTGAACGTTTTATAGAATTCGGCACTAAACCCATCTGTGCTGGGGCATTTTCCAGTCTTTAAGTTTTTTATAGTAGTTAATAATTCTTGCTGGGAAATAGGTCTAGTGAGTGCCCGGGCCATTTCTGGGGGAAGAGAGGGAAGGGAGAGAGAGCCAAGGTAATTCCTTTTCTCCTGTAGGGACGTTTCCGTCTGGGGACTATAAAGTTTAGAGTAATAGGATATAAATGCTTCTGCAGTTTGGGTAGATTGGTGGACCAATCGACCAGTTTGTGGGGGCAACTGTTTTGTTGATAGTTGCTCTAGCTGCGTGCTGCCTGAGCTGAAAGGCCAGGAACTCCGTTCCCCTGGGGCCGCCCTTATAATATTTTTGTTTTAGGTAGAAAATTGCTTTCTCCGTTTCTGTTTTTTGCATTTTCTGCAGTTGGTTCCTGAGGGACTTCAACTCCCTATCCCCTTCCCATTTGACCTTCTGGGCCCGTTCCAGCTCCCTAAGTTGTAAAAGGAGATCTTACTTCGAGAAACAGCTCTTGCAGCAGGTTACACCATTAGGACTGAAGTCGGCAGGTGCCAAGACCCCAGGGAAAAAATCTAGCTAGCAGTATCCAGCGGGGAACCGCCCCCAACATCGGCCCCTCCCCGACATCGGCCATCGCATAAAAAGAGGTGGTCCCCCAGCATCCCCAGTTCTTTTCCCACTGTCGACTCTCTAGCATCGGCCCCACAGACGCCTGCTCTGTAGATACGATGCGTGAAATCTTTTTCTTTGAAAATCATTGATCCATGTCTGCTTCTCCTACCCCTTCTCTCGAAGGCCATCCCTCCAAGTGTGCCTGCAGGCAAACATCCCTTTTGACGACCATCATTAGGTGTGTGTCAGGTGTCTGGGCCCAGAGCACAACACCCAAGCCTGCTCCATTTGCGAGCAATTTAACAGCAGGACCCGGATCCGCCACCAAAAGGCCCTTCAGGGATTGCTCCTCGAGGAGAAATTGAAAAAGATGAAGA
This sequence comes from Neoceratodus forsteri, assembly GCA_016271365.2. Taxonomy (NCBI): domain Eukaryota; kingdom Metazoa; phylum Chordata; order Ceratodontiformes; family Ceratodontidae; genus Neoceratodus; species Neoceratodus forsteri. The sequence goes on along the minus strand of CM057450.1, from coordinate 1,145,636,689 downwards.
AATGACCTCCCTCCAAAGGGGAATCTTCCCATAAGTCTGGGAAACACTGGGACAAGCATTGGGACTCGGATAGGGCGAGATCCCCCAGCAGGGCCTCCGAGTCCAGGGCCAGCTCCAGCTCTACCCGATCCGACCATTCTCCTTCCCGGGCTCACTCCCAACCTCCCCTGGTGACAGTAAGGTCTTCAGGGGGCTCTTCTGCCTCCCTGCACCCGCTCAAGACCTCCAGAGCGCCGGATGCCGCCAAGCCTGATTCCTCGGAGAAACACAAGAAGTCCTCCTCTAAATTGGGGAGTACATCGGACCGACGCCGGCACTCTGACGTCAGGTCTGTCTCCCAGCCTCTAAAAGCTCCTGAACGGAAGACTGCTGAACTGACGTCCCTCAAGCGGATGACAGAATCCAAGAAGGCTTCCGAACCAGCGCCCACAAAATGGACAACCCTGACGACAGCGATACCAACGCCAGTGGATACCGGACGTCAGGGTCTTCAAGCGAAGAGCTACGCCGCGGACAACCAGACGGTGACCAGAGGAAGCCGCTTACCCACAGAACTGCCGCCGATACGGTGGTTCCCGACCCACCCCGGCGACAGGCCCACACCGACGCCAGGCCCATCGTCGGGCATGAATATACAGGAGGCGAAGGAATTGTTCACCTTTTGGTGGGAGACCATCAGAAAAGATGTGGTGCCCCCCAAGCCTCCGCTACCTCCGTCACCCCCGCCTCCTCAGGGTGCAAAAGGGGCCTGATCCCCAAGGAACTAACTCCTCCTCCTCAGGGAAGATCGCGAGACAGGAAATGCCCATCACGCTCTCCCTCGGGGTCCCCGATCCCAAAGCGACCCGGGGCAGATGTCGCTCACCGGGAGATGACTGTAGACCGGATACGTCCGACACCTCCAGGTCTCCATCTCCCTTCAGTCCCCCATCACCAGACCCACGGGACCTTGCAAGGTCACCTCGGATGATCCCTCCTTTTCAGAAATTATGAAGCACATCCAGGAAAATATGGGATGGGAAATGGAAGACTTAGACCCTGAGAGACAACGCCTTGCCCGTTACCTCAGGCAGAAAGACCCAGCGCCTGTGGTGGTCCCACCTTTGGTGGACACCTTTACGGACATCACCAAGGCAGCTTGGAAGCGTCCACATTCCACTCCGGCTGTTCCAAAGAATGCTGACCACCTCTACAGAGCTCCTGCCGAGGACCTGTATTTGGGGCAACAACCCCTGGCCGACTCCCTGGTCATCACTGCATCTCATGACAGTTCCCAGCGGCCTCAGCATTTGAGTACCCAGCCTCTGGACCAGGAATCTAAGCAATTGGATTCTATGGGAAGACGCCTGTATGCGGCTGCTACATGCTCAGTTAGGTCTTTAAACTAGCTGACGCACATGGTGCAGTTTCTGAACACCCTTTGGGAACAGGGCCAAGACCTTCTAAAAGATTTTCCGGATGGCGAAAAGGAGGAGGAGCTGCTGAGCCTCCTCCAAACTGGGTCAGACATGGGGACCCAGGTTCTCTGGGCCGCTTATGGTTCAGCGGACTCGGCAGCCAGGGGAGCAGCAACAGGCACTCCGAAGACACTCGTGGTTGAGAGTCTCCGGTTTTTCCCTAGACGTCCAGGAAAACGTCCTGGACGTCCCTTATAATGGAACGGTCCTCTTTGGTGAGGAGTCCGAGAAGGTCATCGCCAAACTGCAGGACGCTGGTAAGGCAGTCAGGACTGTACAAGCCATGTACAGACCGAAGTCTGGTTCCTTTCGTAGGAACCAGAATTGTTTTCACGGCCACCAACAATGGCAACAGCCACGTTCTGGCCAGCAACCCAGGGGCAACTTTGGTCGCAAAAATCAACCCAAGTTCCCCTCGGGCCAGGGTCAAAAGCATCCCAAAGCAGCCAGCCCATGGGATCCAAAACCACCACAGCATGACTCCTTCCCGGCCCTCGCCCCTCATCTGGATCAAAGGGTCGGGAAAGTCGGGAGTCACATCTCTCATCACCTCTCGGGATGGCAGAGGATAACCTCCAACCAGTGGGTGTTGCAGTTGGTCGAACGAGGTCACTCTGTAGAGTTCCTCGATCACCCACCATCCAGATCTCCCCTGCTGTCCCGCTACTCTGGTCAGCATTCCCTGCTTATTCAGCAGGACATTTTGTCCCCCCAGACAAGGAGGCCATAGAGCACGTTCCACTGAACCAGAGAGGAAAAGGTTACTATTCTCACTTCTTCCTGGTTCCAAAGAAAACCGGGGACTTGCGACCAGTATTGGATCTCAGCAACCTCAACATGTTCATGTTGTACACGCGTTTCCGCATGGTGACCCTACCGGGCCTTATTCCCATGCTCAAACAGGGTGCTTGGCTGGCGTCACTGGACATGCAGGACGCCTACCTACATCTTCTGATCGCTCGAGCGCACCAGAAATTTCTGCGCTTCGAGTTTCTGGGACACCACTACCAGTTCTGAGCCCTCCCATTCGGGCTGTCTTCGGCACCTCGAGTGTTCATGAAGTGTGTGGCAGTCGTGGCAACAGCTCTCAGGAGAAGAGGCCACTATGTGTTTCCATATCTAGACAACTGGCTCCTCATGGCACCCTCTCGGGATGCCCTGATGTCCACAATACAAGATACCTATTCTCCCTTCCTATTGCTGGGCATCATTATCAACCAAGAGAAGTCGAACCTTGTCCCGTCTCAGAACTTGCAGTTCATAGGAGCAGTTCTGGACACCACCAGGGGAAGGGCATTCCTTCCTCAGGACAGGGTGGAATGCATCAGATCCCTCATAGGGGATATAAAGGAAAAGAAGACAGTACCGGCCCAGTACGTCCTTTGCCTGCTCGGACACATGGAGCTGCCATTGCAATGGTTCCCCTAGCTCGACTCCATATGTGGGTCACCCAATGGATGTTGAGGGCACAATGGGACCAGAAGCAGGATCATCTGCACCATCCAGTTCGGATTACGAACGCCATCACCCGAGACTGGAATTGGTGGCTTGTCCCAGACCACCTCTCGATGGGAGTCCCCTTCATTGCGCCGTCTCCTTCAGCGACTCTCTCCACGGACATGTCGGGGGCCGGATGGGGAGCTCACCTCAGCAGGGTCAGGCTCAAGGCTCCTGGTTGTCTCTGGGGTCACAGCTCTACATAAATATTCTAGAGATGAAAGCCGTCCTTTATGCACTACAGGCATTCCAGACGGAAATTCTACCAGGTACTATTCTGGTGCAAACAGACAATACCGCGGTGATGTACTATCTCAACAAACAAGGAGGCACTCATTCCTACCCCCTTTGTAGGAGGCTCAAAGGGTTTGGGAGTGGGTATCGCAACACGGCGCAGATATTATTGCAGTGCATGTTCCTGGAGTGGACAACACTATCGCGGACAATCTAAGCCAATCACAGGCCAGACTCCACGAATGGGAACTGCTTCAGGAAGTTGCAGAGGATCTGTTCCACAGATGGGGGGACACCAGAATTAGACCTCTTCGCATCACCATACAATGTAAAACTGCCCAATTTCTGCTCACTAGATCCAGGGCCTGGTGTTTTCTGGCGAGACATGTTGTCCCTCTCTTGGACGGGCAGATTCCTCTACGCTTTCCCACCCTTCCCTTTGATCCAGAGGGTTCTAGTGAAGCTCTGACAAGAGCGGGCATGCCTTATTCTAGTAGCGCCTTTTTGGCCCAGGCAAATTTGGTTCCCTCGCTTACATCAGCTGGCCCAGGAACCTCCGGTGCCTCTGCCATTCAGCTCTCATCTTCTGTCCCAGGAGGCAGGCTCCTTGATCGATCCAGATCTTCGGTCTCTGAACCTGCATGCCCAGCTTCTAAGGACATAGCAGTGCTGAGGTACGGGGTCTCTCAGGAAGTTGTGGACGGTCTGATAGCAGCCAGAAAACCTTCCACTTACACCATGAAGTGGTGCAGATTGTGTATTTGGGCTCAAGCTTGTGGATTGACCCCATTGGATTGTTCTGAGAGGTCTGTTTTGGACTACCCCTATCCCTTTACGAGGCAGGTCTTGCCTACTCTTCCATCAAGGTGCACCTGTGCGCCATTTCGGGGTACCATTCTCCAATAGGTCACCGGTCTCTAGCTCAGCTAGAGGCTTCTCATGCCTTTTTGCACGGCATCCTGCACTTGAGACCTCCCATCAAAGACCCAGTTCCACCTTGGGATCTTCCTTTCGTTCTAGTGCAGCTTACGCTACCGCCTTTTGAACCAGCCACGGATTGCGAGCTGCATCTCCTTGCTTGGAAGTCGCTTCTTTTAGTTGCTGTTACTTCTGCCAGAAGAATTTCTGAGCTTCATGCACTTATGTGCAAGGATCCATATTTGGTTTTTCACAAGGACAGGTTGTCTTTAAGAATGAATCCTAAGTTCCTCCCCAAGATGGTCTCAGCTGTCACTCTCAACCAGGATATAGACCTGCCGGTGTACTACCCAAGTCACTGTAACAGGGGTGAGGCCCTGTTGCACACTCTGGATGTGCATAGGTGTCTCAGATATTACCTGACCAGAACCAAGGCACATTGTAGGTCAGACCAGCTCTTTATTTTGTATGCACAAAGAATGCCTGGGGCTCCTGTTTCCAAACAGTCGGTGTCTCGATGGGTGGCAAAATGCATTATGTTCTGTTACCAGAAGCGCAACAAGACTTCACCGGGACCGGTAAAAGGTCATTCTACGAGGGGGGTGGCTACCTGCTTTGCTGCGCTCAAAAATGTCTCCACTTCAGCCATCTGTGCAGCAGCAACCTGGAGCACTGTACACACCTTTATCAGGCACTACAGTTTGGATGTTGCCTCTAGACGCAGAGCTGGTTTTGGCTTGGCGGTCCTTCAGGGACTTTTGTCCTGAACTCTGAGACATCTCTCCTATCCTCCTCCTGTTAAGAATTGTTCCCTTACTGCTTGGGAATCAGTCCTAATGGTGTAGCCTGCTGCAAGAGCTGTTTCTTGAAGTAAGATAGTACAGTTACGTAAGAACTTACCGTAACAGTAGATCTTCAAGAACAGCTCTTGCAGCAGGTAGTTTCTCTCCCACCTTCCCCTCTGGAGGTTGAGTCTTCTGACCTAGTTTCTAGGCTTCTGCGTCTTTTGACTCCTATTACAAACCTTCCTTTGGAAGCAGATCCTCGGCCTCCCCTTCAGATGTCACCTTTGGGCTGGGAGTCTCCGGCGGGAGAACTAGGGATGCTGGGGGACCGCCCCTTTTTATGTGATGGCTGACATCGGGGAGGGGCCGACATCGGGGGCAGTCCCCCGCTGGATACTGCTAGCTAGAATTTTTCTGTGGGGTCCTGGCGCCTGCTGGCTTCAGTCCTAATGGTGTAACCTGCTGCAAGAGCTGTTCTCGAAGATCTACTGTTACAGTAAGTTCTTACGTAACTGTACTTTCTTGCTGTTTTTGTTGGGATATTCTTTTCTTATGTGAGGCTATGGATATAGTTTTCCCCCTGAGGGAGGCTTTGAGGGTATCCCACAAAATTTGTGGGGTAGTCCCATATGTGGTGTTCTGTTCCGGGGTATTTTTAATGTGTCATTTGAGTTCGGCCACCACCCCCTTGTCCTGGAGGAGGGAGGTATTGAGTCTGCAGTGGGTTGTCCGTGTAGGTAGCCCTAGATCCACCTCCAGAAAAATTGGACTATGGTCTGAGAGGGTAAACATCCTGACCCACATGGAGAGAAAGCTAAGGAGATTTCTAGTAAAAGTGAGAAAAGTGTCCAATCTGGAAAAAATCTGGAATCTCGGTGAGTAGCAAGTGTACTCCTTTGCCCTGGGGTACTTCTCTCGCCAGATGTCCATAATCCCCATCTGGTCCATAATCGACTTCAGGGAGCGGGCTCTCCTAAGTCCCGTCTTAGGTATCTGGGAGGTGGTGTCCAGGGCCCTGTCGAATATCAAATTCTAATCCCCTCCCACTATCAGGAGGCCCCCAGCTTTCTCGGCAGTAAGGTGGAAGAGGGAGGAGTAAAATGACAGCAGGGAGCCCAGGGGAGCATAAACATTTACCAGGGTGACCTGGGTATCCTGGATTGATCCTGTCACCATAATGTATCTGGCCTCCGGATCCTCTATTACTTCCTCCTGTACAAATGGGAGGGAGACTGAAAGTAAAATGGGCACTCCCCATTTTCTGCCCGATGGCAGATCTGGAGAAAGAGTCGAGACCTTCATTTCAGGACCTCTGTGGTAGACAGGTGAATTTCCTGTAAAAAAAAAAAAAAAATTTAGCATCACATTTTTGTGTTGTTAGGTAGGGTTGGAACTGCTTTTTCTTGATGGGGTTAGTGCACCCATTTATGTTATAAGAAAGGACCTTTGTGTATTGCTTAGCCATTTATAAAAATGTATATAAGAGCAATTAGCTTCCTGAGTATGGAGACAATCCCACACAGACCCCGTAGAGACCACTTCAGATTAAGAGACATTGTACCTTGTTGGAATTTAAGCAAATAACTATAAAACCAAGTAAACAGTAACATAACCCACAGTAACATATGTAAAAAACAGATCTTATGCCCAGGCCTCTTTAAACTACGAGTCATGAGCAAATAGGGAGGCAGGTAGTTTGAGGTTAGAGACTCTCTGAACCACACTGCACAGCATTTGATGTTTTGACTTCCAAGGGTTGGCTGAGTGGTGGATCTCAGCCGAAAGGTGTCCACTCGTGCGGTTAAAATAAGGGAGCTCAACAAAACAATGAGCTTTCCCTGTGGCCCCCTGGCTAAGCTCTGGGTGTGGCCAACCTTTCGTTTGTCAACAATCCTCCAAAGAAGCATCCCCAGTGAGTCTCTCCCCCACCCCACGAGTATATGCTTTGTGTGATAAGGTGGATTTGCCCTTATCTAACTGCATATATTAAATGGTGTCTTGTCTGTTAGGCCTATATAATGTGTGGTACTGGTGGTCAGAAAAGAGCGAGCGGTAGCTGGAGGCAGCCCGCAATGAGTGCCTGGCCTGCCCTCGGACATCATTTAAACCAGTGAGTGCCCCTATGACAATCAAATATACTTGTAACATTAATTACGTCCAGATAAGCATTTTCGTGCCCTCAATCTCTGTTCCTGAAGACGTTAAAGGGAGGTGCAGTAGTGCTGAAGTAGGGCCCGGTATCTCCTCCATATAGCGAGCGGGAGCTCGTCATCCATCAGACAGTCTGTTGAGCGTGCCAGAAAGAAGCGCCATGGGCAGGCCTCTCATCCTACTCTCCCTCGGCCCTTGTCCCCGTTACAGCCCTGCCAAGGTGCGGGGAACATGCTAATCGATCATGAGTGAGTCAGCCAGCAGGGTAGGAGACCAAAAGTTCGTCGAGATCGAGGGCATCCCAGGGGGAACAATAACATTTCAGCAAGGGGCTATATTAGCAGACCAGGCGCGTCAGCAGAGTTCCCTTTGTCCCCCCCCCCCAAGCAAACCAACAGGTGGAGCAGTTAGAGGTCAGTGGTGGGACCCCAGCATACTCACTGCATCTGTAAGAGGAACTGCGTTGTGTGTTTCTCGAGAGGCCCTCATCATCGGGGTTGTAGTGTGTTCAGTGGCTGGGTAGTTGGAGCCGCAGGGTAGCCGAGTCAATCAAGATTCCAGGGGATTGGAGCCTTATGGAGGGTGGGGGTCACACATGGCATCAGAAATATATTGAAGTTGAGCCCTTCATGTTTTAGAAGCTGGAGGTAAATCTGCAGTGGAGTTTGTAGCCTCATTGTCATCTTGTAGATAGGATGCTTTGCGGTTTACAACTGCTGGATCTCCATACTTCCCGCAGCACTGATGACACGTCAGCCCTGAGGTTCATTTGGGAGACTCTTTGCGATGAACCTTTCTTGGACGTCCCCTTCTGAGCCACAGTCCAAGCTGAGGCCAGTAAGTCCCTCTCAAGTTTTTCTTTGATCGAGGAGGAGTGCTAATGCCTAGCTGTTCGAGGAATGGCGAAGCAGCAAGGAGGTCCTGGAAGATTTTGACTCCCTGCTCAGTAGTGACCTTGAGTCTTGCTGGGTAAAGGGTTTGGACCATGATATTTTTAGAGCAGAGCTGCTTTTTAATTGGCCAGAGGGTCCTCCAAGCTTCCTGGACTGCCGAAGTGTGGTCATTATCCAGTGAGATTTTGTGCCCCATATACATCAGGGACCCCTGTTGCCAGGCCCTGCGAAGCAGCTGTTCCTTGTTTTGGTAGGCAGACAGGCATACTATGAAGGATCTGGGCCTTGCGTCTGGATTTCAGGGCCTAGGGAGCAGTGTGCACGGTCCATAGTTAGATCAAGATCTTATGGCAGCGAGACCGCATTCCACAGCAGGTCTTGGAGGAATGCAGTCGTATCTCTGGCTTTGTCTTCCAGGCCCTCGGGGACCCCATAGATTCTTACATTGTGTCTCCTGATCCTCCCCTCCAGATCATCCAGGCCATGTGTAAGCTCTCTACCCTGGTCAGGAGGTATAGGAGCAGCCGGTCATGTCTGTCGCTCTGGTCTGACACTTGCGTGAGGCACAGTTCCAGTTATTCGGCCTTATGGGCATTTTTATTCATATCCGAGTGAAGCTCAGAGAGGGTCTGGTCAATTTTAGTCACTGTGTGAGCTGTTTGCATGATTGTTACGGCGAGATCTCCTTGGACCAGTTCCCCACAAAGTAAGGCCTGGTGCTGATCCTCCAGAGTCTCCCATTCATCGGGAGAATCTGTCTTGTAGATGTAGTAGAGAAGTTCTTTTAATTTCTGTGCAGGGGTAACTGGAGGTTTACCTGCTTTGTTACGTTTAGTTTTGGCTGGCAATGACATCTCTTAATAGGTGATTTAGACAGATTGTAGGTGATGGGGAGTTGGAGCTCTGAGATTAGGCAGCCATCAAGGGTGCTGACATTACCAGAAGTCCAGCCAGGGTCGCCAGTATTGAGGTCTGCCTGGGCACCTCCTCTTCGGAGGAGGATGACTCGGAGGCGGACCCAGAGTGGAGGCCTGTCTCTTCAGAGTCGGAGAGCCCTGTGGGATGCAGCGCCAGGCAGTCCAGTGTCCCTATCCCTGAGTCCCGGAGCCCGGTTGCCCTGGCAGATCCTTCGGCTGGGGGTGGCCGTGTGTCCACTGGCGGCGATGGCTTGGGAAATCAAGGCAGGGTACTCCTCTCTGGGGAGGCCCGGGCAGCTGCCACTTATGGTGCTGCTGGGGCCCTTCGGGGGGGGTGGGGATCCTCGCTTCTGCTGCCCCCTTCAAGGGGTCTGTGGGATCGGGGCCGAGGAAGAGGGCTGCTTCCGATTCCGAGGGGTTGAGGTGCTGGAGTGAGGTGCAGCTGTCCCCTTCCACCAGCCTGCGGGGGGGTGGGAAGGAGTCGCAGTGCTGAACCCCACCTTACCCTTAAGGTTTTGGAGACACCCTTAGGTGGCAGCTTAGAGAGTTGCCCTTCTGGACACATGCAACCCCAGGCACGTCACAGGGGAGACTCTCCCTCAGGGCTCTTCCGGAATTTGCCTTCCCAGATTCAGCCTTAACAACCTGGTTTGGCCTCAAGGCCCCCTTCTGTGGTGGAATCACTCCCTGGGTCTCAGAGGTCAGGCACTTTCAGTACGGTGCCCATCGCCCATCCTTCTGCAGACACCCCCTATTCTTCCTGGCCATGTGGGTCCTGCGAGGCCTTTACCCTGGAGATGTTCAGAGCCACTGCGGTGGCCTTTCCTACTTACGTTAGGGCCATGGATGAATGGGTCTTCTGCCTGTCTTTCCCCGCCACAGAAATCCTCTGGACTGTCGAGCTCCTCCTCCTTCTCGTCTCCCTCTTCCAAGGGAGAGGAACTCTCAGTCCACCTGTCCACCGACGCTGATTTCACAAAATATTAGCAGTTCCTTTCTAGGCTGGTACAGGAGCTTCACATCTCTCATGTTCTAAGGACTAATACCGAGCAGGAAACGCGTACATTCCTTAGCGAATTTAGTGCTCACCACTTGGTAGGGCCCTCCTGGCTTATCCCTGTCCAGGAGGCATCTATCTGCAACTGGCAGTCTCCAGCCGCCCCTCTCCCAGCTCCAGCAAACTGCAGGAGATGGTATTGTGCCCCTTAGGAGTCTCTAGGTTCTCAGGCTTGATGTCCCTGGACACTCCCTCTGGGCTTCAGCCCCCGGCGCATGACCGGCCCCCGGATCCAGATTCCACAGAGTTCAGCCAGTGGGGATGAAGAATATTCTCTTCAGCTCATGCATTGATGTGCATAAGTTCTCATCAGGCGCACCACACATGCCTATAACAGGCATCTGTGATTGATGCTAGCTCAGGTGCTTCCTTGCCTGACATGCAGCAGTCTAGACAAGCCATTGCCCTCTCTGTGCAGGGTCTGGAGCTTGCAAGGCACCAGGCAAGGGCATCTTATGATGCCAGTGAGGTGGCTTCCAGATTAGCAGGGACAGCGATCTACATTAGGCAGACGGCATGGCTCCGTCTGTCCAGACTGTCACCCATTGCCCCGCATAGGGTGATCTCCTCTGCTCTCCAGGGGACCCTTCTTTTCTCCCGCAGGGCAAGGAGGACTCTTCGCGGGTGCCCTCCATCCCCCCGGCCATGGGGGACACCTCCTTGTCCTCAGCAGCCTTAGACCCTACTCAGTCTAGTACGGCTAGGGTCTCCCTCTCCTGCCTCTCTCCCGCAGGAGGCTGAGGGATCTGTTCCCTCAGGGCTGTGCCAGGTCCCCTCTTGGGGGGGGGTGTTTAATACTCACTCAGCAGTAATGAATGGTGAAGATTGACAAGGGGAAGATAAGAAAATTGCGTACCTACCGTATTTCTTGATCTTCTCTTGTATCTTCATCATTCATTACTGAATCCCACCTAACATCCCCTTGTGGGCTTCAATTCTTGGGCGTCACCTCTGCCCTGCTCGCCCTCCCCCTCCTTGAGGCCAATTGGGGGCTGAGTCCCCTGGTACCTCAGAGCTCTCTGTTCCTTCTCTAAAGTCACAGAGCATTCACCCTGGAGGATGGAGAGTACGGTCTTCACCCTGCACCCTCTGAGGGAACTCCCTCTGGTTCTGTTTACAATTTCTAGGGTGTTCCCCGCTTGGAGCTTGAATAATCCTCTAGCTTATGTCACTCTCTAGCTGTCTCTGCTCCAATGCAGTCCTAGGAGAGTCCGTGGGAGTTTCCTCCTTCTCTTTCTTATAGCATGGTTGTCCCGTGGTTCTCTTCTTCTGAACTGGGGACTACACCAGTACTTCTATGGAAAACCCCTCAGATTTCTTTCCCTCGCCTAAGTCAGGTCTCGCTCCTCTTCTCATGGGGTGTTACCGCTCCCCGCCCGGGACAGTCTGTGAGACCTAGGCTGTGGGATTTAGTAACGTTTTGGATAAAGGTGGTGAGGAAGGGTCTCCCTTCTCCAAGTCTAACAAAACCATTAATCCCCTTTGGACCTTGGTTCAATAACTTCTTATCTGGCAGGATTCTTGCTCCCTTGTCTTCAACCCCGCAGGGATTTCAAACACTCAAGCCAGTGGTCTTCCAAGTTACTGCGGCAGACAGCCCTCTCCTCCCCCTTTACCCTTATCTCCTTCTCTTCTATCTTTTCCTTCTATCCTTTCCTTCTCCTTTCTCCAAAACCACCCAAGGATTGAGGCCCTATGGCCACTTAGGGTAGGGTTCTCTTTTCCTGTCCTCTATTTGGCTTATACCTTTTTCAGTTTTTATCCTTTTCTTTCTCTATCCTTCGGCTCTGTTGTCTGACCCTCTTTCTCTGGAGCCTGTCTTTCTGCCTCTGCGGCTATCACAGAACTGGGATGGAGGAGGAGTCTACGGTACCTAACGGCCAACCTGCGTGCTTCACGTAGTGCGTCAGCTGCGTGGATGGCACCACAGTCGCCGACTCCTTCCTCCAAAAAAAAAAAAAAGCTCCCATGGTGGGTGCGTGCATCCAGCTTACACCCAGCAGTAATGAATGGTGAAGATACAAGAGAAAATCAAGAATTACGGTAGGTATGTAATTTTCATTTTTTTTTGCCATTTTAAATTATTTTATTCTTGCGACACAAAAAATAGTTCCCTGTTGTTAGGCAGAATGATCACCCAGATGTGTTTTACTAAAAGGAAGACTCTATCAGTGTTCATTTTTAGCCCCGTCGGTTAGTGAGTGGGCTGCAGCCATAGGGCAAGAGAAATATTGTGCCTTGAGCATCATATTAGAAGCTTCAGTGTTGCTGAATTGAAGAAAGTCTTTCTTTATATAAAAAAAAAAAGGAGCGCTGAAAGTTATAGAAATCACGGCAGAAAACCGGAACTGTGATATTGGACATGTGCCTATGCATATGCATGTCCACTCTGATATGCCTATATATAAGCACGTGCCCAGTATCATGGCTCGGCATTTCGCCCATGATTTTTTAATGTTTTAGTCCTCATTTTTTAATGAGAATAAGTTTCCTCTTTTCACTGTGTCTCAAACTGTTAAATATGTGTGTCACAGATATGCTTTTGTAATAGAGGAATAATCTGTTGATCCCGGTGGAGCTAGCAGTTCCCGGAGTGGTTTTACATTCAGGAACATGTATTACTGTGAGTGTTACTGGTCTCCATCTTTGTTAGTGAGATCGAAGAGCTAAAAACACAGGTGATGAGGAGGTAGAGACGTGACCTTTTTAAACAAACTAGAAATGACAGTTTTTTCACTGCTAGTTTTGTTGGAGGACTTACATATTTCTGCCTGTTTAGTGGGATGGCAATATGGCAGTTTTCCGGTATTGTTTTCGGGGGTCGGACTAATTTAAAAAAAGGGACAGTTCAACCTGCAGCCGGCTGGCACCTCTTCCATGGATAATGTCAAAATTTACTACAGCTGGGAGGTGCCAGTTAGCCAATCAGAATGTAAGATTTTGAGAGCCCCTTTGTAAAATTCTAAATAAGTAAGTTTGTTGCTGGAGGAGAATCGGAAAAAGGACCATGGGGAGGGGGCGCCAGAGAGCTTGCTTCCAGTCAGGACGTTCTTTCACTGTCTGTGCATCTAGAACTCCCTTTCATCACAAATTTAACTCATCAGAACTTAAGATACTACAAATTGAATAAGTCAGTCGGACTCCTTATTGTATGGGCTTTGAAACGATACCAAAATTGGATATGGGATGTACTAAGAATACCCAGCAGAAAGCATCAGGACCTGCGCGGCCTAATGCATCATAACTTCCAGCAGGCATGGGCCCAGAGTTTCCTGAAACCACCTCAACTGTAACCTCTAAGGAACCGCCATGGCAGGTCATTCTGGAGTCAGTGACGGCTATGGATGCTGAGTTGGAGAAATCCCTCACTAAGTTGGAGACACATGATGCCGCTTTGGCCACTTACTCTGTGGCCAACAAAGAAAAGCGATCCCTTACTACACAGGCTGCAACGGCTCTCTTGACAAAAGAGAATCAGCAGCTGCGGGGCTGCTTGGAAGTGGTAGAAAATAGCCTGCGGGCATGGAACGTTCGCATAGTGGATTTACCAGAATGAGCGGAAGGTGTACATCTCCTTGGTTTTTTGAGGCAGTGGATGGCTGAGAACTTTTCTCTACTGGAAGATTTTGAGTGGAATGAGTTGTGCCTCGTATATAGTATTAACCTACGAATTCGATCAACTGACACCAATCAACCTCGGATGATTCCGTTAAAAACAGCTGGCCCGGAGGTGCAGGATGTTTTAATAGCAGCAGCTAGAGCGGCTTACCCCCTGACCATCCAGGGGAGGGACATTAAACTTTTCCCAGACCTGTCTTTTCAGACTCTGGCCCGGCGTAAGCAATTTGATGCAATTTGGCAAAAACTCCGCACCCTAGGAATTGTACATTCATTTTTGCTTCTCGCACTGCTCCATATCACATATGGAGGCAAGAGCTGGCAATTCATGAGTCCAGAGGACGCCAGTTGCTGGATTGAAAAAACTGAAGCGGAATTTAAATCACAGCAACTGCGGGAGAATCGAGATGAAGCTTCAGATTTCGACGAGGGATAAGTATGCTGTTTTGGGATTTGTAAATACTTTTCTAGGTCTCCAATTTTGAGGACTTGACACTGACTCTTAAGTGCCATTGTTATATCCTATTGATGGAGGGGCTGTATGTGAGATAAGGGGCAAAATTCATGTATTCTATTGTTATGGAAAATAATATTGATAACCGACAGTACCCCGTTTCGGTTTTATTTATTTATTTATTGCAGTGTTTCACCAGGAAGGCACACTGAGCGACAAGTCGCTTGTCTCCCAGTGCGACCTGGGGGGAAGGGGTACAATAGGAGTGAAAGATTAAACATTCAAGTTACAAGATCAACATTAACATACAGTTCTAAGGCAGGTGTTACAAGCAGTGGTACAATGGTGTTGCGCATAATAGGTAATAAGAGTGGACAATAATAAATGCCGGGTTAATAAGTAAACAAGTACTTACGTAAAAAAAAGAAAAGGGGGCGGAGAGGGGGAAGGAGAGGAAGGGGTGAGGTGGGGGAAGGGGAAGAGTCATGTTTAAGTTGCATTCAAGTTACAAGATCAACATTAACATACAGTTGTAAGGCAGGTGTTACAAACGGTGTTAAAAGAGAGTTGTGCATAATATGTAGAAAAAGTGTACAATAATAAGTGCCGGGTTAGTAAGTAAACAGATGCTTACATGAAAGAAAAGAGGGAAAGGAGAGGGAGGGGTGAGGTGGAGGGATGTTGGGGGAAGGCAGTAAATGAGGGATACAAGCCCCTGGGGGAGGTAGGAGAGGGACTCATGGAGAGCATTTGGTGTCCCTTACATTCTGTGAGCGAACAATGGAGGCCAGTAAGGGGGAGCAATTTGGGGGAAGGGGAAGAGAGCTAGAAATTTGGGGGTTGGGGTGCATAGGGTAAAATGAAGGTGACCGTAGAGGGGTAGGGTTTATCCAGGGCTTATAGGAGGGAATTGGGGAGGAACATGGCAGGAGCAGCTAGGCGTAAGGTAATTGTTGAGGGTAGAGCTGATGGAGTAGGTGGAAGATGAGTGCCGGATTTAAGGGGGAAGTGAATTCCAATTTTTTGGGAGGTGGTGAGAGTAAGCAGATTGGCCGATTAATTTGGTTATACATTGCCCTCAGGAGTACTATTAGATGTTTCAGGCCATCTCTGTTGAAGCGCCTTTTGCCTGTTCATATTTCCATTTTGGGATGTGGGAGACTTTGATGGGAGAAAGTGAGGATCAACATTACTATTTATTCAATTTATACTTTATAGGTTAATAGCACTACAGGTTAGTGCAGAATCATCCCTTTGATTTGTGCCTTTGATTAATAACCTGAGCCACTGAAGCAGCTGGCATGTACTGGACTTTTTTGGGACCTTAGGCTAAGATGGCCTGAATATATGTTTTTCCTCCTCACTCCTTTCGTACCAGAATGTAGGTATACATATTTGTTATGCTAATAATGTTACATGGTATTTGAAGTGTCCTACATGAGAATACTTGATGTATTGTTTTAATATGAAAAAATAAACAAAAAGTTCAAAAAAAGGAAAGGGACCCCAGAAAATTCCTAATGATTATTTCGTTGCATGGGGAAAAGGGCTATATTTGTACTGGTAAACTAAGTGTTTAACACCAAGTGGAAAGTATTCCAAATTTCTTAATGTTTTATTGAAAATTCCATAAACTGTAAGTTAAAAAATTATACAAAAATGAGACACATTTGAGTAAATACATAACAAACATTGTAAAAAGCTTAGCAGAAACATTTCCATTATGAGTATTTGATGCACTGTCGTTTCAGTCTCATAATCAATGGACAAGATCTTGATGAGTGATGGGACACATAGGTAGCAACTGTGTGTGTGCTAAGGTGCTTAAGCACCCAAACTTAAGCACCCTCAGTTTTTTTGAGGGCAAGTGGCCAGTTTTTATTTAGTTTTTGTTAACCGGGTAGGTGCACTAGCCATGAAATTACTATTTTCAGGCACGACCCTGGAGAGTACAACAATCAACGACAGTTACATAGCATGAGTACAATGAAATTACAGTAGCATAGGTCAAAACAGTCAGTATTATTGAGTTGGGTAAACAACCAAAACACACTTTATGGAGGCTCAATCCATTTATTTTACAGGACGGAGAATTCGTGGAACAAATGAAAGAAAGGATCCCGCTCTTCTTTCAGGAAAATCTCTCCCCTACCATATCAGAGGCATTGTTATGGGATGCCATGAAAGCAACCATCAGAGGAGAGATTATAGCTTATGCTACAAAAAGAAAAGAAAGAAAGGGAGAAAAAATATACGGATCTGACAAATCAAGTACATAATTACCGACTATTATATAGAGAAGGAGATGACGAATTAAGAAAAAAGATAAGAGACACCAAAGCTGAATTGCAGAAACTAATAGATAAGATTCAGCAATCTTTAATTTATATGAAACTTTCTAGTTATGAAACGGGAATTAGGGGAACTTGTAGATTAGCATATAAATTAAGAGCTAGAAAGAATACAGTAACTATTCTCAAAATGAGAAACCCTATAACTAGATAGATTATGCACAGAGAAGAAGATATACACTATATATTTTCAAGCCATTACCAACCGCTCTATAAATCAGAGACAGAAAGAAAGAGATGCACAGAGGTGTGGGTGCTCTAAGACCAAAACTTAAGCAAACAGCAGAAAAGGTCTTGGCACACCTAATTGGACACAAAAAAAAACTCTCCACACAAAGCAGGTAGAAAATAGTTTATCTTTAACAAAGCCTGTGATCAGGTGAAACGTGCGTGAGGAGTTTTTCTGTGTCTGCATTATATGCATTTTATGTCTGCGGTCGCTGTATTTTTTGCACTCTACCAGTAAAGATAAACTATTATATATCTACCTGCTTTGTGTGGAGAGTTTTTTTTGTGTCCAGTTAGGTGTGCCAAGACCTTTTCTGCTGTTTTCTATAAATCAGAGAAAAGAACTACACAGGAGCAGAGACAAGAATTTTTAAAACAGTTACCCCTTTCCAAACTAACCGCAGCCCAAATTAAAAGATTGGAGGCCCCTATTACAATAGAAGAAATCACCTTAGCAATAAAGAACTGGCAAAAAATCGTTGCCCGGGCCCAGATGGATTCACCAGTGGGTGATACAGACTTTTTCAGATGGAACTAATAAACCGAATGCACTCATTATTTAAGGAAATAATGGAAGGTTCCCCTCCACCTCCATCATGGGACTATGCCATTATATCAGCAATACCCAAACCTGAAAAAAATAAACTCAACCCGTCCTCCTATCGACCTATCTCCCTACTAAATACAGACTATAACATTTAAAGTTCTATATGGGCCACCAGACTAGAGATAATTCACCCACATGTAATACACCCAGATCAGGCCGGATTTATAAAACAACGAAACACAACAGATATTAGAAAAAATGTATTGCTAATAGAACATATCCAGAATAGGAAAATTCCAGCAACTCTTCTCAGTCTAGATGCCGAAAAGGCATTCGATAGGGTGTCCTGGCCCTTCCTATGGGACACCCTATCAACCTGTCACTTTCCAAATTCCATGTTAACATGGCTTAAACATCTATATACATCCTCAAAAGTGTATGTCTGAATCAACAGTGGACTATCATCATCCTTTACATTGAACAGAGGAACTAGGCAGTGATGCCCTTTGTCGTCTCCCGCACAATATATAGAGCCGCTAGCAGCTTTAAGAAAACTAATACAATTGAGGGAATCCCACTCCACCAGACAGAATATAGAATTAGTCTTTTTGCAGGCGACCTTCTCCTAACCCTGTTAAACCCAACACTATCTATTCCAGAGGCTTAGGAGTATTTTGAGGAGGTTTGAAATGTTGGTGGGATTTAAACTAAATATAACAAAAACAAGGGTTCTTATGTTTAATTATACCCCTCCTCCTACCATTAAACAGATCCATCATCTTAAATGGAGATCAACCAAGATGAAGTATTTAGGAATATTTATCCCCTTAAATGTAGAGGTAATGGAGCTGGTTAACTATGAACCTCTTTCTAATACTGTTCAGGGGATCTGGATAGATAGGGAAAGGTGCCATTGACATTCATTCAAAGAATAGGAACAATAAGAATGAACAACCTTCCCAGATTCCTTTATTTGTTTCGGAATGTTCCCTTTTTCCCATCCAAATATTATTTCAGATCATGGTACAATCTGATATCTAGGTTCGTCTGGGGTGGCAGTCGCCCTAGGATCAGACTAAAAATTCTAAAATTGGCATTGACACGGAGGGGTTAATCTACCAGACTTAAAGCTATATGCTGAAACAGCATTCTCAGGTATTTATCTGTTGTGGTTATCTAAAAACTGTCATGCTCCATGGAAGACCCTGGAATTTCACATAAATTATCTCCATGATATTCAAAAAATGTTGTTCTCTTCTCTCAGCAAAGCTGCCCCTTTAAAAGATGTTTTAAATATAACATCACAAGTATTAAAAATATGGTACTGGGGCAGGAAGAAGAGTCCTTTACAGCCAATATATGAATACTGCAACTTGATCTCAGCGGAAGACCTCTTTTTACCAGCACACTCAGATTTAACCTTTGTTTGCTGGAGACAAATAGGACTGGGACAGATATTCCAGTTTCTGGGTCCAGCAGGAGTTCTCCCTTTTGAAGAATTGGTCCTTAAATATAATTTGCCACATACTGATTGCTTTAGATACTTTCAGATATGAGATTACATATTAAGGAATAGAATAATATCAACTAAAATACCACATCCGATCCCTTCTCTTCTCAAATTATACTTGAATCACATACGAGGTAAACATTGGAGTCACCTTATAGGGACACTAAATAAAATATGTCAAGCTTTAACCCCAGAAACTACCAACTCTATCCTTAAAAGTTGGAATAATAATTTAAACAGAGAAATTCAATACGATCAGTGGTCCGAGGCAATTTTAGCCGCAGTAAAAATCACTTCCTCAGACATATGGAGAGAATTCTCTTGGACGTGTCGATATCGATACTTTCACTCCCCAGTGATACTTAACAAGTATCTTCCAGAAAAATATGGAAAATGCTGGAGAGAGTATGGATGCAGGTTGGCAGATCTGGCACATATGTGGCAATGCCCACTGTTGATGCCACTTCAGGTCTCCCTACAAATAGCGATCTTCAACAGTATGGGAGAGACAATAGAAATAACAGAAGAAATGTTATTGATGGACATATATCCGGATCACTCTCCCTCTTGGACCAGAACTTTGCTGCCGATTTATCTATTAGTGGCAAAGAAAACTTTAACAAGAAGATGGATGTCAACTAAAATACCAACAGTACAGGAATGGCAGGTAATAATGAAACATATATACCAGATGGAAGCTTTGTCAGCCAAGATAGCGGACAGAGAACAGGTATTTAGAACAAAATGGCAGAGATGGATAGTATATCTGATGGGGGTCGATCCAGACTTTTGTCCTTGACTGGACAAGGGAGGGGAAGAGGGGAAGGGGATAAACAGAATAGTAAATAAGAAAATAAAAACTAACCAATGTAGAGACATGCAAGAAATATATTTATGTATTTGACAACTGCCTATTGACCTGTATTGACAATGTGATACTGTGTCTTGAATGTATGTATAAAATTATTCAAGAAAACTGAAAAATAAATATTTAAAAACAAAAAAACAGTCAGTAGTAATGAGTACATTTGCACTACAATTGATGCAGTGGTAGTGCTGCTGCTCATATCACCAGCGACCCTGGTTTGGGAACAAGACCGAGATGTTGGGGGCCATCCAGGGGAGAAGGATTGAACATC
Source organism: Neoceratodus forsteri (assembly GCA_016271365.2). Classification (NCBI taxonomy): domain Eukaryota; kingdom Metazoa; phylum Chordata; order Ceratodontiformes; family Ceratodontidae; genus Neoceratodus; species Neoceratodus forsteri. Next base: position 1,145,616,933 of record CM057450.1, on the reverse strand, counting down.
CCATAAAACATTTTCCTTCTCTGCAGAGGTTAGGTTCCTGTCCTCCACTGTAATACTGCTACAGGTAACTGTGTAACCACAGGTGGCAGTGTGGCTGGAGGGCCTAGGATGGACAGGACTTGCTGATGTCGGGACATAGTAATGCTTTGCATGCGTCTCTTGATGCCCTTGAAAAATGAGTCCCTGGAAAGTAACAGAATGACAGAAAGTGGGCTGGACCTCCGTAGATGAAGGACCCCAGTATATCTGGGGCTGAACCCACTAGATTGAAGTCCCCACTTGACAAACGTTTGAGTTAGTGAGGGTATATTCCCCCAACCCCGTCCCTGCCGGAAGGATACAGAGGCAGCATGACAGAGGGCACCTCAGCTCATATACAGTAGTGGTCCTTCCTGTGAGCTATGGGGTCTGGAGGGAGTCAGAGATGAAGGGGCATGAAAAAGGCAAAATTAAAAGAAAAAAGCTTTGAGGGCAGTTGGCAGAAATGGATTAAAGGGGCACACTGGCCGTGAGTACCCGAAAAGGTTAGTAAAAGTTGGCACCCCTAGAAGGGAGGTAGCAACGATTTCTATTCTTTTACAGCTTTATATAGGTAGGAACATTGTGCTAATGTTTTGTAAAAAGGTGGTTTTAGGCTGAGAGTTAATGCGAATCTGGTAGAATGTTTTGTATTATAAAAAATGAATACAGTCTTTAACAGATAAAATGACAGTCATACCAGAAAGAAATCAACCTACAGTATACACAGCAAAAATCAAAAGATGACCAGTTCAGAGAAGAATATAAGGAAAAATGGTGAGTTAATCTTGAAAACAGAAGAGCAAAGCAACAAGCATTATGATAAAGGGTTGTAACTCTAGTCAGAGATGTCGCCATAGCTGAGGAATACACAAGAACCGCATAGTAACTGACAAAATTGAAGACTGAACCAAAACTTTTTTCAAATGAAGAGTCCTTTATCCTAAAAACCAAACCAAGATGAATATTAACTGTTTAACCAAAAAATCAGTAAGAGAATTAAACAGCTACATGTTGTCCAGTATACCTGTTACATGGCTAAACTATGTCGGACTACGTGTATAAATGTACTGCTCCAGAGTCACAGTATTGTAATAACTTGTAATGCTACATATTCATCTCTCAATAAAGTGGAGTTAAAAAGGAGGATACTTAAAGCAATCCACCATTTCAGTGTCATTACCCTGATCATCTTTAATCATGGGATGGGGGGGTACAAGAGAAGTTTTGCTTACTACCGAAAAACACTGATTTCATTTTAGACACATTAAGCAATAGTCCGCTCACACTTAACCATCTATTAACCAACCCAACGGGGCCTCTCACTAGAGCCATATGCTCCTGTTGGAGAATTTTATACAGTGTATTCTAGATGTGCTTTTTTTTTTTTTTTTTTTTTTTCCAAATGAAAGCTGCCTACTGCAATCTTTTAAGTATTAGGGATTGATTAGTGTTTTTATTCTGGGCATCACAGCATTAACTTTTTTTTTTGTAGACCATGTTTATGCTTCCCCTGGGCCTGGCATCCTTCCGGGTACACACATGGCGGGACGGCTACTCCTTTCCTGAACCCTGCAGTCCGAATGGAACTCCCCGACAACCAGGCAGCCCTAGCGCAACAGATCCTCTCCCCAGCTGAACCGCTCACGCTAACTGAAATTAAAGAGGGCTTACCGTGGTTGCCGGGTCGGCCAGGAGTCCATCAGAGATCGGTCCGGCGGTGGGATGTGTATCCTGCTTCTGGTGCCCCATCATCTCCGCAGTCCCAGGTGTTTTTTTTTTTTTTCCATAGTTGCCCCCTCGGGAGTGCGACCTGCAATGACGTCCACGCACGGCTCACTTGCTGACTTTTGCCGCACTCCCGGCCCCTATTCTGGCTGGCATACCTGTGCTGCCCCCGATCTCCATCAGGGGTCACTAGGATGCTGAGCAGCCCCGAAACCCTCCCCAGAGAGAGGAGAGCAGTCCTCCGGACGCTCAATTCTCTCCCTCCCCTGCCAACCCCAAGCGGCCCAGGCTCGTTCCTGAACCCATCCGTGGAGGAGAAGAGGGAGTTGGGGAACATGATTGAAACCTTTAAGTATTTGAAGGGCATTAACAAGGTAGATGAGAAGTGCCACTTCAGGCTCAGTTGAAAAACCAAAAAGCATGAGAGGACATTGCCTTAACCTGGAGCGGGGAGGTACAAGAGGGAGAGCAGAGTGACACAGCTCCTGCCACTCTTGAGGACTGACCTTTTCTGAAATCTGTTGCAACAGGTCTTCTGTTTCTTAACCTAATCTATCCTTTACAGTTTCTAGTCCATAAGGTTGGCCACCTATGGGCACCCCTCCCCTTTCTTGACTATGCTAGTGTCCTCTTTAATTTTCTTTTTCCCTCTCAGGTCCTTGTATAAGGAGGTTATTATGGTCACCTCCAAACGTATGTAAAACAGGTTGTGTTTATCGTTGTTGAATTTAGTATGTAATAGCACTATATCATAAAATACCTTGATGTGTATACCTTATGTTTATGAAACCTGTAAATATTGAAAATACCATGGCACTAGGTGTTTTTGATAATGGTAAAAAGTACTGGGTGACTATTATAGAAATTAAGTTAGTTGTGCTATTTAAAATGCATGTAAATTGATGTAAACCGAACAAGTCTGAAATGTCTTGGTGATTTGCATATATCCCATGATGCTTTGCATTATGGAAGTATGTATGATGTTGTATTTATTTGAAACTTGATTTGTTGCCAATGCCCTTTGGGGGAAACCCTGTTTTCAGTGATTTTGCATTGAGGTTCTTTGTCTATAGCTTGTTTTTTTTCCTTTTGAGCCCCCACTACCCAAGCAAACAAGGCCCACATAGGGATGAAGGGTTTTCACTAAAAATGTTTAGATTGGGGTCACGTGACCACTTAATGGCATAGAGACATGTCTCTGACATGCTCCGGTCCCCGGTCCATAAAAACAGTGTATTCCAGGCTGAAAAGAGGATTAAAATCCTTAAGTGACTGTGTGCCGGTGCAATGGGCGAGGATATCATTACGGCTGGTGGAAAATCACAGCGCATGGGTGCCAAAAACCCTATGAGGCAGACAGTGCCGCTTCAGGCTAGTGCGCCAGGGCCTATATCCATTTCAGCTGCAGAAATGACTGCGATCGGACGAGAATTGTGAGAGCAATTAGTAGATGTGCTCACCCCGCAGTTGAATAGGGTGGAAGAGAAAATCGATCGGAGGCTGGCAGCAATCGATGCACATCTCTCCCAGCACCAAGAGCGGATCGAGGAGGCGGAGGGCCATCTATCGGCTGTGGAGGATTCGCTGGCCCCTCTCCCCAAACGCATCGGGGAACTAGAAAAGGAGGTCTTGAAGCTTCGGGAAGCCCTGGACTACCAGGAAAATTATCATAGGCACTCTAATTTGTGCCTCAGGGGCCTCCCGGAGGGGAAAGAAGGGAAGAATATCTTGGAATTCTGCACCGTAACAGAGCCGGCCTTGCTGGGCCTCACGCCAAAAGGGGGTGGTATAAATTAGAAAGCGCACATCAAGCAGTGTTGCCAAGGCCGCCGGAGGGGCAACCGCCCCGTCAAGTAATCTTCCGCTTCCATAACTTCCAGGATAGGTAGTGTGGAATGCCTACCGCAGGGCGACAGAGCTGAAATACGAAGGAGCTAAGCTGTACATTTCACAAGATCACTCTCCAAGAATTGGGAAGAAGAGACGGGCATTCAATGAGGTGATTGCTGAATGTCACGCCTGAAAATGGAGTGGTACATGATCTTCCCTGCAACACTACGGATCAGGTACGAAGGTGCTTCCTACAGCTACTGGGAGGTGGACAAGGCGACTATCTTTGTAGTGGAGTTAAAGAAGAAAATAGGGTGAGCATGCTGGAAGAGTGTAACCTGCGATGGAGAAGATGGCTGATTTCCAACCTTTCATTTGTTTTCCCCTGAATGCCCACACGAGGTTGTACATCAACTTATAAGAATAATGGAGGCCTATCTACAGTCAGACATATTCGTCTGTGTGCCCAAGAATCCACTGCCCTATGAGGAGAGGTGTTATTCCATGTGTAGACCTGCCTGCGATTATTTCTGAGGTACCCCCCCCCCCCCGGATGTGCCTGGCAATGAAGCTGATTGGGTATTCCTCAGTGTATAGACCCTCAAGAACAGTCCAAAGCCTAGCGATCCTTGACATTTGGCGAGATGCACTGACGTTTGGACATGGCCAGGGGGAGTGGATATGTGCGCCGTGAGGATAACCTGCAGGAAAGCTTGGAATCCGTGGCCTGTAAGTAGCAGCGTGTAGCGGGCTCGTGCGTTGGATTTGACTCGCAGAGCCTACCATGCGGCTGTTCTCCTTTATATTGGTATGGACTGATTAGCTTAAGCAAGGGCCGGAAAAGGGAAGGGGGGACGGTGTAAGATGCGCGATGACATGGGAATAGGGAGGGTGTTTTATTTTGGATGAGAATCATATCCGCTTCTCGGGAGGGGTAACAGGGTCAATTATGGCTGATATGATAGGCTGCACCTGGGCAAACTCATGGGAGAGGCTGGGGAAGATTCAGAAAAGATTACTGGGAAAGAGAACTTGGGGTATGAATGACCGGAGGGAGGGGGGAGCAGAGATTGGTTCTTTTGAACAAAACCTTCAGTAAAATTTTTTCTACGAAGTGGGGCATACCTGTTCTGTATTGGAATGTTGTATGCTACTGGGGGATGTGGGATGAGAGAGGAGTGAATGTTTATAGCTTAATGTTTACTGGTTTATATAGATATATGTTTTACATTTATTGTAAGTGTCACAGTTATAATCAAGGGTCCGAGGCATGCTACAAAATGTGTAGAGAGGGGTTCAGTGGTCTTGCTCGGGGAAGGGATGATGCCTACGAGGGAGAGGAATTGCTAAGGGAGGATCACTGTAGCGATGGCTAATAAAGAAAGAGTGAATATTGTGTCTTGGAATGTGAGAGGCTTCTCCTCTCTGATCAAGAGAACCTTTGTTCTGACGGCCTTGAGAAGAGCGTACACCCATGTTGCGCTGCTTTAGGAAACTCGCTTGACGCCGACAGAACACCAGAAATTGATGTGTAACTGGGTGGGAGCCTGCTATGCTGCCTCTTTTTCCTCCCATAAAAGAGGGGAGACTTCCCTTTAAGCTATCTAGAATTGTACAGGATGGGAAGGAGAGAAGATATATCTTTGTGGAGGGGACGTTGTACGAAGTGCCCATAACTTTTGGAAGCGTCTATGCACCTGCAGTTTTTGACCCGGCCTTCTGCCACAGCATTTTGGATCTGCTGATCAAAGAGCAGTTCAAAGGCTTAGTGATGGGAGAGATTTTAACTGCACCCCAAATGTGTATTTGGATCAGTCAGAAGGGGAAGGGTGAGGGGGAGGGTGTTTGAGGAATGGAAAGAGGGCCTGGTGGAATTAGACATGTTGGGTGCATGGAGGACGGCAAATCCCAAAGAGAGGGAGTATACTTTTTTCTCCAACCCACATAAGACATGGTCTAGATTGGACCGTATATATATTGGAAGGGAATGGTGTCCTAAATTGGCTGTCGTCAAACACGGACCCATCTGCGTCTCTGACCACGCAATGGTGATTGCCACTCTGGAGATGGGCATTCAGCAGTCACAGGGTGCCTCATGGCACTTCTCTTCCTACTTACTTGGCTCCCAGGAGTTTAAAACCTTCCTTTGGGACCAGATAGCTCTGTATACTACATTAAATAAGGACACAGCACCGTCTATGCAGATGTTCTGGGACACAGGGAAGGCATACATCCGAGGAGCCATAATTGGGTATGTGTTGCGGTATAAAAAGTGAAGTTGCAGAAACAGGAGGAGTTGTGGCTGCAAGAAAGGAATCTTGAGTGCAAGGCATCCGGAGAGGGAGGGGAGGAGACATTGCACCTGCTGGCAGCTAGTAGAGAAGCCTTGAACAGTGTGTTGACGGAGGAGGCACGTGCACAGTTCTTCTTCTGGAAACATAAGTTCCATGAATGGGGCATCAAACCGGGATCGTTGTTCGTGAACCTGATCAAAGGAAGGAGAGGGTATGTGAGAATAAATGAGATTAGGGGCCATCAGGGGACCCTGCATAAGGACCCTCAAAGCATCAGGAAGTGCTTTAGCCAGTTCTACCGAGCTCTATACCATGCAGAATGTGACGGCATGATAGGGCGAAAGAGTTTTTGAATGGGGTTGAGATACCACGCATACCCGAGCCATTAAAGGAAATGCTAAGTAAGGAGATCTCCAGGGAGGAAATCAGTAGAGCCATTCACTGTCTGAAATCGGGGAAGGCAAGTGGCCCTGATGGGCTACCTGCTGAATTTTACAAAGTGGTGGGGCAAGGGGTAGTGGACCATTTATAGTTTTTTTGTTGTTTTTTTTTTTTCAAAGAGGTCAGGGAAGGAAAGCCCTTGCCTCCCACAATGGGGGAGGCAACTGTATGTGTCATACCAAAGCCTGGGAGGGACCTGCAGAGCTGTGCATCATATAGGCCTATATCACTCCTGACTGCTGATGCAAAAATCTGTGCAAATGTCCTGTCGTCCCGGTTGGAAGGACTTCTCCCGAGCTTGATTCACCCGGACCAGACTGGTTTCATCCTGGGGCTGCACTCATATCACAATGTGAGGAAGGCCCTTAACGTGATGCAGTGCTTCGCACGGTTGCCAGGACTCACAGCGATTATATCTTTAGGCGCTGAGAAGGCATTTGATCGTATTGAGTGGGGGTACCTATTTGAGGTACTGGACAGGTATGGATTGGGGAAAGAATTTTTGGGAATGGTGAGGGCCCTATACGCCTCCCCCCAGACTTCAGTATTGATTGATGGTAGAATGTCTGAAAGATTCCTCCTGTATAGGGGTGTGAGGCAGGGGTATCTGCTATCACTCCTCCTATTTGCCCTAGCGATTGAGCCAATAGCCATTGCAGTTAGACAGCACCCCAGTATCGGGGTTGGGGTAAAGGGGAAGGGAGATGTTCAGCATAAGCTGTCACTATTTGCGGATGGCATGATCCTGTACCTGAGGAATCCGGAGGAATTGGTACCACCCCTCTTGGGACTTATCTCGAGCTTTGCTGAATTCTCAGGTTATAAGATTAACTTAGATAAGTCAGAGGTTCTTTATGTGGGTAATGGAGGGATGAGACCTGGAGGGAGTGATTGGGGACTAAGGGTGGTGTCCACCTCCTTCAGATATCTTGGCCTGACCATAGGAAAAAAGACTGCGGATCTGTATCAGCTAAACTACACACCCATGATTAAGACCCTGATAGAGGAGCTGAGGAGATGGCAGTCTTTGCCCTTGTCCTGGGTAGGACGCAGAAACCTAATTAAGATGAATATATTGCCCAGGATCCTCTACTTGCTCCAAATGCTTCCTATGGGCCTTAACAAAAAAAAGACATAAAAAAAGTGGAGAAGGGGTTCACGGAGTCTCTGTGGCAAGGGAAAAGGGTGCGTGTCACTCTGGGGAAACTGAAGATGAACAATAAGGGGGGGTGCTGAACTTCCCGGATTTGAAGCAGTACTTCCTGGCATCTCTGACATGTATAATAAAGGACTGGGTGTCTGGGGCAGGCATCACCAGTTGGCTGGACTTGGAGGAGGTGGGAGCAGGCAGCAGGCTGACTGCCTACCTGACTAGAGGAGGCCAGAAGGTGTACGCCTCCCTGGGGCATCCAAACCCACTGGTTTTATGGGTACTAAATAGTTGGGCACATATCAAGGGAGTGCTGGAGAGCAAAGAGCAGGAGACCTTGCTATTACCCATTGCCAGAAACCCCTTTTTTAGGCCAAGTATAGAGGATCCAGCTTTTCTGGAGTGGGAAGGAAAAGGGGTGCAGTGTATAGTAGGGGGATTATGGCCTCCTTCCAGGTGATCAGGGAGCAGGTGGGGATTCCGGGCAGCCATCTGTTTCGTTTTTTTCAGGCCAGAAACTACTGCAAAGAGGTACGGAGGCAAGGTAGCAGAGCTTCACTTCTGGAGTAGGTGGAGGGGGTCATATGCAACGCAAGGAAGGATCCCAGAGGAATGCTGCACGCCTCCTAAGAGAGAACCTGTGAGATATGACTAACAAGACATGTAGCTTATGAGAAAAAGACATGGGTGTTGGTATAGCGAAGGGTAATTGGGGCCTCATACTGGAGTCACATATAGGTTTATTGTCCTGCAATAAATATAAGGAAAATACTCAGTCTCTATGGTTTGATGAGGCCTTGAGGGAGATGCGGCGACAAGGATGAAGATTAGAGCGTTGTTGGCGGAGAACTGCCCTTGATGCCGACCATCTTAGACTGATGGAACATATCAACTCTATCATTCCACAATCTCTCGTAAGAAGGCAGATTTCCTGTCCAGAGAGATTACGGCTGCTCAGAACCGACCAGCTCAGCTTTTCTGAACTGTTGACAGGCTGTGCAGCCCAACCTGTCTCCAGGGTCGGAAAGCCTTTTCACAATTAGAGTGTGATGAGCTAGCTCGCTTCTTTACAGATAAGATGGCCGACATTAGGGCAACACTCCGACCAGCTCCCTCTATTGGAGATGTTTTTGATCGGCGTTTGGTTGCTCCCTCCGGTCTCTCCTGGAGTTCCTTTAACCAACCTGAGTTCATTGATGTCATGAGGATTGTCCAGATTATGCGCCCTACGTGCTGTAGTTTAGACCCGGGCCCGACTTTCCTGATAAAGGATTGTCTTGTGACTATCCGCCCAGTTCTTGCAACGGATAGTTTGGTGCTCCTGGATATGGGAGAGTTTCTAGCTCCTGAAGGCGGGCGTGGTGACACCCTCCTGAAGAAAGCTACCTGGACCCTCACTGCCATGCTAACTACAGGTCGATCTCTAATCTTCCCTTTGTTGGGAAGATTATTGAGAAAGTGGTGGCAGCACAGTTGGAGAACCATTTAACCATCCTTGACATCTGTGAACCCCTCCAGTCTGGTTTTCGAAAGAGGCATAGTACCGAGACAGCGCTGGTTCGGGTGCTTAATGATCTCCTGATGGCTAGAGATCAGAAGAAATGTTCCATTCTTGTTCTTGATCTCTCATCAGCTTTTGACACTGTGGACCATGGGGTACTGCTCGCACACTTGGAGTTTATCTGTGGTCTGTCAGGGACAGTCCTCAGTTGGTTTAGATCTTTCCTCACTGACAGGACTCAGAGAGTGGTGTCTGGATTAAATTCTTCCAGCCCACTCTCGCTGTCATGTGGAGTACCCCAGGGCTAGGTGTTGTCCCCCATGTCATTCGCAGTGTATATGCTGCCCCTCGGAGACATTGTAAGAAGGTATGGGCTGAAGTTTCACTGTTATGCAGATGATACTCGGCTCTACCTGTCTTTTGCACCCGACCAGGATGGAGCTGTCTCGGTTATTAATAGCTGCCTCACCGAAATCCAAGGCTGAATGAGTTCAAGCTGGCTACAGTTGAACTTGGAGAAGACGGAGGTATTAGTTGTGGACCCAGGTTATCAAGTAGAGGGGATGAGAGCTGGTCTAGCCTCAGGTTTATTTCTAGGAGATATCCAGCTCTCTACCTCTGAACGGGTGCGTAACCTGGGGGTGATTTTTGACAGCAAACTGACACTGCGTTTGCAGGTGTCGGCGGTTGTCAACCTTTCCTTTTATCGTCTTAGGAACATCGCCAGGATCGCACACCTTGTCCCGCCTGCTGACCTTCCTACACTGGTCCACGCTTTTGTGACCTCACGCCTGGATTATTGCAACTCTATTTATCTAGGGCTTCCTGGGGTTGATATCCACCACATGCAGCTGGTGCAGAATGCTGCGGCTCGATTATTGACGGGTACTTCTCGTAGCTGTCGCATCTCGCCAGTACTACGCGATCTACACTGGCTGCCGATTCAGTGGTGGATCACCTTTAAAGTTGGTCTTTTGACCTACAAAGCCCTACACAGACAGGGTCCAGACTACTTGAAAGAGCTTTTGGTTCCCTACTGCCCCAGGCGATCTCTTCACTCGGCGGACGAGGGGTTGCTAGAGATTCCGAGGGTTTCTCTGAAGTCATCAGATGCTCATGCTTTTATGTTTGTTGCTCCGACCCTCTGGAAATCTCTACCCCGTCCGCTGCGTCAATGTGCAACCATGGAGGAGTTTAAAAAGGCCCTTAAGACCTATTTATGGTCAAAGATCAATTTGTAATTAAATAATTATGAATTGGAGCTCAGATTTATTGTTTTACAAATTATTTATGAATCTGTGTTTATTTATTGTATATCTTTTTTTTAATTATTGTAAGGCGCCTTGCTTTAAGAAAGGCGCCATATAAATAAAGTTTCATTCATTCATGTATCAAAGATGAGTCAGGATACTATTGGTGCAGACCAGAAGGACTATTCTGAACACCTGAGTATCAGGGGAGACTCTCACTGCCACACAGTGGCGCAGCTTATCCATAAGGGCTCTTGTCCTGGAGCAGAGAACATACCAGCTGCAGGACTGAGTGGATAGCTTCATGACTCAGTGGGGGCATTTTATGAGCATATTAACAGCTGCAAAATTGATGATTATTAATGCAGGATGATGCTTTGGTAGCCTGAAGCATATGGTAATAAGGGATGATGAACTTTTCTTTAAATGAGACTAGATCACAGATGTGCAGTTAAACTTAAAGTAGTCTGTATTATATAAGGACCTATGTATATAGTTTATATGAATTTTACACTTAATGTAGGTTTTTTTTTTACTTTCTATGGAGGAAATGAGATATAGATGATGTATGTGTTACGATGTATTGTTTGTGGCTGATTGTTCATTAAGAAATATCAATAAAGAGAGTTAAACAAAAAAATGTTTAGATCAGTGTCAGTGGGTGCTGGCTAAATGCAGAGAAAGGACATACATATTCAAACACCATGAAGTCTTGCTATATTATGACAGAAGCAGTTAGCCACAGCACTTGAACTGCCCCGGAGAGGAAACAGTTAACTCCAGGCAGACTGGAGTTCTAAAGTGCGCGCGCTATACCCAAAGCTCTATCTGGCTAGTTTCAAACTGAAACTGTCAGATTCTTTACTCCGCTTCACTGAACAGTCGCTCCAAGATCAGCTCCTTCATCTCGGTTCATTTCGTTAAAGCGTAGTATTTTCGGTTCATTTGAACCGCAATAAGTATTTTATTTTACCGCATTTCGTTCAAAGCTCTATCTGGTAAACCGTAAGTACAGGATTTCAAAGTCTGTGTGGAAATTAATTATCGGTTCGGTTTTGAACCGATCGGTTTCTAAAAAGTATTTTAAACATTATATTGGGCTTTTAGAGTGCGGTTCCCGGTTCTTCTCGGTTCTAAAAAACCTATTTATTTCAGTGTTTTTTTCAAATACCGTGACACGGTTAGGAACCGATAAGGTTGTCTTGCCTGGCACTGCCATAAAAGGGCAAGTTTTGGATAGGCTGGCATTATGTCTGAGAAACCCAAAGAAAAACCGGCCCACTGGGTTTCAACACTGTGATGTCTGTGGGAAGCCTTTGCCAAGGCTGACCTACACACCACTTGTGTTTATTGTCTGAGGCTGACCACCTCCTGTCAGACTGCCAGGTGTGTAAAATTTCCTGCAGCCACCCTGGAGAAGAGATTGGGCGGCTCAGGGAACGAGGCCAAAAAGTCCGCTGACCGGATGGCCAGCCGGTGCAGCACCCACTGGACCAGAGGAGTGCCCTCTGACCAGGCGAGACTTCCTCGGGCAAAGGAAGGCTGGTTCAGAGGAACCAGTCCCAGTAAAAAGTCAAAGAAATCAGCAGGTCTGGAGTCAAAATTGCCTCTCCAACTGCTGCAGAGATAGCTAAAGCCATACAGATTGTCCAGTCACTGTCTCAGGGACGTTGAACCACCAACAGTTGGCAAAGGTTGGTTCGTTCGGTTCAGTGGTTCAAGAGTATGATGTTGAGGAATTTTATGAACCACAGGAGGGAGGAAGATTTTGATCATTATGTATGTGGCTGGGAGGGTCTGGACGTGCCCATTGAACCGGACATTTCTCCAGACAGACCTTTAGAATCTCCCCTATGCTGTCTGAGTCCCTTCATTTTATGTTTTACAAAAGGTCAGAAACCCTCCAGCTTCCTTTAGAAGAGGCTGTGGATGAGCAAGAGGAGCCTGATTATGTAGAAATGATGGATATACCAGAGTCTAGGAGGTTGTCTATTCCTTTGCATAAGTCATTTAGAAGCAAAACAAAAATTTTAAAAATCCTCTTTCTGTCCCTCCTGTAGATAAAACAATGGACAGAAGGTATACTTTATCAGGCCCTGATATAGACTTCCTCACTGAGCAGTGTAGTCATGTAGGTGTGGTACAAGCTACAGCCTGTGACAAGGCTAATATTCCCCTGGCCTCACATCCTCCTGATAAGGATTCCAGGAAGATTGATGCCATGGCGAAAAAACCATATATGGCAGCTTCTTTGGGACTCAGGCAGGCAAATTATATGGCTCATGTGGCTAGATATCAGAAATCTAGATGGGACACAGATTGCAGTTAGCCAAGCAGGCCCATGGCCAGCTGGCTAGTGAGTTGGAACAGGTGGCTGCTGATGGCATTAAGCCTCTAAAGTTCAATTTCATACTGCTGTGGATGTTAATGATGTTTCCTCTAGGGTCATGGCCACTTCTGTAGCTTTTCCGTGGGTTGGCATGGCTCAGGTGCACTAATCTTCACAAGATACTCAGTCAAAAGCTATGGATTTTCCTGTAGTGGGAAATTCTCTGTTTGGAGAGCAAACAGAAAATTATATGAAAAAGATGGATGAGTACAGAACTACCTACAAAGTGCCCAGGCTAAGGAGAGGCATGCCACTCCACAAGGCACACTCCCAGAGGTGAGGCAGGCCTTTCCACAGGCCTTTTTATCAATCTCAAGCCTCCTCTGCTTTTGCACAGAGGGTTTTTTCAGAGGCAGAGGTGGATTCGGCGCAGGTAAACCGTCCCTCCCTCAGCTCAGGCTGCTGCTGCCAAGCAGGCATCCTGATGTGGTGCCCAGGGCCGATTCTCCTGTACCGTGGGAGGCAGGTTGGCTTATTTCAGCCAGAACTGGGTGTCCCTAACCTCGGACAAATGGGTTCTGGGGTAGGCCAGGGTCTGGTTCTCAGCTTCAAACAGTTTCCAAAGATGAGAACCAGACATTTTCCACCTGAGAATCCTTCAGAAACCCTTGCCTTGGAAGCAGAGGTTTCTTCTTCTAGACTGCAAAGCAGTGGAAAGGGTTCCTCCTTGTCACCAGGGCAAGGGCTGTACTCCAGATACTTTCTTACCCAAAAGACAGGAGAATGGCGCCCATTCTAGATTTAAGGTACCTGAACAAGCATCTTTGAAACCAAAGTTCAAAATGTTAACTCTGGCAATGATTTTGTTCCCTGAGGCCAGGGGACTGGCTAGCCTCCCTGGACCTCAAGGATGCCTATTTTCATGTCCTGATCAGGCCTTCTCACCGAAAATACCTCAGGTTCAAACTGCCCTCAGGCCACTACCACTTCAGAGCAATGCCCTTCGGCCTTACCTCTGCTCCAAGGGTATTCACAAAATGTCTAGCTGCGGTAGTGGCTCATTTAAGAAGGCAAGGGATTGCTGTGTTTCCCTACCTGGACGACTGGCTCATTGTGGGTCAGTCTCCAGATCAGGTAAAATCCCACTTGCAAGTCACCCAGCAGCTTCTCACTTCCCTGGGATTCCTGCTGAATTTACCAAAGTCAGTTCTAGAACCAGTTCAGGTACTAACTTTCATAGGTGCGGAATTGAACACAAAGTTGGCCAGGGCATTTCTCCCTCGGAAAGGGTAGAGACTCATTGCCCTGGCATCCTCTTTCACCCTGTGGGTCTCTCACCAGCAAGGCATTTTCTGCAACTCCTAGGACACATGGCTGCTTCCACAGCTGTAGTGCAGGAGCAAGATTCCAGATGAGGGACATTCAGTTCCATTTGAGGGCCTATTGGTCTCAAGGAGGACCCCTTTCAAATTGGTTCCAGTGACCCAAACTCTGATTCTGGCTCTCCAGTGGTGGCAGGATCAGAGCAACAAGACAAGGGGTCCCTTCATTCCTGTTTCCCACTCTCACCCTCACCACGGATGCCTCCTTGCTAGGGTGGGGGGCTCACTTGGGCGACCTTTCCACTCAGGGAGTGTGGTCCCCTCAGGAATCTCTGCTCCACATCAACCTATTGGAACTCAGAGCTGTCTTTTTAGCTCTTCAGGTTTTCTCAGCATCTGTCCAGAACAAGGTAGTTCAGGTCAGGACAGACAACACCACGACAATGTGGTACATCAACAAGCAGGGGGGCACTCGGTCATCAGCCTTGTGCACCGAAGCAATGAAGTTGTGGTCTCTGGCTTATTCCCTGAACACCTCCCTAATAGCAGTTCACCTTCCAGGGAAAGACAATGTCCTGGCGGATGCCCTCAGCAGGATTTCTCAAGGCCATCATGAATGGTCTCTGAATCCTCGGGTGCTGGGGTCAGTCTTTGCCAGATGGGGCACTCCTCAGATAGATCTTTTCGCAGCCCCAGACAACCACCAACTTCCTGTATTTTGTTGCAGGCCTCCAGTGCTGGGCTCAGTCCCCCTGGACGCCTTTCTGTTGGATTGGAAGGGGAAGTTCCTATATGCCTTCCCCCCCCTTCCCCCTTCTCTTCAGGGTATTAGTAAAAATCAGATCCCAGCCCTGCAAAGTGATCCTGATTGCACCAGACTGGGCCAGACAGCCCTGGTACCCACTGCTTCTGTCCCTTTCAGTCCACCCTCCCCTGAGCCTGCCCACGGTCCACAACTTGCTGGCCTGTGCCCAGGGGAGAGTGTGGTATCCGGACCTCAAATCCCTCCACCTCAAGGCTTGGCTCTTGAGGAGTTAAATTGCTGATTTACACTTTCTCAAGGTGTCCTTGATATTTAAAGGCTTCAAGGAAGCCTTCCACTAGAGCCACTTATAATTCCAAATGGAAGAGGTTTTCCATCTGGTGTTCTGGGAAGCAAATTGTCCCAGAATCTGCTGATTTGCCCATTTTACTGGACTATTTGGTCCATCTAAATTCCTTAGGCCTTAGGCCAGCTACCTTAAAGGTTCATCTGGCAGCTGTCTCTGCTTTTGTATCAGCAGGGAAGCCTGCCTCCCTTTCTTCGCACCCTGTGTTTTCCAAGTTTTTTAAGGGGTTACTTCACACTAACCCTCCTTTTCGGGACCCAGCTCCTGCCTGGGACCTGAATGTTTGCATTGCTCAGTTAATGCAACCCCCTTTTGAACCTCTGTCTTCAGCAGATCTCAAGTTTCTAACTTGGAAAACTGTTTTCCTAGTGGCCATCACTTCTGCCAGACGCATAAGTGAATTACAAGCCCTGTCAGTGGAAAAGGATTTTATTTCTTTTCACAGAGATGAGTGAGTCCTCAGGACTAACAGAAGTTTTACCTAAAGTGGTTTCAGATTTCCATCTGAACAAATCCATCTCCCTTCAGTATTTTTACTGAGCACTCTTCCTCGGGTGAGAGGAGATTGCACATTTGGGACGTCAAAAGAGCCTTAAGCTACTATTTGGAGCAGCACAAAGGTCACAGGTTGAATCCTCAACTCTTCCTTACCTATGGCGAGGTTGGAGAAACCTGCCACTAAGAGGACAATTGCAAGGTGGATTGTCTCTTGTATCCAGTTCTGTTACCAAAAACTAGGTAGAGAACCTCCCTCAGGACTGAGGCCCCTCCCAGGGGTACAGCTGCATCTCTAGCGGCTGCTGAGGATATTCCATTCTGGAAATTTGTCAAGCTGCTACCTGGAAGACAGTTCACACTTTTACCAAGCATTATTCCCTGGATGTCCAGTCAGGAGAGATGCTCGGTTTGGCACAGCTGTGCTTCAGAGCCTATTTCTAAGTAGGTTCTGACCCTCCTCCATGGAGGTACTGCTGTGTAATCTGCTTCTGTCATAATATAGCAAGACTTCATGGTGTTTGAAGAAAAATTACTCACCTTAGTAATTGCTTTTCTTCTCATGGAGTCTTGCTATTTAAACCCCATCCTGCCCCTCTCAGAACTTCTACTTGGGTAAGGGTTGGCAAATTAGTGCAAGCACTGTGTCATGCCATTTTAGTTCTTTCCCTTCCCCTTTTCTTTAGGTTAGGAACTAGGTATTTCTGTTTTGGGTAATATGCTGGCCTCCTCCTGGACTTGAGTCTTTTGGGGAAGGAGGCCTAATAGTGCTTGTTGGGGTGATATTATTAGTATTATTATTATTATTGTTGTTGTTTCTGTTATTGTTTTCCTACTAGTAGGTAGCCACTTGGCTAGTGTGGGTTTTCCACACAGACTTGTTGCTTAGTGTTAGCTCAGAAAGATCTGACAGTTTCAGTTTGAAACTAGCCAGATAGAGCTTTGGGTATAGCGCTCGCGCTTTAGAACTCCAGTCCGCCTGGAGTTAACTGTTTCCTCTCCGGGGCAGTTCAAGTGCTGTGGCTAACTGCTTCTGTCATAATATAGCAAGACTCCATGAGAAGAAAAGCAATTACTAAGGTGAGTAATTTTTTCTTCTGTTGCTTCAGATTGATGTACTGAAGAATGGATATGCCACTGCTTAAAGGTTATCTCCTGTATTTTGAATAAACATTGCACAGAGATTGCGTGTTGAACTTGAAGTATGGTGTCTGGTCCATCTGTTTTCCCACAACCCCTCCACAGACTTGGTGTTAGAAGTGGGATAACTTGCTGGAAGTGTCTGTACTGGCCGAAGAGGGACGTTTTCTGGTGGGTATCACCCAGATATCCCAGGTGGACCAGTGCACCAGGAGTTGCCAGAGGAGAACCCGATGAAGAAAGTCCATGGAGTTCTGACCAGAACCATGGCTGACAGACAGAGAGAAGCTACTGCCTGGACTGGACCTGGGAGCTCGGAGGAAGGCCTAGCCTGAAGACGACGAAGAGATGCAGGTCGAGGCAGACTGGAGGTGCGAGAGACAACACCCAGGAGGTGGAGACCCCGATGAGCATGATCCACTGGATGAGTGGGCAATGACTGGTGGCAGACCGACTATGCAGAGAGGTGGAACAGTGGTGCCAGGTGCTCGAGAGGTCCATGCCAGAGAGTTTGGATAAAGAATCGGTGGATTTTTCATGGGCTCAGTTTGAGGAGGACCCCCTGACTGAGCAGGATATTCGTTTGTTTCCTTTGTTCACAGGATGTTACCTGTTGGAGGTCGGAGATGCAAGTATGGAACTTGAATGTGAGACCCCAGTTAAGACTGTGCCTATTGATATTGTGCTGGGGTTGAAGACTCCAAGCAAGAAGAAGTCTATGAGGCTGAAGGGACTTTTTCTTGCATTGATGCAGCTAAATCTGAGGTATACTGCAGGCTAAAGATGCTAATGTTTAATATGTTAAGATCAAGGAGGTGATTCAGGGAGCCAAAAAAATGGAGCAGCTAGGCATAATTATGCCCTCAAAGAGTGCATGGTCTTCACCTATGGTCATAGTGGACAAGAAAGAGGGTGGGATACATCTGTGCCTGGATTTCAGAAAGCTTAACAACATGTCACTATTCAATGGCTATCCAATGCCCTGAACAGATGACATTGTAGACCGGATAGGCAATGCACAGTATACCTCCACCCTGGACCTTACTAAGAGATATTGGCAAATCCCCTCATCACCTGATTCACAAGATAAACCCGCATTTAGCATCCCAATTGGTTTATACCAGTTTGTCACAATGCTATGTGGACTACATGGAGCCCCAGCCACTTTTCAGCGTTTTATGGACCACATTCTAAGACCACACACTAAGTACTGTGCGGCTTGTTTGGACGATGTCGTCATATTCAGTCCTGACTGGGAAACCCATGTTAGACACTTGTCCCAGGTATTGCAAGTAATAAAAGAGTCAGGAGTGACCATTAACCCTGCCAAGTGTGCCCTAGCAAAGAACGAGACAAGATACCTAGGGTTCATTTTAGGAAACGGACAAGTGAAGCCTGACGTAGAGAAGGTTACAGAAGAAGCAAACAGCCCAATACCTACCACAGAAAAGCATGTGAGATCTTTCCTAGGCTTGGCTGGTTATTACTGGAGATTTATTCCTAATTTCTAAGCCATTGCCAGTCCTTTGACTGATCTCACTAAAAAGAGGTGCCCGAATAAGGTTCAGTGGACCCCTATCTGTGATGAGGCATTTAGGAATATCAAGGCAATTCAGTGTACAGCTCCTGTATTGAAAAGCCCTGACTTCAACCAAGTGTTTGAGGTTCAAACCGATGCATCACAGAATGGTATTGGGGCAGTCTTATCTCAGAAAATAGATGGGGAAGAACATCTGAGCATGTATATCAGCAGGAAGCTACATGTAGTAGTAGACCGTGATTGCTTCCCTTCTGACATTGCATGCATTAAAGGGGCACTTTGAATGCTCATGGGAAAAAGTGGGGTGTCCCTTCCCCCACACACACACACACACACACATCTATAGGTACTGGCACCTATGTTCAGAAGGGTCCTCTACTGACAGCCATCTATCCTATCACACACCAACACAAAACAAATTATTTTTTACAACGTATTTACCCAGGATAGTCCAGCTGAGGTGTGTGCCACCCCATTTCCAGTGGGGCCATGCTGCTGTTCATTTCTGCTGCTAGGTGGACAGGAGCACTGGGGGGGTTATGTGACTTACTCAGGGTCACACTGTTAGTATTTGACTTTACTGAGGTTTGAAACTGTCATCTCCTGGGCCCCAAGCTTGTGCTCTAGCCACTAGTCATACTGCTACGGATGACAGAACATGTCAACAAAAAAAAAAAATTAAAACACAGCTACTTCAGTGCTAACAAATACTGGAACTAAATAGGTACAGGAATAAAAATGATTGACAGTGTTGCCACAGTAGCAGAATATTCTGCAGATCACACAGTCACTAAATATTTTGCTAAACTGAAATGTCACAAAACATTGTACTAAGCAGTAGAACCCCAGAGGAGCTCAGAAACTGTTGGCACTGGCAGCACACGTTTGTTTATAGTAACCCGTTCAAGATTAGAGACAAGTTCACATCCCCATGGTCTGGGTAAAAACATTTATTTTTTTCATTTCCTCTTACCTTTAAGGAGGCAGTATAGCGCAGTGGTTTAAGGCTCTGAACTGCAAACCTGGAGACCTGGGTTTGAATCCCACAGTCCCCACTTGCATTGCTGTATGACCCTAAGCAAGTCACTTAACTTTCTTGTGCTTTCAGGTCACACCTGGAATCAAGCTTCCGCTTAGTGTGCCTCTCCTGGTTAAAATATTTATTGGCTATATGTGTTTCCCCTGATGTGATGTCATTTCCTGTGCCTGTGATTTAGAAAATGGATGCCTGCAGCTATAAAAGGAGAGGCAACTGTGAATGGGTTATAATTCTGGCTCTAAATGTGTTACAGGATCGGTCAAAAGCTTATGAGAAGCAGATTTCCGTTGGTAACAGTATTGATTAATTTAATCCTACATGTACATTTCCCTTTAAGTAGTTATGTCTTGGCCTCACTTTCTGAGATAGCTTTGAAGTAGAAACATGAGTGGGTCAAGGCCTCTTCCAATTTGGTGGACGTAGGAGCTGTGCTGGGCAGTTCAAAGAAATTTGGGGACAGAATTTGGCGAAGATCTGTGAAGGATGAATTAAATGTGTTGGCAATTAACACGGTGTCATGGGTGATAGACCCATCAACATTTAACATAGTTGGAGGCTGCTTGGACACTCTCCCAGTGAATTCCGAAAAGGTTTTCCCAGACTTTTTTCCCGTCCGCCCAGGTCTTGGAAAAGATGTACTTATAGTAATGTGCTTTGTGCTCATGGATAGCCTTAGTACATGCGTGCCTGGCCATCTTATAGGCCTGTATGTCAGGTTGACTTCCTGATGTTCTGGCTCTATGCCAGAGGTGGTCATGAGCTTTCATTTGAGCCAGAAGGTTAAAAGAGATCCAGGGATTATCAAGTCCCCTGATCCTACATGTCCTGAAAGGGGCGTGGATTTCACAAGCCGCATTGAAGCATTCAGTGAAGTATTCCAGAGCTGAGTCAGTATCAGGAGTGGTTTCAATGTGTAAGACCTGTCTTGTTGCTGGAGGAGAGACTTTAGTGGCTGCAGGTGGCCAAGGGAGAGCACTCTACTTGTGATTGTTCTGGCAGAGGACTTGATAAATTTGTTAGTCCAATAACACTGGGTAGGAGAGTGATCATTGAAAGTGTCAGACAATACTTCAGAATGGGAGATATGCGCTGGACGAGTGTGCTAGTTGCAGTCTTATAGTTTATCCTGGTTGGAGTTATTAACTGGGTAAGGTTCAGGCCTGTTAACTCATCCCTATGCCTACTGGCACCTGACAAGAGCCAGCTGACATTAAAGTCACCTAACAGGATGGTTTCTGCATCTTGTTGTAGACTCATGAAGTAGTTCATTAGGGTTTTTAAGCCCTGTTTGGCAAGATCGGGTGGAACATAGACTGAGTCAGTGTTGAGGGCCTTGTTGTGTGCACCGAGCATAACCTTAACAGCAAGGATCTGAATATCAATAGCTGGTTGTTCAGGGAGGGACAGTGGATGAGTCAACAATGACTCCTTTGGGTGTATGGCACAGCCACCTTCTCTTCTAGATAGTCTGTCCTGCCTAAAAAGTGAGTAGCCTGGTAGGGTGACAGCCATGTTTCAATGACTGACAGGAAGTTGGGATTGTGTACTGCGACCCAAGCAGTGAGGCATCAAATTTTTGAATAGACTGCAGATGTTCATACTGGCCAGGACAAGCGTACCCTGTGTTTTGTTGCCATTGACTCCAATTTAAGGAGGGCCCGGATTAGGATGCACACTCCCAGAGATAAGGAGAAGTAAAAGAATGAGGCATTTCAGGAGTTGTCTTAGTAAATAAAGGGTAAGAGGACGAAATTTCCCCTTTTGACGTACTTTAACAGGGCCCTTAGGAACAGAGAAGTTTTTAAGTAGCACAAGAACAGCGGGGTCAGTAGAGGACATGTATCGTCCATGTTTCATGTACAGCCTGCTGTAGTGCAGCTCCCATGAGAAGAAAGGGGTGTAGTATATTACATTGGCACTGGTGGCCATGCGACGTGTAATAAGAGGTCACTCTGTGGTAGGGAGAACTGGGGTATGCGATGTGGGGTTCCATCCAAATGAGAGTGGGCCCCACAGTGTGCAGAAAAGCACCAGAAATAGTTTCACATCCTGTAATGCCATTGGACAAGAGATGAACTAAGTGAGGTCCAATAGGATTTAGTAGGAAGGCAGTACCAGGAAGGTGTATAGCAAGTAAAGTTGTTGTGACTTTAAGAGGGCAGACTTCCTTAAATGAAAGAACAAGGTCTTTCAGTGGCAGATTTGTATAATCTGCTAATGGGAAACTGGCCACTTGGGTTGGGGGGATTAGCAGAAACAGTAATTTTAATCTATAAAGCAAATGCGGCATTAGGAAGAATTAGCCAGGTGAAAGCCACTCGAGATGTAGCAACAGATGGCAGTGTCCAATCAGGATTTGGCTGTGGAAAGCGCAAAAAATTGAACCTGTTGGCAAAGTCCTGTCATACCTTTGCGGGTAGGGGAGCTTTCTTCCGGGCAGACCAGTTGAAGCCTCCACTAAAGGGGAAAGAGACAAGCAAGAAATTAAATGGGAGCTGGGAACTGTGGGTAGGGGACAGGACACAACAACAGAGACAGAACAACAAGAGGTATGAGATGTATGGGCTTACAGATTAATTTAACAAAGGGAGAGAAAAGGCCAAGGGATCAGGAATGAAAATTAATTTGCAGCTGGAAAGGTGGGCTTGTTGCCACTGAGTCTGGGAGGGGGCTGCAAGGCTATAGAGAATTTGATGCTAAACCTACTTAACATCTCTAAGACTATACTGCATGAAATGCTAAATGTTCTTAAAAGCACTAAGAAAACAAATCTGCAACTTAGCAGCACTAGCTTAAATACAGTAGCATCTCTAAGATCAGGTAACTTAACAGCACTGCTAGAATTTAGCAGAAAGCTAATTTTAAGTATAAAAAGCAATTGCAGCATCACGAAGAATTAGCCAGGGGAAAAGCCACTCGTGATGCAGTAACAGAGGGCAGTGTTCAGTCAGGATTTGGTTGTGGAAATCACCAGAAATTGAACTTGTTAGCAGAGTCCTGTCATACATTTGCAGGGTAGGGGAGCTTTCTTCTGGGCAGACCAGCTGAGCAGTGCAGACGGAGGCTTAGTTACAGCCGACCGCACTGGGCAAGGCTTTGGGAGGCAGCAGAGATAATGAGCCGCATTGGAGGGAGCACGCAAGCTGGGCCTCCACTTTGCAGGGTACAGGAGCTTTCTTCTGGGTAGACCAGCTGAGCAGTGCAGGCAGAGGCTTAGTTACAGCCGATTGCACCAGGCAAGGCTTCGGGAGGCAGCAGAGAAGGAGCCACGTTGGAGGGAGTACCCAAGCTAGGCCTCCACTTTGCAGGGTAGGAGAGCTTTCTTCCGGGCAGACCAGCTGAGCACCGGAGGCGGAGGCTTAAATAGAGCCGACTGTACCAAGCAAGATACTTGGTATTTTGCACTCCATAATTCTGTGAAGATCGGCCATGCAGTTTATTGAGTGTATCTTTAATGTGGCATTGGCGCAGTACGCACACAGGCACTGGACAAGTTTTTGTTCTTTAGCCAGTTTAATATGGGCTGGTCTCAGAGTGTTAAATTTAGTTACACCGATGTTGCAGTCTGGATTTTCTTTAAGAAGTTGTGCATGCAGTTTATTGAGTGGTTTTGCTAGGAAGGCTTTGGCACACTGAATTTGTTTCAAAAATGCCTTCTTGTGAGGCATAGGGGTTGTAGAGTCTTCGTAGAAGTTTTGTACTTTGGTGACCGTTTCCAAAGGCAGTGCTGATTTGTGTGTGGGTTTCCTACTTTTCTTCTCCCTGCATGATACATTCATGAGTGTTGTCCAACTGATCCAAAGCGCTGTGCTGGCCTTGCACAGCGTTCTATATTTTTTCAAAACAAGGGCTGCTCCAGCCAATTCACATTTGTGCTTCAGACCACCCTTCACCTTTTCCTTAAGGATTTCCACCAGCTTTTTTTACAGATTTCCACGGCACGTCAAGTTCACTCGTCTTTTTGCCAGTGCGTCCTGCTTTTCTGGTGAACATGATGATATCAGAGTATCAACAGTACATGCAAACCAGGTGGGTGACCTTGGTAGGGCGGATCTTGCCTTCTGGGCAGCATTGTCTGAACGTGGGTCCACAACAGTGGCTGTATCCAGAGTAGTACTTAAGTTTGCTTGTACTGCTGCAGTGGCACTCATGTTGCTTGTCTGTAATTCTTGTTGCTTTTTCTGATGTTTTTGTCGTCTGCTTTCATTAATTCTCCATTTCTTCTGTGCAGACTGTGATGCGCGTTGCCGTCTTTTTTGTTCCCGCCACATCTCTCTTTTCTCCAGCTTTGTTTTTTTTTTTTTTTTTTTTTTTTTTGGTTCATCTCCTCTTGTGGTCGGTTTACTGGGTGCTGTAGGCTTTTCATCGGTTTGCTCCTCCAATTTCTTCAGCTTCTGATGTTCCCTGTACTGCTATGCTCTCACCTGGACTTTGCTTTGTATTCTTGGCGCTTCCCCTCCTCCAAGTTATCGCAGTAAGCCTGTGATCAAGCTCTGTAGGTTTCCAGGTATGAGTCATATCGTGCAGGGTCTGTTTTAAGCCTATCTCTGAATTGTTTACTTCCCTCCTTTCCAGATATGGGAGGGATTAGACAAGCTTCTCTGTCCAGTATTGATCAGAGATTCCGCAGACACACATGGTCTTCGTCTGGTGTGATGTTCCATTCTTCAGGAAAACCTTAAGAAACAGAAATAGAAATTTTCAGGCATTGGTCTGACAATGACGTCCTCTGTTTAGCTGATATGTCCTGTTCAGATGGCACCATTGCCTCACTACGGAGAAGACAGGTAAAGGAAAGCATGCATCAGTTGCTTCACAACACTTGAAACAACTGAACGAAGGAGCAAACACATCAGGTGTTTGCAAGATGAAGTGACGGCACAAATGAGAGAACACATCAGGTGTTTACAAGATGAAGTGGCAGAACAAAAGAGAACACATCTGTTTACAAGATGAAGTGACGGAACGAAAGAAAACACATCAGGTGTTTACAAGATGAAGTGACGAAACAAAAGATAACACATCTGTTTACAAGATGAAGTGACGGAATGAAAGAGAACACATCAGGTGTTTACAAAATGAAGTGATGGAATAAAGGAGAGAACACATCAGGTGTTTACAAGATGAAGTGATGGCACAAAGGAGAGAACACATCAGGTGTTAACAAGATGAAGTGATGGAACAAAAGAGAACACATCTGTTTACAAGATGAAGTGACAGCACAAAGGAGAGAACACTTGACAACACTTGAAACAACTGAACAAAGGAGGAAACACATCAGATGTTTGCAAGATAAAGTGACGGCATAAAGGAGAGAACACATCAGGTGTTTACAAGATGAAGTAATGGAACAAAAGATAGCACATCTGTTTACAAGATGAAGTGATGGAACAAAGGAGAGAACACATCAGTGTACAAGATGAATTGATGGAATGAAGTAGAGAATACATTATTTGCTTTACCTAAAGAAAAAATAAGTATCTACCAAGATGAGGAATAGCGCAGCCCTGAAACCGTGACCAATATCAAGCTAGTACTGTTCAGCACTAATTACTGTGTTATTAAAAGGCAACAGTAAAAATTTGTATGGATGTGATTAAGCATACCAGTGAAGTGTACGTAGCAAACAAGGTAAGTCAAAAACACATTTTTGTTGCATGCCAACAATAATCCCCCCTCCACCACCACCACCACCAACCACACACTGTAGGGTATCAACATGGCCAAAGGTGAGGGCAGTAGAGAAATGTCTGCTCAGCATACATTCATGTTAACACCATGCGGTGGGTGGTTACACAAAATTGGACGGATTTCAGGGCCCAGAGCCATACAAATGGACACAGCGGGCAAACCATTTAACGGAAATACATTTTTACGGCCATTCCCTTGGTAAGGTTGCACTGTATCTGGTAATGATTACCCATTGACAATGCGGACTGATACAGAAACAGCATTTTGGGACAAGCAATACTTTGTTCTCACCACCCTCCTACCAACCACAGACTGTATGGTCTCAACGTGGCCGAAGGTGGAGCAGCAAACCACGACCTGCCCCACCTCTAGCCATGTTAACACCATGCGGTCGTGGGCTTGCTGGACGTGTATCGGACGACAGAAATAGCACAGCAAATGATAAAAATCACATTAAAACATTTTAAAAGCAGGCCACAATACTTCAGAGCTCCCACCAATTACTCAATCATAGATCAAGATGGTCTTAACATGGGCTTCAAGGTGGAGCAGCAACAAAAGCCTGCTCACCCTTCCTCCAGCCATGTTAACACCATGCAGTCATGGGCTTGCTGGACATGCATCAGACCACAGAAATAGCACAGCAAATGATACAAATCACATTAAAACATTTTAAAAGTAGGCCGCAATACTTCAGAGCCAACAACTCCCCCCAGCCACAGACTGCATGGTCTCAACATGGCCAAAGAGGGAGCAGCAAACGAAGGCCTGCTCCACCTCCAGCCATGTTAACACCATGGGGTCATGGGCTTGCTGGACGTGCATCGGACCACAGAAATAGTACAGCAAATGATACAAATTACATTAAAACATTTTAAAAACAGGCCACAATACTTCAGAGCCAACAACTCCCTCCAACCACAGACTGCATGGTCTCAACATGGCCAAGAAGGCAGCAAAGAGGCCTGCTCCACCTCCAGCCATGTTAACACCATCTTGATGCGTGGAAGCTTCTGGACGTGCATCGGACCACAGAAATAGCACAGCAATGATACAAATCACATTAAACATTTTAAAAGCAGGCCACAATACTTGGGCCCACAATCCCTCCCCACCAACCACAGACCGCATGGTCTCATCATAGCTGAAGGTGGAGCAGCAGATCGAAGGCCTGCTCCACCTCCAGCCATGTTAACACCATGCGGTCATGGGCTTGCTGGACAGATTTAACACAGACAGTGTGCATGCAAACATAGTAAAGCAAACCACAAAAAGCAAACTTCTAGGGACATGGATATGTTGTTCAATCCACACTTATTGGCAGGTTCCTTGCCGCTTTAATTGTTGCCGGAAGGTCATCAAGCTGACTCCTCCCACCCACCCAGGTGGTAAAACTCTCGGCTCCGCCCCATGACGCCAGATCTTCCTTACCGCTTGGAAGCTCAGGTTATCTCCTTAGCGCTCTGCGTTTTAGACTGGATCCTAACTCTTCGGTTCATCTGAAACTGGTTTTGAAGTTTTTTAAACTTCGATCTTCATCTTCCCTCGCGGCTGCAATGGACAAATCTATTCCCGGCTTTCGGAGGTGCCCTTGCGGGCAGAAAATGTCCAGGACAGATCCGCACTCCATGTGCGTCTACTGCCTACGCCTAGATCACGACCCTCAGGCTTGCGAGTTATGCCATTCTTTCTCGGCCAGCGTCCTGGATGATCGCGCTGCCTGATTGCAGCTCAGGTGCCCCGAGAAGCATTTTCCGCCGGTAAAATCAAAAGAGGCTCGTTGGGCGGTGTCCGCGGTGGCTGGCTCGGCTGAGCAGCTCGAGCAGATGATCGTCCTCAAGGAGGAGGCGGCCCAGGCCGCATCTTCCTCCTCCTCGGCTGCGGCATTTATCCCGCTCTGAGTTCCTCGTATACGGCTTAGTTCAAGGAGCTTTGTCAGTTCCTTTCCACGAAGGTATAGGGGCCTTCGGGACATTCTTCTCGGCCCAAGAAGAAGGAGTCGAAGGGAAAGTTCCACCGTCTGTGTTCGTGGGAGCGGGAGAGGTCTCCTTCCCCGGACAGCTGACTGTCGACTTCGGTCGAAGTTGTGGCTCAGGCTGCTGGCTTCACGGTGTCCCCGTCAGGCCAGCCTGCCGAGACTTCCGTCGACACAGTCGAGATTTTTCTCTATCCGTCAGACGGGCTGTCGACTGGTGAAGCAGACAACCCTCCTTCACCGGTTTCCACAGTGGAGACCGAGGATCTGCCTGCGCCTTCCGGGCCACAGTCCCCAGTTAAAGTGCCCAAGCCAAGGGAAGAGCAGGTGTCCCCCGCCCCTTCCCAGACCCACCCTCGGTCCCCCCGAGGGTCTCTGTCTCGGACTTCTTCTCAGTCAAGCCATTCCCGCCAACATCGGCGGTCTCAGTCTCGGTACCGAAGTAAGCGGTGACACCGTTCCACCTCGTCCTCTTCCTCGGATGAGGGGAGGCTTCGGCGTAAATTACGTCGGCGCTACGAGGAGCTTATATGGCAGCAGTTACTGTTGTCCGGGTCTAAACCAACTCCGGTTCAGACCCCAGCCATCAAGTGGCTGTCGCCTGAACGACCGAAGCAACCGCTCACCCCAGTCGAGTTGCCCGTTCCAGGGCCAGTTGCTCGGCCAAAACCGGCTGCTCCACCAATTTTGGTGGAACCTCTGCCTCCCTACCAAGTCTGGGGCACCGACCAAGGATTCTCGGTCAGGTCACGCCTGCCCCACAGGTTGTCGGTCACCCTCACTCCCGACCGTCCTCGGCAGGTAGAGGGTGGCTCAGGGCCGAGGCAGCTCTTCGCAGACTCTTCGGAATCCGATGACGACTCCTCCCTGTTCTCCAGGCAGGTCGACCTGGAGTCCTCCGGGGGCCAGTCATTGGATGATAGCCCATTGTCCTTCTTGGGTCTGCTTCGACTCATCTCGGAGTCCACCGGGATGCAGCTCGAGCCCATGTCCAAATGGGCCAAGTATCCCCTGACGGAGATTCTGGACCAAGGGGATTCCCCCACAGAGGCCTTTCTGGTGGCTGAGGCCATTGTCGGCCCAGCCTTGGAGCTCTGGCAGTGGCCTGCTTCCTGTCCTGTGCCCTCGGCCAGGATGGCCAGGAAATATGCGGTCCCTGCCGGCTCTTTGCCTGGTTTCTCAGAGCACCCCTCTGCCGAGTGGTTAGTCACCGACAGTGTCTTCCGGCATTCCGGTAATGCTCAGTACGTGAATAAGTCCCCCGACAAAGAGTCCAAAAAGCTGGACTTTGCCCAGTGCAAAGTGTACGCTGCGTCCTCCCTCAGCCTCCGACAGGCCAGCTCGGCCGTGCTGATGGCAGACTTCTCCCACGCCCTCTTAGGCTCCCTGGATGAGGTTGTCCCTCATCTCCCGACCGACCTGCAGACCACGGTCCGTCAGGTGCAGGACCAGGGTAGGGCGGTGGCGAAGCAGCAGCTTCAGACTGCTCTGGACATAGGTGATTCCTATGCCAGGTCAGTAGCGGCCGCGATGGCCATGTGCCGCAGGGCGTGGCTGAGGATATCCACCTTCATGGCGGATACCCAGCACAAGTTGGCGGACGTCCCCTTCTTGGGGACTGACCTCTTCGGCCCTGGAGTGGAGGGACATCTCCAGCGGATCAAAAAGTCCAGTGCCACTCTGGACTTGGTCACCTCCACCTAGAGGGACAAAGGCTGCCGTCAGCAACAGCATAAGTCCTTCGGCCCCTGCAGCTTGACCGGCCTAACAGCACCAGCAACAGGGCCAGCAGGCTCGCGCTTGGTGTCCCGAACCCAAGGCGGCGGCTTCCTCCGACAGGAAGCAAGGAGGTAAATGCCCAGGAGGTCCCTCGGCCGGTTCCTCCTCCAAGCCTGCCCAGTGACTGGTTGAGGGATGCCGCCCCCAGCCTCGTCACTCCCCCGTGGGTTCTCCCCATGGGGGAACGGCTTCTCCACTTCCTTTCTGCCTGGTCCGCTATCACCACGGACCGCTGGGTGTTGGAGGTGGTAGGAAAAGGCCTGCCTCTGGAGTTCGAGCAGGCTCCACCCTTTCGAGCCGTTGCCCCTTGGGGGGCCACGGGGTCCGCAGCCTCGCTGTCGGCCCACCGAGCCAATATTGCCCTGCTCCTTGAAAAAGAGGTGAACAGGAAGGTGGCGGATCCTCCTCCAGACCCGGGGTTTGTGTCCAGGTATTTCCTGGTCCCAAAACGGACGGGGGGCTGGCGCCCCATTCTCGACCTGCACAACCTGAACAAGTTCCTAAGGTGTCGGACCTTCAGGATGGTCACTCTGGCTCAGATAATACCATCCTTAGAACGAGGCTTGTGGTTCTGTTCCCTGGACCTCCAGAACACATTCTTTCACGTCCTGATCCGTCCGTCTCATCAGAGCGGAGGGGTCCCTTTACCAGTTCCAGGCCATGCCCTTCGGCCTCTCTCTCTTCCTCTCTCCCAGGGTCTTCACCAAATGCATCGCAGTGGTGACAGCATTCCTGCGGAGCCGAAGGGTCCGGGTGTACCCCTACCTGGACAACTGGCTGATTGCAGCCCCCTCCAGAGCGGAGACGGAGCACCCTGAGACGGCTCTCCATAATGCCGTGTTACAATCCTGTTTATTACTCAGAGTATTCTAATAGAGGAGAGGCTCTCCTGCACACCTTGAATGTGCACAGAATACTTGGGTACTATCTGACTAGAATCAAGCGGAACAGAAAGTCAGATCAGTTTTGGGGCACCAGTGTCCAAACAGACACTTTCAAAATGGTTTGTAAACTGCATTGTTTTTTGTTACCAAAAGCAGAACAAACCCCTGCCGGGACTGATAAAGGGTCACTCCACCAGGGGGATAGCAGCCTTGTTCGCCTCGCTGAGGAACGTGTCGGCTTCAGACATCTGTGCAGCATCTACTTGGAGCACTGTGCACGCATTCATCAGACATTACACTCTGGACATTGCCTCCAGGCACAGAGCTGGCTTTGGCCTTGCAGTCCTGCAGGGGCTTCTTTCATAAGAGTTTTCCTATCACCACTCTCCAGTCTTCCTCCCATTTTTTAGGGGTTAACGCACATTGCTTGGGACTCAGTCCTAATGGTGTAACCTGCTGCTAGAGCTGTATCTTGAAGTAAGGTAGTGCAGTTATGTAACAACTTACCGTGATAGTAGAGCTTCGAGAACAGCAGCAGGTACTTTCCCACCCACCTTCCCCTCAGGAGGTCATCTACATTTGCACTGGCAACACGAATTTTAGTCTTCCTTTGGAAACGAATCCTCAAGTCTCCCTTCAGAATTTCTATCGCTATGCTGGAGTCTCTAGCGGAAGAACTGAGGGTTGCTGGGGGACCACCCCTTTTATGATGTAGGGGACATTGGGGGGGCAGGGCCGACGTCAGTGGGCAGTGACCCGCTGTATGTAGTTAGCTAGAAGTTTTCCGTGTGGTCCTGCCGCCTGACTGCTTCAGTCCTAATGGTGTAACCTGCTGCAAGAGCTGTTCTCGAAGATCTGCTGTTATGGTAAGTCCTTACGTAACTATACTTTTTCTACTTTTGGGTTTCTGGCCGTTATCTGGACCCTTTCACCTGCCCAATGAGCTCAGTCCTGGAGTACTTTCTTTCCCCATTTGACTCGGGTCTAGGCTACTCTTCAATAAAGGTACACCTTTCTGCAGTATCAGCCTGTCGTGCAGCAGTTGACGTCAGAACCCTGGCACAGTTGAATCTATCTTGTACCTTCCTGAGAGGTATGCTGCATATTAAGCCACCCATACAGGACCCTATTCCCCCATGGGATCTTTTATTTATGTTAGAGAAACTTACGTTGCCTCCCTTTGAATCAGCCGCAAGTTGCAAACTACGCTTTCTGTCTTGGAAAGCGTTATTTTTAGTTGCCATTACCTCAGCCCAGAGGATTTCCGAGCTTCAGGCTCTAGAAACATAGAAACATAGACTTTGATGGCAGATAAGGACCGCTAGGCCCATCTAGTCTGCCCATTTCCCTACCTACAGGATAGGCCGCAGATCCTAGTTAACCAACAGCCTATTTCTTCCTACCCCCCACAAGAATTGCTTTATGTCTGTCCCATGCATTCTTGAATTCTCCCACAGTTTTAAACCCCACAACCTCCTCAGGAAGGCTGTTCCATGCATCCACTACCCTCTCTGTGAAATAATACTTCCTCACTTTGCCCCTGAACTGCCCTCCTATCTTTAAATTGTGTCCCCTTGTTCTTGCAAGTCTCTTTTTCTGAAAGATGCTACCCTCTTGGACTTTGTTGATTCCACTGAGGTACTTAAAAGTTTCTATTATGCCCCCCTTCTTTCCTCAAGGGTATACATATTAAGCTCCTTTAGTCTCTCCTCATATGGCTTCTCTTGCAGACCCTGCACCATTTTAGTTGCCCTCCTCTGGACTGCCTCTATCCTGTCTATGTTCTTGCGGAGATGGGGTCTCCAGAACTGGACACAGTACTCCAGATAGGTAGCTCTGATTTGTAAAGAGCCCTATTTAATTTTCCACAGGGACAGGGTGTCCCTGCATACTAATCCTAGGTTACTTCCAAAGTTGGTGTCCGAGTTTACTCTTAACCAGGACATTCCTCTGTCTACCTGTCTATTACCCAGAGTACTCAAATTGAGGGGAGGCCCTGTTACGTACTCTGGATGTCCATAGAGTTCTTCAGTTTTATGTAGACTGTACCCCAGTCTTCCAGGAAAACCAATCAGTTATTTGTATCTTTCGCCCCAAGAATGATAGGGGCGCCAGTGACTAAGCAGACTTTGTCCAAATGGGTTGGTCAATTGCATAGTGTTCTGCTACCAAAAGTACGACAAACCTTTACCGGCTTGGTTAAAGGTCACTCCACCAGAGATGTTGCCACTTCATTTGCATCCCTACGAAATGTATCTGCAGTGGATCTCTGTGCTGCAGCCACTTAGAGTTCTGTTCATACATTCATCAAGCACTAGAGTTTGGACATTGCTTCCAGAAGGAGGGCGGGCTTTGGCCTAGCCGTTCTCCAGGGACTGCTCTCTTAGGAGCTGCTGTGGATTTGTATGTCCACCACACTTCTCTGACCTGGATCATATCCTTGTACTGTTTGGGACTCAGACCTGATGGTTATTGTGTGTCTGTTCTTTAGGGTCCCTTGTTGTCATACCTCACAAAAACAAAGGTATTTTGCCCACCGAGCCCCACTCTGGTTTAACTCCCTCAGTAATGATGTAACTGCAACTGCTACCTTGGGCCCATTTAAGAGAAAGTTGTGGCAAGACCTAGCAGCAAACGCCAGCTGTGATTGCTTCCAATAATCTTCCTATACCCAGAACCTAGCACTTAACCTCCCTCCTCACTTAATTACCGACTTGTAGCACTTCATCCTCCTCAAGCTCCACTCCCTTCCCCCCCTTGACTACCTCACACTTCCCTTCACCCTCTTACATTCTCCTCCCTTTTCATTGCCTGCTCTTTATACCTCCTACATACACATTCCTACTCACTCCTCTCCCTCCTACCTCCTCCTCCCCCTTCCTCCGTGTCTCTCTACCTCCCATCCACCTCGGCCTCCTCTTTATCCCCCTTGTCACCTCCACCCCCATCCCAGCCACTCCCTTTGTTCTTCCCCTCTCCCCTCCCCTGTTTACCTTGCCGACAAGGCCTCCTAGGCTGATTCTTCCTTCCTCTGTCCCCTACCCTGTCTCACCTTGCCGACAAAGCCTCCTGGGCTGATTCTTCCTTCCCCTTGTGGTAACTTCCCAGACTCAGTTCTCCTAGCTGAAGCCTAAGCCTAACTCTCCTCTACTCATCAAGGCCCGTGGGTTTATCATCCTCTCCTTATGTCATCTCTCCCTACTTGCCCTCTGCCCCCTCTCATATGTACCACGGATCTCTTTAAGTGGATGTTCTCTGTATTTTGCCATTTCCAGACAGTATTGCTTAGCTGTACAGACTTGCCACTTTAATTAATTGTAAATGTTGCTAGCTGTCAGCAAGTAGCATAACCTCTACACTTTCTCTAACTTACGTGACGTTGAACCTATGTAATGAGCTTCTAGCTCAATAGTGTCTTCCAAGATTTCAATAAATAAAATTAAAAAAATTGCCTGCTGCAAGAGCTCTCTCTCGAAGTGAAATAGTACAGTTACGTAAGAACTTACCATAACAGAAGATCTTTGAGAAGAACCCTTGCAGCAGGCATGCTTTTCCTCCCTCCTTCCCCCTGGTTATGTATGGATAATTTCTTCTCCCTTTTGTGGATTTTAGAACCTCTTCGGTTCCCCATCCTTCATGCAGCCACGTCAATAAGGGACCGCCTCTTTATGCCATAGGTGACGTTGGGGGCGGGACTGACATCCAGGGGTGGTCCTCTGCCACAGACTTCTACCTGGAATTTTTCCGTGGGGTCCTAGTGCCTGGCGGCATAGTTCTGATGGTTATTGCCTGCTGCAAGTGCACCTCTCAAAGATCTACTGTTACGGTAAGTTCTTGCATAACTGTACTTTCTATCCACATTGTCTGGCAGTTGCCTTTCCTTTTAATTCTGGCCAGAATGTCTTCAAGCTGGCTCCTCCCAATCACCCGAGTGGTAACTCCCTTGGCTCCGCTCCATGATGCCGGAGCTTCCTTTCTGCTGAAAGAGACAGGTTCCCTCTTTACCGTGCTCCGAGTTGAGTAGGCCCTATTGAGTTAAATCTCTGGATTTATCTTTTCTTCCTCAAACATCCAACTACCTTTAGTATCGCTACCGCTATGGATGACAAGTCCGTTCCCGGGTTCTGAGGATGCCCTTGCAGGCAGAAAATGTCCCAAACAGATCCACATGCCACGTGCATTTACTGCCTTGGGCACGAGCACGATCCCCAGGCCTGTCAAACTTTACACCCTACCCTTCTTGAGGACCGTCTTGCTGCCTGAAGCTGGGCTGCCCGTTTGAACAGAGCCTGCCGGTAAAATCCAAGGACACCTGTTAGGTGGTCTCCGCAGCTGTGGGGTCCGCAGAACAACTCACGGCATTCGAGGAGGAGGCGGCCCAGGCTGCAGCTCACTCCTCCTCGGCCTCTGTTTTTGTGCCACTCCAACTAGGATCGTCGTTCACAGGGTCCTTCCAAGAATTGATCCAGTCCCTGCCCACCCATGGTCAGGGTCCTTCAGGATACAAATCCTCATAGAAGAAAGAGTATCATCGACATTCGTGTGATCAGGAGCGTTCTTGGTTGAGGACCTCGGATTCATACGCTTCTTCTGAGTTGACTTCGGTCGAATCTTCGACCGTGGCCGCCGGCTCCACAGTAACCCCATTGGGCCAGTTGGCCAAGACGCTGGTCAACGCACCGGCCAAGATTTTTCTTGAATTGTTCGACCAGTTGTCAGCTAAAGATGTTGCTACCTCTCTTTCCAGGACTCCGGTCCTGACTCAGACTGTTGGAGGGACGGATCAGTCTGCTGACCTACCACCTCTGGTCTCCGAACCGGACCAGGAGGAGCCTCTGCATTCGCCAACTCCCTCCGAGATCAGTCGCCGGTTCCCCCGGCAGTCAAGGTCTCTGTCCTACTCCTGTGGGTCAAGCAGGTCCCACCGGTGCTCCCGCTCTCGGCACCATGGTAAGCGGCGACCCCGTTACTCCTCGTCCTCCACGGATGAGGAGAGGCTTCGATACAAACTGCGTCGACACTATGAGAACTTGATGTTGCAACAGTTGATCTTACTTTGAGATACAGCTCTTGCAGCAGGTTACACCATAAGGACTGAAGCCGACAGGCAGCAGGACCCCACGGAAAACTTCTGGCTAACTATCACCAAGCGGGGACCGCCCCGACATCGGCCGAGCCCTCGGCGTCAGATAAATCATAAAGGCGATCCCCAGCATACCTCAGTTCTTTCCGGCGTCAACCTTGCGCACATTGGCTCCACGGATGCCTTTAAGCTGACGAATGACGACAGAAAGAATTTAAGACAATTTCCTCGAGATTTCATCCTTTTTTTGACAAGTACATGTCTTCTTCCTGGACTCCTTCTCTAGAAGGACACCCCTCGAAGTGTGCTTGCGACAAACAGATCCCCTTCAAAGATAGGCACTCTACCTGCATGCAGTGCCTAGGCCCGGACCACGATATCCAGGCCTGCTCCATTTGTCAGCCGTTCAATAGTAGAACCAGGATCCACTGCCAGAAAGTGCTCCAGAGTTTTCTTCTGGAAGAAAAACTTAAGGCCATGGAGAAAGATCCATCCTCTTGAGGGGAACCTTTGCATAAATCAGGGAAACACATGGATAAGCGCCAGGACAAGGATAGGACTCGATCCCCGAATCGGGCCTCAAACTCCCGGAGCCAGCTCCAGCTCCGCCCGGTGGGACGCTCTCCATCCCAGGCCAGGTCTCAGCCCCGGCAAGGTCAGGGCTTCAGGGGCTGTGGTTCAGTGTCTTTAAAGCCACTGAAAACCAAATCCAAAGATAGCCATCCCTCAGGGTCGGCCACCAGGTTGGAGGCTTCCGACCACCAAAGGCCTCAATTCAAGCCGTCGACTATGTCTAGGACTGATGCAGAGACACCGATCGCTCAGTCTACCAGCAGCCTGGGGTCAGACATCCCTCAGCAGAAGACTTTAGAGTTTACATCGCTAAAACGGACAACGGAGGCAAAGCAGGCGCCAGAGCCATCGCCCGCACAACCCAAGAACCCGACGCCACCCCCACCTCTGACACCGGATACAGGGGGATGTCAAAGGAGGATGCCGGCACCCATGGCACCGATGACCAGATGTTGGGGGATGCCGAAGACGTCGGTCTACCCGACGCCAGACCAGACGACCCCTCAGCCACCAACGCCTGATCCTAACGCTGGACAGACACCAGCGCCAGGCCCTTCGTCTGGTCTGTACATACAAGAAGTGAAGGAGCTTTTCAGCTTTTGGTGGGACACCATTAAAAAATATGTTGTACCTACAAAACCCTCCCGGTGAGGCACCGCCCCTCCGTGGCACCTCTTAGGGCACCGACACCTGAGCCTCGAGACATTACTCCACAGCCTAGGGGTAGGTCCAAGGCCAGACACTCTAGATCTCTGAGTCCGAAGAGGCCTCCTCGCTCTAGGACCCCTTGAAATCCCCTAGTGACCACAGAAGAAAAAGGCCCCGACAGAGATCCCCCTCTTCATCAGGTGATGACCCACGCCCTGATTCTTTGGGCACCCCTCGGTCACTCACTCCTTTTGAGCCTCCTCCAGATCCCCACGACCTTCCCAGATCACCACTGGATGACCCATCATTCTCCGATATTATGCGCCACATTCAGGAGAACGTGGGTTGGGAGACAGAGGATTTAGACCCAGAACGACAGTGCCGGGCATGTTATTTGAGGTAAAAAGACCCCAAGCCTGTGGTGGTTCCACCCCTGGTGGACATTTTCCAAGATGCTACCATGGCTGCATGGAAGCATCCTCATTCAATTCCAGCGGTCCCCAAGAAGGTTAACAGGCTTTATAGGGCCCCACAGGAGGCTCCCTACCTATCTCAGCAACCCATGGCTGACTCGCTAGTCATCACGGCTTCGCACGACTGCTCCCAGCGGCCCCAACTCCTCAGTACACAGCCCCCAGACCAGGAATCCAAACAATTGGACTCACTGGGTTGTCGCATGTATGCCTCTGATACATGCTCCCTCAGGTCCCTCAACTATTTGACGCACATGGTGCAGTTTCAGAATGCACTGTGGGACCAGGGAGAGGACCTACTGAAGGACTTCCCAGACGTTGAGAAGGAGGAGGAGCTCCTAAACCTCCTTCGCACAGGCTCTGACTTAGGGACCCAAGTCCTCTGGGCCGCGTACACCTCGGCAGACTCCGAGGCGAGAGGTGCCTCAACAGACATTTGCCTCCGGAGACACTCCGGGTTGAGGGTCTCTGGATTTACTGCAGACGTCCAGAAGGGAATCATGGAGGTCCCCTACAATGGAGCAGTCTTGTTCGATGAAGACTCTGAGAGGGTCATCACTAGACTTCAGGACACCCTGCTGGCCCACCGGCGCAGCGGTTGGATTTCTTCTTGCAACGTCAGTGACCCAGTTTCAGGAATGGACCCAGGGAGCTGGAGGGACAGCCAGGGGAGAAGGATTGAGCACCCCTATGGCTGCTCTCCTTCTCCGGGGGGAAGGATGGGGAGACTGCCCGGTGCGTGAGGACTCTCGGCAGAGGCCAGGAGGAATCACAAGCGCTGGCATTGAAAGAATTGTGCAGGGCAGGGCGGACGTAGGACGCCATTGCACGTCCCCGGCCCAGGGGCTCAAAAGAAAAATCCTTACTTGCAGCCACCATGCATGACGCCCGTCCCTGGACCTAATCAGCCTCCAGGCCAGCTCCCAATTCTGGTTCCACGATTGTGGCACTGAGCTCAGGTGTCGCAGCCTCACCCCGAGGGGGAGAGCCGAGGGTGTCGGGGAGCCACGGCCAGTATAGAGGTGGGGATCCAGGGGTCTGTGACCAGGCCGAGGATCCTGTAGCCGCGGGCAGCATAAAGCAAGAATAAAAAATTAAAAAGACTTCAAGACGCCAGGAAGGTGGTTAGAACGGTTCAGGCCATGTATAAATCCAAGCCTGGTTCCTTTCGCAGAACACAGAACCCTTTTCATGGCCAACAAATCAGACAACAACCTCGGTCAGGCCAACAGCAACATAGGATCAATTTTGGTCGCAAGAACCAACAGAGATTCTCCGGAGGTCAAGGCCAGAGAAATCCTAGACTTCAGCGACCTAAACATCTATGTGATGTACAAACGCTTTCGCATGGTTACCCCACCGGGTCTCATTCCCATGCTCAAACAAGGTGCATGGCTAGCGTCTCTGGACATGCAGGACGCATATCTTCATCTTTCCATAACTCGGTCGCACAGGAAATTCCTTTGCTTTGACTTTTTGGGACACCAATACCAGTTCTGTGCACTTCCGTTCAGCCTGTTCTCGGCGCCACGTGTCTTTACCAAGTGCATGGTAGTTGCAGCAGCAGCCCGCAGGAGATAAGGCCATTAGGTCTTTCCCTGTTTGGACGACTGGCTCCTGATGGCCTCCTCCCCAGAGGCATTGTAGAAGGCCATTCATGACACCTGCTCCCTATTTCATTCTGTAGGGCTCACACTCAACCAAGAGAAGTCATCTCTCACTCCCTCGCAGAGACTACAATTCATCGGCGCAGATCTTATCTGCGTCAGTCTTTACCATTAATCACTTTTGGATAATGTCACGACCCCGCGGGAACTTCCTTTTTTTTTTTTTTTGATGGGTGTAGTTGGCGCACCATTGGCGCCGCCCTCGAGGCCGATGCACTGCGTGGAGCTCACAGGTTGGCCGTTAAGTGTCATCGACCCCGCCCTCCCGCCAGTTCTTTGTCTTCCACCATAGAGGTCGCACCTCATGAGGAGCTGTTGAAACTATGCAAGAGGCCTACTCTCCAAGCCTTCTATCGACGCGGAGATCCGGTTGATGCCGAAACCCCTTTTGTCTCCTGCCGGTTCATTTATCGCCTCCACTCGATGTGACTGGTAAGACTGTTCCTTTTCTTTATTTTCTCAGAAACATAGAAACATAGAAGTTGATGGCAGATAAGGACCGCAAGGCCCATCCAGTCTGCCCATTTATTTTTCTACCTTATAAATGTGCCATCGGCCTTTGCTCTGTCAGTGACCTATCTATTCATAGTCATTTGTATTGCTCCCTTATGCCTATCCCATGCCTGTTTGAAGCCCTGCACTGTATTCATAGCCACCACTTCTTGTGGTAAGCCATTCCATGCATCTACCACCCTTTCTGTGAAAAGAATTTCCTCACATTCCCCTTAATCGGCCTCCTCTAATCTCATGCTGTGTCCTCTTGTCCTGCTATTTTTCTTATATTTAAACATGTTAGACTCTTTCACCTTGTTTATGCCCTTAAGGTGTTTAAATGTCTCGATCATATCACCTCTCTCCTCCTTTGCTCAAGGGTATACATATTGAGCTCCGTTAATCTGTCCTCATATGTCTTCTGATGCAGTCCCTGCACCATTTTGGTTGCCCTTCTCTGGACTGCCTCAATTTGGTTAATGTCCTTGTGAAGGTGTGGCCTCCAATACTGCGCGGTACTCCAGATGGGGCCTAACCAATGTCTTGTACAGAGGGATTATTACCTCCCTCTTACGACTTGTGATACCCCTACTAATACACCTAGCACCCCCCAGCCTTACCTACTGCTTTAGAGGTCTGCTTGGATGATTTTAGGTCATCAGTGATGATGATGCCCAAGTCTCTTTCTTCCTTTGTGACTGCTAGCAACTCCCCTCCCAGCCTATAAGTGGCTTCAGGGTTTCTCTTCCCTATGTGCATGATTTTGCACTTCTTTGCATTAAATCCCAGTTGCCACTCTTCTGACCATTCTGCTAGTTTATCCAGATCTCTTCTCATTCTGCCCACCCCATCTGGATCATCTACTCTGTTGCAGATCTTGGTGTCATCTGCAAACAGACAAGCCTTACCCTCTAGTCCATCTGCGAGGTCACTAATGAAGATGTTGAATAGGACTGGCCCCAGGACTGATCCCTGAGGTACCCCACTTGTGACTTGCATCTCTTCTGACTGTATACCATTTACCACCACTCTGTGTTTTCTGCCAGTCAACCAGTTTGCCACCCAGTTGACAAACTTCGACCCACCCAAGGCCTACCTAGCTTATTTATCAATCTTCTATGTGTAACAGTGTCAAAAGCTTTGCTGAAGTCAAGGTAGGCGACATCAACTGCTCCCCTTGGTCCACCACTCTGGTTACCCAGTCAAAGAAATCTATGAGATTAGTTTGACAGGACCTTCCTTTTGTAAACCCATGCTGTCTTGGATCCTGTAGCCCTATGGATTCCAGGTGTTGCACTATCCTTTCCTTAAGGAGTGCCTCCATAATCTTGCCCACTACTGAGGTAAGACTGACTGGTCTGTAGCTCCCCGCCTCCTCCTGCTACCACTCTTGTGGAGTGGGATCACATGAGCCTTTCTCCAGTCTTCTGGGACCTCTCCTGTGCTCAGAGACTCACTAAACAATTCTGCTAATGGCTCTGCTAGTTCCTCCTTTAGCTCCTTAAGTACCCTGGGATGTATGCCATCAGGTCCCATTGCCTTATCCACCCTGAGCTTAGCAAGCTCTTGTAGGACCCTTTCTTTTGTGAGAGGAGTAGTGCTCACCTCCCTCCCCTGTGTCCATGATGCTGAGCTGTGGGCCCTGCCCCACCTTCTCTTCAGTAAATACTGAGCAAAAGTATCTATTTAGGATAGATGCCTTTACAGGGTCCTCCTCCTCACATGCTCCCTTTTCTCCATTAAGCTTAGCAATACCCCCTCTGGACTTTCTCCTTTCACTGATGTATCTATAGAAAGTCTTGTCACCTTCTTTTACTGTTCGTGCTAGTGTTTCCTCAGTTTGGGACTTTGCCTGCCTTACTGCCTTACCTGCTTCCCTTAGGGCAGTTTGGTATGCCTCCCTATCTTCATCCCGCTGTGTTCCCTTATATTTTCTGAAGGCCAGCCTTTGGCTCTGACCTTTTCTGCTACTATATTTGAGAACCAAGTGGTTTCCTTCTTCTTTGCACTTCCTTTTCTGTCTAACACAATGGGATGTTGCTTCAAGTATTGTATCCTTAATGCTTGCCCACTTTGCCTGTACCTCCTCACCTGTGTTTCTTTTGCCAGGGCTAGCTTAACTCTGTTGGCCATCTTATCAAAGTCAGCTCCTCTGAAGTCCCATATTTTTGCCTTGGAATGGGATGATTTAGATGTAGTAGCCAAATTGAACCATACCATGTGATGGTCACTGGCCCCAGGTGACCTTCTACCTGGAGATCTGTGATCCCTTCTTTGTTAGTCAGTACTAGATCTAGGATAGCCCTGTCTCTTGTGGGTTGCTGTACCAGTTGTTTGAGGCCCTCCTGCAGGAATCCACTATGAGTCTAGTTCTGGCAGATGTTCCTGCTGGTATTGACCAATCTGTATCTGGCATGTTGAAGTCTCCCATTATCAGAACCTCCCTTTAGCTGTCATGTTTTGTATATCTTCTAACAGTAATGTGTCTATGTCCTCCCTCTGGTCTGGGGGCCTGTAGACAACCCCAGTTCTTATGGCTGTCCCATTACCTGTTTCCAGGGTGACCCACAGTTCTTCTGGCTCCTTATGTGTATTCTGAATTTCTGTAGCTTTGATATTTTCATTAACATACAGGCCACCCTCCCCCTTTTGCACCTCGGTCTCTTCTGAACAATACATATCCAGGTACTGAAGTCTCCCAAGTGTGGTTACTGGTAAACCACGCCTCACTAATTGCTACTATGTCCAGTTTAGCCTCTGACATTATTGCCTGCAGGTCTGGGATCTTATTTCCCAGGCTGTGAGCATTTGTGTACATGATTTTCCATTGGCCAGATTTTGGTGCGTTAGTTGTTGGGTGAAGTTTGGCATTACCCCTGTGCATCGTATGGGGAGACAAACCTTTTTTCTTACCTGGTGATGCAAATGAATGGCAAACACGCTGAATTCCTGTTTGACCACTAGCTGAGGGGGGAGGGGTGTTCTTCCCATTCGACGTATGGGGTGCTGCACCCCTCTCCCCATTTACTAGTTTAAATATTCTGCAAAGACGTCAAACTTCTGCCTCAACGCACTGACTCCCTCTTTAGTCAGATGCAGTCCATCAAATTTAAAGAACTTTCGCTCCTAGAACTGTTGCCAGTTCCCTACAAATCTGTGTCCTTTTTCCTGGCACCAGTCCTTGAGCCACGTTTAGCTCCCCTATCTCCCCTTCTCTGACCTTCCGTCCATCTGCTCCCTTCTCCCAGACTGGCAGGATCTCAGAGAAGGAGATGCCGGACGAAATAGATGATAGTTTGTCACCCAGCCTAGTCAGGTGTTCCTTGGTCTCCACAACTGACCGGCTGGCGAGATCATTAGTCCCTATGTGTACTAGGACATCAATGTTTTCTCCTGCTTTGTGAACAATTTTGCCAATGCGGTCAGTGTCTCTCCATGCTGATGTACCTGGGAGACATCTGACCATCACCCCTGGCTGGAGATGGGTATCAACTCCCCGAATCATGGAGTCTCATATGATCAGAAGTTTTTTGGATTTCCTTTGTGCTTGTTTAGTTTTGGTTCCTGATTTGGGTGAGTATTGTTGTGCTAGCTCCTGTGCCGCAGTGTCCTGCTCTGCAGTGTCTTCTGCCTCTTTATTTGATTTCAGAGATAGAGGCAGATACCTGTTTGTAGTGTTTATATGGTTGACGTCGAGTCTTGTTTACTTTGTTTTACCGTAGGTCATGTCTCAGTTGGGGGGAAAGAAATCTTTGAAGACGTGACGGCCTCCTATGTGACGGTGCCCGTGCGGCCGTAAATACTCTGTCACCAACCAACATGACCATTGCCTCGCATGTC
This sequence comes from Neoceratodus forsteri, assembly GCA_016271365.2. Taxonomy (NCBI): domain Eukaryota; kingdom Metazoa; phylum Chordata; order Ceratodontiformes; family Ceratodontidae; genus Neoceratodus; species Neoceratodus forsteri. The sequence continues at coordinate 1,145,574,642 of CM057450.1, read as the reverse complement.
TTGGCCTGCTTCATGACATGGATTCATGCGACACCTGCTTCTCCAAGGACTACCGTGTCTTCGAGCAATGCGCATTGAAGGTTGGACAAGCTCCGCTGACTTTCCGGGGACGGGCACGCACTCGTCAGACCAACCCATGGTCTCTCGGCCTTTCCACCTGGTCCCCTCCTGGTTCTGTATGGACCGTGGAAAACGGGAAGTCTGGGTCGGCACTGTCCTCGATGCTGTCCATTGGTGCCGTTCGCGGCTCCGTGGGCTCTGATGGAGCAGTGGTCAGCACCGGTCCATCACTCGGTGCAGTCTCTACTTTCGACGCCGTCTGCAGTGCCGATGGTGCTGATGGCGCCGTGGAAGGTTCTATTGCACCATCTTCAACCATTTCTCACCTCGGCGTCATCTACAGCACCGAGAACGACGCCGTGTCTAGCTGTGATGCCGCTTGCAGCATCGAACAACTACACAGCGCTGTGGGGGGTGTCGTTGTCCTTGGTGCCACTTGTAGCGTCGAGGGAGTTGTTGGAGCCGTCGTCTGCGCCGTCCCTGACCTCAGTGCTGCTTATGGTGCTGTGGGTCAGGATGGCGCCGTGGCAAGCATCAACGCTGCTTCTGCTACTGCTCTCAGCACCGTGTCTTCTTTGGGCACTGTTTGCGGTGCAGTTGGAGACGTCGGCGCCGGATCTGGTGTAGACACCCAGACTGGTACCCCCTTAGGTCAGGATGGCAGCGGGCACCCACATACAGTCTGGCATCGGACTTCTGTCTCTACCTCCTTGGAGACGGAGTCAGAGTCTAATTCGGACAGGCTGTCCGATTCTTTGGAGTTGGCGGCCCACATGGGAACCCTGGTAGTTTCCTGGACTGACTGGGCCAGCTCCCCTCTGAGGAGCGGGTAGTTGCCCGTGTGTCCGGGGTCAGGGGTGCTGACCAGCAGGCAGTGGTGCAGGCCACCTTTGCTCTGCAGCCTGGGTTCAGAGGGTTTTCTGCCCCCTCAGTTGCGGTACCCCCTCAGGTGGTGTACCTGTATCGCCCACCTTTAGGGCCGATCAGAACACCCACAGTCGGGGAGGGTGCTACTACTTGGGTGGTCCCTTTGGGGACCGACCAGGGGTGTCAGTTGCCTAGGCTGGTCTCTGCGAGGAGGAGGGCTCTTTCGGACTCCGAGGGATCGGGGTTCTTTTTCTGGGACCCACCCAGGTTCGGGAAGGAGTCAAAGCGCGGACCCTCGTCCTTCTCTCTCCTGGTCTCCCAGTCACCTCACAGAGGGAAATCTTCAGGGCACAGCCTAGCAGTTCCGGTATGGTTGATCAGCTGTCGGCTGTAGGGTCTTCCAGAGCCCCTTCTACTCTTGGGGTCCCTGGTGCGCCTTTTTGCCCAGGCAGAGGACGGTTGCCTGCTGCCCTTGGCCTCGTCCTCACTCCTCTGTCACCTTCTCCTGCTCTCCCAGGCATTCTTGGCCCTAGCAGACTTCTATCCTGGGAACAATTCAGGGCTGTGGCTGCTCATTTCCCTTCATATGTCAGGGCCATGGACAGGCAGGTGTTCCAACCTCCCCCTGAGCAACCAGCCACTGAATCTACGAGGTCCTCTGCTTCCTCCTCCTCTTTGGGAGAAGAGGAGTCCTCTGTCCACATCTCCTCTGCTGCTGATCTCGCTGAGTAGCAGCATTTCCTCATGAGGATGTTGGAGGACCTGCATGTCACCCATCCACTCAACACTATCCGGAGCACTTGACACATGCCTTTCTAGGCAATTTCAGTGCGGACACCCTTGTGGTGCCCCCCTGGCCTGCTCCCTTTCGGGAGGCATCGTTGCCTTTCTGGCAGGGACCCTTTTCCGGAGTCCCAGCCCCTAGGGATCTCCACCAGAGGTATTGTGCCCCCCCAAATCCCCAGAGTCTCCAGGCAGTTTACCTCATCCTCAGTCAGGACTGACGCAGCTGGACACTCCCAGTGGGCTTCGTGCCCTTCACCGTGACCAGCCCCCACATGCAGATTCCATGGATTTTGACTTCTGGGGGAGGAGGACTTTCTACTTGGCACGGTTGCTGTTGTCAATTTCAGCACATCAGGCCCACTATGCTATCTATGATAGGTTCCTGTGGTCCAGGCTGGGTCACCTCCTAGCCTCTATACCTGATTTGGAGGTAAGCAGACAAGTCATTGCACTCTCTGCATGTGGCCTGGAGCTAGCAAGGCACCAAGCGTGGGCATCTTACGACGCCAATGAGGTAGCTTCCAGGGTTGTAGGGACAGCGATCTGCACTAGGCGGATGGCCTGGCTACGTCTCTCCCAGTTGTCACCCTTGGCCCGGCGTAAGGTGATTTCCTCCTCATACCAGAGAACCCATCTTTTCTCCCATAGGGTGAGGCAGCGTCCATCAGGGCAACCTCCTCCCCCCTCCGGTGGGTCACCGTCTCACTCACTCCAGTCTCAGGCCTCTTCAGACCCATGAAGGTTCTCTTTCCCAGCATGCCACCCACTGAGAGCTATGGGACTTAGTCCTTTAGGGTCCAGGGCCTCCTTCGGGGAGGGCTCGATACTCACCCAAAGGTGATGAATGGTGAAGATTGACACAGATAAGATATGAAAATTACGTACCTACCATAATTCCTGATCTTTCTGTGTATGTTCATCATTCTTCACAATCCCACCCTCTATCCCCCTGGGGCCTCAGTCTCTGGGTCCCCCTCCCTTTGTGTGCCTTCCCCCCCCCTTCCTTTCCGTTGGTTAGGAGTGGGGTGACCTTGGGCAACAGAGGGAATTTGTTGCATTCTGTCAGGGGGAGAGTGATCAGGAGAGAGGACACTTCTTTCCTCAGTGCCTCGGCTCCACCCCTGTGGGTGGGGGTTGGTGGTTGCCCTCTCTTCTTTTCTGACTCCCCCCGGCTATTCTCCCTCATTCTTGTCCTTAGGGACTCAACCCTCAAATTAATTTAAGAAACTTGTTTCTTACCACCAAATTTGGTTTCGGTGGGGAGGGGTACAGCCCTGTATCCTGTCTTTTTTCCAGAATAGCCGCTTCTGCTTAAGTTGGAGTCTTTTGCCAGTGATTCTGTGCCTTGAATTCTGGCAGTACAGCCTTCTGGCTACTCCTTCACAGTTTCTATACAGTCTGGAGACAAGTCAAAGCTTCAGGGTATGCCCCCCCAACATCCTTACTTCTAATTCTTCCCTCCCCCCCCTTCTATTTCCAGAGATTGGGCCCCTTCCCAATCCCCTTAGATTTCCAGCACTCTTTGTGTCCTCTCAGTTGTTTATTTTTCCTTTAGTTTGTATATCTTTTCCTTTTTCTGTCCCTTGGACTCCCTTGTCCCTCCCTCCCAACCTTCTCTTACTCTACGGTGACTCAGAACTGGCGGGATCGACGACACCTAATGGCCAACCCACAAGCGCCACTCAGTGCGTCAGCCTCAAGGGCGGCGACGATGGTGCGTCGACTCCACCCATCAAAAAAACAAAAAGCTCCCTTGGGGTTGTGATTTCCAGCCACATTACCCATAGGTGATGAATGGTGAAGATACACAGAAAGATCAGTAATTATGGTAGGTACAAAATTTTCATTTCTGGATACTCATCAAGGGAGAGCCTTCCTGCCCGCGGACAGAGCAGAATGCATCAGGTCAGGTGACTGATAAGGACTATCACGGCAAAAAATCTGGTCTGTGCTTGGACTATACTTTGCCTGCTCAGTCATGGCGGCTGCCATCACCATGGTCCCCCACGCTCGCTTCCACATGAGAGTTACTCAGTGGATGCTGAGAACCCAGTGGGACCAGAGGCAGGATCACTTAGACCAGCCAATCGGCCTCACAGAGACAGTCATGCAAGACTTACAGTGGCGGCTGGTCCCAGCACATCTTTCCATGGGAGCCCCCATCGTCGTGCCAGTGCCATCTCTGACCCTAACCACCGATGCTTCAGGGTCTGGATGGGGAGCTCACCAGACACACACCAGAACCCATGGAACCTGGTCGCCCCTGGAGACTCACCTCCATATCAATGTCCTGGAGATGAGGGCAGTCCTTTACACCTTACATGCCTTACAGTCAGAGATTCCACTGGGTCATGTGTTGGTCCAAACAGACAACACCTCGGTGATGTATTACATCAACAAACAAGGAGGCAGTCACTCCTACCACCTTTGTAGAGTGGCAAAGCGGGTGTGGGAATGGGCATTACAGCACGACACCACGCTCACTGCAGTGCATGTTCCCGGTGTGGACAACACTGTCGCAGACCTCCTGAGCTGGTCAAAGGGCAGGGCTCATGAATGGGAACTGATACAAGAGGTCGCCGAGGACCTGTTCTGATGATGGAGTACACCAGACGTCGACTTATTCGCGTCGCCATACAACGAAAAACTGCCCAATTTCTGCTCGCTAGATCCAGGGTCTGGTGTTTTCTGGTGAGACGCGTTTCCCTCTCCTGGATGGGCAGGTTTCTTTACGCTTTCCCGCCCTTCCCTTTGATCCAGAGGGTTCTTCTCAAACTTCAATCGGAATGGGCGTCAATGATCTTGATAGCGCCCTTTTGGCCCAGACAGATCTGGTTTCCACTGCTTCACCAGCTGGCTCAGAAACCTCCCTTACCCTTACTTTTCAGCTCTCATTTGCTGTCCCAGGAGGCCGACTTCCTAGTCCATTTGAACCTCAAATCACTGAACCTGCACGCCTGGCACCTAAAGACGTAGCCATTCTTAGGCACGGGGTCTCACAAGGCTTTACCGATATCCTGGTAGCAGCTAGGAAGCCTTCAACTCATGCCACGTATGCTCTGAAATGGCGGAGGTTTTGTTTAGGGGCTCAGGCCCACGATATCGATCCTTTTCGATGCCCTGAGAAGTCCATTTTAGACTACTTCCTGTCCCTTTTCCAGTTAGGATTGGCATATTCCTCTCTGAAGGTACACCTCTGTGCCATATCAGATTACCACACATCAGTTGGTCAGCGCTCGTTAGCACAATTAGAGGCTTCCCGCACTTTTCTGTGCGGTGTTTTGCATCTCAGATCCCCAATTAAGGATCCGTTTCCTCCTTGGGACCTTCTTTTCATTACGCTGCCTCCTTTTAAACTAGCCGTAGATTGCGAGCTTTGCCTTCTCTCCTGGAAGGCGTTATTTGTAGTTGCCGGTACTTTGCCACAGAGGATTTCTGAGCTTCAGGCGCTTATGTGTAAAGAGCCTTACTTGATTTTCCATAAGGATGTGGTGTCCTTAAGGACCAATCCTAAATTCCTTCCCAAGATGGTTTCAACCTTAACCTTAAACCAGGACATTGACCTTCCAGTATACTTCCCCAACTACATGAACAGAGGGGAAGCCCTCTTGCACACTGTAGATGTGCATAGGATTTTGAGGTTCTACTTGGCCAGAACCCATTCGCACAGACAATCTGACCAACTGTTTTTATCCTTCGCTCTAAGGATGTTGGTTGCACCAGTATCGAAACAAACTCTCTCCAAGTGGCTTGTTAACCGCATTGTCTTCTGTTACCAGAAATACAATTAACTCTTGCCAGGACCGGTAAAGGGCCATTCTATAAGGGGGTGGCTACCTCCTTCGCTGCCTTGAAAAACGTAGCAACATCTGCCACTTTTGTGGCCGCTGCTTGGAGTTAAGTGCACACTTTCGTGAGACACTGCAGTTTGGACATCGTCTCCAGGCTTTGGTCTGGCAGTCCTCAAGGGACTTTTGTCCTGAGAGGTTCCTTTCTTCCTTGATCTCTCCTATCCTCCTCCTGACTGGGTTAGCATTACACCCTTACTGCTTGGGAATCAGTCCTTATGGTGTAACCTGCTGCAAGAGCTGTATCTCGAAGTAAGATAGTACAGTTACGTAAGAACGTACCGTAACAGTAGATCTTCGAGAACAGCTCTTGCAGCAGTTAGTTTCCCTTCCGCCTTCCCCTCAGGAGGTTTGGTTCTATTTCATAGCATCTCTGACGGATCAGAATTATTAGTCTTTCTCTGGAAGCGGATTCTCGGTCTCCCCTTCTGAATCACATCTTTGTTCCGGGAGTCTCCGGCGGAAGAACTGAGGTATGCTGGGGGACCGCCCCTTTTATGATGTATCTGACGTCAGGGGCGGTCCCCCGCTTGGTATAGTTAGCTTGAAGTTTTCCTTGGGGTCCTGCTGCCTGTCAGCTTCAGTCCTTATGGTGTAGCCTGCTGCAATAGCTGTTCTCAAAGATTTTCTGTTATGGTAAGTTCTTATGTAACCATACTTTTTTTTATTTATTTATTTATTATTTATTGAATTTTGATGACCAGGTAAGCCCACTGGGCCCTGAAGGTCCCTTTTTCAGGGGCGACCCAGGAATAACAGTACAAGAGATAATAAACAGTAGAAAACATATGGAAGTACAGGTTATCATGGGTATACAGTATTCGGCTGTTTACGTATAGCAGACATTACATAGGTTGGTCAGTGTTGTTCATTACATCATCCATTGACAGAGACATTAGTGAGACAGTACTCTAGATTCCTTAGGTGACATAGTTTAAGGGTATACAGTATTCGGCTGTTTACCATAGTTATTAAATATGATTGATATATCTGAATGGTCAGTGTTGTTCATTACATAATCCATTGACAGAGACATTATTGAGACAGTACTGTAGATTCCCTAGGTAACATAGTTCAAGAGCATTAATAGGTTCAGATTGGCGGAGGAAAGAGTTAGTGCAACATTGTTAGGGGCTAAAGATTATAGTTAGGTGAACAGGCTGCAGAGGTCACTCAGTAGTGTCAAGGGCGGAGGCATTGGCATATGCTTGTTGATAGAAAATGGGTCTTGAGTCTTGTGCGGAAACACGGCAATGATGGGGTGTCTCGTATCTCCACAGGGAGGTTATTCCACAAGGAAGGGGCAGTATGAGAGAATGATTTTTGTCCTGCCTTAGTCCTGACCTTGGGGACCTCCAGTAGCATGTGGCCCGAGGATCTAAGGCTGCGCTGGTTTATTTTTACTGTGAGGAGTCCTCCAAGACTCGGGGGAGGCGAAGGGCTAATTATCTTCTTCGCCAGGCAGAGTACAGAGTAACTGAGGCGAGATTCGAAAGATGGCCAGTTAAGCTTTGCCAACGCCCTGCAGTGGTGGCTCCTGGTGTGGTATAAGGTGGCAAAGCGGGCCACCTTGTTGTATAGGGTCTGTAGTTTACTGAACTCCAGCTTTGTGATACCCTGAATGACCGGGGCAGCATATGTTAGAGTTGGAAGTAGGACACTAGTTGCAATAGCAGTCCTAGCTTCTGGGGTCAGCAGTTCCTTGAGCCGATACAGTAATCCGAGTTTTGTATGGATTACTCTCGTGACTTGGTCCACATGTTGTTTGAACGTGAGACCTTGGTCAGTAGTAAGGCCAAGGAACTTAGTCGAAGAAACCACTTCGAGCTTGTTACCCTCAAGGGACGAGAGTTGGAGTAGATGTGTTCTATCTAGTCCAAGGGCTCTTGGTCCTAACAGCATGGCTTTGGTTTTGCTGGTGTTAAGAACCATTTTATTCTTGATAAGCCGCTTCTCCATGATGTGAATATCCTTTTGGAGAGAGGTGCTAAGGTCATCCAAGTTGACCGAGGTTTTGTAGATGACAGCATCATCAGCATATTGGATTGCATTGCTGCTTCTGCAATGATTGCATGTTCATTTACATACAGCGAGAACATTAGTGGCCCAAGTATATATCCCACAAATTTTACCGTCCTTAAGGACAGCGGTTTTGGAGAGTGTCTCCTGCCACCTGACCCTCTGTGAGCGACCAGAGAGGTAGCTTTCAACCCATTTGAGGGCGTGAGCATCGAGGCCTATGTCGTGGAGTTTTTGGAGTAATAATCCGTGATCCACCCGGTTAAAGGCCTTAGAGAGGTCTATAAAAACTGCCCCTATAATGGAACCCAAGTCTAGATTTCTGAGTACGTCTGTAGAGAATTTAGTTAGGGCAGTGTCTGTCCTGTGTTTGACTCTAAAGCCATGTTGGGATGGGGACAACAGCAAGTGTGCCTCCAGGTATTCCTTAAGTTGGGCATAGACGAGCTTCTACCAGCATGATGCCGACCCCGGCTATGCCGACTATCACCTGGCTGTTGCCCGATAGGCTTATGCCTTCTCTGGCTCCTGAGCAGCCAAATACGGCCTCTTCTCGGCCAACGCCTGCATCTCCACCGATCCACATGGACCCGCCTCGAGCTCGACAGAGGAGGGTCACACGTCCTTCTTGGATCTTCTCTGCCTGATTTTAGAGTCAACAGGTATGAAAATGGAGCTTGTGCGAAAGCGGGCTTATTACCCATTGACCGAGATCCTCAACCGGGGAGACTCTTTTATGGAGACCTTCCCAGAGGCAAAGGCCATCCTCAGCCCTGCCCTGGAGATTTGGCAGCATCCGGCTTCATGTCCTGCGCCTTCCTCCCAGATGGCCCTCAAGTATGCGGTACCCACCGGCTCCCTTTCAGGATTTATGGAACATTCCTCGGCCGAGGGATTGGTGACCGACTCTGTTTTTAGGTGCTCCGGGAATGTGGACAAGCCCCCTGACAAAGAGTCCAAGAAATTGGACCATGCGGCCAAAAAGGTTTATGCTGTCTCTTCGATTGGTCTCCACCAAGCAGACTGAGCCCTTCTTATGACCCACTTCTCCCATGCCCTGCTGGGCTCCTTGGATGAGGTGCTTCCTCATCTGCTGGCAGACCATGGTCAGACAGGTCTAGGACCAGGGCCGAGCTGTGGCCAAGCAACAGCTCCAAATGGCCATGGATATTAGAGACTCCTGTGCCTGCTCTGTGGCGGCCACAGTGGCCATGCGCCGCAGGGCTTGGCTGTTGATCCCGACCTTTACGGCAGACACTCAGCACAAGCTGGCAGATGTGTCTTTCTTGGGCACTGACCTGTTCGGTCCTGGGATAGAGAGCCACCTCACCCACATAGAGAAGTCCAGTGCCACTTTGGACTCTGTCATATCTGCTCAGAAGGACCCTAAGGGCTCTAAGCAGCAGCAAAAATGGAAGCCCTTTCGGTCCACCTCCACTCCTGCACCCAAACCAGCCCAGCCCCAGGCCCAGTGACCCCAGCCAAAGTCAGCGGTCCTAGTCACTCGTAAGCCTGGAGGGAAAGGTTCTAGCGGGCCCTTGGCCAGACCTTCTTCCTCCAAGCCTGCCCAGTGATGGGATAAGGGTGCCTTCTTCATGCCCGTCACACCTCCCCTGGGTCCTCCCGTGGGGGTCCAGCTCCGTCACTTCCTTTCCACCTGGTCCATTGTTACCATGGACATGTCGGTTCTCGAGGTGGTTGATCAGGGTCTGCCTCTGGAATTCGAGCAATACCCTCCCTACTGAGCCCACACCACACGGGAGGACTTGGTATCCACAGACATTCTGTCAGCTCATCGAAACAACATAGCCCAGCTCCTCCGCAAGGAGGTTGTGGTTCCTGTCCCAGATCCTCTGGAAATCCAGGGTTTGTCTCCAGATACTTCCTGGTGCCAAAACGGATGGGGGGCTGGCGCCCCATTCTAAATCTGCATGACCTGAACAAGTTCTTAAGGTTGCGCACCTTCAGTATGGTAACTGTCTCAGACATCTCTCGAACAGGACATGTGGTTCTACTCTCTGGATCTTCAGGACACATTCTTCCATGTCCCGATCCATCCATCCACATCGAAGGTTCCTCTGCTTCCGAGCAAAGAGGAACCCTTTACAAGTTCCAAGCCATGCCATTCGGCCCCTCCTCGGACCCCAGGGTCTTCACCAAGTGTATTGCTGTGGTGGCAGCTTACCTGAGGCACCGAGTGGTCTGGGTGTACCCCTGCCTGGACAACTGGCTAATCGTAGGTCCCTCCATGTAGGAGGTGGAGCGGTCCATGGACCTGGCCCTCCAGACTTGTGTCTTCCTTGGCCTCCTAGTCAACGAGGCGAAGTCAGAACTCATGCCTTCGCAGGTGATTAACTTCATCAGGGCAGAGCTCGACTCTCACAGAGCCAGGGCCCGACTCCCAGTGGACAGAGCAGAGGCTCTCTCCTCCTTTTACCAATCATTTCAGGTTGGGCAGTTGCACCCTGCCCAGGACTTCCCACCCTTGCTGGGTTACATGGCAGCCCACACCAACGTGGTCCGTTGGGCCTACTGGAGAATGTGCTCTCTACTGTGGGAGCTGGCCAGCCAATGGTCTCAGCGCAGTGGTCACTTAGACCAGCTGGTCGCTGTAATCCAGTGGATGTGGGACACCCTCCAGTGGTGGTTAGTCCCAGAGGATCTGCAGGAAGGGATCCTGTTCGTCTGCCCAGAGCTGGCAGTCAGCCTGATGACCGATGCCTCTCTCACGGGCTGGTGTGCCCACCTGGGGTAACACAGAGTCCACGGGCTCTGGGCCCCAAGGAGTCCAGATGTCGCATTAACCTGCTGGAGCGCCGAGCAGTTTGGCTGCCACTGACTGCATTCGCTCCACACTTTCAGGGTCAAGAGGTCCAAGTCCAGATGGACAACACCACGGTCATGTACTACCTCAACAAGCAGGGTGAGACGCACTCTCTGCCTCTGTTCAGGGAAGCTCTCCATGTTTGGTCTCTCGTGCGCAGCCTGGAGGCCAGTCATAGCTATTCACATGGCGGGGGCCTCCAACCAGGTGGCAGATGATCTGACGGGTGGGCGAGGCATCTCACGAGTGGTCTCTCCACCCAGAAGTAGTACATAGTCTGTTGTCCCAGTGGGGCATCCCTCAGGTGGACCTGTTCGCCTCCAGGGAGAACACAAAGCTGAGGCTGTTTTGTGCCCGCCCCCCTCAGCAGGGCACGCTGCAGGGGGTGCCTTTTCGAGGCCCTGGACCCCAGGCCTCTTTTATGCCTTCCCTCCTTTTCCCTTGATTCACAAAGTGCTACTCCAGGCCAGGAGTGACAAGGCACAGGTAATCCTGGTGGCCCCGGACTGGCCGTGCCAGTTCTGGTACCCCCATCTCTTCAGCAGCAGGCTTCTGGGGCATCTTCCCCTATGCCTGGACTTGCTGTCTATCAGTCAGGGAAAGGTTCTCCACCCGGACCTTCAGTCCCTGCACCTGACACTCTAATTCCTGAGCGGCTAGAGTTCTAGGCCTGGATTCTATCCGAAGATTGATTGATTGATTTATTGAAATGTTTCACCAGGAAGGCACACTGAGCAACAAGTATGTCCTCACTGTCATGGAGGCCTCTAGGAAGGAGTCAACCAGGAAATGCTATACCTTCAAATGGAAAAGGTTCTCTGTTTGGTGTCAGGGCAAGGGGTTGGATCCTTTGTCCTGTACAGTGGCTAGCATTCTTGACTACCTCTGGTCCCTCTCTGAGTCGGGCCTCCGATCGTAACCCTTAAGGTGCACCTGGCAGCCATCTCTGCTTACCGGGCGCAGGCTGGTCAGCAGTTGGTGGCGCAGGAGAAGATGGTCTGTCGCTACTTCAAGGGCCTCAACCATATTTCCCCTCCGGTGCGTGAACCGCCACCACCTTGAGATCTTTTGCTGTTTTTGGCAAAGCTCATGGGCAAGCCATTCAAACCAATGCACAGGTGTGGCATGTCTCACCTGTTGTGTAAGACCATCTTCCTGGTGGCTATCACATCAGCCAGAAGGATCAGTGAGCTCCAGGCACTTTCGGTGGAGTCTCCTTACCTGGTCTTCCACAAGGACAAGGTTGTCCTGCACTCCATCCCAAACTTCCTCCCGAAAGTTGTGTCGGATTTGCACCTTAACGTTTGATTATTACTGTTGCACAACGTTCTCGTTTATCTGACACTCTTTCTAAACCTCAACGCGCCCCTCCCTCACCCTGTTGTACCTGCTGTTGACCTCTCTTCTACTTTACACGAATGGTCTGCTCCTGTTTTGGAACCACAGACCTTTACTACAGCTGTCCCTCCCCCTTCCTCTGATCTTGCTATTTCAACCTCGGAAGAGGTCCCTATTCCTGTCTTGCCTAGTATTTCTGGGTCTTCCATGGACCCCCCCCCGAACCTTTTGTTAGAGTTACACGAGGATCTGAGAAGGGGACTTCTCCTTCTTCTAAGGCCCTGAAATCCTCTACTGTGACTCATATGAATACATTTGAGGTTTTACGCCACCCTCAGGACAACACGGACTCTGATACGTCCTCTGTTCTTTCCTCCCACCCTGATGTGACTACGGACACTGAAGTACCCATTGATAATATTGGTTCTCAAAAAAGGAAAGCTAAGGCAAAACTGAAACATAGGGAAGGTACCCCTAGAAAAGGTAAGCTAAGGTGACTTTTGTGTTTTTGTTTTCACTTTCCCGTTTCATGTCTTCTGCTTTCTCAGTGTATACTGTTAATTTTAACAGTATAAAGAAGCATGCTAAGAGAGATGCATTTTTTTCCTTTTTATCTGGCTTGACAGCTGGTCTCATCTTTTGCAAGATGTACGCTTCATGCTCTTCCAGAAATTTCCAGGGCCACTCGTGCCTGGACCTCTGAGCTCTCTTTTTTGTCCTTTGGACAGGACTCTTGTTCTGGTTTGGGTATTTTATTTAGTATACCTGATGTTACTGTTGTTAAACTGTTGGATGTCTACCCAGGTCGGCTTCTGTTGTTGGATATTTTGATTTCTTCTGTCCCTTTCCGGATTATTAATATTTACGCCCCTCAATTGAAATTCCACAGAATTGAACTACTGAAACTGATTCAACCCTATTTATACACATCAATGCATGTGATTTTTGGGGGTGATTTCAATTGTGGATTATCCACTAAAGATAAGTCTTCTACTTCAAAGACTACTAAGTTGTTTTGTGACACGAATTTTCTGAAACAATTGCTCCATTCCACAGGTTTACAGGATGCATATTTATCTTTTACGGGTCGGCATACTCCTACTTTTCACAAAGGCCCCCTTGCAACCCGTATTGATTTTTTAAATTTCTTCCCACCTCCAACTTTCTGATGCTGTAATTCAAGTTGCAGAATTTTCGGATCATAATTTATTATCTATTTCTTTAGGCCCTTCCTTGACATCTCGCTTTTGGCCCTGGCATTTGGAAACTGAATGCTTCCCTGTTATCTGATTCACGCTTGTTAAGTCACTTAACTGAGTATATTCATAATCGAAAGACTGTATTTTTTTTATATGATGCCCCCTGGGATTGGTGGCAGGATACGAAATCTGGACTCCGAACTTTATTTAAAAATTTTAGTAAACATCATCATGATTCATTGTATTTTCTTTATCACACTAACAGATGACTTCAAAAATTACTTTATCTCATGAAATTGGCCATGATTTTTCCACCCAAATAAGTACTCTTAAGGAGCGCATGATGGATTATCACCTTCTGAAGGCTACTTCTGTTCAGCATTGGGATATTAACCCAAGTGCCTGATGTGGGGATAGATCCCACAGCCTTCTGATCTCCCGGCCTCAGAGGCGAGTGTGCTACTTGCTGAGCCACTGACACTGAAGTGTAACCGTCAGATACTTTACTCCGCTTAACTGAACAGTCGCTCCGGAGATCTCTCCGTCGCTATCGGTTCGGTCTAGTAAAAACTATTTTCTCATTTATTTCGGTTCAGATCCCTGTCTGCGGTACACTAAGTACTTAGGTAGTGGACTAGTGCTATTCTGTGGAAATTGTAAAGTAATATTTTCGATCGGTTCAGCTAAACTGATTGTCTGTTATTTTTTCTCGAAGTTTACTTTAGTTTCTGAATTTAGTGTGAGGTACCGGTCCTTATCGGTTCTAAAAAAATAAAAAACTTATTTTTAACGGTTTTACAAACACCCGTGACACGGTTAGGAACTGATAAGGGGGTCTTGCCTGGCTTTTGCCGTAAAAAGGGTAAGTAGTAGGATGGCTTTGTCTGAGAAACCCAAAAGGAAAACGGCCTCTGGGTTTCAACACTGCAATGAGTGTGGGGAGGCCTTTGCTAAGGCTGATCCCCACACCACCTGTGTTTACTGTCTGGGTTTTGACCACCTTGATTCAGACTGCCAGATATGTAAAAATTTTCTTAAGGCCATCCTGGATAAAAGATTATGTAGGCTTAGGGAAAAGGAGGCCAAGAAGTCCGCTGACCTGGATGGCCAGCCCGGTTTGGTTCTGACCGAACCTGAGGGAATGCCCACTGACTTGGGCGAGACTCCTTCGGGCAAAAGGAGAGACGATCCTGAGGGGTCGGTTCCATCAAAAAGAAAGAAAAAAGAAATCAGCCGGTTCAGATCCAGAACCGCATCGTCCAACCACCAAGGATATTGCCAGGGCAATTAGTATAGTTGAATCGTTCCGTTAGGTTCCGGCTGATCCAACGCCTCCCGGTAGACGTTCAGTTCGATTGGTTCCCCCGGTTCTGAATTATTCCCCAGAAGACTTTTATGAACCAGATTTTGAGGGGGTGAGGATTATTATGATGATGGTATTGAAGGTCTGGATGAGCCATAGAACCGGACATCTCCCCAGACAGACCTTCTGGTGTTTCCTCTCCTAGGCTTTCTGAATCCCCTACCACTTTATGTTCAACAATAAAGTGGCAGAAGCCATCCAGCTTCCATTAGATGAAGCTGTTGAGGAGCCTGACTATGTGGAGATGATGGATGTCCCAGAGTCCAACAGATCATCTGTTCCCCTTCACAGATCTTTAGGGAAACAGACACAGAAGTTACTTAAAACTCCACATTCTTTACCTCCTGTGCCCAGGTGAATGGACAAGAGGTATATGTTGTCAGGCCCAGGTACGGAGTACTTGTACCAGCAATGCAGCCATGTTGGGGTTGTGCAGGCTGCAGCCTGTGATAAGGCTAACATACCCTTGGTTTCACACCCCCCAGATAAAGACTCGAGGAAGCTGGATGCCATGGCTAAAAAACAGTACATGGCATCCTCCTTGGGACTCAAGCAGGCTAACTACATGGCCTACATAGCCAGATACCAGAAGTCCAGATGAGATGCTGTTCTGGAACAGCTAAACAGGCCTCCCCCCAGCTGGCCAAAGAGCTAGAGGAGGTGGCTGCTGATGGGATTGAGGCATCTAAGATCTAGTTTCATGCTGCTGTGGACTCCAGTGATGTGTCATCAAGAGTCATGGCTACATCTGTGGCTCTTCGGAGACTGGCTTGGCTCAGATGTACTAGCCTATCACAGGACACCCAGGCTAAGGCCATGGATTTCCCTGTCATCAAGAATTCTCTTGTTTGGGAGCAGACAGAGAATTATATGAAGAAAATGGACTAATACAGGACCACCTACAGGAGTGCACAGGCCAAGGAAAGGCAGGCAACTCCTCAGAAGCAACAATCTAGGGGCAGGGGCAGGCCCTTTTACAGGCCTTTCTACCAGGCACAGGCCTCCTCTCCTTTTCCTCAGAGGGGGTTCTTCAGAGGGAGAGGCAGAAGGGGGATGAGCAAGGCTGCATCCTCCTCTCAGTCTAAGGCTCCTGCCAAGCAGACACCCTGATGTCAGCCTGTGTCGACTCCCCAATTCCTGTAGGAGGCAGGCTGGCTTACTACTTCCAGGACTGGAAGTCTGTTACTTCAGACAAGTGGGTCCCGGAGGTGGTAAGCCAGGTACTGGCCCTCAGCTTCAAAAAATTTCCAAAGCTGAGGGTCAGGTCTTTTCCACCTGCAAACATCTCTGAAACCATTGACCTAGAGGCAGAGGTTTCATCTCTGCTGGCTCTCAGAGCCATAGAGAAAGTTCCTATACCTCACAGGGGCAAAGGTCTATACTCCAGATACTTCCTTACCCCAAAAAACAGGGGAGTGGTGGCCCATCCTAGATTTAAGGTACTTAAGCACCTAGTAAAGCCAAAATTCAAAATGGTGAGACTGGGAATAATTTTTCCCTCTCTAAGTCCAGGGGACTGGCTAGCATCCCTGGACCTAAAAGACGCCTATTTTCACATTCCCATCAGATGCTCCCACAGAAAATACATCAGGTTCGAACTGCCCTCAGGCCATTATCAGTTCAGAGCAATGCCCTTCGGCCTAACATCAGCTCCAAATGTGTTCACAAAATGCCTAGCAGTAGTAGTGGCCTTTCTAAGGAGACAAAACATTTCCATATTCCCATACCTGGATGACTGGCTCATCATGGGTCAGTCTCCAGACCAAGTCAAGTCAAATTTGTAAGTGACCCAGCAAGTGCTCACTTCTCTAGGATTCCTTCTCAGTCTTCCAAAATCAGTTCTCGAACCAGTGCAGTTCTTGACCGTCATAGGGGTAGAGTTGGGTACTGTCAAAGCAAGAGCCCTTCTCCCTCTGGCAAGGGTAATGGCCCTTGTAGAGCTGTCATCTTCTTTTCACCTTCTGGTTTCTCGACTAGTAAGGCATTTCCTTCAGCTCCAGGGCCACATGGCAGCTTCCATTGCAGTGGTCCAATGGGCCAGATTTCAGATGAGGAACATCCAGTTCCATTTGAGGGCTTTTTGGTCTCAGAAAAAAGGTCCTCTAACCAAACTAATTCCAGTGACTCAGACTCTGATCCAGGCTTTCCAGTGGTGGTTGGATCAGGACAACCTCAGGCAAGGGGTCCCATTCATCACTCAGTCTCATTCTGTGGTTCTAACCACAGATGCTTCTCTCTTCTGGGGTGGGCAGCTCACCTGGGAGCACTCACAGCTCAGGGAGTGTGGTCCCCTCAGGAGTCTCTTCTCCACATCAGTCTTCTGGAGCTCAGGGCAGTGTACCTGGCTCTTCATGCCTTCTTGGACTCAGTAGAGAACAAGGTGGTTCAGGTCAGGACAGACAACACCACCACCATGTGGTACATCAACAAGCAGGGAGGCACTCGGTGCACAGAAGCCATGAAATTATGGTCCCTGGCTTATTCTCTACAGACCTCTCTGGTAGCAGTCCACCTCCCGGGGAAGGACAGTGTGCTAGGAGATGCATTGAGCAGGATTTCCCAGGGCCATCACGAATGGTCCCTGGATCCCCTAGTGTTGAAAGTGATATTTTCAAGGTGGGGCACTCCAGAGATAGATCTCTTTGCAGCCCCAGACAATCACCAACTTTCTCTCTTTTGTTGCAGACCCCCAGTCTTGGGTTCAGTCCCCCTGGATGCTCTAATTCTGGATTGGGAGGGGAAGTTTCTGTATACCTTTCCTCTACTTTTCAAAGTTCTGGTCAAGATGAGGTCACAATCTTGCAAAGTGATCCTGATTGCCTCAGACTGGGCCAGACAGCCTTGGTATCCTCTGTTGCTGTCCATAGCAGTCCATCTTCCCCTATCTTTCCCCAGGAATCACAGTCTGTTAACCTCCACTCGGGAGGATCTGGTACCCCAGTCTTCAGTCTCTTGATCTCGAGGCATAGCTCTTGAAGAGCTAGAATATGCAAATTTGCATCTATCTCAAGGTTTCAAACAACATGAAGTCTTGCTATATTATGACATATGCAGTATAACCCCAGGTTAGAACTGCTCCGGAGGTGAAAGAGTTAAGTGCATGGAATCTTGAGCACGAGCTCGGTTGAACACTCTGTCTGTTGTGCTTCAAACCTTAACTGTCAGATTCTTTACTCCGTCTCACTGAACAGTCGCTTCGGAGATTTCTCCTACTGCTCGGTTCATTTTGTCGGTTTTAAAGTGTTTTTCTCGGTTTTTAAACCGCATTTGTTTAAAAATCAAACCGCAACCGGTCGGTTCAAGCTCTGTCTGTGGTATCGTAAGTAAATTAAGGTTTTACATTTATTCTGTGTGGAACTTGTAAACGATATTATCGGTTCAGTTTTGAACCGATCAGGTTGTTGTAAAATTACTCAAACTTCATTAGAAGTGCGGTTCCCGGTTCTTATCAGTTCTAAAAACGGATTTCATTACGGTTTTTCCATGACTGTGACAGGTCTGGAACCGATAAGGGTGTCTTGTCAGTTAAGGGCCGTTAATGGGCAAGTTTCTGTTAGGTTGGCATTATGTCTGAGAAACCCAAAAGAAAATCCGGGCCCACTGGGTTTCAACACTGTGATGTCTGTGGGGAAGCTTTTGCTAAGGCTGACCCACACACCACATGTGTCTATTGTCTGGGGTTTGACCACCTCAATTCAGACTGCCAGATTTGTGTCAATTTCCCTGCAGCTACCCTAGATAAAAGAGTTGGTAGGCTCAGGGAAAAGGAGGCTAAGAAGTCCACTGATCCAGATAGCCAGCCCGGTTCGGTGCCAGCCGAACTAGAGGGAGTCCCCACTAAACAAGGTGAGTCTTCCTCGGGCAAAAGGAGAGCTGACTCGGATGAGTCGGTTCCAGTTAAAAGGACTAGGAAGTCGGCAGATTTGGAGCCAAAAATCCCTTCTCCAACTGCTGCAGAAATAGCCAAAGCGATCAAAATTGTCCAGTCACTTTCCTAGTGCGCCGGACCAACCACTGTAAGGTATGGCCTGTTCGGTCGTGTTCCTCCGGTTCAGGAGTATGATGTAGAGGATTTTATGTACCGGAGGAGGGGGAGGAAGATTTTGTAGAGAGTGAATATGATTTTGACAGTCTGGATGTGCCCATTGAACCGGACATTTCTCCAGACAGACCTATAGAAGTTTCCCCCCTAGGCTTTCTGACTCTCCTTCTCATTTTATGTTCTATAAAAAAGTGGCTGAAACCCTCCAGCTTCCTATGGAAGAAGCTGTGGATGACCAAGAAAAGCCTGACTATGTGGAAATGATGGATATCCCAGAGTCTAGAAGACTGTCTATTCCTATGCACAAATCTTTCAGGAAACAGGCAGTAAAGATTTTAAAAACCCCCCATTCTGTACTTCCTGTGGACAAGAAAATGGACAGAAGGTACACTTTGTCAGGCTCTGACACGGAGTTCCTCTCACAACAATGCAGCCATGTTAGGTAGTGCAGGCCGCAGCCTGTGATAAGGCAAATATTCCTTGGCTTCACCCCGGATAAGGACTCCAGGAGGATTGATGCCATGGCAAGAAACAGTACATGGCAGCATCTTTGGATTCAGACAGGCAAATTATATGGCTTGTGTCGAGATATCAGAAATCCAGATGGGATACTGTTATGGTTTTGCAAAGCAGCTCCTGAACAACTTGCCAGGAGCTGGAGCAAGTGGCTGCTGATGGTATTGAGGCATCCAAGGTGCAATTTCATGCTGCAGTGGACTCTAATGATGTATCTTCCAGAGTCATGGCTACATCTGTGGCTCTTTAGAATGGCTTGGCTCAGGTGTACTAGCCTGTCACAGGATACCCAGGCTAAGGCCATGGATTTTCCTGTTGTGGATAACTCTCTGTTTGGGGAGCAGACAGAGAATTATATGAAGAAAATGGATGAGTACAGGACTACCTATAGGAATGCACAGGCCAAGGAAAGGCAGGCCACTCCTCAAAGGCAGTTTCCAGGGGCAGGGCAGGCCTCTTCACAGGCCTTTTACCAAACCCAGGCCTTCTCTTCAGCCTATGCCCAGAGGGGTTCTTCAGAGGAGGCAGGCGGAGGCGCAGCCCGGCCGCCACCCCTCAGCCTAAAGCTCCTGCCAAACAGGCACCCTGATGGGCTGGCCAGGGCCGATTCTCCACTACCCAGGTAGGCTGGCTTTACTTCTTCCAGGACTAGATGTCTTAACATCAGACAAGTGGGTCCTGAAGTAGTAGTCAGGGACTGCTCTCAGCTTCAAAAAATTTCCAAGGATGAGAGCCAGATCCTTCCACCTGCAACTCCTTTAGAGGCTCTCGCCTTGGAAACAGAAGTTTCAACCCTCCTGGCTCTCAGAGCTGTGGAGAGGGTTCCTCCCCTACACCAGGGCAAAGGGTTGTATTCCAGGTACTTCCTTACCCCAAAAAAGACAGGAGAATGGCGGCCCATCCTGGATCTCAAGATACCTAAACAAGCACCTTTTAAAACCAAAGTTCAAAATGGTGACTCTGGGAGTCATTTACCATCTCTAAGGCCAGGGACTGGCTAGGCCCCTGGACCTCAAGGATGCCTACTTCCATGTCCTCATCAGAAGCTCCCACCGAAAGTACTCAGATTCGAACTGCCCTCAGGCCATTACCAGTTCAGAGCAATGCCCTTCGGTCTCACCTCTGCCCCAAGGGTATTACAAAATGCCTGGCAGTAGCAGTTGCTCATTTAAGAAGGCAAAAGATTGCCATCTTTCCTTACCTGGACGACTGGCTCATAGTGGGCCAGTCCCCAGAACAAGTCAAAGTACACCTTCAAGTCACCCAGCAGCTGCTCACATCTTTAGGCCTCCTTCTCAGTCTTCCAAAGTCAGTTCTACAGCCTGTTCAGCTTCTCACCTTCATAGGTGCAGAACTGAACACTCAGCAGGCCAGAGCCTTCCTTCCTCTGGAAAGGGCAAAGACCCTGGTTTCTCTGGCCTCCTCCTTCACTCTGCAGGTCTCTCGGCCAGCAAGGCATTTTCTGCAGCTCCTAGGGCACATGGCTGCTTCCACGGCAGTAGTGCAGGGAGCAAGATTTCAAATGAGGGACATTCAGTTCCATTTGAGAGCCTTCTGGTCTCAAAGGAGAGATCCTCTAACCAAGTTGATCCCAGTAACTCGAACCCTGATCCAGGCCCTACAATGGTGGCAGGATCAGACCAACCTGAGACAAGGGGTACCTTTTATCCCGCAGTCTCATTCCTTGACCCTTACTACAGATGCATCCCTCTTGGGGTGGGGAGCCCACTTGGGCAACCTCACCACTCAGGGATTGTGGTCCCCAGGAATCTCTGCTCCACATCAATCTGTTGGAACTCAGAGCAGTTTTTCTAGCACTTCAAGCTTTTTCCACATCTGTTCAGAACAAAGTTGTGCAAGTCAGAACAGACAACACCACTACAATGTGGTACATCAACAAGCGGGGGGGCACTCGGTCTACGGCCTTGTGCACCGAAGCAATGAAGTTGTGGTCTCTGGCTTATTCCCTGAACACCTCCCTTTTGGTAGTTCACCTCCCAGGCAAAGATAATGTCCTGGCAGATGCTCTCAGCAGGATTTCCCAGGGCCATCACGAATGGTCTCTGGATCCCCTTG
This sequence comes from Neoceratodus forsteri, assembly GCA_016271365.2. NCBI lineage: Eukaryota > Metazoa > Chordata > Ceratodontiformes > Ceratodontidae > Neoceratodus > Neoceratodus forsteri. Next base: position 1,145,553,704 of record CM057450.1, on the reverse strand, counting down.
TCCTGGAGGTGGTGTTTGCCAGGTGGGGCATTCCTCAGATAGATCTTTTTGCAGCCCCAGACAATCACCAACTTCCTCTTTTCTGTTGCAGGCCCCCAGTGTTGGGCTCAGTCCCTCTGGGCGCCTTCCTCCTCAACTGGGAAGGAAGTTTCTCGTGCGTTCCCCCTTTCCCTCCTGTTCAAGGTGTTAGTCAAGATCAGATCTCAACCTTGCAGGATGATCCTGATTGCTCCAGATTGGGCGTAGACAACCTGGTATCCACTTCTGCTATCCCTCTCAGTGACCAACTTCCACTGTGCCTTCCCAGGAATCACAATCTGTTAACCTGTGCACAGGGAGGGTTTGGTACCGAATCTCAAATCTCTCAATCTCAAGGCCTGGCTCTTGAAGAGTTAGAGTTTGCTGACTTACACCTTCGAGGGTGTGCTCAATGTTTTGAAGTCCTCAATTGCCTTCCACCAGAGCTACTTATAACTCTAAATGGAAGAGGTTTTCTATATGGTGTTCTAGCAAGGGTATTTCTCCAGAGTCTGCCGCTTGCCCGCAGTTCTGGATTATATGTGCATTTAAATGCTTTGGGGCTGAGAACAGCTACCCTAAAGTGCACCTGGCAGGTGTCTGCCTTTTATCAGCAGGTAAACCCTTCTCTTCAGCTCATCCGGTGTTCTCAGTTTTTCAAAGGGTTGCTTCACATCAACCTCCTTTCAGGGATCCTGCTCCCGCATGGATCTTAATATTTGCATTGCCCAGCTTATGCAACCTCCTTTGAACCCATGTCTTCAGCAGAGCTTAAGTACCTGACTTGAAGACTGTGTTTTTGTAGCCATCACTTCTGCTAGCGCATAAGTGAACTACAAGCATTGTCAGTGGAGCCTGATTTTATCTCCTTTCATAGAGATAAAGTGGTCCTCAGGACTAATAGAAAGTTCTTGCTAAGGTGGTCTCAGACTTTCACCTGAATCAATCTGTGTCTCTTCCTGTGTATTTCACTGACCATTCCTCTCTGGTGAGAGGAGATTGCACAGTCTAGATGTCAAAAGGGCCCTTACCTACTATATAGAGCGTACCAAGGGTCACAGGTTTGATTCCCTCCAACTCTTCCTCACTTACAGTGAGGTAGGTAAAGGGAAACCTGCCACTAAAAGGTCCATTGCCAGTTGGATTGTTTCTTGTATCCAATTTTGTTACCTAAAACTGTGTAAGGTTCCTCCTTCAGGTCTGAAGGCTCATTCTACAAGAGGTACAGCTGCGTTCTTGGCTGCTGCCAGGGACATTCCTATCTTAGAGATATGCCAAGCAGCTACTTGGAAAACAGTTCACACCTTCACAAAGCATTACTCCCTGGACACCCAGGCTAGGAGTGATGCTCGGTTTGGCACAGCTGTGCTTCAGAGCCTATTTCCTAAGTAGGTTCTGCCCTCCTCCATGGAGGTACTGCTGTGTAGTCTGCATATGTCAGAATATAGCAAGACTTCATGTTGTTTGAAGAAAAAATTACTCACCTTAGTAATGTTGTTTCTTCTAATGGAGTCTTGCTATATTATGACCTCCCCCACCTGCCCCTCTCAGAACCTCTTCTTCTTGTTTTTTGGGATGTGGGTGGGTAGTGACCTGTTGGCACCTAGTGTTTGCCATTTTGTTTGTTGTTGTATTTCATTCTTTGGTCCCCTGACTTGAGTCTTGCTGGGACCATAAAATGTGTTAGTATTTAGTAGCCAGTTGGCTAGTGTAGGTTTATAGCTTCCACACAGAACCTTTAGTGAGTTTTTGCTCGTAAAGATCTGACAGTTAAGGTTTGAAGCACAACAGACAGAGTGTTCAACCGAGCTCGTGCTCAAGATTCCATGCACTTAACTCTTTCACCTCCGGAGCAGTTCTAACCTGGGGTTATACTGCATATGTCATAATATAGCAAGACTCCATTAGAAGAAACAACATTACTAAGGTGAGTAATTTTTTCGTTCTGGATATTGTCAAAGCTTCTCGAAAACCTGCCACCAGAAAAACTTGTAACTCCAAATGAAAAGTTTCAATATTTGATGTTCCAATAAGCATGTATCCCCAGATACTGCTGACTTGTCTACAGTTCTGGATTACATGGTTCATCTTAAGGGATCCTACTCCTGCTTGGGATCTTAATGTTTGCATTGCTTAGCTTATGCAACCCCCCTTTTGAGCCTTTGACCTCAGCAGAACTTAAGCACTTGACTTGGAAAACCGTGTTCCTGGTTGCTGTTGCCTCTGCCAGGCGTATCAGTGAATTGCAAGCCATGTCAGTGGAGCCTGATTTGATCTCATTCCATTGAGACAAGGTGGTCCTTAGAACCAACAGGAGGTTCTTACCCAAAGTGGTTTCAGATTTTCATCTGAACCAATCCATGTCTCTTTCTGTGTTCTTCACTGATTATTCTTCAGGAGAAAGAAGATTACACAGTTTGGATGTTAAAAGGGCTCTTAGCTACTACATTGAGCGTACTAAGGCACTTAGGTTTGACTCCCTCCAGTTGTTCCTCACTTATGGTGAAGTGGGGAAGGGTAAACCTGCTACTAAGAGAACTATTGCCAGGTGGATTGTCTCTTGTATACAATTCTGCTATGAAAAGCTAGGCAAAGTACTCCACTCAGGCCTGAGGGCTCATTCGACTAGAGGTATAGCTGCTTCTCTCGCTGCTGCCAGAGATATACCCTTATTAGAGATTTGCAAAGCAGCCTCCTGGAAAACAGTCCATACATTCACCAAGCATTACTCTCTGGATATCCAGGCTAGGAGTGATGCTAGGTTTGGTACAGCGGTACTTCAGAGCCTATTCCCAAAGTAGGTTCTGTCCCTCCTCCATAGAGGTACTGCTTGGTAGTCTGCATAATGTCAGAATACAGCAAGACTTCATGTTGTTTGAAAAGAAAATTACCCACCTTAGTAATTGTGTTTCTTCTAATGGAGTCTTGCTGTATTCTGACCTCCCTCCCTGCCTCCCCACTCAGAACCTGGTTTTTGGGAAGTGGGCTGGCAGGTGCAGTGTTGCACCTCAGGGGTGTACTTGGCACTCTCCCCTTTTTAGACAGGGGGAGTGGGTTATTTAACTTTATGTTTTGATAATTATATATTGTTCACTACCTAGTTTTTTATTTTGGTTTTCTCGACCCGAGTCTTTTGGGGATCCAAAATATTTGGTTGCCTTTTGGCTACTGTATTTACAATTTCCTCATAGTGGGGGTAGTTAGTTAGTGTTAGCGTGTAAGAATCTGACGGTTACACTTCAAAGTGCAGCAGACAGAGATTTGAACCGAGCTTGAGATCAACGTTCTATGCTTTGGCATAGAGTTAACTCTTTCCTCTCCAGAGCAGTTCAAGTGCTGGGGCTAACTGCATAATGTCAGAATACAGCAAGACTCCATTAGAAGAAACACAATTGCTAAGGTGAGTAATTTTTTTTTTGTGGTAAGTATAAACAAATTCTCTGGGTATGAAAGAATTTCTACTAAGTTTCTTATTGTGAGAATGTGCAGTCTGTTGGTTCTCAAATAATTCATTTCTGAGAAACAGGAAATAATCAGCTTCATGGGAGGAAAGCAGCCACTCTTTTAACTTTAATTGTAAACATTTTCACTGCAAGAGGGTTAAAAATGCATTATCTAGTTATTTAATGAATGTGATTTCACCTGAATGATTATTCCTGGGTGTTTAGCTGTCATCTTTATTTTAATCAAAACAGTGAAAGCAAAGATACCAGCAAAAAGTCATGCACAAAGAAATTGTCAGAAATACATAAACATGCTGGTTTCTTTAATAGCATGTCCTTCGAAACGGCATTGTGATGCAGTCGGGCCACCCTAAGAATGGCTAGACTAGTGCCAAACCTAGGAGATTTAATAATTGTGATTTGTATCTGTTTTTTTTTGGGGGGGGGGGTGGTCAGGGGTTGTGATTGGATGACTTGGGTATGTAGTCACTGGAGACTAGAAGAGAGAGGGGTGTTATGATCAAGACATTTAAGTATTTAAAAGGCATTACCAGAGTGGACTTCCGTGGACTGTTAACACTTAGCAAGAGTAATATTAAAAGGCAGCATAACCTGGAATTAGTTGGTTGTAAGTTCAAAATGGATATTAGGAAATGCTTCTTTACTGAAAGAGTTGTGGAAAAATGGAACCACCTTCCACATGACCTTGTTAATGTTCAAACAGTATATGCATGGGTGGGATAGATTCATAGGATGGGGGGGAGTAAGTATCCTAGTAAGGATTGTTTAAGGGGAAGTGACAGCTCACTTAAGCATTTTTCGGTCTGGCTACTGTTAGGCTAGTATCAGGACCAAAGTAGGGACTGAACAATCTGTATGTAAAATTCTGTCTCTGTTTTAATCTGTATTCATGCAGAGCATGGATTAATGACATGGCGATTTCTCTTGCTGTATTGTAGCGGAAGGGGCTGAAGATGATGTTGGATGGGAGCAGTACAGAGCAGCCTTGCAGCAAGAGCAGCTCCAGCAAAGAGAAGGCTCAGCAGTTGCAGTGACTACTGTAGGGGAGCACGAATCATCACCTAGTCCACAGGTGGTGGTGGGACAGCAGTGGAGTAGTTGGGAAGATGCTGTTAAACAACTTGGGAGTGCTGGTGAGCTTTGTGTGCCATACCTCAAATACATATTGGATCGCTCGTATCCAGAGTGCTCGATTCTGATTTCATGTATTTTTTTTTTTATATATATATATATATAAATACAGGAGACACCAAAACAAGCAAGTGCAACTATGTTAAACTGGCTAATTTATCTTTTTGGCTTTAGGCACAGAACTGGAAGAAAGTTTCAAAGAATGTGAGGAAAATCAAGAAGCGAGGAGGTTAGATAAAGAAGGTAAATGGAGTTAAATATGTGTATTTCACATTTATAATGTTAAATATGCAGGGAACTAATCACGGATTTAATTTCATGTGTAGCAGTTGTTCTGCTAGGTCTTTTATGTGGTTTTTAATAGAACATGCTCTGTACCATTGCACCATCGTGAAAGCTGTGTTTGCTAATCATGTTTCAGTGTCACTCCATGTTGTCATTGGCAGTCTTTACATATGGTTGTAAATGTGCACTGACTAGGGGTCACTGGTAAAGCTGTAACTTTTTTTAAATAATTATTGCCTGTACCAATTATGTCATTCATAGATGATACAAAGCATAACAGTGTACATACTAGAAATGTTGCAGTAGAATCTGTCACATTATAGTTTGTCGTTACATCAGGGTGGTATGTCTTTGGATACAGCTATAGCTTTGAATAATAATAAATATTTATTTGATATAGCTCCTTTCAATTGCCAAAGCGCTTTACAAGAATAATTAAAAACAGGAACTTAAAACAGCAATATAAAATGAACTATAAAATCTGTTGCTGGGGTGGGGGAGCCTGGAGCCGGAGTAAGATGGCATCTGTTCTGCAGAGCTCGGTATCCACTTTACAGACTTAGATGGAAAAAGGTACACCTTCTGTTAAATAACTGTGCTGACCGAGGTGAAATTGGTGTCTGAAGGGAACCTGCACATCATGGGCAACCCTCGAAAAGATCGCACTACGGGTGAAGGTGCTAGATCTAAAACTTGGCTACTCCACAAGCCACGAGGTCTCAGTCGGGCCTAACTCCTGAAAACTCAGACACGAGTTCGGAAGAGTCATTGCAGACGATTGGCATAAAACTGAATAAGCTGATCGCATCTGTCGGAGGACTATCTGACAAATTTGATGCATTCGCAAATAAGGTGGCTGGTCTTGAGGCCACAGTGGAAGCAATACAGGGGGCATCCGCAGAAGCAACAAAGCGGGCTGACTTGGCTATGGGTGCGGTAGCCACAGTAATAAAGGATAGCGCCCATCTGAAAAATCATCTAGAGATGCTGGAAAATCAGGCAAAGGAGGCGAACCTTCACTTGTTGGGGCTACCGGAGGAGTTTGAGGGGGAACACCTCCTTTTCTTTGTTAAGGAATGGCTGGCTCAACAACTAAGGGAAGAGGCCTCTGATCAGGTCCATCGTCAGTAAAAAGCCTATCGAGTGAAAACCCGAGGCAGACCACTCAATCCGGAGGCTCCTAGGGCAGTTCTAGTAGTTACTGATGGTATTGGCTCAAGGGACTTCTTCTTCTTGGAGCTTGCTCATAGGAGAAAAACATTGCTGTGTGACAGGGAACAGGTTCATTTATTTCCTGACATCGGATACGCTACTAGACAAAAGAGGAAAAAATTCAATGGAGTAAGGGCACTATTGAGGGAAGCTGGAATCTTGCATGGGCTCATTTTCCTGGCGAAGCTACAAATTGTGCATCAGAGCCATGTCTTCATGTTTACTGATCCTAATGAAGCCATGAAGTGGTCCCAGAGACGAGCACTATCCCAATCTAAAGAACAGGAGAGAGAAGCTTCTTCTTCTGAGGACGAGGACGTACCCTGAAGATCTGCAGGTTTAATTAGCTATCCGTTTAGATAAGGGTTACCTAAGAACAGTGGCGGCTCTACACCAGGGCCCGCCAGGGCACGTGCCCTGGTAAAAAAAAAAAAAATGCTGTTCCCCAGTTGGTGCCCCATATGGTGCAGAACTTTCCCATAGTAACAATATATCAGTGCCCTGGCTGTTATGTGTTGTGCCCTGGTAACCATTTGTGGCTAGAGCCGCTACTGCCTAAGAACTTTCAATTACGTGTGCTTTTGTTTGCTATATGGTAACCCCGAAGTAGACTGTTACAGGAGGTGGCTGATTTAGAGACTCATTGCTACATTTATTTACTGCTTAAATTACTGAACCTTTCTTTAAATAAAATGGAGCTCGCTAAGCACTGTAAGTAACAGTCATGTTAAATCTCTTTTCAGGGTATTGTGTTCAAGCCCAGTTCGGCTAAGTTACATTAAGGTAAATCTTTAGTAGCGCCTAGATCTTGTAAGGAACGTGGGGGTTCTGCAGTTAAATATCAGTTTGAATAGGGCATTATTTTAGTGCCCAAAAACTATGATTAAGTGTGGTTGTGATTTCCCTCACTGGTTGAGGGATTGGACTATGGATATATCTTTTTTTCAAATTTAGCTTCTTTTACCACGCAACTCATGGACTCCTGATGCAGCAATTTGTAATGAATCCTCTATTTAAATAAGTCTTCCCCCTCCAAAGGATGTATCTAGAAGCATTGAAGGATATTATGTTCTATTAGAGGAGTGGCGTCCTCATGGAAGAAATCTGTATTTCTTTGCTTGGAAATAACTGTATGTTTGTTTTTATATAATAATAAACATAAAGTTAATAAAGAATCTGCTGCTAGAAATACTTAACAAATGCTTGGCCCCATAAATATATTTTTAATGCCTGTTTGAAGCCCCACCATGGTCGCACACTCCTGCAGCTGACGGGGTAGAAAATTCCAAAGGGCTGGAGCCGCATACACAAATGCTCGGACCCCTGAAGATTTTAAATCAACCCTTGGAATCTCTAGCAAAGTAGCAAAACCTCGGCAGCCGAGCGGAGCCATCGCTCACGGCAGTAGGGAATCAGGAGCTCTTTCAGGTAATCAGGGCCAAGTCCATGTAGGGCTTTATACGTCAGTAATCTGACTTTAAAGGTGATCTGCCACCGAACCGACAGCCAGTGCAGCTCGCGCAGCACTCGCGTGATATGACATGACTGGGAAGTCCCCATCAACAACAGGGCTGCAGCATTCTGCACTAGCTGGAGGTGGCGGATGTCAACCCCCAGTAGCCCTAGGTAAAGGGAGATGCAGTAATCGAGGCGCGAGGTCACAAAGGCGTAGATCAATGTGGGAAGGTCACCAGATGGAACAAGGTGCTTGATCTTAGCGATGTTCCTCAGATGGTAAAAGGATGAGAGGTCCCAGAAGACTGGAGAAGGGCTCGTGTGATCCCGCTCCACAAGAGTGGTAGCAGGGAGGAGGCAGGGAACTACAGACCAGTCATTCTTACCTCAGTAGTGGGCAAGATTATGGAGACACTCCTTAAGGAAAGGATAGTGCAACACCTGGAATCCACAGGAGCACAGGATGCAAGACAGCACAAGTTTACAAAAGGAAGGTCCTGTCAAACTAATCTCATAGATTTATTTGACTGGGTAACCAGAGTGGTGGACCAAGGGGAAGCAGTTGATGTCGCCTACCTTGATTTCAGTAAAGTTTTCGATACTGTTCCACATAGAATATTGATTAATAAGCTGGGTAGGCTCGGGGTGGGTCAGAAGTTGGTCAACTGGGTGTCAAACTAGTTGATGGCCAGAAAACAGAGAGTGGTGGTAAACGGTATACAGTCAGAAGAGATGCAGGTCACAAGTGGGGTACCTTGGGGATCAGTCCTGGGGCCAGTCCTCTTAAATATCTTCATCAGTGACATTGCAGATGGACTGGAGGGTAAGGTTTGTCTGTTTGCAGATGACACCAAGATCTGCAACAAAGTAGATGATCCAGATGGGGTGGGCAGAATGAGAAGAGATCTGGATAAACTAGCAAAATGGTCAGAAGAGTGGCAACTGGGGTTTAATGCAAAGAAGTGCAAGATCATGCACATAGGGAAGAGAAACCCTGAAGCCACCTATAGGCTGGGAGGGGAGTTGCTGGCAATCACAAAGGAAGAAAGAGACTTGGGCATCATCATCACTGATGACCTGAAATCATCCAAGCAGACCACTAAAGCAGTAGGTAAGGCTAGGGGGATGTTAGGGTGTATTAGTAGGGGTATCACAAGTCGTAAGAGGGAGGTTATGATCCCTCTTTACAAGACACTGGTTAGGCCCCATCTGGAGTACTGCGTGTAGTACTGGACGCCACACCTTCACAAGGACATTAACCAAATTGAGGCAGTCCAGAGAAGGGAAGCCAAAATGGTGCAGGGACTGCATCAGAAAACATATGAGGACAGATTAACAGAGCTCAATATGTATACCCTAGAGCAAAGGAGGAAGAGAGGTGATGTGATCTAAACATTCAAACACCTTAAGGGCATTAACAAGGTGAAAGAGTCTAACATGTTTCAATACAAGAAAAATAGCAGGACAAGAGGACACAGCATGAGATTAGAGGGAGGCCAATTAAGGGGTAATGTGAGGAAGTTCTTTTTCACAAAAAGGGTGGTGGATGCATGGAATGGCCTACCTCAGGAAGTGGTGGATATGAATACAGTGCAGGGCTTCAAACCGGAATGGGATAGGCATAAGGGAGCAATACAGATGAGTATGAATAGAATTGACAGAGCAAGGCCGCTGGCACATCTATAAGGTAGAAAAAGAAATGGGCAGACTGGATGGGCCTTGCGGTTCTTATCTGCCGTCAACTTCTGTGTTTCTGTGACTTGACGACTGCCAATACCTGAAACCGCAGAGTCAGCCCATCATCAAGCATCACCCCCAGGCCCCGCAGTTGTTCAGAGGCAAGGAGCTGGGAGCCCCCCAGAAAAAGCCCTGTGGGCTGACCAGCCCCCGACACCCCTATCCGACAACCAGGATCCACCACCATCACTTCTGTCTTTCCTGAGTTCAACTTTAGCCAGCTGGAATTCATCCAGTCCTGGATTTCTGTGAGACAGTTATTAAACACTGAGAGTGCACTATCCTGGTTGGGTGCGAAAGACAAGTAGAGCTGGGTATCATTAGCATAGCAGTGAAACCTCAGCCCATACCGTCTTACAATGTCTCCGAGAGGCAGCATATACACCACGAACAACATGGGGGACAACACTGAGCCCTGAGGGACCCCACATGACAGAGAGAGAGAGAGGCACAGAGGAATAAATCCCCGATGCCACCCTCTGAGTTCTGCCAGTGAGGAATGATTTAAACCACCTGAGGACTGTACTAGTCGGGCCACAAATGCACCTCAGGCACTCAAGCAGCACCCCATGGTCCACGGTGTCAAATGCTGAAGAGAGATCAAGGAGTACCAAGATGGAATGGCTTTTCCGATCTCTCACCATCAGGAGATCGTTGAGTACCCAAACCAGAGCAGTCTCGGTACTGTGCCTCTTTTGAAAACCAGATTGGCGAGGTTCATGGATGGTCAAATGGTTCTCCAGTTGTACAGCCACTACTTTCTCAATAACCTTCCCCACAAAGGGGAGGTTCGAGATTGGTCTGTAGTTAGCAAGAGAGTCTGGGTCCAGTGAAGCTTTCTTCAGGAGGGGTGTCACCACCGCCTCCTTCAGGGAGTTAGGGAACTCACCTGATTCAAGGAAGCACCAGACTGTCTGTGCCAGGATTGGGCCAATGATGTCACAGCAACCCATAATCAGGGAAGTTGGGCCCAGATCTAAACTACAGCAAGTAGGGCGCATACCCTGGACAATCCACATAACATCCACAAACTCCAGCCAGTCAAAGGTACTCCAGGAAAGATGAGGGACAGAGACCAAGCACCGATCAACAGCATTCCCCCATAGAGGGTGAAGTCCGGATCTCCGCCCTGATGTTGGCCACCTTATCCGCAAAGAACTAAGCAAGCTCATCGCACTCCAACTGCGAAAAAGCTCTTCAAAACTGTAGACAGGCTGGATTGCACAGCCTGCTCACTGTTCAGAAGCGCTGAGCCGCCGCAATCTCCTCGGACAGGAACTCTGCCTTCTTATGGGAGATTGTTGAGTAGTAGACTTGGTAATGTTCTAACAATCTGAGATGGTCAGCCATCAGGGCAGATCTCCGCCAACACTGCTCTAAACTTCGTCTTTGTTGTCTCAGCTCCCTCAAAGTCCCGTCAAACTAAGGGGGCCGAGGGCGAAGAGAGAGAGGGCAAACATGGACAGGAGCGATGGAATCCAGAGCTGTGGTCACAACCTTATTATAGGCCTGCACCAAAGCCCTGATTCCTACTAGCTACAGGAAACTCGATAGGTCAAATACCGCCGCTAGGCCTTCAGGGCTCACATCCCGTAAAGGGCGGTATCTGACCATCTCCACAGGGGTAGGCCTGCGAAGGGAGGGTGCAAAAATTGAACCCCACAGTGTAGTGATCAGATCACCCAACAGGTTCCACCGCCAAATCGGAGGCTTCGAACCCCCAGGAGAAAGACTAGGTCAAGAGAGTGACCATGTTTATGAGCAGCAGAGGTAACAATCTGTGTAAAGCCCAGTGATGTAATCAACTAGAGGAAGTGCTCTCCAAATTGCGAGAGTTCGTAATCAACCCAGGCATTGAAGTCACCCAGGACCATCAGCCTGGGAGACCCAAACACCATATCGATGACGAAGTCTGCTACTTCCTGAAGAATAGTTTCTTGTCTTTGGGTGGACAGTAGATGAGAGCTATCCTACAGCCCACACCTGCTGCAGTAATACACTCAAATGACCCAGCCTCCTCAACTAGTACACTCGTGAGGCCCAATTTGGTCTTGAAACAGACCTGCCCCCCCATGTCCAGTCTCGGGCGGTATCATCAATACCGGCTGGAATAGCAGCCTCCAGTATGGGACCAGCATTCTCATCCAGCCAGGTATCGGTGATGCAAGCCATATCCGCTGTCCCGACAAGATCTGCAATAATTGCAGACTTGTTCTTGATGGATCTGGCATTGCATAATACCGCTCGAGTTGGACAGGTCTCCTGGGCTGCCCCAAACACCAGCCCACCAATACTGGTGGTGCCCTTGGGTATGGGAACCAGACATGGAGAACCACATTTTAGGCTCCATATCACCCCAGGGCGTCTTCTGGGCCTGACTACCCCGATGTGGGGGCCCCACTCATTCGTCCTCCGCTGTTCGAACCCCCCACCCCTTCTATGGGCAATACCCAGTGCTCCACAGTGCTGGTAAGTTGAAAACACCAGATAGGGGAGGAGAAAGGATAGAGGGCACGAGGAGCAGAGGACGCACGACCCCAGGGTCAGACCTGCGACACATAATACAGGCTCCCGATCAACAAAACGTAAGCCTATAAAAGACCCCCCAAGACAAACACAAAATAAAATATCAAACCTGTCCCAAGAGCTCACACTTATAGGGACAGCAAACAAAATAAAAAAAAATGCCCAAAAGCTTAAAACAAAATAAGACCCCTAAATTACCACTCCCTCCCAATTTTCTCTCCCAAAAGGGAAGGATACAACTAATGTAAAACTGAAATACCCACCCCACAAATTAACTAAAATATTATACATCTAACAACGAATTTAAATACTGTAAAAACCCCTTCCCAGTCAGTCTGGTATTACAATAAAAGCACAAAGTCTCCCGTAACCGGAGTTAAACAAAGTGGTCCTGATAAGTTCAAAGAGAAAGATGGTATACCAGTCGCTGAAGGTCTCAGATTAGAGCTTCAACTCTCAACAAGTCAAAATAAAACAGTATAAACTAAACTTAAAACCATTAAATGCAGAGACAAATACATAAATAATTAGATACACCCCCTCTCACTGGGTATACCAAGCTCCTGGAATAATGTCAGATAGCATGCGGGGGCCCCAGGTCCTCTCACTACCTGGGAACACCCAATTAAAGAGCAGCTTCCTAGTTACAGGGTCCCCAAACCTATATTAGAGCTCACTCTCCTGAAGCAACAGGTAGCCCACATGGAGAAGGAGCTTCAGCAGAAGAGCACCGCCACATCACCAGCCCACCCTTCTGAGTCCAGGTCCTCAAAATCCTGGGAAAAGTCATCTAGGAGCCATAAATACAAGCATCAGGATAAGGAGAAAACCTCCCTGGTGCATTCCAGGTTGCCCCTCAGCACAGCAAGTATGTCCTCTGTGCTTTTGACTGCGACGGTAGCGATGCCACTCGCCCCCGACTGTCGACATAGCTCCAAGGGCGGGGCATAGCGCAGACGTTAAAAGGCCTAGTACTGTTGGTACATCACTAGCAGCAACTGTGCATCCCCTGTCGACTCCTACTGGTGCACCTGTCAACCACGCGGGTGCCAGTGTTTAGATGGTTCTGTCTTCCTTCACAGATATGCTCAGATGCCTGCTACCTCCTCCCCCTGTTCCAGAAGGGCCATCAACAGGGCCTTCTGCTAATCCACCCATGATGACGCAAAGTAGAGCCTTGCCTCAGCCACTTCCTACGGTGCTATCAACAATGCTGGCGCATTCTCTAAGTCGACAACAATTTAGAATATAATCCTGATTTAATAATGCAGGATGATAAGGAGGAACTTAAGGACTATGCTGAGAGCCCTTATAAAAGGGACACCAGCTCTACTGTGTCTACCTGCAGTGGGAACTCGGTGGTCCGTACTCCGAGGTCCCCAACAGAGGACCCAACTTTCCTCGCCATGATACAGCAGTTACAGGCTGCCATTGGATTTTGATCTAGAGGAGCAGGACACCACCAAGAAAAATTTATTATACATCCTGGAGTTGCCTGATCCTCCTCCAGTTGTGGTACCACATCTCCTCCCTGCTCTAGAGGATGCCACCTTTGCTACCTGGTTCAGGACAAATGTCATCCCAGCCATACCAAGGAAGGCGGGCCAAATGTACATGGCTCCTTTTGGGAAGCTCTTCTTTGCCACCCAGCCTGAGGCAGACTCTAAAGCTATTAATACTGCCGATGATAGGTCAAGAGCACCTGAGCTCCCTCCTTCCTGATAAAGAGTCCAGGAAATTTGAATGTGTTAGGCAAAAGGACTTTTCCGTCAGCTTCACTGGACCTTCAGATTACTGAATTTCAGATCCACTTGATTAATACCAGAACACTCTCTGAAGAAAGGCCAAGGCAGCTGCACAAGCCTTACAAGAGGACACCCCCAAACAAGAGCTCCTTAAGGGTCTCACTGCTGGGGCTGATGTGGGCAAGCATTTGCTTTGCATGGCCTATGATGTTTCAGATGCTTCTGCCAGGTCTGCTGCCTCAAGCATCTGTTTAAGGAGGGTACTCATGGCTTAGTGTGACAGTGTTTGCGAAGAACATGCAGCAGTCCATTCTCAGTGCCCCTTTCAGAGGACATAAACTGTTTGCTTCTGATGTCCAAGACTTTTTTTTTTTTTAATTTACATTTTTACCTCCTGGGTTCACCTGGGGCAGGTACTCTGCCCTGTATCACCTGCCCATGAGCTCAGCCAACCCCGAGACCCCACACGGTTTCCCCGGAGCACAGTCCAAATCTGGGGAGGCGGTGGTGATGAATCAGTGGAACAGGGCTGTGGCTTCATGAAGCCCCCAGCTGCCATTTTCCTTTTTTTTTTTTCTCTGCTGGTTGTCCCTCCCGACATATGGCATGAGCATGCATGTGTGGGGGCACGTGCACACCATGCCCACTGGCTGCCAGCCTGCATCGCCCCCGCCCCCACCAGGGAGCGATCAACAATCTGCATGACATTTCCTCCATCCCTGAGAGAGGAGTGCAGTCCTCTGGATGCTCGATCCTTCTTTCTCCCCTGCTGACCACCGATGGCCCAGGTTCATTCCCGAACCCGGGTCGCCGGCATATTGCAAGGTGTGGCATCCAGCGCTTCAACCTCTAGAGTCACCAGGCCGGACTCCAGACATTTTTCTAACCTTCTGGCCTCAGGCAGGACCCTGATGTCAGTGCACTCCCTCTACCATACCCACCCAAGAGGTAGGCAGAGGGTATCTTTCTGTCCAGCTGGTGCCAAACACCATCCAGCCACCAGACAATAGGGTCAGAGAAAAGGATCAGAGCCTTGCCCACCCTAGGCACCACCTTAGGTGCCCACTCAAAAGCCATTACAGGTGATGCACGCAGGAGGAGCTGCCACAACCAGCTCCACATGACTGCCAGTACATCCCCCAACCACCATTACCTAAAGGGGTGTTTGTAGGGGGTCATCTCTCTCTCTCTCTCTCTCTCTCTCTCTCATATCACATAACACAGTGGAAGGAGGTAACAATAGATGTCTGGGTTCTAGAAGTCATGGAACAAGTATATGTTCTGGAACTTTTGGACACACCTCCAGATCATCCTCCAGTGCCAACTCACTATCCTCCAGATCACTTTCTTCTGCTCCTGGAGGAATTCAGGCTTTGCCTCAAAAGAAGCCCATAGAACCTGTGCCCTTCGAACAAAGAAAAGTGGGGTTCTACTCTTGATTCTTCCTATTAATGAAGTGGACAGAATGCCTTTGGCCTGTTCTAGATCTCAGGGACTTAAACTTCTTCGTAGAGTACAAAAAGTTCAGAATGGTCACCCTGCAAGGCCTACTCCCACTGCTGCTGGGAGGGGATTGGATCTGTTCCCTCGACATGAAGGATGTCCACTTTCATATTAAAATTTGCAAGCCTCACGGAAAATACTTGAGGATCTTCTTCAGGTGTCAGTGAAGCAGGATCCACACGAAAGATTTCAGCAGTACAACTGGGGCCGCCCAAGCCAGTGTCGTGTGCCAATGTCACCAACCCTATAAAGGCGTGAGCGGCCCCGCTCCCTCCTCCAGTTCTTTACTGCTGTCAGCTCGATCGCATGAGTCTCCATGGAAGCTCCGAAGCAGTTTCACGCCATTTTTCGTCTACAGCTTTCTGTATTCGCTTTTTTAGACTCTTTTTCTAAAGGGATTCCTTTACCTCGTTTATGTTGGGAGTTAATCTCTTAACTTCTCTCTTCTGTCACTACGGAAAGAAGATTGCCTCTTCAGACGAACACTCACTGTGTGTCTGCTGTCTTGGGCCTGATCATGAAGTCTCCGACTTTGAGCTCTGCCAGACGTTTAATCAAACCACCCTCTGGTGACTCAAAAAGGCTGTTAACTTGCTCTCGGCGCCAGCGACCCAGGTTCGGGAACGGACTCGGGCAGCTGGAGGGCCGGCCGAGAGGGGGAGGGGAGGATCGAGTGCCCAGAGGCTGCTCTCCTCCTCCAGATGGGGTGGGATGCGGGTCCCGCTGCAATACCACCACCTGGGTGACCACGGGTGGAGGTGCAGCGAGGGCCGCATGTAGCAGGGAGGGAGGACATCTGTCGGGAGCCGGAACGTTAGCACATTGTAACGTATGTTGTTCCTAGGCTCTCCTTGCGTGCAGACGTCCTGTGGGGATAGATGAAAAAGGAAAATACCCTCCGGTGCTCCCTATAGATGGAACTTCAGGCCCCGATCCCAGGGCCTCTGCCGGCACAGGCGACGGATCCCCGATGAAATCACAGACGCTCAGGGCGGTGGACGGGGGAGCCCCGCCTTCTACCCGCCTGTGGCTCAAACCAAGGCAGCGTGGGGGGATGACTGCACCCAATGCCGACAGACGAGCAGGGACGCACAAGGCTGTTGAAGACTCCTGAAGGTGAGGAAGTACCCAGGTGAGAAGGGGGTGTAAAAAAGAGAATATAAAAAAAAAAAAAAGACTGTTAAGAAATTCCTCATGGAGCAGGTCCCTTCTTCCCAGTTGCTGACACAGGGTCGTCATGCTCCCAGGCCTCTAAGGCCCGAGACAAGACTTTGGGGAAAAGTCATAAAAAAGACTGAGACAGGGACCGACCCCCCATCTGCAGCTGCACTGACTCATAAACCTGCTGTCCAGGTCTCTGTCTCTACCAGGCCCCTACCGACAGCACCTCCACCTGATGTCCAAGGTGGCCAGTCGATGGCCCTCCCATCGAGGCCTGATGCCTCCCCAGGTTCTTGGGCTGTGGGCCCTTTGAGCTCTCAGGACCAGTCTGATGAGTCGCTGGTTCCTCCGCCGTCAACCCCATGTTGATGCAGCCATCTACTGTCGTTGACCTCAACGACATTTTGATCAAATTCACTACGGTTTTGGTCCACCAGTTTGGTGCTGTAGGCCTACATCGCCTGCGCCCTCAATGGCACCATCGTCATCGACACCCCTTCGGACTCCGCAAGCTGCTTCCCACAGGCCGTCGATACCTCAGTCATCGGACCTAGAACTGGAACAGGTCAATGTCGAGGCATACAATCCTGATCTTATTCTTCCTGATGAAGAAGAGGAAGAGTCCCTCTCTTCAGACAGATCCACAGCTTTCTCAGTGAGTGAGGACTCCATTAAAGATACACCTAGGTCTCCCCTAGAGGACCCTACAATCTTCAGTATTATGAAGCAGTTGTCCTCAGCCATGAGTTTCCATACAGAGGAGGAGGATGCCACTAGGAAAGATCTGTTGGATTTCCTGGAGATCCCAGAGTCTCCCCCAAAATTATTTTTCCTATCTTGCCTGCTCTGAGGAATGCCACCACTGCAGGCTGGCACAGGCCTGATATGGTGTCAGTCATGCCCTGCAGGGCTAATAAACTTTACCATGCCACTCAGGGTTTGCCACACTATGCTGCCCAGCCTGAAACAGATTCTATGGTAATAAAGGCTGCACATGATCGGTCTAAGGCGCCCAAGTACCTTTTTCCCTCCTCCCCCCAACAAAGAATCTCGTAGAACAGACCTCTGGGGTAAGAGGGTTTGTGCTTCCTCCACCCTTGAGCTGAGGATTGCCAGCTACCTTTCCCATATGGTGAAGTACCAGAACATTTGGAAGAAGGGCAAGGCCTGTGGCCCAGACCCTTTCAGATGGCAGCCAGAAGCAAGAGGTTCTGAAATGCTTGCAAAATGCTCAGGATATTAGCAAGCATCTCATACGGACCCTTTATGATATCTCGGATACTGTTGCCAGAGCTGCTGCCACATGCATTTGCCGCCATAGGCACTCTTGGCTGAGGGTCTCGGGCTTTGCTGCAGATGTCCAACAGAAGGTGCTAAATGCCCCCTTCACTGGCTCAAAGCTACTTGGGCCAGATGTCCATGACATCATTAATGATTTTACAAGCATCTGGCAGGGTTATTAAATCTATCCACTCGCTGTCCCAACAGGCCCGGAGCAGCCTCTCGGCCCCAAGGCAAACGCAGAGCTTCTGCTGCCTTGCCTGCCCCCTCTGCTGCAGGAGCCACGGCCAAGCATCCTAGGGATGACGGACCAGCCCCAGTGGCTGGATCCGCCTTTGCTTGACTCCTTGCCAGACCCACCTCTTCTGGTCCCCGACCAAAGGTGGTGGTTGGAGGTCTGTTCTCTCTCCATCTCAATCGGTGGAGAATCATCACGTCAGACACCTGGATCCAGTAAATCATAGAACGGGGTCACACTCTGGAGTTTACCGAGCAACCCCTTAGAGAGATCTCCTCTGTCATCCACCTATTCCCCGCCCCCCTCCTCGGGCCCACCTGCCCTCTGTTTTCCAGGAGGAGGTACAGTTCCTTCTACGCAAACAGGCCATCGAGCCAGTGCCCAGGTGCCAGAGAAACAAGGGGTTTTATTCCTGGTTCTAAGCCCAGGAATCACTACTTATGATTAAACTGATGCAGTCAGCCTCCTGTGTTGAACTGCCCGGAGAAATGGAATGCCATGCAAATGATGGAACTCTCATTGGCTCATGCCAGTTTCATACTGCTGCCCTAGCAATTACTGCACTCTGAGTGCTTCAAATTCTTTACTCCGCCTGCCTGGTGAAGATGTCCTGGAGAGCTCTCCTTCAGCTTACTTCAGATCCTTTAATTTGGTCGATAAGTACCATTTTAAGTTATTAATTTTAGATTGCTGCCCTTACAAGTTAGTTTGGTATAGTTTATTCGTGTTTTATTGTTTTTTATAATTTTTTTTTTTTGTTGTTCCCTCATTGTTCTGTGAACCGAGGGACTCGCGGTTCTCTGTGAAGTTTTTACCTCAAATTTAGCATTCATTCTCGCTTACATGATGGTTCCCCTTAGGATCTGTCGACCGTTTGTATTTTATTTAAATTTAGTTTATTTTCAGTTCCCTTTCCAGTCAGGGAACCAATTAGAGCTTGGTTCCAGGAACTGTTAGCAGTTGCTTATATTTAAATTTGCCGGTTCCAGGGAACCGATTTATTTTTTACAAACATCTAAATTCTGTACTTTGCTCAGTGTCAGAGGTCCCTGTTGATAAACGTAAAAAATGCTCACGACCCACTGGATTTAAATATTGTGAGTCTTGTGGTCAGGTTATAGCAAGAGCAGACAAGCATTCTCTTTGTGTGTTTTGTTTGGGAACTAGCCATATTTTTTCAAACTGTGAAATTTGTAAAACTTTCTATCCCAAGATTTTGAAAAAGAGATCAAAGAAATTAGAGGAAATGGCTTCTGCCTCAGCTAGTACTGCAGAAGAAAACCCCTCTCCCTCTGTCCCTAATAAGGAAAAGAGTAAGCCCAAGGATGCTGACAAGGGGTCAGATAAGACTGAGCAAGGTAAATCTAAAAGGGTTGTTGAGACAGTAGCTGAAGCTGTCCCACTTAAGAAAAAATACAAAGAAAAACATGTCGCCGCACCTCCGGCCAAGAAGGCTAAGGAGCTCCCAGCAGACAAACAAAATATGCCCTCAGCTGAGGACATTGCACAGGCTTTACAGATTTTGCAAGCCTTACAGGCTGTGGTCCCAGTTCCCACACCGGCAACACTGGTTCCTGTGCAAGTTCCAGCACCACAGGAACCTCAACCTCTGTATTGTAATCCAGAGAAGGATGAAGAGGACTATGAAGGGGAACCTATAGAACCAGAAATCTCCCCAGCGCAGGACTTTGGCTCCCCTCCCAGGGGACCAGAGGACTACACCTCTCACTATGTCTTTGTAAAGAACATGGTGGATACCCTCAGTCTCCCCCTCTAGAAGATGGAGGAGGATGTGGAGGAAGCAGATTTCCTTGATATGATGAGATTAGCTCCCACAAAACGCCTTTTGTTGCCTATGCACAAATCTTTAAAAAAGACTGTGCTGCAAATATTGAAGACTTCAACTTCGATACATGGAGTGGACAAGAAAATATATAAGAAATATCAGCTGGACAGAACCACTGCTGATTTTCTGTTCAGTCACCATGATCCTGAAGGGGTGGTTCAGGCTGCTGCCTGTGATAAGGCCAGGATCCCCTTAGCAACCCATCCCCCTGACAAGAACTCAAGAAAGATGGATACCATGGGAAAGAAGGAGTATATGGCTGCCTCACTCATTGTTGGGCAGGCAAATTATATGGCCTATGCTGTCCAATATAAGAAGGCACTATGGAATTCTGTCCTTGCTCTATCTGATAAAGTTCCAGGTGACGTGGCGATTGACTAGCAAGAAATGGCAAGGGCTGCTCTTGATGCCACCAGATACCAGTTCCACATGGCAGTGGATGCTAACGACGCTGTCAGACTGATGGCTTTATCTGTCTCCCTCAGGAGATTTGCCTGGCTAATAGCCACCAACTTAACCTTGGACACTCAAGCTAAGGCTATGGATTTTTCATTTCTAGGGACATGGATATGTCGTTCATCCACACTGTCTGGCAGGTTCCTTGCCGCTTTAAATCTTGCCGGAAGGTCTTCAAGCTGGCTCCTCCCACCCACCCAGGTGATAAAACTCTCGGCTCCGCCCCATGATGCCAGATCTACCTTACCGCTTGGAAGCTCAGGTTCCCTCCTTAACGCTCTGCGTGATAGACTGGATCCTAATTCTTCAATTCGCCCGAAACTCATTTTAAAATTTTCAAGACTTCGGTCATCTTTCTCCCTAGATGCTGCGATGGACAAATCAACTCCCGGTTTTCGGCGGTGCCCTTGTGGGCAGAAGATGTCCAGGACAGACCTGCACTCCACGTGCATCTACTGCCTCGGCCTAGAACACGACCCGCAGGCCTGCGAGTCATGCTGTTCGTTCTCGACCCAGCGTCCTGGAAGGCGCGCTGCCAGATTAAAGCTAGGGTGCCTGTGAAGCGCTACCCACGGTTAAGTCGGAGGAGGCCCGCTGGCGGTTACCGCTGCGGCTGAGCAACCCGAGCAGATGATCGCCTCGAGGAGGAGGAGGAGGAGGCAGCCCAGGCAGCATCATCCTTCCTCGTCGCAGCATTTATCCCGCCTCACTGGGTACCTCATATTCAGCTTTGTTCAAGGAGCTTTGCCAATCCATTTTCACGAAGGGAGAGGGACCATCGGGACATTCCTCTCGGTCCAAAAAGAAGGATTCTAAGGGTAAGTCCAATCGTCAGCGTTCGCGGGAGCGGGAGAGGTCTCCTTCCCTTGACAGCCGACTGTCTACGTCGGTCGAGGTTGCGGGTTAAGGGCCGCTTGGTCAATGGGCGTCCCTGTCAGGCCAGCTGGCCAAGACTCCTGTCGACGCCGTCGAGATTTTTCTCGACTATTGGGACGGGCTGCTCCACTGGTGAAGTCGACAACCCTTCTTCGGCCGTTCCCCGGTGGAGACTAAGGATCTGCCCGCGCCCCGTGCAGCAGTCCCCGTTAAAGTGTCCGAGCTGGGGCGCTTAGAGAGCTATTCTCCCAGCAGGCCGCTTTTCAGATCGGCTCCATATCAGAATGGGGGATAAACCCCATTATTCTACAAATAAAAGCAAAAGAGAGAAATAAAAACCGGAGAATCGTTTTTAGGAGGGGTTCAGCTTTACAACAAATCCAAACTCGTCATGGGGAAACCGAAATCGTCAAGTTTTGGAGCGTCTAAATCCACTGGAGGCAAACAGGGCCAGGCCCGAGAGGAAACCACAGCCCATGAGGCTGGGCCCGAGACAAATGAAGCGCAAGCCCCACCTTGGCAACAAATATTAACAACAGTCAAATCTATGGGCAGTAAAATGGAACGTACTTTAGCCAAACTTGAAATGCATGATGTGGCCATAAAAGATTTGACCAGCGTTATTGCCGAAACAGAGAAACGCTCCATTTCCATGATGGCAACTGTCACCTCCCTGACCAAGGAGAATACCCAACTACGACGTCGACTGGAAGCCTTGGAGAACGAGACCCGCGCTGGTGATTTAAGACTGGTCGGTGTACCGGAGGGGGCTGAAGGGGCCGATCTCCTGAATTTCCTAATAAAGTGGATGTCTGAAACTATTCCGGTCTCAGAAAACTTTGAATGGTCTGCCCTTAAAAGGGCGTATGGAGTCAATCCGAGGATCAGGCCTTCGGGCACAGAGCAACCGCGCACTGTTCTAGTGCGCACGACGGGAGTAGAAATTCGGAACCTTCTATTATCTGCAGCAAGGTCGGTGTACGCAATTGAAATAGAGGGACATGATGTTAAAATATTCCCAGATCTCTCGTTTCAAACAAGGACTCGCCGCAAACGGTTTCATGGAGTTAGGCAAAGACTACGGGCATTGGGAATAGTGCACTCGTTTCTCTTACTGGCGCGACTACGGATAATATACAGGGGAAAGAGTTGGCAGTTCAATGAGCCTAAAGATGCTGGATGGAGAAGATAGAAGCAGAATTTCAAACAAAAGCAGTCAAAAGGAGGGCCAAAGAGGACTCGGACAATGATTGAACTAAGTTGGTATGTCACGGGAACCTAGCTGTCTTGGCGTTGATCTGGGCTGCAGGGACTGTGTGGGCAAATAGTAACTATGTTTTCCTTATGAAAAGACACTTCTCACTTGGACTTTAAAAATATAAATACAGTCTTGTAAGCCTTGTTAAAAAGTTACCCTCTTAAAGAGATATGAACCGAAAGCTAAGTTGATCTGTTTGGGTTTTTTTTTTTTCCTTGCGTCTGTACCGATATGTTGTGGTAATGAATGGGATTTTCCTCTCTGAAACTATGGTAAATGATCTGTAAGCATAATCTTACCTTTAAATTTCATATCTATATATGGATAAATAGCAATCACTTTAAATTGCTTTAGTTTATTCCTGTTGTCACTACCTAAAACGGAAAATCCAGGAGCTACTGAGATGGTTGGCATTATGAGATTACTTATATGGATATTATACTACAGAACCCCCAACTTCTATTGTAACAGATTACAGGGGAACATCGTTGTATATCAACTATATTGTCATACAAATCTGTGATAACCTTGTATGAGGAAATATATGTATTGTTTTTACTATTTAAAACAATAAACATAAAATAAAAAAAAAAAAATAATAAAATGTCTGAGCCGAGGGAAGAGTGGGTGTCCCCCGCCCCTTCCCAGACCCGTCCTCAGAAACACAGAGGATCTCGGTCTCAGACTTCTTCTCGGTCCAGCCGACATCGGCGGTCTCTGTGTCGGCATTGAGGTAGGCGGCGGCGCCGCTCGTCCTCATCTTCCTCCTCGGAAGAGGCGAGGCTTCGGCGCAAATTGCGCTAATGCTACGAGGACCTGATGTGGCAGCAGTTACTTTTGTCCGGGAGCAAGCCGACGCCTTCTCCGGCCATCAAGTGGCTGTCACCCGAGTGGCAGTCGAGATGCCCAAGCCTGGGCCGGTTGTTCGGCCGAAACCTGCTGCCCCACCGATTGTGGTGGAACCTCCGCCTCCACAGCCCAAATCGGGGGCGCCGACCAAGAACTCTCGGTCAGATCACGGCCTGCCCCACAGGTTGTCGGTCACCCTCACTCCCGATCGTCCCTCGGCAGGTGGAGGGTGGTTCAGGCCCTAGGCAGCTCTTAGCGGACTCTCGGTCGGCGGCAACTCCTCCCTGTTCTCAGACCGGTTGACCTGAGTCCTCCGGGGGCCAGTCGTTGGACGAAAGCCCATCGTCCTTCATGGGTTTGCTTCGACTCATCTCGGAGTCCACCGGGATGCAGCTCGAGCTCATATCCAAACGGGCCAAGTATCCCCTGACAGAGATACTGGACCGAGGGGATTCACCCACGGAGGCCTTTCTGGTGGCTGAGGCCATTGTTGGCCCAGCCTTGGAGCTTTGGCAGTGGCCTGCTTCCTGCCCTGCGCCTTCGGCCAGGAAGTATGCGGTCCCTACCGGCTCTTTGCCCGGGTTTTCAGAACACCCCTCTGCCGAGGGGTTGGTCACCGGACAGCGTTTCCGGTGTTCGGGGAGCTAGGGACGTGACAAGCCCCCGACATAGAGTCCAAAAGCTGGACTACGCCGGGCGCAGGTGTCACGCGCCCTCCCTTGGCCTCCGCAGGCCAGCTCGGCCGTGCTGATGGCACACTTCTCCCACGCCTCATGGGCTCCTGGATGAGGTGATCCCTCATCTCCCGGCCGACCTGCAGACCACGGTCCGGCAGGTTCGGGACCAGGGTAGGGCCGTGGCGAAGCAGCAGCTCCAAACAGCTCTGGACATAGGAGACTCCTGTGCCAGATCAGTTGCGGCCGTGGTGGCCATGCGCTGCAGAGCATGGCTGAGAATATCCACCTTCACGGCGGATACCCAGCACAAATTGGCGGACGTCCCCTTCTTGGGGAGCGACCTCTTCGGCCCTGGAGTGGAAGGTCACCTCCAGCGGATCGAGAAGTCCAGTGCCACTCCGGACTCGGTCACCTCCGCCCAGAAGGACAAAGGCCGCCGACGGAAGCAGCACAAGTCCTTTCATCCTTCTGCGCCTGCAGCACGTCTGGCCCAACAGCACCAGCACCAGGGCCAGCAGGCTCGTGCTTGGTATCCCAAGCCCAGACTTCCTCTAATAGGGAGCAGGAGGTAAGGCCAGGAGGTCCCTCGGCGTCCCTCCTCCAAGCTCTGCCCAGTGACGGGTTGAGGGTGTCACCCCAGCCTCGCTCACTCCCCCTGGTTCCCCGTGGGGACAGCTCCGCCACTTCCTTTCCACCTGGTCCGCTATCACCACGGACCGCTGGGTGTGGAGGTGGTAGGAAGGAGCCTGCCTCTGGAGTTCGAACAGGCCCCACCCTTTCGAGCCGTCACCCCTCGGGGGGCCACAGGGTCCACAGCCTCGCTGTCGGCCTGCCTAGCCGATATTGCCCTGCTCCTTGAAAAGAGGTGATCAGGAAGGTGGCAGATCCCCCTCCAGACCCAGGGTTTGTGTCCAGGTATTTCCTGGTCCCAAAACAGACGGGGGGCTGGCACCCCATTCTCGACCTGCACGACCTGAACAGATTCCTAAGGTCTCGGACCTTCAGGATGGTCACTCTGGCTCAGATAATCCCATCCTTGGAACGAGGCATTTGGTTCTGTTCCCTGGACCTTCAGGACGCGTTCTTTCACGTCCCAATCCATCCGTCCCGTCAGAGATTCCTCCACTTCAGAGCAGAGGTATTCCTTTACAAGTTCCGGGCCATGCCCTTCGGCCTCTCCCTAGCTCCCAGGGTCTTCACCAAATGCATGGCAGTGGTGAAAGCATTCCTGCGGCGCTGGAGGGTCCGGGTGTACCCCTACCTGGACGACTGGCTGATTGCAGCCCGCTCCAGAGAGGAGGTGGAGCGGTCCAGAGATCTGGCCCTCCAGGTTTGCTCTCAGATTGGTCTCCTCATCAACGAGGCCAAGTCGGAACTCGTGCCAAAGCAGGTGATACTTTTCATCAGGGCAGAGATCGACTCTTTTCAAGCCAGAGCACAGCTCCCGGCAGGCGGGGCCGAGGTTCTTTCCTCCTTTGCCCAGTCATTTCAGGTTGGGCAATCGTGCCCTGCCCGGGACTTCCTGGATCTCATGGCGGCCTGCACCAGCGTGGCCTGTTGGGCCCACTGGTACATGCATCCCCTTCAGTGGAGACTGGCCAGCCAATGGTCACAGCACTTCAATCCGCTGGATCAGCTAGTGACAGTGACCCAGGGGATGTGGAATGCTCTCCAGTGGTGGTCCATTCCAGCACATCTGCAGGAGGGCATCCCGTTTGTCCGCCCCGAGCTGACAGTCTCTCTGTCGACCGATGCCTCTCTGATGGGTTGGGGTGCCCATCTGAAGGGGCACAGAGCGCATGGCCTCTGGTCCCCTCAGGAGTCCCAATGCCATATCAACCTGCTGGAGCTTCGAGCAGTTCGTCTAGCCCTCACCGCCTTCACTCCGTTTCTACAGGGTCAAGTGGTTAAGGTCCAGACGGACAATACCATGACCATGTACTACCTAAACCGTCAGGGCGGGACACACTCCATACCTCTGTGCAGGGAAGCTCTCCGCATTTGGTCTCTCGTGCGCAGCCTGGAGGCGGATCTCCTCACCATTCATGTGGCAGGAGCCTCCAATACCCTGGCCAATGCCCTAAGCCGGATAGGGGCTGCGTCTCACGAGTGGTCTCTCCTGCCGGAGGTAGTACAAGATCTGTTCTCGCACTGGGGCACGCCTCAGGCAGACCTGTTTGCCTCCAGGGAGAATGCGAAGCTGAGACAGCAGGGCTCGCTGCAGGGGGATGCCTTCTCGAGGCCGTGGACCCTGGGCCTCTTCTACGCCTTTCCCCTATTTCCCTTGATCCACAAGGTGCTTCTCAAGGTGAGGAGAGACAAGGTGCAGGTGATTCTGGTAGCCCCAGACTGGCCCCACCAGTTCTGGTATCCAGATCTCCTCAGTCTCAGCTCCAGGCTCCCGAGGCGGCTTCCAACCCGCCCGGACCTGATCTCAGTCAGTCAGGGAAAGGTATTCCATCCGGAACTTCAATCCCTGCACCTGACGGCCTGGTTCCTGAGCGGCTAGAGTTCCAGGCCTTGGGTCTTTCCGATGAGGACCTCAATGTTGTTGAGGCGTCCAGTAAGGAGTCGACCAGAAAATGCTACGCCTTCAAGTGGAAGAGATTCTCCATTTGGTGTCGGGGCAAGGGCCTGGACCCTTCCTCCTGTCCCTTGGCAAGCATTCTGGACTACCTGTGGTCCCTTTCTCAGCAAGGGCTTCGGTCGACGACCCTTAAGGTGCACCTGGCGGCTATCTCTGCTTACCGGGCGCGGGCCAGGAAGCAGTCGGTGGCGCAGGAGAAGGTGGTCGGGCACTTTTTCAAAGGCCTTGATCACATATCCCCTCCGGGTGCGAGAACCTCCACCTCTGTGGGATCTGCTGCTGGTATTGGCCAAGCTCATGGGCAAGCCATTCGAACCGATGCTCCAAGCGCTTTCCATCGAGTCTCCTTATCTGGTCTTCCACAGGGACAAGGTTGTCCTGCACCCCCAACCGAAATTCCTTCCGAAGGTGGTGTCGGAGTTTCACCTTAACCAGGTGTTGACTCTGCCAGTGTTCTACCCCAGTCACACCTCGGAGGCCGAATATAGGCTCCATACTTTGGACCCTAGAAGAGCGCTCGCTTATTATAAAGAGCTGGTGGCTGAAGTTCGGGAAGAGGTTTGCTAGCTGTTTGTCACCTACGTTGAAGCCGCACCGGGCAGACCTGCAGCCAAGCGGACGATAGGCAGGTGGGTCACCTCCTGCATAGATCTCTGCTATAGGTTGGCGGGCATGGAGCCTCCCAGAGGGATAAGAGCTCATTCTACCCTCCATACCGCTGCATCGGTGGCTGCTTCCAGGGACGTCCCTATCCAGGAAATCTGCAGGGCTGCTACCTGGAAGTCAGCACACACCTTCATTACCCACTACCACATCGACCTTGAGTCATGCCGGGATGCTGGTTTTGGGGCCTTGGTTCACCAGTCTTTATTCCCTAAGTAGGGGGTGTGCGCCTTGCCTCCCTCCTCCTGGAGAACTGCTAGGAGTCTGCCAGACAGTGTGGATGAACAACATATCCATGTCCCTAGAAATACAGGTTACTCACCTGTAACAGCAGTTCTAGGAATGGTATATGTTGTTCATCCTACATTCCTGACTTGACTAGCACAACCTGGCTTTCAGCGAGCTAGAGCTGGCGTCATGGGGAGCCAAGAGTTGTACCACTCAGGTGGGTTGGAGGAGCCAGCTTGAAGACCTTCCGGCAAGATTTAAAGCGGCAAGGAACCTGCCAGACAGTGTGGATGAACAACATATACCATTCCTAGAACTCCTGTTACAGGTGAGTAACCTGTATTTAGTGACCAAACAGAGGCCTACTTGAAAAAGGTGGAGGAATATAAAACCACCTATAGAAGTAATTCTAAAGAAAAGCCTCCCACCTCTTATAGGGCCCAAAATAGGGGAGGCAGAGGTAGGGCATTCTACCTTAGACCTTTTTTCAAGCACAGGCTTTGCAGGTCTACCAGCAGC
Organism: Neoceratodus forsteri; assembly: GCA_016271365.2. NCBI lineage: Eukaryota > Metazoa > Chordata > Ceratodontiformes > Ceratodontidae > Neoceratodus > Neoceratodus forsteri. The sequence continues at coordinate 1,145,525,989 of CM057450.1, read as the reverse complement.
TGAGAGGCTCTTTCAGAGGGAGGGTTAGAAAGGACATGAGACTGGCTTCTCCCTCACCACAAACCCAGTTGGGTGGCAGATTGACTCACTACCTCCAGGTTTGGTATGCCATCAGCACAGACAAGTGGGCCCCCCATCTATTTTAGTCCTGGACCTTGTAGTTAATTTTAAATTACTGTTTTTGTATATAATGTTAAATAGATTAGTGGGATATACCACTGCATTTAGGATCTAATAAGAATAGGATGCGGATTGGTTTTAACCAATCCGGTGTGTTAATTCTGATGATGTCACGATGATGTATTTTCAAATTTTGTGTTTAACTACCTTGCACTATGAGATGAATTAGCCTTTGAGAAAGGATGCAGTTTCATCTGAAGCGTGTCAGGTTATAAGTGTGTTTTTATGCCTTAAATTAAAAGTCTTTGTAATTTTTAGACCTCAGCCTTTTTTTTTTTTTTTTTTTTTTTTTTAAGAGGTTGGTGTGTGGACTTTTTGATGTGTATTTTATGGTTAGTGTGTTGCACCACCATTCCTTGTGCGAACTCCAGCCTGAAGATAGTTTCTATTCCAGATACTTCCTTACCAGAAAGGAAAATGGTGACTGGCGACCTATCCTGGATCTAAGGCTTCTGAACAAGTACATTCTGAAGCTAAAGGGAATATTTCAGGGGCAGGGGCAAGAGAGGTAGCAGCCGTACTAGCTCCAGCACCCAGCAACAGCCCAGTCCAAGCAGACACCCTGAGGTCTGCTCAACTCGCCTCCCCAACCCCAGTAGGGGGCAGGCTGGCCCACCACCTCCAAGAATGGCAATCCATCACCACAGACAAGTGGGTCTTGGAGATAGTGGGCCAGGGTCTAGCTCTCCGCTTCAAGTTCATGCCAAAGCTGAAGGCAAAGGTCTACAGACCCTCTACCCCATCAGAAACAACCCTGTTAAAGGGGAAAGTATCCAACCACCTGTCTCAAATAGCAGTACAGCCAGTTCCCCAGGAACACAGGGGAAGATGTCTTTACTCAAGATACTTCCTCACAACAACAAAAATTGGAGAGTGGCAACCCATACTGGATCTCAGGCACCTAAACAGACATTTGTTAGAACCAAAGTTCAAAATGGTGACTCTGGCAGCAGTCCTCCTAACTCTAAGGCAAGGGGATTGGCTGTCATCTCTGGACCTAAAGGATGCTTACTTCCACATTCCCATCAGGCAGTCCCACACAAAATATCTCAGATTCAGACTGCCATCAGGCCATTGTCAGTTCAAGGCAATGCCTTTCGGACTGACTTCTGCTCCAAAGGTGTTCAGAGTGCTTAGCTGTGGTGGTGGCACACCTAAGCAGACAGGGCATGGCAGTATTTCCCTATCTGGACAACTGGCTAGTCATAGGTCAACACCATAACAGGTCAGGGAGGCCCCGGCAGTCACTCAGGATGTTCTGCAGTCATTAGGGTTCCTAGTCAACCTGAGAAAATCTGTATTGGAGCCAGTACAGCTCCTGGAATTCATAGGAGCCAAACTGGTCACTGTAAGAGGAAGGGTATTCCTTCCACCGGCAAGAGTGGGTAGTCTGATACAGTTGGCAGGTGCCTTCAAACTGCACACCCGAAGGCCTGCAAGGCACTTTCTACAGTTGCTAGGACACGACAGCTTCCACAGCAACAGTTTCAGGGGCCAGGTTTCAAATGAGAGACATTCAGTTTTATCTCAAGTTGCACTGGCATCGAAAAAGGGACTCGCTGTCAAAACTGGTGCCAGCCACAGGAACACTCCTTCAGGCGCTACACTGGTGGCTGGAGAGGGACAACCTCAGACGGTGTACCATTCCTACAGAAAAACACTTCCTTGGTGCTAACTACAGATGCTTCCCTTTTGGAATGGGAAACACACTGCTCACGGCACATGGCTCAAGCAGGAGTCACTGTTGCATATAAATCTGCTAGAGCTCAGGGCAGTCTTCCTGCGGATCCAGTCCTTCGCCAGTATGCTGCAGGGACAAGTGGTACAGGTGAGAACAGACAACACAACCACCATGTACTACACAAACAAACAAGGAGGCACAAGGTCAACCCCGCTGTGCACAGAGGCCATGAAAATTTGGACTCTGGCATACTCCCAGGGATTTCCCTTTCAGCAGTCCATCTATCAGGGAAGGACAATGTCCTGGCAAATGCTCTCAGCAGAATCGACCAAAACCACCACAAGTGGTCTCCAAACAAGCAGGTTCTGCAGATTGTCTTCAGAAGGTGGGGCGCTCCAGAGGTAGACCTCTTTGCAGCCCCAGACAACAACCAGCTACCCCAGTTTTGCTGCAGACCTCCTGTGAGGGGCACAGTCCCTCTGGATGCACTACTGTTGGATTAGACAGGGAAGTTCTTGTATGCCTTCCTTCCATTTCCACTATTGCTAAGGGTCCTGAACAAGCTCAGATCCCAGCCAGCGACAGTGATCTTCATTGCTCCAGACTGGGCCAGGCAGCCCTGGTACTCCCTAATCCTAGCTTTGTCTGTGACCAAGTCGATCAGCCTCCCCAGGAAACACAACTTACGGACCTCCTCCCAGGGCAGGATCCTATACCTCAACCTCCAGTCCCTCAGGCTCAAGGCCTGGCTCTTGAGGACCTAGAGTATGCTAACTTACATCTCTCGGAAGGGGTCATGGAGGTCCTCAGGGTTTCTAGGAAACCCTCCACTAGGAAGACTGTAAGAGTCGATACCTTTTGTTTCTGCTTTGTGTTGTTTAAGAATGAGTCAAACACTCAAAGATAGTTTTCATAAACTTAAAAGTTTATTTCTTCTGCAAGGTTCCTTGTAACACTTATAATGCACTCATATAGCATATAAGCATATTATTCCTGAGCTGCTTTAGATAACTACAGTCAGCCTTATATACACATTAGCTGCACCATGAGTTGGATGTAACTAAATGTAACCAATTTCTGCTTTACATGAGATAAGCCTTTCATAATACTTTTCTATCAAAACAAGCATCATTAAGCACACATTTGGTCATTTGTTCCCAAATATTAAAGTAACTGTAGTACATCAACATCTGCACCCCATCCCTTTCTGATGGTTGCACATCGCTGAGCCTGTACTTTTTCCAGTCATAGCACATTCTATTATTTTAGCTGTAAACAGTTTCAACCTGCTAGTCAAGTCTCATATATCCCAGAGCTGATTCTTACAAAGACCTACACATCCAGGTGGAGAAGGTTCTCCATTTGGTGCCAGAGTAAAAATATGGATCACACTCAGGCGACCTTGCCAGTTGTCTTGGATTACCTGACCCACCTTCATTCCCTCGGTCTAAGACCATCCACTCTGAAAGTGCACTTGGCAGCTGTCTCTGCTCATCTGTCATCAGGCAAGGAATCACCTCTGGCTTCAAACCCAGTATTCAGAAAGTTCTTCAAGGGGCTGCTCCAATTGCATCCCCCACACAGGAATCCCACTCCAGTGTGGAATCTCAATATTTGTATTGCACAGCTCATGCAGTCACCTTTCGAGCCTGTGTCTTTGGCAGATCTCAAGTATGTAACCTGGAAAATGGTGTTCCTGGTGGCAGTTACCTCTGCCAGGTGGACTAGTGAGCTCTAGGCTTTATCCATGGAGACAGACTACATTGCATTCCACAGGGACATGGTTGTCCTCAGGACTAACAGGAAATTTCTCCCCAAGGTGGTATCTGATTTCCACCTTGATCAGTCCATTACACTGCCAGTCTTTTTCACGGACCATTCCACTTCAGGGGAACGTAGACTACATAGACTAGATGTTAAGAAAGCTATCAGCTACTACCTGGACCACACAAAGGGTCACAGGAGGGACAGTACCCAACTCTTATTGACCTATGGGGAAGTGGTAAAAGGCAAACCAGCCACAAAAAGGTCCATTGCACAGTGGATTGTTGCTTGTATCCAGTTTTGCTATGACAAAGATGACAAAGTGGGCAAACAGGCCCCAGTGGGTCTTAGGGCCCACTCTACTTGAGGAACAGCTGCTTCCATAGCAGCTTCAGGAGACATTCCTCTGCTAGAAATCTGTAAAGCAGCTACCTGGAAAACTGTTCACACTTTCACCAAGCACTGCTGCTTGGATACCCAGGCCAGAAGTGATGCCAGGTTTGGCACAGCAGTACTACAGAGCCTGTTTCCTAAATAGATTCTCTGCCCACCTCCAAAGGTACTGCTTGGGTAGTCTGCATTTGTCAGAATATAGTAAGATTTCCTGGAGCTTGAAGAAAAAATTACTTACCATAGTAATCTTGTTTCTTCCAAGGGAATCTTACTGTATTCTGAGCTTCCACCCTACCTCCCCTACTAGAACCTAGTGGGCACTGCATTTCAGCTGTCCCTGTCTCTGTGTAAACCTGTTGATATAATTGTTGTTTTCTTGGGCATCTGTGACCTAAGTCTTAGAGATGCCCTGTTGTTGGGGGAGGGAGGGGTATTGATCCGAAGAGGAAGTTGATTTTTATATTAGAATAGTTTGGTTAGCTTGTTTTAGCTTATGCATGCTTAGTAAGAATTTGAAGGTTGCAAAAAATGCAACCAGGGACAGTGGTCTGAAAACCGAGCTTGAGCCTAGCATTCCACTATTTGCATAGGTTCTATTAACCATTTCAGCTCTGGGGCAGTTCTATAGTGAGACCGTATTGCATTTGTCAGAATACAGTAAGATTCCCTTGGAAGAAACAAGATTACTATGGTAAGTCATTTTTTCTTTCTAGCATCGCCTCACTCAACAGTGGTGAACAATCCTGCCTCGATTTTTCCTTCATAGCCTTGTACTGACCATTGCTGCTGAAATTTAGGGGAGTATGTCAGTATGTAGGCTGAATATGCAGCGCGCACACCACAGGCTCTGCAGCTAGACTGGCAAAATAAAAAGTAGAACACTATACAGAAAGTCTTATGTAAAAGTACCTTTAGTTGCTCCTTATTAGTGAGTTGCTGAAGTCTGTATGTCTATAGAAAAATGTTATTCATCACCTCAAGAGCTGGCAGAAGACCTCTTTCTTGTACTTTTCAAGGTGACCAACTTAGCTTAGTTCCAGAGAGCACACCTGAAGTTTGCATATCAACAGTATTTCAGTGCTTCAGATTTTAAAAGGATTGTTGGCCTGGGTAAAGCACCACTCATCTTTTCTGGCCACACACAGTCTGGACATGCCTCTTCAACTCGAAGCTGTGCCAGTGAAGGCCTTCGCTGAAGTATTCTCTCTGAGTATTCTCTTGTTTATAAATCAGAATTAAGCCAGTGCAGATTCTTACCATCAGCAACATTTCGGAGCTGTCCTCCTTCATCAGGGTTACTTTGGTTTGATATAAATGTGAAGAATAATTGGGAGCCCCTTCACTTGTGGCCACCTTAAAAAATAATCTTTGTAAATTCTTCCTTAACTGAGAGAGCAGGGTGCCATGCCTGGCAGCAGACATTTTAAAGTTAAAAGTCTGAAACAAGAGGCAAAAAGCTGTGTAAGACAAGTTTTGAATGGAAGAATTTACAAAAATTATTTTTAAGGTGTTCACAAGAGGAATAGGCACCCTATTATTTTTCACATTTGTATCAAAATAAACCAGTGTGTAACCTTGATAAAGGAGGTCAGCTTCAAAACGTTGGTGATGATGGTGATAATGGTTTAATTTTGATTTACAAATAAATGAGAACTTTTAAACACTTACTGGTGAGTGTGCCTTGATTTCCAGTCTGTATCTAATATGTTGCCATGCTTGGAATTGACTCTTCCCTCATTAAGTTCTTTTTATTTCTGAGGCAAACTGGACTTCTCTCTTTCCTACCTGGACTTAAGCAGGACCTTCAACAATGTGCCAAACAGTAGACTGATAAAGAAATTGAGCAGCCTAGGGGTGGGATCCAGAGGGGTAAAATGGATAAGGAACTGGTTAATGGATAGGTGACAGAGGGCACTGGTAAATGGCACTCACTCTGATGAGGGGAGAGTGACCAGTGGTGTGCTACAGGGCTCAGTACTGGGTCTGGTCCTCTTCACTGTCTTCATAAGTGACATTGTGTAAGAACTAGAAGGGCAGTTGTGCATTTTTGCAGATGACACTAACATCTGTAATAGGTTAGACACTCTGCAGTGGGTGGAGAGAGTGCTTAGGGATCTTGGAAGGCTCGAGGAGTGGTCAAGAGCATGGCAGTTGGGATTCAGTGCCAAAAAGGGCAGGAGCTGAGTACAGGATGGTGGGGGTACTGACAGTCACTAAGTAGGAAAGGAACCTCTGGGTTATCATATCTGATGATCTCAAAGTGGCAGGGCAATGTGATAAAGCAGTGGATAGGGCCAGTGGGATGTGCAGGAAGAGGAATCACCAGCAGGAGGATGAAGATGATGTTGCCACTGTATTTGACATTAGCGAGTCCCCATCTGGAATATTGTGCCCAGTTCTGGAGGACGCACCTTAGAAAGGACATGGAGGGGGTGGAGGCAGTCCAGAGGAGGGCAACTAAAATGGTGCAGTGGTTGCTTCAAAAGCCCTGTGAAGAGAGACTGAGGGATCTCAAGATGTACACCCGGGAAGAAAGAAAATCAAGAAGGGACATGATAGAGACCTACAGATACCTCACGAGGGTGAACAGCATGCAGGACTGGAGTCTCTTTCAAATGAGAAAGCATGTGATGAAGCTTGAGGGGAGGGACTTTAAGAGTGATATGAGGAAGTACTACTTCACTGAAGGAGTCGTGGACCCCTGGAGCAGACTGCCAGCAGTAGTAGTGGAAGCGAAAATAGTAAGGGGCTTCAAGCAACTGTGGGAAAGACAGAGGAGTATCAGTAAATAGACAGGGAAGAGGGAGGGGTGCTGGAGACCATTTAGGGTCTGCGGAGACGGACTTAAGCAGGGACCATCTGGGCAGACTGGGTGGGCCAGGTGGTCCTTTTCTGCTGACAAATTCTGTTTTTCATGTTTCTGTAAGAGCCTACTGCGACCTGTGAGATGCTTTCCTTCATTGAAAGCACTGTTTATGGTCACCATGACTTAAGCTTGTAGATTTTCCAAGCTTCCATCTCTAATCACATGAGCCCCCTTATTTGATTCCCATAAGGACAGGGTGTCTTTGTGCACCAATATCTATTGTCTCCTAAACATGGTCTCTGGTTTCACATTGAATCAGACCATTCATCTTCCTGTATATTATCTTGAGAATGCTAACAGGGTAAGGCATTGCCCCATGCACTTCCATGTACATAGAACACTACATTTCTATCTTGATCACACGAAGGACTGCAGAAAGTCCTCTCAGCTTTTTGTTTTGTTCACCTCTGGTAAAGAGGGCACCCCTCTGACAATGCCTGTCCAAATGGCTGATTAACTGTATCACATTCTGTCATAGGAAGTACAGTGAGGAACTCCCTGGTGCTGTCCATGGCCACTTCACTGTTGGTATGGCCACTTCTGTTGCTTGCTTTCAGAATGTTTCTGCAGCTGACATATGTACTGCTGCCACATGGAGTACTGCACATACTTAAGAATTACAGTATGAACATCGTCTATCGTAGACGTGCTGGTTTTGTTTTGTGGTGTTGCAAGTAAACACAAAAGACTCTAGCGCTACTGGAATGGATGCCTCCGCTTAGCAGTGCTGCTGTGATAAAGCCCAAGTAACCATTGCAAAGAAAACCCACTGCGCAAATGCTAGGTGTCAAGAAATTTTATTTTTATTTAAAGTGCTATTAAAAGTGCACAAAGTGGAAAATGCTCATGCACTTAAAGGCACCCTGCCCCTTCTTTAGGGAGCTAATAGGAGCATTTTCTACTTCGTACATTTTTAATAGCACTTTAAATAGGTTAATGTTTTTTAATCTGGCATTTGCCCAGTGTGTGTTCTTCGCAGTTGCGGTACTGTGCTGGATTTGATCTTGCTGTTCTGCAAGGCCTTCTGTCCTGATTGCATATCAAACTTTTTCGTCATGCCTGTGTTCTTTCTACTGCTTGGTAATTGTTCCAGAGGTGGTGTAGGCCAGTGGAGATAGCCCTGATGAAGACAGAACAGTTACTTATCATAACTTCAAGAGGATCTTCTCCACTGGGCCACAGCCCACTTACCCTCCTTTTCTCTTATTGAGGTATAAGCTGGCAGGTTTGTCCATTGCCTCATTTTGAGATGTCCGTAAGAGCCCTATGTTTACTGTAGTTTACAGTCCCATGCTTCTCCCTTTGCGCCTGGTACTGGTTTGGTCTCCTCATTCATCACAGTAAAATGCCCTCTGAGCTTCTTTCCTGGGGAACTGAGGAGCAGTGGGGCTGCCCATGTTATATAGGTGGTGACATTGTATGCCATTGTGGGGGGGGGGACCCCAGCTAGGAAAAAGTTTCTGAGTTCCCTGATGGCATAAAGTTCCTAAAGCATGGCCCAGTGGAGGAGATTGTCTTGAAGATCTGCTACAAGCAGGCACGCTGATATAGCAGTAGCACTACCTCTTGCGACTCCAACTACATGGGTTGGAAAGTAAACATGGGCATCATAAGGTCATCTAGGGGGAGGAAGATTGAGCGTCTGAAGGACTGCTGTCCTCCGGGGTTGGGGCAGAGCCTGGCACTCACCTGGCTTCTTTCCGAAGTTGGGGGCAAGGCAGCTGAGGCCCAAGTGTCAGGGGTGGCAGATGACACACATTGCGTGGGAGTGCAGGGTTTGCATCCTAACGTCATCGCACACCATGCCTCTGGAGAGACAGAATATGGGGTAAATGCTGGTGGCAGGATGGCACCAGGCACTTGCAGGCCCCGCACATGACTAGCTGAGATCGTAAGACAACTTGGCAGTAAGTCCTGGTGGAAGTCTGAGTAACAGGGTTGGAGTACCCAGCAGATGCGGGCCAACCAGAGGAAGGATAAATAGAATTAGGAAAAGAAAAGATCACTGTTACAGTAAGTAACTTCTTTATGGAATGGAGGGGCCAAGGAGGTGAGTGGTCAAGGTGGTGCATGGGAGCTGACGGGGGGGGGCCGATAATGGAAGGAGGGAATGTGGAAATGTGTAAGGAATGGGTGAAGATTACAGGGTATACAAGTGGGAATGGGAACTGGCAACAGAAGGAGCAGGCCCACGTAATTCATGCATTTGTATTTATATCCCTTATCAGGTTCATTTATTAGTAGCCGTTTTGGCTCTAACCAGAGTTTATTCTTTCTGTATGCATTACATTATATATTTATTTTCACAGGGGCAGAGGTCACTCCCAACAAATGCCTAAAACTTCTTGGTAGACTGTCGCTGCTAACGGAGGAAGACTTATGGAAAGTGAATAGCCTTCCCAATGAAAGTAACTCTTCTGATCACTTACCTTTGTTGGCCAAATTCAGGCTTGAATTATGACACCCGGAACGCCAAAGCTGAGCCTTACATTAAAAGCAGGTTTACCTCAAAATTGCTGCAAAGCTGGAATGGAGAGTAAAGGATTCATGCATGCAATGCGTTTTCTAGTTTTTTAATTTGTAAAAAGTAATTCTAAATGTTTTTTATGTAAAAGGCTACCAGTGTATTTAAAATGTTTGGCATTATAATAATGCTAAAGAAACAAAAGATATTTTTTATCATAATTGTATGTGTATAAATATAATTAATGTTACATTGCCACAGCTCTTGACAATAACCAGTTTCCAGCAAGCGTGCTGTTCTTTTTTCCAACGTACAATTTTTCAGTTAACTCATGATGAAATCTGAAGCATTTGAGACTTTTACAGAATATATTTTCATAAGTGTATTGCCTTGATCCAAGAGAGTCCTTTTGGATGTACCCAGAAATGCCCTCTTCACGTGCTCCGTGGTAAAAGGATGCACAGTACTTGAGCAATTGCAGATCCTTCCTTGTGGATTACATTTGCTGCTAAACATTTGAAAAAGAACAAAATTCCTCCACTGTTTAAATAGCAGGTAAAATATATTTGATTTATGGCAGTTGCAAGTTCAGACGGCGTGAAATGTTTTTCTAGGCAGCCTTCCACTGTTTTATAACATCTCAGTGTATGATGGTGAAAACAAACGTGGCCATTAGATAGGTTAGTGTCCTTCTGGAGGTACAATAAATATGATCCTTGGACATTGGATAGCGTGAAGCATAGAGGGGTTCTAGTAAAGGTTTTTTGATTTTTTTTTTTTTGGTAATTTGGTTACCAGGTAGGGCCCACCAGGCACAAGTGCATCTATTCAGGAGCGACTCTGGAGCACAGGGGTGGTTAAGTGACTTGCTCAGGGTCATGCAGTATGCATGTGGCGGTTGAGGTAATCAAATCCAGCTCTGCGGAACTGGCCACGGTCATTCACAGCTTGTTACTCTAACTTCTAGGCTGTACTGCCAGCCCCTTGCACAGGAGGTGGATGAGGGGGGGATACCAGAGCACTAGCAAAGCTTGTTCTCATTTCCAATTTTCCACTAGAAATTGTACAATTACTGGAGCACCTCCAGCACCAGCTAGAAATATCTAGTCAGATCAACAGGTTGGGATTGATTGATTGATGTTTAGGAACTTTAAACTTAAACTAGATCTATAGTAGTGTAGCCCTGCCTCTGAAGTTTTATAATTTTATATATTTTTTTTAATTAGGAAGTATCTACTTAGGAACCAGTACGTGCTTTCATTAATTCAGTTTATTCAGTGACGGTATTACAGTTTACTAGACAATACGTTTGATAAATTTCGGCTGTCCATGCCCAGGGCTTAACGGTACATTTTTGCCCACATCTCCATGAAGTGTACTGTGTGTAAAAAGCTATGAGAAGGATTTTCTAACTTCATTATTTACTGGTTCACGACATTACTGTCCTTCACACAAAAACAGACTGTGATATCACAAGCGCAGTGATTGTGCGGTCAGATGTTGACTGTCAGATGTTTTTGATGCACTCAGTGGAATAAGTATGTTCATATGACATGCTAAAAATAACTAATGATGGGAAAGTCAAAAACATAGTAACTTTTGAAGTAAAATTTAAGTTTTGTGAACATAATTTTTGTTAAAATGTTTTAGTTTAACAGATACCCACCCCTTAGTTGACCAAGTTAACCAGATTAGACAAGTGCTTCATTTTTAGTAGTGTTCTGGAGACAGTGCATTAAAAATCACGGTACTTTAAAGTGGTGTAACTGATGCATATGGTTCTTTGTCCCAGGGAACTGTTTTTTCTGTTATATAAATGAGTTCTTCAAATTATTTTATTTTTGACATGAATGGGCTGTAACAGACTGTACTAGCTCTCTGACTGCAAATTTGGAAGGAGATCACCCCTTAATTACTTTCGGTTGTTTGTATCGGTGTGATCTGCATTCATTAAAAAATGAAAGACCTACTCAAAACTGTACTTTCTGCTTGTCTCCTACAGAGAGCAAATAGTATTCATTGTGTCCCTCTTTTTCAGGGTTCTTTTGTTTATATATTTTCTAATAAAGATTTTGTGTAACAGTCCTGTGTCATTTGCATGGGTTTTATTCACAGTACTCCAGTTTACATGAATAATCACCAAACAGTCCTGGGTGGCATATATATACCCAGATAAAACTTTTAAATGAACTACAATACTTGCAGCATGGTAATTCATGAGCACTGCGGGTCTGATTTTCAACAGTCCTCGGTTGCAAGTGCATCCAACCTGTAGAATAGTGTATGGGTTACCATACACAGCAAGGCTGTGTTTCCATCAAGGACATGTGATGACATCATACAGACCTCAAGAGCAAGGCTTGAGAGGTCTCTGTGATGTTATCACATGTTCAAGATGGAAACGCAGCCTTAGTTGTATATGATCACTTATGCACTGTTTTGTATGGTGTATGGTTTCTCCGGCATGTTAAAGTTTATTTTTACAGGGTTTCGTACCTTGAGTTCATCGTGCTTCCACTCGCTCCCGTATCTCAGTCTGCAGATGCGTTGCAGACAAGCCCGCTAACGATCTGTCATTGCCGCTCCCGACCCTCCGTCTGTGTAAACATAAAATCAATGGCCACATTGTTTAATTACAAAATAAAGATAAATGAATAGTGTTTGGAGCCATGGAGCTATCTGTGGCTGGCTGTGCCCAAACTGTCTTGGTCAGATGCTCGCTAAGTGGCCCTGACTTGTTTGTTCACAGCATGTCTTCATCCAGTCAGGTGACATGTCAAGGCCGACAAGTTGTTGTGGTAGTGTGTTGACAACTTTTCACGACCTTTGAACTGTACCATCACAACATTTTGGAGTGTATGGAAATCCATACACAACAGGGGCTAACCATACAGTATACACTGATTCCCAACTGCACGGTATTTCCTGCTCCCTATAATGTTTGCAGTAATTGGAAGCACTTTGTAGCAACTTGCGTCCAGCTTTGGATGTAAGCAGCCCCAAAACAGATGCATGCTAGACCAAGTTAAACTTGATTGAGCATGTGTCTTATGGTTGCAAGAGTTGAAAATCCCACGTTTGAACTCAAGGCCTGTGATATCCAAAATCTGACATAGTGGCTACTTGTGTCTAAAATATTAAAAAAAAAAAAAATCTTGTGCTGCATGTCAGTATCGCCTGCTAGCCATTCATTAAACAACAATAACTAGAGTGTGGGTTATCTTCGATAAGAGCACCAGGTGCTGTTAGGCACGCAGGCGCTGCTCCGAAAGTGCCTTATGCACCTGGGCGTGTTTTATCAGGAGATAACCGACACCTCGAGTGTGTTATTGCGCTTTATAAATGGGCACAAAATTTGCAAGAGAGATTTTAATAAAGTTAGTGCAGTTGAAAAGTGAGATGCAATTTATTAATTTGTTATGTCTTTTTTTTCTCACTTTGAAGAAAATAGTCCCTTTTACTGTCCCTGTACTGAACGCTTTAAAGTAATTTTAAGATGTTAGGAAGCAGATGCCATGTCTGTTTGTCTGTCTCTTGTCTTCACAGTATTTCTTATTTATTTATTTATTTATTTGGAAGGTGTTGACAGGGAGCAATCCAGAGGATCAACAGAGGGAGACACGCTAGTTTTTTGTGACTTGCTTCCAGGCAACAGTACCCCCGCCCCCCAAGCACTCGCCGCTAAGCACACATGCAGAGATGGGCAGACAGCATATTTTTGTTTAGTTTTATTTTAAATAAATGGTATTGATATGTTTTTGTTCAGTTTACTGGAGCATCGTCTCTGTGGTGCTGCAAGCGGTCGATTCTCAGTGGAGCGAGCGTGTCTCTTTAGAGCCGTATAGTAACGGTTTTGCTTCCTACCTCGTGATCGTATTTAGTGAAGTAGGAAGGAGAGGCTTCACTGTGGTGTATGTCTGTATTTTGGTACTGCTAGTTTTTTTACTGGTTTACTTTTGTGGGTTCTGTATTAATTGCAGCCACTGGCCCGCTTGGAATTATGCATGGCGTGTCCCGTTCTTGACCGTTCCTTCCGCTTTTACTTATTACCTATTTTGAAAGTCGATTTTTACTTTGTGCCGCCAGACTGACAAGGATGATGATTGGTAAACATGGAGAACACATACACAGGAGATGTAGGATATGTACAGAGACAGCACAGATTCTGGTATTGTTTATGGACGTGGTTTCAAATAGCGGGAGGAGAAGCGACAGCCGAACGAGAGCATCAGTTCATAGGTACAGATGAACAGTGAAATATCTGAATGAAGTTATTAAATTTGTTGTCATGCAGAAAGGGGGGGGGTGGAGGTTAGATATATATTTTATTTTGTGATTTAAGAGTTTTGGAGATGGACGTGAATGCAAGTGTTCCGTTACTGTGCTGCCGTGAATTTTGTTATGTTGGATTGCTGCCGCTTCAGTGAGCTGTGCCAGTCAGCGTTTCTGTTGATGCTTGGCCGAGCTCACTGATTCCTTGTTGTTATGTGGCATCTTGGTGGGCAGTAGTTCCGGTTGACTACTATATCATCTGATAAGGACACGGCTCAGATGATGTAGTAGCCAATCAGAGACTTGGATTTGTTAAGCCCATTTTATAATAGAAAATAATAAAAATAATAAGGAAAAAAATAGACAAGGCTGCAAGGCAAGATGAGATGCACCTGAAGGTGCACAGGGAAGTGGCATCAGAACTGGCTGAGCCCCTGACAGGGCTGTTCAGTAACTCACTGCAGTCTGGGGTGTTTCCAAGAGGTTGGAGGATAGCGAATGTGGTGCCACTCTATAAGGGAGACGTCGGGGAGGAAGACGGAAATGACAGGCCCATCAGTCTGGCTTCCTTTGTGGGTAAGGAGACACTAGTCAAAGAAGACTTAGTGGACTATTTGGAAAGAAATAGGCTCCAAGATAGTAAGCAGCATAAGTAAGTAGCAGGGAGATCTTGTCAGACCAACCTGATAGTATTCTTTGACTGGATAACAAGGGAAGTGGATAAGGGATAAGCAGTGGATTTACTGTATTTCGACTTCAGCAAGGCATTTGACTGTTTGCCACACAGAAGGTTGTTGAAGAAATGAGAGGATCTGGGAGCAGCAGAGGACCTAATTAAATAAGTGGGAAGTTGGTTAGAGGGGAAACAGCAGAGATTGTTGGTAAATGGGGTCAAATTGTGGGACAGGAGCTCACAAGTGGGGTACAGCAGCAGCTAGTCTGGGACAATTCCTTTTCAGAATGTTCATAAGCAACATAGGAGAAGAAATACAGGGCAAAATGAGTCTCTTCGCACATGACACTAAGCTCTGTGGCAGGGTAGATAGCAAGGAGGGTGTAAGGGAGTTGCAGAGGTACCTGCAAAGTTTAGAGAGGTGATACAAGGTCTGGCTCTTGAAATTCAGTCCCAGAAAGTTCAGGGTGATGCACATGGGGAACAAGAACCCCGGGAAGCAGTGCTGGATGGGAGGGTTAAGCTGGCCACTACTTCAAAGGAAAGTGACCTGGGGTTCATCTTCAGTGACTCCCTGTAACAAACTAGCCAATGTAACAAGGCCTACTGCAAGGCAGCCAGAAGGCTGGGGTGTACTGGAAGGTGTTTCAATAGGAGGAGAGAGGTACTACTACCTCTCTAAAATGACCTCTATATAGATTACTGGTGGGGCCCCATCTAGAATGCTGTGCCCAATTCTGGAGTCCTCGCCTGAGAAAAGACAGCGAGGCTGGAGATTGCAGCGTAGAGTAACTAAAATGATTCAGTCCAACATGGCAGATTCTATGAGGAACCATATAGGGTGCTGAACATGTACTTGCTGGAGGCCAGAAAGGAGGGGGACATGATAGAGACCAAAGTAAACTGTGAGGAACTATATAGTAGGAATGGTGAATCAAAAAAAAGGGTACATGAATGACTGTAAGCTGATGGGAGATGTAGGAGGGATGCAAGAAAGTTTTACTTTACCAAAAAAGTGGTGGAGCTGTTGAACAGTTTTGCAAGCTGAGGTGATGGGTGCAAAAAGCAATGGGTTCAAGCATGGCTGTGACAGAATAAAGCGGGGCTTAATAGTTACTTGGGGGTGGAAGAGGGGTACCAATAATGGAGCAGGGCAGTAGAGGAGGGCAAAAACCACTGCACCCATGCAAATGAGCCCAACAGTCTACCAGCAGAGGTGATGGGTGCAAAAAGTAATGGGTTCAAGCATGGCTGGGACAGAGTAAAGCGGGGCTTAATAGTTACTCGGATGGGGAGAGGGGTACCAGTAAAGGGGGGGGGATAGAGGAGGGCAAAAACCACTACACCCATGAAAATGAGCACATAATGGGCATGCAGATGGTCCCTTAGTGCCTTTCATGCCCAATGAGCACATTTGCATGCTCGTGATAAATATGGCCCACAGGAGCCCTGTGCTATCCCATTTTGGGAAGCGCTGTTTCTTATGGGCCATATGCAGCCTTG
Organism: Neoceratodus forsteri; assembly: GCA_016271365.2. Lineage (NCBI taxonomy): Eukaryota > Metazoa > Chordata > Ceratodontiformes > Ceratodontidae > Neoceratodus > Neoceratodus forsteri. The sequence continues at coordinate 1,145,510,193 of CM057450.1, read as the reverse complement.
GTCTGTGTTGGTGCAGCCTTTATCTACAGAGCGCTGCGCCGGCATTGCCCACTATTCAGTCACTTATGACCGTTTTTGACGGCTCTGTCAGTGCACACTAACTGGCTGAATATTGCTCTGAGCTGGCCGTGGTTTATTGTAAGAACAGCGCAACAGGCTGTACTTACGGCCTGCTCTGAATGTGGGGGCCCAAGTGTTCACCACTTCCATTTGTAAAATGAAACTTATTTTTATGGATTCTGTGTTGTCTTAATATTAACAAGAGTTATGTTTACATTTGCAGTATTTGCTCCTTGCAGCTGCACTGAACTTTGTACCTGAAGACAGGTAAAAAATGAAGTACTGATTATAAACCAGGATTTTCATCGATGAAATCTCTTGCAGCAGGTCATTACATATAGGGATATTCCAGCCGCTGGCCTGAATCCATCCAGATGATTTATCAGCAGTCTACCTGGGACCGCCCCCAACAACATCACATGTTGTGTCCTGACAGGTATAAAAGGGGGCGGTTCCAGATGCTCCTCCGTTCTTTTCCTACCCCAACCTGCATGCTGCACATTCTCCATCCGGAGTTCAGCTTTACTCGTCTATGAAAAGTTCACAGTCTATTTATTATAACTTCTGAGGCATTCCAGCATTGTTGCTTTCCTACTGACTGATCCATGTCATCTACGGATTCTCTTTTTAGAAATTGTTCCTGTAGCCAGAAACTTGCGACAGAGGACCTGCACGAATTCTGCGTGAAGTGCCTGGGTCCAGCGCACGATACCCATACTTGTGTCCTGTGTTAGCGGGTTTAATAAAGCCACCAAGCATCGACGACTCCAGACCCTTTGAGAGCACTTCATGGAGCAAAAAGCTGCCCTCCTGGAATGGCAACATCGCTCACTGTTGAAGGAGTCCTCTCCCTCATTCTCTGGATCCCACCATTCGAGTAAGGATCCCTCGTTGACTGGGAAGGTTGACACACAGGAGAAGCCTGAACAACACTCTTCTAAGAGTAAGCATGCTACTCCTGTCTCCTGTCCTCTCCATCGGTGGCCAGCCTACCTTCTTCCCTCTCTATGGAGCAGGGCATCCTTAAAACTAAAATGGTTTTAGCTGCCCTTTCTGAGGCAGTACCAAGTCGTCTTCTACACTGTCAACGACCTCTGGCCTTTCTGCTGCTGGTTCATCAACTGCTCCCCTGTCAACGATTTTGGCTGGTCCTCCTAAATTGCAGCTTCCATTGCTGCCGCCTCCGTCTCAGAGTTCTCACTATCATCCATCGACGGTGCCTTCGCTGTTGTCAATGACCATGCCTGCTCAGCTTGGTCAGGACATTTTGAGTCCCTCCTTATCGACGGCTCTCCTATCGATGGTGCTTACTACCTTTGTTCACCCTTCGTCGATCGCTTGTTTGGGGCCACTCCCGAACCCAGTCTCGTCGGTGGTGCCCATTCAGTCAGTGCATTCTACACTGAGTTCTGCATCCTCTCCTCAGTTGGCCAAGGTGGATGTGCAGGCCCTTGTGCAGACTATTCTGGGTCTCACAAAGTCCACTCCCTCTTCACAGGGGAGTGTTCCTTCCGTCCCAGTGTCAGTACCTTCTAGGCACTCCTCTTTGTCTAGGACTGCCAGTTCCTCTCTGGCAAGTCCTCTTTGCCAGGACGTCACAATGCAGGAACCTGATCTTCAAGACTGGGAAGTGGAGGAGCAGGAGGAGGATGCTTTGGAACCAGAACGCCTGTCCCCCTTATTGGTTTCATCTGCCTCCTCTGTTCAAGATAAGACTTCTCCGATCCTTCCTTGTTCTCCTCCGGATGACTCCAGTTTTCCTGATATTATGATTCACCTTCAGAAAACATTTGGGTTCCAGGAAATGAAGCAAAATGCCTCCTGTCAGAAGTTGGCTGATTATTTAGGCCTTACTGACTGTCTGGTGGTCATTCCTCCTTTGCTTGATGCCTATGAGGATGCCATGTTGGCTGCTTGGCAACAGCCCTCTTCTATACCCTCGTCTCCTCAAAAGGCCGGCAGGACCTATCAGGCTGCTTTGCAACACCCTTACTTTATGTCCCCACCACAGGCTGACTCTGTGGTTATCAATGCAGACTATGATAGGTCAGTTAGACTGAAACATCTCAGTGCTCATCCTCCGGATAAGGAATCCCGGAAGCTAGATGTCATGGGGAAAAGGGTGTGCTCCTCTTCTACTCTGACCCTCAGAATTTTAAATTATGTGGGTCGTCTTCTGAAATATCAGGAAGAAATCTTAAAAGCTACTCAATCTTCAGTTCAGTCCTTCCCAGACACTGCTCCTAAGGATGATTTGCAAGCTAAATTGTCCACAGCATCTGCTGTTGGCAGACATTTATTGCGAGCGGCCTATGACGCCATGACTCTACCACCAGGGATTACGCAGCAGGCATTTGTCTTCGGCGCCATGCCTGGCTCCGTGTCTCAAGTTTTGCACCGGATATCCATCAGTCCATTCTCAGTGCCCCCTTTAACAGTGACAAACTCTTTGGTCCTCTATCTCAGGATATGCTGACCTCTTTGCAGGCCTCGGGTCGTACATAGTAATTGGTACGATCTTACTTCGAGATACAGCTCTTGCAGCAGGTTACACCATTAAGATTGAAGCCGGCAGGCGCCAGGACCCCACAGAAATTTTCTAGCTAGCAGTCTTCAGCGGGGACCGCCTCCGACGTCAGTCCTGCCCCCGACGTTGGGCGTAGTACATAAGGAGGCAGTCCCCCCATAATCCCCAGATCTTACTACGAGAGGGCTCTTTCAGTAGGTAATTACATATAGGACTGACGCCGGCTAGCAGTCCCTGGCGAGGGACCGCCCCCATGTCAGGTGACCGGCGTCAGAAGATGTCGGTATAAAGGGGCGGTCCCGGACACCCGCTTTCCAGTTCTTCAAACAACATGAAGTCTTGCTATATTATAAACATTAGCAGTTTGTTCCAGCTCTAGAACTGCCCCGGAGTGAAATGGTTAAAACCATTCCAAAATAGAATTTTGGCACGAGAGCAGCTCTATCTGTGTCATTTCAAACTTGAACTGTCAGATTCTTTACTCCGCCTCCGTGAACAGTCGCTCCGGAGATTTCTCCTTCTGCTCGGTTCATTTCTCGGTTTAAAAAGTGTTTTCTCGGTTGGATTTTAACCGAGAATAGTTTTATTTTAACTGCAAAACCGTTAGGTTCCAAGCTCTATCTGTGGTAACCGTAAGTAAATGAAGGTTTTGTCTGTGTGGAACTTGTAAGTTATCGGTTCGGTTTTGAACCGATCAGTGGGTTTAAAACTCATTTAAAACTAAAAGTTACTATTTTAGAGTGCGTTCCTGTTCTTATCGGTTCTAAAAAACGGATTTATTACGTTTTTCCAATACCTGATACTGTTAGAACCGATAAGGGTGTTCTGCCTGGCACTGCCGTTAAAAGGACAAGTTTTGGTTAGGCTGGCATTATGTCTGAGAAACCCAAAAGAAAAACCGGCCCATTGTTTCAACACTGTGATGTTTGTGGGAAGTCTTTGCCAAGGCTGACCCACACACCACGTGTTTATTGTCTGGGGTTTGACCACCTCCAGTCAGACTGCCAGGTATGTAAGAATTTCCTGCAGCCACCCTGGAAAAAGATTGGGCAGGCTCAGGGAACGAGGGCCAAAAGTCCGCTGACCGGATGGCCAGCCCGTTCTGGTGCCAACCGAACAGAGGGAGTGCTCTCTGACCAGGGCCAGACTTCTCGGGCAAAGAAAAGCTGGTTCTGAGGAACCAATTCCAGTAAAGAAAACAAGAAAATCAGCAGGTCTGAGTCCAAAATTCCTTCTCCAACTGCTGCAGAGATAGCAAAAGCATACAAATTGTCCAGTCACTGTCTCAGAGTCCGTCCGAACCACCACTATCTGGTAAAAGGTCAGTTCGTCGGTTCCAGTGGTTCAGGATTATGATATTGAGGAATTTTATGAACCAGAGGAGGGAGGAGGATTATGAACAGTATGAATGTGGCTGGGAAGGTCTGGGTGTGCCCATTGAACCGGACATCTCCCCAGACAGACCTTTAGAATCTCCCCTTTGCTGTCTGAGTCCTCATCTCATTTTATGTTTTATAAAAAGTTGCTGAAACCTCCAGCTTCTTTAGAAGAGGCTGTGGATGAGCAAGAGGAGCCTGATTTTGTAGAAATGATGGATATTCCAGAGTCTAGGAGACTGTCTATTCCTTTACATAAGTCTTTAGGAAACAAACAATTAAAATTTTAAAGCTCCTAATTCTGTGCCTCCTGTAGATAAAAGATGGACAGAAGGTATACATTGTCAGGCCCTGATACAGAATTCCTTTCTCAGCAATGCAGTCATGTTAGGTAGTTCAGGCTGCTGCCTGTGATAAACTAATATTCCTTGGCTTCACATCCTCCTGACAAGGATTCAGGAAGATTGATGCCATGGCAAAAACAGTATATGGCAGCCTCTCTGGGACTCAGGCAAAGCAAATATGGCTTATGTAGCTAGGTATCAGAAATCTAGATGGGATACTGTTATGCAATTGGCCAAGCAGGCCATGGCCAGCTGGCTAGTGAACTAGAACAGGTGGCTGCTGATGGCATTGAAGCCTCTAAGGTTCAGTTTCATGCTGCTGTGGATGTTAATGATGTTTCCTCTAGGGGTCATGGCCACATCTGTAGCTTTTGTAGGTTGGCCTGGCTCAGGTGTACTAGTTTGTCACAGGATACCCAGACTAAGGCTATGGATTTTCCTGTGGTGGGAAATTCTCTGTTTGGAGAGCAGACAGAGAATAACATGAAGAAGATGGATTAATATAGGACTACTTACAAGAGTGCCCAGGCTAAGGAAGCAAGCTCCTCCTCAAAGGCATGCCCCCAGGAGTAGGAGTAGGCCTTTTCACAGGCCTTTCTACCAGACTCAGGCCTCCTCTGCCTATGCTCAGAGGGGCTTCTTCAGAGGCAGGGGCAGACGAGGGGTGGGCAGACCTGCTCCCACCCCCAGCCTAAAGTTCTCATGAACAGGCACCCTTGATGGGGTGCCCAGGGCCGATTCTCCTGTACCAGTGGGGGGCAGGCTGGCTTACTTCAGTCAGAATTGGGCTTCTTTTACCTCAGACAAGTGGGTTCTGGAAGTAGTAAGCCAGGTCTGGTTCTCAGCTTCAAAAGTTTCCCAAGTTGAGAAGCAGACTTTTCTATCTGCAGTGCTTCAGAGACCCTCGCTCTGAAAACGGAGGTCTCATCCCTGTTAGCTCTCAGAGCAGTAGAAGGGTTCCTCCTGCATCAGGGCAGGGTCTGTATTCAGATACTTCCTTACCCCAAGAAAGACAGGAGAATGGCGGCCCATTTTAGATCTCAGATATCTGAACAAGCATCTTTTGAAACCAAAGTTCAAAATGGTAACTCTGGCAATGATTTTACTTTCCCTAGGCCAGGGACTGGCTAGCCTCCCTGGACTTCAAGGATGCCTATTTCCATGTCCTAATCAGAAGATCCCATCGAAAGTACCTCAGATTCGAACTGCCCTCAGGTCATTACCAGTTCAGAGCAATGCCCTTCGGCCTTACCTCTGCTCCAAGGGTATTCACAAAGTGTCTAGCAGTGGCAGTGGCCCACTTAAGGAGGCAGAGGATTGCTGTTTTTCCCTATCTAGACGACTGGCTCATTGTAGGCCAGTCCCCAGAACAGGTAAAATCTCACCTGCAGGTCACCCAGCAGCTTCTCACCTCCCTGGGGTTTCTGCTAAACCTACCAAAGTCGGTTCTGGAACCAGTCCAGGTACTCACCTTTATAGGGGCAGAATTGGACACAAAGCTAGCCAGAGCCTTTCTTCCCCCAGAAAGGGTAAGGAATTTAGTGGCTCTGGCCTCTTCCTTCACTCTGCAGGTCTCTCGACCAGCAAGACACTTTCTGCAGCTCCTGGGCACATGGCTGCATCCACAGCTGTTTTGCAGGGAGCCAGATTTCAGATGAGAGACATTCAGTTTCACTTGAGAACCTTTTGGTCTCAGAGAAGAGACCCCTTTCCAAGTTGGTCCCAGTGACTCAAACCTTGATCCTAGCTCTCCAGTGGTGGCAGGATCAGAGCAATTTAAAGCGGGGTCCCTTCATTTCCCCTTCTCACGACTTGACTCTCACTACAGATGCTTCCCTTCTGGGTTGGGAGCCCATGGGCGACCTTTCCACTCAGGAGTTTGGTCCCCAGGAATCTCTGCTCCACATCAATTTGCTGGAACTCAGAGCTATCTTTTAGCTCTTCAAGCTTTTTCTGCATCTGTCCACGACAAGGTGATACAAGTCAGAACAGACAACACCACAACAATGTGGTACATCAACAAACAGGGGGGCACTCGGTCTTCGGCCTTGTGCACCGAGGCAATGAAGTTGTGGTCTCTGGCCTATTCCCTGAACACTTCCCTCATAGCAGTTCATCTTCCAGGGAAGGACAATGTCCTAGCGGATGCCCTCAGCAGGATTTCCCAGGGCCATCACGGATGGTCCCTGGATCCTCAAGTGCTGGGGATAGTTTTTGCCAGGTGGGGCATCCCTCAGGTAGATCTTTTTGCAGCCCCAGACAATCACAAACTTCCTCTGTTCTGTTGCAGGCCTCCAGTGCTGGGCTCAGTTCCCCTGGATGCCCTTCTTCTGGATTGGGAGGGGAAGTTCCTCTATGCTTCCCCCTTTCCTCTCCTATTCAAAGTACTAGTCAAAATCAGATCTCAGCCTTGCAGGGTGATTCTGATTGCCCCGGATTGGGCCAGGCAGCCCTGGTACCCACTCCTTCTGTCTCTGACAGTCCATCTTCCCCTGTGCCTCCCCAGGAATCACAATCTGTTGATTTGTGCCCAGGGAAGGGTTTGGTATCCGGACCTCAAATCCCTCAACCTCAAGGCCTGGCTCTTGAGGAGTTAGAGTTGCTGATTTACACTCTCTCAGGGTGTTCTTGAGATCTAAAGGCTTCCAGAAAGCCTTCCACTAGGGCTACTTATAGTTCTAAATGGAAAAGGTTTTCCATTTGGTGTGCTGGGAAAATATTTCCCAGAATCTGCTGAATTGCCCATTTTGTTAGATTACATGGTACATCTTAATTCATTGGGTCTCAGACCAGCTACCCTGAGAGTTCATTTGGCAGCTGTGTCTGCTTTTGTGTCAGCAGGAAAGTCATCCCCTCTTTCCTCTCATCCTGTGTTTTCCAAGTTTTTAAGGATTACTCCATACTAATTCTCCCTTTCGGGAACCGGCCCGTGCTTGGGACCTTAATGTTTGCATTGCCCAGTTAATGCAACCCCCTTTTGAACCTCTGTCTTCTGCAGAGCTTAAGTACCTAACTTGGAAAACTGTTTTTCTAGTGGCTATCACTTCTGCCAGACGCATAAGTGAATTGCAAGCCTTGTCAGTGGAGACTGACTTTATTTCTTTCCACAGGGATAAGGTAGTCCTTAGGACTAATAGGAAGTTTTTGCCTAAGGTGGTTTCAGATTTCCATCTTAATCAATCTATCTCCCAGTATTTTTCACTGATCACTCCTCTTCGGGTGAGAGGAGGTTGCACAGCCTGGATGTTAAGAGAGCTCTTAGTTATTATATAGAAGTACAAAGGTCACAGGTTCAATCCCTCCAACTTTTCCTTACCTATGATGAAGTTGGGAAAGGCAAACCTGCCACCAAGAGATCAATAGCCAGGTGGATTGTCTCTTGTATCCATTTTGTTATCAGAAAGTGGGCAGAGCTCCCCGGTTTGAGGGCTCATTCTACCAGGGTACAGCTGCGTCTCTAGCTGCTGCCAGAGATATCCCTTTATTAGAGATTTGCCAGGCTGCTACTTGAAACGGTATACACTTTACCAAGCATTACTCCTGGATGTCCAGGCCAGGAGAGATGCTCGGTTTGGCACAGCTGTTCTTCAGAGCCTATTCCTAAGTAGGTTCTGCCCCTCCTCCATGGAGGTACTGCTGTGTATTCTGCTAATGTCTATAATATAGCAAGACTTCATGTTGTTTGAAGAAAAAATGACTCACCTTAGTAATGTTGTTTCTTCTAATGGAGTCTTGCTATATTATGGACCTCTCCAACCTGCCCCTCCCTCTAGAACTCTCTACTTGGTGGGTGTGGGCACTACTTATGTCCTGTTAGCATTTTGTCCCCTTTGGGACTTTGGGGTGTGTAGTACGGCGTGTGTGTGCTTTATTATACTTATGTTCCATTTTCATATTATTAGAATGGTGTTAGTATTCCTGGTCCCCTGACTTGAGTCTTGGGTGTTGGGACCATCAATGGTTGTTATTATTTAGGTAGCCATTTGGCTAGTGTGAGTTACAGCTTCCACACAGACCTTAGTGAGTTTGGCTCATTAAGATCTGACAGTTCAAGTTTGAAATGACACAGATAGAGCTGCTCTCGTGCAAAATTCTATTTTGGAATGGTTTTACCATTTCACTCCGAGGGCAGTTCTAGAGCTGGAACAAACTGCTAATGTCTATATATAGCAAGACTCCATTAGAAAACAACATTACTAAGGTGAGTAATTTTTCTTTCCGCTAGTTAGCTCGTGCAGCCTCCACGGAAAAGTTTGTGCCAATCAGCCCTTCGCCGTCGTTTTCCTACAAAACTTTTTTCGACTAACGCTGGCGTATGTCGCCCCCACACCTCCGAGCACAAGAATAAGTGCGACTCATGCGTGCCTAACTACCGCACAAGGACAGCCCCTCCTGTCCTGTTCTGACTAGGCCCCGATCATCTGGTCGAGAAGTGCCAGCATTGCCTCAGCTTTAACGAGGCTACCCGAAAAAGGCGGCAGCAATCCCTGGAAGCCCATATTCTAAAGAAGAAAATGAGCGCTATGGAAAAGGAGCTTAAAAAACTGAGGCAGGCGTCCACTTCCCCCGAAGGCCATCGAAAGAAGAAGGACAGGGAGAGGCACCGGGACAAAGGCTCCTCCACCGCGTCTCCCTCAGGAGTCGCTGGGACGCAGGTAACATCCCCTCCGGGGGATCGCTCCTCAACCGCCGCCTCGGAGGTTTCTGAGGCAGTCGCCCCGCCTGCCTGGCTCGGCGCTTCGAGCTCCCGCGGGCACCGCAGGCTGTTGGAGGCCTCCGCCCCTGGTTCAGCTGCAGGCTCGCGGCCTACCATCGTGGGAGACTCCGGTAAGCCGGGCATCTGCTCCTCTGACGTCCGCCCGGAGAGGGCTGGTAAGACGTCCAACCCTCCGGGGCGACGCGCGGCTCCTTCCCCACCGGACCAGGCTGACCCCTCCTCTCGACCTGTCTCCGGTGACTGCTCTGTAAGCCGGACGCCGGCTCCTCTGGTGCCTGCCGAGCTTCGCCTCACGCCTCACGCCAGCTCATCCGACGTCCTGGCGAAGTGAACCCACGACGGACCCCCCAACGTCCGTCCTTCCCGGTTCACCGCAGCCTTCGCTGCCATCTCGGGAACCAGAGTCCCCCCAACCTGAACCCGGGGACTTTTCCCCTCTGTCCCCAGGCGAAGCTGGGGATCTTTCGCCTCCGTAAGTCCTTCCTCCATCTGGAGTGCCGGACCTGACGTCAGCTCCCCGGATGCCGGCTTCGATGCCGGCCCCTCTGACGTTGGTACCCCCGACGTCAGGGCCTCCGCCGGCGGCCCTGATGTCGGTCTTACCGACTCAGGGAGATCTTCTGCTCCCATCAGGCCCTCCAGGCTCTCCGCTACGGACCCGCCCGCGAGGTTCCCGGCCGGGTCGTCTGCTCAGGCAGCCCCCCCAGCTTCCAGGTATCCTCCGTCTTATTCAGCGCCAGTGTACCTGGGAATGCCGTATCCGGCGCCACAGTACCCAACACCGGGTTTCCCGACGCTGCAGTACACGACGCCTCAATACCCGACGCCAGGTTGCCCGCAGCCAGGTTTTGGATACGCTCCATATGGGTATAACCCGTATTCTTATCCTCCGCCTCCTCCTCCTCCTCCACCGCCCTCGCGGCCGCCGGTGGACCTGCAGGAAACTCTGGCCTCCTGGTGGGCTGAGGCCAAGGCTTAGCTCACCAAAGAGGTCGAGAGCCGCCTTCCAGCGACGGTGCCGTCCCAGGCTCCCGTACGCCCCAGGCAGCACACTCCCTTATCACCTCCGGACTCCAGGGTTCTTCCGTCTGGATCCAGAGAGAGGCAGGACACGCGTCCCCGGGGACTCCCCAAGGGGCCCGTTCCTCCCCCAGGTCAGGAAAGGAAGTCTTACTCTTCTTCTTCTTCCTCCTCTTCACTCTGGGACTCTTCCGACCGCTGCTCCGAGAGAGACAACGAGCCTCGCTCTCCATCGAAGCCCCAACCAAGGACTCCTCGAAGTCTCCTCTGGAGGGATCCTTCTTTTACGGAGTTGCTTAGAAAAATCCTGGAGGTTCATCAGTGGCACTCCTTGGAACCAGATCCTCAGCCTCTGAAGCTCGCTGAACATCTGGATCTGCCCGTGACAGCTCCTACATTAGTGCCACCCTGGATAGAGCCTTACGCCAACCTTGTTACCATGATATGGAAACAACCATCGGCCTTAGCCCCACTTCCTAGGAAGTCAAACAGGCTATATCAGGCTCCAGAGGGTGTGGATTTCCTGGATTCTCACCCTCGTGCCGACTCGGTCGTGATTAGCGCCGCTCACGGCCGGTCGGCAAACCCTAAACATCTTAGCTTGTCACCTCCTGATAAGGAATCTCGCCTTCTGGACCAGTATGGGAGAAAGATTTACGCTTCCTCCACACTGGGGATTAGGGCCCTGAACTATGTCAGCCACATGGGGGACTACCAGAGGGCCATCCTTACTCAGGCGGAAGCCAAGCTGGACTCCTTGCCTGACTCCCAAGTCAAACAGGAGTTGGCTGATCTTGTCCGCTCTGCTCGTTCGGCCAGTCGACACATGCTACGTGCGACATACGGCATGATGGACACTGCTGGGTGAGCTCAGCTTTTCGCCGTGAGGCTTCCCAGCATCATGCTTGACTCCGCTGATCAGGTCTGGTCCCGAGGTGCAATCCGTTATCCAGGAAGCACCTTTCGGGGTCGGTAAGCTGGGTGATGTCAAAGACATCATTACTACAATTTAGAAGAGAAGGGACGGCTCTGAAGTCAGTTGACTCCATGTACCGTCCCCATCAGCAGCAGCGCTGTCTCCTTCGCGAGACGGAATCGGCCAAAGGCGAACCCCAGGGAAGGCGGGCCACTAAACGCCGGGTCTCGATGGCTGCTAAGCCCCCGCCCGAAAGCAGCGGGTGCTTCAGCTGCGGTGCTGCCCCACACCACCTGACTCCTTTCCTCTCCCACTGCCTCCGGACTCCCTGGAGGAACCGTTAGGAGGGAGGTTTTCCCTCCACCTTCCGGGATGGAAGAGGATAACCACGGATTCTTGGGTGCTCCAGCTCATAGCAGAAGGACACTCCATAGAGTTTCTTCAGAAACCACCCCGCCACCCCCCTCTGAAGTTGTCGTATTCATGGGAACATCTTCCTTTGGTCCAGGAGGAAATCTCTGCTCTTCTGCTGAAGCAAGCGATAGAGCCCGTCCCCCTTCATCTTCAGGGGACAGGTTACTATTCCCATTTCTTCCTGCTCCCAAAGAAGACGGGAGATCTCAGACCAATTTTAGATCTCAGCTCCCTGAATCTTTATGTAGAGTACAAAAGGTTCAGGATGCTCTCTTTACAGAGCCTTCTGCCCCTCCTCCGGCCGGGTCAATGGCTTTGTACTCTGGATATGCAGGACGCTTATCTGCACATTCCTATTCACCCATCTCATCGCAAATACCTTCATTTTATGCTCCAGGGGGACCACTGCCAGTTCTGGGCGCCTCCGCTTGGTCTATCCTCGCCCCCAGGTTTACCAAATGCCTGGCAGTGGTGGCGCCCACCTGCGTACTAAGGTGAGTTTTCTCGCTACCTGGACGACTGGCTTGCGTGGCCCTGGTCCCAGGAGGAACCCCGATTCCTCTCCCTCACCCAGCAGGTCTTTGCCTGCCTGGTATTACTCATCAACCATTCCAAGTCTCATCTGGACCCATCCCAGAGGCTACAGTTTATTGGGGGCGTATCCTTGATACAACCATGGGCAAGGCCTTCCTGCCTCCAGACAGGGCCGCCTCCCTTCAGACCCAGATAAGTCTGTTTTCCGACTGCAGGATGGTCTCGGCGAGGTCGGTCCTTCGCCTTCTCGGGCTCATGGCGACTGCTATCCCGACGGTCCCAAGCGCTCGACTCCACATGAGGATCTCTCAGTGGACTCTACGCTCCCAGTGGGATCAGCTAGTGGATGACCTAGATCACTCAGTTCTGATCTCGCCGATGATGCGAGACTTACAATGGTGGATGGTTTGAGAGAACCTGTTTCGGGGTTCCTTTCTTCATCCTCCCCTCCCAGACTCTAACCACAGACGCCCAGGCTGGAGGTTGAGGAGCCCATCTAGGCCCTCATGGACCCAGGGCTCCTGGTCCAGGCTAGAACAAGCTCTCACATCAATGTGCTCGAGCTTCGGGCAGTGTTGTACGCTCTCCAAGCCCTTCACCAATACATCCTTCCCGGCCACCTTGCCGTCCAGACGGACAACATGTGCATGGTGTGGTACATCAACAAGCAGGGAGGGACTCGGTCCTACCCTCTATGCAGGAGGCAATGAGGGTTTGGGATTGGGAAACACAATACGCCACCTTCACCTCACGGCGATTCACGCCCAGGAGTCGACAACACTCTGGCAGATAAGCTAAGTCGCTTTTCTGCTCTGGACTCACGAGTGGAACTGGACCAAGGGGTCCTAGACAATATCTTTCAATCCTGGGGAACACCACAGGCTCCACCTGTTCTGCATCCTCCAAATGCAAAACTTCCTATCCTTCTGCTCGCCTGCTCCAGAGCGAGGTGCTTTCTGAGCGACGCCTGTCTCTAGACTGGAAGGACAGATTCTGCTATGCCTTTCCCCCAATTCCTCTTATCCCACGAGTCTTGCAGAAACTAGCTTCAGAAGGAGCGAGAATGATTCTGATCACTCCTTTCTGGCCCAGGCAAATCTGGTTCTCTCTTCTACAACAATATTCAGAGGATTCTCCTCTTCCTCTGTCTCGAGGTTTGTTGACCCAGGATCAGGGGACCCTGGTCCATCCAGGCCTCAAATCCCTTCAACTGCATGCATGGCTCCTGCAGACCTAGCCCAACCCTGTTTTGGAGTGTCTCCCGAAGTGGCGGAGATTTTAGTAGAGGCCAGAAAACCCTCCACCAGATCCACGTATGCCATGAAGTGGAAAAGATTCACTATTTGGGTCGCTTCCAAGAACGTAGAACCTTTCTCTTGTTCAGTGGGGCTTCTGCTGGAGTATCTACGTCATCTGTTCAACCTGGGTGTCAGTCATTCCTCTTTGAAGGTACACATGGCGGCCATTTCGGCCTATCATGTTCCCTTCGCAAACAAGACCTTTGCTCAACTGGAGGTCTCCAAGACCTTTCTCAGAGGGGTTCTCCATCTGAGGCCCCCCATCCGTACTCCTGCCCCACCTTGGGACTTGAATTTTGTTCTCGAGAAACTTACCCTTCCTCCTTTTGAACCTGCAGCTTCTGCAGATTTGAATTTTCTTTTGTGGAAGACGCTCTTCTTGGTGGCCAATACTTCGACTCGAAGAATCTCCGAGCTCCAGGCCCTGATGTGTAAAATCCCCTACTTGATTTTTCACAAAGAACGAGTTGCTCTTCACATGAATCCTAAGTTTCTACCTAAAGTAGTTGCAGAGTCTACCTTATATCAGTCCATAGAGTACCTGCCTTTTTTATGCAGTACTCTAACCAAGAGGAATATTTACTCCATACTATGGATGTTCACCAGATTCTGAGATACTACACCAACAGGACGAAGGATCTCAGAAAGACTGATCAGTTGTTCATCTCTTTTGCTCACAAAAGGGAAGGCAATGCTGTTTCTAAGCAATGCCTGTCTAAGTGGTTGGCTCATTGCATCTCTTTCTGTTATGACAAATACCACAAGACCCTCCCGGGTCAAGTCAGAGGCTACTCCACAAGAGGAGTAGCTGCCTCTGTGGCTTGTTTCAAGAATGTGTCTGCGGCAGACATCTGCGCTGCTGCCACCTGACTTCCGTCCATACTTTTATGAAACACTACAGTTTGATATTGCCTCTCCATAGAGTTGACTTCGGCTAGCTGTTTTGCAAGGTCTCCTGTCTTAAGGCTTGCACAGCTAGAACTACTTCTTGAGTAGTTTCTTCCTCCCGGTGCTCTTTCTTTGTTCCAGACTGCTTGGGATTCAGTCCCAATGTATTGAGTTTACTGCAAGAGCCCTCTCAAGTAAGATAGTACAGTTATGTAAGAACTACTGTAACAGTAGATCTTGAGAGAGGCTCTTGCAGGTGATACCTTCCGCCATCCATCCTCCTAGGCTTTTTCAGCTCCTTTCCATTTAGGAAATATCCGTCATCTCTCATCCAGCCTCTTTCGCCTGTGGCGGAAAGAACTGAAGAGCGGGCGTCCGGGACCCCCTTTATACTGACGCTCCTGACGCCGGGTCACCTGATGGGGGCGGTCCCTTGCCAGGGACTGCTAGCTAGAAATTTTTCCGCGGGGTCCTGCCGCCTGCCAGCGTCAGTCCTATATGTAATTACCTACTGCAAGAGCCTCTCTCGAAGATCTACTGTTACGGTAAGTTCTTACGTAACTGTACTTTCTTTTCCCGCCGTCGACTCGCCAGTATCGGCCTCTCGGTCTCCTTTTCTAGCACGCAACAACCATAAGAACTACGACGATTTTCATCTTCTTTTCGAATTCTGAACAACTGATGTCCTCTCCAACCACTTCTTTAGAGGGTCACCATACGAAGTGAACCTGCGGCAAACAGATCCCCTTCAAGGATCCCCATTCGGCCTGTGTGCGCTGCCTAGGCCCGGACCACGACACCAAGGCCTGCTCCTTCTGCCAGGGCTTCAACAGTTGTACCAGGATTCGCCGCCAGAAGGAACTTCAAGCGTTTCTCCTGGAAGAGAAACTCAAAAGCATGGACAAGGAACCTTCCTCCCGGAGAGAGCCTTCAAGCAAAACCCACAAGCACCAGGACAAGCACTGGGAAAAGGAAAGGTCCAGGTCTCCTGCGAGGGCCTCGGACTCCCGACACTCCAGCTCAAAATCGGACCGCTCTCCCTCCAGGGCTCGGTCGCAACCTCCCCCTGTCCAGGTCAGGTCATCCAGCGGTTCCTCCTCTCTTCAGCCTCTGAAGACTTCGAGGCCCTCGGCCTCCTCTACTCCCTCCAAGGCCTCGTCAAAGTCGGGGGAGCGCCATAAATCTTCCTCCCATCGCCGGGACACCGACACCAGGTCAGTCTCCCAGCCACCCCGAGGTTCGGATCCGGCGCCCCGTAAAACCGAGGACCTGACATCCCTTAAATGGACGTCGGCCCACCTGACATCGGCCAGACATCACCGGCGCTCCCAGTAGCCGACAACACCCAGACACCCGTCACCGGCCAGGCGATCGCCTCCGAACACATCGGCCAGGGGACTGACATCGGCTACCCCAGAGAAGAGGACCGCACCCCCGTCGCCGGCGGACGCCGGTCAGAGGGACTCCACCAAGGAGGACAACACACAGCCCGAGGACCAGGCGGGAGATGCCGGGCTCCCAAGGGAACCTTCCCCAGTGCGGGAGGTCCCCGGGGACCCGACGCCCAACCCCGGCGACAGGCCACCGGCGCCAGGCCTGTCGTCAGGTATGAATCTGGCAGAGGTAAAAGAACTTTTCACCTCCTGGTGGGACACCATCAAAAAAGATGTGGTCCCCACACATCTTCCTCCTACACCTACTCCGCCTCCACCCACTCCTTCACCGCCTATGTCCCCTCCTCCACCTAAGGGGCCCGTAGGACCTCCATCCCCCAAGAAGCAGAAGCCACCTCCTAGGGGTAGATCTTCAGAAAGGAGAAGGCTTCCCTCCAAATCCCCCTCAGGGTCACCCAGCCCCAAGAGACCCAGACAACGCCGGTACACTCCGGCCGGGGAGAATTCCAGGTCGGACACTTCGGAGTGTTCCAGATCACCTTCTCCTCTCAGCATTCCCTCTCCTGAGCCACACGACCTACCCAGGTCTCCTCCGGATGATCCCTCCTTCACTGAAATCATGAGGCACATCCAGGAGAACATAGGGTGGGATGCTGAGGAGCTTGACCCTGAGCGACAACGCCTTGCCCGCTACCTTCGGCCAAAAGTCCCAAAGCCTGTGGTAGTGCCGCCCTTGGTGGATACCTTCGCAGACGTCACCAAGGCTGCCTGGAAACGTCCGCATTCCACTCCCGCGGTGCTGAAGAAGGCTGACCGCCTATACAAGACCCCTAGGGAGGACCAGTATTTGATGAACCATCCTCTGGCTGATTCCCTGGTCATCACTGCTTCGTATGACCGGTCTCAAGAGACCTCAGCATTTGAGCACCCAGCCACCGGAACCAGGAATCCAAGCAATTGGACGTCCTGGGAAGGCGCATGTACGCGGCTGCGACTTGCGCCATCAGGTCACTGAACTATCTGACCCACATGGTTCAGTTCCAGAACACCCTGTGGGAACAGAGTCAGGACCTGGTCAAGAAGATGCCCGATGGCGATCACAAGGAGGAGCTCCTGAACCTCCTCCGCACGGGTTCAGATGTGGGGACCCAAGTGCTCAGAGCCACATATGATTCTGCAGACTCTTCAGCCAGAGCTTCAGCCTCAGGTGTTTGTCTCCGGAGACACTCTTGGCTCCGTGTCTCCGGATTTACCCCGGACGTCCAGAAAAATATCCTAGACTTCCCTTATAACGGCGAGGTCCTGTTTGGTGAAGCCTCCGAGAAAGTGATCACCAAACTCCAGGACGCAAGGAAGGCAGTCCGATCTGTACAATCTATGTACAGGTCTCGGCCTAGTTCCTTTCATAGGAACCAGAGCCGTTTTCGTGGCCGACTACAAAGGCAATAGCAACATTCTGGTCAGCAGCAGAGGGGCACTTTCACACGCAAGACCCAGGCCAAGTCATCCCCAGGCAGAGGTCAACGATTTTCAAAGTCGGCCCAGCCTGCCAGGTCAAATGCTGCCACAGCATGACTCCTTCCCGGCCCCCGCGCCTCCCCAGGATCAACGGGAAAAGAAAGTCGGGGGTCGCATCTCACGCCACCTTCCAAGGTGGCAGTCGATCACTGACAGGTGGGTTCTGCAGCTGGTCAAAAAAGGCCATTATATAGAGTTTGTAGGCAGCCCACCTACAAGACCTTCCCTGCTCTCCCGTTATTCGGGTCAGCATGCCCTGCTCATACAGCAGGAAGTGCTTGTGCTTCTGGAAAAGGAAGCCTTAGATCACGTTCCAGAAAGGACTAGGGTACTATTCTCACTTCTTCCTGGTTCCAAAGAAAACAGGGGACCTCCATCCAATACTGGACCTCAGCGACCTCATCCATTCGGTCACTTACAGGCGCTTCCGCATGGTGAGCCTTCCAGGCCTAATTCCCATGCTGAAGCAGGATGCCTTTCTGGCATCTTCGGACATGCAGAATGCCTACCTGCACATTCCTATTGCTCAGGCGCACTGGAGGTTCCTGCGCTCCGAGTTTCAGAGCCGCCATTATCAGTTCCGAGCTCTTCCCTTCGGACTGTCATGGGCACCTCATGTATTCACGAAGTGCATGACGGTCGTAGCTGCGTCTCTGAGCAGACAGGGCCACTACGTGTTCCCATACCTGGATGACTGGCTTCTCATGGCGCCCTCCGGGGAGGCCTTGATGACTGCTATTCACTGCACCCAGTCTCTTTTTCAATCACTGGGTATTCTCATCAACCACGACAAGTCACACCTGGTTCCGTCTCAGAAGCTGCAGTTTATCGGAGCAGTTCTGGACACCATCAGAGGGAAAGCTTTCCTTCCCATGGACAGAGCGAAACACATCAGACCCCTCATCATGGAGTTGTCGGCGAAGAAGACCGTCCCAGCCAGACTGGTCCTTTGCCTGCTCAGACACATGGCTGCGGCCATTGCAACAGTCCCGCTAGCCCGTCTCCACATGCGGGTAACCCAGTGGATGTTATGGGTGCAATGGGACCAAAGTCAAGACCATCTGCAGCATCCAATCTGGATCACGAAAACCGTAATTCGAGATTGGCAATGGTGGCAACATTCATGGAACCTCTCTGCAGGGGTTCCCTTCACAGCGCCATCCGCGACTGTGACTCTCTTCACAGATGCCTCAGGGCTCGGGTGGGGAGCACACCTCAATGGTGTTCGGTCTCAGGGCCTGTGGACAGCCCAGGAGTCTCATCTCCACATCAACATCCTAGAGATGAGGACAGTCCTTTACGCTCTGCAGGCCTTCCAGTCGGAGATTCCACTGGGTACACTTCTGTTACAGACAATTCCATGGTGATGTATTACCTCAACAAACAAGGAGGCACTCACTCCTACCCGCTTTGCAGGGAGGCCATGAGAGTGTGGGAGTGGGTATTGCAACACGGCACAAACCTAATTGCAGTTCATGTCCCAGGAGTGGACAACACCATCGCAGACAGCCTGAGCTGCTCTCAGGCCAGAGTCCACCAGTGGGAACTTCTGCAGGAGATGGCAGAGGATCTGTTTCACAGATGGGGTACTACAGAATTAGACCTTTTCGCGTCCCCATCCAATGCAAAACTGCCCAATTTTTGCTCACTAGATCCAGGACCTGGTGTTTTCTGGCGAGACGGGTTGTCCCTCTCCTGGGCTGGCAGATTCCTCTATGCCTTTCCTCCTTTTCCGTTGATCCAGAGAGTTCTCTTAAAACTTCGCAGGGAGCAAGCGACGCTCATTCTGTTTGCACCCTTCTGGCCCAGACAGATCTGGTTCCCTCTTTTGCACCAGCTATCCCGGGAACCTCCAGTTCCTTTGCCAATCAGCTCCCATCTATTGTCTCAGGAGGAGGGTTCATTGGTCCATCCGGACCTACGTTCATTGAACCTGCATGCTTGGCTCCTAGAGACATAGCCATGATGCGATACGGGGTCTCGCAAGAAGTGGCAGACGTACTCTCTGCTGCCAGAAAACTGGCTACCCATGCAACTTACGCCATGAAATGGTGTAGATTCTGTTTGTGGGCTCAAGTGCGTGACTTTCCACTGTTAAGACTGTCCAGAAAAGCTGGTTCTGGACTGCCTGCTTTCCCTCTTCCACTCCGGACTGGCGTACTCCTCGATTAAAGTGCACCTTTGTGCCATTTCTGCTTACCATGCCCCCGTAGGCCATCGGGCGGTGGCACAGCTGGACTACTCATGCTTTTTAAGGGGCATCCTCCATCTTAGGCCTCCCATTAAAGATCCAATCCCTCCTTGGGACTTACCTTTTGTCCTGGAGCAGCTCACGCTGCCACCCTTTGAACCAGCCGCGAATTGCGAGCTACGTTTTCTCTCTTGGAAAACTTTATTTTTAGTTGCAGTTACTTCTGCCAGAAGAATTTCGGAATTGCACGCTCTTATGTGCAAAGAGCCTTATTTGGTTTTCCACCAGGACAGGGTATCCCTAAGGACAAACCCAAAGTTTTTGCCTAAGGTGGTCTCAGCTGTTACCCTTAATCAGGATATCGATCTACCAGTGTATTTTCCAAGGTACTCTAATCGAGGAGAAGCCCTTCTGCACACCTTAGACGTGCACAGGTGCCTCAGCTACTACCTGACCAGAACCAAACAGCACCGAAAGTCGGACCAACTTTTCGTCTCCTTTGCCCCAGGGTGAAGGGAGCTCCTGTCTACAAACAGTCACTTTCTAGGTGGCTCATCCAGTGCATTACTTTCTGTTATGAGAAGCGCAATAAACCCTTACCGGGCACGGTCAAGGGTCATTCCACAAGAGGGGTGGCTACTTCCTTTGTGACGTTAAAGAACGTCTCCACCTCAGCTATTTGCGCTGCAGCTACTTGGAGCTCGGTGCATACCTTTATCAGGCATTACAGTCTGGACATTGCATCGAGGCGAAAAGCGGGGTTCGGTCTAGCTGCCCTTCAGGGACTTCTGTCCTAGGCTCGAGTTACTTCGAGGTCTCTACCGTTCCTCCTCCCGATGGTGCATGGTTGCCGCTATTGCTTGGAAATCAGTTCTAATGGTGTAACCTGCTGCAAGAGCTGTATCTCAAAGTAAGATAGTACAGTTACGTAAGAACTTACCGTAACAGTAGATCTTCGAGAACAGCTCTTGCAGCAGGTACCTTCCCTCCAACCATCCCCGCTGGAGGTAGGTCGGAGTCAAGCACCCATCTCATTAGATGGGACATTCCTATTTGTTTTGCCAACTGGTGGTGGATCCTCAGTCTCCTCTTCTGATGTCATCCAGCGGCCGGGAGTCTCCGGCAGGAGAACTGAGGATTATGGGGGGACCGCCTCCTTATGTACTACGCCCGACTTCGGGGACGGGACCGACGTCGGAGGTGGTCCCCGCTGAAGACTGCTAGCTAGAAAATTTCCGTGGGGTCCTGGCGCCTGCCGGCTTCAGTCCTAATGGTGTAACCTGCTGCAAGAGCTGTTCTCGAAGATCTACTGTTACAGTAAGTTCTTACGTAACTGTACTTTTTATTTACCATACCCAGACGAAACCCAACTACAAGGGTAATTTTCGCAGACCTGCGAATCGACGTAGATCTGCTCCCAGACAGCAGCCTAGCACTAAAAGAAAGGCTTAAGTCTCCTTGCCAGGGCCACGTGACAATTCCAAGGCAGTTCTTTACGTCCCTCCTGTCCCTCAACCAGGACAGCCTTCTGCATGAAGTTTCCCCCTTGCCTGTGGTACCCATCCCACAGTATCTGGGGGAATATTCTCCCTACATCTTCCAGTTGGACAGCAAATCACCTCAGATGCGTGGGTTGTCCAGCTGATACACTCAGGCCACACCTTGGAATTAACAGAGAATCCACCTTTGACTTCCGGTTCCGCCACGGAGCAGATAGCAGCCTAAGGAAGAACCTCTGCGCCCCAGGGATAAATATTGCCTATTCCTAATCTCTTTTAACAAGTGAAAATGGCAAAAGAAGGTCATAAAAGAGAGCGGGGGCTACCCGCAAACAAATAGATTCCCCGAGGAAGGTGTTTGGTGGAGAAGAAATGCCTCCGACTAGATTGGATCACAGCAGAAGCCTTTCCCATAGCAGCACAAGGGGCTCGAGTTATGACACGGAGGCCGAGGTGGACCTACTATCACGCACCAGATATGAAAATATCCTGAGGGAGATTCGTGACTCTGGAGCTGAGTCCAGGAAGGAATTCAAAGCATTGGCACAGCAATTCTCTAATATAGATGCCAAGGTCAGTGCTGCAGAGGATAAAATTAAAGTAATGGAAGAAAATGACAGCTACCTTGGCACAGCAGTGGAGGCCCTGTTTCAGCATGCGCAAGCTCTGCAGAGTACATGCATCGATCTCGAGGGGAGATCAAGACAAAGCAACCTTAGACTATACAGCCTTTCCGAGGGGGCTGAAGAGCCTCCCATGACAGCATTTCTGGAAAATCTATTAAAAGATGTGGTGGACTTGCCTCCCAGCTACATGCTTAACATCGAGAGAGAGACCATTGCTCGCTAGGTCAGAAGCCAACGGGCGATACGGCCCACTCTCGTTCTATAATCTTCAGGTTGAGTAGTTTTAAAATTAAGGAAGATATCCTACGGAGGGCCTGGAGCAAAAAAGATTTATCCTACCTAACATCAAAGATTTCTCTTGACCATGACTATGCCCCAGAAGTCCAGCAAGCAAGGCAGTTGTATGTACCAATTCTGAAAGCTTTGAGAGCAAAGGGCATAAAATTCCAGACCCCATTTCCAGCGACGCTCCGAGTGTTCTGGGAGGAGCAGCCTCAGCTATACCTTACTCCGGGGAAGGCCTTGGAGGATCTGCAGAAAAAAGGAATCTCCATACCTTCAGCGGATGCTGATCGACTACAGAAGATTAGATCTTACTTCGAGACACAGCTCTTGCAGCAGGTTACACCATTAGGACTGAAGCCGGCAGGTGTCAGGACCCCACGGAAAAATTCTAGCTAGCTATCTTCAGCGGGGACCGCCCCCGACGTCGGTCCCGCCTCCGACGTCAGACGTAGTACATAAGGGGACGGTCCCGCCCGATTCCCCAGTTCTTTCCCGCCGTCGACTTGCATGTCTCGACCCTTCGGTTCAGTCTGTAGCTGCGACACGTGGTTAAGTTCTTTCCTACAGGAAATTGATTTTCTTCAATCAAGTTTTCTCTGATGTCCTCTCCGACCTCGGTCACTCCTCGAGGTGTGCTTGTGGGAAACAGATCCCTTCAAGGACCCTCGCGGCTCTGGCGCCCGTGCCTAGGCTCAGATCATTACACCCGGGCTGCTCCTTTGCCAGGGTTTAACAGCAGAACCCGGATCCGCCGCCAGAAGGCCCTTCAGGCTTTTTGCTGGAAGAAAAGCTTAAGACCATGTCTTCCAAGGGGACTCTTCAAAAGGCCCACAAGCACGCTGAAAACTGGGAGAAGGCCCTTCCAGGTCCCCTGCCTAGGCCTCAGACTCCATGCAGCTCTGGTTCCAGGTCCGACCGCCCCTTCCCGGCCAGCTCTCAGCCTCCCCTGCTGCAGTCAAGAAGTCTTCATCCTCTTCTCAGGCCAAGACTGCCAGACCTTCCTCGTCCTCCAGTGCCCTGGTCAAGTCTGGGGATCGCCACCATCACCATAAGTCGGGTTCCCGCCTTTCTGAACCCGACGTCAGGTCGGCTTCCTTGCCTCCTCGCAAGACCTTGGAGCTTACCTCTCTGAAGAGACCGCAGGACCCGACGCCGGTGTGCCCGTCGTCGTCCTCTCGCCACAGATCCCTGGAGCTGCCGTCAGCCAGACGACCATCGCCGGCCAGGCCAACGCTTCATCGGACGCCAGTAGGGGAACCGGCGCCCGCTCCTATTGAGAAGAGAACCCCGACGTCGGTCAGGAGACCATCACCGAGGAGGAATTGACTCAGCCCGAGGACCAGACGTGCGACCCCGGTCCTGTCGAGACGCCCAGGGAACCCTCGCCATTACCCGAGCCCCCTGTGGAGCCGACGCCGGGACCCGACGACCGTCCACCGGTGCCCGGACCGTCGTCGGGCCTTTCCATGGTAGAAGTGAAGGAGCTGTTCACTTACTGGTGGGACACCATAAAGAAGGACGTGGTTCCCACTCCACCTCCTCTTCCTCCTACACCGATTACTCCTCTGGTTCCTGCACCCCCCTTCCCATCGGGGTCGGCAGGCCGACTACCTCCTCCCGGGGAGCACAGAACACCTCCAAGGGGGAGACCAGACAAATGGAGACCTCCATCCAAATCCTCTTCCAGGTCACCCAGCCCTAAGAGACCCAGAAGACGCCGATGATCGCCTTCGACGGAGGACACGGGATCAGCGTTCTCAACATCCAGATCCCCATCTCCCCTCTCCATCCCTTCTCCAGATCCACGCGAGATGCCAAAGTCTCCTCCAGATGACCCTTCATTCTCGGATATTATGAGACACATCCAAGAGAACATGGGATGGGATGCAAGAGCTAGACCCCGGAAGGCTACGCCTTGCAAAGTATCTTCGGCAGAAGGACCCCAAGCCTGTGGTGGTGCTACCCTTGGTAGACACTTTCGTGGACATCACCAAGGCAGTGTGGAAGCATCCACATTCGCTCCCAGCGATGCCGAAGAAAGCTGATCGCTTGTACAAGGCTTCCAGGGAAGACCAGTACTTGACTCAGCATCCTCAGGCCGACTCTCTGGTCATAACAGCCTCACATGACCGGTCCCAGAGACCGCAACATCTGAGCACCCTGCCACCGGACCCAGAGTCCAAACAGCTGGACGCTATGGGTAGGCGCACGTATGCTTCCGCTACCTGCGCCATCAGATCCCTGAATTACTTGACCCACATGGTGCAGTTCCAAAATGCCTTGTGGGAACAGGGTCTGGATGCGGCTGAGAAACTGCCGGAAGGTGAGCAGAAGGAGGAGATGCTTCAGCTCCTTCGTACGGGTTCGGACGTGGGAACCCAAGTGCTACGAGCCGCATATGACTCCGCGGACTCCTCGGCCCGAGCAGCAGCTTCAGGCGTATGCATCCGGAGACACTCTTGGTTGCGTGTCTCCGGCTTTACCCTGGACGTCCAGAAGAATATCATGGATGCCCCATTCGAGGGAGAAGTCTTGTTTGGTAAGCCCTCAGAGAAGATTATTACCAAACTCCAAGAGGCCGGGAAAGCGGTGAGGTCGGTTCAGGCCATGTACCGACCCAAGCTTAGTTCCTTTCGCAGAAACCAAAGCCGAATTCGTGGGCGGACGCAGAGGCAACAGTTCCGCCCCACTCCACAACAGAGGGGCTCAAGCTGCAGAGCCCAGGGAAACAACCCCGCAGGCTGAAGCCAGCGATTTCCAAGCCGGGTCCAGCCAGCGGACCCCAGCCGCCACAGCCTGACTCCTTTCTCCGCCCCGCCTCAGGATCAATGGGAAATCATGGTCGGGGTCGCATTATAACTTCCTGCCGGATGGCAGGCTATAACCACCGACAGGTGGGTTCTTCAGTTGGTCTGGAAGAGGCCACTTTATAGAATTCGCAGAAAAGCCACCCTCGAGGCCTCCTTTGCTCTCCCGGTACCCGGTCAGCACAAGTCTCTGATCTGGCAAGAAGTACTCGCGCTCTTGCAAAAGGGAGCGATAGAGTACGTCCCGGAGAACCAGAGAGGACAAGGATACTATTCCCACTTCTTCCTGGTTCCAAAGAAAACAGGGGACCTCCGTCCGATTCTGGACCTCAGCGACCTCAACGTGTCTGTCGCATACAAGAGATTCCGCATGGTGACTCTTCCGGGGTCTCATTCCCATGCTGAAGCAAGACGCCTTCTTAGCGTCTCTAGACATGCAGGACGCATACCTGCACATCCCTATAGCTCAGGCGCACAAGAGGTTCCTGCGCTTCGAGTTTCTCGACCACCACCTTCAGTTCCGAGCCCTTCCATTCGGACTGTCATCCGCACCCATGGTCTTTACCAAATGCATGGCAGTCGTGGCAGCGTCTCTAAGGAGACAGGGCCATTATGTGTTCCTATACCTGGACGATTGGCTTCTCATGGCCGCCTCCAGAGAGGCGTTGTTACGTGCGATCCAGAGCACTCAGGACCTGTTCCGATCTCTGGGCATCCTAATCAACCACAAGAAGTCTCTCCTGGTACCATCGCAGAAGCTGCAATTTATAGGTGCAGTACTGGACACCGTTCAGGGAAGAGCATTTCTTCCAGATGACAGAGCGGAGCGTATCAGATCCCTCATCAGGGGAGTTGTCGTCGAACAAGACTGTCCCTGCCAGGTCGGTCCTTCTCTTGCTCGGACACATGGCTGCGGCCATTCCTACCGTCCCTTTCGCAAGGCTCCGCATGCAGGTAACTCAGTGGATGCTCACGGTGCAATGGGATCAAAGGCAAGACCACATGCAGCATCCAGTCAGAATCACGAACACCGTGATTCGAGACTGGCAGTGGTGGCTAGACCCAGGGTCACTCTCCACGGGCGTCCCGTTTATAGCCCCGTCCCCGGAGGTAATCCTCACCACAGACGCCTCAGGTCTAGGGTGGGGAGCACACCTGGACGGGGTGAAGTCCCAGGGTACGTGGACCCCTCTGGAGGCTCATCTCCATATCAATGTCCTAGAGATGAGGGCGGTCCTTTATGCCCTACAGGCCTTTCAGTCAGAAATCCCCCCGAGTACTCTCCTGCTTCAGACAGACAACACGGCAGTGATGTATTACCTCAACAAACAAGGAGGCGCACACTCTTAACCCCTTTGCAGGGAGGCCATGAGGGTGTGGGATTGGGTAATCCGACACGGCGCGAATCTGATCACTGTACATGTTCCCGGGGTGGACAACACGATTGCAGACGGCCTGAGTCGCTCCCAGGCCAGAGTCCACTAGTGGGAACTTCTTCAAGAGGTAGCAGAGGATCTATTTCTTCGATGGGGAACTCCAGAGTTGGACTTGTTCGCATCCCCATCCAACGCAAAACTGCCCAATTTTTGCTCGCTAGATCCAGGGCCTGGTGTTTTCTGGCGAGACGCGTTGTCCCTCTCCTGGGCAGACAGATTCCTCTACGCTTTCCCTCCCTTCCCGTTGATCCAGAGAGTTCTTCTCAAACTGCGCAAGGAGCATGCAACAATGATCCTGGTGGCCCCTTTCTGGCCCAGACAGATCTGGTTCCCTTTGCTAATTCAGCTATCCCGGGAACCTCCACTCCCATTGCCATTCAGCTCCCATCTCTTGTCTCAGGAGGAAGGTTCACTGGTCCACCCGGACTTATGCTCACTGAACCTGCATGCATGGCTCCTAGAGACATAGCCATCTTGCGTCACAGGGTCTCGCACGAGGTTGCAGAAGTTCTTTCTGCAGCCAGAAAGCCGGCAACGCATGCGACGTACGCCATGAAATGGTGCCGTTTTTGTTTATGGTCGCGAAGCACGCACTTTTCCCTTTAGGCTGTCCGGTGAGAGGGTGTTGGACTACCTGCTCTCCCTTCTCGCTCGGGCCTAGCCTACCTCTATCAAGGTGCACTTCTGTGCCATCTCTGCCTACCACCTTCCGTGGGACATCGCACAGTGGCACAAATTAGACGCCTCGGGAATTTTTGAGAGGGGTGCTATGACCAGGCCACCCATTATGACCCAGTGCCTCCATGGGATTTTGCTCTTTGTCCTGAACAACTCACGCTTCCCCTTCAAACCTGCGCGTGATTGGCGAGCTGCTTTTCTGTCGTGGAAAACGCTGTTTTGGTTGCTGTTACTTCAGCGAAGAGTTTCTGAGCTTCACGCCTCATGTGCAAAGAGCCTTATTTAGTTTTCCACAGGACAGAGTATCCCTGAGGACCTAATCCAAAATTTTTGCCTAAGGTGGTCTCTACACTCACTCTCAATCAGGATATTGACCTGCCGGTCTACTTCCAATTACTCTAATAGAGGAGAGGCACTGCTCCACACCCTGGATGTTCACCGCAGCTTGAGGTATATTCTCAACAGAACTAAACTACTCGTAGTTCAGAGCAACTTTTCGCTTCTTTTCTGAAAGGATGATGGGCCAACCAGTATCCAAACAATCCCTGTCTCGCTGGCTTGTCCAGTGTATTTCATACTGTTATGATATCAAACAAAAGCCCCGGGACAGTCCGGGGTCATTCTACTAGGGTGTAGCCACTTCCTTTGCAGCACTCCGAAACGTCTCCACCTCTGCCATATGTGCTGCAGCCACTTGGAGCTCTGTGCATACATTTATCAGGCATTATAGCCTGGACATCGCCTCCCGGCGAAGAGCCGGCTTCGGCCTGGCGGTGCTACAGGGTCTCCTGTCCTAGAATCAGGACCTGGAATGATCTTTCTAGTTTCCTCTTCCCAGAGTGTTTGCAAGTGCTACTGCTTGGGAATCAGTCCTATCGTGTAATTTGCAAAAGAGCTCGTCTCAAGTAAGATAGTACATACGTAAGAACTTACCTGTAACAGTAGATCTTCGAGAACAGCTCTTGCAGCAGGTAATGCTCCCGCCCACCTTCCCCTTGAGGAGGCATGAGCTCACGCCTTTACTATCAGGGTTTTTCCCTTTGACTTGACGGTGGATCCTCGGTCTCCCCATTTCGGCTGTCAGCCTGCGGGCCGGAAGTCTCCGGCGGAGAATCTGGAATCGGGCGGACCGCCTCTTATGTACTACGCCTGACGCCGGAGGCGGGACCGATGTGCGGGGCTGTCCTCGCTGAAGATAGCTAGCTAGAATTTTTCCAGGTCCTGACGCCTGGCGCGCTTCAGTCCTAATGGTGTAACCTGCTGCAAGAGCTGTTCTCGAAGATCTACTGTTACGGTAAGTTCTTACGTAACTGTACTATTTCCAGTGCTTGTGACGCCTCAGATGACATATGGGCGTGGGAGATTGGGGCCCTTGAGAAAAGCAAAAGAAGCCTTAGAACAGTTATTTCGAGGGGAACGTCTGAAGAAAATGAGTGGTACTGCCTCGGCTGACACTTGAGGATGATGGAAGGAACGGACTTTTGAGACTACCATCTCTATGTCGCAAGGTTCTTTGAGACATTTTGGGACACTTGTTCAGTCGCGTAGATGTGCTTGGGTGGGGATGGGGGTTCTTGGATGATATCTGAATCTGGGGCTTGAGCGTCCATGATGGGGAAGTACCCCTTGAGCAGGGAAGCTGCGCCGTGGCCTTTTATGGCCTACTCCTTTGAAGGAGCTGGACGCGAAGCGCTAAAGAAACACCACACAAAGTAACACTTTTATCACTGAACCTTCATACCTGCATGATGTTAAAAGGAATGGGTTCTTTACAAGTTATTAGAATAATAGAGATGTTAGATTAAATAACATCCCTGGGGTGCTCTAGGGTCAAGTTGTGGGTTAATTTTTTGGTTTCTTTAAAAAGTTAGCTTGGCCCGAGTGAATCCGTGGTGGTGTGAGTCACTCATAAAAAAACACTCCTTGCAAGCAACTTTGTTGAAGAGGCTCTGTTAATTCACGGCATAACCGCTCTTCAACCCCTACCTATCAGCCCGACTACATCGGCCTTTCTTAGAGGTTAGGGCAAGGGATCCTGGGTTTTGGATCCCCTACCTTGGAAGTCGTCATTGCCTAAAATAGTGTTCGTATTTCAGGTTTGTAGGATATAGTTGATAGGTTAATATAACTGTAAGAGAGTACTGTCTTATACCACGACATAACCCCCCCCCCCCTTTTTATTTTGTCTTTTCTGTACTTATTTTCTCCTCTGTTCTCTCTGACTCTCATCTATCCCCTTAAGTAGCTTAGGCTTCTGCTTTTAACTTGCTTGTCGACTATTTCTGTACTGTAAGCTCGATTTAAGCGAGTGGAAGGAAGGGGTTTTACAGACAGTGTGGGGTACTGATGGAAAGGGAAAGTGGGTTAGATAGCACTGGGATTGAAGCAGAGGAGGAGTCCTTTGGTTTGTTTTTTAGAATGTCTGCCAAACCTACAACTTTTTGTTCATTTAATGTAAACGGCCTGACTAATCCTGTAAAGCGCAGCAAAATCCTGTCCTTTCTCAAAAAGATGGGTGCTGATTTTTTGGTTTTACAGGAGACACATCTTTCTGTAAAAGAGAACCAGAAGCTGGGGAAATTTGGTTTTGGTGCCATGGCTTGTTCTACGTATGGGAGGGGAAGGCGGAGGGGAGTGGCGGTCCTGGTTCCAGCTAAGACGCCATTTGAGCAAACAGATTCACTGGTTGATGGGGAGGGATGTTACGCCTTTTTAAAGGGACGATTCCTGGGGCGAACTCTAACATTGGCTTCCATTTATGTGCCACCTGGTTCAGATTTTCAAGTCTACCACCGAATTTTTTTAAGATTGCAGGAGTGGGTGGAGGGGAGATGATTATTGGGGGTGATCTAAATCTAGTTTTAAACCCAAAGTTGGACTCTTCCTCTGTGGTCCCCCGGAGTAATCAAGGGTGTATGAAAAAGGCGGTGGGGTTACTTGGGGAATTTGGATATGCTGACGTGTGGCATACTACCCACACCAGGCAGAGAAATTATATCTTTTTTTCTGTACCTCACCAGTCGCACTCTAGGCTGGACTACATCCTACTTCCCACAGAATATGTTGGGCAGATAAAAGATAGCTGGATTGGAGACAGAACATTGTCAGACCACGCTCCTGTGTTTTGCCAGCTTCACCTGGGAGATTTTTGTAAACGAACATTCTGAAGACTTAATACATCCTTGCTCCAAGACCCTGAGGTAAAGGAGGCAATTGTAGAAACAATAAAACAGGCTTTTGCCGATAATGAAACTCCGGAGATATCAGCTCCACTTCTCTGGGATACTCTTAAGGCTATAAGAAGGGGCAAATTTATTGCCATCTCGGCATATAAGAAAAAGCAGCAAGAGGCCCAAAAATCCAGACTGAAAGGGGAGATTGAGACATGTGAATCGCAGCTTAAAATTAAATACGAGGCAGCAATCTATAAAAAGATGTGCAAACTTAAGGGTGAATTAAATAACTTATTGGATTATCAGGTAGAACAAAAGGCCATGTTCCTTAAAAATTTTATGAGGGTGGCCCAAGGGCTGTTCGACTACTGGCGGCCCGTTTGCGATCCCAGAGAGTGAAAGCAGTGATACCAACTCTAATACATCCTATCACCAGGAGTAAAACACACCAGACTTCGGAAATAGTAGAGGCCTTTAGAGACTTCTACACTTCTCTGTATGCCTCCCATCCCCCCCTCACGGGAGAATAAAATATTAGAATATCTTGAACAGATCTCCCTCCCTTCTCTGTCTAGGCAGGCTAAAACAAGTCTTACAGCCCCTATCTTGGAGCGGGAACTTCATACTGAAGTCTCTAGACTGAAGGCTTCGAAGTGCCCGGGCACAGATGGACTTCCTGGGGAGTTTTATAAGCATTTTAAGGGACAGGTGGTATCTCTACTTCACAAAGTATACAATACGATAATACAGACGGATGAAACACCCCCAGCCTCTTGGGAGCAGGCCATCATATCAGTAATTCCCAAGCCAGGGAAAAAACCCAACACTTTGCCCCTCATGTCATCCTGTTTCGATCCTAAACACCGATTATAAAATCTACATGTCAATCCTTGCTCGGCGTGTGCAGTATTTTATAACTCAGCTGATCAACCTAGATCAGACGGGTTTTATCCCTGACCGACAGGCGCAAGATAATCTGCGTAGGACTGCCCATTTAATTGACCATGTGAACCTCGCCCAAACCCCCTCCATTTTTCTTAAGCCTCGATGCCGAAAAAGCTTTTGATAAAGTCTCTTGGCCCTTTTTGAGGGCAGTATTGGATAAATTTGGGTTTCCCGAACTATTCATTAAGGCCATTTTTAAAATATATCACACACCAAAGGGCTATATTAGGTCTAATGGTCACGTTTCTACCTCCTTTACATTGTGTAGGGGTACACGACAGGCCTGCCCCATGTCACCTATTCTCTTTGCCTTATATTTGGAACCTCTAGCACAGAGTATTAGAGAGAACTCGGATATAAAAGGGGTTACTATAGGAGGGGAAGAGCATAAACTCGCTTTATATGCAGATGATATTCTGTTATATATTACGGAGCCAGAGTCCTCTGTCCCCCACCTGTTTCGACATCTAAACGAATCCTCGGAACTCTCTGGTTACACCCTAAATACCCATAAAACGGAGGCCATTGCCCTTAATTATGACCCGTCCCAAACTCTTAGAGAGGGCTACCCCCTGAAGTGGGATCTTCTCACTGTGAAATACCTGGGGATAAACTTGTCTTTCAACAATTCCCAACTTTATGAGTTGAACTTCCCCCCCCTTACTACGGCAAATACAAGCAGACATAGAAAGGTGGTCTGTGCTCCCTCTCCCATTCCATTCAAGAATACAGACAGTTAAGATGAACCTGCTCCCCAGATTCTTATTTTTATTTCAATGTGTACCTTGTAATGTTACAAAGGAAAGATTGGATGTTTGGCAGAGGATTCTACTAAAATTCATATGGTCGGGTAAACGCCCCAGAATAAGAAAACAAACTCTCTTTCTCCCTAAGGAGGAGGGGGGCTACAGTGTACCTTGTCTGGAGGGGTATTGGGTAGCAGCCAGATGAGGATTGCCCTTTTACTGTTACACCCCACTTACCAATCCAGTTGGAAGACAATGGATTTGGTGGCCGCCTGCTCCCCCCCCCTTTGTTATCCTAGATATTTGCTCAAACAACAGTAGCGAATAATTCGCCCCCACTGTTTTGTGGTGCCACCGCGGCTCTGGAGGGATGCAGGCAGGGATATCGGCTGGGAGTCACAAGGGCTTACCTCTGGAAATACCAGTGCTGGTCGCAAAGCACAACTCGTACATTGGCCCATAGGGATACCTGGTACAGGCGCCAAGAGAATCATGGGTGCAGGGCCCCCTGGCAGTTTTTAAAAGGGGATCAAATTCTAACCTTTGAAGAGGCTGTGGAAAAGTTTAGTTGGACACAAGGAAACCTTCTCTTCTACTACCAGATTAGAGATTATATAATGAAACACTTACACGAGCCCTCCAAGACCTCCAGGGAGATCTCACAACCAGTTGTGTTTGAGAGAATTTGGGGGGCGGCTGTGGGGGAGAAGGGCAATCTCTTTACTTTATAGGAATTATATTACTGACTTAAATCATTCAACAAAGTATATTAAGGTGAAATGGGAGAAGGAATTTGAAATAAAATTAATCGAGGAGAGGTGGCTGCAGTCCATTAAAGATACCTGGCGCTCTTTCTCGTCTCCGGGATGGCGTGAGTTTTTGTGGAAGCTTAGAAGTAGATAGTTTTGTGTACCTGAACAGGTGGCTAAATGGAACCCGCAGATTCTGCCCTCTTGCTGGCGAGAATGTGGCGCCTCCCCCGTAACACAGGCCCATATTTTCTGGCAGTGCCCTGTAATTAATCAGTACTGGAGCAACATACTTGGGCGACTTCAGGAAATATTTAATATTATGACCCCATTGGGCCCAGAGCACGTTATTTTAGGCCTATACCCTTTGGAGATAAGAGGCCAGGAAGCTAAATATTTGTGGAACATTTTGGTCGCAGCTGCATGTGAGGTAATTTCTAGGAGATGCCTTCCCCCCTGCCGCCCACTGAGTTGGAATGGAAGGAATTGGTAAACAATGTGAAAACTTATGAGAGAATAACTTTCTCCTCAGCTCTGAGGACCCCACAATTCGTAAATAGGTGGACTAGGTGGGAGCTACTTGGTTAGAGGATCTCTGATAAAGGAGGAGCTGAGGTGATTGCTGTCCTCCCTCCTCCTCCGGCCCTGCCCCTCCCTCGCACCTCCCCTGCCTTGGGTGAAATTATATTGGTAAAGTGCAATGGTTAGTGATTATTAATTCAATGCAGTGTGAATTTATTACACCTGTGTATACACAGAATGAAGTCATCATATATAATAAAGTGCTTACTGCGGGGATCCAAATCTTGGGGTCCCCCGCTTGTTGTTCTTATCCCCCATTACTCAATTTCCCACTCAGAGTGCAGTTTATTAGTCTAGGTATAGATTTCTAGTTTGGTTATATTTTTTCGTTTTTCTCTTCTCCCCTTTTTTTCTTCTCTTCTTCCTTTTTCCCACTATCCTCCCCCTTTTTATCCCTCCTGGGGGTGTATGTCGAGCTTTTATCATTTGATGGGAAGCAGTAGACTACACTATGTGTTTTCTCTTCATTATCCTGGATAAAGTAGTAAAAGTATTGATGGATATTTGTCTTTGTAACTTATTAATCTGAATAACAAGGTTAATAGATTTCAAGATCCATTGAGCGTGGTCCCGGTGATGGCAGTGGGCCTCGCTCAGGTAATGGCTCTCTGTTTCATTATGATGGATACTATATTGATATAGGTTCTATTCTGTGGATCTGTATGGAACATGCTTTTATCAATAAAGATGAAGTATAAAAAAAAAAACAGAGAACCCACGATCTTCCTTGTCAATCTTCACCATTCATTTACTTCCTGGGTGTAAGCGGGCGCAAACCCGTCGAGCTTTTTTTTTTTAAACTTTGGCTAACGGCACCGCCTCGAGAGTGACGCTGCGCGAGGGCGTTAGTAGCGTACTTCACCTCCTCCAACTCAGTTCTGTTTCTCCCATCATTAGGCAGCACCTGTTGCGAGTAGCGGTCATTTTTGTGTGTTTGCCGACTCCTGTTTTTTCTTCACACTCGGCGCCAATCTGGTAAGACTGTTCCTTTTTCTATCTACGGCGCGGGTGTGTTTCTTGCTGTGTTTTAGCCTTGTTATTTTCGCATTATGTCGGTTGGAGAGCTAAGCGCTTTTCCAAGAGCGGGCCGCGCTTCTCGTCAGTGATGCTCCTGTGGCAGCATTTCTCCGACTCGGACCGCAGCCGTTTGCCTTCGTTGCCTGGGACCCAACCATGATATGGATTGCGTCGGCGCCTGTTTCTCGATGGACCGTCGGCGTCCCGAAATCCGCGTGTTTAAGCTCGGCAAGGCCCCCCGACCACTGGGATGACGTCGCCTCGGGATTCTCGGCAGTCGTAGGCCCTCCCCGGTCCCTTCCGGCCTATACGGTCCAAGGAGGAGGGGGTCTCCTCTTTTTCTTGCCGAGGAGGAGGCCCTTCCGGTGTTGGGAGCTCCTAGTCCTTTCCGGGCCGCCGCCAACACCGCTTGGCAGTCATCTTGGAGGTGCAGGCTCCCCTGCCGAGGCCCTTGGCTTTGGGCCTGGCTCGTGACTGACGCCGCCTTTCGCCACCGTTGAACGGGTGCCGGTGATCGATGCGGGTGCTGCTTTTTGGATGCCGCGCGGCTCGGGGCATCGGGGGCGGCTACGGCCTCGCTGGGCGCCGGTGGATCTGGCGCTGTCGGTGGTGCCGCCGCCTCGACGCGCCGCGCGCCTGTCCTTGTTCTTCCTCTTAGTGGGGCGCCTGCCGGGCGCCTGTGGGGGGTTTGGAGTTGGGCCTGGCTGCTCGGTGGGGGGCGAGCCAAGCGCCACCCTTGGTACTGGGGCCGTCATGTTCGTGGGCCTCAGGAACCCTGGGGTGGCCAGCATCGAGGTCCAGCTGGTCTCGTCCTCCTCGGGCGATGACTCGGACGTGGACCCATCCTGGCACCCCACTCTTCGGGTCTGGGTCCCCTGTGGCTACAGGTACCAGGCGGCAGCGGGCCCTCCTCTGTCCCCCTTCCCTCGTCTCCTGGAGGTTCCCGGCTGGGGTTGCTGGAGCCCGGGGGCAGGCGGGGGTGACGGAGGGAGAGCTCCCCTCTCTGGGCCGGTGACAGCTACCCCCACGGTGCTGTTGCCCCTCTAGGGACAGAGGGACGCTGGGTCGAGGAGGAGGCCTCTCGGAGTCCGGAGGGTTGAGGGCAGGGTCTGCCACTGGTCTTCTTTGGCCACCTCAGGGTGGCCAGGAGCCGTGAAAAGGAACCTCGCCCCTTCCTCCAGGGTTCTAGGGTGTCCTCCAGCGGCGCTTATGCGGACTGCCCTTCTGGATCCATGCAGTCCCGCATCGTCACAGGGGAGGTTCTCCCCCAGGGCTCTTCCAGGCTCCGCTTCCCCAGAGTTCCGTTCTGTGGCCTGGTCTGATATCCGGGATCCCTCCTACTAGGGCTCCTTTCCCGGATTCCAGAGCCCCTCGCAGAAAACAGTTGCCTCCTCGAGGTGCCCTCTCCCATCTCTCTGCCTTCTCCACCCCGCTCCCAGGCCATGTCGGGTCCCTACGGGTCCGTTATCCTGGGAGCAGTTCAGAGGTTCTCGGTGGCCTTCCCTCATACGTTAGATACATGCATGAGCTGGTCTTTTGACTCTCCCACCGCCGCCGAGGAACTTCTCTGGACATTCCAGCTCCCCATAATCCTCATCTCCTCCTCTGAGGGAGAGGAACCCCTGCTCATCTTTCCTCCGATGCTGATTTCACTGAATATCAGCGTTTCCTCGAGGATGGTGAGGATCTTGGTTTCCTATGTTAGAGACATAATACCGAGGAGGACGAAATTCCTAGTGAATTCAGTGCCCAGCATTTGGTGGTACCTTCTGGCCTATCCTTCCAGGAGGCGTCTATCCGGTCCTGGCAGTCCCCAGCCGCTTTTCCAGCCCGGCTGACTGTCAGCGAGGTATTGTGCCCCTCAGAGTCTCTAGGTTCTCTTCCCAACCCGCCTCTGGTTTGGTTTACTCAGATACTCCTTCTGGGCGCTGCTGACCATGACGACCGCCCACGGATCCGGACTCTCCAGTTCGACCGTGGGGCGTAAGAGTGTTCTCTTCTTCTCGGCGAGTGCCAGTATTGCATCTCATCAGGCTCACCACGCTGCCTACAACCGGCATTTGTGGTCGATGATGTCCCAGCTGTTGGCATCAATTCCTGACACGAGCAAACCAGACAAGCCATTGCCCTCTCACGCGGTAGGCCTGGAGCTGGCAAGACACCAAACAGGGGCATCTTCTGACGCCAATGAGGGTGGCTTCCAGGCTTGCGGGGACAGCGATCTGCATCAGGCGGACGGCATGGCTTGTCTTTCCAGGTTGTCACCCTGGCCCGGCGTGAGGGTGATTCGCTCCGCCTCCGGGGACCCGTCTTTTCTCCCCAGAGCTAGGAGACTTTTACAGGGCTCCTCCGCTCCTCGTCCTCGGGAGGCACCTCCTAGCTCTTCCCCACTTAGGCTTTCTGAATGAGCCAGGGTCTCTCCTTCTGTTTCTCACCAACAGAAGGCTGGGGGTCTTGTTCCCTCAGGGTATGGCCTCTTCCCTTCCTGGGGAAGAGGAGCTTAATATCACTCTAGGAAGTAATGAATGGTGAAGATTGACAAGGAAGATGAAAATTACGTACTACCGTAATTCTTGATCTTCTTCTTGTATCTTCACCATTCATTACTTACACCCTCCCTCCATCCCCTCAGTGGCCTCTTCCTGTGGCTTCTCCACCTCCCGTCTCCTTCCTCTCTCTGCAATATATAAAAAAAAAAAAAAAATTATAAAAAATGGGAAGAATTGCTCAATTTTTCCAAAAAAAAAGAAAAAAAAATCTATTTCTTGGGGTGGGGGTTCTTATTCTCCAGAAAAATTATTTACTCTAAGATTCTTGGGCCATCTAGTGGATTTGCTTGGCGATCAAACTGTACAACTATCTCTTGCCATCCCTCGGGCGAGATACCTCTGGGGTTTTAGCCTGGCTCAGGCTATTCAGTTTTGATCCTGCAATCCTGTGCTCCAGCTGTTAAGCCCTAGAATCAAAAACCCCTCCCCCTTCCCTAATTCTTGCCTTGCAGAGAGGAGGAACAGGCACGTCTGTTTTTTGTAAAAAAAAAAAAAAAAAAGCAAAAAGCTGAGGGAACTCTCTTCGACTGCCATGGGCATTCTTGGTATTCAGGTCACGCTCCTAGCCTGCAAGTGATTATCTGTAAAAAAAAAAAAGAAAGAGAAAAACAAACAAGAAGTAAGATGAGAGGGCAGACTACCCTTCTCGCCAGATTTTGATAATTGGTGTTTTCCAAGCAGTGCTGACCATAACCAATCCCAGCCAGCCTAAGCCTCTGGCCTGCCTTGGCGAGTCCGACTGAGTCCCACTTCTGTACTTATAAACTCCTGAAAGGCTTACAGTTTCCATTTCCAAACCCCTGAGCGTGCTCTCATACTGCCGGGGGTTTTATTCTTCCCTCCTCGGGTGTCCTCCAGTTAAAGGCCTTCCGCGGCCAGGAGCCCGAAGTGGTTATCAAAACAATGGCATGTTGAGGATGAGGACTATGCCTCCTGGAGTCTGTCTAGCGGGTTTGGTGAACCTTCTCTTCAGCTCTATCTCCGGGGATTCTTGCTTCCCTGTTAAGTGAGCCTTCAGCCATAGCTAACTAGGCTCCTTGGGCATTCTGGTCCGCTCAACATCCCATCTCTCTTCTTCTTCTTCTTCTTCTTTCTCATTTCCTCCTCTCTCTCCTCCTAGAGTCGCAAGAGGTAAGGAGGCCCTGCAGTCCCTAGGTTAGGATACTCTTATCTCCTCTGTCCTTCCTCCATCAGCTTATTCCTTTTCAGTTCATTCTTCCTTGCTTTGCTATCCCTGGCTATCTTGCCTCGCTATCTTTATTCTCTGCTTTCGCTTTGCCTCTCTGGCTCACAGAACTGAGTTGGAGGAGGGTCAGTCGCTACTAACGGCCGTCCAGCGCATGATGTCGACCTACTCGAGGGCGGTGCTGCTTAGCCAAAGTTTAAAAAAAAAAAAAAAAAAGCCTGTGACGGAAGTGCCTGCTTACACCCAGTAAGTAATGAATGGTGAAGATACAAGAGAAGATCAAGAATTCCGTAGGTACGTAATTTTCATTTTTATGCCCACAAGGGCCTCTCACTATCTCCCCCCCCCAACCAGGCCTCAGTTTTGGCAGAAGAAATTCAAGCCTTGAAAACAAAACTAGCAATAGAGCCTGTTCCCCTTTCCCTGACGGGCAAGGATTTCTACTCCCATTTCTTTCTTGTTCCAGACTGGACAGGGGATTTGTGTCCCATTCTGGATCTCAGAAATCTAAATCTCTACATAGAGTACAAAAGGTTCGGGATGGTGACCCTTTAGATCCTCATGCCTCTTTTGAACAAGGGGGTTGGCTCTGTTCTCTGGATATGAAGGATGTGTACCTCCATATCATGATTCACCCTGCTCGCAGACGTTTCCTCCAGTTCTGTTTCCAGAGTCATCATTACCAGTTCAGGGCGCTTCCCTTCGGTCTGTCCTCCACCCCAAGGGTCTTTGCAAAGTGTCTTGCAGTGGCAGAAGCCACTCTTCGCAGAAAAGGCCTATATGTCTTTCCCTACCTGGATAATTGGTTTCTGAAAGCTCCATCCAGTGCTCTGCTAGTGGCCACATTATCCCAAATACTTCAACTGTTCTCCTCCCTGGGAATCACAATCAGTGTACCAAAGTACAAAATAGATTTCACACAAAGTCTCCAATATATAGGAGCTGTCCTCAATACCGCTCAGTATTTAGCCTTCCTTCCCAGTGACCGAGCGAACAAGCTAATCCTGTTGGCATCCCAGATGGTCTCCAGCTAGTATGTGACAGCCCAGGAATATGTCTGACTTCTCGGGCATATGGAGGTGGCCATTTATACCATTCCCCATGTGAGAGTTCACATGAGAGTCCGTCAATAAACCCTAAGTGTTCAGTGGACTCAAATAACAAATGAACTCAAAGCTCTGGTCCTGATTTCTTCCCCAGTCATTCGCAAACTGCAATGGTGAATGACTCTGGATCACCTTCTTTATGGAGTCCCATTCCAGGTTCCCATTCATTGCTTAATTCTCACCACAGATGCCTCCTCCCAAGGTTGGGGTGCCCATCTGGACGTGGTTCAGACACAGGGGTCTTGGGCAACTCCAGAAGCTCACTTACAAATCAACATTTTAGAAATGAGACCAGTCCTGTACGCCCAACAAACTTTCAAGACCCCTCCTTCCCCAAGGTTGTCTCCAGGTTCAAACCAATAGTCACTACCTGAACAAACAAGGGGGTACCCATTCTTATCCTCTGTGCAGGGAAGCCATGTGAGTGTGGTATTGGGCAATCCAAAAGGGATACACCTAATAACGGTTCATGTCCCAGGTGGCAGTAATACTCTGACGGACGCACTGAGCAGATCCAAAACTTGAAAATGTGAATGGAAGATCCTCCAAGAAGTTCTGGACGATGTTTTCCTCCTCTGGGGTTGACCAGACGTGGACTTGTTCGCCTCTCCATGAAATGCCAAAATGCCTCACTATTGCTCACTAGAGACAGATCCTGGAGCTTTATGGCTGAACACATTAACTCATTCCTGGACAGGAGAGGATTTCTTTACCCATTCCCTCCTATCCGTCTCATTCAGAGGGTTCTACTCAAACTACTCTGGGACAAGGCATCCATGATCCTCATAGCACCTCTGTGGCCAAGACAAGTTTGGTTCCCACTGTTGCAGCAATTGGCTGTCCAGGGTCCTCATTTGCTCCTAATTTGCCCTGCTCTTCTGACTCAGTCCAGGGAACTCTGCTTCATCCCAGCCTCCGTTCCTTACATCCTCATACCTGGCTCCTGAGGACGTAGTCTGTCACAAACGCACTCCGCCAGTCAGGCCCTCTGCTCCCACAGTGCCAAACCACGAAGTGTAATATGTGAACAGGAGACAAACAGGGTAACCCTCCTGTCTGTTTTGGGTCCGAAACACCTACTAGTCTCGAGTCCTGAAGTAAAATATGAACCCTTTTTTGCTATCACGCCTAGTTAACGGGATCAAATATCACACCCTCTTCGGGGAAATGCAGTGTAATACTTAATCTAGTGGCACCCAACCTGATTCACAATTTTCCCCTTTTGGACTCAATTGAGACCCAGGTATGTTCTTACCTTTTGTGCAAAATAGTAACACTATAAGCCATTTAACAGTTATGTCAGCTTTATCAAATACTGTCCCAACATTCACATGCAAAGGAATGAGAAAAGACTCAAGCAGGATTAAGGAAACCAAAAAGTTTACTGAAATTAAAAATAGTAAATACATACAAAATACCGAACCTATATACATTGATACTTACAGTCAAAAGAAAAGGGAATTTCAAAAAACACACCTGGTAATGGAATTATCTAACTACCCTAAGTTTCAAGTAATAAATAGGTGGTTGAATTTACTTAAAGTGCTGTGAGAGTTTCTTGTCTTCCCACTTCAAAACCGAAAGCAAAATGCAAAGTTTTCTCCCAGCAGTCTGATAATATGTTTTTACAAACTCCTCCTCCCTGATGACACAGCTCACAGATGCTGGCTGTGAGGTCTCTCAAACCTGGGTACTGAAATAATTTATCAGTCACATGTCTCAGCCACAGCCCAGACATTCCAATTAAAAAATTATGTATCTTCTTCTTAATTAGTGAGGCCTTATGCCAGGACAGAATTACCCCTTTGATGTCTTCAGAAACTTACGGAGGAACTGTGTTCACCTAGTTGCGAAATCTAACAGATATCAATTAAAAAGCTGCCTCTTCCGCAGAGGTCATGAAAAGCATACTTTGTCCCTGGATTTCAAATTAAATGAATGGTTTACAATGTGTGATAACCTGGCCTTTGAAGGAAGTTCTTAATTAAAGTTTCCACTGGGTCATGAAGAGTGTCATTTCCCTGACCAGACTTTTGAAATTCCATCAGCCACATTGCTATTCTGCTGTCTGCCATATTTTTTCAGCAGAAATTCACAGAACATACTTTTATATCACAATTATATATACAATATAATAACAAGCAGATGCTGTCCGTCACAGTCCTCTCTGGGTTCCAGATCTCCCCTCAAGTGGCAGAGGTTCAACGGGCAACCCATAAGTCTTCTACCTGTTCCTCCTATTCAGTGAAATGGAAGAGGTTTTCCCTGTGGTCAAAGAATCAAGATTTGGACCCTTACTCCTATCCACCTCAATGAGTACTGGACTATTTGCTTTCCCTTTCGGAAGGTGGCCTCAAATACTCCTCCATCAAAGTCCATTTATTGGCAATCTCTGCCTTCCATATTTT
Organism: Neoceratodus forsteri; assembly: GCA_016271365.2. Taxonomy (NCBI): domain Eukaryota; kingdom Metazoa; phylum Chordata; order Ceratodontiformes; family Ceratodontidae; genus Neoceratodus; species Neoceratodus forsteri. The sequence continues at coordinate 1,145,469,204 of CM057450.1, read as the reverse complement.
TGTGGATGACAAACCTCTGACTCAACTGCAGATCATGAAGACCTTTTTAAAAGGTATTCTTTATCTTCATCCCCCTAATAGAGACCCAGTCCATCCTTGGGACTTGAATTTTGTGCTTGAAAAACTTACATTAAAACCTTTTGAACCTGTAGCCTCTTGTGAGCTGCGTTCTCTCTCCTGGAAACATAGAAACATAGAAGTTGACAGCAGATAAGGACCGTAAGGCCCATCCAGTCTGCCCATTTCTTTTTCTACCTTATAAATGTGCCATCAGCCTTTGCTCTGTCAGTGGCCTATCTATTCATACTCATTTGTATTGCTCCCTTATGCCTATCCCATGCCTGTTTGAAACCCTGTACTGTATTCATAGCCACCACTTCTTGAGGTAGGCCATTCCATGCATTCACCACCCTTTCTGTGAAAAAGAATTTCCTCACATTCCCCTTAATCGGCCCCTCTAATCTCCATGCTGTGTCCTCTTGTCCTGCTATTTTTCTTATATTTAAACATGTTAGACTCTTTCACCTTGTTAATGCCCTTAAGGTGTTTGAATGCTTGATCATATCACCTCTCCCTCCTTTGCTCAAGGGTTTACATATTGAGCTCTGTTAATCTGTCCTCATATGTCTTGTGATGCAGTCCCTGCACCATTTTGGTTGCTCTCTCTGGACTGCCTCAATTTGGTTAATATCCTTGTGAAGGTGTGGCCTCCAATACCTGCCGAGTACTCCAGATGGGGCCTAACCAGTGTCTTGTAAAGAGGGATTATTACCTCTTACGTACTTTGTGATACCCCTACTAATACCCCTACTAATACACCCTAACACCCCCTAGCCTTACCTACTGCTTTAGAGGTCTGCTTTGATGATTTCAGGTCATCAGTGATGATGATGCCCAAGTCTCTTTCTTCCTTTGTGACTGCTAAGCAACTCCTCCCAGCCTATAGGTGGCTTCAGGTTTTCTTCTCTATGTGCATGATCTTGCATCTTTGCATTAAATCCCAGTTGCCACTCTTCTGACCATTTTGCTAGTTTATCCAGATCTCTTCCCATTCTGCCCACCCCATCTGGATCATCTACTCTGTTGCAGATCTTGGTGTCATCTGCAAACAGACAAGCCTTACCCTCTAGTCCATCTGCAAGGTCACTAATGAAGATATTGAAGAGGACTGGCCCCAAGACTGATCCCTGAGGTACTCCACTTGTGACTTGCATCTCTTCTGACTGTATACCATTTACCACCACTCTCTGTTTTCTGCCCGCAACCAGTTTGCCACCCAGTTGACCAACTTCTGACCCACCCCGAGCCTACCCAGCTTATTTATCAATCTTCTATGTGGAACAGTGTCAAAAGCTTTGCTGAAGTCAAGGTAGGCGACATCAACTGCTCCCCTGGTCCACCACTCTGGTTACCCAGTCAAAGAAATCTATGAGATTAGTTTGACAGGACCTTCCTTTGTAAACCCATGCTGCCTTGGATCCTGTGCCCTATGTATTCCAGGTGTTGCACTATCCTTTCCTTAAGGAGTGCCTCCATAATCTTGCCCACTGCTGAGGTAAGACTGACTGGTCTGTAGTTCCCTGCCTCCTCCCTGCTACCACTCTTGTGGGCGGGATCACATGAGCCCTTCTCCAGTCTTCTAGGACCTCTCCTGTGCTCAGAGACTCACTAAACAGTTCTGCTAATGGCTCTGCTAGTTCCACCTTTAGCTCCTAAGTACCCTGGGATGTATGCCATCAGGTCCCATTGCCTTATCCACCCTGAGCTTAGCAAGCTCTTGTAGGACCCCTTTCTTTTGTGAAGGAGTAGTGCTCACCTCCCCGTGTCCATGGTGCTGAGCTGTGGGCCCTGCCCTACCTTCTCTTCAGTAAATACTGAGCAAAGTATCTATTTAGGATAGATGCTTTACATGGCCCTCCTCCTCACATGCCCTTTTCTCCATTAAGCTTAGCAATACCCCTCTGGACTTTCTCCTTTCACTAATGTATCTATAGAAAGTCTTGTCACCTTCTTTTACTGTTCGTGCTAGTGTTTCCTCAGTTTGGGACGTTGCCTGCCTTACTGCCTTCCCTGCTTCCCTTAGGGCAGTTTGGTATGCCTCCCTATCTTCATCCCGCTGTGTTCCCTTATATTTCCTGAAGGCCAGCCTTTTGGCTGTGACCGTTTCTGCTACTGTATTTGAGAACCAAAGTGGTTTCCTTCTTCTTTTGCACTTCCTTTTCTGTCTAACACAATGGGATGTTGCTTCAAGTATTGCATCCTTAATGCTTGCCCACTTTGCCTGTACCCCTTCACCCGTGTTTCTTTTTGCCAGGGCTAGCTTAACTCTGTTGGCCATCTTATCAAAGTTTATCAAAGTCAGCTCCTCTGAAGTCCCATATTTTTGCCTTGGAATGGGATGATTTAGATGTAGTAGCCAAATTGAACCATACCATGTGATAGTCACTGGCCCCTAGGTGACCTTCTACCTGGAGATCTGTGATCCCTTCCCTGTTAGTCAGTACTAGATCTAGGATAGCCCTGTCTCTTGTGGGTTGCTGTACCAGTTGTTTGAGGCCCTTCCCCTGCAGGGAATCCACTATGTGTCTAGTTCTGGAAGATGTTCCTGCTGGTATTGACCAATCTGTATCCGGCATGTTGAAGTCTCCCATTATCAGAACCTCCCCTTTAGCTGTCATGTTTTGTATATCCTCTAACAGTAATGTGTCTATGTACTCCCCCTGGTCTGGGGGCCTGTAGACAACCCCAGTTCTTATGGCTGTCCCATTTCCTGTTTCCAGGGTGACCCACAGTTCTTCTGGCTCCTTATGTGTATTCTGAATTTCTGTAGCTTTGATATTTTCATTAACATACAGGGCCACTCCTCCCCTTTTTGCACCTCGGTCTCTTCTGAACAATACATAGCCAGGTACTGAAGTCTCCCAAGTGTGGTTACTGGTAAACCACGTCTCACTAATTGCTACTATGTCCAGTTTAGCCTCTGACATTATTGCCTGCAGGTCTGGGATCTTATTTCCCAGGCTGTGAGCATTTGTGTACATGATTTTCCATTGGGCAGATTTCGTGTGTTAGTTGTTGGGTGAGGTTTGGCATTACCCTGTGCTGTATGGGGAGACAAACCTTTTTCTTACCTGGTGATGCAAATGAACTGCAAACATGCTGAACTCCTTTTTGACCACTAGCTGAGGGGTGGGTGTTCTTCCCATTCGACGATGGGGTGCTGCACCACTCTCCCATTTGCTAGTTTAAATATTCTGCAAGGACGTCAAACTTCTGCCCCAATGCACTGACTCCTCCTTAGTCAGATGCAGTCCATCAAATTTAAAGAACTTTCGCTCCCAGAACTGTTGCCAGTTCCCTACAAATCTGTGTCCTTTTTCCTGGCACCAGCCCTTGAGCCACGTGTTTAGCTCCCCTATCTCCCCTTCTCTGACCTTCCATCCATCTGCCCCCCTCTCCCAGACTGGCAGAATATCAGAGAAGGAGATGCTGGACGAAATGGATGATAGTTTGTCACCCAGCCTGGTCAGGTGTTCCTTGGTCTCCACAACTGACTGGCTGGTGAGATCATTGGTCCCTATGTATACTAGGACATCAATGTTTTCTCCTGCTTTGTGAACAGTTTTAGCAATGTGGTCAGTGTCTCTCCATGCTGATGTACCTGGGAGACATCTGACCATTACTCCTGGCTGGAGATGGGTATCAACTCCCCGAATCATGGAGTCTCCTATGATCAGAAGTTTTTTGGATTTCCTTTTTGCTTTTTTTGTTTTGGTTCCTGATTTGGGTGAGTTTTGTTGTGCTAGCTCCTGTGCCGCAGTGTCCTGCTCTGCAGTGTCTTCTGCCTCTTTGATTTCAGAGATAGAGGCAGATACCTGTTTGTAGTGTTTATATGGTTTTAGGAGGTAATATGTTGGAGAGCAGAGAGTGATGGGGCACCCAATTTGCTCCTCCTAACCACCTGCCAACCTCCTGGTCCAACTACCCTCTGCGATCGAGGTTTTTCTGTTGGATGCTGGGGAAATGGCGGGTGGTTCTCATAATGTATTTCCTCTTGAATATGAAATTTGAGGCGTGCAATCTCTGCCCATGCTGCCCGGAGCTGAGCCCTAAGATCTCCAATGGCCCAGCATGTAGGACAGTGTCCTAAACCCTGTAAGACTGTCCTTCTGAAAATTGTTCCACAGTACCTGCAGTTAATGATATCCATTCCAGATAAGTTGCTGGGTTTATAACCTAGTCAGAGTAATTAGAAGGAAAAAAAATGCAAGCAATGGTTTGATTGTGTTTTGTTTTTGTTTAACTTGTTATAACAAGTTAAATTACTAGTGCCCCTGCAAATGAGCTCACCTTGTGGATGCCCCACTGATCCGCCCCTTTCTGCTCTGCCACAGGAAATGTCACAACTGTTTTTTTTTTTAGTTGCTGTTATGTCGGGTAGACTATTTCGAGTTACATGCATTGATGTGTAAGGAACCCTACCTGAATTTTCACAAAGGTAGGGTCTATTTACATGCTAATCCTAAATGTTTGCCAAAAGTAGTGTCTGAATTTACGTTGAATCAAGCCATACACTTACCAGTGTATTTTTCAGAGCCGGCTAATCCAGGACAATCTCTACTCCATACTTCAGATGTACGTAGAATGTTAAGATATTATCTCCTTCACACTAAACCTGTGCACAAGTCAGAGCAACTTTTTGTTTCTTTTGCCCCTAGAAAAGAGGGTGTTCTTGTCTCCAAGCAGTGCTTGTCCACTTGGTTGGTCAACTGCATTACTTTTTGTTATAATACACACAAGAAACCACTCCCGGGTGTGATAAAGTCTCACTCCACGAGGGGTATGGCTGCCTCAGTGGCTTGTTTTAGAGGCGTTTCAGCCATTGATATTTGTGAAGCTGCTACTTGGTCCACTGTTCATACCTTCACTAAGCATTATTGCCTGGACATAGCATCCAAAAAGTGAACCAACTTTGGACAGGCTGTTCTTCTGGGATTGTTGTCCTAAACACACATCATTTATAATCTCCTCCCCCACTTACCTCCCAACTGCTGGTGACTCATTCCTATATGTAATGACCTGCTGCAAGAGATTTCCCAGATCAAGATAGTACAGTTGCGTAAGAACTTACCGTAACAGTAGATCTTCGAGAGAATCTCTTGCAGCAGGTCATGCTGCCCCTACCTCCGTCCCCCTTACTTCCTGTTTCAGGAGGGTAACATGCTCCTGCTCTCTCCAGAACATTATTCCTAAGGGCTCCCTGCTTCTCCTTGGTTCCCCTCAGTTGACCTGATAACCGAATCATCATTTATGGTCACTGAGGCGGAAAAGAACTGAGGAGCATCTGGGACCGCACCCTTTTATACCTGTTAGGACACAACATGTACTGTGTCGGGGGCGGTCCCAGGTAGACTGCTGATAAATCATCCAGATGGATTCAAGCCTGCAGCTGGAATACTCCTGTTTATTTTTTAATTTTTTTTATTTTTTATTTTTTTTTAAGTGGCTAGTTTTCCATTAGCAGGTTATACAGCCCTGCCACTAGAGGGATTCTTGCTTTCTACACAAATCACTGTACTCAGTCGTGGGAAATATGGCCTGCATTATCATTCTACTTCTTTCCCAGTGCTGCTACAAGGGGAGGTTGTAGTTTGAGGTTCCCCTAAGCATAACTGAACAGGCTGACAACTTCCTTAAAACTGCCTGTGCGACAGCTCTGCAGCTGAAAACAGGAAGCCCTCAGTGTTTGCCATCCACCCTTCAGACTGAAGTCAGATAGACTCTGAGCACCCTGTTCTTACCTACGCTATGCTGACATCATCCAATAAATAATGCCTTACTTAGTATATGCTTCCTTCTGCCCTCTTTGGTGTGCTAGGAACCCAAGTGTCCCTCCTCCTAATAGGGGTGTACTACTTGCCATAATCTACTCACTGACCCTACTCTGGGTGGACAGGCTGATAGACCCATTCCCCCCAGAACCAGTGAGCAATCTACATAATATCCCCCACACGACTTCCTTAGCAGCTACCCTATCTCAAGAAAATCTAGTCTCTTAACAGAGCATGAGATCATAAAAAAGGGTGTATGCTATGACCTGCTTTACTATATGAGCAGGACGTGTCGAAGACACCTCATCTCAATACCTAACATTAAACTGCTCAGGTTACTAGTCTTGCTACTTCTCCTATCAGGTGATATCCAACCTAACCCTGGCCCATACGTACCCAATACCTTGGTAGCATCCCCCCAGGACCATCAATGGGCGGCCACCAAGGGTCTGAAGATAGCACATATGACTAATCCTACTGCTGAGGGAGGGAGCATATACATCCGGATAATCCTAGGGCACGCCAGACAACTAACAATTGGCTGCATCTACCACCCACAAGGGTCATGCCTCAAAGTCACTTACCCATGAAGTAGGTCTGACGCAGGTCATCTCTGAACCGACCAGACTTAATTACAAAAGTGGGAACCACACCACCCTTGACTGGGCTCTGGTGTCTAACCCCCACTAATATACAGAGTGCGGGCACAATGGCAGACTCCCTGAGTGACCATTCCCCAATCTTCTGTAGATGGAAAAACAAACCACCCAAGGTCCAACCTAGAATTCTCTCCGCCCGTGACTTCTCCAAGTTCTGTGAACTACAATACAGTCACTACCTAGGTAGTCTGGACTGGAACCCCATAAATCTTCTCCCTACTCTTACTGAGGCTGTGCAGTACTTCCAGGATGAACTAACCACAGCGGCCAACCTCTTTGCACCAATGAAGAGAATGAGGGCTAAAGGCAGCTGCTACAAGTGGATCTCTCCCTCCCTCAAAGCCCTAATGGCTACTCGGGGGGCGGAGGAGCCTGGAAAAAGTTTAGGCTCTCCTCCCTCCCTGCAGATCTCGCTGAATGCAAAGCCCTGAGGAACAATGCCAAGGGAGCCATAAAAACTCGCTAAGAGAGATTACTTAACACACCTCCAGAAAACCAGCCTGGGCAACCCCAAGCAATTCTGGAATCATACCAATGACCTGATCAAGGGCAGCAAAAAGCCTGAGTCCTGTCCCATGGAGATTAACGGTCAGCTCACAACTGACCCTTCTCAAATATCGGTTGCCCTTAACAGGCACTTCTCAGACCTCAAGGCCTATAAGACCTGCCTGTCTCCCCAGACTCTCCCCCTACCTCAGATGAACCACCTCATGGAAGGACCCCATTTCACCTGAGACTGGCTAAACGCACTGAAGTATTAAACCTCCTAAGGAACCTGAAACCGAAAGGGTCAGGGGGACCCAACGGTATCAACCCTCGGCTACTCAAGGCAGGAGCTACCTCCTTAACCTGGCCTATAACCATGCTCCTCAATCGATCACTGAGGGAAGGAGCAGTCCCTGACCCGTGGAAACATGCTAGTGTTGTCCCTGTTCACAAAGGGGGGCTCAGGGAAAAACTCAACAACTACAGGCCCATCTCCCGCCTCTGCTCACTTGCTAAGGTGCAAGAAAGAGTCATCTACAATCAACTCAGGGACTACCCAGAAGCTCATCAGCTCCTTGCCCCCTCCCAACATGGATTTAGAACAAACCATGATACTGACACTGCCCTCATTAACTTCACGGATGAAGTTCTCAGGGCAATGGACAAAGAGATACCCACTGGTGTAGTATTTATAGACTTATCCAAGGCATTCAACCTTGTCGACCACAACTTGCTGCTACAGAAGCTGCAAAATATAGGCCTAGACAATCATGCCCTGAAGTGGTTTGGGAGCTACTTATCAGGCGGGGCACAGAGGGTCTCATGGAAAGGGACCATGTCTGACCCACTACCCCTAAACCAGGGTGTACCTCAGGGCTCAATTCTAGGCCCCCTCCTGTTTTCCTTGTTTACCAACGACCTGCATACCCACTGCGGGGAGAGCTCGGTTGTGCAGTACGCTGATGATACTGTCATCTTCTGACCCCTGCGTGATGTGGTTGCCCTAGGCCTCTACTCCCAAAAGGATTCACTTCACTAGAGACTTGGCTATGTAAGAACAGAATGGTACTAAATGCCGACAAGACCAAGGCAATGCTATTCGGGCCAAGATCCCTGGGATTTGATAGGTCCTCATCCCTCTCCTTAACCTCACTCTCTGGTAAAGCCATTAACTTAGTTCCCTCCCTTAAATACTTAGGCCTCATGTTGGATCAGAATATCACATACAAGGAACACGTGGACCAGGTCATCAGGACCCTACATCGGAAACTTGGCACCCTGTACTGACTCAGGGACCAACTCATCCCTGAAGCCAGGCTCTCCATAGCTACTAGCGTCCTTCTACCCAACCTGACCTCTGCGGCCCCTATTATACAGGGCATGGCTAAACAAGAGATTACCAGGATGCAGACCCTATATAATAAAATAGCTTGTTTCGCAACCTTAGACCACCCAAGACGTCACCACTGTGACACTGGCCAATCTTCACTGGCCCACATTGGTCGTCCGCCTCCAACACGCCTTGCTTGTCCAGGCCTACAAGCTTCTCAAACCCCACGCTCCGCCAAGCATTGCCGGCACCATAACCCACAAACACAACCCAAGGAACCTAAGGACCTCAGATAGAACAGTATTAGAAGTCCTTAGGGTAAGGACAAATGCTGGCAGAAGATCCTTTTCCTCCCAAGCAGCCTGCCAATGGAACAAGCTCTCTCCCCAGGTCCAGGTCTCCTCCTCACTCATTAACTTCCGCACCAGGCTTAAGTCACATCTGCTGACCTCAAGTGCATACCACTGTCATGGCACTTAAAGCTCCTAAGGTACTCCCCTCCTCTCCAACTCCCGTCTCCTAGCTTAACCTTCCTATTACCTGCCTTATACAGACTGCTCACCAGAGGCCACGTGTAACCCCTGAATAAACTACATGCAAAGTACTACCAGTTGCTTACATGTCATGATGATAACCATGCCTGTATCCACTGCTTTTCTTTTACCGTGCCTGTAAGCCATGCCTCTATCCACTGCTTTTCTTTTACCATGCCTGTATCCACTATTTTTCTTTACTGTAACCACCTCATGATGTAACTCACAATGCCTCCAATGTTCCTTATGTCCTTGTTCATTCTTATAACTTGTATTGTTATCCCAGGTTGCCCCTGAAAAAGGGACCTGGTCACCAAAATTTAATAAATAAATAATGACCTGCTACAAGAGATTCTCTCAAAGGTCTGCTGTTATGGTACTGTAAGTTCTTAACAACTGTACTTTTATCAGGAATAGACTAGTGTTAAATGAATAAAATAAATCTATGGTTATTTATAACACCAGAAGAAGAGCTAAGGATGATATCGCCCTATCTTTATATACAGTATTGAGAGCAGAAGTTGAGCAGGTACAACAATTTAAATACCTTGGACTCATGATAGATGAAGGCTTTACCTTTTAACCACACATTTCCAGTATGACCAAAGTTATTCATCAAAGATTAGGGGCATGCCGGCCTGCCATGGATTTCTGCTTGCAACGCCAGCAACCCAGGTTCGGGAATGGACTCAGGGTGCTGGAGGGACCCAGCACTTGCCAACTCCTGGCGGAGGCTGGGGGTATGGCAGCATGCTCGGTCCCACTGACTAAGGGAGGGCGTGGGGAACTTTGGCTTATGCCTTGATGTGGCAAACCACGCCCCCGGGGAGCAAAGCGGAAAAGTGCTCCCTGGCAAACCGGATGACGGTCGCCGGCTCCCGTTGCTGCTGAGCCCCCAATGCAGCCCAGATCCACCTCAGCAGCACCCGGGCCAAGTAGCGTGAGCTGGCCGGCCCCTACTGGCACCTATCTCCCTCGGAGGAGGGGAACCCACCTGGTAAAGGGTTACGTCCAAGTTACCCGGGGGACTGCAAATATGAGGTGGTGGTGGCTGGCAGGGAGCGCCAGTGGGGACTTAGGCGGCCCGAAGTAGTGGCCGACCTGGAGCAAGGGAAAGGTGAAAAAAAAAAAAAAAGATCAAGGGGCCCTTTATCAATGAAATCCACTTTGGTTCCTTCTACCAGGAAGCTTCTTGCTCAAAGCTTCCTTATACCACTTATTGATTATGGGTTGCGTTTTTATTACACAGCTGGGGTGGGGCTTCTATCTGAAGTTAGGGTACTTTTGAATCAGATAGCCAGATTTTCCACACAGATGCCTTCTAGAACCCACCATTGTAGTTTAAGTACTGCCGGGATATTGCCCCTTGATTATAGATACAAATTTCAGTTAGGACTTCTTGCCAAGAAAGTGACCATGAACAAGGTCCCTTCCATCCTATCCTTAGTGTTTAGTAGACATTCTAGTTCTGTCTCTGCTAGGTTATCTGAAAAAAAAAAAATTTGCCGTTCCGGAGATGAAGACAACAGTGGGTCAAAAGTCACTCCCTTATGCACTTCCATATTTTTACCAACCATCTTTGATTGCTTAAACAACTCGCTACTGACTTTTAGGATGAAGTTAAAAAGGTATTTATTGGACGAATGTGAGTGTAAATGTTTAACCTGAATGTACTGTGTATGCTTGGTTTTGCAACCCTATGACTTAAGTATGTTGTAGTATTTTATGTATATTTATGTAATGTTTTTTATGTATACTGGTCAGCAATGAAAATGGGTCATTGGCCCATGGACTTTCCAGTTTAACTAAACAAATAAATACTTTCTCCATCATGATGATGCTGATTTCTTGACTGACTGCATGGAGTCAGTGTCAATAATTCATGCCACTTTTGTTTTTACAGCATAACAGTTTTTGAAATGAGAATGAACTTTGCTGGACAAGAAATGCTGCCTGAACTCTGCAGGAGCCACACAGTGGGTCGAGAAGTCTGTTGGAAAACTTCTAGCCCACCCCCACTACCGCTGATCACTGTGTTGAGAGAGCACTGACTACTCAGGAGCCCTTACAATTGCCCACCTCCTATGCACTACAAACAGCCAATCAGATTCCTGCATTACAGGTGAGGGCGGAGCTAGTAAACCCACCAGAATTTTTGATGGTGGCACACATGCCATGCGTCATAAGGGCCATTGACTGCACCCATGTGGCAATCTGTGCACCACCTGGCGATGAGGCCATGCCATACATGAACTGCAAGGGGTTCTACTCTGTAAACTGCCAGGTGGTGTGCAATGTCACAGGGTGCATCAGCAATCTCTGCACCACACACCCTAGGAGTACACAAAATGCCTTCATATGACACCAATCTGCCTGTGCCACTGGTTTGAGACCAGGGATATACCCAGCGGCAAACTAGTGGGTTAGTGGGGCATGTATACATGCCCACAAACAGGACACCATAGTGCAACAAACATTGGGAGGTAGTGCAGGTGTGCGGGGGCCTCATCAGGGTCTGTGCAGGGGGAGGTGCCCAGGTGGGACAGTGGAGGTGGGCATGCCGTCGGGACGGCACACACGTCATGGGAGACAGTGCAGCAGTACAGCACAGCATGGGAGGTGAGGTGATGCAGAAATGCAGGCACATGTGGCAGGGCAGAATGCACCACACACACCCAGGCACAGGTGACTGCTGAGCAATGGAGGGTAGACAATGCCAGACTGGACAGGAGCAGTCAGCCATAATAGCAGGCATGGGCAGGAACAGGGCAGAATTGGATAGCCAGGGCAAGCAGTCGCTAGTGAGTGCACATATGCGCCATCCCACTGTGGGGAGGGTGTCGCACCGGGAGGTGGGCCACAGGGACAGAAGTGGACAGGCAGTAGTCGCACCAGTGTGCCATGATGGAGGGTGGGGCTATGGTACACAATGCACATGTATGCGGAATACTAACAGACTGCTTTGTCCCCCCTTTTTTGAACTGAGAACAGAATTTTCCAGCCAAGAAATGCTACCTGAAGTCCATGGGAGCCACACGGCGTTGAGAGGGCTACTGGCAAACTGCCTGCTCACCACTCATTGCCGTGCTGAGAGCGCCGACCCCTCAGGAACCCCTGCAAGTACCCGCCTCCATTCGACTATAAGCTGCCAGTCAGATTCCTATATCCCTTCTAAAAGGAAACCGGCCTCGAGCAGTTTTCCGCACTGCAGTCCTCTGTGCGAAGGGCCACAGTGCAAAGAGCAGCAGAAGAGTCTGCTTGGGAGTCAGCCGGGGGTGGCAACTGGCCATGCTGCCCAGCCTCTGCTAGCTGCTGTACCAGGACAATAAGGGCACATTTGCCTCTCTGTGAGACTATCTCCAATCTGGTACAGTTCTGTTTTCTTACTCCTTAGCTATAGTCAACTTATAATGTTGAAACATGCATCCGTTGGATAGCTGGAACTCTTCATGAATGCCTGCTCCATGTTTAAGGCTGCCCGCCTGCCTTTAGTTGTTTGTTATGTTATGCTGTTTGTACGGTGCTCTGTTGGCTAGCCTGTTCTCTTTACAAATGATGCTAATGTCTGCCCCAAGTATCACTGACCACACTTTTTAACAAATCATGGGAGGATGGGATGGTATCTGAGGACTGGAGGAGGGCAGATGTGATTCCCCTTCACAAAAGTGGGAGCAAGGCAGAAGCAGGAAACTACAGACCTGTAAGTTTGACCTCAGTGGTAGGGAAAATGATGGAATCACTTCTGAAAGAAAGAATTGTTGAGTACCTAGAGGCCAGCGGGGCACAGGACCCAAAGCAGCATGGATTTACAGCAAGAAGGTCAGGTCAGACGAATCTAATAGATTTCTTTGACTGGGTGACCAAAGTAATAGACCAGGGAGGGGCTGTGGATATGGCCTACCTAGACTTTAGCAAGGCATTTGACACAGTCCCGCACAAAATATTAATAATCAAGTTAGCCAGCCTGGGAGTGGGTCCCAGGGTGGTAGCCTGGGTTGCAAACTGGCTGCACAGCAGGACACAGAAGGTAATAGTGAGTGGAACACATTCCGAAGAAAGGGGGGTCACTAGTGGAGTACCTCAGGGCTCAGTACTGGGTCCAGTCCTCTTTAACATCTTTATAGGTGACATTGCAGAGGGTCTGGAGGGAAAGGTATGCCTCTTTGCAGATGATACAAAGATCTGTAACAGAGTTGATACACGGGCGGTAGAAAGGATGAGAAGGGACTTGGCAAGGTTGGAGGAATGGTCAGACATATGGCAACTTAGATTCAATGCAAAGAAGTGCAAAGTAATGCACCTGGGAAACAAAAACCCAGGAGAAGAGTACACAATAGTAGGGGAGGTACTAACAACAACAAAAATGGAACGGGACTTGGGGGTAGTCATATCAGATGATCTAAAGGTGGGTAAGCAATGTAAGAAGTCAGTAAGGAGAGCCAGGGGGATACTGGGATGCATAGGAAGGGGCATCACAAGTAGAAAAAGGGAAGTGGTTATCCCTCTGTACAGACAGTTGGTGAGACCTCATCTGGAGTACTGTGTGCAGTTTTGGAGACCTCATCTACGCAAGGACATGGACAGGATGGAAGCAGTCCAGAGGAGGGCAACTAAAATGGTGCAGGGTCTGCATCAGAAATCATATGAAGAGAGACTGAGAGAGCTTAATATGTATACCCTTGATGAAAGGAGGGACGGGGGGACATGATAGAAACGTTCAAATACCTCAAGGGAATCAACACAGTCCAAGATGGTAGCATCTTTCAGAAAACAAGATGTGTAAGAACAAGGGGACACAATTTAAAGATAGAGGGGGGACGGCTCAGGGGTAATGTGAGGAAATCTTTTTTCACGGAGAGAGCGGTGGATGTGTGGAACTGCCTTCCTGGGGAGGTTGTTGGGGCTAAAACAGTGGGGGAATTCAAACATGCATGGGACAGACACAAGGCAACTGTAGTGGGGGGTGGCAGGAAGTAGGCTGTTGGTTAACTAGAATCTGCAGCTTATCCAGTAGGTAGGGAAATGGGCAGACTGGGTGGGCCAAGTGGTCCTTATCTGCCGTCAAAGTCTATGTTTCACTGCCTGCTGTAATTTCTGTTGTAATGATTGCCCCCAGTCTAATGATATCTCACTCCCCATGGATCCTAAGCACAAGTAGGTAGCCCCTCCTTTCTGATATTCCCGTAAAACAACCCTGTGATCCAACCTGTCTGGGTGTCCCAAAGACTGTGGTTGTGTGCTCATCCATAACTAGCTTCCCCTGTTTTGTGTGTAGTAATCCCCCCATGGCCCACCTTTAAAGAGCTGCTGACGCGTTATTGTCCTTGGGGCAGGCAGCTAATGACAAGGATCACTGCCAAAAAACACGTTTAAATGATGCGTAGTGGAGAAAGAGCTGCAGTGCTGTATATTGCATTTTAATTCTAAGGGGCAGCAGTGGCCTTTAGGTGTAACTTGTATGTATCATAGCCACCTGTACATGTTAAGGGGGGTGGGGAGTAGTACATATAATACTACAAGTTATACCTGAAGTCTGCTGGTGCCCAGATAGCATGCTATCTATAGCCCTGCAGCTCTTTTCCCCACTTCACATCATTAAAATGTGGTTTTGTAGGCGGGGCTGTGGCAGCACTCGGTGGCTGACCTGAAACTCAGAAGATGTTGGTTGTAAGTTAGACATTAAAATCCATGGTTAAAAAAGGGGACATGGATATGGTTCACGTATCCACACTCTGACGGTTCCACAGGAACGATGTTATTGGCCAGAACTTCTTTAAGCTAAGCTCCTCCCACCACCTGGGCAGTATAACCCTGACTCCAACCCATGACATCAGATCTTTCTTTTCGTTGGAAGAACAGGTCACCTCCTTCGTGCCCCAGCTTAGGATATTCTGCGCCAAACGCAAACCTCTTCTTTTCAAAAGTTTACGAGATCTTGTTTGTAGCTGTGCAGTTCTTTCAACTCCATCTCTGCACCAACAGTGGGACAGAAGAAACCAGGATTCAGATTTTGTGTTAGGTGCTGGCAAAAGATCATAGAATAATAGAAATTGTCATTAGAAAAGGACCCCATGGCCCATCCAGTCTGCCCATACCCTCCTAGGAAGACCCCCTTCCTTCCTTGCCCACCTGCCCGTTAGGCCAACGTACCTGTCCCAGGCTGTTTTGAAGCTGTCCACCATATCCACCCCCCACCACCCATTCCAGAAGACTGTTCCATGGCCTTACCACCCTCTCAGAAAATAACTCCCCACTGATGTCCCCTCTGAATCTTCCCCCTTTCAGTTTGTAGGCATGGCCTCTAGTGGAATTGTTCTTACTCATTCTGAAGATGCTATCGACCCTCACCTTGTTTATGTCCTTCAAGTATTTGAATGTCTCCACCATATCACCCCTCTCCCTCCTCCCGTGTGTACAGGCCCAGCTCACTCAGTCTCTGGTCATCAGACTTCCCCTGCAGCCCCTTCACCATTTTGGTTGCTGTTCTCTGCACCCTTTCCAGCCTGTCCTTGTCCCCTTGTAGGTATGGCCTCCAGAACTGGACCCCATATTCCATGTGCGGTCTGACCATGGTTTTGTATAGTGGCAGGATCACCTCCCTCCTGCTTGTGAATCCCCTCACTATGCATCCCAGCATTCTGAGTGCCTTACCTGCAGTTCTGTCACACTGACTCCGGACTTTCAGGTTGTCTGAGATGGTGATCCCCAGGTCTCTTTCCTGAACTGTTGCCTCCAGCACCCTCCCCCCCAAGCTGGTACTTCACCTTGGGGTTATTTAGCCTACATGCATAACTTTGCATTTTTTTGTATTGAACTGCAGTTGCCATTTTTCTGACCATTCCTCCTGCCTAGCCAAGTCTTGCCTCATGTCCTCCACCCCCCCTTCCGCTGTATCAAACATATTGCCACATATCTTCATGTCATCAGAAAAGACGCACCATCCCCCCAAGACCCTCTATGATGTCCCCAATGTATATGTTGAAAAGTATGGGACCCAACACCGAGCCCTGGGGAACCCCACTCATTACTTTTTCTTCCCTTGAGTGCACCCCATTAACCACAACCCTCTGTGTCCTCCCCTCCAACCTGTGTTCTAACCAGCTAGTGAGCTTGCTCCCCGACTCCTAAGCTATCTACCTTGCTTATGAGCTTCCTGTGGGGGACGGTGTCAAATGTCTTCCTGAAATCCAGGTAGGCCATGTCCACCGCGCCCCCATCTCCGTCACTCTGTCAAAGAATTTAATCAGGTTGATCTGGCATGACCTACCACCTGTGAATCCATGTTGGTTGTCATTTAGGAGGTCCTCACCCTCTAAATATTTTATCAGCCTTTCCTTAATGAGCGCCTCCATTAGTTTTCCGACCACGGAGGTTAAGCTGACTGGGCGGTAGTTTCCTGGCTCCTCCCTTCCTCCCCCTTATGTAGGAGTACTACTTCAACCCTCTTCCAAACCCCAGGAACCCTTCCCTTGTGCAGTGACAGGTTAAACAACCTCATGAGTGGTGTTGCCAATTCCTGTCTTAATTCTTTAAGTACCCTTGGGTGAATCCCGTCCGGACCCATCACCTTATCTGCCCGCAGCTTTCCTAATTCTTCCAGTACCCTAGCCTCCGTGAAGGGACTTGAGTCCACCTCACTTCCCATTCTTCCCTGACTTACCAACATCGGCCTCTACCCCTCCTCCACCGTGAAGACCGATGCGAAGTACTTATTCAGGACCTCAGCTTTCTCTGTATCTCCTTCCACCATTGTCCCCTCCTCTCCCTTGAACTTCATAATCCCACTCTTCCCTTTCCTTCTGTCACTCACGTATCTGAAAAACATCTCACCTCTTTGCCTTCCTTGCTATATGCTCTTCCATTTCAGCCTTTGCCCATCTGATCACCTTCCCCACTTCCGACAGTTTTTCCTTGTATACCTCCCTGTCTGCTTCCCTCTGTGATGCTTTATTTACCTTGAACGCCCTCCTTTGCTCACTAACTGCACTCCTTACCTTCGTTACGAACCAAATCGGTTTCCTCCCCCTCTTTTTCTTGCTTACCATCCTAACGCACAGGTCATACTCCGAGAGGGCTTTTGCAGTAGGTAATTACTTATGGGACTGTGCCCCTTGGCATCAGGACCACACGGAAATTTTTGCTAACGGTGTCTGACAGGGGGACCACCTACTGGATGTCATGTGATTGACATCAGCGTGACACTATATAGTGGGTGGTTCCCACATCTACCCTCCAGTTCTTTGCTTCCGTCAACCTGTGCACATTGAAAATTGAACCTTCTGAAGCTTGTCGCAGCAGTTCGAACACCTCTTTTTCTCGGATGAGTATCCATTATTTCTTGTTTTCTTCTTTTAAGTAAATTGTTTGTATGTCATCCACTCCATTGGAATTGCATAAAAACAAGTGTGGTTCATGCAACATCCACCTACCAGACACGGACCAACATTGCCTTCGCCTCTTCTGTTTGGGCCCTCACCACAACGTGGAGGAGTGTGATGCCTGTGCTAAATTTAACCAGGCCATGCGGAAACTGTGCCAGCAGTCACTCGAGGCTCATCTCCTAAAGGAAAAAATGGCAACTATGGAAAAAGAACTAAAAAAGCTCCAAAGTGGTTCTTCCTCGCCATCGGACCAACATAAGAAGAAGAACAGGGATAAAGAAAAACATTGGGACATGAAGCAGTCCCTCCCTCCGTTGGAGCCGCCTGCAGGCCCTTTGTCAGGGGTTAGGCCCTCTTCCTCCAGGAAGGTAAGTGCCGTGGCCAAACCTGCGCTACCCTCAGAACAGGTTTCGCCCCCCCCCCGCCACTGGTTAAGGTGATGGTGGGTTCCTTGGATCCGTCCGAGATGGCCGCTGCTCTTAGGCCCATTTCCACCCCGTGCTCTAAGTTGGCAGGCATTGCCGATAAACCACTCGTCAGTACCCCCGACGAGCGGGGTTGGTAAGCTGGGAATCAGAGCCTCCGACTCCTGCACGCCCCAGGTCGATCAGTCAATCATCGGACTTTCTGACGACCGTACAACCTCTTATGATCCGCCAGGCTCTGACATGACTGCTGGATGTTAGCAATGTCCTGGCTGAAGGAATAGGGTCTCCCTGGGACTCCCTCCATGGAGAACCTTCTTCTCCAGTTCCATCTGACCTTCCTCTGCTGTCGCCAGGTACAACAGATGAACCCCTTCCATCAGGTCTTCCTAACAGAAGGCTACCACTGGGTCTCATTATAACTCCGATGCCCATAGTGGTACCAGACCCTGTTCCTATCCATCCACCCCCGTCGGGTCTGCCATCC
Organism: Neoceratodus forsteri; assembly: GCA_016271365.2. NCBI lineage: Eukaryota > Metazoa > Chordata > Ceratodontiformes > Ceratodontidae > Neoceratodus > Neoceratodus forsteri. The sequence continues at coordinate 1,145,451,072 of CM057450.1, read as the reverse complement.
ATGGGTCCTCTCTTGGGGCCCTCACCCTTCTGGATTGGATCACCCTGCAGGGTCGTCAGGCACGCCTTCATCTGGGCCACCATCAGGCTTCCCTCAGTCGGATCCATCAGCATATCCTCCGTCGGGTCAGCCATTGAGATAGCACCCGTCAGGGCCGCTGTCAGGTTTCCCTCATTCGGGTCTGACATCCAGCTTTGTGTATCCTCCATCGGACTATCATCCATCAGCTCTGATGCCAGATCCTTTTTCATCTTATTATTCAGGCTACCCTGGCTATTTTCATACACCAGGCTACCCACATTACCCATCTCCTAGCTGTGGGGTACACAATCCTGGCTCTGGATTCTCGCAGCCTCCACCTCCTCTCACACCACCTCCACAACCGCAAGTGGACTTTATGGGCATTCTTAAATCTTGGTGGTCTGAAACCAAGACCCAATTGGTTTCAGAACTAGGTAGCAGACATACAGTTGTCCCGAACACAGGCCGCCCGGCTCACCCTTCTCAGGCGTCCTCTCCGGTAGCATCTCATCCTGTAACGTCAGGCCGTCCATCAGCTATGAGACCCTGACATCGGACATACTCCCAGAGTCAGATCCTCCAATCCCCGAAAAGGTTCCGGAGGATTCAGAAGATTCCGATGCGGACTCGGATTCCTCATCCACCGGTTCGGATTTTGAAACTATTCCACCTGAGGAACTAGTCCCTCGAGAATCTCCTAAATCACCACCCAAAGATCCTTCCTTTGTGGACCTCCTCAAGCAATGGCGGAGACCCAGGGATGGAAATCAGAAGCTCTGGATCCCAAAAGACAAAGGTTGGTAGAACATTTTGATTTCCCAGATACGAGCGTGGTTCTCACTCCCCCACGGCTGGAACACCATGAGGACCTTTCCTCTACTATATGACAGAGACCTTCCTCCATCCCAGCCACAGCAAAGAAAGCAGACCGGGTTTATAGAACCCCTGAGGACAAGGACCACCTTAGCGCACACCCTAAGGCAGACTCGGTGGTCATTATGGCAGTCCATGATAGATCTGCTAAGCCTAAGCACCTCAGTACTTCCCCTTCCGATAAAGAGTCCAGACAAATGGACCAGTTCATGAGAGATATCTTATCTGTGTCAGTCTTCACCATTCATCACTAGTGGGGTATAGCGCCGAAGCTAGGACCACGCGGGAGACTTTTTTTAAAATTATTTATGGGCAGCGCGACACAAGGCCAGCGCCCGCCCCTCAGCAATAACGTTTCAATGCGGGCTCCTCGCGAGGTTGACCGCTATCTGTCATCGACCCGCCCAGCCCCAGTTCTTCTCCTGCCATCGAAGTGTAGACCTCATGTGGAGACTCTTCTATCAACCGCGCGGTGTGGCCTAGTTTTGTTGCGGCCTGTGTGTGTCTCAGTTCTGTTTCGCCTGCTCGATGTCGCTCTGCCGGTAAGACTGCTTTCATTACTTTTTAGGCAACATCGAGTACTGTTTTTGTTCGTTGTTGTCACATCAGTCATCTCGCCCCGGGGCAAAATCGCCGGGCGGGCAGCCACCTGTGCATCGTGGGTGCCCTGTGCCCGCCTTTATTCCATGATGGACCAGTGTGACCATTGCCTCTCCTGCCTCGGCCTGGCCCACAACATGGACAACTGCAATGCCTGCTTCTCTATGGACTGTCAAGTTCTTGAGATCCACGCATTTAATGTCGGACATGCGCTGCTGACTTTCGGGGATGGGTTCACAGTTGGCAGGCCAAGGCTAGGATTCTCGGCCCTTCCTCCGGGTCCCCTTCTGGTCCTTTATGGCCAGTGGAGGAGGGGCCTCACTCTCTCTCTCAGCCTTGCCATGGGGCTCCTTTCCGCGGGGTGCTGGATGCCCAGTCTGCCCTTCTCGAGCGGGCACCACTGTGGCAGTTGCCTCTTCAGAGGTGAAGGCTCCTCAGTGTCATGTTGTGGGCTTTCCGGCCCAGACCGCACCGTCCTCGTATCGACTGGTGGCACTGCCCTTGGTTCCGTGCCATTCACAGCATTGGAGGCAGTATGCTGACATGACTGCCGTCCTTGGAAGCGTTGTCGCCTCCTGGTGCCATTTGCAGCACCGAGATGTCGGGCAGCACTGGGGAAGTGCTGCTGCAGTTTCGGATCTGTTTCTGGTTCTGGCACCATGCGTGGGCGGACTGAGTCGGGCGCCGCCTCCGACTCTGGTGCTGTTCGCGGCGCTGGGGATGGGTTGGCGCCATGGTCGGCACCAACCTTGGCTTCAGCACTACTTGCGGCACTGGGGTGGAGCGCAGTACCACGCTGGATGTTGCGCTCGACTCTGGTGCTGGGGAGGGCGGTGGCATCGGATGCGGTGCTGTGCTTGGCTCCGGTGCCGCCTGCGGTGCCGGAGTTGAAGGTGGTCCGGCTCATGATCCGGGAACTGGTGGGGATCAAGGGGTGATCTGGCATTGGACCTCGGGGTCTACCTCCTCCTCGGAGGACTCCAGGTCTGATCCGGATTGGGTCCCGGATTCTTCAGAATCCTCCGATCCCTCTGTGTACAGCACCTCGGCCCCCACTCAGCCTCCTTCTGAGGGTCAGTCATTGCCAGTAGGCTCTGGGGTCAGTGGTACTGACCAGCCAGCAGTGGTCCTCGTGGCCACTGCCGGGCAACCTGAGGCCACTGGCACGTCAGCTCCTCTGGCTGGGGCACCTCCTTCCATGGTGTGTTTGGACAGTCCAAGTTTGAGACAGCCCGGGACATGCCAGGAAGGGGAGGGTACTGTTCCCTGGGTGGACTCTTCGGAGTCTACCCAGAGTTGTCAGCTGCTTAGGCTGGTGGCTATGAGGACGAGGTCCCTCTCAGACTCTGAAGGGTTGAGGAGCCTGACCGGGTTCTGGGAGGAGCCGCAGTGTGGACCCTCGCTCTTCCCGGATCGGTCCTCAAGAAGGACTTCAACCGGAGGTCAGGGCCATCTTCAGATCCTCCTCCCACACTGGCTGCTACACCCCCAGCTGCATCCTATTCCCTAACACTTACTAACATTGACCTCCCCCACATACTGGCTACATACTCCTTCCAACATGCGTCGCGCACCCCATTTCTCCGAGGGATCCTAAAGGACTGGGTATGCCCCCCTCAGCTATCACACCCATCTCAGCCTGTCCACAAGTTGCTCAGTATCACACTTATTGTACAGGACAAGTAAACTAGGTATATTGTTGTACCTGGTGTAACCCTTTGCTGACTTACCCTATACTGTTTGTTACACTCTGTACCAAAAATTTATTTATTCTAGGGACATGGATATGTTGTTCATCCACACTTATTGGCAGGTATCCTTGCCGCTTTAAATCTTGCCGGAAGGTCTTCAAGCTGGCTCCTCCCACCCACCCGGGTGGTATAACTCTCGGCTCCGCCCCATGACGCCAGATCTTCCTTACCGCTTGGAAGCTCAGGTTCCCTCCTTAACGCTCTGCGTTTGCGACTGGTTCCTATTTCTTCCGTTTTGCGAATTTGAAAGTTTTTGCTAAAAAGACTTCGGTCTTCGATCCCTCGCGGCTGCGATGGACAAATCGACTCCCGGTTTTCGGAGATGCCCCTGCGGGCAGAAGATGTCTCGGACGGATCCACTCCACGTGTGTCACTGTTTAGGCCTTGAGCATGACCCGCAGGATCGTGACCTATGCTCTTCCTTCTCGGCCCACGTCCTCGAAGACCGTGCTGCCCGATTGCAACTGGGCCGTCCCGAGAAGCGCTTCTCCGGTGAAGTCTAAGGAGGCCCGGTCATGTCCGTGGGCGGCGGGCTCGGCGGATCAGCTCGAGCAGATGATCGCTCAAGAGGAGGCGGCGCGGTCAGAGCTTCTCGGCCCGCATTTATCCCGCCTTCTGGGTTCTTCCCACAGCTTCATTTATGAGCTTTGTCTGTCCCTCTCCACTAGGGAGAAGGCTAACGCCTGCTGGACCTTTTCTCGGTCCAAAAAGAGGACAAAGGTAAATCCTCCCGTCGACGCCTTGGGAGCAGGAAAGGTCCTCCCTGAGTCGCCGACTGCCGACTTCGGTCGACCACTGGCTCGCCACTGGCCTCACGGTGCCCCGCCAGGTCAGTTGACTGAGACTCCTGTCGATGAAGTCGAGATTTTTCTCGACCCGTTGGACGGGCTGTCGCCCATAGAAGCCGAGATTCCTCTCTCCCCGGTTCCCCCGGGAGTTGAGGATCCCGTGGGCTTGCCTGTGCCTCCGGTTCCGGAGCCCTCGGATGAACCCTCCGAGTCGGCGGGAGCCGGTTCCCGCCGACACTTCCCACCGACCGGAAGAGCCGAGGCTCTCGGTCTCGGACTTCTCATGGGTCCAGCCGATCCCGGCCATAGGCGTGTCTCGGTCTCGCACCACGGTAGCGGCGGCACCCCGCCCTCCTCCCCGGACGAGGGAGGCTTCGGCGAAGTTACGCCGACGCACGAGGACCTCATGTGGCAACAGTTCTCCTCGACCGGAGAAGTCGACGCAGCTTCCCCGGCTATTATGGTTGTCATCGAGCGGCCGACACAACCCCCGACTTACCCGAGGAGCCTGTACCCAGGCCGTTGTTCGCCAAACCAGCTGCTCCACCGCATTCGTGGAACCTCCACGCCCACAGCCACTATTTGGGGCTCGACCAGGATCTTGGTCGGCTGAGGTCTACCCCATCGGCTGTCGGTTACCCTCACTCCCGACCGACCTCGGCAGGTAGAGGGTGGCTCAGGCCAGAGGCAGTTTCTTCGAGGACCCGTCGAGTCCGGTGATAATTCCTCCTTTTTCTCCAAGCGACTGGACTTGGAGTCCTCAGGAGGACAGTCAATGGACGATAGCCTGTCGCCCTTCCTAGGACTGCTTCGCTCATCTCGGAGTCCACCGATGAAGCTCGAACCCGCTTCCAAACGGGCCAGGTATCCTCACGGAGATTCTGGACCGAGGGATTCTCCAACGAGGCCTTCCGTAGCCGAGGCCAGTGGGTCCGCCCTGAGCTTTGTAGCACCTGCTTCCTGTCCTGCGCTCGGCCAGGATGGCCAGGAAGTATGCGTCCCCACCGTTCCCTGTCCGTTTGGAGCCCCCTCTGCTGAGGGTTGTTACCGACAGTCCTGTGGCACCGGCAACGCCAGGATGTGGATAAACCTCCCGACAAGGAATCCAAGAAATTGGATTATGTCGGGCGGCAAGTTCATGCTGCGCCCTTCTCTCGCCTTCGCCAGGCCAGTTCGGCCGCCCTCATGGCACATTTTTCTCATGCCCTGTTGGCTCCTGGATGAGGTCATTCTCATCTCCCGGATCTGCAGACTACGGTCAAGCAGGTGCGGGACCAGGGCAGGGCAGTGGCCAAACAGCAGCCCAGACTGCTTTGGATATTGGGGACTCATGTGCCAGGTCGGTGGCGCCGCAGTGGCTATGCAGGCGGGCTTGGCTGAGGATATCCACCTTTACTCGATACCCAGCACAAGTTGGTGGATGTTCCTTTTGGGACTGACCTCTTCGGCCCTGGGGTGGAAGGTCACCTGCAGAGGATCGAGAAGTCCAATGCTACTCTGGACTGGTCTCTTCCGACTAGAAGGACAAAGGCCGCAAACCACAGCCTAAGCCCTTGGCCCTGCGCCCCGCGTGCCCGGCCCAGCAACGCTAGGGCCAGCAGGCTTGGCCTTGGCATCCCAAACCCAAGCCGCCGCTTCCTCTAACAGGAGGCAGGGAGGAAAAGGCCCAGGAGGTCCCTCGGCTGATCCCTCCTCCAAGCCTGCCCAGTGACGGGCTGAGGGGTGTCGCCCCCATCCCCGTCACCTTACCCCTGGGCTTCGGGGTCCCCAGCCTCGCTGGTCTCGTGCCGACATCACTCTCCTCCTCCAGAAGGAGGTGATAAGAGAGTGGAGGACCCTCCTTCAGACCCAGGGTTTGTGTCCAGGTACTTCCTGGTTCCAAACGGACGGGGCTGGCGCCCATTCTCTACTCCACACGACCCTAAACAAGTTCCTAAGGTCTCAACCTTCAGGATGGTCACCTGGCTCAGATAATACCATCCTTGAACGGCATGTGGTTCTGCTCTCTGGACTTGCAGGACGCTGCTTTTTCACGTCCCTATCCGTCCGGCTCTCACCAGAGATTCCTTCGCCCGAGCGGAAGGATCCCTTTCGAGTTCCAAGCCATGCCCTCGGCTTGTCTCCAGCTCCCAGGGTCTTCACCAAATGCATAGCAGTGGTGACAGCATTCCGCGGCGCCGAGGGGTCCGGTGTACCCTTACCTGGACGACTGGCTGATAGCAGCTCCTCCAGGCAGGAGGTGGAGGGTCCAGAGATCTGGCCTCCAGGTCTGCTTCTCAACTAGGCCTCCTTATCAACGAGGCCAAGTCGGAACTCGAGTCAAGCAGGTGATTCTGTTCATCGGGCACAGCTCGACTTCTTCGAGCCAGAGCTGCCCCTGCGGACAGGGCCGAGGTTCTTTCCTCCTTGCTCAATCATTTCTGGTTGGGCACTGCGCCTGCCCGGACTTCCTGCGCCCTGGGTCTCATGGCGGCCTGCACCAGCGTGGTCCGTTGGGCTTGCTGGAACATGCGTCCCTTCAGTGGGGACTGGCCAGCCAGTGGTCACAACGCTGCGATCCTTTGACCAGCTTGTGTCGTGACACAGGGATGTGGAACGCCTCCAGTGGTGGATCGCTCCAGGTCATTTGCAGGAGGGCATCCTGCTCGTCCGCCCTGAGCCGACAGTCTCTCTATCGACCGATGCCTCTCTGATGGGTTGGGTGCCCATCTGGGGAACACGGCCCACGGCCTCTGGTCCCCGCGGAGTCCCGATGCCACATCAACCTGCTGGAGCTCGAGCGTCCATCTAGCTCTCACCGCCTTTGCTTCGCTCCTCCGGGTCAAGTGGTCCAAGTCCAGACGGACAACACCACGCACCATGTACTATCTAAACTGCCAGGGGCGGGACGCGCCCATGCTTCTATGCAAGGAAGCTCTCCAGATTTGGTCACTCTCGTGCAGCCTGGAGGCGGATCTCCTAGCCATTCATGTGGCAGGAGCCTCCAACACCCTGGCCGATGCCCTGGGCGGATAGGGGCTGCATCCCACGAGTGGTCTCTCTCCTGCCGGAGGTAGTACAGCATCTGTTCTCCCATTAGGGCACACCTCAGGTGGACCTGTTTGCCCAGGAGAGCGCGTGCTGAGACTGTTCCATGCCCGCCTCCTCAGCAGGGCTCGCTGCAGGGGATGCCTTCTCGAGGCAGTGGACCCCGGGCCCTTCTACGCTTTTCCCCATTTCCCTTGATCCACAAGGTGCTTCTCAAGGCGAGGAGGACAAGGCGCAGGTGATTCTGATAGCCCCAGACTGGCCTCGCCAGTTCTGGTACCCAGATCTCCTCAGTCTCAGCTCCAGGACTCCGCGCAGCTTCCAGCTCGCCCGGACCTGTCTTCAGTCAATCAGGGAAGGTGTTCCATCCGACCTTCAATCCTGCACCTGACGGCCTGGTTCCTGAGCTGCTAGAGTTCCAGGCCTTGGGTCTTTCCGGACGAGGTCCTCAATGTAGTTGAGGTCTCCGTAGGAGTCGCACAGAATATGTTATGCCTTCAAATGGAAAAGGTTTTCCATTTGGTGTCAGGGCAAGGGCTTGGACCCTTCCTCCTGTTCCTTGGCAAGCATCTTGGACTATTTATGGTCCTTTCTAATCAAGGGCTTAGTCCACGGACCCTAAGGGTGCACCTGGCAGCCATCTCTGCTTACCAGGCGGGCGGAAGCAGTCGGTGCAGGAGAAGGTGGTCTGGCGCTTTTTCAAAGGCCTGATCACATTTCCTCCGGTGCGAGAACCTCTCCACTCGTGGATCTACTGCTGGTACTGGCAAAGCTCATGGGCAAGCCATTCAACCTATGCACAGGTGTGCTCTCTCACCTGTCGTGGAAGACCGCCTTTTGGTGGCTATCACGCCAGCAGAAGGATGGGAGAGCTCCAGGCGCCCATCGAGTCTCCTTATCTGGTCTCCACAGGGACAAGGTTGTCCTGCGCCCCCACCCGAAATTCCTTCCGACGGTGGTGTCGGAGTTTCACCTTAACCAGGTGTTGACTCTGCCGGTGTTCTACCCCAATCACACCTCGGAGGCCGAATATAGGCTCCATACTTTGGACCCTAGAAGGGCGCTCGCTTATTACAAAGAGCGCACGGCTGAAATTCGGGGAGAGGTTCGCCAGCTGTTTGTCACCTACGCTGAAGCCGCATCTGGCAGACCTGCAGCCAAGCGGACGATAAGCAGGTGGGTCACCTCCTGCATAGATCTCTGCTATGGTTGGAGGCATGGAGCCTCCCAGAGGATAAGAGCTCATTCTACCCGCCATACTGCTGCATCGGTGGCTGCTTTCAGGGACGTCCCATCCAGGAAATCTGCAGGGCTGCTACCTGGAAGTCAGCAAACACCTTCATTACCCATTACCACATCGACCTTGAGTCACGCCGGGATGCTGGTTTTGGGGCCTCGGTTCTCCAGTCTTTCTTTCCCAAGTAAGTGTGGGGGTGCTCTTGCCTCCCTCCTCCCGGAGAACTGCTAGGAGTCTGCCAATAAGTGTGGATGAACAACATATCCATGTCCCTAGAAATACAGGTTACTCACCTGTAACAGGAGTTCTAGGAATGGTATATGTTGTTCATCCACACGACCCACCTGACCTCCCCGGCTTCGACGCACAACCTGAGCTTCCAGCGGGCCAGATCTGGCGTCATGGGGCGGAGCCGAGAGTTATACCACCCGGGTGGGTGGGAGGAGCCAGCTTGAAGACCTTCCGGCAAGATTTAAAGCGGCAAGGATACCTGCCAATAAGTGTGGATGAACAACATATACCATTCCTAGAACTCCTGTTACAGGTGAGTAACCTGTATTTTTTGCTTCTCTTCTTCCTTTATAGAGTGTTTACACTTGCTTTTACTGTATACTGTATATCTCCTTGTGTATAAATGTAACATTATTGTCTCGTGTAATGCAGGTCCACCTTGCAAATGAGCTTGCTCAGTGGTGTTCACCTGGATAAATAATTTGATTGATTGAGAAGTCAGGGTGTGGCACAGCACGCCCTCACCGGAGCCCAACCGGATTCTGGGAGGAGCCGAAGTGTGGACCTCTTCTCTGGATCGGTCCTCGAGAAGGACTTCAACTTCGGAGGTCAGGGGCCATCCATCTGGACTCACATGGTCCCAGTCACCTCACAGGGGGATTTCTTCCCATGGGCACAGCTCTGACCGTTCCGATCTGGTTGAATGGCTGTTAGCTGCTGGGACCCTCAAGTCTCCCTCCTTGCGGGGAGTTTCCTCTAGGTCCCCCTGCCCTGACAGAGGCCATTCTCTTGCTGCTAGGAGCTTGTCCCCCATGCCTCTGCCTCCATCTCCGCCTATCCCAGGCATTCCTGGTCCTAGGGGACCTCTCACCTGGGAACAGTTCAGAGGTTCTGCTGCACATTTCCCTACCTATCTCCGTGCCCTGGACCAGCAGGTGTTCCACCATACTTCAGTGCAGCCGGACCCTGAACCACGGAGGTCACCTGCATCTTCTTCCTCCTCCTCCTCGGAGGGAGAGGAATTATCTGTCCACATCTCCCCAGCGTCTGATCTTTCTTCCTATCAGTGCTTTCTCGCGAGGATGTTGGATGAGCTCCATCTTACCCAGGTCCCTGTCTGCAATCCCGAGCATGTGACACATGCCTTTTTAGGCGAGTACAGTGTGGCCAACCTGGTGGTTCCCACCTGGTCTGTTCCCTTCCAGGAAGCATCACATCAGCTTTGACTATGTCCCTTCTCCACTGTTCCAGCCCCAAGGGGCCTATGCCAACGGTACTGCACCCCCCCAGGTCTCCAGGTTCTCTGCCTCATCCCTCTTCAGGCTTGACCTCCCTGTACACCCCCTCTGTGCCTCGCGCCCCCCACCGTGACCAACCCCCAGACTCAGACTCTGCGGACTTCGATTTTTGTGGGAGAAGGGTTTTCTATTCTGCACAGATCCTTCTTTATTTTGCTTCTCATCAGGCCCACTTTGCTTCCTATGATAGGTTTTTGTGGTCCAGGTTAGGACAACTCCTAGCCTGAGTGCCTCATATGGAGGAAAGCAGGCAAGCCATTGCCCTCTCTGCTCAGGGCCTGAAGCTAGCAAGGCACCAAGCAAGGGCATCTTATAACACCAATAAGGTAGCCTCCAGAACTATAGGGACAGTGATCTGCATTAGGTGGATGGCATGGCTTCGCTTATCCCATTTGTCACCCCTAGCCCTGGCATAGGGTGATCTCCGCATACCGGAGAACCCACCTCTTCTCCTGCAGGGTAAGACGGTGACTTTTGGGGCACCTTCCCTTCCCCACTGGGGGCTCTGCAACTCACCCGGACAAGTCTCAGGCCTCTCCAGGCCTGTAAGGGTTCTCTCCTCCAGTGTCTCACCCACTGGAGGCTAAGGGACTTAGTCCCTTAGGGAAGTTTAGGGTCCCCTTTGGGAGGCTCAGTACTCACCCAGTAGTGATGAATGGTGAAGAGTGAGACAGATAAGATATGAAAATTACATACCTACCGTAATTGTTGATCTTTCTGTGTATCTTCACCATTCATCATTTAATCCCACCCTCCTTCCCCCGGGGCCTCAGTCTCTGGGCTCCCTCCTGTGTGTCTCCCTGTTGTTTTTATCCTCGCTCTCCTCTCCCTTGTGGTTAGGAGGAAGGGGACCCTGAAGACACACAGGGAGGAGTTTTCTCCTGTAGGAGGTATTATTTGGGGGTGGGGGTCCTCTTCCCCCTTCATTGATCTTATATCCCCTCACTTCTGTCTGGAGTGAGGTGAGGGATTGGGCAGGGGGGGTTCCCCTTGTCCCCCCCCCCATTTTTCCCTTGATCTCAAACCCTTGGTTTTAATTACCCTAAGTTGGATATCCTTAGATGTCCTTCCAGGCATTTACGTTTTTCACTTATTTTGGGGTGGTGGGGGGGGGGGAGAGAAGGAGTAAGAGAGACACCCCTATTCTTGACCCCCACTCTTAAGGTTGGCCCTCCCGGATGAATGCTGCTTATTTAGATCTTCCCTTGACAATCTTCACCATTCATTACTGCTTGGGTGTAAGCCGGAGGCGCGCACCTGCCACAGGAGGTGTTGTTTTTTTTAGGAGAGGAGTCGGCGCCGATCACTCCGCCCCCAAGAGTAACGCACTACATTGTGCACAAGGGGCAGCCATTAGGCGCTGCAGACTCCTCTTCCATCCCAGTTCTGTTTCTCCTGCCGTCGAGGCTGCACCTGCTGTGCTGAGTCGGAAAGCTTACTGCACCACTAGGCCATATTGTCGAAGTTCAACTTCTTTTTTATCTCCTGCATCCTAGTTAGTTTCCCGACATCGTCTATCCAGTAAGACCATTTCATTTATTATTTTCCGATGATGCCAGGAGCTTTTCTGTTTTAAAGAGTTATTTTCGCATCATGTCTGGTTCAGGAGCTAAACGTAAGTCGAAAGCGGGCCATGCCCCTATGTGTCGGTGCTCCTGTGGCCAGCATTTTTCCATTTTGGACCATCATGATGTTTGTCTTCGGTGCCTGGGACCTAACCATGATATGGATAGATGCGACGCCTGTTTCTCGATGGACTGCCATGTTCTCGAAGTCCGCACATTCAAAATCAGCAAGGCCCCGCCGACTTTTGGAGGATGGCGTCGCTCTCAGGCCTCTCAGGCCAGGTCTCTAGACCCTTCCTCCGGGTCCCCTCCCAGGCCTATATGGTCTGGTGAGGAGGAGGTCCCCTCATCTTCTAGGCTTGCTGAGGAGGCCTCTTCGGCGTTGTCGGGGCATGGCGGTCCTCCGGGGCCGCGGTGGGACGACCATCTCGGCAGTCACCTCTTCGGAGGTGCAGGCTCCCCCGGTGTCGCAGCCATGGTTTCTTGGCCCGGCATGGGTGGACCCTTGATGCCGCCATCTGAAACAATCTGTACTGGAGAAAATAAATGCTCATTTTGTCTCAATGGGACTGGCTTTTGATAACTCTCTAGCTGCATCCTATCCCCTCCCTAAACTGGTACCCATGAGAAATCATGGAAATATGACTAATTTGTTTACCTTTCTACAGGTCACCTACATGCAGGTTGAACAACTCCTCTGTGGCCTCAACACACAAAAAAGTGCTGATGCTGATAGCCTGGACACCTTCTTACTTGAGATACAGTAGGTCACCCTCAGCTCACAGCCCCATATCATGCACCTTTTCAACCTTTCTCTCTTATGTAATGAACTTCCCAAGCTATTGAAAACTGCACATACTATACCACTATTCAAATCAGGAGATGCCAGTAACCTCAAGAACTACAGATCCATCCCCATCCTCCTTATCAGGGTGCACCAAATCATTTTTTGAGCTGTGGTCAATTTGGCTACTAGCTTTCTGATAGCCAAATCAATATTTTTTGTGGCCATCCTTTTTAAGGGCTCACATAACACTTTGTGCACAGGTAGCCAGTTGGCCGATAAATTTCAAAATCTGAGCCAATTTGTTTAGTGGCCATTGGCTACCTGGCTGCCCAATTTATCCCACTCTGCTCCCAATTCTAGCTAAAATTGCTCAAAAAGCTAGTTTATATGCAATTATGGGAGTATCTTTTTTTTGTAAAATATTTTTATTGAGTAAAAACAGTAACATATATAACAGATGAGACGTTAAACCGAGGTCCCATCTGCCTGGATTGGTGGTAGTTCAGGTGGATGTTAAAGATCCCATGGCACTTATCGAAAAGAGTACGGGAATTTCCCCGGTGTCCTGGCCAAATTTCTCTCATTCACTAAAAAATACCACCAACAGCTTAATCTGGTTCAAGGTCAATTGGCATTCATCTGTATCCCCCTCCTCCGGGTCGTGCCTGAAAATAGGCAGCATTTGTCTAGTGCACTTACCCGGTCAACAAAAACTAAATAAATAAATAAATAAATAAAATAATTATGCAGGTACATTTTTCAGCATTGTGGGTATAGTCATTAAATACTTTGCTATAACACCTGTCACCTTTCATCACTGCTAGATAGTTGTTACAGAGAGAGAGTGTAAGGAACATGGTAGACAATGTAATAGCTTTTGTGTCTGTTGAGCAGCTGGATTTTGTCGGAAGACTAATAGGGTATCTGGGAGGGGACAGCGCCCATGGCCAGTATGACACGATGTTGTGCATGTTGTACTTATGTCATAAGTGAGGCTGCTATCAGCCCCAAAGACTCCGCGGGGTTTACACAGGGAAAATACCCTCTTCCATTGCTCCTACAAGTGGAAGCTACACCAGGTCAAACTGGGTTGCAAAGCCATTTGCAGTGTGCTGTATTTTTTCCAGGGAAAGGCACAGTTTCAAATTGTTAGACCATTGCTGGATTGGGGGACTGCATGACAACCATGTCTGAGCGATGTTTTTTTTTGCATTCACTTCAGCAGTAGCCCAGAGTAGGTGTGATCCCCAACCTTGCTCGTTTATTGGGTCTGCCCCCAACAGTAATTCTAGTGGAGAACAAGATTGTTTCCGCAATGTTTTTTCTATTAGTCTATGGACTTCATGCCAGAAAGGAGCTACTCTCGGGCATAGTAGTACCATGTGGAGGAAGTCAGCACTGTCCCTCTTACACTTTTGGCAGGAGTGACTATCGGGGGACATATCATGAAGTTTGGTGGGGGTGAGGTAAGTTCTGTACAGAAAATTCAAGGCTATCTGTCTAAGTTTGTTACTTCTGGAGCAGGAATTAAGGTGATTAACTGCCAGTTTCCAGGCATGGTCATCTATATTAGTGTCAATGTCCTGCTGCCACCTCTGTCTAATGTGCAAAGAGGTTTCCGAGCCACCCCCCCCCCCAGCACAGTACTGCGAGAGTATCTTGACCAATCAAATATCATTACCCCACTGCAGTCTGGTTTCAGACCCAAGCACACCACCATGTCTGCCCTGGCTATGGTCACCAATGACCATCTCTATGCAGTTGATCACAAACTCCTTTCAGGAGCTATCTTCCTTGACCTCAGGCATTCAACACTGTTGATCACCTCACTCTCTTGCAAAGGGTTTACCATATACGTGTAACTGCATCCCCCTTACACTGATTCTCCAATTACTTACCTGTGTGACATCAGCAGGTTAAAGCTGAAGGTCTCTCCTTCTCATGTGCTCCTCTCCTTAGGGGCATACTGCAGCAGTCAGTGCTGGGTCCCCTTCTCTTTATGATTTATATTAATGATCTGGGTGTGAACATCAATGATACCAATCTGCACTTTTATGCAGATGATACTGCTCTGTATAGAAACATAGAAGATTGCCGGCAAATAAGGACTACAAGGCCCATCCGGTCTGCCCATTTTCCCTACTAGCATCAGCTAATGTTGACCCTGTGTGGTCATTAGTCTAACCCTGCTTTCTCATATCTAGTGTTCCTTTATGCCTATCCCGTGCATGTTTGAATCCCCACATTGTTCTTGTCTCCACCACCCCCTGTGGCAGGCTATTCCAGGTGTCCACCACCCTTTCAGTGAAGAAAAACATCCTCAAGCATCTCCCCCCCTCCAATTTCATGTCGTGCCCTCTTGTTCTTGTCCCTCTGCTATACTGAAACCTGTCCCCCACCTGTACCTTATTTATGCCTTTAAGGTACTTGAAGGTCTCAGTCATGTCACTGCATTCGCTCCTCTTTTCCAATGTATACATGTTAAGGTTCTTTAATCTCTCCTCATATGTTTTCTGGTGCAAGCCCTGTACCATCTTAGTTGCCCCTTCTTTGGACTGCTTCCACCCTGTCAACGTCCTTACGAAGATGCAGCCTCCAGAACTGTATACTGTACTCAAGATGATGTCTCACCAACGTTTTATACAGTGGCATCACCACCTCCCTTCTCCTGCTCGTGATGCCCCTACCTATGCACCCCAACATGCTACTGGCTTTTCCTACAGCCTTTGCTCATTGTCTGGCCACTTTAAGGTCATCTTTGATGATAATCCCCAAGTCTTTTTCTTTCTGGTAGCTGCTAGCAGTTCCCCCCTCCCCATCCTATAGCTCTCAGCAGGGTTTTTTTCCCCCCAGGTGCCTGATTTAGCACTTTTTTGCATTGCCCTTCAGTTTTGCCACACTTTGGACCACTCTACCAGCTTTTCCAGGTTCCTCCTCATATTATCCACCCCTTCTGGTGTGTATACACTACTGCAGATTTTGGTGTCATCTGCAAATAGGCAAACCTTTCCTACCATCCTATATATTTTGAGACGTACCATTGACATCTCCAAAATACATTCAGTATGTTACAGCTCAGCCTCTTCTGCTGTAGACTATTAATGAATGTCAATAAAACCAAAGTAATGCTTTTTTTCATCTAACGGTTCACCCCCCACCCTGTGTGCGCACCCTCACCATCAGTACACTACTGAGAGAGACTCTAGAGGTAGTGGATAACTACAAGTACCTTGGGCTGTGACGCAAAGTAAATTGGCTTTCCCTACTCACTGAGGCTTTCTTGTAAGAAACTATGTGCCAGACTGATCTATTACAAAAACAAATGCTGTTTTTCTGCTATGCCTGGAAATGACTGGTTCAAGCTACATTTCTCCCAGTTATTGACTCTGTGGATCTGATCTATAGTTGTTTACCCTAATTGGATGTTCTCTACCACAGGGCACTCAGATTCATATCCAGTTTAGTTCCTGTGACACACTACTGCCCACTGTGTACCTCATTTGGTTGGGCCTCCCTCACAGCAAGACAGTCAATGACATCTTTGTATGTGGTCATATAAGGTGCTGCTAAACGATCCATCACCCTATATCACAGGTCTCTTTTATAGAGCTCAGAACCCCTATGCCTTGAGAATAAGTACTTATTCTCCTGGATATTCCTAGGTACATCACATTACTTGGAAACTCTGCACTCAGCTGCACTACCCCCACTGCATGGAACCATCTGCAAGCCTCGCTCAGATTACAGGCCCTGGTCAGCTGTAATGTTTTCAAAGGTCTCATTGATGATCTTGCAGTCTGTACTTGTGGTGAAACCATTTTTAACATGCATGCTGCCTTACTACGATATACTACTGACTACATGGTATAGCTTACTAAGTAAATGGCAGAATAATGTATTTATTCTCTGTATGCTTTTAGCGTTCCTTATGCTAAATATGTATAATATTCCTACCTGTTGTTCCTGATTGTAAATTCATTTTGCATTATTCTATCTTATTGCTATCCTATGCAATGCAGTATCTTGTATTATGTTGTTCTCATGCTGTACCTCAAGTGTTTCTTTTGAATTGATTTGTTTATGCTGTTCTGCACAGGACCGCCTTGTAACTGAGCTTTGCTCAATGGAGCCATTTGCCTGGTAAAACAAAAAAATGCAAACACAAAAATGTAATCATGGTGAACTATGGAAGATTGGCTTTCGGGCAGGACTGGTTTTAGATCTAATGGTGCCCCAAGCAGAATTACTTGAGGTGCCCCCTTCAACACTTCAGTCTCTCCTTCTCCTCCCTTCTCCCTCAACCCCATTTCAAAAAGTGGAAACAATTCTACAACTGTCTGAGTAAACAATTTTGGTTTTTATTTTGACACTTTTTGAGTTTCAAGCTGTTCTCTACTTATACTTTCTACTTTAGTGAACCCTTTCTGTGCAGGCACCCCATGCGGCCGCTTGGTTTGCTTGTGCCTAAAACTACCTTTGCTTTCAGGTCATCTGTTTCTCAGCTTGTGAAAATCTTTTTGCTGTATAAGAGATCTTAAGACTTGATTTATGATGTGTAATACTGTAGCTCCCCCGTGCTCTCTTACAAGAGGTTCCTTCACCATAGTTCGTTCTCTTTGCTTGTAAAAATAAAGAATCAGTCTATTACTGTATCACTTACATTCCACTCTCTTCCAAGTGCCTCTCTTGTATGCTTCCTGTAAGTGTCTGAAATTTTATTGATTGCTTTTAAGGAGCTGGCCAGGAAAGGCACACTGAGCTGTGGCAGCTCATTTCTAGGTGCAACCTAGGAGAAGGGGAGGGGGATAAGTGGGATACAACATAAGAATGAAGCATATAACCAGATAACAATAACCAGACCAGTCAATAACAATAGCAGAGAGAGCTGGCCTTATGGCGCTGAGGGTTGAGGTGCTGGATGCCACACCTTGCGCTATGCCAGTGAACCGTGTTTGGGAGTGAACTCAGGTTGCTGGGGGTCAGCCGGGGAGGAGAGGATTGAGCGTCCGGAGGACAGTTCTCCTCTCCTGGGGAGGGTGGGCACGTGATCCCACCACAGTAGCGGCTCACAGTGGAGACTGGGAGCACCGACAGTCGGAATTGTGCACACAAGGGGAGGAGGTGACGGCGATGGCAAATGCTCGCGAGCGGGTTGCGGGAACATGCCCAGCTCACACTGAGCATTATTGCATGTCTGCGCCTCTGCTAGAGGTCACACACACAGAACAAAGGAAAAAAAATATATCCTGGGGGAAGACAATGGCACGCCAGCCCCATGCCCACTGCCAGATCCCTCCCACCCATTCCCAATATCCTCCAGCCTGCACCAGCCCACCTGACCAGATTAAAGGAGTGCCCAAAGTAGCGGAGGGCGGCCCTGCCCTGGTGGGCACAAGCCAGGTGCTTGCTGCAAGGTTGGGGTTCCGGAGGGGCATGAGGTGTGGGGGGTCTCAGACAGGGCGGGACCAGCTGATGATGTCTGAGGGATGCCTCAGGAACTGGTGACCAGAGGGAAATAAAGGGGGAAACAATAGCAGACCAGAAAAACAGTTGTGCAGCACATTGCATGCCTGACAGTGACTCAATCTGTGGAAGTGTATCCTGTAAGCTGGCATGGTAGTTTGGAAACGTAAAGCTGTCTAGTTATCATGACTTGATTAAATTGCTCTGTTATGAGAAAGTAGGTGAGTTTTCAAGTTGATGTATACGTGTGTTTCTGAGATGTGTGGTCATTATCATACAGGTCTTTGTTTGGCTTGGGTGCAAGTGGCACTGAAGTGCAATGATTTCTTTTATTGCCCCTTGAGATGTTACAAGCAAAATGCAACCTGCAAGGCACGCAGTATTAATGTAAGACTCAGGATGGAGCTCTAACACTGGTTATACACTTTGATCATATCGCAAGTGCCAGGAATGTTGTGGGCAGGTGTCTGCAGCTGCTCTGCAGTGTAATTTGGTTAAATCCATCACGGGTGCATTTTTTGTTGCCCACAAACTATAGACATTCCATACTTTACCACTGTCATCAATCTACTGGATACAGATACAATCTTGGGGTGCATCTCCAAAAGGAATGGTCTGGCTGAGTTTTCACGATCTCAAAGCAGCTACAGCTCTGATAGCCTTAAAGAATAATATCCTTCAGAATCTCGCAGGCCAGAGGGTTTTCTGTTACAGTCCATGAAACCTAACATGGTTTACTACAATACGTCATTGTGGTGCAGTGGTAGTATTCTCTTCTCTACATACAGTAGCAGCAACATACTATTGTCGTGATAGAAGGGACTTAGAGTCCATCTCATCCCCCCCCCCCCACCGCCACCATCGGACAGTAGTAACTACATGCAGTTTGAGTATGGACACACCACCAAACCTATCAAGCTGGAATCATAGCCCTACTCATGCTGTGTAACTCTCAATGCCATTCATCCTCAGGAATCTGTCTAGTCCTGCTTTGAAATCCTGAGCAGGGCTAACTTCCACAGCCTCAGCAGATAGGCTATTCCACATGTTAATCAGTCTCTCTGAAATAATGCTTTCTTCTGGGGCATGAGATTGTAGGTTCAAGTCCCCATACTGTGGACAGGATCTCATACCCAGTGTTGACACTTCAGTATAGTGACCAAGGGTGATGTGCTTTAGAGGAACTATTACATGTTAGGAGGCAGTGTGATCTACTGGTTAGAGTACAAGCATGAGATCCAGGAAATCCCATGTTCCACCTCTCCCCAAATCAAATGCTCACTGTGTGAGCTTGGGCAAATCACTCAACCTCCTAATACTCCATTCCACCCAACTGTGGAAATGGGTAGAAGCAGGACACCACAGGAAAGGAGATGTTGCATCTGAACTGGGCTATCCTGGAAAAATAAATTGTAATAGCAAAAAATAAACAGAAGTCCTGTCAATCAGAGAAATCCATGTTCGTATAGCACTTTTTAAATATAATTGGGGTTTTACCTGGGTAACACGGTCAGCATTCCCTCTGAAAAAAACAAACAATAGGTTTTGATGACCTGCCAACGTGGGACATTGTTTAGCACATAAAGAACCCCATATGCAGTGCCAGCCATTTGTGCCAAGCACCCATTGTGTTGTGTTTATATCCATGGCACTTCAGTCCTTATATCATGGGTTTTAGCCCACCTGATAGGCTACTTGATGCACATGTGACCCAGGGTCAAATTTCGCGGAACTACCTAGGTTCCAGGAGCCCCTGCTCTCCAGTTCTCTTTGTGCACCTGAGAAGGCTGTAGCACATCAGGAGTCCCTGCGTGATCCAGATATTATCTATGAAGGTAAGCCCTGATTTTAATCCTGAACCACAGGATGATATATATGGCTTCTGCAACTGTTAGCAGCAGTTTAAAAAAAAATTATAGTAATATATATTTGTATATTCTGGTGGTGAATAAATGCTTCTGTTACGTTTAGAAGTTGTGGAATCGGGCAACTAGTGGCCTGGCATAGGTTTCAGCTGTGCTCCAGTAGGAGAAAATCATCAGTATCTGTACAATTTTATACCTTCTTGCTGTCTAGGCACTAGATAAATTGCCCTGGGTGACAGTGCTGCGGCCTGATTACCTTCACCACCACCACCTCAGAAGGAAAAAGCAATAATTCAGGCATGGGTTTCAATTTACTATTTTTAGTACCAGCAAGATCCTAGCATTGGAGGATACCCAGTGCTTAGCAGAGTTCAAATTCCATGCTGGGTCCTCCCTGATCATGCCACTCTGTCCCCCTGCCCAAGTGGGGACAGTGCTGGCATATTTAATCTCCTAGGCCCCTGCTCCTCATCCTTCTTCCAAGCGGGACCGCAGAGCTCATTTCAACCACCCTCCCACCTCAGATTTCCTCAGCCCCTCACAAGTAGATGATCAAGATAAAGCATGGCTGAAAATCAAATCACTGTCGTGCCCTAAATTCTAGTGGCCAGATGGAGACCTCCATTTTCCTCTGTTCTGTACCAGTTGGGGAATACAGAGTGCAGACCAGGACCAGTGTAAATTAAGATACTGTGGCTTACCGGTTTGACGAGAAATCTGATGTTGGAGTTCCACAAGGTATTGCTCCGGAAGCTGAGCAGATGGGCCTCCAAACCTCCAGTAGAGTTCTCCGCCCCCTGGCACCGTGTTTACCAGCCAGTCTTCCCTTCTTGCCTTGCTGACGAACAGATCCTCATCATCTCGCTCCCCCTGTATTACTCTGCGCACATGCACGGTCACCACCTTTGCCATCTTACGTCAGCGGAGGACTCTGCACATGCGCACACATTGGCAGCCATCTTAGGGAGGTTTGGTCGTCAGGAGAGCTGAGCGGCCATGTTGTGTGTCCCTTTATCAGTGAGTCTTCTGTGTTTTTACTGGTGCTCATCTGATTCTATGGCAACCTGTACCACTGTATAAGAGAAGTCAGACAGTGGAATATATACATATGTAAACAAAAGGGGGAATAAATATATGCATAAACGAATGTGGGATTGCCTGATCTCACTTCGAGGGGGAGCTCTTGCAGCAGGTTACACCATAAGGACTGAAGCCGGCAGGCATCAGGACCCCACAGAAAACTTCTAGATAGCATTATACAGCAGGGAACCACCCCCTGACGTCGGTCCACCCAGATGTCAACCAACAGTATGTAAGGGGTGGTCCCCCAGCCCTACCTCAGTTCTTTTCCTGCTGTTGACCCATGCACATCGGCTCCACAGATGCCTTCTGCTCCAGTCGACCACCATTTTTTCACACTTACTCTCTCTTTTTTATTTTGTAGTTTAACTTCAAGAATTCTTCCTTTTCTCTGTATGTCAGCTTCTCTGACTTCTTGAGTGGATCAGCAGTGGTCCAAGTGTCCTGGCAGCAAGCAGACCCCATCAAAGGATGACCACTCTCTGTGCCTCTTCTGCCTAGGCCCGGAACACAACCCCGAGGCCTGTGATCACTGCCTGAAATTCAACCAGAGGACCAGGATTCACTGCCAAAAGGCCTTAAAATGTTCTTGCTAGAGAAGCAGGTTGCAGTGATGGAGAAACAAATCCAGGGAAAAAGTTTCTCCTCCTCTCTGTTTTCTGGGGCCTCCACCTCTTCACCCTCTTATTGGGAGAAACAGTCAGACGGAAAACATAAACACAGGGAGAAGCATAAGAAGAAGTCTTCCTCCCGTTCCCAGTCTCCTCACTCTAAGTCGACCGACTCCGGGTCTTCCTCCCATGGGAGGTCGGCCTCGGTTCCCGTGGCAGCCCTCTCCCCTTCTGGGCTTCCCATGATGAAGCCACCTGCCCTCATTCAGACTTCGGGTGGTGGCTCTTCAGGGTCGGGGACTTTGTCCTCCAGCTCCAGCCAGTGCTGTTTTGGCCCTTTCGCCAGCTTTCAGACCAGCAGTCAGGTGGCTCGGCCGGGTCTTCTATGGGCTGTGGATCTTTGCCCGTCATCCACCCGTCTGTGGCATCCACTAAGCTGGCCTCAGGTTCTGGGGCTGACGCCTCTCAGCGGCACCAGTGGCATGCGCCAGCCTCTGGCAGAGTGACACCTCTACCCCATTCAGGAGTTAGCTCCCCTAAATAGGCATCTTCCAGAAGGAAGCTAGTGGCTTCTCCTGACCGGCATCAGTCCACGCCAGTTTGGTCGACGCCAGCCACCCCGGCGTAGCTCCTGGCAACTTCTATTTCATTGTCGCTGGATCGTCCTATGTCGTCAGTGGATCTAACAACTGCTGCAGATGTGACACCAGAGGGCCTGCCATTGGACCTGATGACATCTACTGGGCCGACAGCAGATAACCTGATACCCATTAAGCTGACGCTGGCTAACCCGAATCCACAGGATCCAACGCCTGAGTTGCCATCTCTGCAGGGATCGTCTAATGTCCCTCAACTGGTGCCAGTTCATCTCATCCACAGAATCCTCTGCCAGATTTAACAGCCCTTTTCGACTCCTGGTGAAACACGGTGAAGGGTGACTTGCTTCCCCAACTGGCACCCCCTCCTAAGGCTTCTACTCCTTTGGGAATCCCGACTCCAGCTCCTCCTTGTAAGCCTTCCCCGCAACTCAAGGAGCCTACCCCCACAGTTGGATGGCACGGACAGGGGCCACTCCAAGCATTATGGGTGGAAGCATAGCCTCTCATCCTCAAGGTCCTCGGACAGGCACAGACGTCAGTCTCATGGCTGTCATCACTGGCTTTCAGCCTCGAGGTCTTACTCCTCATGGAGTCGAGCCGTATCTCCTCCTCCTCTTCGAGGTCATCTGATTCCAGGTTGTCCCACTCTCCTGTCAACCCGAAGGACACACCTAGGTCATCCCCGGATGACCTGACTTTTATGGAGGTTATGTGGCACATCCGGTTGAATATGGGCTGAGATACCACGGATTTGGACCCTGAAAGATGGCGTTTGGCTGGCTTTCTCTGCCAGAAGGACCTGAAGCCCATGGTGGTTCCTCCTCTGGTAGACACTTTTATGGACACCACTAAGTCAGCATAGAAATGCCCATCTTCCACCCCTGTGGTGTCCAAAAAAGCTGACTGCCTTTGCAACGCTCCCAAGGATGAACCCTATTTTGAGGAGCAGCCAGCTGCAGATTCTATGGTCATCATGGCAGCTCACGACCAGTCTAAGAGGCCACATCATTTAAGTACCCAGACAAGGACTCCAAGCAGGTAGACCGACCTTTTTTTTTTTTTTTTTTTGTAGTTGTTCAACCAGGAGTAGCACACTAAGCTGAAAACTTGTTTACAGGTGTGAACTGGGAGCACAGGGAAGTTAAGTGACTTGCTCAGGGGGCACACAGTATGCGAGTGGAGGCTGTGGGATTCAAACCCAGGTCTGGTCTGCTGGATGTCTCCAGATTTGCAGCTCAGAACCTTAAACCACTGTGCTATACTGCCTTCATAAACTTGGCAGAAAGGTGTATGCCTTGGCTACCTGTGCCATCCGTTCCTTTAATTTTTTGGCCCACGTGATCCAATATCAGAACGCCCTGTGGGAAAAGGCCATGGAGATGGCTCAGACTCAGCAGGATGGTCCCCAGAAGGCTGAGCTGCTTCACATTTTAAAATCAGGCTCGGACGTTGGTACCCATGTTTTACGTTCATCCTATGACACAGCAAGTGCAGCAGCTAGGGCAGCTGCCTCAGGAATTTGCCTTTGCTGGTATTCCTGGCTCTGGGTCTCAGGATTTACCCCGGACGTTCAAGCTAAAATCTTGCACTCCCCTTTCAAGGGCTTTGTCTTTTTTGGTGAGGACTCTGAGAAGGTCATCACTAATCTTCAGGAGTCGGGCAAGGCTGTCAGATCTGTACATACCATG
Source organism: Neoceratodus forsteri (assembly GCA_016271365.2). Classification (NCBI taxonomy): domain Eukaryota; kingdom Metazoa; phylum Chordata; order Ceratodontiformes; family Ceratodontidae; genus Neoceratodus; species Neoceratodus forsteri. The sequence continues at coordinate 1,145,427,588 of CM057450.1, read as the reverse complement.
TACAGATCTAATCAGAAGCAAAATCGTTGCCAGCCATTTCAGAGGTCGTCCGGTCAACAGTCCCGAGGCCAGCAAAATCAAGGAGCATTTAAGCATAAGGCCACTGCCCAGACCTCCAAATGTTCAGGTCCCAGAGCCCCTAAAACCTCCCAAGCCTCCTTGCCTGTCCCCTGTTCCTCGGCCTGACTCCTTACCCAACCCCTCTCCTCCTGGGGGAGGCAGTAGGGGTCACTTTTTCTCACTATCTAGAGGATGGCAAAGAATTACGATGGATCAGTGGGTTCTTCATTTGATAGAGAAGGGACATGTTCATGGAGATACCTCCAGACAATCCTCCCACACACTCCCATTACCCTTTGTCACACCTCTCTCTTATCCAGGAAGAGATCCAGGTGCTTTTGCTGAAACAGTCCATAGAGCCAGTTCCTTCAGCTCAGAGGGGAAAGGGATTTTATTCCCACTTTTTTCTGGTCTAAAAAAAAAGGCAGGGGACCTAGGACTCATCCTGGATCTCAGCCACCTGAACAAGTACATAGAATACAAACGTTTCAGGATGGTCACCTTTCCAGGCCTGCTCCTTCTCCTCCTTCATCAAGGGCGCTGGCTGTACTCCCTGGATACGCAAGACGCATACCTCCACATACTGGTCTTTGAACCCCATCAGAGGTTCCTTCGAGTCCCCTTTCAGGGCAACCATTATCAGTACCATGCCCTGCCATTCAGCCTGTTCTCAGCTCCCCAAGTCTTTACAAGTGCCTGGCTGTTGTAGCGGTGGCCTTCAGGAGACAGGGTCATTACATCTTTCCCTGTCTGGATGATTGGCTGCTAGCTGCCCTGTCCAGGGACCGGCAGCTCAGCACCATGGAGGGCACTTCACTTTGTTTCGGGACTTAGGCATAACCCTCAGCCTCCCGAAATCCTCTCCATGGCCCAGCCAAAGGCTGCAGTATATCGGGGCAATTCTGGACATGGCTGTAGGCAAGGCCTTTCTGCTCTCAGACAGAGCGGAGCGTCTCCGAGAACAGGCTCGCCTAGCTTCCTCGACTCGCCAGGCTCCAGACAGAGAATCCCTGCAATTGTTAGGACACATGGCAGTGGCCAACACGACGGTCCCTCTTGCAGGCTTACATATGAGGGTCCCCCAACAGACCTTGCAAGACCAATGGGATCAACACTCAGACAAGTTGGAGCAGCTGGTGACGGTCTCCACTCCGGTGTGTTAAACTCTGGCCTGGTGGTTTGACCCCTTCAAACTGTCCTTAGGGGTCCCTTTTCAGCAGGCCTCTCCTGCTTAGATTCTGACTACGGGCACGTCAGGTCTGGACTGGGGTGCTCATCTGGCAGACCATCAGACACAAGGTACTTGGTCTCCCCAGGAGGTACATCTCCATTTCAATATTCTGAAGATGCAGGTGATCCTTTATGTCCTCCAGGCTTTCCAGACGAGTCTGCTCCCCAGTCCTCTACTTATTCAGATGGACAACATGTCAGTGGTCTTCTACATGAACAAGTGGGGGAAGGAACTCACTCTTACCCCGTATGCAAGGAGGCCATGAGAGTCTGGTATTGGGCCATCGAGCATCATCTGGAACACACTGCTGTGCACGTTCTAGGTGTACAAAACACCTTGGCCAACAGCTTAAGCCAGTCTCAGTCCAGGGTACATGAGTGGGAACTCCTTCAGTCCATGGCTGAAGAGCTATTTGACAGGTGGGGCTGGCCCAAATTGGAACTCTTTGCATCCCCACTCAATGCCAAACTGCCCAATTTATGCTTGCTAGATCCAGGGCCTGGTGTTTTCTGGTGAGACGCATTGTCCCTCTCTTGGACAGGGAGGTTTCTGTATGCCTTCCCTCCCTCCCTTCCCATTACTACGGAGAGTCCTCCTCAAGTTGCAGTCAGAGGGGGCAGAAATGATCCTAATAGCTCCTTACTGGCCACATCAGATTTGGTTCTCTCTACTTCAGCAGCTGGCAGAGAACCCCCCAATCCCCTTGCCCCTGAGCTCAGGCTTACTCTTCCAGGAGCGGGGTACGCTGGTCCATTCAAATCTCAAATCATTGCTACATGCATGGCACCTGCAGACCTAGCAGTTGCTCAGTTTGGGGTTTCCCCAACGAGTGGCAGAAGTTTTGGTGGCTGCTAGAAAGCCTTCCACCAGAGCTACTTACTTGGTGAAGTAGAAGCCGTTCTGCCTTTGGGCTTCTGTCCTCCATATCGATCCGTTCACTTGCCCTGTGAACTCTGTTTTGGAGTATCTCCTTTCTCTATCAGATTCAGGCTTGAGCTACTCTTCCATTAAGGTGCATTTATCTGCCATTTCCACTTATCATGCACCTGTGGAGAGCAAAGCTCTTGCCCTGCTGGATCTTTCCCGCACCTTTCTGTGAGGTATCCTACACCTAAAACCTCCCATCTGGGACCCTGTCCCCCCCTTGGGATCTTGTATTTGTTTTGGAAAAACTTACACTGTCTCCCTTTGAACCAGCCACAAGTTGTGAGCTATGCTTTCTGTCATGGAAAGTATTATTTTTAGTTGCCATTACTTGTGCTTGAAAGATTTCTGAGCTTCAGGCTCTGATATACAAAGAGCCTTATTTAGTTTTCCACAAGGACCGGGTGTTCTTGCGGATGAATTCTAAGTTTCTGCCTAAGCTGGTGCCTGAGTTTACACTAAATCAGGACATCCATCTACCAGTCTACTATCCAGAGTATTTCAGTTGAAGGAAGGCTCTGCTTCATACTCTGGATGTTCACTGGGTACGTTGGTACTATTTAGATTGTACCCATGCTATCTGTAAGTCAGAACAGTTGTTTGTTTCTTTCACTCGAAGGACTGAAAGGGCTCCAGTTACTAAGCAGACTTTGTCCAAATGGCTAGTTAACTGTATTGTTTATTGTTACCAAAAGTACGACAAGCCTTTACCGGGACCGGTCAAAGGCCATTCTACTAGGGGTATGGCTCCTTCCTTTGCCTCATTAAGAATGTGTCTGCTGCTGATATTTGTGCAGCTGCCACTTGGAGTTCTGTACACATTTTCATTCAGCATTAAAGTCTGAACATTGCCTCACATCACAGGGCAGGCTTCGGACTTTGGTCCATCAGGACCTGCTCTCCTGAGCTTTCCAGATGACTTTTCCTCCTCACGACTTAAGGGGATTGGTCTTTTCACTGCTTGGGACTCATTCCTTATGGTGTAACCTGCTGCAAGAACTCCCTCAAGAAGTGAGATAGTGCAGTTATGTAAGAACGTACCATAACAGGAGATCTTTGAGAGGAGCTCTTCCAGCAGGTGCTGCTTTCCCTCCCACCTTCCCCTGGTATCTGTTTCTCCTTTGTTGTTATTCCTTTCCTCATCTCAGAGGAACCAACTCAGTTCTCTGTTTCTGAGTATGCTGGGGTCTCTGGCGGGAGAACTGAGGTAGGGCTTGGGGATCGCCCCTTATATGCTATTAGTTGACGTTGGGACGGGCCGACGTCAGAGGGTGGTCCACCGCTGTATACTGCTAGCAAGAAGTTTTCTGTGGGGTCCTGGAACCTGCCGGCTTCAGTCCTTATGGTGTAATCTGCTGCAAGAGCTCCTCTCAAAGATCTTCTGTTATGGTAAGTTCTTATGTAACTGTACTTTTCGAGGAATAAAGTTACTCCCATCACTGAGGTAAGTGAGCAGGGGGAAAAAAGCTAACCTCAACACCTGGTGGTCAGCTGTTGGGCAGATTACATATACCAAAATTTATGGACACTGAGCCTGATTACTAGGTCGGCTACTGGTGTAATGTCCTTTATCTCGTATACAGGACTAGTCCGGCCGCAACCACTACCGAGTAAGACTGTTATTGTCAGCGGTTATGATGCTTATTACTGTTGCCAGTGGTTATGTTCTTGTTGCCCCAGTGGTGATACCCACATTGACAGCTAATATTATTATGGCCTACATGGCTTGTATACTACTCATTTCATATCCTTTATCCCCAGATGGTCAAGGCCAAGAAATGCAACACCAGCAGTGCTACACTGATGCCCCACAACTCGGGCCTCAATGCCCAGCCTGTCAGCATGAGGAGGAGGAATCCCTTACTGGATCAGTCCCCTTCTCTGGAACCAAGCATTCCTGGTCTTAGTGATTCCAACTGGATGGGAAATCCCGGTGCAGTACTGCTGCAGACCCAACAAGCAACATCGGCCATGATGGAGAGTCAGCAGAACTTCATGCTGAAAATTATGGAGAGGCTTGAATCCATAACCAATGCCAGACCAACAGGCCCTGCCGGGCCCAGCCCACAGCCAGAACCCAGTCCACCACAGTCTGTGGGTGGCCATGGAGGTAATTCTGAAACTCCCAATAATCACCCCCTACCAACCCTCTGGGGGTCAGGGTGGTGCCAAGGGGGAATAATGCGAGAGATGATGACTCCAAAATTGATTTGCATGAGGAGGAGACAGAGCTCATGGACTTGGGAGACTCCTTCCTTCACCTCAAAGTTATGTCCCTTCAGCTTAGTACCAGGCCTCATGAAGGCCATCAAGACTAGTATGGGGTTCGACCTGCCTCCTCCCCAAATTGGATCCAATGATCCAACAAGATCAAACCCTCAAGGATATATTCCCTATATGCCCCGGCATAGAGGACATCTTTTTTTTTTTTTTGCTATTTCTGTTTTTCCCTCTCCTCAGCCTAGCACTGTCACCCAACCCTCCACCAGCGCACCACAAGCTCGTAGGAACCTCCCACAGAGGCGTGGATTACCCCCCAGGTGGGGACAGAGTGGGTGAGGGCAGCCGGGTCACTTAACCACCCCCCCGGTTCCATACCTTCATGCTTTTGTCAGGGTCTGCACTCTCAAGCTGCCGGTGCTGGTGGCAAGGGCCTACCTAGCTCTCCTGTCGGTGTCGTACCTGGCCAAGGGTGTTTGTGAAGTACACCCCTATGGAATGTGATGTGCGTATGACACCACGGCTTACACCAGCGTCCATCACGTTTCAACCCAGCTTTGACAGCTCAGACATGCTGATTGGTCATGCACTGAGCCGAGGTTTTTCCCCTCCCCCATGGAGGAGCCTAGCAGTCCTATGGATGCTCAAGCCTCCTCCCCCTGGCCAGCCCTCCGATGACCTGAGCCTGTTCCCAAACCCAGGTTGCCGGCATCACAGGCGGTAGCGCTACCTCTGTGCTAGTGGGCCGGCCATAGAGGACATCTTTGTTAAAGAATGGGAGTCCCAAGAACCATGGAAACTCTCTGAAAAGAGGAACATAGACAGAATGTAGCCCATTCAGGAGGACAAAGCAAAACTGTGGTGCACTGCACCTACCATTGACCCTCAGATCCCAGTTCTGAGCAAGAAAACGGCCCTTCCCTGTGGCACAATTGTCCTCAAGGACCCAACAGATAAAAAAGTAGAAGACATGCTCAAGAAACTATTTGAAATGACAGGATTGGCAGCTAGAGCCACCACAATGGCCATTTGTGCTGCCAGATCCCAGATCCAGTAGCTGGAATAGTTACTGGATAAGATGGATCCAAAATCAAGGGAAACAGAGCTCCTGGAATGTACACTGGACACAGCCAAGTACATGGGAGACATGGCAGTTGACACCCTCAAACTCAATGCAAGATCGTCTGCCCTAACCAACGAAGCCAGAATGTCACTATGGCTTAAGCTATGCGAGGCAGATAATGAATCTAAGACTCTTTTACAAAACCTAACCTTAAAAGGCAAACATGTTTTCAGGGAGGGCCTTCAGAAATACCTGAAGCTGAAGGAGGAGGGGAAAGATCTTGCCAAGGACAAAAATAGAACCACCTACTCACCATCTGAACAGTGGTGATTTTGTAACAACAAATTTCAAAACTGAAAGCAAGGTGCCAATAGCAATAACAGTTCCTTTTGCGGCAGAGGATACAATAATCCCTACCCCTCATCACTCTCTTCCAACTCCTCCTCCTCCTTTAGGGGAAAATCACAGAGACAGAGATTCAGAGGTAGAGGTAGAGGGGGAAAACCAATAATGACTCCTGCATGGCAGCTGTGCAGGCCCTGCCAATGTCCCTCAAACCACCACAAACACTACACCAACTACCACCTGTGGGCCAGAGGTTGACACTCAACAATAGTGGCACCACATGACCTCAGACAGATGGGTTCTGGAAGTAATCTCAAAAGGTTACGCTATAGAGCTCTTAGAAAGACCAGACAGACGCAGATTAATCCTCTCCCCAGTTGCAAAGAAAAGAGCAACATCTCATCAAGTCCAAGACATTTTGATAGACTTACTCCAGACCAGAACAAAGCCTTACAGGTAGTGCTGGAAGAGGAGCAAGGTATGGGTATTTATTCCATCTTCTTCCTAGTCCTGAAGAAGAATGGAGACTTGAGACCAGTTCTGGATTTAACATTTCTAAACAAGTATGTTGTGACACAAAGATTCAAAATGGAGACTCTCAGGTGCACCCTCAGGAGTCTCCAGGTAGGTGACTACCTGACCTCTGTCAACTTGAAAGACGCATATCTCCATACACCAATAAGGTCGGCCCACAGAAAGTATCTAAGGTTTCATATACTAGGCCAACATTTCCAATACCAGGCTCTACCCTTCGTCCTTGCTTCAGTACCAAGGGTATTTACAAAAATATCTGTAGTCTTGGTGGCTTATCTAAGGGAAAAATGAGTCAACATAATTCCACACTTGGACGACTGGCTTATACGTGCACAAAGCAGTGCACAATCACAGAGAGACACAAACTTAGTACTCACCACCCTAAAGTCACATGGCTGGGTGATCAATGTAGCCAAAAGCTCCCTAATACCATCACAATCAATCGAGCACCTGGGAGCAGAGATAAACACATTCAACAGGAAGGCAAACCCTTCTCTCAAGAGTGAACAATATTATCAAAACCTCAAAGAACCTCATAATAACCACTTCTACTACAACAGGGCAAGTGGCCATGGTCCTGAGTTGCATGGTGTCCTGCATCGACCGGGTCCCCTGGGAGAGGTGGAACATGCGCCCACTTCAGAACTGCCTCTTATGACAGGACATGCCTGCAGAGGTGAACATGGGAGTAAGGATCCATTTGTCACAAGGGGTCAAGAACTCCCTGCACTGGTGGCCCAGGAGAGGCAACCTGGTCCAGGGAACCAATCTGGAGCAAACATACAATGTCACAATGGAGACAGACACAAGTCTGACAGGATGGGGTGCATGCTTGGGCAGCTCATCAGCTCAGGGCTGGTGGATGCAAACAGAGTCCAAACTATCCATAAATGTTCTGGATATGAGAGCAGTGTATCATGTCCTGCTGGAATTCTGGACAATAATCGACAGACAGCCCCTGCTTGTACGCTGAGACAACAAAGTGACCGTGGCATACACTACAAAGCAGTGGAGAACCAGGAGCATAGCGATGCAGAAAGAAGTGAGACAGGGGATGGAATGGGCACAAACCAACCTCGCCCACATCCGCACTGTTTATTTATCCGGGAAACTGAATGTTAGGGCTGACTGACTCAGCAGGCAGTGGGTGTACCCAGGAGAATGGCAGCTCCACTCAATAAACAGGAGATGAGGACTAGTGACCATAGATTTGATGGCCTCCAAGCCCAATGCTCCAATCCACAAATACTTCTTCTGGTACAGGGAGCAACAATCCTTGGGGATTGATGCACTGTCCCAAGACTGGACACTAGATCAGGCCTATGTGTTTCCCCCAATCCCATCGATCCCATGTGTACTTGTCAAAATATGATGCTTAAGGAGACTCATAATACTGATTGCCCCATACTGGCCAAGAAATGCCTGGTTTGCAATGACAGTAGCAATGGTGTTAGACACATGGCACCTCCCTCTCAAATACAACATTCTGATCCAGGGCCAAGTGGTACATCTGGATCCAAGGAAGCTCACGCGCACAGCTTGGCTCCTGAAAGGCAGAGACTGTTAAAGGTGGGATACCATAATTCTGTTATCACAACCATCTTACAATCCACAAAACCATCAACCACATCCACATATGGCAGACAGTGGAATATATTCTCATCCTGGAAAAAGTCCAAGGGAGTTGATCCAGAAAAGGTGGATATGGCCCTCATTCTACTTTATCTCCAACAAGGCCTGAACAATGGACTGTCACCAGCTTCTCTCTGAGTACAACTGTCCACCATAGGTGTGGCCATGAGCCAGGTCGGGGTAATCCCTACCAGATTCACACCCAGATGCACTCAAGTTTCTCAAGGCAGCAGAAACCATCTGCCCTTGTAAAAGATCATCTATTGCACCTTAGAGTCTCACATTAGTACTTGACTCCCTCACTGTCCCCCCTTTTGAGCCCATCCAGGAAGCACAGCTGTACTGGACAGGTTTCAAAACTTGTTTTTTGGTGGCAATATGCTCCACTCAGAGAATCAGCGAACTGGGGGCTTTATCCTGCAAGGAACCTTATACTGTGTTCACCACGGAGGGGGGTCTCCCTGAGAATGGTACCGGCCATCAGCTCAAAAGTCACCACCAACTTTCATATGAATAAAACTATTGAATTACCAATACTTTATGGGGATACACCAGAAGGGGAGACTAGACTCCCACATAGACTGGATGTGAAGGGCACACTGGCCACCTACATTTCAAGACCAGGCAATACGGAAAACTGAAAGACTATTTGTTGTTGCCAAAGGGCATAAACAAGGTGTGGCCGCATCAAAATGAATGATTGCAAGTTGGCTAAAAAGGATAATTTAGGAGGCCTACAAGTCAAAGAGCCTCAGTCCCCCAGAGGGAATAAGAGTCCATTCAACAAGAGCAGTGGCCATTTCTTGGGCAGAAAGGTCCAGTGTTTCCACAGAGGACATCTGTTGAGCAGCAGCTTGGTCTACCATCCATACCTTTGCAAGACATTACAGACTTGAGACATTATACAGACAAAGGGCCTCCTTTGGAGCTAAGATACTATCAGCAGCTTGTCCCACAGGTTCCCGTACGGATCGCTCTAACCCTCCCTAAATGGGCATACTTTGCTACTTACTCAACTCATGATGTAAGGACTGGAGTGCCATGGATATAAACACAACACAATGGGTGTTTACTCAACTCATAAAGGTGATGTGTTAGTTTATATCCATTGCATTCTACGACCCTCCCTTATGAGCATTCACTGGGGAACCCGACCAGGTTGGGAACAAAGGATGAATCAATGAAATAATTTATGACTGGGTAGAGTATTAGTCAGCCACATTAGATGACTGAAGTTAGAATTGTAAGAGCAGGTTATTAAACCAAAATAATGATATTCCTACCTATGGGTGCTCTGTTATCCCCTGTGGTTTTCTGTTAGGGGTTGTTATGACTATTTCAGCTGTGGACTCATCTAACTGGAGAGCAGGGGCTGCTGATACCTAGATAGATCCATGAAATTTGACCCTGGGTCATATGTGCATCAAGTAGCCTATCAGATGGGCTAAAACCCGCAATGTAAGGACTGGAGTGCATGGATATAAACCAACACAATCACATTTACCAGGTGAGTGAACACCCATTACTGTTGTGTGTGAGACAGGCCACATCTGGCCAGGGGGATACTGTATATTCAAACAGCGCTGCTATCTCTGTCCAAGTTGCTAGAGGGAGATTTCACATTCAGGTGACAAATATTTAATTCAGCAGGCATTTGGTTGATGATGGCGTGTGTGTGTGTGCACGCGTGCACCCCTTAAAGGAGTACTACAATCAAAATTTGCAAAAACATTTTGTGCCAAGTATTTTCATTTGTATACATATATAAAGTCCTGGTGTGTCCTTCCCCTTGTTTGCCAGTAGGACTTTTTTTCTATATTTGCCTTCTAATTTTAGGACCCCTGAGGATCTCCATGTTAGCATTTTTATTGCTTTTTCTTACAATGCCTTCTGTCCCATGTGACAGTGAAGCCATCAGGGACCATAGATTCAGCAAGCACTGGTTTAGAGTTAATTTGCAGTAGAGCTGTGATTTTAAGTAACTTTCCCTATTTAGCGAGCACTAATGAAGGCTACATTTACAGTTTCACAAACATCTGAAGGATAATTGCATGGGCTATTCTAAAGAAACCGCTAGAGTCTTCACTCATGATAGCATTATTGACCTGGGGTGATTTGTGTGCTTTTTATGGCTGTGTGAAGTTTGATGAAATGAAAAGTTTTAAAAACAAACTATTTACTCATACTGGCTAGAGCTAGATACATACCTAGAAAACAAAAAGATTGAAATAGAAAGAGTTATTTAGTTAAGGTCTGAACATCAGGGGCCTAATATTCAAAGGTTTGTGCAGGTGCAAATGGGTTTTTGCCCACGTAAACCGTGGTTTCTGCTGGATATCCATATTCAAAAAAGGGCTGTTGCACATGCAAAGATGGTTAAAACATAATGTATGTGGGCGGGCAAGGGGAAGGGCATGACCATGAATAGCCATACTACCCCATATTCAGCAGCTTTGCACTGCGTAAAAGGTTTTAGCGTAGTCCTTTTGCACAGTGCAAATACTGCCTAACAAAACCCCAACTTAATCCAGGCAACCCTAGCAACTGCTGGAGGTAATGCAGACACCTAGCCGGTTGGCTGCTGGAGGAGCACACCTGCTCTGTGTGGTCCCTGGCACTGTCACTCCAATGGCCAGCACCTACTGTGCAAATAGAATCCCTGGTGGTAGTGATCTCCCACTGCCAATCACCAGCCCTTATGGTAGTTTTAAAACATCCATGGTGCTAGTGGTCCACCCCTCCAGTCGCCAGCCCGTATAATAGTTTCAATACATCCCTGGTACTTGTGGTCCCCACCCTGATCACCAGCCCATAATGTAGTTTCAACACATGCAGTTCCAAAAGAGAGGTGCTGCGATCGGCGAAACTGGGTGCTGCAAAAACAGGAAGGGCAGCAAGCCCAATATCAGACAAAACACACAAGTTTGTTAATGCACACAGATACCTTCTGGAAAGATTCCACGTCCAGGCAGTTGTAGAGTAACCAAAAATATTTTTTTTATAAAGACCTGGACTAAGGTCCACAGAAAAGCGCTCCAAAGCGTGCCCCAGCGCTTCAACTTGCAATGAGTCTTCCTCAGGACGTCTGAGGTCTCAGCACTTTTCTGTGGACCTTAGTTCAGGTCTTTATAATAAAAATATTTTTGATTATTCTACAATTGCCTGGATGTGGAATCTTTCCATAAGGTATATGTGTGCATTAATGAACTTGTGTGTTTAGTTTCAACACATCCCTGGTGCTTGCTGTCCCCACCCCCCCATCACCAGCCCATATCGTAGTGTACAAACATTCCTGGTGGTAGTGGTCCCCTGCCTATCGCCAGCTCATGCTGGCGGTCCCCTCTGATCGCCAACCTGTAGTACAATGAAACACCCTCCCTGGTGTCTGGTGGTCCCCCTACTGTGGCACTGAAGACCCCCGTTCACCTTACCATTCCCCTCATGCCATGGGTGCATATGGTACCCTCCTCACACCTCCTCAGCCAGCCACTGTATGTCCAGGCAGGGAGCGCGCCTCTCATTTATAGGACACGGTGATGTCACCTGTCCTATAAATAAGAGGCATGCTCCCTGCCTGGACATATGGTACCTGGCCATGGAGGTGTGAGGAGGGCTGCACCAGTTGCTATATTCACCCGTGGCACCAAGGGGAATGGTAAGGTGACAGGCGGAATGTTAGGTGCCGCAGTGGGGTGGAGACCACCGGATGCCAGGGAGGGTGTTCTGTTGTACTATGAGCTGGCAGTTGAAGGGAGGGAAGGAGGGAGGGAGGACCACTAGCTCGAGCTGGTGATTGGGGAGGACAAAACCACCAGGCATGTATGTACATTACGGAATGGGCTGGCAATCTGGGTGGGGCACACTAGCACCAGGGATGTATTGAAACTACTGTACAGGCTGGTGATCAAAGGGGGGGGATCACTAGCACCAGGGATGTATTGAAACTACTGTACCAGCTGGCAATCAGAGGGGGGAGGACCACTAGCACCAGGGGTGTATTGAAACTACTGTACAGGCTAGCGATCGGAGGGGGACCACTAGCACCAGGGATGTAATGAAACTACCATACAGACTAGCTATTGGAGGGGGAGCCACTAGCACCATGGATAGTTACACAGTTCTAGGACTGGTCAACTGGGGGGGCACCGTGCTAACCTGCCTCACTACCCATGCAAATGAGCCCATAATGGCCATGCAAATGGCCCCTTAGTGCCTTGCATGCCCAATGGACTCATTTGTATGGGTCCCTTTGAATATGGCAGATAGCACTCCGGGGCTATCCATTCTGGTGGCGTACTTTCGGAGCCCTGTCGGGGCAGAGCTAAGTGGCTTAGCGCTGCATCACCATGGTCCTATATTCAGTCAAATAGTGCTAGTGCGTTATTCAACTGAATAAAGCATCTTTGGGATCCTGGGCAATTGCAAGGCGCAGTGCAGATATTTGCACTCTACTTTGTGTGATTTTGAATATCAGGCCCCAAGTTCCTAACAGCAAATTGCTGCTGCAGCAGCTTCCACTCACTGAATCAGTGATCCTAGATGCTTCACTGTCACACAGGACAGGAGGTACTGTAGGAAAAAGAAGAGCAGTAAAATATGCAAAAGTGGAGATCTCCAGGGCCATAAAACTAATAGGCAAATTTAGAAGAAAAAAAAAAAAACAACCTCCTAATGGCAAACCAAGGGATGCACACACCAAGACTACACATACAAATCAGAACATGCTGCAGTGCACAACATATACTGTATGGTTTTGCATTGACTCTAGTACTCCTTTTACTGTCATTGATTTTCAGGGATGTCCCCGATTTTGCTTCAACCATTTCACGAGTCCCTCTAAAATTGGCATTTCTGTCTTGGAAGAGTAGGGATTTGAAGCACAATATGTTACTAGACATTGATGATAGTTTAGTTCTCCTTCAGAGCTACACAAGATTTCAGATTTACCTAAGCTACACAAGATTTCAGGTTTCTTAAGCTGATGTTACCATTTTGTAAGTATCCCTTAATTTGAAACATAGAAACAGAGAATTTGATGGCAGATAAGGACCGCCAGTCCCATCTAGTCTGCCCTTTTTTCCCTACCAACAAAAGATGCCTCAGATCCTACTTCACCTCCTCTTTTTGAACCGCCAGGGTTCCCACATCTTTCCCATGCAGTCTTGGATTCCCCCACTGACTTTGTCCCCACCACCTCTGTTGGGAGGTTGTTCCATGCCTCCACTGCCCTTTCTGTGAAGAAGTACTTTCTCACATTGCCCTTTAGTCTACCCCTTCCAGCCTCATGTCATGTCCCCATGCTCTAGAGCATCTTTCCATGTGAAATATGCTGCCCTCCTGTACCTTAGTTATTCCCTTTAGGTACTTTGAAGGTCTCAATCATGTCACCTCTCTCTCTCTCTCCTCTCTTCGATGGTATATATTGAGTTCCTCCAATCTCTGCTTGTATGACCTCTTGTGTAGACCATTTTGTTGCCCTTCTTTGATTCAGACCTTCATATCTTTCTCGATCTTTCATACAGGACTAGACACGTCATAAGCCTTTTGATGGAATCCAGAGCCATTTGTGGCAGCTAAATGTTCCCCACCAGCTTTTATTCGCAGCCAGACTGTGACTTTCATGGAAAGATAAGCTCTATCTCTTTAATGATCCAAAAGAAGTGGAGGTGTTGTGTATTATTGAGCAGGAGGCATGCCAGGAGTCTGGAATTGCTGACACAGAAGAAGGGTGATTATCTTATGGACTTTCTAATAAAAACTGTAATGTATCCTATGTTTGTTTTTGTTTTCCCCACTCATCACTATTTGGGCTTTTAGTCTGGATCTGGGTAGCTTATAATTTTTAGAGGGTAGCCATTTTGAACTCAGAGGGGCTCTTATCCTTAGTTATGGTCCTGGCAAAATGAACTTGTATTGACTTTACTAAGACTGCATTTCGGACTCTACTGCATGGACCTGAACTTCTCAAGAGTCTTGGTTGCCTTTAACACAGAGCCCTGATATCTTGGTTAGTTTTCACACCACCCTTAAGATTTCTAACTTAATGTAGGGATGATTGGAATTCGTCTTGAGTTCTATCATGTGAGCAGCATGTTTTATTGTTCCTATAGTTGAGATACGTGGGCATTTGCATCTGTTCTGTTGGAGATAAAATGGGGATATTTGGGGCTGTTTCATACTAGGATTTTATACTAGGAAAGAATAGGCATACAGAAGGCCGTGGCCCATATAGGTATGTCTCCAGCCATGCTGGTATGATATCCCTAAATTTACAACAGAAATTTATCAAGGTTTTGTTTGAATGTAACATGGTTATTACTTTCTAATAATGAACTAGGAATGGTATTCCATTATGGAATTAGTCTCTGGGTATAATATGATCTCCTTTTATTAGTTCTGGGATATGTTAATGCCAGTTGAAAATTGTGACTTCTTAAATTACATTCTCATCTACTATAGGTCATGTTTAACTGATTCATTAGCTCAGTATCTGTATATATCTTGTGTATAAATAAGAGATCTCTCTTTCTTCTCATCTCCAAAGAGTACATGTCCAGTCCTGCAACCTCATCTCATAACTCTTATCATGCATGTTGATAACCAGCTTAGTTACTCTCCTTTGTACTCCCTTCAATCTACCAATATATCTCTTTAGGTACAGGCTCCAAAGGGGGGAGCAGTAGCCAAAATGTGGTCTCACATATGCCCTGTATAATGGCAGGACACATTCCCTATCCCGGGAAGTGAAACTCCTTTTAATGCAACCTCTAAGTCTATTGGCTCTGCTGATAATAAAATTGCAATGACTACCAGAGGTTAAATCAGAGTTAATAATTGTTCCTAAGTCATTATGTTGGACTGTAGGGGTTAATATTTGACTATTTAATGTGTACTGTTTTTGCATGTTTGTAGTTCCCAAGTGCATGACTACTCGTGTTTCTTTGTGAAGCCCTGTTTGGGGAGTGGTGGGCCTGTTGGCTCACACAATGGCTGGCTCTTTATGTGGGGCCGGCTAGTAGTACTTCTCCCTCGGGGTTCTCCTTGGGCTGTAGCCTGTGGATTCACATGTGTTAAATCAATGGCTACTCCCCCCATGTCGTTGTGTTTGTGGTAGATCCTTCTATTTGTGGTGGTTTTACTGTATCTGTATTACTTTGGTCTGTATTTTAGATTCTTCCATGAAAGTATGCTTTTTATAAGTGTTACCTTGCAACAAAAGCCTAATAAAAATATAATGCAAAAAAAAAAAGTTTGAGTTAAATAGCAGGGGTGGGGGAAGGGAAAGTCACACACTTGAGAAACCTCCAACATTTGTGGAGAGGAAAGGTGCCCTTGTATAGTGTGCGCTTCACAATCAATGGAGTAACTCAATATCCAATTCTTCATATTAGTGATATGTAGAACATGACAGCTTAAGACAGTTCCTGGGGTAGCATAGCTCCGAGATGTGTGATCTCCCTTGAGAATTTCAAATAGACCAAATCTTAACAGTGGATCAGTAGTCAAAGTGGGAGCCTGACCAGCAAGCTTCCTAGGGAACAATAAAGAGAGAAAAACAATTAAATGTAACACAGTAAACAGTTTTTTTTACGTTTCAGTAAGTACTCAGTATAACAAGCCAGTTTATACAGAAGAGACTATGTAGTGCAAGGACAATCTATAGATGTTAGTTATCTTTCAAAAATGATTTCATGTCCCACGTTTCACTGAGACCACTGGTTTTAGATTTTTGAGAGTAAAAATCCAGTAGGTCTCTTTTTGCAATAACCAATTTGGCCTGCTGCCACCCCTTTTAGGCATGGATATACATTCCAGTGCCATGAATCTGAGTGCTTTGTCAGCATTGTGTACCTTATTAAAGTAAGACCCTGTGGGAGTGTTGCTGTTTTATGTACAGAAATAATTCACAGGTCTGCATCCAATGTGGTTAGTTGACAGGGATTCAGTACTTGTTCTCATATTCGGCAAAGAAGTAACAAGGTATTAAGTCATATTCATTTTCTGTTGCAGCTCCTATATACTGCAACAACCTGCCTGATTGTCTTCGTGCTTCCTCCTCACTGTATGTGTTTAAAATCAATTTTAAGCAATATTTAAAGTCTGTTGATATTTGTAAATTTGTACATTTGTCCTGTTGTTTGATTAATGTATGTGATGTTTGTACTTTTTTCGGGCCGGGTCTGAAAAAGGACTTTTTCTAGTGCCCTATCCTGGTTAACAAAATAAAAATGAAATGAAAATTAACATTTGATATGTGTCAAAAGTATAGAAAGAAATGTGTGCATTTTATCACTGTTAACTGCAAATGGCAGTGGACAAATAAGTGTAAGCTTCTGTTGTTTCTCTAGCGAATGTTGAGAGAAGGAAAGAAAGTGGTATAAAAACAGAAAGGAACCTGTAGCACCGTATTGGACAGGTATGAGACAATTTTTTTAAAGATAAAAGTCTTACTATAACTTAATGGGTAGTAAGACAATAGAGCTGTTCATGTTACGTTTGCAGCTAGTTCATGTAGATATAATTGATAGCCACAAATATCAGAGAACAATAAGTAAATACACATTAAGTTAAGCGGCTCTTTTGGGTGCTCTCTTTTACTGTATATACAGTAAGTGACAAATGAGAATAGGCAATGTCAAGTTAAAGCTAATACTTTCTGAGTGAGATTTAATATTTTTTTAACCCTTGACAGTAACTGCAATCCCTAATGAAGAGGAATGTATCCTCAAAATGTTGTCTTGGGTTTGTTTGTTCTTGTGCAGTACTGGTTGACAATAAATAAGGTAAACTTTTTCTGGTGAGTGGTTCTTTTCTCCAAGTGGCTGACAATTGACTAGGGCTTTTTTGGAGCAGACTCCTCCAGGTTTTCTTTTTTTTTTTTTTCAGGCCTCGGCAACAATGGATTCTGGAGTTTGGTCTGTTAGTAAACAGCACAGCACTGTGCCAATATTTGTTCATTATTATTATTATTTTTATGGTAGGCATTTCAAGGAGTGGGAACATTTAAAAACTTCAAAGTCCTGTGTCTTTTAGCAGGGTTTAAGCCAAATGTCTTGAAGAAAGAAGTCTTACCTTCTTACCCCAAGAGTCCTTTAGCATCTGTAACTTTTTTGCACTTAGCAGGCTAGGTGCAGTTGCCCCGGAAGTGTGCCTTTAAGAGATACTTAATGAGCGTAGGGCCGAGCCAATCAAAAGACAGGAGGGGGTGTGACCTGAGTGAGAGCTGTTGACTGCTTCAGAATTTTTTCTCTGCTGGACTGAGCAATATTGCCTCTGAGGTGTCTCCCAACTTTGCTTGTTGACAGCCTCCTAGTGCTTATCTGGGTAAAGTTTTCCTCACAAATTATTTCCTTTAGTATGATGAGTGAAAGTATTACTTTTTCATTAGCGCTGCACAAATTTTTTATTTTTAGCATGATGGTGCTATTTAGACTTTATTTTTACCACAACTATTTAGTTTAAAGCCTCATTTTATCGAGGGTGCTTATTTTCAACGGTTTCCTTAATTTTTGGACAAATTCTTGTGGGAACCGTTGAATTAGAGACAGTTGTCTTGTTTTTTTACCTCAGACCTTGCAGGGTTTACCGTGAGGCACCTGCAGTAGATTTCAAACTTAAACAGTGCCTGGGGGGTTTCTGTCTAGATTGGCAATTACGAGGAAACCTTTTTTATTACATTACTGGACCTTGGTATCATCTGTGTCAGGACTGTCTGTAAGGGTCCAGCAGGCACCTGTGCACAGTTGAGTATTACTGGGTTTCTATTAAGATTGGCACTGGTCTAGATCCCAGTTTTACAACACCCCCCCCCAAAAAAAAAAGGCACTGGTAATAGAGTTTACTAACTGGGGCAGGACTGGCCGGTGGCATTTTCACAGAAACCTGCACTCAGTTCGTAAGTCAAGAACTGGTTTACTTTGTTTAAATTGACGAACATAGCAGGCAAATCTTTGATTATTATGGCTGAGGATGAATCAAAGTCTTCTGACAAGGGGCCATTCAAAATTGCTAAAACCAAAAGCAGAGGTGCTGAGGAACCTTCCAGATCCCAGTCAAAAAATAAAGCTTCCAAAGATGAAGTTCCTTACAAATTGAAAAATAACAAGAGTGACGAAAAAAGGAAGCTTGATCAAGCCTCTGATGAAGTGGCTAAAAAGAGACTGTCAAGACAGATATGCTCCCATTGCTCCTGGGAAAGCCAGTAGTGAGACAACAGGCAGCTTAAAGTATACAGAAAAAAACAAAACACTTACAAGCTGCACAGGTTTTTCCATCAGTGCTAGATATGGAAAAAGCATGGCAACTGTTTCAGACCCTTCAAAAGATGAGTCCTCGATTTACTGGGGCTGGCAAGCACTCTTCCACAGTTCTGTCTTCTGTAGACTGAGAGGGTGACTCAGATGATCAATTTTATGATGCCCCTGACATGGATTTTGAGGGCCTTGAGCCCCAGGAGTCCCCAGACCCTCACTTTGGGGATCCCCCGGGTGACCACGAGGATCCTTCCTCTATGTTTACATTTATACAAAATATGCTGGATACCCTGGACCTCCCTATGCAGGAGCCCAACCAGGATGTCTGTGAAGTCGAAGGTTATAGGGAGATGAAGGGTCTTTCATCCTCAAAGACCCTGGTCATCCCTATCTATAATGCATTTAGAAAAAATATTATGATGGTGCTTCAACACCCCACTTCAGTACTAGGGGTTGATAAGTGGCTCGAGAGAAAATATAAATTGTCTAAAAATGGTACCGAGTTCCTGTTTGCACACCTAAGCCATGAGAGTATAGTGCAGCAGGCAGCTTGTGAGAAAGCTGGAGTCTCCTTGTTGCCCTCTCCACCTGACAAATATTCCAAGAAAACTGACTTTATAGCAAAGAAAATGTATGCCACAGCTTCCCTGCTTCTCAGGCTTTCTTCTTACAAGGCATTCACAGCCAAATATCAGAAAGCCCTTTGGAAATCTGTCCAGGTTATCGCCTGCAACAGATCAGATTCTATGTTGCAGGAGCTGGTGGATATGTCAAAAACTGCCTTGGAAGCTACTATGTACCAATTCCACATGGCAGATGACAGTAATGATGCAGCCTCTAGGGCGATGGCCCATGCCATCTCTCTGAGACGCTTCGCCTGGCTTAGAACAACCAGTCTGACCACAGATACTCAGAACAAGGCCATGGATTTTCCCTGTGATCAAAATATGTTGTTTGATTACAGAACCACTGACTACATGAAAAAAGTCGATGAGTACGTGGTCTCCTGGCAGAGCCATTCATCCAAGCCTAAACCCGCCACCCCCCAGAGATCCCATCCCATGGGCAGTAGGGGCAGAAGTTTTTTTCCCAAGCCTTACAGTCCATATCCCCAATCTGACTTTAGCCAGTACAGGGGGGTTTTTCAGAGGCAGGGGCAGAAGGGGCCAAAGAAGATCCACCTCTACCCAGCCACCTGCCTCTCAGTCTAAGTCCTGATGTGAGTGTCCAGGTTGCCTCCCCATTTCTGGTTGGAGGCAGACTCTCTCACTATCTTCAGCACTGGTCCTTCATCATGTCAGACAAGTGGGTGCTGGAGATAGTGGAGAAGGGTCTGTCATTACAGTTCAAGCAAATGCCAGACTTCAAGCATACCCAGGTGTCAAGACCTCTGTCCCCATCACAGATACCACTGTTGGAAATGGAGGTACAAAACCTTCTGGCTTTATGAGCAGTGGAGAGGGTCCCCACCCACGAGAAGGGCAAGGACCTCTACTCCACGTATTTTCTGACACAAAAGAAAACTGGGGAATGGAGACCTAACATTGATCTCAGATATTTAAACAAACATCTGAAAAAAAACAAATAAAAAATGATCACTCTGTCACTGGTCATACAGTCCTTACAGCAGGGTGACTGGTTAGCCTCCCTCGACTTAAAGGACGCCTACTTCCACATACCCATAAGGAGATCTCACAGGAAGTTCCTCAGGTTCAAACGTCCTTCTGGTCACTATCAGTTCACTGCAATGCCCTCCGGTCTGTCTTCAGCCCCAATAGTCTTTACGAAGTGTCTCGCAGTGGTAGCAGCACATCTCAGGAGACTGGATGTCACTCTCTACCCCTATCTGGATGACTGGCTCACAGTAGCAAAGTCTCCATGCCAAGTCAAGGAATCTCTTTCCCTCACAGAATGCACTCTGGAGTCTCTGGGTTTCCTGGTAAATCTCAAGAAATCTCACCCAGAACCCACCCAGCTGCTCACCTTCATAGGGGCTCAGCTGGACACTCAGAAGGGATATGCTTTCCTCCCACAGGAAATAATTCAGAGTTTCCTTTCAGTGGCAGATTCTTTCATCCAGGGACAGCCAAGAACAGCCAGACATTTCCTCAAACTTCTGGGACATATGGCCTCTATGACTGCAGTAGTCCCAGGGGTCAAGTACAGGATGAAACTCCTGCAAGCCTACTTCAGAGCTTACTGGTCTCAGAGAAGCAACACATTTTCAAAGTTAATACCAGTGTCGGAGCAGTTCCTCCAAAACTTGCTGTGGTGGAAGGACCCTGTAAATTTGCAGGCAGGGTTTCCCCTTCAAGCTCCTCTTCATACAAAGGTGATCACCACAGATGTCTCCCTGTTGGGCTGGGGAGCTCATCTAGACAGTGCCTCAGTAAGCGGCAACTGGATTCCCGAAGTCATAATTGCACATAAATCTTTTGGAACTCAGAGCAGTCTTACTAGCTCTCTAAGCTTTCGCTCCCAGTATAGAAGGGCAGGCGGTTCAAATTCGAATGGACAGCATCACTGCAATGTTCTACTAAACAAACAGATCAGGAATACTCTTTTTGGAAGCTCTGAAGCTCTGGTCTCTAGCATTCTTCCTGGGAGTCAGTCTCTCAGCTATTCACCTCCCAAGCAAACTCAATACTCTGGCGGATGCTCTAAGCTGCATCAGTCAAGGTCAGGGCGAATGGACACTGAGCAAGCAAGTACTAGCCACAGTGTTCAGGCAGTGGGGCACACCAGACGTGTATCTGTTTACCTTGCCTCTCAATTTTCAGCTTCCCCAGTACTGCTGCAGGCCCCCAGTTCCAGGAACACTTCCCCTGGATGCCCTGATCCTGGACTGGTCATCATAGGTGCCGGGTTGTATGGACCCGTGGGACATTGGCCCCATCAATATTTTTTGAGCAGGGCTGAACCCCAGCAGTATTTTCAATGCTGCAGCCTGCCTTGACTTTTTCCCCTTAATGTGGCTTTGTGCATGCGGCGTAGTTCTGAGACTCACAAGCTGGCTACACAGGCATGATTCGCACCCCCTTGTTTAATTTGTTGACGGCAGCATGGTGCTGCTGGCATTATTTAAAATTCACGCCTTTAGTTTTGCTTGTCAAACCCCCCCCCCCATCATCGTGGTGACTGTCTGCTTCTGGTTGGTTGGTTGGCAGGTGGCATTTTTCAGTTTGCCAGCATTGCTGCACTGCCACTGTGATTGGCCAGGGGGAGGGTTTATTAGGCACCATACGTGTGCGTCTTGGTGTTGTGTGAGGTGGTGTGTGGCAATGCGAGCCAGGGGAGGGAGAGAGACAATGAGAAGTGAGGAGCGACAGACGGTCAGCAAAGCAACAGCAACCTTTCAGTTTCTAGTGGCAAGTTTTGTAGTCGGGAGTTGAGTCATGGTGCATCGGTGACAGTCGGGAGTCCAGGTCCAGAAAGAGAGAAGAGCAGCAGGCTGTGGCAGTCCAGCAGATGGGAGGGGAGGTGAGGTGGTGGTGTGAGGTGTCTGGTCGGCAGGTCGGGATGGTGTGTGGTGGTCTAGAGGGCAGCTGGTGATGACTGTGTCCAGTCCAGTCCTAGAGGGAGAGGGTCTGCAGCCCACCTGAGGTGACTGGCGAGCGAGCAGGTGCTGGCTCAGGCACAGCTGGTAGCTGCCAGCACAGGCAGCATCAAGAGCCACAGTGCTGCAGTGCGGGTACTGCTGGGTGGTGTGGCAGCCTAGCAGGAGGTGCGCAGTCAGTGGCAGTGACTGCCTGGTGGAGAGTTGGGAGCCCGGGACCCACTGGGGGGAGAGTCAATCATTTGGTGATGTGAACTTGGAGCCTTCAGCATGGCTGGCGAACCAGCATGGTTGTTGGAGGGGATGGGAAAGGATGGATCACAGAATAAAAAGGAAGAAAAAAGTATAATTATTATTTAATTTTTTTTAATTTTAGTCTTTGGTAACCGGCTAAGGCCCACTAGGCACAAATGCCTGTTTTCAGGGGTGACCTGGGAGCACTGGTGTGGTGGTCCAGGGGCAGCCGGTGGGGAACTAGGGGGAAGTTTAAGTGACAGTAGTTCTTCACAAAATACAAAGGCTTTTCAATCTGAATTGCTCATAAACCTTTGAATTCAGTTAACAAGCCAGTCATTGCTAATTAGGCTGCTGTGGTTAAATGGTTAGGCTTCAGAGTCTGTTTTGCTTCAGAGGTCACCTTAGAGCTAGTCTTGACTTGAAATCACATTTCTCTTTTGTCAGGTGTTACAACAGAAGGACATGAAAAGGAAAGTTAGCAGTGTGGGGAGAGTTTCTTTTTAGAAAAAAATCTAAATAAATATTGCAGTTACAGGGGGATTTCAAGTGTTCAGCCTTTCAGAGTTTAAATATATATAGTGTGAATGAGAAAGACCAGTTGGCCTGGCCACTCCCTGATCCACATCTCAGTAGCATCTGTGTATACTACCTCCTTGGATTAGCTTTGAAGGTTTTATATATTTGCACCTGCAGTTTTTACACTGCAATAAATTTCCTGCTTTTGAAATCCTTGGTGGAGGCATTATAGTGCAGTGGTTTAAGGCTCCTAGCTCCAAACTTGGAGACCTGGGTTTGAATCCCACAGCTCCACTTTCATACTGTGTGACCCTGAGCAAGTTACATAACTTTCTTGTGCTCCCAGGTCACTCCTGGAAACAAACATTGGCATAATGTGCCTCTCCTGGTTAAGCAATTTCCCCTTTCCACTTCATTTTTGTGTGTTGCCATAACATGCCAGTTTTTGGTGGTGACTGTCTCCAACATTTTACCTGGTGAGTGCACACATCCATCTTTTGTTCTTTCTCTCACTCCATCACCACCAACAACTAGCATGTAAAGACCTGTAAGTTAGCAGCTGAAGAAGAGTCACAATACAAATATGGTCACAAGATGTTAGTAGCTGTGAAATGGGGTATTGCTCACTAACTTGCTTGTGTGGAACACCCACATACACACAATCATATGGCCGTAGTGTAGATTCATTAATAAGGTAAGGCTAAATGACCTGTGTTTGGGGGGAGGGGGTATAACGTCTCATGTCAAGTGCCATACACTATAAATGACAATGCCTGATGTACAGGTGATAACCATGGTGTAATCACCTCTTGCGGTTGCTAGCGCAATGGTAAACCTCTCAAGCTGCGCTCTTCACGTTTAGTGATGCCCTAGCAACCACTCGAGGTGAGTACACCATGGCTATCACCTGTACATCAGGCATTATCCTCTATATAATTGCAGGATCCCTGTATGTAGTGATTGAAATTAATTTAAAGGTATATGCTGTCAAGGTTTGTACAAGTATCCAACACTGACCATCAGTGTTGTGGTATAATCAAATGAGTGTCCCCAGTTGTGTTTCATTTCTAGAATTCTGAATGAACCCAAAACAGAAAGGGTGTCAGCAGTAAATGGGATGCTAATTATTAGTGCCATATTGCACAGTGGGTGCAGTCAAGTGGGTGGAGGACGGACGTGTGTGTGTGTGTGTGTGTGTGCGCGCATGTGCGCGTGTGGTGGGGTGCTGGCTGTGGTTGTGTGTCACTCACCACTGGTCATGTTATGTAAAATGAGAGCTTGCAATGTGTGTGCATGGCATTGGGGGAGGGGTACCTGGTGGGGTAGCTGGCCATTTGTGTGACTGCTCAGCTGATGGCAAAAAACTAAGGGATAGGGCGGGGTCTAGCTGAGCGGGAGTTGGGCATGTCTGTTAGTGGAGGTGGACTTGTGGAAGAGTACCATTTACTTGGTGTTGGTGTTGCTGATCTAGGGTGTGGGTGGGTGTGGTGGTGGGGCAGAGGGTCTTACTTTTAAACTTGGCTTCCCACACCCACTCTCTTCCATTATAAGTCACTGGCACTGATGCCATGAGCTCATGTCAGTGCTATAGACACTGTGAGTCCCCTCAGTTGGGTACCTGCCACCTTAAAACTATGAAAAGATGTGCCTAAATCATCTGCTGTCTAATTTAGAGGGGTTTCAGGAAGAAATTGTAAGACAGCAGTACCAGTATGCCAATTGAATGCTGATGTGACTGTGCTGTGCTCTCTGGGGACTCCACTGCCTTTCCAGGTAGGCCTGTTAGGATCATTTGGGCCCCGGCACCCACACCCAGCATCTCACTCAGACCCTATGAAATTCCTGGCATACCTCTCAACTGTCCCTGATTACAAGGGGCATTCCTCCTTTTACCTGTCAAAACTGCTTGACCCTCAACCACCTGTCATACAAGAAGTGTTGCCATCACATAGAATCACAGAGAATGTGCTGTAAATTGAGACATTAAAGGAGACCGCCTCTGGACCTGCAAGTAATTTTCCTAGTAGAACCTGTTTTAAGAACTAATTCCAATTTTGTTCTTGTTTTATCTTTATAAGCTTGTCAGTAACCATAGTGGTCATTTCTGATTTACACTCTGGTGGTAAGTGGCCATTTGGAATGGTATGATGTAGTTGATTTATGTCCCTTCTAGCCACAGAGTGCTGTAGTAGAACTGAAATGCATTGTTTAAACAATGGAAGAGCAGAACAAGGGACATAATGTGCATCATACACTATATCATACACTTCTAAAATGGTCCTGTCCAGCTGTGTGTAAATCAGAGACACACACACACTGGCCACGAGAACTAAACATCTTGTAGAGATGGAACAAAGTAACAGACTTTGAACCAGTATTTAAAAATCTGCTTATATTCTGAAAAATGACTTGTAGATTCATTGCATTTCTCCTTTACAGCACACATTCATTACTCTTAAGATGCTAATTCAAAAATAAACATGCTATATGTAAAAACAGTTGTTTTTAAAGTGTTCTGAGCTTCTGTCTCTATTTTGAGGATGTGTCCCTCATTCTGGTGGTCAGTATTCCTCATTGCCCCTCATTGTGAGTGTCCGTGTTCCTTATTCCAGTGACAAAAGGTTGAGCTGTATGCTTGCAGGTGGGCCTCCAGTACCAACTAGCCCCCGCCTCTTGTATGTTAGTCTGAACCAGTGTTATTAACTGTATGACTTGGGGATGTTGACTTGCAAGCTCTCACACACTGGCGGGGTCTTGGCGAACTACATTTCTCCTTGGACAGTCCTGTTGCCAATCACTATAGTGACCAACGAGTTAGGCAGTTTGACTTTGTCAATCGCCATCAATCACAAGAATCTTGCTAGTTTTCACTTTGTATTGGTGAATTGCCAAATGAATGAAACTACTCTGTGGTACCGGCTGGACTTCTGGCCATTGGCTCCATATTTTAAAGGCCACTGCACATTTTAATTCTGAGGTGTTAAGAGGCATGATGAAGGAAGCTTTTCTGCATACTGCAAGTTGTGGGGGGGATTGCATAGGTTAACAGACCACCACTATGAGTGTAACACAAAGCTACAGAGAAGACAGTGCACTTCTCGTTGCATGCTTGCTGTGCTGTACCATGGTGGCACTAGGCTACTTTCTTTGCATGATGGCCGTTGATTTAGGTTTCATCTGTTTATGTGAGTTTGAGGTTTGAGGGCTCTGCCCCCACCGTTCCTTGTTTTTTTTTTTTTTAACACAGAAGTGTGGGGGAATAAATGAATAAAAAAATAACTAATAGTCTGACATAGTGTACAGCGTACCGTAACTGAGGTTTTGTCAGTTTATTTGCGCTTTGGATGCTCTGCTGCCAACACTCTGGGGCATGGGGGAGTGAAGCCCCCCCCAACAACTCAAACTACAACAAAAATAACTGACAGCCTGACATGACATAGAGCATGCAGTTCTGTAATGGGCCAAAGTAGCGTAACTTCAGTGCTAACTAATAGCAGATTTCGGAGGATAATCCACACATTTGCCAGTTATGGGTAGTCTCACATGTTTCTGAATACAATAGTATTTATTTGGGGTTGTGCCCACTGCAGTAGAGTTCACTGATTTGCAGGCCAACACAGCAGATGTGCATAGTTCCACCAGAGCCTTTAAAATTGGTATTTTAAAAAGCTACTGCTGACTACTTAAAAATGTGTATTTGCTTGTCTGCCTGTTTTGTCTCCACTGGCTCTTTCAGTTTATGGGAGAGGATGTTTTAGCTCTGTATTTTGTGTTTTTGTTAGACTGCTATAGTACCGGTAACTGTTCTGATGTGTTTGTTATTGTCCGTTGCACCTGACATCCATTGTTGATTGGTCTTTTAATGAGTGTATTCAATTTTTTTTCATACCTGAGGCCAGGGACTTAACCCCCAGACAACCATGTTACGGCATAGGGGGGCTGTGCTCCCATAGGCTTCTGTGGGGGAGGCTTTGACCTCTGATCCCTGGGCCGGGGGTGGGGCTTTGACCCCTGACCCCCACTAAAAATTTTACAAACCCAGCTCCTATACTGGTCAGAGAGGTTCCTATACACATTTCCTCCCTTTCCCCTGATATTCAGGGTTTTGTTGAAACTCAGGCAGCAGCCTGCATCCATGATCCTAGTGGCTCTGGACTGGCCCAGGCAAACCTGGTACCCTCTCCTTCTCTCAATGTCCTGCAACAGGCCCATTCACTTGCCTCCAACTCGTTCCCTGCTGACCCATCCTTAGATGAGAGTGCAATACCCAGACATACACTCTCTTCTCCTCAAGGCCTGGTTCTTGAGAACTTAGAGTTTCCATCCTCACGGTACTCTGAACAGGTCCTTAAGATACTGAGGATGGCAAAAAAAATGAACACTAAGAAGACTTATGCAGCCAAATGGAAAAGGTTTTCCCTCTGGTGCAGGAGCGAAAAGGTCGAACCCGTATCAGCTTCAGACCCTCAGCTGCTAGACTACCTGATACATCTACAGGCGTCAGGCTTGAAACCATCTTCACTCAAGCTACACCTGGTGGCAATTTCAGCCTACTTTTCGGTTGGAAAGAAGAAATTAGTTTCCCCAACCCCCAAGAAATTTTTAAACAGTTTTTCAAAGGCCTCTTGCACCTCCAGCCTCCAACCAGGGAGCCTGTTCCTCCTTGGAGCCTGAACCTTTGCATAGATGGGCTCATGAATCCACCTTTTGAGCCTATGTCCACGGCCCACATCAAGTTTGTAACTTGGAAGACTGTCTTCCTGGTAGCCATTACATCTGCCAGGAGGATTTCAGAGCTACAGACCCTGTGCACTGAGCCGAATTACATCATCCCTCACAATGACAAAGTTGAGCGCAGGACAAATAGGAAATTTCTGCCAAGGGTGGTTTCAGAGTTTCACTTGAACAAGTCCATTACTCTGTCTGTTTTCTTTACTGAGCCGTCCACTTCTGGTGAGCAAAAGCTCCACAGCTTGGATGTCAAAAGAGCCATCTTTCACTACCTAGAGCATACTAGACAGTCCAGAGGCTCTTCCACTCAGTTGTTCCTCACCTATGGGGATGTAGGCAGAGGAAGACTAGCTACTAAGAGAACTATTTCTCATTGGTTGGTCTCTTGTATTATATTCTGCTATGAGAAAGCTGGTCAACAACCTTCAGTGGGACTCAGGGCCCATTCCACCAGGGGTGCTGCAGCCTCGCTTGCAGCAGCAAGAGACATTCCCCTACTGAATGTCTGCAAAGCAGCTACCTGGAAATCTGTGCACACCTTTGTGAAACACTACAGTTTGGATGTGCAGACTAGATCTGATGCCAAATTTGGCAGGGCAGTTCTACAGAGCCTCTTTCCTAGGTAGGTTCTCTGCCCACCTCCCACTTGGTACTGCTTGGTAGTCTGCAATAAAGTTACTGATGCTAAAGAACTCCTGGGGTAAGAAGTAAAAATTACTCACCGTAGTGATCTTTCTTCCATGGGGTCCTTTAGCATCAGTAAGCTCCCACCCTTCCTCCCTGGTTCACCTGCCAGAGAAGGGTTCTTATGTCGCCTTTTACCAAATTTGTCATTTCTTATTGATGAGTTTTTACCTCGTGTTGCTGTTGTTTCTATTTCCACTTTTGGACATTTGCATGTTTTTTGAATCTTGTTAATTCTTTTTCAGGGCATTTGCCCTCGTTTTTCCTTGAAAAAATTCTGAAGCAGTCAACAGCTGTCACTCAGTTCACACCCCCTCCTGTCTTTTGATTGGCTTGACCCTATGCTCATTAAATATCTGTTAAAGGCACACCTCTGGGGCAATTGCATCTAGTCAGCTAAGTGAAAAAAAGTTACTGATGCTAAAGAACCCCATAGAAGAAAGAAGATTACTGCGGTGAGTAATTTATTCTTATAATTTTACACCATTGGCTGTTTTGAAACAATTATTTCCATCTCACTGGAATAAAAGGAGCTTTCTGCTAGTGAGGGATTAAGCTCACCATCTACTTCACCCAGAGTTACTGAATTATGAACCGCTGTCCCAGAAAAATCATTGATGATCTAAGTAGATACAACTATATCTTGTGTTTTTCTCTAGGTTGGAGATGATACAACAGAACATTTTGTCCCGCATACTGTACTACCTTCAAACTCTGCCCATGATACAGATCAGATTTAAAGTCTTGGTTCATTTGGCAGGGAGCCCCACCAAGGATTAGATTTCCTGTTCTCCATCTACCCAGAGATAAAGGAGGGGTTAGTCTCCCCAGCCTGAAACTATATGCACAGGTGGCCCAGTTAAGGGCATTATGTTTATGGATGTCCCCAGCCCACTGGAAACATATATGGCCCGATTATAAAAGTTCTTGTGGATGCCGCAAGTGTCTGGTGCACCGAACATATGGTGCGGGGAGCTTGCAACATTCCTTTGATGCAGATTGCGATTTTCTGTCGGGTGTGTCAAATGCCACAAGTTAGACCAGCCCCCCCTTGTCTAACTTTGCACCATTTGGGGACCCTTTTTACGGGGCTTGTGCCAAACATTTGGTGCAAGCAGCCGTAAAGTGTGGAAAATGTCACAACTGTGCCATGCGTACTAAAATTGGGTACAAGTTGTGGCAATATGTTTGTTTACTTACTGAAGAGATTAACCAGAAAAACACACTGAACAACAAGTTGCTCATCTCACGGTGCATCCTGGGGGGAGGGGTAGTGGATTGCATAGGTAATAAGGTAACACTGAAACAAAAATCAAGGATATAGACAAGTATACATGAGTACAAGGGGGTTACATGGCCCTTGACTGAGCATTACAAACAAGAACTGTATACACGTACATGGTAAAACACAGAAACATAGGCAAGGACAACGTGAAATGCTGAGTTATACAGTACAGGATATGTGAGACCTACTGTAGGCTAGTTCTAAGTTCTTAAGAAAATGGACACATGCAGCTTGAGGGTTTAGTAATATGTAAGGCCTGGGAGAGTAATAGGAAGTGGAGGGGGAACCTTACAGGTGAAGTCTGAGGGCCAATACACATCTTCTAAAAAACTTTTATGGGCAAGTGCAGTTAGAGGAATAGAAGTTGTGTACGGCCAGAGAGAGAGAGATGAGAGGGATGAGGAGTGCCTAATGGGGGGGGGGGGACGAGTTCCAGTGTTTAGGGAAGCAGTAGGAGAAGGCGGCCTGCCTTATTGAGGTAGATCGACGAGACATAGCCAGAGAGCATGATTCAGCAGATCTGAGAGAGTGGTAAGAGGTGGGAGGAACATTAAGAGAAGAGGAGAGGTAGGAGGGGAGAGTCCCAAACCAGAATTATGGAGGGGGAAGGTTAGAGAGTGGTAGAGGGTGTAGTGGTGTGTACAGGAGGAAGAGTCAAGAGCAAAGCGACAGAAGGCATTGAAGAGGGAATCCAACCTGGAAAGGGAAGACTTGGGAGCAGTACTGTAGACTATGTCACCATAGTCAAAGATAGAGAGAATCATTTTCTGAACAAGATCGCACCTAGGAGACAGAGGCAAACAATTACAGTTCCCGTAAAGGGCGCCAAGCTTGGGGCGCAGTTTTTTCAGGATAACATCGACATGTTCAGAAAAGTTTAGGTGCTGGTCTAGCCAGAGACCCAAGTATCTAAATGAGGTGGTATCCTCAAGTATGGTCCCCTCTATAGTGTAGAAGGAGGGCAGAGAGGGCAACTGAGAGACTCTCTGCCGTGTACCAAAGGTCATGCAGACAGTCTTTTTGGCGTTGAGGAGGAGCTGATGCGAACTTAACCAGCGCTGAACATTATTGAATTTGAGCTGAAGGCTGGCAGACACATCAGAGGGGCAGTGGCCAGAGGTAAATAGGACAGTATCATCAGCGTACATGTGTATAGAGGACAATGAGCAAACTGATGGTAGGTCACTAAGGAAGATAGAGAATAAAAGTGAACCAAGTACGGAGCCTTGAGGCACACCAGTGGAGATGGGAAGTGGTGGAGACGTGGTATCAGCTATTCTGACTGATTGTGTTCTACCCAATAAGTAGTCAGGGAATCAGTTGCAGGCTGCCGGGGACAGACCAGCTGACAGAAGGGTTTCAAGGAGGAGGGAGTGGGAGACAGTGTTGAAAGCCTTGGCGAGGCCGACAAAGATAGTGGACGTGATGAGACCGTTATCCATGGCTGAATGGATAAAGTCGGTGAGCCTAAGTAGGGAGGAGGTGGTGGTGGAGTGGTTCTTCTGAAATCCTGATTGAAAAGGGGTGATATACTACAAAAGTCACCTTGACATATCCATAATCCAGTACGACATAACTCCACCCTCTGCCACTTGTGAATTCCTTCATGGGCTTCTCCTTCTAGGGAATGCAAAAAAACTTCACATTATTTGTGCTTATAACCCTCCAAAACAAGGCATCAAGGGGCTCTCCTATCTGTTCAATAGCATTAGCCCCAAAATCTCCTCAAAAGAGGTACTTATCTGTGGTGATCTCAACCTAAACTGGTCTGGAGACAATGCCAAGCAGTACAAACCACTGCTGGCGACCGACCCTTGGCCTTACCCAGCTTATTAGTATGCCCACATGAAACCACCACCCTGGGAACAGAGGTTCACTCCTGGATTGGTTTCTAACCAACAGGCCCGACAGGATCTCAGTATCTGGTGTCCTTCCTGATTCAATATCTGACCACTCCCCCATCTACTGCGTCTGAAGAGTCTCCTCTCCCAAAGTGCCCCCCAAGATCATACATGTGAGAGACTTCTCCAGCTTCAACCCTGCGCTCTTTCTTCAAGACCTCACAATCTTAGACTGGGACCCAGTTCTCTCCGCTATGGATGCCACATGTGCCCTTGACAACCTTCTTAACATCCTCCCTTCTCTGCAGGATAAGCCTTCCCCTCGCATCAGAAAGAGGGTCAGAGGCACTGTTACTAAATGGTTACATGGAGACCTGCTCTCCCTCATGAAAGCCCAAGATAAGCACTGGGGTAATTCAAAGCCTCTAGGGAACTGTCTGACTATCATGAATACTGGCGGCTCCGCAATGACTACAAAAAAGCCATCTGAGCCGCTAAGAGTGAATGCTGCAAGACTGCCCTCTTATCCTCAGCTAGGGATCCGCGAAACATCTGGCGCACTATTAAGACTGTCGTTGAAGGGTATAGTAGGTGCGACACTGTGGATATGCTAATTGATGGCATAAATTGTAATAACACTTACCAGCTAATGCCTTTAACAAGCACCCACTGATCTCCTCGCATACACCTCCTGCTCACTGCCAACGAGAAGTCATCTACCTCCACCCATACTTCCCTACCAGAACCCTTGTCTCACCCACCCTTCTATCTTAAGGCAATCTCAGTGAGGGAAGCCCACAAGCTTCTCGGCGGCCTTTCTCCTCACATGAGTGCTGGTCATGATGACCTCAAACCTAAGCTCCTAAAGCTTGGGGCCCCTTTACTTGCACTCCCCATCTCCCATATTCTTAACATATCCCTCACCACCGGAATCATTCCCCCAATCTGGAAAGTAGCAAAGGTGGTCCCTGTCTTTAAGCAGGGTGACCGGAAATGCATAGAAAATTACCGTCCTATAGCCACCTTGTCTGCTGTCAGCAAGATACTGGAAAAGGTGGTGGAAGTGCAGCTGACAGATTACCTGACTAAATACACCTTACTGTCCCCTGAACAGCATGGATTTCGAATAGGCCATAGCACCAGTACAGAACTTGCTAAAGTCACATCTGAAATATGGACTGCCATGGACCATGGCATGTTGTCGGGGCTATCTTTGTAGACTTCTCTAAGGCCTTTGTTCTGGTGGATCACACCCTACTTTGTGCTAAACTTCACTCCCTTGGTGTGTCCGGCCCTGCCCTAAACTGGTTTTCCAGATATCTCACTGGCAGGCTACAGCTTGTTAAGTACAGTAGAGCTCTCTCGGATCCTACTGCTGTTGTGACTGGTGGCCCTCAGGGATCTATCCTGGGCCCCATCCTATTTTCTCTTTTCGTCAATGACCTTCCTATGGTCCCCACCTATAGTGCCACAACACTTTATGAAAATGACCTGATCCTCCTATCTAGCTCGGGTGGTGTCGGTGCCATAAATCACAGTTTACAAGCTGACTTCATCAAGCTGCAGAATTGGCTCCTGATAAACAAACTTGTGCTAAACATAAAGAAAACACAACTCACGCTTTTCAGATCCTCTGCCAAGCTCAAGCAGTGTTCTGTCCCACTAAATGTCTTGAGTCATGATGGAGTCCCTGTTGGCACTACATGCTCTTTTAATTACCTGGGAGTTACTCTTGACCCTCAGTTAGACTTATCTCTACATAGTTAAAATGTATGCAGGGCAACAAACATCAAGCTTGGACTTGCATACAGGGCTCGTGGGTCCCTTACAGCAGTTGCTCGCCTTGCCCTTGCTAAAGCATGGTTTCTTTCCTCTCTCAACTACAGACTGCCTACCTTTACCCTCGCTACTAAAACTAGTCTCACAAAATGGGATGTGGCCTATGATAATATCTGTCATTTTGCCCTCGCTGCCCCTCGGATTACCCGTCACTGTGAGTTATACAAAAACCTACACTGGATGTCCCCAAGTAATTATCATTTCTTTGTCTTGGGCTGCTTCACAGACAAAACTATCCATAATGCCACCCCACCTGCCTTGTCTCAACACCTCCAACTGGCTCTACCATCATACCAGCTCAGGTCAGCTGTTCTGCCCCCCCGTCCCATAAACTCGTACTCTGGCAGGTGATCATGCCTTTGCTGTCTGCGCCCCTGGATTCTGGAATACCTTACCTGTGCCCATCAGATGTAGTCCCACTCATCCCATGTTTAATAGCTCTCTCTGGTCACACCTGAAGTCTGACTCAGCCTGTAACTGTCCCTAGGCTGCTTGGTACCTCCAACTCTGGCTTGGACCCAGGTGTGCTCCATCCAATTCCCTGGTTCCTAACCCCCTTCCCTGAGCTCAAATAGGGGAACTATCCACTCTTATGGTTTCCTGCACCTCAGCACTTATCCTCCTTGTACTGGGACAACCACCCAATGTCCCACCTTAAAAGCCCATGTGCAGCTGACCCGGTGGTGCTGAGGGTTGAGGCACTGGATGCCACACGTCGCACCATGCCGGGGACTTAGGTTCGGGAAAGAGCCAGGGCCGCCGGGGGTCGGCAGGGGAGGGAGAGGATTGAGCATCCGGAGAACTGCTCTCCTCTCTCTGGGAAGGGTTCCGCGGCTGCTCAGCATCCTAGTGACCCTCGATGGAGATTGGGGGCAGCACAGGTACACCAGTCAGAATAGCGGGTGGGAGTGCAGCAGGTGAGCCATGTACGGACATCATTGCACGTCACACTCCCAAGGGGGCAACTATGGTAAAAAAAACCACCTGGGACCGTGGAGATGATGGAGGTACCAGAGGCAGGACGCACATCCCACCACTGGCCCGATCTCCGCTGGACTCCTGGCCAACCCGGCAACTACAGTAAGCCCTCTCTAATTTCAGTTAGGCAGCTGAGGGTGAGCGGGCCCAGCTTGGGGAGTGATCCGATGCGTTTGGGCTGCCTGGTTGTCGGGGGTGTTCCATTCAGACTGCAGGGTTCAGGCAGGAAGTAGCAGTCCTCACCACATGTGCACCCCAGAAGGATGCCCAGCCCAGGGGTAGCATAAACATAGTCTACAAAAAAAAGAGCCCATGTGTTATACCAAGAATTGTTATTACTGCTTGTATGTTCTTACCTTGATGTATATGCTTATCTGATCATCCTGTACTTGTTTGTTTCACCCTGTTCGATGCCTGTATTTCACTATGTTGTAATTATTCTCATTCTGCTTGTAAACCTACTCTTGTAATCTCCCGGGTCACACCTGAAAGAACAGGTTACTCACCTGTGACAGTAGTTCTAGGAGTGCTATATGTTGTTCATCCACACTCTCTGGCATGTCCCTTTCCCCTTTAAATCTGACCGGAAAATCTTCAAGTTAGCTCCTCCCACCCACCCGGGTGGTAAATACCTGGGCTCCGCCCCATGACACCAGATCTTAGCCCGCTGGAAGCAAGGTGGTGCTCCTAAAGCTGGGGAGGTCGGGTTGGTGCATGTGGATGAACAACATATACCACTCCTAGAACTACTGTTACAGGTGAGTAACCTGTTCTTCAAACGATATGAAGTCTTGCTATATTCTGACATATGCAGTGAGTCCCGACCTTTGAACTGCTCCAGAGGTGAAAGAGTTAACTTTCCATGCCAGGCATGGAACGCTGAGCTCGAGCTCGGTTGAAACTCTGTCTGTTGTCCTTCAAACTCAAACCGTCAGATTCTTTACTCCGCCTCACTGAACAGTCGCTCCAGAGATTTCTCCTTCTGCTCGGTTCATTTTGTCAGTTAAAGTATTGTTTTTCTCGGTTTTCGACCAAATTTAAACCGCAGCCGGTCGGTTCAGGCTCTGTCTGTGGTACTTGTGAGTACTAGATAGGTTTTACATTAATTCTCTTCTGTGTGGAACTTGTAAACGGTTTATCGGTTCGGTTTGAACTGATCAGGTTGTTTAAAATATCTTAATCTGTGATTTACAGTGTGGTTATCGGTTCTTATCGGTTCTAAAAAACACGGATTTTATTACGTTTTTTTCCACGACCCGTGACATTGTTGGGAACCGATAAGAGGATCTTACCTGGCGGATTGCCATAAATGGGTAAGTTTGGTTAGGACTGGCACTATGTCTGAGAAACCCAAAAGAAAAACCGGGCCCACTGGGTTTCAACACTGCAGTGTGTGTGGGGAAGTCTTTGACAAGGCTGACCCCCACACCACCTGTGTTTATTGTCTGGGGTTTGACCACCTCAATGCAGACTGCCAGATTTGTAAAATTTTCCTGCAGCTACCCTGGAAAAGAGAGTTGGTAGGCTCAGGGAAAGGGAGGCCAAAAAGTCCACTGAACCGGATGGCCAGCCCGGTTCGGTTCCAACCGAACCAGAGGGAGTGCCCTCTGACCAGGGCGAGACTTCCTCGGGCAAAAGGAGATCCGACTCTGAGGAGTCGGTTCCAGCAAAAAGGACTAGGAAATCAGCTGGTGTGGAGCCAAAACTTTCCTCTCCAACCACTGAAGAAATAGCCAAAGCGATTAAAATTGTCCAGTCGCTTCGAGTTCCACTCGAACCGCACCATCAGGTAAGTGCCTAGTTCGGCCGGTTCCACCAGTTCAAGAGTATGATTTAGAGGAATATTATGAACCGGAGGAGGGGGAAGAGGAGTATGAGGAGAGTGAATGTGGATTTGAAAGTCTGGATGTGCCCATTGACCCGGACATCTCCCAGACAGACCTTCAGGAGTGTCTCCTCCAGGCTTTCTGAGTCCCCTCTCATTTTATGTTTTATAAAAAGTGGCTGAAACCCTCCAGCTCCCTATGGAGGAAGCTGTGGATGATCAAGAGGAGCCTGACTATGTGGAAATGATGGATATCCCAGAGTCTAGGAGACTGTCTATTCCCTTGCATAAATCTTTTGGGAAACAGACATTTAAAATTCTAAAAACTCCTCACACTATACCTCCTGTGGATAAGAGAATGGACAAGAGGTACACATTGTCAGGCTCTGATATGGAGTTCCTTACACAACAATGCAGCCATGTTGGGGTAGTGCAGGCTGCAGCCTGTGACAAGGCAAACATTCCCTTGGCTTCACACCCCCTGGACAAGGACTCCAGGAGGATTGATGCCATGGCAAAGAAACAGTACATGGCAGCATCCTTGGGACTCAGACAGGCGAATTATATGGCTTATGTTGCTAGATATCTGAACTCCAGATGGGATACTGTTATGGCTCTAGCAAAACAGGTCCCTGGCCAGCTTGCCAAGAAGCTGGAGCAGGTGGCTGCTGATGGTATTGAGGCATCCAAGGTGCAATTCCATGCTGCAGTGGACTCAAATGATGTGTCATCAAGAGTCATGGCTACATCTGTGGCACTTCGCAGAATTGCTTGGCTCAGATGTAATAGCCTGTCACAGGATACCCAGACTAAGGCCATGGATTTTCCTGTTGTGGGTAATTCCCTGTTTGGGTAGCAGACAGAGAATTATATGAAGAAAATGGATGAGTATAGGACCACCTATAGGAGTGCACAGGCCAAGGAAAGGCAGGCCACTCCTCAAAGGCAGCTTCCCAGGGGCAGGGGCAGGCCTTTTCATAGGCCTTTTTACCAAGCCCAGGCCTCCTCTTCTGCTTATGCCCAGAGGGGGTTCTTTAGAGGGAGAGGCAGATGGGGTACAAGCAGGCCTGCTTCCACCCCTCAGCCCAAAGCCCCTGCCAAGCAGGGACCCTGATGGGGTTGCCAGGGCCAATTCTCAGCTACCTGCAGCCAGGGACTGGTTCTCAGCTTCAAAAAGTTTCCAAAGATGAGAACCAGATCCTTTCCACCTGCAAATCCACCAGAGGCACTTGCCCTAGAGGCAGAGGTCTCTTCCCTCCTGGCTCTCAGAGCTGTGGAAAGGGTTCCACCCCTACACCAGGACAAAGGGTTGTACTCCAGGTACTTCCTTACCCCAAAAAAGACAGGAGAATGGCGGCCCATCCTGGATCTCAGATACTTAAACAAGCACCTTTTAAAACCAAAATTCAAAATGGTGACTTGGGAATTATTCTACCTCTCTAAGGTCAGGGGGACTGGCTAGCATCCCTGGACCTCAAGGATGCCTAACTTCATATTCTCATCAGAAGCTCCCATCGAAAGTACCTCAGGTTGAGCTGCCCTCAGGCCATTACCAGTTCAGAGCAATGCCCTTTGGCCTCACCTCTGCTCCAAGGGTATTCACAAAATGCCTGGCAGTAGCAGTTGCTTCTCTAAGAAGGCAAAAAATTGCCATCTTCCCTTACCTGGACGACTGGCTCATAGTAGGCCAGTCCCCAGACCAAGTCAAGTTACACCTACAGATAACTCAGTAACTGCTCACCTCTCTAGGTTTCCTTCTGAATCTTTCAAAGTCAGTTCTAGAGCCTGTCCAGCTCCTCACCTTCATAGGCGCAGAGCTGAACACAGAGAAAGCCGGAGCCTTCCTTCCTTTGGGCAGGGCAAGGACCCTGGTCTCTCTGGCCTCCTCATTCACCCCACAGGTGTCTCGACCAGCAAGGCATTTTCTACAGCTCCTGGGGCACATGGCTGTTTCTACAGCAGTAGTGCAGGGAGCAAGATTTCAGATGAGGGACATTCAGTTCCATTTGGAGCCTTTTTGGTCTCAAAGGAAAGACCCTCTAACCAAATTGATCCCAGTGACTGAACCCTGATCCAGGCCCTACACTGGTGGCAGGATCAGAGCAATCTGAGACAAGGGGTTCCTTTTGTCACTCAGTCTCACTCCTTAATCCTTACTACAGATGCATCCCTCTTGGGGTGGGGAGCTCACATGGGCGACCTCACTGCCCAGGGGTTGTGGTCCCCTCAGGAATCTCTGCTCCACATCAATCTGTTGGAACTCAGAGCAGTTTTTCTAGCACTTCAAGCTTTTTCCAAATCTGTTCAGAACAAAGTTGTACAGGTCAGAACAGACAACACCACCACAATGTGGTACATCAACAAGCAAGGGGGCACTCGGTCTATGGCCTTGTGCACTGAAGCAATGAAGTTGTGGTCTCTGGCTTACTCCCTGAACACCTCCCTTACGGCAGTTCACCTCCCAGGCAAGGACAATGTCCTGGCAGATGCTCTCAGCAGGATTTCCCAGGGCCATCACGAATGGTCACTGGACCCCCTGGTCTTGGAGGTGATATTTGCCAGATGGGGCACCCCGTAGATAGATCTTTTTGCAGCCCCAGACAATCACCAACTTCCCCTTTTTTGCTGCAGACCCCCAGTGTTGGGCTCAGTTCCTCTGGATGCCTTAGTTCTCAATTGGGAAGGGAAGTTTCTATGCTTCTCTCCCTCCCTCTCCTGTTCAAAGTGCTAGTCAAAATCAGATCTCAACCCTGCAAGATGATCCTGATTGCTCCAGATTGGGGCCAGACAACCCTGGTATCCACTCCTACTGTCCTTAGCAGTCCATCTTCCCCTGTGTCTTCCCAGGAATCACAACCTGTTAATCTGTGCTCAGGGGAGGGTTTGGTACCCGAACCTCAAATCTCTCAATCTCAAGGCTTGGCTCTTGAAGAGTTAGAGTTTGCTGATTTACACCTCTCCCAAGGTGTAATGGATATCCTGAAGGCTTCTAGAAAACCTTCCACAAGGGCTACTTATAATTCCAAATGGAAGAGGTTTTCCATATGGTGCTCTGAAAAGCATGTTTCCCCAGAATCTGCTGATTTACCCACAGTCCTGGATTATATGGTCCACTTAAATACCTTGGGGCTGAGACCAGCTACCCTAAAAGTGCATCTGGCAGCTGTGTCTGCTTTTATTTCAGCAGGTAAGCCCTCTTCTCTTTCAGCTCACCCTGTATTCTCCAAGTTTTTCAAGGGATTGCTTCACACCAACCCTCCATTCAGGGACCCTGCCCCCGCTTGGGATCTTAATGTTTGCATTGCTAGCTTATGCAACCCCCTTTGAGCCTTCAGCAGAGCTTAAGTACTTGACTTGGAAGACTGTGTTTCTGGTAGCCATCACTTCTGCCAGACGCATGAGTGAATTACAAGCTTTGTCAGTGGAGCCTGATTTTATCTCCTTTCATAGAGATAAGGTGGTCCTCAGGACTAACAGGAAGTTCTTGCCTAAGGTGGTTTCAGATTTCCACCTTAATCAATCTATATCTCTTCCAGTGTACTTCACTGACCATTCCTTCTCTGTCGAGAGGAGGCTACACAGCTTGGATGTGAAGAGAGCCCTTAGTTACTACATAGAGCGTACCAAGGGTCACAGGTTTGACTCCCTCCAACTGTTCCTCACTTATGGTGAGGTTGGTAAAGGGAAACCTGCCACTAAAAAATCCATTGCCAGGTGGATTGTCTCTTGTATCCAATTTTGCTATGAAAACTGGGTAAGGTTCCTCCCTCAGGCCTGAGGGCTCACTCTACCAGAGGTACAGCTGCTCCTGGCTGCTGCCAGGGACATCCTATTCTAGAGATATGTCAAGCAGCTACCTGGAAAACAGTTCACACTTTTACCAAGCATTACTCCCTGGACATCCAGGCTAGGAGTGATGCTCGGTTTGGCACAGCTGTGCTTCAGAGCCTATTTCTAAGTAGGTTCTGTCCCTCCTCCATGGAGGTACTGCTTTAGTTATCATATGTCAGAATATAGCAAGACTTCATGTTGTTTGAAGAAAAATTACTCACCTTAGTAATGCTGTTTCTTCTAATGGAGTCTTCTATATTCTGACCTCCCCACTGCCTGCCCCTCTCAGAACCTCTGTTTTTGGGATGCGGGTGGGGTGCAGTGTTGCACTAGTAGGTGCCCACCTTGTTGTTTTCACCCCTCCTTTCTTGGGGTGACTTGGGTTAGTGTTTTCATTTTTGGGTCTCCTGACTTGAGTCTTTGTTTTGGGACCAAAAAATGTGTTCTTATATTTAGTAGCCAGTTGGCTAGTGTAGGTTTACAGCTTCCACACAGGACCTCAGTGAGTTTAGCTCATAAAGATCTAACGGTTTAAGTTTGAAGGACAACAGACAGAGTTTCAACCGAGCTCGAGCTCAGCGTTCCATGCCTGGCATGGAAAGTTAACTCTTTCACCTCCGAAGCAGTTCGAAGGTTGGGACTAACTGCATATGTCAGAACATAGCAAGATTCCATTAGAAGAAACAACATTACTAAGGTGAGTAATTTTTTCTTCTAGGAGCGTGGATATGTTGTTCACCCACACTCTCTGGCAGACTCCAAGCAGTTCTCTGGGGGTAGGGAGGCAAGGCGCACATCCCCTATTTAGGAAACAGAGATTGGAGAACCAAGGCCCCAAAACCAGCATCCCAGTGTGACTCAAGGTCGATGTAGTAGCGAGTAATGAAGGTGTTTGCTGACTTCCAGGTAGCAGCCTGACAGATCTCATGGATAGGGGTGTCCCTGGAAGCAGCCACTGATGCAGCAGTATGGTGGGTAGAATGAGCTCTTATCCCTCTGGGAGGCTCCTTGCCCACCAACTCATAGCACAGACCTATGCATGATGTAATCCATCTCACAAGGGTCCATTTGGCTGCAGGTCTGCCAGAAGAGGCTTCAGCGTAGGTGACAAACTGCTGGAGAACCTCTCCCCGAATTTACGCCGTCCTCTCCTTATAATAGGAGAGAGCACATCTCAGGTCCAGAGTATGGAGCCTGTAATCGGCGTCTGAGGTGTAGTTAGGGTTGTATACTGGCACAGTCAACACCTGGTTACGGTGAAACTCTGAAACCACCTTCGGAAGGAATTTTGGGTTGGGGCACAGGACAACTTTGTCCCTGTGGAAGACCAGATAAGGGGAGTCCACCGAAAGCACCTGGAGCTCCCCTGTCCTTCTGGCTGATGTGATAGCCACCAGGAAGGCCGTCTTCTACGACAAGTGTGAGAGCTCACACTTGTGCATGGGTTCAAATGGTTTGCCCATGAGCTTTGCCAAAACCAGCAAGAGATCCCACGGAGGTGGAGGTTCACGCACCGGAGGGGATATGTGATCCAGGCCTTTGAAAAAGCGCCCGACCACTGTCTCCTGTGCCAATGTCGGCTGACTGGCCCACACCCGGTAAGGTACACCCGAAGGGTCGATGACCATAGACCCCCTTTGGAGAGAGATCAAAGGTAGTCTAGAATGTTAGCCACAGAGCAGGATAAGGGGTCCAGACTCTTACCCTGACACCAAATGGAAAACCTTTTCCATTTGAAGGCATAACACTTCCTGATCGATTCCTTATGAAATGCCTCCACCACGGTGTCGACATCTTCGGAAAGACCCAGAGTCTGGAACTCTAGCCGCTCAGGTACCAGGCTGTGAGGTGCAGGGATTGAAGGTCCAGATGGAAAACCTTCCCCTGGTTTAATGATATCAGGTCCAGGCATGTACAAAGTTGCTCCGGGGCCCTGCAGCTGAGGCTGAGGAGATCTGGATACCAGAACTGGCGGGGCCAATCTGGGGCTACCAGGATCACCTTCACCTTGCCCCTCCTCACCTTGAGTAACACCTTGTGGATCAAGGGAAATGGAGGGAAGGCATTGAGGAGGCCTGGGGTCCATGGCCTCGAGAAAGCATCCCCCTGCTGCGAGCCCTGCTGAGGGGGGCGGGCATGGTACAGACTCAGCTTGGTGTTCTCTCTGGAGGCAAACAGGTCCACCAATGGCTTGCCCCAGTGGGAGAACAGATTGTAAGCTACCTCTGGATGGAGAGACCACTCGTGGGATGTCTGGCCTAAGTGGCTGAGAGCATCCGCAAGTTGGTTCAAGACTCCTGCCACATGGACGGCTAGAAGATCCGCCTCCAACCGGCTGATGAGGGTCCAGATTCGGAGCGTCTCCTTGCATAGCAGATGGGAGTGTGTGCCGCCCTGTTTGTTGAGGTAGTACATGGTCATGGTATTGTCCGTCTGGACTTGAACCACTTGACCCCGGAGCTGAGGAGCGAAAGCTGACAGTGCTAGTCTGACTGCTCTGTGCTCCAACAGGTTGATGTGGCATCGGGACTTCTCGGGGGTCCAGAACCCGTGGGCCCTGTTGTCCCCCATGTGGGCTCCCCAGCTCATGAGGGAGGCATCGGTCATCAGGACGACCATCAGCACTGGGCGGACAAATGGGATCCCTTCCTGCAACCATTCTGGGGCGGTTCACCATTGGAGAGCGTCCCACATCTTCTGGGTTACAGTGGTCAGCTGGTCAA
The DNA here is from genome assembly GCA_016271365.2 of Neoceratodus forsteri. Lineage (NCBI taxonomy): Eukaryota > Metazoa > Chordata > Ceratodontiformes > Ceratodontidae > Neoceratodus > Neoceratodus forsteri. Next base: position 1,145,385,280 of record CM057450.1, on the reverse strand, counting down.
AATGACCCTGGCGCTGAGTCCACTGGGCGGCCAGCTCCCACTGAAGGGGGTGCATGTGCCACCTGGCCCAACAGACCACTGAGGTACACGCCACCATGTAACCCAGAAGGTGCAGAAAGTCCCGGGGCAGGGCGAAAGTGCCCAACCAGAAATGATCGGGCAAAGGAGGAAAGAACCTCCACTCTGTCCGCTGGGAGATGAGCTCTGGCTTGATGAGAGTCGAGCTCTGCCCCGATGAAGCCCATCACCTGAGAGGGCACGAGTTCCAACTTGGCCTTGTTGATAAGGAGGCCGAGTTGGGAGCAGGTTTGGAGGGCCAGATCCCTGGACCTCTGCACCTCCTGAAGGCAGGAACCTGACAAGCAGGAAAGGGATCTTGGGGTTATCATCTCTGATGACCTCAATGTAGGGAAACAGCATGACAAGGCAGCAGGTAAAGCAAATAGGATGCTGGGATGCATAGGCAGGGGCATCACCAGCAGGAAAAGGGGAGGTCATAATTCCACTATACAAGACACTAGTGAGGCCCCACCTGGAGTACAGTGTACAGTTCTGGAGACCTTTCCTACGTAAGGACATAGACAGGGTAGAGAAGGTTCAGAGGAGGGCAACAAAGATAGTACATGGATTGCATCACAAGTCCTATGAGGACAGGTTGAAGGAACTGAATATGTACTCCCTGGAGGAGAGGAGGGAGAGAGGGGATATGATAGAGACATACAAGCATCTTACAGGGAGGAACAGGGTGCAGGAATACACTATTTTTAAGTGAAAAAGATGTTCCAGGACTAGAGGGCATGGGATGAAGTTGGAGGGAGGACAATTCAGAGGAAACGTGAGGAAGAAGTTCTTCACAGAATGGGTGGTGGACAAGTAGAACAACCTGCCAGAGGAAGTGGTGGGGGCTGAAACAATCACAGGATTTAAGAATGCATGGGATAGACATAAAGGAATTCTGGAGGTCAGGGGTAAGGGGCAACAGACTTCTAGGAGAACATAAACTGAACTTACAAGCTCAAATGGGCAGACTGGGTGGGCCACAGGCCCTTATCTGCTGACACTGTCTATGTATCTATGTATCTATAAGAGCTAGTCATCAAGATAAGGGTATATCCGAACTCCTTGATGCTGAAGATGGGCTGCCACCACTGCAATGCACTTGGTGAAGACCCGTGGGGCCGATGACAGGCCAAACGGCATGGCTCAGAACTCATACAGGGTCCCTTCAACCCTGAAGCAGAGGAACCACTGGTGAGTCAGATGGATTGGGACATGAAAGAACGCATCCTGCAGATCCATTGAACAGAACCACATGTTTCGCTCCAGAGATGGTATGATCTGGTACAGAGTTACCATCCGGAAGGTGCAAGACCTGAGATATTGATTCAGGTCGTGGAGATCTAGGATGGGGCGCCAACCCCCTGTCCACTTGGGCACCAGGAAGTACCTGGACATGAAGCCTGGGTCTGTAGGAGGATCCGGCACTGGAGCTATTGCCTCCTTGTGGAGAAGCTGAGCAATGTCATCCCGAAGGGCCGACTGAGTGCAGGCTGAGATCCTTTCCTCCCGAGGGGTGCGGGCTCGGCTGGGAGGGTACTGCTCGAATTCCAGAGGCAGTCCCTGGCCGACCACTTCCAGAACTCACCTATCCGAAATGATACCGGACCAGGCAGAAAGAAAGTGACGGAGCCGGCCCCCCACAGGAGGACCCAGAGCTGGCGTGACGGGTGTAGGGGTGGCAACCCCCGACCCATCACTGAGCAGGCTTAGAGGAGGAGGAGGAGGATGAGGCTCCTGGACCAGCACCTTAGCCTTCTTTACGGGGCTGTTGGGGACTCTGCTTGGGCCTGGGGCACCAAGCCTGCTGCTGTTGCTGCTGGCCTCCTTGAAAGGAGGGCTGCCTAACCGCAGGGGAAGAGTGCCGAGAAGGCTTCTTCTTGTGCTTCTGCTGGTTCTTGCCCAAAGAACCCTTCACAGAGGTAGCATCCAAGGTGGCATTGGACTGCTCTATGCGCTGGAGGTGACCAGCCACTCCCGGACCAAAGAGGTTGGTGCCTAGGAAGGGGACGTCAGCTAACTTGTGCTGAGTATCTGCCAGAAAGGAGGATAACCTCAGCCAGGCCCTGCGGCAAGTGGCCACTGCAGCTGCTAAGCAGCGGGCACAGGAATCTCCAATGTCCAGGGCCGTCTGGAGCTGCTGTTTCGCAAAAGCACGGCCCTGGTCACGGACTTGCTTCACTGTGGTCTGCATGTCTGCTGGGAGATGAGGGAGGACTTCATCTAATGACCCTAAGAGGGCGTGAGAGAAGTGTGCCATGATCACAGCCGAGCTGACCTGACGAAGGCCTAAGGATGAGGCCGCATAGACCTTCCAGGCAGAATGGTCCATATTCTTGGACTCCTTGTCCAGAGGGCGTTCAGTGTCAGCTGAGTTACCAGTGCATCTGAACACAGAAGCAGTCACAAGGCTTTCAGCGAAAGGATGCTCTGTGAACCCCACCAGGGACCCCATGGGTACCATATACTTGTGGGCCATGCGGGCAGACGGAGCTGGACAAGAGGCAGGACACTTCCATAGCTCAAAGGCCAGGCCAACAATGGCTTTGGCCACTGGAAAGGCCTCCGTCGGGGTATCCCCCTCTTGAGGATATCCGTAAGAGGGTATTCCACCTTTTTTTGGATATGATCCAAGGGCAATCCGGTAGATTCGGAAATCAGGCAGAGGATGCCCTGAAAAGAGGAAGGATCTTCCTCCAAACCTGCCACTGATGACTCGTCATCCCCCGGATGTGAGTGCAAACCAATGGCATCCGAGTCCGAAGAGTCGGGATATAACGGTCTCCCGCCTATGTCTCCCTCGATGCGCGGAGGGCGATCGGGGACAACAGTGATGGACAGACGATGGGGCAGTCCGGTGTCTGTCTGGTCCTCTTTCGAGGGAGTCCCTCACTGAGGCTGCTTAGGTTGTGGCTCCACCAAAATCGGTGGGGAGACCGAAATAGGCCTAGCTGGAATACATGCCGGCCCCACAGGTGGGGGAACCGAAGCCTTTGGTTCCGGAGGGGTCGGTGTCGGCCTGAGAAGCGAGGACCAAGTAATGGCCGGTGCTGCCAGCGGAACCGGCTTTTGACTGATCAGAATCAGCTGTTGCCACATGAGATCCTCATAACGTTGACGGGTTTCCGTCAAAGTCTCTCCTCGTCCGAGTAGGATGAGGATCGATGGCGATGCCTCTTTCTGGAGTGCTTGTGACCTTTCTTCGGTTTTTCGACCAAAGGGGTCCTGGTCCTCGATCGAGACTGACGGGGTCAGTTTGTTCGCTTGGGAGATGCCTGAGTCGGAGAGAACTGAGGTTCCGGCACCTTTCCCTTGATCAGGACACCCGAGGGCAGGGTCTCCTTGTCAGGGAAGGAAAGGACAGGTGTCCTTTCTAAGGAGTCAGCGACAACGGCTTGATTGGGTTGAGAGTGATCTCGGCTGGTTCAGCCATTTCCTCGGTCTTGGTGCCTTGGCCGGATGGAAGGTCCGAAAAGCTGGCGGCCAATGAAGTGATCTCGACCGAAGTCGAGACCATATGTTCCTGTGATTCGGACCTCTCTCGGTCCCAGGAACGGCTCCTTCTGGATGAAGAAGTCTTGGGGTCCTTGTCCCTCTTCCAAGGGTGGGAGGAGTGCAAACCTGAGGGCGCCTCACCCCTGGTGGGGAGAGACTGACACAACTCCTGAAAGGAACCAGTAAAAGTAGAGCCAAGGTTGAGAGGTACGAAAAAACTTCGGCTGACCAAAGCTTCAGCAGCATTTCCTCGAAAGCCACCAGCTGTTTGAGCTGTTTGGCAGATCACATGACCGCTGAAACCACCCACCTTGCCTCCTTCAATTTCACCAGTGGATTGCAAAGCTCCAGTCTCCCCAATTTTAGGCGCACCTTGCGGTCTTCCAGGACATTGGGATGGAAGGCCAGACAGATGGTGCAAGAGGTGCTGTCATGTACGACATCTAAGCAATAGACATACGTGAGGTGGGGATCGATGCACGACATTTTCTGGCCGCAGGGACACCAGCGAAATCCGGGGGATGATTTATCCTCTATGTCCAATGCGCTAGGTTTGGAGTCATAAACTCTAATGAGTTTTAAAGAAATTGGCGGTGAAAACCGATGTTGAGAATCCAGGGCCTATGAACTGCTAAGGTAGCACAAGGGAACCTGAATCTTCCAGCGGAAAGGAAGATCTTCCCTTGTCAGTCTTCACCATTCATTACTGCTTGGGTTAGTGCCGGAGGCGCGCACCCTTCTGGGAAGTTTTTTTTTTGGAGTTGGCTCCAGCGGCGCCATCCTCAGTGACGTGCTGCCATGCACGCAGGGCGATTAGGTGCGCCCAGACTCCTCCTCTATCTCAGTTCTGTTTCTCCCACCATCGAGGCTGCACCTGCTGCGCGGTAGTTGAAGCTTTTCTGCGTCACAAGACTCCTCGTTTTCTCCAGTGATTCTCGCTTGACACCGTCTCCCAGTAAGACTGTTCCTTTATTTCTATCGACGGCGCCGAGTGCTTTGTTGCTGTTTTTTGTCTTATTTAGTTTGCATCATGTTAGGTTCAGGGGCAAAACGTAAATCGAAGGCGGGCCGTGCCCCTATGCATCGGTGCTCCTGTGGCCGGCATTTCTCCGTCACGGATCGGCATGATGTCTGTCTCCGTTGCCTGGGACCCAACCACGATATGGACGCGTGCATTGCAGGATTAGGGAGGGGTGTGGCCAATCGTTCAGAAAAGCCGGGATTGCTCCAACAACTTCTTATGAGTCATGTGAAGGGTGAGTTTTGGGTGCATCTCAATGGACAAATATACTCCTAGCAAGCTCCTCTGAATCTAAGGACTCTATACTGACCAGATGGTATGCACCATTCTCTTTCTCAATAGCTAAAGTATGCTGTCCCAGCCTACAGGGCTACATCAGCTACATGCTGGAAGGTGTTTTCGTGGAAATGTCATTCTAGGTATTTATGGACACCAGTCACTGTAGCTAAATATTTAGGTCCAGGGATGGTACATTGTTTGGGGGTGTGGGGAGCAATCAGATCATCAGGCCCATATATTGTGGTCATGCCCAAAACTGCAGTCCTATTGGCATGAGATTGCAGTGTTTATTGTTCGACATTCATGTCATTGCAAGTAAAAATCCATAAGAAAGTCATGTTTTAAAAACAGTTACAGTCATAAATAGCATTAACAGAGGGCCAGATGTACCAGAACATCAATGCAAAACATGAGAAAATGCTTCTCCAAAAATAGTTATTTACCTATCTGCCTAAACAACACACAATATGATATTGCTAATGTGGTTGCTATTCTAAGGTACCATCTATTTTAGTTTGTTTTCACGTTAAATTATTGACACAGATGATAATGTGTTGTAGTTAATATGTACATTTAAATCATTACTCGCACTCAGTTATTCAAAGGTGCATCATGCAAGAGTGGCCCTGAATATAGTACATTAGAATCTCCCAGGGATAGCAGCCCCAAGTTTTATGAGTGCTATGGAGTAATGGGATGATTTCATGCACTGTTTGTACCAGGGTAGATAGTATTAATTTAAGTTTCTCCATTTAATTTAGTTTTTGGATATGTTGTTTTCTAATTCTATTAACTGAAAGTAAATATGAATCAAGATTGTTTAAAATATCCAGATGTTCCTAACTAAAGCGTAAATCTAGAATGTATCTGGTTGGGATAAACAAAGAGGCGATGTAGGTGCTTAAGTATTTTTCTCTGGGATATTTGTACCATGGACAATGTAGGAGAGCTTCCTCTTCTTGAAATGAACAATAACAGTTTACTAATAATTTTTTTCCCCTTTTGTACCTGGCCTCTAGTGTGTTACTTGGAAATATTTCAGATCTACATTGTGAAACTATATTCCTATGTTCCGGTATTTGAACAGCTTCCAGGTAGAATTTAAGAGAATGTTCTTTTGTATTATGAACAAGCCATCTTGATACTTTTAAGTTTGTGATATCATTAAGGTCAAGTTGTTTTGATTTATTTTGAACTTTCTTGGTTATAATTTTAGAATACGCTGGATTGATTGTAATATTCATATCCACGCAGTTGCCTAACCTTGTGCACTCGTAATTCTCCAGAAGATTTTTGACTAATCCCAGTCAGTTGTCTCTTTTCTGTGGGAGAATGTTATTCTTCTCCATAAGACAATTAGCAATGAGAGACCTCTTTTTTCAGATGCTATCTTTATCCAGTAGTTAATTATTCGTCCACGTGCAAGATGTTTAAAGTAGATCTGTCCTATCTGTGTTCTTACCAGAGTGCTAGGTGTACTAGAGGGGATCCTCAGGAGTTGGTTATATGTTTTATTTAAAATTATATCCAATTTAGAGGAGTCAGCAGTACTCCAAAGTTCTGCTGCATATAGACCCTGATTTATTAGTTCTGCATTTAAGGCCTTAATCATGGATATTAAATTATTAAGGGAGCTAGTAGCACCTCTGGCAGCCATGTTCACCAAGTCACTCAACATAGAAGTGGTTCCAGAGGACTGAAGGAGGGTACATGTAGTCCCTCTTCACAAAAGTGATAGCAGGGAGGAGGCAGGGAACTATAGGCCGGTCAGCCTCACCTCAGTAGTGGGTAAGATCATGGAGGCACTGCTTAAAGAAAGAATAATGAGACACTTGGAATCCAGTGGTGCCCAGGATCCAAGGCAACATGGATTCACAGCAGTGAGGTCACATCAAACGAATCTGATAGATTTTTTTTTGACTCGGTTATGAAGGAGGTAAATCAGGGGAGAGCAGTGAACATCCCCTACCTCAGTTTCAGCAAGGCCTTCAACACATTCCCACATAAAAGGGTAGTAAACAAGATGGATAGTCTGGGCATGGACCACAAGGTGGTAAGCTGGGTTAGAAACTGATTAACGGACAGGAGGCAGAGGATGATGCTAAATGGGATCCAGTCTAGGGAGAGGGGGTGACCAGTGGGGTGTCTCAGGGATCAGTACTTGGGCCAGTCCTGTTTAACGTCTTCATCAGTGACATAGTGGATGGGCTAGAGGGAAAGGTCTGCCTGTTTGTAGTTGACACCAATGTCCGCAACAGGGTTGATACTCCAGATGGGGTGGAGAAAATGAGGAGGGACCTGGGGAAGCTTGAAGAGTGGTCCAAGGTGTTGCAGCTAAGGTTCAATTCAAACAAGTGCAAAATAATGCACCTGGGATGAGGGAACCCTGGAGAGAGCTACAGGATGGTGGGGGAGGGGTTGCTGACGGTCACCAAGGAAGAAAGGGATCTGGGAGTTATCATTTCAGACAATCTAAAGGTGTCTAGGCAGAGTACAAAGGCTGCTTGGAGGGCCAGTGACGTGCTGGGGTACATAGGCAGAGGTATCACTAGCAGAAGGAGGGAGGTGGTGATTCCATTCTATGAAACACTACTGAGGCCTCATCTAGAGTACTGTGTACAATTCTGGAGGCCACATCTTCGTAAGGAGGCCTCACCTAGAGTATTGTGTACAATTCTGGAGGACACATCTTCATAAGGACAATGACAGGGTGGAGGCGGTCCAGAGAAGGGTGACAAAAATGGTACAGGGCTTGCACCAGAAAGCATATGAGGAGAGATTAAAGGACCTCAATATGTACTTCCTGGAGGACAGGAGGGAGCGGGGAGGCATGATAGAAACCTTCAAGTACTTTAAAGGCCTAAATAAGGTGCAGGGGGGTGACATCTTCCAATATAAGAGTACAAGAATGAGGGGGCATTATATAAAATTGGAAGATGGCAAGATAAGGGGAAAGGTGAGGATGTTTTTCTACACAGAAAGGGTGGTAGATGCCATAGGTGCCAAGTTATATGGGACATGGGCCCCAGCAATATTTTGTGAAGCGGGCCCAGCCCCACCAATAATTTTAAACATTAAAATTGTTTTGTGTTTTTTTTTTACTTCTGTGCGCATGAGCCCTCTCTGACACCGAACTGCGGCGGTCTTTGATGAGCTTTTCATGGCATTTTGAAATTAGCGCCATTTGGGTGCATGGCATGGGTACAGCACACCCTGATGTGAAAATGCCACCCCCCCCGACATCCCGCTCCCATTGAAATTCAGCTTCTCATCACTCATTGGTGGTCCATGGCATTTTTCCTATCAGGTGCATGCGCCCAAAGAAGAGAGCGAGACAGGCAGTACAATTGGCTGGCCAAGAGGACTTTAAATTGAGGAAGGAATCGGGTGATGAGACACGCAATTAGGAGAGACAGACAGTCCCAAGACTGTGACGACGTGGGTGTGAGGTGGCTGCGCCAGGCTGCAGCTAGCAGAGATGGTGATATCCTCAACCCAGACCTCCACCAGGCAGACACTATCTGGCATTGCAGAGAGACTGATGGCTCGAGGGAGCGACGAGCGAGTGTGGCCACCAGGCCCAGAGGCAGTAGCGCGAGTCCTGTGAGAGGTGAGAGAGCGCCGGGGTCCGGGATGCATGCCATGCAGCTGCAAGTGGCGGTCTGAGGAGGAGGACACCCATGGGAGCAGGGGTCAAAGGCCAGAGAGGGGACCACACCAGTCCAGCAGCAGGGGAGCACAGAGCAGGCAGTCCACCAGCAGAAGAGAGCAAGCAAGCAGCAGCAGGCCAGGCTCAGCAGCACCATGGGTGGTGGTAGGACCGCGATAACATACACCCTGGCCAACAAAACCATCAGGACTGGAGTCTACTACAGTCAGCAGTAGCCAGGTAAGGTGGTGGGAGCCCTGGCAGGCGGGAGGAGGAGAGAGGTTAGCTGTGTTCCAGAAGTTCTGACCAGACCAGGCTAGCAGTGTGAGGCAGCATGCCCAGAGGGGACGGGGACCATCATTCTCACACTCACACACACACACACACACACACACACACACACACACACACACACACACACAAGTTCACAGCAAAATAAATTGTGAGGGTTGGGGCTGGGGGTTCTTCTGGCATACAGTCTTAATCTGTTCAGTAAAGTTCAGGAGACATGCATGCATCCAGGCTTGCAGCTTTACCCGATTGGGGGGAAGGGGATGGATATGAAAATGAAAGCATTCACTCTCCTCTGATCTACAGATGCATCTCTCTATTTTAATATATCTCACCAAACCCTGTGCTCTTGACCTGATTTTGAGGAGGGGAGTAATGGATTGCAAGCATTCACTCTCCCTCCATCTACAGGAAGCATCTCTATAGTTTAATTTGTCATACCCCTTACAAAACCCTGTGATCTTGTCCCATGGAAACATAGACTTTGACTGCAGATAAGGACTGCTGGCCTGGCCCATCTAGTCTGCCCATTTCCCTATCTATTGGATAAGTGGCAGATCCTAGTTAACCAACAGCCTACTTATTCTTTCTCCCCCCTCTAGAATTGCCTTACATTTGTCCCATGCATTCTTGAATTCCCCTACTGTTTTTGACCCCACAGGCCCCTCTGGAACGCTGTTCCATGCGTTCACCACCCTCTCTGTGAAATTCACAACCCTCTCTGTGAATCCCTGTATCCTTCAGGAAGCTTAGCCTACAATTGACTACTCTTAGTCCTCACTTCCTGGAGCTTCAAGAGGGCCAGTAGCTAGAGTTTATTTAGCAGGAATTAAGAACAAAACTAAATGATCCATGACTGGGTCAGGGATAAAACACAGTAGTGTGTGTGACTTTAAGGGATTGATGCATGCCTTGGGTAGTTGTGAAACAATCAGATGCTGCAAGCACCTAAGAAATGCATTACTCCTGGATAATCACTCACTCTGGGGTATCTAAATATGCTTTGCAATAAGCATTTGTTGTTTTCTTTTTTTTTTTTTTTTAACCAGGAGAGACACACTAAGCTGAAGCTTGTTTCCAGATGTAACCTGGGAGCACAAGGAAGTTAAGTGACTTGCTTAGGGTCACATAGTATGCAAGTGGGGGCTGTGGGACTCAAACCCAGGTCTCCATGTTTGCAGCTCAGAGTCCTAAACCACTGCACTATACTGCCACCTAAAAGAAAAGTTATTATAATTGAAATGAGATGTGTTGCTGTAAGAGAATAACCAATGGTCATGTGTTATGGTTTGAATGAGGAGGTTATGATTTAACATGCTGAGGCTGCTAGGAAGCCTGGTTACAAGTACCTCAATGGCTCACTGTTGTGTCATCATCCTTAGGCTGAGTTCTGTGGCATCCCCTACTGTAGTGAAGTGTGGATACATTGCACCTATAGACCAGACCACCTCAGTAGTACCTGATCTAGGTGTGCATTCTCATGCTTTTTTTTTTTTTAACTTTATGTTTATTTGTAAAAACAAACATACAGTCAAGACATCTTCATTCAGCCTTAGGTATATAATGCAGAATGAGGGTGCCACTCCTCTGAATACTAACAAAAGGTCTGTTGAATGAAATAAGATACGTCCTATGAGGGGATAATCATATACTACTAAGCATTATCTGGTAATCTGACTGCTGCACGAGTCCCAGAGCTGCATGGTTATTAAAATAATATTCAAGTTCACAATATAAATGATATCCACCAATTATCCCTATAACAGGGAAGTAGTCACCATGCTCTAGCAAAGTAGTTACACTAGTATTAGTGTTAAACCAAGTAATAATATACAGATCCCCTGATCTCAGTCAAAACATCTGCTGCCCCAACTCTATCAGACCAACATCACCCTGTTTGGAATTAGGCGCTTATTGTAAACAACATCAAATTTAGAAAGACAAACTTTTCCCAGCAGTTTGAAAGACATTCTCATTGTCAAACCAGGCTATAATTTGTGGAAAAGGGGGACAATTATATGACCCAGATCTGTTATAAAAAGTCCAGACCAGCTGAAAACTAAAATCAGACAGAAAACTCTGCTTCATATTGGTCAAAAGAAATATTTAGGCAACATATGGGAACAAAGATCTCCCCCTCCCACTTTAGCCCTTTATCAAAGAAAAGTTATCTAAATGTCCAAGTCCCTCAAGGCACTTCTTCCTCCGATGAACAGTCTTCATCTTCTTGTTCTCTTCTACGAGATGGGGCATGTTTTTGACACCATTTCAGGGTGTCTGGCGGGTCAGAGAAAATAAATATCTTGTTCTGGTGCACAATTCACAGACGCGTTATAAAAATTAGGCATGAGGAATCTCCACTTCTCAGAGTATCGCTCTTACACCGTCAAAACATTTTCTCCATTGCCTGGTTGCATAGGCTAGATCAGGAAAAAGTCACACAGTTGCCTTCATGAAGAAGTATCCTTTTCCTCCCAGCCAGGGCCATCAGAGCGTCTCGGGAGCCCACTCCATCTAATACCATCACCACAGTATGCAGGGCCTCAGGGTTGTCCTGCCATCCCTAAAGGCCACTCTGTAAGCTTTCTGAATCTGCTTCACCAGTGGAGCCACTTCAGGACCCAATTGTTGAGTTATCCACTCCTGCAGAAACAGAGACAGGTGGTCTCCTTCACTTCTCTCGGCTATGCCCAGTATTCTAACAATCGAAGCTCTCGACTGGTTTTCCAACATTTCCAGCTGAGAGCGCAGCTGTCCATTTTCCTTGATGATTGATGCCACAGCCCCCATAGCCACGTCAGCTGTTTTTGATGCAGACGCCGATGCTAAGGTGACCAATTCCAAAGAACTTTCAACTGTGGTAACTCGTGCAGTGAGTGAATCGAATTTATTAGACATACCTGTTACAGAGGCAATAAGATGGTTTAATTTCTCTCTGAGAGATTGCAGGGTTTCTTCCTTGCTGTTCGCCTCGTGTTCAGGCTCATGGCCTGGCCCTTCCTGTGAAGTAGACACAGACAACAAAGCTTTTGATTTTTCACCTTCACCGGACTGTTTTTCTTTCCGGGGATTACCCATGTTTGTTCCCCGATGTTTCTTTTATCGATCTCTTTAGAGCCTGTTGGTCCTGTCGAAGGGAAGTCTCTAGTTTAGTTTATTTTATTTCTGATGGTTTACAGAGATCTAGGAGTCTGTGGCCATCTTGCTTGGGCTCCACAGCACCCCTGCCATTCTCATGCTTTTCTCATTGCAACTGAGCATGGGCTGTAAATAGAGAGACCTGCAGAACAGTTAACCTAGTAGAGTAGTTAGAGGTTGCTCATTTGCTTAGATAACAAAGAGCAAATTGAAACAAGTTTTGTTCTTCTTTTTGGATCTGGTATTGTGCGTTGCAGTGCTACTCTCATCACTATGAACACTTAAGTAGTTAACTGGATTGATTTGTTAGGGTTGAGATTCGAGATGGCTGTTACATTAATTCATGTTTTCTCCTCAAAAATGCCTGTGGGGAAACCTGAAAGGGTTGCAATTTCATGGCATCCTGCACAGATGCTGCAGCGATTCTTGTAACAACAAGGAGCTTAATATGTATACCCTCAAGGAAAGGAGGGAGAGGGGGGTTATGATAGAAACATTTAAGTACCTCAAGGGAATCAACAAAGTCCAAGGGGGAGCATCTTTCAGATATGCAAGAACAAGGGGGCACAATTTGAATATAGAGAGGGGACAGCTCAGGGGCAATGTGAGGAATTATTTTTTCACAGAGAGGGTGGTGGACGAGTGGAACCACCTTCCTCCGGAGGTCGTACGGTCAAAAACAGTGGGGGAATTGAAAAATGCATGGGACAGACATAAAGCAATTTTAGTGTGGGGTAGGAGGAAGTAGGCTGCTGGTTAACTAGGTTCTGCAGCTTATCCAGTAGGTAGGTAAATGGGCAGACTGGGTGGGCCAAGCGGTCCCTATCAGCTGTCAAAGTCTATGTTTCTATGAAAAGCTTTTTTTGTTTTTGTTTCAGCTCTCTAAATAGGGCATCCAATGGCACAGATCTCAAATTCTCAATTGTATGAGATGTGCGTGGGTGGGTGTGAGTGTGTGTGTGTGTGGGTGTGATAGCACTGGGACAGCTGGTAAGATTCTGAGCTGCATATATTTTTGTGCTCTAGTAGATATTGTTAAGTGATAATTCTGATTATTATTTGAATACAACCATTTTATTGAGAGAAAGATTTAGATTGTATTTGTTAAAAATTAACATGCTAATAACTGGAAGAAGGACAGTTACTGCAACCCTATCATGGTGGAACCTGAGTGGTATACTGGGAAACTTAAATGTGTCACCAGTCCAGGCTTAATGGTGAATGAATGTTCATTATAAAAGATTTCAGCAGCAACATGAAGTTGAAGTCGGAAGTGTGACCGATACAGTAATAATAAAATATTATATTTTATGAGCTTCGGGAGTTGGGGGGGGGGGGCAAGACTCCATGAGGGTCTTACTTTTAAAACAGCAGTACATTATAGTGGTGCAAATATTGGCTTATACTGTTTTTTTCCTTTTCAGATTGCCCTTTATTTCCCATTTGTATAATGCACTTCTTTCTCCATGTTGACTCTTATTTAACTCTTTTTGTCACATTTGAAATATTAAAAGGACTAAAGGAGTGCTCCTTTTTAAGATGGCTCAAACCTGGTGTATCCAGTAGATTAGGCTGTTTCTCCCCATTTTTCTTGTAAGGGAGCTGAATCTGCCGCATGATAGTTCATGATAGGTGCACACAAAGTGATGTTAACATTAGAGTACTGATGAAAACCCAGTCCAAGACATTTTTAAAGGAGCTCTCCTTTTGTTATTTCAACTGTAAAAAAAACAGACTTGTGTTGTAAAATGTGTATCGTATAAGTCAGGAGACAGATGGCACTATAAAATAAAATAAAAAGGGTGTAGGTCAAAATGTTCACTGCTATCATGCACTGCTGCTTTAAACAAGCCCCCTACCCGATCTCATTATAAGACAATGGCACTGAATCTGTGAGCTCACCAGAGCTATAGAGGTGCTGAGCCCTAGAAAGCCCACTGTAATTCCAGGAATTTCCAACACTGTGAGTCCTCTCAGTTGAGTACCAGCCCACCTTGAAAACTGAAAAGATGTGCTTGAATCTATTTATTCTATTTTCTAATTTAAAGAGATTTCTGGAGGAAATAGTAATATGCTGTGTATAGCAAGTAAGTAAGTACAATGTTTAATGTGCACATACACACACACACACACACACATACGGGTGCTGGAACGATCTGAAAAGTGGTAGGGCCAAGGATGTAAGGGGTAAATTTTCCCCCGTAGTAATAAATTAACATGATTGCAAAAACTGATAGGGCCACTTCTGAAAGTGGTAGGGCCATGGACATAGTGCCCCCCATTCCGCACCTACACACACACACACACACACACACACACACAGACTGCAGCAGCAAATGAAATATTAAGTTTATTAGGAAATCACCTCCCAAAATGCCTCCTTCCCCCCAAAAAATGATGGTTCCTCTTTGAAGTTTTAAAAACAAGGCTTTTAATGAGCATTTTCAAAATCTTTTCTCATATCGGAGGCCAGGACTTAACCCCCAGACTTCTCATTACCACACAAGGGGCTCCTCTCCCACAGACCCCCACTGGGGAGACTTTGACTTCTGACCTCTGGGTTGGGGGATGGGCTTTGACCCCTAGGCCCCACCAAAAATTTTACAAACTGGGCTGCTATGGTAGATGCATAGAATAGTCTGCCACAGGAGGTGGTGGAAGCAAGCACAGTGGAGGGATTTAAACATGTATGGGACAGGCATAAGGGAACCCTAGAAGTGGGAAGGAGAGGAGAAAGCTGTTGATGAAGTAGGGCCAGAGGCTCAAACAAGGGTAGGGCTTATGGGCATATTGGATGGGTCTAGCAGTCCTTATCTGCCAACAATTTCTATGTTTTTATCATGGGAGTCACTGACATCCCTCTGTAGATTAAGTTGAATCTTTTCAGTGCCTTTGCATTATTTTGCATTTTCATGGCACTCCAATTAATGTGGTTATTCCATTTAAAGTTCTTAGAAAAGATTACCCCCAAGTAAGAGAATTCATTAACAAATTCTAGTTTATTATATGCAAGTGTTAATTTTCTGTATTGTTTTTTGCTGCCAAGTACCATCATTTTAGTTTTTTTGTATTTGGTTTTAGATTTAGTTTGATACAGAGTGTCTAGTTTTTGCAGAACTCTTTGTAAGTTCAGTCTACTAGTTGAGACTATTGCTAAATCATCAGCAAAGGCAAGTAGAGGGATCCGCTCTTCACAAATTTTGGGAGGGGGGAATAAGGGATTGTCCAACTCAGTCATGATCTCATTAATGTAAATATTAAAAAGAGTTGGGGTCAGGATGCAGCCTTGCCGGACTCCCAATATTTGTAGCAATTTTTTTTGTGAGGTCACCAAATTTACTGTATTTGATTTTTGTCCAGGTATCAGAGTAAAGTCTTTTTATTAGTACTAATGAGTTCGAGTCTATCCCTAATTGGTCCATTTTTTCCCATCAGTATGTTCTTAAGATAGAATCAAACGCAGATGTGAAATCCACAAATGCGATGAATAGCTTTTGATTTTGCATGTTACGGTATTTTTCAATCGGTTGGGTTAATACAAAGATTTGCGTTGTAGTACCTGTCTTTTTTTTAAAGGCGGCTTGCAATACAGAGACTATGTTTTACTATACTGGTTGAGTCATATAAGTAGCCTATTAAGTAATACTTTAGTGTAAATTTTAGACATATTGGCCCAGATATTCAAACTGCACCAGGCTGTGGCGCAAGCCTGGTTGCAGCTCAACTTTGTTGCGCAGGGGTGTGGCCTGGACGATATTCAACGGAACTGCGCTATGGCACAGCAGCTTTGAATATCACACCCTGGCCACCCCCACTGTGCATGGCGCAGTGGCCCTGCGCCAGCGCAAGTGGCCAGAGTGGAGCATGGAGATGCGCTAGCGCAAGTGCCATTGCGCCCATGCAAAGTACCTGCGATGTTCAAAAGGGACATGCAAATGGGCCATAATTTATGCAAGGTGCACATGGGGTCATTTGCATGTCATTATGGCCCCATTTGCATGCCATTAGCATGCAGGTGCGCTGATCCCCGACGACTTGCGCCTGGCGCCCTGCCAGGCAGAAGCTGTCGGGGACCGACGCCCCCTGCTACCCGATCGCGGGCATTTGTGTACATAAACCCCCGTCCTATATCCCTGGTGGTCCAGTGGACCACTATGTGCCCGATCACGGGCATTTGTCTAAAAGAATAATCCCCCGTCCTATATCCCTAGTGGTCCAGTGGACCACTATGTACCCGATCGCGGGCATCAGTATTATAACCCCCCCACATCCAATATCCCAGGTGATCCAGTGGACCACACTCTGCCTGATCACGGGCATCTGTCAAACATATAAAATGGCCTATTACCCTGGTGGTCTAGTGTACCTCCCTCCCCACCCGCCCACTGGAGCCCCACTGCCCCGCCTCCCTCAGTCAGCCAGTGGGCGCAGCAATCTCACCTCGCTAGCCGCCTCTGCTGCCCGCCGACTGACAACTCAGTAGGGCTGCATGCCCATTGGTTCACAGCATGAGCCAATGGGCATGCAGCCCATACCGTACTACACAGTCCAGATATGTGAATTCCATGATGCAGGCCTTACCCCTTCAGTATTTGCGGGGACGAGTGCCGTTCACTCGGTGCTGCCCTCTGTGCTGCTTGTTCGTGTTGGCACCCTTTTTTCAAGGAGAACACTCTGAACTGGACCAGTAGCGCATGGGGTATAGCCCTCCTGCTGCTTTTGTCGGTAAAGCCCCGCCGAATGCTATGCGTTCGGCTCCTCACCGCTCCCACCACCACCCTTGGTCGGCTCTGCCTTAAATAGGCTGAAGGTGATCACATGGGCTGAAAATTTAACCTATCAGCCTAGTTTTCCATTAGCAAGTTATACTGTCCAACCACTAGGGGCAGACCTAGCAACCTCAAGCTCCTACCTGAGTGCACAGGCTACTGATAAACCAAGAAAAAAAAAAAAAGTCTTGAGCACAGACCTTACTAAACTCTGGTCACTATAGCCACCACATATTCCCAACCCCCAAGTGCTGCCAGACCACTCAGCCATTGCTAAGCTCCCCGCTGCCATGGCTTCCTCCTCCACCCTCCCTAGCGAGCCCTCCAGGAACTGTACTACCACTCCCAAGAGGGACGGCCTCCCCCCCCAACTCTCCCACCTCATGGCTATCTACCAAGGGGCTAAAAATTGTCCATCTAAACGTCCGCAGTCTCCTACACAACCTTACTGAGCTCGCTGCCTGGGTTGCCCATTACAACCCGGACATACTGGGTATCACTGAAACTTGGCTGAAACCCCACACGCCTGATACTATGTGCTCCCTATCAGGGTATAGTCATATCAGAAGTGATCGTGGGGGGAACAAATGAGGTGGTGGGGTGCTACTTTACTATAAAGTGCACCTCAATGTGTCTGCAGTAGATCCCCCTCCCCCACCCAGCGTGACATGTGAGTTCCTACACGCCGTTCTTCTGCTCGGGCTCACCAAGAAAATCCACCTGATCTGCTGCTACAACCCTCCTAGGGGCGGCATACCTGGGCTCTCCTCTCTCCTGCACAATGTTAGCGAGAGGGTGGGCACAAGTGAAGTCATCATCACAGGTGACTTCAACCTAAATTGGTTAGGGTCAGACTCGAAGTCATATGGGTCACTGCTCTCAGACCTTGCACTGAACCAGCTTATCACCGAACCTACTAGGCCCTCTCCCCGGGGGGGCAAAGGGACGCTGATTGACTGGGTCCTGACCAATAGACCTGACAGGGTCTTATCCTCGGGCATCCTACCTGATGCCATCTCGGACCATTCACCCGTCTTTTGTACTTGGGGTATCTTCCAGACGAAAATACCTGGTAAAGTGATTCAAATGAGGGACTACTCAAAATTCCATCTGCCCAACTTCCTTACTGACCTCAGATCGACTGACTGGTCAGGGGTCACCGGCTCACTGGACCCGGACCAAGCACTGGGTGCATTCTTAGCTAAATTCATCCCAGTGCAGAACAAACATGCCCCCCTCACGAAAAGGAGAGTGGGGCACGCTACAAGTGGCTTCACGGGACCTATTCTCCCAATGAAGCTCAGGGACAAACGTTGGAGAACCTACAAAGCCTCCCAAAGCTCTGATGACCTCACTGCCTACAGGCACCTCAGAAACTCCTGTGAGAAAGCCATCAGATCAGCCAAAAGCGAGTACTGCCGTACCGTCCTACTCGCCTCAGCCAGCAACCCGAGGAGCTTCTGGCAGAACATTAGAAGTGCAGTGGGGGGCTCTGCTCAAGTGCAAATCACTGACTTACTGATTGACGGGGCCAGCTGCAACAGTCCACATACTATCGCTAATACCTTTAATGCAATGTTCACAGAACAGCCCCCCCCCGCTCCCGCTATATCCACATCCCCAATCGCTAAACCGCCGAAACCCCACTCCGCAAGCACCTCTCAACCCAGACCTGAGTTCCGACCTTCCTTCTTCCTTCAACAAGTGTCCACCTCTGAGACTCAGAGGCTGCTTGCCAACCTCTCCCCTCACACTGGCGCAGGGCACGATAACCTGGAGCCCAAGCTGCTCAGGTTGGGCGCCCACCTCCTTGCCCGGCCCCTAACACATATCTTCAACACCTCCTTAACAACCGGTGTCATCCCTGATATCTGGAAAGTAGCCAAGGTTACCCCTGTTCTCAAACATGGTAACCCCAAAGACCCCTCAAACTACCGGCCTGTTGCCATTCTGTCGGCTGCCTCCAAACTCCTAGAGAAAGTTGTGGCCTCTCAGTTAACCGAGTACCTGCAGGTATACAACCTTCTCTCCCCGGCCCAACATGGGTTTAGGAAGGGGCACAGTACGGCCACCACCCTCGCTGTAGTCACCTCGCATATCAGGGCAGCTACCGACCAGGGCAACCTCACAGGCGCGATCTTCGTGGACCTCTCCAAGGCCTTTGACAGGGTTGACCACTCCCTCCTCAGCTCCACCCTTCTCTCCCTCAGACTCTCTAACCCTGCCCATGCCTGGTTCCTCAATTACCTTACTGGTAGGAAGCAATACACAAACTTCAACCAGACCCACTCTCATCTCTCATCTGTCCACTGCGGGGTTCCCCAAGGGTCCGTCCTTAGTCCGACGCTTTTCTCCCTCTTCGACAACGAACTGCCATCCGTCCCCACCCATGGGCTAGCCACCTTATACGCCGACGACTTTGTCATCCTACAGAGTGCACGCGACATTGGCTCCATCAATTTCTTACTAAACGCCGACTTCAAGCGGATCCAGTCCTGACTGGCTGAACACAAGCTCACCACCAACCTTAAGAAAACCCAGGCCATGCTTTTCAGTTCCCAGAGCAGAACTAAATCCTGCCCTGCCCCCCCTTATAATCCTTGGGGCCGATGGCTCACCCCTACAGTCGGTTCCCGTAGTCAAGTATCTCGGTGTCACTCTGGACCCCCAGCTGGACCTCTCCCTACACATCCGAAACATCTGCAAAGCCACAAATGCTAAACTTGGACTCGCCTACAGGGCCAAAACCTGCCTCACCCCTGCTGCCCGGGTGGCCCTAGCTAGGGGTGTTCTCCTCCCCTCCCTCTGCTACGGACTGGTGACCTTTGCCTCTGCACCAAAATCCATCCTCTCGAAATGGGACACGGCCTACAACAGCATCTGCCGGTTTGCGCTTTCCGCCCCCCCACACACAGATGTGACCTCTACGCCCGCCTTGAGTGGCTCCCTCCAGAGAAGCACCGCACCTTCGTAGTAGGTAACTTCATAGACAACATCGTCAGATCTGCCACCCCTGCTGCCCTTGCCCTTCCCCTCAACCCTGACCCCCACCTTCTTAGATCCAGGGCAGCACTCAACCGCCCAGTCCCTAGACACACACCTCATGGGGATCGGGCTTTACCCACTATGCTCCAAAACTGTGGAACTCTATTCCAGCCCCAGCATGGTCTACCCTCCCATACTGGATTTAAATCTCCTCTGGGGCTTCCTGAAGGGTCCCTCCACTTGCCCCTGCGCCTCGTAGCCTTGCCCCACTCTATGCTGACTTGGGGGGGCCTCTGTGCCCTCCAGGCCCATCGCACTTACTCCCACGATAACCTGGTCAATGCTTCAACAAACTGGATCACTCTTCTGGTATCGCCTGCCTCCCTTTGCACGCAAACTTGACTCACTCACTGCCTATGTATGCCCTAGCTCTTATCCCTCCCGGGTCATCCTTAACCACCCCCGGGCCCATGTGTTTTAACGGGTTTTCACCATGCTGTGTGTCCTGATATATCTCACTGTATGCAAAAATTGTATTAGCCACCTCACTGTATGTAAAATTGTATTGTCACTGTACCTGGAAAACTCGAGTCTGTAACTCTCCCAGGTCGCACCCGAAAATAGAATGTCAGCACTCTATGTATCCTGATATTTCGCTATTTGCAAATGTTGTTAGTCGCTTCACTGTATGCAAAAATTATATTGTCACTGTGCCTGTAAAAACTCGAGTCTGTAACTCTCCCGGGTCGCACCTGAAAATAGAATGTCAGCACTCTATGTATCCTGATATTTCGCTATTTGCAAATGTTGTTAGTCGCTTCACTGTATGCAAAAATTATATTGTCACTGTGCCTGTAAAAACTCGAGTCTGTAACTCTCCCGGGTCGCACCCGAAAATAGAATGTCAGCACTCTATGTATCCTGATATTTCGCTATATGCAAATGTTGTGTTAGTCGCTTCACTGTATGCAAAAATTATATTGTCACTGTGCCTGTAAAAACTCGAGTCTGTAACTCTCCCGGGTCGCACCTGAAAATAGAATGTCAGCACTCTATGTATCCTGATATTTCGCTATTTGCAAATGTTGTTAGTCGCTTCACTGTATGCAAAAATTATATTGTCACTGTGCCTGTAAAAACTCGAGTCTGTAACTCTCCCGGGTCGCACCCGAAAATAGAATGTCAGCGCTCTATGTATCCTGATATTTCGCTATATGCAAATGTTGTGTTAGTCGCTTCACTGTATGCAAAAATTATATTGTCACTGTGCCTGTAAAAACTCAAGTCTGTAACTCTCCCGGGTCGCACCTGAAAATAGGCACTTGGATGTCTAGTGTGACTTACCCGGTAAACAAAAGCAAATAAATAAATCAATATTGTCTGTTAGTTACACTTTTGCTGCTATACAGTATTTCATTTGTATCATTCAGTACCTACAACAAGCAATAGACTGACATTTTCTAAAAAATATTTGTTTTTGTTTCATGTTGCCAGCATTGCAACTGTAGTAATATTTTCTGTAACTGTGGGTTCGTAAATACCATACTATATTCTTGCTCTGTACTTATTTGTGTACTTTTTCACTGGGAAAACAAAAAAAAATCCTTATCTTGGTTTAGGAATTTAAGAAAATGTAAAGAAAAATGGGTATTTTGGTATTTATGCCAAGGAAAACATTATTACTGAAAAGAAAATTATAACTATATGGTGAGTACGAAATACTGCTGCTTTAAATGCAGCACTAGCCTCTAAGCTGGGTTGCCTGTGTGTTTTTCCTTTTGTCTGCTCAGTTCCATTACCAGTTAGCACCGAGGTTACCAGCAGTGGCCTTCTTGATTTTTCCTCTATTTGAACCTCTGGGTGCACGGTTGACAGTGGTACTGCCTGTGATAGTATTCCCTTCTCATGCCTTTCCTGCCATAGGGTCTGTAGTACTCTTTGGATTTTTCTTTTTCTGTAAGTAGTTTTTGGTTTTATCAACTTTATTCGTGTAGCTCTCTGTCTGATCTTCAAAGAGGGATGCACTTGTAAAAGGGAAGTCAGCGGCTTTATTCTGTAGATCCACAGATAAACTTGTGGTTCTGAACCATGCATACCCTCTGGTAGATTCTGCATTTGCCAGGGCTCTGGCTGCTATTCATTTAAGTCCACAGCCATTTACAACTGGAGTTTACCTGTATTCAGACAGAACAGTTATATACTTACTGTAACAGTAGATCTTCAAGAGAATCTCTTTCATCGGGCCACACCTATAGAACTTTAGCCATCAGACAATAGGACCACATGGAAACTTTTTGCAAGCAGTCCACTAGGGGCCACCCATGACGACATCAGCACTGCCATACAAATGTGGGCGGTCCCTTCCCTCCTCAGTTCCCTGCAGAAGATCATGCTCAGAGGACCTCCCTCTAAGGAACTACGAGAGAACTTATGGTTCTGCCTACCAAGCAAGGCTGGAAACAGCAGGTAGACCATCCTGGAGAATGAGACAGGAGTCACAGAGCTCTGAATCCAAGGTGGATGGAAGGTGGAATGGCATGGCCGGATGAAAGAGATTCTCTCAAAGATCTACTGTTATGGTAAGTACATAACTGTTCCATCTCCTTTGAGGATATCTCTTTCATCAGGCCACACCTATTGAATGAGTACCAAGCAGTACTGACAATAAAATAGTCTTGGTGGCTGGGGCCTACAGGCCTAAGAAAGGAGGCCTTGAAGCACAGCTACAGTAGGCCAAAACCTGCCCTTTTTTGAGTGGCAATTTCCAGACTGTAATGTTTAATGAAGGTGTGGACCATATTCCAGGTGGCAGCTGCACAGATTACTGTAGCCGACTGAAATGGCCATGCCTCTGATGTAATGGCCACGAGCAACACCAGGAAGTTCTTTACCGTACTTCCTACAACAAAAAGTAATACAAGTGGCCAAACATTTGGACTGGCGTTGCTTAGAAACAAGTATGCCCTCTTTCCCAGGGGAGAAAGAAACAAGCTGTGAGGACTTCCTGCAGTCCTTCCTGCTGTGAATGTAGTACCCAAGTATTCTACGTGCATCTAACGTATGGAGCAATGTTTCCCCTGGATTGGCATGCTCAGAAAAATAAACTGGTAGGTGGATTGTTTGATTTAAAGTAAACTCAGACACCACCTTCAGAAGAAACTTAGGACTGGTACATAAAGACACCCCGTCTTTGTGAAAAATCGAATAAGGAGGCTCACACATTAGAGCCTGAAGCTCTGAAATCTTTCGAACAGAAGTAATAGCAACTAAAAATAATGCTTTCCAAGAAAGGAAGCATAGACTACATGTCCCAGCTGCCTCAAAAGGAGCCAAAGTGAGCTTTTCTAAAACAAAATTCAGGTCCCAAGCCAGGACTGAACTGTGGATAGGAGGCTTCAAGTGCAGTATGCCTCTCAAAAACATATGGGCCACCTCCAGCTGAGTAACCACATGATCATCAGTAGGTACATGAAAGGCGGAGATGGCTGCCAAGTGCACTTTGATAGAAGAGTACTGCAAGCCTGCATCTGACGAAAGACAGCAAGTAGTCCAGAACCTGATTTACCAGACAGGTAAAGGGATCCAGTTGATGAGAAGTGGCCCACAAAGCAAACTGCTTCCACTTCATAGAAAAAGTGGCCCTGGTGGAAAGTTTTCTGGCAGCCACCAGGACATCAGCCACTTTTTGCGACACCCCAAACTTAGCAATGGCTACGTCTTCAGGAGTCAGGCATGGAGATGGGAGTGACTTAAGGTCCGAGTGGACCAGAGTTTCTTGTTGCTGCGACAGTAGACCCTTGAACAGGGGCAGAGGCACTGGTGGTTCCACTGCTAATTGCTGCAGTAAGGGGAACCAGATCTAACAAGGCCAAAGAGAAGCAAAGAGTATCAACATTGCCCCCTCCATCTGGAACTTAATTAGCACCTTTTGGGTTAGACACAAGGGAAGAAAAGCAAACAGAAACCTCCCCTTCCATGAGAGGGACAATGCATCTCGCCAGAAAACTCCAGGCCCTGGAACGAGTGAGCAGAAAGGTGGCAGTTTTGCATTGTGTGGGGATGCAGAAAGGTCCAACTCTGGATGATCCCACCTGTCGAACAGGTCTTTTGCTACTGAGGTTAGCAGCTCCCACTCGTGCATTCTGGACTGTGACCTGCTTAGCCTGTCTGACAAGATGTTTTGGATGCCTCGAACATGAACTTCCTACAGTTCTAGACCATGTTCTAGAGCCCAATACCAAACCATCATCACTTCCCTGCATAGAGGGTAGGAGTAAGTTCCCCTGCTTGTTGATGTAGTGCATCACATTGATGCTGTCTGTCTGCACCAGCAGAAGCCCCAGGACAGATGGGTCTGGAAGGCTTCTAAGATGTTTATGTGGAAAGTGCTCTCCACTCTGGTCCATGTTCCCTGTGCCTGATGGGGTCCCAAATGTACCCCCAGCCCATGCTTAAGACATCTGTAGTACACATCTGATGAGGGGAAGGGATCAGGAAAGGAACCCCATTCAACAAATGGCTGGGTTCCATCCACCACAGAAGCACCTTCTGGACAGGAGAGGTTACTAGAACCTTCTGTTCTAAGTCATCTCTGCATTGGTCCTGTTGAACTCTTAAGGTCCATTGTAGAATTCTCATATGCAGCCTGGCCAGTGGTACCATGACAACGGCTGCTGCCATCAGGCCTAGTAGTCTCAGGAATGTCCTGGCTGTGACATACCTGCTGTTGTACATCATCTGGGCCTGTGCAGTCAGACGTTATGCTCTGT
This sequence comes from Neoceratodus forsteri, assembly GCA_016271365.2. Lineage (NCBI taxonomy): Eukaryota > Metazoa > Chordata > Ceratodontiformes > Ceratodontidae > Neoceratodus > Neoceratodus forsteri. The sequence continues at coordinate 1,145,360,827 of CM057450.1, read as the reverse complement.
CCCGGAGCAGGAAGGCAAAGACTTGGACTGTATCCAAGACTGCTCCTACTGTAGACACTGACAAGGTGTCAAGACCAACTTCAGCACATTGACTGTAATCTCAAGAGCGTCGAACAGTTGTCTGATGTGTGCTAGAGTCTGATAAAGCTAGTCTTTGGAGTGGACTTTGAGCTGCCAATTGTCCAGGTAGTGTGGAAGACATATAGTCCTTCTGTCCTGTGGACTGCTGCCACTACTGCTAAACATTTGGTAAAGACCCATGGTGCAGATGGTAAGCCAAAGGGCAATACCCAGAACTGGTAGTGTTCCCCTGGAAGATGAACCCGAGATATTTCCTGTAAGGGGGGCAAATCTTGATATGCAAGTAATCATCCTGCATATCCAGAGAACAAATCCAGTCCCCTACTTGCAGTAGCAGGAGTAGGCCTTGTAGAGTTACCATTCTTAACCTCTTGTATTGAATGAAAAAGTCCAGATCTCTCAGGTCTACAATGGGCCTCAGATCTCCTGTGTACTTTGGGACCAAGAAGTAATGAGAATAGAACCCTGTGTTACTTTGTTCCCAAGGAACAGGTTCTATGGAGCTTTTCTGGATTAAGGTATGAACTTCCTCTAGTAGCACTGGTATGTGTTCTGACAGGTAGGAAGAAGGTACTGGTAGGTGGTCTGGAGGGGATTCCAGAAGCTCTAGAGCATGGCCCTGTCCTATTATCTGCAGGGCCCAAGCATCTGATGTGATCTTCCTCCACTGATGCAGGTGGAGGGAAAGGCGACCCGCTACAACCACCCTTGAAGGCAGTGGTGGTTGGGGGTTTAGGAAAGAATCATGCAGATCTAGATCCTGCGGCTGTAGCCACACTCCCACCTCTAGGGCATTTGGGTGAGCACCTGGAGTGGGTCTTGGGGCAGGCAAAGCTGATGCTCCTCTCCTTTTACTCGTGTCTGGCTGATGAACAGTGACTGTTGCTGGCCAATGAAAGGGCACCCTCTGCCTACTTCTTGGCTAGGTGTGACAGAAGGAACGCACTGATTTTAGGGTTCTGCCCAAGGCCTGCAGGTTTGAGAGGATATCTTTTACGTCTGCCCCGAACAATTTATATCCTTTAAATGGGGCACTGAGCATAGACTGCTGCACATCATTGGCAAATCCTGACACCCTCAACCAGGTATGTCTCCTAAGAGAAACTCCAGAAGCTGCTGCCCTGGCAGAAGCATCAGAAATATCATGAGTAGAATGTAGGAGATGCCTGCCTACTTCTGCCCCTGCTTGAAGAGCCTTTAAGAGCTCCTGCTTAGGAGTACTCTCTGGTAGAGCTTATGCCACTGCCTTGACCTTTCTCCAGTGGGTATTTCAGTATTTTACCATGTGAGCTTAATATTTGCAATTCTCAGGCCCAAGGTAGCAGAAGCAAAAGTCCTCTTTCCCAAAACATCTAGCCTCCTGGACTCCTTGTCAGGAGGTAGGGAGGGAACTGGGGTGTTTAGGCACCTTAGATCTATCATGGGCAGCATTTATTACTACTGAATCAGCTTCAGGTTGGCCTGCAAAAAAGGGCTTGGGGGGGGGGGCCTGATACCTTTTATCTGCCCTCCTAGGTATGGCAGGTGTCGTATTTGGCCTTGTGCCAGGCAGCCAGGGTGGCATCCTCCAAGGCAGGCAACAGAGGAGGAGGAATAATGATGGGCAGAGAGTCAGACAGTTGTAGGAATGCCACCAAATTTCTCTTGGTGATGTCCTGCTCTTCAGAGTCAAACCTCATGGCAATCTGGAGTTGCTGCATCATAGAGATGATGGGTCTTCAGGAGGGAACCTGAGTGTATACCATATAGAGTCTTCACTCCCTGTAGAGATGGTGGAGCTGGACCTCTCATATGAACTCTCCACATACTTTTCCTCTTGCATGAAGAGGTCAGGGTTATACCCCTGATCCTCATCGACATGACCAATAGGCCTCAAAGAGGGAGCAGGAGAGGCCGTTGATGACTGAGAAGGCAACTGGTGCATCAGCTTGTTAGGTGTCGTGCTGGGGCTTACCGAAGGTGCCCTGTCGATGCAGCTCATACGAACATATGAAGAAGCCAGCAGAAGAAGGCCATTTGGTCTGTCAAGTCTGCTTGCATTGCAGGGTTCACAGCTTGAGCTACAGTCCCTGCCCCCTCTCCCCACTCCTCCCATCCTCCCTACCCATGACCCTTACCCTTCCCCTATACTTGTCCCAGCCTCTCTTAAAGCTGCCCACTGTCTTCAACAAGATTACCTCTTCTGGCAGCGCATTCCAAGTGTCCACCACCCTCTCCGTGAAGAAATGCTTCCTGACCTCCATCCAAAACCTCCCACCCTCCAGCCTAAGACTGTGCCCCCTCATGTTATGGCTGCCACTTAGCTTAAAGAGACTCTCCTTATCAACCTTATTTATCCCTTTCAAGTACTTGAAGGTCCCAATCATGTCCCCTCTCTCTCTCACCTTTCTTTCAGGGAGTACATGTTCAATGCCCTCAACCTCTCTTAGTATGCCTTACCCTGCTGACCAGCTATCATCTTTGTAGCCCTCCTCTGGACCTTCTCCAGCAGATTAATGTGCTTTTTGAGTGCATTCTCATTGCTCTGCAGTTGGTTCTGTGTATGTTTGCTTTCTTAAAAAAAATGAATAAAGTTAATTAAATTTAAAAAAAAAATGTCCTTTTTGAGATGTGGGCACCAGTACTGAACTCCATATTCAAGATGCGGCCTTACCAGTTATCTGTACAAGGGCAGTATAACCTCCTCTCTCCTACTACTGATCCCCCTAGATATGCATCCCAGCATCTTGTTTGCCTTTGCTGCTGCTTTCTTGCACTGCGTGGAGTGCTTCAGGTCACTAGTGAGCATCACTCCCAGGTCCTTCTCCTGCTCTAATGCAGATACTCGGACTCCACCCAGGTAGTACTCTGTCCTAGGATTCGTGGCTCTAATATGCATAACTTAGCATTGCTTGGCATTGCGGCCAAGCTGCCAGATCCTGGACCACCTCCCTTAGCTTTTCCAGATCTTTCTGTAGGTCCTGTATCCCTTCAGCTGTGTCTACTCTCCCACAGAGCTTGGTGTCATCCACAAATAGGCACATTTTTCCCTTAATGCCATCTCCAATGTCATTGATAAAGACATTGAACGGCACCGGCCCCAGCACTGAGCCCTGCGGGACCCCACTGGTTACCTGTCTGGTGCCAGATAACTCTTCCCACAACTACCCTCTGGAATCTGTCCTTCAGTCAGTTTTCCACCCATCTGGCCATCTTTTCCCCAGCCCCGAATCCACCAACTTCCTGATCAACCGTTTGTGGGGCACAGAGTCAAAGGCCTTGCTGAAATCAAGACAGTGGATGTCTACCGCTTGGCCCCTGTCTACTTTCTTAGTGACACAGTCAAAGAAATCAATCAGATTTGTTTGATATGATCAAATTCTTTTTTTTTTCTGGTAAAGAGCTCCTGTTACAGGAGGAGGTAGCAGGCATTGTAACATGTCCGCGAAGGATGACAGCACCACCTGAATGCTGTTACTTGCTTGGACTGCAGGTGCGCCATGTGATGTTGACTTAGTGGCACTGTCCCCAACGTCAGTGGCAGTGCACCAGCCATATTGGGCCTAGTGGTGCTCACAGCCTGTCCTGGCCTTGAAGGGTCAACAGTCTGGTTGGCTGATGGCATATCCACTGAGGTGGTCGATGGTGCAAAAGCTGTTGCACTGGAGTGAAGAGGTGACCGACAGCGTACAGGGGAGGTTATGCTTCTGTTGTCCAGAAGTTTTCTCACAGGACTTCAACAAGTGAGAGCCGGAGGAGCTGGCCCGCAACGCAGTGGAGCTCTTTCTCCATCTTGGCTACCTGCTGTTTTAGCAGGTGGGTCTCCAAGGTGTTCTTTCTGCATCGCCAGGTAACGGTGTTAAATTTAAGGCAAATCTGGCAGGCCTTCAGGTTATGAACTGTGCTGAGGCAGCACACTCAGATGTGTGAGTCGCCCGAATAAGTCTTTTCACTGCATTCACAGTATCTGAAGAGCTTAGCCAGCTCTTTAGACAGCATACACAAGGTCGGGTATCACTTATGAAAAGTGACAGTGAGCTAAGAAGAGATGTGATTGTAACGGTAGTCAATTATAGCAGCAGCATCTCCATACAAGATCTGGCGAGTATGGTCGACTGTGGGAAAAGAACTGAGAAAGGAAGAGCCATCCACATTTATGTGAGAGTGCTGACATAGATCGTCATCATGGGCAGCCCCTAGTACACTGCTTGCAAAAAGTTTCTGTGTGGGCCTAGTGCCTGCCTGCTATAGTTCCAGAGGTGTGACCTGATGAAAGAGATATCCTCAGAGAAGATCTGCTTTTATGTTTGCTTGCAAGCATGTGCAAGAAACATAGTGCCACCATACGAGTTTTCGTAGTTGTGCCTCCCCCACTTACAAAGCCCTGCTGTCTTTTGCAGGAAGAGCTGCACCATGCCAATGAATGTCCAAGCTGTCTATGACAGCCGTTCAGATGCAGTGGTGAACAGTTCTGAGGAAAACACCGCCACAATCAGTGGTGGTAGCAGCATGTAAGCAAATTTGCACTACTGTCGGCGAGTATACAATTGGCTCACACATATGTTCTCGATTGCATCTGAACTGTTATAGACAGTCCGCCCTCCCCCATGAACACTTTCACGTAGCACGCCAGAAGCACACCCCAGCATGCCCATGCCTCCTCCACCCTAGCAGCAATGTATGACCCATCGGAGGTGCCCAACCCCCGTCAGCTCCACTGCCCCCCAAACCGATCTTCTAGATGCCACGCTGGGAGCCCACCCCAGCATGGCAAAAGTCAGTATGGCTGACGAGGGTGCCCAATCTCCCGTCAGCTCCACTGCCACCCCCCCAAAAATAACCTTCCAGCTGCCACGCTGGGAGCCCACTCCAGCATGACAAAAGTCCTGCATCGTCTTCCTGAAGAAGATGCCACGCTGGGTGCCCAACCCAGCGTGGCAAAAGTCGGTATGGCCGATGGGGGTGCCCAATCCCCCGTCGGCTCCACTGCTGCCTGCCCAAAAAAATTATCTTCCAGCTGCCACGCTGGGAGCCCACCCCAGTGTGGCAAATATCCCACATCGTCTTCCTAAGAGAAGAAATTAAAAAACCTGTAAAAAAAAAAAAAAGGTCCCTCGTTGACTGTCTTGCCCCCTCCTCCAACCCGCACCCACCTCCCCACACCCCCATCCCCATACTTACCTCCGGAGCCCAGTGCGATGATCTTCAGTGGACTGGGAACACGTCTGCACTCTTCAAAGCCAACCGCAAACTGAAGAAATGCCGGTAAGCTGTATAATGGCATAAATGTTTTATTTTCAACTTTGGTGCATATTTCGGCCATTTTGGGGAATTTTTTCACCAAATTTTCAACATGGGGTTCTTGGGGCCACACCTCATTAACTCAGTCACTGTCATTTTGTTATTCGGTCCCGAAAGATGATTTCACGGTCACTGCGCGGAACCACCTTTCGGGACAATGAAACGACAGAGGCACAGTGCATGAGGTAGGCTCCCAAAATTTAAGTTGTGTACCCAGAAAAATTTCTAAATGACTATTACGAGCATGCGTTGCATAGTTCCTATGCACACTCGTAACTTCACAACTTTTTAATATTTTCACTCCAGATTTTCAACATTGCCATTTTACTACACCTCCTTATGAGTAGTACAGCTGTTGTTTTTCACATCTCGCCCAAAATGTGTTTTCGCGCATGTAACGCATGATGGTGCAGTCGGTGTGCGAAATCAATGTTCGGGACAGAGTAAGAAAATCACTGTGGCACTACTCATGAACAGAGGTCTTAAAATGGCTATGTTAAAAATTTGGTGACAAAAGTCCATAAAATTACTGTGTTACGAGCGTGCATTGAGCAGTTCCCACGCACCCTCATAAGTTCATGAATTTGTAATATTTTCAGTCCAAATTTTCAGCACTGGCATTTTTCCACACCTCCTTATGAACAGTACAACTGTCATATTTCACACCCTGGCCGAAATGTGTTTTCACACTTCCGGTGCTGAAATGCATGGTCGCTGTGGGAAATCAGTGTTCAGGACAGATTAAGAAAATCACAGTGACACTGTTCATGAGTGGAGGTCCCAAAATGCCTGTGTTGACAATCTGCTGTAAAAAATTCCTAAACTAATTACATTACGGGTGTGCGTTGCGCAGTTTGTACACATGCTCGTGACTTTACCAGTTTTTTATATTTTCACTCCAGATTTTCAACATTGCCATTTTTTACACCTCCCCATGACCAGTACAGCTATCATTTTTCGCATCCTGTTCTAAATATGTTTTCGCACCTGTGGTGCCAAATGGCGTAGTCACTGTGCAAAATCAGCTTTCGGCTAATGAACTGATATTGCCACTGTTCATAAGAGTGCGGGGGGTCACAAAACCCATGTTGAAAATTTGGAGTGAAAAATATTTCAATGAACCGCCTGGAGGCTAGGCTTCCGACCACAACGCCTCCACCCTGTAGAGACTGACAGGCATCAGGGTGTGACTTGGGATTGTTGCCTGTAATGCTCATGCCATTCCACCCCACCCACACCCTGCAGCCAGTGACAGGCATCAAGGTGTGCCATGGACTCTTCGACCCCAAAGTTCACCCCATTCTCCTATACTGCACCCATCTCATCATATTTCCTGATGGAATGGGGGTGAGCATAAGGCCCAAAGACCCCAAGGCACACTGTGACACTTGTCAGTGTCTGCAGGGTAGGGTGTGGTGAAATGGCATGGCTGTTATGCCTGACAACCCAAATGCACACCCCGATGCCTGTCTGTCTCTGCAGGGTGGTGGGGTTGGCTTCAGTTAAATACTTCACTGCCATTCCTATTATGCGTCTCTCTAACTCCTACACTACCAATGCCAGTGCCAGCAAGACAAACACTCAGCATTGACAAGTGCTTTTTATGTACTGCAGCAACTCTGATCTCTCTTCAGAGGGCGCATTGTCACAGAAAGGTACAGTAGCAGAACTTTCCAAAGTGCTTTCTGGTAAAGTGCATGTAACTCAAAAATGTTGCCTCCCTCATGGTATTTTTTTTTTTTTGCCAAGTGTGTCTGTTCTTCTGGAATACTTGACAGGTGGTGCTGAAGAAAAGTTTGAATGTACCTTTTCATATGCAGCAGCCTGTATTAGACCCTCAGGACTAGGGTGCTGGTAAAGATACTCAGAACCAGTCCTCATATGCGTATTATCTTTTATATACTTTCTTATAACTGATGATGCAGGCAAAGGTAGAATACTTTTACTCTTCTTTTTAAAAGCATCATGGATGGGGATACTGATGCTTTTTGTTGAAGTCAGACCCAACATGCTTAAGAAATCTGACTCCCCAATGCCAGAATCAGTTTCCATGGTGGGGATACTAATTATGGCTGCCATTCTCCTGAGGAAGACAGAACAGGAGGAATGGTCCTCCAGAGTGTGCCTATTTCCACATCACCTCAAGGGTAATACGTTCTTTTTCTAAGTAGCACTCCTCCTCTGCAACACTGGAGGCAACTGAGGGAGTAATTTTTGTTTTCTTTTGCTATTTCTTTTTCTCTCCCGGGTCCCGACGGCCCTTCCTGATGTTCCCCTTCCTCGCCAACTCCGAGAATCAGAACCCCTCCTTGTTGCCCCATGACTTACCCTTCATGGCGGGGGTGGGAGCATCAACCCCCAACACAGATCCAGCTAGAAGGTGTCCTCTTAAGGTGCTCTCGGGGGGGGGGGGCCATCATCATCCTGCACGTTGGGACCACTGTTTTTCTGATTTTCTGTTCTTGCACCAGGGAACGTGCAACGTCACCGGCAACGCACCGCATGCCCGTCTGCATGCCATGTCAGGTGACTGCTCCACCTCCGCCCCCTCATTATGGGACCAGGCTTGTCGGCCCTCAGTCACCGCTAGGGGTCAGGCAAGCACTGGTCTGAGTCCCCACCCTCCTCCAGGAGAGGAAAGCTGTCCTCCAGACGCTCGATCCTCTCCCACCCCAGCTAAGCCCCGCTGGCCCACTCACACTGTGAACATGGGTCACTGGCGTGGCAGGAGGTAAGCTGTCGCTGCCTCAGCCCTCCATGCCACTGGGCCGGCTTACTCAGGGAGTAATTTTTCATGTCTGTTCTTTCATGGTCTGTTGTATCTCCAGGGCAAATGAACCCAGTGGACTGATTGCACATCGTCAAGCTACAATGATGGAACCATGAGGTTAGAAATGGGTATTACTGAAATATAGACAATGATGGTAGAAAAAGACCAAAGATCTATCCAGTCTGCCCAAGTTCCCAATTTAGCCCTAAGGCATACTAATCCTCCAGGGTCCTAGCCCTCTCCCCCTTCCCCATTCTCCTCTCTGATTCTGACACCCTGTACAACCACTATACCCTTCATTCTGTCCTAGCCATGCTTAAACCACTCACAGTTTTTGTACTCACTGCCTCAGCTGGCAGCCTGTTCCACGGCTCCACCCTGTCTGTAAAATAGTGTTTCCTCATGTCCCCCCTTTTAGCTTCCACTCATGACCATGTCACCGCGAGCTGGAATTCAAGTTAGACAGTTCCCCCTGTTGATTCCCTTTAGGAATTTGGAAGTCTCTGTCATATTTCCCCTCTCCCTTCTGGTCTCCAGTGAGTACATGTTCAGTGCCTTGAGGTGCTTGTCACAGGACGTGCCAATTTGTTTTTTAACCCTGCACTGCACCACATCAAGCCTATCCCTGTCCTTCCTGAGGTGAGGACCCCAGAGCCGGGCATGGTACTCCAGGTGTGGCCTCACCAAGGAGCTATACAGGGGAAGTACTGTAACTTTTAATCATTTTTTAAACAGGACTGTCTTGTAGACAGGGATTTTATCCCTAATGACATGTAATATCCTGTATAAAAATAAACATTTTATCTATCTATCTACTCTCTTCTGCTACCAATACTCCTCCCGATACAATCCAGCATCCTAATTGCCTTGCTATATGCCTTCTTGCACTGACTCGATTGCTTCAGGGAGTCACTGATAACGCCAAAGTCTTGTTTCTCAGCCATGGTACTGATTCTCACCCTTCCCATCCAATACTCTGTCCTGGGGTTCTTGTTCCCTAGGTGTATCACCTTGTGCTTTTTGGCATTGAATTTAACTGCCAAACCCTTGATCACCCCGCCAGCTTTTTCAAGCCTCTCTCTATTTCCTTTATTCCCCCATCATTATCCACCCTCCCACAAAACTTAGTGTCATATGTGAAGAGACACAGCCTGCCCTGGATCCCCTCACCAATGTGGCTGATGAAGATGTTGAAGAGGACCACACCCAGGACAGATCCCTGTGGAACCCCATGCATTACTTCCTTCCTTCTCTTCTGATTTAACCCCACTGACCACCATCCTCTGCTGCCTCCCCTTTAGCCAATTACCTACTCAGTTTACTATAACCTTAGGCTTACTCAGATCTTCCATCTTCTTCAGAAAACATCTGTGGGGTACAGGGTCGAAAGCCTTGCTGAAGTCAAAGTACAGCAAATCCACAGTGTGGCCCCTATCCAATTCCCTCATAACCCAGTCAAAGAAAACTATTAGGTTAGTCTGACAAGACCTTCCTGCCATTGATCTGTATTGCTTATTATCCTGGAGACTGTTGCTCTCCAAGTAGTCCCACAAGATCCTCTTTGACCAACGGCCATCAGTTTTCCTACAACAGAGGTAAGACTGACAAGTCTGTTGTTCCCTGCTTGTTCTTTGTTCTCCCCCCATGGAGTGGAACTACAACCGCCACCCTCCAATCCTTCAGAACCACCCCCTTGCCTTAGAGAGCTACTGAACAGAGCTATCGGGATCAACCAGTTCCGATGCCAATTTCCTGAGTATCCTCGGATGCAGCCCATCTGATTCTGGGGCCTTATCAATTTTTAGGGCTGCCATCCTTTTCAAGACCCTTTGGCTAGTAGATACTGGTTGTCTGATCCAGGTTCGGGAACGGACTCAGGTCACTCGGGGGCCGGTGGAGGAGGCAAGGATTGAGCATCACAGCTCTCCTTCCTCGGGGTGGGGGGGTCTGTGCTGTGAATGACACAACAGGGGGCTCGCCAGTGCAGGGTGCTTGGCTGCCTCTGCGGAGGTGGAGACAGCTGCTGCACCATTGTGCGCACGCCAGCGGGCAAAAAAAAAAAAAGAGAAAAAATCCCTGGTGGCAGGATGACGCCCACTCCTCCCAGGCACCGGCCGTCCCGCCAGGCATAAGGGGTGGCCCCGGTAATTCCGGGGACAGAGCTGGGGGGGTCGAGCACAACGGGGCTGTCGGGGGGAGGCATAGAAACAGCAGCTGTGTTAAAAAAAAATACTGGTTGCCTCATCTCTGCAACCCCCTTAATGGCCGCTTTGATGCCTCTCTCTGGCAAAGACCTACTGTCCTCCCTAGTAAAAACTGAGGATAAGTAACTGTTAAGGACAGTGACCTTTTGCCCCATTCACCTCAATCACCCTGTCCCTTTCTGCTAGCCTCACAATTCCCCCTCCTATCTTTTTTCACTAATATACCTGAAGAAGTTTTTCTGTGCTTTTGACCCTCTCCGCTATACAAAGCTGTGTCTGCTTTTGCCTATTTTTCAGCAAATATTCGTCCCATTCTTCCTCCCCCTGCTTTTCTTTAAATTTGTAAAAGGCCAACTGTTGGCCTGATTTCGGGTGGGTTCCAGGGTGGATTTTCCCCCATATCTCTGGGCGTGGCCACTTTCACTTGCACCCACATTCCTGTGCCCTCTCAATAAGTTTACTTTTGTTCCAGTATAACATCTTGTGACTATGCTAGATTTGGAAGCTGTGATCAATTTTATATTTATTTTTATAGCGTCTCTGATAGTGAAGTGCTTTGAATTAAAATGTGACTGTTTTTATCCTCCTTGTCTATCTGCGTGTCAGGTATTTGATATTAGATACTAGATGTTCGATTTTATCTGTTTGGTGTGTGTCTGTTTTGTTTATTTTTGAGTATCAGTAACAGAATGTTCCTCCATATCAATCAAGCTAGTAATTGTACTGAGTTTTTAAATGAAGGGTAGGGGGATTGAGAATACTGATTTTGAATGTTATACGTACTATGCTGATATGATGTTGTGTTGTTCTGTGTTTTTTTATGCAAAATGTTTAATAAGCAGAATGTATAAACAAAATTTGCAAAAGGCCATTTACTTGGCCCTCACTGCTCCCCTGACCCTTGCTGAGAACCACAGAGGTCTCTTGAACCTGTTTGTTTTGGTTACCCTTCTCAGGCACACATTAGATGCTGTGAGAATGGCCCCTTAATTGCCCCCATATCTCTTCCACCCCATCTATGCTGCCCACCCCCACTAACTTATCCCTGGCCAGCTCTTTCAGCCTATTGAAGTCTGCCCTTCTAAAATCAAGGACTTCAGCTCTCGATTGCAACTTACCAGACCCAAGGGCCAGGTCAAACTAAAGAGAGTTATGGTCACTGTTCCCTAATGGCTTCCCTACTCCCACAGCTCCTACCACCTGAGTTGATGAACACCACATCAAGAATTGTAGTCTGCCTGGTGGGCTCCTTAACTAGCTGTACCAGCAGACTGTCCTGCAACGCATCCAGCAAGACCTGACTTCTGGTGCTCCTGATCACTGGAACATCCCATTCGATGTACAGCAGGTTCAGATCACCCACCAACACTACTTCTCCCTTTGTTATCCCCCTTCCAGTTCTTCCCTGAGTTCTCTGTCCCTCTCCTCCCCTTGCTCTGGTGGTCTATAATCACCCCCATGTGCAATTTCTTGCCTGAGACTGCCATGAGTTGCACAGACAGCGACTCATTCTCACCATTACTACCCTTGATGCACCCATCTTCTGTCACTTCTATGCCCTCCTTGACCCAAAGGGTTACTCCTCCCTCTCTACCTGTTCCTCTATGCCTCCTAAAAGTGCAGTTACGTAAGAACTTACCGTAACAGTAGATCTTCGAGAGAGGCTCTTGCAGTAGGTATTCACATATAGGACTAAGCCACCAGGCATCAGGACCCCACGGAAAAATCTCTAGCTAGCAGTCTCTGGCAGGGTACCGCCCCCACATAAGGTGACCGGCGTCATACGATGTCATTATAAAGGGGCGGTCCCCCACATCCACCTTCCAGTTTTTTCCCCGCCAAAGGCCAAAAGAGGCAAGATGAGAGAGAAGAGGATATTTCCCCCATGGAAATAAGCAAAGAAAACTTAGAGGGACGGAGGATGGGAAGACAATACCTACTGCAAGAGCCTCTCTCGAAGATCTACTGTTACGGTAAGTTCTTACGTAACTGTACTATCTTACTTCAAGAAGGCTCTTGCATTAGGTATTCACATATAGGACTGAGTCCCAAGCAGTCTGGAACAAGGAAGAGCACTCAGGAGGAGGATTGTTATCCACAGCATGGAACCTCAGGGTTGAACGGGTCTCATGAAAGGAGACCTTGTAGGACAGCCAACCCGAAGCCTGCTCTATGGCGAGAGGCGATGTCTAAACTGCAGTGTTTCGTGAAGGTATGGATGGAAGTCCAGGTTGTGGCTGCACAGATGTCTGCCGCTGACACATTTTTGAAACAAGCCACAGAGGCAGCTACTCCTCTGGTGGAATGACCTCTGACTTGACCCGGAAGGGTCTTGTTGTACTTGTCGTAACAGAAAGTGATACAATTCACCAACCATTTTGATAAGCATTGCTTAGAAATGGCAGTACCTTCTCTTTTGTGAGCAAAAGAGACAAAAAGCTGTTCAGTCTTCCTGAGATCCTTAGTCCGATTGGTGTAGTATCTCAGGATTCTGTGAACATCCAAAGTATGCAGGAGTTACTCCCCTTGATTGGAGTGTTGTGTAAAGAAAGCGGGAAGCTCAACAGATTGATTCAGTGTAGATTCAGCCACCACCTTAGGGAGAAACTTACGGTTGGTGCGTAGAGCCACACGTTCCTTGTGAAAAATCAAATACGGGAATTTACACATTAAAGCCAGAAGCTTGGAAATTTGTCGAGCAGAAGTAATGGCCACTAGGAAGAGTGTCTTCCAAGACGGAACTTCAAATCCACTGCTACTGCTGGCTCGAAGGGAGGCAGAGTAAGCTTCTCAGGATGAAATTTATTTATTTATTTATTTAGTTTTTGTTAACCGGGTAAGTGCGCTAGTCAGCAAGTGACTGTTTTCAGGCACGACCCGGGAGGTACAATTACAACACACAAAGAGTACAGCCAGATTATTAAGACAACGAGTACAAAAAATGCAGAGAGAAATACATATGGCAATGTAACATACATCAGTAAACAAAAATATACTTTAGCACTTGATCATGGAACATACTCAAAATGTGAAGAGTAGAAGGCAGAAAATAAGAGAGGATAGGCATCAGTAGAAAAGACACAAGGAAGGAAAACTGGCAAAAGAATGGGAGGGAGAGATTAAGTGGAAAGGGCGTGCCGTCAGATCTCGGCAACAGCGGGGTGGTATCAACCTGCGGCCGGGCCTATGGAGCGAAGCGGCAGGCAGAGAGGGTGGTAGGGGGAGCGGCAGACGGCAACAGCGTAGGAGGTAGGAAAATACAGCCGGGCTGGTGGAACCGATAGACGGCAGGGCGAGAGTGAGGATGCCGGTGAGAGGGGGATAGAGGCGGAGGAGTTACGGCAAAAGTGTCAAAGTCAAGCCGAGCCAGTGGAACCGAGAGACAGCAGGGCAGGGAAGGGGGGGTCGGGAGACGGTGGGAGTAGGCGGTAGTAGGTGGAGAGAGGTGACTAAGCACAGCTAGGAGGGTGGGGACTAAGGAGGGGCATGGATGAGGTAGGAACAGGTAAAGGTGAGTTTGGTGGGGAGGGCAAAAGGGGAAGAGGATATAACAGAAGAAGGGGAGAGCAGCAGTGGGGTTAAGTGAGGAGAGGCTGTGAAGTGAAGATAAGAATGTCATGGAGTAGAATAGCGACTTACAATTGTCAACAGCTAACATTAGGCTTATAAAGAAACAGGTTAAGGCAACATTAATTACAAGGCACAAAATAAAACATTAATTACAAGGCACAGTATAGAACACCCATTTGGACAGGCAAAAGTGCTAGCAATGAGGACACAGTACAAATGCAGCGGATCAGGTAGGGTCAAAGCAAACACATTTGTCCATAGTAGTGAGGAAAGTCCTGAGTTTGCTCTTAAAAGTCACATGAGTGGAGACATCTCTTAGATCCTGAGGTAGTAGGTTCCATAGGTGGGGGCAGCATGATGGAAGGAGCCCATGCCTTTTAGTCCGACAAAAGGGATGGATAGTAAGGTCTGATCAGCCGATCTAAGATTCCTTGTGGGAATGGCGGCCTGAGGAGATCAGACAGGATAGCAGGCTTGGACATCCTTAGGATGGAATCAACTAAATTGTACAAGTTGTACTGCCTGGTAGAGGAAGGAGAGCCAACCAAGGTCCTGATATAAGAGACAATGATGCTGCAGCCGAGGTGCTTTGGTTGCATACCTGCACACATTATTGAAGGTAGTATCCCATAGTTGCAGTGAAGATTTGGTGGCCAAGGACAGGATGGGACACCCATATGTAAGGGTTGGCAATAGAATGCCTCTGGCTATCGCCAATTTAGCAGCAGGGTGAGCAGGTATTTGGTTCTGTAGGCAGCCCCCAATTTGCAGTTAATTGACTTGCAGGTTTCTGTATATGTGCTTTCAGGTCCAAGGTTTGATCCAGGTGGATGCCAAGGTAACGAAAGGAAGTGACAGTTTCTATAGGGTCCCCATCGATATCAGAGGCAGAGATGGTCAGAGGACAGGATCTAAGCTTGTGATTGGAGCCAAACATCATAACTTTTGTTTTATTTGTATTTAAAACCAGGCGTTGAGAGTTCAACCAGTGTTGTACAGCACGAAAATCTGCAGTGAGGGCAGCATTTAGATCCAGGACCTTATCAGAGTGATAATAATTACCAGGTCATCCATAAAGAAGTGAGTGACCTGTGGTGACCAGCTCAGGAAGTTTATTGACGAATAATGAGAATAGAAGAGGGCCAAGTATAGACCCTGAGGGACCCCAATGTTGATAACAGCACTGTCTGACATGGATGAATTAAACTTAACAGCTTGTGTTCTGTTGAGAGGTAGCTTTTGAACCAGGTAGTGACTGGGAGAGAAGCCCAAAGGTACTGAGGCGGATAGTAGCAGAGAATGGTCAACCAGATCGAAAGCTTTGGTTAAGTCAATGAAGACTGCCCCTGTTAACTTTCCTCTATCCATATTGGTAACGATATCTGAAGTGAATTTTGCAAGTGCTGTCATGGTGCTGTGATGCTTTCTAAAACCATGTTGTGCTGAGCTTAGTAAATTGAATTTCTCAAGGTATTCAGTGATTTGCATGGATACTACTTTATTCAGAACAGACAAAATAGCAATAGGCTGGCAATTTGATATGTCATTTTTACTGCCTTTCTTAAATACAGGAGTGACTCTGGCTGCCTTCCAGACTTCAGGGACAATGCCATTGGAGAGAGATAGGGTGAAGATGTGTGCCAGGGGGCCAGAGATGTAGTAAGAAGCCATTTTTAGTAGTCTTGGTTCTAGGCCATCTGAGCCAGTACTGGTGTTTTCAGAGAGTGACCTGAGCAGCTTTAGGACCTGATGCATAGACACTTCCCTGAAATAGAAGGGGTTGGTTAAGTTTGGGGTCCTTCAGATGCTGTGGGGTTAAACTGTGAAGCAGAGGATTGTGATGGGAGGGAAGCTGTAGGCAGATAAGTCAGAAAATTGTTGGTTAAAAGCATTTGCAATGGTAGTAGAATCATTACAGTGTACACCATGTAGGACCATATCTGAGGGAGTGACATCTTTAGCAGAACCTAAGAAGGACTTAATGTGACCCCAAAACTTGCGAGGGTCATTGGAAGAATTAATCAGCAGGTTTTGGCAGTATTTACTTTTGGCCTGCCTGATGCATCTTTTACAGTCATTTCTGTATTGTTTATACAGAATGAGATCTGACTGCAATTCAGGTCCTATGGAGGGGGCAGGAATGCCGATGGGGGTCTCAAATGGAGAACCCCTCTGAGGAAAGTCTTAGAAACTTCTAACTGAGCAAAAGTTCTGTCTCCAAAAGGAATATGGTAGGCTGAGATAGCTGCCATGTGGACTTTCAATGAGGAATGGCTGAGACCCAGTTTGAAGAGGTGATGCATGTAGTCCAGGACTTTGTTGACTGGGCACGAGAAAAGGCTCAAAGTCTTTCGAAATTGCCCAGAGAGAAAGCCATTTCCACTTCATATTGTAGGCGGACCTGGTAGAAGGCTTCCTGGCCTCCACCAAAATGTCTGCTACTAAAGGAAAGACTCCGAAGCGGGCTTTAGCTATGTCTGCAGGAACCACGCATGTAGATGAAGGGATTTGAGACCTGGATGAACAAGGGTCCCCTGATCCTGGGTCAACAATTGTTGCGACAGAGGAAGAGAAAGAGGAGGTTCCTCTAAAAACTGTTGCAGAAGAGAGAACCAAACTTGCCTGGGCCAGAAGGGAGCAATGAGAATCATGCGCGCTCCTTCTGATTGAGTTTGTTCAGGACCCTCAGAATTAAAGGAATTGGAGGGAAGGCATAAATGAATCTGTCCCTCTAACTGAGAGAAACAGCGTCCCACCAAAAAAATGTCTTGCCCTGGAGTGAGAGAGCAGAAGACGGGAAGTTTTGCGTTTTGGGGAGAGGCGAAGAGGTCTATCTAAGGTGTTCCCCATCACCGAAATATGTCGTTTACAACTTGCTGATCTAACTCCCATTTGTGGGACCTGGCTGAGAACTGACTGAGTTTGTCTGCCAGTGTGTTTTCCATTCCCTGAACATGAACTGTGGTCAAGTGAAGGTGATGTTGGGCTGCCAATACCAGACTCTCATCGCTTTCCGGCACAGGGGGTAGGATCATGTTCCTCCCTGTTTGCTGAGATACCAGACTACACACATGTTGTCTGATTGTATGAGGAGATGACTGGTGAGGATGACGGGAAGGATAGCCTGAAAGGCATAAAGGACTGCCCTCAGTTCAAGTACATTTATTTGCAGGTTTTGCTCGAACTTGGACCAGCTGCCCTGAGTCCTGTGAGACCCTAGATGGGCACCCCAGCCTTCTCCTGATGCAGCTGTCATCAACGTCTGGGAAGGGGGATCGATGTAGAAGTGAACTCCCAGGCACAGGTTCTCCTGAACCATCCACCATTGCAAGTCCCCGATCATGGGATCAGATACTAGTACCTCTTGGTCTAGGCTGTTCCTGGTCTGGTCCCATTGCGACTGAAGTGTCCACTGAGAAATCCTCATACGGAGCCGAGCAAATGGCACTGTCAGAATGGCAGCCGCCATTAGCCCGAGGAGGTGGAGGACTGACCTTGCTCCAACCCTCCTGCAGCCGGACAGATGATGAGTCTGATTCTGAAGGGTGTCTACCCTGTCTGGAGGCAAGAAGGCTTTGCCAGTGGCCATGTCCAGAATCACCCCAATAAACTGGAGGCATTGGCAGGGGACCAAGTGGGACTTGGCCTGGTTGATGGTGATACCCAGGCTGGTAAAAACCTGCAGGGAAAGGGAGTGCAGGAGTTCCTCCCTGGATGAGGCTGCCAGGAGCCAATTGTCCAGGTACGGGAATACCTGTACTCCCTGGGCACGCTGGTGGGCCACTACTACCGACAGGCATTTGGTAAACAATCGGGGGGGGGCCGAGGAAAGACCAGATGGGAGGGCCTTGAATTGGTAGTGGTCCCCCTGAAAACAAAATGGAGGAATTTGCAGTGGGAAGGGCATATGGGGATATGCAGGTAAGCATCCTGCATGTCCAGGGCGCAGAGCCACAGTCCCTGCCGAAGTAGTGGCAGAAGGCTCTGCAAGGAGAGCATTCTGAAGTGTTTGTACTCCACGAACATGTTCAGGCAGCTGAGGTCTAGAATGGGCCTCAGATCTCCCGTCTTCTTTGGAACTAGGAGGAAATGGGAATAGTAACCTGTCCCCCAAAAATGAGTGGGAACTGGCTCTATCACCACCTTCGAGAGAAGGGAGATGATTTCCTCTGGAACCAGAGGAAGATATTGCGGGAAGTAAGACGACTGAGGGGGTGGTTTTTGGGGTGGTTTCTGCAGAAACTCTATTGAGTGTCCTGCCAATATCAGCTGGAGCACCCAAGCATCTGGTGTTATCCTCTCCCAACTCAGCAGATGGGAGGAGGCTCTCCCCCCCTACCGTTTCCTCTGGAACCTCCAGAGGCAGCGGGTGAGTCAGGGAGTCAGGAGGTGTGGGGCAGCACAGCAGCCGGGTCTCCCATGGCTTTTTTGCTGGGGGAAGAGTCTTGGTTGCTGGAGGGCCCCACGTTTGTTGGCATGTTTTCCTTGCGGCTTTTGTCTTTGCCGGTTTTGGTGATGAAAAGGATGCCGCTGCCCTTGAGGGGGCCAGTACATAGTCTAGACAGACCTGAGTGCAGTACCCTTCTCTTGCAGTTTGGTAATGATGTCCTTGACATCACCCCCGAACAGCACCGAACCCCAGAAGGGAGCATCCTGTATAGAGGATTGTACCTCAGGGACCAATCCTGACATTCGGAGCCAGGCGTGATTCCGTAGGCCTATGACGAAGGCCGAGCTCCCTCCAGCTGTGTCCACCACATCAAAAGTGGCACAGAGCATGTGCTGACAGGCCGAGCAAGCGAAATGGACAAGGCCACCCACTTACTGCTTAGTCTGTGACTCAGGAAGGGAGTCTAATTTAGATTCCACCTGGCTAAGGATGGTCTTCTGGAAATCCCCTATAAGGGCAACATAGTTAAGGGCCCTGATGCCTAAGGTAGAGGAGGAATAGATCTTCTTCCCATACTGATCCAGAAGCCAGGATTCCTTATCAGGCAGAGACGAGCTCAGATGTTTAGGTTTGACGGAGCAGCCGTGGACGGCACTAACGACAACTGAATCTGCCTTGGGGTGAAGGCTGAGTAAGTCTACACCCTCAGGAGCCTGGTACAGCCTGTCTGCCTTCCTCAGAAAAGGGGCTAATGTGGAAGGTTGTTTCCAAATAGTGGAAATAAGAGCTGCGTGAGGCTCTATCCAGGGTGGAATCAGAGTAGGAGCGGTCTCAGGCAGATCCAGATAGGCAGCAAGTTTTTTACACTGTGGTTCTGGCTCCACAGATTGTCACTGATTTACTTCCTGGATTTTCCTCAATAACTCCAGAAAGGAAGGGTCCCCCGGAGGGGACTGCGGAGGATCCCTCGGCCTGGGATGTTCTGGAGTATGGGGCTCACCTTCAGGGTCAGAGTGGCCTGACTCTGAGTCCGAGTCAGAAGTTTCTGAAGAAGAGGAAGAAGACTCCTCCCTAGGAGGGGGAGGGATGACCCCTCTGGGGAGTTCCCGGGGATGCCTATCCTCCCTGCCTCGGGCACCAGAGGGTTATCCTCTGGTGTCAGGCAAGGGGGAGGGAGTCTCCCATCTCCGACGTAGGGCATCCAATGTAGGGACTGGTGTTGGGAGATGACTCTCGACCTCCCTGGTGAGCTGAGCCTTGGCCTTAGCCCACCAGGAGGCCAAGGTCTCCTTCACATCTGCTGGCAGCTGTGGAGTGGGCAGTGGAGGTGGAGGAGGTGGGGGATCAGTATCCCCCAGTGTGTCGGGTATTGAGGCGTCGGGTACTGTGGCACCAGATACTGAGGGGTCAGATACTGTGGCACTGGGTATTGCGGTGTCAGGTACCCTGGCGCCAGGGGCTCTGATGGAGCAGAAGGACCTGGCAGAGGCCCTGCTGGTGGGCCAGATGGAGGAAGCGTTGGCCTTGCGGGCTTCGGGCCCGGCGTGGGTATATCATCGAGTGGGTCTAACAGTCCTGACGGAGGAATAAGTCTTCCATCAGGCAAAGGGACACCACAGGATGGTGTTGGGTCAGCTGCATTGGGACCAGCATTGGGGGTCTGGCACAGGAGGGGGGAGCCCTGATGACAGTGTCTGGAGGTCCTCGGTGATGACCGGGGAAGGAGGAGGATTAAAATCCCTGGGTGTCAGTCAAGGGGACGAGGGGACCTCAGTGGGTAATGTGGTGAGATGTTGTGGAGAGCCTGGGGTGTCAGACGGAACAATAGGGTCTGACGCAGGCTTCTTGGCTGGGCAGTCGTCGGGGGAGCCAGTGTCTGACTTATCAGCTGTGTCCGGGCGAACGTCGGCGGTGCCGGCATCTGACTTATCAGACTCCCTATCCGAGGAAGGTCGTGAAGGAGTGGCGACCTTGTTGGAAAGGGGTTTGGCTGGGCGCTCACCCGAGGAGGGGAGCGACTTAGCAGCCTTGTCCGGGTGGGCGTTGGTGAGACAGACGTCTGACTTACTGGATCTGCTCTGACCGGAAGGCCGCAAGGAAGGAGCGGCCTTAACTGGAGCAGAGGTCTTCTTTTCTCCGGAGTCTCCTGAAGGGCCTGAGCACGAGCCCGATAGGAAGGGCGATGCCTTCTTGGTAGCCACCAAGATGGCCGTCGAGGAGCGATCCCCCGGAGGGGATGTTACCTTAAGGGCCGCGACTCCAGCCGAAGTCGCAGCTGCTGTGGAAGATGACTCCCACTTCTGGTGCTTTTCCTTGTCGTGCTTCTTTTTGTTGCCTTCGAGGGAAGTGGACGCCTGCCTAAACTTTTTAAATTCTTTTTCCATGGAAGCCATTTTCTTCTTGAGGAGATGGGCTTCCAGGGACTGCTGCCTTCTTTTGCGGGTAGCGGAGTTGAACTTCTGGCAGTGCTGGCACTTCTCCACGGGGTGGTCTAGGCCTAGACAGAAGAGGCACAAGGAGTGGCCGTCCTTGTGTGGAAGTGGGAACCACATGAGTCGCATTTGTTCTTGTGCAATTCGGAGGGCGTTGGGGATGACATACACAGCAATTATTGAAGAAAAAATCAAAAAACAGAGAAAATAGGTTGAGAAAAGTTTGAAAACTTTGAGACCAACGAATGACTGACAAGCGCTGTTCTACGGCAAGGAACTTTCACAAGCCGATGGTGGGAAAGAACTGGAAGGCGGGTGTAGGGGACTGCCCCTTTATACTGACGTCGTATGATGCCGGTCACCTGATGTGAGAGCGGTCCCCTGCTAGAGACTGCTAGCTAGAAATTTTTCCATGGAGTCCTGACGCCTGGCGGCTTAGTCCTATATGTGAATACCTACTGCAGGAGCCCCCCGAAGTAAGATCATCAAGTACCCAGGGACTGTTAGTTCCCAGTCATTATTTTCTGAAGCATGTTTCTGTTATGGCCATAATGTCCACCTCAGTGTCTGCCATCAGTGCCTGGAGCTCACTGATTATTTTACCTAGGCTCCTAGCATTAAGGCATACCTCCTTTCACATGACCCCTGATCCTACTTTGCTACTACTCTTGTATGTTGCATGTCCTCTTATCCCCTTGTTTTTCTGGTACTTGCTCCCTTTGTGTTTCCCCTCTCCAAAGTCCCCTTGCCTAATCCAGTATGGGCCACAGCTTTCTTTGTACCTGCTATGCTGCTACAAGCCTCCAGATGTACAGGAGTACTAACTAGGATCCCTTTCCTCTCCCCAGCCCTTGAGGTTCCACTAGACCCTGTCTACCCCACAGTCAGTTTAAACATCTGATACAGACATCAAACTTCTGGCCCAGCACACAGGTCCCCACTCTTGTCAGGTGAAGTCCATCACCCTAGAAGAGCCTCCAGTCCCAGAAGTCTTTCAAGTTTCTCACAAAGTGGTATCCCTTATCCTTATACCATCCCTTGAGCCATCCACTAAACTCTTGTTGCCTCCCTTCTTATCCCATCTTGCTGCTTCTCCCTGCCCCATATGGGAAGGACTTTGGAAAAGGCTAGGGAGGCTGAGTATGCTGCTAATATGTCCCCCAGTCTACGAAAGTTCTACTTCACCATCTCCACTGACTGGTTCTCCATATCTTTGGTACCCAGGTGTACCAGCAATCCCAGCTCCCCTGCTTCCTCTCTAACATCGTCCCTACCCTGTCTAAATTCTTGATGGCAGATGCCCCAGGAAGGACTAGACCATCCACTTCCCATCCATCCCCTCCCTCCACCACCATCTCTACCCTCCTAATCATCAAGTCTCCCACCATGACTCTCCTGGCAAACTTGCTTCCCCAAGGTGCTAACGCGCTGCTTGCCCTTTCCCACTGACTGTCATGAAGACCCCCACCCCAGCAGAGTCAGGTGCCTGAACCTCCTCTAGGGGTGTGAAGTTATTCACTATCTGGATGGTAAGGGGCTGGACAGCCTCCTTTTGGCTAACCCTGCTTCCCGTCCCTGTCCCCCTCCCCACCACTCTCCATCCCCATGGACCAGTGGGTCTCTGGGGGGGCCGTGGTGAGCTCCTGCTGAGCTGATGATGCAGCTGAGATATTTCTACCCTTGCTGCCACCAGCTGAGCCTGGAGCTCTGCCAGTTCCTAAAAATGGGGCAGTGCCCCCTCCTGCGCAGCACATCCCTAGAGAAGAGCGCCCCACAGCCGGCACAACTGACACATCTCTAAACCCCATCCCCATAAAGACCTATACTAAGCAGGTTTAATTTTTAAGTCATAGAGCTCGCCCAGATGGGGTCTAACTGTAAGACTCAGCTACAGCGCATTAAAACAAGGATAAAACCAAAGTACCTCCGAGTGCTCATTCAGATATAGGTACAGCTGCAGGGCTGGTAATAGCACAAAACTACCTCACAGTGCTCACCTAGGTAGGTAGGTAGGTATTCTACCCTTTGTCTGCACACCTGATTTTTCTTTTCAACTTTCTGGTCTATGCCATTAGCAGAATGTGGTGCTGACATGATTTTATTAGTAGCCTTTCTGAGGGAGTTGTGTATTTCACTTACAACCCTTTTGTGGAAGAGGAAAGGCCTAACATGCTTATAAATTCAGCTTTCTCGGTTTGCTGTGAGGGAATATCTGGAGTATCCACTATCTGTCTTACAAATTAAACACAGGCATGAAGAAAAATCCTCATTTACTCTAGGTGGAGAGCTGAAGTCCTGTTTAGCAGTAACCTCAACTTCTATTGGTTTCCCTTCATTGTCCTCATATACCTCTGGTGATATTGCCTAAGCCGGGGGGGGGAGGGGGAGTGGCAGAGCAGTGACATTGTTCCTCATGGCCTGGAAAGCCTGCGAGCCTGGAAGAACTGCTACATTTTAGTCATGTTCTCTGTAAAGGGCATTACTCACATGTCCACTGCCTGTTCCTGATCCCTTGTTGGGGTGGGGTGGAGGGAATGGCAGAAAAGAACAGTTATGTAAGAACTTACTGTAAAAGTAGATCTTTGAGGGAATCTCAATCATCAGGTCTCACCACACAACTTCACCATTGGTGAAGCAGGATCCACACGGAAGATTTTCAGCTGTACAACTGTCATGTGGTGAAGTCACCAACCCTATAAAGGCTTGAGCGCCCCTGCTCCCTCCTAAGTTCATTCCCCCAAATAAGAAAGGAGTAAAGCTCTAACCAAGGGGGACCAAGAAGACAGAGGTGCCCAGGCCCAAAAAGAAAGGCTGGATACATCAGATAACCATTTCCAGAAAAGTGCCCCCAAAAGGGAGATGGTTGGAGGGAAATAGACCTAATGACTGAGATCCCCTTGAAGATCTACTGTTATGGTAAGTTCTTACGTAACTGTTCTGTCTTCTTTGGGGGTATCTCAGTCACCATGTCTCACTGTAGGAACGAATCCCAAGCAGTTACAGGTGCAAAAAGTCTGGGAAGAAGGCCAATCTTAAGCTTAAGACAGGAGGCCCTGCAACACAGCCCTGCCAAATCCTGCACGGGCTCTGGAGGCAATGTCTAGACTAGTGCTTGGTAAAAGTATTGACGGTACTCCAGGTGACCACTGCACAGATATTCATGGCTGAGACCCCTCGGAATCAAGTTACAGAGGTAACCATACCTCGTTCGGAATGAGGTTTGACAGCTCCAGGCAATTCTTTGCCATACTTGATATAGTAGAACAAAATGCAGTTAGCCAGCCATTTGGACAAACATTGGTTGGGAACCTGAACACCCTCTCTACCTAGGGTGAAAAAAAACAACTGCTTCGACATACTACGTTCCCTGGTTTGCAGCAGGTAGTACTTCAAAGTTCTGTGCACATCTAACGCATGGAGCACTGCTTCCCCTGGACTGGCACTCTCAGGAAAATAAACAGGAAGGTGGATAGATTAGTTCAGAGTAAACTCAGACACCACCTTAGGAAGAAACTTAGGATTCATGCATAAAGACACCCTGTCTTTGTGGAAAACCAAATAAGGCTTCTCACACCAGAAGGCCTGAAACTCTGAAATTCTTTGAGCAGAAGTAATAGCAACTAAAAATAACGCTTTCCAGGAAAGAAAGCGTAGCTCGCAAGTTGTGGCTGGCTCAAAAGGAGACAGGGTCAACTTCTCCAAAACTAAATTAAAATCTCAAGCTGGGATAGGGGAATGGACTGGAAGTTTCAGATGCAGGATGCTCTCAAAAAGGCATGGGAGACATCCAGCTGAGCTATGGTATGGTCACCCATGGGCTCATGAAATGCCAAGATAGCTGAAAGGTGCACCTTGAGGGAGGAGTACTGGAGACCCGAGTCAGACAGAGAACTCAGGTAGTCCAGGATCTGGTTCATCAGACAGGTGAATGAGTCCAGATTATGCTTGGCAGCCCATATGGCAAACCACTTCCACTTCATAGCATAGGTGGCTCAGGTGGAAGGCTTTCAGGTGGACACTAGGATGTCTACCACTCTGTTGGAAACCCCAAATCTGGTGATGGCTATGTTCTCAGGAGCCAAGTATGTAGTTTGAGGGACCTGAGGTAGGGATGGACCAGGGTCCACTGATCCTGGGTCAGCATATTCCTGCAGAGGGGGAGAGGGACTGGAGGTTCCTCCGCCAGCTGCTGTAGAAGAAGAAACCATATCTGGCGAGGCCAGAATGGGGCTACCAGGATCTTGGTGGCCCCTCCATCTGCAGCTTGATTAGCACCCTCTGAATTACAGGAAATGGGGAAGGCATAAAGAAACCTTCTGTGCCAGGAGAGGGACAGTGCGTCTCACCAGAAAATTTCAGGCACTGGATCTAGCGAGCAGAAATTGGGCAGTTTTGCATTTGGTGGGGATGCAAAAAAGTCCAACTTTAGACAATCCCACCATCAAATAGCTCTTCTGTGATGGATCAGATGAGTTCTCACTCTTGCATGCTGGACTGAGTCTGGCTGAGGCTGTCTGCCAGAGTATTTAGCACTCCTGGGATTTGGACTGCTAAAAGAGTCAGGCTGTGGTCCAATGGCCACCACATGCTCATGGCCTCCCTGCACATGGGATAGGAATGCATTCCCCTCTGCTTGTTGATGTAGTACACTACACTGAGGTTGTCTGAATCAGCAACTGGCCTGGGAGAAGGTGGTTCTGAAAGGCCTGCATGGCAAACAGAACTAACTGCCTGCATCTCCAGGAAATTGTTATGCAGGGAGGTTTCGATCTGGGACCAAGAACCCGGAGTTTGAAAGGGACCCAGGCAAACACCCCAGCCCAAACTAGAGGCATCCATGCACAAAATCTGGAGGCATTTATTGCGCAAAATCAACCAGCTCAGCTTTTACAGACCATTGACAGATTGTGCAATTCAATCTGTCTCCAGTCCAGAGAAGCTTTTTCTCAGCTGAAATGCAAGGAGTTCACTCGATTCTTCACAGATAGGGTTGCCAGCATCAGGTCTGGCATCAGCCCGGCCTCTCCTACGAGGGATTGTGGAGATCGGCAGGAAGTGGCATGCACTCGGTCTGTCTGGTCAGATTTCTGCCATCCGGAATTCATGAACATTGTGAAGATCGTCCAGACACTGCACCCAACCAGCTGTAGTTTGGATCCGGGGCCCTACATCCCTTTTAGTGGGATGTGTAGATGTTATCTACCCAATCCTTGCTGAAATTGTCTGGAGTTCCTTGGAGAGGGGGGCTCTTTCCAGATCCCCTCAAGAAGGCAGTTGTCTAACCACTCCTTAAGAAAGCTTCCTTGGATCCAGACTGCCTAGCTAACTACTGGCCTATCTCTAACCTGCCGTTTGTCAGTAAGGTTATTAAGAAGGTGGTTGCGCTGCAACTGGATGATCACCTTATAACTCACAATGTCTATGATACTCTCCAGTCCGGATTTAGGAAGAAGCATAGCACCAAGACTGCACTCGTCCAAGTACTGAATGACCACCCAATGGTGAGAGATTGAAAGGCATGTACCATTCTGGTCCTTGATCTCTCTGCAGCATTTGACACTGTAGACCATGGTGTGCTGTTGGAGTGTCTGCGGCTTCTTTGTGGGCTGTCTGGTACAGTCCTCAAATGGTTTCATTCGTTCCTCGCGGACAGGTCTCAGAGAGTTGCAACTGGAATTTATTCCTCTGCCACTCACTCCCTGCCCTGCGGGGTGCAGCAGGGCTCTGTTTTGGCCCCGTGTTGTTTGCAGTGTAAATGCTGCCATTGGGAGATATCATCAGGTGATACAGTTTGAGTTTTCACTGCTATGCAGATGATACTCAGCTGTATATGTCTTTTCTGCTCAGACTGATGTAGTCTCCGTGCTAAATAATTGTCTTACTGAGATCAGAACCTGGATGAGTACTAGATGGCTAAGATTGAACCCAGATAAGACTGAAGTGTTGGTAGAGGACCCTGGACATCTGGGGGCGGGTTTGGGGGCTGGAAAGGCATCAGGTTTATTGATCGATGGCTTACAGCTCACTACCTCAGACCGAGTGCGTAACCTGGGTGTTATTTTTGATGATGATCTGACACTGAAATCTTAGGTGTTGGCTGTCATCACATCCTCTTTTTACCATCTGAGGAATATTGCCCGGGTGAAACACTTGGTTCCTCCTGATGATCTACCAACATTGGTCCATGCCTTTGTCACTATCTGCCTTGATTAATGCAATTCACTCTACCTAGGGCTTCCAGGGGTTGATATCTGCTGCTTGCAGCTGGTGCAGAATGCAGCGGCCAGACTTTTGACCAGGACATCTAGGTCCAGTCATATTATGCCTGTGCTGCATGAGCTGCACTGGCTGCCTGTTCAGTGGTGGATCACCTTTAAGGTTGGCTTGCTAACTTTCAAAGATCTACATGATCAGGGACCCGGTTACCTGCAAGACCTCCTGGTACCCTACTGCCCCCTCTGTCCTCTCCGATCTGCCGAGGGATTGCTAGAGATTCCCAGGGTGTGATTAAAAACATCTGGTGCCCGTGCTTTTTCTTTTTTGGCTCCAACCCTGTGGAATTCTCTACCTCGTTGGTTAAGAGAATGCCTGACCGTTGATGGGTTTAAAACTGAGTTAAAAACATATTTATTTAATTTAGCTTTCCCCAATAATGGTTAATTTTGTTATTTAGTGTTCCTGTTTTTACCAGCTACTTATACTTGATTTTATGTGCAATGCCTTGATTTTGAAAGGCGCTGTGAAAATAAAGATGATTTGATTTGATTTGATCCCTCCTCTACTCCCTCCTACCTCCCTATTCCTGCCACCGCCTCTCTGTCCTTATATTCTTAGCCATTTCTTTAGCCCCCCCCCCCTGTTTTGGCCCCTTGCACCTCTATCCTTTCCTCACCTCCTCACCTTCCCCCTTTTGTCATTTCCATCTTGTTTCTGGCTTACCCTACACCTATCCTCTCCCTTTCCTAGGTCCTTCAATGCACTTTATGTATCGCTCAATGGAAAATGTCCTTGAAATGTATTTTGCCTTGTATTTTCCTTTTGTCATGCATTGTATCCTGCCATATGTATCTTCCTGTATTTCTGTGCATCATGTATTTTCGTTATCCTTACTGTATCGTTATGTTCTGTAATTTTACCTCCCGGGTCGTGCCTGAAAACAGTCACTTGCTGGCTAGTGCACTTACCCGGTTAACAAAAACTAAATAAATAAATAAAAATAAATTTGAAAAGATGATTTGTGAGGATTTGATGTGGTGACGAAATCTGGAATGGAACTGTCCGCAGAAGATTCAGGGGAGCCATACACCAGTGGAGCACTTTGCGGACTGAGGAAAAGACCAGCACTATTGATCTAGATCATCCATACACTGGTCCCACTGTACTCAGAGAGTCTACTGGAGAATGGGTATAAGGAGCCTGGCCAGTGGAATGGTGGGTATAGCCACCGCCATCAGAGCCAACAGTCTCAGGTACACTCTGGCTGGGATGTGACGCTCTGGGCCACCTTCTGAGCCTGGAAAATAAGGCATTCCACCCTGGCGTGAGGCAGAAAAGCCTTCCCCTGTGCCAAATCTAGAACCTTCCCTATGTATTGCAGTCTTTGGGATGGCACCATGTCCAAATTGGGCAGACTAACAGTAATGCCCAGGGAGAGAAACAACTGAAGGGTTCTCCCTAAGATCCCCAAAAGCAATTCTCTGGATGGGGCCTTTAGGAGCCAATCATTCAGGTATGGGAAAATGTACATCACCTCCCTTCTGAGGGCCGCAGCTACTACTGCTAAGCACTTGGTAAAGACCTGCAGCACAGAGGACAAGCCAAAGGACAGCACTTTGAACTGGTAATGCTCACCCTGAAAAAGAAACTGAAGGAACCTCCTGCGAGGAGAAAACACCGAGATGTTTAGGTATGCATCCTGCATGTCCAGATAACACAGCCAGTTGCCCTGTTTGAGAAGAGGCATTAGACCTGGCGAAGTTACCATCCAAAACGTTTTGTACTGGACATAGATTGAGGTCCTTTAAGTCTAAGATGGGTCTCAGATCTCTGGTCTTTTGGGGGGCCAAAAAAAACCTGGAATAAAACCCCTTGTTCCTCTGGCACCTGGGCAATGGCTATACGGCCTGCTTGTGCAGAAGGGACTGTACATCCTCACGGAGAACAGCTAGGTGGGCCACGGGGGTAGCTGTAAGGCAGAGGGGAGTTTCTGAGGGTTGCTCTCTGAGCCCAGAGTGTGGTCCCTTTCTATGATTTACAGAATCCAGGCATCCGCTGTAATGGTTCTCCATTGATTGAGATGAGGAAGAACTGACCTCTGACCACCACCTCTTGGTCGGGGACCAGAAGGGGGAGGTCTGGCAAGGAGTCAAGCAGAGGCAGATCCAGCCGCTGGGGCTGGTCCATCACTTCTGGGACACTTTGCTGCAGCTCCAGCAGTGGCGGGAGCGGACAAGGCAGTGGAGGCTCTGCATTTGCCTTGAGGCCGAGAAGGTGCTCCTGGCTGATGGGTGTCTTACAAAAAGGAGGGGGCTGCCTGCTGTTAGGTTGCATATGGTAAAGCGAGTGAACAGATTTCAGCACCCTGCTGAATGCATGTAGGTCACTGATGATGTCCTAACATCTGGACCAAAAAGCTTGCAGCCATTAAAGGGGGCATTAAGCACCTTCTGCTGCACATCCACAGCAAATCCAGAGACCTTCGGTCAGGAGTGCCTACACAGGCAAATGACAGTGGCAGCAGCCCTGGCAGCAGTGTCTGTAATATCATAGAGGGACTGCAGGAGGAGCTTGCTAACATCCTCTGCGGCCTGCAAGCATTTGAGAATCTCCTGCTTTTGCATGCGTTCTGGGAGGGCTTGGGCAGCAGCTTTGTCCTTCTTCCAGTTAGTATTTTGGTACTTTACAGGTAACTGGCAATCCTCAGCCCTAGGGTGGAGGATGTATAAAGCCTCTTACCCCAAAGGTCAATCC
Source organism: Neoceratodus forsteri (assembly GCA_016271365.2). NCBI lineage: Eukaryota > Metazoa > Chordata > Ceratodontiformes > Ceratodontidae > Neoceratodus > Neoceratodus forsteri. Next base: position 1,145,331,130 of record CM057450.1, on the reverse strand, counting down.
TGCATGACTCCTTGTCTGGAGGGAGGGAGCTAAGGTGCTTAGGTGCCTTAGAACTGTCATGAGCTGCCTTGATAACCACTGAATCAGTTTCAGGCTTGGCAGCATAATGAGGAAAACCCTGGGGGGCATGATAAAGTTTATCTGCCCTACGGGGCATGGCTGGCACCATGTCAGGAATGTGCCAGGCTGCTGTAGTGGCATTCCTCAGAGCAGGCAAAATAGAAGGAATGATCCACCGTTGCTATTAAATATACCCCCAGCTACTCCGGTAATCCCTCCCCTTCCTTCCGATGATTTATATTTCTCTAACCTCTTAGTGGTGCCAAATGTGTGGTGTGACTTCACTCCTTTTCTACTACATAAGGCATGGGTCAACATTATCTTTCACGTCTTCACAAATTACCACCTTCGATTACAGACCCTATACACTTTCCTGCGCCTCAGACTGTGGTATCCGCTCCTTATGGCAATTCTGCTCTCTGGTGATGTACAGCTAAACCCAGGGCCAGTTAACCTTGCAACTAATCCTATAAGCAATATAAAAGGCCTAAAAATTGCTCATCATAACATCAGGAGCCTTGAGCACAACTTTTCTGAACTAGAAGCTTGGATCTTCCTCTACAAGCCTGACATCATTTGCCTAACTGAAACTTGGCTCAAACCCTCCACCCCTGACACTGTTTGCTCCCTCCCATCCTACAATCTTCTAAGACAGGACCACTCTGCAGCAAATAGGGGTGGTAGCACAGCTATTTATTTTAAAAATCACTTTCAGCTCACTGTTATAAACTCGTCTCCCCTCCCCTCCTGCACTGTGAAGCGCTTTATGCCCGTCTCACTCTCGGGACCAAACTACTTCATATCGTCTGCATTTACAACCCCCCTAAAGGTGGCCAAAGAGGCCTGGATGAATTACTGGCTCAAACCTCACTCTTATCCGGAAGAAATGAAGTTCTCATACTCGGTGACCTAAACATAAACTGGCTGGGAAGCTCACAAGCCTTATCCCTATCCAAATTGCAAAGTTCAAACCTGCACCAACTGATCTCTGAACCTACAAGGACCATCCCCCACTCCAACACCAGTACGTTACTGGACTGGATAATGACCAATCACCCGGGACACATAGTCTACTCAGGCCTACTAGCTGATGCCATCATTGGCTACTCCCCCACTTTCTGTATCTGGGGTAAAGGAAGGACAGAACCTACTCAGCCCAGGTACATCTCCTTTTGCAACTATGCCCATTATAACTCTCGGGCGTTCTTACAAGACATTGCTAGCATTGACTGGTCTTCTCTCTATGAGTCTAGTGATACTCTATCTGCTCTTGATCTCTTTCTGACCCACTTCCTAGCGCTACAGGACAAGCACTGTCACACAGTAACGTGTCGGGTGAAAAACAGGCAAACCTGATGGCTAAAATCTGATCTACTCAATAAACTTCGCCAAAGAGATAAAAGCTGTCTCCGTTTCAGGCTCACTGGCCTAGCTACTGACCTTATCACATACAGGATTATGCGTAACGCCTGCAAAAAGGAGATCAAACAGGCCGAAAGCTCCTACTGCAAAGACCTCTTAATGAACTCCTATGGTGACTCCAGAAAATTCTGGTCCCAAGTTAAGTTCTTCCTTGGCTCAAACTTATCTGCCACCCCTAATGAAATGGTACTAAATGGAGTCTATTGTAACAATTTACGTACTATTGCCAACTTTTTCAATGACAAATTCTCTGACCTAACTAACTATACCTCCACCTTCCCCTCCAACCTGACCTTAGCATATCCAACATATGCAAATGGTCCAAACTTTTTCTTTAAATCTGTCTCCAGACTTGATGTTTTGAAATTGCTTAATAATATCTCTGAGCATATGGCTGCCGGCTCTGATAATCTTGAACCCCAACTTCTTAAACTAGCTGCCCCGTTCATAGCTGCTCCTTTAGCCAAAATCTTTACCCTCTCCTTATGCCAGGGTCACGTCCCAGATATCTGGAAGATGGCAAGGATCACCCATTTTTAAAAAAGGTGACCCAAAGGACCCCTCAAATTACAGGTCAATTGCTATCCTGTCTGTTCTTGGGAAAATCCTTGAAAAGCTTGTAGCTAACCAAACTACTGAATTCCTCCTGAAAAATGACCTTTTAAACTCTGCCCAGCATGGCTTCTGCAAGGGCCATAGTACTACCACTACTCTACTCAAATTCACATCCGATGCCCTGATGGCCATGGACTCTGCTTCTCTCACGGGGCCATTTTCATTGATATGACCAAGGCGTTTGACCTAGTAGACCACCCCGTCCTCATTGTCACACTACAATCACTAGGTTTCTCACCCAACATTATGAACTGGTTCAAAAGCCACCTGACTGACAGAACACAGTTTGTGAAGTATAACTGCACCCTCTCTGTCAAGGCCACGACTAACATTGGAGTACCCCAAGGGTCCATACTTGGCCCTTTGCTTTTTTGTATCTTTATAAACAGCATCACCTCAGACCTTATGAAAACCAGCTCCCTGCTGTCTGCAGATGACATAGTGCTGTACTCTAGTGCCAAATGTATTGAGGATATAAATCTGAAGCTCTCCCACAACTTCCAACTACTCCAGCAGTAGCTGGTTAGGCACAAACTAGTCCTAAATGAAACAAAGACCCAAGCTATGCTCTTCGGCTCCAATTTTAAACTTAAACACTCCCAGCACAAGTTTAAAGTCTCCACGATTAGTGGCACCTCAGTAGAAGTTGTTAACTCTTTTAAGTACCTGGGGGTCACACTGGATCCACTACTAAACTATGATCTCCATATTCAGAGGACCTGCAAATCTGTAAACTCAAAACTTGGAGTTGCCTATCAAACCAGTTATGCCCTCACCCCATCTGCCAGGCTTGCTGTAGCCCGTGGGATACTACTGCCATCACTTAACTATGGGGCAGCTACCTATATTTCTGCAAGCAAATTAAGTCTTCATAAATGGGATGTTACCTACAATAATATGTTGCTATGCATCCTCCTCTCATTGGCTAAAACACCACTGCCTCCTCTACTCTGACCTTGGTTGGCTTCCTCCTCAGGCGTCAAGGTTTTATTCTTTCGGCTCCATCATTAACAATATAATTAGGACTCAGATACCTAAACCCCTGGCGGTACTCTTCCAAAGCCAGGTCTCCTGCTGTGACCTTCACTCTGCTGACAATGCCCCTGTCTGTATCCCTAAATATGCTACCACTAAGGGCTCTAGTGCTTTTGCCTGTCAGGGCCCCCCAGTACTGGAACTCCCTCCCTCTAACCATTCGTCAGGCCTCTTCCCACACCTCCTTTAAGAAAGCACTGCACCACCATCTCATATCTTCCTATATTTGCTCCTGTTTCGAACCTCCATAAACGCAAGGTTTTATAGTGACTCCCCTCATCTCCCTTTTAACTTTGACCACATTTCTGCCTCAGCACTTTCTCTCAATCTGACAGGGTTTTTCCCATAACCCTTCTGTTTTTGCACTTTCTAATCCCCCCCCCCCCCATCTTTTCCCTCCACTGCAACTTGGTACTATTTACTTCCTAACTTTCTTCTTTCTCTCAGACCTGCTCTGTCGCCGAAAATTACTTTTTCCATTCCTTCCTCTCAAATCTACCCAGTTATTGTCTGCTTAAAGTGACACCGCATTTTTTGTCATTTATTTCCTCCTCATGTTAGAATAAGCCCTAATTTTTCTTGCAGTTGTCTGTGTTGCTTACACTTATCTGTGATACTGTATTGCCTATGTTGCTACCTGCTTGTATGTACCCATTACTTTGACTATTTCTAAGAATGTACTGTTACCGTTATCTCCAAAAGTCTGTTTTGTATTCTTCCGGGTCATGCCTGAAAATAGTCATTGCTATGGCTAGCGCACCTACCTGGTAAACAAAAACTAAATAAAAAAATATTGGGAGGAGACTCTGGGATCTCCAGGAAGTCCACTAAGTCCTTCCTGGTGACATCCTCTTCCTCAGTATGGAATCCTGCAGCTGAGGATAGCTGCTTCATAATATTAAAGAAGGTGTGGTCCTCTGGAGGTGACCTAGGGGTGTGCTTGACAAAGTCCTCACTGACAGAAGTAGCAGTGGACCTGTCAGAAGAAAGGTGGTCTTCCTCATCAGGATGAGAGCAGGATGATACTGCTCGACGTTTATCTCTTCGAGGTCCAAAGTCCAATGTGTGAGGGACCAATGACGACCTGCGGGGGACCACCTGCGGCTGTCTAGGAGGATTCAGCAATGAAGCTGCTGGTGATGAAGGCCTAAAGGCACCAAGCTTATGAACAATCACTGAAGTGAATTTAGCTAAGATCTCATTAAGGTCAAAGACTGCGTAGACGAAGGGGGGGGTCAATGGCGCAGGTAGCGATGGCTGTCGGTGGGGCCCTGAGGAGCCAAAGAAGCTGTAACCCAAAGGACTGGACTGGGATCAGGCCTTGTTGGGAGAGCCATTGACGATGAGCCCGTTGACAAAGGAGTGGCCGATAACCCAGAGGTCAATGGCCGGCCACCCTAGGTATCGGGTGGAGGTGCTTTCGGTATGGGTTTGATGGGCACAGAGACCTGAACAGTGGACCTATGCACTGGTGCAGTCACAGCTGATGAAGAACCCCTAGATGAAGGAGAGGAGTGCATCAGTGAGCGGTCCCGATCTCGGTCCTTTTTGTGACTCCCCCCGCCGAGGACTTGTCTTGTGCCTTAGAGTCCTGGGAGCTAGACAACCCTGCTGGCAACTGAGAGGCTGGAACCCTGGAGGACCCTCTGGCCAGAACTGGCTACCTGTTGCTCCATTAGAACATTTTTGAGAGCTTTTTTGCATCGCCTGAGGGTTGTTTGATTAAACTTCTGGCAGAGCTCACAGGCAGAGACTTCATGGTCAGGCCCAAGACAGCAGACACAGAGAGAGGGTTCCTCTGTGGAGGCAATCTTTTTTCCCCAGTGGCAACAACAGAAGAGAGAAGTCGAAGAATTAACTCTACACATAAACAAAAGAAAGGAATCTCTTATAAAAAAAAAAAAAGAGATTTTAGGTAATAGAAAAGCCCTAGGCTGAAAAGGTGTGACCAAGCTCGAGAAGACTTCCAGTGGAACCTATGCGAGCAAGAGAATGGCGGGAAAGAAATTGAGGAGACAGCGGGGCCGCTGACACCTTTATAGGGTTGCTGACATCATCACATGATGTCAGTGTGAGTGGCCCCAATTGTACTGCTGAAAATCTTCCGTGTGGATCCTGCTTCATCGACAGTGAAATTCCTACGGTGAGACCAGATGACTGAGATACCCCCGAAGAAGACTGTGGTTTTCTTTTTTCTCATCAGTCACTGTGGGAAACAGCTGGTCTGAAGCTCATAGATAGATAGATAGATACTTTTATTTATTGAGCGCCCTTCTCCAGGGATTTAGAGCACTGTACATTAAAAGCAAGGTACAAAATACCATGCAATACACTAACAAGTTTTAAGTTAGCAAGAATAAAACTACATAAACGCATCTATCAAAATAAATATTTATAACATCATAAAATACTACATCCCATTAATCTGTATAATTATAAAATGCCTGCTAAAAAAGGGGCGTTTTAAGACCTGTTTTAAAGGTTTCTATTGAGGGTGCCTCCCTTAAGCATCTAGGAAATGAGTTCCACAAGGAAGGTGCGGCTACTGAGAACGAGCGGTCCGCAGAATGCCGCTATCTAGCTCTGGGAGCTCATTCTGACTTTCTACCAGCAGCTGCATCAGGGCTCCCCCTTTCAGGCACCCTGTGCTCTTCACTGGGTGTAAAGGATGGCTTAATAGCTTTAGCAGTTCTTTTTGGGCACAAACTGCAGGCTGGCAGCAATTTTCAGCCAAAGATGTGGATGTCAAGGGCCATTGCTGAGGTGTGGAACCTTCTGATGCATGTTTTCCACAATCATTGGTAAACCACCTCCATCTTAGAGCTTTTCCTTGAATAGCTTTGTGGTGTCATTAAAGCAGATTGAACAGCTGAAAAAGCTTCTCTTTCGGCAGCCTTTTTCTTTTGTGTTTTAGGGTAAAACTGTTCACTTAAATCACAACTTCTAAAATTGTGGTCAGAGCCCAGACAGGTAAGAAAAAATTACCAAAGTAATTTTGTTTCTTCTAATGGAGTCTTACTGTATTCTGACTATATGCAGTTAGACCCAGCACTTGAACTGCTCTGGAGAGGAAAGGGTTAACTCTATGCCAGAGCACAGAACATTGAGCTCGAACTTGGTTTTCAAACCTCTGTCTCTGGTACATCTCAAAGTAACCGTCAGATTGTTACAAGCACTATAGAAATTGTGTACAATTAAAGCCCTAGGCAACAAATACTTGGGTCCATAAGACTCAAGTCGAGAACCCAAGAAGAACCTTAAGTAGATAGTGATAATACTGATGATAACAATAATCAGAAAAATACCAACCTAGCCAGGCAGGGTATAAAAGGTACACCTCTGGGGTGCAACACTGTACCTGCCCACCCACATCCCAAAAACTAGGTTCTAAGAGGGGAGGCAGGGAGGGAGGTCAGAATACAGCAAGACTCCATTAGAAGAAACATTACTATGTAAGTAATTTTTTCTTCAAACAACATGAAGTCTTGCTGTATTCTGGCTATATGCAAACTACCAAGTAATTTCCCCCTGGAGGACGGAATCACAGAACCTCACTTTGGGAACAGGCTCTGCAGTAGTGCTGTGCCAAACCTAGCATCACTTCTGGTCTGAGTGTCCAGGGAGTAATACTTGGTAAATGTGTGCACTGTTTTCCAGGTGACTGCTTTACAAATTTCCGCTAATGGAATATCCCTAGCAGCTGCCAGGGAGGCAGCTGTACCCCTGGTCGAGTGAGCGCTCAGGCCTGAAGGAGGCTGTTTCCCCAACTTTGAATAGCAGAACTGAATACAGAAGACAATCCACCTGGCAATAGTTCTTTTAGTAGCAAGTCTACCTTTTCCCACTTCTCCATAAATGAGAAATAACTGAAGACAGTCATTCCTATGGGCCTTAGTATACTCTCTATATTAGCTAAGTGCCCTGTTTACATCCAGACTGCAGTCTTCTCTCCCCAGAAGAAAAATGGACAGTGAAAAACACAGAGACATGGATTGGTTCAGATGAAAATCTGAAACCACTTTAGGAAGAAATGTTCTAGTCATCCTAAGGACCACCTTATCCCTATGGAAGGAAATGAAGTCAGGTTCCACTGACAGGGCCTGCAGTTCACTGATTCTCCTGGCAGAAGTGATAGCTACCAGAACAGTCTTCCAAGTCAAGTACTTAAGCTCAGTTGAAGACAAGGGTTCGGGGGCTGCATAAGCTGTGCAATACAGATATTCAGGTCCCAGGCAGGAGTAGACTCCCTGAAGGGAGGGTTGATATGAACCAGACCTTTGAAAAACTTACTGAAAACAGGATGAGATGCAAGTGAAGATCCCATCCCCGCAGAAAGAAAGGCAGAGACAACTGCCAGATGAACTTTAAGTATAGCAGGTCTAAGGCCTAAACCACTAAGATGAACCAGATAATTCAGGGCTGTGGAGATGCCCGAAGAAGCTGGCTGTATGTCTCTCTAAGAACACCAAATACAGAATCTTTTCCATTTAGAACTGTAAGTTTTTCTGGTGGAAGGTTTCCTAGAAACCTTAAGGATATCCATTACCCCTTGAGAGAGGAGCAGACCTGCATGCTCTAACTCTTCAAGAGCCAAGCCTTGAGTCTGAGAGACTGGAGATCGGGATACCAAATCCTCCCCTGAGAGGAGGTCAGGAGGTTGTGCCTCCTGGGTAGACACAGGGGATTGACACTGCTAGAGACAGCAACAGAGGATACCAAGGTTGTCTGGCCCAATCCGGAGCTACCAGGATCACTGTGCTGGGCTGCGACCTGATCTTGATCAGTACTCTGAATATCAGAGGAAATGGTGGGCAGGCATAAAGAAACCTGTTTGTCCAACCTAACAGGAGAACATCTAGAGGAACAGTCCCCAGGACTGGGGGTCTGCAGCAGAACAGTGGAAGCTGATGGTTGTCTGGGGCTGCAAAGAGATCTATCTATGGAGTGCCCCATCTCTTGAAAATTACCTGAACATGAGAGTTCAGGGACCACTCATGGTGACCCTGGGATATGTTGCTTAAGGCATCTGCCAGCACACTATCCTTCCCTGGAAGGTGTATTGCTGTCAGAGAAGTCTGAAGAGAGTAAGCCAGTGACCATATCTTCATGGCTTCTGTGCACAAGGCCGTGGACTGAGTGCCCCTGCTTGTTTATGTACCACATAGTGGTGGTATTGTCCATCCTGATCTGCACCACCTTCCCTTTGACTGATTCTGAAAAAGTCTGAAGGGCGAGATACACAGCTCTGAGTTCCAGAAGATTGATGTGAAGGAAAGACTCCTGCTGTGACCAAGTACCCTGTGCAGTGAACTCCTCCAGATGGGCTCCCCACCCCAGAAGGGAAGCATCTGTGGTAAGGACCACTGAGGGTGTTTGACTGAGAAACGGAACACCCTGTCTGAGATTGTCCTCCTCTAACCACCATTGGAGAGCCTAGACAAGAGTCTGAGTCACTGGAATCAGCTTTGTGAGAGAATCCTTTCTCTGAGACCAAAAGGACCTCAAGTGGAACTGAATGTCCCTCATCTGAAACCTGGCTCCCTGAACCACTGCAGTGGAGGCTGCCATGTGGCATAGAAGCCGAAGAAAATGTCTGGCTGGACAAGACACTAGTAGTCGAAAAGAGGAAGCCAGATCTGTAAGGGCCTTTACCCTTGAGCAAGGGAGAAAGGCCTTTGCCTGAATAGTATCCAGCTCCACTCCTATAAAAGTAAGGAGTTGCACTGGTTCTAGAACTGACGGGTAAATTGAGAAGGAATCCTAGAGAACCCAGAAGCCTCTGAGTGACCTCTAGAGCTGACCTGACTTGGTGTGAGGACTGGCCTATAATGAGTCAATCGTCTAGGTAAGGAAAAGTACAGTTATGTAAGAACTTACCGTAACAGTAGATCTTCGAGAACAGCTCTTGCAGCAGGTTACACCATTAGGACTGAAGCCGGCAGGCGTCAGGACCCCACGGAATTCTTCTAGCTAGCTATCTTCAGCGGGGACCGCCCCTGACGTCGGTCCCGCCCCCGACGTCGGTCCCGCCCCCGACGTCAGGTGTAGTACATAAGGGGGCGGTCCCACCAGATTCCCCAGTTCTCCCACCAGAGACTCCCGGCCGCAGAATGACATCAGAATGGGAGACCGAGGATCCGTCATCAGAAGACAAAGGGTGTAAGCCCCTGCCCAAGGCTCGGTAAGTCATGCCTCCTCCAAGGGGGAATGGTGGGCAGGAAGGTACCTGCTGCAAGAGCTGCTCTCAAAGATCTACTGTTACGGTAAGTTCTTACGTAACTGTACTATCTTACTTCGAGAAATAGCTCTTGCAGCAGGTTACACCATTAGGACTGATTTCCAAGCAATAGCGCCTGTAAGCATTCTGGGAGGAGGAAACTAGGAAAGATCTTTGAGAGGTCCTGACTCTAGGACAGGAGACCCTGTAGCATGTCAGGTCAAACCTGCCTCCGCCAAGATGCAATATCCAGGCTATAGTGCCTAATGAATGTGTGCACAGAGCTCCAAGTAGCTGCACAAAATGGCAGAGGTGGAGATGCTATAAATGCTGCAAACGAGGTAGCCACCCCCTTAGTCGAATGGCCCCGGACTGTACCCGGAGGGGCTTCTGTTTTCTGTCGTAGCAAATGAGATACACTGGACAAGCCAGCGAGAAAGAGACTGCTTTGAAACTGGTTGGCCCAGCATCCTCTCAGCAAAGGAACGTAATAGTTGCTCCGACTTGAGTGTTTAGTTCTGTTCAGGTAATACCTAGACAGCGGTGAACATCCAGGGTGTGAAGCAATGCCTCTCCTCTATTGGAATATTTAGGAAAATATACAGGTAAATCGATGTTCTGGTTGAGGTGAGGGCAGAGACTACCTTAGGCAAAAACTTAGGATTCATCCTCAGAGATACTCTGTCCTGGTGGAAATTAAATAAGGCTCTCTACACATGAGAGCGTGGAGCTCGAAAATCTCCTTGCTGACGTGACAGCAACTAAAAATAATGTTTTCCACTTATAAGAAAACGCAGCCTGCAATCCACGGCAGGTTCAAAGGGGGAGTGTGAGTTGTTCCAGGACAAAGAGTAAGTCCCATGGAGGAACTGGATCCTTAATGGGTGGCCTAAGGTGTAACACCCCTCTCAGGAAATCTCGAGAGGCATCAAGCTGTGCCACTGTGCGCTGTCCCACCGGGAAGTGGTAAGCAGAAATCGCGCAGACGTGCACCTTAATAGAGGAGTAAGCAAGACCCGAATGGAATAGGGATCGAGACATGCAAGTCGACGGCCGGAAAGAACTGGGGAATCTGGCGGGACCGCCCCTTATGTACTACGCCTGACGTTGGGGGCGGGACCGACGTCGGGGGCAGTCCCTGCTGAAGATAGCTAGCTAGAAGAATTCCCTGGGGTCCTGACGCCTGCCGGCTTCAGTCCTAATGGTGTAACCTGCTGCAAGAGCTGTTTCTCGAAGTAAGATCACTGAGATTCCTGCCTTCTGAGGAAGGCTACTACTACTGCTAGGCATTTTGTGAATACCCTTGAAGCAGATGTTAGGCTGAAGGGCATTGCTCTGAACTGGTAATGACCTGAGGGTAACTCGAACCTGAGGTACTTTCTGTGGGAGCATCTGATAGGAATGTGGAAATAGGCATCCTTGAAGTGTAGGAAAGCTAACCAGTCTCCGGGCCTTAGAGAGGAGAGTATTATTCCTAGAGTCACCATTTTGAATTTGTACTTTGTGATATGTTTGTTCAGATATCTAAGGTCTAGGATGGGCTGCCACTCCCCTGTCTCTTTTGGGGTGAGAAAGTATCTGGAATACAGACCTTTCCCTCTGTGCTGTAGAGGAACCTTCTCTACAGCTTTTAGAGACAGCAGGGAAGAAACCTCCACCTCTAAAGTAATTGTTTCCAGAGGTGTTGCAGGTGTAAAGGACCTGGCTGTCATTCTGGGGAATCTTTTGAAGTCGAGAGCAAATCCCTAGCTTACTACTTCCAGGATCCATTTGTCTGAAGTGATAAACTTCCAGGCCTAGAAGATGTAAGCCAGCCTGCCCTCTACTGGAATTGAGGAGGCGACCCAGTCTGACACATCAGGGTGTCTGTCTGGCAGCAGCCCTAGACTGAGAAGAGGATGCAGCCCTGCTCATTCCCCTTCTGCCTCTCCCTCTGAAGAACCCCCTCTGCTGGAAAGAAGAGGAAGCCTGGGCTTGGTAAAAAGGCCTGTGAAAAGGTCTGCTTCTGCCAGCCCTAGACTGCTGCTTTTGTGGAGTGGCTTGCCTTTCCTTGGTCACTGCACTCCTGTAGGTTGCCTTGTATTCATCCATCTTTTTCATGTATGTCTCTGTTTGCTCCCCAAACAGAGAATTGTCAGTGACAGGAAAATCCATGGCCTTAGCCTGGGTATCCTGCGAAAGGCTACACATCTGAGTCAAGCAAACCTCCATAAGGAGACCGATGTAGCCATGACTCTTGATGCCACATCATTGGAGTCCACAGCAGCATGGAATTGTACTTTGGATGCCGCTATACCATCTGTAGCCACCTGCTCCAACTCCTTGGCCAGCTGGGGAGGGGCACTCTTAGCTAGCTCCAGAACCGTATCCCACCTGGATTTCTGGTACCTAGCAACATAAGACATATAAGAAGCCTGCCTGAGTCCCACGGAAGATGCCAAGTACTGTTTCTTTGCCATGGCATCCACCTTCCTGGAATCCTTATCTGGGGGTGTGAAGCCAAGGGGATGTTAGCCTTGTCACAGGCTGCAGCCTGCACTACCCCAACATGGCTGCAATGAGAATAAAGAAAATCCATTCCAGGACCTGACAAAGTATACTTCTTGTCCATTTGAGGTATGGAAGATGGCATCTGTAATATTTTTTGAGTTTGTTTCCCCACAGAATTATGCAGGGGAATAGACCATCTCTTAGACTCTGGGACATCCATCATCTCAACAAAGTCAGGTTCTTCTGCCTCCTCAACAGCTTCCATTGCTGGTAGCTGGAGGGTTTCTGTCACCTTTGTATAAAATAAAAAGTGTGAAGGGGACTCAGAAAATCTGGGAAGGGAAACACTGGAAGGCCTGTCTGGGGAGATGTCAGGCTGTACTGGCTCATTTAGGCCTCCAAAATCATCTTCATCTTCATAGTCTCCCTCAAGATCCCCCTCCCAATCCAACTCATAATACTCCTCCGGTTCATATTCTGAAGGGACTGAAACCAACCGAACCGATCACTTGCCAGGTGGTGTTGGTTCGGTCGGAACCGGATGGAGCAATTGAACTATATTAACAGCTCTAGCAATCTCTTCCGTGTTTGGGATCTGAGGGGCAGGATCCGATCCGGTCGATTTCTTTTTGGAAAAACTGATCCTTCAGAATCTGATCTCCTTTTGCCCGAGGAGGTATCGACCGTGTCAGCAAGCACCTCTTCAGGTTTGGTTGGAACCGAACCGGGCTGGCCATCCAGATCAGCGGACTTCTCGGCCTCTCTTGCCCTAAGCCGAGCTAATCTCTTTTCTATGGTGGCCTTAGGGAAATTTGCACAAATTTGGCAGTCTGTTTTGAGGTGGTCAAACCCTAGACAATAAACACAAACAAGGTGGGGATCAGCTTTTGGACCACACTTACTAAAAAAACAGAAAAGATGTAAACAATTATTTCGGTTCTCAACCGGACCGACTGGAAAGAAACCAAAGAAACACAATTTCTATCACTATCTCCCAAAACTATACTACCTGTACCGTAAACAGAGATTTGAGACTGAAAAAATAAAGAAATGGTTGTAATAAACTGATCGAGAAACTATACCGAACTGAAGCAGTGAGGAGAAATTCTCTGGAGTGTCTTCACAGTTAGGCGGAGTAAAGAATCTGTCAATTACTTTGAGATGTACCAGAGACAGAGGTTTGAAAACTGAGCTGCAGCTCAATGTTTATGCTCTGGCACATAGTTAACTCTTTCCTCTCCGGAGCAGTTCAAGTGCTGGGGCTAACTGCATATAGTCAGAATACAGCAAGACTTCATGTTGTTTGAAAGCACAGCACGTGACAGTCTGCCTTTGCCAGGATTTACAGTTTTTAGATCCTGTTGGCTCTGTTCTCTTTTTAGGCTTCTCAGTCATGCCAGTCAACTGAAAATGTGTTCATTTGGTCTGAAATGCAGCGTGGTTCTCACCTGCTGTCCTCCAGGAGGGGGCGGGGACTTTCTGCAGTGGTTTGCTGAGGGTCTGTCAGACTGAGCTTTGGAGTCCCCGAGGACTCTTGTCCTGGGGGGCTTCATTGCCAGGGTTGATGAACCTTCGGATATATTTGCAGATGAACTCCCCAGCTCAGGGGTGCTGGGTTTCAGACAGATTACTATGGCCATGCAATTGGCAGGTCACACACATGACCTCATCTTCTCAGTAGGCTTGGAGATGGATGAAATCTCAGTAAAGCCTATTTGGTCAGACCACTGCACTGTATTGTTTAATGTCGGGACCATTAAGAAACCATCTTCAACCATGGAAGTGATCCAATACCATTCTGTACAGGATCTGGATCCTTTAAAGTTTCTAATTCCTTTGGACACTTCAGATCTGGTCAAGGTCTCTACCAAAGGATGAGTGCCGTGGTTGAAGCCTTTGATCGAGCTCTTTCTGTGGCACTGGATACCCTGCCACCAGACCATTCCCACCTGCACACCTCTCGCTGAAATGCGCCATGGTTTACATTTGAGCTTTGGCTGCTGAAGGTTGCAGGTCAGAAATCAGAGCACAAGCAGAGGAAATCATGCTCAGGTGCTGATAGACTTGTCTTGGAGGAGCACTTGTGGCTGTACCAGGAGGCCAGTGTGATGGTCAGGAAGAAATTCTCTACTGTGACTGCCGCTGAGAAGAACCATCCTGCCACACTTTTCTGGGCTGTAGACAATATATTACATCCTGATTATCTGCACCACAAGGACCTTGCTTCCACTGAGAAGTGCAAGCGGCTAAAACATGTTCTTTAAGACCAAGGTACTGGTCATACATGACCAGATTTCCTTCACTATCTAGCCATTGATCAGTAGGGATAGGAAGGAGAGTGTGAGTGGTTGAGTGAATGGTTAGGGGTAATTTCAGCTGTTGGACAAGGAGGAGGTCCATGGGATGGTTACAGGTTTGCAGAGCACCAAGTGTATTCTGTACCTTGCACCTACTCCAGTACTGATGGGTATTGTCAACACTTTTCTGTGGGAGGGGCTGTTGCCAATGCCTTTAAAAAGGGTGATGAAGTTTCTTGTTAAGAAGGTGTCATTGGATCTTGACATACCAATTATCGTCTTGTCTCCAACCTTGCTTCTCTGGCCAAGGTTGTGGAGAAGGTGGTTGTGACCCAACCGGTGAGCCATCTTGAAGTGAATAACCTCTTTGAGCCATTTCTATCTGGTTTCTGTAGCAGGCACAGCATGGAGACAGCCATGATCATGGTATGTAATAATCTCTTCCTGGTGAGAGATCACAGGGAGATCTCTATCATGATATTGTTGGATCTTTCTTCAGCATGCAACACGTTTGATCATGCAATTTGAGCAGTCAGTAGTGCTCAGCTCTTGCCGATTGTGTATGGTTGCTCTGGACTGCAGTGTTGACCAACGTTCTGTGTTTTCACCTGTTTTGTTCATGTATATGCTGCCACTAGGCTAGATCATTAGGCACTACAGTCTTGAGCTTCACTGCTATGCAGAGGACACCCAGCTGTATGTCTTTTATTCCCGACAGGCTGTCTTCTGTGCTGAGATTACAGAAATGCTTGGAGGAAATCAGGGTTTGGATCATCTCCAATTGGCTGTCTTTGAACCCAGTTAAGACTGAGTTGCTGGTAGTTGGTGTGAAGCAGATATCAGGCATTCGTGATAGCCTCAATCTTCCCTCTTTCGGGGGTTGTCTTCTGGTGGCAGAGGAGGTTTGCAGCCTATGAGTTGTTCTTGATGGGCAGTTGACATTTGTTTTGCAGGTGTCTTCTGTGGTCAGGAACAGCTTTCATCTTCTGAATAATGCTGCCAGACTGCGACCACTGCTCAATTCTACTGATCTAACTGCATTAATCAAGGCCCTTGTTGTCTCCCATCTTGTCTACTGCTGTGAGCTCTATAAAGGCTTACCAGTGGGTCAACTGCATCACCTGCAGCTAGTCCAGAATACTACAATAAGACTTCTGACCTTCACTTGGAGATCAGAACACACTACTCCAGATTCTGGGTTGGCTGCCTGTCAGGTGGTGCACTGACTTCCAGGTATTGTTGGTGACATTTAATGCTTTTAATCTACAGGGCCCACAATACCTCAGATATCTCCTGTCTCCCCACATCCCATCTAGGGATTTAAGGTCATGTGGGCAGGGGCCTTTGGCAGTACCATCTTCCCAGTTCAAATCTGAGAGTAACGGGCTTTTTCGGTGGCAGTCCCCACCCTTTGGAATTTGCTCCCTGAGGATATACGCACCTTAAGATCTGTCAAAAAAGAAACTTAAAACTACCTACTGCTGAGAGCATTTGACAGATCATCTAGAGCCAAGGCCCTGTGTTTTCTGTGGTTCTGCGAAAATCGCAGAATTGCACCTCACCCGCGGAAGTCACAACTGGCCGAGGAACTCCTGTGGAGGTCAAGGGGGCTGCGGAACTCCAATGGAAAATGACAGAAGCCCATCCTGGGCAGAGCCACACTGTGAGCGCAATTACAAAATAGCCCGCAATAGCTGTACATTAAACCCTGCTTCACATGTACTGGAAAGTACTGCTGTCTGGTAGCTCTGTTGAACTACAAATTCTTTTTACTATGCACATTTTCAGTTTTTTATCAGTTTCATAGGCTAGCCTTTTACTTATGGTACTTTTAGTTTGTGTTGCCATTTGAAAATTCTTCAGCATTCTTTAACATTGTGTACCTTTTGATGGTGGTGTGTCGCGTCGGCGATCTCACCTGGTGGCTTGCAGGACTGCTCTTTCTGTCTCGTGTGGAAAGGTGGGTACAAACTGTGACATGTGCTCTGGTTCGTTGTTGGTTCGAATACTGGCTGGGGTTCACCTGTCCTGTGTAGCATGAAACTGTGGGTTGGATTTGCTTGAAGTACAGGGTGGCACTAGTGGTGAAGGAGTGGTTCATTGACTATACTGTGGAGCTTTAAAACATTAATCTGCACTACCAAGACATTAGTGGGCACCAAAAGGCACAGCTTTAGAAATAAGAGACCCCCCCCCAGTTTCTACCGATTTATTTGAGGTGTCTTGGTGCTGCTGACAGTCTAATAGTGATGTCATTTTTTTTTCCTCAGCTGGAGCAATTTGTAGAAATTGACATTTATCGACGTGGCTTCTGTAATCTTTTGTCGAAGTGTGATCGCAGTAGTTAAGCTTTATATTTATATTTACTGTTATTTTAAAATTAATCATGACATTAGCAATAACGTTCATAACTTGTGCTTTGGCTGACCCGATCCGTAAAACCCACAGACATCCTGACTGGCTGCAGCTAATAACATGACTTAAAAGTTACTGCTAAACAATGTTTCTTTAATTTTACAGCTAAGAATGAATCCGTTTTCCAGTTTCAAGTTAATTCAGCATATAGATGGGTATTACAGATCAGGCCAGTCAAAACTTTACTATTACAATCACACTGCAACTAAAGATGACAGATAAATGTCGATCTCTGCAAATTGCCTCCAAGCCAAGGAAAAAAAATATTAACATCGATATTAGATTGGGGAGGACTCCATTTAAAGATCTTTTTTTTTTTCTTTCACTCTAATACGGCACTGAACCCCAGAGAGCAGTTCTTCCCCTGGATATGCAAGTCTTATTTGCAGGCTCTTCCAAGACAAAAGTAATTGTGAAAGTCCTGCTGCAATAAAAAAATATATAATAAATATTAAAACAGCCAGTGCTGTTTTACAATTATAACAACCCCCCCCCCCCGGCTGAGCCACGGAGGCATCAGTTACATCTTTTTTTTTTTGTCAACTTTCTTTATGCACTCCTATGTAGCTAGGGGTGAACTTACCCCTATCAGGCGATGTACGCTGATGCTCAACTGATCCAGGTGGAGCCAGCCTCCGCCACAACTGCCGAAGCGAGGAGGACTGGCTTGCCCCCCACGGCATGGCCTCTTCCAGCAAAGGGAGAACCAGGAGAGGAGACCACAACACCCTAAGCCCTCATCCCCAACTGTCGGGCTTTGTTTGGTTCACTGATCAGGCCATCGGTCGGTGCCATCATTCTGCTTCCAGGAGAGGATTTTCTTTTTTTGTAGTTACCCACAGGAGCTAGACGTGCAATGACACCAGCACAGAAAGCCGTAGGCATCCGCCACGCTCCTCCCGTTAGTGTGCCTGGCCTAGACGATACACCCGGTCTCCACCAGGAGTCACCACTGCACCAAGGGATCCAAACCCACCCCTGGGAGAGGAGAGCTGTCCTCCGGATGCTCAATCCTCTCCCTCCCCTGCCAACCCCCAGTGACCCAGGCTCGTTCCCGAACCTGGGTCGCCGGCGTGGCGCGAGGTGTGGCGTCCAGCACCTCAACCCTCAGCACCACTGGGCCAGCTCATCAGTTATATCTTAACCCCCACCCCCATGCTGGCACCCAGCGCTGAGCTTACTAATTTATTTAATGTATTTAATAATTCATAATGGCCTGCTTCAATACATTCTCTGGGGCCAGATGAAAGATGTTCCCAGCTGGAAGGATGCCAGCAAGTAGGGGATGTTATTTATTAATTTGTCGCTTGTAGCGGATGCTATCCCTATTGAGCCAGGGAAGATTCCATTTAAAGATTTTTTTTTCATAAGTTATATTTTAACCCCCAACCCCCAATAATAAAACAGCCAGTGCTAGAGAACCAAGATCTGCTCTGTGCCCCCCCTCCCGCTACCGTACAAATAACAATATTGCCCTCCTGGGCAGAGACTTGCTCCCAGCTGGAATGATTGCCTCTGCTCCACATAAACTCCACAGGTCAGGCTATCTGCAGCAAAACAAAAGACTAATATGCAAAAAAAAAAAAAACTTGTTGTTTGTGCACATTATTTACTGACCGAAATCAGTTGTTTTCCTCCTTGCTGGACTGCGCTCACCATGGCTCTCATAATATAGCACTGTGGAATTCTGCAGATCTCATGATCTTGATCACAGTCTGCTGTCGAAAGTGAATGTCTTTTATTAATTTTTCTGACCAAGCTGTCATTTCTTTAATCTGCTCTGCAGTCAAGGACATACTTTCTTGAATGTCACAATGATAGACCATGACAGCCATGGTGAGCGCAGCCCAGCAAGGAAGAAAACACAGATTTACGGCACATTGTAGACATGGTAGCTGATCCTTCAAACTGGGACAAACATGTAGAAGATCGTGATTTCATAGGCACAGCAGTGAGGTCAATAAATCATGCGCACAAACAAGTTTTTTTTTTTGCATGTGGGGAGAGGTTGATTGAAACACGTTAACAGGTCCTGCCCAGGAGTCCCAAATGACAAGGACCATCAAGCCACAGGACATGCTAATTCTGATTAAGACCAGCAAGCAAACTGTTACCATCCACTAGCAAAAAAAAATTGATAAAATTGCTTTTATAAATGGGTATTTGGCATTTGAGTATGAAAGTAATAAATTGTGATTCGGGACCACAGTGTTTATGTGTGCACCCAATTCTTTGCCAGCCCTTCGTGGTGTGTGTGTTCTGTTCAATTATTTTATAAGAGAACCTTTCAGAGCCCTTTCCCTCTTGGCTTTTAGAACAGTTCAGATTCAAATGAGAAAAAGGTTTTCCTATCTCAACTTATGAAAAATAATCATAAGTGCAAAATATATATTCCGGTGTAAAATAAAATCGGGGACACGCTCCTGATCTGTTTTCCCTTAAAAAAATCCCACGGGAGAAACCAGGCTGGGAGTGTGTCCTTGATTTTAATTTACCACCAAGGTACTCTGATGTATGTTTTACTTGTGATAATTTTTTCATGAAAATTTACGCTGGTTTTGTACTGCTAACCTGGTGCCGGTAATTCTTTTGGGATTTCTGGAATAGAAGTGAAGATGATTATTGGAATCTTTAATTCCTTTTGCAGATTGTCCTTCCCCATTGCCTCTATCCCTTTTTCATGTAATAGTTTCTTTTGGTACCGATGTGTGTTGGTCCCTTTTATTTTTTACAGTTAATTATTTTATCCGCCTGGTTCCTGGCAGCGATACATCCTGTTGGATTCCCCCAGCCCTGTCCCCCACTCACAGCCTACCTTTCCAGCTGCCTCACGGCTTGTTCCCCATGGCGGGGTGGCGGGGATCCCTCAACCCACCTAACTATGGATCCAGTGCTGGAAGGTTACTGCCAGTCATGGGGTGGCACTCAGGGACCGACCTTCATTCATGAGGCGCAGTACCTTTTTCCTCCTGTTATTTTGGTCCCTGAGCTGGGGCGTGCAATGACACCACAAGAAGCGGTAAGCTCGCTGCCAGCTCCTCACAGCGCCTGCCTCGCCTCCCCTTCTGTAGCCTCAAGTACAGCTTCCTAGCCTTTGCCAGGGGCCAATCGTGCACTGAGTGCTGGTGTCCTCTCCTCCATGGAGAAGAAGAGCAGTCTTACAGATGCTCAATCCCTCTCCTCCCCTGCCGACCCCAGGTGGCTCGTGCTCATTCCCAAACACAGCTCGCCGGAGTAGCGCGAGTGTTGGTCCCTTTTAAAAGAAAAGAAATGTGACTCACATGTCTTAATTGATGAGGGCTAAGAGCTCAGTTAAACATTTTTTTTCATCATTCAGTTGTTATAATAACATTTTGCACAGTAGCACTATTTGTTTACTTTATTATTATTTCGGAAGAGACCTTTGAGCCAAGGCTCTTTTACAAAGGTTCCACGTCACACTTGCACTTGTATGTACTGTATTTCACATGCACCTTGGTCTGTTTAAAGAGAACTACACTTCATTACATGAACTGTTTGCATGAATATGTAATTAAGTGGGCTTACACGGAGCTCATAATTCCTAGTGTGTTTCTGTCCAGAAATGATTATAATATATTGTGTTTAAAATAAGTAATAACTCAACCCAAGAGGCCATTATTTGTAAAATAATTACACCTACAAAATGTGTCCCCAGCAGGTATGGTGCCACTTAGGAGGGGAGGTGTTTATTTTTTAATGGCTCTGTGGAGTTCTAACCAGCATACAGGAGTACATGCAGAAACTGACATAGTAAGAAAAGAAATCACATCCCTTCCTAGCTGGTACCATCCCTACTGGTAACATCGACTGCAAATTTATTTAATAGTAGTACTGCCCTCTGGGCCGAATTATTTTTACAGTAGTAATGTCCTCTTGTCCAGGTCCCCTGCAGACATATTTCATGTGCAGGCTCCTCCAGCCCAGCTGCAAATCATTAAACATAATAAATATTATTGTTTAATATAATTCAGCCCAGGAGGGCATTATTAAGTAATTATATTTCAACTAAAGCCTTTGTGGCTCTCCTGGGCTGCAACCCACTGCACATCATGCTACAATAACCAAAAACAAACAAAAAAACTATTCAACTATCTATCTCTATTTGTCCATCTGTCCTTATGTGCAACTCTTCTAAATGAATGAACTGAACACCTATTGTGATGTAAAAATAAAGGCATGAAACATACAATAATTATTCTCCAGATGTGTGTGTGTGTGTGTGTGTCAAATTCTAGCAAAAAAGAAAAAAACATGCTGTTGCTCTGTGTAAGGCTTGTCTAGTGTTCTAAGTAATGCATATTAATATTATGTTTTATGTGGCATGCAGGAAACATCATATCGCTCATAAAAATATGTGAAGGTGGTGAAGATATGGGAAGGTATTGTGCTGGAAATCGGACATCTTTAATTTCACAGCACAAATAAGACACATAGTTGCGAAAAGGAGTTATTAGCAGCTAAAAACATTTCTAGTGTGTGATCAAACTCGGTTTCCCTCCTCTTATGTCGTTCTCAATTTCTGTAATAAAATCACATCACAAGAAGGTAGTCCAATTTAGCCTTACTGCTTTCACCGCAAATACAGTTATTGTTTTCCTGAAACATAGGAAGTAAATTATAAATACTTTCTTATCTATCTGTCTATCTATCTATCGGTCTGTCAAAAAGCTTTCAAAACTATTACCAGGGATAATGATCCGAAACAGCTTGTTTCGAAATGCATCCTGTGGGTGAGGGGTATAAAAGGTGGTTCAAGAAGAAAAAAATATATATAATTAGTACGTCACATGACACCCCAAAAATAACAAAAAATTAAAAACTGTTCAGAGCATACATAATTGTGCTGAAACATTCCATAACCATACAAATGTATGCAGAGGGTTGTTTTGTCTTTTAAAACCACTAGTCATTTGGGCTCATGTCTTTATGTGCTGAATGTTAAGGGTGTGTGTTACAATAAAAGCACTTGACTCTACAAAGAAAATGTCAAATATAAAGAAAAACAACAAAATATAAAATTAAGGGACATAGTGCAACAGTTTTGTGCCGAAGAATTAACCATCCACTGCCGCAGAAGTTCTACAGCAAATGGGAACCCTGCTGCAGAACTTTGATCGAAAGTGTCGAGGAAAAATCAGGGCCATGTCTAGAGCTGTTTAAACACATCTGCTGCACTGGTTGTTTCATGTGTAAATTTGCAGTATAGAAAGATATTTGTATGTGTCATCGAGGCACAGGTCAGGAAGCATAGAGAAAACCCAGGACCAGATGTAAAATTCCACAAAATTATTTGTAGTTGCATGGAAATACAGAAACATAAAATTTGACGGCAGATAAGGACCGCTTGGCCCACCTAGTCTGCCCATTTTCCTACCTAACAGATAAGCTGCAGATCCTAGTTAACCAACAGCTTACTTCCTTCTGCCCCCCACTAGGACTGCCTTATGTGTGTCCCATGCATTCTTGAATTCCCCCACTGTTCTTGACTCCACGACCTCCTCAGGGAGGCTGTTCCATGCATCCACAACCCTCTCTGTGAAAAAATACTTCTAGGGACATCCACACTGTTGTTCATCCACACTGTCTGGCAGGTTCCTTGCCGCTTTAAATCTTGCCGGAAGGTCTTCAAGCTGGCTCCTCCCACCCATGCGGGTGGTAAAACTCTCGGCTTAGCCCCATGGCGCCAGATCTTCCTTACCGCTTGGAAGCTCAGGTTCCCTCCTTAACGCTCTGCATGATAGACTGGATCCTAATTCTTCGGTTCGCCCGAAACTCATTTTAAAATTTTCAAGACTTTGGTTATCTTTCTCCCTCATGGCTGCGATGCACAAATTGACTCCCGGATTTCGGCGGTGCCCTTCTGGGCAGAAGATGTCCAGGACGGATCTGCACTCCATGTGCGTCTACTGCCTTGGCCTAGAACACGACCCGCAGGCCTGTGAGTCATGCCGTTTGTTTTCGGCCAACGTCTTGGAGGACCGCGCTGCCCGGTTACAGCTTACAGCTTGGGTGCCCCGAGAAGTGCTACCTGGCCGTTACCGCGGCAGCTGGCTCAGCTGAGCAACTCGAGCAGATGATTGCCCTCAAGGAGGAGGTGGCCCAGGCTGCATCATCCTCTTCCTCGGTCACGGCATTTATCCTGCTCTCTCTGGGTACCTCGTATTCAGCTTCGTTCAAGGAGCTTTGCCAGTCCCTTTCCACGATGGGAGAGGGGCCATCGGGACATTCCTCTCGGTCCAAAAAGAAGGACTCAAAGGGTAAGTTCCATCATTGGCGTTCGTGGGAGCAGGAGAGGTCTCCTTCCCCGGACAGCTGACTGTTGACTTCGGTCGAGGTTGCGGCTAAGGCCGCTGGCTTCATGGCGTCCCTGTCAGGCCAGCCGGCCAAGACTCCCGTCGACGCGGTCGAGATTTTTCTCGACCCATTGGACAGGCTGTCGACTGGTGAGGCTGACAACCCTTCTTCACTGGTTCTTCCGGTGGAGACCGAGGATCTGCCTGCGCCCGGTGCAGCAGTCCCCGATGAAGCTTCCGAGCCGAGGGAAGAGCGTGTCCCTCGCTCCTTCCCAGACTCCGCCTCGGAAACACCGAGGATCTCGGTCTCGGACTGCCTCAGTCCAGCCGATCCCGACATTGGCGGTCTCGGTCTGCACCTATAAGCGCGGCGTCACTACTGGTCTCCTGCCTTCCTCCTTGGAAGAGGAGAGGCTTTGGCGCAAATTGTGCCGATGCTACGAGGACCTGATATGGCAGCAGTTACTTCTGTCCGGGAACAAATCGACGCCGTCGCCTTCCCTGGCCATCAAGTGGCTGTCACCCGAGCAGCCGAAACAACCCCTCGCTGTAGTCGAGGTGCCCAAGCCTGGGCTGGTTATTCGGCTGAAACCCGCTGCCCCACCAATTGTGGTGGAACCCCCGCCTCCACAACCGAAATTGGGGGCACAGACCAAGGACTCTCGGTCGGGTCAAGGCCTGCCCCACAGGTTGTCGGTCACCCTCACTCCCGACCGTCCTCGGCAGGAAGAGGGTGGCTCAGGCCCCAGGCAGCTCTTCGTGGACTCCGAGCCCGATGACGACTTCCTCCTGTTCTCCAGGCCTGTTGACCTGGAGTCCTCCGTGGGGCCAGTCGTTGGATGAAAGCCCATCGTCCTTCATGGGGTTTGCCTGGCTCATCTCGAGTCCACCTGGATGCAGCTGAGCCCATATCCAATGGGCCAAGTATCCTGACGGAGATACTGGACTGAGGGATTCCCCACAGAGGCCTTTCCGTGGCTGAAGCCATTGTTGGCCCAGCCTTGGAGCTTTGGCAGTGGCCTGCTTCCTGCCCTGCACCTTCGGCCAGGATGGCCAGGAGTATGTGGTCCCTACGGCTCTTGTCTGGTTTCCGGAACACCCTCTGCCGAGGGGTTGGTCACCAACAGCGTTTTCCGGCGTTCCGGGAACGCTAGGGACGTGGACAAGCCCCCCGACAAGGAGTCCAAGAAGCTGGACTATGCCGGGCGCAAGGTGTACGCTGCGTCCTCCCTTGGCCTCCACCAGGCCAGCTCAGCTGTGCTGATGGCACACTTCTCCCACGCCCTCATGGGCTCCCTGGATGAGGTGATCCCTCACCTCCCGGCCGACCTGCAGACCACAGTCTGGAAGGTACGGGACTAGGGTAGGGCAGTGGCTAAGCAGCAGCTCCAAATGGCTCTGGACATAGGAGACTCCTGTGCCAGATCGGTTGCGGCCGCAGTGGCCATGCGCCGCAGAGCATGGCTGAGGATATCCACCTTCACGGCGGATACCCCGCACAAATTGACGGATGTCCCCTTCCTGGGGACCGAGCTCTTTAGCCCTGGAGTGGAAGGTCACCTCCAGCGGATCGAAAAGTCCAGTGCCACTCTGGACTTGGGTCACCTCCGCCCAGAAGGACAAAGGCCACCGACAGCAGCAGCACAAGTCCTTTCGCCCTTCTGTGCCTGCGGCACGTCTGGCCCAACAGCACCAGCACCAGGGCCAGCAGGCTCGTGCTTGGCATCCCAAACCTAAGCCCACAGCTCTCCAATAGGAAGTAGGGAGGTGAGGCCAAGAGGTCCCTCGGCCGGTCTCTCCTCCAAGCCTGTCCAGTGACGGGTTGAGGGGCGTCACCCCCAGCCTCGTCACTCTCCCCTGGGTTCCCCCCGTGGGGGAACGGCTCTGCCACTTCCTTTCCGCCTGGTCCGCTATCACCATGGACTGCTGGGTGTTGGAGGTGGTAGGAAAGGGCCTGCCTCTGGAGTTCGAGCAGGCTCCACCCTTCCGAGCCATCACCCCTCGGGGGGCCACGGGGTCCGCAGCCTCTCTGTCAGCCCGCCGAGCCGATATTGCCCTGCTCCTCGAAAAAGAGGTGATCAGGAAGGTGGAGGATCCTCCTCCAGACCCGGGATTTGTGTCCAGGTACTTCCTGGTCCCAAAATGGACAGGGGGCTGGCACCCCATTCTCGACCTGCATGACCTGAACAGGTTCCAAAGGTCTCGGACCTTCAGGATGGTCACTCTGGCTCAGATAATCCCATCCCTGGAATGAGGCGTGTGGTTCTGTTCCCTGGACCTTCAGGACGCGTTCTTTCACGTCCCAATCCGTCTGTCCCACCAGAGATTCCTCCGCTTCAGACCGGAGGGATCCCTTTACGAGTTCCGGGCCATGCCCTTCGGCCTTTCCCTAGCTCCCAGAGTCTTCACCAAATGCATGGCAGTGGTGACAGCATTCCTGTGGTGCTGAAGGGTCCAGGTGTACCCCTACCTGGACGACTGGCTGATTGCAGCCCCCTCTAGAGCGGAGGTGGAGCGGTCCAGAGATCTGGCCCTCCAGGTCTGCTCTCAGGTTGGCCTCCTCATCAACGAGGCCAAGTCGGAACTCGTGCCAAAGCAGGTGATACAATTCATCGGGGCAGAGCTTGACTTTCTACGAGCCAGAGCACGGCTCCCGGCGGACAGGGCCGAGGTTCTTTCCTCCTTTGCCCAATCATTTCAGGTTGGGCAATCGCACCCTGCCCGGGACTTCCTGTGCCTCCTGGGCCTCATGGTGTCCTGCACCAGCGTGGTCCGTTGGGCCCACTGGTACATGCGTCCCCTTCAATGGGGACTCGCCAGCCAATGGTCACAACACTTCGATCCGCTGGATCAGCTGGTGACAGTGACCCAGGGGATGTGGAACGCTCTCCAGTGGTGGACCGTTCCAGCACATCTGCAGGAGGGCATCCCGTTTGTCTGCCCCGAGCTGATAGTCTCTCTATCGACCGATGCCTCTCTGATGGGTTGGGGTGCCCATCTGTGGGGAGCACAGAGCGCACGGCCTCTGGTCCCCTCGGGAGTCCCGATGCCATATCAACCTGCTGGAGCTTCGAGCAGTTCATCTAGCCCTCACCGCCTTCGCTCCATTTCTACGGGGTCAAGTGGTTCAGGTCCAGACGGACAATACCATGACCATGTACTACCTAAACCGCCAGGGCGGGATGCGCTCCATGCCTCTGTGCAGGGAAGCTCCGCATTTGGTCACTGTGCAAGAGCCTTGGAGGTGGATCTCCCGGCCATTCACGTGGCAGGAGCCTCCAACACCCTGGCCGATGCCCTAAGCCGGATAGGGGCTGTGTCTCACGAGTGGTCTCTCCCGCCGGAGGTAGTACAAGATTCTTCTCCCACTGGGACATGCTTCTAGCGGACCTGTTTGCCTCAGCTGAGAATGCAAAGCTCAGACTGTTTCATGCCCGCCTCTCAGGGGCTCGCTGCAGAGGATGCCTTCTCGAGGCCGTGGACCCCGGGCCTCTTCTACGCCTTCTCCCCATTTCCCTTGATCCACAAAGTGCTTCTCAAGGTGAGGAGGGACAAGGCACAGGTGATTCTGGTAGCCCCAGACTGGCCCTGCCAGTTCTGGTATCCAGATCTCCTCAGTCTCGGCTCCAGGCTCCTGAGGCCGCTTCCAGCCCGCCCAGACCTGATCTCAGTCAATCAGGGGAAGGTATTCCATCTGGACCTTCAATCCCTGCACCTGACCACCTGGTTCCTGAGCGGCTAGAGTTCCAGGCCTTGGGTCTTTCCGACGAGTTCCTTAATGTCATTGAGGCATCCCATACGGAGTCGACCAGAAAATGCTACGCCTTCAAATGGAAGAGATTCTCCATTTGGTGTCAGGGCAAGGGCCTGGAACCTTCCTCCTGTTCCTTGGCAAGCATTCTGGACTACCTGTGGTCCCTTTCTCAGCAAGAGCTTCGGTCGACGACCCTTAAGGTGCACCTAGCAGCCATCTCTGCTTACTGGGTGTGGGCCGGGAAGCAGTCAGTGGCGCAGGAGAAGGTGGTCGGGCACTTTTTCAAAGGCCTTAATCACAAATCCCCTCCGGTGCGAGAACCTCCACCTACATGGGATCTACTGCTGGTATTGGCTAAGCTCATGGGCAGGCCATTCGAACCAATGCACAGCTGTGACATCTCTCACCTGTCGTGGAAGACCGCCTTCTTGGTGGCTATCACGTCAGCCAGAAGGATGGGAGAGCTCCAGGCGCTTTCCATCGAGTCTCCTTATCTGGTTTTCCACAGGGACAAGGTTGTCCTGCGCCCCCACCCGAAATTCCTCCGAATGTGGTGTCGGAGTTTCACCTTAACTAGGTAGTGACTTGCCCGGTGTTCTACCCCAATCACACCTCAGAGGTCGAATATAGGCTCCATACTTTGACCCTAGAAGAGCTCCGCTTATTACAAGGAGCGGACGGCTTAAGTTCGGGAGAGGTTCAGCTGTTTGTCACCTATGCTGAAGCTGCACCTGGCAGACCTGCAGCCAAGTGGATGATAGACAGGTGGGTCACCTCCTGCATAGATCTGCTATAGGTTGGCGGGCATGGAGCCTCCCAGGGATAAGAGCTCATTCTACTCGCCATATCGCAAGTGCTGGTGGCTGCTTCCAGGGATGTCTCTATCCAGGAAATCTGCAGGTGCTACCTGGAAGTCAGCACACACCTCATCACCCACTACCACACTGACCCTTGAGTCACGCTTGGAATGCTGGCTCGGGGCTCGGCTCTCCAGTCTTTATTCCTAAGTAGGGGTGTGCGCTTTGCCTCCTCCTCCCGGAGGAACTGCTAGAGTTCTGCCAGACAGTGTGGATGAAACAACATATCCATGTCCTAGAGCCAGGTTACTCACCTGTAACAGGAGTTCTAGGGAATGGTATATGTTGTTCATCCACACCCACTCCACCCGACCTCTCCGGCTCGGGACGCACAACCTGGCTTCCAGCGGCTAGATCTGGCCATGGGGCAGAGAGCCGAGTTTTACCACCTCGTGGGTGGGAGGAGCCAGCTTGAAGACCTTCTGGCAAGATTTAAAGCGGCAAGGAACCTGCCAGACAGTGTGGATGAACAACATATACCATTCCTAGAACTCCTGTCACAGGTGAGTAACCTGTATTTCACATTACCTCTGAGCAGTCCCCCTCTATCTTCAAATTGTGCCCCTTTGTTCTTGCACATCTCTTTTTCTGAAAGATGCTAACCTCTTTGACTTTGTTGATTCCCTTGAGGTACTTGAAAGTTTCTATCATGTCCCCTCTCTCTCTTCTTTCTTCAAGGGTATACATATTAAGCTCCTTTAGTCTTTCTTCGTATGTCTTCTGGTGCAGACCCTGCACCATTTTGGTTGTCCTCCTCTGGACAGCCTCCACTCTGTCTATGCCTTGCAGAGATGGGTCTCCAGAACTGCACACAGTACTCCAGATGGGGTCTCACCAACTGTCTGTACAGAGGGATAACAACTTCCTGTTTTACTATTGATGCCTCTTCCCATGCGTCCCAGTATCCCCCAGCCTTCCTTACTGCCTTCTCACGTTGCTTGCCCACCTTTAGGTCATCTGATATAATTACCCCAGGTCCCTTTCCATTTTTACTGTTGTCAGTATCTCACCCCCACTGTGTACGCTTTCTGGTTTTGTTTCCCATGTGCATTACCTTGCACTTCTTTGCATTGAATCTGAGCTGCCATACATTTGACCATTCCTCCAACTTGTCAAGTCCCTTCTCATCCTTTCCACTCCATCTTGTGTATCAACCCTGTTGCAGATCTTTGTGTCGTCTGCAAAGAGACATACTTTTCCTTCCAGTTCCTCTGCAATGTCACTTATAAAGACATTAAAAAGGACCGGTCCCAGTACTGAAGGCAGCAGTACCCTGCTAGAAACCCTTCTTTCTTCACTGTGTGCTCCATTTACTACTATCCTTTGTGTCCTGTTGTCTAGCTAATTTTTTATCCAGGTTACCACCTTGGGACCTACTCCAAGGCTGGCTAACTTGTGTATTAATCTTTTGTGTGGGACTGTATCAAATGCCTTGCTAAAATCTAGGTAGGCCATGTCCACAGCCCCTCCCTGGTCTACTACTTTGGTCACCCAGTCAAAGAAATCTATTAGATTCGTCTGGACATGACCTTCCCATCGTGAATCCATGCTGCCTTGGGTCCCAGTGCCCCACTGGCCTCTAGGTACTCAACAATTCTTTCCTTCAGAAGTGATTCCATCATTTTCCCTACCACTGAGGTCAAACTAACTGGTCTATAGTTTCCTGCCTCTGTCCTGCTCCCACTTTTGTGAAGAGGAATCACATCTGCCTCCTCCAGTCCTCAGGTACCACCCCATCCTCCCATGATTTGTTAAGAGAGTAGTCAGCGGTGTCACTAGTTCTACCCTTAGTTATTTTAGAATTCTTGGGTGAATCCCATCAGGCCCCATTGCTTTGTCCACCTTCAGTTTTAAGAGTTCTTTCAGAACCCTTTCTTCTGTAAATGGACTGGTATCGACCCCCGTCTTCAGAGTGTTTCTCTTGTTTGGTTTAGGTACCTCCCCCTCCTCTTCCTTTGTGAATACTGAGCAGAAATATTCGTTCAGTATCCCTGCTTTTTCACTGTTACCCTCTACCCACATTCCCTCCCCTTTATTAAGCCTCAGTATCCCTCCTTTGGTCTTTCTTCGCTCCCTAATGTACCTATAAAAGGTCTTATCCCCCTTCTTAACAGAATTGGCTATCCTTTCCTCGGTTTGGCCCTTTGCTATTCTGACTGCCTTCCAAGCCTCTTTCTGCTTTAACTGATAAAGTTCTCTGTCCTGCTCCTTCTGTGTTTCCTTATATTTCCTGAATGCTATCCTTTTCTCCTTAACCTTCCCTGCCACCTCTTTGAGAACCATAGCAGTTTTTTCCTTCGTTGTGTCTTACTGATTCGCTTTCCACAAAGGCTTGTTGCCTCTGTGATGGCTGTTTTGATTACTCCCCATTGTTCCTCCACCCCTCCTTCTTGCCTGTTTGCTAGTGCTTTTCTGAGGCACTCTCTCAATTTCCCAAAGTCAGCCCTCCTAAAAGTCCAATACTCTTGCTTTTATGCGGCTTGATTGTATGGCTGTGTTTATAAGTGAACCACACTGTTTGGTGGTACGCTTGTTCCCAGATGGCTACCACTTCTAAATCTGTGATTCTTTCTCCGTCCCCATTTGAGAGTACCAGGTCTAAGATTGCTCCCTCCCGAGTGGGTTCCAATACTAGCTGTCTGAAGCATGCCCCCTGTACGGCATCAAGAATGACCCTGCTCTTGGATGTGCCTGCAGCAAAGGTGCTCCAGTTAACATCTGGCATATTCAGGTCCCCCATCGACAATATCTCCCCTTTTTCTGCCATTCTAAGGAAGCCTTCTATCATTTCCTTGTCCATTCCCTCCCCGAGATGTGGGTCTGTATACAACCCCCATGTGGATTGTGGTGCCATTTCCTGTCTCCAGGGTGACCCAGAGTGCCTCATCTGCTCCCTGTTTACTCTTTAGTTCTGTTGCTTTGATCCCTTCCTTTACATAGAGAGCTACTCCTCCTCCTCTTTTACCCTCCCTGTCCCTCCTGTAGATTGTGTATCCTCGTATGTTGACATCCCAGTCATGGTTCTTTGTGTACCATGTTTCTGTGACTGCCAAAATATCCAGGCAATCCTCTTCCATCAAGGCCACTAGTTCAGGGAGCTTGTTACACAGACTATGGGCATTGGTACTCATCACCCTCCACTTTTTGACAGCCTTACCCCTTTTAGCCCCATTCCTGTCCTTACTGCCTTTGCCTTTTTTTTACATTTACCTCTGTTCTGCTCCCTAATAACTTATCTACCTTGGTTTTTACCTCACTAATTACCGTGTTTTGTGGAGGGGGGAGGCTGGGATTTCCCTGCTCCTTTTCAGTGCCTCCCCCCTTGGCTAGTTTAAATGCTTGCCAATGAAGCATTTAAACCTCTCACCTAGGATCCTGGTTTCCCCCCCGGACAGATGCAGACCATCACACCAGTATAGGTCTGCATCCCTCCAGTTTCAGTAACATAAAATAAAATAAAATAAACCTGTTCAGAATAACTATATACAGAAGCAAAATAAAATCTCTTTGTAAAATAAATCTCCCTTGCAGCTCAGCTTAGCTGTGTTTGTTTATGTCTTTTTCAACCCCCATCCTTTGTAAGCATCCTGTTTTTTGTAAATGTCAGGAGCTGCTAGAACATTGAGAACTTCCTGAGGTCCCCACAGCAACTGCAAAAGGCTCAGGCATTTACACTCAAATAACCTCTTGTTTTTTTACAGTTATCTCAAATTATAAATATTTACACATTTCAAAAGTAATACTAAATATTTTCTATACAAAAGTGATCCCATTATCAGTTTCATTCCATACATTGATTTGCACATAATTTTGTATTAGCTGACATAGACATGCAAGGGAGGAAAACAGACAGCAAGAGAAAACAGAGACAGTGAGAGGCAAAGAATTGCGAGACTGTTCAGGTTGATCAAGTCTAAAGTCTCACAGTAAAATTTTGTTGTGCAACCAGACGGAGACGAGAGAAAAGGAAAGAATACAGATCCTTGCATTTAAACACTTTCTCCAAAACAAACGGGACAGGGTCCTTATTCTACCCTGTCACAGTATGAAGGTATCATATTGCTATCAGAGCAAGGCCATGGAGGCAGCTAAGGAGCTAGAACTTTACTACTAGAACACTTCTGACTAGGGGGTAAGCAGACAGATACTTTATTAGAAGTGTAGGGTCTGCAAGGTAAATTGGGATGTTCAATTAGGGTTAAAAAACAAACACACACAAGAGTTAGTGTGCTTGTCTGAGTTGGGGGAAGGGAACTGTTATCATCTTTGTAGTTAGCTAGGCGAGGAGGAGAGCTGTAAATTGGGGGTATGGCTTAGGCAGAAGTAAACCAGGTGTCTGCATTTAGACTTCCCTGTAGGTAGCGTCTGGCAGAGAGCAATCTTGCTATCAGAGTTAGGCCAAGAAGGCAGCTGACTAAGGAGCTAGAATTTTACTACTAGAACACTTCTGACTAAGGAGTAAGCAGATAGATACTTTATTAGAAGTGTAGGGTCTGGCCAGCCTGGTGGTACAGAGGGTTGAGGCGCTGGATGCCACACCTCGCGCTACGCCAGCAACCCATGTTCGGAAGTGGGCATGGGTCACTGGGGGTTGGCCAAGAGAAGGAGGACTGAGCATCCCAGAGACAGCTCTCCTTCTCCGGGAGGGTGGGTGGGGAGGACCGCCGAGGTGCCCGGCAGCTGGGGCTGTGCAGCTTCGGGGCCAACAGAAAGGGACGGCATTGGCAGCATCTGACGTGCAACATACAGAAGCGTACGGTGCAGCATCACTGATACCACTGCACGCCAGCACCGGGGGGGGGCTACCACTATATGTAAGAAAATCCCTCGGCAGCATGACGGCTGCCCCGATGGCACCGCCATGGACGCGCCCAAGTCAGCTCCCTCCTGGGCCC
This sequence comes from Neoceratodus forsteri, assembly GCA_016271365.2. Classification (NCBI taxonomy): domain Eukaryota; kingdom Metazoa; phylum Chordata; order Ceratodontiformes; family Ceratodontidae; genus Neoceratodus; species Neoceratodus forsteri. The sequence goes on along the minus strand of CM057450.1, from coordinate 1,145,298,759 downwards.
ACCCTCCAGGTCTCTGCAGTGGTGGGGGTTAGTACCTGCTGCAATGTGGCCTGGGAAGGGCTGCGGCAGGGAGGTGAGCTCTGGCTGTGACCAGGGCAGTGGCCGTGAAGGCTGGCTGGAAGGGGGAACCAAAAGCACAACCCCCCTCAGCCAAAGAAATAAAGAAATAAAAAAAAAGAAATGTAGGGCCTGCAAGGTAAATTGGGACCCTCAATTACTAGTGAAACAGCAAGAGTCTCACAGCGTGTTACACGAAGGTATTGCCCTCCCACTTTTAGCCAGTTCCACTTTTACAGGCACTGGATTTGACTGACAACAGGAACTGTTTGGGAGCAGGATGGGAGTGATCACTGAGACACATAAGACTCACCATCCTTGAAGAAAAAGGAGCTCTCCTTCCTCCCCTAGCTGCTGGAGGTCTGACTCTGAGCAAGGAAGGAGACTACTGAGGAATACAGGAACTTCCTGTCCCTGAACAGGAAGGGCAGGAGCTGTAAGGGCACAAAGGCAGTAGGAAAGGAGGAAAAACAAACAAACAGAGGGACGAGAGAGTAAGCATACAAAGCGACAGGAGAGGGGCCACAAATAAGACATGATGGGAGTGGTACAGTGCAGTGACTGAGGGGCGGCAGTCTTCCAGGAGACATTCTGGAGGATGCGGTGCTGTTCCATCTGCAGGCATCTCTCTGGACTGAGGGAGGAGGTTGCTCGTCTCCAGGCTGACTTGGCCAGGATTCAGGGGACCTCCTCCTTCATCCAAGAGCCATTAAGTCTGCCCCCGCTGCATCAAAGGTTGCCTAGATGGAGGAGCAGCTGGACTATGGTGGGCACAGCAAGGGTTAGGCCGATGGGGCAAAGGCACATCCCTTCTACGGTTCCACTCCAAAACTCCTATGCTGCATTGGCAGGGTGGGACTGTCCCAAGGAGGCATCCACAATGGAGACCAAGGAGGATGTAGGGGTCCTCCATGGTAGAGACCCTGGGGTAAGGGGCAGAGGACCACAGAAATGGAGGAAGCAACTCCTGGTGGGGGATTCTATTGTTGGGGGGTAGACTTAGGGGCGGATGGAGTGGGAGACAGGGAGGTTAGGTGCCTACCCTGTGCCATGGCTTGGAAGGAAGGAAAGCGCATCCAGAGGATCGCTGGGGCAGCAGGATGGAAAGGAGAGCTAGATATCATTGTCCACCTGGGGACAAATGACCTGGCTGATTATGCGGTTAGGTAGTGCAGGAGGACTTCAGGGAGCTGGGGAGAGGTCTTAGACAAGTAACATGCACTGTAACCTTTTCGGAGATGATACTGGTCAATGATAAAGGTGAGGGACAGGGCACTCTGCACCATGAGATTCAACACATGGTTGAAGGACTGGTGCAGAGCAGAGGGCTTTAGCTTCATTGGACACTGGGGTCTCACTTGGAATGATGCAGGCCTACTCAAGTGGGATAGACTGCATCTATCCGGGGGGGGGCCAAGATCCTCAGGGAGAGGTTTAAATGCTTCATTGGCAAGCATTTAAATTAGCTAAGAGGGGAGGCAAAAGTAGGCAGGAAGAAGCTAACTATCCTCCCTTCCCAAGGCAACAGTCAGTAGGGAGGACCCTAGAGTTGGGAAATCGACACTAAAACCAAGATAGGTAGGATGGCAAACGTAAGGAAGAATGGGAGTAAAAACTGGAGGAGAAGGAAGGGAAGACATGGGGATAGGAGGGGAGTCACCAGAAGGGGAGGTTGCAAAACTTGGAAGGCCATGTGCACAAATGCTCACAGCCTGGGAAATAAAATCCCGGACCTAGTGGCCTTGATGGCAGAGGTGGACCTGGACATTGTCGCTGTTACCGAGACATGGTACACAGGGAACCATGAATGGGACATAGCCATACCAGGTTACATTCTATTTAGAAAAGACAGAGTGGGGAAAAAGGGTGGAGTGGTGGCTATCTACATCAGGGAAGGAATTAAAGCAACTGAAGTTCAGGGAATGCAGGAGGGAGCAGAAGCACCGTGGGTCACCCTGGAGATAGGAAATGGCACCGCCATTCACACTGGCATGATCTACAGACCTCCAGCACAAGGGAAGAAGATGAACGCGGTACTAGTGGAAGCCATCCACAAAATATCAGCAAATGGTGAAGTGCTGCTGGTGGGAGACTTCAGTTTGCCTAATGTGGATTGAAGCACCCAGGCTGCAGCCAGGAGCAGAGGCATCCTGAATGCCCTGCAGGGGGTGTGCCTTAAGTAGCTTGTGGCGGAACCCACCAAAAAAGGAACAATATTGGACCTGGTACTCAACAATGGGGACAGAGTCACCGACATAAGGGTGGGTAGCCACCTGGGTCCAATGATCATCGTATGGTGTGGTTCAATGTGAGAACAGTGGAGGAGTCAAACCACATGAAAGCAAGGGTCCTGGATTACAGACGGGTCGACTTTTTAAAAATGGGGGGCCGGCCCGCCGGCGCAGCGGTTAGATTTCAGCTTGCGATGCAGTGACCAGGTTTGGGGAAGGCCCAGGTCACTGGAGGGCGGCCGGGGAGAAGGATTGAGCATCCTAGGGACAGCGCCTTCTCTGGGGGAGGTAGGGGACTGGTCCGCGCCTGCTAGCTCCTAGCGGAGGCTGGGAGTATCACAGGACACACGGCCCAATACTAACTGGGGAGGAGCGGACATCGGCGTATGCCGTGACGTCACTACACTGCCCCCAACAGAAAAGCCAGGAAAATCACTCGCTGGCCCTCCGGATGATGGCTCTCTGTTCCCAAGGGCCTCCAGCGCCTTCCCAGTGCCTCCTGTTCCCCAGCAGCATCCCGGGCCCTAGAAGGACGTGCTGGAGCTACCCTCCCCCCGGTGCCTTCCCCCTCGGAGGAGAGGGACCCTCCCGGTGAAGGGATACACTGGGATATCCTGGGGGTTGGCTGCGATCTGGGGACTAGAGGAGGGCCGGGCAAGGACAGGAGAGGTCAGGGGGAAGTTGGCAGAGCCTGAAGGAGTGGAGGACCAGCGAGCACGGGGGTGGGAAAAAAATGGGGGAATGTATCAAGGAAGGGGAAGAAGAAGGGGGGATGTAGAGAAACAATGGGCTAACCTTAAGGGAGCCACAGCAGAGGCAACAAACTTTTGCATTAGGCAAGTAAGCAAAACAAAGAGAAAGAAAAAAACAGTATGGTTCTCAAAGGATGTGGCCAGGAAGGTAAGAGAGGAAAGACTAGCTTTCAGGAGGTACACACAGACAGGAGATAACCACAGAGGGGGGAAAAGGGAAAGTACAGTTGCGTAAGAATTTACCATAACAATAGATCTTCGAGAGTATCTCTTGCAGCAGATAACACATGGAAACCTTCTGCTGGATGCACTTTTTTCTGGAAGACTTCTTAGCAGTCGTACCTGGGACCGCCCCTTCATGCACCACATGACCAGGTCTGTGCACTATAAAAGAGAGGGCTATCCCGATACTCCTCAGTTCTTCTCCTCATTAGCAACCTGATCATGATGTCACGAAGAAGAAATATATATAAAAAAACGTGTTTTGGATATAACCAAAATAAATATACAGAAGTATACATATCTCTATATATAGAAACATACATGAGTTGGAAAGTAAAGACAAACTCCGCTCCCTAGCGTAGACAGGAACAAGGGGGACAGAGGGAGGGGCTGCATGACCTGCTGCAAGAAATACTCTTGAAGATCTACTGTTATGGTAGGTTCTTACGCAACTGTACTATCTTCTTTGAGATAATCTCTTGCAGCAGGTCATAACACACGGGAAGACTCCCAAGCAGTTGTGTGTAAATCACGGCGGCACGCCAATCTGTGTGAAAGCAGACCTTGGAGGACTGTACGTCTTAAAGGCAGGTCTCGTGTAAAAAGCCAAGCCCATCAATGGTTATTTATTTTTTGTTTACCAGTTAAGTACCATAGCCAAGGCATGACTATTTTCAGGCACGACCCGGGAGAATTACAATGAGGCAGGATAAACAGGAATACATTTTGGGTAGGGGAGAAAACAACAATACAGAGAAACCAAAGTACTCAAGTACATAAGCATTTACAGGATAGTTATAGACTTCATATGCAATACAAAGTTCAAATGACAATAACACATTTAGCAAACAGCAAATTAGGTTTAAGGGCATAAGAGGCGTATTCAGTTGAGACATAAGTGCCTTGACAGCGGAATTAGATAGGCAGGATAAGTTTAGAGTTCATCTTGCAGCACTGGGAAGTGAGATAGCAGGACCGTAGAGATAGGATGGCATATTCAGGGGGGTTTGGAGCAGGTACAGAAGACCTGGCTGAAGAGGAAGAAGCAACATTTGTTTTTAAATTGGACATGACTGGGAGCTAAGCGGATCTCAACAGGTAGGGAGTTCTAGGGTTTGGCTGCTGAGTACGCGAAAGCTAGGGTCCCTTTATTAGATTTACATCTAGTTATAAGCAGCAGAGATTTATCAGATCGAAGACCATGCGAGGAGGGCAGCAGAGATAGTAAGGAGGCAAGCGAAACAGGGATACCTTCTCTAAGTATATTGTCAGTCAGGGAGCCAAGGGCCAGAGTACGAGCAGAAGTGGGGAAGCTAGTTTAGATCCACATAGAGCTGACAACGGTGTTTTGACCAGGAGGAAGCAGAGGCATACCTGCAAACACTGTTGTAGGTGGTATCCTACTTCCTGAGGAGAGATTGGGATGCATACAGATATGTGACTACCTTGTAGGATAGCGACGGGAGCAAAATCCCGGGCGATGGCTAATCTAACTGACGGTGTGAGGACATAGTTGGCTTTGAGGCTACCCCAATTTTAGCATTAACTGATTTACAGGTGGACGTTATGTGCTTATCAAAGTTGAGGTTTTCATCAAGGAGGACTCCAAGATACTTGAAGGAGCGTACCGATTCAAGGTCTAGCCCACCCTGACCAGACACCTCAAATAGGTCTCGATTATGTTTTATTTTGACTGCTGTCTCAAACAACATTGTTTGCGTTTTATTTGCATTAAGGATTAACCTATGGTGGAGAAGCCAAGATTGAATAGACATGAAAGCAGAAGAAAGTGTCCGGTTTATGTGGTATATATTGTTGTCACTGCAGTACAGGACCAGGTCATCAGCATAAAGGATCGCAGAGCAAATCAGGGATAGCTGATGAGATACTATTAATAAAAATAGTGAAAAGAAGGGGGCCTAATATTGATCCTTGAGGAACACCCAGGTTAATTGCCATGGGGCTGGACACAGCAGAGTTGAATCTGACAAGCTGGGTTTTGTTTGATAGATAGCTGCTAAACCAGGCCACCGAGTTAAGAGAGAAATCAAGGGCTAGGAGGCTATCAAGTAGAAGATGATGATCAACAAGGTCGAATGCCTTAGTAAGGTCGATGAAAATTGCCCCCGTTAGTTGGCCTTTGTCCATTGCAATAAGGGTGTCATTTGTAAGGTGAAGCAAGGCAGTGGAAGTGCTATGACCTTTACAAAAGCCATACTGAATCGATGAGAGAATGTTATATTTAGTCAGGAATTCAGTAACTTGGATAGATACTAGTTTTTCCATTATTTTGCATAAGACTGACAGTACAGCAATGAACAGTAGTTAGCCATATCTCTTTTATCACCTTTCTTAGGAACTGGGGTGACTTTGGTCACTTTCCAGGTATCAGGGACGAATCCATTGCAAAGAGAGAGGGTGAAAATCCTAGACAAAGGCAGGGCAATGAATGGTGCAGCCAGTTTTAAAAGTTTGGGCTCAATGCCATCAGAGCCTACACTGGTATTATCAGAAATGGTATTCAGTAAGCCGAGGACTTGCGATTTAGATACCGCCTTAAAGTAAAAAGGAGGGGCAAGCACAGAAGGGGAAGGTGGAATGGATTGGGGTAAGGACTGCATGGGGAGGAACACAGATGTGAGGCTGGACAGGTCAGAGAATTGCTTATTAAATGCTTCAGCAATGGTCCTGGACTCATTGCAGTGGATTCCATTAATGATCATATCGTCATCTAGGTGAGGTTTCTTAGCACCTAGGAATGTTTTCACATGCACCCAGAATTTCCTAGGGTCGCCAGATGCTTCCAGCAGAAGCCCCTTACAGTAAGAGATTTTTGCTAGTCTGATCTGCTTTTTACACTCACTTCTCTGGGCCCTATAGATCTGGTAGTCGGTTTTAAGGCTGGATTTCCTGAGGCGCCTCCAGCGTTTATCCCTGGCATGGAGCGCGGCTAGGAGATTTTTGTGTAACCACCTAGTAGGTTTCACTCGAACCCGTCAGGTCACAAGGGGTGTGTGTCTATTCTGAACTGCTAGAAATTGGTCAAGAAAATAGTCAAGAGCTGTTTGAACATCCAGGGTCTGTGAAAGATAGGTCCAGTCAATAGACCAGACTTCATGTAGGAACTTTGCTTGATCAAGGTTGGCATAGTTCCTAAAGGTGATACAGCATGGTGGTAGAGACTGGGAGCTAGAGTGTTGCCACACACAAAAGATGGGGGAGTGGTCAGATATAGAATCAGGCAGGATGCCTGCATTTACAATTCTGTCGACCCTGTTTGTTAATACCCAGTACAACAGCGTACTAGAAGTTTCTTTAGGGGAGATCCTTGTGGGCACAGATATTACTTGGTGGAGGTGATAGCTTTGGATTACAGATAGAAGTGAGCTATGCATTTGCCCAAGCCAGTTTAGATTCATATCCCGAAGAATAAGCAGTTCACTGTGGCCTGCTATTTTTACCGATTCCTCCAGCAGATTAGAGAAGGCAGACAGACCCCCATGAGGTGGATTATAGGCAACAACTATGTGTAGTTTCTTAGGACTCAAGTGGAGGAGTGCATATGGAGGATTGTGGGATATTAGTCAGTGAGATATTGAGATGCGCCTTATAAAACAGCGCAACACCCCCACCCCGCTTAGGAGATAACTTGTCATGCCTGAGGAGACTGTAATCTCTTAGCGATCAGACAGAATCAGGGGTAGAAGGCTTAAGCCATGTCTCAGATAGACACAATATGTCCGGGTTATAGATGGAGACCCAAACCTCAGGATAAGGGAAAGTACACATCAGGCTCCTTATATTTAGGTGGGCTACACGGAGCCCTGAAGTAGTAGTCCAGAATACATCATTGCTTGCCTGATGTGAAGGACCAGGGTTCAGTTCCACATCGCCTAACAGGATGGTAAGCAGCATGAGATACCAGAGTTTACGATGGAAAAAAGGGGTGCCGATCGTAATTTTTGGGCTGAGTGTATTATTTAAGTAGACAGCTATTAGATAATTGAGGAATTTGGGGATCAATAGTGGAGTGAGGTCGAAACAGTCTATAGGCCTGACCAGCAAGTTTGAGAAGAGGAAATCATCAGTAGGGTATTGCTGCCAGGCATTTCTATGGGAGCTTGGAACCAGGGAGAGCATTGCAAATGAGAGGAGCAGCAGGCTGGTCGCAAGCAAGAACAGGATTTTCAGAGTCATGGTGTGTGGTATCAGGAAGATTAGCAATGAGAGAAGGAGTCAGCAGCCGTAGAGCAGAAATAGTTAACTATGGATAAACAGTAAGAATCAGCAGTAAGCAGACACCCCTAGTGGTAGATTTTTATAAGGAGCTAATGGGAAAATAGCCTGTTTGTTACTAGATGAAATTTACATACAAGGGCTATATAAATAAATGCCCAGATAGGGCAGGTGGGTGGGGAGTGGGTGGGGAGCCGGCGCAGAGTGCCAGTGGGGCTATAGCTAGATATGTCCCCAAGCAATGCAAACAGCTGTGCTACGATTCGGATTACCTTGCTGTGACTTGTGGGCGGTCTCCTAAACACAGGACCACCATTCACGGATACTGGGGCTGGTACAGAGGGGCCATGGAGGGTCCGAGGCATGCCCAAGCGGGCGTTGAAATCCTGGGAGAGAGAAGAGAAGAGCAAGGTTAAGCAGGGCAGAAAGGAGGCAGGGCTAGAGAATACAATGGCAGACTGGGTGGGCTTAGAACAAAAGGTTAGAAATTGAGAAGCAGCAGGACAGAGGCAGGAGCCTAAACATTTTAAATTAAAGAAAACAGGGAGAAAGAAAACAAAGCTTAAATTGCTTTGTTCACATTCATAGCGTACATCCCTAAGTATGCTTCTGATATTACTTTTAAATTAAGTACGGTTTGACTAGCACAGAACTATATGGCCAGATCCTGGAAGCAGGAGCCATATCCCCCAGTACAGCAGCTGATACCCCTGTAAACCTGCTGTGGTGGTAGGCAGCGCTAGTGTGGAGTGAGTCTTGACCACAGGATATGTCATTTTTGTTATAACAAAGAAAACGATGAAGGCAGCCACCTAAGTTTGGACAGACCCTGTACTGAAACAGGGCATTTTCCCTTGCACTATCCAGGGGAAATGAAACAAAAGATGGTGCTGTTTTGCGCTGAGGCCTCATTCATTAAGAACGAAAGGGACTGTGAACAACCAAATTGCGAATTACAGCAGCCTCAGGAGCTTCATGCCCCGCATAAGAGACTGTTAGCCGAATGGTTATTGATACACAGGAACAACTGAGAGCACCTTAGTGAAAAAGGTAGGATCGGGACACAGAAAGACTTCCTTGCCTTAGGAAAGGCAGCTAGGGCCTTGTATGCATAAAGCCTAGAATGCAGCAATGCAGCCAGCTGACAACACTGCAACGCAGAATAGAAGGTTCCAAGATAGGAAGTGCATGCCTCATGGAACCGCAGGCCCGAAAGGGACCAATCGTCAGTCAGTCTAGGACTTAATTGAGAACCCCCAGAGGTAAGTGGAGTCCTACTGGGGTGCAGGGGGAAGAATGTCTCTTGAGAACAGACGTAAATACCCAATGGAGTCAAGAGACCTTTCTCCCATCAGGGAAGGAAAGGCAAAAGTTTGCTGACAAAGGGAACCCCAAACACCGAAAGTGGGAGTAAATAGTCCAGTATGTACAGAGGAGGACATGAAAACAAGGTCCAACTCAATCCAGTCCCCTCAGAGAGAGACATAGCACCTGTTCTGTGAAGAAAGGGACATGACATGAGACACCCAGGTTGGTGTACAGGCACCCATTATAAAGGTGACTCTGAAACCAAGAGAGGGGTAAGCCCTCTGGAACCAAGCATGGAGAAGCAGGAAACACAGAACTGGATTGAAGGAGTGTTACCAAAAGAGAAGGGCAGGAGAGTGGGCATAAAGAGGGAAAGGTGTCAGTACCAGAACCCTCAACTGTAACAGAGAGGACCACACCGGTCCTGACCCCAGAAATGCCTCCAGTAAAGAGAGAAAACATCCAGCCAGACTATGTCCAGGTCTGGCTGTAGTGGGCAGCAGTAAGGCAGTAGGATATTGGGCGGAGAGATGAACACATCCCTGTCAGAATGAGCCCAGTGGACAAAGATGTTTTCGACTACATCCTGTGAAATTTTACATTTGTGCCCCGCTGCTTTGAAAAGGCAGAAGGTATCAGGCAGTGTATGCCTGCTGCCAGAGATATGTACCTCTAATGAGGTGTAGTCCGTTATGCGCAGCCCAGAACCTTATACACATGGTTTTAATGCATACAAGCAAGGAGAGGGTAATACTGCCTGGCCAGGTAACATACAGCGGGGAAATAACTGATTGAATCATGAGACATATCCCCCAGTAGGAAGTGCCCAAAAGGATGGAGAGCACAGAAAATACAGGTTACTCACCTGTAACAGGAGTTCTAGGAGTGGTATATGTTGTTCATCCGCACTTACTGGCAGGTTCCTTGCCGCTTTAAATCTTGCCGGAAGGTCTTCAAGCTGGCTCCTCCCACCCACTCGGGTGATAAAACTCTGGGCTCCGCTCCATGATGCCAGATCTAGCCCGCTAGAAGCCAGGTTGCACGTCGAAGCCGGGGAGGTCGGGTGGGTTGTGTGGATGAACAACATATACCACTCCTACAACTCCTGTTACTGGTGAGTAACCTGTATTTCTAGGGATGTGGATATGTTGTTCAATCCACACTTACTGGCAGAGTCCTAGCTGTTCCCCGGGAGGAGGGAGGCAAGGCACGCACCCCCTACTTGGGAAATAAGGACTGGAGAACCGAGGTCCCAAAACCAGCATCCCGGCATGACTCAAGGTTGATGTGGTAGGTGGTAATGAAGGTGTGTACTGACTTCCAGGTAGCAGCCCTGCAGATTTCCTGGATAGGGACATCCCTGGAAGCAGCCACTGAAGCAGCGGTATGGCGGGTAGAATGAGCTCTTACCCCTTTGGGAGGCTCCATGCCTGCCAACCTATAGCAGAGATCTATGCAGGAGGTGACCCACCTGCCTATCGGTCGCTTGGCTGCAGGTCTGCCAGGTGCGGCTTCAGCGTAGGGTGACAAACAGCTGGGCTAACCTCTCCCCGAACTTCAGCCGCCTGCCTTGTAAGAGAGCGCCTTCTAGGGTCCAAGTATGGAGCCTATATTCGGCCTCTGAGTGTGATTGGGTAGAACACCAGCAGAGTCAACACCAGTTAAGGTGAAACTCGACACCACCTTCAGAAGGAATTTTGGGTGGGGGCACAGGACAACCTTGTCCCTGTGGAAGACCAGATAAGGAGACTTGATGGAAAGCACCTGGAGCTCTCCCATCCTTCTGGCTGACGTGATAGCCACCAAGAAGGCGGTCTTCCATGACAGGTGAGAGATATCACACCTGCATCAATTCGAATGGCTTGCCCATGAGCTAGCCAGTACCAGCAGTAGATCCCATGGAGGTGGAGGTTCTCACCAGAGGGATATGTGATCAAGGCCTTTGAAAAGCGCCTGACCACCTTCTCCTGCCACTGACTGCTTCCCGGCCTGCGCCCAGTAAGCAGAGATGGCTGCCAGGTGCACCTTAAGGGTCATCGACCGAAGCCCTAACTGAGAAAGGGACCACAGGTAGTCCAGAATGCTAGCCAAGGAACAAGAGGAAGGGTCCAACCCCTTATTCTGACACCAAATGGAAAATCTCTTCCATTTGAAGGCATAGCATTTTCTGGTCGACTTCTTATGGGATGCCTCAACAACGTTGAGGACCTCGTCAGAAAGACCCAAGGCCTGGAACTCTAGCCGCTCAGGAACCAGGCCGTCAACTGCAGGGATTGAAGGTCTGGGTGGAGTACCTTCCCCTTGTTGACTGAGATCAGGTCTGGGTGGGCTGGAAGCCGCCTCGGGAGCCTGGAGCTGAGACTGAGGAGATCTGGATACCAGAACTGGCGGAGCCAGTCTGGGGCTACCAGAAACACCTGCATCTTGTCCCTCTTCGCCTTGAGAAGCACCTTGTGGATCAAGGGAAATGGAGGGAAGGCACAGAAGAGGCCCGGGGTCCGTGGCCTCGAGAAGGCATCCCCCTGCAGCGACCCTGCTGAGGGGGGCGGGCATGAAACAGCCTCAGCTTCGCATTCTCCCTGGAGGCAAACAGATCCACCTGAGGTGTGCCCCAGTGGGAGAACAGATCTTGTACTACCTCCGGCAGGAGAGACCACTCGTGAGATGCTGCGCCTATCCGGCTGAGGGCATCGGCCAGAGAGTTGGAGGCTCCTGCCACATGGATGGCTAGGAGATCCGCCTCCAGTCTGCTCACGAGAGACCAAGTGCGGAGAGCCTCCTTGCACAGAGGCAAGGAGTGCGTCCCACCCTAGCAGTTTAGGTAGTACATGGTCGTGGTGTTGTCCGTCTGGACCTGGACCACTTGACCCCGTACAAACGGAGCGAAGGTGGTGAGGGCTAGTTGGACCGCTCGAAACTCCAGCAGGTTGATGTGGCATCGGGACTCCTGAGGGGACCAGAGACCATGGGCTCTGTGCTCCCCCAGATGGGCACCCCAACCCATCAGAGAGGCGTCGGTCATCAGAATGACCGTCAGCTCGGGGCGGACAAATGGGATACCCTCCTGCAGATGAGCTGGGACGAGCCACCATTGCAGGCCGTCCCACATCTTCTGGGTCACGGATACTGGCTGGTCCAGAGGACCGAAGCGCTGAGACCACTGGCGGGCCAGCCCCCACTGCAGGGGCGTATGTGCCAGTGGGCCCAATGGACCATACTGGAGCGGGCCGCCATGAGACCCAGAAGGCGCAGGAAGTCCCGGGCAGGGCGCAATTGCCCAACCCGAAATGACTGGACAAAGGAGGAAAGGACCTCAGCCCTGTCCGCCAGGAGTCGGACTGTGGCTCGGAGAGAGTCGAGCTCTGCCCCGATGAATTGAATCACCTGCGACAGCACGAGTTCCGATTTGGCCTCACTGATAAGGAGGCCTAACTGAGAGCAAACCCGGAGGGCCCGATCCCTGGACCGCTCCACCTCCAACCTGGAGGGGGCTGCTATCAGCCAACTGTCCAGGTAAGGGTACACCCGGACCCCTCGGCACCGCAGGAATGCTGTCACCACTGCCATGCATTTGGTGAAGACCCTGGGAGCTGGAGAAAGGCCGAAGGGTATGGCCTGGAACTCGTAAAGTGATCCCTCCGCTCGAAAGCAGAGGAATCGCTGATGAGACGGATGGATTGAGACATGAAAGAACGTGTCCTGAAAATCCAGAAAGCAAAACCACACGCCAAGTTCCAGGGATGGTATATTCTGAGCCAGAGTGACCATCCTGAAGGTGCGCGGCCTTAAGAACTTGTTCAGGTCGTGCAGGCCGAGAATGGGGAGCCAGCCCTCTGTCCGTTTCGGGACCAGGAAGTACCTGGACACGAACCCTGGGCAAGGAGGAGGATCCGCCACCTCGCTGACCACCCCCTTTCGGAGGAGCAGAGCTATGTCAGCTCGGTGGGCTGACAGGATGTGGAACTGGTAGCCCCCTGTGGGGTATGGGCTCTGAAGGGAAGGATCTGCTTGAATTCCAAAGGCAGACCCCTGCCGACCACCTCCAACACCCAGTGGTCCATGGTGATAGTGGACCAGGCGGAAAGGAAGTGGCTGAGCCGGCCCCCCACGGGGAGACCCAGGGGAGGAGTGACGAGGCTGGGGGAGCCACCCCGCAACCCGTCACTGGGCAGGCTTGGAGGAAGAACTGGTCGAGGGACCACCCTGACCTTTCCCTCCAGACTTCCTGGCCAAGGAAGCAACAGACTTGGTCTTGGGGCACCAAGAATGAGCCTGCTGGCTCTGCTGCTGATGTTGCTGGGCTGGTCATGCTGCAGAACGGAGGGATGAAAGGGCTTACGCTGCTGGTGGTGGCCTACGTCCTTCTGGGCAGATGCGACTGAGTCCAAGGTGGTGTTGGACTTTTCGATCTGCTGGAGGTGACCCTCCACCCCAGGCCCGAATAGATCGGTGCCCAAAAAGGGAACATCTGCTAGCTTGTGCTGGGTATCCACCATGAAGGTTGAGATCCACAGCCATGTCCTGTGGCGCACAGCTACTGTGACTGCTACTGATCGGGCACAGGAGTCACCGATGTCCAGAGCAGTCTGGAGCTGTTGCTTAGCCACCGCCCTTCCCTGATCCCGAACCTGCTTGACCGTAGTCTGGAGGTCAGCCAGGAGATGAGGAAGCACCTCATCCAGGGAGCCCAAAAGGGCGTGTGAAAAGTGTGCCATCAGAACAGCCGAGCTAGCCTGACGAAGGCCTAGAGAGGTGGCAGCATAAACTTTCCATCCGGAATAGTCCAGCTTCTTGGACTCCTTGTCTGGGGGCTTGTCCACGTCCCTAGCATTTCCGGAACACTGGAAAACACTATTGGTTACCAACCCCTCGGCCGAGAGCTGCTCCGAAAAACTAGAGAGGGTACCGGTAGGGACTGCGTACTTGCGGGCCATCCTGGCCGAAGGCGCAGAACAGGACGCAGGCCTCTGCCAAAGCTCCAGGCCGGGCCCACAATGGCCTCGGCCACAGGGAAGGTCTCCGAAGGAGAATCCCCTCTATCCAGGATCTTGGTGAGAGGGTATTTGGCCTGTTTCTGCACGGGCTCGAGCTTCATCCCAGTAGACTCCGAGATGAGTCTAAGGATACCGAGGAACGAGGATGGGCTCTCGTCCACCGACAGACCCCCCCTCCCGAAGATTCCAGGTCAACCAGCTGGGAATACGGTGAGGAGTCTTCAGACTCTGAAGAGTCCGCAAACAGCTGTCGACCACCTGAGCCCCACTCCACATGCCGAGGATGATCGGGAGTGAGAGTGACTGACAACCTGTGGGGCAAGCCCAGAGCCGACCGAGAATCCTTGGTCGGTGTCCCAGTTTTCGGTTGAGACGGCAGAGGTTCCACCACGATGGGTGGAGGAGCCGGTTTAGGCCGAGCAACCGCGCTAAGCCGGATCCTGAACCGAGGAACCGGGCGGAGACTGCTTCAGCCGCTCTGGTGACAGCTCACTTAATCACTCAGCGAAGGTGCCAGAACTGGTTTATTGCCGTTAAAAGAGTTGCTGCCACATGAGATCCTAATAGCACCAACGCAACTTGTGCCGGATCCTCTCCTTGGCTGAGGAAGAGGATGAGTGGCGACGCCGCTTTCTGTGATGACGGGAACAGGACCACCGATGTCGGCGGGACCTGCCTGAAATGGAAGAGGACTGAGACCTCGACTGCCAGGGTAGCCGACGGTGGGTCAAAGAAGGAGGAGGGGAAACCCACAACTCTTCCGGTCAGGGTCCTTAACTGGGGACATCAGCTCAGGAGGCCGAGGCAAGTCCTTGGAGGGCATCGGGGGAACCGGTGACTGAGTTTTGTCGGCCTCTTTAGTCGAAAACCTGTCGATGTGCTCAAGAAAAATCTCGGCCTTGTTGACAGGAGTCTCGGCCGGCTGGTCTGACGGGGGCTACGTGAAACCAGCGGCCCGGGCCGCAACCTCGACTGAAGTCGAGAGATGATCCAGGGAGCGAGATCTCTCCTGCTCCCATGAATGTTGACACTGGGACTTACCTTTGTAGTCCTTCTTTTCGGACCGAGAGGTGTGAGACTCAGAAGGACCCTCTCCTTTGGTAGAGAGGGACTGACAAAGCTCCTGAAAGGACGCCGTGTAAGAAGAGCCCAAGGAGAGCAGGATAAATGCCGACGCCGAGGAGGATAAAGCCACGGCATAGGCCGCCTCCTCCTCGAGGGCCATAAACTGCTCCAGCTGCTCCACAGAGCCCGCAGCTGCGGACACCGCCCAACAGGCCTCCTTCGATTTGGCTGGCAGGAACCGTTTTTCCAGTCACCCAAGATGCAATCAGGCAGCGCGGTCCTCAAACACCGAAGGGGAAAAAGACTGAGAGTCCGCAAGCCTTCGGGTCATGGTCGAGTCCTAGGCAGCAGACGAACGTGGCGTGAGGATTGGTGCGAGACATCTTCTGCCCGCAAGGGCACCGACGGAACCCGGGAACGGGTTTCGAGTCCATCACAGCTGCGAAGGAATGAGAAGACCGAAGTTGAGAAAACTTCAAAATAATTTTCAGAAAATCCGAAGGTTTAGAATCCAGGCCTAAAAACGCAGAGCGCTAAGGAGGGAACCTAAGCTTCCAAGTGGTAAGGAAGATCTGGCGTCATGGGGCGGAGCCGAGGGTTTGACCACCTGGGTGGGTGGGAGGAGCCAGCTTGAAGACCTTCCGGCCCATCTTAAAGCAGCAAGGTACCTGCCAAGAAGTGTGGATTGAACAACATATCCATGTTCCTAGAATAACTGTATACCCAGTATGAGGGCAGAGTTTCAGTTAAAGACCGAACAGGGTCCAGGTGCTGAAGCCACCAGTCAGGCGGCGCATAACTCACACTCCATTAAGAAGTGATGAGGAGGCTCACAGTGAGGCCAAAGGCAAGGGCACCTGGGTCTAGGCCCGCAGATTATTCTGGTGTCCACCGTGGACAAGAGGGTCCGGGTCCTCAACGAGAAGGATGAAGCCTTCTTCAATGAGCCATCATTCGCAATGAAAGGTCCAAGGCCATTGTCGACCTGCGGGTCGAAACCCATGGTGATCAGGGGGCCGAAGCCTTCCCTGATGACAGTGGGGAAGCCTATCAAAGCCAGTGGCAATGAGCAGGTTCAGGAGCCACCATCGACAAGAGTCCATCATTGACTGCGAGGGTGAAAGCCCTCAACAACGAGATGGCCAAAGCCATCATTGATGAGATAGCAAATGCCACTCTTGACAAGAATGGCAGAAGTCACAGTCGATGAGAGGGCAGAAGCCACTGTCGATGAGAGGGCAGAAGCCACCATTGACGAGAGAGAAAAAAGCCATCTTCAACGAGAGGGCAGAAGTCATTGTTGACGAGAGGATGAAGCCCTCAACGAGAGGGCAGAAGCTACGGTTGATGAGAGGGCAACAGCCATCGCAACAGGAGGGTGGAGGCCATTGTCAACGAGAGGGAAAAAAACATTGTTAAATGAGAGGGCAGAAGCCATCGTCAACGAGAGAGCAAAAGCCATCATCAACGAGAGGGCAGAAGCCATCGGCAGTTAGAGGGTGGAAGCCACATGACAGGAGGGCTAAAGCCATCGCCAACATGATGGCAGATGCCACCGTTGATGAGAGGGCAGAAGTCACTGTTGATGAGAGAGAAAAAAGCCATCTTCAACAAGAGGGCAGAAGCCATCGTTGATGGGAGGGCGAAGCCCTCGTCAATGAGAGGGCAGAAGCCACAGTCGATGAGAGGGCAACAGCCATCACAACGAGAGGGCAGAAGCCATCAACAAGAGGGTAGAAGCCATTGTCTATGAGAGGGCAACAGCCATCGTAACAAGAGGGCAGAGGCCATCGTCAACAAGAGGGCAAAAACCATCATTAAATGAGAAGGCAGAAGCTATCGTCGACAAGAGGATGGAAGCCATCGTCGACAAGGGGACAGAAGCCATCGCAACGAGAGGGTTGAGGCCATCATCAACAAGAGGGGAAAGCCATCGTCAGCAAGAAGGCGAAAGCCACCTTCAACGATACTGAAGATGTAATTATACTTATGAAAATTCAAAGTATCTCCATCGTCGGTCTAGTAAAGATGGTCAGCGATGACAAAAGTTAATAGAAAAAAAATAAAATTTTAAAAGGCGAAGGTACTGTTGAGCCAGTTTCCAGGAGAGATGCGTACAGGTCGCGGAAAAGAAAGAACTGAGGATTATCAGGACCGCCCTCTCTTTTATAGTGCACATACCTGGTCATGTGGTGCATGACGGGGCCGTCCCAGGTACGACTGCTAAGAAGTCTTCCGGAAACAAGTGCCTCCGGCAGAAGGTTCCCATGTGTTATGAACTGCTGCAAGACATTGTCTTGAAGATCTGTATCTGGAAAAGCAGAGGGAGGCAAAGGTGCAAACGGAGATAAAAATAGCCCAGGCAATTAAAAAAGGAGACAAGACCTTTTTCAGGCTTGGCCAGCTGGTTTTGATTATTGTATGATATTGGTATTATAAATACATGGTCTGTGTGTGACCATTTCTGTGGGAGAGATCTAGCCTTTAAATTACAAGGTCAGCAGCTGAAATCACAGGATGCATTACACTGACCAGGAGATCCTGTAATTAAGACTTCCTTAAAGAAATGGCATTTTATTACCTTTTTATAACATGCTCAGGCTTTTGAAGTTGAAACAAAATCTAAAGTTTATGACGTCAGGAAAGAAAGGGTAATTTGGCTGTTCCTATCAAGTTTAACACCCAAATAACAAATGCTGGGATTGCTAAGATCAAAGAGAAATATTTAATTAAAGGAGGTCATATTTAGGAAATGTGTTTTCTTCTTCCGGTGTTCCATCAATTAAAGATATATCCTGGTAGGAAATCATGTTTGTAATTTTATATTCTAAAAGGAGGAGCTAGATGACTCATCAAGTGGGTGTGGAAATAGAGTTGAAAATGTATCAGTGTGTCTGAAATGGGGTATATCATCTTGGGCTCTTAAGAAACACAGTTCTCTTGACATCTAACTTTAAACGCACTTACGGAGGTAATACATTAGATAGAAAAGATCTAAATGTATTGTGGTAGGAGTTTTATTCTGTAACTTTTCCCATTTTCTTTTGAGATTGTAAGCTCTTGATATTTGTTCTGTATTTGATTTTTCCTGTTTTACCATTTTACTAGTGAACAACATTCTCTTTAAAATACTGCCTGTGCCCTTCTGTTATTTTACATGTGATGCTGAATCTGTGTTTAAGTCTGACAGCTATTAAAGGACTTGCATGGTGTTACTAAGCTTGAAAAAGGTAAGAAATGCCTAGGTCTCATATAGAGTTGTATGGGTACATTTTGGAAAACCTGGCTGGGTGCCCCTGGGTGAAGGATTGTACCGCATCCCCCAAAGAGGGTACATATCCGAGTCTGTTAATTGGGTATGCTAGCATAAGGTTCACAGTTTAAATCCTTCTAGAACTCGAGGCTAGCAAGTGATTCGGGACCAAAGCAGACAGGAGAGTTACCCTGTCTGTTACCTGTTCACACTATTGCACTCTGAGGTTGGTACTGTGGGAGTAGAGGGCCTGACCTCCGGAGTACGTTTGTGACAGATTTGGTTGGCAGCGGTGCAATTTAAAATTTTGGTAACACAAGTTTTAACTGTTCAGTGTGACAGCTTAATACTGTACAGCTCACTTGCAAAAGAAGGCAGAGATTTTTTTAAAAAAGTAAACAGAACTATATCATTTTGCTTACAGTCAAAGTTCCTACCTGTTTTTTTTTTTTTTAAAGTGCAAGTCAGAGTAACCAGAGTTAGGGAGGAAGATGGCTTCCAACTACAGCGGGTACACTGCAGACTACTTGAGGCAGTTGTGCCAGGACAGAGGAGTCCAGTATGAGGGGAAAGCCAACAAGCAGACCCTCATAGATGCTCTGATGGCTGCTGATGGCCAGAGCATTGAGTCACAGTCTGTGACTGGAAAGGACCAAACCTTGGACGTGGAGGGGCCAGCGGCCAGTGCAGTGTCCAGATCCGGTGAGGAGGACAGCAGGGCCAGTGCAAGCCAAGGGCCACAGCAGCAGGATAAGGTCACCAGCATTCTGGAACCAGAAGTAATCAGGCTACAGATGGAGTTGCGGAGGATGGAGCTGGAGTTTGAATAGAAAAGGTTCGAAGTCCAGCAACAAAGGAAGCTTGAACAGAGTTAGCTGGAGCTGGAAAGACAGGAGAAGAGGGAGCGAGAACAGCGAGAAGCTGACCATGAAGAGCGTGAGCACCAGCGAGCAGCAGAGGGCCTGACCTGCGGAGTGCGTTTGTGGCATCAGGTACATTAGTGAAAGAAAGAAGACCGGGGTGGGATTGTGAGGTTAAAAAGGGAGGAAGGGGTGTGTGTGTGGAGGGGGACCTAGAAAAAGCAACAACCCTGAACAAATATTTTTGTCCAGTATTCACAGAAGAAAGGGAAGAAGAAGGACCACTACTGGGTGATAGGAGCACCAATGGGAGAGAGAGATGGACACATTTATGGAGGAAAGAGTCTTTAAAGGAACTGGAGAATCTGAAAGGGAACAAGGCTATGGGGCCAGATGGGTTATATCCCAGAATATTAAAAGAACTTAGAGAGGTGCTGGCAGCACCACTAACAGTCCTATTCAAACAAATCGATAGAGACGGGTGGTTTCAGAGGACTGGAGGAGAGTGAATGTAGTCCCTCTCCACAACAGTGGGAACAGGGAGGAAGCTGGCAACTACAGGCCAGTCAGGCTGACCTCAGTGGTGGGGAAATTAATGGAGTCACTACTAAAGGAAATGATTGTGATATGTCTTGAATCCAGCAGAGCACATGATCCGAGGCAGCATGGATTCACATCAGGAAGGTCTTGTCAAGCAAATCTGATAGATTTCTTTGACTGGGTGGTCAGGGAGGCAGATCAGGGAGAGGCGGTGGATGTGGTCTACTTAGATTTCAGCAAGGCCTTCAACACCGTCCCACATAGGAGGTTGGTAAATAAGTTGGGCAGCCTGGGAGTGGGCTCCAAGGTGGTAAACTGGGTCAGAAACTGGTTGAGTGATAGGACCCAGAGGGTGCTAGTAAACTGGCATTCAATCCGAGTAGAGGGGGATGACCAACAGAGTGCCACAGGGATCCGTGCTGGGGCCAGTCCTTTTTAATGTCTTCATAAGAAACACTGCAGAGGGGCTGGAGGGGAAGTTATGCCTCTTTGCAGGCAACACTAAGATCTGCAACAGGGTCGACACTCCAGGGGGTGGAAAAATTTAGAAGGGACCTAAACATGCTTGAGGAGTGGTCATGGGTGTGGAAACTAAGATGCAATGCAAAGAAGTGCAAAATCATGCATTTGGGGCATAGAAATCCAAGGGCGGAGTACAAGATGGGGGGAGAGGTATTGATGGCCACCAATCAAGAAAGGAACCTGGGGGTAGTCATATCTGATGACCTAAAGGTCACCAAACAATGTGAAAAGGCTGTGGGGAGAGCCAATGGGATGCTAGGGTGCATAAAGAGAGGTATCACCAGCAGAAAAAAGGAGGTGGTTATGCCACTATACAGATCACTGCTGAGACCTTATCTGGAATACTGTGTCCAATTCTGGAAGCCACATCTCTGGAAGGACATAGACAAAACAGAGGCAGTCCAGAGAAGGGCAACAAAAATGGTGCAAGGACTGCACCAAAAGTCATATGAGGAAAGACTAGAGGACCTCAATATGTATTCCCTGGAAGTGAGAGGGGGAATATGATAGAGACATTCAAGTACTTCAGGGGTACAAGCAAGGTACACCAGGGTGACATCTTTCAGAAAAGGTGCATAAGAACGAGGGGGCATGATATGAGGCTAGAGGGGGGGCAGACTCAGGGGCAATGTAAGGAAGTATTTTTTCACAGAAATAGTACTGAATGCTTGGAACAGCCTCCCTGTCAAGGTGGTGGGGGCCAAAATGGTAGGGGAATTCAGGAAGGCATGGGATAGACATGAGTACTGTGACAGGGTAGAATAAGACCCTGTCCCATTTGTTATGGAGAAAGTGTTTAAATGCAAGGATCTTTCCTTTTCTATCTCTTCTCTGCCTGGTTGTGCAACCCAATTTTCCTGTGAGACTTCGGACTTGATCAACCCAACAGGCTCGCAGTTCTTTGCCTCTCACTGTCTCTCAGTTTTCTCTTGCTGTCTGTTTTTCTCCCTTGCATACCTAGATCTGCTGATATAAAAATATGTGCAAATCATTATATGGAAATGTAACTGATATTGGGATCCCTTTTGTTTAGAAAATGGATAGCATTACTGTTGAAATATATATATTTATAATTGTGGTTTGAGATTATTGCAAAAAGCTATTGTAAACTCAAGAGGTTATCAGAATTCAGTTTTTAAGCCTTTTGCAAAAGCTCTGTAAAAGTGGCCTCAACTCGAGAAGTACATTGTTCTAGCAGCACCTGCCTGCCATTTACAAAAACAGGATGCTTGCTAAGAATGGGGGTTGAAAGGACTTATGAAGGAGCTAAGCTGCAACTACTGAAGAAGAAAAAGGGACACAGAGACTCAATGAAAACTGTTTTTTCTCCTTTATACATAGTTATACCGAACAAGTTTATTTCTTTTTATGTTACTGCTACTGTAAATAAATATTTTGGTGAATTCTACAACTGCCCCTGGTTTTCCCTATGCTTCCTGACCTGTGCCACGACGACAGATGGTGTCAACCTAAGTGGGATTTAAGCCGTGCATACCCTAAGACAGGAGTTTTGTGCGTGGGTACTGGACATAGTGCCAGGGAAGCACAGAGGAAGGTATAGATTCTGCAGCAGCAAGTCCAGGAGTCGTTACCAGGAGAATGGCAGCCAAACTAGCAGAGACAGAAGTCCAGTCTGAGATTTATTTATTTATTTTATTTATTTGCTTTTGGTAATTGTACAGCCAGCACAAGTTATAGAAAAATAACAGGCAGTGACAGAACCTGAAAGCCTGATGGACTTTTTCAAATGGTGGGCTATACAACAAAAACAGATTGAGAAGCAGAGAGAAAAAAAGATTCAATGTTTAGAAGCACAGAGGAGAGAAGAGATGCAATGGCAGGAGTGGCAGAGGAGAGAGGAGATGCAGCGACAGGAGCAGCAGATGAAAGAAGAGATGCAGTGACGGGAGCAGCGATGGCTGGATGCCTTGCAAGCTCTCAAAGGCAGAGGATCCGGCACAGATCCAGATGAGCAACAAAATGTAAGCAACTTAAAAGCCATTAAACTTACTAAGTTGTGCCCTTCAGATCATACTGAGGCATACCTGACAACTTTTGAAAGAGTTGCCACAGCCTGCCAGTGGCCAAAGCAGCAATGGACAATCAGACTGGTACCCTACCTGACAGGGAAAGCCCAATTTGCCTACAGCAGTATGAACACTGCACAGTCAGAAAACTACGACCTGGTGAAAAGTGAAATCCTGAAAAGGTATGACATCTCTGGAGAGAGATACAGGCAGAGATTTCGATCTCTGAGGTACAACTCGGTCGACAATCCTCAAGAAGCCTTCACCCGGCTCAGAGAACTTCTGATAAAATGGATCCAATCAGAGAGCAAAACAGTCCCACAGATCGATACATCTGCCATGGAGCAATTCATCAACATCTTGCCTACAGATGTGCAGCTGTGGGTAAAGGAACACCGACCAGAGAGTGGGGAAAAGACTGTTTCTTTGGCTGAGGACTACCAAGTGGCCAGACACCACAGCAGTGAGGTAACAGCCAAACACTGGTAAGACACACTTTTTTTCCCATTTAAATTCCAAGCCTGATAAGAACTCTGGTGGAGGTAACACATCTATGCCCAAAGACGTTATTTGCTATAATTGTAATAAGTCAGGCCATTTTGCAAGAAGCTGCCGTAGTAAGGAGAGTGGCACTAGGGCAGATTTGTCCTTGGCAAACTGGGGCAAGTACTTAACAGATGTGAAGGTGGGGATAAGACTGTCAAGGGACTCATTGATTCAGGAAGCAGACAGACCCTTGTGCATGTTAAATTGCTGGGAAAACACTGTGCAAAGGGACCAGGTACTGGTGTCATCTGCATCCACGGGAACACTCGATACTATCCCACCACCCAAGTGACTCTGACTGTTAAGGGTGCGTCGCGCAAAATGAAACTGGGGCAGTACCTAAGTTACCTGTACCTGTGATTATTGGAAATGACTTTCCAAGGTTTACTGAGTTAATCAAAGAGGGGGTAAATTGTGATGTTTTAGCAGCTGTGGTGACAAGAGCTCAGGCAAAAAAAATTTCAAATGGTGGGGACACTTTTCCTTTCAAAGATTTTAATTCGGACTTGTTTGAACACAGCTCCAAGATCTGGAAATCCAGGAAAGAAAGACGATGCCTGTAGGAACTACGGCAACAAATGACTGATGGACATTAAGGGTTAAAATATGAAAATACTGAAACTAAACTGATAACTGATTGTGATTTTCTTTCAGAACAAGCTAATGTTTCTCTCCAGGGTTATTTTAAGCAGCTGGGGATGAAACCAAAACATGGTGGACCAATGTTTAAAAAATGTAATGGGTTACTGTACAGAGTTTGGGTTAAACCTCAGACACAGGAACAGACAGAATAATTGGTTATACCACAGAAGTATAGAACAGAAAAATGGAGTTATTACAGATAGCACATGATAGTCCTATGGCTGGTCACTCAGGAGGGATCGCACCCTTGCCAGATTGCTGTATAGATTTTACTGGCATGGAATTCATGAAGATGTTGCTACCTATTGTAATTCCTGTGCTGAGTGTCAGAAAGTAGTTCCAGTTACTGAAGAAGACAAGGTGCTCTTGGTGCCCCTACCCTTGACAGATGTGCCCTTTGAGAGAACTGCAATTGATGTGGTTGGTCCTTTAGACAAAAGTAAAAAGGGTAATAGAGTTATCCTGGTAATATGCGGTTATGCTACTTGATACCCAGAAGCAGTTCCAATGCGTACTATTACAGCTCCAAAGGTGGCAGCAGAGCTTGCCAAAATTTTCAGCAGAGTGGGCATACCTAAAGAAATTATTACTGATCAGGGTAGTAATTTTGGTGCTGCATTGCTTAAGGAGCTGTACAGACTGCTAGGTATCACTGCCATAAGAACCTTCCCTTATCACCCTCAGACAGACGGTCTTGTTGAGTATTTTAACCAAACCCTAAAATGCATGTTAAAAAGGTTTGTAAAAGGGGAAAGGAAAGACTGGGACCAATACTTGCCTTAGCTACTTTTTGCTTACAGAAAAGTGCCACAGGCATCAACAGGGTTTTCATCATTTGAAATGCTGTATGGTAGGTAGCCAAGAGGGCCACTGGATGTGATAAAAGAAACGTGGGAAGATAACCCCACCCAGAAACAATCTATATCTTCTTATATGTGTGCCTTAAGAAAGAAGCTGGCAAAATATGCTGAAATTGCCCACAGCAATCAGGAAGAGGCTCAAAACCAGCAGAAGGTATATTATGACCATGAGGTAAAAGAAAAAGTTTTCAAGCCAGGTGAAAAGAGTTTGCTACTGTTACCCACAACAGAAAATAAACTGTTAATGAAGTGGCAAGGGCCTTATAAAGCGCTTAGATGTACTGGTACTGTTAACTACGAGACTGAGACCCCTGACAGGAAAAATCCTTCTAAGAAATCATACCATGCTAACCTCAAGAAATGGGTTGACAAAATGCCAAAAACTGCTTTGCTAGTTTTACCAGAAATCGAAAAGGAAGATATTGATGTACCTTATTATAGACTGGAACAAACTGTAAATGCTGATGCTGTAAAGGTGAATGTTTCCTTAACCTCAGAACAAACTGCAGACATTCGTAATGTGCTAAAGACATTTAACAGTACTTTTACCATGGTACCAGGCTGAGCAAAAGGTGTTGAGCACATAATAGTGACAAGGAATGCTTGTCCTAATAGGCAAAAGACATACAGGTCACCAGAGCGGTTAAGAGCTGACGTGGTTAAGGAAATACAAAAAATGGAAGAACTGGGTAGCATAGAGGAGTCGAGGAGTGCTTGGTCATCTCCAATGGTAATTGTAAATAAAAAAAGGGGGTGTTAGAATCTGTCTTGATTTTAGGAAACTTAATCAAGTGTCAGAATTTGACAGTTATCCTATGCCCAGAATATACAGGTTACTCACCTGTAACAGGAGTTCTAGGAATGGTATATGTTGTTCATCCACACTATCTGGCAGGTTCCTTGCAGCTTTAAATCTTGCCGGAAGGTCTTCAAGCTGGCTCCTCCCACGCACCCGGGTGGTAAAACTCTTGGCTCCGCCCCATGACGCCAGATCTAGCCCGCTGGAAGCCAGGTTGTGCGTTGAAGCCGGGGAGGTCAGGTGGGTCGTGTGGATGAACAACATATACATTCTGAACTCTGTTACAGGTGAGTAACCTGTATTTCTAAGGACATGGATATGTTGTTCATCCACACTATCTGGCAGACTCCTAGCAGTTCTCCGGAGGCAGGCAGGCGCACTCTACTTGGGAATAAAGACAGAGAACCCGTGGCTCCCAAACCAGCATCCCGGTGTGACCCAAGATGGATGTGAGGGGTAATACAGTATGTGCCAACTTCAGGTAGGAGCCCTGCAGATATCCTGGATAGGGACATCCGAGCAACCACCCACTGCAGTATGGTGGGTAAATGAGCTCTTATCCTTCTGGGAGGCTCCTGCCTGCCCACCTATACGAGAGATCTATACGGGAGGTGACACCTGCTCATCGTCCAGCTTGGCTGCAGGTCTGCCAGGTGGGCTTCAGCGTAGATGACAAACAGCTGGCGAACCTCTCCCGAACTTCAGCCCTACACTCCCTGAGAAGTCGAGCGCTCAACTAGGATCCAAATGGAGCCTATATTCAGCCTCCGAGGTGTGAATGGGGTAGAACACTGGCAGAGTCAACACCTGGTTAAGGTGAAGCTCCGACACCACCTTCGGAAGGAAATTCAGGTGGGGCGCAGGACAACCTTATCCCTGTGGAAGACCAGATAGGGAGACTCGAAGGAAGCGTCTGGAGCTCTCCCATCCCACTGGCAGACGTGGTAGCCACCAAGAAGGTGTTCTTCCACAACAGGTGGGAGAATCGCACCTGTGCATTGGTTCGAATGGCTTGCCCGTGAGCTAAGCCAATACCAGCGGTAGATCCCACGGAGGTGGAGATTCTCGCAGCAGACGGGAAGTGTGATCAAGGCCTTGAAGCCACGACCACCTTTCCTGCGCTGACTGCCTTCCGCCGGCGCCGGAGGGCAGAGGTGGCTGCCAGGAGCACCTTAAGGGTTGTCGACTGAAGCCCTTGCTGAAGAAGAAGAAAGGACCACAGGTAGTCGGAATGCTCGCCGAGGAACAGGAGAAGGGACCAGGCCTACCCAGCACCAAATGGAGAACTCTACCATTTGAGGCGTGGCATATCAGGTGGCTCCAGCCAGGCCGCCCTCAACAAATTGAGGACCTCACCGAACCAAGGCCTGGCAACTAGCCGCACAGGAACCAGGCCATCAAGTGCGGATTGAAGGTCCGGATGGAATACCGTCCCCTGATAACTGAGATCAGGTCCGGGCGGGCTGGAAACCGCCTCAGGAGCCTGGAGCTGAGACCGAGGAGAGCTGGATACCAGAGCTGGCGGAACCAGTCTGGGGCTACCAGAATCACCTGCGCCTTGTCCCTCCTCGCCTTGAGAAGCACCTTGTGGATCAAGAGAAATGGGAAGTCGTAGAAGAACCCGGGTCCATGACCTCGAGAGGCATCCCCTGCAGCGAGTCCCGCTGAGGCGGGCATGGAACAGTCTCAACCGCATTCTCCCTGGAGGCAAACAGGTCCTGGCGGGCGTGCCCAGTGGGAGAACAGATTTTGTACTACCTCCGGCGGGAGAGACCACTCATGAAGACGCAGCCCCTATCCGGCTTAGGGCATCGGCCAGGGTGTTGGGAGGCTCCTGCCACGTGAATGGCAAGGAGATCCGCCTCCAGGCTGCTGCATGAGTGACCAAATGCGGAGAGCTTCCCTGCACAGAGGCATGGAGCGCGTCCCACCCTGGTGGTTTAGACAGTACATGGTCGTGGTATTGTCTGCCTGGACCTGAACCACTTGACCCCGTAGAAACGGAGCGAAGGTGGTGAGGGCTAGCCGAACCGCTCAAAGCTCCAGCAGGATGATGTGGCATCAGGATTCCCAAGGGGACTAGAGGCCGTGTGTTCTGTGCTCCCCCAGATGGGCACCCCAACCCATTAGAGATGCATCGGTCGATAAAGAGACCGTCGGCTGGGGGTGGACAAATGGGATGCCCTCCTGCAGATGTGCCGGAACGGTCCACCACTGGAGAGCGTTCCATATCTCCTGGGTCACTGTCACAGGCTGGTCCAACGGATAGCAGCGATGTGACCACTGGTTGGCCAGTCCCCACTGAAGGGAACGCAAGTACCAACGGGCCCAATGGACCACGCTGGTGCAGGCTGCCACGAGGCCCAGGAGGCGCAGGAAGTCCCGTGCAGGGCACAATCGCCCAATCAGATGTGATTGGGTAAAGGAGGAAGAACCTGGGCCCTGTCCGCCGTGAGCTGAGCTCTGGCTCGAAGAGTCGAGCTCTGGCCCGATGAAAAGAATCACCTGCTTTGGCACGAGTTCTGACTTGGCTCCATTGAACTGGAGGCCCATCTGAGAGCAACCTAGAAGGCCAGAACTCCGGACCACTCCACCTCTGCTCTGGAGGGGGTTGCAATCAGCCAGCCATCCGGGTAGGGGTACACCCGGACCCTTCAGCACCGCAGAAATGCTGTCACCACTGCTATGCATTGGAGAAGACCCTGGGAGCTGGGAAGAGGCCGAGGGGTATGGCTTGGAACTCGTAAACAGATCCCTCCGCTCTGAAGCGGAGAAGTCTCTAAAAAAACGGATGGATCGGAACGTGAGGAATTCGTCCTGGAGGCCCAGGGAACAAAGCCACACGCCTAGTTCCAAGGATGGGGTATCTGAGTCAGAGTGACCATCCAGAAGGTCTGAGACCTTAGGAACTTGATCAGGTCATGCAGGCCGAGAATGCGGCACCAGCCCCCCCGTCCGTTTGGGGATCAGGAAATGCGTGGACACAAACCCCGGGTCTGGAGGAGGATCCGTCACCTTCCTGATCACCTCTTTTATGAGGAGCAGGGCAATATCGGCTTGGCAGGCCGACAGAGGCTGCGGACCCCGTGGCCCCCAGAGGGGCGATGGCTCGGAAGGGTGGGACCTGCCCAAACTCCAGAGGCAGGCCCTCTATCACCTGCCAACACCCAGCGGTCCATGATAGCAGACCAGTAGCGGAAGGAAGTGGCAGAGCCGTCCCACGGGGGACCCGGGCCAAAGTGGCGAGAGGCGGGCGTGCCCTCAGCCCGTCACTAAGCAGGCTTGCAGAAGGGACTGGCCGAGGGCTCTGGGCCTTTACCTCCTTGCTTCCCTTTAGAGGAAGCCGCTGGCTTGGGTTGAGGTGCCAAAGCGCCAGCCTGCCTAGCCCTCTTGCTGGTGCTGATGGGCCAGTCGTGCCGCAGGGGCCGAAGGACGAAGGGGCTTATGCAGAGGTTGCCGGCGCCCTTGTCCTCTGGGCGGGGTGACCGAGTCCGGAGTGGCATTGACTTTCTCGGTCCCTGAGGTGTCCCTCCACTCCAGGGCCGAAGAGATCAGTCCCCAAGAAGGGATGTCCACCAACTTGTGCTGGGTATCCGCCGAAGGTGGATATCCTCAGCCATGCCCTGCTGATGCATGGCCACAGTAGCTACTACTGACCTGGCACAGGAATCACCTATGTCCAGAGCAGTCTGAAGCTGCTAGCTTCGCCACCGCCCTACCCTGGTCCCACACCTGCCGGACCATGGTCCGCAGGTCGGCTGGGAGATGAGGTATCACCTCATCCAGGGAACCCAAGAGGGCGTGGGAGAAGTGTGCCATCAGCCGAGCTGGCCTGTCGGAGGCCTAGGGAGGACGCGGCGTAAACCTTGAGCCTGACATGGTCCATCCTTTTGGACTCTTTGTCGGGAGGCCTATCCACATCTCAAGCGTTTACGGAACGCTGGAAGACGTTATCGGTAACTAACCCCTCAGCAGAGGGATGCTCCGAGAAACTGGGCAAAGAACCAATAGGGACTGCATACTTCCTGGCCATCCTGGCCGAGGGCGCAGGACAGGAAGTAGACCGCTGCCAAAGCTCCAAGGCTGGGCCGACAATGGCCTCAGCCACAGGGAAGGCCTCCGAGGGTGAATCTCCTCGGTCTAGGATCTCCGTCAGGGGAAAATAGGCCCGTTTGGACACGGGCTTGAGCTGCATCCTGGTGAACTCTGAGATGAGCCTAAGCAGACCCAGGAAGGACAATGGGCTGTCGTCCAAAGACCAGTCCAGGGAGGACTCCAGGCCCACCCGCCTGGGGAACACGGAGGAGTCATCGTCGGACTCTGAAGAGTCTGGAAAGAGCTGCCTCAATCCTGAGCCTCTCTTCTCCCGCCGAGGGCGGGCGGGAGTGAGGGTGACCGACAACGTGACCCGACCGAGGTTCCACCACAATCAGTGGGGCAGCAAAATTTGGTCGAACAACCAGCCCGGAAGTGGGCACCTCGACTGCAGCGAGCGGTTGCGTCGGCCGTTCAGGCGGCAGCCACTTGATAGACGGGGAATGAATCGGAGTCGATTGATTCCCGGACAACAGCAACTGCTGCCACATAAATTCCTCACAACATCGACGCCATCTGTGTCAAAGCCTCTCCTCATCCGAGGAGCAATGGTGATGTCACTTAACTCAGTGCCCCGACCGAGACCGCCGCAGTCGGCGGGAGCGGCTTGACCGAGAAGAAGACCAAGACCGAGACCCTCAGTGAAACCGAGGGCGGGTCTGGGAAGGAGCAGGGGACACCTGCTCTTCCCTCGGCTCGGACACTTTGACCGAGGACTGCCGCCCTGGAGGTGCAGGCAGAACCTCGGCCCCCACCGGGGAAACCGGCGAAGGGTTGACGGCTCTTCCAGTTGACCACCCGGGTGACGGGTCAAGAGAAAACGCGACTGCGTCGATGGGAGTCTTGGCCGGCTGGCCTGATGGGGACACCATGAAGCCAACGGCCTGAGCCGCAACCTCGACCGAAGTCGACGGTCGGCAGTCCGGGGAAGGAGACCTCTCCTACTCCCACAAACGCTGACGATGGGACTTACCCTGCGACTCCCTCGACCTGGGCCGAGAGGCAAGTCCCGATGGCCCCTCTCCCTTCGTGGACAGGGACTGGCAAAGCTCCTTGAACGAAGCCGAATGAGAGGAACTCAAAGAGAGCAGGATAAATGCTGCGACCAAGGAGGAGGGAGAAGCGGCTTTGACCGTCGCCTCCTCCAGGGCGATAGAGTGTTCGAGCTGCTCAGCCAAGTCAGCCGTCGCGGACACCACCCGACGAGCCTCTATGGATTTTACCAGCGGGGAAAAATCCTTGGGGCGCCCAAGCCTCAATCGAGCCGCACGATCCTCCAGGACGTTGGTCGCAAGCGCAGCAGAACTCGCGAACTTGCGAAGTCGTGGTCCAAGTCGAGGCAGTATCACGTACGGGTGCGGATCAGTCCTGAGAGATTACGCCTGCCAGAGCGCCTCGAGCCGGAAAACGAATTGTCCATCACAGCCATGAGGAAAAGGAGCCGAGTTTGAAACTTCAAAAACTAAATTCGGACGAATCAAGAATCAGGGAACCAGTCGAAACCAGGAGCGCTAAGGAGGGAACCCTTGAGCTTCCAAGCGGTAAGGAAGATCTGGCATCATGGGGCGGAGCCGAGAGTATTACCACCCGGGTGGGTGGGAGGAGCCAGCTTGAAGACCTTCCGCACGATATAAAGCGGCAAGGAACCTGCCAGATAGTGTGGATGAACAACATATCCACGTCCCTAGAAAGATGATTTGGTGGACAGACTGGGAAGTGCAAAGTATATCAGTACCCTCGATCTCACCAAGCTTACTGGCAAATACCTTTAGCTAAAGAATCCAGAGATAAAACTGCATTTGCCACCCCTATAGGATTCTATCATTTCACCACCATGCCATTTAGTTTACATGGTGAGCCAGCTACATTCCAATGGTACATGGATGTCATTTTATCACCTCACATTGGTTATTGTGCTGTGTACCTGGATGATGTCGTGGTGTACAGTCCAGGCTGGAAAAGCCACCTGGAACACCTACGAGCAGTTATCCAAGCTATGAAAAATGCAGGTCTGACTATTAATCCTACCAGATATGCATTGGGCATGCAGGAAACCAGATATTTGGGCTATGTGTTGGGAAATGGAGAAGTTAAGCCAGAGATTTCTAAGATAGAAGCTGTAGCTAACAGCCCTGCCCCTAAAACAAAGAAACATGTCAGATCATTTTTAGGGCTAGCTGGTTATTATCGGATATTTGTTCCCGACTTTGCTGAGTTAGCTACTCCCCTCACTGAACTCACGAAAAAACAGTACCTAAATAATATGAAATGCACCCTAGAGTGTGAGGAAGCTTTTCAAGCCATAAAGGCTGCATTATGTTCATCCCCGGTTTTACGAAGCCCAGACCCTGAGAAACCATTTTTGCTACAAACAGATGCATCCAAGGTAGGCCTAGGTGCTGTCCTAAGTCAAAATGTAGATGGGACAGAAAATCCTATTCTGTACATAAGTAGGAAATTGCATGACAGAGAGAAAAGGTATTCCACTATCAAAAAGGAACATCTAGCAGCAAAATGGGCCATGTAGTCCCTTAAGTTTTATTTGCTAGGAACTGATTTTGTTCTTGTAACTGATCACAATCCTCTCTGCTGGCTTAACCAGATGAAAGATAAAAATTCCAGAATCACAAGGTGGTACCTGGCACTACAGCCATTTAAATTCACAGTGACTCACAAATCTGGTAAAGAGAACAGTAATGCTAACTTTCTGTCAAGATATGGCCCAGGAATTGAGGGTTCTGAAGGTTGAAAACAAAGTATGGGTTTGAACTTTACTGTTTGCTGTACTATTATATAAAAACTGATGATGTACCTGTGCTTAATGTCTGAAAGCAGCAAATTATTAGAGATTTGATAAAAAGTTTTGGAAACCTGTTTAATAAAATAGGTTCCCTCTTAAGGAGGGGGGTGTATACAGTATGTGACAGAGTACAATTGGACTACGTCCCATTTGTTATGGAGAAAGTGTTTAAATGCAAGGATCTTTCCTTTTCTGTCTCTTCTCTGTCTGGTTGCGCAACCCAATTTTCC
Organism: Neoceratodus forsteri; assembly: GCA_016271365.2. Taxonomy (NCBI): domain Eukaryota; kingdom Metazoa; phylum Chordata; order Ceratodontiformes; family Ceratodontidae; genus Neoceratodus; species Neoceratodus forsteri. Next base: position 1,145,266,720 of record CM057450.1, on the reverse strand, counting down.
TGTAAGACTTCGGACTTGATCAACCCAACAGGCTCACAGTTCTTTGCCTCTCACTGTCTCTCAGTTTTCTCTTGCTGTCTGTTTTTCTCCCTTGCATATCTAGATCTGCTGATATAAAAATATGTGCAAATCATTGTATGGAAATGTAACTGATATTGGGATCCCTTTTGTTTAGAAAATGGATAGCATTACTGTTGAAATGTATATATTTATAATTGAGGTTTGAGATTATTGCAAAAAGCTATTGTAAACTCAAGAGGTTATCAGAGTTCAGTTTTTAAGCCTTCTGCAGAAGCTCTGCAAAGGGGCCTCAACTCGAGAAGCATACTGTGTTCTAGCAGCTCCTGCCTGATATTTACAAAAACAGGATGCTTGCTAAGAAAGGGGGTTGAACGGACTTATAAAGGAGCTAAGCTGCAACTACTGAAGAAGAAAAAGGGACACAGAGACTCAATGAAAACTACTGTTTTGTCTGCTTTGTACATAGTTATACTGAGCAAGTTTATTTCTTTTTATGTTACTGCTGCTGTAAATAAATATTTTTGGTGAATTCTACAACTGCTCCTGGTTTTTCCATCTGGGCGGAGCGAAATGTAAGGTTTTTTTCACCCTCACGGGTGTTTGCTGTAGCAGTATGAATTGCCATCGCTTTATACTCTTTTTTTATATATCTCTTTTAGCACTATTAACTTTTTCAGTGCTTCTTTATTGCTAGTATAGTCCTGCTATAATATTACCACTTACATCTCCTATGTACTGTTTCTGTTTATCTATTTCTTTTTTTATATTGGATGAATAAAAACATTTTTTAGAAAGACAACAGTTGTATTTACAAAGTTTTCTATTTTATCATCCAGAATGGGTGCTTTGTTTTTTTTATTTGTATTTAAATACTTACTAGAATTTTTTAACTGAAAATCCTCAGTTCCTACACTAGACATGAACTGAGCTTAACCGCAATTTCTGAGGTTCATGGAACCAAGAGGGACCTGGAAAAAAAATGCTATTTTATATAAAAAATAAACAAAAACTGAACTAACACAGTAACAAAAACTAATTAGTTTAAAAACTACAATAAAACTATACTAAAACAACAAATTTGACTGGCAGGACCAGGGCAGCTGCTCTCATCAGCAGAGAAATTTAATATTACACCAGCAGGGGGGAGCATGACCACAGTGCAGAGTCTGAACAGAGGTTGGAATTCTTTTTACTATTCTGTTCCATCTCTGGGGCAACATCTCTGGATGAAGATGATGCATTTCTTGTAGGCCATTGTTTGATTCCTGTTAGAAGGGTACATCAGATTTCTTTAAATATATACATACGTTTAGACCTGTAGAACAGAATTAACAAACCACACATACTTATAGAAAAGAAAACAACCAATATGCTTTATTTAAAACTTTCCATGCTGGATTCAAAAACACAGTTGACAAAGTGGACAGAATCATGTGCCTTAGAGTCCTTCAAGTTACATCTATTGCTTGAGTTTCTGTTGCAGGTATTTGTTGCATTAAAACCAATATTAAATACAGGTACCAATTAAAAAAAATCAGGTCACACATTTTTGATAAAAAATACAGTTGTAAAAGAAGAGTTTTCAAAAGACTTATGTACAAGAATCAGATTGTTCCTTTTACACAAAAAAAACATATAAAAGTGTTGCAGTCACACAGTTCTAAGGCATACAAAAGCATAGGAGTAACACGTCCTAGGCCAGTGTCACAATTTACTGTATAATAACCACTGTAAGAGCATACAGCGACTGTCAACTACCAGTTACCCACTAGCTGAGGGACAGAAAATACAAAAGCCTTCAATCTGATGAAACAGAAAACCCAGATGCCAAATCATTTATGTTCCATAAATGATGCTCGTACAGCTCACGAGGGCTGAACCTCAAGAAAGGGTTATGAAAAGGCTGCTTCATCAGTGGGAAAAGTGGGATCTACACTCCCCCAACCCCCAAAAAAGTAAGGGTCTTTTGAGCTACATATAAAAACAAAACTTGTTCTGTGATGTTTTGAACACCAGCAGTTTCTTTTATGTCACCAGGCTGCAGCTGTGACATCAAGGGCACCACGATGACCTTCTGGGGATTCTGATGACCTATATATCTTATATCACTGCCTTCTTCTGCAGTCAGCTGGAAAGTCAGTGCCTGCAGTGGTTAAGCAAAAAAGGACTTGAAAGTGCTGGACACGGGCTTAGTGAAAAGGGGTTAAAACTCAATGAGATATTGGTTTCTGCTTTCATGCGGAAATGTGCCCCCATCTGCCTCCGGTATGTTGTTAATTAGCAGCACTGCCTCCGATCCTTGTAGTGGTATATCTTATGTGGCTCACTGAATAGTTATAATCTGTGATGTGATGCCCAACAAATGAAGATGTGCTGCGGGCACCTAGAATTCAACACAACTGAAGCAAATCAAATGATCTGTTATAAAATGTATTCACTGTACAAGTATCTGCAATGTTTTTGTCCAGGGCACCAGGAAAAGGAACTTAACCATATGTTAGACCTCTAGTTTGTTTAAAGGAAGTAGTGTGTTCAAGTGACAAATATGCTGTACTTGTGGAGCAATTCTTTATTTTATAACACAAGATTCTAGCCGTATTGGTCCTTGAAAAATGGGAGACACTGGAGGATTTGATACCTTTTATTGGACCAACAAGAGTCTTGTACAAAGATGGAATTCTACACAAACTTTCGGGGCCTCACAGGTTCCTTCTTCTGGTGAATGACAATTTTGAAGAAGGGAACTGTGAGGCCCTGAAAGCTTGTGTAGCATTCCATCTTTGTACAAGACACTTGTTGGTCCAATAAAAGGTATCAAACCTTCCAGTGTCTCTTATTTATTTTGTAAATTGATCATTTGTATTTATTTTATGTTTTATATTTTGTTTCGATTTGTTTACTCTGTACAACATGCCCTGGGCGTCAAAGACAGCGTGCCAAAGAAACAATCACTTGGCTTTGCCTACAGGTTCGAAAACTGGCTTGGGAAACAGGAGATCACAAGTTCAAATCCCACCAAAGCCAAATACTCATGGTATGTTCTTGAACAAGTCAGCTGACCTCCTAGCACTTTAGTTCACCCAGCTGTGGAAATGGACAGAAGCAGGACCCCAGTAAAAATGATATGCTGCATCTCAGCTGGGCTAGCCTTGGTAAATTAACTGTAAAATTAAAACAAAACATCTGTGGAGGTGATGGAAAAATATGCCATCATACACTACTACAGCTAGTACACTGCAGCCAGCTAGACATGATGGGAAGACAAGAGCGGCAAGGTATATTTAGTGTCACTGGGATTTGGCTGGTGGAAGACTTCTTGTCAGAAAAACAGACACAGTGAATACAAAAAGATCCTCAACTTCAAACAGAGCTTCCGGTCGACAATTTACAAGCTTTCTAGACAAACTGATAGAAGAGTATGGGACCTCCCTTGCAGATACTTAGGGGAGCCACGTAAAGGTTCAGAAATACCATTCTGTCAAAATACAAGATTTATATTAAAATGATGTATGGGAAATGTTAGTTTAGAAAGCAGGGATAGAGAACTCTTCTGAACAAGGGTCCTGATGGAAAGTCAGAGGGAAGGTACTCGGACACTTCCTGTGGGGTTCACAGAAGCTCAGTTTAAAACATGAAATTAAAGCCATTGCAGTAACACTATTGCACCAGTTGTTTAATCAATATGGCGCCCATTTTCACTTCAAACAACAGATTCCTCCTTGTATACAGGCAACCTTAATAAGCACCAAGCAACACATTATTGTACTTAATTTCAGTTAAGGACTCTATGCTCAAACCAGCCGAAGGTGACATCTTTGGCATTCCACAGTCCTAATGTGTCACCATGTCTCCATGGGACCCTGTCTGGTGGTATGCTGAAGGAAAACCATCCCACCTCCCAGGGTAGCCATGGAAAGCCGCATTAGCTGGAGGGATGAACATATCCAAAGAACAAGCTTCAAATGAGAAGCCCCTGTTTAACCCAAAATGGACTGCCTGTATGTTCAGAATGGAGCCACATGGTAGGTGGCCCATGGGAACACTGACAATGGTGACAAAATAACAGGTTGCTCACCTGTAACAGTAGTTCTAGGAGTGGTATATGTTGTTCATCCACACTTCTTGGCATGTCCCCTTCCACTTTAAATCTTGCCTGAAGTCTTCAAGCTGGCTCCTCCCACCCACCCGGGTGGTATATACCTCTGGTCTGCCCCATGATGCCAGATCTTAGCCTGCTGGAAACAAGGTTGTGTGCCTGAAGCCGGGGAGGTCGGGTGGGTGTGTGTGGATGAACAACATATACCACTCCTAGAACTACTGTTACAGGTGAGTAACCTGTTCTTCTAGGAGCATGGATATGTTGTTCATCCACACTTTTTGGCAGACTCCAAGCAGTTCTCTGGGAGGAGAGAGGCAAGGCGCACACCCCCTACTTAGGAAATAAAGATTGAAGAACCGAGGCCCCAAAACCAGCATCCTGCTGTGACTCAAGGTCGATGCGGTAGTGGGTAATGAAGGTGTCTGCTGACTTCCAGGTAGCAGCCCGGCAGATTTCCTGGATAGGGCTCTCTCTGGAAGCAGCCACCGATGCAGCAATATGGCGGGTAGAATGAGCTCTTATCCCTCTGGGAGGCTCCTTGCCCGCCAACTCATAGCACAGACCTATGCACGATGTAATCCACCTTGTTAGGGTCCATTTGACTGCAGGTCTGCCAGAAGCGGCTTCAGCGTAGGTGACAAACAGCTGGCGAACCTCTCCACGAATTTCCGCCGTCCTCTCCTTGTAGTAGGAGAGAGCATGTCTCTGGTCCAAGGTATGGAGCCTCGGCGTCCGAGGTGTAATTAGGGCAGTAAACTGGAAGAATCAACACCTGGTTAAGGTGAAACTCTGACACCACTTTCAGAAGGAATTTTAGGTGGGGGCGCAGGGCAACTTTGTCCGTGTGAAAGACCAGATAAGGGGAGTCCACCAAAAGCGCCTGGAGCTCCCTTGTCCTTCTGGCAGATGTGATAGCCACCAGGAAGGCCATCTTCCATGACAAGTGTGAACACTCACATTTGTGCATAGGTTCGAATGGCTTGCCCATGAGCTTTGCCAAAACCAGTAACAGATCCTATGGAGGTGGAGGTTCACGCACCAGAGGGGATATGTCATCCAGGCCTTTGAAAAAGCGCCCGACCACTGTCTCCTGCATCAGTGTTGGCTGACCGGCCTGCGCCCGGTAAGCAGAAACAGGATAAGGGGTCCAGTCCCTTACTCTGACATCAAATGGAAAAATGTTTCCATTTGAAGGCATAACATTTCCTGGTTGATTCCTTTCTGGATGCCTCCACCACGGTGTAGACATCTTCGGAAAGACCCAGAGCCTGGAACTCTAGCCGCTCAGGTACCACGCTGTGAGGTGCAGGGATTGAAGGTTCAGATGGAATACCTTCCCCTGGTTCAGAGATATCAGGTCCAGGCGTGTACAAAGTCGCTCCGGGGGCCTGCAGCTCAGCCTGAGGAGATCTGGGTACCAGAACTGGCGTGGCCAATCTGGGGCTACCAGGATCACCTTTGCCTTGACCCCCCTCACCTTGATTAACACCTTGTGGATCAAGGGAAATGGAGGGAAGGTGTAGGGGAGGCCTGGGGTCCACGGCCTCGAAAAGGCATCCCCCTGCAGCGAGCCCTACTGAGGTGGGCGGGCATGAAACAGCCTCAGCTTGGTGTTCTCCCTGAAGGCAAACAGGTCCACCATCGGTTTGCCCAAACAGGAGAACAGACTGTAAACTACCTCTGGATGGAGAGACCACTTGTGGGATGTCTGGCCTATGCAGCTGAGATCATCTGCCAGCTGGTTCGAGGCTCCTGCCACATGAATAGCTAGGAGATCCACCTCCAACTGGCTTACGAGGGTCCAGATGCGGAGTGCCTCCTTGCACGGCAGAAGGGAGTGCGTGCCGCCCTGTTCGTTGAGGTAGTACATGGTCGTGGTATTGTCTGTCTGGACTTGAACCACTTGACCCTGGAACTGAGGAGCGAAAGCTGACAATGCCAGTCTGAGTGCTCTAAGCTCCAATAGGTTGATGTGGCATCGGGACTCCTTGGGGGTCCAGAACCCGTGGGCCCTGTTGTCCCCCATGTGGGCTCCCCAGTCCATGAGAGAAGCATCGGTCGAAAGGACAACCGTCTGCTCGGGGTGGACAAAAGAGATCCCTTCCTGCAACCGGTCTGGTGCGGTCCACCATTTGAGAGCATCCCACATCTTCTGGGTTATAGTGATCAGCTGGTCAAAGTGACCAGATTGCTGAGTCCACTGGGCGGCCAGCTCCCACTGGAGGGGGCGCATGTGCCACCAGGTCCAACGGACCACTGAGGTGCACGTCGCTATGTAACCCAGAAGGCGCAGCAAGTCCTGGCCAGGGCGAAAGTGCCCAACCAGAAATGACTGGGCAAAGGAGGAGAGAACCTCCACCCTGTCCACTGGGAGCCGAGCTCTGGCCTGACAAGAGTCGAGCTCTGCCCTGACAAGAGTCGAGCTCTGCCCCAATGAAGCCCATCACCTGAGAGGGCATGAGTTCCGACTTGGCCTCACTGATCAGGAGGCCAAGTTGGGAGCAGGTCTGGAGGGCCAGATCCCTGGACCTCTCCACCTCCTGAAGGGAGGAACCTGCCAAGAGCCAGTCATCGAGATAAGGGTAGATTCTGACTTCTCGACACCAAAGGTGGGCTGCCACTACTGCAATGCATTTGGTGAATACCCGAGGGGTCGATGACAGGCTGAAGGACATGGCTCGGAACTCGTACAGGGTCCCTTCATCCCTGAAGTGGAGGAACCGCTGATGGGATGGATAGATTGGGACAGGAAAGAACGTGTCCTGTAGATCCAGTGAACAGAACCACATGTTTCGCTCCAGGGATGGTATGATCTGGTTCAGAGTGACCATCCAAAAGGTGCAGGACCCGAGATATTGATTCAGGTCGTGGAGATCTAGGATGGGGTGCCAACCCCCCATCCGCTTGGGTACCAGTAAGTACCTGGAAAACAAAGCCTGGGTCTATTGGAGGATCCGGCACTGGAGCTACTGCCTCCCTGTGGAGGAGCTGAGCCATGTCATCTTAAAGAGCTGACTAGGTGCATGCGGAGATCCGTTCCTCCCGAGGGGATGCGGGCTCGGCTGGGAGGGTACTGCTCAAATTCCAGAGGCAGTCCCTGACCGACCACTTCGAGAACCCACATGTCTGAAGTGATAGCGGACCAGGCGGAAAGGAAGTGGTGGAGCCGACCCCCCATGGGAGGACCCAGAGCTGGCCTGACAGGTATAGGGGTGGCAACCCCCAACCCGTTACGGAGCAGGCTTACAGGAGGAGGCAGCTTCGGGACCTGCGCCTCGGCCTCCTTTACGGGGCTGCTGAGGACCCTGCTTGGGCCGTGTTAGCTTGAGCCTGCTGTTGCTGCTGACCTCCTTGATAGGAGAGCTGCCTGACCGCAGGGGAAGAATGCTGAAATGGCTTCTTCTCTTCTGCTGGTTCTTGCCCGAAGAACCCTTGGCAGAAGTAGCATCCAAGGTGGCACTGGACTTTTCTATACGCTGAAGGTGACCGGCCACTCCTGGACCGAACAAGTCGGTACCCAGGAAGGGCACATCAGCAAGCTTATGCTGAGTATCTGCGGGGAAGGAGGAAAGCCTCGGCCAAGCCCTGCGGCAAGAGGCCACTGCGGCTGCCAGCGAGCAGGCACAAGAATCTCCTATATCCAAGGCTGTCTGAAGCTGCTGTTTTGCAACAGCATGGCCTTGGTCACGGACTTGCTTGACCGTAGTCTGCATGTCCGGTGGGAGATGAGGGAGGACCTCGTCCAATGACCCCAAAAGGGCATGAGAGAAATGTGCCATGATAACACCTGAGCTGGCCTGATGAACACCTAGAAAAGAAGCCGCATAGACCTTGCGGGCAGAGTGGTCCATATTTTCTGACTCCTTGTCCGGGGGTCGGTCAGTGTTGGCCGAACTACCAGTACGCCTGAAAAAAGAGGCGGTCACCAGGCTCTCGGCTGAAGGGTGCTCTGTGAACCCCGCAAGGGACCCCATGGGCACCGCGTACTTCCGAGTCATGCGGGCAGATGGTGCTGGGCAGGAGGCTGCCAAAGTTTGAGGGCCGGGCCCACAATGGCCTTGGCCACTGGAAAGGCCTCCGACGGGGTATCCCCTCTCTTGAGAATGTCAGTGAGAGGGTACTCCGCCTTTTTCTGGATGGGCTCCAGGGGCATTCCGGTGGAATCGGAGATGAGGTGAAGGATGCCCTGGAAGGAGGAAGGGCCTTCCTTCATCCCTGCGCTGACCGATGACTCATCATCCCTGGGATGTGAGTGCAAGCTGGTGACGTCCGAGTCCGTGGAGTCATGATAGAGTGATCCACCACCTAAGTCACCCTCAATATGCCGAGGGCGGTCCGGGGTGACTTATCGACAGACGTCGGGGAAGCCCGGTGTCTTGTCGGTCCTCTTTAGAGGGCGCCCTTCCCTCAGGCTGTTTAGGCGGTGGTTCCACCCGAATCAGTATAGACCAGGATAGGCCGAACCGGAAGAAGGGCCAGCCCCACGGGCGGAGGAACCAGTGGCTTTGGTTCCATAGGGGTCGGCGTCGGCTTAGGAGGCGGGAGCCAAGTTATGGCCGGGGTAGGCGGCAGAGCTGGCTTCTGCCCGGTCAAGATCAGCTGCTGTCACATGAGGGCTGCATAGTGCCACCGGAGCTTCCGCTGGAGCCTCTCCTCATCCGAGGAGGATGAGGACCTGTGGCGTCGTCTCTTCTTAGAGCACTTGTGGCTCTTTCTTGGTCATTTAGCCAAGGGGGTTCTGGACCTCGGTCCTTGATGGGGACACCAGCAGGCTGGGTCTCCTCATTAGGAAATACAACGACCGGAGTCCTTTCCAAGGACTCTTCGGGGTTAGCTGGCGACAAGGGGTCGATCGGGTTAAGGATAATTTCGACCTTGTCGGCCACTTCCTCGGTCCCCTGGCCAGATAAAAGGTCCATGAAGCCGGTGGCCGAGGATGCAATCTCGACCGAAGTCGACACCATGTGTTCCTGGGACTCTGACCTCTCTCGGTCCCAAGAACATCTTTGTTGAGACGAAGACACAGGGTCCTTATCTCTCTTTCGAGAGCGGGAGGAAAGCGAGCCCGAGGACACCTCACCCCGAGTGGGGAGAGACTGGCACAACTCCTTGAAGGAGCCCGTAAAGGTGGAGCCAAGGTTCCGAGGAACAAAAAAGCTTCGATTCGTCGAAGCATTAGCTGCTTCCTCCTCAAACGCCTTCATCTGTTCCAGCTGTTCGGCGGATCCCACAGCCACAGAAACCACCCACCTCGCCTCCTTCGATTTCACCGGTGGGTTCCCTTTCTCCAGTCTCCTCAGCTTCAAGCGTGCCTTGCGGTTGTCCAGGACATTGGGATGGAAAGTCAGGCAAAAACTGCATGACGAGGTGTCATGGCCGACACCTAGGCAGTAAACACACGTCAGGTGAGGATTGGTGCACAACTTCTTCTGGCCGTAGGGGCACCGGCAAAATCTGAGGGAAGATTTTTCCTCCATGGTAGATGCTACAAAAGTGCGATCGCTAACTCGAACGAGTTTAATTTTCGGTTAAAACCGATGGTTAGAATCCAGGGCCTACGATATGCAGAAAGCACGAGGGAACCTGTATCTTCAAGCGGAAAGGAAGATCTGGCGTCATGGGGCACAGCCAAGGTATATACCACCCTGGTTCGTGGGAGGAGCCAGACTGAAGACTTCTGGCAAGATTTAAAGTGGAAGGGGACATGCCAAGAAGTGTGGATGAACAACATATCCACACTCCTAGAACTATCATATCCAAGTAACATTTTTGCTATTTTGTTTTTCCAAGAAAAACAAACATTACAGATTTGCCATAAAATCGACCTCTGCCATTCATACTGTTCAGGTTGTGGTCCCTATATTCACAGTGTAAGTTGTTGCGCTTAGAGTCGGCACCATTTAGATGTGTTACACTGTAATTAACAATTACATATCATTTCACGGGCATCTTGTGCTTCAGGAATAGTAGCTTGGACAATCTGGATTGTCATCTCACATGTAGAGGGTGCAAAGCTTCCTACCGTTAGTTTTAAAAAACATCATCACCGGTTTTATCAACTTTTACTTTTGATGAACAGTCTTTAAAAATATACAAAACACTTTGTTCCCCTAATAAAATACCTCATGTTTGTTTAAAAACCTGCCACTTAATACTGCTGTTACAATGGCACCTTGTACAAAATGCCTCTTAAAGGGAAGATGGTTTAGGGCACAATGATACCAGGAATAAAACAGGAAATGTAATTAGATATAAAACTGGTACAGTGAGGCAATACTGACAGTTTAAAAATTAAGTATATTCAGCTTTGCTTCCCCCCCTTCATGTATTGCCCATCACAATGAGAAAATCAATTTTATATTTTAAAACTAAAAATATTCACCCAAGGAAATCTAAACCACCCTCCAAGGGAAACCGATTCTGTAAATTAAAAAAGCCTTTCTAGACTCATGCCATCCCTGTTAGCATAAGACAGCACCCAGACAGTTGGGTAAAAGTGCCAATAACATCATCTCAGGTATGTACTGAACTGTAAAGCCCCTTCTGAGAAACCTTTACTGCTGCGTTTTGGGCAGAAGCACCAATGAACAGGGAACACTGCAGTTTGCAATACAACCACAAGTATGTACAAGCTCATGTTAAATAGTCACATGTGATTCTAAAAATTGCAAGGCAAAGTGCACAGCACAGCTTCACAGATGATCTTGCTTTTGTTTAGATCCGGATTTGGTAGCCACCATCGCTCAGAGTGCTGAGTTCTGCTGGTTTCTTGTCCACAACTGCAGGTCTGGAAAATAAATTATTGAAAGAGTTAACACATGCTCTAAATTTTCTTGCTACCACGTCCCCCAGCTTACAACTGTGTAACAAATCTGTGATGTATTACATAACAGTGCCGAATTGAATAACCTGAGAAGGAATTACAGGATATACATCTTGGGTGATTTCACCCCATCAGTGACACTGGAAAATCCATTAATATGATTGGCTGAAACATCACATAACCATGTGCTGACATGCTTTAATGAGTTGTCAACTGTCAGATCTTGCCTTTTATGCTGTGAAATACCATACTGAAAGTTTAGTTACTTACCAGTAATAATAGATATTTGACAGAATCAACTCCATAGAGCCAAATAAACTGTACTGTATAAGCTGTTGTCGTCAGGACCACTTAGAAACTTGTCTAGCTAGGGCCACTCATACTGATGTGACTCTGTGCAAGTCAGCGATCCCTGTATAACAAGAGGTGGCCCCATACCTCCTCAGTTTCCTGCTGGAGATGAACTCTGAGTTGTACAATTCTGTCAGGAGCAGGAAACGAAAATCCCAACCAGGTCGACAGGAAAGATGGACAAAGAGACCCCCTTGAGGTGCAATGAAATGAGTAGCCCAAATGTACAAGCAGGTTCAACAGTATTCCACCTGAAAATACGGAACAGGGGAGATTCAACTGAAGATCTACTGTTTCTATCTTCTTCAAGGATATCTCGCTCCACAGAGCCTCACATACTGAATGGTTACCAAACAGTTCATTACTGTAGAGCGGAGGAAGACCAGGCAGGGAGGCTACTCCACTCCACAACATAATAGGCCTTAGAAGACGAAAATGCTAAAGTCCACACATTTATAGGAGACCAGATCCAAAATGTAATGTTCATCAAAAATACTGTCTTATGGATCATACTCCATGGGATGGTAAAGCGATGTCAGCTGCCAAAACTGAAGGGAAGCAAGCCACTTTACTTGCCATACCATGAGCAACATGTTAATGGACAGGACCAGGAGGCTCTTTATGATGCTTTTGGTAACTGAAGGAAATTCAGGATGCCAACAACTTGGAAAGGCACAGCTTAGAGACAGGGGCACCCACCATCCTGAGGGCAAAAGAAATAAAAAGCTCTGATGACTTCCTACAGTTCTTCGTGCAGTCCAAATAAACGTGTGATGCTCTATGGACAGACAGAGAATGCAGGAGAAGCTCTCCAGCGTTCTGTGGGATGGGAAAAAACACAGGAAGGTGAATAGCTTGATTCAGGGAAACTGCCGACACCAGCTTAGGAAGGAACCGAGGAGGGGTATGAAGTGAGACACAATCCTAACAAGGTATGGAGGATCCATAATTAATGCCTGCAGCTCAGAAACCCTCAGTTAGGTAATAGCCACCAGCAGGTTTGAAAAAAGTAAGGGACTCCAGAACCAAGTTAAGGTATCAGACCAGAACTGGACAACAGACTAGACAATGCAGATGCAGGACACCATCTACAATCTGCAGAACCCTCCAACTGTGCCATAGTCTTGCCCTCTACGAGGACATAAAAGGCAGAAATGACTGTGAGACGTACAGTACAGTTCAAAGTAAACTTATTGTGCCACCAGTTGTTAGCCTGTTAGCATCTGAGCTGTTTAAGCTCTGCATAGAAAAGCTCCTAGTTACTGAAATCTGTTTGTTAGCATGCATCTGTGAGCTCTGAATGTGATGCCTGCACATACTTTTGGTTCAAAGTCACATTCTACACCTGAGGGGAATAAAAAACCAAAATCAGCTAACTGGCAGCTCTCTGCAGTCACAAAGAGAATGGGTTTCACTTTAGGTTTAATGTGAACTGCACTATACTCCAAACCAAAGAGTAGTAGAGGCCAGACCAGTGTCCGAAAGAGACAGAAGGTAGTTCAATATCCACTGGACTGGACAGGAAAAGAAGTCCATAGAATAAGATGCATACCAAATACTGAAATATTTCTATTACAGGTAATCTGTGTACAAAGTAGATGGCTTCCTAGCCATCAAGAGAACATCTGAGGCAGCGGGGGAAACCCTGAATTGGGACAATTCTACATATTCAGAAGCGAAGCATGAAGTTACAGTGAGGGAAGGCCTGGGTGCAACAGGTTGCTGAGGTCCTGAAAATGGAGCCCCATCTATAGAGGGAGGGAAAAGGTGGTTTGGCTGCAGTCTTTCAGAGAAGTGGAAACCAAATTCTTCTGGATCAGAAGTAAATCACTAGAATTAGACTGGCTGGTTCAGTCCTGAACTTCACCAATATCTTCTGAATGAGGTGGATTAGCAGGAATGCATAGGGGAATCTCCCCTGCCAGAAGGACAACAGGTCTCCCCCCAAAACTCCAGGCCCTAGAGCAAGCACAAACACAGCAGTTGTGCGTTATGTGGTGGCGCAAAACTGTTCAACTTGGGTTGACCCCTAAAAATTGGAGTCTGGTGACCATATCATCTAGCAGCTTCCACTTGTAGGACAAAGCAACTGAGCTGCTGACAGCATCCGATAGGACATTCAGTGTGCTGGACATAAAGATGGCCGGCCACAATGTGTATACTCCACTCCCAAATCCTTATCCTTTCTCTGTAGAGGGGGGAGGAGTATCAGGTCCATCTTGTAAATGAACCTTGCTCAATGATGATCACCTGAATAAATAAAGATTTGATTGATTGATTGATTGATTGAGTAGGTACCGCCTTGCTCATTGAGGCAGTGTATGACATACTGATTTGTCTGCCTATACCAGAAGGGGGCAGCTTTGAATGTGTGGGGTAAAGACCTGGAGGCCAAGAAGGAAAGGAAAAGGGGGAAACTGTTTAACCAGGAAAGGCACACTAAGCTGAAGCTCGTTTCCAGGTGCAACCTAGGAGCACATGAAGTTAAGTGACTTGCTCAGGGTCACACAGTATGTGAGTGAGGGCTGTGGGATTCAAACCCAGATCTCCAGGTTTGTACCTCAGTGCCCTGAACCACAGTGCTATACCTCCTAAGAAGAACAGCCCTCATATCCAAAATGTTGATGTGGAGAGTGTGGTCGGATAGATACCAAATACACTGGGTCCTGAAGGCACCCAGGTGGGCATTCCACCCCATTCCGGATGCATCCATGCTGAGGACCAACTAAGATGGTGGAAGGAGGAACAGATCCAACAAAGATTTCTCCATAATGGTGACATGACACAGACCGGGTCATCCAAGGGTTGAACAGCCTGGGTCCACTGGACATGTACCATCTACTGGGAATCTGCGTTTGGAGATGGGCCAGTCATAATAGCAGTAACCAGGAGGTCCAGCAATCTGAGCATGGATAGAACAGTTATGTAAGAACTTACTGCAACAGTAGATCTTCGAGAGAATCTCTTGTAGCAGGTCACACCTTAGGAACTATAGCCATCAGGCACCAGGACCACACGGGAACATTTTTGCTAGCAGTCTAACTGGGGCTGCCTACTGCGATGTCATCATGCTGACATCCACCCTGTATAGCCATGGGCGGCCCCACACCCTCCTCAGTTCCCCACCAGAGACCATCCACCAAGAACATGTTCCCGAGGGAACCCATGGAGAGCTAGAGAGACCCACCAGAAGGAGTGTGTAAGGCAGAAAGCACACCATCCTGGAAAAGGAGAGGACAGGAAAGGAGGAACTCAGAAGCAATGGGGAAGGTGGGTTGGACTGCATGACCTGCTTTAAGAGATTCTCTTGAAGATCTACTGTTATGACAAGTTCTTAGTTAACTGTTCTATCTTCTTTGAGGATTTCTCTTGCAGCAAGTCACACCTTAGAAACAAGTCCCAAGTAGTACTGCAGAGGAAAACAGGCTGGGTGGTTGGAATGCAATGACCTATGAAAGGAGGCCCTGTAGCACAGCTAGACCAGAACCTGCCCTCCTTCTAGAGGTGATGTCCAGACTGTAGTGTCTAGTAAAAGTGTGGACAGTACTCCAAGTGGCAGCAGCACAGATCTCTGCTGCTGAGACTCCTCTGAAACAGGCAACAGAAGTGGCCATGCCTCTGGTAGAGTGGCCCTTAACAGCCCCAGGACGTTCCTTACTGTACTTTCTACAACAGAAAATAAAACAGTGGGCCAACTATTTGTACAGACACTGTTTAGAAACTGGTATACCCTCTTTCCCAGGGGTAAAAGAAACAAACCGCTGCGAGGACTTCTTGCATTCTGGATAACTTACACCCCAGAGTTTTACATGAACTGGCAGATCCCTCATCATTCCCCGACTTACCTTTTCCAGAACTCTCTTGACAGAGGTGAGGTTCCACTGGACTGGAAGGTTACAACTGTGGTACCACTCCACAAGAAGAGGCCAAAATCCAAGCCAGCTAATTTTAGGCCAATTAGCCTTATGTCACTAGTGGATAAAGCTTTGGAAGGGATATTAAAAACAAAGATTGTGGATCATTTGGCAGAACATAATTTATCTGACCCTGTGCAGCATGGATTCATGAAGCCAAGGTCCTGTCAATTAAATCTGCTTACCTTCTATGAAAAAGTTAACCTGGAGTTGGACTGGGGTAATGCAATAGATGTGGCATTTATGGACTTTGCAAAGGCGTTTGACAAACTACCCCACAATGAACTAATAGCTACATTGGCATCTTATAGATTGGATAATAACATAATAAAGTGGATAGAAGTTTGGCTCAATGGAAGGAAACAAAGAGTCACTGTGAGTGGGGTTTTGTCTAATTGGTCACCAGTCTCAAGTGGGGTACCCCAGGGATCGGTTTTGGGACCCTGCCTTTTTAATATCTATATTTCCACTCTTAAAATAGAAGTCCCAAGTATATGGTTGGCAAAATTTGTGGACGACTGTAGAGTGGGTAGGATCGTGAATAACACTACTGAGACCTTATCATTACAAATAGTTATTGAGAAAATAAATCAGTGGACTATGACCAATAAACTCGAGCTGAACAGTGCTAAATGTAAAATAATGCATTTGGGCCCCCATAACAACAATCACATATATACAATTGGATCAAACATATTATCCGTCACCAGTGAAAAAAGAGATTTGGGAATTAAAATCACACCTAACTTAAAGTTTAGTTCCCACTGCAGGTATCAGGTTAAAAAGGCTAAACAAAATCTCAACTGTATTTTAAGACACATAGCCAGTAGGGACCAGAACGTTCTAATGCCCCTGTATGGAGCCTTGGTTAGACCACATTTAGAGTACTGCACCCAAGCATGGTCACCACACAATAGGGAAGATATTCTGAAGATTGAGAGAGTATAGTGCAGGGCAACAATATCTGTATTAGGACTAAAAAACATACCCTATGCTGATAGGCTAAAGGAATTAAATCTTTACTCCCTATATTATAGAAGGTATAGAGGAGACTTAAGTATGCTGTATCTATCAATCAGTCAATCAAAATCTTTATTTTGCCAGGCGGAATATCATTGAGACAAGCTAATTTACAAGATGGACCTGTGGCAAAACAATTGGCAACAGGGTTAAGACATAACAGGTTGAGTGAACGTACATAACAATTACATAGTAATAATAACAACATAACATATAACCATCACATGTAACAAGACACTTCCACCAGAACATAGCAATAGGTTCAACAGGAGGTAGTGCCATTTAAATACAATTGCTTAGATACAGATATATGGACGTAAGGTAATGAGCAAAAGTTTATACAATAAACATCATTGGAGGAGTCACACTGAGCAGGAGTGGCAGTTCCTCTAGTGTCAAACTGCAAAGAAGATTGAGATGTAAGAGTCCTCTGATAAGTACTGTAGGCATGGCCTGGCAAGTGGGGTGGGAAGGAGAGGGAAGGCCAGATGAGATAGGAGAGGGTTGGACATGATGGCCTAGGGAGGAAGGACTGTTCTAAGGTAGAAACACGACAGACGCCACAGACAATGGTTGGAGTTTAAGTCCAATATTTGAAGCAAAGACAGATCGTGATGTTGGGACCTTGATTTGGACAATGACAGAAGGGAGGACTCAAATGACGCCTCAGGCAATGGTTGAGGTTTAAGTCCAGAATTTAAAGCAGTAACAAACTGTGATGTTAAGACCCTGACTTGAATCAATGACAGACCTCGGAGAAGGTCCTCAGGAAAAAGGATTTGAAGAGGGAGAACGTGATAGGGGAAGCGAGCCTTAAGGTTTTCTGGATCTTATTCCAGAGCATAGGAAGAGTGAAGCTTATTAAGGCTCTACCAAAGAGCATTTTAACTTTAGAGATAGCCAGACATAAGATAGTAAGACTTCTGAGTGAACAGGCACTAGGGATGCAGGGAGTTAGGCAGTTTGTGAGGTACAGAGGTAATTTATAAGTGATTGCATTATATGTCCACAGAATAGCATTCTTTTGCCTCCTGAAGCTGAGGGAGCTGCAGCCTACGGAAGAATAGAGGATGCAGTGGTGCGTGTCATAAGGGGCATCCAAAAGGAACCTAAGGGCTCTGTGGTATAGGGTATCAAGCTTGGAGAGAGCTGTGCTAGTACTATGGCCATATAGGAAGTCCACATAGCCTAGGAGAGGCAAGAAGGTAGCTTGGACTAGGAGTTTTCTAGCCTCCTGGGTTAGTGAGTGCTTGATCCTAAAGAAAATACCGAGCCTTTGATGCAGTTCCTTAGTGAGTTCTTCAACGTGATGAATGAAGAACAATTTGTAGTCAATCCAGACCCCCCAGGTATTTGAATTGTTCCACGAACTCCTGGGCTTCTCCCAAAAGGGTGCTTATGTGAGGACCCTTATTTGGGTTTGTTTGTTTTTTTGTGATGAGGGGCCAGTGGAGAGAAAATCATGGCCTTATTTTTTTTTTGGCATTGAGCAGGAGTTTCAAGTTGAGTAGATTTTTTTGGAGGATGTCAAAATCGCTCTGGAGGTCCAAAATGGCTTGATCCGGAGTTGATCTGTCAACGTACAGCACTGTATCATCAGCGAAGAGATGGATACTAGATGACTTTAGGCCAGTGTCAATTTGATTAATATAAATGGAAAAGAGAAGTGGACCAAGTATGGATCCTTGGGGGACATCTCTGAGGAGTATTTATTTTTGGTGATAGGTCTCCCTCAGCCTTGACCTGCTGCTCTCTGTCCACAAGATAGTTTGCGAACCAACTTAGGGCCAGGTTGTCCACCCCAACTTTCTTCAGGGTCACCAGGAGCAAATCGTGGCCCACCATGTTGAATGCCTTGCTAAGGTCCAGAAACAAGGCGCATATGTATTGTTTGTTATCAAGTGTGGACTGCCAGTCATTTATAAACTTAGCAAGGGCAGTGGAGGTACTATACATGGGACGGAAACCGAATTGAATCAGGTTTAGTAGATTAAAACTTTCCAGATGAGATCTGAGCTGTTCATTTATTATCTTCTCCAGTAGTTTTGACAAGGCCGGGAGCAAGGAGACTGGGCGGTAATTATTTAGGTTGCAGGGGTCCCTTGATTTGAATAAAGGGATGACAAGGGCCGTCTTCCAGACCTTGGAGAGGGACCCCTGACTGAGAGACAAAATGAAAAGGTGGGTTATAGGGAGAGCCAAAATATAGTAGGCCAACTTTAGGAAGAAAGGCTCAATCATATCCGCGTCCACACTTTTCTTAGTATCAAGTTGAAGAAGGAGATCCTCAAGCTCTTTGACGGTGACCGGACAGAAGGAGAAAGAGCGGTAAAGGTCAACAGATTCCGGATCATGGCAATCAGATGACTGACTAAGGAACTGTGTCCTGATGGCATTTGCTGGGGAGGTATCAAAAGCCATCCCTGCTGTGGCAAAGTGATTGTTCATAGGGGACATCAAGCTTTGTGAAGAACTAGGAATTACCTTTAAAACAAGTTGGACTAGCAGCAGGAGACATGACAAGCAACTATTTTTGCCCAAATGGAATACTAATCTAAGGAAAAATTGGTTTACCCAAAGGGTTGTTTCCTTATGGAATAACCTCCCTCCTACAGTAGTAGATAGTAAAAATATGGATACATTTAAGGTTAGATTGGGCAATTTATGTAGCCAAAAAACTACTAAATACTAAATTAATGAGGGATAGACAAGCATTATGGACGAAAGTCTCTCTAGCTTGACTTTACCTATGATACCTTTGTGCAATGAATATAATATCTAAGTATTCTATGTACATCCATGGTACAGTGCAATGTTTCCCCCCTGGATTGGCATGCTCCACACAATAAACAGGTAGGTGGATGATTTGATTCAGAGCGAATTCAGACACCACTTTTGGGAAAAACTTAAGGTTAGTCCGCAAAAACACTCTGTCTTTGTGGAAAATCAAATAAGGCTGCTCACACGAGCGCCTGAAGCTCGGAAATCCTATGAGCTGAGGTAATAGCAACTAAAAATAACGCTTTCCACGACGTAAAGCGCAGCTCGCAAGTCATGGCAGGCTCAAAAGGAGCCAAGGTAAGTTCCTCCAAAACAAAATTCAAGTCCTGGGCTGGGACTGGGTTATGGATAAAAGGTTTTAAGTGCAGGATGCCTCTCAGAAAGGTATGAGACATGTCCAACTGGGCTACCTCATGACCCTCAATGAGCACATGGAAGGCTGAAATGCCAGACAAGTGCACCTTTAATGCAGAATACTTCAGGACAGCATCTGACAAGGACAGCAAGTACTCTAGAATCTGGGTCACCAGGCAGGTGAATGGGTCCAGATGATGGGAAGCCACCCACAAAGCAAAGCACTTTGATTTCATGGAATAAGTCACCCTGGTGGAAGGCCTTCTGGTGGCCACCAGGATGTCAGCCACTTTAGGAGAGACACCAAACCTGGCAAGGGCTATGTCTTCAGGAGTCAGGCATGCAGGTGATGAGACCTGAGGTTCGGATGGAGAAGGGTCCCCCGATCCTGTGACAGCAAGCACAGAACAGGGGAAGTGGCACTGGAGACTCCACTGCCAACTGTTGCAACAGTGGAGACCAAATCTGCCGAGGCCATAAGGGAGCCACCGGAATCAGGGTGGTGTCCTCCATTTGGAGCTTGATTAGCACTCTCTGAATCAGAGGAAACGGAGGGAAGCCATAAAAGAACCTCCGTTCCAAGAGAGGGACAATGTGTCATGCCAGAAAACTCCAGGCCCAGGATCGAGTGAGCAGAAAAGTGTCATTTTTACGTTGAGTGTGGGTGAAAAAAGGTCCAACTCTGAGTGACCCTCACCTGTCGAACAGGTCTTCTACCACTGAGGTGAGCAGTTCCCATTTCTGCATTCTAGACTGCACCTGCTTAGCTTCTCTACCAGGACATTTTGGACACCTGGAACATGGTGGCTGACAGTTCGAGGCCATGTTCCAGAGCCCAATACCAAACCCTCATCCCCTCTCTGCACAGGGGGTAAGAGTGTTCCCCCTTGCTTGTTGATGAAGTGCACCAAACTGATATTGTCCATCTGCACTAGCAGAGGGCCTGGGGACAGGTGACACTGGAAGGTCTGCAGGTCACAGAGGACAGCTCTCATCTTGAGAAAACTGATGTGGAGCGAAGTCTCAAGCTGAGTCCACATCCCCCTGAATCTGGTAAGGACCCAGATGAGTGCCCCACCCACCCCGAGGCATCTGTGGTGATGATCTCGTGAGGGGTGGGTATGAAGAAAGGAACCCCCTTGAAAAAATGGCAGGTTCCATCCACCACAGGAGAACCTTCTTTACCGGTGAAGAGGCAAGAACTTTCTGCTCCAGATCACCGGTTCGCTGATGCCACTGTACTCTAAATGTCCACTGCAGGATGCGAATGCGCAGCCTCGCCAGGGGAACCGTGGCAACAGCCGTGGCCATCAGACCCAAGTCCTGGCTGTGACATATCAGCTGTGGCAGAGTTCCTGAGCCTGTGCTATCAGGTGCTCCTCCCTGTCCAGAGGCAGAAAAGTTGAGCTCTGGGCCGTATGCAGTATAACTCCTATGTACTGGAGACGATGGCCAAAAATCAACATCGACTTGGGACAGGTTGACTGTGATCCCCAAATTGCTGAGCAGTTGCAAAGTACAGGCCAGGGTCAAAGACTGTTGCTCTCTGGATTGAGTTTTCAGCAAACAGTTGTCCAGGTATGGGAAGATGTAAAGTCCTTCCCTCCTGAGGGCTGCTGACACCACAGCTAGGCATTTGGTGAAGACCTGAGGTGCCAAAAACAAGCCAAAAGGGAGGAACCTGAACTGGTAGTGCTCACCCTGAAATAGGAATCTGAGGTGTTTCCTGTGGGGAAGACAAACCTTGATGTGCAGGTATGCATCCTACATAGCGAGGGATCAGCTCCAGTCTCCCTTCTGGGGCAAAGACAACAGGCTCGGGAGAGTGAAAGTCCTGAACTTTTTGTACTGGATGTAGTAGTTCAGGTTTTGTAAGTTCAAGATGTGTCTGAAGTCCCCTGTGGACTTGGGAATGTGGAAGAAGTGGGAGTAGAATCCTGTGGTGTGTTGATTCTCGGGGACGGGATCTATGGCCCTTTTCGCAGCAGCATCTGGATCTTCTTCAGCAACACGGGTATGTATTATGGAGGGTACGTGGAAGGCCTTAGAGTGAGCTCTGGAGGCATCTCCACAAATTCTAGAACATGTCCTTGTTCTATGAGTTGCAGCACCCAGGTGTCAGTTGTGATCTCCTGCCACCCGTCCTGATGGAGGAAGAAATGACCTCCAACCACCGCATTCTGAGGAATTGAATAGAAGGGACTGGGCAAGGAGTCAGGCTTAGGCTGATCCTGCTGCTAGGCCTGCTCCTCCACCCCTTGAGGACTTTCCTGTGGTGGAGGAAGGGGTAGGCAGGGCTGTGCCAATCTTGGGACAATGGAGGGGCACACCAATAGGGCACCCCCTACCAATCTTTTCTGGTGGGTGAGGTAGAGGTAGTGAACAGACTGCAAAGTTCTCCCCGAGGCCTGCACTTCATTGAGAATATCCCGCACATCTACCCTGAATAGCTTGTAGCCCCTGGAGGGAGCGTTCAGGATTGACTGTTGGATGTCAGAGGCAAAACTGGACACCATGAGCAAAGAGTACCTCCTCAAACAAACTCCCATTGCAGAGGCGGCGGCATCTAGGGCATAATAGGTGGCCCACAAAAAGTGCTTGCCCACATCCGTATCCATCTGGAGGGTCTTGAGCATCTTTTGTTTTTGAGGGCCCTCTGGAAGGGACTGGGATGCAAATCTGGCCCTTTCTGGAGGTCATTCTGGAACTTAAGCATATGGCCAATATAATGTGATAATCCTTATGGCCAAAGTGGAGGAGGCAAATACCCTCTTGACCGTACGGTCCAACTTCTGCGACTCAGGTGCTAGGGCCTCTTAAATCTATCATAGGATGCACTGATCACCACAGAATCCATATGTGGGGGCTCCGTAAAAAAGGCTTCCCAGAGGGGTCTGGTATAGCCTGTCCACCTTTCTGGGCATAGAGGGATCAAATTATGACTGTACCAAGCGGCCATGGTGGCATCCTCATATTCATTGATCACAGGAGGAATAATGAGGGAAGGAAAATCTGGCAAGTCCAAGTAATCTGCCAGGTTCCTCCAAGTAATGGCTTGCTCTGTAGCATCAAACCCTGTAGCCATCTGCAGTTGTCACATCACTGCTATGAAGTAAGAGTCATCGGGTGGGGAGCATAGGGTGTATTTGGAAGAGTCCTCTCTCACTGAGGAGACGGCAGAGGTTCTAGAAGGGGTTCGTGCCCCAGCACCCTCAAGTCAGGGCAATAATCACTGTTGTCCCCTGGCTCGTAGATATGCACTGAAGAAATCGATGACAGTGAAAGGAGGTGTTTGTGACAATGCCTGGTGAGATGGCTCAAATGCTGGCAGAGTAGGCCCCACCTGTGACAGGCCCTGAGGTGGGGCAACTCTCTGCATGAAATGCCACAATGAGGGAAGGAGGGCCTGGACGTCGATGGTCACTGGCGTCAACAGGGAGCTCTGTGGCAGAGATGGAGGGCATTGAGGCCCTGGCATCGGCAGGGAGGGCTGAAACAGTGATGAGATGGGGCAAGCTGAGGGACAGGAACTTGCAATCCTCGACACTGAAGGAATGGTCGGGGCATTGGTTTAAGGGGCCTGAAGCCTAATGGTGCATGACCGTTGTTCACCACCAGCAGGTCAGTGGTGCTCCCTTTCTGCAGTCCCTGAGGAGGTGGAGGGGTGTTCAGCTGAGGTGGACATGTTGGCAGGGGTAAGGAAAACCCTGTCGATGATGGGCCAACATCAGCAGAAGAGGAACCAATGGGCCATACTGCCAGAGTCCCCCCCCCCCGGCAGACAGGGTGAGGGAGGCAGTGGGAGTCATCAGCAGGAGAAGGGGTAGGTGTGCTGAAGCCGAACCAATCAAATCAAATCAACCTTTATTTGTAAAAGGCGCCTTTCTAAAACCTAGGTTGATGCGATAGTGGGAAATGAAGGTGTGTGCTGACTTCCAGGTAGCAGCCCTGAGATTTCCTGGATAGGGACATCCCTGGAAGCAGCCACCGAGGCAGTGGTATGATGGGTGGAATAAGCCCTTAGCCCTACAGGAGGCTCCCTACCTGCCAACCTGTAGCAGAAGTCGATGGATGCAGGATACAATCTACCAGCCAATTGTCCACTTAGCTGATGGTCTGCCTGGTGTGGCTTCAGAGTAGGTGACCAATAGCTGGCAAACTTCTCCCCGAACTCTAGTCATGTACTTTTTATAACAGGCCAGCACTTGCCGCAGGTCCAAGGTATAGAGCCTGTCCTAGGTCTCTGAGGTGTGGCTGGTGCAGTACACCGGGAGATTAATCACCTGGTTAAGGTGAAAATCTGACACAACCGTTCGAAGGAACTTTGGGTTGGGGTGAAGGGCAACCTTGTCCCTGTGGAAGACCAGGAATGGAGGCTCCACTGAGAGTGCCTGGAGCTCACTGATCCTTCTGGCTGATGTGACAGCCACCAGGAAGGCGGTCTTCCATGACAGGTAAGAAATGTCACACCTGTGCACTGGTTCGAATGGCTTGCCCATGAGATTTGCCACAGCCAGAAACAAATCCCAAGGTGGTGGTGGTTCATGCACTGGAGGGGAAATGCGGTCAAGGACGTTGAAAAAGTGCTAGACCACCTTCTACTGCACCACTGACTGCGTACTGGCCTATGCCTGGTAGGTAGAGATGGCTGCCCAGTGCATCATAAGGGTCGTCAACCGAAGGCTCGACTGGGAGAGGGAGAGGTAGTCGAGAATGCTAGCCATCGAAAAAGATAAGAAGTCCAACCCCTTGCCCTGACACCAAATGGAGAAACTCTTCCACTGGAAGGTGTAGCATTTTCAGGTCGACTCCTTCCAAGATCCCTCAACTACAGCGAGAACATTTTTGGAGAGACCCAAAGCCTGGAACTCTAGCCACTCAGGAACCAGGCTGTCAAGGTGCAGGGATTGAGGGTCTGGATGGAGTACTTTCACCTGACTGAAAAAAAGCAAGTCCAGGCACAGAGGAAGATGCCTTGGGGACCTGCTGCTGAGGAGATCGGGGTACCAGAACTGGCATGGCTAATCTGGAGCCACCAGGATCACCGGTGCCTTGTCCCTCCTTGCCTTGAGCAACACCTTGTGGAGCAAAGGAAATGGAGGGAAGGCAAACAGAAGGCCCGGGGTCCAGGGCCTCGAGAAGGCATCCCTCTGTAGCATTCCCTGCTTGGGGGGGGGGGTACAGTACAGCCTCAGCTTTGTGTTCTACCTGCAGGCAAACAGGTCCACCAGAGGGGTGCTCCACTGGGAGAACACGCTGTGTACTACCTCTGGATGGAGGGACCACTTGTGAGACGCCTCGCCCACATGGCTGAGAGGGTCCACTAGCTGACAGGAGACACCGGTCACATGGATGGCAAGAAGATCGACCTCCAGGCTGCACACGAGGGTCCAAACATGGAGAGCTTCCCTACACAGAGGAAGGGAGTGCATCCCACCCTGTTTATTTAGGTAGTACATGGTCGTGGTGTTGTCCGTCTGGACCTGAATGACCTGACCCTGAATATGTGGAGCAAAAGCAGTCAGCGCCAGCTGAACTGCCTGTAGCTCCAGCAGGTTGATATGGCACTGGGCCTCCTCGGGGGTCCAGAGCCCGTGGACTCTCTGTTCTCCCAGGTGGGCACTCCAGCTCATGAGTAGAGCATTGGTTGTCAGGGTGACCACTGGCTCTGGACGGACAAATGGGATACCTTCCTGGAGATGTCCTGGGACTAACCACCAATGGAGGGTGTCCCACATTAGCTGGGTCACAATGACCAGCTGGTCGAAGTGACCCTTGCCATGAAACCACTGGTAGGCCAGGTCCCACTGCAGAGAAGCATTCTCCATCAGGCCCAATGGACTATGTGGTTCATGCCACCATGTATCCCAGTAGGTGCAGGAAGTCCCGAGCAGGGTGCAATTGCCCAATCCAAAATGATCGGGTAAGGAAGGAGAGAGCCTCCACCCTGTCTGCCAAAAGTCGAGCCCTGGCTCTTCAAGAGTCAAGCTCCACTCCGATGAAGTTGACTGACTGCGAGGGCACGAGGTCTGACTTGGCCTCGTTGACTAGGAGGTCAAGAGAGATGCAGGTCTGGAGGGCCAGATCCTTGGTCAGCTACACCTCTTGCTAGGAGGGACCCCCAATATGCCAGTTGTCCAGGTAGGGGTATACCCGGACTCCTCGGTGCCTCAGGTAAGCTGCTACCACTGCTATTCATTTTTTTTTTATATACAGATTCTTATCCTCCTGAGCCCTGGCAGAAGCTTTGGCCTTCTGAGTGAGGAACTCTCTCTCAGGTCCCACCATGCTGCACTTGCTGCCCCCAGTATGTCCCCCATGGCTTGCATGTGGCGGGGCCAGGAAGGTGGTGCCCCCTTCCCGGAGAACCAATCCAGAAGCCAGGATCGGCCCTCGGCACAGTGGACCATCATGGAGCCCTGCCAGGCTCATTTTTCCTCCTGTTTTCTCCCGTCCCCTCTCCCTACTGACGTGATTATGCTGGACCGCATCTCCCAACCCGTATTGCCCTCCAGTCACCACCAGAGGGCAATCAGTGAGCTGGACAATGTGGAACCCTCCCCCCACAAGAGGAAAGCAGTTCCCTGGATGCTAAACCCTCCCCTCCCAGCCGACCTGGGCTTGTTCCCGAACTCAGGTCTCCGGCACGGCGCAAGGTGTAGCGACCAGCACCTCAACCTCCAGAGCCACTGGCCCGGCTTCACTGCTATACATTTGGTGAAGACCCTGGGAGAGGAGGGATGGAAGCAGCTGCAGGGGGACCTACGCAAGCCAGAAGAGTGGTCAGAGAGGTGGCAGCTGGGGTTCAATGCAAAGAAGTGTAAGTTTATGCACTTTGGGGTGAAGAACCCAAGGAGAGACTACTGGCTGGGGGGGTTAAGCTGGGGATCACTGAGGAGGAGAAGGACCTAGGGGTAATGATAACAGGGACCATGAACAACACTGCCCAGTGCAGGAGAGCAGCTGCAAAAGTGAACAAAATGGTGGGGTGCATAGCGAGGGGGTTTTCGTCCAGGCGAAGAGAGGTGATCTTGCCCCTCTACAGGCTGCTGGTAAGGCCGCACTTAAAGAGTATTGTGTGCAGTTTTGGAGGCCATACCTAAAGCGTGATATCAGGCTACTGGAGGGGGTGCAGAGGAGGGCAACAAAGATGATATGTGGAATGGAGGGGAGAGACTATGACAGCAGGCTGGGAGACCTGAATATGTACACCCTGGAAGACAGAAGGGATGAGGGGACATGATGGAGACATTCAAGTATCTGAGGGGAATCAATAAGGATGGGCCAGATGAGGTCTTTAAGTTAAGGAGGGGGAAGGTCACCAGCGGGCACGGGCTAAGAATAGAGGGGGGAAGATTTAGGAAGGAAATGAGGAGATGCTATTTCACAGAGAGGATGGTGGCAAAATGGAACACCCTACCAGAATGGATGGTATCATGTAAATCTGTGAACAGCTTCAAAAGGGCATGGGACAGGGAACAGGGGAGAGTGAGGGTGGGGGGGTGGCAGTGGATGACAAAGGGGAGGGGGGTTGGGCAGCTGCAAACCAAGGGTGTTGGCTGCACACTCGAGCAGACTTAGATAAACTGAGTGGTCTGTTTCTGCTGGCATATTTGTATGTACGTATGTTTGTATAGGACAGGCCAAATGGCATGGCCTGGAACTCATAGAGGATCCCCTCCACCCGGAACCAGAGTCACCGGGGGTGGGACAGACTGATTGGGGCATTACAAAAACGCGTTCTGAAGATCCAGTGAGGAAAACCACGTGTTGCTCAAAAGACGGTATGATCTGAGACAGAGTGACCATCCTGAAGGTGCGAGGCCTGAGAAACTTGTTCAGATCATGCAGATCTAAGATGGGGCACTAGCCACCTGTCTATTTAGGCACCATGAAGTACATGGAGGCAAACCCTGGGTCACTTTGCCGAAGTGGTCAGGCTTAATCATGGTTCAGCTGGATAATGAGAACTAAGAGCCCCTCTGAAAAGTACTTTAACTGTACAAAAAAGAAAGATTTTGTGGGCTTGTAATATTTTACTTATAATGCCAATTATTCAGTGATTCCTTACAGAGTTGAATATATCAGTGCTCCTCCCAGGGACAAAATCAATTTTAAGGGAAAACACGTATAGCTAAAGCTTCTACATAACTCGAAGTACACTCAAAAAAACAGTACTACAGATTTTTTTATGATCACGTAGTGATTTTTACTTGATGTCAAAAACACACTGTGAGCAGCAGGAACACACTGCAGCATTACCCAACTGGTGTTTTAATAGTGTATTCACAAGGTGTTCGGCAAGCGTAAGAGTAAATTGAAATCAATTCCTTAACTTTACTTTACTCATTCAAGAACTCCATGCCTTCCATGTTAAACATGAATCTGCATAAGTCCGTATGCGTCTTCTGGCTCAATTGCTTAGATCGTGAAACCGGACCACTTGCCAAACAATTTAGGAGGGAGGATGCTAGCAACCTTTTACTTCCTAATCGCCATTACTTCCTTCATGTTGCTTACATCCTGGACATGCGCCTACGTGGTGGAACCACGGATTATGAGCTGACATTTCCGACGTATGATGTCTTCATCAGAGCCAATTCCAGAGTCAAATGTTGATTCCTTTATACCATTGGTCACTGTGGTAACAGTACACTTTCTGCTGCTATTACACCAAATTTATACTAAACTGGTACTCAGACATACTGTATATAGAGCTAAATTATAAAGAAGTGATTTAAAGAAAGTGATTTAAAAACAGCCACAATGTATTTCGGATTTTGCACTAAATGCTGCTAATCTCATTCTTTGTGAATTTCAAACGCGAGCTCCTAAAGATGGAGCTCCATCTTCCATGCTCATGAGAAGTGCAAGAATCAAATGGTATTGATTTTATTTATTTATTTGTATTTCGGATGACACCTTTGAGCCGAGGGCTCTTTTACAAAGGTTCCACGTCAAGACAATAAGGACAATAAGGTACAAAACATAACATGATCTTTACAATGGAACTTAGGAAAAAAACCAAAACAAATAAGGTTACAATAATAGCAGCCAAAGGCATTGTCAAGGAATTATGTTGTGAGTTAATTATGCAGTACAAGTCATAGGCAGCTTAGTGAAGCTTGTTAGGGTGGGTTAGTGGGAAAAGAGAAAGAAGAGTGGTGGTGAGGGGTGATATGGGAGAGAGAGAGAGGGAGGAGGGGAAATCGGAGGCATTATGCTGGGTATGTGGTAGATGGGAAACAGCAAGGGAGGAGGAAAGGGTGGGGGGGATGAAAAGGAGACAGATTCGTCCTATACCCAGTAATGGGGGGTAGGAGAGGAGGAGCTGAGGCAGTGAGGAGGGATGCTTGAGGGTAGTCTGCCTGGAGGGGATTATAAGAAGCAATCACAGAAGGCACTAGCCACGAGGTGTTGACACAGTTTACACTTAAAAGCACCAACTATTTAATGTATTAATGTAATCTAAACTTACATTTCTTTTTGTCTCATTGGTACCAATTCTGAGGCTTGTTCTGCTCCAACTCCACTTATTCCAGTATACTTGAGCAGCACGTCAAATGTTTATTATTCTCAAAGCTCTGTTTAAGTCTTGTGGATGAGAAAATATTCTCCTAGTTCATTCGGAGCTTCTATGATCATCCCACGTTATAAACTTCTCAGAGCAAGCAGGACAATTTCCTTGATGCAACAATCTTTTCAGATTTGCACATACTTCTTATGTATACGGTTGCTACGTTCAGCTCCCACCACTGCTGTGCTTATCTGTCTTTTTTGACCATTATATTTTTTCTCGTGGTAACTATGGCAAATCTGAGGCCCTGAGCTAAGTGGACATTGTCCCAACAATTTTCAGTAACCTTTCTATTTACCTGGGCCAGAAGTAAGAAAGTTAAACATTTGGAGGTAAAGGTTACTACAGCCCTCCACCAGGTCTTTCATCTGAACTATACTGCCTTACTCCAGGAAATCAGCACTGACATCCAGAGACAGTCAGTACTCCCTTTCTCCCTGGCAGGTAGAATTAATATCCTGAAAGTAAACGTTGTGCCCAGACTCCTCTTCTTGTTCCAGGTCCTTCCAATCAAAATACTAGAGATGTGGGGTACCACAGGGATCAGTCCTTGTGCCATTCCTGTTTAATGTCTTAATTAATGACACTGGTAGGACTGGAGGGAAAGGTCTGTCTGTTTGCCGATGACATCAAGATCTGCAACAGGGTGGATACTCTGGACAGGGTGGAGAGATTGAGGAGGGACCTGGGAAAGCTTGAAAAATGGTCTGCAGTGTGGCAACTGAGGTTCAAATCCAAGAAATACAAAATAACGCACCTGGGAAGAGGGAACCCTGGTGAGAGCTACAGGATGGGGGTGGGGTTGTGGGAGTTGCTGATGATCACCAAGGAAGAAAGGGACTTGGGGATTATCATTTCTGATTACCTTTAAGTGTCTAAGCAGAGTACAAAGGCTGCAGGGATGGCCAGTGGCAGGCTGGTGTGCACAGGCAGAAGTATCACTAGCAGAAGGCAGGAGGTAGTGATGCCGTTGTATAAAACACTAGTGAAGCCTCACCTAGAGTACCCTGTTTAATTTTGGAGGCCGCACCTTTGTAAGAACATTGACAGGGTGGAGGCGGTCCAGAGAAGGGTGACTAAGATGGTACAGGGCTACACCAGAAAACATATGAGGAGAGACTAAAGGACCTCAATATGTACTTGCTGGAGGAGAGGAGGGATCGGGGGGACATCCTAGAAACATTCAAGTACCTTAAAAAAGCATAAAAAAGGTGCAGGGGAGACATCTTCCAATATAAGAGATGTACAACAAGGGGACATGAAATCAAATTGGAAGGTGGCAGGCTGAGGTGAAATGTGGGGAAGTTTTTCTTCATGGAGAGGGGGGTGGACACATGGAATAGACTGCCACAGGAGGTGGTGGGGGTGAGCACAGTGGAGGAATTTAAACATGCATGGGACAGGCATAAGGGTACCTTAGAGGTGGAAAGGTGGGGTGAAAAGCCATATTGACCAGTTAGGGTCAGAGGCCACAAACTAGTGTAGGGCTTTCGGGCAGACTAGATGGGCCTAGCGGTCCTTATCTGACGACAGTTTCTGTGTTTCTATGTATTTGAGGAAGCTGGGCTCACTCCACATGAAATTTGTTTGGAATGGGGTAAGGCACAGATTGTAAGCCCCTTCAATTTGAGTGGGCTTACTGCTCAACTTAGGTCCCTTCTCCCTCTAGCCCACGGAATCTGTGCACCGGGGGGAACAGTAGTTTCCGCTGGCCACCACTTGGGGAAGCAGAGAAAGAGGTAGGGATGGTATATACAGTATATGTATGTAAAGAGGGAGAGAGGAAGCACAAGGGAGAGACCGGCTGAACAGCAGCAGATCAGTTATGGGAAGGGTCCTCCCCTTAGGCAGTGGTCGGCAGCTCCAGCAGCGACGCGCCTGGTCCCTGGGTGGGCATTCTGAGAGGTCATCATGAGGCAGTCTATGGTCAAGCTGGTCAGCACTCTGGGAGAGTTGTTGAGAGCAGCCGGGAAGATGTATGGAGGGCGTAGGCAGAGTAGGACCCCTGGGGGCATTTTAGACCCTGGTTTGAAAACAGTGTTTCCCAGACCATCTGACTGCAGCAGGGCCTCTGCAGGGATTCAGGACTGGTGGGAACAGTTCTGGTCCATACCCCGCGTGGCAGGGCAGTCCAGGTGTTTAGAGGTGGCTTGGGGGAGTCGACCCTTATCCATATTTGGGGCTTGTTCCATAGCAGGTCTCAGGCAGGAAGAAGCGCTGAGGCCTTTTAGGCAGTTTCCTCAATTGGTTGCACAGCTCATGCAACACAGAAGAGGAATAACAAAGAAAGGGAGACTCTGTGACTGCTGCCTGGGGGAGTTGTACCTCCAGGGAAAGAACTGGAAGCCAGATAAGTGAGAGCGCAGAGAGACTGAGAAGTCTAGGGACCAGGTGGGTTCAGGCACAAGGATTTGAGGCCGAGTTTGAGGTACCAGGAGAGGCAGCTGAGGAATTAGCAAGCTGCAGGTACAGCACCCCTTGGTATGGATAGTTTGGGGGTGGCTTAGAGGAGCTCATTGCTTCTCTTCGTTAGAGTGCTTGAGAGAGAGAAGGAGGAGCACTTGGGAAATAGCTGGAAGAGAGCCCAGTGTTAGCAAGTGAAGCTCAAGTTACGTGCTTACCAGTGCCAGAGAGATATTGGGAGCTTCACGTTCCTGAAAAAGTAGAAAAGGTCCTTGTTTCCTGAATAAAGTGCTGGTGCTGAAGTTTGTGTTCGTAGAAAATCTTTCCTCTGCCTACGTTTCTGCCCAAAGTTAGTGTCACTTTTCAAATATCTCTGTACAAAGTTTTAGCCCCATGGAGCTGTGCATTTTTTTATTTGCGTTTCTTAAGCAATTGGAACCCCTGAGCTCTGTTAATCCTTTAAGGGCTCAGGTGAATAAAACCCGATTTATTTTGGGGACAAAACCTGGAGTCCCATCTTTGATTAATCCCCTTTTGCCATTGACAGACCGTGGCATAATTTGCCGTCATAAAGGAGCATTTATAACGGCAAACACGCGCACGGTTCTCCTCCCTCTGCGTATACGCCTACACCAGCGTCTCCCTTCCTGGCTCATGCTTCCCTCCTACAACGGAGCTGCCAAAGAAACACGGCGGTGAGTACATTTTAAAAAAATCAAAACGAGCACTGGTTTTACAGATAGAGGACTTTGAACATTTAAAAAAAAAAAATAAGTGAAGCCGCCAAAAATGAAAATCCAGCCGTACGTAAAATAAACTGGCGCATACTCATAGCCACACCGAAACTGCTGATTTTATTTTATATAATTGCTGTGGCCAAAAAGGGGAGAGCCATTAATTATATAAAATAAAATGTGAGGTAGTGTGTTTAAACTCGAGGTTTACACACACCCTTGGAGTTAGATGCTTTGCACAAACCCCTCGAGCTTCGCCCTCGGGGTTTATGAAGCATCTAACCCTCTTGTTAAACACACCACCCCGTACTTTATTCTATATGTTATGAGCCCTCCAGAAGTGGAGGAATGGTGATCTAGGGTACAGGAGGTACAGACAAGGAGCCACATAACAGTGGAGCTAAACATGACTGAAGAAAAATACAGCTCGCTAAGGGCTAACTGGGATCTCCACCAGCTGACCAGAGGTGCACCAAACAAGGAGGCAGCTGAGAGAATAGACAGTGGCTCAGACACTTCCTAAGGGACCAAGGGGCTGAGAGCTTTAGTATCTTGTGCCCCCCCACCCCGAGAACTGTTATGCCAAAAAAGTGACCCCATGAAAGACAGACCCACCCACCAGCACTTAGAGACAAAAGGATGCCAATAAAAACACCACACTGTACATTTTATGTTTGTGCTGTTAGAACCAGTTCATTAGATAACTGACATAATCAATGTTCACCATGAAATACAAGCATGAGCATTCACATTACACAGCAGATGGGGACATGGTATGCGTGCAATGAGCTATTCCTTTACGCTATATACTGTACATCGCCACAGACTGTAATGTTATACAAGACCATTTTGAATCTGGGATTTGTTCTATATTTTGCTGTACATGCTCATTTACCTGTCAAACATTTTGCTCTTTGAATAAAGCGGAGTTAAAAAACATAAAGCAGTGTTGCACAGTGTGATGACTAATTTCCTTACAAAGTTTTAAAGAGACTTACCCTCAGCATTTGCACCTCCTGGATCAGTGCCTTACCTCTGCAAAATGATACTGATGCAGAGATTATCAAAAATATCCAATAGATCATAAGTAGTAGCTCTCGTAAAATTACCCCCATCAAGTCGCCTCTGACTTCCTGGTTTCTGAAGCCGCCCAAGCTCCGCTCCCGCGCTCAGCAAAGTTATGACGTCATCCCAGAGACAGTGCAGGGACGTGCTCCACCACAGTCTATATGTGGCAGCTTTCACATCATTTTTATATATTGTAATGGTTGTTTGGTCATTAATCAAGGGCACCGGTCGACTTATAAGGACCTTTTTCTTGTCTGTATGCGTTCTGATCATGCTAATTTTATGTATGTTCTGTTACACAGGTTCCCCTCCCCACGGAAATTGTGGAATATAATTCTGGCACTTGCTAATACAGCAGACGGTGATCTGGCGCAGGACTCTGTGACCACAGCTAGAGTTCTAGCTCATGCAGTGTTCTTAAGATTTTCCTGGGTAAGGACTACCAGCTTTTCCCAGGATACCCAAACCAATGCTATGGATTTCTCCTTTGAAGGAAGTTCACTTTTTGGTCACAAAACAGAGGCATACGTGAAAAAAGTGGAGGAATACAAGACCACTTGCAACAGCAACAATGAGAAGGAGAAGGCTTCTACCTCCTCTAGGCCCTAGGGGAGGGGAGGCAGAGGCTACTTCCCAAGAGTTTATTTACCCCATATTAATTTTATTTATTTTTTTATTTTATATGTGATTTTTGGGATTTTGTGGGTTTTCTCCCAATCCCTCCACCCACGCGTTCCTGATGTAGCACGTGTGTAGGCACGAATGGGCACACTGTTCAGGATGTCCCCTCCCTTCCAGTCATGTCGTTGACCATTTGCACCGGCACTGAAGCTCCATTCGGTGACAGCAGGATTATGGGCCGGCAACCCCATCCCTCACCCAGGACAGGAGAGCCAACACATGATCCTGCTCCCTCCCCCAACCCCGTGCCGGCACCCCGAGGCTGTTCCCGAACCTGGGTCGCTGGCGTAGCACGAGGTGTGGCGTCCAGCGTCTCAACCCTCAGCGCCACCAGGCCAGCTTTTAATTTTAGTTTTTGTTGATCGAGAAAGGAGGACTAGGCAGTTCTACGTATTTTCAGCCTTGTCCCGGGGGAAGGCGGATACAGATGGAAATCAATTGACAATGAACCAGTCTAAGCTATTGGTGGTATTTTGGTGAATGGGGGAAATTTGGCCAGGACACCGGGGAAATTCCCCTACTCTTTTTGAAAAGTACCACGGGATCTTTAATGTCCACCTGAACAACCTCCAGAACAGGCAGACAGGATCTCAGTTTAACGTCTCATCTGAAAGACGGCACCTCAGGAGTGCAGCACCAACCTCATGCTGCACTACAATGTCAATACTGGGATTTAACCTAAGTTCCTGGTGTGGGGATGGAACACACAACCTTCTGCTCTTATTGCCTCAGAGGCAAGTGTACAACCTACTGAGCCACTGACACTGCAGACTGGAGCCTTAATACAGTGCCTTAGACCCCTCAACCACACTATGCCCTATATTCCCCCTATGAGTATCATCCATAAAAGGGGATACTACAGGGGCAGGGCAGGAGGGTCACAAAGTGTACTGCTGCTGCAGCACCTGCACCCAAGCCCCAGTCAAAGCAAACCTCCTGATATCTTTGCCCAGGTCACCCAGGCACTGCCTTTGTGGGAAATACTGTCTCACTGCCTTCAGGAATGGGTAAACATTACCTCAGACAAGTGAGTTCTGGAGGTAGTGGGCCAGAGATGGTCTCTGCAGTTCAAAAAATTCCCCAAGATGGCAGAAACACAAACATTTTCCAGCACACACTCACACAGAGAGGCTTCTGCTGGAACTGGAAGTAAAAAAAATTGCTGAACGCAAAAGCTGCAGAAAGGGTCCCTGCTTCAGTGGAGCAAGGATCTATTCTCAAGGTACTTCCTCACCCACAAGAAAAAAAGAGGAGTGGCGATCTATTTTAGATCTCAGGTATGAAAACAAGCATGTAAATAAAGACAAATGCAAGATGGTCACATTGAGAACAAGGATACCATCTCTGCAGCCAGGACACTGGCTGGGATTCACTGAGTCTGAAAGTTGCCCATTTTCATATCCCAGTCAGGCCATGACACAGCAAATAACTCGGGTTCAAGTTATGGAACTGCCAATATCAGTTCATAGCACTTCCTTTTGCCCTCACCTCAGAATCAATGGTACTCAAAAAGTGCTTGGCAATGGTGGCAGAACACCTGAGAAGGCAAGGTGTGCAAGTTTTTCTCTACATGGACGACCGGCTAGTCTCGGGGAAACTGAACAGAAGACAAGGTGCTCTATACAGACTGTGAAATACATCTTGGAGTCTCAAGGATTCCTGATAAACCTGTGGAAGTCCCAGCTAGAACCTGCTCAAGTACTTGATTTCATAGCAGCAGAGCTAAACACCTTATAAGGGAAAGGCTTCCTTCTTCAGGTCAGAGCTGCAGCTGATGGCAGCAGAGTCCTTCACAACAGTTCAGCCAAGACCTGCAAGGGACTTCCTGCAATTACTAGGACACATAGATGCATCCACTGCTGAGGTTCCATGGGCCAGGTTCCAAATGAGAGATAGCCAGTACCACTTAAGATATAACTGGTCTCAAAGATCCACTCTCAAAACTAGTGCCAGCGACCAAAGCACTGGTAAAATCACTAGAGTGGTGGAAAGAAGAAAGCAACCTCAAAGGGGGCATTCCTCTCTTTCAGAAATCACCAGCAAGTGTTCTTACTAGAGATGCCTCACTCTTGGATTGGGGTGCCCACCTAAAGGACCTCACAATGAGTGGCACATGGTGCCCCCAAGTTTTCAATGGAACACATCAACCTGCTGGAGCTCAGGGCAGTGCTGCTAGCAATGTAATATTTCTCCTCCCTGCTACAAGGTCAGTCTGTCCAAATCAGGACAGACAACATCACAACAATGTATCACATAAACAAGCAGGGAGGGACAATGTCCTCAAAACTGTACAGAAGCAATGTGATCTGGGACCTGGAATATACCTTAGAAGCAAACATTCATGTAGCACACTTGCCAGGCAAAGACAACATCCTGGCAGATTCGTGAAGCAGAATCAGTCAGGGAAACCACGAATGGGCCTCGAACAGACAAGATCTGGCCACAGTGTTTAGAAGGTGGGGCACTCCCAGAATAGACCTGCTAACTTCCTGGCAAAACAATCAGCTTCCAAAATTTTGTTGCAGACCACCAGCTGGAGAGATAGTCCCAGGGGATGCCCTGGTCTTGGACTGGACAGAGAGGTTCCTGTGTGCCATCCCACCATTTCCACTCACACAGAAAGTCCTCAAACTCAGGAGGGAATCTGCTCCACACAGGGCCAGAGAGACCAGCAGTCCAAAGTCACAACCTGCTGACCCTACAGTATCTCATAGCAGGAAAGCATTCCTTAACTTCAAAACACTATGCCTGAGAGCATGGTTCCTGAAGAGCTAGAATAATCTGGATTAACTCTCAGAGGAAGTCCTGAATGTGCTTAAAGTTTCAAGGAAACTGGCAATCAGGAAAACATACTCCTCTAAATAGATGAGATCTTCTTATTGGTGTACCCCCAGAAGAATAATCCCATTAGAGGCAGAGTTGCCTACAGTCTTGGAACACTCGGTACACCTGCAGTCCATAGGCCCAAGACCATCAACACCGAAGGTGCACTTGGCAGCAGTGTCAGCCTACACATCAGTAGGCAAGAGAAAATCACTGGCCTCTCAAACTACTGTATTTTCAAAAGCTTTTTTTAAAGGCCTCAGCCACTTTTACCCACCAGTAAGTGACCCAGTCCCACCATGGGATTGCAATCTCTGCCTTGCTCTGTTCATGGAGGCTCCAATTGAGCCTAGGAACACTGCTGACCTAAAATATGTCACATGGAAAACCATATTCCTGATTGCCATGCCCTTTGCTATAAGGGTGAATAAGCTGCAAGCCCTCTGCACAAAGCCAAATTACATAATCTTCCACAGGGATAATGTAGTTCACAGAACCAAAAGGAAATTCCTACCTAAGGTGGGATCAGAATTCCATCTGAATCAGTCAGCAACACTTCCTGTACTCTACTCAGAACACTCCAGTTCAGGTGAGCAAAAATTGCACAGCCTTGATCTAAAACAAGTTTAAGACATCTATGTAGACCAAACAAAAGATGTCAGGTCCAAAAACATGCAGCAGTGTGTTACCTATGGTGAGACTGGCAAAGGTAAACCAGTATCCATGAGGTCTCTCTCTTTGTGGGTAGTCTCCTGAATTCAGTTCTGCTATGAAAAATCTGGGAAAATGCCCCCAGAGGCTTAAGGGCACACTCAACAAGGGGCACCTCTGCCTCTGTGGCATCCACAAGGGGCAGTCCCTTAGTATGCATCTACAAAGCAGCTACCTGGAAAACAGTACACACCTTCACAAAGCATTACTGTCTGGATATACAGTCCAGAAGGAATGCCAGCTTTGAACTGCTGTACTACAAAAACTTTTTCTCCATGTAAGTTCTGTACCCAGCCTCCTAAGACACTGCTGTATATGTCTGCTAAGAGTGAAACAATAAGTGAGGGATTTATTTATTTAAGAAATTTACCAGGAAAGGCATACTGAGCAGGGTACCGCTCGATTCCAGATGCGCCCTGGGGGTAGGGGGTTACAAGGATGTAGTACATAATACATAAACACAATACAGCATACATAAATTGTAAGTATCCAGCAAAGGCCCAATGGGATGGGTGAAGTAGCTGAGATGCATCTGGAGTTGTACAAAGTGTAGAGTAGTTACAGGCAGTATTTACAGGCAGTGAGTACAGTAGCAGTATTTACAGGCAGTGATACAGTAGCAAATAACAGCAATTACATAGTGAGATTAGATTTACATACTAGATGGATTAGGTGAGAATATCAGACAGTAGCAGAGGAAGGTCAATACAAGATGACGTATGGTACTAATTTAGGAAAAAAAAGAAGAACCCAGGATAGCTGATAGGAATTGAGCAGGGAGTTCAGCGATGGGGAAGGCATAAGCAGTTGGTGTCAAAATGCGTTTTGAGGAGGGCATTTCGATGTGGGGTACTGTTGGTGTGTCTGATGTCGGCTGCTAGGGAGTTCCATAATTTGGGGAGTCTGAAGCTGAAAGCAACCTGACCTGATCGGGTGGATCTGTGGGGGATGTGGAGAAGTCTGTAGTCAGAGTTCCTGAGATCGTAAGTAAGTGGGGTGGCGGCCGTTAGGGATGTCGATAGGTAGGAGGACAGCGTATGCGACCAGAATTTAGCAGTGACTCTAGTGCAGTGCAACAATCGCCGATTTTGGAGAGATGGGAGGTCAAGGTATTTGTAGAGGTCGCAGTGGTGGGTGTTCGGCGGACAATCCAAAGTGAACCGGCAGAAGGAGTTATAAATAGGGTCGAGCCTGGCTGAGGATGTTTGGGGGGTGGCCCCGTAAATGACATCGCCATAGCCAAAAATTGGAAGGATCATTTTTTGTATCATTTCTTGCCTGGTTTGTGTAGGGATGCAGAACTTGTTCCGATAGAGAGCTCCCAGCATGGGATGTAATTTTTTTTGCAGAGCCTCAACATAAGTAGAGAAATCGAGGTGCTGATCCAGCCAGACACCAAGATAACGATATGAGGAGGTGACCTCAAGTGGGGTCCTATCCAAGGTAAAGAAGGTGGGCGCATCCTTTATCCGGGTTAGTTTGGCACGGGAGCCGAAAGGTGAGGGAGACAGTTTTTTTTGAGTTTAGGAATAGTTGGTTCTTAATGAACCAGTGTTGGATGGAGTCGAAGTCCTTCTGAAGGTGAGATGCTACAGTGGTTCCAGATGGGCCAGAGGCAAATATCACCGTATTGTCTGCATACATATGGATACCAGATTGTGTGCAGACAGTAGGCAGGTCGTTAAGGAAAATTGAGAAGAGCAGCGGGCCAAGTACAGACCCTTGAGGTACGCCACTGGTGACAGGGAGGGGGAGGATAGAGCCGTGCCGATGCGGACTGTTTGTGTTCTGCTGGACAGGTATGACTGGAACCAACTGAGTGCTGTCGTCAGACCAGTTTGGGCAAGTTTAGCGATCAAGAGGGGTGAGATACTGTGTCAAGGCTTTTGCTAGGTCTATATAAATAGCTGCGTAATGTCCCGTTGTCAATGCCTGTAAGGATGGAGTTGGTGAGGCGAAGGAGGGGTGTAGTGGTGGAGTGGTTTTTTTTCTGAAGCCAGCTTGAAAGGGGGTGTAAAAGGAGATTGAATCGAGATAATTGTGTAGCTGGGATAGAACAAGGCGCTCTTGAATTTTGCAAGGATGGGAGCAGAGATATAGGCCGATAGTTTGAAGGAGGAGGGTCCTCCCTTAGAGAGTGGAATGACTGTGGCCTGTTTCCATTGTGTAGGGACAGCACCAAGTTTAAATGACAGATTATACAGCATGGTTAGGGGGTAGGCTATGGCCGGGGCAGAGAGTTGAAGCATTTTTGAGTCTAATCCAGATGGGCATTTTCCTTTGGTTGTGTTTAGAGAGTGCAGGATTTTTAACACCTGGTCAGGGGTGACTGGGTGGAGCGAGAAGGAGGCCTGGGAGGTGTGTTAGGAGAGTAGGGGGTCCTTTGGGAGATTAGGTGGAGTAGGTGAGTGAGGTGGGAGGAGAAGAGGCAGTAGTGGTGGAGAAGGGCATTAAACTCTGATACAACCTGGCGAGGGTCATTTACGATTCTGCCTGCTAGGTTGAGAGTGGGGGTGGGAGGTTGGGTTGGCGGAGTGAGGAGGAATTTTATGGATTTCCAGAATTGAGATGGTTGGGTGTGTTTTTTGTTAAACGTCAATTGAAGTAGTTTGATTTGGACTGCCGTATGAAATGTGTGCAGGCATTTCGAAGGGAACGGTATTGTTGTTGTGCCAAGTGGGAACCAGTTGTCTTGAAAAGTTTCCAGGCCCGGTCTCTGGCTTGGAGTTGTTCCATGAGTTTTGAGGTTACCCAGGGTACGGGGCCTCTGACGCTGATCTTTAGTGGGGCATATATGCCCCAGATAGCGCAGGGAATTTTGTAGAGAAGTAGCCCAGGCCTCGCCCAAGGAGGTGGCGCTAAGGATAGGAGACCAGTCAATGGTGGAGAGGGTGTTTAGAAGTGCGGGCAGATCCAAAGATTTTAGGTTCTGCAGGCAGCGGACGGTGGGGGGCGGGGATGGAAGATTTTATGCACTAAGTAAATCATGTGGTGGTCGCTAAGGGAGTCCGGTAGGAGGCCTGCTTTGAGAATCCTGTGTGGGTGGGTAGTGAGTGCCCAGTCCAGTAGTGTGTGTTTCTTATATTTGTGGTTTAGGTGGGTGGGTTCCCCTATTTGCTGGTGTAAATGGCATACCTGATGTCAGAAGAAAAAGATTATTCACCACAGTACTGCTTCTTCTCAGGGGTCCCTGATGATAGCTTCACTCTCCCCCCATACCATCCCTTTCAGAACCTGAAAATGAGCTCTCTTAATAATCAGTTCCTTTTGCTAAGGTTGCTTGAGCGTAAATTTACATGTATGCTTCAATTTAATTGGTGTTTAAAAAAAAGTGAAATTTGCGTTAAATCTTTTTAGCTAGATTGACAAGCTACCATTCCACTCCGGCTATAGAGACAAATCTGACAACTGCCACGGTGGAATGTGGCTGCAGTTTTTCAAATGCCTATTCTAAATTCTACTATTAGAGTAGGGTCCGTCTCCAGGGAAACTGTCTCCATGGAGTTGGATGCTAAGAGTAAAACCATAGTGAGGGATCCCTGAGAAGAAACATTTCAATTTTTTATTTTACGCATGTTGTCCTGTGCCTATAGGCCAGACACAAAATCAGTCTGGTCTAACCCCACCAATCCTGGAATTATGGCTTCCAATCATCTAGTTATTATTGCTCTTGAATACCTATTAGCAGCATTTAATACGGAGATGGGGAGATACGAGGGGCAGAGGGAAGGGACCCTGCTGGCTGTGGATATCACAGAGATAACAGCATAGTTCCAAGATGGGGCCAATGTACCATCTGTAGACAGGACTGCTCTGTGTGCTCCACATAGCAAAGGGATAGTTTCCTCTCAAAGCCTTTTGTTATATTCCAAAGTAAATGAATTAGAACTGGGACACTTGCCGATTTTGCTTCTATAAATCTGAAACAGAATCTCCACCTCTGATACTGAAGCACACAAAGCCTCATTTTGTTCCCTGGTAACCTGTGGAAGGTGGAGTAGAGATAGGTACTCCTCAGTCCACTGGGGAGAATGTCCTTGTCTGGCCTTACATAAATCTTTGTAATAGTGCTGGAAAGCTGCAGAGATTTCCTGCACTTGGGTCACTCTTTGTCACAGTACCCTGGTGATCTGTGCCCTAGCTCTGTGCTCTTAAATGATAGGCCAACAATTTTAAATTTCAAGTCCCCCCTTATATTATCATTATCTCAGGAATTTTAAATGTTGTTCCACTTTGTAATCTAACAATTGGTTCAGTTCCCTCTTTAATTTTAATAACTCCTTACCCCTCTGCCTATCCAACTTAATCTGCTATTGTCCCTCTAGGTCCTGTACTCTGGCTTCCAAAGTGATTTTGTTTTTCGGCCCATGCCCTTTTCTTTCCCACTGCAACAGTTTCATTTACCCCTGAGAATTGCCTTTACTGTATCCCACAGCATGCCCGGGACAATTTCCGGGGAGGCATTGTCCTGAAGAGCCTGCTCGATTATTTAATTTTTTTTAATTTCTTTTTACTAAGTGTTTTCTGTTTCCAGGTACAAACAACAAACCATACGCTTCAAGGACTACAGGATGCACTGAGTGTTCCATAAAAAGAGGTCTAGTCAGTATTCAAAGGCATAGAAGTAACTCTGAATCATAGCCCTCCAAGAAGAAATAGTTGCCAATGTCCTCCTGCGGAACTATCACAAAATACTGTCAAAAGGAGCACTGCATAAAAACAGGAAGAACTTAAAACTATGATCATTAATAAAAATTTATGGAACGATATCTGGCTTCCTTGTCAACGTGTATAGTGAGCCTGCTCGATTATGAAGGGAATTTGTTTTTGTACATCCTTATCCTGCAATAAGGAGACATTTAGCATTAAAAAAGAGGTCTTACGTGTTTGGTGGTCTAGTTGCAGGAAAAGGGGGGCATGATAGAAAAGGCCAAGCAGGCCTATCCAGTAACTATTTAACTTGCTACTATGCTACTACACTCTTTAGATAGCAAGAAAAGATCCAGACTCTAGTACATCTGATGTGCCGCAGAATACAAGGTGGAACCCCTAGACTGACTGTACAGATGTCTCCAGGCATATAAAAAAGAAACAAGACTGCTTACTAAAACTTCAACCTTCTTAGCCACCACATGTTCTCTGCATGGGATTTGAGAGGTGCTATCAATTTGGGGCAGAAAGGTCAAATGTAAGCCCCCACCACAAATAACCAACCCCTCACTCTTCTCCACAATAAGCAGTAATGGTTTTCAAAACAAGGTATAATCTGCTGCCAAGGGGCATACTGAAATCAAGTGAACTTTTGGTCATTGTAAAGGTCTTTAAAGAATCACATGATGAAGCCTCCCTTATCAGTGAGCACCTCCTGCATCTTGAAGACCACCTTGTTCGGGACCAAAGTTGCCTCATCCGCTCCTGCTTCCAGCTTTATAAAAGGAGGAGTGGACTTGATGGAAACCGAACTCTACCAACTTCTGGTGCTCTACTTCCAGGGGTTTCTTGTAACTAAATAAACTCTGCCTTGGATTGCTGGATATATGTCATGATCTTGTTTCTCTTAATGTGGTGGGTGAGACCATTCACGTTATATGCAAGTGTTTTAGCGACTGGGGAAGACATTTATATGATGTGTAAATGTTACCTCCAATTTGCCACCAAAAAGGAAGCATAGCCCCCCCACCGCTCCCCAGTGAGTATCCATTCCACTTGTAACAAAATACAAACAGTATAACCGGCCAGCAGGGCTAACAAGATAATAAAGTGATAAAAAAGCATGCTTCCCTTGAAGAAGAACATAAGAAAATATTCTCTGGACCCCGCAGGAGTACCTTTCCTCCCCATATCATCCTAGCACACTGCCAACACAATCCTGGGGACAATCTCCTGGCCAACTACGTGGTCTATAACATACCTACATCCACTTATGCTGCTTTTGATACTTATGCACCCCACTGTCCCTGTATGTCCTACAGCCACATCTACCCCCCACCCTCCTCTCCTGGCAGACACAGCACCATCATGCACCTTAAGTGCTCCCACTATCCAACAACCCACGTCCACCTTACCGGAATGTGTAAAAGTGTGCTCTAGGCCTGCCCCAATCCTCTTCCTGCTATCACACCTCGCCTCGCTTCCCGTGCCATCTGATTATGCCTCCAAACATCCAGTTATCCACAAACCCAAACATTTTAAGCTTATGCTAATCTGCAATGCCCTAATACTTCTGCTA
The DNA here is from genome assembly GCA_016271365.2 of Neoceratodus forsteri. Lineage (NCBI taxonomy): Eukaryota > Metazoa > Chordata > Ceratodontiformes > Ceratodontidae > Neoceratodus > Neoceratodus forsteri. The sequence continues at coordinate 1,145,223,131 of CM057450.1, read as the reverse complement.
CTCTCAGGTAATGTACACCCCAACCCCAGGCCCCTGCAACAACCACATACTAAAACCACTAACTCTATATTTCCTAAGACTGCATTCCTTAACATCAGTAGTCTACAACGAAAGCTAGACCAGCTGCAAGTCTGAGTACAACAGCACAAGCCAGATGTCCTTCCCACTGCTGAAACCTGGCTCTCTCCCACATTTCCCCGACTTCGCTGCTGCTCTAGCTGGTTATACTCTCTACAGAGCAGGTCGGCTTGGAAAAAAGGTGTGTGTGTGTGTGTGTGTGTGTGTGTGCTATTTACCTATTAGACACACTTCAGGGCCATGCCTTTGCAACTTTGTCCGCCGGCAATAGTGCCCAGGCTCTTGCAGTCAAAACAGCTCTGGGTAACAAAGGGAAGTCACTCATTGTCCTATTGGTTTATATATCCCACCAAGGGACACAGCAACAGGTTCTGACTCAGTCTTAGACTATATTATCAAACTGCCTAAGCGCTCTGAGGTTGTTGCACTAGGCGACTTCAACATCAACTGACTTGTACCTGAGGCTAGCCCCTGTAAGGAAGCTGTTGCTGCTGCTGTCGACCTTACACAAATGGTTTAAACCCCAACTAGGGTTATTATAGAACTGGGACCCACACCCTAATTGACCTTATTCTCACTAACCGCCCTGATAGGATTACGGACACCGTGGTATTACCTGACTCCCTTAGTGACCCAATCACGCGTCATTGGTCAAATCAGCTTCCCAAATGCCCCAATTGGTCATCCTACTAGTGTGCACTAAGGCGTGGGCAGCTCAAGCAATTTCAAGAATACCTCCGCCAGTGCGACTTGTCACTTACTGACACCACCACTAGTGTGGATCTAGTTCTGGAGCACTTCATCTCACTTTTTAACAAAGCTTGTGATATGTTTGCCCCATTCAAAAAACAGAAAAGCAAAGGGGCCAGCAATGCCTGGATCACCACACCACTCCTTGACCTCATGGCCACTCGAGACCACCTCTGCCATGTAGCCCATGCCACTAAAAATGTTAGGGACTGGCAACACTACAAGGAAGCCAGGAATGCCTGCACCCATGCAGTACACCCTGCTAAAATTACCCACTTCCAAAACCTGTTCTTGAACTCTTGGGGCAATAGCACAAAGTTCTGGGGGAACATAAAAAAGCTCACTGGTGAACCCAAAAAATTCCCTCCATTGATGCTCAATGCAACTGGAACTACCACTCAAGGTCCTAAATAAATAGCAGATATATTCAATACTGTGTTCACTGACCTGAGTGGGGTACTCCCTCCCAACTTCTTCAATGACCCTCCCTGTCAGGACGATGATTGTACCGTGAATCTATCTCCCAACACGCCCCCTTGCTATTTCAAGGCAGTTACTACCATGACAGCTACAAAATATTTACTGCTGGTACTTCGCAAATCTAGATTTAGTAGTGACACCCTTGATCTTAAAATGCTCTGCCTCACCTTAGATGTAGTCCTGACACCTCTCACCAAGATCCTCAACCTATCCCTTTGTCTAGGACAATTTCCCTTGGTATGGAAAGTGGCAGTGGTGACATCTGTTCACAAAAGTGGTGAGAGGGCCACACACTCTAACTACAGCCCCATTTCCATCTTGCCACCCTTTTCCAAAGCATAAGAACACATAGTTTCTGATCTGTTGACTAAGTATCTAGCCACTTATAATATACAATGTGCCCAACAGCATGGTTTTAGAAAGGGGCATAGCACCACCACTGCTCTTCTTGAATACACTGACTTCATTCACAAGGCACTGGATCGTGGACACCTTGTGGAGTCTATCTACACTGACCTCACAAAGGCGTTCAATACTGTTAATCACACTCTATTACTCTTGTCCTTACCCACCCTTGGACTCTCTCATGATGTCACAGGATGGTTTAAAAGCTACCTCGAAGACAGAACCCAATGAGTAAAAATACAGGTTACTCACCTGTAACAGGAGTTCTAGGAATGGTATATGTTGTTCATCCACACTGTCTGGCAGGTATCCTTGCCGCTTTAATTCTTGCCGGAAGGTCTTCAAGCTGGCTCCTCCCACCCACCCGGGTGGTAAAACTCTCGGCTCCGCCCCATGACGCCAGATCTAGCCCGCTGGAAGCTCAGGTTGGGCGCGTCAAGTCAGAGGTCGGGTAATGGTGGATGAACAACATACACCATCAGAGATCCCTGTTACAGGTGAGTAACCTGGTATTTCTAGGGACATGGATATGTTGTTCATCCACACTGTCTGGCAGACTCCTAGCAGTTCTCCGGGAGGAGGGAGGCAAGGCGCACACCCCCAATACTTACTTGGGAAAGAGAGTTGAGAACTGAGGCCCCAAAACCAGCATCCTGGCATGACTCGAGGTCGATGTGGTAGTGGGTAATGAAGGTATGTGCCGACTTCCAGGTAGCAGCCCTGCAGATATCCTGGATAGGGACATCCCTGGAAGCAGCTACCGATGCAACGGTATGGCGGGTAGAATGAGCTCTTATCCCTCTGGGAGGCTCCATGCCCACCAACCTGTAGCAGAGCTCTATACAGGAGGTGATCCACCTGCCTATCGTCCGCTTTGCTGCAGGTCTGCCAGGTGCGGCTTCAGCGTAGGTGACAAACAGCTGGTGAACCTCTCCCCGAACTTCAGCCATCCGCTCCTTATAATAAGCGAGCGCCGGTCTAGGGTCCAAAGTATGGAGCCTATACGGCCTCCGGAGGTGATTGGGGTAGAACACCGCAGAGTCAACACCTGGTTAAGGTGAAACTCCACACCACCTTCGAGGAACTTCAGGGAAGTAGAACAACCTGTCCCTGTGGAAGACCAGGTAGGGAGGCTCTGGAAAGCGCCTGGAGCTCTCCCATCCTTCTGGCTGACATGATAGCCACCAAGAAGGCGGTCTTCACGACAGGTGTGAAAGATCACACCTGTGCATTGGTCTGAATGGCTTGCCCATGAGCTTGGCCAAACCAGCAGTAGATCCCACGGAGGTGGAGGTTCTCGCACCGAGGGAAATGTGGTCAAGGTCTCGAAAAGTGCCCGACCACTTCTCCTGTGCCACCGATTGCTTGCCGCCCCGCCTGGTGGGGCAGAGATGGCTGCCAGGTGCACCCTAAGGGTCGTCGACTAAGCCCTTGCTGAGAAAGGACCACAGGTAGTCCAGAATGCTTGCCAAGGCAGTTAGAAGGGTCCAAGCCTTCCCTGACACCAAATGGAAAACCTCTTCCATTTGAAGGCATAGCATTTTCTGTCGACTTTACGGGACGCCTCAACGACGTTGAGGACCTCGCCGGAAAGACCCAAGGCCTGGAACTCTAGCCGCCAGGAACCAGGCCGCAGGTGCAGGGATTGAAGGTCCGGATGGAATGCCTTCCCTGATTGACTAAGATCAGGTCCGGGCGGGCTGGAAGCCGCCGAGGCCTGGAGCTGAGGCTGAGGAGATCTGGATACCAGAACTGGCAGGGCCAGTCTGGGGCTACCAGAATCACCTGCGCCTTGTCCTCCTCGCCTTGAGAAGCACCTTGTGGATCAAGGGAAATGGGAAAGGCGTAGAAGAGCCCCGGGTCCACGGCCTGGAAGGCATCCCCTGCAGCGAGCCCTGCTGAGGGGTGGGCATGGAACAGACTCAGCTCGCATTCTCCTGGAGGCAAACAGGTCCACCTGAGGCGTGCCCCAGTGGAGAAGAGATCTTGTACCACCGCAGGAGAGACCACTGTGAGACGCAGCCCCTATCCCGCTTAGGGCATCGCCAGGGTGTTGGAGGCTCCCCACATGAATGGCTAGGAGATCTGCCTCCAGGCTGCGCACTAGGAACCAAATGCGGAGAGCTTCCTTGCATAACAGCAAGGAGCGTGTCCCGCCCTGGCGGTTCAGCCAGTACATGGTCGTGGTGTTGTCCGTCTGGACCTGAACCACTTGACCCGTTAGAAACGGAGCCAAGGCGGTGAGAGCTAGACGGACCGCTTGGAGCTCCAGCAGGTTGATGTGGCATTGGACTCCCAAGGGAACCAGAGGCCGTGCGCTCAGTGTTCTCCCAGATGGGCACCCCAACCCATCAGAGATGCGTCGGTCGAGAGAGAGAGACCGTCGGCTCAGGGCGGACGAATGGGATACCCTCCTGTAGATGAGCCGGAACGATCCACCACTGGAGAGCGTTCCACATCTCCTGGGTCACTGTCACGGGCCGGTCCAATGGATCGCGGTGTTGTGACTACTGGCTGGCCAGTCCCCATTGAAGGGGACGCATGTACCAACGGGCCCAACGGACCACGCTGGTGCAGGCCGCCATGAGGCCCAGGAAGTCCGGAACAGGGCGCAATTGCCCAACCAGAAATGATTGGGCAAAGGAGAAAAGAACCTCGGCCCTGTCCGCTGGGAGCTGTGCTCTGGCTTGCAGAGAGTCGAGCTCTGCCCCGATGAACAGGAATCACCTGCTTTGGCACGAGTTCCAACTTGGCCTCGTTGATGAGGAGGCCAACCTGAGAGCAGACCTGGAAGGCCAGATCTCTGGACCGCTCCACCTCCTGTCTGGAGAGGGCTGCTATCAGCCAATCATCCAGGTAAGGGTACACCCGGACCCCTCGGCGCCGGAGGAATGCTGTCACCACTGCCATGCATTTGGTGAAGACCCTGGGAACTAGGGAGAGGCCGAAGGGCATGGCTCGGAACTCGTAAAGGGATCCTTCTGCTCTGAAGTGGAGGAATCTCTGATGGGACGGATGGATTGGGACGTGAAAGAACGCGTCCTGGAGGTCCAGGGAGCAGAACCACATGCCTCGTTCCAAGGATGGAATTATCTGAGCCAGAGTGACCATCCTGAAGGTCCGAGACCTTCAGAACTTGTTCAGGTCGTGCAGGTCAAGAATGGGGCGCCAGCCCCCCGTCCGTTTTGGGACCAGGAAGTACCTGGACACAAACCCCGGGTCTGAAGGAGGATCCGCCACCTTCCTGATTACCTCTTTTGAGGAGCAGGGCAATGTTGGCCCAGCGGGCCAACAGCGAGGCTGTGGACCCCGTGGCCCCCCGAGGGGCGACGGCTCGAAAAGGCGGAACCTGCTCGAACTCCATGGGCAGGCCTTTTCCTACCACCTCCAACACCCAGCGGTCCGTGGTGATAACGGACCAGGCGGAAAGGAAGTGGCGGAGTCGTCCCCCCACGGGGAACCCAGGGGAGTGGCGAGGTTGGGGTGCACCCCAAGTCGTCACTGGGCAGGCTTGAGGAAGAACCGCCGAGGGACCTTCCGGTCTTTACCTCCTTGCTTCCTGTTGGAGGAAGCCGCTTGGGTTTGGGATGCCGCGCGAGCCTGCTGGCCCTGTTGCTGGTGCTGCTGGGCCGGTCGAGAGCAGGACCGGAAGGACGAAAGGACTTCTGCTGCTGACGGCGGCCTTTGTCCCTCTGGGCGGAGGTGACCGAGTCCAGAGTGGCACTGGACTTTTCGATCCGCTGGAGGTGTCCCTCCACTCCAGGGCCAAGAGGTCAGTCCCCAAGAAGGGGACGTCCGCCAACTTGTGCTGGGTATTCGCCGAAAGTGGATATCCTCAGCCACGCCCCGCGCCGCATGGCCACCGCGGCGCTACTGACCTGGCACAGGAATCACCTATGTCCAGAGCAGTCTGGAGCTGCCTGCCACACCGCCCTGCCCTGGTCCCACACGCGGCGGACCGTGGTCTGCAGGTCAGGCGGAGATGAGGAATGACCTCATCCAGGGAGCCCATGAGGGCGGGAGAAGGGTGCCACCAGCACGGCCGAGCTGGCCTGTCAGAGGCCGAGGGAGGACGCAGCGTACACCTTGCGCCCGGCAAAGTCCATCTTCTTGGACTCCTTGACGGGGTGCTTGTCCACATCCCGAGCATTACCGGAACACCGGAAAACGCTGTCGGTGACTAACCCCTCAGCAGAGGGGTGTTCCGAGAAACCGGACAAAGAGCCGGTAGGGACCACATACTTCCTGGCCATCCTGGCCGGGCGCTGGACAGGAAGCAGGCCGCTGTCAAAGCTCCAAGGCTGGCTGACAATGGCCTCAGCCACCGGAAAGGCCTCCGTAGGGGAATCCCCTCGGTCCAGAATCTCCGCTGGGATACTTGGCCCATTTGGACATGGGCTCGAGCTGCATCCCGTGGACTCTGAGATGAGTCAAGCAGACCCAAGAAGGACGATGGGCTATCGTCCACTGACTGGCCCCCGGAGGACTCCAGATCACACTGCCTGGAGAACAGGGAGGAATCGTTGTCGGATTCCGAAGAGTCTGTGAAGAGCTGCCTCGGCCCTGAGCCACCCTCTACCTGCCGAGGACAGTCGGGAGTGAGGGTGACCAACAACCTGTGGGGCAGGCCATGACCCGACCGAGAACTCTTGATCGGGGCCCCCGACTTAGGTTTTGGAGGCGGAGGTTCCACCACAATCGGTGGACCAGCTGGTTTCGGCTTAGCAACCGGCCCTGGGGCGGGCAACTCAACTGGAACGAGTGGTTGCTTCGGCTGTTCCGGCGACAGCCACTTGATGGCCGGGGTCTTAGCTGGGGTCGGCTTAGGCCCGGATAACAGCAACTGCTGCCACATCAAATCCTCGTAGCCCCGGCGCAACTTGTGTTGAAGCCTCTCCTCACCCGAGGAGGAGGACGAGGAAGAGCGGAGTCGCCGCTTACTTCGGTAACGAGACCGAGACCGGCGATCACGGCGGGAACGGCTGGACCGAGAAGAGGTCCGAGACCGAGACCCCCGGGGGGACCGAGGGTGGGTCTGGGAAGGGGCGGGGGATACCCGCTCTTCCCTCGGCTCGGGAACTTTAACCGGGGACTGCGGTCCTGAAGGAGCAGACAGATCCTTGGTATCCACCAAGGGAACCGGTGAAGTAGGGTTGTCGGCTTCTCCAGTCGACAGCCCATCTAACGGATCGAGAAAAATCTTGACTTCGTCGACGGGAGTCTCGGCAGGCTGGCCTAACAGGGGCACCGTGAAGCCAGCGGCCTCGGCTGCAACCTCGACTGAAGTCGACGGTCGGCTGCCTGGGGAGGGGGACCTCTCCCGCTCCCAGGAACGCCGACGGTGGGACTTACCTTTCGACTCCCTTTTCTTGGGTCGAGAAGAATGTCCCAAGGGCCCCTCTCCCTTCGTGGAAAGGGACTGGCAAAGCTCCTTGAATGAAGCCGTATACGAGGAACTCAGAGAGATCAATATAAATGCCGCGGCCGAGGAAGAAGAAGATGTGGCCTGGGCCGCTTCCTCCTCGAGGGCGATCAACTGCTTGAGCTGCTCAGCCGAGCCAGCCGCCGCGGACACCGTCCAACGAGCCTCTTTGGATTTCACCAGCGGAAAACGTTTCTCGGGGCACCCGAGCTTCAAATGGGCAGTGCGATCGTCCAGAACACTGGCCGAGAAGGAACGGCACAACTCACAAGCCTGCGGGTCGTGATCTAGGCCTAAGCAGTAGACGCACGTGGAGTGCGGATCCGTCCTGGACATCTTCTGCCTGCAGGGGCACCTCCGAGAGCCGGGAACAGATTTGTCCATCGCAGCCGCGAGGGAAAAATAAGACTGAAGAATTAGGATCCAGTCTCAAACGCAGAGCGCTAAGGCGGGAACCTGAGATTCCAAGCGGTGAGAAAGATCTGGCGTCATGGGGCGGAGCCGAGAGTTTTACCACCCGGGTGGGTGGGAGGAGCCAGCTTCAAGACCTTCCGGCAAGAATTAAAGCGGCAAGGATACCTGCCAGACAGTGTGGATGAACAACATATCCATGTCCCTAGAAATACACGATACACTCTCTGTTATTCACCCAGTATGCTCAGGAGTTCCCCATGGCTCAATCCTGGGCCCTCTCCTGACCTACTTAGCCTCTTCCTTAATACCCTACCCCACGTATGTCCCACTAACCTATTCCTATATGCAGAGGACGCTGTGCTCTTCACCAGCCAGCCTAATCTTCTACTCCTCGTCAGCAGTCTGCAACAAAGTTTTGCTGCTGTTGAGGCCTGGTTCACCAAACAAAAACAAATTCTGAACTATAAAGAAAACAAAGTGATGCTCTTTGCTAGCCCACATAACAGGTATAAAAATGCCCAACTACATATCGCAAACAATCTCAGCTCACCTCTTGAACAAGTTCACAACTTAAACCGAGATACCATCTGCCTGGATTGGTGGTAGTTCAGTTGGATGTTAAAGATCCCATGGCACTTATCGAAAAGAGTAGGGGAATTTCCCCGGTGTCCTGGCTAAATTTCCCTCATTCACTAAAAATACCACCAACAGCTTAATCTGGTTCAATTTCAGTTGCTTACCATCTGTATCCCCCCCCCTCCGGTCACCCCTGAAAAAGGGACTTCTAGGCCCAGTGGGCTTACCGGGTCAACAAAATTCAACAAACAAACAAGTATCTAGGCATAACCCTAGACAGTGGCCTATCCTTTAATGAACATGTAAATATAATATCCAGAGCCATTAGCATCAGGTTAGGGCTTCTCTATAGACACAGACACAGCATGACCCAAGAAACGCTCTATTTAGCCATCACTAGTTCCATTCTTTCAATTACTGACGTTGGCGTTATCATCTATGGTTCTGCCACCAACACCACACCTAGGAGATTAAGAGCTACTCTTAATATGGCTTGCCGCCTAGTCACTGGAGCCCACCGCTACACCCATACCTGTGAGCTTATGCCTTAGCTAACCTTTTGAACCTCCAGGGCAGGGTCTTCTAGCAAACATGCCTGTTTGCAATGAAGGTTTGTCTCAGATTAGCCCCTCCCACACTCCTGCAGCTCCTCAACCGGACAAATCACCACCACCGCACTAGAAGCACAGCCAGTCCCACCTTCCAGGTCCCTTTCTGCCATACTGCACACGCTCAATGAACATTTATGCACAGAGCACCCAGCTGGCTAAATAACCTTCCACCTGACCTCCTAGCCCACTCCAAATTAGGACCCTTCACAACCAAACTTCGGCAGCATTCTTTGAAACTCAGCAGCTGTGATTGCCCCACCTAATTTTTTGAGCCTTTCTCCCCACAACCAGCATTAATCTCTATTTTCTATTCACTCTTACCCTTACTTCCTCCCACCCCCCTTAACTATCCATCCTTGTCTACACCTCAGCTTTTTGATAACCCCCACTTCCCCCTCCAACTCTGGAACAGATACCTAGTTCATGTTTACCTCATTTTGCATCTCCCAAACTTCTCTTGCCTTCCCTTCCCTCCTCCTAAGCATTAACCCCCCCCCATCCTGCCCCATCACCACCCTAAGTCAACTCCGCCCTTGCACATTCCTATCCTACTCTCAGTCTCCTCTCCTTATTCGCTGCACCTAAGTTACTGGATGAGGACTCCGTGCCCCTCAATGTACAATACCTACCTCTGGCTGCTCACTTCTATTACTACTGTCAGGCTCTACAAACTACCTTACTTTCCTTCTTTGGACTCTGCAATTTTTTAGGTCCATGACAAGGTCATCCCTGTGACCGCTCCTACAAAGTGTACAATATCTGTAACCATGTAACTCATGATACCTATGCAGCATTTACTATGTATTTTGATGTATTCTGTACACTCATTCAGTCTTCTGTACCTTGTAAATTACCCTTTGGTTCTTTCTTCTATGATGTGGAGCCTTTGTAAAAGAGCCCCTGGCTCAAAAGGGTGTCATTCCGAGACTTCAATAAATAAAAAAATAAAATAAATAAATATGCATCTCCAGCTGACAAGGGGCCACTTCCTAAGCTACTCTAACAGTTGGAGAGATCATTCGATGGAAACAAAGAGGCATCAACAGGCACGCTGGCAAAACACCCATCATCAAAACTACTCCACTACCCCTCCCTTGCCCCCCCCCCCCAGTGAGATGCAATTACCCGTACAACTATACCCAAGGTCTCCTATGGTGGGAGAGCAAAACTGGGTAAGTAAACGAAGCCTTAACTGCCATGGAATAAAGAACACCTTAACAGGATGTAGCAAAAAACCTGTGTGCATATCTGACTCTCTGGGCCAACAAAGGTCGAGTTGTATTTCACTCCGAGTATTATGCAACTGGGTCTCTTTAAAGAAGTCAGGAGCTGCACCATTTCATGGTCACCCAAAAGACTGGAATGAAGCATGCAAGGAGGAAAAAAAAAAACACCCCAAAAAATAGAAGTGTCCAATGACCCGGTGTTAGTTTAAAAATGACAGCAAAAGTCCATGGAGAGGATCCGCAAAAGAAAGGCCTTAGATACCCTCTACTCTCAGTGTTAAGCCAAAAATCCAGGTCCATAACGTCTTGGTATGAGGACAATGTTGCAGAGGTCCCAAGGAAGTGAAATTATATGTGGTTTCCCAAGCCACTGCTGTAGATCAGTGTGTTCCTCCACCCAACCCAACCCAACTACTCTGGTCTCAGGAGGGGCTCCTGAACACCAGCATGGCCCAAGATCACGTGACATACTAATACTACCCCCTGTGGACTTCAAAAAGACAAGGGTGCATTTAGTTACAGCCATCCAAAAACCATATTGGCCATTCAGATACTGCACTATTAAACCAAGCAGGAGAATTGCCCCTAGGAGTGGAGAGGAGCGAAAGAGCGGAAAGCAAGATACCACTAAGCATCTCAAACTGCTACCCTCACTCCTTGGGGTTCAATTGAGAAGGCTCTGTGACTCCTTCCCCTTTTTGGAACTGTAAGGCTGTGCTTGCCTGCACAAATTAGAACCCCCTCACACTGGGCATCAAATCCCCAACCTTACTGTGAAGTACATTTACCTTCACCTTGTAGAATCCAATAAAATAGTCACATTTGTGGAGAAGTATATAAAAGTTCAAAGCTCACAGTAGTTCAAGGCCCTACCAGGTCAATATGTCATACACTTAATAGCATATGACAAAACCCCGTAACTGCAACAATGCAGTACAACTGAGCAAGACAGTGCAATACTGTGAATGGGTCTGTGTGCGGTACTGCACCCTCTCACTGTCCCAGGCAGAGGATAAGACCTCTGCTGGGATGGGGTTCCACCGAGCAGCTGCCGTGGCTTGATGCAGTGAGCCGCTGGCAGCAGGGAAATGAAGCAATGCGTTTGGGGATCGGGTTTGATTCACAGTCCCAGACATATGGAAATTTTCTTTTTCTGCATTTTGTGCTATATTTGTGTTAACCCCCAAGCTAGTTATATTACTTGGGGGGTCGAGTCCCCTGTAAAAAAACAAAAGCAAAAGGTGATGCCCCTGCAAAAAAAAAAAAAGACTTATGCTGCATGGCATATATCACGCTGTTTTGGCAGCACGATATATGCATGCCGCATAATGTCTTGTGACATTATGACCCCATGCCATTCAAGTCTCTTATCAACGGGAATAAGGCACGCATATACTTAAAGAAGCTGTCTATGTCTAAATCACTTTCTGTGTGTAGAGGTTAGGTTTTAACTCAAGGTGAAGAGTAAAAAGTCCATATTTAAACAAAAGGGCTGTGGTATCATGACTCCAGCAGAGTCTTAAGGTTTGAAGAGAGTCAGCCAGCACTCTTCAAGTTGCAGCTTGCTGTGATTTCTTCCTTGATGCAGTCGTTCCTTGTACAAGCTGTAGTACCAGTATGGTGTGAGAGGCCACCTGCTTCCTGTTATCACGGATCTGCTGTCTGTGCACTGTCATCCACTCACTCTGGCAGGGCTAGGGCTTCACATCCTGGTTCTGCTTCCTCAGCTACAGAGAAAGTCCACAATCCTTCAGAGCAGCTACCGCCTCCTCGGGGTATGATAAAGTTCCTTTCTGGAACACGTAACACCACCTCATACCACAAATCAAAACTAGTCCCTAAGCTCACCACCCCATTTTTCTCTACCTCTGTATCTCTTCTCTGCTCCAACTTTAACCCCTGTTGATGAAATAAGTTGTTTCTCATATTTCCCCTTCGCCCTTCTCTGACATCTGTTTATGGTGGCTACTTTTTTCCTATTTCCCCTAGTCCTTACATCTCTTTGTGCGCTGCCCCTCAAAGGCTGCATGCCAAGAGTTTTATAATTGTTTTTCAGTGCATGGCATATGGAATCAACTGCAATGTTGATGTTTAAAAACATTTTATTTGTATTTGATGTCTTATTTATACACTGTTAGTTGATAGTATTTCTTTGTTAGTTGCTATGACCCAGTTTGTCTTACCCCATGTGTTGTTCACTACTGGTCTACTCTGACTTTTGTTTGTTTATGTATCTCCACTTGACATGGAACTTTTGTAAAACAGCCTCTGTGCTCAAAGGTATAAATCTGAACTGTTGAAATAAATAAATACATGAATAAAATGCTGCCAAGTTTGTGATCACAGTGCTGAAAACATCCTTTGATGAAACACATTCTTAGTTGGGAACATCACACATCCGCAGGAGATGACGAACATGTCTTCTGACACGGCAGTTCTAATTAATGTTGTTAGAATAGCAGAGTTTGGATCTACACACTGTGTGAAGCTCCTATTGTTGCGGTGGGGAGCTAAATGACCTGGAGGTCATATCAGGCAAGGAACTGAAGCCTGACAAGCTTTGTGTACAGCTACTGTCAAGAAGGCCAGCAGAATATCCATCAAAAGTATGTGAGTGCATTGGGGGGTAGAGCAGGGACGTAATCCGGCACTTTACAAGGCCCTGGTCAGGACCAACCTGGAGTAATGCATGCTGTTGTGGGCTCCTCAGCACAGGAAGAACAATGAAGCAGTCAAGAGGGCGCAATACAAGGTCACCAAAATAATCGGGGGGGGGGGGGGCAAAAGCTATGAGGAGAGGATAGAGACCCTTAACACATTCAACGTGGTGAAAAGGAGACAGAGGGCAAATGATCACAGTCTTCTGCATGCTCTAGGGTATCGACAAGACTGAACATATGGAGATGTTTGTTCTGGTGGTGGTCAATCTAGGCACAAAATCAGGAGGCCCTTCTTAAACCAGAGTGGTGAACCTATAAAGCAGCCTGCCAGCACAGACAGCGGCTGGGGAGGCGGCAGTCCTTCAAGGTAAGCCAGCATGAATTTCTGCTTTGCAAGGGAATCAACAGGTATCCTGTATAGTACAGTGGGCAGGAAACCAATATGAATTAGTACATATTTAAACAGAGCACTTTTTTTTTTAATCTGTGTTTCTGAAGTGCTGGGGGGGGGTCCAGAAATTGGACCTAGTGTCCTTCCAACCATAAAATACAATGTCACTGTGTCCAAATCCACCCTGACTCCTTTGTCTCCCTCCCTGGTTACACCCTTTTCAGGGAAGATCGGGTGGGTAAGTGTGGAGGTTGCTGTGCTGTCTACATGCATGACTCCCTCCTTGGACATGCACTTCCACCACCCAAGGTTGATAACAGGCCATAAGCCCTCACACTAAAAATCTCCCCCAACCCAGGTAAGGGCCCACTCTTTCTCACCATTGCCTATATTCCCCCCCAGAAAGCAAGACCTTGCCATAGGAAGAAATAGGCTGTTGGTTAACTAGGATCTGTGGCCTATCCTGTAGGTATGGAAATGGGCAAACCAGATGGGCCAAACGGTCCTTACCTGCCGTCAAAGTCTATGTTTCTATGATTCAGGCGCTTGCTGACTACCTCTCTGGCCTACCGCCCAAAATGGCCCAGATAATTGTTGGTGACCTGAATAACAACTGGCTCTCTGCCACAGCCTTCCAAACCAGAGGTATCTTTGCCACCCTTGACATGTCTCAGCTTGTCACCACCCCAACTAGATTCAACCCTTCTACTTGCTCCGGCTCCCTCCTGGATATCACCATTACCAACCACCACCAGAGGGTGCTCGATATTAGTGTACTTCCCAACTCACTTAGTGACCACTCCCCGTTCGTATTGTCTTGGTCTGCTGCCAACAGCAAACCTGCACCACGAACCACCCAGCGACGTTGCCTACTGCCAGGCAGCCTGCATCACCTTAAACTGTACCTCTCATAACAGGATTGGTCCCCAATCAGGCTTGCACCATCCATAGATGAGACATTGGATTTTTTCACTCGCACTTTTAACACTGCCTGTGACCTCTATGTCCCCTTTGTTAGAAATCACACCAAAAAGCAAAACATGCCCTGGGTTACCCCCTTCCTCCTTCACAAACTTAAAATGAGGGACAACCTACGGCACAATAATAATAATGAAATTTATTTATAGGGCGCCTTATATGTAGCCAAGGCACCTCACAATTTAAAAACAGAGCAAATATCAATAAAATTAACATTAAAATAACAATACACCAAAAGAAAAAAAAATCAATTACAGAATGCCTGGTGCCACAAATACATTTTTAGAAATTGCTTAAATCTCTCCACAGTTGTGAACTCCAGTAGCCGACGGGGTAGAGAATTCCAAAGGGTGGGGGCTGCATACATAAAAGCTCTCACCCCAGATGTTTTAAAGCATACCCCTGGAATCTCTAGCAACCCCTTGTCGGCCGAGCGGAGTGATTGTCCAGGGCAGTAAGGGACCAGGAGCTCTTTCAGGTAATCCGGGCCCAGTCCATGTAGGGCTTTAAAAGTTAGCAAGCAGACTTTGAAGGTGATCTGCCACTGTACAGGCAGCCAGTGCAGTTCGCGTAACACCGGCGAACTATGACAGGATCGAGCAGATCCCGTCAAAAGCTGGGCCGCTGTGTTCTGCACTAGCTGCAGGTGGCGGATTTCTACCCCAGGCAGCCCTAAGTAAAGGGAGTTGCAATAATCTAAGCACGAGGACACAAAGGCATGGACCAGAGTAGGGAGGTCGCCAGACGGAACCAGATGCCTAATCCTGGTGATATTCCTAAGATGGTAAAGGGCAGATTTGACGATAGCAGATACCTGCGAATGCAGGGTCAACCCTTCGTCACAAATTACCCCCAGGTTACGCACCCAGTCAGCGGTTGCTAGCGAAACACCATCGAGAAAGTTTCCCGAGGGCGAACCAACCCCCAGCCCCCCTATCCGGCGCTCAGGGTCCACAACCAGCACCTCAGTCTTTTCGGAGTTCAACTTCAGCCAGCTGGAATCCATCCACTCCTGGATTTCCTTCAGACAGTTATTAAAGATTGAGACAGCTTCAACCTGGTTGAGTGCAAAAGGAAGATAGAGCTGGGTATCATCAGCATAGCAGAGAAACCTCAGCCTATACCTTCTTACAATGTTTCCGAGGGGTAGCATGTACACCACGAACAACATGGGTGAGAGCACAGAGCCCTGAGGCACCCCACACGACAGAGAATTAGGGTCTGAAGAAAAAAACCCAGACACCACTCTCTGTGTTCTACCCGTGAGGAATGATGTAAACCACCTGAGGACTGTACCCGACAATCCACAGATGTGCCTCAGGCAACCCAGCAATACCCCATGGTCCACGGTGTCAAATGCTGAAGAGAGATCCAGAAGAACCAAGATGGAACGGCTCTTCTGCTCTCTAGCCATCAGGAGATCACTGAGCACCCAAACCACTGCAGTCTTGGTACTATGTTTCTTTCAAAAACCGGACTGGAGCGGTTCATAGATGTCATGGATGGTCAAATGGTCCTCCAGTTGTGCTGCCACTACTTTCTCAATTACCTTCCCTAAAAAGGGAAGGTTCGAGATGGGTCTGTAGTTTGCATGGCAGTCTGGGTCCAAGATAGCTTTCTTCAAAAGAGGTGTCATCACCGCCTCTTTCAGGGAGCTAGGAAACTCTCCAGATTCCAAGAAGCACCAGACTATCCATGCAGGGACCAGACTGATGAGATCAATACAACCCAGAATTACGGATGTTGGTCCAGGGTCCAAACTACAGCATGTAGGACGTACATCCTGGATAATCCGCATGGCATCCATGAACTCCGGTCAGCTGAAGGTACTCCAAGAAAATCTAGGTGTAGTGACCGCGAACTGATGAAAGGCAACGCCCATACAGTGTGCAGGCTGGAGTACCGCTCTGATATCAGCCACCTTATTAGCAGAGAATCGAGCAAGTTCATTGCACTCTAATTGCGAAAAGGCTTTCCAGACCTGTAGACAGGCTGGGTTGCACAGTCTGTCCACAGTACGGAAAAGCTGAGCTGGTTGATTCTGAGCAGCCGCAATCTCCCCAGACAGGAACTCTGCCTTCTTACAATTGACTGTAGATTGATAGGCTTGATAATGGTTCATCAATCTAAGGTGGTCGGTATCAAGAGTGGACTTCCGCCAGCAACGCTTTAACCTTCGTCCTAGTCTCCGCATCTCCCTCCGAGTCCCATCAAACCAAGGGGATTGAGGGTGAAGGGAGAGAGGGCGAACACGGATGGGAGCAATGGAATCCAGAGCCGCTGAGACGGCCAAGTTATAGGCCGTCACGAGGGTCCCTGGGTCACTGCTTGCAAATGAAAGGGATGAGAAGTCAAGCACTGCTGATAGGCTATGAGAACTTATATCTCGTAAAGGGTAGTACTTAACCATCTCCATAGGGGTAGGCCTATGAAGGGGGTGATAAAACTAAACCCCACGGTGTACTGATCAGACCACCCAACTGGTTCCACCCCCAAGTCAGATGTTTCGATCCTTAGGAGGAAGACTAAGTCAAGGGAGTGTCTGTGTTTATGAGTAGCAGTGGTAACCACCTGTGTGAGGCCCAGAGATGTCATCAACTGGAGGAAGTGCTGACCAAACTGCAAGAGTTCGTCGTTGACCCTGGCGTTAAAGTCACCCAGAACCATCAGTCTGGACGATTCGAATGCCATGTCGACGACGAAGTCCGCCACTTCCTAAAGGAATTGCTTCTCTTCACCGGGTGGACAATAAATGAGGGCAATCCAATAACCTACACCTGCTACTACGGCACACTCGAATGACCCAGCCTCCTCAACTAGTACACTCATGAGGTTAAGTTCAGTCTTGAAACAGACTGCACCCCCCGCAGTCCAATGTCGGGCGGTGTATCACCAAATACCCAGCTGGAGTTAAAGCCTCCAAAATGGGGCCAGAATTCTTATCCAGCCAGGTCTCGGTGATGTATGCCAGGTCCACCCTTTCAACAAGATCTGCAATAATTGCAGTCTTGTTTTTGATGGACCTAGCACTGCATAACACCGCCTGAGTTGGACGAACCTCCTGGGCTGCCCGAATCACCTGCCCACCACAATTGGTAGTGCCCTTGGGTATGGAAACCAGACATGGAGAACCATGTTCTGTGCCCCATTTCACCCCAGGGCATCTCCTGGATCTTACCACCCCGATACGATGACCCCCCTCATTCACCCTCCACTGTTTGTAGCTCCCACCCCCCCCTCCATCTCCTACACATGATACCTAGCGCTATACAGCGCTGGTAAACTGTAAATTCAAGGGGAGGAGTGAAGAAAGGACGGAGGGCACGGAGAGCAGAGGGTGAATAGCGCACAACTGTGGGGGCCGGCATCCAGCACATTCCACACAACTAAATCGATAAACAAAATCTTCTTTAACCAAATAACTCCAAACTAAACATCTAAAATAAATTAAACAGCTAAACAATTTAGGTCTAAGGCTCATAGTTAAAATTACTTCTAAAATCCCCCCCCCCCCCCAAAAAAAAAAATTACCCAAATAAAACCCTTAAATAAATCACAATATAAACAATCCAACAGTCCTTTGCAGCAGATAACTGGCAGTCTGCAGATCAAACAGTTGAATCCAAATGTTTAATAAGTAGGCCAGGGAAGTTCCCACCTCCCCTGGACAGTAGTACCAGAGCTTCCCAATCCCAGGTTCTGCTCTCACCAGAATCTGAGCAACAAGCAGCAGAAATTTCAAGGAATAAAGTATACTGTAAGAAATCACTCCACATCCAACATAGTGAATCCAACAGGATTTTGCAGCAGATAACTAACAGTCCGCATATCGCACAGTAAATTCAGATGCTTAGTGGATAGACCAAATAAAATTATTAAGAGTAAAATAAACCATAAAAATCAATCCACATTCAGTACAGTAAAGCCGCATTAATGCATTCAGTCTGGCAGTCGGGGAATCCCCAGTGCAGCAGCGGGCTGGAACGTGCAAAACAGGAGCCTAGAGGAGGCCCCCCCTCCAAGTGTAGTAACTCAAAGGCCCTGGTAACCAGCCTCCAATGACCCACACAACTACAATCCCAGGGGCAAGCCTAGCACGACTCCACGGAGGCCTAGGAGAACCCAACCAACTCTCTGGCTCCCCGGAGAATCATCGGGCAACTCCTGCTTGGTCGCGGGAGACACACTAGCCACTTAGCCCCAACACAGTAGAGGAGCCCCCCTTCCCACCTGACACAATTCCAGAACTGCCGCTGCGTTAATTACAAGTCCATGAAGTATCCAATGAGTATGCTCTCACCACAACCAGCACCTCCACAAGCAGCAACTTGTAGTTTAATCGAGAACTTCCCTGCTCGTTCAACCTGCACTCTCATTGCAGAATCAATACAGCAAGCAATAGGGGTAACTCGAAGGTCAGCAGGAATTCAGCCCAGATTCTCCTAACTCGCTCCCATAATCCACGCAGCGGACTCCAAACGTAGTTTAATTGAGAACTTCCCCACTCGTTCAGCTGGCACTCTCACTGAAGAATCAACACAGCAGGCAAAAAGAGTAACTTGAAGGTCAGCAGGAATTTAGCCCAGATCCTCGTAACTTGCTCCCATAATCCACGCAGCGAACTCCAGGCCGTACTTCTCCTCACAAAACCATCCAAATCTGCCTCAAAGTTCAAAATAAAACCACGGCTTACAAAAACGAAGCCGCTAAATACCGAATTCAAGCAGCTAGTGCTCCCAAATAACAAGGGCCATAGCTATCACAAAACAGCCAAACAAACAGGAAAACGGCCGTTCTGAAAACTGAATGATAGAATTCACAAAACGAAGTGAACCACCAAAACAGCCAATTCATAAAAATACTAATCATAAGTCCGAAAACCGCTACAAACAGTAAATAACTCACTCAGTGACCCTTTCTGACTAAGAATGAAATAAAATAAATAAAATGATTTACAAACACCAAGCTCAGAGCTTCAGACAGCACACTCCTCAGGCAGCTCACACACCGACAACATCTTGGTCACTGCCGTGGAATCTGGCAAGCCAGCTGATAGGCAAGTGTACAACGCCCAGCGCAATAAGTGTACTTGGGCCATTCGACAGGCCAAAGCCCCATACTACCAATCCGCTCTTGTCTCCTCCTGGGGGTCGGCTAGAAACTTTTGGGATAATGTAAAGGAACTGAATGGGAAATCCCACTCCCTACCGCCTCTCAACTCTCCTTTAATGGAACTGTCTGCTCTGACCCCCTTGGCATTCCAGACTGCCTAAACCACACTTTCTCAGACTCGAGTTCAGTCCTGCCCAGTAACTTCTTTGACCCTATCCCAGTAGCACCCCTGCCCACTCTTCAGAGACCTCCTTTCTATCTATGTACCGTCTCTCCTTTGGAGGCTAGACCACTTCTGCAAAAAGTCGTTAGTAGTAACAACCCCGGCACCGACCTACTGGACACTAGGCTACTTTGTCCAACATTGGATGCTGTCCTGGTCCCACTTACCGAGCTGCTCAACCACTCTCTGTGCCTGGGGCAGTTCCCCAGCACATGGAAAAACGCCATCATCACTCTCATCCTAAAGAGCGGTGATCAAGCGACCCCAGGTAACCATCGAACCTATCCCCATCCTTCCCCCACTCTCTAAGGCCCTTGAAAAAGTAGTTGCCAACCAGCTTGCCGAATACCTGGCCATGCACAATATCCTGTACTCTCAACAGCATGGCTTTCGTGCAGGTCACAGCACCACAACCATGCTACTTGAATTCTCCAACCTCCTGCTCTTGATGCCGGAAGTCCTGCTAGTGCCGTGTTCATTGACCTCTCCAAGGCCTTTGACACGGTTTGCCATCCCTCCCTGCTTGACTCCCTCAGAAGCCTTGGTTTCTCCCCCGGCCCCCTTGCACGATTCACCAGCTACCTCTCTGCCAGAACTCAGTGTGTAAAAATCAATAGCACCCTATCTGACACATGGCCTGTCTGCTCTGGGGTTCCCCAGGGCTCCATTTTAGGCCCTCTCCTCTTCAGTCTCTAGCTCAACTCCCTTCCCTCGGCCTGCCCAAGTAAGATCCTCCTCTATGCAGATGACGCTGTGCTATTTGCCTCTGACCCCAACCCCAACCCCAACACACTCCAGGTCACCCTCCAACAAGCTTTTGATAGAGCTGAGCATCAGTTCACATTACGAAGGCTAGTCCTGAACCTAAAAAAGACCAATGCTATGCTCTTCTCGCATTGCCAAAGCAAAGCCAGTGGTGCCCCTCTTGTGATACTGCCTAGCACACTAAACCCTATTGAGCAGGTTTCCTCCTACAAGTATCTGGGTATTACCTTTGATTCGTCACTCTCCTTCCATTCCCATATCAATGCCCTTTCTGCTGCCACCAATGTCAGGATTGGACTGTTATACCACCACAAGGACTGCCTACCACAAGAGGCCCATAGACTGACAATCACCTCCTCTGTCCTGTCGCTAATTGACTGTGGGCTACCCATCTATGCTGCAGCCGACAGCACTGCGCTTGCAAGAATCCAGCTCTCTATAAACGAGACCTGCAGGCTAATGCTGGGAGCCCCTAGGTGCACCCATACGTGCCTGCTGTACTCCACCACCAACTTGCTCAACCTTGAAGAAAGACTCACTTCCAAACCTGCCGCCTTGTAAAAAGACCCTGCTAGGCTCGGTCGCCTAATCCCTGCAGCGGCCTCCCTCAGTCTTCACCCGCAGCACTGTCAAAACCTCCCTTATTGTCCCCAGGGTAAGGACCTCTATGGCCCAGAGATCCTTTTGCTATCAGGCTCCCTCCTGGTTCAATTCCCTCCCAGCCAACATAGCTGACTCCACTAAGCTTGTTCCTTTCAAGGTCTCCCTCAGAAGCCATCTGACAAGCACTCGCTGCTGCAACTGCACATAATCCCCCACCTGCCCCTTGCCTTCACCCCTAGACTGAGTCTGCCCTGTCTACTTTTGCTGTATATGCCTGGAGTCTCAGGCAACATCTGCAGACTAATGTAATAAAATATCTCTGGTTGCTACCTGATGTGGTACTTGTGTACCTATATTATGACTACTGTGATCTACCTATTACCAAGCGTGTACCACCAGTGAATGCCTGTAACACTGGTTGCTTTTTTTAATCTAAGTGTTATCTACTGTACTGTTTTGTTTGCTGTGATGTAGTGCTTGCTCTCTTGACGAGGTGCCTTTGTAAATGAGTCTTTGACTCAAAAGGTCTGTAAACTGATGATCTAATAAATAAGTAAATAAAATAAATAAGTAAACAGTATGCCCCTGTGAGAGCAGCACAAAGTGGTAAACCAAGTGTAAGCGCAAACCACAGTTGTGACCACAACTGCAAAGCACAGCAAGCTGGGCAGTTCACACGGCACAGGCTCATTAGTGCTGCAGTGCAGGACTGCAGTGTTCCTACATGGAATGCTAATGATCCTACTCGGCAGGCATGGACTCAAGAATACCTTACCATATCATTACCCTCCGAGCATCACGTCACGAGCAAGGCAAACAGCTCCAGGCAGTGGGCAGAGGCTGTCTGCTGCTTAGTTCTACAGAGTAGTCCCGATCCACATATGTAAAAGATGAGATGTGAGGATGTAGCATATCATTGGCCAGAGTGAAATAAACATGCTGCTGTGTTTAGGGAGGCCAGCATAAGATTTGTACTGTTTGTTCAAGGTTCACATCAACGTGTGCAAAGAGCTAGTCCAGTCTGAATCACAGAGAAGCCTTTCTCCAACTAGGCATGCTCCTGGGGCAAAGATGTCAGGCTACAGCCATCAGAGGAGGATGCCAGTGAGGAATGTTTCCACATCATCAGACTGGCTCCTCAGTACGTTTTATCAATAATCAGAACTGTTCACGAACTTACAAACACACAAGTGAAAAAGTGGCCTAACAGATTACTGGATGACTCCTTTGATGAAGTGGCTAGCCCATGAAACGTTTATGCAGGTCTAGTGACCACTGTACTACACTGTATAATAAATATATACCGTAGTTTGAGAAACATACCTCTGGGTCAGTGGGCCTGTGTTACTGTTCTTTGCATTTACTGGCACTGTAGCAGAACAGGCTCCGTGCCCCACTGGTATTTTTGGTTTCTCTGCCAGGGGACTGGAATAACCCGGAAGTACTCCTTGTCTCACTATATCAGTACGTCGTCATATTGAGGTCCACCTACCATGCAGGTTTCACAACAAAGTACTTCACACTACATGAAAAATATGACAGAGAACTGCTTGTCGACGCAGCAGAAGCACTACTGTTCATGATGTTGGCGACCTGGGTTTGGGAACGAGCCTGGTTCACGGTGAATGGAAGTACCACCACCACCATCCCTGCACAGGGGTTACTGAGGCAGCATAGAGGAGAGCGCCTCAGTCAAGCAGGGGACGACCAGAGTACCATAGAGTCTGGAGGGGATTGGGTGACAGCAGAATGCTGGTGTGAGAAACAAAGAATAAATTTAAAAAAAAGCATTAACTAGCACTATGGAGACAGTCAGTTGGTGCATGCCCCAGACTTCCAATATACCATACACTGCTGCTGCATAGATTGCTTTGTGCCACACAACCAACACCTTGCAATACATGGACTGGCACTCAAAATCTAATCCAAGTGCAAACATCCTTGTTTGGCTGGCACAAACACAATTTGGGCCGCACAAACTGTTTGCATATGCTGCTTTTGAAATTTTAAGCAAAATCCGGCAATGACAATGGGACCAACTTGTCACACCCTGTTCTTTCTTCGGAACAAGTTACAGAAGATACACAATGCTCAACAGTCAAGAAACAGCCAGTACAGCACCACCGTGAGCAATGTTCTCTGCATCCCCTGATCGGTGGCTGGAGAGCTGTGGGAGTACATTTAGACGTTTTCCTAATAGCAGACCAGATGTACCACTGCAATCTGAAGAATCCAAAAGCAATGGTCTTTACTCACTCTCTCTTCAATCAGAAGCACTCATCTGTAAACACGAAGACCTTTCCCTTTAAGTGGTATTTGTTCGCTTTGCTGCCAGCAAAGATTCCTACCGCCCGCTTACATTTTCTGTCTTTTGTGCTTGGGTGTCCCTTGAAGGGTAAGGAGACAGCAAATTCTTCTTTATTTCAATCAATAGGCCTCCTGAAATAGCTCTGAACTGACAATGAACTCAGCTCAGCCAGGGAAGATCTCTTCCCAGAAGACCTGGGTGAACAGTTCCTTCTGTGCAGGAGTCATATGCAATGCCAATACAGCAGAAAATTACTGAATAAATGCACTTTCATCCTTGCTGGTGATAGGGAAGTTAGTAGGGTTATAACACCCTATTTCATTGTTTTACGTCAGGCAAGAAGTCAAGCATAAAACAAGACAAGTACATGAGAGAGAACTGGAATAACACAAAATGCTGCTCGTAAAGCCCTGGATGCCATCAGCTCCTTCAAACTAAAACCATACCACAGTGCTGAGTCTCTATGCAGATGCCTACTGTATAGCATTTCATCTTACTGAACATACAGTGTAAGACTAGTTTTTGATGCTAAAAATAAGCCTCCAAGAAAGAGCAGTCGACCCATCTGTGGGATTTACAATGGTAAACCATTTTTTTGCAACTGCATAACCTATTATAATTACTGGTGACCCCCTTTAACAACCGGTTTACCTAGATCAATAAAATGCTGTAATAACTCGATTTTGGGTTATTACGGCATTTTAGCTGAACTTCACTCCAGTGCTGAAAAATCACCATTGAAACAGCTAGCATGGCTGCCACTCACAGCTGCATGAATACGCATCCCTAAACGAGGCTGTTTAGGGGCTCGTGCTCAGCACAGTGTGAGCACTACTTACTGTTTTCCCCAATGAATACCTCTCTTCGGACTCTTCATACTTTCTCACAAAATATTCCTTTTCCAGCCCAAAAACGGACATGAAATACTGAGTTCTGAGATGCTCCCTAACGTTTCCCTGTCTTTCTTACCCACAGATCTCTGCAACAACCACTGACCCATGCTGCCGTTACCTCGCTCGCTGACATACAGAAGCCCTGACCTGAAAGCGAGTAAGTAAAAAGCACTTTTTCTTTGAAATTACTTCAACAACTCTGCCGAAATTACCAGCAATTATAAAAAATAATGGCTAGGCAAGTGTGTCTATGACTATTTTTTTTCACAGCCTTGGTGTTTGATGACCACATAAATCTCTCAAGCTTCGCTCTCGAGGTTTATGGGTCATCAAACACCTCGGGTGTGAAACAAATAGCCATAACACACACTTGCCTGTACATTATTTTCTATTTTGCGGCTGGCAGGGTTGCCAGATTTTGGGACACCAAAAACAGGACACTGTTTAAGGACTAAGCAATCTTTATTACTGTATCCTTTTTTTTTAGTCCTCCCCCCAAATAAAAGAAGTACAGCCATGTACACGGTCAGTATGAGTATTTACAGTACTTGCCACTAAAGTCATTTACATGCCACCCTTCATGAAGCAATACAATTTGGGCTTGAATAAGATAATGACAGATGAGAAGAGAACAGAACTGAACAATTTAAAAAACAATGATGCTGGGCCAGTAACAACATCTGCACCCCCCCCCCGCACCGATGTACACGTGATTTAAGACAGCAAAGCAATAGGGCATAGCATGCCAATTTTGACAGCCTCCTTTGCTCCAGTCCGCTGATGAATCCTCCTTCAGTCAGGTTTGCAGCAGATGGTGATCACCGCACCAGCAGTCCAGTCACTCAACAGTGAATGCAGTCAGGATCAGTTTGCCAGGGCAGGGTCCGACTGATGACTGTCACTTGTTTGTCTGACCACTCGGGTCTGCGCTGCTGGGAATCTCATTGGGTTGGGACTGGGACAGGACGGGGACTGCTACTACAAAAACAAATTAACCCTGACTAGGTCAGATCAGACTGTGTGTGTGGATGGACGGACATCACAACGCAACTAGAACACCCATACTGTATGTATTCCCCCCCCCCCCGTATAATTTCAGGCTCAGAAGCTAGTTCATAGAATCATAGAAAATTTTCAAGCTTGGCGGTCAAAAGACCCTTTGGTAGCTTGCCACTTAGATCGGTGAAGATACTTTTATTTTTTATCTCCCATACAGAAGTCTACACTGTTCTTGAATGCATCTATCGTTATACTGTGAAGAACCACAGACTCAGGCAAGGAGTTCCACCATTTCACAACTCTTTGAGTAAACCACCTATTTCTTTTATTTGTATCTCCTCTTATTTTTAAATTATGGGTATGTGTACTACGTGTTCCTATGTGGTCAGACAGACCAATAGTTTCCCACATATATCTATCCTTTTTGGCTCTAAATACCAAAATATTTCTCAGTCTCTCTCCATAGTTCTTCAGCTGGATGGATGTAATCAACTTAGCTGCCCTTCTCTGAACACTCTATGAGAGCCTCATCTCTCACTGTCCCAGGAGCACAAAAGGGTGCACAATACTCCAGTTGTGATCTCATCAGAGATATGTACAAAGGCATTATCACCTCTGGGTGTCTGCTCTTGATGTTCTTTTTAATGCATCCCAAAATCCTATTACCCTGTTTTACCTTATGTCTGGTATTCATGTCAAAGGCTAGGTTATTATCCACAATTACTCCTAAATCCCTCTTGTTTGTTGTATGTAAGTATATGCAATTCAGTTGGTACTTAAATTGCTGACTGTTTTTACCCCCCAAGTGCATTACTTTATACTTTTCCTGATTGAACTGGAGTTTGTTATCACTTGCCCATAATTCTATGGAAGAGAAGTTGTCCTGTAGGTTGTATGCTGCCTTCTTATTATTGACAACTGCTCCACCAACTTCCTTGCTTAACTTGTGGCAGTTGGTTTGGCACTGACTGACAGTGTCAGTACTGTCCAGGCAGCTTCCGACCTTCCTCTGCTCCACAGCAGCTCTCCTCCAGACCACTTGGGCAGCAGCACAGTGAAGATAAGATTCAAGAAAGACAGTAGTCCACTCCAGATGCCAGTTTCATGAGGTGTCATGACAGACAGGTACTACTCAGACCGTCACAGCTGCTCACAAGCTCAGCTCGGTTTGTTCGGATGGGTCCTGGAGGGGGAGTCTCTCAGGATCGGGACACGATGACAACAAAAAGTTAACACTACTTCCAAGTTCCACTACATTCCGCATACCACATTCTGCACAGACTGTCAAATCCCACATGCAGGTGAAGACTGTGATGCGCAGATTGCAAGTCTGGACCGCGCATGACAGAATTCATTTTTTTTCCAGCTACGGACTTGCTGAGATGGGTTACTATGGCAACAAACAACAATGAATCTGTGAATGAAGTGCCAAGCAGCCCAAAACCCAGACAAAAGACCACTGGGATGAAAATCCACCCAGACGAAAATTCTCAGCTTAAAAAGAGGATATTTCTGAGTAACAGAAGACGTCTGGAAACCCTAGCGTCTGGTTCTGACCACAAAGGCAGATTTATTTGTCAGATGTTGGTCATAAAACAGACTTTTCCATCCAATTTAGACAGCAAACAAACAAAGAAGTCTGTAATTTTGCTAAAATTAACAAGGAAAAAGGAGGGGGGTTGACTTACATGTGAGGTTGACTTATAGGAGAGTACATACGGTATATAAGCAGAGCACTGCAATACCAGGTTCTGGCTCATGATATGGTCCTTCTGGATACTCTACTAGAAACAGCTCCCAAACTGTTTCAAGGAAGTAAGGCACCAAATGAAAATGACACTGAAGCCTCTGATTACAAAAGATATAAGAATAGTTAGTACATAGATTATTGAGTTTAGTCACCAGTCGCTATATAAAAGTTGTGTCGATGACAGCGGCATCTCACATCCTCATGTGTTTAACGTATTGACGTTACCTGACGCTTTGTCAAAGCCTTGACAAAGCGTCAGAGTGACGTGAAACACGTTTGTCACGTGGTATAGACGTGCCATGAGGATGTGGGTGCCGCTTGTCATATTTTTAAGCTTTTGTAATAAAAGCATTTTTTAATTTGACTAAGCTCAATAGTCTGTGTCCGGTTACTGTTAGCACGACTTTTTTGCTACGCTGAGTTCCCAAACTGTACCAATCCCTGTCCTCTCAGACTGTGCCGCATGCTTTAAATACTTATGGCTACAAAAAAAACCTTTTACTATATACTGCACTGATTCAGGTGCCAAGCACGTTTACATATGTGTCCTTGTTCGAACTGTATTAGCCTGCGACATACTGCATAATTCACTGCTCTTCATCATATCTATGTAGGGCATGCAGTCTTCTCTCTCTCATTTAGATGTTATTGGTTTAACTGGATATATGTCATACATAAATGATACATATGTTAAGCCTACAGTATCATTACTCTGGCTGCTGTTGATGTCTCCCAGGACCCCCTTGTAAACAAGATGCTGCATCTCAAGGGGTCATATCCTGATGAACTTAAATAAAGTAAGTAGTGTCCTGTTAGTAGTTTATGTATTTCTAACTTGCATGCAATATCCTCTAAAGTTGAAAGAACTACTTCACAGAATGAGTGGTGACCACTTGGGACTGGGCTGCCACACCATATGGCATCAGCTAATACTGCAATTACCTTCAAACTCAGACTATGCAAGTACTTTGGAAAAAAAAAGGGGGGGTGACTGGGTATTTGTGACATGGTTGAATAAGACCCTGTATCATTTGTTAAAAGCAAGGTTCCTTTCCTTCTCTCCCTTCCTTGTTTTTGTACATATGAACATACGAATGTGCCAGCAGAAACAGACCACCCGGTCTATCTAAGTCTGCTCGAATGTGCAGCTAGCACCCCTAGTTTGCACCTGACCCACCCCCTTCCCTTTGTCATCCCACTGCCGCCGCCCACCCCCCACCCTCACTCTCCCTGTCCTTTTAAAGCTGTTCACAGATTTACATGACACCACCCATTTTTTAATGAGTTCCATTTTGCTACCACCCTCTCTGTGAAACAGTATTTCCCCATTTCCCTCCTAAATCTTCCCCTCTTTATTCTTAGCCTATTCCCCCTGGTGTCCCTCCCCCTTCTTAGCTTAAAGACCCCGTCTGCCCCATCCTTACTGACTCTCCTCAGATACTTGAATGTTGCTATCATGTCCCCCACGTCCCCCTTCTATCCTCCAGGGTGTACATATTCAGGTCTCCCAGCCTGCTCTCATAGTCTCTCCCCTCCATTCCACATATCGTCTTCGTTGCCCTCCTCTGCACCCCAGTGTTGGGTAAGTTTCTTTTTCTATTACTTTTGGAAACTAGTTCCAGAAAGCTCTGTGCAGTCACTAGCAAGGATGGAGAAGTACTGGAACAAGTAATACACCTTACAGTTACATTTATTTATGTCTTTTTATACAAAAGTAATACGTAACTGTAACTGATCACATTTATTTGAAAGTAACTAACCTATTACTTTCAAATATGTGTCATCTGTTATAATTTTGTTTTTATTATTTTTGTATAGTTTTTGTATGAAAAGAAATAAATAACTGTAACTGTCAGGTGTATTACTTTTTCTAGTACGTCTCCATCCTTGCTAGTGACTGCACAGAGCTTCCTGGATCAAGTTTCTAAAAGAAATAGAAAGTGATAGAAAAAGTAACTTACCCAACACTGCTGCACCCCCTCCAGTAGCCTGATCTCACGCTTCAGGTTTTTTGTGGTTAAAAAATAAGTGACATTTTATGTGAAACTGGGATCCTTGGTTTGCAAATGTATCTGTCTGTCTGTCTATCTATCTAGCTATCCATCCATCCAGATGCCTAACCTTGCTAAATGAACCAACTGAACAAACATTGTGATGTAAAAATAAATGCATGAAACATTCGAAAAGGCTGATTTTCTGTGTGTATGCATGTGTGCCGAATTCAAGCAAAAACAAACAAACATGCTGTTGCTGTGTAAGGCTTGTCTGGTGTTCTAGGCAATGCAGTATTAATATCATGTGACATTCATGAGCCATCATACCTCTCATGAAGATATGTGAAGGTGGTGTGCAGTGAATATGACATCTTCATTTCACAGTACAAACAAAACAAAGAAGACACATACTCAGTTGTGAAAAGAATTTATTAGCAGCTTGTCTTCAAGATGACAACATATACTGTGTATATAATTAGTATGTCACACGACACCCCCAAAATAATACAAAATTAAAGCCATTCCCTGCATACACAACTGTGATGAAACAATCCATAACCAGCTAAAGGCCACTTGGCCCGGCCAGTCCGCCCAATTTACATCTTTTTCTTTTTTGTCTACTTTCATTTTTGGTGTATGTAGTAAACCCACTTGATCTATGGTGCTGTCTTCCCACACCACCTTTCTTGCCACTACGATTCCCTTGAAAGTATAAAAATAAGGGGAATAATGCAACAATTTGTGCCACAGAAATAACCGTCCACCGACACAGAAGTTCTGTGGCACATGGCAGTCCTGCCGCTGAACTCTGCTCCAAAGTGCCACAGAAAAATTGGGTCCTTGAGTATAACCTCCTCTCTCCTGCTACTGATCCCCCTAGCTATGCATCCCAACATCTTGTTTGCCCTGGCTGCTGCTTTCTTGCATTGCGTGGAGAACTTCAGGTCACTAGTGATCATCACTCCCAGGTCCTTCTCCTCCTCCTCTGATGCAGACACCTGGACTCCACCCAGGTAGCATTCCATCCTGGGTTTCTTGGCTCCAATGTGCATAATTTTGCATTTCTTGGCATTGAAGCCAAGCTGCCAGATCCAGGACCACCTCCCCAGCTTTTCCAGATCATCCTGCAGGTTCTGTATCCCTTCAGCTGTGTCCACTCTCCTGCAGAACTTCGTGTTGTCTGCGAATAGGCACATTTTGCCCTTAATGCTATCCCCAATGTAACTGATGAAGACATTGAAGAACACCGGCTCCAGCACCAAGCCCTGCGGGACCCCACTGGTGACCTCCCTGGTGCCAGATAACTCTCCCCCCACAACCACCTTCTGGGTTCTATCCCTCAGCCAGTTTTCCACCCACCTGGACATCTTATCCCCAACCCCCAAAATCCACCAACTTCCTGATCAACCTTTTGTGGGGCACAGAGTCAAAGGAGCTTGCTGAAATCCAGATACAGGATGTCTGACCCCTGTCCATCGCCATAGTGACCCAGTCAAAGAAGTCAATCAGATTTGTTTGACGTGATATCCCCCTATGAACCCATGCCGCCTCGCATCCTCGAGACCATGCTCCTCTAGATATTCTACCAACCTTTCCTTAAGTATGGTCTCCATGAGCTTGCACATGACTGAGGTCAGACTGACTGGTCTGTAATTCCCTTGGTCATCCTTTGGACAGCTTTTGTGGAGGGGCACCAGATGTGATGTTCTCCAGTCCTGCGGTACCATGCTTGACTCCAGGGAACTATTAAATAAGCCTGTCAGTGGCCCTCCAGCTCCTCAGTCAGTTCCATTAGTACTCTTGGATGTACTCTCTCTCTGGGCCTGGTGATTTATCCACCTTCAACGATAGCAGCCTCTCACTCACTCTATTCTCCTCTATCGCTTCATCTGTGTTCCCCTTCCCGCCCTGCTCCTCTTCTCCTTCCTGAAGGCACTGGTCCATCCTTCTCCATGGTGAAGATGGAACAGAAGCATTCATTTAGTATCTCTGCGTTCCTGCCGTTATCCGCCACCCACTCCTCCCCTTTCTAAAGCCTAACAATCCCGTCCTTCTTGCCCCTTGTCTCACTTACATAGCGAAATATGGCTTTCTCCCCCTTCTTAATTCCTTCAGCTATCTGCAGCTCCTTCTGTGCCTTAGCTCGCCGGACTTTCTTACTTGCCTCACTAGCCAACCTTAGGTAATTTTCCCTATCCATCTCTCTCTTGGTTTTCCTGAATTTTCTATAGGCTAAACTCTTTTCCCTTACTGCATGGGCGACCCCAGAATTGAACCAGCTGGGTGGTTTGGCCCTTATGCCCCCACCGAGCCTAATGCACTCCTTTGTAGTAACCAGTATTCCTTCCGTAATGATGAACCACCTTTGGTCCACCCCTTATCTGCGCTGATGTCTGCCAGGTGGCTCCTTAGCACTCTGGCCATCTTCCTGCAGTCTGCCCTCCTGAAATCCAAGAGTTTGGTCTTAGTCGGGATGCTCTCACTGCCCATACCCAACTGGAACCACACTGTGCAATGGTCACTCCCACCCAGTGGCTCCCTGACCATTATTTCCTGTACATGCTCCCTATTTGTGAGCACCAGCTCAAGAACTGCCTCTGCTGTTGTTGGTTCTCTGATGCCCTGAGTCAAGAAAGTACAGTTATGCAAGAACTTACCGTAACAGTAGATCTTCAAGAGAGGCTCTTGCTGTAGGTAATAACCTTGAGGACTACGCACCCCTGGCATCAGGACCACACAGAAACTTTAGCTAGCAGTGTCTGATGGGGGACCACCCACCTGTCACATGATGGACGTCAGCGTGACACTATATAGTGGGTAGTCCCCACGCCTGCCTTCCAGTTCCCCTGCCAGAGACCTCCAAAGGGAGCGACAGCAGAATGGAAAATTAGGCTCCTGGAGCCAAGATATTTATTTATTTATTCATATCTCGGATTACAGTACCTTTGAGTCAATGACTCTCTTACAGAGGATCCATGTCAGAATGAAGGCAAACAAAACAGAGAACTAAATACACAGCAAGTGGAATATATGATACATGGAGCTGGGGTTACAATCCGAAATGAAAGTTACAATCAGGTGAAAAGTGTTAACATTCAGGTTACAACAAAAAATTTCAATCTGGTTAAATTTTATATTGAGGTTACAGTGAGAAGTGCAGTAGGTTTCGGGGATTAGGGAGGTGCCCTAGGGGAAACGAGCAGGAAGTGATGCTGTCAAGAAATCTGACATTGTCAGGGAGTGTAGTGGGAGATGAGAGGGGAGACTGACGAGTAAGACAGAGGACAGTGGGGAGATGGGGAGAAAGGGGCTGGCAGGGGTCTGTGGGCAGTTTTAGGCATGGGAGAGCAAGGGGAGGAGGAAGGAAAGTGAGAAAAGGGAAAGGAAAGGATAGTCAGGGAAGGAAAGGGAAAGGAGAGACAGGGAAGGAAAAAAAGGGAGTCAGACATAGGACAAGGGATGATGGTCAAGGTAGGGGGAGAGTGCAGGCTGTAGGCAGCGTGTGAGGCTGAAATGGGGGCCTACATGTAGCAATCACAGCTACTAATAGCAGTAAGGCGTTGTCTGAGTTTCTATTTGAAAGTGCCCAGTTTAGGTTCTTCTAGAGTGTCCATGAAAGTTTATTTAACTAGCTTGGAGCACGGAATCTGAGGGACCATTGGGCTTGTGTGGTCCAACAGAAAGGGGTCAGGTATACATGCCTTAAGGCACTCCGGGTGCTGCACCAATTGGGAACGTGAGTGAGAAACTGCCGGGAGGTTGGGTCAACCCCAAGGAGATTGTCTTCGCGAGTAGGCAGGTGTGATAAGTAATCCTACCACTGAGGTTCAGCCAGGTGGTAAGGGTGTAGAGACTGCATGTATGTGAGCGTCTGGGTGCACCTGAGACTAGACAACAGGAATTGTTATGGCCCGCGTGTATGCTTTTAAGGGATGACTCAGTAACTGAGTGATAGATGATTTGGCCATAATCTATTATGGAGAGCACAGAGTTAGTGACAGCGAGTCGAAGGGCATCTGAGGTCATGCTCTGCATGTGCCTGTAGACGATCCCTAACCTAGAGTTAACCATCTTGGAGACATTGCTAACATGCTCACAAAAGGATAAGGTACTGTCAGGGGTTATACCTAGGTACTTAAAGGTAAAAACCTGCTCAATGGGGACATCTTGGTTGTTACGTATAATTAGGGGGTAATTTTTGTTTATTATGAGGGCTGGCGAAAAGCATTCATTTTGTTTTTTTGTAGTTCATAACCAGCTTGTGCTGGGAGAACCAGGTCTCCACTGCTGCGAAGTTGTGTTGTAGGCTAACAGCTAATGGGAGCAGATCTGAGTGGCTGGCATATACTACGTTGTAATCTGCACATAGTAGATTATTAGTGCAGGCAAGTGGGAGGGAGTTTAGAAAGAGGCTGAAAAGCAGCGGCCCAAGTATGGAGCCTTGGGAAACACCGGACAGGACTGGCCTCCTGTTGGAGAGGGCAATACCGATTTTGACCTGCTGGGACCTGCCGGCCAGATAGCTTTTAAACCAGGCTGCTGAAACGAGGCTGCTGCATCTGTCGATAAACCAATGTCAAGAAGGGATCTGAGTAGGAGGGGGTGATTAACAGTATCAGACATCTTAGTGAGGTCTATGTAAATTGACCCCACTAAGTGCCCATGATCAATTGCCTGCTGTATGAAATCTGTGTACTGAAGGAGGTCAGATGTGGTACTATGGCCCCTCCTGAAGCCATGCTGTTCAGGACATTGGATGTTGTACTTGGTAAGGCAGTCAGTGAGCTGGTCCATGACTTTACATTCCTAGACTTTGGAGAGTAGGGGGGGAATGGAAATTGGGCGACAGTTTGAGGGAACTGCCCTGTCTCCAGACTTATGAATTGGGGTCACTAATGCTGTTTTCTATAACATGGAGAATTGACTAAGGCACAGTGATAGGTTTAGAATTTTTGTGAGAGGCAGGATCACAGCATCTAGTGTCAGGTGCAGGAGCTTTAGGTCCAGTGAGTCGTTACTAAAGTGGGCCTTGCCAAGTACCCTAAGGAGGTATTTTTTGGACTCTGTAAGTGTGATTTTCTTGAAGCGGAAGAGTGGGCCAAGTGACGGTGGACTAGAGTTCTTGGGGCCATGCAGGTTAGAATGAGTGTCGAAAAAGTCAGGGGGGAGTACACCACTTAGGTCGGTGAATGCAGAGTTGAAGGTGTCTGCTATGTGTTTTGGGTCCAGAATGGTTGTGTCATCTAAGTTAAGCATATGGGGGAGGGGGGGTTGCTGGGCTTTCCTGACAGTTTCCTGAGATTGTCCCAGAATTTCCTGCTGTCTCCCCAGGAATTGGTTAGGGCGTCCTTGTAGTATGTAGCTTTGGCTAGGTGTGTGGCTTGGGTACAGGCGTTTCTGCCTGCCTTGTACTGTTGCCAGTCAGCTGGTTTTCCAGTGGCCCAGGCTTTGTTCCACAGGAGATCTCTATCAGACATTTGATTTAGTAGTGTGAAGGTGATCCAGGGGTTGTTAGCATTTTTTATCTTCAGTTTTTTTGTAGGGGGCGTAGATGAAACAAGCAGTGTTGAATTGGGAAATAAAGTATTCAAGGGCCTGATCAACACTAGGTGCAGTGTCTAAGGGTGCCCAGTCGCAGTTTTGGAGGTGTACCTGTAGTTGTTTAAGTTGTCCTTGTTTGAGGACGTGTTGGTACAACCACTTGCAGGATTACTTGGAGGTCCTGTTGGACCAGTAGCAGATGACAGGGGAGTGGTCGCTGAGGGAATCTGGGAGGACCTCTGTACCTCTTATACCTGCTATGCATGGTTTGTAAAAACCAAGACAAGTAGGGTGCAATGACCGGTCCTGTAGTTATATCTAGTTGGGTTAGTCACAACCTGTGTGAAATCAATAGCTGTGGCAGCATTTTTGTAGGGGTTAGCATCCGGTGAGAGCTAATTGATACTGAAGTCACCAAGGAGTACTACTTCCTTGGGGTGGGGTAATTTAGATATGTAATCGAGGATGGAGTTGAAACCAGTGGATTGGTCACTTGGGGGGGATGTAGGCTGTGAGGAGCGTGAGGGCCTTACCTTGTTGACCCAGGAGTAATTTTAATGCAAGCACCCGGGTGCTACTCCCAGAGACAATTCTGAGGAGGACGTGTCCTTGGAAGGATGTCCTAATGTATACTGCACAGCCTCCACCCCTTTTTCCTACCCTATCTTCCCTGAACAAGGTATAGCCGTTGAGGGAGATGGCATGGTCCAGAACTTTGGGGGAAAGACAGGTTTCAACAACTGCGAGCACATCAGGGTTGTGCTGGGTCACCACGCTTGAAGGAGATCCATCTTTTGGAGAAGGCTACGGATGTTTACTGAGGTAAGTTTAAGACCACCGCTGTATGGGTGGGGGTGCGGCACAGGCCTGGGTTGGGATGAACATTCTCTGATAAGAGTAGTAGTACTGCATTATGGGTGAGAAGGTGCCTAAGCATTTTCAAGTGGAGTGTGGGCCTGATGTACCTTGGTTTAGGGTCTTTGGGAAATGTTGTCGGGATGGAGAGGTGGGGCATGAGGAGGGAGTAGTGAGAAATGGGGATGTTGGAAGGGAATGCTTGCCTTAAGACAGACACGCAGAGTGGGTTAGTGGAGCAAATGCAGTCTTGGAGGCAATAAGGATGAGACTCTGTGTGGGGAAGGAAACATATTCAATTCAGTGCTTTACAGTAACTGGTAATTGCTATTTTTCTTTTAAACTTAGATTGTGGGCTTTTAGTGACACTGTACTTTCTTTGTTGTCTTTACTTAGAATTGTTTTTGTTCTGTTAAAATTTTAAAACGTAGTGGTGGTGTATTTCTTTGCTGTCTTTAATTGCTGCAAATTTTCGTCCCCCCTCCCCTTCCCCCAACTCTTAATTATATGCCCTGTTAAATCTGATTGACAGGAGCTAAACACAGGGTATAGTAAGGGGTGTGGAGTAGGAGGGGCATAAGGGGGAAGAAGCCCACCTTCAGCACAAGTGTTTTGACTCATTTATTTATTGGTTTCTTTTCTTTTTTTAAAGAAAAGTATCTGAGGATCAGTGGCAGGATTTTTAGGACAGTAAATTAATCAAAAGGGAACTAGGAGAGCTTTAGTAGCAGACAACTAGTGGAATAGCAGTATAATTGTAGTATAATGTGGGGAGTGGTGCAATGCAGTGGCTGTGGGGCAGCCATGTTCAGGCAGACCTTCTGGACACTGAGGTGCTGCCCTATCTGCATGCATCTCTCTGGACTGCGGGATGAGGTAGCCAGACTCAGAGCGGAAGTAAACTGGGTCAGGAGTACCATCACCCCTATCCAGAGACCACCCAGTCCAATGCAACTGCCTCAAAGGATGCCGAGAACAAGGAGCACTTGGATGACAGTGGGCTCAGGGCAGGTTAGAGCGGTCAGGTAGAGGCACTTCCCAGATCCTATTCCACTCAAGAACTCATATGCCACACTGGCAAACAGGGACAACCAAATAGAGGTACCCAGAGAAGTGGAAGGAAAGGATGTGGAGGTTAGCCAAGGAGGTGACCTCAGCGGGGAAAGCAGTGGACCCCAGAGGAGGAGGAGGAAGCAAATCCTGGTGGGGGACTCCATCATAAGAGGGATCCAGCTAGAAACACAGGAGGGGGAGGACAGGGAGGTTAGGTTCCTACCAGGTGCCACGGCATGGAGGGATGGAAGGAAGATCCTGGGGATCACTGGGAAGGCGAGACGGGAGGGTGAGCTGGATGTCATTATCCATCTAGGTACTAATGACCTGGCAAATGGGGAGCCAAAGGAAGTTCAGGAAGAGTTTAGGAAATTGGGGAGGGGTCTCAGCAAGTAGCTACTTGTCACTTTCTCAAAAGTACTACCCGTAGAGGCAAGGAAGGGCAGGGTGCATGCACCAGGAACTTTAACTCATGGTTGAAGAACTGGTGCTGTGAGGAGGGTTTGATTCATTGGTGACTGGGGACCCACCTGGAGGGATGGAGGTTTGTTCAAGTCTGACGGCCTGCATCCATCCTGAGGGGAATCCAAGCACTCAATGATAAGTTTAAATGCTACATTGACAAGCATTTAACTAGCAAAGGGCTGGCAGGCCAGCAAGGAGGGTACCTACTTGCTCACCCCCACAGCTAGCAGTGGAACCAGTGAACCAGAGGAGTGGATATCTCTACAAAGCAGTGTGCAAAAGATGGAGATTAGCGCCCAAGAGGTGGATAGGCAGAAAAGGGGCAAAATTCAGCAGAAGGGCAGACAGCAAGGAGAACCAGGGATAAAGGACAGCCAAGGAAAGGGCTGGAGTAGAACAGCGAAACAGTTTAGGGAGGTCAAATCATGGAAAGCCATGTGTGCAAATGCCAGGAGCCTTAGCAACAAGATGGAAGATCTGGAGGCTATCATGGTGCAGTCAGACCTGGACATTGTGGCCATCACAGAGACCTGGTGTAATGATAACCACGACTGGGAGATGGCCATACCTGACTACAACATATTCAGAAGAGACAGGGCAGGCAGGAAGGGAGGAGGAGTGGCACTGTATGTGAAAAATGACATAAGGGCCACAGAGATCCAGGAGGAACAAAATGGGGGAGAGATACCGTGGGTTAAGTTGGAAAGGAAAATGGGGCCAGCCATCAGCACAGGTGTGGTCTACAGACCACCAGCCCAGGAGAAAGAAACAGATAGGGAGCTGATGCTAGCCATCCAAAGGATGGCAGACCAGGGTGAGGTAGTACTGGTTGGAGACTTCAATATTCCAGATGTGGACTGGAGCATCCCAGCAGCAGCATTAACTAGGAGCAGATTTATCCTGACTCCTTCAGGGTGCCTTCTCAAGCAACTGGTCATGGAACCAACTCGGCAGAAGGCAATACTGGACCTTGTGCTCACAAACAGGGCCAGTGTAATGGGTAACAGTGGGGAGCACCTGGGGAACAGTGATCACCAGTCATTGTGGTTTGAAATCACAGAAAGAGCAGAACCAAACCACAAAAACACGATCCTGGATTTTAGGGGCAGACTTTGGGAAAATGGGGAGATACTTGAAAGAGGCATTAAGGGAATGGGGCAGGAATCAGGGTTGAGGAACAGTGGACAGTATTTAAAATGGGATTACAAGAGCAACAGAATTATGCATTAAGCAGGTTAGCAAGAGGAAAAGGAAGAAGAGACCATTATGGTTTTCAAAGAGGTAGCAAAGAAAGTGAAAGCCAAAAAGATTGCATTCAGGCAATACAAAAAGACACAGGCAGAAGGGGACAGGGAGAAGTACCAGGAGAAGCAAAGGGAGGCAGGGAGGTAGTAAGGGAAGCCAAAGCTCAGACAGAAGAACACATTGCAAAATCAGTAGGTAGAGGGACAAACCTTTTACAGGTACATAAGGAAAAGAAAAGGCAAAGGAGGGATAGTGAGACTGAAGGGGAGGATGGGGGCCGCATGGAGGATGACAACAGTAAAGCTGACATATTGAACAGGTATTTCTGCTCAGTCTTTACTG
The DNA here is from genome assembly GCA_016271365.2 of Neoceratodus forsteri. Lineage (NCBI taxonomy): Eukaryota > Metazoa > Chordata > Ceratodontiformes > Ceratodontidae > Neoceratodus > Neoceratodus forsteri. The sequence continues at coordinate 1,145,184,992 of CM057450.1, read as the reverse complement.
GGGAAGAGGAGGTAATGGGTCTGAAGGAGTACAAGGGTAGAATGGTGCAGAAATGGACACAAGTCCCTTTACACGAGAAAGGATCCTGGAAGGAACTGGAAGTAACAAGAGTTGATAAAGTAATGGAGCCAGATGGGTGCCCCAGGGTCCTTAAAGAACTAAGAGAGGTGGTGGCTGAACCTCTGGCTATCCTGTTTAGCCGATCACTGGAAACAGGGAGGTACCCAAAGACTGGAGGACAGCAGATGTAGTCCCTTATACAAAAGTGGGAACAAAGAGGAAGCGGGAACTACAGACCAGTCAGCCTCACCGGTAGTGGGAAGATCATGGAAGCACTACTGAAGGAGAGACTGGTGGAACATCTGGTTGTCAATGGACTACAGGACCCAAGGCAGCATGGTTTCACCAGGGGGAGGTCAGTCAGACCAATCTTATTTAATTTTGACTGGGTGACTAGGAGGTGGATCAGGAGTGGCAGTGGACATGGCCTATCTGGACTTCAGCAAGGCCTTTGACACTGTGCCACATAGAAGACTATTACACAATCTGGGGAATATGGGTGTGGGCAGGACAGTAGTGTGGTGGGTAGGTAACTGGCTGGGTGGCAGGACACAGAGGGTGGTGGTAAATGGCTGTCACTCCACAGAAGGAAGAGTGACCAGTGGGGTACCACAGGGATCAGTGCTGGGACCGGTGCTGTTCAACATCTTCATCAGTGACATTGCACAGGACCTAGAAGGCAGAATTTCACTGTTCGCTGATGACACAAAGCTCTGTAACAGAGTAGACACACCAGAGGGTGTAGACAGAATGAGAAGGGACATGCAGAAACTTGAAGAATGGTTAGTGGTTTGGCAGTTGAAATTCAATGCAAAGAAGTGCAAGATAATGCATATGGGGCACAAAAACCCTGGCACAATATATCAGTTGGGGGGTGAGGATATAGCATGCACCAAGCAGGAAAGAGATCTTGGGGTTATCATCTCTGATGACCTCAATGTAGGGAAACAGTGTGACAAGGCAGCAGGTAAAGCAAATAGGATGCTGGGATGCATAGGTAGGGGCATCACCAGCAGGAAAAGGGAGGTCATAATTCCACTATACAAGACCTAGTGAGGCCCCACCTGGAGTACAGTGTACAGTTCTGGAGACCTTACCTACGTAAGGACATAGACAGGGTAGAGAAGGTTCAGAAGAGGGCAACAAAGATGGTGCATGGATTGCATCACAAGTCTTATGAGGACAGGCTGAAGGAACTGCACATGTACTCCCTGGAGGAGAGGAGGGAGAGAGGGGATATGATAGAGACATACAAGTATCTTACAGGGAGAAACAGGGTGCAGGAATACACTATTTTTAAGCGAAAAAGATGTTCCAGGACTAGAGGGCATGGATGAAGTTGGAGGGAGGACGATTCAGAGGAAACGTGAGGAAGAATTTCTTCACAGAACGGGTGGTGGACAAGTGGAACACCCTGCCAGAGGAAGTGGTGGGGGCTGAAACAATCACGGGATTTAAGAATGCATGGGATAGACATAAAGGAATTCTGGAGGTCAGGGTAAGGCGACAACTAGGAAAAACATAAACTGAACTTACAAGCTCAAATGGCAGACTGGTGGGCCATAGGTCCGTATCTGCCGACACTGTCTGTGTATCTATATTATGGGGGTAGGAGTGTGCTCATAATTGGTGTATGGTGGCAGGCATAGGTGGTGAGCACGAGCACAAGGAGAACTAAGCAGTTTGGAGAACACATGGTTAGATCTGTGAATAAAGTGGGAGGGGTACAGTGGATTACAGGGTGGTAAGGGACTGGGATAGTTACTACTCTGCGTGAACTGTGTAGAAGGAGAAAAAAAGGGGGCGGGGGGAGTTTAGTGACAGCAGAGAAATGGATTCAGGTGAAAGACTATAAGGTTGCTAACTGGACTGGTAGTAATGAGATCCTGCAAATGGCAAAGTGGATAGAGTGTTTGCCTCTGGAGTAGAAGGTACAGGGTTCAAATCCCAATGAGGGAGAGAGAAAGTACAGTAGGTTTGTGTAGGGTAGGAGAAAGGTTGTGTGTAGGGAAGGGAGTAGAGTTGAGGAGGAAGGGAGACAAGGCGCAGATGGTGAGTTAGGAGGGCTCTGTAGTGACTCCTAGTAGTCACTAAGTATAACATGTGGTGATTAATTATCATTGGCCAAGGGTCACATGACCACGATGAACTATAAATTAGAGTCTGGACCAGAGTGGGGGAGTGTGTGGGGCAGTCGACACACTAACACAGTTCACACTGCAAGCTCCCACAAGGAGAGAGTGTGCTTTTCGGGGCAAATACCTGCTGCTCAGGGCTCTTCTGCTGCTTGCTCCTGTGTGAAGCCTGGAGGAAGGGAAGGTGCGTCAGAGAGCCTGGGGAGAAGTACAAAAAGGGAGTGACTCAGGAGTTCTTCACAAAGGAACTAGATTCAGTGTAACAAACATGGTGGCCACAGAAAGAAAAAAGAACATGCATAAAATGGGGCTCTACACAGATTCAAAATCGAATTAAACAACAGATAGGCTGTTTCTCCCAACACAATAAACAGTCTTAAAGCGCTTTGTAAAATTCAGTAAAATACACAGGCAATACATGCTCCAACAAAAACTATCAGTGGCAAAGGAGAGCAGAAGAAGAGCAGCAGAAGCTGGGGGAAGGAAGGAGGTAAAAAAAGGTTACCTACTGCAAGAGCCTCTCTCGAAGATCTACTGTTACGGTACGTTCTTGCATAACTGTACTATCTTACTTCGAGAGGGCTCTTGCAGTAGGTAATAACCTTGAGGACTGAGTCCCAAGCAATGTGAATCAGAAAGAACCGAAACACGGGAGGCTGGAAAGGTCTGCAGAAAGGCAGAGAATTTAGGACAGAAGGCCTTGGAGGACAGCTAGACCAAAGCCAGCCCTGCACCTAGAGGCAATGTCCAGACTATAATGCTTAGTGAAAGTGTGGACAGAGCTCCAAGTGGCTGCCGCACAAATGTCAAAGGCTGACACATTCCTGAAGCAAGCTGCAGAAGCAGCCATGCCTCTGGTAGAATGCCCCTTAACCACCCCTGGGAGGGTTTTACCATACTTCTGGTAACAGAATACAATACAATTTGCCAACCATTTGGATAAACACTGTTTGGAAACTGCCACACCCTCTCTCTTAGATGCAAACGAAACAAAAAGTTGGTCCGTCGTCTGGACAGACTTAGTTCGCTTGGTATAATAACGCAAGATGTGATTCTGTGAACATCTACGGTATGGAGAATTGCCTCCCCCTGATTGGAATGCTCAGGTTAATACACTGGGAGTGGAACAGACTGATTCAACGTGAACTCAGAAACCACCTTCAGTAAAACTGAGGATTGGTACACAGAGCCACCTGGTCTCTGTGAAAAATCAAATACGGCTCCTCACACATCAGGACCAGAAGCTCAGAAAATCTTTGAGCGGAAGTAACTGCAACTAAAAAGAGCGCTTTCCATGATAAATAGCGCATATCACAACTACCAGCCGGTTCAAAAGGAGGCAAGGCCAGTTTTTCCAAAATAAAATTGAGATCCCAAGGACGCACGGGACTGTGCACTGGGGGTTTCAGGTGGAGGATCCCTTTCAGAAAGGTTTTGGAAACCTCCAGATGAGCCACAGTTTTGCCCTCCACCAAGGTGTGGTAGGCAGAAATAGCAGACAGGTGAACCTTCAGCGAAGAGTAAATCAGGCCCAGGTCAGAGAGGTGTAGTAAATACTCCATGACCTGAGGAACGGGGCATGAAAAAGGATCCCAACCCTTTGAAGTGGACCAAATGGAGAAATGCTTCCATTCCATTTCATGGCATACGTTGTCCTTGTAGAAGGCTTTCTGGCCTCTACAAGGACCTGAGTCACTCTAGAGGAAACTCCATAGCATGGAGCCGCTATGTCATGAGGTGTCACGCGTGAAGGTGAAGGGATTTCAGCCCTGGATAGACCAGCATGTCCCTATCCTGAGTCAGGAGATCATGGCAGAGGGGCAGGGGGATCGGAAGCTCCACTGCAAGCTGCTAAAGAAGCAGAAACCATATTTGGTGAGGCCAATATGGGGCGATCAGAATCATCTGAGCCCCCTCTTCATGAAGCTTGAGCAGCACCCTCTGCAGAACCGGAAAGGGAGGGAAGGTGTACAAAAAATCCCTGTCCAGCAAAGAGATAGCACATCTTGCCAAAAAACACCATGCCCGGGAGTGAGCGAGCAAAACCTGGGTAGTTTTGCACTGTATGGGGAGGCGAACAGATCCAGGTCTGGACGACCCCAAGGGTCGAATATGTCTTCGACCACTGCTTGCTTGAGCTCCCATTCATGGGCTCATACTCTGGTGCGGCTAAGACTGTCCGCTAGGACGTTTTGCACGCCCGGAACGTGACCCATTGAAAGGTGTAGCCGGTGCAGAATTGCCCAGTTCCACACCCGCATCACTTCCCTGCAGAAGGGATACGAGCGAGTGCCCCCTTGTTTGCTGAGGTACTAGACTAGGCACATATTGTCCGACTGGACTAACAGTGGGCCCTGGAGGAGCAAGTGCTGGAAGGCTTGAACAGCCCTCATCTCCAACTCATTTATGTGCAGAGAGAGAGAGAGCTCTGATGGAGCCCACAGCCCTTGAGTCCAGTGTCTCCCTAGGTGAGCGCCCCAACCCATCCCTGACGTATCTGTAGTCACAGTCTGGGTGGGAGGAGGGGACTGAAAGGGAACCCACTTGGTGAGGTTGTTGAGATCCTGTCACCATAGGAGATCCTGCTGCACTGAACTGTAGACCATTACCATGTGGTCTAGGTCGCCAGACCTCTGAGCCCACTGTGCTCTGAGCATCCATTGTGAAATTCGCATGTGGTGCCTGGCTAGAGAGACAGTGGCGATGGCCACTGCCATAAGGCCAAGAAGTCGAAGAACTGACCTGGCCGGAACCCATCTGCTGGAGGCTGCTAAATGAGTCTGTTTCTGCCCTGTCCAAAGGGAGGAAGGCCATACCCTGGGCCATATCCAACACTGCTCCAATAAACTGGAGGTGCTGGGAATGAGTAAGTTGGGACTTGGGATAACTGATAGTAATTCCCACTTGCACAAAAAGGGCCAGGGTAGCTGAAAGGGAAGGTTCCAGCTGCTCCCTCGATGGGGCTGACAGAAGCCAGGCATCGAGGTAGAGGAACACGTAGTGGCCCTGGCATCTCAGGACCACCATCGTTACTGCAAGGCACTTGGTAAAAAACAGGGGGGTAGAGGACAGGCCAAAGGGGAGGGCCTTGAACTGTTACTGTTCCCCCGAAAGGAGAACCTAAGGTAGCAGTGATGGGCCTGAAAAACTGGGATGTGCAGGTAGGCATCCTGCATATCCAGGGCACAGAGTCACTGTCCCTTGTGCAGGAGGGGAGGCAGACCTGGGAGAGTCAGCATTCGAAACTGTTTGTATTCTACGTACAGGTTTAGAGTGCTGAGGTCCAAGATGGGATGCAAATCTCTCATCTTTTTTGGAACCAGAAAGACGTGGGAGTAATACCCCTTTCCTGACTGGTTTAACAGAACAGACTCTATTGCTTCTTTTTGCAGAAGAGCCTCAATTTCTTCTCTTATGAGGGGAATGTGTGCCTTTGGATAATGAGACACCCCCTGGTGGTTTGTCTGGGTCTCTCAAGAAACTCCACAGTGTGGCCTTGCCTTATCAACTGAAGGACCCACGAGTCTGTGGTGGCTGCCTCCCACCCTAGCAGGTGACTGGCGAATCTTCTGCCCACTGGCTCCCCCGATGGAAGAGGAGGAGAGGGGGTGGGCTGCAAGTCAAGAGACAGAGGGAGGGATGGGACGAGCCGCCTGAGGCTCTCTGGATTTTGGCCGGAGGGGTGGCTGTTGCTGAAGGGGCCCGACATTTATTCTGCCGCTGCCTCGTCTGCCACTTGGTCCGGCGATGAAAAGGCTTTGGATCTATGATGGTACATGGTGTGAACTGACCTCAAGGCATTGCCCTTATCCTGGAGGCTGGTAATTATATCCTGGGCATCACCCTTGAACATCCTAGATAGCCACCTGGACATCAGGTGCCAAGCCTGACACCCTGAGCCAGGAAAATCTCCTGAGACATACTGCCATAGTGGTGCCCCTGGCTGAGGAGTCCACTGCATAGTAGGTGACCCTCAGAGAGTGGTGACAGGTGACTTTGGTCAACCTAATGGTGTCTGCCAACACATACTTGGACTCAAGAGTCTGGCATGGCCTCAATGATAGGCTCCAACTGGCTGAACAGCAACTTTTGGTACACCAGCATGTGTGCCACACAGTTAAGTGCACGCATGGCTAGAGTGGAGGAAGAATAAAACTTTCTCCCAAACTGATCCAGCTGCCTCAACTCCTTGTCAGGAGGGGAGGTGCTCATGTGCTTGATGGACCTATTGTTGGCCACTGTGATGACTAGAGAGTTGGCCTTAGGGTGGATACTTAGGTGATCCTTATCCTCTAGGGTTCTATACGTTCTATCAGCCTTCTTTGCCACAGCTGGAATGGAGGAAGGCATCATCCATAAAGTTAAGGCCAAATCCTTGTGAGGCTCTAGCCATAGGGATGTGAGGACAGGTGTTGTCTCCTGGATGTCCAGGTGTGCAGCAAGCCTATGACGTTTGGGATCCTCCGCATCCATCTTCCAGTCGTAGACCTCTGCAATCTTTTTCAGGAGGTCTGTGAACGAAGGGTCCTCCAGAGGTGATTTGGGGGATTCCTTTGACTTGGGCTCCTCTGGAGGGAGAGTTTCAAATCCTGAAGCTGCGGAGGAAGATCTGGTTTTGGATTCTGCGTCCAAAGAATCAGACGGTCTGACATCTGGATGAAAGTTCTCCTGAGTTCTAGGAGGAATACTGTCCCTCGTCAGGGCTGAAGGACATTTCCTGTCGAAAGGAGGAGGAGGTTGATAGACCAGCTGGAACCCCGAAGGGTACCCTGATATGGTACCCGTCGTTGGGTAACCTGGCCAAAGGCACGAAGGCGCGTACCCCCGACATTATGAAGCCCAACGTCAGATAGCCTGGCGGAGGATACCCAGGGACATAATGAAAGGTCAGGTAGCCCAACGGAGGACCCTGAGGAGGCCTAACAATCAGCCCAGAAGGACCTGAAGGAACTGAGTCAGGCACAAGGCCGAAGGGAGGCAAGTCCTGTGGTGGCGCTGACGGTCCCGCCAGAAACACCAGTGGGGAAGGGTCCTGTGAGGTGCCCCGAAGATCCGACATCAGGTCCGGGGGTGATCCAGAAACAATGACACCCGTCCTTTGGCTCCCGCTGATCTGGGGAGGGCAGAGGGAGCCCATCAAAGGGATAAGAGGAGGTACCTCTGTGGGTAGAACCCACCGGAGAATGCTGCCCAGAGATCGGCAACTGGCTCTCATCTAGCTGGATGTCATCGAGGCTCGCGCCAGACCCTGACGTGAGCGGACTGGCTTATTGGCCTTGGCCGTGCGGGCACCAGAGTCCCTGGAGCCTGACTTATCAGCCCAGGCTGGGCATTCGTCGGAGGGCCCAACAAGTGGCTCATCGGCCCTGCCAGCCTGCTTAGACCCGGTGGTGGAGATGGGCCTAAGAGTGGCAGATGCCTCAGACTCTGCCAAGGCGCCCACAGCCACCGTAACCAGTGGCAGCGTGGGGACCAAGGGCTGCTTCGGGGAAGGTGGGGCAGATTTGGTTGCAGCGCCGGTCTTCCTGGAGGAAGAGGGCCACAGTTCACCCAAGACTGGCCGCAGGTGAGAGGGAGACCGATCCTGGTCCTGGTGCTTCTCTTTATCCCCCTTCTTCTTGTGTTTGTGGGAGTCAGTGGGCGAGGAAGAAGTGCTCAACTTTTGCAGCTCTTTTTCCTTGGATGCCATCTTCTTCTTCTTTAGGAGATGGGCTTCGAGGGCCTCCTGGCGGCGCTTCCATGTGGTCTGGTTGAATCCTCAGCCGGCCTCACAGTCCTCAGTGTTGTGCTCCGGGCCCAAGCAGAAGAGGCAAAGAGAATGGAAGTCCTTGTGTGGGAGCTGCGTGCCGCAAGAATCGCACTTGTCTTTATGCGACATGACGGATGATGGAGAAGACATGCAAAAAAATCAAGAATTAACTGATAAAGAAAAAACAGATACTCATCTGAAAAATGGCGGTAGAACTGTAGCGATGATCTCCGTGAGGTCCGATGTGCACAGGTCGACGGCGGGAAAGAACTGGAAGGCGGGCATGGGGACCGCCCACTTTATAGTGTCATGCTGACATCCATCATGTGACGTTGGGTGGGCGGTCCCCCATCAGACTCTGTTAGCTAAAGCTTCCGTGTGGTCTGGATGCCAGAGGGTGCAGTCCTCAAGGTTATTACCTACTGCAAGAGCCCTCTTGAAGTAAGATCCCATTTTGCAGTCCTTCCAGGATCATGTGACCATGGACAAGAGTCTGCTAGAGTTCAGTTTTGGCTGGTCTATTAGGCATCTTGTTGGCCATGGTAGCCATAAACTTCCACAAGCTATTCTGATATTTAATCATATTAGCCTGGTAACTGGCACTCCTGAGGCCAAGGGACCCAGAAGCATATGTCCTCTTACTTATGACGCCCAACGTCCTCAATTCTTTATTGGAACAAAGAGAACTCATGTTCTGGAGCTTTAGAATGGTCATGTGAAGTCATAATGGCAGTTTTTAAAAAAATTAGAAAATATTAAAAGATTTTTACTTTTGGGTGCAAAATTGTCCCTTTGCTTTAAGGTTGTCACAAGCATACTAGAGCTATATGAATTTTATTCATGTGTTAAAGGTGTTTTCTGCTTTATAACTGTATTTTATATAAAAATTGTTTGTAATAGGCCACATCCATGAAATAAGAGCAAGCGAAAGTGAGCTCTTAAAGGGCAACTGCTGTGGTTCGCAAAGTTGCCAGCAAGACTGAGATTTCCTTATGGCCTTGCTGGCAGCATGTCATCATCTGCAGCAGGGCCCTTTGCAAAAGTGTCGTCAGTCTTGCTCTCTTCCGGTCAGGATGGAGAGCAAGAAAGTGCTGGCAATGCAAGTGAGGACTGTGGGTCAGGAGACAGAGGTAGTGGGATTAATTTGCTAAAATAATTATGTCCCTTGTGTTTTATAATCATACCTCTTGTGTTTTATTTAAAAGGTACTTCTTCTGTGGTGATTGCTGGAGCAAAAAGTACAGTTATGTAAGAACTTACTGTAACAGTCGATCTTCCAGAGGAGCTCTTGCAGCAGGCTATACCATAAGGACTATGCTGCCAGGCACTAGGACCCCACAGAAAAATCTTTTTAATTTATTTTATTGAAACCTAGGATTACAAATACCTTTGAGCAGGAACTGCTAGTTTACAAAGGTTCCACGTCGAAGGAATGGGGGGTATACATACATACAAAGGACAACATAATAATACATAGTTGCACAATAAAAAGTAGTAAGAGACTGAGGCATAGGAAATTCCAGTAATTCAAAATGTGCCAAATGTTAGGTAGCATGACATACCAGCCAAGGGCAATCTTAGAAATAAGCACTGCAAGTGAGAGGGAAGGGGGTATGCAGGCAGGAAGGCCATTGTCGGAGGGTAGAGGGTGAGGTGAGGGTAAGAGCTCTAAAGGGAGGGATAAAAGTCAGGAAATGCCTGGGGGGAAGGAAAGGGAGAGGGGCAAGGGGGTAGGCAGGTAGAAGGGGGCAAGGCGGGGAGAGGTAGCTGTCAAGACTGAAGTGGAGGGCAGTGAGCGGTGGGCCCCTAATTAGGCGAGGCAGTCACAATGACTAGTTGAAATGAGATGAAGTCGGAGTTGTCTCTTAAAAGGGCCAAGAGCAGCAGCAGTAAGAGTTTCTTTGTTGAAAGTATTGTACCACTGTGGTGCTCTGTGGGCAAAGGCCCTCTGCCCATGGTAGTCCGGAATCTGGGGACAAGGAAGGTTAGTTGTTGTGAACTTCTAGTTCGCTGGGTGCTGTGGTGGTCATTGAGGAGCTTTTCAGTGCCCGGGGGCATGACCCCGAGGAGGACTTTTCTGGCTAAGAGGCAGGTTTGATACTGTATCCGGCTGATGAGAGGAAGCCATCCTGCCCGAGTGTACAGGTCACAAGTGTGTGTAAGTCGGTCAGCCCCAGTTAGCAGCCGAAATGCTTTGTTGAGTGCAACTGTAATTCTGTGAAGGGCAGAGGTAGAGCCATAAATTGCTAGCCCGTAATCGATGATGGAGGTGACAGAGCTGTTGATAGCCAACTGAAGAGTGTCAGGAGTCATACAGTGTTTGTGCCTGCAAAGCAGGCCTATACGGATGTTGGTGGCTTTGACGACAGAATCTATGTGCCGATGGTAGAACAGTGAGCTGTCCAATGTGACACCTAGGTATTTAAAATCAGGAACGTGTTCAAGTAAGGGCTCTGTTTGGTTTAGATGGTGAGGTCAATGGATTTGTACTTGCTCCTAGCGCTGTAGAAGGTCATAACCTTTGTTTTGCTGTAGTTCATGACCAGTTTGTGTGACTTGAACCATTCTTCGATGTGCATGAATTCAAGCTGTAATTGTTTCTCGAGGAGCTCTGCGTTTTGGTGGTTGGTGAACATGACTGCATCGTCGGCGTAGAGCAGTAATTTCTCGTGACAGACACTGGGAAGGTCGTTGAGGAAGAGGCTGAAGAGTAGTGGCCCCAGGATGGACCTCTGTGGGACCCCTGAAAGGACTGGCTTTTCCTCCAAGGTGACACCGGGCAATCCTAACCCGCTGGACCATCTCCCCAAGGTAGCTTGAAAACCAGAGCAGCGCTTCATTGGAGAGCCCAATGTTTGATAATTGCTTGAGTAGGAGTGAGTGGTTCACAGTATCAAAGGCTTTTGTAAGGTCGATGAATATTGCCCCTACACAGTTTCCTTGATCGAGCGTGGTATGGATGAAGCCTGTGAATTCTAATAGTGCAGTGGTGGTACTGTGCCCTTTTCGGAAACCATGTTCCTCAGGACACTGGATGTCATATTTTTCAAGGTACTTGTCTAGTTGGTCTGAGGCGATGCACTCCAGGGCCTTAGACAATGGAGGGAGGATGGAGATAGTCTGTAGTTGGAATGCAGTGATTTGTCTCCACTTTTGTGTACTGGTGGGATGGTCGCCTGTTTCCAGCAAGATGGGAACTGGAACATCCCTAGTGATAGGTTGAGGACCTTTGTCAGGGGTTCAAGGACTTCTTCAAGGACAAGTGCTAACAACTTCAGGACAAGGGAGTCACCGTTGTAGCATGTGTTGTGAATGGCCTTCCGAATATAGATTCTGGCTTCATGCACTGGGATCTCCTTGAAGTAGAATTGTGGGGCGGGGTGTAGGAGAGGAGTAGTTGCAGGAGGGTTACTACCAGAGGGGGCATCAAAGAAATTAGAAGGGAGGACACTATCCAAGTTGGAGAACGCATTGTTAAAGGTGTTGGTGACTGTGTACAGGTCACATGTTGGTGTTCCATTTATGCTGAGCATGGTGGGTGGTGACTTAGGGTCCTTGCCTGTAAGGTCTTTCAAGTTACTCCAAAATTTTTTTCCATCACCCCAGGAGTTGGAGAGAGCTTCCTTGAAGTTATTTGCTTTTGGTGCTCCTAACTGCCCGCGTGCACTCATTTCTGGCAGTTTTATATTTATGAATGTCCCCAGGTTTGGATGTTGCACGGGCACAGTGCCAGAGATGATCCCTATGTTTGAGTAAAGTGATTAGATCGGGGGTTACCCAAGGGTTAGCTCTGCCCCTGACCTTCAGCTTTTTGAGAGGTGCAAAGATATTGCAGGCCGCAGTGAAGTGGCTGATGAAAAGGTCTAAGGCTTGGTTTACATCAATGGCAGAGTCGATTGGTGTCCAGTCCAGGTGGCTTAGGTGTGTCTTTAGTAGCTCAAGGTATCCCTGTTTTAATACTCTGGTGTGGATTATTTTAGGAGAGGGCTTAATGAATTTGTTTGTCCAGGTACATGTGGTCGGTGAGTGGTCACTGATCTCATCAGGGAGTACTGAGACTTTTGAGATTTGTTCAGGGTGATTAGTAAGGATCCAGTCCAGAAGTGTGTGCGACCCTGTCCTATAGTTGCATCTGGTGGGGGTGGTAACAAGCTGGGTGAGGTTCTGTGACGTGACAGCATCCTTGTAGTTTCTGGCCTCCAGCGATAGCTAATTTATGTTGAAGTTGCTAGTACTATGAGTTCAGAGTTATGGTGTATCTCTGTGAGGCTTTCCAATATGCTCATAAATCCATTGGGCTGATCTTTAGGGGTAGGTACACAAGGGCAATGGTAGCTCTTGTTGTGCACCCCGAGTAGAACTTTAACAGCAGAACTCAAGAGGGTGGTTTAGGTTTGAGAACGGAAGACTTGACCCAGACAGGAATTCTCAGGTAGATGGCACAGCCCCCACCTTGTTTGGAAACCCTGTCCTGCTTGAATATAGAGTATCCAGGGATGGTGACTGCAGCGTCTGGTATCTTGGGGTTAAGCCATGTTTCGACAACAGAGAGTACATCATGGCTATGTTGCTGGACCCAGGTTTGCAAGATGTCAAGTTTGTTAAGGAGGCTGCAGTCATTTTTTATTTATTTTTATTTTATTTAGCTTTTGTTGACCGGGTAAGTGCACTAGACAAATCCTGCCTATTTTCAGGCACGACCCGGGTGAAGGGGATACAGATGAAGGCCAACTGACTTTGAACCAGATTTAAGCTGTTGGTGGTATTTATAGTGAATGAGGGAAATTTGGCTAGGACACCGGGGAAATTCCCCTACTGGCTGCTGGTCAGTGGCTAGTGGGAATTCTTGCTGACGTCAGCACCCGACATGGCAGACATTCCAGAGGTCGGGAAGGAGAAGGAGGTAGAGGATTGCGAGAAGCAGAGTACCATTGCTTTCACTGTATCATGTCCTATGGTGGCTGAGAATACATCTTTCACGATCGCTACCGCACCCCAGCTACCAGATCTCAATGAACAGAGGATTGCTTCACTCACTGCAGTGCCTTTGATTCCGGAGCCTTTGCCTGATATTGCTCGGTCTAACGATGGAGATCTTGCTATGGGAGAAACTCATACGCCGATTATCCGAGCACAGGAACTGCTTTCCAGAGAGACGGTTTCCGGGAGGACTGTAGAGAGCGTAGGACCACGCACGTCATTGTTGGTGCAGCAGCAATTCCGGCTACAGGAGAGAGGTAGTCGCGATGATGCCATGGACTGGTCAGAAGAGATGGCGCTTCTGGAAGCAGGATGGAAGAGGAACGACTTGGGAGATTGAGTTCCTGATATGGACTGGACTCCGCTTTCAGGTAGGAAAACTCCTGAAACGGTACAGCACCTTTCCCCTCAGCCATCTACTTCAAAGGAGGGAAGAGGGGGTTCGGGGCCTGACCTTTCCAGTGTGCCCCCTGTTGCTATTTCTACTGTGTCCATGGGTCCTGCTACCCCCATTTCAAGCAACACTTCCAAACCACCGTTATCGGACTTGTTTAAATCGAATTGGAACAAGCCCTCGTCGAAACGCTAAAGGCTGCAGATATAGTGGTGGCTTGAAAGAACACCCTGATAGGTACTATGTATTTAAACAGCTATTAAAATCTAAAATGGGGTTTTGTGCCAAAGACATCTATGCTCTAATTCATGTCTCTGGGGAGGATTCTTTGATGTTAGCTTTCAAACCCCTGCTCATATGGACAAATTCTGGGACAATATGCCAATCAAAAAATCATCCGTGTGGTTGCCTTTTTTGCTATCCCTTTAACTCCACTTCTTAATTAGGTTTGTCACAGTTATGTTTCGAATGAAGGGTGAATGTGAGTGATATCTATCGCTGGCTGCAATCCAAATGTGAGGTATTGGGGCCACCTGAAGCTCTTCTAGACATAGAGGGTATTTGGACAGGGGGATGGAAATTCAAAGTGAAATTGTTACAAGTCAATTCTGAGGTTGTACATCTGCCAAATAGTTTTTTCTTGGGAAAAGACAGAGGAGTATGTTTTTATGCAGGGCAGCCTAAAGCATGCTATAAATGTGGAGACAGAACACACATTAGTAGCGTCTGTGATATGATGAAATGTCCTTTATGTGGGGGTTTTGGGCATTCTGTTGACCGATGCATCAATATCTTTCAATGTAACCTTTGTGACGAGAAGGGGCATGCCTTCCATCAGTGTCCATGGGCGAGGCATAACTGCTCTGAAGGCCTAGATCAGGACGGTTTACTTCGAAAAGCCCAGGCTAAGGTGCAGGCTCCAGGTGATAGAGTTCACCCCCCCCCCAAGGCAAGACCCTGTCCCACCCCCCTCCTTTCCAGATTCTGCTAACCTGAGCAAACTGTGGTTAATGACCCCAGGACATTGTACTTGGTTTCTCCTCAGTTAGGAGAGAATCAGAGTCAGGTGTCCAGTATGCCACCCCCTTTTGAAATTGTCAAGAACAGGAGGTTTACCAGAGCCTCATTAAAACAGTCCCAGGTCAGCCCGGTTGTGACTGACAATTTTTTTTCCCCCCTTCAGGAAGAGGTTAGAGACTCAGATATGGAATTTGAGACCTCTCATCTCTCTGAAATTGTGACGGAGGATGAAGATAGCAAATCTACAGAACTTGTAAAGATAGGAAGGGTAAAAAGGAAAAAAGGAAAGTAAGTCAGAAGCATAGCTCAGCATTTTTCATGGCGGCTTTAAAGTTTGCTTCTTTTCAATGTATGTAGTTTAAAGACGTTTCACAGACAGATATCCATATTTGCATATCTTACATCTTTGAACTTGATATCATATTTTTACAAGAGACAAGGATCTCTTCTATCTCTGAGGAACAAAGGTTAAAAAGACTATGGACCTGTGGCCCTCCTTTTGGTCGATTAGCTTAATTGAAATTGCAGATGGTGTGGCCATATTGTTTGGTAACTCTTCTTTTAAGATTTTGAAAATCATAGATTTATTACCAGGTAGGGCTCTTATATTAGACTGTGTATGGGGTGACTATTTTTTTCGCTTTCTTAATGTTTATGCTCCACAGACTAAATCAGGCCGCATTGCCTTATTTTCAGAAATTAAACCCTTTTTGTTTACCAAGAGACATTTAGTGTGGGGAGGGGATTTTAACTGCTCTCTTGATATCCAGTTCCGTAAGACTCAAGGTAAAAAAGTTTATTGTGATTCATATGCATTATTAGAAGTGGTAACAGATGCTGGACTTATGGATGTTTTCCGTAGCTTATACCCCATAGGTGGGAACACTTATCATAGACACACCTTGCCACTAGGATAGCTATGTTCTTTATTTCACACTATCTTCAGATTGTGTCCTGTATTATTGCTCCAGTAGAATTCTCTGACCATCATATTTTATTTTGTACTTTATCCTTAAGACATCTTCCTCCTCGATTGTATTCCAGCATATCACGCTGAGATTAAATATTTCCTTCTCTCAGACCCGGTTTATTTTTCAAAACTAGATTTTTCTTAGCTGCAAAATCTCTACTTTAGCCTTATTTTCCTCCCATATGAATGGTGGAAGCAATTTAAGATTGAGGTTAAACATTTATTTCAGTCCTGGGGTAAAACAAGGGTACAGGATGACTATAGGAAATATTTATCTCCGAACCAATTATACAGGCTTATGTCCCTCCCTCCACATGACTATGTTCGCCTCCTTTCTCAAATCAGGACTATTACAACAAATGAAAACTTACCAATACAATAGAGCCAAATCTTTAAATATGGAGTTTCGTTTTTCTTGTAAAAAGTCACCAAAGGCTGATCCTTTCCATGCATGTAAAACACACTTAAGAGATACTCTCATGCCTGGTTTGCTTAATGCAACTGGTGAACTAATCACCTCTGATTTAGGTATGCTACAGATTGTGCAGCATTACAGTCAGCATTATTTTTCATCCCCGCAAGTATTACATTCAGATTCTCTTTCAAGTACGGTTTTTTCTTCACTTCCTCAAATGCCTCAGGATTTGGTCCAATCTTTGCAATTACCTATCACCTCTACTGAGGTACTTGAAGTCATCAAACAATTAAAGCTTGGATCATCCCCTGGTATGGATGGGATACCAAATGAATTCTATAAAAAGTGTATAGACTTTATGGGTTTTTTTCTGCCTATTGTGTATAATTGTTATCTATCCTCAGAGGTCCCCTGTCCAGAATTTTCGATATCCTTAATGACCTTTATTTATAAAAAGGGTGATAAAACCCTGTTTTTGAATTGGAGACCGATTTGTCTGCTAAATAGTGACTATAAAATTTTAACTAAAATCTTGAATAATAGATTAGAGATTAGCCAGGCTTTTGATTCACCCTGCACAAATTGTAGCGATTAAAATAGGAAAATACAGCACAACCTCTTTACTTCGAGATCTTTTTGCTTCTCAACCTAGTTTTTTTCCTCTGAACTTATAGCAGCTTTAGATCAGTCCAAAGCGTTTGATGCAGTTAGTCATTCTTACTTATATTTTGTGCTTTCTTCCTATGGAATCCCTGATACTTTTGTACGATGGATTTCACTGTTGTACTTCTGCAGTCTCAATTCCAATAGTAAATGGGCTATTAGGAGAAAATATCAGGATTTCTCGAGGGTTCGCAGGATGCCCTTAAGCCCTTTATTATACACTTTTATTTTGGATCCAGTAATCAGAAGCATTATTAGTGATAACTCTATTTCGGTATTGCCCCTTCTGTGGGCCTAGAAATAGTTAAGGTTATTGCTGCAGATGACGTGACTCTCTTTTAGCTGACCCTTTTCTTTGCAGAGAGCCTTAGAGATTTTTCTTTTTTTGGCAGATACTCTGGTGCCTTCTCAATTTCTACAAAAGTTTTGTGATGCAATTGGGTCAGTTAGCTCCAGACTTATCCCATTGTTTCCACATTCCCCTTGTCTCTGGGCCTCAGAAAATACTAGGTGTTTGGTTTGGGATAAACAACATGGAGTTCTATAATTGGGAAAAGCAGATAGCTGTAGGTGAAACTAAAGTTAATCAGTGGAAACACTGGAAATTTGGAAAAAAGAAAAGAGTCTTGATTATTAAAAAATTTGTTTTGCCTATTTTTCTTTACTTAAGTCACCTTTTTCCACCTCCGGTTTTTTTTGAAACTAGAATTTATAGTATTTTTTTCAGATGTTATGGGGCAATAGATTGAACCCGGTGAAGAGAGAGTATACGTACCTTCGATACAGAGAAGGGGGATTGAATATGGTTAATCCTATAGTTTTTTTTCACTCCGTCTTTCTTTTCTCTTCCTTTTCTTTCATTTGGCAGGTACCATCTCTTTCTTGGCAATTCTGGATCAAATCCATTTGGCATAAGTATTTTTTTAAATGGTCCCTTCTCCCCCCTAAAATATTATTGTCAGATGATATACCGCAATATGGCATCTCAACTTTAAAAAAATTACATCAATGGAAGATTCCTTTACAAAATCTACAGTCCTTACACCGGAAGTCCTTTTATGAATACATTGTATATGATGTTCAAAAAATAATATTACTTTTTCCACTCTGTTCCCCATCTAATATGCAGTATGTACTCAATAAATTGTCTGATAATAGAATTTTGTTTAAAGCTTGGGACACTATATGGATATCTGCTCATGGTAGGTTAGGAGTTCGAGGAAATCTAAAATATAAAGCAGTTACTGACAGATACTGTTTAAGACAAGATTGTGTTGATACTGAAGAAAGTCAATCTCATTTTTTTATTGAATGTCCTTATAGTAAGAAGTTTTGGACTTCAGTGCTAGCCGATGGCATATGCCTCACTTACGGTCCATCTCTTATTGTACTCTGGTGTTAGGTGTTTATCTTGGAGATTGGGACAGATATCATAGAAGCACATTGAATGTTTTTTTTGCACTTTTTACAATATTATTTATGGCAAGCCCGTTGCTCTTTTGTGTTACAACAATTTCATACAGATTTTGATGTTATTC
This sequence comes from Neoceratodus forsteri, assembly GCA_016271365.2. NCBI lineage: Eukaryota > Metazoa > Chordata > Ceratodontiformes > Ceratodontidae > Neoceratodus > Neoceratodus forsteri. The sequence goes on along the minus strand of CM057450.1, from coordinate 1,145,167,068 downwards.
TTTCTGCTATTGTGACTGATTTACAAAATGTTCATTGTCAGGATTGTAAAAAATATTCTACATCTTATGTTAATTATTTATGGAAAGGTTTTTCCTTTTTTTGATTTTTCTTGTTCTATCAGGATTTGTTTTGTAATATTTCATTTTTTTTCTGTTTCACTGTGATGTTTGGTTTTTTTGCCTAATAAAATTCCCCTACTCTTTTCGATAAGTGCCACGGGATCTTTAACATCCACCTGAACTACCACCAATCCAGGCAGATGGGACCTCGGTTTAACGTCTCATCCGAAAGATGGAATTGATTGAGGCTAATGTGAGGGACCCCTCCCGCCTTTTTGTGGCATGGGGTGCTAGGCCGGTAGGCCCCGGGTTAGGATAAACATTTCCCAGATATCTGCAGTAGCATAAGTAGTATCCTAAGAAGGTATGCTTTAACCATTTTGCAGACTAGTTTTGTTGTAGGGCATCTGGCCCTCTTGGCCTTGCTGATCTGCATTTGCCCCATGATATTGCAGAGCACAATATATAAAGCCATGTTCTCAGAGGTGCCACGTGATTGATGGAAAGTAATCAAATCCACAGGAAATGGTGAACTACCGGGGACCAGAAAACTGTTATTGTAGCTCAAAGACCCAGAATGTGATAAATTCCTGAAGGGGTTAAAGGTGATGAACATTGGCCTTGGGCATATGCAGGATGTAAAACTCCTTTGTCAGTCTCTTCCCTTTGTTCTCCAAAACGGTTGTGAATTGACCTCAAAGACAAGTACACATCCTTTAAGAACAAGTCAGACGGAAATGTGGATTCAATGCAGCAGTCCACAACTCAGTGCTTGTATAACAGATTTACTGACCTTGCTTTTGGCTTTGATGGCTTCCAAAAAAGTTGATTTATGATAAGAATGCCAATACCTGGTGGTGATGTTTTGCAGTTTCTTAGTCCAGGCAATGTTCATAGATGTTATGTCCAAGAATGGTCCACTTCCTCCAAGCAGAAACACATGAAAATCCAAAAACTAAGCTACTGACAGAGACATAAACACACAAAGCCAGCCACACAGGCTCTAGTCTAGTCTTGGCTATACCATAAGGACTATGCCGCCAGGCACTAGGACCCCACAGAAAAATCTTAGCTTGCAGTACCCAGCAGGGACTGCCCCCTGACATCGGATTGCCTCCGTCATCCGCCAATTAAAGGGGGCAGTCCCCAGCCACACCTCATGTCTCCCACTGGAGAGCTGGCTAAATCAGGACATGGAGAACCGAGGCGAAGTGGATAACCCTGCCGAGGGGATGGAAGAAAGAAAAGGACCGGGGGAAAGGAGGGAGGGAAAACAGCACCTGCTGCAAGAGCTCCTCTCGAAGGTCTATTGTTATCTACTGTTATGGTAAGTTCTTATATAACTGTACTATCTTACTTCGAGATGAGCTCTTGCAGCAGGCTATAGCATAAGGACTGGGTACCAAGCAGTACTAACTGGACCCAGGTCAGGAAAAAGAGGTGCAGAAGAAAGACAACGGGATCCGTCAGGATGGAAGGCCCTGAAACACTGACAAACCAAAATCAGCCCTCTGACAGGAAGCAACATCCAGGCTGTAGTGCTTCACAAAGGTATGCACTGAGCCCCAGGTAGCTGCCGTGCAGATATCTGCTGCAGAAACATTGTGAAGTGCCGCGAAGGAAGTGGAAACACCCCCAGTGGAGTGACCCTTGACAGACCCCGGTAAGGGTTTGTTGTATTTGTTGTCGCAGAAGGTAATGCAGTTCACCAGTCATCTGGAAAGAGTCTGCTTTGCTACTGGACTGGGATTGAAAAATTTTTTGGGGATGCATAAGTCCAGGACTTATGGTACATTTTTTGGGTAAGTCCATATTAGGATCCAGTAAGTCACAACATTTTTCATATTATTATGAGAAAAAAATAATTATTTATTTTTTCCCCCTTTTAGGATGCTCCAGTGACAGAGAAAGGTTACAGAGAGGCAGAGAGAATATTATAAGACAGCAATAGTACTGCAGCTTGCTTCATGCTGATTTTCTTCTTCTTTTGATGGACATTTGTGACCAGAGGAATGGATAGTACCCAGACTACTGTCAAGCCAGTACTTTATTGATGGCAGTGGATCAAATTCAGAGACGGATGGTCCTGTAGTCATGATAAGCAGCTGGTTCTCGAAAGACTGTTGTGTCAGGGTTGTTCGTAATTTGTTTTTAATGAAATTAACTTTTGAAAATCCTCTTTCACATTCACTTGTGGAAGGGGAATCGTGAACAGAATCTCAATAAGCTTTTGCATAGGGCCTTTGTGGAGTCTGGGACACGCTTCACCAATTTTCATTTGTAACACCAACTGGTACATAGTTATGAGAGGTTTGGTCTGAATCGAGAAGGGTATAACTTCAGCTGCACCCACTCATCTATAGCAGAATCTTTATCAAGGTCTGAGAAGTGAGAAGAGAAAGGGCTATCTGTGATGAGTTCAATTAGTTCAGCATTGCCAAATGTTGCTAGATCTTCCTTTTCTAGTGGCCAGTTGTGATAATTCAAAATCTGAAGTAAAGACAAAGGTTTCTCTGAGAGAACACCAAACCTGTTCTGGATGTACGTGACAGTATCGTTAACAAATGTGTGAAGTTCAGCTTCACTTCCAGCTGTTCTGTGAACTTTTGTTTTGCCAAACATACGTTCTTCTGCGTTATACTGTTACTGGAATTTTGTAAGATATTTTCCAGGAGTACTTTTAAGTGCTTCTAGCTGCAGAATGGCTTTCTCTATATGTTCTGGTATCTCAACAATTAAGTAGTCTGCCAACTGGAAAGTTTTTGATAATCTAGCAACAATTGGCAAAAAAATCTAATAAGAAATAAAGAACTTTAATGAAATGCATAGAAGTCAGTTCCTTGAGGTACCCCTTAGCTCTGTTAGCATCGTCTGCCCTGTTGCCATCCACAAATCTGTGCTCCAGATGCACTGTCACAATGTCCAGGTTTTTTTCTAATGCCACAACTGCTCTCTCTCTTTGCTTGCTAGCCACCTGACTTGCTTTACAGCCGTGAAATGTGCAAGATGCTCATCGAGAACTTCAGCAATTTCTTAAGTTCTTCCTGCGCTTTGGAGACCAAAATAAAAACTGAAAATGCCTTTTAAATACTCTTCAAATTTGGCCATGTATTTGAAATGTTTATTTGCATCCAAATGGGAAGCTCAAGTTTGGAGGCAACACAGTGAATGCCAATAATGTCTGGCAAAAGTGATTTGAGTCTACTAATGACTCCTGTCCGCTCACCAAGATTAACTGATGCACCATCAAAATTAGCACATACAAGTGCTGGATGTGCACTGCCTGTCAGTTCTGGTAATGGCAAACCCACTGATTGTAAGGCTTTCTCAATAGCATTATCGCCCTCAGCACCTGCAGTTTCAAGTGGTGGCCACAGATATTAGATGTGTGACTGGCAAACAGTTAGCACCTACATATCTCAGGTAGATAACTTCTTGTTCAACGATAGAGTGGTCTGTACTTCCATCTGCAAGAATACTCACAAAGGAGGCATTTTTTACCTCTTCAATTATAGCTGAATGTATTGTTTTAGCTATGTTGTCCACAAACAAGCGGCAACCTGCTATATTCATGTAGTTGTTGCCAACATTTAAACCATTTTTACGCTGGATCTCACAAACGATTTCAAAATCAGAAAAAGGTTTCCCATTCTTTGCCACAGTGTATGCAGAGTTAAATAAAATTTTGTATTTCTCAACTTCTTTTGTTGTCATGAGTCTTTTTTGAAATGACTGACCCAAAGCAGTTTCTGACAGACGAATGGGTGGTATTTTAGCAGTATCCTTTAAGTAATGTTTTGTGCAAGTGATGTGTTCCCTCGTCAAATCATGCCTCTTTATCGGGTCTAACTTAAGAGCTCCTGAACCTTTTACCATAGCTGAGTTAGGATCACAGATTTGGGGGTAGGCTTTACAATATATGCAGTACATTACAGATTTTTCTTCACTGTAATCCAGCCATGGAAATTCCTGACCCTTTTTTCTCTGTCATATCTTTGATCCTTGGTAAGGCCATCGTCAGAACTTTTACGTTTAGCAGAACTGGATGTTGTAGCACTACTAGTACTTGCTCCACCAGATTTTGAGAAACCAAATTTTAATAAGCTCATTTTGCTGTGAGAAACTGCTCTGGGTAAGATTAGAAGAAGTTTTTGTAATAGAAATGTTTACTTCAATGAGTAAGGATGGAAATACACGCGAGGCACTATTATGGCCCAGAAGTATTGGCCTAGGTTAGCAAGTTAGGGCAGACAGACAGAACACAAATGACTAAATGACTGACAGTGAGATGATGCTAAGGGGTGACACTATGAAATGTTTTATCAGTCACAAGGGAAAAGAGGTGTGCTTCTGCAAACTTTTTCAGTGACACACTGATAACTTCAGAAAAATATTTAGTGACTGACTTACTTCTCTCTCAAACTAATACAGACCGAGACAGGTTTTACTTCAGCCCAGAAAAATATTTAGTGACAGTACTGACTTCTCTAGTAATATACGACACAGGTTTTGCTTCAGCCCAGAAAAATATTTAGTGACTCTAGTGACTTCACTCTCAAAATAATAGACGCTGGCTTTGCTTCAGCCCAGAAGAATATTTAGTGACAGTAGTGACTTCTCTAGTAATATACGACACAGGTTTTGCTTCAGCCCAGAAAAATATTTAGTGACTGTAGTGACTTCTCTCTCAAACTAATACAGACCGAGACAGGTTTTGCTTCAGCCCAGAAAAATATTTAGTGACAGTACTGACTTCTCTAGTAATATACGACACAGGTTTTGCTTCAGCCCAGAAAAATATTTAGTGACTGTAGTGACTTCTCTCTCAAACTAACACAGACCGAGACAGGTTTTGCTTCAGCCCAGAAAAATATTTAGTGACAGTACTGACTTCTCTAGTAATATATGACACAGGTTTTGCTTCAGCCCAGAAAAATATTTAGTGACTTCTGTCTCAAACTACTGTATCGACACAGGCTTTGCTTCAGAATAATTATAAGTCTGAATGTAAATGTAGTGGCTCAGTATGTCAGTCAGGCACACTGGCTCGCAGTAATTGGCTCCAAATTAAATTCTGAAATAATGTACCACTGTTTTACAGACTTGCTGCAGGCATCCTTTAGACAGACAGTGCACTAATAATTGTGTCAGGGTTAAACTAATTTTTTTACTTATTTGTGTAGCCCACTAGAGCCCTAGGCAGCCAGATCTCAGACAGACTGTGGTAACTCATAGGAAAAAATCCCTGACAGATTGTCCCAAATTGTGCTTTTTTTTTTTTTTTAAAACCTCCTCAAGTGACCAGCTCAAAAGATTGTTGCTGCTTAAAAGCTGCCTCCAAACTGTCTGATCACTATTTCAGCTGCAGCTCGAGTGATCCTTTCTAGCTCCCTGAGAGGTCACACATAGATTTTTCACCCCAGAAACTACCCCAAATCATCTATTTAGCCCTTTTTTGTGCCCAAAGCAAGACCAACATGCCAGACTAGTGAGCAAGAGATCCAGATTTTTTTTTTTATTTGCCCAGCAATACTGACAACGGACTGCCTAACCACACGTCTTCTCCCTCTAACAGCCAGCTCAAAAGTGTTGGCGCAGTTCGTTTAATCGGACACATGCGAAGATCAGCCACAGACCACCTGATCACTGATTGTCACACATGTGATCCCCTGTGGCTGATCTCGCAATGTGCCGACTACGCGAGACTCTCTGCTATGCTGTCTGGATTGCCAAAGCTGCTCCTGTGTCATTGGAACATGTAGGAGGATCCTGAAGCCCTGCCAACCCCGCCCCACGTTTCCGTGACCCCACCCCACATAATCGGAAGCCCTGCAAACAGCGCCCCATGTTTGGAGACAGGAGCTTCCTACTGAGCTTCCCCTACCCCCCAGCGCATTCCTGAGGACTCTGAGAGGTGGCGCTGGAAGAAAGCAGCACTTAGGCTCGGTCTTGTGCCGCAGAACACAGCAGGACAGTAAGAGAACTGCACATACAGCTGCAGGAACTGCACAGCAAGTCCGTCGGACTTTACAAGTCTGTGCAGCTTAAGTCCTGCTGCTGCTAATGTGCGTCCCGGTTAATGTCCTGATTAAGAGTGAATTGGGACATTATCTTAGGCAGGAACTAAGGATTGGTCTGCAAGGACATCCCGTCCTTGCGGAAAACTAAATAAGGCTCCTTGGACATAAGGGCCTGAAGCGCAGAAATCCTCCGGGCAGAAGTAACAGCAACTAAAAACAATGCTTTCCATGACAGAAAGTGCAGCTCGCAATCCAAGGCTGGCTTGAAGGGAGGCAACATAAGCTTTTCTAACAAAAATGAAAGATCCCATGGTGGGATAGGGTCCCGAATGGGAGGCTTGAAATGCAGCATACCCCTTAAAAACATCCGGACCATATCCGATTGGGCAATATATTTGCCGTCTACTGGTGCATGGTAGGCTGAAATCGCAGAGAGATGCACCTTAATGGAAGAATATTGGAGGCCTGCATCTAAAAGGGAGAGGAGGTACTCAAGGACAGCATTCGTAGGACAAAGGAATGGGTCCAGTCCCCGGTTAGAGGCCCACAGGCTAAAACGCTTCTATTTCATGGCGGAAGTGGTTTCAAGGTGTTAAGTGGCCCAAGTGGACAGTTTTCTGGCTGCCACCAGGACCTTGGCCACTCTTGGAGAGGCTCCAAAGAGGGACATATTTACGTCTGCAGGAGCCATGCATGCAGGTGTAGAGACCGGAGCTCTGGGTAAACCAGCATGCCCTGCTCTCTTGCGACAGTAAGCGGGAGTACAAGGGCAGGGGAACTGGCAGTTCCACTGCTAGTTGCTGCAACAGGGGGAACAATAGCTGGCGAGACCAAAGCGGAGCTATAAGAATCATCTCCACACCCTCCGCTTGCAGCTTGAGTAGGACTCTCTGAAGGAGAGGAAAGAGAAGGAAGGTACACAGAAACGTCCCTGTCCTACAGAGGAACAATGTGTCTCACCAGAAAACACCCGGCCCTGGAATGAGCGAGCAATTTTGCATTGCATGGGGACACGAAGAGGTCCAGCTCTAGAAGACCCAATCTTTGAAAGAGGTCGTCTGCCACAGACTGCAGAAGTTCCCATTTGTGAGTCCTTGACCAAGACCTGCTTAGGGCATTGGCCAAGGTGTTTTGGACTCCTGGAACATGGACTGCAGTGAGCGAAAGGCCATGGTCTAGGGCCCAGAACCACACTCTCATAGCCTCCCGACAGAGAGGATAAGAGTAAGCACACCCCCGTTTGTTGATATTAAAAAATGATTGACATATTGTCCGTCTGAATCAACAGGGAGCCCAAACAGAGGTCTGGCTGAAACGCTTGCAAAGCATATGGAACTACCCTCATTTCTAGGACACTGATGTGGAGGGACAGTTCTAGTGTCAACCATGTCCCATGTCTGCCAAGCCTGAAAATGGGCCCCCCATCCCAAGCCTGAGGCATCAGTTGTCAGAACCTGAGAAGGGGGCTCCTATCTCCAGATTCTGGGGCAAGAGAGACCACGTGAGAGTCTGAACCACAGCTCTGAAGATCAGGATTGGCTGGTCAAGATCACCTTCCCTTTGATCTCACTGCACTCTGAGGGTTCACTGTGGAACCCTCATAAAAAGGCGTGTCGAGGGAACTGTCACTATGGCAGCCGCCATGTGACCTAAGAGCTGAAGCATGGTCTCAGCTGGGACCTGGTGAGAGACCGATATCTTGTGGACCAATGACTGAAGGCGCACTGCCCTGACTGGCAGAAGGAAGGCCTTCCCTTGCTCCATGTCCAGGATTGCACCTAGGTACTGCAGCCTTTGACATGGCCAGGGGGATGACTTGGGCATGTTCAGGGTGATCCCTAGGGAGCTGAACAAGCAGAAGGTATGCTCCAAAGTGGCCAGAAGCATATCCCTTGAGGCTGCTGTAAGGAGCCAGTCATTGATGTAGGGGTAAATGAAGTGCCTCTGCCTCCTGAGATCCGCTGCTAGCACTGCCAGGCACTTTGTGAACACTCGCGGCGCTGAGGAAAGGCTGAAGGGCAAGGCCCGAAACGGGAAAGGTAAACCTCAGGAACCCCCAGTGGACTGGAAGCACTAGAATGTGGAGGTAGACATCCTGCATATCTAGGGAACAAAGCCAGTCCCCTTGATGCAGCATGGGGAGGATGTCTGGCAGGGTAACCATCCTGAACCTCCTGTACTCTATGGGTGCTGCTTTGGATCAGCACAAGGCCACTGCCTCTCAGCTTTCCTGGAGTACCTTCGACCGAATGGAGTTCATGGATGTCATGCAGATTGTCCAGAGTGCGCGCCCTACGTGTTGTAGTTTGGATCCAGGACCAACCTCTCTGACCTTAGGTTGTATTGATTCCATTGGTCCGGACCTAGCACGGATAGTCTGGTGCTCCTTGGAAATAGGTGAGTTTGCCAGCTCCCTGAAAGAGGCGGTGGTAGCACGCCTCTTGAAGAAAGCTTCTTTGGACCCAGACTGCCATGCAAACTACAGACCAATCTCTAACCTTAACTTTTTAGGGAAGGTGATTGAGAAAATAGTGGCTGTACAGCTAGAGAACCATCTGACCATCCATGACATCTATGAACCCCTCCAGTCCGGATTTCGGAAGAGACACGGTACTGAGACAGCACTGGTTCGGGTGCTCAATGATCTCCTGATGGCTAGAGATCAGATAAGCTGTTCCATCTTGGTCCTTCTGGATCTCTCATCAGCGTTTGGCACTGTGGACCATGGGGTCCTACTTAGCCGCCTGAAGTTCATCTGTGGACTGTTGGGTACAGTCCTCAGGTGGTTTACATCATTCCTCATGGGAAGAATTCAGAGAGTGGTGTCTGGGGTTTATTCCTTGGATACAGTGTATCTGTTATGTGGGGTTCCTCAGGGTTCAGTGTTGTCCCCCATGTTGTTCGCAGTGTATATGCTGCCCCTCGGAGACACTGTAAGAAGGTTTGGGCTGAGGTTTCACTACTATGATGATGATACCCAGCTCTACCTTTCTTTTGCACCTGACCAGGATGGGTCTCTCTCAGTCTTTAATAGCTGCCTCACAGAAATCCAAGAGTGGATGGATTCCAGTTGGCTGAAGTTGATCTCGGAAAAGACTGAGGTGCTGGTTGTGGATCTGGCACGTTGGACAGGGAGGTTGGAGGTTGGTTTGCCCTTAGGACTTTTTCTTGGGGGATTATCACTCTTGACCTCTGAATGGGTGCGAAACCTAGGGGTAATTTTCAACGAAGGGCCGACCCTGCATTCACAGGTGTCAGCCATCGTCAAATCTTCTTTATACCACCTGAGGAATAGCTCCAGGATTAAGCACCTTGTTCCGTCCGGTGATCTTCCTACGCTGGTCCATGCCTTTGTGTCCTCGCGCTTAGATTACTGCAACTCCCTTTACCTAGGGCTACTGGGGGTTGAAATCCGTCATCTGCAGCTAGTACAGAATGCGGCGGCTCGGCTTTTGACGGGAACACCCCGGTCCTGTCATATTTCGACGGTGCTGCGCGGACTGCACTTGTTGCCGGTACAGTGGTGGATCACCTTCAAAGTCGGTCTTCTGACTTTTAAAGCCCTACACAGACTAGACTCGGACTACCTGAAAAAGCTTCTGGTCCCTTATGCCCTAGGCGATCAATCCGATCAGCTGACGAGGGGTTGCTACAGATTCCAAGGGTGTGTTTGAAATCTTCTGGGGCCCGAGCACTTGTGCATGCAGCCCAACCCTTTGGAATTCTCTACCCCGTCGGTTATGGGGTGCACAACCATGGAGGGATTTAAGTAAGCTTTAAAACATACTTATGGCACCAAGCATTCAGCGAATGACTGTGTAATGGTATTAGTTGTTTTATATAATTAATGTTGCTGGGATATCTGACACTGATTTTAAATTTTATTAGGCGCCTTGATATTTGAAAGGCGCCATAAAAATAAAAATATTATTATTATAATTGTTCAGAAGGCTCAAATCCAGGATCGGGCACAGGTCCCCTGTCTTCTTGGGGAACCAAAAGAAGTGGGAGTAGAACCCCTTTCCCCACTGCGGTACTGGAATGGGCTCTATGGCCTTCTTGTCAAGTAGGGACAGGACCTCCTCCCGAATGAGCGTAGCGTGGGAGGGGAAGTAAGTGGACTGGACAGGGGGATTGTCCAGGGGAATCTGGAGGAATTCCAGTGTGTGACCTCACTCTATCAATTGGACCACCCATGCATCTGTCGTGATGGTGGGACACCCTTTGGGATAGAGCGAGAACCAACCCCCTACTACCTCTCCCAGGGCTTCGGCTGGAGGTGGGGGGTCGGGCATGGAGTTAGGCATTGGATCCTGAGGTGAGCAAGGAGACCTGGGAGGGCTTGGCATTCCGAGGTCCCTGTGCGCCACCAGATTGAGAGGGAGCTTTGCGGTGAAGGTTGCCTCTCTGCTGTCCCTTAGGCTTCTGTCCCCACTGGCGACGAAAATGCCTTTGTCTCCCTGGGGTCTGGTCAGACCTGTACATTTGGTGTACAGATTGAATGGCTTTGCCCAAATCTTGAAGGTCTGAGATAATTTTCTCGATAACTGGACCAAAAAGCACAGACCCATGGAACGAAGCATCCAAGATAGCATCCTGGAGGTCCTGCCAAAAACCGGAGACTCAAAACCAAGAGTACCTCCTCATGCAGACTCTGGTGGCAGCCACCCTGGCTGCTGTATCAGCCGAGTTGTAAGAGGATCTCTGCACGTGTTTGCCCACATCAAGACCGGACTGCAGAACACCCAACAGCTCCGACCTGTAGGCAGAGTCGGGCTGCTTCTTTACCATCTCAATAGCCCTGTTCCAGAGGGCATTCTGGTACTGCACCATATATGCCAAAAAATTCAGCAAATGTATAGTACAGGTGGCTGAGGAGTATACTTTATGTCCAAACTGATCCAGGTGCTTGGATGCTTTATCCGATGGCTGGGAGCTCATATGATGAGGTTGTTTCGTCCTGCTGTAGGCAGCGGTGAGAACCACTGAGTCTACTTTAGACTGTTCCCCTAAGAATGGTTCGCTAGTGGGGGGTGCAATATAGCCTATCTGCCTTTTTGGGAATAGTGGAGGTTGTCGACGGGTGTCTCCAAGCCAGCCTGGTGACATCTTGAAAGGGTACCACTAAGGGCTTGGGTTCGTTCATCCCTAAAAAGTGTGTGAGGCGTTTCCTCTCCGGGTTCAAATTCTCTGTCTCCCAGCAGTTCAAAAATTGAATGTGACGCATGACTTCTAGAAAAGTAGGGTCATCCGGGGCAGACTGAGGTGAATCCCGAGGACCCGGGTGCAGGGGAGGAGAGGACAAATCATCTGAGGACCTGGATGAGGTTGAAGAGCCCATGTTCGAAGATCCTGGGGAGAAGAACCTCAAGCGAGAGCATCGGTACCATCTCCTGCGGCACCTGGAGGGTGACCTGGACGAACGTCTGCACCTGTGTCGTTTGGGGGACTTGCCATCCGACGGGAGCGAGTGGTTCGTCAGGGTTGGCTATGGTTTCCTGGGTGGAGGAGGTGATTTTGGTGGCTGCTGTGGAGAGCCTGCCTGGGTTTGGTGTAGTACTCTGGGGTTCCTTCGGGATAATGTCCCCTTTGACTGTATTCCACCACTCCACCAGGAACCAAATAAATCCTTGACATCAGCTAGAGAAACCATGGCCGGTGCCAAGGGGCCTGGCATCCGAAGAGGTTTGACAGGCTCCTTGGGCGGTGGACCTGATGGTTGATCAGGGGCTGATGGACACTCAGGGGACTTGGGCCTGTCTGGCGTCTGTCCCACGGGCGGCGGAGGGGCCAGCGTCAGGTCGACTGACTGATTTGGAGTTCGGTTGCCTGACTCCTGAGAGTGGGGTGTCGGGGCGGCAACTCCTTGGCCAGCGGCTTCCCCCCCCGGCCCGTGGAAGCTTCAGAAGGGCAGGCATCAGGGGCGTAGACTTCTGGGACCTTGAAGGCGAGGATGACGAGAACGACGGGGTCCAGCGCCAGGAGTCTGGTGTCCAGTGCTTGAGGGAGTGGATGTCAGAGTGAGAGTCCTGCTCCTGGCACCTTTTCCTGTCGTCGGACCCTGTAGGACAGTCCAATGAAGAGGAGGACACCCTAGCCTGGTAAGTGGTAGCACCAGGAGTGTTGCCTACCACTTGACCGGCTAGATCCCCTGGCTTAGGCCCAGAGGAATGGCTGTAGGGCATAAGACTAAGGGAGGGGGCCGAAGACCCTTGCCCCAAAGATCCTCTGCCTGATGTCCTCACCAGGGCTGGAGGCTTCAATGCCAGTATCCTGGAGAGAGTTTGGGTTACGGGGGCAGAGTCCGACCTCCCATGAGATGTGGGGGACTTGCGCTGGCCGTCTTCCGGTGCGGAGACCTGGAGTGGGAATCTGATCAGGTTCTGTCCTTTTCATGATGGTGGTGTTTCCCACTAGACTTTTCCTCCTTCTCTTTGTGGGAAGTCCCTGACCCAGAAGAAGATGAGGAACCTAGGCCTGACAGGGTTCCTTTGCATGGCAGATAGCTGTTGCTCCAGAAAATAACTCTTCAGGCTTTTCAGACAATGGATGCGGGTCTGACAGTTGAAGCCGCGGCAGTGCGGGCAGGACTCAAGAGTCGTGGGTAGGCCACTGAAAGATGATGCAGGCTGAGTGATCGTTCCTAGCCAGGATTTGCTTCCCGTACACACACTTGGACTTCCATTGCTGAGAGGTTGAAGACGGTGAAGACATGCACTGACAAAACTGTATGAAAACCACAGTTACAAGGTTAAACAAAGATACGAAAAAATGGCGATCGACTGGTAGCAGGAGGCTTCCGTGGAGCCGATGTGCACAGTCTGTGAGCAGGAAAAGAACTGAGGTGTGGCTGGGGGCCACCCCTTTATACCACTGGCGGATGTTGGAGGTGGTCCCCGCTGGGTACTGCTAGCTAAGATTTTTCCGTGGGATCCTAGTGCCTGCCGGTATAGTCCTTATGGTATAGCCTGCTGCAAGTGTTCCAACTCGAAGTAAGATCTGATGAAAGCGGGGGGAAAAATGGCAGTAACTTTCACTTTTTCAGACTGGATCAGTGACTCCTGGATTCCACTGAGTAAGGCGGCGACGACAACTGGCTCTTTTTCTTCCCCTCTGGTTTATTTATTAAAAAAAAAAAAAGAAAGACATTTCTGTCCAATTTCAGGACAGCTCAGGACATTTTTGGAGCTGGTGGAGAAGTCTTTTGCTCCTCTCCTCATTCTTGTGGAGGGGTTGTCGGATAACAGATGGACCAGAAACAGAACTTCAGGTTCAACACACAATCTCTGTGTGATGCGTATTTAAAACACAAGGGATAACCTTAAGCAGTGACATATCCCTTCCTCAATACATCCGTTTGCAGCAACAGACTATGCATATTCTTCCTCTGCAGTTAGTCAGCACCCACTGATCTATTGATCCATCTATTTAGTGAAAATTATTTCAATCCCTATGTTAGTCTTGTGTGTTTGGGTGATGAGGAGCTCAAAAAAGAAAAAAAAAACAAAAAAAAAGAAGCTAAAGACGACGAACCTCATTGCAGAAGCACTGAGGCATGGGTTACCCCAAAGGGCACGGACAATAAAGTCAAGTTTCAAAGAAACACAACATAACACATACCCCCATAATGCAAAGCATCATGGGATGTATATGCAAATCACCATGACATTTTAGGCTGGTTCAGCTTAAAGCAGGAATGCATGGTGCCAAAGGGCCTCTCAAACAATCTGTAATTTACATGCATTTAAAAAACACAACGGGGGTGGGGGTGGGGTGAGGGTGGGCGGTTCTGATATCTCTACCCGGTAATTTAATTTTTATAACACAGTCCCTAGTAACTTTTACCTTTATCAAAAACACTTAGTGCTGTGGTATTTTTAACATTTACAGGTTTCATACACATAAGGCATATACATCAAGGTATTTTATGACATAGTGCTACAGCATACTAAATCCAACAACGAGGAACACAGCCTGTTTTACGTCAGCTCGGAGATCACCACAAAAACCTCCCTGTACGAAGACCAGAGAGGGAAAAGGAAAATTAAAGAGGACACTATAGCATAGTCAAGAAAGGAGATGGGGCGCCCACAGGTGGCCAACCTTATGGACTAGAAATTGTAACGGATAGATTAGGCTAAGAAATACAATAACTGTTGCAACAGATTTAAGAAAAGGTCGGTCCTCAAGAGGGGCAGGATCTCCCTGTCACAATTCTCCCAGAGTTAGCACCTGAAGCTCTGCTGAAGGGGATGGATTTGGTCTAGGCTGGGAGAGAAGGGAGGTCAGCTAAACAGCAGCAGCACCCTTTGTGTCTGACGTCAGGGTAACTCATGCGACATTTTGGACGTGGTGGAGTAGGCTTTTGCTCCTCCTCCCCCCATACCCAAGGAAGGACACCAGATGCTGAGCTGTAAATCCACTCCCACCCTCCACAGCCACAAACAGCCAATTAGTGCACCAGGGAAGCAGGACTTTCTCCATCTTTAAATCCCCTGCTTCCTACCGATCCTCTGCACTGCGGTCTGGAGCACTAGGGTCAGCTAGAAGACGCAGCCAAAAGCCACTGACTCTGCCTGATCTGCCTCCAGGCTGCGCACGAGGGTCCAAACGTAGCGAGCTTCCTTGCGTAGGGGGCAGAAGTGCGTCACCAGTTTGTTGAAGTAGTACATGGTCGTGGTGTTGTCTGTCTGAACCCGGACCACCTGATCCTGGATGTGCGGCATGAATGCAGTCAGTGCTAGCTGAACTGCCCGGAGCTCCAGCAGGTTGATGTGGCATCGGGACTCCAGAGCCCATGGACTCTGTGTTCCCCCAGGTGGGCACCCCAGCCCATGAGAGAGGCATCGGTCATCTGAATGACCGTCGGCTCTGGGCGGATAAATGGGATCCCTTTCTGCAGATGCGCTGCAACTAACCACCACTGGATGGCATCCCACATCCGCTAGGTCACAGTGACCAGCTGGTCAAAGTGACCCTTGTACTGAGACCACTGGCTGGCCAGATGCCACTGCATTGAGCGCATTCTCCAGCGGGCCCAATGGACCACACTGGTGCAGGCTGCCGTGTAGCCCAGCAGGCACAGGAAGTCCCGGGCCGGGCACAATTGCCCAACCCGAAATGATCAGGCAAAGGAGGAGAGAACCTCCGCCCTGTCTGCCAATGGCCAGGCTCTGGCTCTGTTGAGTTCCGCCCTTATGAAGTTGATCATCTGTGAAGGCACAAGTTCTGACTTGGCCTCGCTGATCAGGAGGCCAAGGGAGACGCGGGTCTGGAGGGCAGGTCCCTGGACCGTTCCACCTACTGCCTGGAGGGACCTGCAATTGGCCAGTCATCTAGGTAGGGGTAAACCCGGACCCCTCGGCACCTCAGGTAAGCTGCCACCACTGTAGTGCACTTAGTGAAGACCCTGGGGGCCGAAGAGAGGCTGAATGGCATGGCCTGCAACTCTTAGAGGGTTCCCTCTGCTAGGAAGCGGAGGAAACTTCGATGAGATGGATGGATCAGGATGTGGAAGAACATGTCCTGAAGATCCAGGGAGCAAAATCACATGTTTCACTCTAGAGATGGCATGATCTGAGACACAGTTACCATCCTGAAAGTGCGCAACCAGAGAAATTTGTTCAGGTTGTCCACATCTAGAATGGCGTGCCAGTCCCCTGTCCTCTTTGGCACCAGGAAGTATCTGGAGACAAACCCTGGGTGTTCTGGAGGATCCATGACAGGAACCTTAAACTCCTTGTGGAGGAGCTGGGCTATGTTGGCATGTCTGTGGAAACCAAGTTCTCCCGTGGGGCATGGGCTCGGCAAAGAGGGTACTGCTCGAATTCCAGAGGCAGATCCTGATCCACCACTCTGAGAACCCACTTGTCCGTGGTGACAGCAGACCAGGCAGAAAAGAAGTGGTGGAGCCGGCTCCCCACAGGAGGACCCAGGGGAGTTGCAATGAGCATGAGGGAGGCACCCCTCATCCTGTCACTGGGCAGGCTTAGAGAAGGAGGAGGGCCCAGCTGAGGCACCACCAGAGCCTCTCCTTCCAGGCTTGCGGATGACTGAGGCCATCGACTTGGGCCGAGGTCTAGGCCTGAGCATGCTGGCCAGTCTGGGACTGGGCGGGTTTGGCTGCAGGAGTGGAGATGGACCGAAAGAGCTTCCTCTTCTGCTGCTGCTGCTTGGAGCCCTTAAGGTCCTTCTGAGCAGATGTCATGGGGTCCAAGGTGGCACTGGACTTCTCAATACAGGTGAGGTGGCCCTTGACCCAGGTCCGAACAGGTCAGTGTCCAGGAAAGGGACATTTGCCAGCTTGTGCTAAGTGTCCACCATGAAGGTCGAGGTCCTCAGCCAAGCCCTGTGGCGCATGGCCACTGAGGCCTCCACAGAGCAGGCACAGGAGTCCCCAATGCCCCTGGCTGTCTGAAGCTGTTGTTTGGCTACAGCCCACCCTTAGTCCCAGACCCATTTGACCGTGGTCTGAAGGTCCATTGGCAGATGAGAAAGCACCTCATCTAGGGTGCCCAGCAGGGCACGAGAGAAGTGGGCCATGAGGAGGGCCAAGCTCGCCTGGTGGAGACCAAGCAAGGAGGTAGCATAGACTTTCTTAGTCACATGCTCCAACTTCTTGGACTCCTTGTCAGGTGGCCTGTCAACATCCCCAGTGTTGCCAGAGTGCCTAAACACAGAGTCTGCCACCAACCCCTTGGCCGAGGGGTGATCTGTGAATCCTGAGAGGGAGCTGATGGGTACTGTGTCTTTGCGGGTCATCTAGGCAGAAGGTGCGGGGCATGAAGGGGGGGGGGGGAGTGCTACCAAAGCTCCAGGGCAGGGCCAGGAATGGCTTCTGCCACCAGGAAAGCCTCCATAGGACTGTCTCCCCAGTCGAGGATCTCGGTCACCAGGTAATGAGCACGCTTCTGGACGGGCTCCATTTTCATACCCGTCGATTCAGAGATCAGGCGGGGAAGGCCCATGAAGGAAGATGGATCTTTGTCCATCGAGAGATCCCCCATGGATTCCACATCGACCGGACGGGAGTGAGGGAGGATCCCTCAGAATCTGAGGAGTCATTAAAGAGTGGTCGACCACTCGAGATCCACTGACCCCCCCCCGTGGACGGTCAGGGGTGACTGTGACCGAGAGCCGATCGGGAAGCTATTTTGATGGCCAAGATTCCTTAGTAGGAGCACCAGCCAGTGACTGTTTAGGCAGCGGTTCCACTGGGGTCGGCTGAGCCGGGACCGTTTTGGTCAGCTCCATCAATGGAGACGGCATCGACCTTTTGGACGACAGCCAGTTGATGGTCAGCATAGAAGCCAGAGTCAGCCTGATGCTGGTAAGCACCAACTGTTGCAATTTCAAATCCTCAGAGTGTCGACACAAATTGCGAAAAAGCCTCTCCTACCCCGAGGAGGACAAGGATGAAGAGTAGCGGCAGCACTGCTTCCCATGGTGCCGAGAATGGGAGCACCAGAGTTGGTGGGACCGGCTCGACCCATGGAAGGAAGACCTCGACCTCGCCCACCGGGAAGGACCAGCGGCGGGGCTCAAAGGGAGTCGGTGAGTGCCAAGGCTCCTCCAGGTCTTGGTCACTGACCAGAGGCAGCGGGTCAGTAGACTGATCCATCCCTCCAATGGTCTGAGTCAGGACTGGAGTCCTGGACAAGGAAGTGTCGGCCTCTTAAGTCGACTACTGGTCGTTTGGTTCGAGAAAAATCTCGGCCGGGACCTCAATCAGCGTCTCGGCCAAGTGGCCTGATAGAGTTACCACGGAACCAGTGGCCTGGGCTGCAGATTCGACTGAAGCCAAATTTGGAGAAGTGCGGGAATCAAAGATTCTCAATTGATAGCACTCCCGATACCATGCACAACAGCAAGTCATTTCCTTTTCGGACTCATTTTTTTGGATTTAGCTTTGTGCCCAGTGGGTCCCTGATCAAGGGTCGGCAGGGACTGACACAATTTCTTGAAGGACCCTGTGAAAGTCAAGCCCAGTTGGAGTGGCACAAAGGCAGAAGCCAAAAAGGAGTGAGCTGTGGCCTGGGCCACCTCCTCCTCAAACGCCGAAAGCTGTTCGGTGGACCCTGCAGCTGTGGAGACCACCCAATGGGTGTCGTTGGACTTGACCGGCGAGTTCTGAAGCTCCAGGCAGCCCAGTTTAAGTCGGGCGAGACGGTCCTCCAGGACATTTGGGTAAAAAGAACGACAAAGATCGCAGGCCTAGGGATCGTGACTGTGCTCCAAGCAGTAGACGCACGTGGTGTGCGGATCGGTCCTGGACATCTGCCTGTAAGGGCTCCCGCGGAACCCAGGAATGGACTTATCATCCATGACGGTCACAATCGAAGTTCGAGCTGAAGATGAAACTCATGAGAGTTTGAAGTTTTAGGAAGTAAATCCGAAGATTTACACGTAAGGGCCTACTCAACACGGGAGTGTTAAGGAGGGAACCTGCTTCATCCAGTGGAAAGGAAGATCTGGCGTCATGGGGCAGAGACGAGGGAGTTATCACCCAGGAGGGTGGGAGGAACCAACTTGAAGACTTTCCAGCAAGCTCGTAATGGGAAAGGAGGACACTGCCAAAAGTGTGTATAGAACATCACATCCATGTCCCTAGAACTATTATATCTTCGTCGAGGCTCTCTCTCTCTCTCTCTCTCTCCACTGAGCCACATCATGGAACAATTCCCAAGCAGCACCAAGCACTAAGGGAAGATGGCAGGATCTAAGGACCCTGAGTAAGGAGGCCCTGGAGAATAGTAAGGCCAAAGTTGGCATGCCTACAAGGAGACTGTCCAGCCTGTAATGTTTAGTTAATGTATAAGCAGTATTCCAAGTGGCAGCAGCATATATATTAGCAGTGCACATACTGTGGAAACAAGCCACTGAAGTAGTCACCCCACAGATGGAGTGAGCGCAGATATGACCAGGAAACTATTTCACTTCTGGTAGCAGAAGGTAATACAATTAGCCAACCATTTGGATAGGCCCCATTTAGAAATGGGGGAACTCATCTTACAGGGGTCAAAAGCCAAGAACAGTTCTGAGGACTTTCCACAATCATTAGTACGATACAAGTACCAATGCAGCATCCTGTGGATGTACAGCATATGTGGTGAGTTGTTGAGACCCTACCACTGCAAAAGATCCCTCTGCAGCAAACTGGATACTATGACCATGTGGTTCAGGACCTCTGGTCCTCTTGTGCTTTAGTGTCCACTGCGAAATACGAATGTGGAGAGCCAGAGGAACAGTGGGGATAGCAGCTGCCATATGGCCAAGAAGACGGAGAACTGATCTGGCCATAACCCACCTGCTAAAGGCTACAAAACAAGCTTATTTCTGCACGGCTTACGTCCTGTCCGGAGGGAGGAAGGCCATACCCTGGGCAGTGTCCAACACCACTCAAAAAAAACTGGAGCCGATGGGAAGGCTCACATTGGGACTTGGTAAAGGTAGTAGTAATCCCCACTTGCACAAAAAGGTCCAGGGTAGCAGACAGGGAAATTTCCAGCTGTTCCCTCAACAGGGCTTACTGGAGCCAGACGTCGAGGTATGGGAACAAATAGTGTCCCATGCACCTCAATGCCGCCACCACCACCACCACCTTAAGGCACTTGGCAAAAACTCCGGGTGCCAAGGACAGGCTGAAGGGGAGGACTTCAAACAGATAATGCTCCCCCTGAGGTAGCGGCGATGGGCCTGAGAGACTGGTATAAGCAGGTAAATATCCTGCCCCTAACACAGAAGGAGCAGCAGACCTAGGAGGGTCCACCTTCCAAACTGGTAGTACTCTATGGACAGGTTCAACCTTTGCATAAAGAGACACCCCTGAAGGCTTGCATGGGGGTGTCTTGAGAAACTCCAGAGTGTGGCCCTGACTGATCAACCGAAGGACCCACAAGTCTAAGATAACTGCTTGTCACCCCAGCAGGTGACTGGCGAACCTTCCGCCCACTGGCTCCTCCGATGGGGTGGGGGGGCGACCGCAAGTCAAGAGGTGGAGGGAGGGGGCCGCAACTGAAGGTGCTCGACACTTGAACTGGTGCCTGGCTGCTTGTTGTGGCTTTGTCTGCCCTTAGGCTTGGCGATGAAATGTTAGGCCGTGTGTCTAGGGTGGTACACAGTATGGCCCGACCTTAGAGCCCTGCCCTTGCCTTGGAGACTGGTAAAAACATCTTGTGCATCCTCCACAAACAGGATTGAAGCCCTAAAAGGGGTACCCTGGACAGCCGCCTGACCGTTGGGTGCCAAGCCTAACATCCTGAGCCAGGAAAATCTCCTGAGAGAGTCAGTGGTAGTGGTGCCTCTAGCTGAGGAGTCCACTGCATCATAGGTGACCCTCAGAGAGTGACAACACACGTCTTTGGCCGGGCTAATAGTGTCAGTCAAAGCAGTCTTAGATACTGTGTCCGGCAAGGCCTCAATGACAGGTTCCAACCAGCGAAGCAGCGATTGCTGATATACTAGTCTATGTGCCCCCTAGTTAAGGGCATGCATGGTGAGAGTGGAGAAAGAATAAAACGTCCTCCCAAACTGATCCAGCTGCCTCGACTTCCTGTCGGGAGGGGAGGCGCTCATGTGCTTGGGCTCGGTGGACCTATCGTGGACTGCCGTGAAGACTACGGAGCCTGTCTTAGGGTGAACTCTGAGGTGACTCTTATCCCTGGGAGTCCTACTGGCCTGCTTCACCACAGCAGGAATGGAAGAAGGCATCAGCCATATGGTGGAGGCCAAGCCCTCGTAAAGCTACAACCACAGAGGTGTGAGGACAGGAGCAGTCTCTCCTCCATATCCAAATGCTCCATAAGCCTCTGACATTTGGAGTCCTGAGCATCAGGTTTCCACCCGTAGATCTCCACAATCTTTTTCAGGAGGTCTGTGAAGGAGGGATCCTCTGGGGTGACTTGGGGACTCCTTCAACGTAGGTTCCTCCGGAAGGGGAGTCTCAAACCTGAAACCAAGGACTTGGATTTGGATTCTGAGTCTGAAGAGTCTGGAGGTCCGACGCCAGGTTGAGAGGCCTCCAGAGACCTAGGAAGAATCCCACCTGACATCAGGGTTGATGTAGTACCTTTTGTCAGACCCGACACAGACTGGCATGGATCCAGTGTGGAAAGAGGCTTGTGAGCCTGATCCTGATGAACCAGGGTGGGGTGGGTGGGGTTATCACCTGGAGCTGGCAGTCAGCTCGGAGACCAGCCGGGATTTGGCCTCAGACCACCACGACTGGAGGATGGCCCCAAAATCCGACTGAGGCGGAGGCGGCTAGTAGACAGGCTGGAAGCCTGCCGGATATCCCGTAGTCGGGTATCCCAGTGTGTGAAATCTGAGCACCTGGTATGTAGAAATGTACCCTGACGTTGGAAAGCCTGACATCTTGTAGCCTGGCATATAGTACCCGGAAACCTGATGATAGGATGGGTAACCAGGCAGAGGGTAGCCCGACGGGGGCCTCGACAGAGAAACCATGGGGGCTGACGTGAAACCCTGAGGCTTGAAAATCAGACTGGAAGGGCCTGAAGGAGAAGAGTCAAGCCCGAAGCCAGCAGGAGGCAAGGCCAGCAGCAGTGTTGATGGCCCTACCGGAGCGGAAGGGCCCTGCATAGGCTTGACATCAGGTCTGGGGATGAACCAGGAACAGCAGCACCCAATGGATGGTCCCCATCCTCCGGCCCCTGTGGGTCTAGGGAGGGCGGAGGAAGCTCCACTGATGGAGGAAAGGGGGTATCTCTGAGAAGGCAGTCCAGGGACCAGCCACTGGTTTTCAACTGGCTGGACGCCGTCAGGACTCGCGCCTGAGTCAGATGAAAGAGAAGGCAGTCCAGGGACCTCCACTGACTTTCGACCGGCTGGACATTTTCAGGACTTGCGCCAGAGTGCGACGAAAGAGTAACGGTCGGACGACGACCAGCTTATCGACCTTGGCCATGTGGTTGATGGAGGAGCCGATGACCGGCTTATCGACCTTGGCTGTGAGGGCCCCAGAGTTTCCTTTGCCCAACTTAACGACCTAGGCCAGTCGTTCGTCAAGGGGCCAACAAACGATTTATCGGCCTCGCTGTCCCAGTTTAGACCTGGAGGCAGAGGTGGGTCTAAGGGAGGCACCCGCGGGTAACCAAGGGCTGCTCCTGGAAAGGTGGGGCAGACTTGGTTGCAGCGGCGGTGTTCCTGGAGGAAGAGGACCGCTGCCCACCCGCAGGGCCCAAAGGTGGCTGTGGGTTTGAGGGGGACTGTACCCAGTCCCAGTGCTTCTCCTTTCCCTGTCCTCTTCTTCGATGATGGAATCAGTCGGCTAGGAAGATGTGCTCCTCAACTTTTGCAGCACTTTCTCCATAGGTGCCATTTTCTTTCTTGAGGAGATAGGCTTTGAGGGCCTGTTGGCGCCTTTTCCATGCGGCCTGGTTGAAGCTGGAACAGGCTTCACAATCCTTGGCATTGCGCTCCGAATGCAAACTGAAGAGGCAGAGGAAGAGAGTCTTAGCACGGCAACTGCACTCCGCCAGTATCACCATTATTCTTATGCAACGACGGAACATATCAAAATAAAGTTTTTTACTGGAAAACAAGACACTCATCCAAAAATAAACAGTGGAACTGCAGCGACGATCTCCGCGAGGTCCAACATGCACAGGTTGACGGCTGGAAAGAACTGGAAGATGGGCATGGGGACCGCCCACTATATAGTGTCACGCTGATGTCGATCACGTGACACTGGGTGGGCGGTCCCCCATTAGACACTGCTAGCTAAACTTTCCGTGTGGTCCTGATGCCAGCGGCGCAGTCCTCAAGGTTATTACCTACTGCAAGAGACCTCTCGACGTAAGATGGAGGAGTGTTTTTCACACTCTCTTCTCAGCAGGAAGAAAGAGCAGAGCTAGAGACAACTACATCTGTCACATCCTGTTCTTCATCCATAGCCTCCTCCTCCTCTGCCATATATTCTGGATTGTACTCCAGTTCATCACAGACATCGACTGTCATCAGGAGAGGTTTGACGGGATAAGGAGAGAATAGAGAAGGAATTGTTGACTGTCGTCCCATCAACGGAGGCTGTTCTGGGCCAAAGAACTTCTGCGTCAATAGTAAGGTCAACAGCTGCATCACTGAATTCACCAATGGCGGTGGTGACAGCAGCAAAGGAGCTGCACACCGACCAACCTGAAGAGGTCAACGATAGTGGGACAGGCAACAGCACTGTTCCTGAATGTGGTATCATCTGTGAATCTCCTGAAAGTGTAGGCCAGACAGTGCCAGGCAACGACCTGAGAAGGCGCTTTTGGCGCGAAACCAGTCAGGCTGTTCTTTTGTCTGGGAGCTGTTGTTACCTTGCATGGCGCCACTGTGTTTATCATTCATCAATTGTATGTGAGTTTAATACAGTTATAGATATTTTCAAAGAAGTGTTGGTGCTGTGTTTCTTTTGGCTATTATCTTACTTTTTACACTGGCACAACCTGTACTGGAGCTGCTATTGTTGTGATGTTTTCTACCTAGGGTGTGCCACAGGAGAAAGGTGGGAGACAGTGACAAGACCCAGCAGGTTCGCTAGTTGTGGATGCAGTGTTAGAGGGTTAAGGAGGTAAATAGTGGGGGAGTTAAGGGGTAGGAGAGAGGAGAGACAATAGGGGAGGTAGTAGGGGAAGGGGCATAGGCAACGGAATAGAGCGTGCAAACTGGGCCAGGCCAGGCTTTCGGGGAGCTAGTGCCCATAGGTGGCTAGAGGTGGCAGAAGCACTGCTCTGGGGGTGTGATGAATTTTCTTAGTTCAGTTATGAAGATGCTAAGGCTTGTGGGACTGTAAGCAGAGAAAGGGAGCGCACTGAGCCAGGAGGAAGCACTTACCGCAAAGGCTTGCTTTCCCAAGGCAGTTTTTCTAAAAGGCACAGATAGTGCATGTTTAGTGACGCTTCTAGTGGCATGCCTGGCTGGGGCTGGTCGGAATAAAGCCTGTAGAGAGGGAAGTGCAAGATCTAAGAGGGCCTTCTTTCCCTAGGATGCAGGAATGCAGCTTGATCAGGTCTTGGAGAGGGAGCCATTGCGTCATAATATAAAGATCGCATGTATGTGTAAGGTGATCAGCACCAAGGACAAATCTGCAGGCTTTATTGAGGGAGGTCTGTATTCTGCAAAAGCTGGTGTCTGTGGCAGCAGCATATACCACGTTTCCATAGTCAAGTATTGGTAAAACTGTACCTCTAATCGCCTGGAGCCTAGTCTCAACTGTAAGGCAGAACCGAATCCTATAGAGTGCACCTAGTTTCCTGTTAGCGGGAGAGGTAAGATTGGATATGTGCTCATCAAAGGAAAGGGATTCGTCAATGGTGACTCCCAAATATCGAAATGAGGACACCTGCTCAAGGATGGAGAGAGGGTTGTGGGTAATTGAGAGAGGCTTTGTTAGCCTCCTCTTTTGGCGCCCCGCGAAGAACACAGTTTTAGTCTTTTTGCTGTTGAGCACCAGCAGACTATCACTGTGCCAGTACTGAATCTGGTTAAAGTTGCGCTGGAGGTTCCTGGTGAGTGTTTCTTGGCAGGGACTACAAGAGAAAATTCCTGTGTCGTCTGCATAAAGCAGTATCTCAGAGGTTGGGCAGGCAGCCGGAAGATTATTCACGAAGAGGCTGAACAGAAGGGGTCTCAGGATAGATCTTTGGGGGACCCCGACTGTGATTTCGTGATTCACAGACATGACTATTGATTTTTCACTTGCTGGGAGCGCCCTGTCAGGTAGCTGGAGAACCATCGTCTGACTGTATTTGGGGACAGTCCTAGGGCACTTAGCCTAAGGAGCAGTAACTGGTGATCGACAAGGTCGAAGGCCTTGGACAGGTCAGTGAAGATTGCCCCAACCAAGCAGCCCTGGTCAAGTGCCTCGTGCACATTGCCAGTGAAATCAATTAGAGCTGTGCTTGTGCTGTGCAATCGGCGGAACCCGTGCTGCTGGGGGCAGAGAAGGTTGTATTTAAGCAGGTGGTCTGTGAGCTGGTCAGCTATGATTCTCTCAAGCACTTTGGACAGCAGGAACAGGATTGATATTGGTCTGTAGTTGGCTACTAGTGCTGTGTCTCCCCTTGTAACACTGGGGCAACCAGAGCGGACTTCCAGACAGAAGGGAAGGAGGACATGTGGAGTGATAGGCTGAACAGCTTGGTGATGGGAATAATGATCTCAGGTAGTGCGATGTTGATCAGTTTCATATCAAGGCCATCACCTCACATACGAGTTTTCCCTGGGACTCTGGTAATGTACTTTCTGGCTTCAGCCACAGTCACTTGTCTGAAGTAGAAATTAGGGTAGCAATTAGAGGGGGATGGTAGATTGGTGGGTGGAATACCGCCATGGGGCATGGTGGGACCCCGGGGGTGGGGGGGGGGAGGCAGGACCGCGCTATAGTCCGAGAAGGCTTCGTTGAATACATTGGCCATGGCAGCATCATCAATAATGATCTCCCCCTTATGTTGGAGCATGGAGGGGGTGATCTATCGCCAGCCCCGAGGAGGTTCTATGTTGAGGCCCAGAACTTCTTCCCATCACCCAAACTCTGGGATTGCTGTGACTTGTGAAACGCAGCTTTGGCCTGTTGTATTGCCTGGGTACATTTGTTTCTGGCAGCTCTGTAATTTTGTATGTTGGTGGTAGCCCTAGTTGCCCTAGCACGGTGCCAGAGGAGATCACGCTGTCACATCATGGTGAGTAGTCGAAGGGTGACCCAGTCCATGCTACCACCTTTTATCTTCTTCCTGCGATAGGGGGCGAATCTGTCCACTGCCGCATTAAAAAGTGTGAGGAAGAGTTGAAAGGCTGTGTCGACCGAAGAGCATTTATCTAGGATGCTCCAGTCTTGGTTTGCAAGATGGTTCCTGAACTTGACCATGGAGCTGGCTCTCATTAATCTATTTTGTACTAGTCGATGAGGGGGCTTGATCGTTTTAGCTGACCACTCACACTGGGTGGGTGAGTGACCACTCAGGGTGTCAGGTAGTACCTGAACATTGGTAAGTCTTTCTGGATGCGTGGTAAGTACCCAGTCGATTAAGGTACTAGTCCTCTTAAGATCGTTTGTTCTGGTGTTGCTGGCAACCATCTGTGTTAGGTAAAGCCCAGAAATTAGTTCTCTGTCTCTCGCACTGGAGGTGGCCAGCCAGTTAAGAGTTAAAGTCCCCGAGTACAATGGTGTATGTTGGCTGGCCTGGGTGGAACTGTGGTTCCTTGTCTTGCAACGGAGGGAGATGTTCTCGAAGATCATCTTGTCTAGGTGGATCCCCACCACTGTTTGGCTACATCCGCTTTAACCTCCCCGTCCAATAGTTATATGCTTCATTGTTGATCTCATTTACTGCTAATTTTTTATTTTTGTGATAAGACATTCTTACAATGTATCTTCAGGCATGCTTACAGCAGTTACATTCGCTCCTTTTAGGTGTGTTATGTGCTGTATTCCTGTTTAATACCTAATCTGTGTTCAGATTTCTTAATTAGCTTCAGGCTACCTTCACTGACAAGTTACCAGACCTCAGCCTTTATCTTTTTTATGTCTAGTTCTGTTAATACTTCTCTGCTCAGTGCCTTCCTATGTTTCTTGTCATCTACCTGTTTGTCTCTGAACTAATTTATTCTATCCTGTGTGTTTAACCATTTCCCTTGTGGTAACTTTTGTCTTTTTTCTGCTTAATATGTATTTGCCTCCCTTCAGTATCCTAATCATTGTTCATTTTCTCCCTTTACCTATTTCTCCTTCCCCTTCTCTTACACCTTCTTGTCCTTTCTTTACCCTTCCTTGTCTCACATCTTCCCTCTTCTTTTTACCCTAGTCTCCTTTTTTCACTCTCCCTAAATTTGAATTCCTTCACAGGGCCCTTTCTTTCTCTTCTCCTCTCCCCTCTCTTCCTCCCTTCCCCCTTTCTCTTGCAAACTGCACTTGTTACACACTTGCTCCCTCTCTTATCTGTTGGCAACTGCATGATTACTCTGCTATATTTGTTGACAATCTTATAATTTACTCCAGTTCCGCGAACTGTAATGCTCTGCTGTTTATGTATTTTGTACATACAGTTGTGTAAATATTGTTCTTCTTTGCTTTTCTGTATGTTATGATACAATTTCAGCGTGTTATCAAAGACTACTATAATTTATTGTTTACATCCACTTATTGAACTGTCTTTACCTGTTATGCCTATGTGTTTTTGTCATGCTGTACTCCTGGGTCGACCCTGAAAAAGGGACTGTAATTGTCTCAGTGGACTTACCCGGTTACCAAAACTCAAATAAATAAGATGTTAAGCCCTACTCTACTATGCTTCTATTTGTCTTACTCCTCATCTCATGTGGTAATGTCGAAATTAACACTGGCCCTCCCTCCTTCAACTCTGTCTTTCCTTCTACCTCTCTCTCCCTAATGGCCTTAGCATTTTTCACCTTAATGTTAGAAGTCTTCTACCTAAAACTGATTTGTGTCAGGGCTCTGTTCTCGATTCTCTGCTAGGGACTTTGCAATCCTTAATTACAACCTCCATAGACAAGACTGTGGCAAATATAGGGGCAAGTGTTGCCCTCTGCACAAGGAACGGACTTGCATTTTTGATTCTGTTAAGTGCTGTAATTACTTCCTCACATGAATTTCTTCTGGCTTGCTTACTTTCCCCTCTTCTTTACCTATTTTTTTGGTGTAGTGTATGCCTCCCCCAAAACTGCTCCTACTGTACTCTCTGATGCTATCACCTCTTTTGCCTCTTCTGGGTAACTGATTCTCCTAGGTAACATCAACATTAAAGGGGCACTGTCAGCTTTGCCCCTTCGCTTTTTGCCTGATCCGAAAAATGTACCTCTTGGCACACGCCTATTAAACATTCACAGCAGAAAACCCCCACATGTATGAAATGAAAGTATATTTACAATTTTATTCATTTTCAGCTGCAATTGCTATCCATTCGTCCCGACCGAAAGTGCCCCACAGCCCGGAAGCACATCCAAGTTGGGAATGTGGGTCTGGCAGGAGTGCATTCATGAAGTGCAAGTTTTTCCCATTCTGTCAGTAAAATTATGATAATCCGGCGCCCTATGTTATGAAAAAATGCTGCTGCTATCTCCAACGACAAACCAAGCATTGAGAGTAGTAAAAGTTACTATTGAAGTTACTACCACAGGATATTACATTCCTTGACACCTTCAGTGATGACCACACAAGATCTACTGTGTTAGGCAAATTTGTCTACCTTCGGCCGCTTCCACATTTACCTGGTCTATCCCATTTTGCTTGCTAAATCTTGATTCCTTTTTTATCTTTCTGCCATTGTCTGGTCCCTTGTCCTTGTTGCTTCTGATATCGATGAGGCGCTCTCCTATTTTCATGTAATATTCATGCACAGGTGGGATAAGCACGTCTGTCTCTCCTCCTTTGGATTACTTCTGCCCTCACTGGCTTTTATAAGACTCAGAATGCTGCCTGGTTTAGCGTCAAACTGCCACATTTCCAGTCTGACCTTTTCAGGTACAGGAAGCTCAGAAATTGTTGCACAAAAGCCACTAGAGCAGCTAATGCCAGCTATTTTGCTGCTAACCTCTAAAATAATCTTAAGCATCCTGACAAATTCTTGAAGGAAATTAATTCCCTCTTCGATCCTCCTTTCCAGTCCTCCTCACTTATAAGTCGTAAATGGTTCCTCTATCTCAACTCCCTCCCAGGTTGCTTCTCATTTTAAATTCTTCACAACTCGTGCTTCGCCCCTTCCTTTGCATCCACTGGATCCTCTACTTTTACCTCAGTCTATTCCTTCTCTTCCTTTTTCTGACCCTTACATTGACTTCTCCACCCTCTCTCCACAGGACACTTTATGTGCTCTGCTCTCCCTCAGCCTTTTCAACTCTCATAGCCCAGGTAGGCTGGACCTTAATCTTTCTCACCTTTGTACACCTGCTGCTGTCACCCCTCTCACTCACCTACTTAACCTCTCTTTTCATCCCAGTTCTGTAAGTCAGTCCTGCAAGTTACAAAGGCAGGGACCCTTCCTCTCCTATAAACTTTCTGCCAGCCACCTTTCTTCCCGTTATTGCCAAACTGCAAGAAAAACATGTCGACAGCTCTGTCGCACCGAGCGATGAGTGTTCTCTAGGCATGTTGGCAACCCAGGTTCATGCCTTGAGCCCGGTTGTCAGGAGAAGAGATGGGCAGGGAGGGAGTTTAGAGCGTTCTATGGATGCTTCCCTCCCGGGGGGGGGGGTCAGTCTTGCCTCGCTGTTAGGCAGCTCCTGGTGGTGGTTTGTGGTCAGCGCTCTTGGCGGTATGCGGCCTCCACATGCTGCTGAATGCTCCTACCCCCAGTACGCGGCTGGACCACAACATGGGAGGTGGGTGTGTTGGGGAAGAAGAATGGAAAATGCCAGCAGAGCCGGCTGGATGACGGCGACCAGTCCCCCCACTCGCCACGCAGCCTGGAAGTGTCTGAGCTGATCCCTCGCTGTGTGCGTGCTTGGTGTTGAAGGAATGCCTCCGGGAAAAATCTCCTCTCCCGGTTACCCCTGCCACTTGTGAAGTCACAGAGGTCAAAACCTTCAAATAAATGTGATATTTTTAATCAGCCCATGGCATGTCCCATATATACTGCATTTATTACACTGATATTATAAAATAGGAAGGTTAAATCCAGCAATCTGACTGGACATTAGCTGCACATTAAAAGTGTCTGATGCACAGCTAATATCTAGTCCAGGTTAAAAACAAAAATGTTTTACTGTACATGACAAGTATCAGGATATAAAAATTAGAATGTTCACATTTTTTGAATTCAGCCATCTTTGTTTTCTCACTAGCCACTAACCAGCCACAATATACTGTGATACAGTTCATGTGCCATGCCAAAATAAAACAGCAACCCAGAGACTCTCAGTCCTTGTACTCATATTACATATTTTAAACATTTTTCCTGACAATACCATGTCTGACTCTCCTCCACTCACCCACCTGCCACACTCAAACACTGTCCTCCAGACGATCAAAATGAACACGGTACAGTACTTGCCACGTTAATAGCTGTCTGCTACTCCCCTTTCCCGGTCAAAACTCCTCCATTCTTACCCTGACAAGATGGACCGAAATCTGCTCTTTCATGGCTTTCATGTTTGCTCCCTCCAGACACTTGTGGTTTCCCCTAAGCTGTCCACCTGTTGCATTCCAGCTTTAGATGAGAGAGATGTTTCACTGCCGACCAGCAGTGACTGCTACTCACCTTCACTCCAGTCCCCAATCCCCCACTTGCCCGCCAGCCACAGTCTTACACACTGTGCTTGAGAGAAATAGTCATATGTATGTGTGTGTGTGTGTGTGGGTGGGGGCACCATAACAACCACAGACCAGCTATGGAGGCCACAAGGGGACAACAATTCTGAGCCCCCACACAAGAGCACAACAGTAATGCAGAGGAACTATTTTACTACATAAAACAAATACAATATTACAGTTTATTTAGACATATAAAAAAGTAATTTTTTCCTACATGTAAAATACAGTGCCCCATTTAATAAGTGCAATAAGATACTCTGGGGAGGGGCAATAGATTGTGGCTTCGTGCCTTACTACACCCCTGGCCATGCATTAGAATGGTCTAATGCACACGCCGTCACGTCTTACTGCTTATGTATTTTACCTTTTTAATGTACTTTTTCTTCCCAATCCCCTTTCTCCCAGGTCGCACCTGGAAACAAGCCTCGTCTTAGTGTGCCTTTCCCGGTTACTAAGTTTCAATCAATAAATAAATAACTCTGTGTGTGTGTGTGTGTGTGTATGTTTACACAGTATGTGCTTATATGTATGTATATACTACGTGCAAAGTTGCTGTTCACAGTAACCCAGTAGCCATAGTAAGGGTCTCAGGACTAATTTGTTGCTTCAGATGTTTGATCAGTAGAGCTAGGAGTTCAAAGATGTACCATATTTTGTTGCCCCAACTTTTCAAATGGATCATCTAGTTATCATTTTCATGCCAAAAGGCATTTT
The DNA here is from genome assembly GCA_016271365.2 of Neoceratodus forsteri. Classification (NCBI taxonomy): domain Eukaryota; kingdom Metazoa; phylum Chordata; order Ceratodontiformes; family Ceratodontidae; genus Neoceratodus; species Neoceratodus forsteri. Next base: position 1,145,136,003 of record CM057450.1, on the reverse strand, counting down.
GCCAGAATACGGCTGCTACAAATTTGTGTGAGACCCTTGGAAATCTATGAGGGGATATCAGACTAGTGTAAAAAACAAAACAAAAAAATCTACCAGAAGCTGCAATCTGTGTATATGCGTATATGTGTGTGAATGAGTGTGTATTTGAGTGCAAATGTGAGAGTGAGTGTACATAAGTGTGAGTGCGTGTGTGAGAAAGAGTGTGCACGTATGCATGTTTACACAACAGGCGTAAAAATACATTTCGGAGGATACACATGAAGGATTAATGCTGGCACTTGTAAGGAAGGTATAACAATTTGTACTGTTACAATATTTAGATTTCTATTGTATTACAATTGTTAGGTATGTTATTTTTATGTGTAAAGTTAACGAACTAGTGTGCTCCCTAAAACTAATACTAGATTTTAAAAGCAGACAACCATTACCTTTTATATGTGGGGTACTTTTTCCTTTCCCTTTGTTTAATTAGAAGATTGTTTACCTGATGTTAGTAGCTGTGATGTGTGGAACAGCACTTGTGCCAGCTGACATATTTAGCTCTACTGCCCCCACTACATCACCAGCACTGTGACCTCACTGACTGTGACATCACTGCTGCTTAGGAATAGCAGTTCAGTGACTGCCTGGTTATTCACCTGTGATGTCACAGTCAGTGAGGTCACAATGCTGATGATGTAGTGGGGGGCAGTAGAGCTAGATATGTCAGCTGTCAGGCTAAGAGCTGTTCCACACATCCAGCACAATATTATCACATAGAAGGCTTTCTGAAGAGCAAAAGGAAACATTAAAATACTTCAGAAATAGAAACTAAGTTACAACAGACTACTTCTTAAAATTTATTTTATTTTCCTGTTTGCCTGTTTTGGCTCCACTAACTCTTTAAATCTCAATAAAAATGTTTGGAAAAAAGTGTTCTCTTGGAATCCAACTTACAAGATAACATGCTATAATAACTGCCAAGCATTTTTTTCTTTGGGCTCATGCCAGTTAATATTTGCTGTAATAACCTGATAAGATAACCCATCTTGAAGGTTGGATACATCACAATGAACTACTGACCCAATCACAGGGCAGCTTTCACAATGCTGATTCCATCACAATAGCCCTGTGCAGCACTGAAGCCAGCAGTTCACATCAAAAAGGAAAAGTGAAACTTTTACACAAACAGTTGATGTAAAAGTTACAAGTAAACTGATGTTGTATGAATCAAATGCTCAAAGATCTGGCTCAAGCACACAAAACTGGATGGGCACAATACTAGCAACATAAAAAAGTGACACACCACAACAGAAAATTAGCTTTGTTGTCATATTGGTTCTTGTGACAAAAGATCCAGAAAAAAAAGATGATTTGATACCTTTTATTGGACCAAGATAGATGTTACAAAAGAAAACACCACAATAGCAGATTTCTTATGGGACTCCTGAAATGTTAACAATAGGTTTGCTAAGAAACCCGTTTTAGCACGATACCATTAATCTGTAAGATTTGCAGACAACGGAAGATGAACAAAATAATCACAGGAGAATGCACTGTCCAAAACCTGTACACAATGAAAGCTATAATTACTGAAGCTTCTGTCACTGTCTCTAGCTGGCATAATGCCCAAGCACCTCACTGCTGTGAAGCATTCCAAATATATGTGATTAACAATTTTCCTGTCACCACAGTATCTATTTTTTGCGATTACAGTGTGCTGTAAGCAGGAGAAGCATCATCACTGCCCACCCAACAACCATTTTACTACAATCCAGGCAGCTGAGGTTGGCATGGATCCAGCTAAGGATTTCTGGGACAACTGCTTTTAAATACAGCCCAGTAATTGGTATACTTTGGAATACGTCCATGGTTCAGACACTACTTTATGGCAATTTGTTTTCCCAGATGAAGGAGTGATGGCTGTTTTGTACCAGAAGAACAGACAGGGCAATGGCGGAGGGGGGGTTAACCAGTGGCTGGGAGCGAGAATTATCTATTGCAGGGAATCATCAAGAGCAGAAAGCAGACAAAAGGGAAACACACAGGATAGGAGAGCAAAACAGAGGAGTGCCAGGAAAATGACCCAAAAAAAGGAAAGAAAGCACAGACAGGCAAAAATCCTCACTAGTATGAGGTGATGGTGATCACAAAGCCTGGTTTTCCATAACAAGTGTGAACGATCACATTTATCCATTGGCTCAAATGCTTTTCTGTTAGCAAGAAAAGCATTTGAGCCAAGAGATAAACGTGATCTCTCACACTTGTTATGGAAAACCAGGCTTTGTGATCACCATCACCTCATACTAGTGAGGATTTATGCCCGTCTCAGTACCAGTGTTAAGTCCCCTGACGAAGATCACAGTTGAAGTGCCAGGGCGCCTAGTGGTCACTGACCCTATTACATGCACCTTTTGTACTGCTTGGTACTAATACAAATTATTTTTGCATCAGCTTCTTTTTTTAAATTTTTTTATTTAGTGTGCTTTTTGTGTTGCTATCTGCCAAAAGCTCAGCCCCAGCTCTCCCCGGCCCCCTACCTTGACCCCGGGACTTGGGCGGGGCTGTTCTGCAGATATGAACTCTCATGATGCCGGTACAAGGATACTGTCGGGGATCGCCTACCAGCGTTGCTTCCCTGGCTTACCCCCAGGGCGGGGCATGGAGTCAGGTCATATCTGACAGACAAAAGGACTAGGTCGCTGTTGGAGTGCTGCAGCAGGCAAACAGGGCCGGAAGAGCAGGGTGTCATAAATGGTGGCCACAATTTTTTTGAACAAGGGACCCCATGCGGGGGCGTGTGGCGTGCAATGACGTAATGCGCAAAAGCGCTGATGTTTGTCATGCCCCCCCACACACCATCTAGGCATCGGTAGCCGCTGACCCCCCGGCCTCTGCCAGGGGTCAGTCATGCACCAAGTGCTCGTCCATCCTCCCCACCCTGGGGGAGACGAGCAGTCCAAGGGATGCTCAGTCCTCCTCCCCCTGGCTGTTCCTCTGACTCCTGGGTCTGTTACCGAACCCGGGATGTCAGCATCATGAACGGAAATCTTTATGCTGTGCTGGCAGACCGGCCATTTGCATCACCTTCGAAGTGTCGGTTGGCCTGGTGGCACTGAGGGTTGAGGCGCTGGACGCCACACCTCACGCTATGCTGGCGACCCGGGTTTGGGAACGGACTCAGGTCGCAGGGAGTTGGAGGGGGGAGGACTGAGCATCCTAACGGATGCTCTCCGCCCCCTTGGGTGGGAAAACCAGGGGTGCTTCTAGCACCCAACGCCCCTGAAGCAGGTGGATGCACGGGCTTTCGAGGCACTGGCGGCTCTACTGGAGCCAGGGAGGGGGGACGCTGTTCCACGTGTGGCTGTCGGCGTGCGTCAGCACATCGGCTAGCCTGGACGTCAGTCCTAAGCGCAGGCATCGCAGGGGAACGGGAGAAAAACAGGAGAAAAAATGAAACACCTCTGGCCCTACAAGCGGATGACACTAGGGGATGGGATGCTGAGGGGATGACCCTGGCGGACGGAGTAGGAGGAGGTACGAGGCCTCCTCTGAAAGCCGAGGGAGCCAGGCAAATTATAAAAAATTACAAAAAAACTTCTAAGTGTCGGAGTCTTAGCAGTACAACCTCTGAGTGAGTGCCTGGCAATTCCTGTGTACAAGTACTAAGCTGTTTGGAGTGAGCGGCTCCCGCCCAGCACCAACTTCCCTCCACCCAAGCACCAGTATTCCTGTTTGCCAGTGTTAAGTCCTATGGTGGAAATGTTTTTCCCTTTGGAGGGAAATACCAACCACTTTGTCATGCACCACTGTCGGCATCCTGCCTTGGAACGGTATGCCAAAATGGTAGTCAGATGCACCTTAAAGATGGAGTCTGGTCAAAGGTATTACTTTGCAGAATCAGAATCAGCCTACCCCCAGTAACTCTCGTACCAAAAATTAGGTTTCTACATTACTCCGTTTTAAAGTTATGAGCTATTTTGTAACCATGATCTCACTCCTTGTTCAAAATAGCCAGTTTCAGTGAAGAGCCACTGATGATGTCACAACCAGAACTCAAACTAGTCTTCCCTGTCAGCAACCTTATAGGATCTCTTTCTCCGAAGTTATAGAAACTGTAGGGGCAGTAATCATTAAAAAAAAATAGCTGCCTGCAGTGCTTGCATTTCCAGAATGTTCTGAATAGATGCATGGTACTGTACTCAGAGTGCATCAGGAGGTAGTTTTCGAATGCAGTGCAGAATCAAAATATAGAATGTCAAAGTGGTGTACAATTTTAGAATGTTTTTGGGGGGAACACGCAATCTCGGCATGTGGCAGAGATGTACCATCTCACAGTGTGGTGGGACATTCAGTCTCAGAATGTGACAGGGACACACATTGAGGAATTTCGTGGAGACAGGGAATTCTGGAATATAGTAAGGATATACACTGTTGGAATATGACAGGACACACCATTTTTGTTTTGAAACTGCTTGTCCGTGACACATTCCAGAACTGCATGCACTCACCATATTTCAAAATTGTGCATTACATCCCCACCACAATCCAACATTTTGCATCCCAGCCATATTCTAAAGTCGTGCACCCCACCGCATTCCAAAATTACACATCCAAACAACATTACAAAGTTGTGTTTCAGTACTACATTCTGAAACTGTCATTGCCACATTCCGAAGACATGTGTCAGTGCCACATTCCGAAGCTGTGCAGCAGTGGCACATTCTGAAGTTGTGCGTCAGTGTCACGTTTCGAAATAATGTGCCAGTGCCATATTCTGAAACAGTGCATCAGTGCCACATTCCGAAATAGTGTGTCACCATCACATTCCAAAATTGTATACCGCCACCATATTCTGAAACTGTCATTGCCACATTCTGAAATTGTGAATCAGTGCCACAATTCAAAAATGTGCGTCAGTACCACAATTCAAAAATGTGCGTCAGTAACACGTTCCAAAAATGTACATCACTGCTACATTCCGAAAATGTGCGTCAGTGACATATTCCGAAAATGTGCATCAGTGCCACATTCCGAAATTGTGCGTCACTGCCACATTCCAAAAATATACGTCACTGCCAGATTTCAAAAATTTGCGTCACCACATTCCAAAATCTTGTGTCAGTGACACATTCCGAAGTCGTACATCAGTGCCACATTCCGACGTCTTGCATCAGTGCCACTTTCTAAAGACAACCATCAGTGCCACATTCCAAAGTCGTGCGTCACTGCCACATTCCAAAGTCCTGCGTAACTGCCACGTTCTTTTTTTTTTTGGCGCCTCCCCTTCCCCCTGGCTACCCACTCCTTCAGGTCTCTAATGCCCCTCCTGACTGCCTGCCCCGACTCCCATACCGGCTATCACCTCATATGGCAGTCCCCTGGGTAACCCGGTGTAACCCTTCGCCGGGCGGGTCTCCCTCCTCCGAGGGGGAAGGCACTGGTAGGGTGGCCAGCGCACTTTTACCATTGGCCCGGAGTACTGCTGAGGCGTGCCGGTCATGGGATCGGCAGCAGCGGAGGACAGAGAGACCGTCATCCGGCCAGCCAGGAAGCATTTTCCTGGTTTTCTGTGGGGAGTGATGTCCTGACATCAAGGCATGCGCCGACGTCTGTCACTCCCCTTGAGCTTCGGACCAGTCGTCACTGCTGTGCCCCCAGCCTCCGCCAGGAGTCAGCATGCGCCGGTGCGCATCCCCCCTTCCCCCCGGAGAAGGAGAGCTGTCCCCGGACGCTCCATCCTTCTCTCTCCCGGCCGACCCTCCAGCGACCCGAGTCCATTCCCGAATCCGGGACGCCGGCATCGCAGACAGAAATCCAACTGCTGCGCCGATGGGCCGGCTGTAACCACCACATTCTAAAGTTGGTGCATCACTGCTACATTCTGAAGACATGCATCACTTCCACATTTCATAACTGTGCATCACCACCACATTCTGAAATCATGCATCACCACCAGATTCCAAAATTGTGCGTCACTGCCACATTCCAAAATTGTACATCACTGCCACATTCCAAAATCATGCATGACCGCCACATTCCGAAATCATGCATCACTGCCACATTCTGAAATTGTGCATCACCGTCACATTCTGAAATAATGCATGACTGCCACATTTCTAAATTGTGCGAGACCGCCACATTCTGAAATTGTGCATCACTGCCACATTCTGAAATCATGTGTCAATGTCACATTCCAAAATCATGCGTTACTGCCACATTCCGAAATTGTGCATCACCACCACATTCCGAAATCGTGCATCACTGTTACATTCTGAAGTTGTGCATCATCGCCACATTCCAAAATTGTGCATCACTGCCACACTCTGAAATCGAGCGTCACCGCCACATCCTGAAATTGTGTCACCGCCACATTCTGAAGTTGTACATCAACGCCACACTCCGGAATTGTGTCACTTACACATTTCGAAATTGTGCCTCACTGCCACATTCTGAAATTGTGTGTCATTGACACATTTAGAAATTGCGCATCCCTGCCACGTTTTGAAACTGTGTCACCGCCACATTCTGAAATTGTGCATTAACACATTCTGAAATTGTGCGTTACTGCCACATTCCGAAACTGCATGTCTCCTCTGCATTCTAAAATTGTACATGCCTTCTACGTTCTGAAAAAGTGTGTTAACGTCCAAATTCCAATACTGCCTGTCATTGCCACATTCTGAAAATGTGCATACCTACCATATTCCGAAACTGCACATTCTCATCACATTCTGAAAATGAGTATAACTGACACATTTAAAAATTGCATGTCCAAGTTACATTCTAAAATGATGCAACCCTGCCTCATTCTGAAATTGCATGTGACTAACACATTCTGAAACTGAGTCACCGCCACATTCTAAGATTCTGTGTCCACGCCGCATTATGAAACTGAATGTTGCCACCACAATGTGAAATCAAGCACACATACCAATCACGATCTGAAATTGTGCATCATCCCCACAAGCCAACTTAATGCATCCAAGACACATTACGAAATTACATATCCCTGCCACCTTCCACTACTGTCTCCTTCATTTCAAAATTCTGCATCTCCATCACATTCTAGAACTATATGACACTGCTATGTTATGAATTTTAGCGTCCCTGCCACTTTCCAAAATTGTGTGTCCCTGCTACTTGCTGAGAGTGTGTCATTGCTGCATTCCATGGTTGCAGTCTCGTGGCATTTCAAAATCTCATCTCTGCAATATTCTAAAAACTGTACACATTTTTGTTATTCTAAAGCCTTGTTTGCCGCTGTATTCCAACCCCCCTCATCACATTCTTAAGTACTCTACCTTGCACCTGCACACTATGGAAATGCATGCCCTGACCCACCCAATGTCAGCTTTCCTTTGTCAGATATTTACTACAACCGCAGTTTTATGTAATGTAGGAGAAATAAGTCTTATAAGGTAGTTTGCAAGAAGGACTAGGCTATGAGTTCTTGTTGTGACATGATCAGTAGCTCTTTACTGGAACTGGCTTTTTTGTGCAGGCAGTGAATTTAGGGTTACAAAATGACTTGTAACTTTTAAACAAAGTAACTTAGAGATCTCATTTTTGGCACAAGGCTGACTGGGGATATGATGATCCAAATTCTAAATTTATTGATGCCAGAAATTTTGGCTCGACTCCCTCTTTAAGGGGTAAAGCCCATAACTCTGTCTGATAAAGGGACCAAAGGTAGTCAAGTATGTGCGAATGGAGCAGGAGAACAGTCAAGTACCCCTGCACCAAAATCTCATCCAGCTGTAAAAGTGTATCTTGCAAGCTAACTTCTTTTTCTTTTTTTTTTACGTATTTTTTATTTCTCATTGTTAGACACAGAATAAATCATTACATGTACCCATTATAGGTTCCTTAACAGGCAGGAAGTACAGAGGTTAAATTGATTACTTTAGAGATGTAAATCAGACACTTAATATCCTTGTTCTCCCAGGAGTGGTAAACCTTCTCATCAGCAAAGTCCAGCTCAGTGACTCCAGAGGACGGTGCAGCATTGTCCCCCGAAAAAGTCCCGCCAAATCTAAGCCCACCTAGGGTTCCCATCTCTTCCTTCCTGGGAATAGTGTTGCAACAACATTTACTGTACCGCCAAACAATATTTGATCTTCAGTAAAAAGAACCATGTTGTGAACATTAGCAAAATGAATTATTACTTCCAAAAACCAAATCTGTGCAATGCGTGATCATTACAAGTTAATCTTTAGGTTAAAAAGGTAACCAAGCCCAACATGTGGACTATCTTAACCCCCTAACAAGAGGCCTGCTTAGGGTCCCTTTCCTGGAAGACCTCAAGGTCACCTCTATCTGTGTGTGTGTGTGTGTGGGGGAATTCTTGCCAATCATGGCGCCCAGTCTAATAGAAACCTCTTCAGGCGAAGATGGATCGAAGCGGTCAGTCTCTCCATCTCTGCCAACTCCTCAACCTTCCTACACCATTGGGAGAGGGTCGGTGGGTCTGGGGAAGAGCCATTTAATAGTAATGCACTTAAGTGCAGCCACTCTGAAAGTATGAAAGCATTTATGCCTTTCCCCAGCCCCAGACAACACTCCACCCATGCCCAAAACCAAAGCCTGAAAGGTACAAGGAGATCCCAAAATGAACTGAATCTGTACATGCACTTGTTGCCAAAATGGTTTCAACACTGGGTATCCCCAAAATATATGATGATGTGTACCTTTGAGATTACATTGTCTCCAACAATGGTCAGAGCTGGAGGAACCAAAGTGTTTAGTGCGGGAGGGGATCAGAAAGAATCTTGTGATTACTTTCCAATTAAATTCCCTAAGTGAGGGGGATGAAGTGACCGACCGACCCTTCTCCAATCTCTGAGACCAGCTTGGCAAAGGGACTGAACCCTGTATATCTGATTCCCATCTTAAGCGCAGCTGTTCGCCATGTAAGGTGGGCTTTTTCAAAATAAGATTCTATATTTGGGATACTGGATTCATTTTCACTGACAGGTGAACCCACCAAGAAAACAAGTCCTCCAACTCTGACCAAGGCCTAGGAACTTTCCCCTGATTGGCTTCTCTCAAAATAAAGTTTCTCGACCGGCCTAGTGGCACTGAGGGTTGAGGCGCTGGACACCACACCTCGCTGGAAACCTGGGTTCGGGTCATCGGTGGGTCGGCAGGGAAGGATCAGGATTGAGCGTCCGTAGACTGCTCTCCTGATCCTGGGGAGAATCAGGGAAATCACCGCCTGTAGTGGCCCCTGGGACGCGAAAGCATATATGCCGGTGGGATACGCTGGGGGAAGACAGCGGACGTCGGCACATATTGCCTGGATGTCATTGCATGTCCGTGCTCCAGTGGGGTCAGAAATTAGGTGGAAAATGGCTTGGCACAACTGTGCAGATTGATGGCCGCACCCTGCCTTGCCGGGGAGGACTTGCGTGGAATTGCACTGCGGGGGCCAGGGCCAGTCTGGCTGGACAGGGTATGGGGAGGCCCTCCAGCAGACTGGCGACGGATGTACCAGATCCCTCATCATGTGAGTGAGCCTGGTGCTCTCCTGACGGGCAAGGCCGGCGGCTAGATGCCCCCGGCGGTAGTCGCCGCAGTAGGCGAAAAATAGAAATAATATTAAAAATAAATAAATAAATAAAAGTTTCTCACTTGTAGAAATCCAAAAAGATCCCCATTACGCAGCCTGTATTTTTGCTTAAGTTGGGCAAAACTCATACACACCCCTTGTGAAAAAAGCTGCGAGAAACAGACCAACCCTTGGCTTTCCCAAAATGCATAACCCCTATCCGGGGTAGGGGGCACAAAGTCAATGTGATGTCTAATCAGTGAAAGTGGACCCAGGTCGTTGGGAGAGTCTAATAATTTTCTCAGTTTAAGAAGAGACCTGATAGCATGTTTTGTGCAGGGGTTTTCAGTTTTGGACCAGATTGTTGATGGAATTTTCCCAGTAGCCAATGTCCATAGAGGTTGGCCCTTAAGTTGGTCTTTCTTCATTCCATACCAACCCGACTCCTCTCTCTGTTTGAGCCAAGACAGCAACCAAGGCCCCTGTGCAGCCAAGTAATATTTCTCCATATTGGGAAGCTCCAGACCCCCTCCCTTCCTCCCTGGAAGCTGTCAGAAGGGAGTAGGATAATCTCGGTTGACTACCCCCCCAAACAAATCTTTTAAGGGCTGTGTTTAGTTCTTTCCAGAAATTGCCTGGGATGGGCAACGAGAGTGTTTGAAAGAGAAACAGGAACTGTGGTAACACATTAATCTTGATGATCTGTGCCCTACCATAAAGGGAGTGAGGTAAAATTTTCCATCTAGCTACGTCTTGTTTCACCACCTGGAAGAGCTTCATGTAGTTGTTTGAAAACAGCCTTGAAGTATCCACCGAAACCTGCACTCCTAGGTACCTGAGAGTGTTTTTATGTGCCCAAGAGAAGGAAAACTGTGAACTGAAACCGGGAGAAGGGGAGCCGCTCAACAAAAGGGCCTCCAATTTGTTCTGGTTAATTTTGTAGCCTGCTAGTTGTTGGAAGTGGCTCAAGAAGAGCCGCAGGGGAGTCTGACAGGAAAAGCAGAGCATCGCCTGCATATTGGGCAATCTTATTATGCTCTACTCCACCCACCCTGATGCCTTTAATTCTTAAATCATCTCGAATTGTAGCTGCTAAGGGCTCCACAGATAAGGCAAAGAACAAAGGTGATGGGGCAACCCTATCTTGTTCCCCTACACAATATAAACCTCTTGGACATACATCCATTTACCCTTACCAAGGCCTCAGGACCATCATACAAACTCATGACTGCCCCGATAAATTCTCTCCCAGGTCAAATTTTTGTAGAACTTTCTTAAGAAAAAGCCAATCAACCGGGTCTAAGACTTGTTCAGCATCTACCCTGACCACTATTTGGAATTGTTGTTTACCCTTTTGAGATGAAATAATATTTAAGACTCTCCTAATGTTGTCCTGTATAAGTCTGCCTCTTATGAATCCTGTCTGATTATGGTAGACGAGGGAGTCTATAACATTCTGTAGTTTATTGGCCAAAACAGCAGAGAAAATCTTGAGGTCAATATTTAACAAAAAAATAGGCCTATATGACCCACATTCTTGGATATCTTTTCCGGGTTTAGAGAGTACTGTGATCTGGCAATACCTCCATGACGGTGGGGCAGGGCTAGATTCTGAGAGTATTACATGTTTTTTGTAGGGCAGGGAGAAGTTCTGGAAAGAATGTTTAATAAAATTCGATGGGGAAACCATCTAATCCTGGGGCTTTATGTGTTTTTTTGAGTCATAATATGTTGTCTAAGTTCTTTTTGGGTAATAGATGCTACCAAGGCCTCTCTGTCTTGAGTCATCTAGGGAAGGTAGTTTTATAGATCCTAGGTACTCCTCTACTTCTTGTGGGTGGTTTGGACTCCTTTCTTGGCTATACAGAGCTTTGTAGTATGTTGAGAAACCTTGAACAATCTCCCTTGGCTTAGCTGATGGAGGATCCTGAGGGTTGACGTGTAATTTTAAGATAGTCCTGTTTACTGCTTCTTTCCTGAGTTGGACAGCTAATAACGTCCCCGCTCTATTGCCTTGTTCGTGATATAGCTGCTTTACATACCTGAGCTTGCCTTCTATTTTTTGGTCCAATAACTTTCCTAACTCTCTTCTGGCTGCTTGTAGTCTTGCCTCCACTTCAGAGTCTCTACTTTGTTGATGAGGAGGTTCTAACAAGGCTATCTCTTTCTCTAACTGAATTTGTTGTTTTAAGTTTGTTTTTTTAAGCTGAGAGGAAAATGAAATTATTTTCCCCCTTAAATAAGCTTTCAGGGCGTCCCATATCATTGGCACTGTGGTCTCCTCCTGTGTGTTAAGCTCCATAAATGATCTGATCTCTTTTGAAACCATTTTCTCAAAGTCCTCCCTGTTTAAAAGGCTAGTGTTCAGTCTCCAAGTCGAGTCCCTTACCACTGGGTCAAAGTGAAAAGAGGCTGATGGGGGCATGATCTGAGATTGTGGAGATGCCAGTTTTTGAAGATTCCGCTAAGTGATCCCATTCTGTAGAGATGAGAAAAACAATCTAGCCTGGAATAGGTGCCATGTCTGGGAGAGTAGCAGGAGTAATCTTTTACCTTAGGATTTAAATACCTCCAAATATCAAGTAAACCAAATTCTACCATGATTTTATGTATTGTGGAGGTTGATTTAGATTTAGTACCCGGACTCTCCTGTCCTGATCTCTCTAGAGACGGGGACATAATAGTATTAAAGTCTTCTCCTATAATGTTTATACTACTGGTGATCAATGTTTCCCCTGGTTAAGGTACAGTATCTATGAAAAACTCATGGAGTAATTGCTTCGTTTGGGGTCTATAGATTTAGTAGGTTAACTTCATGTTCTCCAAATTCTCCCGTGATTTGAACGAACCAACCTTCAGGGTCTAAAGAAACATTGGTCACCTTAAAGGAGCTATTCTTTCTCATCAATATGGCCACCCCTCTCTTTCTTCTGTGTTCAACAAAATTTGATGCGTGAACCTCCCCCACCCAAGACCTCTTCATTTTTTTATGGTCTTCAAGACCCAGGTGTGTTTCCTGGAGGAAAACTATCTCAGTTTTAAAATTATTAAGCTCTTGTAGAAGTCTTGCGCGCTTAATGGGACTATGCAGTCCCCTTACATTGTATGTTTACAACCTTAAGTGACCCCATCGCAAAGTCTCTGTTGGGAGATCCACGATTCCCTATACATCTGACCATGCATTTTAATGTGCACAATAACTTTAAACATAACAACTATTAGCAAATTTGTATAACTCTGCAACTCAAACATCTCAATCAACACCATAAAAGACCCTTTACATGAGAATCTAATTCCTCCCCTTAAAGAATCAAGAAACATTTCACAAGTCACTAATGGTGATATTGGTATAAGGGGAGTATAACCCTACTCCAATGTGAATGACTTCAAGGTATATGGTTGCCCTTTTACCTCTCTCCTATCAGACCCCCTTATTTAAGGTAAGTACTGGCAGAGAGAGGGATCTGATGTACAAAGAACTTTGCTCACCCCTCTAGATGTTGAAAGCTACCCCTAAGGGGGGGTCATCACCAATAGGCCCTACTGGGGCTAGCACAGATGTGCCTTCTGACTGCTGTCATTGCCCCTCACCCTCCTATCTGTTGAAGGCAGTCTGAACCTTTTTAGCCCAGAACACAAGCTTCTTCTATGAGGGTAGGGGGAAAGAAGAAAAAAAAAAGGAGGAGGGGTGGTATCCCATCTCGGTTATTACAGACCAGTTTCTCCTAATCTGAGCATTTGAATATGTAACTCCATACACCCCAAGCTCATTGGTATTGTTAAGAATCCTTTCCCCATCCCACCACTGGGGGGCATGGCTCAAACAGAATAGCCATAACTCAGCCAAACCATCTGCAATCTGGCCTTGAACTCCGCATCTGTTGGTTATCAGCGCAGGCTCGAGGCATCAGTAACCTCTTAAGAGTTTAAGTTCTTCATGGCTAAAATGTCCTGCAGTGTTTTCCAGATCTCCTTAGCTCTTCTTTTATTTGAGCGTGGACCCCTGGGTTGCTGCCAGTCCACCCGTTGCAGCTCCTTCTCTGGGAATCCTGGTGTAGTATCCTCGATTGAAATACCCATAGATGTCAGAAAGCTCTTAGCATCGGCAAGCTCAGCAAATCGTTTTGCACCTTCTTGCGTGAGCACTCGCAGACGCGCAAGGTATTCCAGAAATGCTCTTAAGCCTTTTTCTTTTAGTTGCCTTAGGACTGTTAGAACCCTCTGCCTTTTCTGCACTGTAGCTGGGGTATAGTTGTGTTCCAAAAATAAATGTTTGTCACCAAAGAATACTTCCTTTTTGCTCCATGCTGCTTTTAGAACTTGCTCCTTCACATGAAAGTCAAGGAATGCCATTACGATAGAACCTGGCCTGTCCTTGTTATTTTCTGTAGGAGCCATGAGAGACCTGTATGTCTGAAGGTAGGGGAGTATTTCTTTCAGCAGGCCCTCCGTGAAGATGATCATATCCCCTGTTTCGGTTTTGTCTGGCAGTCTGTGTAACTGCACATTATTACGGAGGTTACGATTCTCTAGTTCTTCCATTTTATTAAATAATTCAGTTTCCCTGACAATGGAGATCCAGGAGCACCGAATTATGTAGCCCAACTGTAGGAGCAAGGTCCGTGGCTGTTTCCTCTAATGCCGCGGTTCGGTTTTCGACTGCCTGATATCTTTTTATTTTCAGCCACTAGATATTCTAGCTTGAGAGAGTATCCCTATTTTTGCAGCTGTCTGATCAGTTGTTTGATGTAATCATAAATTCTTGCTCTCTTCCTCCAGGTTTGGGCTGTCTGTGCGGTTGTCTGTGGAGGCTGCCGTGGGTCCCGCCGAGGTACAGGAGGCCTGCCAACACAGAGTTGATTGTTTTCCTGCTTTCGGTGTAGCACTGGCAGTGGCCTCTTTAGTTTTGTGTCTCGTAGACATTGCCGCGTTCGATCAGGGTGAGCTTAAAGGCAATTCTGCTTGTTTTTAAGCTTAGTTTGGAGTTTTGTTATCGGTGGGCGAGCGGAGCTCTCAAGCTATGCAGCCATCAGTCGGGTGACGTCACCGGAAGTCACTCACAAACTAACTTCTGAGATGACTCCAATGCCTGGAGCGCATCTTTGGAATGCCCCAGGGCCTGGAAATGTAGCTGCTAGGAACCCGACATTGAGGTAACCAGGACTGCAGGTCCAGATGCCTGCTTATCCCCTTGGACCTTGTCTGCAGGCCCAGCAGGAGCAGAAGCAGCCAGGGATGTCAGCTGCTGCTACTGAAAATCCTGATTCCAGGACTGGCTTTTGAACCCTTAATCATGTCCACCAATAGAAACTCGGGCATTAAGGAACTGATACAGGATGCCATAAACAGGTTTTCACTTTTGTGGATGACATCCTTTTGACCTTATCAAGGCTGGTAGAGACCTGTGTTAAACTCAAAGAACTCAACTCCTACATGAGTATGAACTTCTTTCTAACCTAACAATTAACTGGGAGAAAACACAAGCTATACACAGCAACTTGTCAGTCACTACTAAAAATCATTTGCAAAACATAAAGAAGGACTGGTTTAAAATAAAATAAAATAGCTAGGCTTAAATATTTCCAATAACCTAGATACAATCTTAGACTTTAACACAGATACGTAAATATATTGAAATGGACTTAACCTGCCACTATAGGGGAAGATGAATGCTCTAAAATATGGCTACAGATCCCAAACTCTCATATTCTTCAAAACATATTAATATCCCTGAGCAAAACACTTAAGAAACTAGGTAAGATATGTCAGGTATTTCCTGTGGGGTACCCCTATTCCTTGTCTAAGACTGGCAAAACTCAGATGCCCTGTACTGAAAGGAATGTTCAACCTACCCCATTGGGAGAAATATCAGGACGCCTCTAAAATCAAAAATACTTCACTATCCTCACAAAAAGGAACACCTAATGTTCTCAGTCCTATCTGGGGCATTTCGGAGGATAAATTTCTTTCACCAGACAGACAATGTGATGTTATGTTTCCCCCTGCTCCTAAGAACATATGTGATAACCCTTGTCTCAATACGTCAGTTCTTAAGAAAAATAACAAGTGTATTAATCCACAGAGCAAACCCCTAGAGTTTATGCCACTATGGGCAAATCCTTCATTACATCTGAAGGAAGTCCTTTAACCAACCAGGAATGGGATAGGAAGGGTATAAAGCAAATCAAAGGTGTTATAGGCATCAAAACTAGGGAAGTTATTTTTCTTCTCAGAGTCTAAAAACAAATTTAACTTACATAGATTCAAACTTTTTTCTTTAACATTTTACTTCCTGATTTTTCCTTGCCGGACAGGGAAGAAGAGGATCAGCTCATTCGAATAGGTCAACTGAGAAAGGATACGAGTTTAATATATTAGATTTCTAACTAACTACTCTACACCCACAAGGGCTAAGAAGAAGTAGGAAGTGAAATTAATCATTTCCATAACCCAAGGGGAACGGGATAATGCAAGGGAGATGGCTTACAGAGGTCACAAAGAAACCCACGGTAAGGTAGTCCAATATAAAATGTTGTATCATTTTTATCTGACTCCCCAAAAAGCTCAACAAAACTGAAATGTGAAGACTGGCCTGTCAGGGTAGCGGTAGTGCTACTACCGACAGTGGCGGCCCAGGTTCGGGAATGAGCCTGGGTGGTCAGGGGGCCCGACCAGGAAGCAGGCATCCCATGTGCTGCTCTCTCCTCCTCCAGTGAGGGCTGTCACATCTGCCCATTATCGCTGCCATGGGACTCAAGGTGCGGGAAGGTGAGGATGCTGTTAGGCGCTTGGCTGAGACATGTGCCAACATGTCTATAGCCTGGACTTCCGTCCTTTGTGCCAGTATCTTCAGGGGTGGGGTTTGAGGAGAACAAGCAAGAAGAAGAAAAAAATAATGTAAAAGGCCCCAGTGCCACGTAGCATGATCCCCGACAGCTGGAGGTGGGATGGAGCACAGATGGTCGCTATACCCGCCACCGAGTCCCACCAGTACTGGGAGAAAAATATGTAATAAAAAAAATAGAAAAGCAACAAAGGAGACAGTAAATGTTGGAGATGCCAAAGAGACAATGCTGACCCAATTAATTTGCTATGGTCCTGCGCTAAACTAACTCCATTATGGTCAACAGTCAGGAATATATGTGGAAAAGTGACAAAAGGAATTATCCAATTTTCATCATTGTTTATTATTGTAATAATTGCTGGTGACCTCTTTTATCAACCTGTTTTCAATGGTCTCCAAAATGTTGTAAT
Source organism: Neoceratodus forsteri (assembly GCA_016271365.2). NCBI lineage: Eukaryota > Metazoa > Chordata > Ceratodontiformes > Ceratodontidae > Neoceratodus > Neoceratodus forsteri. The sequence continues at coordinate 1,145,119,220 of CM057450.1, read as the reverse complement.
AACCTGAAAACGAGTTATTACGGTGTTCACTAGACTTTCTTTTACCTCCAGGGTCCTTTCTCTGTTATCAAAGTGCACCGCACCACTTCATTGGCTTGTGCTCTGCTTGTGGGTGGGCTGAACAGTTTTCAAAACATGGCGGCTCGGTTTTCCGGCTTCTGATGAGCCTTTACTACCATCCCCATGTTTATTTGATTTATTTTTTATCTGGTTGATCCTGCCTTTGAAATATAAAAGAAATATCTGGTTGATCCTGCCGTATTCTCCAGAACAAGAGACGCAGAGTCGCCAACTCCAAATTTAATCCATGATCGACCCTAGTAAGAGCCGTGGCTGAGACAGTGTTTAAAAAAAAAAAAAAAAAAAAAAGAAAAAACTCTTGTCTGAGAGTAAGGCATCAAGGGAAAGTGTGTATGTGTATGTGTGAGAGCGAGCAAGTGAGACAGAGTGAGAGAGTGTGTCACTTTGTATGTACACTGACTAAGCGGACTGACCCTTTGCACCAGTAATTATAAAAAATAATGTATAGTCAAGTGTGTGTTCATGATTTATTTTTCACATCCTCAGTGTGTGATGACCACAGAAACCTCAGGTGCGGGAAAAAAAAATCACAACACACACTTGCCTATCCATGAATCTCTATTTAATTCTTTGATAACTGGGTAAGGTCCACTAGGCACAAGTAAGTACCTGATTTCAGGGGTGACCTGGGAGCACTGGGGTGGTTAAGTGACTTGGTCAGTCCCACAGTATGCAAGTAGATGGTGTGGGAATCAAACCCAGGTCTGGTGGATGTACCAAACACATTCATAGCACATTACTCTAACCTCTGGGCTATACTGCCAGCCACTGATGTTCATCCTTGGTATTTTTAATAATTAACCTACAGTAAGATAGGAAACTGCCAGAAACTTAGAGTCTCTATGGCAGCTTTATGTCTTAAAAGAATTATTCTAACTCACTGGGAAAACTCTGATCCTCCACAATTACAGGATTGTTCCAATGAAATGGCTCATGTGGCAAATGATAAAATAACTAGCTACTTGATCACAGATAACCTAGAAGCTTGTGAAAGAATCCGGTCCCTCTTTTTGAAATTTATTAACCCAAATCCTTAAACAACAGAGGTACTTGTAGTTAAAATGTCTGTGGCAGAGCGTAATTCATAGTAATTGGCAAAGAACCTCCATGCGCATGCACTGAGGCAAGGGTTACTACCCCAAAGGGCATTGGCCAGGAAGCCAAGTTTTAAAGAAATACAAAATCACTGGTTCAACTTTGAGCAGGAATGCATGGTGCCGAAAAGCCTCTCACACAGTCTGCAAAGGGTGCCAACAGAAGACGGAGACACGTGTTTCGTCCATACCTCTCAACTGTCCCTGATTTTCAGGGACATCCCTGATTTTGCCTCAAACTTTTACTTTGTCCCTCCTAAAACTTGCATTTCTGTGACCAAACACTGAGAGTTGTAAGCACAAAATAATGTCAAAAATTAAAGTTACAGACTTGTTTTTCCTCAGAAAATGCATTTTACACTAAGCTCCTTATTCTACCAGCTTCTTGAGTGGATATCACCAATTTTGAAGATGTGTCCCTGATTTTGGTCCTTTGTCCCTGATTATTTTAAGCCTTGTCCGATTATGAGCCAGGAGGTTGAGAGGTTTGGTTTCGTCCTATCAGGTCTCATCAGTATGCCTCGTCTGTATGACACCTCAGTGGAATGAACCAGCTGCCATAAGTTGGTCTATCGGATTTGGGTTGTGGTGAGCCCAATAAAAACCAAAAACAAGCTAAAAGACCAAGATTGTAGGTAGCTACTGGGGGTACAGAAAGTGTTTTGAAAACCTGTGGCACATTTTTGTGTACCTCGCTACTAACGCGAGCATACCAGAGCCCTTCTTCGCACTACCAGGAAGTAGGTAGAGAAGCTGTCGTCTAGAGACAAGCAGCGGAACTACAGTTTAGTTCTCGGACCTCTTTTTTTATAACATAAACCGTACTAAACATTAGGAAACGGGCCAGAGCCACGTATGAGTGGTCCTCTTCCAGTATTTTTATTATTTTAAACAAATTACTGGGACAAGGGGCTGATTCTAGGGCTTGACCCTGCTCGAACACTTCCGGGTTACCTAGCCCATTTTAAGAGCGCCCTGCTGCGAGTGGGCGACAGATTGTGTAAACCTTGAATGTATTGCTAGACTGTAGGTAGCTACTGGGGGCGCAGAAAGTGTTTTGAAAACCTTGGCACATTTCTATGTACCTCGCTACTAACACGAGCAAACCGGAGCCCTTCTTCACACTACCAGGAAGTAGGTAGAGAAGCTGTCATCCAGAGACAAGCAGTGGAACTACAGTTTAGTTCTCGGACCTCTTTTTTAAAAATGTAACTGCACTAAACATTGGGAAATGAGCCAGAGCCACGTATGAGTGGTCCTCGTCCGGTATTTTTATTATTTTAAACAAACTACTGGGACAAGGGACTGATTCTAGGGCTTGACCCTGCTCGAACACTTCTGGGTTACCTAGCCCATTTTAAGAGTGCCCTGCTCCAAGCAGGGTGCACGCAGAGACATGTGCGTTCGGCGCGTGGTGGCTGTATCCGCTGGGGACGACTGGGACCTGGGCCTTACATCTTACAAAACAGGAATAAAGGTACCACAGTTTATTTAAAAATGGAAATATCCAAGCAGAACGGTGCAATGAGCTGCTGTATAGCATGTAAAATGTTTGCTGCTGGGGGCCAGGAAGAACAGTTTATTTGTGATAAATGTGTGTTAATGGATGTATTAAAGAATGAAATAGCCAGCCCGGTGGTGCTGAGGGATGAGGCGCTGGATGCCACACTTCGCTCCACGCCGGTGACACGGTTTTTGTGACGAGCTTGGATTGCGGGGGGTCAGCAGAGGAAAGAGGGATCGAGCTCCCAAAGGCGGCTCTCCCTCTCTGGGGAGGGTTCTATACCTGTCCCACTGCTTTACTGCCATCTCTCGGGTGAACCCGGGACTGGCAGTGCAGAGCAGATCACGTAAGGGGAAAGGGGCAGCGTGGCAGGGAGCCCTGGGAGGGTTGCGTCATTACGCATACTCCCAGTGGCTCTTCTAGAGTGCAGGCGACTGAGGGACCAGACCAGAGAAAAATAACCCATCACTCCTAGGTGACAACCCTCTAGCACCGAAAGATCGCCGGCAGCCGACACCGGAGCAGACTCCGCTGTATCACCTGCCCACACATTATCTGGGGAGAAGGTGAGGGGACCTCTCTTCACCCACCACAGCAGAGATAATTCGAGGTTATTCAGGGCTACAGAGGGGTGTAGTACTCTAGGGGCAGACTCCTGGGTCAGAGGGTGGAGTAGCACAGCTTGTAGGGGCTCTGATTGAGTGGAGTGACGAGGTCGGAAGGCGGGGATAAAAAGCAATGTTAAAAAAAAAAAAGAATGAAATAAATGTATTACAATGCAGGCTGCAGATAAAAGAAGAAATTAACGTGCTAGAGGAATTTATTGACTCGGCAGCAAAAGAGACAGGACAAGAATACGCACCCCCACAAAAATTAGTAGCAGACACAAACACTGTAGTTACTAAATCCCATACTGATAGCACAATTCAAGAAAATGCACTGGAAGAATGATGTCTAGTACATAAAGCCCCCGAAAAGGGGAGAAGAAACATTGGAGGCACAGGGAACCTACCCTTACATAACAGCTTTCAAGCACTAACCGAGACTAATACAGACCCCCTCATTAAATCAACCTAGGGAACAACAGTCACCCTCAGAAACTAGTAACCCCCCAGCTCATACAACTGGTCAGGATGATATGGGCATTTCGGGGAGAGGGGGGCTTACACTCTGACACATGCAATGTCCTAGTGATAGGTGATTCCATCCTGAGAGCTATTGATCAGACCCTGTGCAGGCACCGTAATGACTACACCACGGTGAGCATCCTCCTGTGGGCCAGAATAGGGGATATCAGGCAGCTTCTTCCAGGGTTACTGGAAAATACAATAAACCCAGTCACTGTTCTACACGTAGGAGTCAATAACATAGGGAAGAGAAACCTGGTGGACATACAGCGGGACTCTGAACATATGGGGGCTGCACTTCAGAATAAGGGATGTGACATTCTGGTATCAGAAATCCCACCAGTCAAGTCAAGTCAAATTTATTTAAAAGACGCCCAATCCCGGAGGCTCTGAGCGCCGTACAAATTTTAAAAGAACATAATACATAAAAATAAATAGAATTACAAATTATAAACAGATCATAGTCTAATGTAATCTAAACATCAAATGCCTGAAAAAATAAGAATGTCTTCAAGCGAACCTTAAAGACATCTACAGTCGAGGCCTCTCTGATCAAAGCTGGTAATAGGTTCCATAGAGCGGGAGCCGCAACGCTAAAAGCTCTGTCACCGGCTGATTTCAACGTCGCTCTAGGAACGGTCAGGAGGCCACTACTGGAGGATCGAAGAGGGCGGACAGAGGGAGCAGGTATCAGGAGGACTGACAGGTAACCAGGGCCCTGCCCGTGTAGGGCCTTAAAGGTGAGAAGACCCACCTTAAAGAGGACTCTCCACCTGACTGGCAGCCAGTGCAATTCGCGCAGTACCGGTGTAATGTGGCAGAATTTTTCTGCCCAGTCAGTAACCAGGCAGCTGCGTTTTGCACCAGCTGCAGTCTCAGTGGAGAAGTCCTCCTGTGACTCTGAGATAGAGCGTGACATAGTAGTCCAGCCTAGATGTGACTAAGGCATGTATCAAGGTAGGGAGGTCCAGAGATGGAACAAGGGGCCTAATCCTGGCAATGTTTCTGAGATGGAAAAAACAGGTACGAACCACGGAAGATACCTGAGTCTCCATGGTCAAGTTCCTGCCCAGAATCACTCCAAGACTACGCACCCTAGAGGAGGCCTTCAATGACACAGCCCCAAGAACAAGTCCAGTTGCTGAGTCAGAGACCTTCATATCACGAACTCTGTTCGACTCCACTACCAATACCTCAGTCTTGTTAGGGTTCAGTCGCAACCAGCTGGAGGCCATCCAGTCACTTATCTCGGTCAGATAGATGTTTAGCACATCCACTGCATTAGATGTTCCTGGGGCAAAGGACAAGTATAGCTGAGTATCACCAGCATAGCAATGAAAACTCAGACCATACTTCCTAATGATCCTCCCCCAGGGGCAGCATGTACACTGCGAACAACATTGGGGCCAGTACCGAACCCTGAGGGACTCTGCAAAGAAGGAGATTGGGTGTAGATGAGGAATTACCCATCATAACCCGTTGCCTCCTGTTTGTAAGAAAGGACTCAAACCAGTTGATGACAGTACTGGTGAGTCCGCATAACTCCCTGAGGTGGACAAGCAACACACAATGGTCCACAGTGTCAAATGCCGAAGAGAGATCGAGAAGAACAAGAATTGTCCTGTCCCCCGATCTAGGCCCAGAGGAGATCATTCTGCACCATTACAAGAGCAGTTTCTGTGCTATGTCTGTCGTCCCAAAAGCCAACTGGAAGGATCGTACAACTCAGAGTCACGCAGGTGCTCTTCCAATTGAAGCGCTACCACCTTCTCCACCACCTTCCCAAAAATGGGAGGTTGGAGATAGGACGGTAATTCGCCATGATCTCCGGGTCCAAAGATGGTTTCTTTAAAAGGGGTCTCACCAGAGCCTCCTTCAAGGCATCCGGAAAGACTCCCTTAGATAAGGAACACCGTACGATCATGGCAAACACCGGGCCAACAGAGTCAGCGCATCTCATTAAGAAACGCGTTGGCACTGGGTCCAGTTCACAAAAGGTATGCCTCAAATTGGTTGCTCCCTCAATAACCTCACTTGCCTCCACTGGTCTAAACTCCCCCCAACTTGGCGGAGTGCACTCAGAACACATCTGACGACCACTGTTAGCTATGGTATTGCTAACTGAAGAAGCCTCCCGCCGGATCATGGACACCCTGTCCGAGAAGAACCGAGCAAACTCCTCACAATCTTCAGTGGAAAAAACCCTCCTAGGCTGCAGGCAGACAGGATGAAGAAGTCTGTCTACAGTCCGGAAGAGTGAAGCTGGTCGATTCTTCCCGGCAGCAATCTCCCTGGACAGGAACACTGCCTTCTTACGATTGATTGCCTCCTGATACGCACGATAGTGCGTATGCAGGACCAGTCTGTCCACCTCCAGGCGGGATCCTCTCCAGCGGCGCTCCAATCTCCGACCCATCTTCTTCATCTCCCTGAGGTCCCCATCAAACCATGGGGACCTCAGGTATGAGGTTCTGGGTCGCACACGGACAGGTGCGAGGGAGTTGATGGTGTCAGAGAGCACCTTATTATAGGTGTCAACCCCGGCACCAACTCCTCCGACGCATGCAGCACCCACACTAGATAATTCAGCTGCCGCCAAAAAACCCTCAGGGGTAAGACCCCGCAAAGGGCGACAGCTAATCATCTCAGCAGGGGAAGGGCTTATGGCGGGAGCCCCGAATGTGAACTTCACCGTGCAGTGATCGGACCAAGAAACCCGATCAATCCCGAGATCAGTGATCTCCAGCCCCAGTGAAAACACCAGGTCCAGCATGTGACCATCCTGGTGGGTGGGTGCAGCAACGACCTGCGTCAGTCCAAGAGAGGACATGCTCCGTAAAAAGTCGCCGCCGGACCAGTCCCAAGGGCAAGCAAGAACAATGACATATGCCAGTTTAATGGATGGTTAAGGAGGTGGTGTTTTAGGGAGGGACACATATTCATTAAACGCAAGGAGGATTTCCAGGGCCAAAATGTATTGCTCCTGATGGTCTGCACCTAAGCAAAATGGGTAAAAGAATACTGGCACACAAACTCAGGGCTTCAATTGACAATCATTTAAACCGCGATGGACGGGAGATGAGGGACAGACATCTACCCATACCAAGGACAAACGTAATACAGCCGTAAGCCAACAAAATTGTAATTGCCTGCTACTGAACACCAGAAGCCTAAAGAACAAATTTGGCGAGCTCAGATACACCCTAGATAGGGATAAAGTTCATTTATGTGCCATCATGGAAACATGGTGGAATAGGGAAGAAACACGGGACAAGCAGATCCATGGATATGTACTTTATTCCAGGGATGGGGGGAGACTAGGGGAGGAGGAGTAGCGATATATATATCGAACAAAATTACATCCGAGCAAGCTGACACCAGCCACTGGGATCCTCTAGAACTAATATTGATTAAACTCTCCCCTACAAATGGACCCAAAATAGACATAGGAGTGGTATACAGACCTCCCTCATACTCACTCAGTGATGACACAGCACTCCTAGATGGTTTAAAAACACTCACAGCAAGGACAAACTGTATTCTTCTGGGGGACTTTAATCTGCCCGGCATTGACTGGGTCAAACACACGGCCAACTCAGCTACAGAGCTCAGATATATGGAACTCTTTACTTTGGCAGGGCTACAGTAATTTGTGGATGAAAGTACCAGAGGGGATCATATCCTGGACTTAGCCCTCTGTAATATGCCTGAAACAATAACGAACTGTACAGTCTAAACTCCACTAGGACCAAGTGACCATAATATGGTTAGCTTTACTCTATTAAACGACATAGACAAAATCAAGGGGGACACAGTTATCTACAATTACCAAACGGCTGATTACAGTAGTATGTGTAGGGAATTGGCAACATGGGCATGGGAAGAGGATTTTAGGGATCTTACATTAAACCAGAAGCGGGCTACCTTTGAAAACAAAATTACTACAACAGTAAAGAAGCATGTGCCTCGTAGAAAGAAGTACGACAAACCTAGAACATCACCTGCATGGATGTCAGCTGCAGTCAAAAAAAGTAGAAACATAAAGAACAAGGCATATGTAAGGGCCAAAAAAAGTGGACAACCGGCCTGCTGGGACATATACCATAACACTCTTAAACAAGCAAAGAAAGCAATTGCCTGGACTAGAAAAAACACGAGCTACGCTTAGCCAGCAAAGTTAAGGATAATCACAAATCCTTTTATTCACATATAAACAATAAAAGGGGAAGGGTAAAAATTATTGGACCACTTAAAAACAAGGATGGCTCATCTGTCACTGAAAATGGACAAATGGCCACAAAATTTAACAACTTCTTTACGTAAGTCTACAATGATAACTCCTGCAGTACTAAAAATCACCTACCATTAACAGGCACACCTTGTCTAACTATTGACCATAGTAATGTCAGGGAGAGGTTACTCACATTAGACCAAAATAAAGCTCAAGGCCCAGATGGGTTGAACGTCAGAATTATCAGAGAACTGTCCAATGAGTTGTTAGGCCCTATTACAGCCATATTCCAGGCATCCCTGGAATCAGAAGTACTAGATGTATGAAGACTGGCAGAGGTGGTACTAATACATAAGAAGAGGTCCAAACACGAAGTAGGGAACTATAGGCCCATAAGCCTGACAGCTGTTTTAGGGAAGGTTTTGAAAATGATCAGCAAGGACCATATGGTACAACGTATGCAGGATGGGGGGGTGTTGACCACACACAGCTTCACCAAAGGACGTTCCTGTCAGACAAATCTCCTGGAATTTTATGGCAAGGCTAGCAATGCATTGGATGATGGAATGTCAGTGGATGAATTTTTTCTTGACCTCTCTAAGGCGTTCAATAAAGTCCATCACAGGGAACTAATTGATGCCTTAATTGAACATGGCATCTCGGGTAACATCAGTAAATGGATTAAGTCTTGGTTTACTGATAGGAAGCAAAGAGTATGTGTATAAGAGGTACTTATTCAAACTGGTCAGAGGTTACTAGTGGAGTCCCGAAGGATTCCGTTCTGAGGCCAATCCTATTTAATATCTATATATCCTCTATGAAATCCAAGGAGGAGATCTGGGTGTCTAAATGAGCAGATAACACTAGACTGGGCCTACAGGTAAACAACAGTAAGGATGCAGGCATACTACTTCAAACGGCCTTGGGAGAACTGGAAGAGTGGACAAAAACACACAAACTCACCTTTAATGCTGATAAATGCACTGTAATGCATTTGGGTACAATAAATCTTAAACATAAGTACAGTTTAAATGGAATAACACCGAGGGAAGTTACAGACAAAAGAGACCTGGGAGTTAGAATATCAAATGATCTAAGCTGTAAAATACACTGCAATCATGTGGTCAAAAAGGTGAGCAGTATCCTAAACTGCATTAGAACACACATCAGGAGCAGAGACAGGGAGGTCATAGTCCCCCTTTATACTTTCCTGGTTAGACCCCATATGGAGTATTGTGCCCAGTATTGGGCACCAGGCACAATAATGGAAATTAGAGCGTCCGAGAGAGTACAGAGAAGGGCAACCAAACTCATTAGAGAAACACAAGATCTGGAATAAGAGGGCAGATTGGAGGAGCTGCAAATGTATTGTCTGGAATACCGTAGGTTAAATGGTGATATGTGCCTGGTTTATAAAGCTTTTTCAGACCCTGTCCTGTGGGATCAGCTTGATTTCAATATCAAGGACCAAAGTTATAGTATGGAGCACACCCCCTACAAATCACAGGCAAGAGATACCACTCCAACAGAAGGAAATACTGTTTTTAAGTAAGAGTACAAAAAGTATGGAATAGCCTACCTATGGAGGTGGTGGCCAGTAAAACCAGTGAGGAATTTAAACACAGACTGGATAAGTACTTAATAAATAGAAATATAAGGGGCTACTATGAAATGGCGAGCATTATGGACTTTATGTCTTCTCTGCTCTGGATAACCTATGAAACCTTAGTGCGTAAGCACTGAGGCAAGAGTTACCCCAAAGGGCAATAGCCGGGAAGCCAAGTTTCGAAGAAATACAAAATCACACATACCCCCATAATGCAAAGCATCAAGGGCTGTATATGCAAGGGCTGTATTGGCACCCTTTGCTGACTGTGTAAGAGGCCTTTCGGCACCATGCATTCTTACATAAAGTTGAACCAGCATAACATTTTGTGGTGATTTGCATATACAGCCCTTGATGCTTTGCGTCTGGTATGTGTGACTATTCTTTGAAGCAACTATTAACCGTGGCTACCTCACTACTACTTACGACTAAGATTCTTTGTCTTTAGATTGTTTTTGTTTTTATTGGCTCACCACAACCCAAACCCAATAGACCAACTTAGGGTAGTTAGTTCATTCCACTGGGGTGTCATACAGATGAGGCACACTGAAGAGTCCTGATAGGAAGAAACATGCGCCTGTGTCTTCTGTTGGCACCCTTTGTAGACTGTGTGAGAGGCCTTTCAGCACCATGCATTCCTGCTTAAAGTTAAACCAGCATAACATTTTGTGGTGATCTGCATATACAGCCCTTGATGCTTTGCATTATGAAGGTATGTGTGATTTTGTATTTCTTATTCACAGTAATTGTACACCAGCTCTATTATTACTGAATATTTTGTGATCTTAAAAATTCTTTTAGTCTTACACCTTATTGTGCACGTGCATGGTTATAATCTACTGTTATATACATATGCCCTCAGAATGCTTTCTAGTATGTTTCTGAGATGCATGTTTTCTTGTTGTTTTACATGTCATGCTGGTTATGCTGTTATTTTTGTTTTGGAAACAATAAATGCTATTATTGAGGGGGAAAAATCTGAGACACCTTGTCCCACTGCACACTGAGGACCACCCTGTGTACCAAGGGAAATGGCGGAACGGTATATGGAAGACCATGAGCCCCAGTCTGAAAGAACGAGTGCCCTGCTGAGGGGGATGGGTGAAGAACAGTCTGAGCTATCCTGTTTTCCCAGAAAGCAAACAGAGCCACTGTCTGTGTTCCCCAAACTGGGAACACCTAGGACACTACCTCTGGATGCAGAGACCACTCGTAGAATGCCTTTCCCACAGGACTGAGCGCATTCACCAACTGTTTACTCAACCCAGCAGCATGGACCATTACTAGATCCACCAGTAGAGATTGAGCCAGAGCTCATGTTTGAAGTGCCTCTTGGTAGAGTGAAACAGTGCATACAATCCTGTTTATTCAGGTAAAACATGGTGGTTGTGTTGTCTGTACTGATCTGGGCTACCTAACCATAAACCAGCGGGGCAAACTCCATCAACACTAGATGTATCACACAGAATTCTGGCATGTTTTTATGGAGCCAAGCATCACCTGGACACCATAACTCTTGCACTCTGAGGTACAGCAGATGCATATAATCCGAGTCCACTAATGATGTGTCAGTTGTCAAAGTACTGAGGACTCTGCTCTTATGAAGAGGGTGACCTCTGATAGGTTAGAGGGGGAAGGGGACAGCAGGCAGCAGATGGCATCCAGCATTGACTGGGTCACTCAGACTGTTTGGTTCAGGAGTGCAGACAACTGGGACCACTGTTGCCCCAGTTCCCACTGAATGGGTCACATACACCAATGGTCCCATAGCACCACAGCAGAAATAGAGGCCATGTAGCCCAGAAGCCAGAGGATATCTTGGGCCATGTGCAGCTGCCCAACCTGAAATGACTAGACAAAAGAGGACAGGTCCTCGCCTTGTCTGAAGGCTTGTAGGGAGTCCCAATTCTGCTAAAATGAACAGAATCAGGATTAGTTTGCACTTAACTATACAGAACATCAGACCAAGGTCCTGTTTAGTCTGGACAGCCAGATCCTTGAACCACTCCCCTTTTCTCATGTAAGCCTCTGTCTTGTCATCAAGACACCAAGCAAAATTGCAGCAGGAAGGAGGCTGGCAACTAAAGGCCAGTAAGTCCGACTTCAGTGATGGGGAAATTAATGGAATCACTACTGAAGGAAAGGGTTGTGGAGTATCTTGAATCTAATGGCTTACAAGATCCGAGGCAGCATGGATTCACAAGGGGCAAGTCTTGTCAAACGAATCTATTAGATTTCTTTGATTGCATGACCAGGGACTTGGATAAGGGTGGAGAGGTGGCTGTGATCTACCTAGATTTTAATAAGGCCCTCAACAGCATTCCTCATAGGAGACTTGTAAGCGGGGTAGAATCCAACAATGGGGGGCTGCATACCATCCACGATAGGTACTGCAGCACCAGAGCCAGACTCAACCTTGGTGTCTCATTGACAGTCGGAGCGGGAGGGGAGGCCTGTAGTCATCACCGCGGAGTGGTGATGATGGGACTTACACTCCTTCAATGGAGATCTGAAACTAAACAGCAAAGTGCGAGCTTTATCATTATGGTTGTGGTGATGCTTGGAAGAGTAGGACTTTGATGATGACTTATCTTTTGTTTTGGTCCTTAGTCTTGACAACTATGGTGGTGACAGCTATTGCTGACGCCAGGGAGTTCCCTTCCTGGAGGCAGTCGAGTGAGCGACTTGCTTGGAGTCTGTGGCCTTGGCTTAAGCATCCATGGCCTTAATGACAATGAAGGTTTCTAGAGCCTTCTTTCGGCACCTCCTTGTGGTCTGGTTGAATCCATAGCAGTGAATACCTATGGAATCTAGAAACTCAGTACCCCGAACCCCACAAGACCGAGTTCGGGATACTGAATTTCAAAATCCCAACAGGCACTTAAATGTAATGCAGGGGGCCTTGCCCCCCCCCCCCGCATCCCCATGAGTTAAATAACCAACTCCGAGGGGGAAGCAGACCTTGAACTAAAAAAAAAGTTACAGGGTGTGAAATCGTGTTCCAGCAAAATGGTAGTTGGGAACAGAACCTGGGTCTACCAGATCATGCTGGCTGAGCTGCTAGTAGCTTAGCCTTCCACACCATGGGAGCAGCTCTGCCAGCTTCCACATCCTCCAGTGTGTTGTGGTGCCTTACAAGGGGTAGAGTAGCAGTTCATCACATTCGCTAACGTACCCCTGTCGGCATTACCTCCCTCCTTGTCGGGCTAGTAGGTGTTGGGATACCCAACTTGGTCCCGTAAGTTTCAGGATTCCGAGTTTCAGTAACATAAATGTAAACCCCTAGCAGATCTTGCAGACCCTTACATTATGAGAGGCCCAAACAGCAAACATAATCCATGAGAGCATTGTCCTCATAGATCTTGTAACCACAGGTACAGAACCTAAAAAAGGTTCTTTTGATGGCTGCATAACAGGGCAAGGTCAAAATGTTAGAGTAAAGTAAACATTAAAAACAATGGAGTTCTTTCTCTGCAGGTCCAATGAGCAGTTGACGGTGGGAGAAAGAACTGAGGAACAACGGGGCCGTCCATGATTATATAGGCACCGACAGTGCATGTTAACATAGGCGGCCCCCAATTAGCAAAAGTCTGAGTGGTCCTGACACCAAAAGCTTACAGTTCCAAAGGTGTGACCCAGAGGAGGAGCGCTCCTTAATGAGGATCAGAAGAGAGCTGGTCTGGCTGTGGCTGGAGACTGGAGCAGTTGTTTGGGTCAGTAAGGAGGTCTCCTTGAATGCAGGTACGAGAACATTTCCATTCACATATTGGGGAAGGTGCCCAAGAAGCAGCAATGCTAGGCAATCACCGCGGAACAAGTGGGAAATACTTGTGAGGGTGGACTGTGATGTGCCACAGCAGAGGCAGAGCTTTGACAGATGTTATTGATGCCATGTGTGCATGGGTAACTGGCAGCTGCAGCCAGATTCCGATGCACACAAGGTCAACCAAATGCTGGGTAAGAACCTGGTTACTGTTTTAAGTCAATTCCTGTGTGTCTTATTCAACATGCAAAGTGCTGTGAACATACTTTATGCAGATTCCTATTAATTCTGAGTCCATCTGGTGAACTAAGGGTCCAAGACACTGGTGAAGGTGGGTCCAGGGAGGTGGCTAAATTGTCTGAATGAATCCAAAGAGCAGAGCTACCACTATGCTGGAAGACAGAAAGAGGTCACTGAAATCTCAGAGTTATTTGAAACAATTTATTTGAAAAAACAATTATAGGACCATGAGAAACACCCCATTACTGGCGCCTGATGTTTCGTGTCACTACTTCACACTTTTTCAGAGGCATCATGGTCAGACGACCACCCTTGTATTTCTATGTTTCTATAAGTAATGGCACCAATGGGGGGGGGTCTGGTTTATGTGATGATGCATGCATATGGTGCGTGGTGACAAGGGCTGGAAAACATGGACAGTGAACGAAACCAATAGCAGGACTGGAATGAACTGGGAGGAGTGGCCCCTACAAGGAGGCAGTTAGCAACTGTATGCTCACCAAACTGCCAATTATACACACATTCAGGTGAGAAAAGTAGCAAATAAAGGTCTGCACACAGGACTCACAATCATTCAACTCACAATCTGGCACCAGGTCCTTCTACTGAGAAAGTAGTATATGACACTGGAAACGGAACAGAGATGAGATCAGTTGGGGTGTCTGGGTTGCTGTTTTTTTTCGTGATACCGGAGGTGTGTTCAAGTGGAAAATGGCTGCAGCATATTACACCTGATGAGATGTGCCATCACATAATACAACACTGTGGCCATGGGCCACCAAGAACCGATCCTGCCATCCTTATGCCATGGGTAGTGGTGGAGGACAGAGCTTTTGATGCCCTCGGAACTAAAAATGTGCTATGAGTGTACCCAGCTGGCAGAAGGTAACCAGCTCCCTCTAGCAACTTTCTTTTGTAAAGTTGCCTGGGGAGTATGATACCACCTTGAAGGGCAGTTGCATTCAGTTTAGCTCTTTTAACAAAAAAACCTTTGACTTGCCACTGCCTATGGCAGTTGTTTTCTGTGGGAGGTGGAGGCCTGAAAAATGTTGGATTTAAAAATGATCACGTATACTGTTACGGAGATGCATAGCCAGAATGAAACTGGCAAGAATCTTTCAAGAATAGCTCTGGCAAAATGCTGTAATAGGTCACCTGCAAGGGACTGACTTGCCATCTAGTGACCACATTAAATTAAAGCACCTGTGGGTTGGGGGCAGTGTAAGCAGCATCCTATATAGCATATCCACATTAGAGAGTTCTGGCTGTACTGATCCAGAGGGATTATTCATTAGCAGTGGAACACATTTTGCAGGATCCTGAAGGCAGGTTGATTTGTATACAGGGAGTATATGATGTGAAGTCTACACAATTTATTAATCTGTGAGCCCCAAATGACAAATCTGAAACCTTGAGAGTTTCTTAAAAAAGTGTTACTAACATGGATCACTGAAGCTGGGTGATGCTATTGTATTGGTGGGGACTTGACTGCAGGGCAGATAATATGGCAGGGAGGCTGCTGGCCTGGCAGCTTCGTAGGGAGGCAGCCAGCAGGGCGGTGGTTCATATTAGGTCAAAACCTCACTCACAAGAGTACCACTTAGATCTGAGTAAAACTGTACAACATTTTACTTCTTTCTATACCTCCTTACGTTTTCAGGACTTGTTGGAGGACTCTGAGGGGAAGCGCCAATGTTGTTTTTTTTTTGTTAAAGTGTTAAGTTATAGAGAATCACAGAAGAATCCAGGAATAAACTAAATGCTCTGTTCAGTAGAGAGCAGGCTATAAACAAAACAAAGTTGAAAGCAGGTAAAGTCCCTGCCCTGATGGGATCAGCTCAGCATTATATAAAGCATTTTATAAAGCATTCCAGGACTCTCTGCGACCGGCCGGAGTTGTGGAAGGTCCATCAGGCTGTACAAGGAGGAGAGCAGGTGCCAGATTCTTGGCAGTAAGCCAGATATCGGAGCTTCTCAAACCAGGGAAAGATGTTAACTCTATGTAGTCCTTATCACCCTGTTTCTTTAAAGTGGATACGACAATCTTCATGTCAATCCTGGCTACCCGGCTGCAGGGTAACACAGGATCCCCAGTTCACCCAGACACAACTTATTTTATAAAAGGTTGTAACCTCTGTGAGAGCACTTACTTATTATATTCTTACGTCGAAAGATGCTGAAAGGGCTTCTGAACAGGTGAGCTAGGTCCTCAGGCACACATTTATGGAGATGAATTTAGGGGAACCTTCCAACCCGACTGCTTTATATGTCCACTTGAGGTAGTCATAAAGGTGAATGAAGTCACAAACTTTTCCCTTGGAAATGAACAGGTCCACCTGAGGGGTGACCCAGTGGGAGAACAAGCTGTGTACTACCTCTGGATGGAGACAACACTCGTGAGACGGCTCGCCCACATGGCTGAGGGCATCTGCCAGCTGGTTGGAGGCGCTGGCCACATGGATGGCCAGGAGATTGGTATCCAGGCTGAGCAAGAGGGTTCAGATGCAGAGAGCTTCCCTGCACAGAGGAAGGGAATGCATCCTGCTCGGTTTGTTAAGATAGTACATGGTCATGGTGCTGTCCTTCTGGACCTGAACGGCCTGACCCTAAATGTGCACAGCAAAGACTGTTAGCGCCAACTGAACTGCCTGAAGCTCCAGCAGGTTGATAAGGCAACAGGACTCCTCAGGGGTCCAGTGTCCGTGGACTTTGTGATCAACCAGGTGGGCACCCCAGCCCAAAGGGAGGCGTCAGTCGTGATGGGATCCCTTCCTGCAGATGTTCTGGGACTAACCACCACTAGAGGGCGTCCCACATTGGCTGGGTCATAGTGGCCCTAGCACTGAGACCATTGGCATGCAAGCTCCCACTGCAGACAGTGCATTCTCCACCGGGCCCAACAGACCACGCTGGTGCATGCTGCAATGTGTCCAAGGAGGTGCAGGATGTCCCGTGCAGGGGGTAACTGCCCAACCTGAAATTATCAGGCAAAGGAGGAGAGAGCTTCCGCCCTGCCCACCAGAAGCTGAGTCCTTGCTCTGCAAGAGTCGAGCCCTGGCCTGATGAAGTGCATCACCTGTGAAGGTACGAGCTCCGACCTGGCCTCATTGACCAGGAAGCCAAGGGACAAGCAGGTCAGGAAGGCCAGATCCCTTGATCACAACACCTCTTCCCTGGAGGGACCCGCTGTAAGTCACTCATCCAGGCAGCGGTACACCCAGCCCCCTCTGCACCTCAGGCAGGCAGCTACCTGCAATGCACTTGGTGAGGACCCTGGGAGCCAAGGAGAGGCCGAAGGGCATGGCCTGGAACTCATAGAGGATTCCATCCGCACTGAACCGCAGGAACCAGCAGTGGGACGGATGGATGGGGACATGGAAGAATGTATCCCGAAGATCCAGGGAGCAGAACCACATGTCCTGCTCCAGAGATGGAATGATCTGAGACAGAGTGACCATCCTGAAAGTGCGGGACTGAAGGAATTCATTCAGGGTGTGCAGATCTAAGATGGAGCATCAGCTCCCCGTTTGCTATGGCACCAGGAAGTACCTGGAGACAAACCCTGGGCTTACTGGAGGGTCTGGGACTGCAGCCACTACCTCTTTCTGGAGGAGCTGGGCAATGTCTTCTTAAACGGCTGACAGCATGTAGGCAGATACTATGTCTTCCCATGAGTCACGGGCTCGGCAAGGTGGGTAAGCCTTGAACTCTAGAGGCAGACCCTGATCGACCACCTCGAGGACCCACCTGTCTGCAGTGACAGTAGACCAGGCGGAAAGGAGGTGGTGGAGCTGGTCCCTCATGACAGCACTCAAGGGAGTCAGGGCGGCCATTGAGGAGACACCCCCATCCCATCACTGAGCAGGCTTGGAGGTGGCGGAGGGACCGGATGAAGAAGCAGCAGGGCCTTGATAACCTGGCTTTTGGACTGAAGCAACCGACTTTGGTTGGGGATGCCAAACCTGGCCCTGCTGCCCAGCTGGGGGCTGGGGTGACTTGGCTGCAGGGGCAGAGAGGGGCCGAAAAGGCTTCTTCCTTTGGAGCTTAGAGCCCTTGGGATCCCTCTGGGCGGAGCTAACAGAGTCCAGGGTGCCACTGGACTTCTTGATATGAGTAAGGTGTCCTTCCACCCCAGGCCCGAACAAGTCAGTGCCCAAAAATGTATCTGCCATAAAAGTCAAGATCCTCATCCAAGCCCTTTGGCGCATGGCCACTGCGGCAGCCACAGACCAGGTGCAGGAGTTGCTGATATCCATGGCTGTCTGGAGTGGCTGCTTAGCCACCATTCGGCCCTGGTCCCGGACCTGTTTGACCGTGGTCTGCAAGTCAGCCCGGAGCTGGGGAAGCGCTTCATCGAGAGTGCCTAAGAGGGCATGAATGAAGTGGGCCATCAAAAGGGCCGAACTCACTTGCCGAAAGAAGAGGCTGCATAGACCTTTTTGGCTATATGATCCAACTTCTTGGATTCCTTGTCGGGAGGCTTATCCATGTCCCCGACGTTGTCAGTACGCCAAAAGACTGAGTCAGCCACCAGACCTTTGGCCAAGGGATGTTCGGTGAAACCTGACAGGGAATCAGTAGGGACTGCATACTTGCGGCTAGCCATGTAGATGGCGCAGGGCAAGAGGCGGGGTGCTGCCAAAGCTCCAGAGCGGGGCCAAGAATGGCCTCGGCAACTGGGAAGGCCACCCCAGAGGAGTCACCCCAGTCGAGAATCTCGGTCAAAGGGTACTTGGCCTATTTTTGGACAGACTCCATCCAAAGACCTGTACATTCCAAGATCAAATGGAACAGGCCCTCAAAAGAGGTGGGACCATGCTCCATAGACAAATCCTCTCATGACTCAGCATCCAACAGACAGGATAGCAGGGAGGAGCCCTCAGACTCCAAGGATTCATTGAAAAGCAGTCAACCACCAGGGTCTCCACTGACCCTATAGGGTCTGTCGGGAATCACAGTGACAGACAGCTGACGAGGAAGCCCAGAAGTGGTATGGGCATCCTTGGGGGGGGAGAGGGGGGCGCCCACCAGTGGCTGCTTAGGCGGCAACTCCACCTGGATGGGCAGAGAGGCCAGAGTAGGCCAAGCCAGAACTGGCAAAGCAGGAGCAGGCTGGGGCCTAGATGGCAGGAGCCACGGAAGAGCTGGGGTGGGGGCTGGACTAGCTTAATCCCAGCCAGCATGAGCTGATGCCACATGAGTTCTTTATAGTGCTAGCACATTTTGCAGCGCAGCCTCTCCTTGTCCGAGAAAGAAAATGAAGAAGAATAGCAGCAGTGCCACTTGCCCGAATGCCAACAGCGGGACCACCAATGATGACGTGAGCTGCTCAGCTCTGGGCTTTGGGACCGAGATCTCGATCTTGACCGTCGGGGATGCCAAGGATCCTCCAGGGTAATCGGATCCCAAAGGTTAGGGTCAGATCAGCTGACTGGTCCGCCCCACCCTGAGATATTACAGGTAGGACTGGAGTCCTAGAGAGGGAGGTAGCAGCTTCATCTTGTGACAACGCTTCAACTTGCTTGAGAAAAATATTGACAGGTAGGTCAATGGGCGTCTCAACTGACTGGCCCAATGGGAAGACTGTAGAGCCAACGGCCTGGGCTGAAGGATCGATCGTAGTCGAAACCTCCTGAGAAGCGCAGGAATCTGAGGCCCAAGAGTGCTCATGATCCCACAATCAATGACGAGACTTGTTTTCAGGCTCATTTTTTGAAGATTTAGAGGATTTTGTGCCCCTAGAGGGCCCCCGCCAAAGGGTGGGAAGGGACTGGCAGAGATCTTAAAACACCCCTGTGAAGGTGGCACCAAAAGTAAGCGGTACAAAGACCGAAACTGAAGAGGCATGCTGCGTGGCCTGAGCCATCGCCTCTTCAAAGGCTGCAAGCTGTTCAGCAAATCCCGCAGCCACAGAGACCGCCAGACGGGCGGGCGTCTTTGGACCAAACAGGGGGATCCCTTTCATCAGGGTGCCCTAACAGAAGCCAAGCATGCCGCTCTTCTGAAGTACTGGGATGCAAGGTGCGACACAGGCTACACACCTGGTGATCGTGTTTGTGGCCTAGGCAGTACATGCGTGAGGTATGCTGGTCCGTCCAGGACATCTTCTGCCTGCACTCGCATTTTTTAAAGCCCGGCACCGACTCCAAGTTGTCCATGATGAGTATCCGAAGATTGCTTGAAGACAAAGAAGCTTTCACAGTTTTAGAAAGGTCTGAAGCAAAGGGCCTATTTAGCGTGGAGAGTGGTAAGGAGGGAACCTTCTTTTTCCTGCAGAAAGGAAGATCTGATGTCATGGGGTGGTGTCGAGAGAGTTACCACCTGGGTGAGTTGGAGAAGCCAGCTTGAAGACGTTGAGGCAAGCCTTAAAAGGAAAGGAACACTGTCGGAAGTGTGGATAATACATCATACGCACATCCCTAGAGGAATTAACAAAGTCCAAGAGGGTAGCATCTTCCAGAAAAAGAGATGTGCAAGAACAAGGGGGTACAATTTGAAGATAGAGGGGGGACGGCTCAGGGGTAATGTGAGGAAATATTTTTCACTGAGAGGGTTGTGGATGATGGAACAGCCTCCTGAGGAGGTCGTGGAGTCAAGAACAGTGGGGACTTAAGAATGCATGGGACAGGCATAAGGCAGTCCTAGGGGTGGGTAAGAGGAAGTAAGCTGTTGGTTAACTAGGATCTGCAGCTTATCTGTTAGGTAGGAAAATGGGCAGACTAGGTGGGCCAAGCGGTCCTTATCTGCCATCAAATTCTATATTTCTATGTTTCTATGTCTACAGTTACATAAGAACTTACCATAACAGTAGATCTTTGAGAGGGTCTCTTGCATCAGGCCACACCTATGGAACTATAGCTGCCAGGCAGTAGGACCACACAGAAATGTTTCAGCTAGCAATCTAGTTGGGGCCGCCCATGACGATGTCAGGTGCCGACATCCTCCCAATATAAATGTGGACAGCCCCACACCCTCCTCTGTTTCCCTGCTGGAGACCATATGCAGAGGACCTCCTCTAGGGGAACCAAGAGAGAGCCAGAGGTTCCTGCCACTAAGAAAGGTGGAACAGAAGGTGAACCACCCTGGAGAGAGAGAGAGAGACAAGAATAGAGAAGCCGTGAGGCTAAAGGGGATGGAGGATGTAACGGCATGGCTTGATGTAAGAGATCCTCTCTAAGAGCTACTGTTATGGTAAGTTCTTACATAACTGTACTATCTTCATCGAGGGTGTCTCTTGCATCAGTCCACACCTATGGAACAAGTCCCAAGTAGTACTGACAGTGAGACAGTCTGAGTGGCGGAGGCTACGCCCTGAAGCACACCCAGGCCGAAACCTGCCCTTCTACTGAAAGCAATGTCCAGATTGTAAAGTTTTTTTAGTAAAAGTGTGGACAGTACTCCAAGTGGCAGTGGCACAGATGTCAGCGACTGACACATTTCAAATACAGGCAACGGAAGTAGTCATGCCTCTGGTAGCGTGGCCACGCATAACTCCAGGAAGTTCCTTACTGTACTTCCTATAACAGAAAATAATACAGTTGGCCAACCATTTCGACAGGCACTGTTTAGAAACTTGTATGCCCTCTTTCCTAGGGGCGAAAGAAACAAATAGCTGCAAGGACTTCCTGCAGTCCCTTGTGCGATGAACTTAATATCTGAGCATTCAATGTACATCTAAATATGGAGTAATGCTTCCCCTAGATTGGCATGCTCTGGATAATACACAGGCAGGTGAATGGACTGATTCAGAGTAAACTTAGACACCACCTTTGGTAAAAATTTAAGGTAAGAAAAAGAAAACCAGAAAGAAATCAAAGATCTGGCGGCCGACTGAAGGTGCCGAGTCTCCATGGAGTACGATGCGTGATGGTCAGCGGCAGGAAAAGAACTGAGGAGGGCTTGGGGCTGCCCATGTTTATACAGGGAGGACGCTGGCGTCTGATGTCAGCAACAGCCCCAGCTAGACTGCTAGCTAATAAGTTTCCATGTAGTTCTAGTGCCTGGCGGCTATAGTTCCACAGGTGTGGCCTGATGCAAGAGATATCCTCAATGAAGATCAACTTTTGCAGTTTTAAAAGCCTGGGGTCTTCCCCTTAGGTCTCTCTGACATGCCAAATTAGAGATCTTAACTAAAACTCAAAGAGATTCTAAAGACAAAAAAATAAGAGCCCAGTAGTAAAACACATCTTTTACCCCCAGAAACTGTGCACAAGGTCATATATCGGTTTTCTGTACAGGAATCAATTAGAGTGAAAAGGCACGGGAAGAAATGGAAAGAGAAAGCACTTCCATTTTCCGTACAGTGCAGCTATGAAAATGGAACCACTTACCTAAAATAAAAAAGTAATTAATTAAATTAATAAAAAACAGCTACAAACAAAAAGGTAGCCATAGATGGGACTCCGGTTGCTGGGAATCAAAGCTGGAGCTGGAAGGACCACTGATTCAAACTAAATACCCTAACTAATGCAGAGTAATAAAAGAATAAACTTAAATAACAGTTACACTAAATACTTTTTTTTAAACCAAATAAATGACTGGAGACACAGTAATAGCAGAGACTGACTCAGGGCAATCTTCTCTCCAGGCAGAGAAACAAATCTGGCAACTGTCAGAGTAGAAGGTGGCTGCAACGTTTTTTGAACCAGTATTCTAAATTCTACCAGTTAGAATAAGGTTCTGTCTTTGGGACACCCATCTCCTATGAGATGATGCTTTGCATATGACCATTAAGTGAGGGATACCTGGGGTTAGAAGACTCAGTCCGCATCAGGCAGACTGATGTCCCCAACCAGCAGCACACTTCCTTATTCGCCATTGTGCCGATGGTTTCTCCAATGCCTTGTCCAAAACTTCCCCTATACTGGAGGTCTGTATAACACCCCAGTGCAAACAGTCGCACCTGTTCTTGTCTCCAGGGTGACCCATAGCACCTTTTAGCCCTTCCCCTGCCTCTGGGTTCCCTTGCATTGCTATAGCCCTGATACCCTCCCTCACATACAGAATAAACCCTCCTCCATTCCCCATTCCTTCTGAACTGAGATTATCCTGATATGGCCATATCCCAGTCATGATATTCAATGCAATATGACTCAGTAATGGCCATCATGTTTAGGTCATCCTCCATCCACTATGATGGCTTCCAGGTCTGAAATTTTATTCCATAGATTCCTTGCATTGGTGCGTACGACTCTCCAAACCTTTCTTACTCCCTCATTACCTGCAACCCCCCCCCAACGACTGTGTTGCTTTCCGAGATGCCCTCTGACTCCAACTTCCTTCGTTCCTCCCTCTGTTTCTTGTCTACTCTACATTTTTTCTTCTGCATCCTTTGCTACTGCCACCCTTGTCCTCCATACTGCCCACTATCCCTTCATCCTGTATCCCTGTGCTGAGGAATTTCTCCCTCTGGGATGTCCCTCACTGCTGATTTAACCTGTGGGGGAGGGGGGGCATGAAGGGTAGATTTATGCTTCCCTTGGTAATAAAGCCTCCCCACTCTGTCAGTTCAAATGCTCACCCAAATAACAATCAAGAGTCCCACTGAGTACTGAGGTTCCCTTCACAGAAGAATGCAGGCCGTCACCTCTGCATAGGCCCACATCCTTCTAGGTTGGCCCCAAGTCCCCAATGAATCCAGATCCCTCTTCCCTGCACCATGCCTTCAACCATCTGTTGAAGTTCCTGATGCAGAGTGCCCTTACCTCCCCTTGGCCGTACATGGGAAGCACCCCATCAAATGCCACATTCATGCTACCTGTTTAAAGCCCCTCCTCAGTTCACTGAACTGCCACTGCACTACTCCCACTCCATCTCTCGCCAGATCATTAGTCCCAAGGTGGACAATGACGCCCAGCTCCCTCCTGCGACCTGCTGCCCTAGCAATCCTTAGGATCTGCTCTCAATCCTTCCGAGTCGAAGCACCAAGTAGGCCCTTTACTTCCCTCTCCATGCTCCCCCTTCCTGCTCCCAAGTCTATCCCTCTCACAGTCGAGTCCCCCTCTAGCAACTGCTTCCTTTGGGACCTCCCATTCGGTAGGCCAGCACTTCCTCCGTTGCCACCCCTTCAAGCACCTCCTCCCAACTGTCCTGTTTCACCAGGGCAGCAAAGGAATTTCATAGTGGCACAGGCTTAGGATTATGTACCCCACTCGCCACCCCCACCCTCCCAGAGCCCACTAAGGTCCAGCCTTCCTTTTTCTGTCTAGGCATTCATTTGAGGCAAAGGTGCCTGGCTCCTGGGAGGGGCAAGAGGTCACAGTCTGCCAGTTCAGCTCAGAATCCACTGACTTCCACCCTCAGCCCACAGTGGTGCGTGCATGTGGGGCAGCACCTTAGCCTCCAGAATGTGTCCTGGAAGACTGCAACTTCACATCCATTACACTACACCACTCCCATAACTGACTGCCCTCTTGCCCTTTCAAATCACCGAACCTAACTTTCTGGAACACTGATCCCTACTGGTTTACCTGTTTTAGCCTCTGAATCCACTTGCCTAACTTTACCACAGAGCCTAGCCTGATCTCTTCTGCCCTCTTCCTATACCCACTGCTCTTCTTTCCTTCCTAACTCTTAATGAGTCTGGTTCGTGACCCTACACCTGCTGGGTAGTTAGTTGCCTGCTTTCCCTTTGTTAAAGAGCACCTTTTGTGGTGCTCATTCCAGAAACCCTGAAAGACCCTTACTTACCCCCAAATCACATGCAGCTAAAAGTTAAAATTGTATCTGCCTAAATTTAAGAAGGGAAGGGATCACATTTTGTCTCCGTGGAGCCGAGGGCCTGATCCTTTCCACTTCCTGGTCCTCAGCATCACCACCTGTGCTAGCAAGTTTTGTGATGTAAGTATATGGAAAGTGTGGGGGGCACACTCCACATAAAGCAATGGGATGGCTTTTTTAAGTTCTTTTTTTTACAGTTTAGATGGTCATTCCAAACAAATCAAGGCAAGCACTCAACTAATGAGGGCCTTGTTAGTTCAGCAGTGGCCTTGGTTTGTTCAGAATGGCTATCTAAACTATGAAAAAAGAACTTAAAAAAGCGGTCCCATTACTTTCTTTGGTGCGTGTCCATATACTTACATCACAAAACGTGCTAGCACGGGGAGCAGCGCTGAGGACCAGGAAGTGGACAGGATCGGGCTTGCAGCTCCATGGAGCCAAAATACGATCCCTTCCCTTCCTAAATTGAGGCAGATAAAATTGTAACTTTTAGCAGCATATGAACTGGGGGCAGGTAAGGTCCTTCAGGGTTTTGGGGGCAATTTTAAAAAGAGCAGTAAAAGTGCTCTTTAAAATTATCTTAATAACTAAGTAGCTAAGAAAGAATGCTAATTATTTTTTAATTTTATTTATTGTTTATTCATTGATTTCTAGGATTACAATTACCTTTGAACCAAAGGTTCTTTTACAAAGGTTCCGCATCCAACAATAACAATGTAACAAAAATAGTAAAATACAGTCAGATTACAGACAAGAGTGAACAATAACAAAGTTTAAGAACAGAGAAATGTAAAACAAAACTTGGTTTACAGCACAAAATTGAGCAGGCAAAGCACAAACAATGAACACCCAGATAGCAGTCACAGCAGTGACTTTGTTAAGAAGTGCAGTGAGTGTTAAAAAGTGCTATGGGAGGTAAAAGGGGGAGATACAGTGGGAGGATAGAATGGGGAGAATGGGGGGTGGAGGTGAGGGAAGGGAGAGTCAAGCTAGTGCCATACATTAAATTACTCCCAATGTTTCATGGCATACCCTAATTAAAACGTTCCTACTTGTTCCATTTCAATGTACTTTTTCTCCATTTATGTATCTGAAATACTACCGCTCTTCTGTTTGTATATTGATCTTGGTGAATTTTTGCACTTGTTATTTTAGGCCTTTTGTTTCACCCTGTATTTCTGTCCACTAAAAATTTGTATCTGACTTGTACTCTCTGTTCATCCATCGCTGCACTGTTTACACTGTTGATGTTTTGTATTCCAACATGTACCCTCCCTCGTCGTGCCCGAAAATAGGCATTTCTCTGTCTAGTGCACTTACCCAGTTACCAAAAGCAAATAAAATAAAGACAGAGTCCCTTGTCTATTACCCCTTACCTATTAAAGTAGTTAGCAAGTGCACTCCAGTATCATTGTAAAATAACACTCCCTGAACACAGAATTTAAAGCACATTGAAATATTTATACATTCAATGACAGTATTTCTATTTAAACCACCCTTCCTTTTTCCTTTTTCCTAATTTATCCTACTATTTACTCACCTGTCAGCGTAATCCATTTATATTAATACAATGTAATCCACTGGTTACTTACTGAGTTCAAGACTTGATGCTGGTTGCCACAGTATCCCATATATTTAACTCGCTCTGGACTTAAATTACTCTACAGTGCAGTTTAGGGTGTCACACTTGAGGTGCAGTGTCTCTTGCTGGCTGCCGCCCCTTGCTGATGCCCCCAGTGTGACGCCCTTAAAATATGGCCCTTTAGCTTAAGGACTGCTGGAATACTACAAGATGATCCCACCTCCTTCTCCCTATTATGCTCCCGACTGGAGCCCTGTCTCAATAAATGAAGAGCCCAACACAGCTGGAGCCTTTAGACGCAGGCACAGTGTCTGATTGTGAACAGTTCCTGATTTACAAAAGCCAGAATGGCCCTGATGCTCCCTTGACTCTTCGATGAGCTGTTTGTAATTCCAGTTAGAATGGAGTGGCTGGTTTAAATGCCACCCATTTTACTGATGGTCCTGCCTCCTCTCAATTCCACTGCTGCTTGGAGCCCTGTCTCAGGGGCCTGACGGGATTCACCCCAGAATTCTGAAAAAAAAAACTAAGGGAAGAACTAGTAACACCGACTACCCTTTTTAACAAATCATGGGAGGATGGTGTGGTACCTGAGTAATGGAGGAAGGCAGATGTGATTCCGCTTCACAAAAATGGGAGCAAGACAGAGGCAGGAAACTACAGACCTGTCAGTTTGACCTCTGTGGTAGGGAAAGTGATGGAATCGCTTCTGAAGGAAAGAACTGTTGAGTACCTAGAGGCCAGTGGAGCACAGGACTCAAGGCAGCATGCGTTCACAGCAGGAAGGTCATGTCAGATGAATCTAATTGATTTCTTTGACTGAGTGAACAAAGTAGTAGACCAGGGAGGGGCTGTGGACGTGGCCTACCTAGACTTTAGCAAGGCATTTGACATAGTCCCACACAAAAGACTAATCAACAAACTAACCAGCCTGGGAGTGGGTCCCAGGGTGCTAGACTGGGTAAAACATTGGCTGGACAACAGGACACAGAAGGTGATTGTAAATGGAGTCCACTCTGAAGAAAGGGGGGTTACTAGTGGGGTACCGCGAGGTTCAGTCCTTTTAATGTCTTTATAAGTGACACTGCAGAGGGACTGGAAGGAAAAGTATGCTTCTTTGCAGATGACACAAAGATCTGCAACAGGGTTGATACACGGGGCGTGGAAAGGATGAGAAGGGACTTGGCAAGGTAGGAGGAATGGTCAGAAGTATGGCAGCCTGGATTCAATGCAAAGAAGTGCAAAATAATGCACCTCGGAAACAAAAACCCAGTGGAAGATTACACAATGGGGGGGGGAGGGTAGTAACAACAACAAAAATGAAGAAGGACCTGGGGGTAATCATATCAGATGGCCTTAAGGTTGGCAAGCAATGTGAGAAGGCAGTAGGGAGGGCCTGGGGAGATACTGGGATGTATAGGGATAGGCAACATCAGCAGAAAACAGGAAGTTGTTATCCCTCTGTACAGACAGTTAGTGAGACCCCATCTGGAGTACTGTGTCCAGTTCTGGAGACCCCATCTCCACAAGGACATAAGACAGGATGGAGGCAGTCCAGAGGAGGGCAACTAAAATGGTGCAGGGTCTGCAAGAGAAGCCATATGAGGAGAGACTAAGTAAGCAATAAGACACGACAGGGTGTGTGTTGAATATATATTACCGCACGGCTGGGGCGTAGTAAGTCGGCCGAGTGACTTCAGCCACAGACGTGCGGTAATATATGTTCAACACACACTCAGGAGTGTCTTATTGTGCTTATTAAATGGAGAAATTTTATTAGAAATTAAAAAAAATTCAGGAAAAAATATAATTTAAATTAAAATATAGCTTTATTTGAACAGTGTCCCTACACAAGGAAAAACAGTTCCTTTTAATTGAGACAGTAAAACTGCTTGAGACAGTGTAAACTGACAGTAGGTTGAAAAACACTGCCAAACAAACAATAAGGCAGCAAAATGTATCATTTTTTAATTTATCTACTCAAAATGATAAACTAGTGTTGAAACTGACATATGCTAAGCTATGTGTTACAAAGAACCAGAACTTGAAATTGACTTACACTTTGAAACTGACACATGCTTAGCTATCTGTTACAAACAAAGACATCTCATTAATTCATGTTGTTGAAATTGACCGTACCACTGAAACTGAAAGTGCCACTCGGCTGACTGCACTGAACATGAACCCCAAACGGAACTCTGACAGTTTAGTGCTTCTTGCCACGAAGCTGACTTGACTCACCAGGAATCACGCTGAAACTGTTTTGAGAACTGTACTTTTTGTTTGCTTTATTTTGTTATGCTAACATTGAAAGTAACAGAATACTTGCACGATGAGGAGCACTGAAACTGAAAGTGCCACTCAGAAAGTTTATCGGTTGTTGGCATTGAGCTGACTGAGATGACAGCACGGCTGACTGCACTGAACATGAACCCCAAACGCCACTCGGACAGTATAATGCTTCTTGCCACAGAGCTGAGTGACTCACCAGAAATCATGCTGAAACTGTTTTGGGAACTGTACTTTCATTGGCTTTATTCTGTTATGCTAACATTTAAATTAACAGAACACTCGCTCGATATTGTAGTTCTGATTTTCTCCGAGGCTGAAAACAAGATGGCTACCCGAATTTTTCTTAACATTCCATGCCTAGCTGTCAACATTCCATTTTGGGGCATTGATTTAGTTGCCTGTACTTTTTTTCTCTATGTGTAAAATATATTTGACACTGTCTTTCTGGCCAATCACAATGCTTATTTTTACATGCCCATTTTATAAAGAGCTTAATATGTATACCCTTGAGGAAAGGAGGGAGAGGGGGAACATGACAAACGTTTAGGTACCTCAGTGGAATCAATAAAGTCCAAGAGGGTAGCATCTTTCAGAAAAAGAGATGTGCAAGAATAAGGGGACACAATTTGAAGACAGAGGGGGGACGGCTCAGGGGCAATGTGAGGAAGTATTTTTTCACAGAGAGGGTGGTGGATGCATGGAACAGCCTTCCTGAGGAGGTTGTGGGGTTTAAAACTGTGGGAGAATTCAAGAATGCATAGGAAAGACATAAGGCAATTCTTGTGGGGGGGTAGGAAGAAATAGGCTGTTGGTTAACTAGGATCTGCAGCTTATCCTATAGGTAGGGAAATGGTCAGAATAGGTGGGCCAAGCGGTCCTTATCTGCTGTCAAAGTCTATGTTTCTATGTCTCAATGGGGGTAGAGTCCAACACACACAACCTGCAGTACCTGAAGCCCTCAGACACAGGCACACAGTCTGATGGTAAACAGTTCCTGATTTACAGGGGCCCAACTGGCCCTGATGATCCCTTGACTCTCAAATCAGCTGTAAAAATGTCTCAATAGCATACCAACTGTATCGTCTGGGTGGCAGAAGTGGTGATGGTAGATTTGCTTTAGATTTTTTTATACCCCAAAATTACTGCACAGTTTCAGGGGAGCTCCTCTGACCTACGCTGGAGTGCCTGTGGTCAACGGGAATCCCATTTTCATGTAGCAATGGGAATCTTAATTTCACGTATTTTGCACATGTCCCTGTAGTCTGCCTTACTGGAGGTCAGTTCAGGGTGAGACAGAGAAGATTGGAGAGATTTCGGTCCAAACACATGATTCTGAGGTTCCCAATTCTGGAGGTGGGCAACAAGAGGCAAAGGATGGGCTTGACGGGGAGGCCTGGCCATTGCGATGGTTTGCCTGGGACCCACAGTTTTCCCCTCCCAGACAAGACCTTACCTTCAAAAGATGGGGAAGACTGGGACTGTACTCCCTAGACCAGTTTATAGAGGGAAGTACTGTTATGGAATTCACCCAGATCAAGGAAAAATTCTCCTTAAGACGGGGATTATTTTAGGTATTTACAGATAAGAGCCCACATACATAAATTACAAATTCTCTATAAAAAACTAAACCCTTAGTAGGGCTGTTATATACGATGACTGAAATAATGAATTTAACAAAGGTCAAAGGGCAGGTGTCGGCTATTTATGGAGCCTTAAGGGACAGGGGAGGAAGTAAGGCTTCCCAAACTAAAAGCAGGTGGGAGCTGGAGCTGGGTGAGAATTTAGTGGAGGAGGAGTGGACTGCTGCTCTTGCACAGACCTCTAAGACCACATCATCCCCACTCTGGAAAGAGTATGAGTGGAAAGTAAGAATGAGGTTCTTTGTCCCACCAGCTGCTAAATGTTGTAAACCGATTTCTCAAATAAATAAATGTAAATGGGACAGGAACTGTACGGGGAGGTGTTGGAGGGAATGTGGGACACTTATGGCAAACTACCTCCATATCTTTTGGTCATGCCCGACCCTTAAGAATTACTGGGCAGAAATTAACCAAATGATAAAACAGGTATTTTCCTTAGAGACTGTCTTGGGTCCCAGAAACTTGATATTGGGAATGAAACCAGATGAAATTGGGGGAACGGACAAGACCTATCTGTGGAACGTCCTCCTCACAGTGGCCCATAAGGCCCTAACAAGAAAATGGCTTTTACAGTCCCCACCGACCCACCGAGACTGGGTGTCCATTATAGGTGAGATAAAAGACATGGAGGAGATCACCTACAGAATAAACCTGAGGATACAAAGTTTTGTGAGAAGATGGACTCCATGGCTGTTATCACTGATGTTGGGGGCAGACCAAGAGAGGGATATGGAGATACAAGAGCCTTATTGAGGACCACCTGAAGGGTATGATCTAATTAGCTACTCCTAGCAATACGAAAAGAGATTATCAATGTGGAGGGAGATCCAGCTGATGAAATATGACTATGTACAAGGATATCTCTGATGTAAAGTGTATGTACTTCTAAAGACAGAAATGTTGGAAACTACCTCTAATTATTGTATAACTGTGCCGAAATATGCAATAAACATGAATTAAAAAAAAAAAGAGGCAAAGGGAGCTCTTCTCCATCTTCTGCCAAGCCTCACTGAAAGGTACTATTACATGTTGATTGACCAACACTACAGCCTTGGCTTGAGTTAGCTGAGTTAAAGAGAGACGGCAAATGGAGCGCATTACAGCAGATCTGCATCTCCAGAGAGACTGGTTTCTCAAGATGTAGGGGTTCTGGGAAGGATATGTGATGAGGGGTACTGGACTGATGGAGGGCCATGTCTCTCAACCTCTCAGCATTAAAATGCATAGCACCGGCCTTCAAAATTTCGAGCAAATTACTAGAATGTTAAGCATTTTCTTATTTTAGAGAATATTATCTCTAAGAATAGTGAGCCCCATATGTTCAGTGTTGAGAAATGTTTCTATCAAGTTAGTTCAGTATTTGGCCTGGTGGCGCTGAGGGTTGAGACGCTGGATGCCACACAGGCACCCCGAGTTCAGGAACGAGCCTGGGACGTCAGGGGTCGGCGGGGGGCGGGGAGCCTGGGGATGGATTGAGCGGCCACAGGCAGCTCTCCTCTCCCGGGTAGGGGACCAAGTCATGCCTGCTGCAAGGCTACCCCTGGGTGGAGGCCCGAAGGTAGTGCAGATGGAGCTGCTAGCATAGGAGGGAAGTCAGGATCGCTATGCATGCAGCTCCACACACGACGAGCAATCATGCAAGGAGAGGGGCAGAAAATGGAAAATGGAACTGGCAGGCTCCATGATGGTCCTGCAGTGCCCATGCTGGCCCCCCGGAGTCTAGATGTTGGTCTCTGGGGGGGGGGGGAGTTGACACCCTTTGTCCTTGGCCCTGTCACGAAGGGGTAACCCATGGGGATTGCTGGTAGGTCGGTGGGAAGGTCGAGACAGGAGAGTAAGCCCTCCAAGGAGGGACCGTTACCTGCCTGCTCCATGGGGAGCACAAAATGTGTATATATATAAAAAAAAATTAGTTCAGTGTTTTAACAGTTGTTGTGTCCAGAAATAACTCTAACATTATGATCAACATCAGTAAACCTTCGCAGAGTAAGGGTAAATTTGAGTGCCAAAATTATAGTGCTATGTAAAATTTATAGAAGTCAAGAGATATGTGGAGGGGCACTGGGAAGGTCAGTGAGGGTCCTAGGCCCTCCCCCTTCCCCCCACAATGGAAAACTGCACATGGGAGTGAGGAACAGGGACCTTTCAGTACGTGGTTGGCGAGCAAAGCAGACCTAAGCAAAGTGGATCGAAGAGGAGACTTTCCATATACACGTTCCCTAATGTGCAAAGGCTAGTAGATGGTCCCATACAGGGTAATGCAGTGCCGTGATCTAGTTTACAGGGGAATATTTTTCTATTTTTTTTTTGTAAACAACAAACAATAAGATTACTATTTTAGAAAACTGCATGTACCAGGTTGTGTTGCTGGAAAACAGTTCAGCTCTAGTTAAAGTGGTTAACAGCTGCGAAAGATGTTATTAAGATTCCTTGTAGTGTACTGTACTGTACTGTATTGTACTGGAGGGGATTCAAGGGGGAAGTGAGAGGGTGGAGCCGTGGAACAATCTGCCAGATGTTGTGGTGGGCGCCAGAACTATCAATGGTTTCAAACATGGCTGGGACAGAGTGAAGGGCTTAGTGCTTGCTCAGGGTGATAGCGGTAGGGCAGGGAACAAAGTGTGGGTTAAAACCCTGTATGGACAAAAGATCCTGGGTTTGGTAAGGTTTATGGGGCAGACTGGATGGGCCAGTGGTCTTTTTCTGCCGTCATTGTCTATGTTTCTATGTATCTTATTGGTGGATGTCGATGCAGAAGGGGTATGTGTTTACTATGGTTTTGTAATAAAGTTAAATAAAACTTTGGGATTGTTTTTGTGCTATATGGCTCCGAAAGATTTAGTACGGAGGATATAAAGGCAAATGCCTCAGAAAGGGGAGGAGTCTGGTGTCTATGATAATGTCACAGCTTTGGAGTCTGTTGGTCCCTAGTAGATGAGGATATGTAACCCTCCACCTTGCTGTTTATACTGTCCGTGGTGAATAGGTGAACATCTGCTGAGCTACAGTGCCGAAGTCCTGTCAAAAGATGCCGCATGAGCATGAGCGAAAAATAAAAGTAGGCCCACTGACTCCATTATATTTTTTAGGAAAGAATGTAATCTTAAAGGGGAACTCTCAGAGTGCCTTTATTAACAGTTTGGGACATAGAGGTTCCAATTAAGTAATTCGAAAAAAGAAAAAAATTTCCCAGGTTCCCCTGCAGCATTAGATACGCTCCCTGAGGAAGACCCAGATTTTGGGTCAAAATGGTCTTAATTTTGCCAAACACCTCGCAATAGAAGTGGCAACGTTTGCCTTCTAAAATATTCTCTAGAGTGCCCAGCTGTTCTTGTTGCCTAGCATTAGGGGCTTAGCTGTGGGGACAGTCTATGTAAGTTAATAGATAACTGTCATAAGAAAATAATGAAAAAGTGCAGTTTTGTGCAAAAAATGTCGGTAATGACCTCGTTCCCCAAGACCTGGGGAGAGAGGTCTGTAATAGCATTTTTATTTATTTATTGCCATTAAATAAATTTAGATCTAAATTTTTGACCATTAAAACTGGGGTGCCTCAAGGGTCTGCACTGAGGCCTGTACTATTGAATCTGTACACAAACGATGCTGGACACTTTTTGAAGGGTGTCCGACATCATCTGTATGCTGATGACACTATATTGTACATTGAGGGTAACGTCAGATTCAAGAAAAGCTGCAAGATGATTTCAACAGGTTGCAGACCTATTTCCATGAGCATGGGTTAGAAACATAGAAGTTGATGGCAGATAAGGACCGCAAGACCCATCCAGTCTGCCCATTTCTTCTTTTTCTACCTTATAAATGTGCCATCGGCCTTTGCTCTGTCAATAGCCTATCTACTCATACTCATCTGTATTGCCCCCTTATGCCTATCCCATGCCTGTTTGAGGCCCTGCACTGTAATCATATCCACCACTTCCTGAGGTAGGCCGCTCCATGCATCCACCACCCTTTCTGTGAAAAAAGAACTTTCTCACATTACCCCTTAATCAGTCTCCCTCTAATCTCATGCTGTGTCCTCTTGTCCTGCTACTTTTCTTATATTGAAACATGTTAGACTCTTTCACCTTGTTAATGCCCTTAAGGTGTTTGAATGTTTCAATCATATCACCTCTCTCCCTCCTTTGCTCTAGGATATACATATTGAGCTCCGTTAATCTGTCCTCATATGTTTTCTGATGCAGTCCCTGCACCATTTTGGTTGCCCTTCTCTGAACTGCCTCAATCTGGTTAATGTCCTTGTGAAGGTGTGGCCTCCAGTACTGCATGCAGTACTCCAGATGGGGCCTAACCAGTGTCTTGTAAAGAGGGCTTATTACCTCCCTCTTCTGACTTGCGATACCCCTACTAATACACCCCAATATCCCTCTAGCCTTACCTACTGCTTTAGTGGTCTGCTTGGATGATTTCAGGTCATCGGTGACGATGATGCCCAAGCCTCTTTCTTCCCTTGTGACTGTCAGCAACTCCCCTCCCAGCCAATAGGTGGCTTCAGGGTTTCTCTTCCCTATGTACATGATCTTGCACTTCTTTGCTTTAAACTCCAGTTGCCACTCTTCCGACCATTTTGCTAGTTTATCCAGATGTCTTCTCATTCTGCCAACCCCACCTGAATCATCTACTCTGTTGCAGATCTTGGTGTCATCTGCAAATCCCATGAAATCTCAAGTTATGCTGTTTGGTTACAGATAAGGAATCAGTAAACAAACCTTGAATATAGAAACACAAGACGACTGCATTCTGAACCATGTCGATCCCTATAAATATCCGGGAGTTTGGGTTGATTCTCAGTGTAAATGGGATTTGCATGTTGATTTTCTAATCAGGAAGTTAAACAAGAAACTGGGTGCCTTGTATAAACACATAAATTGTATTCCACTGTATGCTAGGCAGCAAACTATAAATTCCGTGATGATCCCCTTTTTTGACTATGGGTCTGTGGTGTACGGGGGAGCATCCAGAAGTGTGCTGCACAGGCCAGATGTGATGTATAATAGGTCTGTGCAGTAGAATCGGGATGCCCCACGGGGCATGCACCATTATTCCCTTTACAGAGTGGGGTGAACAGACATCAAAATCCTCATATCATTCATTTGATTTATAAGTGTCACCTCAAAAAAGTGCCTGGCTATCTATTAGATTTGGGAAAAGAAAAGAAATGTGAAAGTAGACTTATGTACTGCAGGGGTTACTGAACTTAATGTACCAGTCATGAAAACTGTTAGGGGGAGTTCTATTTTTCTCTGTATGGTCCCCAGATTATGGAACACCCTCCCAAGCCATCTGAGAAAACCCCTAAAGGAAACTATATGCTGGAGTTCTTTGAAAACATGGTTCATAAATAATGCTGTGTTGCCCAAAATTTGTTGTGAATAGTTTGCAAGATGTAATCTTATTCCTATTCAACATCTTTATCAATGACATTGCACAGGATATAGAAGGCAGAATTTCACTGTTCGCTGATGACACAAAGCTCTGTAACAGAGTAGACACACCAGAGGGTGTAGATAGAATGAGAAGGGACCTGCAGAAACTTGAAGAATGGTCAAGGGTTTGGCAGTTGAAATTCAATGCAAAGAAGTGCAAGATAATGCATATGGGGCACAAAAACCCTGGCACAATATATCAGTTGGGGGTGAGGATATAGCATGCACCAAGCAGGAAAGGGATCTTGGGGTTGTCATCTCTGATGACCTCAAGGTAGGGAAACAGTGTGACAAGGCATCAGGTAAAGCAAATAGGATGCTGGGATGTATAGGCAGGGCATCACCAGCAGGAAAAGGAGATCATAATTCCACTATACAAGACACTAGTGAGGCCCCACCTGGAGTACAGTGTACAGTTCTGGAGACCATACCTACGTAAGGACATAGACAGGGTAGAGAAAGGTTCAGAGAGGGCAGCAAAGATGGTGCATGGGTTGCATCACAAATCCTATGAAGACAGGTTGAAGGAACTGAACATGTACTCCCTGGAGGAGGAGGGAGAGAGGGATATGATAGAGACATACAAGTATCTTACAGGGAGGAACAGGGTGCAGGAAAACACTATTTTTAAGCGAAAAGATGTTTCAGGACTAGAGGGCATGGGATGAAGTTGGAGGGGAGGATTCAGAGGAAACATGAGAAAGAATTTCTTCACAGAGCGGTGGTGGACAAGTGGAACACCCTGCCAGAGGAAGTGGTGAGGGCTGAAACAATCACGGATTTAAGAATGCATGGGATAGACATAAAGGAATTCTAGAGGTCAGGGGTAAGGGGAAATAGACTTCTAGGAAAACAAACTGAACTTACAAGCTCAAATGGGCAGACTAGGTGGGCCATAGGCCCTTATCTGCCGACACTGTCTATGTATCTATGTATCTATTGTGTTACTTTTATACTGCGTTATACAGTATATTGCAGTGTCAGTGGCTCAGTAGATAGCACACTCGCCTCTGAGGCCGGGAGATCAGAGGGCTTTGGGTTCAGTTCCCACATCTGGCACTTGGGTTAATATCCCCGTACTGACACTGTAGTGCAGCATGAGAGGGGTGCTGCACTTCTGAGGTGCCGTCTTTTGGATAAGACGTTAAACCGAGGTCCCATCTGCCTGGATTGGTGGTAGTTCAGGTGGATGTTAAAGATCCCATGGCACTTATCGAAAAGAGTAGGGGAAGTTTTTATTGAACATCAACTGAACAGAAAAAGGAAAACGAAAATGATACAGAGAAAAATATAAAGCACAAAATAATTAAGTAACAGGAAAATCAGAATCAGTTATCCAAAGTAATAGTGTCCATAATTCCAACAAAGAGTCAGATGGCAAATGCTCTGCCTCTGAAAAATATATGGCCTTCAAATCATGTTCGATCCTTCGAATAATGGTAAGAAGAGGCACATCCTGATTCTGTAAATTAAACAGACAACGAGCATTCCACACACGCCATTTGATTATTACAAAAATCAAATTTAACGTATTAATATTCCAATGAGACCAAGTGAGAGGGAAAAAAACCATACATCAAATTGTCATAGTAATGAAGAGCAAACAAGGGTTCATGCCATCTGGCAGCTAACAGAGTCCAAAAAGAAACAATAAATGTACATGAAAAAAAAAGGTGTGAAATAGTTTCTTCTTGTTGCCGACATTCAGGTCTGGAACAAAATCTGTCCTGTAGTGATTTGTGTTTATGGTTACATTTGACGTTGATACGTTCATGGCAGCTAAGCCAATGCAAGTCCCACATCTTTTGGGGAACCCTAGAATTAAGAAGTAAAGTGAGCAAAGCAGGGAGATGTTGCGTAGGACATTTGGGAAAAACAACAATCTCCAAACATACACAGTCCACTAAATACTTATACAATGATTTTCTGGAGACAGTTATTAGCATATGGCTAGTAGTCTGCCAGTGTTACAAATGAAAAAAACTATCCCTAACATAAGCAGAAATCTGGGGGGAATGTGTTAAAACCGGCAATTTGTTAAGTTCCCATTTATGAAACCAAGGACCACAGGATTCAAGAAACCAAGGTTCCCAACCTCGATCTTGGTTAACCAGCAGGGGTCTAATATTATAGAACAAGAAAAAACTAGCATAAAAAAAAAAAATCAGGTTGGACCATAGCTAGGCCTCCATCCCGAACAGGGAGATAGGTGATCTGGCGCTTAATGGGGTTCAGGCGGCTACCCCATAGGGCTTGAAAAAGAGACTAAGCAATCTGGTTTCAAATTGCCGGGGATATAAGCCAGAAAGAGAAAAGGGAAGCAGAAAGGTTTAATCATGTAAATCCTTTTTCTTACTCATCTGCCATGAATTCCAACGTGCAACCATAGTCTGAGCATAATCTAATTTGGGAGTCCAGTTAAGGACATCTAAAGGACCAGTACCATATAAAATGCCCAAAATCCTAATAGGGTCATCACAAAGTCTAATGTCAACAGAAGACTCATCTACAAAAGGGGAACCTAATCTACGGCCTACACATTTATCAAGATTAAGGGCTGCGCCAGAAACAGCCCCAAACTTGGAACATTGCCATAATGCAGAATGCACGGAGGCAACAGTAGCCACCATGAGACTCATATCGTCTGCATAGGCCAACATGGAATATGGGGCTGAGGGAAGTGGCATAATTGTTGGGGCCGAATGAATAGAACGAAGTAAGGGATCCAAAAAAAAAAAAACATATAAAAGTGGACTAAGGGGACAACCCTGTCTAACCCCTCTGTGTAGAGGAAGCATAGGGCCCTTCCATCTATTGACCAGTGGGACAACAGTTGCAGACCGATATAGCAACCGGAGTCTAGTCAGGGTATAATCAGGTACTTTATAATATCGAAGAGTAGACCATAAAAAATCATGATGTACAGAATCAAAAGCCTGCCGTTGGTCCAGTCAGAATATGAAACCATGTAAAACATTAGAATTTCCACGTTCAATCATTTCTCTAAGTAAAATTAGATGGTCCTGAATACATCTTCCCAGGGACACTGCAAGATTGTGCAGTAGAAATCACATATATGGCCAATTTAGAAAGTCTGAGGGCCAAAATTTTGGTCAATATTTTAAAATCAGTATTTAAGAGGCATAAAGGTCTCCAATTGGAGAGCAATCTTCTATCCCTTTTATGTAAGTAAATAAACAACCCATGTTAAAGTCTAAAGGAAGATGTTCATCCAGAATAGAATTATAAACTGTAGCCAATTCAGAACTCAGGTCAGCAGAAAACAATTTATACAGCTCACTGGAGAGACCATCCAGGCCAGTGTCACTCTTGGACGTAAAGACTTGATTACTGCTTCAATTTCATGTGCTTGTATCTCAGTATCTAACATATCTACAACAGAAGAAGGTACATCAGAAGTTGTAAAAGGAAAAGTAGTCCATTATGGATGCAGATGGGGGGGCATGGGACCAAACAGTTTTTGTGTATAGCAGGTAACATGATGCCTGATATCCAAAATATCAGTGAGCTTCGGTGAAACTGTCATCAAACAGTGTAGTAAAGGTTTTACTCTCTACTGTTTGCCGAATAGAAGCATATGGACATACACGTCCACGGTACCAGAGGTCCCAAAACACTGTTGATGCTGAACAGAAGTAGCCTTCAGAAGGTGATAATCCATCATGCGCTCCTTAAGAGTACTTATTTGGGTGGAAAAATCATGGCCAGTTTCATGAGATAAAGTAAGTAATTTTTGAAGTCGTCGTCTGTTAGTGTGATAAAGGAAATACAATGAATCATGAAGATGTTTACTAAAATTTTTAAATAAAGTTCAGAGTCCAGATTTCGTATCCCGCCACCAATCCCAGGGGGCATCATATAAAAATAATACAGTCTTTCGATTATGAATATACTCAATTAAGTGACTTAACAAACGTGAATCAGATAATAGGGAAGCATTCAGTTTCCAAATGCCAGGGCCAAAACGAGATGTCAAGGAAGGGCCTAAAGAAATAGATAATAATTATGATCCGAAAATTCCGCAACTTGAATTACAGCATCAGAAAATTGAAGGTGGGAAGAAATAAAAAAATCATATGGGTTGCAAGGGGGCCTTTGTGAAAAGTAGGAGTATGTCGAATCCGTGAAAGATAAATATGCATCCTGCAAACCTGTGGAATGGAGCAATTGTTTCAGAAAATTCGTGTCACAAAACAACTTAGTAGTCTTTGAAGTAGAAGACTTATCTTTAGTGGATAACCACAATTGAAATCACCCCAAAAATCACATGCATTGATGTGTATAAATAGGGTTGAATCAGTTTCAGTAGTTCAATTCTGTGGGATTTCAATTGAGGGGCGTAAATATTAATAATCCGGAAAGGGACAGAAGAAATCAAAATAACCAACAACAGAAGCCGACCCGGGTAGACATCCAACAGTTTAACAACAGTAACATCAGGTATACTAAATAAAATACCCAAACCAGAACAAGAGTCCTGTCCAAAGGACCAAAAAGAGAGCCCAGAGGTCCAGGCACGAGTGGCCCTGGAAATTTCTGGAAGAGCATGGAAACGTACATCTTGCAAAAAGATGAGACCAGCTGTCAAGCCAGATAAAAAGGAAAAAACTGCATCTCTCTTAGCATGCTTCTTTATACTGTTAACATTAACAGTATGCACTGAGAAAGCAGAAGACATGAAACGGGAAAGTGAAAACAAAAACACAAACGTCACCTTAACCTACCTTTCCTAGGGGTACCTTCCCTATGTTTCAATTTTGCCTTAGCTTTCCTTTTTTGAGAACCAATATTATCAATGGGTACTTCAGTGTCCGTAGTCACATCAGGGTGGGAGGAAAGAACAGAGGATGTATCAGAGTCTGTGCTGTCCTGAGGATGGCGTAAAACCTCAAATTTATTCATATGAGTCACAGTAGAGGATTTCAGGACCTTAGAAGAGGGAGAAGTCCCCTTCTTAGATCCTCGTGTAACTCTAACAAAAGGTTGGGGGTGGGGTCCGTGGAAGACCCAGAAATACTAGGCAAGACAGGACTAGGGACCTCTTCCGAGGTAGAAATAGCAAGATCAGAGGAAGGGGGAGGGAGAGCTGTAGTAGAGGTCTGTGGTTCCAAAACAGGAGCAGACCGTTCGTGTAAAGTAGAAGAGGGGTCAACAGCAGGTACAACAGGGTGAGGGAGGGGTACGCGTTGAGGTCTAGAAAGAGTGTCAGATAAACGAGAACGTTGTGCGACAGTAATAATCAAACATTGTTCTTCCCCATCAGCAAGAGTCGGGGAGTTGTGAGCTGCCCAAGTACAAGTCTGGAAAGTGTGCCCCAATTCGTCACAAAGGATGCAAAGAGGTTCATCCACACATTGGCAACCTGCATGGCCAATGTTACCACAAACAGAGCATTTAATCTTGTCACAGACACTACTGATATGATTCTGAGAGCCACATCTGTAGCAAGCTTTAGGCTGGCCAGGGTAAAAAAGAACTCCCCTGTCTTTCCCAAGCATAAAGCTGTTCGGGAGATGCTGTATTCCAACCTCCGAAGTGCGAAGCATAACCCTCGCTCTCCACCCACCCGTCCAGATATTCTTAGAATCAAAGATAGCCTCTGGCTCAGAAAGGACAGTACATCTTTGCTTTAACCAGGCAGTAATATCATTAAGACTAACACCTTAAGTTCTGAAACAATATAGTAACAGTTTTCTGAGTAGGTTTAGTTAAGGGAATGGCATTAAACGGTGACCATAAAGGAGAAGTTTTAAGCTCTGATATTTTCTCCAAAACTTTTCTAAACCAGTGATAGTTTTAAAACTAATATCAAAATGAGACTCTGAAGAAACATGAATTAAGGCATGAATCTCAAAAGCAAATTCATAGAATCCTTCAAAAGTGCGACCTACAAAAAAATCGGTCAGGAAAGTCAGATAAGCCCCCAAATAATGCAGCCCGAACAGCGTTGTGTCTTTTAGCTTGATGTACAGGGGTTGAAAGCATGCAGCATAAGTTTTAGGGGACAAAGCAGTAGAAGTAGCAGGAACTGGACGAGACACAGAGTCCCGTCGAGTCAGTTGTTCTTGAGGCATCGAGGAAGCAGGGCCAAATTGCAAAGTCGGGTTCTGAGTCAGAAGAAGTTCAGTTGGCAAAGAAAGATCAAGAGAAGCGGCAGAGTCTTTCAAAACAGGAGAGGCCAGCAGTTTGTCAGGTGGCCTAGTACAGATCGGGGAAGAACCAGAACGCCAAGTCCCAACGGTAGGATCCTTCTCCCACCCAGCCGCTTCCAGGGCCGACTCAACAGACCACTCTGTCGTGTGCAAGGCATTAGGGAGAGCAGAAGCAGGCACCTGTACAGAAGAAATTTCTGGAGAAAGCTGAGCAAGAGGTGCAGTCAGTACAGGTGGCAGGGAGTGAGGAGAGTCCGTAGCAACAGGCAAAGAATGCGGAAGTGTCAGAATCGGTGAAGAGACAGTAAAACAATCTTTCCCAGATGGTGAGTCAGTAGCAGCAGGTACAAAACCAGACTGAGGCTTAAGGGCTAACAAACGCTGTCTAGCAGTGAAATAACGCTGTTCCTCGATTTTAAGTAACATATCTACATCCATAGAAACAGGAGGAGAAGACTCACGTATATCCATAGTAGCAGGGCTAGAAGACGTTGTAAGCACAGTTTGAGGAATAATGAAGGATCCACAGGCAAACACGGCACACAAGAATCCACAACAGCAGCAGGGGAAGTATCCAAAGGCACAGAAGAACCATATTCAGTAGATTGAAGCACAATAGGCATAGAAGATGGGGTCTCTCTCAGAACAGAGACAGGGGAAGAGACCAGCTCCACTGCCTCCAAGTCCTTCAAAGCATGTCCAGCGGCAGCCATCTTGGTCCCACATGAAAATGGGACCCCTCTGCTAACAGGAAGCAGAATAGGGGAATTTCCCCGGTGTCCTGGCCAAATTTCCCTCATTCACTAAAAATACCACCAACAGCTTAATCTGGTTCAAGGTCAGTTGTCATTCATCTGTATGCCCCTCCCCCGGGTCGTGCCTGAAAATAGGCAGGATTTGTCTAGTGCACTTGCCCGGTCAACAAAAAACTAAATAAATATCACTCTGTATGTTTGTAACTAGCATATTATACTGTGAAACTGTTTTTCATTACCTGGGACCCCACTGTAAATGAGCCTTGGCTCAACTGTGCTATCCTTTTCTGGAAATAAAGAATAAACTATTTTGTACTACTACTTACTATTTTACATAGTAATTTTTTGTACTTTACTGCACTTTTTGAAGTAGTCACTGGTCTGCCAATCCTTCTGCTCCTCCTCACCAAGCCCTGTCACCCTGCCATCTCTGGGACTTACCATTCACCAACAGATAGTGCCCTACAGTTTTACCCCATGTTGGAGCTCCCCCGGGACCTCCACCAGCTATTCTGGGAGGTGTTTAGTTCAGATACTGGTCATGGAGCCCATGACAATAGCTGTCAATAGGTGGCTTCAGTCAGCAGGATCAACTACCCAACTGGGACCTCTAGGTCCCAGACAGTGTCAAGGCACTCAAGAGTTCCCTTTAAGTTCTGTTGACTGGATCCTCAACAACTCTGAAAAAGGTTACAAACTGAAGGTTCCAACTAATTATTACTGTGAAGGGAGAACTCAAGAGTTTCATGATGATGCCTCAGGTCAGGGATTTTGGGGGGGTCAGTCCCTATTAGGGATGCACGATGTACCACATCCTCTGAATCTATGATGAATTCTGAATCTATGATGAATGATGTAAATATTTTCAGTACCTCTGTACAGTAAACAATAGCAAAGTTCTGGCATTCAACACCTTTGCAGTCTGTTGTTATTTAAGCAATAAACCACGAGGGGGTGTGGGTCACTGGAGGATTTACCACGGCTGGAGTGGTTTGCTCACGAGGCACAGCCGAGTGGGTAAATCCTCGCCAGTCGTGGTAAATCCTCCGATAACCCACATCCTCCGACTGGCTTATTGTGATTATACCAAGGTTAATTTTTCTACTGTAATCAAATACAACTTTTAAAGGGGTAGCTGTGTGTTTATTTTTATTGTATTTATTCCTGGGCTGCAGAGGATTAGGATGGAAATGACCTTTTGTACCATTATTATTGGTTCAACAGCCAGTGATTATCACAGGATTTACACTGGTGGTAAGCTGCCAGTCTGACCATTTCATTGGCTGTTCACTTTTGTCCATGGTATAATCTGAAAATAGTAATTATTGTTGACATCTATTTTTGGAAAAAGTGTTAAATTATTATGTGAAGTTATATTTTAAAAGACGCTAAATTCTGCATTTCAAAGAGGTCCCTTTCCTAAAACACCAGTGATGCTGTCCCTTTGTAAATACTCCATCTAAGTGCTTTCAAAATGCTGCATTTTACACCAAAAATAAAATCCAGTTTGTTTTTTTCTAGGAGAATAAACTGTCCATAAATGTGAATCTTAATTAGACTGAGGAGGGAGTTCAACAGTGGTATTATTAAAATGAAGCTGAGTTACTTACGATTTATCTCTTCGACAAAGCCGTCTCTGAGGACTGATCTGTCTGCGGCGAGGAGATAGTGATTTACCCCTGGTCCTTTCTTTGACCGGAGACTGGGCACTTGAGGATTTCAGAATCTGGAAGGGAAAGCACATTAAAGTAGATCAGAAATGCTCCCCATGGACCCTAGATGAGAAAGCACCAGCACTGAATCGTCAGTCAATTACCAGAAGAAGAAATAAATGACTCTCCTATTCCTTCTGAGTGACAGGCATATAATCAATACCAGAGACTGCATGGGAGGGGCAATGGAAATACAAGCAGCACTCACAACAGGTCAGGCCAATACTTGCTTGGTAGGAAGTGCAGTATAGTAATTGATGACCCCATTTATCCCACTGATTATCAGCGCAATCAATGCTGTAATAACCGGGTATGACATCATGCCCAGTTATTATGACGTCTGGAGTGCTCGCACTTCACTTTCCCTTTCTACTGTTCAACAGCAGGAGACTTGATTCATGCGGATCTTCCCAGCTGTCTTCTGTTCACTGTGCTCATGTCCCTGCACCAGTTGCTAGTAAGCAACAAGATATGATGGGGTGTGCATTGTGCTGGCACAATGCCCGCCCAGGGGTGTAGTGAGGCACGACACTGCAGGCAGAGTGCCTCTGGCCCCTAGAAGTGTGTTGTGCCAGTATAATGCTCACCTTGAAGTGTCTTCTTTCACTTACAAA
Organism: Neoceratodus forsteri; assembly: GCA_016271365.2. Lineage (NCBI taxonomy): Eukaryota > Metazoa > Chordata > Ceratodontiformes > Ceratodontidae > Neoceratodus > Neoceratodus forsteri. The sequence goes on along the minus strand of CM057450.1, from coordinate 1,145,074,643 downwards.
ATGGGTAAACTGAGTTTAAAAAACAAAATAATTTGTTTAATTAAAAATAGGTATTTTCTTTTGTTAAATGTAACTAGTAAAATGTATTTCCTCCATAGCTGTTGAGCATCTGACTGTCCATACATTCAAAAGATAGAATGTTTGTTTATCATGGAATGCAGAAATGCAAACTTGGCTTACAAAATGAGTAAGGAGAATTCTTTATTCTCACTGGCTAAAGGAACCAACTAGCCGGTCCGGTTATCAGGCAACAGAGACTGGGAAATAAATAGTCCCAGTCTCTGGCTGCCGGATTATGTTCTAGTGTCACTGTTCCAACAGAATTTTCAATTTCAAAATGGTGCCGTATTTTTATCCTTGCCGCCATATTTTTCTCTTGCTTAGTGAGAGATACAGCCCCCCACTCTCTAACTGTCAGACAAGAATGGCACATCCACCCCCACTCTAGTCATTTCTTGTTACAGTTTAAAAATAAAACTACCTTCCTGTCCTAACTATGCTGCTGCCAACTGTTCTTTACCATTCATGGCATCATAAGTGTTCCTAAACAGACACTGTGCTCTGTCCAACCACAATTACTTCTCGTCATCTAAAAGCTGTGTGTTATTAACTTTAGAACAAAAGAAACAATGCACTCATTAATATGTGCTTGCTGTTGTGAGGTTCAGATGAGGGGTAGAGAGATCAGCCCACACTTGCAAAAAAAAGTAAGCATTTTTTGATTATAGTTTTTTTGACCTCGTATTTGAGAAGACTGACTGCGATCAAGTTGAACTGTTCCTGCATCTCGGAGACTTTTATGTCTCCCTGTTCCTCTGTTTCTGAGTTCACATAGCAGGGCTACACGAACACAGAATCCTGCCTACTCATCACGCCCTCACTTTCACTCTGATATGAGGTTACATTTAAAAATAATAAAAAAAAAGAAAAAGAAAAGTTAAACCACTACTGCATCTTGGAGACTTCTGTGTCTCCCCGTTCCTCTGCTTCCGGGTTTAAATAGCAAAATTGTACCAACACTGCATCCTGCCCACCATGCTAAAAGCAGTCCCAATCATGCTTACTATCTGTAAGCCTAAAAGTTACCGGTATTCAAACTGGACTTTGCAAGTAGAGCAATACTGGCTATTGATAAAATGGATGGCGATGGGGGTGGGGGTGGGGGCTAACACTGACGAAAACAAACAAAAATGAAACACCACAGCTCTCACACACACTGCAGTGCCCTCTACTGGTAGGTATTCCAGTAGAGGGACTACTTTGCACAAAAAAGGACTTAAAATATATTTGCATTTAATTTTTAAAATTTTTTTTAGTTTTCTTTTATGTTAGTTATATAAAAATGCAACATTCAACCAATTTTCTAAATGCAATAATACCCTCCAGGGTAGGCAGTATTGTGCTATACCAAATCTTACAGGGGCTATAAGGCCCTCCGCCTGCAGCAATGTTCCTCATTATCCCCCTTGGGAGGTCTGGTATAGCACAATACCGCCCACCCTGTTGGGTATTATTGCTTACTGAATGTTCCACTCTCAACAAACACACACACACACACACACACACACACGGATTCAATTTTATCTGGGGCAGGGCAAGCAGCAAGTATCTCCCTGGTATGAAGGTAAGGACGGGGAGGGGGCATGGTCAAAAAGAAACTTCCAAAAATAAAACAGTCAGCTGTACATCATTTTAATATGTGTATGTGTGTAAGAAAGGGAATATTAAGGAAATAATTTTTATTCAGTTTGTTCCATTTTGGCAGAGTCAAATTTTAGGGCCTAGATTTTTTTTTAGCAAATATTGGTATCAATCATATCTGTAATGGCAACCAAGAATTAAAAAAAAGGCATTTATATATTGTAAGTGTGCTGTATCATGATTACCATCACTTTTTTTACCCATGCATTGTGCTCTCTCAACACACAGGTCCTAGCCAATCAGGATGCTGTATTTTCCCTACCAATTGATAATAAAAAATAAAACATAAGCGACTGTGTGTTTATGAAGTGGTATTTATTTATTTTACACACTCTTGGTGTGTGTTGACCACGTAAACCTCTCAAGCTTTATCCTTGTGTTTTATGGGACATCATACACCTTGGGTGTGTACAAAAACTTCATAACTCAATCGCCTATGCATTATTCTCTATACAATGTATTAGAAATCATTTGTTGGGGACAACCGAGAATCAGTGCGTACAATATAAATCAAAACTCCTTGATTACACAGACCTTCAAGAGACAGCAAAGTGACCAATGTCATGTTGTTTCTGTTTTGTTAATTGATCCGTGACAATGTCTGCCATGATCCACCACATACGAACATATGAAATGGCCAGCAGATACAGGCCATTCGGTCTATCTAGTCTGCTGGAGTGTGCAGCACTTTAGTATATTAGACTGCAGCTGCCCCATATGCCCCCCCCAGCATCTACTTGAAATCAGCAAAATGAAATGTCAAGCCCTTCCATATGGGCTTGTGCGCAAGAAGCATTGTCTTCACTGTTCATTTGCAGCGTTCTTGAGCTGAAGTCAGAATCACCTGCCTGTGGCATCACAGTCCGTTACTGTGACCTTACTTGCCATTTACATGTGGGTCTAATTACTTCAGCTCCGAATACACGAGACATCAGCTGCAGATGGGTGGGTGGGGGGCAAGCTTCTGTTTTCATGTAGACATCCTTCCTACAATCATACCTCTCACCTGTCCCAGATTACGAGGGATGTCCCTCATTTTACCCCTCAATATTGCTTTGTCCTTCATGGAGGAGGTACTGCCCACACAGTAAAGGTGCTGCAAATTCAAGCTTTAACGCACATATTCATAATATTCTAAGATGCTTCATCAAAAATAAACTTTCTACCAGACAGGCAATGGTTTCCATAGTTCTCTGACCTTTTATCCCCATTTGAGGACGTGTTCCTTATTATGAGGACATGTTCCTCTTTCTCCATTATTTTTGAGTGTTAGCGCTCCTCACTTCAGGGATAGAAGGTTGAGAGGTAGGATTCCTATTTGTCTTTAATGTTTTTTTAGAATAATAATTTTTATTCATTTTTCAGCATACATTTTTATTTATTTATCTCTTGGATTACAAAGACCTTTGAGCCTGGGGCTCTTTTACAGAGGTTCCACATCAAAAGTAACACGTATAAATAAATACAAAACATAATTTTATCATACAATTGATAAGTTGTGTTTTACATCTATTATTAGAGATCGAGGAAGCACTCCCAACCAATCGGAGCGCTCCTTTCCCTGTGCGTGAGACACTCTCTTATTCTGTGAAGAGTGTCTCACACACAGATGCCCTGGAAATGGGCACGTTCCAGGAACAGTTTTTAAAAAAATATATATATTATTGATCCATCTCGATCAATAATATATTAATATGTCCCAAGCCGCCACTTGTTCCTGTATTAGAATGGTTTCACTTGCCTTCAGTTTGATCCAGAACAGCTCAGCTTCATTTTGCTGTTCTCACTCCAGCCAAAAGGCACGTGAAACCACTTTTCTACAGCAACGAGTGGCTCCGGGGGACATAGTAACATATAATAATGAAAAATTACACAATCTTAAAGCACAAAACACACCCACACACACACACCCACAGACAGACAATGATACACACGTCTCCCATCTCCTCAGGAATCGTATTACCTTATCCATTTTACATCTCTAACTTAAATAGCATAATCTTAGTGTAACCTTACCCTAATTTATTTATTTTTTTTCTATTTTCTTTTTTCTACACCTTCTAGCCGTCCGTAGCCTGCAACCTCAGCCTACTCATGCTTCCACCCCCCCACATTGGCCTCGGGCCCCCCTTCTGATACCCCGTGGTATACCCCCCAGGGTGGGGCTGCGGCACTGGGGCCACATAGCGGCGTGGATCGGATTAGGGTAGGGCGCTGGCCTCGGGGAGCTAATTGAAGCTATGGTAAGGCTTCTTTAATGGCTCTCGGCGGCTTCCCCATTTTCCTTTCTGGGGCGGGGCGTTTGGCCAGCGGCGTCCTACCCCATACTCAATGCGAGCTATTGTTGATGTCCGGCAGCCCGGCTTCCGACCCTCCGCCAGAAATCGTGCAGGCTCGATCATGTCCCGTCCCTCCCCGGAGAAAGGAGAGGCAGTCCGTGGGGCGCTCTATCCTTCTCCCCAGCTGACCCTCAGCGATCGGGTCCGTTCCCGAACCCGGTCGCCAGCTCCTGTGGAAATCCACCGCTGCACTGGCGGGCCGGCCCTTTACCCTAATTTATACAAGGACCCCAGTCATCAATTTAAGGAATCGAATAGGGCTCAGGTAGGTTTATATTTTCAGAAGGGGGGGCCTCTAATTCCTTCCAGCTAAATCCCTGGATGTCATCAATCATTTCAACATTCATCCATATTTTTTCAAAGGAGAGGGTCTCACTCAACATATTACACCATCTATGGGGATCAAACTTTGGAAAAGACTGGGAATTCCAGTTTTCCAAAACCAGTCTCTTAGTAGCCACTGTTCCAAGTGCCATTATTTTTTTCTTCAGTCTGTGTCCAATTAAGCGACCTAGTATTATTAAATATGAACAGATCTATGTCCAATGGAAGATCCCTACCTATTATTTGACACAGAATCTGGCAAGTCCCTTCCCACCATTCTCTCAGGTAAGGGCAACTCCAAACACAATGGGCAGGATTTCCAAAACGTGGCACAGGGCTTACATCCGGCCTTGCACTACAACATTTAGGTTCTGGTGGTGCACCAAACTCTTCACTGCAACGGCGCCCAATTTTACAATCTCGGATGCAGATGCAACAGTGTTCACGAGTCACGGCAGCTTGTGCCAAATATCTGGTGCAAGCTCTGTAAAACAGGTCCCCAGGATTGCCGCAAGTTAGTTAGTTCTATGTAATTCTGACCTCCCATTTTTTGTACACTCCTCCGCCACTGATTGCCGCATAGGATAGAAAATCCTGTTAAGAATTCCACAAGTTCCATGTGCCATATCATCGGTGCACCGGTGCTTGCGGTGATCTAAGAGGTTTGAAAATCCCACCCAATGAGTTAAATTGGCCTCCTGACCATATTTATTTAAAATTTAATTAATTTAAAAGTTTTACCAGGAGGGCACACTGAGCAGAGTACTGCTCGATTCCAGGTGCGTACTGGGGGAGGCGGCATGGGAGAAAATAACAGGTACAATAGAATACATAGTATACAAGCAACAATGTACATACATAAACATGAGCAAGGGTACAATAGATACACAGTGCAATAGTACAGTGCCATACAATAATTTGAACAGTAGCGGAATAAGTAGTTACATCAATGCTAACATCTATAGTTGTCATTTTTATTTGTATTGCCCAACATTTTCTGAGTTAAATAGGCTCTATTATCTTTCTTTGAACTGCCTTATTTTTGGCTGAAATGTAAATTCTGTTGGTTTTTATTCTAAGATTTTTCCATTGCTGATTTATCAAAGATATCCTAACCTTACTATTCCATTTATTATTTTTACTGGTGTCTTTCTTATATATCTTCAGCTTATTATAACATTTCTTAAGAGCTTTTCTGACCCTCCTTGAAGTATATTCTCTTGTTTTTGGATATGGACAGTAAAGTCTCCAGAAGTTACCCCTAGGCATGGGCTACCCGACAGGTAGCTGGGTCGAGTAGTTCGGGTATCAGCGATTTTTGGCCGCATAGGGTAGTTCGGGCACTGTACTACCCTACCAGACATAACAATGTACTTCTTGGGTCAGGTAGTTTTGACATGGGTAACAGGTAATTGGAAACATGCATTACAGGGCAGCCTGTGGGGTCCTGGGACTCCTGCCGGGACTTCCAGGCTGGAAAGCGGCATTAAAGGGCAGCCTGTGGGGTCCTTCATGAGCTTACAGCAAGAACAGGGGCATGTGACACCAAGATTACAACCTGATTGGTCAGTGGTGTCTATGCACCATCTGCTGTGAACCCATGTTGTGCAGGTAGCAGTTGACAGACAGCAGTCTGGAGTGGAAGCAGCTCTGTGTCCATGGTCGGGCGCTCGCTCTGCAGTCTGCAGCTAAAAATTATGAAATAAAAATAAAACCTCCACTAAGGAGCAAATGGAGTGGGGGATCGAGGGGGATCAGCTTCAGTTGAGGAGGTGGATGGTGCAGTGCTGGGGAGAGAACAGAGAAGGAGCGGGGGGAGGGGGACAAAAAAAAACAGAGAAGGCAAGGCACTGACAACTGGTTTGAAAAAGTATTACTGTTTGTTAAGTGCCCCTGAGACTTATCATTAAATTATTACTGTATTAGTCAGCTACACTGTGTGTCTCTGCAGCATAGTGAAAGACTTGTACAGCTGTGTATTACACTGTTTAAGTGCCCTGGCTGAGCCCCGTCATTTATTACTTTGACAGCCACACTGTGTCTCTCTGCTAGATCGTGAAAACCATTTTTTGTTTTTCAAAAGACATGGATTGGATCACCCAGGCGATGGCTACAGCCAGGAGCTGAGACATCCTGGATTCCCTATAGGGGCAGGTCTCAGGCAGCTGGTCCTTGATCCTAACAGAGACAGGGCAATACTGGACCAAGTACAGATCAATGGTGACAGAATCAAAGAGGTCCGGGTATTTATTATTTATTTATTTGAATTTTGGTGACCGGGTAAATCCACTGAGACAACTGCAGTCCCTTTTTAAGGGTCGACCCGGGGCAGACAACAGAGGTCACATACAGAGCAATTCAACAACTCGGGGGAGACAAGATTACAGAAGCAGGAACATACATACAAAAGTCAACAAAACAGATCAAATAAAGTACATACAAAATGTGTCATTATACACCATATAACAAAACTATTTACAAACTTTGATATATACAGAATATAATTTTGCTATATACAGAATAGGATACAGTATAGAGGGAGCACTGTTAGCAGGATCAGAACGTAGGTATGCAGGAATAGATAAGGTGGGCAGAAAGGTTGTCAGACAGTACAGATGGGCAGCTAGAGAGAGTGAGGGAAAGGGCAAGGAAAGGGGCAAGAGTAGGGTATAGCAATAGAATATGAGGGAGGAGGATTAACAGAAGCAATTACATATTCCAGTGGGGGAGGCTAATAGGAAATTTGGAAGCGAGGGAAGGTGGAGCAAGATAGGGACCGGGCGGGCAGACGAGTTCCAATCAGAACTGACTGCAAAGGAGAAAGGACCTGTGTGCTAGAGCAAGCTGCAGATTAGGCCTTATGAGAAGGGGAGAGAGGCTGATCTAAGGGCTTGTGGGGCTCGTCTAAGATGAATAATCTCTCTAAGGCAAGGAGGGTAAAATTGTGGACAAGCTTATTCATGCAGCTCAGGGTTGGATACTACAACTTTGATTCATAAGGCAGCCAACCCAAGGAGGAGAGGACATCACAGTGGTGGTGCCTAGCGTTTAACCCTAGGGCAAATCTACCCACCCTATGATATGCCTGAGCAAGGAGTGACATGGTAGAAGCAGTGGTTGTAAGCAGTAAAAGAGCGCCATAAGTAAGTAGAGGAAGGATAGATGAGGAAGCAATCTTAAGGCATGAGGGAGCTGGTAGAGGAGACCCAACTTTTGATTCAGATTCTTAATTAGGACAGAGACATGGGCACTGAGGGAGAGAGAGGTATCCATGGTTATGCCCAGGTATTTGAAGGTGAGGACAGACTCAAGAGTATCACCATTAAGGGAAGAAATACTAAGTGGGGTGTGGGGACTGGATTTGGGGGGGCAGTGAGAAAAGAACATACATTTCATTTTTTTCGTATTGAGGATGAGTTGATTACGCTTGAACCAGTCTTCTAGGTCTGCAAAGTCAGCTGCAAGTTCACTATTAATCCAGGTGACATCAGGAGAAGAGCAGTAAATTATGGTATCATCCGCGTAGATGTACACAGAGGCCCCTCCACAGTGCCTAGGCAGATCATTAATGAACAGGAAGAACAACATAGGGTCCAATATGGAGCCCTGTGGGTTACAGGACTAAAGCCTGAAAGCGTTCCAGCCCATTTTAACTGTTAGGAATGACACGAGAGGTAACTTTGAACCCAGTGCAAGGAACTTGAATCCAAGCCTTTAACCTGAAGCTGTTGAAGCAGGAGGCAATGGTTCACCAAGTTGAATGCTTTTGTAAGATTGACAAATATGGCACCCATGGCAGAATCTTGGTTCATGGAGTGGAAAATGTCAGAAGTTACTTTTAGTAAGCCTGTGAGGGTGCTATGGTTCTTCCTAAGTCCATGTTGGAAAGGGGACAGCAGATTGTGATGTTCGAGGTAGTTCTGGAGGTTACTATAAACAATACGCTCCTGAATCTTGGCTAGCAGGCACAGAATGGATATCAGTCTGAATTTCTCCACAACAGTGTTAGGTCTCCCTTTATGCACTGGAATGACTACAGCTACCTTCCCTTTGTCAGGGACAGTGCTAGGTAAGAAGGAGCAGTTAAATAAGTCACAAACAGGGCGAGCAAGCACAGGGGATCCAAGCTTTAGAAATTTTGGCTCCAAGGTGTCATGTCCTGGATAGCTTTTGGCCTTCAAGTTAGCCAGAAGCCTTTGAAACTTTTTGCAGGTCGCCAGTTTCAAATGGAAAGCTGGGCGGGGCAAAAGGGGCAGCAGAAAAGTTGTGGAAAAGCGAGGTGTAATTGTGAAGATCTATAAAGAAGCCACTAAAACCAGAGGCAATAGACGAGGGGTCAGTGAGGGTAACGCCCTGGGCAATGAGAGAGGTCGGGAGTTCAGCAGACTTTCCGTTGATCAAGGAGTTAACCTACCTCCAGAATTCCTTTGGGTTGCAAAGATGCTCCATTTGTAATGCTCTGAAATGGTGTCGTTTAGCTTTATGAAGGGAGTTCTTACATTGATTTTGGAGTTGCCTGTAGGCATGCCAATCAGAGAGCAGCCCACTTTTTTTATATGACTGCCAGGCCCGGTCGCGGGAGGACGTAAGCATCCTTAATTCTTTATTGAGCCAAGAAGCCTTGGACCGGCATTTTATTAAGGGAGCATCGTTGTTTACAATATGAGTGAAGGCGGAAATAAAATACTCCAGAGCTTGATTGATATCCGGAACAGACTTGATGGGACTCCAGTCAGTGTTGTTGACTGAAGTAAGGAAGCTGTTAATATCCAGCCTGGAAAAGTCCCGGACAAGGGTGACTGTGGGAGGGGGGTTAGGGCTATTATTTCTCCATACGCATATTGTAGGCAAGTGATCACTTATACAGTCCAACAGTACTCCTACTGCTTTGAACTTGAGGGGGCAGTTAGTGACAACCCAATCCAACAAGGTACGCTTACCAGACTTACTGTTAATATGTGTGAGATCCTGGATAAGTTAGGCCAGATTATGATCAGATAAAAGTTGTATTGTACTTTTTCCACTGCTGGGTTGAGCCAGTCTGTGTTGAAGTCACCACACAGTACTAGGCTGTGCCAAGAAACACTGGCAAGAGAGGAATAGAAGAGGGGAAGGCCTGTGGGGGGCCTGGTTAGGAGGCAGTGTCGTCGAGGCACAGGTCAGGAAGCATAGGAAAAAACAGGAGCAGTTGTAAAATCTGCAACAAGAGTTTTACTATGAATAACAATAAAATAAAAAAGTAAAATTGTTCAGAATAACTATTTACAAAGACAGAATAAACAGAGAAGATCCATCTGAGTTTTCCTTCAATCTCTGTGTCCCTTGCAAGAAACTGCAGCTTTGTTTTTATAAGTCCTAGCAACCCCCCTTCTTAACATCCTTTTTTTTTCTAAAATGTTCTTGTAAATATCTGGCATGTGCCACAGTGTCCCAGAATTGAGGTCCCTTCTCCACAGCTTCTAAAAGGGCTTAAAACTGGTCTCTGGTTACCCTTGAGTTTCCAATAGCTTTTTGCAATCATCTCAAACTACAATTATATACATTTCAACAGTAACACTATATAATTTCTAAACAAAGGGATCCCAACATCAGTTACATTTTCACATATGTTTATACCAGCAGATATGCAAGGAGGAAAAAAAGACAGAACAGCAAGGGAAGACTGAGAGACAGTGAGAGGCAAAGAACTGAGAGACTGTTGGGGTGATCACATCCTAGGTCTCAGAAGAAAATTTGGTTGCGCAACCAGACAGACAAGAGACAGGTTTCCAAAACTTTCTATTAATTCTGTACTAACATTAGCTTCTAACTTTCAGAAATTAAGCACAGGTTCAGTATCCTTTTTTCTATAACAGTACAGCAAACAGTAAAGTTTAAACCCGTACATTTGTATTTCAACCTTCAGAACCCTAAGTTCCTGATCCATATCTTGACAGAAAATCAGCATTGCTATTCTCTTTACCAGATTTGTGTATCACCTTGAATTTAAATGGCTGTAGTGCCAGGTAACACCTTGTGACTGTGGAATTTGTATCTTTCATTTGGTTAAGCCAACAGAGAGGATTGTGATCTGTTATAAGTACAAAGTCAGTTCCTAGCAAATAAAACTTAAGGGACTCCATGGCCCACTTTGCTGCTAAACATTCCTTTTCAATGGTGGAGTACCATTTCTCTCTGTCACACAACTTCCTACTTATGTACAGAATAGGATTTTTTGTCCCATCTATATTTTGACTCAGGACTGCACCTAGGCCTCCTCTGATGCATCTGTTGTAACAAAATAGTTTCTCAAAGGCTGGGCTCTTAATACAGGGTCTGAAACATAATGCAGGCTTAATAGCTTGAAAAGCGCTCATCACACTCTGGGGTCCATTTCACATTATTTGAACCGTTTCTTTGTGAGTTCAGTGAGGGGAGTAGCTAACTCACCGAAGTTGGGAACAAATCTCTGATAATAACCAGCCAGCCCTAAAAATGACCTGACATGTTTCTTTGTTTTAGGGACAGGGCTGTTAGCTACAGCTTCCATTTTAGAAATTTCTGGCTTAACTTCTCTATTTCCAAACACACAGCCCAAATATCTGGCTGGGTTCTTGCATGCCCAATGCACATTTGGAAGGATTAATAGTCAGACCTGTGTTTTTGATAGCTTGGATAACTGCTCATAGGTGCTCCAGGTGGTTTTTCCAGTTTGGACTGTACACCACAATGTCATCCAGGTATGCAGCACAATAACCAGTGTGAGGTGATAATATTACATCTAGGTACTGCTGGAATGTAGCTGGCGTACCATGTAAACCAAATGGCATGGTGGTGAACTGACAGAATCCAACAGGAGTGGCAAATGCAGTTTTGTCTCTGGATCCTTTGGCTAAAGGTATTTGACAGTAACCCTTGGTGAGAGCAAGGGTACTGATATACTTTGCATGCCCCCGTCTGTCCACCAAATCATCTATTCTGGGCATAACTGTCAAATTCTGACACTTGATTAAGTTTCCTAAAATCAAGGCAAATTCGAACACCCCCTTCTTTTTTGTTTACAATTACCACCGGAGATGACCAGGCACTCCTTGACTCTACTATGATACCTAATCCTTTCATTTTTTGTATTTCCTTAACGTCAGCTCTTAACCACTCTGGTAATCTGTATGTCTTTTGCCTAATAGGGTGAGCATTCCTTGGCACTATTACGTGCTCGCCCCCTTTTGCTCGGCCTGGTACTATGGTAAAAGTACTGTTAAATGTCTTTAGCACATTATGAATTTCTGCAGTTTGTTCTGAACTTAAGGAAATATTCACCTTTACAGCATCTGCAGTTACAGTTTGCTCCAGTCTATCATAAACTACATCAACATCTTCTTTATCAGTTTTTAGTAAAACTAGCAAAGCAGCTTTTGGCATTTTTTCAAACCATTTCTTGATGAGGTTAGCATGGTATAGCTTAGTAAGATTTTTCCTGTCGGGGTCTCAATCTCGTAGTTAACGGTGCCAGTACATCTAAGCACTCTATAAAGCCCTGGCCACTTCATTAACAGTTTATTTTCTGTTGTGGGTAACAGTAGCAAAACCTTTTCAGCTGGCTCAAAAAACAAAAACAAAACAGGAGTTCTAGGAGTAGTATATGTTGTTAATCAACACTTCTTGGCAGGTACTTTGCCGCTTTAAGATGTGCCGGAAAGTTTTCAAGCTGGCTCCTCCCACCCACCTGGGTGGTAAAACCCTCGGCTCCACCCCATGATGCCAGATCTTGGCCTGCTGGAAGCCAGGTGGTGTGTGTGTCAAAGCCGGGGAGGTCGGATGGGTCAGCGTGGATGAACAACATATACCACTACTGTTACAGGTGAGTAACCTGATTTTCTAGGATCGTGGGTATGTTGTTCTATCCACACTTCTTGGCAGACTCCTGGGAGTTCTCTGAGAGAAGGAAGGCAAGACGCACACCCCTTACTTAGGAAAGAGGGACTGGAGAACTGAGACTACAAAACCAGCATCCCGGCGTGACTCAAGGTCGATGTGGTAATGGGAAATAAAGGTGTGTGCTGACTTCCAGGTAGCAGCCCTGCAGATTTCCTGGATAGGGACATCCCTAGAAGCAGCCACCGATGCAGCGGTATGGAGGGTGAAATGAGCCTTAAGCCCTACTGGAGGCTCCTACCCGCCAACCTATAGCAGAGGTCAATGCAAGATGTAATCCATCGAGCTACTGTCCGCTTGGCTGCAGGTCTGCCAGTTGCGGATTTAGCGTAGGTGACAAACAGCTGGCGTACCTCTCCCTGAACTTGTGCCGTTCGCTCTTTGCAGTAGGTGAGCGTTCGTCTCAGGTCCAAGGTTATGGAGCCTGTACTCGGCCTCCAAGGTGTGACTGGGATAGAAAACCGGCAGAGTAATCACCTAGTTAAGATGAAACTCTGACACCACCTTCGGAAGGAATTTCGGGTGGGGGAGCAGGACAACCTTGTCCCTGTGAAAGACCAGGTAAGGAGACTCAATAGAGAGCGCCTGAACTACCCAGTCCTTCTGGCTGACGTGATAGCCACCAAGAAGGTGGTCTTCCACGACAAATGTGAGATGCCACATTTGTGCACTGGTTCAAATGGCTTGCCCATGAGCTTTGCTAAAACCAGCAGTAGATCCCACAGAGGTGGAGGTTCACATACCGGAGGGGATTTGTGATCTAAACCTTTGAAGAAGAGCCAGACCACCTTCCCCTCCGCCACTGACTGGTGACCGACCAGCGCCCAGTAAGCAGAGATGGCTGCCAGGTGCACCTTTAGGGTTGTCAATCGAAGTCCCTGCTGGGAGAGGGATCAAAGATAGTCCAAAGTGCTAGCTACTGGACAGGATGATGGGTCCAACCCTTTGCCCCTGATACCAGATGAAGAATCTCTTGCATTTAAAGGCATAGCATTTTCTGGTCAATTCCTTACAGGATGCCTCAACAACGCTGAGGACCTCGTCGGAGAGACCCACTGCCTGGAACTCTAGCTGCTCAGGAACCAGGCCGTCAGGTGCAGGGATTGAAGGTCCAGGTGGAGCACCTTCCCAGTGATAGATGGAGAGCAGGTTGGGGTGTGCTGGAAGCCGCCTTGGGAGCCTAGAGTTGAGGCTGAGGAGATCTGGATACCAGAACTGGCGTGGTCAGTCTGGGACTACCAGGATCATCTGTGCCCTGTCTCTCCTGACCTTGATGGGCATTTTGTAAATCAAGAGAAGGGGAAGGAAGGCGTAGGGGAGGCTTGGGGTCCACGGCCTTGAAAAGGCATCCCCTGCAGGCGAACCCTGCTGGGCGGGCATGATAAAGCCTTAGCTTGCGTTCTCCCTGGAGGTGAACAGGTCCACCTGAGGGTGCCCCAGTGGGAGAACAGATCTTGTACTACCTCCTGGTGGAGAGACCACTCGTGAGATGCCCCGTCTATCTGGCTGAGGGCATCGGCCAGCTGGTTCGAGGCTCCTGCCACATGAATGGCTAAGAGATCTGCCTCCAGGCTGAGCATGAGGGACCAAATGCGGAGAGCTTCCCCACAGAGGGGCAAGGAACACGTCCTACCCTGCCTGTTCAGATAGTACATGGTCATGGTGTTGTCCATCTGTACCTGGACCATTTGACTCTGAACAAATGGAGCGAATGTGGTCAGGGCTAGCCGAACCGCTCAAAGCTCCAGCAGGTTGATGTGGTATCGGGACTCCTGGGGGGACCAGAGCCCATGGGCTCTGTGCTCCCCCAGATGGGCACCCCAACCTATCAGAGAGGCGTCGGTCGTCAGGATGACCGTCGGCTCGGGTGGACAAATGGGATCCCTACCTGCAGGTGGGATGGGATGAGCCAGCGCTGGAGGCCGTCCCACATCCTCTGGATCACAGAAACCAGCTGGTCGAGATGACCTGAGTGCTGAGACAACTGGCTGGCCAGTTCCCACTGGAGGGAAATTGCAGTTACATAAGTACTTACCGTTACAGTGGATCTTCGAGAGAGGTTCCTGCAGTAGGTCTCCACATATAGGACTCGCCCCTGGCGTCAGATCATACAACAAACTTGAATAGCAATCATCATTGTGGCGTCAGCCCAACTATAAAGGCGATCCACCACCGCTCTCAGTTCTTTTCAACGGAGACCTATAGATAGGTAAGGAGGAAACCGGAGTGAAAACTCCTCAGACCCTGCTTCCATTCTAGTCCCGAAGGGCTAGACAGGGTGGAAAACAAGGATAAAACGTCCAAAAACTGTGGGAAGGAGGGTGGGAAACTAGACCCACTGCAGGAACCTCTCTTGAAGAACTGCTGTTACGGTAAGTTCTTATGTAACTGCAATATCTTACTTCGAGAGGGTTCCTGCAGTAGGTCTTCACATATAGGACTGAATACCAAGCAGTCCCAAAGAAAAGCAAAAACACAGGTGCATCCGGGAGGAGGAGAAGGTGCCATGAAGAATCATGACAGAAGGCCTTGCAAGACTGCAAGACCAATGCCAGTGCTGTGCCGAGAGGCAATGTCCAGACTGTAATGCTTAGTGAAGGTGTGAACAGACGACCATGTGGCCGCAGCACAGATCTCTGCCATGGACACATTCCTAAAAAAGGCAGTGGAGGTCGCCACGCTACGGGTGGAGTGGCCTTTGACTGCCCGGAAGGACTTCCCATATTTAAATTATCTGAAAAATGGATGCAGTTAGCCAGCCATCGAGAGATGGTCTGCTTGGAAATAGCCTTGCCCTGGCACTGAGGGGCAAAAGATACGAACAGTTGGCTAGATTTCCTAACCTCTTTAGTCCTGTTTGTACAGTACCTCAGGATCCACTGCACACCAAAGGTGTGCAGAAGGTGTTCCCCCCATTGGAATACTGTGGATAGTACACTGGTAATTCCACGCTCTAGTTCAAAGTGGTTTCCGAAACTACTTTGGGCAAAAAAGAAGGATTAGTCCAAAGGACTACCTGGTCCTTATGAAAAATCAAATAAGGTTCTTTACACACGAAGGCCTGTAATTCGGAAACCCTTCTGGCCGAAGTAACTGCGACTGAAAATAAGGTCTTCCAGGAAAGTAAGCGTAAGTTGCAGGAAGACGCTGGTTCAAATGGGGGTAAGGTCAGCTTCTCGAGCATGAAATTCAGATCCCAGGGAGGACAAGGATTCCGGATCAGAGGTTTCAAATGAAGGATGCCTTTCAAAAACGTTTTGGCAACTCCCAGCTGAGCCAAGGTTTTGCCCTCCATCGGGAGGTGGTAGGCAGACACTGCAGAAAGGTGGATCTTAATGGAGGAATAGCTAAGGCCTGCCTCGGACAGGTGTGCAAGGTACTCTAGAACCTGGGAAGCCGAGCACAAAAATGGATCCAAGCTCCTTGCTTGGGCCCATATCGTGAATCTCTTCCACTTCATAGCATAAGTAGATCTGGTGGAGGGTTTTCTGGCCTCCACTAGAAAATGCGCAACCTGCGAAGATACCCCATAGCGAGAAATCACTATGTCCACGCATGAAGATGGAGAGACTGAAGGCTCAGATGCACCAGGGTGCCCTGCTGTTGAGTCAGAAGATCATGGGAAATGGGCGGAGGAACCGGGGGTTCCAGTGCCAATTGTTGCAGAAGAGGGTACCAAATTTGCCGTGGCCAAAGAGGGGCAATCAGGATTGCATGAGCCCCCTCCTGTTGAAGTTTCACCAGAACCTTCTGAATGAGAGGAAAGACATACAGAAACCTCCCTGTCCATGAAAGAGACATCATGTCTCGCCAAAAAGCACCATGCCCGGGAACGAGCAAGCAGAAGACGGGTAGTTTTGTGTTGTACAGGGAGGCGAACAGGTCTATCTCTGGCCAACTCCATCGAAGAAAAAGTTCTTCGACTGCCTCTGACTTTAGCTCCCACTCGTGGGCCCTGGCCACTGATCGGCTGAGACTGTCTACCAGGACAATGGTGACGCCTGGAACGTGGACTGCTGTCAAATAAAGGCTGTGCTGAATCGCCCAGTACCACACCCTCATAGCTTCTCTGCAAAGAGGATATGACCGGGTTCCTCCCTGTTTGTTTAGGTACCAGACAGTGGACATGTTGTCCATCTGGACTAAAAGAGATCCCGGAACCATAAGCGACTGGAATGCCTGGAGCATGTAAAGAACCTTCCTGGTCTCCAGAACACTGATGTGGAGCATCAGCTCCTGGTCAGACCAAGACCCTTGTGTCTTGTGGGCCCCAAGATGGGCTCTCCAGCCCAGATCTGAGGCATCCGTGGAGAGAATTTGTATTGGAACTACAGGATGGAAAGAAATTCCCTTCGATAGGTTTGAGAGATCTTGCCACCAGTGAAGAACTCTCTGAAGGCTGTTGGAGATCATGACTTTTTGGTTCATGTCGTCTGTCCTCTGGTCCCATTGGACTCGAAGAGACCATTGGGTGACTCTCATGTGAAGCCTGGCCATGGGAACTGTTGAAATGGCGGCCACCGTCAGTCCCAACAGACGAAGCACCGAGTGTGCAGGGATCCATCGGGCCTGTGCCATCAGAGTGGCCTGAGAAGCTAAGGTCTCTGCCCGATCCGATGGCAGGAAAGCCTTGCCCTGAACTGTGTCTAGTACAGCTCCAATGAACTAGAGCCTCTGGGATGGTACTAGCTGGGACTTGGGAAAATTGACCGTAATACCCAAGGAAGCAAACAAGCTCAGAGTGAAAGAGAGAGAGAGAGACTCTTTCAGGCTGGTAGGAGAGGGTGCTTCAAGGAGCCAGGTGTCCAGGTACGGGAAGACATAAATGCCCTGACAGCGTAAAAATGCCACCGCCGCCACTAGGCATTTGGTGAACACTCTGGGGGCTGAAGAAAGGACAAAAGGGAGTACTCTGAATTGAAAATGCTTCTCCATGAAGACAAAATGGAGAAAACGGTGGTGGGCTGGGAGGATAGTAATATGCAGGTAGGCATCCTGCGTGTCCAAGGAGCATTACCAAGAATTGGGGTGGAGCAGGGGAAGGAGCCCCTGAAGGGTCAACATATGAAACTTCTTGTACTCGACGAAGACTTTTAGTGTGCTGAGGTCCACGATTGGTCTCAGGTCGCCCGTTTTCTTCGGAATCCGGAAAACGTGGAAGTAAAATCCCCTTCCTATTTGGTTTGATGGGACAGGTTCTATGACCCTCTTTAGAAGGAGCGCCTGGATCTCCTGAGAGACTATGGGGACCTGATCCCAAGGACAGAAGGACTGTCCCGGCGGTTGGGGGGCTGGAATTTCGCTGAATTCTATTGAATGACCTCGCTGGATGAGCTGAAGCACCCAAGTTTCTGCAGTGGCGAACCTCCAACCATCCAGGTGGAGGCCGAACCTCCCTCCGACTGGTTACTCCTGTGTTACCAGAGGAAGCAGAAGGAGGGGAAGGTGCAGCCCGCTGGGCGCCAGTGGTGGGATTTCCGCTGTGGCGTGGCCGCCGGGTTCGGGAATGGACCCGGGTGGTGAGGAGGGCCGGCCGGGGAGTGGGATCGGCGCCCGTGGGGCAACTCTCCTACTCGGGGAGGAGTCATGAGCAGTGATCGGTGCACTGGGGACCCCTGGCGGAGGCTGGGGTGTGCCCAGGCATCCGGCGCTCACGTGTTCCTTGGGCCGGGCGGGTGGTGGCGTGAGGTGTGGCCCGCCTCCATGAAAAACGGAAAATAGTGGGCGCCTGCACGGCTTCAGATGTCCCCAGGCCGACTCCCGCCTAAACTACAGTGCCTGGGGCATTCCCTCCCGTGTCGCGGTAAGCCACGGGGTATTGAGAGGAGTGGCGATTTGGGGCAAGCCGTGAGCCGTGTGCAGCCGGAGGATAAAGTGCCAAGCGGCTCAGGGGAAAAGTAAAAAAGTGAATTGCAAAAAAAAAAAGGGAGGGGAAAGGAGTCAGGACGTGGAGGGAGCTTTTTGCCCCAGAGGCCTGTTTGGGAAATTTGGCCTGTGGGGTTTGAGCTCCAGATCCAGGTGCGCACTTCTTTGCTTGGCGCTTGGCCTGGGATTTGTTCCACCTACTTTGGTGGTGAAAAGGCTGTTTTTTCTGGCCAGACTTGTATAAGGAGCGGACATCCCAGAAGGAGCATCCGCTTTCCTGCAGCCCAGTAATAATATCTTTAGTGTCACCGCCAAAGAGGACGGAACCTCTGAAAGGGGCATCCAGAAGAGAGGACTGCACATCCTGAGCCAGCCCCGCTATACAAAACCAGGAGAGGTGATGGAGGCAGATCCCCGTGGCTGCTGCTCTAGCCACTGAGTCGTAAGTTGCCTGAAGGGAGTGACGACTCGAGGATTTCCCCATCCTAGCTTTGTCCAACAACTTCTTTCTCAGGATTTCATCCTGAACCTCTTGGAGGTCCCTTTCCAAATCCAAAAGAGAAGCTTTTTGAAAGGTGACCATGTGCGAGACATGAATAAAGGGAATGTCCCACAAGAGGAAGAAAGAGTATATTTACGCCAAAATTGGTGGAGTTGATGCAGTCCTTATCAGGAGGTGAAGAGCTCAAATGTTTGGGCTGGGCTGAACGGTCGTGAGCAGCTGTGATGACCATGGAGTCAGCCTTAGGATGGGAGTTAAGGTGAGATATCCCTTCCGGGGGGGTAATAGGTGCGGTCAGCTTTGTGCGAGACCGCTGATATGGAGGACGGTTGTTTCCAGACTGTGGTCACAAGGTCCTCATGGGACCCCATTCACGGAGGAATGGGGATAAGGTCCGAAGTGGCCAGATCCAGGTGCTCCACAAGGCGTTTTCTTTGTGGATCAACCTCTTTGCATGGCCATCCGCCAGCCACCTGAACTGAACGCAATAAATCTCTGAAAGAGGGTCCTCCGGAGGTGACTTTGGAGAGTCTTTCAGAGGGATCTCTACAGGAGACCTAGACTCTGACGCATCCGTGTCGAAGTTGGTGTCAGAGGGCTCAGAGCCACTAGGCACGGAAGGATCTGGTTCCGTGGTGCCAACAGTGATAGAAGTCGACGCTCTGGCCCGAGGAGGTGGTGGAGAGACGACCCTGGGGGAGGGCGCTTCCTGCACCAGGTGTCTTAACTCTGACAAAAGTTGCACCCTAGCCTCTTTCCACCAAAGAGGGATGGACTCGTGCTCCGGTACCGGAGGAGGGGGAGACTGGTAACTTGGATACCCCGGGTACTGAGGATAGTGCCAGAATGGGTAATACGAAGAGTACCCGGGATAACCCATGTGAGGTGTCCTGGAGTAGGATATCCTGGCATCGGGAAGGATGACATCAGATAACCGCATCTAGTAACCCGGCATCGGGAACCCGGCGTCGGGAGACCCGGTGACGGAGGCACCTGGCCCGGCGTCGGGTACTGAGTGACCGATGGAGAGCCGCCCCCAGGTGGGAGATGGGGTTCAGGGACTAGGAACCCACTCAAAGGACCCACAGGGGGGCAGTGCCGTAGTGCCAGGAGGTGGCGCTGGATCCTGGAGCGCGCCCAAAGAGCCAGAGGATGGAGGCTCTATAACTGGATCCCCGGTCAGCAGCAGAACCTTGTCCAGCGATGGTGGAAGGCCTGGCGAGGGGGCGAAACTCAAAGGGCCCTCGATGGCAGGTCCAAGTGCAATCTTGCTAAAGCAAAAAGTAAAGGATCGGGTGGCAAGACTCTGGGGTGGAGAACCCTGGGAGACGACAGGTCGACTAGTCCCTCACTCTGTCCAATGCCGGGGAGGGGGGCCAAACTGGAGCCCAACGGGAGCATGGATGGATCCAGATGGGCGTCGGAGGAGTCGGCGTCTGAAACAGCGGATCTGGCTGAGCTAGAGATGGCTGTAAGGCCACAAGCTATCTGATCGGCAGAGGCCTGCGCCTTTGCTGGAGGCGAGGTGACTTATTGGCAGGACAAGGCAATGAAATTACCACCTCTAAAGAGGCTACCCCCAGCTGCCCACTCACCTTGGCAGGAGGGGGAGAAGGGGCCCAGCCCAAAGAGGCAGACGAGGCGTCCGAAGAAGTACTCACAGTTGCAGACCTCTCGTGTGGCGATGGACTCCAGTCCCGGCGCTTCTCTTTACTTTTCTTCTTTTTCAGGGCTGGCGACGACGACCTTTCCCTGAGTTTTTGGAACTCCTTTTCCATAGACACTAAGCGTTGGGTCAGAAGATGGGCCTGGAGGGACCACCTGCGCCTAGTTCTGGTTGCCTGGTTGAAGGCCTGGCAGATGGAACACTCCTGGACATCGTGCTCTGAACCTAGGCAAAGGAGGCAGTGGGAATGGTCATCCCCATGCGGGATTTGAGTGTTGCACTTAGAGCACTTTTTCTTCTGTCTAGAAGACATCAATTTGAAGAAAACTTTGAGAGAAATTTAAGTAAGAGGCGAAGGAAACTTCGACAAAATACAACGCGGACGTTGGATTGCTGTTCTGACATGAGCCGAATGTTACTGAGGCGACGACGGGAAAGAACTGGAGAGTGGGCACAGGACTGCCGCTTTTACAGTCAGGCTGACGTCTTGCCACCCCGACGTCGGGGGCGGTCCCCGCTGATGACTGCTATCTACAAGTTTGCCATCCGGACCTGATGCCAGAGGGCGCAGTCCTACATGTGAAGATCTACTGCAGGAACACTCTCGAAGTAAGATCATATATGCCTGCGGGCCCATCGGACCACGCTGGTGCAGGATGCCATGTAGCCCAGAAGACACAGGAAGTCCCGGGCATGGCGCGATTGCCAAACCAGAAATGACTGGGCAAAGGAGAAGAGAACCTCTGCCTTGTCCGCCGGGAGCTGAGCTCTGGCTTGGCAGGAGTCAAGCTCTGCCCTGATGAACTGAATCACCTGTGAAGGCACGAGTTCCGACTTGGCTCCGTTGAGCAGGAGGCCAATGCCGAGGTAAGTCTGGAGGGCCAGATCCCTGGACCACTCCACTTCCCACCTGGAGGGACCTGCTATCAGCCAGTCGTCCAGGTAAGGCTACACCCGGACCCCTCAGTGCCTCAGGTAAGCCGCCACCACTGCCGGGGGCTAAAGACAGGCCGAAGGGCATAGCTTTGAACTTGTAAAGGGTTCCCTCAGCTCGGAGGAATCGTCGATGGGACGGATGGATCGGGATGTGAAAGAACGCGTCCTGAAGATCTAGGGAGCAGAACCACATGCCTTGCTCCAGGGATGGTATGATCTGAGCCAGAGTTACTATCCGGAAGGTGCAAACCTGAGGAACTTGTTCAGGTCGAGCAGATCTAGAATGGTATGCCAGCCCCCCCATCCGCTTTGGTACCAGGAAGTACCTGGAAACGAACCCTGGGTCTGAAGGCGGGTCCGCTACTCTGTGCACCACCTCCTCCTTGAGGAGGAGCTGAGTTAAGTCATCTCGGAGAGCTAACTGAGAGGCTGCAGATACCGGATTCCCCCCCATGGCGTGCGGGCTCGAAAAGGAGGGGCCTGCTCGAATTTCAGAGGCAGACCTCGACCGACCACTTCCAGAACCCAACAGTCTGTGGTGATAGCAGACCAGGTGGAAAGGAAGTGGCTGAGCTGGCCCCCCCATGGGAGGTCCCAGGGGAGGTGTGACGGGATTGAGGGAGGCACCCCCAATCTGTCACTGGGCAGGCTTGGAGGAGCTGCTGGGACCTTTCCCCCTGGGCTTCCTGAACAAGGAGGCCACGGGCTTGGCCCGAGGATGCCAAGATTGAGCCTGTTGGCCCTGCTGCTGCTGCTGCTGGGCCAGTCTGGCCGCAGGAGTGGATGAACGAAAGGGCCTGCGGATCTGATGCTTGGAGCCCTTGTCCTTCTGGGCAGATGTGGTGGAGTCCAAGGTGGCACTGGATTTATCTATACATTGGATGTGGCCCTCCATGCCGGGCCTGGACAGGTCGGTTCTCAAGAAGGGAACATCTGCCAGCTTGTGCTGCATATAAGCCGTAAAGGTCGAGATGCATTGTCAAGCCCTGCGGGCATGGCCACTGCGGCTGCTACTGAAACGGGCACAGGAGTCACCAATGTCTAGAGCCGTCTGGAGTTGTTGATTTGCCACAGCTCTACCCTGGTCCCAGACCTGCTTGACTGTGGTCTGGAGATCCACTGGGAGATGAGGGATCACCTCGTCCAGGGAGCCCAAGGGGGCATGGGAGAAATGTGACATGATAACGGCCGAACTGGCCTGATGAAGGCCAAGGGAGGAGGCTGCATAGACCTTCTTCCCGGAATGGTCCAGTTGCTTGGGTTCCTTGTCCGGAGGTCTGTCCATATCCCCTTTATTGCCTGAACACTGAAAGACGGAGTCTGCCACCATCCCCACTGCAGAGGGGTGCTCCAAAACCCCCGGAAGGTACCTCATAGGGACTGCATACTTGCGGGCCATGCAGGCAGAAGGCACAGGGCAAGATGCAGGATGCTGCCACAGCTCCAAGGCTGGGCCCATAATGACCTCAGCCACCAGAAAGGCCTCCATCAGAGTATCCCCTCTGTCCAGAATCTCTGTGAGGGGATACTTGGCCCGTTTCTGCACAGGCTCGAGCTCCATTCCCGTGGACTCGGAAATGAGCCGACAAATACCCATCAGCGAGGTGGGCCCTCCTCGACTGAAAGACCCCAAGAGACTCGGCGCTGACAGGATGAGAGACCATAGAGGAATCTTTGAACTCCGAGGAGTCCTTGCAAAGTGGGCGACCACCCGTGTCACTCTCAACCCACCTTGGGCGGTCGGGAGTAAGAGTGTCCAACAACTGATGGGGCAGGCCTTGGGCTGACCGAAATTCCTTGGTCGGAGCCCTGGACTTCGCTTACTCGGGCGGTGGTTTCATCCGGATCAGTGGAGTAGCTGGCTTTGGCTGAGCCGGCCAGGCCTTAACTGGCACCTTGGTGATGGTGGCCGTGGCTGACGTCGGTCGCTCGGGTGAAAGCCACTTAATGGCCGGGGTAGAAACCGGAATTGGTTTCGACCGGGACAGGACCAACTGCTGCCACATTAGGTCTTCGTAACGCCAACGCAACTTGCGTTGGAGCCTCTCCTCACCTGAGGAGGACAAAGAAGAGGAGCGGCACCGCCGCTTACCATAGCGTCGGGAGCGAGATCGCCGATGAGGGCGAGTCTTGTACGACATCGAAGTTGAGGAATGAGACCGAGACCCTGACCATCAGCGTGGCTGATGGGGGACCTCAGAAGGAGTCGGGGAAACCCGCAGCTCCTCCTGGTCAGGTTCCTTTGGGGACAGGTCCTGCCCAGTGGGCTGAGCCGACCCGTCCAAGGGCACCGGAAGCACCGGCGCCTGAAATAAAGAGTTGTCGGCCGGATCAGGCGACAACCCGCTGATCGGCTTGAGAAAAATCTCAGCTGCATCGACAGGTGTCTCTGCTGACTGATCCGACGGTGTTACTGTGAAACCAGCGGCCTCTGCTGTGACTTCGACCGAAGTCGAAACAGGATTTTCCTGTGAGCGGGACCGCTCCTGATCCCAAGAGCGTCGATGTTGCGACTTGTCCTTTCCTGACTCCTTCTTCCGACAGCATGAAACATGCGACCCCGAAAGGCCCTCTCGCTTGGTAGAGAGAGACTGGCACAACTCCTTGAAGGAAGCTGAATAGGAGGATCCCAACTGTAGCGGAATGAAAGTCGAAGCCGAAGAGGAACCCGCCGCAGCCTGAGCTGCTTCCTCCTAGAAGGCCTTAAGCTGTTTCAGCTGGTCAGTGGACCCCACAGCCACGCAGATCACCCAATAGGCATCCTTGGATTTAACCGGTGGGTAATGCTTTTCCGGTTGCCCCAGCTGAAGTCAGGCAGCACGGTCTTCCAGAACCGAAGGTGAAAAGGACAGACAGATTGCAAGCCTGCGGATAGTGGTCATGTCCCAGACAGCAGATGCATGTGGTGTGTGGATTAATGCAAGACATCTTCTGCCCGCAGGAGCACTGGCGAAACCCAGGAACCGATTTATCTTCCATCGCGGTAGCGAGAGAAGAATGCGAAGACGAAACTCGAGAGAGTTTTAAAATAAGTTTTGGAAGCGAATCCGAAGATTGTAGAGCCAGGGCCTACTACACGCAGGAGTGCTAAGGCGGAAACCTGAACCTTCCAGTGGAAAGGAAAATCTGGTGTCATGGGGCGGAGCTGAGGGTTATACCAGCTGGGTGGGTGGGAGTAGCCAGCTTGAAGACTTTCCGGCACATCTTAAAGCGGCAAGGTACCTGCCAAGAAGTGTGGATAGAACAACACATCCACGATCCTAGAACTTTTTCTTTTACCACACGATCATAATATACCTTCTGCTGGTTTTGGGCCCCTTCCTGATTACTATGGGCAATTTCAACATATTTTGCCAGCTTCTTTCTTAGGGTACACATATAAGACGTTACAGACTGTTTCTGAGTGGGGTTATCTTCCCACATTTCTTTTATCACATCCAGTGGCCCTCTTGGCTGCCTACCATACAGTATTTCAAATGGTGAAAACCCTGTTGATGCCTGTAGCACTTCTCTGTAAGCAAAACGTAGGTAAGGCAAGTATTGGTCCCAATCTTTCCCTTCCCCTTTACAAACCTTTTTAACATGCGTTTTACGGTTTGGTTAACACACTCAACAAGACCGTCTGTGTGGGGGGTGATAAGGGGAGGTTCATGTGGCAGTGATACCTAGTAGTCTGTACAGCTCCTTAAGTAATGCAGCACCAAAATTACTACCCTGATCAGTAATAATTCCTTTAGGTATGCCCACTCTGCTGAAACTTTCTGCAAGCTCTGTTGCTACTTTTGAAGCTGTGACAGTATGCATTGGAACTACTTCTGGGTATCAAGCAGCATAGTCGCATATTATCAGGATAAATCTATTACCCTTTTTACTTTTGTCTAAAGGACCATCCACATCAACTGCAATTCTCTCAAAAGGCACATCTATTAAGGGTAGGGGCACCAGGGGCACCTTGTCTTTTCTAGTGACTGGGGCTACTTTCTGATACTCAGCACAGGAATTACAATAGGTAGCAACATCTTCATGAATTCCAGGCCAGTAAAATCTACACAGCAATCTGGCAAGGGTGCGATCCCTCCCTGAATGACCAGCCACAGGACTATCATGTGCTATCTGTAACAACTCTTTTCTGTACTTCTGTGGTGTAACCAATTATTCTGTCTGTTCCTGTGTCTGAGGTTTAACCCAAACTCTGTACAGTAACCCTTTACATTTTTTAAACATTAGTTCACCCTGTTTTGGTTTCACCCCCAGCTGCTTAAAATAACCCTGGAGAGAAATATTGTTAGCTTGTTCTGAAAGAAAATCACAATCGGTAATCAGTTTAGTTTCAGCAGTTTCATACGTTAACCGCTTGTGTCCATCAGTCATTTGTTGCCACAGTTTCTTAAGGCATCGTCTTTCTTTCCTGGATTTCTGGATCTTGGAGCTGTACTCAAACAAGTCCGTATCAAGGTCACTGAAAAGAAAAGTGTATCCACCATTTGAGATTTTCTTTGCCTGAGCTCTTGTTACTACTGCTACCGAAACTGAAGGGTTCAGTTCCTCTGAGATTAACTCAGTAAATCCTGGACAGTCATTTCCAATAATCACGGGTACAGGTAACTTAGGTACTAACCCCACTTTCATTTGGTGCAACACATCCTTAATGGTCAGAGTCACTTGGCTGGTGGGATAGCATCGAGTGTCCCCGTGGATGCAGATGACACCAGTACCTAGTACTTTTGCACAATGTTTTCCCAGCACTTCAACATGCACTAGGGTCTGTCTGCTTCCCGAATCAATGAGTGCCTTTACAATCTTACCTCCCACCTTCACATCTGTTAAGTACTTGCCCCAATTTGTCAAGGACAAATCTGCTCCAGTGTCACTCTTCTTATGGCAATTTCTGGCTATATGACCTGGCTTATTACAGTTATAGCAAATAACGTCTTTGGGCACAGATTTGTTACCCCCACCAGAGTTCTTATCAGACTTGGAGTCTAAATGGAAAAAATAATGTCTTACCGGTGCTTGGCTGTTACCTCGCTGCTGTGGCATCTGTTTGGCCATTTGGTAGTCTTCGGCCAAAGAAACAGCCTTTTCCCCACTTTCTGGCTGGTGTTCCTTTACCCAAAGCTGCAAATCTGTAGGCAGAAGGTCGATGAATTGCTCCATGGCAAATGTGTCGATGATCTGTGGGACTGTTTTGCGCCCCGGTTGGAGCCATTTTATCAGGAGTTCTCTAAGTGGGGTGAAGGCTTCTCAAGGATTGTTGACTGAGTTGTACTTCAGAGATCGAAATCTCTGCCTGTAGGTCTCTCCCGAGAGTCATACCTTTTCAGGATTTCGCTTTTTACCAGATCATAGTTTTCTGACTGCAGTGTCCATACTGCTGTAGGCAAATTGGGCTTTCCCTGTCAGGTAGGGTACCAGTCTGATTGTCCATTGCTGCTTTGGCCACTGGCAGACTGCGGCAACCCTTTCAAAAGTTGTCAGGTATGCGTCAAAATCATCCGAGGGACACAACTTTGTAAGTTTAATTGCTTTTAAGTTGCTTGTGTTTTGTTGCTCGTCTAGATCCGTGTCAGATCCTCTGCCTTTGATAGCTTGCAAGGCATCAAGCCATCGGTGCTCCTGTCGCTGCATCTCTTCTCTCCTCTGTTGCTCCTGTCGCTGAATCTTTTCTCTCCCGTTTCTCCGTCTCTCTTTGTTGTATAGCCTACCATTTGAAAAAGGCAGTCAGGCTTTCAGGTTCTGTCACTGCCTGTTCTTTTTCCATAACTTGTGCTGGCTGGACAATCTCAGATTGGACTTCTGTCTCGCTAGTTTGGCTGCCATTCTCCTGGTAACCACTCCTGGACTTGCTGCTGCAGAACCAATACCTTTCTCTATGCTTCCCTGGTACTAGGTCCAGTACCCACGCACGGCATAAATCCCACTTAGGCTGACACCATCTGTCGTTGGGGCACAGTTCAGGAAGCATAGGAGAAACCAGGAGCAGTTGTAAAATTTGCAACAAGAGCTTTATTATGAACAATAAAATACAAAAATAAAATTGTTCAAAATAATTATTTACAAAAAGGCAGAATAAACAGAGAAGATCCAGCTGAGTTTTCCTTCAATCTGTGTGTCCCTTGCAAGAAACTACAGCTTTCTTTTTATAAGTCCTTGCAACTCCTCTTCTTAACAAGCATCCTGTTTTTTTTTTCTAAAATGTTCTTGTAAATATCAGGCATGTGCAGTTAGAACACAATGTCCCAGAACTGAGGCCCCTTTTCCACAGCTTCTGCAAAAGGCTTAAAAACTGCATTTCAGATTAACCCCTTGAGTTCCCAATAGCTTTCTGCTATCATCTCAAACTATAATTGTATACATTTCAACATCAACACTACATAATTTCTAAACAAAGGGACCCCAATATCTGTTACATTTCCACATAATGATTTGCATATATTTTTATACCAGCAGATATACAAGGGAGGAAAAAGACAGAACAGCAAGGGAAGACTGAGACAGTGAGAAGCAAAGAATTGCGAGACTGTTGGGGTGATCAAATCCTAGGTCTCACGAGAAAATTTGGTTGCGCAACCAGACAGACAAGAGACAGGAAAAGAAAGAACAGATCCTTGTATTCAAACTCTTCATAACAACTGGGACAGGGTCCTCCTACTCAACTCTGTCACAGGCAGGTAGGCACATCCAATGATTAGCTTCTTAACATTCCAAGGGTCAGGCAGAGGAACAGAGATTCAACTGCTGGAGATCCAAAGTCAGGATCAGGGAGTTCGATGACATTTAGGTCAGACCGGGTGTACATTAGAACCCCTCCAGCCCTTTTACCTAACCTGTCCCTTCTAAAACAATTATATCCGGGTAATGCCAGCTCATGCTGTTTAATCACAGGCTTAAGCCAGGTCTCAGTGATACAGAGAATGTCAGGGGACTTCTGAGAGACCCATGCCTCTAATTCTAAATATAACTTCAGACACCTCAGACCCCAACCACATAGCTGACATCCTGAACACATCCTTCTCCGACCTTAGAATACTCCCCCCCACTTCTTTGACCCCCCCCACCTCCCATGCATGCCCTCCCTCGCTCCCTTTCCATTTCCAGGCTGTCACCACAGCAGAAGCCAAGCCCTACCTCCCTAAAAACCTTAGGGCACTCGTGGTTTAGTTGGGACTCCCTAGACCTCAAACTCCTGCGCCTTACCCTCGATGAAGTCCTCTCCTCTCTCACTTGCATTATTAACCATTCCCTCTGCCTGGCAAATTCCCCTCCAAATGGAAAACAGCCATCATCACCCCCATCTACAAAGGTGGTGACCGTGCATCCACAGGGAACTACTGTCCCACCTCCATTCCCCTCATTCCCAAAAGCCCTGGAAAAAATTGTATCTGACCAATTCATTGATCATCTCACTAAGTATAACCTCCTGTGCCAGGAACAATATGGCTTCCACCAGGGGCAAAGCAGCAGAACCGCTTTGTTAGAATTCACATCCTCCCTCCACTCTGCCCTAGACAAAGGCCGTCTTGTTGGTGCTACTTTTGGGAACCTGTAGAAAGCTTTCCGATGCCGTGAAACACACCCTACTCCTCTCCACCCTCACTCACTCAGGTCTCTCACATGAAGCCATGCACTGGTTTGCTGATTATCTAGCAGACAGATCATGACAAGTTAAGATAGGTAATGCCCACTCCTCCTACCTCCCGGTCAAGTTGGGGGTCCTGCAGGGCTTGGATCTATGTGATAAAGGCGATGGCACATCGCCCAAAAAATATTTTGGCGATGTACTCCCCGGTGCACAGCAAAACAGCGCCGGGGAGTTGGGATTTTCTGCTTTATGCGGGGGGCAACTTAAGGATTCTCAGCTCCAGAGTGATGCATGTCGGGGGGTGCAAACACAGAAAAATAAAAATTCGGGCCAGGCGCAACAAAAAATATCTGTGCCCTGATTCGAACCCAGCACCATTCCCGCCACAGCCCTGAAACCACCTACCATGGAAGCAGCTCGCCATGGCGCCACTCCCTACAACCCCTCCATCCCCTTCCACCCCACACTCAGCGTGCTCGCTCCCCCCCCCTCCACACAGGCATGTAGCGAAAGGAAGTTGCTATTTCGCACACACACCCATCCGGTCGCCCACCTTCCCCAATCGCCATGATGACAGGTGCTGCGACTGAGTCGCCCTTTTGGTAGGCACCCAATCGCGGTCGCCAAAGTCACGGGATACTGCAGGGCTCCATCCTTGGACCCCTTCTATTCAGCCTATTCCTTAACACCCTCCCGAAAGCATGCTACTATACGCAGATGACGCAGCCTTGTTCATCTCTCACACTAACCCTCTTAAACTCAAGCTCTCCCTATAAAAATCCTTCACTGATGCTGAGGCCTGGTTTGCTGAGCACCACCTAGTCCTAAACTATAAAAAAACTAAGGTCATGTTGTTTGCCAGCCACCAGAACAAGCACAAGAATTTTACCCTCCAAACTGTCAACTCCCTGTCGCAGCCACTTGACCAGGTAACCTCCTTCAAATACCTCGGAATCACTCTTGATCCAGCTCTCACCTTCCATGGACATAAACACCACTTAAGCACTGCTGTCAATGCCAGAATTGGCCTACTCCCCTGCATCAAGCACTGTCTCACCCGTGTCGCCCTTCGCCTTGCCATCTCCTCCTCCATCCTTGCCCTGATCGACTATGGTATCTTAGTATATGGAGCCGCCGATACCACATCCCTTCAAAGAGTTAAGGTTTCCCTCAACAAGGCCTGTCGCCTTGTCCTTGGCTGCGACCACTCCATGCACACCTGCATCCTCTACCATTTGGCTAATTGGATTAATTTCAATAGTAGGCTCAAATACCAAACCTGCATCCAGGCTAAAAAGATCTCTGCTGGGTTAACCTCTTCTGGGCTCTCCACCCTACTACAACCGGCACCCCTCTCAATTGCCACCTGGGCCTCCACTAAATCCCCTTCCCTTAGTCCCTGCCTCAGGGACCTCTCTTGGACAAAGATCCTTTTCCTACAGGGCCCTGTAAAGGTGTGGGAAATACAGATGGGCACAAACACAAGATTTTTGGTGCAACCCACTTTTTCTAAGCATGATGTTTATTTTATAATCATAAACAATAGCTTTTGCACCATACAGAGTAAAAATAAAACAATTCAAAAGAAAAGACTTGTAAATACTTTTCACAGTTTTCTCCTTAGTGCAGCATAGGACTCTCCTAGTCCTTCACCTACACTCAGTCTGAAGACACTGACCCTATCTAACATCTGTTTGCTCAGGCAGTACTATTTACACCCGCCCACCTGGGTCAGGTGACCAAACATCATCATGGCCCTTCATTTAATTAAATAATAGGCTAAAATGACTTAGTTACCTTTCTATAATGAGGAGCAGCTTTAGATATAAATCGGACTTTCCCAGAGGGATTTTCCCCTTTATAAAGGTGGAAAACTTTCCACTGGGACTTGAGTGACAGACAGCTTACTATAAAATGGGGCCACAAGGGGCCGCTGTTCCCCTATACAGGATATTTCATTCTTTCCCTAGCTTCAGGTAAGGACAAACTTAACTTATTCCTTCTCCTTCAAGGAGTACATTTGTTTAAAGCATATTGTGTTGCCAGAAGAAAGTTTGTGTTTACTTTACCCCCTTTCAGTATTCTAGTCTGTAGGTTTTGACTAACTATGTTTATGCCAGGTTTCTTAGTATGCTAGAGTTTCCCATACTGTAATCTTTATTATGCAGTACAATATCCCTTAGCCTTTCATATTTATCCTAGGGTAACAAGAAAACCCTTTATCCTACATCTCTTGCTCGTGTAGCACAAAGCTAGCCGTGTGTTTCAGGGCATTTTCTCCTAATTTGGGGCAAGGCGATGTACTTCTGGGTGAAATGTCAAGCTGACAGCTGAAACTTTCACTTTCCTCCGTGTAGGCTTCTACGCGTTTCTGTATAGCTCCCTCTCTCTTAGAGAGCATGCCTATTACTCGCTCTGCACCCTTTTATCTCTGGTGCAGCTAAATAAAGTGCTTTGCTAAGTAAAAGGTGATCACTGCTTTTTACAATTAGACTCTGGAACCTAATATGGCAGAACTACAACAGGGTTCCTTGTAATTTCTACTTACGCAACTACAGTTTAACAGCAGCATAATGCATCCAATAGATAAACTGCAGCATTCAGTATAGGTTCTAACATTTCCATAGTAGCAATAGGGTTTCAGAAAATAAAAGGGAAAGGGGTTTGCCGCTTTGCAATAAATACGAATGTACAGGCTAGTCATGTAGGTCTTTCTCTGCCTACACACTAAATAGCCACTGTATCCCTTTTGATTAGGGTGCTTTACTGTATACAATACATATATTTCATTCTAGCTAAAATAGCCAACCATTCTATAGAGCTATAGCTATAACTATTCTATTTTATTGTCCCATTCTGTCTGGGAGCTGGAGGTCACTTGAAGTTGACCTCAATACATACGGATCCATGGAAGGAAGAGAAAAGAAAGTTAAAGAGAAGCACAGAGAGTTGTCTGGAGGTGGCCTGCCTCCAGACATAAAGAAAGGGAAAGCCTTATTAGATAAGAATATTTTATTTATTTATTTATTTATTTATTTAGGGATTCCGATCATACCTTTGAGCTCAGAGTTCTTTTACAAAGGTTCCACGTCAAACAGTGACAATGACAGCAATAACAAACAGTTTACATACAATACTCGAATAGTAGGTAGCTAGTGTACAGTAAGGATACAATGTCATTCATAGTACCAATGGTGATAGTACAGCGTCAAGAGCATTCAACTAGGGTAAAGGACAGTGTTTATATGTAGCGAAGGAGATAAACAGGTGTGACACCTAGTGTGAGAGTCCAAGGAGGAGTCAAGGTGAGGGGGAGGGAAGGTGGGCGGCCAAAAGAAGTGGCTTTGTCTAGGAGGTTGGGAGGTAGTGGTAGTATGTTGGTTTTAAGGTTGATCCAGTGGGAGAAAAGGCACAGGGGGAGAGGAAGACAGAGGGATAGGGCAATAGGGAAGAGTGGGTATAAAAGGAAGGGGACGGAGAGTGTGGGTGAGTGGGCATTATGGGTGTTAGAGTCCTAGTGGCAGTCACAAACTGTCCTAGTAAGAAGATGTTGCCTTAGGCCATTTTTGAATTGTGAGATGCATTGGGAGTTTAGAATGTGCACTGGGATTTCATTGAGCCACTGGGGGGCCCTAAAGCTGAAAGCATGCTGTCCCTGCACAGTTCGACGGAAAGGTGTTGATAGGGCCCCCCTCATCCTGCCTCTGGTGGTATAGCTGGTAGCACTTGGTGTTAGGATGCTAGAAATGCATGGGGCAGTTTACCCATTAGTGCCTTTTTCCAAGGAGACATGTTTGGAATATAATCCTGTTCTTTAGTGGCAGCAATTGGTCTCCTTGTATAAGGAGCAGGTGTGGGTATTTCGATCTGCAGCCATTGTGAGCCTACATGCCTTGTTGAGGGCAATGTGAATCCTTTTTAGTGCAGTGTCTGTTGCTGCGCCATAGACCACCAATCCATAGTCGATGGTAGAAAGGATGGAGCTGGAGACTGAGAGAGACAGAGGGCCTCTGGAGTGAGATACTTTTTATGCCTATATAGTACACCCAGCTTGGTGTTCACTGCCTTTACCACTGTGTTGATGTGTTGGGTGAAGGTGAGGCAGTCATCAACGGTGACCCCCAGGTACTTGAAGGTCTGAACTTGTTCCAGCAGCTCACTGACTTTATTGGAGATGGTGAGGGGAGGGAGCTTCTTTTTGTGCTGTGGGCTGGCTGTGAGCATCACCTTGGTTTTTTTGTAGTTTAATAGAAGTTTATGGCTACAGAACCAGTCTTCCAGCTTGTAGAAGGATGCCTGCAGCTGGGAGTGGAGGCCAACTATTGATGAACTGCTGGTGAGAAGCACAGCGTCATCTGCGTAAAGTATCAGTTTAGTGTCACAGGCTTCAGGAAGATTATTTAGGAAGAGGCTGAATAGTAAGGGCCCCAGTATTGACCCCTGTGGGACCCCTAAAGATACCTCGTTGGAGCTAGATACTGTGTGCCCAATTTTTACACGTTGGCTTCTGTGTGTTAGGTAGTCCTTGAACCAGCAGACAGCATTGGTTGCAACCCCCAGGTTCTGTAGTTGAGTCAGGAGAAGAGTGATTGACAGTGTCGAAGGCTTTGGTGAGGTCTATGAAGACTGACCCCACCAGCTTTCCTTCATCTAGTGCCTTGTGCAAGTAGTCAGTGTAGTCCACCAAAGCTGTGGAGGTACTATGATTCTGCCTGAAGCCATGTTGGTTTGGACATAACAGGTTGTATTTGTTGAGGTAATCTGTGAGTTGGGTGGCCACAATCTTTTCCAGGGCTTTAGATAAGGGAGAGAGGATGGATATTGGCCTGTAATTGGCGGTGCATGTCATATCACCATTCTTGTGCACCGGCGTCACGAGAGCCTGTTTCCAGATCCCAGGTAACTGTGCAAGAGTCAGTGATTTGTTAAATAGTTTTGTAACTGGCACGATGATGACATCCAGTGTTAGGGATAGGAGTTTCATATCGATTCCATCACTCCCCATTCTGGTCTTGCCTAGTATTTTTTTTATGTATTTGTAAGCCTCCTTCACTGACACTTTTTTGAAGTAGAAGACAGAGATTGAGCCCTCTTGAGGCATGCAGTTGGTCTGTTCCCCAGCAGGGTGCAGGTAGTCAGGGGGTAGCACTCCAGTCAGGTCAGTAAACGCTGTGTTGAGAGAATCCGCGATGTGCTGAGGGTCAGTAATCGTGATGTTGTCAATGTTGAGCGAGTGGGGGATCTTCTTCTCATCCTTCTCAAGAAGGTTTTGGATGTTATCCCAAAAATTCTTCCCATTGCCCCAAGTTTTTTTAAGCTGCTCCTTGTGGAAGTTGGCCTTTGCTTGGTGGATAAGGTTGGTGCAGTGGTTTCTTGCAGCTCTGTAGCATTGGAAGTTGTGTTTGCTGTGAGAGGACCTGGCTTTTTCCCAGAGATTGTCCCTTTCCTTCATCTGGGCAAGGAGATCCCCTGTGATCAACCATTAACCCATTTGAATTTTTATTTTCCTCAGTGGTGCAAAGATATCGCAAATCTTGTTGAAGCCCTCTATAAAGAAACTTAGGGCCTGGTCAATATTAGGCGCATGATCGATGGGGGACCAGTCATACTGGGAGAGAGCAGAGGAGAGGGACCCAAGCTTGCCCTTCCCCAAGACCCTATTAATTATGATAGGCGGGGGCTTGCTCAATTTGTTTGACCATGTGAAAGTGACCGGGGAGTGATCACTTAAGGTGTCAGGCAGGACCTTAAGTTCAGAGATCCGAGAAGGGTAACTCGAGAGGAGCCAATCGAGGAGGGCATCTTTTCCTGTTTTGTGGTTCCGCCATGTTGGGCTGTCTACAAGTTGGGTCAGATTGGAAGCAGCGACCATGTCCTTGAAAGGCGTGGATTCCCTGCCCTCCCAGTTGATGTTAAAGTCACCTGTTATGAGAAGCTCTGTGCCCTGAGAAAGGGTAGCAATTGTATCCAGTATTTTTGGAAGGCCATCCCTGGCTTTAGTGGGTGGAAGATAAACCGACGCTAAGATTAGAGATTTGCCGTGCTGTCCGACCTGTGCTTTTATTGCTAGTAGTTCATGATCATCCTCGACCCTGGTAACAGGGAGGACCGAACAGCATAGGTAATCCCTGGCATAGATAAGGACTCCTCCACCTCTCTTGCCACACCTGTCTTTCCTGAATGTTTGATATCCTGGAAGCATCACTTCATTGTCTTTTATCCTGCTTGACAGCCAGGTCTCTGTCAGACACAGAATGTCAGGTACATGGTCGGACATCCACGCTTAGAGTAGGTCAAACTTTGCTGTGAGGCTGCAGATGTTCAGTGCAGCTACTTTCAGGCCTTTACTCGTGTTTCCCCCTTCGTTTGATACTGCTGGTGGGCCAGGATTGGCATGGACGTTACCCGATAGAAGAAGAAACATGAATATTATTTTCTTGGCTGAGAGGTTTACGCAAATGGTGGAGCGTATCTTGCGCCTCCTGCTCCTGCAGTGGGGGAGGCAAGCGTTCACCAGGGTGACCTTTATGGGCATGAAAATGGTAATGTTGATAACCGTGGCAGGTGTCGGGTGCCCCAGGCTAGCAGGTGGGATGCAGGTGGTGGAAAGCTGCAGCTCCTTCGGCACAGTTGGCATTGGGGTGCCATATAGTCCATTTTTGTCAAGAGCAGGTTCTCGCAGGGGTTCTAGTGGTCCAGCTTGGCATCGTGGGCCTGTAGCACCCACAGCGAATAAAAGAACTAGGAGGATAGAGTAATCCATGGTAGAGCAGAGGTGGTGGCACTTGGGTATATATATATACACAGAGAGAGAGGTTGCAACCTAATATACTCAAGGGGTCCTACTACAGAGGCAGGGATGCAACCTGTCACAGGCCCCACTTTGGATGAACTCCATCCCCACCTCCATAACCTTTGAGCATAAGCTTGGCTGCTTCAAAACCCTCCTCAAGGGCCATCTACAGACCACTAACACCTGTGACTGCCCGCAGGAGTTCGGCCCCCCCCCCGGGAAAAGGATTTCCTCCTGCACAATTTCCATCTGCACTCCCCCACCCCACCACCCCCGCTCCACTGGTTCTCCACTGGCTCCCCCTCCCAGCATTGCTGGCTCCAAGGCCCCTGCCCTTCTCCCCCACTTACTGGCCACAGCTTGACACTGTGCAATCCGACTCTTACTAAGTAACCTGCTTGTATGTTCACTAGATACCAGATTGTATATTTTGTGATTTCTCTCTGTGTTTGTATTATAATTTCATGTATTGTATTTGTCATCCGCTGTGGAGCCTTTGTAAATGAGTCTCTGACTCAAAGATTGTAATTCCCAAAATGGTCAATAAATAAATATTCATCTGGGTGATTTTCATACCCTTAGGAGGGGGTAGGGTAACAGCACTTGGGATCAGTGCTGGGGTGGGACAAGGAGGCCCAGGATTGGGCTCAATATCCCCTGCCAGTATCAATAGCAAGATAATGGACAGCCAGAGTGATAGTGAGGCACGGGGTAGCACTATACGAAGGTCATTAGCTGCAGTAGGTACTCGCAAGCGCTTACGGAGCCAACGCCCCAGGTGTGCCGTGTCTGATTTTGGAAGGCACAGAATATGTAAGAATACACAGTAGTAGTCTGGGCAGAGAAGGCACGGAGGGGGAGGGGTACAATCCGGAGGGGGGTACCATAAGGAGACAGCAATAAGCTGGTCAAAAATGCAAAGAACAGGAAGGTTAGTTAAAAGGATTAACCAGGTAATGCAGCTCATGATGGAAGGCTTGATGCGGGGGAAGAAGAAGAAAGGCAGATAGTATTATATTGAGTGGCCCTTGGGGTGCAGTTAAGAGGGAGTAGACCCCAAGTCCAAATGTCAAGTAAGCAAATTGCAGGGGGGGGGGGGCTACTGGAGCCTACAAGGGAAAGAAAAAGAGAGACAAAAAGAAAGAAATAAGCAAAATGCCTATGACTATAATATGGACAGGGTACTTTTAGGTAAAGAGCATAAGCCCTGATTTCAGAGAACAAGAGCAGTCATAGGATAACTGGAGCCTACATGGGTAAGGAGAAAAAAAAATTAGCAAAATGCCTGAGACTATAAGGAGAGCCTTCTTGTAGGTAACAGCATAAGCTACGATTTCGAGGAACAGGGGCAGTCACAGGACAGGCTAAAGATCATGATACTGATAAGAGCTGAACACTGAAATTGATTCATACAAGAGCTATAACTGCACCAATGGGATGAGGTTGGGGGGATAGGGAGGAGCTACGGTCTATTTAATAGAGGCTGGGGGAGAAGGTGAGCGGGAGAAAACTGAAACTCTTAACAGTACAGAGAACTGCTAAGGAAAACAGTTCTCGGGGACGCAAGATGGCAGGGTCCAATTGGAAAGTGAGCCGCAGAGCAGACAGCCAGTGGAGTGGGAGCTGAACGGGACCTCAGCCAATCAAAGTCCCAATCCAAGTCCCTGAGGAGCTGGCAATATCTTACCCAGGATAGAAGACTTGGGAGCAAGCAGCAAATGACGACGCGGCCAGCAGGCGATCCAGGCCGCAGTCGCTGGGGGGGTGGAGAGGCGCCCAGTCAGGGCAGATCTAAAAGGGAAGGGAAAAGATAGGAATTAAACCAGATACGTTCTAAAGGGACAATAGCAAGACAGAGGGCTAAATTGGAGGGTACGGGCAAGAACAGAGAAGACAAAAGAAAGAGGTAGATAACAGAGATGGGAGGGGGCCGGCAGTTAGGAAGCTGTTAAGGCTGGCGCCCTGGGAGTGAGAAAGAAAAGAAATTAGTCTGGAAAAAAAAAAAAAAATAAGCTTCTGGGGAGGACAACCAGGCAACTTTAAGCTCAGGGTCCCAGCTGAAATGGAGGTTTAACTATAATGTTATTGGAGGGGGTGTGGGGGGGGGAGGATAAGGAGACAGAAGAGGTCAGATAAAATAAAAGCAGCAAAAAAAGACACTTTTTTTTTTTTTAATACACAACAGCCCCAGTCCCAGCAAAACATAGCCCCAGGTTAACACTTGCATCCACCTAAGCAGCACAAATATACTTGCAAAGACAGTAATCCCAGTCCCATTAGAATACCAATAAATGAAGCCCCCTGTTAACAAATTGCTCCCAGCAAAAAGCAAAACACTTCCCCCATTTTTGAAAATTCAAACTCTGTACAGTACAGAGAAGCACCAAGGAAAAGAGTTCTTGGGGAAGCAAGACGGCAGGGTCCAATTGGAAAGTGAGCCACAGAGCAGCCAGCCAATGGAGTGGAAGCCGAGCGGGACCGCAGCCAAAGTCCCAATTCGAGTCCACAAGGAGCCAGCAATATCTTACCCAGGATAGGACGCTTGGGAGCGAACTGCAGATGACGGCGCGGCCAGCAGGTGATCTGGGCTGTGGCCACTGGGGAGCGGAGAGGTGCTCGGTCAGGGCAGATCCAGGATAGAAGGCTTGGGAGCGGGCAGCAGAGATGCTGGTCAGGGCAGATCCAGGATAGAAGGCCTGAAGCAGGCAGCAGATGACGGCGTGGCTGACAGGTGATCCAGGCCACGGCCATTGGGGAGTGGAGAGGTGCTCAGTCAGGGCAGATCCAGGATAGAAGGCTTGGGAGCGGGCAGCAGATGGTGCGGCTGGCAGGCGATCCAGGCCATGGCTGCTGGGGAGCCGAGAGGCACCTGGTCAGGGCAGATCCAGGATAGAAGGCTTGGGAGCAGGCAGCAGATGATGGCTCGGTCGGCAGGCAATCCGGGCCACAGTCGCTGGGTAGTGGAGAGGTGCCCAGTCAGGGCAGATCCAGGATAAAAGGCTTGGGAGTAGGCAGCAGATGATGGTGGTGCGGCCAGAAGGTGATCCGGGCCATGGCCGCTGGAGAGGTGCCCTGTCAGGGCAGATCCAGGATAGAGGGCTTGGGAGCAGGCAGCAGATGGCATGGCTAGCAAGCAATCTGGGCCGTGGCCGCTGGGGAGCGGAGAGGTGCCCAGTCAGGGCAGATCCAGGACTGAAGGCTTGGGAGTGGGCAGCAGATGATGGTGCAGCTGGCAGGTGATCCAGGCCGCAGCTGCTGGGGAGTGGAGAGGCGCCCGGTCAGGGCAGATCTAAAAGGGAAAGGAAAAGATAGGAATTAAGCCAGATAAGTTCCAGAGGGACAAAAGCGAGACAGAGTGCTAAATCGGGGGGCATGGGCAAGAATAGAGAAGACAAAAGAAAGAAGTAGATAACAGAGATGGGAGGGGGCAGGTAGCTAGGAAGCTGTTACGCCTGGCGCCCTGGGAGTGAGAAAGAAATCAGTCTGGGAAAAAAAAAAAAATAAATTAAACTTCTTGGGGGAGGACAACCAGGCAACTTTAAGCTCAGGGTCCCAGCTGAAATGGAGGTTTAACTATAATGTTACGGGGGGGTAGGGAGGCAAGGATAAGGAGACAGAAGAGGTCAGATAAAATAAAAGCAGCAAAAAAATACACTTTTCTTTCTTTTTTTTTTTTTTTTACCACAACAGATCCAGTCCCAGCAAACCATAGCCCCAGGTTAACACTTGCACCCACCTAAGCAGCACAAATATACTTGTAAAGACAGTAATCCCAGTCCCATTAGAATACCAATAAATGAAGCCCCCTGTTAACAAACTGCTCCCAGCAAAAGCAAAACACTTCCCCACTTTTGAAAAGTCAAACTCTGTACAGTACAGAGAAGTGCCAAGGAAAAGTGTTCTTGGGGGAAGAAAGACGGCAGGGTCCAATCGGAAAGCGAGCCACAGAGCAGCCAGTCAATGGAGTGGAAGCCGAGTGGGACCGCAGCCAATCAAAGTCCCAATTCGAGTCCACAAGGAGCCGGCAA
Source organism: Neoceratodus forsteri (assembly GCA_016271365.2). Lineage (NCBI taxonomy): Eukaryota > Metazoa > Chordata > Ceratodontiformes > Ceratodontidae > Neoceratodus > Neoceratodus forsteri. The sequence goes on along the minus strand of CM057450.1, from coordinate 1,145,034,993 downwards.
TATCTTACTCAGGATAGAAGGCTTGGGAGCAAGAAGCAGGCGACGGCACGGCCAGCAGGTGACCTGGGCTGTGGCCACTGGGGAGCGGAGAGGCACCCAGTCAGGGCAGATACAGGACTGAAGGCTTGAGAGCAGGCAGCAGATGATGGCGCAGCTAGCAGGTGATCTGGGCCGTGGCTGCTGCAGAGCAGAGAGGCAACCAGTCAGGCAGATCTAAAAGGGAAGGTAGAGGGTCAGCTAGAGTCTAGCGACCACCCCATAGTGTGGTTCAGCATGGGGACAGGGACACAGTCAAGCTGCATGAAAGCAAAGGTCTTAAATTTCAGAGGGGCAGACTTTGCTAAGATGGGAAGATGTTTTAAGGCAGCCCTGGCTAGGGGAGTGGAGGAACAGTGGGAACACCTGATAAGAGCCATAGCGGAGGTAACAAACCAGTGCATCAGGTTGGTAAACAGGGGCAAGAGAAGGAGGAAACCACTATGGTTCTCGAAAGAGGTGGCACTCTATGCTCAGGGTCAGAAAGGCAAATCACTTCTGAGTGGCCTGCAACAACATGGACTAATATCCTGTAAAGAAAATGCAGCAGGTTCACCTGCCAGACTGGTAACCATCTCACACAGCACAATGATCCTGGAGTATTTTGCAGACCATACTGTACTGTGATTGGTCTTGAGGAAGATCCTTTACTCTATTGGAAACAAAAGGCAGCAATATGGCCAGATCTAGGAAATCTTGCAATAATGTACCTCAGTTGTCCACCTTCAAGCATATATTCAGAACACATATTTAGTGTAGTTGGAGGAATAGTCAACGACCAAAGAACACTGCTAAGTCCTGTAAATGTAGAACGGCTTACATATCTCAAAATCAAGGCCCCTAGAATTCTGCGGCCGCAGAATTTTGCGCGGAACTTGCAATCTACCGCAGAATTTCTGCAGTTCCGCAGACTTCACTCTTTTTAGTGATTTTTTATTAATATTTCTGTTTATCCATAGAATCTGGTTCTCTCCCCTTTTATATCCAAACCCCCCCATATGCTCAGAATGTGATGTTATCATTGCTATAACATCATACATTAGCTAATGAAATGGCTGCATTCTGCAACAGTAATGAACAGTCACTTTACCACAGCTCCCACTGCCAAAGACGGTGGCACTGCACATCAGGCATGGTGATATTTGCTCAACCTGCACTACAGCCTAATACAATTTTCAGTCTTACATTATTACACTAGGGCCAACTTAAACAAAGCTTTGTCAATAGCACAGACCTGTTGAGTCCATGCCTCACTTTGTACAAACTTATTTGTGCCTTTAGGGTATAGAGATGCCATCTGATATGAATAACTGGTAAAATGAATTTAACTGTCATTTTTAAGAAAAATAAAGTAATTATGCCCAGAAAAGTGGAATATAATAATATGTAGACCTGTTGAAAGAATAGACCTGTTAAATAATTGCACTGTGTGCATTTTTGCCTGGGTTACTGATTACATATTGTCATTGGTTGATAGAATCACCTAAAGGTTATGGAGAAATGTTGTGTGCAGGGACAGCTGTTGGCCAGAGGGTAGCATGCTGTGTTTCCGTGCTGGCAACTCAGGTTCAGAGATTAGCTCTGGCAGCTGGCTGGGCAGCACAAGGATTGGTGGAACACATCACTGCTCGGAGTCTGGGAAGGTATGGTGCAGTGTTCTGTTACACGGTGGACACATTGTGATGGGCTGGAGAGCTCTATCTCACAATCGGTTCACATGCATGTCATGGCCTGATGGTGTTACATAGTGTGTTGGGGAAGCAGGTTGACTCCTCTATTCCGTTTATTCCATTTCCAATGGGACCTGTATGAATGAGGATGCAATTTCATGGAAATAAAAAAATATATATATATATATATATACCTCTACCTGGGAACTTCCCCAGCTCTTTCTCTCCCATTATGTTTTATCTTTCCCATCATCACCTTTTTGTTTCACAGATTCTCTCTTAATCTTACCATTTATCACTTCTTCTCCCTTAGCCTCCCCCTTCTTCTTTCTCCACATATATATCTCTCCCATTTTACCTCTCCTCTACACTAACTGGTTTTTTTTTCTCTTTTAGATATTTCCTGAAGAAGACCTAAGGTCGAAACGTAGATTTTTAACTCTATTTTCTATTTTCAGCGTGCATTTAATATAACCATTTTGTTTTGCTTTTAGACCACATGCTGACGCAGCGTCTTGTCTTTGTTTTTTTACAATATATATATATATATATGTGTGTGTGTATATAGATATATATCTATATACACACACATACAGTATCTCTGTCTCACTACACACACACACACACACATTTGTATGTATGTTACAGATTGCATATAAATATATAAGTGATACACAGTGGGAACCTCATGAGTGGTGTAGAAAGCACATACAAAATAAGTGATAGACAGTAGAGACCTCATTAGTGGGATAGATAGCATGCGTATAGAAATACCTTATTTATCACATAAGGTCCCCTCTGCATATGTCATTTATGCAGTAGGCAAGGACCTTAAGGGAGAGACATTTGTTTTGCTTTTTTAGGCATAAAATTATTTATATAAGTTTGTTATTTGTTGAACTAGTGTTACTGTGCTTTCCACCATCCTGATTGCTATAACCACTGCCATGAAAGTGAAGTCAGGATGGCAAGCTGACACTGTGATGTGGTAGTTTGTTAGTGCCGCAGAACTTCCGTAGAAATTACAAACCACCGCCTCAGAAGTTCTGCGGCAAATGGTAGTCTTGCCGCAGAACTTGGTCCCACTGTGCCGCAGAAAAGTAGGGGCCTTGCTCAAAATGAATGCTGACAATTTCCCAGTTGTCCCAAAAACTGAATTGTGTGATTCTGACCCTGAACATGAACAATAACCTGCAAACTGTGATACTGAATATGATGACTAGGCTGTGCATGAAAAAAATAGAACCATCACCACTGCCACCATGCCAGCCACAAATGCCACACTACTCTTAGTTATTCTTTAGTCATCAGTTTTACATTACGTAAATGTATGGCAGCTTAGATTCAACGCAAAGAAGTGCAGAGTAATGCACCTGGGAAACAAAAACCCAAGAGAAGAGTACACAATAGGGGGTGAGATACTGACAACAACAAAATGGAAAGGGACTTAGGGTAGTCATATCAGACGACCTAAAGGTGGGCCAGCAATCTGAGAAGGCAGTAAGGAAGGCTGGAGGGATACTGGGATGCACAGGGAGAGGCATCACCAGTAGAAAACAGGAAGTTGTTGGCCCTCTGTACAGACAGTTGGTAAGACCACATCTGGAGTACTGTGTACAGTTCTGGAGACCCCATCTCTGCAAAGACATAGTCAGGGTGGAGGCTGTCCAGAGGAGGGCAACCAAAATGGTGCAGGGTCGGCACCAGAAGACATATGAAGAAAGACTTAAGGAGCTTAAGATGTATAGCCTCGAGGAAAGGAGGGAGAGGGGGGACATGATAGAAACTTTCAAATACCTCAAGGGAATCAACAAAATCGAAGAGGGTAGCATCTTTCAGAAAAAGAGATGTGCAAGAACAAGGGGGCACAATTTGAAGATAGAAGGGGGGCGGCTCAGAGGTAATGTGAGGAAGTATTTCTTCACAGAGAGGGTTACAGATGCATGGAACAGCCTTCCTGAGGAGGTCGTAGAGTCAGAAACACAGGGGGAATTCAAGAATGCATGGGACAGACATAAGGCAATTCTAGGTGGGGGGTAGGAGGAAGTAGGCTGTTGGTTAACTAGGATCTGCAGCTTATCCGTTAGGTAGGGAAATGGGCAGACTAGGTGGGCCAAGCGGTCCTTATCTGCAGTCAAATTCTATGTTTCTATGTAACTTTGATGCCCACCATTGGTATAATTTTTGGAAACAGCAGCAGGCACAATCAGAGCAGCTGTGCCTCTTGTACCTACATCATCGATGTCTGCCATGGGTATAATTTTTGAAAACAGCAGCAGACTGAATCAGAGCAACTGCACCTCTCTTACCTACCTCAGCAATGCCCGCCATGGGTATAATTTTTGGAAACAGCAGTAAGCTCATTCACAGCAGCAGCGCCTCTCGTACCTGCCTCAGTAATGCCCACCATAGGTATAATTTTTGGAAGCAGCAGCAGGCTCACTCAGAGCAGCTACGCAACTTGTACCTACCTCAGCAATGCCAACCATGGGTATAATTTTTGGAAACAGCAGCAGGCTCAATCAGAGCAGCTGCAACTTTCATACCTGCCTTAGCAATGCCTTCCATGGGTATAATGGCTTGGGGCACCTAACAAACAGTGTAATAGTCAAAAACAGTCTTTCACGTGATTTTTGTTATGGTTAGGGTCGGGTAATAGGGTAGAAGAACAAACTGTGTAGTAACTACTTGACCTGAACTAACTGCTCATTTTTTTATCTGGGTATTTTTAGGGTCATTTTGGGTAGTTCAGAGGTACCCACGGGTGGTCTTCAAGGTCAGGTATTTTAGTACTCACCCATGCCTAGCTACCCTATACCTGTTTTTTTATCAAATTGAATTTTTTCCCCGTAAGGAAAGATACGTTATATAATTAATATATATAAACAGCAGTGAAGCCCTTTACCGGGCGCACTTCTCTCCGGTGGTGCGGTGTGGCGCTTCCTACAGCTGCCACTCACCTCACCCTCCTGCGGACAGCCAAAATCAGCTAGCAGTGGAGCCCCTGGCCGGGCATGCTTCTCTTCAGTGGTGTGGTGTGGCACTTCCTACAGGTGCCACCCACCTCACCCTCCTGTGGACAGCTGAAATTAGGTAGCAGTGGAGCCCTTGACTGGGCGCGCTTCTCTCCAGTGGTGCGGTGTGGTGCTTCCTACAGCCGGCGCCCACCTCACCTTCCAGCAGACAGACGAAATCAGCTAGCAGTGGAGCCCTTGACCGGGTGTACTTCTCTCCGGTGGTGTGGCGCTTCCTACAGCCGCCCCCCACCTCACCCTCCTGCAGACAGCCAAAATCAGCTAGGTACAGACTTCTCCCTCCTTTCGAATCTGGCGCTACCTGCCCACCCTTCCTGACTGGCCAGTTTTGAAACAGCTCCCCTGTGGATTGGCTCCCTTGCGATCCTGCTCTTGCTGGGAATTCTCAGCAGCTATCGAGGCTCCGGCTGGGGTTATGAAGCTAAATTTTCTGATTTTTTGCCATTACTGCTAAATGCTACTGCTTTAATGCTAAGGTTTTACAGCTGATGATCATTCTTTTCAGCTCTATCTATGCTGGACACTGTTTAACGACTGCTAAAGGTTGTGCTGATGTTGCCTTATGATTTAGTATTTTTTTCATTAACTGTTTGCTCAATATTAACTTCTGCTTTAGGTTGTTTATTAACAGTTGCCCTTACCTGTACTGCCTGTATGCCCTGCTAACTTGCCCCCCATTTTCTCTCGTTGTCTCCCCCCTATCTTTACTCTAAAACCTAACCCAGTTCCCACTAGCTACTTTTTGCTCATTTCCTACTTTCTCTCAAGCCTTTCTCTCGTCAGCCTCCTGCTCCATCCCCCCCCCCAACCCGGTGCTGGTGTTCACACGCCCTGCCCTTCTCTGCTTCCCCTACCCCTATTGTGTTAGACCCTGCCAACCAATTTAGTTAATAGCACTCTCTGCACTGCAACTGTTTCACTGTCTGTGCCTCCTGCCCCCTCCCCCGTCTGACTGCAGTTTAACCTCACCTAACCTCTTCTCTCTCTCTCTCACAGCAGTGGAGCCCTTGACTGGGCACATTTCTCTCCGGTGGTGAGGTGTGGCACTACAGCCACTACCCACTTCACCCTCCTACGGACAGCTGAAATCAGCTAGGTATGGACTCTCCCTGCAAGCTTCTCTCCTTCTGAATCTGGCGCTACTCACCCGCCTTCCTGATTGGCTGGTTTTGATACAACTCCCCTGCGGAGCAGCTCCCTTGCGATCCTGCTCTTGCTGGGAATTCCTGGCAGCTATCAGGGCTCTGGCTGGGATTGTGAAGCTAAATTTTCTCCCACCCACCCTCCACCACCGCCGGCACTCTTTAAATACACTTTTTGATCTTGGGAGCTTCTCCCAGGACTGCTACTCACCCTATCAGACTTCTGCCTATATTCTCCCTCTGGGAGCATTTTCGGTCTTCCTTCCTGCGGACTGCAGCCATTGCTCAGTGCCTAGCCCCTTGCTCATTGTATTTCTGAAACAATAACTGCCGTTTTCTGCCTTACGCACTCCGTCTCTCAGCGGATTTTACTTATTCCCTCCACTTGCTTTTGCAGCATAATCAGCATCTTCTGCCACTGCTATAAACTGAACTTACAAAGCACCTCCCACCTAGCAACAGTTCCAGCCTACCACCACCTATGTCCTCTCCAGACCTGACATTTGCCCCCTTTCATCTCTCCAAACTTTCTGCCTTACCTACTCCCATCTGCACATCTTTAGGTCCTTCATGCACCCTCTCTTATCCCTTTACTCCCTAAGCTCTGCGTATTTCCTGCCCTTCCTAATCCACTATCAAACTCTCTCTCATATGTCACCCTCCATGTTTCCCCTCCTCCTCCTCGCACTCTTCCCCCTTCTTTTCACCTTGTCTTCCCTCCCTCTTCTACACTCCCTTCTCTTCTGCCCTCACCCCCTTCTGCTTCCCCTCCCTCCCCCACACCCTCCTCCTGCAAGCCTCCCTTATTACACTTCCCCATGTGTGCTGCGACCAGCATCCTCTATTGTACCAGCTCCCACCTGGCCTCTCTACGCACCCCGGGCTTTCGCCCCAGTAGCACTAACTTTAAGCCCAGCATAACCTCCTACCGCCTACATCCTCCATCTAAAAAATGGCAGGCCATCCTCACATGCTCACTTATAACTCTTCTGCTTATCGCAGCAGGTGACATCAAACTTAACCCTAGTCCCCCTCACCGCTCCTCTCTGGCACTGCCTAAAGGACTCAGTCTTCAGCACCTTAACATCAGAAGCCTCCTCCCCAAAGCCACTCATGCTTCACCTTAAACCCTCGATCGTCACGTTATCAGAGTTGTGGCTAAGCTCCAAAATTCCTGACTCAGCCATCTCCATCCCCGGTTACTCTCTCATCCGCCAGTACCGTAAGTCCAGGGGTGGGGGTGTAGCCATGTATATATCTACCTCTCTCAATTACTGTGTCTGCCTCTCCATGACCTCTCCCTCTGCCTATGAACTGCACCTAGTAAAAATTTCCCTCTCCTTCTCCCTTTCTGTCTTTGTAGGCAGTGTATACTGTAGCCCTAATCTCCCAGTCTCCTCACTGTCCATTGTCACTGAGTTACTCTCCTCCATCTCCACCTTTGCTACCCCTGGTGAGGTTTTCCTCCTAGGGGATTTAAACATAAATTGTTGGCCACTACACAGTCCAAAGTCTGCACCCATGTCTCCTCTCTCAACCTAAAACAACTTATTACTGACCAAATGCTTCTTAACTACAAGTCAGGTAAACACTCACTAATTGACTGGATTCTGACCTTGCACCCTCACTGAATCATTAAATCTGGCTTATACTGAGTGTTTATTACAGCGACCATCATATGGTTCTTCGCATCACAATAAAATCCACTGTGCTAAGCCTCCCCAAAAATACTAATCCCTCAATTTTCATTCTTTCGGTCTCTAGACTTATCCTCCCTCCATTACGATCTGTCTAACACTGACTGGTCACCAATCTCCTCTGCCTCCTCTGTCAATGCCGCCTTGAGCCATTTCAGCTCTCAGTTCCTAAAAGTCTGGTACCACCATGCGCTATTTAGAAATGTTAGGGTTCGTGGCAACCACTTCCCCTGGGTCTCTGCCAAGCTCCTCGCATGTCAATGCACAAGAGACCAAGCATGGGTTGCGTTCAAGACTTCTGGTACCCCCCCAGACCATCAATACCACACTCTGCATAACACATGCAATAGAGCCATCCATCTCGCCAAGGCTGATTACTTCCAAGCCTCCTTCCATGAAAACATCAGCAAGCCTTCCAAATTCTGGAAGGCTGTCCACGCCCTACCCCCCCCGCCCATTTCTCCTCCACTGTCTTAAAAACTGCTGCCCACACTTTAACCAATCCCCTCTCTGTGGCTACAGAATTCAACACCTATTTTACTTCCTGTGCCTCCTCTTTATGTGCTCTCTTCCAACCAGAGCTTCTGGTGATCTCACTAGTCCCACCCATCCCATCCCACTAGCCCACCCACCCCTGCCTTGAGGTTCTCCTTTAAGTCCATACTCCCTGATGACACCCTCCGTGTTTTGCTTACACTGAATCCATGCAAGGGAAAAAGCCCCGACAGCCTCGACCCTAAACTACTCCACCTTGCCGCTTACTCCATTGCTCTCCCCAGCCTTAACCCATCTACTAAACCTCTCCTTCTTACATGGAACCATACCTGATGCCTGGAAGTCTGCTACTGTCATCCCTCTTCCTAAAGGCAGGGACCTCGCCAACCCTGGCAACTTCCACCCCATCTCCCTTCTCCCCACACTGGCCAAGCTCCTAGAGCACCTTGTCCTTGAGCAACTCTCCACTTTCCTTGACTCCTCCTTTTTCACCCCTTTCCAGTCTGGTTTCCATAAAAACCACTCCACCACCAACTCCCTCCTTCAACTCACTGACTCCATTCTCACCAGAATGGATCCGGGACACATCACCTCTGCTATCTTTGTTGACTTGGCCAAAGCCTTCGACACAGTCTCCCACTCCCTGCTCCTGTGTAAACTGTCCACAGCTGGCCTCACTGAATCTGCCACAAGCTGGTTCCAATCCTACCTCATACGCCAGTCCCAGTTAGTCAAGACCACACATTTATACAATGGGCGAGGGTGGGGCTGGTCACTCTAGGACAGATGCTGTCCGGGGGAGCAATACTAACCTTTGCTCAGACAGGGGAATTGTATCACCTGCAGAATAAGGATTTTTTCAGATACCTAACAACTGAAAAACTATATCATGGAACTCCAACAAAACACCCGAGCACCCGCCTAACTCCACCTGCTGGTGGAAACCATACAGGCAATTCAGAATCAAACACTAGCAATGGGCCACATTTTGGCCATTTATAAAGCCCTCAGAGGCCTATATCAAACCTGCACCGAGCCCTTAAGGCACAAATGGGAAGAGGAAGCGGGATTCCAGATCACAGATGTAGAATGGGGTAAGATTTTCAGCCCGGCCAGTAAAACAACATGCTCACCTTTGTAGCAAGAGTTTGCACGAAGAGTCAGAACGAGATTTTTCTACACACCAGTTACACAGAGTAGGGGTGTGTGTGTGTGTGTGTGTGTTGGGGGGGGTCAGGTCTAAGGCATGTTGGAGGTGGTGTGATGAACCCATCGCCCATCACACCCACATTTTTGGGGGCTGCCCATCCCTACAATTTTACTGGACACAAAACAAAAGAGCACTGGGTGACGTGTTCTCCACAGCCTCGAACATAGCCTTCCCACACTTGGTATTGGGATTATCACTGCCAGAGGTTAGGGGGACAGATGCACTGTATCTCTGGAACATTTTGCTAGTGGCAGGGCACAAAGCCATCACAAGAAAATGGCTTGCGGTGGACCCCTCCGATCATGAACAGCGGCAAGAGATAATGTATATTATGGAGATGGAGGAGCTGACTCATAAAATTAATCCACGAACAGAGACATTAATACACAAATGGTCCTGGTGGGTGATTTGGAAGGGGGTCCAGGGAGGAAGGGGTTGATCAGCACATAAGGGGACAAAGTGAGCCATGTTCATTTGAATAAAGTAAAATACTGTATGGTTGATACTGGATGATCTAATGAAGTAATATCGAATAGCCACTACATAATTGAGACTGATTGATTTAATGAAAAAGTAAAAAATGAGATGTAACCTGTACTTAATGATTTGCTGAGAAAATAGAAAAAGTAATGTAATCTGTTTTTATTGGTATATGGTACCTTTGTATGTTAATAAACTTGAATTAAAAAAAAATCCAACTTGGTATTCTGAATTTTTCTGCTTATTTAGTCAAGTCGGACATATAAACAAGTTATTCACCTGTAACAGTAGTACTAGTAGTGGTATATGATGTACATCCACACTTCAGGCTGTATACTTTCCCCTTTAAGGCTTGCCGGAACGTCTTCAAGCTGGCTCCTCACACCCACCCGTGTGACAACTCCCTTGGCATCACCCCGTGACGTCAGACCTTACCTGCTGGAAGCAAGACCGGTGTGCCACTTGTCAGGGCAGGTCGAGTGGGTCAGTGTGGATGTATATCATATACCACTCTTAGAACTGCTGTTATAGGTGAGTAAAGTACAGTTACGTAAGAACTTACCGTAACAGTAGATCTTCGAGAGGAGCTCTTGATGCAGGCTATTACAATTAGGGCTAAGCCGCAGGCACTAGGACCCTCCGGAAAACTTCTCAGCCAGTAATACCCAGCAGGGACTGCCCCTGACATCGGCTCCACCCCGACGTCAGCCCTGGTACAAAAGGGGCAGACCTAGCTCCACCCCAGTTCCACCGCCAAGTCCCGCGAACGAGCCCTGACAGGAGAATGGAGCAAAGCACGAAGATGGAACTCTGTACACCTCAGAGGGGGAAGGAGGGCCGGAAAGTAACGCCTGCTGCAAGAGCTCCTCTCGAAGATAGTACAATTACGTAAGAACTTACCGTAACAGTACATCTTCGAGAACAGCTCTTGCAGCAGGTTACACCATAAGGACTGAAGCCGGCAGGCGTGCCAGGACCCCACGGAAAAATTCTAGCTAGCTATCTTCAACGGGGACCGCCGTGTCGTCCGTCCTCCCGCCGCTGGGGGCGAATATATAAGGGGCGGTCCCCCTGATTCCCCAGTTCTCCTGGGCTGAGACTTCTCGCCGCAGGCTGACATCGAAATGGGAGACCGAGGATCCACCGGCCAGAAGACAAAGGGTATAAATCCCTGTTAAAAAAGGCTTAAGCCATGCCTACTCCAAGGGGAAGGTGGATGGAGAGGCTTGCTGCAAGAGCTGTTCTCGAAGATCTACTGTTACGGTAAGTTCTACGTAACTGTACACTATCTTACTCGAGACACAGCTCTGCAGCAGGTTACAACATTAGGACTGATTCTCAAGCAGTAGCACTTGCAAACACTCTGGGAGGAGGAAAATAGAAAGTTTATTCCGGGTCCTGATTCTAGGACAGGAGACCCTGCAGCACAGCCAGGCCGAAGCCGGCTCTTCGCCGTGAAGCGATGTCCAGGCTATAGTGCCTGATAAAGGTATGTACAGAGCTCCAAGTGGCTTTAGCACAAATGGCAGAGGTGGAGACGTTTCAAAGTGCTGCAAAGGAGGTGGCCACTCCCCTAGTGGAATGGCCCCGGACTGATCCCGGGAGGGGCTTTTGTTTGATATCATAACAGTATGATATGCACTGGACAAGCCAGCAGAAAGGGACTGTTTGGATACTGGTTGACCCATCATCCTTTCAGTAAAGGAAGCGAGGTGCTCGATTACTGAAGCTGCTTAGTTCTGCTCAGGTAGTACCTAAGCTGCGTGAACATCCAGGCTGTGGAGCAGCACCTCTCCTCTATTAGAATAATTAGGGAAGTAGACAGGCAGGTCAATGTCCTGATTGAGAGTGAGTGTGGAAACCACCTTAGGCAAGAATTTAGGATTCGTCCTCAGGGATACTCTGTCCCGGTGGAAAATCAAATAAGGCTCCTTACACATGAGAGCATGAAGCTCGGAAACTCTTCTCGCTGACGTAACAGCAACTAAAAACAACGTTTTCCACGACAGAAAACGCAGCTCGCAATCCGCGGCAGGTTCAAAGGGGGGGAGCGTGAGTTGCTCCAGGACAAAGAGCAAGTCCCATGGAGGCACTGGGTCCTTAATGGGCGGCCTAAGATGTAACACCCCTCTCAAGAATTCTCGACAGGCATCTAATTGTGCCACTGTGCGCTGTCCCACCGGGAGGTGATAAGCTGAAATGGCACAGAGGTGCACCTTAATAGAGGAGTAGGCGAGACCCGAACGGAAAAGGGAGAGCAGGTACTCTAACACCGCTTTCAACGGACAATCTAAAGGGGAAAAACCACGTGTTTGCGACCATAGACAAAAACGGCGCCATTTCATGGCATACGTCGCATGCGCTGCCGGCTTTCTGGCTGCAGAAAGAACTTCCGCAACCTCTTGCAAGACCCCGTGTCGCAAAATGGCTATGTCTCTAGGAGCCATGCATGCAGGTTCAGTGAGCGTAAGTCCGGGTGGACCAGTGAACCCTCCTCCTGAGACAAGAGATGGGAGCTGAATGGCAACGGGAGCGGAGGTTCCAGCGATAGCTGTATTAGCAAAGGGAACCAGATCTGTCTGAGCCAGAAAGGGGCCACCAGGATCATTGTTGCATGCTCCCTGCGCAGTTTGAGAAGAACTCTCTGGATCAACGGGAAGGGAGGGAAAGCGAGAGGAATCTGTCCGCCCAGGAGAGGGACAACGCGTCTCGCCAGAAAACACCAGGCCCTGGATCTAGCGAGCAAAAATTGGGCAGTTTTGCGTTGGATGGGGAAGCGAACAAGTCCAATTCTGGAGTTCCCCATCGAAGAAACAGATCCTCTGCTACCTCCTGAAGAAGTTCCCACTCGTGGACTCTGGCCTGGGAGCGACTCAGGCCGTCTGCAATTGTGTTGTCCACCCCGGGAACATGTACTGTGATCAGGTTCGCGCTGTGTCGGATTACCCAATCCCACACCCTCATAGCCTCCCTGCAAAGGGGGTAAGAGTGTGCGCCTCCTTGTTTGTTGAGGTAATATATCACTGCCGTGTTGTCTGTCTGTAGCAGGAGAGTACTCGGCGGGATCTCTGACTGAAATGCCTGCAGGGCATAAAGGACTGCCCTCATCTCCAGAACGTTGATATGAAGGTGAGCCTCCTGAGGGGTCCACGTTCCCTGGGACTTCACCCCGTCCAGGTGTGCTCCCCACCCTAGTCCTGAGGCGTCTGTGGTGAGGATTACCTCCGGGGACGGCGCTATAAACGGGACCCCCGTAGAGAGTGTCCCTGGGTCTAGCCACCATCGCCAGTCTCGAATCATGGTGTTCGTGATTCTGACCGGTTGCTGCATATGGTCTTGCCTTTGGTCCCATTGCACCTTGAACATCCACTGAGTTACCCGCATGTGGAGCCTTGCGAAAGGGACGGTTGGAATGGCCGCAGCCATGTGTCTGAGCAAGCGAAGGACCGACCTGGCTGGGACGGTCTTGTTCGATGAAAGATCCCTGATGAGGGATCTGATGCGCTCCACTCTGTCGTCTGGAAGAAATGCTCTTCCCTGAACGGTGTCCAGGACTGCGCCTATGAACTGCAGTTTCTGCGACGGTACCAGGAGAGACTTCTCGTAATTGATCAAGATGCCCAGAGACCGAAACAGATCCTGGGTACTCTGGATAGCCAATAACAATGCCTCTCTGGAGGCGGCCATGAGAAGCCAATCGTCCAAGTACGGGAACACATAATGGCCCTGTCTCCTTAGAGACGTGGCCATGACTGCCATGCATTTGGTAAAGGCCCTGGAAGCCGATGACAGTCCGAATGGAAGTGCTCGGAACTGAAAGTGGTGGCTGAGAAACTCGAAGCGCAGGAACCTCCTGTGCGCCTGAGCTACAGGGATGTGCAGGTATGCATCCTGCATGTCTAGGGATGCTAAAAATGCGTCCCTCTTTAGATTGGGAATAAGACCCGGGAGAGTCACCATGCAGAATCTTTTGTAGGCGACCGACATATTGAGGTCGCTGAGGTCCAGAATCGGACGGAGGTCCCCTGTTTTCTTTGGAACCATGAAGAAGTGGGAGTAGTACCCGTATCCTCTCTGGTTCTCTGGGACATACTCTGTCGCCCCCTTTTGCAGGAGCGCGCGTATTTCTTGCCTGATCAGAGGCTTGTGCTGACCCGAGTAACGGGAGAGCAGAGGAGGCCTTGAGGGTGGCTTTTCTGCGAATTCTATAAAGTGGCCTCTTTCGACCAACTGAAGAACCCACCGGTCGGTGGTTATGGACTGCCATCCTGGCAGGTACTTCGCAATGCGACCCCCGACCTTGATGTCCCGTTGATCCTGAGGGGCGGGGGCCGGAAAGGAGTCAGGCTGTGGCGGAAGAGGGGCCTGCGGGCTGGGCCGGTTTAGCTGGGTGTTGACCTCGGCCCACGGGCTGTCTACCCTGGGCTCTACGGGAACCGGAGCCCCTCTGTTGTGGACCAGTGTGGGACTGTTGTCTTTGTGCCCGTCCACGAAAACGGCTTTGGTTCCTACGAAAGGAACTAAGCCTCGGTCGGTACATTGCCTGGACCGACCTCATCGCCTTCCCGGCCTCTTGAAACTTGGTGATGACCCTCTCAGAGGGCTCACCAAAGAGAACTTCTCCCTCAAATGGGGCGTCCATGATGTTTTTGTGGACATCCGGGGTAAAGCCGGAGACACGGAGCCAAGAGCAGTCTCCGGAGGCATACACCTGAAGCTGCTGCTCGGGCCGAGGAGTCCGCGGAGTCGTACGCGGCTCGTAGCACTTGGGTCCTCACGTCCGAACCTGTCCGGAGGAGCTGCAACATCTCCTCCTTCTGCTCACCTTCTGGCAACTTCTCAGCCAGATCCAGACCCTGCTCCCACAAGGCATTTTGGAACTGCACCATGTGGGTCAAGTAATTCAGGGATCTGATGGCGCAAGTAGCGGAAGCATATGTACGCTACCCATAGCGCCCTCAGCTGTTTGGACTCCGGGTTCGGTGGCAGAGCGCTCAAATGTTGCGGTCTCTGGGACCGGTCATGAGAGGCTGTTATGACCAGAGAGTCGGCCTGAGGATGCTGAGCCAAGTACTGGTCTTCCCTTGGAGCCTTGTACAGATGGTCAGCTTTCTTCGGCATCGCTGGGAGTGAATGTGGACACTTCCACGCTGCCTTGGTGACGTCCACGAAAGTGTCTACCAAGGGTGGCACCACCACAGGCTTGGGGTCCTTCTGCCGAAGATATTTCGCAAGGCGCAGCCTTTCCGGGTCTAACTCTTCCGCATCCCATCCCATGTTCTCTTGGATGTATCTCATGATGTCCGAGAATGAAGAGTCATCCGGAGGAGACCTTGGAAGCTCACGTGGGTCCGGAGAAGGGATGTGGAGGGGAGATGGGGATCTAGAACCTGTTGAAAACTCTGATCCCGTGTCCTCCGTCGAAGGCGAATGGCGGTGTCTTCTGGGTCTCTTAGGGCTGGGTGACCCAGAAGAGGATCTGGACGGAGGTCTCCTTTTATCTGGTCTCCCCCTTGGAGGGATCCTGGGCTCCTGGGGAGGAGGTAACCGGCCTGCAGACCCGGATGGAGAAGGGGGCACAGGAACCGGAGGAGTAACCGGCCTAGGAGGAGGAGGAGGAGGAGGTGGAAGAGGAGGTGGGGTGGGGACCACGTCCTTTTTAATGGCATCCCACCAGTAAGTGAAAAGCTCCTTAACCTCTGAGAAAGAAAGACCCGACGATGGACCGGGCGCCGGTGGTCGGTCGTCGGGTTCCGGCGTCGGCTCCACAGGGGCCTCGGGGTGCGGGGAGGGTTCCCTGGGAGGCTCGACAGGACCGGGTCGCCTGTCTGGTCCTTGGGCTGTGTTAACTCCTCCTCTGTAATGGTCTCCTGACCGGCGCCGGTTGAGGCGCTGGGTCCTCTCTCAATCCTGGCAGGCAGGACGTCGGCCACCTACCGCGTCCGGGTGCGTGATTGGCCAGCGACGCGTCGGTGGGCGCTGTCGACGGCTCTGGGGACTTGTGGCGAGAGGAGACGCCGGGTGGGTCGACGTCAGGTCTGACGGTCTCTTAAGAGAGGTGAGCTCCTTGGTCTTCCGCTGGGGAGGAGGAGGCAAGGAGGCAGACCTGACGTCAGGTTCAGAATGGCGGGATGATGGTGGCGGTTCCCCGACTTGACCAGGGCCTTAGAAGATGAAGGAGGCCTGGAAGTCTTGGCCTGAGAAGAGGAGCCCGAAGATTTTCTCACCGCAGCAGGGGGAGGCTGAGAACTGGCCCGGGAAGGCGAGCGGTCGGACCTGGAGCCGGAGCTGCGAGAATCAGAGGCCCTAGACGGGACCTGGAAGGGGCTTCTTCCTATGCTTCTCCAAATGTTCGCGGCCTTCTCCGAAGAATCCTCTTGAGGCCATGGTCTTGAGTTGTTCCTCGAGCAGGAACGCCTGTAGGGCCTTCCCTGGCTGACAGATCCGGTTTCTGCTGTTGAAACCTAGGCAAAAGGAGCAGGACCGGGTGTCGTGGTCTGGGCTACAGCACCGGACGAGGCGAATGCGGATTCTTGAAAGGGATCTGCTTCCCACAGGCACTTCAAGAATGACCGAGGTTGGAGAGGACATCAGACAATAAACTGACCGAAGAAAACGCAGCTTTCTCCGGAGAAAAACTTTACCACGTGTCGCGCGCTAGATCTGGAACCGAAGGGTCGAGACTTGCAAGTCGACGGTGGGAAAGAACTGGGGAATCTGGCGGGACAGCCCCCTTATGTACTACACCTGACGCCAGAGGCGGTCCCCGCTGAAGATAGCTAGCTAGAATTTTCTTGTGGGGTCCTGACGCTTGCCGGCTTCAGTCCTATGTGTAACCTGCTGCAAGAGTTGTGTCTCAAGTAAGATCTACTGTTACGGTAAGTTCCACGTAACTCTCACTATCTACTCGAGTGAGCTCTCAGCAGGCTATTACAATTAAGACTGAATCCCAAGCAGTCCCTCGCCAAGGAGGTAATCGACCCTGGGAGGTGGAAGAGATGAAGCTGAACCCAGAAGCTCAAGGCAGTAGTCCCTGAAGGACTGCTAGGCCGAAGCCTGCATGGCATCTGGAGGCAATGTCCAAGCTGTAGTGCTTTACGAAAGTATGCACTGAATTCCAGGTAGTGGCTGCGCAAATGTCCTTAATGGATACGGTCCGCAGCACGGCAAAGGAAGCAGACACTCCCCTGGTGGAGTGACCCCTAACCGGGCCCGGGAGGGGCTTGTTGTGCTTCTCATAACAGAAAGAGACACAGTGGACAATCCATTTAGAAATGGTCTGCTTGGACACCAGTCTACCCAAGTGTTGTGGCGTGAAGGCCACAAACAGTTGGTCCGATTTATGGTGACTAGCCGTTCGCTTAAGATAATACCTAAGGTCCTGTGAACATCCCAGGTGTGAAGGAGAGCTTCCCCTCTGTTAGAGGGCGAAGGAAAATAAACTGGAAGGTCAACCGACTGGTTGAGGGTCAACTCCGAGACTACTTTCCGAAGAAACTTAGGGTTCGTCCTGAGGGAAACCCGTTCTCTGTGGAAAATTAAGTACAGCTCTTTACACATCAGAGCCTGAAGCTCGGAAACTCTTCGAGCTGACGTAATGGCAATTAAAAAGCAAACCTTCGAAGAAAGATATCGCTGCTCACAATCTGCAGCAGGTTCAAATGGGGGAACATTACGCTTCTCCAACACAAAAAGGAGGTCCCACGGTGGGATAGGATCCCGAATGGGAGGTCTCATGTGAAGAATCCCCTGTAAAAAGGTGCGGGCCACATCCAACTGGGCTAAGGTTCTGTCTCCCGAAAGGGTGTGATAAGCCGAGATGGCCCACATGTGCACCTTTATGGAGGAGTAGCTCAGGCCTTGCTGATATAAGGAGAGGAGATACTGAAGAGCAGAGTTCACTGGACAGGTAATGGGATCCAGATGGTGAGACGAGGCCCACAAACAAAACCGCTTCCATTTCATAGCGTAAGTGGAGCGCATGGAGGGCTTCCTCGCCGACAAAAGAACATCCGCCACCTCTGGCGATACCCCGTACCTGTGTTTTGCTACGTCCGAAGGAGCCAAGCGTGAAGGTGTAAGGATCGGGATGGACAAGCAAGCCCTGATCCTGGGACAGCAACTGCGAGCATATTGGCAGCGGAATTGGAGGTTCCATGGATAGCCGCTGAAGTAGTGGAAACCAAATCTGCCAAGGCCACAGCTGGGCGATCAGAATCATTTGCGCCCCCTCGGCCTGTAACTTCAACAGAACCCTCTGGATGAGAGGAAAGGGAGGGAAGGCATAAAGAAACCTCCCTACCCAACACAGGGACAACACGTCTGACCAGAAAACACCAGGCGCGGGCTCTCACGAGCAGAAAAGTGGCAGTTTGGCGTTGCGTGGTGACGCAAACAGGTCCAGATCTGACCGACCCCACTTGTTGAACGGCTGATCCGCTACTGACTGCAGTAGCTCCCACTCGTGTGCCCTAGACTGAGATCTGCTGAGACTGTCGGCCAAGTCGTTGAGGACACCTGGGACGTGCACCGCAGAGAGAGTAATGTGCTGTTCCAGTGCCCAATACCAGACTCTCATCGCCTCCCGGCATAGGGGGTAAGAATGAGATCCCCCTTGCTTGTTGATATAGAAGACGACCGCCATATTGTCCGTCTGAACCAGAAGAGAGCCTGGCATGAGGTCCTCCTGAAAGGCATGTAGCGCACTGAGGACCGCTCGCATCTCTAGGACATTGATGTTGAGTTCGCACTGGGGTCCAGACACCTTGTGTTTACGGCTCCCTAAGGTGCGCCCCCCCACCCCAAATCCGAGGCATCCATCATGAGGGTCTGATCTGGGGGCTCCAGACGGAAGGGGACCCCTTTTTCCAAACTGAGTGGATCCATCCACCAAAGAAGCGTTCTCATTACTGGCTCTGTGACTCTGACCATGTGGTCTAGGTCGTCGGAGCACTGATCCTGCTGCACCCTAAGCATCCATTGTGGGATTCTCATGTGGAGGCGGGCCAGAGGAGTAACTGGAATGGCTGCTGCCATGTGCCCCAGAAGTCTGAGGAAGGTCCTTGCTGGGACCTGAGGAGTTACTAGAACCAATCCGGCTATCTCCTGCAAGCGATCGCCCCTCTCCGGGGGTAGAAAGGCCATGCCCTGGATCAAATCCAGGTCCGCTGCAATAAAGATGAGTCTTTGGCTGGGTTCTGGGGAAGACTTTGAAAAGTTCAGGGTGATCCCCAGGTCTCGGAAGAGGGTATAGGTATCTCTGAGAGCTTGAAGCAGGCGTGACCTTGACGGGGCCACTAGCAGCCAATTGTCCAGGTAAGGGAAGACATAATGCCCCGATGCCTTACAGCTGCAGCCACTACTGCCAAGCACTTCGAGAAGACTCGAGGAGTGGAAGAGAGGCCGAACAGAAGAACTCGAAACTGATATGTTCCCCTTGGAAGTGGAACCTCAGGAAATTCATGTACGGATCTTGCATGTCTAGGGAGCAGAGCCGGTCCTCTTGGTGCAGCAGAGGAAGAAGACCTCGAATGGTCACCATCCGGAACCTTTTGTATTCTATATAAAGATTTAGAGAACTTAGGTCCAGAATGGGCCAAAGGTCCTGAGTCTTTTTTGGGACCAGGAAGAAGTGGGAGTAATACCCTTTTCCCCCGCTGTCGCAAGGGGACTGGTTCTATCACCCTTTTTTGCAAGAGGGCCTGTATCTCTCCTTCTATGAGAGGGATATGAGAAGGAGGATATCTGGAGAACCTTGGTGGAGTGTCTGGAGGAATCTCCGTGAACTCTAAAGTGTGTCCTCTCCTTATGACGTCTAGGACCAATTTGTCCGCAGTTATCGAGCTCCATCCCTCAAAGTACAGGGAGAAGTGACCACCTTTCCGGTACCTCTGCCGGAGGAGGAGGGGTTGGAAGAGAGTCATTGGGCGGAGCCAGGGGTGAGCAGACAGGCCTGGGAGGACATGGGCCCACAGGGAGGAGCGCCTCCAGGCTGCTGGTTGCTGGCTCTCCTCCGAAAGCCTCCTCTCTGGCCCTGTTGATTGCCACGGGCTTGACCACCTGAGGGCTGCTGAAATGGCCACTTTTGCTGTCTCTGCTGGTCTCCACAGTACATCTGGCAGACAGACCAGATGGATTTGCCCGACTCTTGGAGGCGAGAGATCAGAGACTCCGTCTCCTGCCCAAACAAAACGGTACCCTGGAACGGTAAGTCCTGGACTGCAGATCCTGATGAAAGCCCAAGACCCTTGACCAGGAATGGCGCCTGAGGCAGACACCTGACACTGCCGCTCTGGCTGTCGTATCCGCAGTATCGTAAAAGGCATGCAAAACATGTGTGCCTGCATTTGAGCCCGATTTTAGGATGTCCAGAATCTCCATTTTCTTCTCCGAGTCTGGCAAGGCGTTAACCAGCTCTTGTCCCCGCTCCCATAACGCATTCTGGTACTGGACCATGTGCGTAAGGAAGTTCAGGGACCTAACTGAACGGGTGGAGGCAGAATACACCTTCTTGCCTACCTGGTCCAAACAGCAGGACTCTGGATCGGGAGACTGTGAGCTGAGGTGTTTAGGCTGCTTAGATTTCTCATGAGCAGCCGTAATAACTGAAGAGTCCGCCTGAGGGTGCTCGGCCAAGAATGGTTCATCCCTCGGGGCTCTATACAGTCTGTCCAATTTCTTTGGAACTGCCGGGACCGAAGCCAGATGTTTCCAGGTCACTCAGGTGAAGTCCTGGAATGTGTCCACCAAAGGAGGTATCACCAAGGGCTTTGGCTCCTTTTGCCTCAGGTACTCAGACAAACGCCGGCGTTCCGGATCCAGGTCCTCCGTGTCCCACTTATTGGAGGCCTGGATGTGCCTCATGACGTCAATGAAAGTAGGACTGTCAGGAGGCGAGCGGGGCCGGTCCTTCTCTTCCGGGGAACCCCCAATTCCCGAAAAGAAAGAGGTAGAAGACGAAGAAGAGGAGGAAGGGCTACTGGGTGACGAGTAGCCAGACCTATCCTTATGGCTAGCCCTACTCGAGCATCGGTGGCTCACCGACTGACGGCGGTCCAAAGACCGACGTCAGTCATGGGACCGACGGTGGAGCGAAGACCAACGTCGGTCAGGGGAATGACGTCGGGAGCGGTCCCGTCTAACAGAACGGGAATGGCTCCTGGAGTGAGACCTGACCCGGTGTCGGCTACCTGATCTGGTAGAGCACCGGTGTCGGTCTACGGACTGTAAATGGGAATGAGCCCTGGGAGGAGGTGTAGGCAGCGGCCTCTCGGGGGTCTTCCTCACAGAAGAAGCACCTCCTGGCTGTGATTCACCCAAAGGGTCCAGGACCAGTGACGGGGCCGGCTGGGCGCTTCTGGACCTGCCCCCACCAGAAGGAAAACAGATGCTGGAGCTCATCCTTAGAGAAAACAGAGGCCGCTTTCCCTGGAAATGGAATATCTGGAACGTCGACCTTGGAAGGAGAGCCCCCTTCAAAGCCCCGGGGGGGAGGAGGACTTAGGAGATGGGGACGCAGCCCCTTCGCCGGCTGCGTCCGGATCCATTGCCCAATCACCTGGCGTCGGTAAGGGGACCGACGATGGGGTACTGACCAGGGGCGCTGGAGTGTCCTTTGACTCTGAAGGCATGCTCTTGACTGGCAGTGCTGAGACCTTGGAAGGCAGAGCCGAAGCTTGTGCCTCCGAGGACTTCATGGTGACCCTTAGTGGAGTCACCTTAGGCTTTGCTGGCCTCTCCCCCGAAGGCCCAGCCTTAGCCTGGTCTTTAGATTTAGGACGCTCACCTGAGTCCGTCGAACCACAGGCTTTCTTGGGAGAAGGCCGCGTGCGGGAGCAAGACCGGGACCTGGACCGGTGCCGGGACCGACTACAGTCTTTTTCACGGGACAGCTTGGTTTTATCCTTTTTCTTCTGCTTCTTCCCGGAGGTATGCAAGTCCATTTTCTGTTCAAGCAGGTATGCTTTCAGGGCCTTCAGGCAGCGGATTCGAGTTCAGCTGGTGAACTTCTTACAGGATGAACAGGCCGCGGTGTCGTGCTCAGACCCCAGGCAAAAAAACGCACTGCTTATGGTCATCTTTAGACGGGATTTGGCAGCTGCATCCGCACTTGTTGATGTGGGGTCCTGACGAGGAGACTGAGGGCGGTGAAGACATATGTCAGTAGGCAAAGAAACAGTCGAAACTGTGGAGAAAAAGCACAAAAGAACGAAAAAACGAGGTGTTTTGCTGGGCTGGCAAGCCAAGGAACAGGAACTCTTCACGTGCGCGGGACGCAGCGGGAAGATAACTGGGGTGGAGCTGGGTCCACCCCCTTTTGTACCAGGACTGACGTCGTAAGCGGTCCCTGCTGGGTATTGCTGGCTGAGAAGTTTTCTGGAGGGTCCTAGTGCCTGCGGCATAGTCCTAATTGTAATAGCCTGCTGCAAGAGCTCCCACTCGAAGTAAGATCCAGTTTTTCTAGGACCGTGGATATGATGTACTATGCACACTTCTGGCAGACTCCTAGCAGTTCTCCGGGAGGAGGGGACAAGGCACACCCTCCTATTTAGGGAAGAGAGGTTGGAGTACTGAGACCCCAAAACCAACATCCTCGTGTGACTCAAGGTCAATGTGGTAATGGGAAATGAAGATGTGTGTGCCGACTTCCAGGTAGCAGCCCTGCAGATTTCCTGGATAGGGACATCCCTGGAAGCAGCCACCAAGGCAGCAGTATGATGGGTGGAATAAGCCTTTAGCCCTATGGGAGGCTCCATACCCGCCAATCAATAGCACAGGTCAATGCAGAATACAATCCACCTGCCAATCGTCCACTTTGCTACCAGTCTGCCAGGTGCAGCTTCTACGTAGGTGACAAATAGCTGGCGAACCTCTCCCCGAATTCCAGCAGTGTGCTCCTTATAGTAGGTGAGCGCCCACCGCAGGTACAGGGTATGGAGCCCGTGCTTGGCCTCAAAGAGTTGTGGTTGGTAAAGTACACTGCCAGACTGATCACCTGGTTAAGGTGAAACTCAGAACCTTTGGGAGGAACTTCGGGTTGGGGTGAACGACAAACTTGTCCCCACGGAAGACCAGGTAAGGAGACTCAACTGAGAGCGCCTGGAACTCACTGATCCTTCTGGCATGATAGCCATTAGGAAGGCGGTCGTCCATGACAGGCGAGACAGTTCACACCTGTGCATCGGTTCAAATGGGCTGCCCATGATCTTTGCCAACACCAGCAACAAGTCGCAAGGTAGTGGTGGTTCATGCACCGGAGGGGAAATGTGAACAAGGCCTCTGAAAAAGCACCAGGCCACCTTCTCCTGCGCTACCAACAGCATACCAGCCTACGTCCTGTATGCAGAGATAGCTGCCAGGTGCATCTTAAGGGTCGTCAACTAAAGGCCCGACAGAGAGAGAGAGAGACTAAAGGTAGTTGCGAATGCTAGCCACTGGACAAGATAAGGGGTCAAGGCCCTTGCCCTGGCACCAAAAGGAGAACCTCTTCCATTTGAAGGCACATCATTTTTGGGTCGACTCCTTCTGAGAAGCCTCGACCACGGTGAGGACATCTTCAGAGAGACCAAAACCCTGGAACTCTAGCCACTCAGGAACCAGGCTATCAGATGAAGGGATTGAAGGTCTGGATAGAGTACCTTCCCCTGATTCCAAGAGGGCAGGTCCGGGCAGAGAGGAAGATGCCAGGGGAGCCTGCTGCTGAGGAGATCAGGGTACCAGAACTGGCGCGACCAGTCCAGAGCCACCAGGATCATTCATGTCTTGTCCCTCCTAGCTTTGATCAGCACTTCCTGGATAAGAGGAAATTGAGGGAAGGCACAGAGGAGGCCCAGGATTCAGGGCCTCGAGAAGGCATCCACCTGCAGCAATCTGCTGAGGGGGGTGGACACAAGACAGCTTCAGCTTTGTGTTCTCCCTTGAGGTGAACTGGTCCACCAGAGGGGTGCCCCAGTGGTAGAACAGGCTGTGTACTACCTTCGGATGGAGAGACCACTCGTGAGATCCCTCACCCACATGGCTGAGGGAATCTGCCAACTGGCTGGAGGTGCTGGCCATATGGATGGTCAGGAGATTGGTGTCCAGGCTGAGCATGAGGATCCAGATGTGGAGAGCTTCCCTACACAGAGGAAGGCAGTGCATCCTGCCCCGTTTGTTGAGATAGTACATGGTCATGGTGTTGTCCGTCTGGATCTGAATGACCTGACCCAGAATGTGCAGAGCAAAGGCTGTCAGCGCCAGCTGAGCTGTCCGAAGCTCCAGCAGATCGATATGGCATCGGGACTCCTCGGGGGTCCAGAGTCCATGGACTCTACTGTCCCCCAGGTGGGCACCCCAGTCCATCACAGGAGCATCAGTGGTGATGGTAACCGTCGACTCCAGGTGGACAAATGAGACTTCTTCCTGCAAATGTTCTGGGACTAACCACCACTGGAGGGTGCCCCACATTGACTGGATCACAGTGACTGGCTGGTTGAAGTGGCCCTGGTGCTGAGACCATTGGCGAGCAAACACCCACTGCAGAGAGCGCATTCTCCAACCCAACGGACGACGTTGGTGCATGCTGCCATGTATTCCAGGAGACACAGGAAGGGCGCATCTGCCCAACCTGAAATGATCGGGCAAAGGAAGAGAAAGGCTCTGCCTGGTCTGTTGGAAGAGTTGAACTCCGACCCAATGAAATGCATCACTTGCGAAGGTATGAGCTCCGATCTGGCCTCATTGATCAAAAGGCCAAAGGACAAGCAGGTCTGGAGGGCCAGGTCCCTGGGCTGCTCCACCTCCTCCCTAGAAGGACCCGCTATACGCCAGTCATCCAGGTAGGGATACACCCGGACCCCTCGGCGCCTCAGGTAGGCTGCCACCACTGCAATGCACTTGGTGAAGACCCTGGGAGCTGAGCAGTGGCTGAAGGGCATGGCTTGGAACTCATATCTGCACACGGACCTGCAAGAACCGGCGGTGGGATGGACGGATAGGGATATGGAAGAACGCATCCCAAAGATCCAGGGAGCAGAACCACATGTCCTGCTCCAGAGATGGAACGATCTGAGACAGAGTGACCATCCTGAAAGTGTGCGACCAAAGGAATCTGTTCAGGCCATGCAGATCTAAGATAGGGTATCAGACCCCATCCGCTTTGGCACCAGGAAGTACCTGGTGACAAACCTTGGGTTTACTGGAGGGTCTGGGACTGGAGCCACTAACTCCTTCTGAAGGAGCTGGGCAATGTCTTCCTGCAGGGCTGACAGCATGTCAGGTGACACCATGTCCTCCTGTGGGGCACGTGCTCAGCATGACAGGTAAGCCTTGAACTCTTAAGGCAAACCCTGACCGACCACCTCGACAACTCACCTGTCCATTGTGACAGTGGACCAGACGGAAAGGAAGTAGCAGTGCCAGCCCCCCCATGGGAGGACCCAGGAGACTCAGGGTGGGCATGGGGGAGACACCCCCCCATCCTGTCACTGGGCAGGCTTGGAAGTGGATGAGGGACCGGCTGAGGAAGCAGCGGGGCCTCGACCACCTGGCTTTCCAATGACTGAAGCAACCAAATTCGGTCGGGGATGCCAAGCCTGGGGCTGGGATGGCTTGGCCGCATGAGCAGACAGGGTCTGAAAGGGCTTCTTCCTTTTGGAGCTTACAGTCCTTTGGATCCCTCTGGGAAGAAGTAACAGAGTCCAGGGGGGCATTAGACTTCCCAGTACGATTAAGGTGTTCTTCCACCCACGGCCTGAACAAGTCCGTGCCCAAGAAGGGGACATTGGTCAACTTGTGCTGGGTATCTGCCGTGAAGGTAGAGATCCTCAGCCAAGCCCTGCAGCACACTGCCACACACAGACTGAGTGCAGGAGTCGATGATCTCCATGGCTGTCTAGAGCTGTTGCTTAGCCACCAGTTATCCCTCACCCCGGACGTGCTTGAAGGTGGTCTGCAAGTCAGCCGGGAGCTGGGGCAGCACCTCATCGAGAGTGTCAAAGAGAGCATGAGCGAAGCTGGCCGTCAAAAGGGCCGAACTCGCCTGCTGAAGGCCGAGAGAAAAGGCCGCACAGACCTTTGTGGCCACATGATCCAATTTTTGGATTCCTTGTCGGGAGACTTATCCACATCCCCGACGCTGCCGGTATGCCAAAAGACTGAGTTGGCCACCAGACTCTCAGCCGAGGGATGGCTGGTGAAACCTGACATGGAAACAGTAGGGACCACATACTTGTGGGGAACATCCGACCTGATGGTGCATGGCAAGAGGCAGGATGCTGCCAAAGCTCCAGAGCGGGGCCAAGAATAGCCTCCGTGACTGGGAAGGCCACCCCAGGGGAGACACCCTGGTTGAGAATCTCAGTTAACGGTACTTGGCCCATTTTTGGAAAGGCTCCATCTGCAGTCCCGCAGATTCCAAGATGAGGCAAAGCAAGCCCCCAAAAGAGGTGTGACCCTGCTCCATGGACAAATCTTCCCCCAACTCGATGTCCAATGGACGGGAATAAAAGGAGAAGCCCTCAGACTTTTAGGAGTCATCAAAAAGCGGTCAACTGCCAGAGTCCCCATTGACCCTACGGAGTCTGTCGGGAGTCACGGTGATCAACAGCCATCGACGAGGCCCAGAAGCAGTACAGGCATCCTTGGTGGGGATCCCATGAGCAGCTGCTTACACAGCGGCTCCACCTGGATGGGTGGAGAGTCCAGAATAGGCTGAGCTGGAACAGGCCAAGCCAGAGTAGACTGGGGCCGAAAGAGCCGGGGTGAGGTCCAGGACCAGCTTAACCTCAGCCAGCATGAGCAAATGCCATGTGAGTTCTTCATAGCACCGATGCATTTTGCAAGGGAGTCTCTCCTCATCTGAGGATGAAGAAGAATAGCAGCCACGCAGCTTGCCCAAATGCCGAGAGCAGGGCCGCTGATGACAGTGTGGGCTGCTCGATAGGGCTTTGAGACTAAGACCTCAACCTCGACCATCAAGGATGCTGATGGTGAGACTTGGTGGGAACCGGTGAAAGCCAAGGATCCTCTGGGGTAATTGGATCCTGAGGGTTAGGGACCAGATCGGTGGGCTGGTCCAACCCACCCCGAGAAGTTACAGGTAGGACCAGAGTCCTAGAGAGGGAGGTATCGGCCTCATCTTGCGACAATGTGTCAACCGGCTCAAGAAAAATCTTGGCAGGTTGGTCGATGGGGAGACCACTGAGCCAGTGGCCTGGGCTGAAGGATCGATCATGGTTGAAACCTCCAGAGAAGCACAAAAATCCAAGGCCCGAGAGTGCTCATGATCCTACAATTTTTTAGTCTCCTTTTTTGAAGATTTTGTGCTCTGACAGGAGTACTGCCCAAGGGTGGGAAGGGACTGGCACAAATCTCGAAATGCTCCTGAGAAGGTGGCGCCAAAAGTAAGCGCCGAATGCGAAACCAAAGAGGCATGTGCTACGCCCGGTCACCACCTTCAAAAGTTTAAGCTGTCCAGCCGGACCCCGTAACTGAGGAGACTGTCCGACCCGGGTATCCTTTGACCACAGGGGATCCCGTTCATCAAGGTACCATAACAGAAGCCGAGTGTGCAGATCTTTGAAAGTACTGGGATGCAAGGTGCAACACAGGTCACATGCTTGGGGAATGGTTCCAAACAAGTTCAAAACCTATCTGTACTCAGGGAACGGACGTGGTGCGCTTGTAAATGGGCTGCCAGCTCCACTGACTTAAACACTGGTTTCGACAAAATCCTAACGCCACTGCCACTTTCACAAATGGAGTCATGCACAAAGATTGTTTCTGTACTAACTGCTTTTATTCAGAAAAATGATGGCAGTTCACAGCAAGCAGTGCAAATTCACTTTTAGATAACAACAGAAATACGTCAGCTCCTGCGCTTTGGCTCCAAGCCTTTGAACTTTGCAAAGGTTTGAAGCAAAGGGCCTACTCAGCGTAGACAGTGGGAAGCAGGGCTTGACAAATCCTATAGCCCAACGTCCCGGACTACCATTTTTTATGTAGGGACAAGCAGATGCCAGAGTTCTGCTTGTCCCACGGACTACCATGCTGCAGTTTAAAATCTGCAGGTTTTTACCTGCTTTTCTCTCGCTGGCCACTAGATGGAGTCTTTGTGCGCATTGCTGAATGCGCGCACCCGCCGCACCACAGTCGCGCGCCACCGTGCCCCATGTCCCGACTCCCGAATTAACTGTGCAATCGGGCACCAGCAGACACTTGGGGAGGCGCGAGGGCGGCGCCAAGAAGAAACGCGCTCGTAACTGGTCAAAATAGCCAGACTGACAGGCTAGGCAGCCTACAGCTGATGGTACATTCCTGTCAGTCCTGGCTATTGGTGATCAGCGTTAGAGGTTGGACTGGAGCTCTCAGAGTGGCAGTAGCACTAGCTCCGTGCCGTTGGTAAGCAGCGCCATTTCGCTGCTCGGAGAGGCAGAAGAGACATCGCTTCTGTTTGGAGCACAGTCAAACTGTGTATTTGGGGCTGATTGCCGCGAGTCACTAGCAAATCAGTAATAGGAGAGAGAAGTTAGAATATAATACAAATATATATTGGGAATTTTGGAGCAGGAGAGTAGGAGGATCTGTAGTTTGGGGGGAAGGGGATGTGAGAGGAGAGAGAGTTTGCTTAGAGTGGAAAGTCTGATTAAACAATCTGCTGATTTTATATATATATATATAATAAAAAAAAAGAAGGGAGAACTAAGCAAAAACACTGCACACTGAATTCAGGGAGCTGTGTGTGTTGTTTGGACACGTGAAGTGAAGAAAAATAAAAGGATACACAGCTCTTAAATAAATAAAAAAGGCAAAAAAACATGAGACTCTAAGTGGGGGGAAGTGATTGTGTGTTGAATTTAAGTTGTGGAATTACTAAACATTTCAATAATAATCGTGTGATAAGGGTTGGTGTGTGTGTGTGTGGGTGTGTGGGTGTGTTTGTGAGACAAGCCTGCCCTCCCTGAGAGAGAGCAGAGATCAGGGACTTGGACCTGACTGATAATGTGTGCCTCCTGCAAGACACCGAACCTGCCCTGAGAGCCTAAGGGTAGAGTAGAGGAAATTGTGGAAGGAAAGAACTGAATACTTAATAAAGTAAACAGTCGCAGTATAAAAAAGAGATTGATACCAAAAAAGATAGCTACCTTAACTAAACTTATTAGCTAGTACTTTGTTTGTCCTACCAAGTACTTGGTGGAGTGTGTGTGGCAGTGGGCTGTGAGTGAGACCTAACCTGCCCTGAGAGGAGAGGTACAGGAATTTGGGAACAACTCGGACTTCTTTCTTAGAAATATACTATAGGAAGGGAAAGGAAAACATTTTTGTGTGTGAAACCTCCTGCCTCACAAATCAGGGACAAGGCTTAAAAATCAGGGACAAAGGACCAAAATCAGGGACACTTCTTCAAAATTGGAGTTATCCACTCAGGAAGCTGGTAGAATAAAGGGCTTAGTGTAAAATGCATTATCTAAAGAAGAACAAGTCTGTAACTTAAATGTTTGACATTAGTTTATGCTTATAACCACCACTGTTTCACGGAAACACAATTTTAGGAGGGACAGAGTAAAATTTTGAAGCAAAGTCAGGGACGTCCCTGAAAATCAGGGACAGTTGAGAGGCATGAGTGACAGTGCCACTACACAGAAGAAAATAATAAACCCTAGCTAGTACTTTTGGTGGAGGTGTATGTGTAAAGGGCTGTGAGGCCAAACCTGACCTGAGAAGGGAAAAGGCATTTTTGGGACACCGAAAAATAAAATAAACCTACCAGTACTAGCTACACTGGTGGAAGTGTTTGTTTGTGTGTGGCTGTGAGACCGAACCTGCCCTGAGAAGGAAAAAGCAATTTCTGCAGTCTCGTCCGGCTCTGACCCAGCCCCTCCCACCTACCCACCTATAGGAAGGGAAAGGGAAAACATTTTTGTGTGAAAAGTGACAGTGACACTACACAGAAGAAAATAATAAAGACTAGCTAGTACTTTTGGTGGAGGTGTATATGTGTGGCTGTGAGGCCAAACCTGACCTGAGAAGGAAAAAGGCATTTTGGGGACACCAAAAATAAAATAAACCTACCAGTACTAGCTACACTGGTGGAAGTGTTTGTTTGTGTGTGGCTGTGAGACCGAACCTGCCTGAGAAGGAAAAAGCAATTTCCTGCTAGCTCTGCTCTGGACCCAGCCCTCCACCTACCCACCTATAGGAAGGGGAAAAGAAAACATTTTTGTGTGAAAAGTGACAGTGACACTACACAGAAGAAAATAATAAACCCTAGCTAGTACTTTTGGTGGAGTGTATGTGTGTGCGGCTGTGAGGCCAAACCTGACCTGAGAAGGGAAAAAGGCATTTTGGGACACCGAAAATAAAATAAACCTACCAGTACTAGCTACACTGGTGGAAGTGTTTGTTTGTGTGTGGCTGTGAGACCGAACCTGACCTAAGAAGGAAAAAGCAATTTCCTGCTAGTACTCCGTCCGGCTCTGACTCAGCCCCTCCCACCTACCCACCTCTGTCCTGCCCTCTTGTAGTGCTGCATAAGCACAACAGCTTAAGGTAAAAATTACAGTAACACAACACACACAAAGATAACACAAAATAGAATTTTATTGTGTACAATAATACAACAATCTTTATTAGTTTATTTCACAATTGCAGCATAGAAGACAGTTAAAATAATGCAACAAATAAGCCAAAGCAAGCTACTCTATTTTCCCTTGGACAGGGAAAAATCTTCTTCATCGGAAACAAAAAGTAAAGAGCCTGACCCTGAGCCTTCTTCACAGTCTGAAAGCCAGCCCCAACCAGCCCCCTGGCCCTACTAGTGGTCAGGAAAAAACGACCAGGTTCTCGGTCTGGGTCTGTGTTTGTAGACATAACAGGCGATCAGTCTAACTTGACCGTACCAGTTTCTGAAACGAAAGTGAGCATAACAGTAGCAGCAGTTCAGTGCCATCACATTCTGGTTCAGTGCAGGTAAGCGTACTTTCATTTTAGATGATGAGGAAATAAACACTGAGAAAAGAAGCAAAGATAAAAAATATGATGTTGAAAAAGGACCTAACATTTCAGCATCACTGGCTAAATCAGTTTACCTGGTTAAGGTATGATGACCAAAATACATCATGTACTGCTCTGCCTGTGAGAAATATCCCACTCTTGCACTCCTGCTTATTCAAAAACCTAACGTGTTTGCTACTGGTTCAAATAATTTCAGAATTGAGTCCGTGAGAGCCCATGGAAATCGAATCATATATAATTTGTGCAAACCACCATAGTCACGAAACTGGTCAACATGCAGTCAATTTTAACATATCTGAAACTGCAATATATCATGCATTTTCTCAGATGGAGGAAGTCACCAAAAATAAAATGAGGCATTTATTTAACACCGCATATTCCTTAGCTAAAAATTTACGTCCTTTCTCAGATATGGAGTGGCTTTGCACATTGCAAGAAAAAAAATGGGGTTAAACTCGACAGCAATTACGCAAATGGTAAACGGGCCAGAGATTTCTGTAACGCAATATCAGCTGTCATGTCTACAACACAGATCCAGACTATCAAAAATACAAAATTAATACGTTTTGCAGATGGCAGTACAGATGCAAGCATTGTAGAGTGGAAAATGTCTTCCTTCGTTTTGTTGATGGCGCAGAAAGAAAAGTTACAACTGTGTTAATTAAAGCTGTACCTCTTGAACATTCTCATGCAGATGGAGTTTTTAAAGCAATAACCTCTGCACTTGAGTCTGTTGATCTTTCTTTTGCGGACCTTAACGATGTGAGCAGACCTGGACCAGTTCTCATATGTGCCAACTTTGATGGTGCCAGTGTGATGATGAGCCATACAGGTGGCACCATAGCAAAAATCCGAGAACATGTCCCCACTGTAATACCCATGCATTGCATAGCCCACAAACTGGAGTTAGCAGTTCTCGACGTCATGAAAAAAAATTCCTTTGTTCAAAAAGTAGAAAACACCTTGAAAGGAATTTTTAAATTTTACCACTACAGCCCCAAGAAACTTCGAGAACTGCAGGAAATAGCAGATGTCATACACACCGAGTTGGCTCATTTCAGTGCAATAAAGCAAGTGCGTTGGCTTGCAAGTAAGACACGTTCAGTTCATGCTGTTCAAGTCAACCTGCCTACAGTAATTCAGCATCTTGAACATGTGTCAAACTCTGCTGGTGATGATGGGGCCAAAGCAAAGGCACTTCTAAGAGATGCGCACGCAGTACAGTTTGTAAAATCACTGTTTATTCTTCAAGATTTTCTGCCAATATTGAAAAATTTATCACTTGAATTTCAGAAAGATGACCTACTAATATTAGAAGTCCCCAACTGTTGAGACATGCTTACTTCAGTTGACTGAGCTAAAACAAGACCTGGAAAGTTTATGACATCATTTCTGAACCAATATAATCCTGCAGAGAAATGCATGAACTACCTCATTTCAAAACGTGGCAGTGAGGACAAGATTGTCCCTTTCACTTTCAAAAGGAACTGCCCAGAAGTAAATTTCGACTGATACACAGCTGCACAGTTTAATAGATGCAGCAGTATCTTACATTGATCAGCTGCTGAATTTCTGGAAGAACCTCTGAAATGGTTCAGTTGCTTGGATTTCAAAAATTTTGATCTGTCACGAGAAGAACTTGCACAATTTGGCACAACTGATTTAAGTAATTTATTAGACTACTTTCACAACTTTTTTCTGAAGATCATGTAACCAGTATAAAAGGAGTATTGCATTAAAAGCAATGCTTAAGTCTGCAGTTGACAAGCCATATCTGCAAGTGTATTCACGACTACTCGAGGAGAAACCTGCCCAGCTTGCTCACATCCTTAACCTAATAGAAATGTTACTGGCTATGAGTGTGTCTACTGCTAAATGTGAGAGTATTCTCCATTCAGAATCTTATAAAACAAAATAAGAACAAGTTTGGCTGATGACACGCTCCAGTCACTTCTGCATATAGCAGTTGAAGGCCCTGCATTAGACAGCTTTGATCCGGATCAAGCTATCAACCACTGGCTACTATCTGGTCCTGGCACACGCCACATTCATGGTCATCATGGTCATGCTAGTTCAACTACTAGTTCTGCTGATTCACGCTAAAATGTCCCTGAGGCGGTCACTAGTCTTGATGACGACATGACTGAATATGATGCTTTGGCTGGAGCAAGCTCAGCTTCCTGTAACTTTTCCCAATGCTGATGCTGTACTGTCTGCTACTCTGCTGTAATGATGTTCTCACTGTGCTGCAGGCTGGCACTCTGTGCTGCTGCTGCAACCACACTTGCTGTCAGTTCCTCGCTGCTAATGCTAATTCTGTCTATGCTCGCAGCCTCGCCATGCTGCTGACAAAATAAAATCATATTATTTATTCTCCTTATTGTCTATTTCAACACTAAATAACTACTACAATAAATCCATTGAGTTTTCTGTAGTTTGATACTTTCCATTAAAAATATGCCATCTTATACCGGGACTACCAACTCAAGCACTGGGACAACTACTTTTGGACAAGTCACTTGTCCGTGGACAAGTACCTAATTTTAAAATTTGTCAAGCCCTGGTGGGAAGGAGGGAACCTTCTTCTTCCAGTGGAAAGGAAGATCTGGCATAACAGGGTGGTGCCGAAGGAGTTACAACCTGGGTAGGTGGGAGGAGCCAGCCAGAAGACATTCTGGTAAGCCTTAAAGGGAAAGAAGCACTGCCACAAGTGAGGATAGTACATCATAACTACATTCCAATAAATATTTTTTCTTTTTTTCTACTCCGTGACCAGCATGGCAAATTTGCTGCCTTTTAGGATGGATATACCAACTGTCATGGAGCCTGGCCAGAGGGGATTTACCCCTTAAGTTTCTCCAATCCTTGGCCATGTGAGGACACTGGCACAGGAACCCAAGTCCCAGCAGGAGTGTGTTGACAAGCTCTGCCTAAATGCCACACACTGTTGTCCCGCACCCTGATAGATGCTCCGCCACCCATATTACTACAGGCGGCAGTAGCACTGCAGGGCATGCAGCCCTCCTTCTCCAGAGGAGGAGAAGAGCAACCACTAGGACACTCCATCCTCCTCCCCCCAACTGGCCCAGATGAACCGGGCTCATTTGTGAACCTGGGCCAGTGGTGTTGGGAGTAGTAGCATACCGCTGCACCGATGGGCCATCCCAGGTCAGGCATATTATTGACCCTTGCCCTCTAACTTCTGCTGCAACTCTCTGATTGGTGCCAAGTCCTCTTTCAGAAACCAATCTTTTCATCCCTGTGGCTTTGCCCTCACAGTGACCCCACCTCCTCATGATCAGATATGGGGGTGGCGAGCTCAGCGACAATCATCAACCATCTGAATCATGGATGGAAACACAGGCGTCATCAGTCCAACCAATGCTTACTTGATGGAGAGCTCACTTAAGGTAATTCAAAGTATTTATTCCCACTGATACGGTCTACTACCAGATTAAATCAACTCCAGGAAAATAAAACAAAACTCACCTTCATTCTCATATCCCTGGCATGTTTCTCCAACTCTTTTCTCATCTCCTCCCTTGTCAGCTTGCCTACATTGAGCACCAAATGCTTCCATTCGATTGGCTGAAAGCAGTGTAGATCATGTGGCACATACAATCCAATCTTCACCTTCTTTACGGAGTGCAAATACTTTTTGTAGGAGTCCTCAAAATCAAATATGAGGTCACTTAGAGTTCGAAAGGTCAAAGGCTTGTCCATTAGATCTGACCTCCTGCTCATGCCCAGTGAGCCATAGCGACCATTGTAGAAAACACCAAGCACCACGTGGTGAAAGTAGTTCCCTGAGAATTGAGTTTTAAAGCTGATTGCGAAACGTTCCAAAGATGTCACTCCATTACTAAGGTATCTGAATGGGTTATGTCAAGGCAACATAAACGTTAACAATTACTGAAGTTCTGAAACAGAAGCAAGGACAGCACTTTTTCAATACAAACAAACAAAAAATGCATGTATGGTATATACGTTACAATTATCCTTGCAGGCACACTGTCAAAGAATTACAGTAATCACCTGAGGATAGCCAGATGGACCTAGCTGACAAGGAATTCTGAAACACAGGCCTTCTCTCAAACTATTATACATTATAGTGGCACGTTCGCACCAGTATCGTTAGGGCTGAATGTTAAGCCCCAGTTTTTGTAGTTTAATAACTTCACAACCGTTCAAAGGATTTGCACAACATTTTGCATGCGCTGTCGGAAACTTAAGGTCTCTTGATATGCCAGGTTTTGTTCCGATCGAATGTGTAGATTCCGAGATCCAGACAGTGCAAATGTGTACAAATTAGGGGTTTTTGCGGTTTTTTTTTTGTTGGCCCCAGATGGTTTGGAATTTTGGTCTGAAATGTTCAGGGTAGAAAGAGCTTGTCCCACAGAAGTGCCTTTTGCTAGTAGGCACTGTAGAATAAATGTTTGAAACGAAGGAAGAATTAGGCCATATGAAAAAGGATTCTTTTTTCATATGGGGACTAATGCCTTTTTATAAAAAAAATTCCTTTTCAATATGGTCGCCATAGAAACATAGACTTTGACGGCAGATAAGGACCGCTTGGCCCACCTAGTCTGCCCATTTCCCTACCTACAGGATAAGTTGCAGATCCTAGTTAACCAACAGCCTATTTCTTCCTACCCCACCCCACAAGAATTGCCTTATGTCTGTCCCAAGCATTCTTTGAATTCTCCCAGTTTTAGACCCCACAACCTCCTCAGGAAGGCTGTTCCATGCATCCACTACCCTCTCTGTGAAGAAATACTTCCTCACATTGCCCCGGAACCGCCCCCCTCTTTCTTTAAATTGTGTCCTCTTGTTCTTGCATGTCTCTTTTTCTGAAAGATGCTACCCTCTTGGACTTTGTTGATTCCACTGAGGTACTTAAAAGTTTCTGTTGTGTTCCCCCCCTTCCTTCTTTCCTCAAGGGTATACATATTAAGCTCCTTTAGTCTCTCCTCGTACGGCTTCTCTTGCAGACCCTGCACCATTTTAGTTGCCCTCCTCTGGACTGCCTCTATCCTGTCTATGTCCTTGTGGAGATGGGGTCTCCAGAACTGGACGTAATACTCAGAAAGGGGTCTCACCAACTGTCTGTACAGAGGATAACAACTTCCTGTTTTCTGCTGGTGATGCCTCTCCTGGGCATCCCAGTATACCCCAGCCCTCCCTACTGCCTTCTCACATTGCTTGCTAACCTTAAGGTCATCTGATATGATTACCCCAGGTCCCTTTCCTTTCTGTGGTTACTACCTCCCGCCATTGTGTAATCTTCCCTGGGTTCTTGTTTCCCAAGTGCATTATTTTGCACTTCTTTGCATTGAATCTAGCTGCCATACTTCTGACCATTCCTCCAACCTTGCCAAGTCCCTTCTCATCCTTTCCACGCCTCCTTGTGTATCAACCCTGTTGCAGATCTTTGTGTCATCTGCAAAGAGGCATACTTTTCCTTCCAGTCCCTCGGCAATGTCACTTATAAAGACATTAAAAAGGACTGGACCCAGTACTGAACCCTGCAGTACCCCACTAGTAACCCCTCTTTCTTCAGAGTGGACTCCATTTACAATTACCTTCTGTGTCCTGTTGTCTAGCCAATGTTTTACCCAGGCTACCACCCTGGGACCCACTCCCAGTCTGGTTAATTTGACAATTAATCTTTTGTGTGGGACTGTGTCAAATGCCTTGCTAAAGTCTAGGTAGGCCATGTCCACAGCCCCTCCCTGGTCTACTACTTTGGTCACCCAGTCAAAGAAATCTATTAGATACATCTGACATGGCCTTCCCACTGTGAACCCATGCTGCCTTGGGTCCTGTGCCCCACTGGCCATCTTGTTTCCGTTAAAAAAAAATTCTAAACCCACAAAAATGACATTCTGCACAGAGACCAATACATGTATCTTGCTCGCTGGGACCCCGTTAAGTCGATTCTGCAATTTACTGCTGGAAAAATGACCCCCCATGTCATTTTTAAAACATTTTATTTACTTTTGTGACTCACTTCTGCTTTTCATATAGCCACGAAAAAAGAATTGACCATATCTGAAAAGGAATTGGAACTTTTCCCCGATTCCTTTTTCATATAAAAGAAAAATCATATGAAAAGGATGCCTTCATATGAAAAAAAATTGGGAAAAAAAACTAAGCCCCAATTCTTTTTTCGTATGAAGGGATCCTTTTTTGCAAGCTTTTTTCATTTCATACCATTAAGGATCCCTTCATGTGAAAAAAATAATTTGGACTTAGTTTTTTTCCCCTATTCTTTTTTCATATGAAGATATCCTTTTTCATATGGGTTTTTCGTTTCATACCAAAAAGGATTCCTTCAAACGAAAAAGGATTTTTGACTTAGCGTTTTTTTTTTTAATAGATCTGAATTTCAATAAGCCATAACTCCCTCAATATCTGGACTTAAGGTACAATCCACATATCAAACGAAAGGTCTTAATGAGTACTGCAAGAATAACACATACTTACCCTACAAATACGTATGAGCTGTATTAAAAACCACAAATAGTAAACAATGCAAATTCCTATAGGATAGCATTGGACGTTTAAGAAGACATAACTCCCTCAATATTTGGACTTAAGGGACAATTCTATATATTAAAACAAAGATCTTAATGAGTACTGCAAGAATAACACATACCACCCCCCCCCCAAAAAAAAAAAAAAAAACCAAAAAACCTAGGGGCCATATTAAAAAGCACAAAAATTAGAAAAATTAAAATTCTCATGTAATAACACTGGAACTTTAAAACTCATTACCTCCAATAGCTAAATACGAAGTTCAAACTATCCATTGTTTACCTAACACAAAATGGCCGCCCAAGAGTTAATGAAGCCATAACTCCCTCAATATCAGGACTTCAGGAACAATCTATATATCAAAACAAATGAGTACTACAAGGATAACACATATCTGCCGCCCCCCCCCCCCCAAAAAAATGATTTAGGGATAATACAAAAAAAAGCATAAAACATAAAAAATGCAATTTCCCACAGGACAACACTGGAAGTTTAACAAGCCATGCAACGAAGGAAAGAAATTGCAGCACTTAGCATACTCAATTTTTCAACCCTCCTCCTCCTCAGATGTTCCTTCTCTGCAGTCAAACTCGGCGGATATTCTTACTGCACACTTAATAGCCTCATTGGGGTCCAAAACTTGTAATGCTCTCCCATCAATCTGAACTCGCTGCCAGGCAGGTATGAGTATGAGTAAGAGTGTACCACTCCAAGGGTCCTCAACTGCTGCCATATCCCACTGAATCACTTACAGCGGGTTCTGGTAGTACACATAGGTGCCGGAACCGGAGGGGCGGAAGGTGCAGTAGCCACTCCACTTTTTAATTTTGTATGGCAAAAACCAGTATAGAAAAAGTGCCCTTTGTACCCTCCTAAGTGCCCTTTTCATTCTCAGCCCCCTCAGCTTTTACCATCTTCCGGCACCCTTGGTAGTACAGCTGAAGTCTCGGCAGGAACAGACAAGGTGAATGTCTAACTGCATTAGCAGTTGTGGTCAGATTGCCTGCTAAACTAGAATCACTAAGAAATTAGGATCAATAAAAGACCGAGGCCCATGTGGTAGCTCCTTTATGACATAATGAAGTAATTCATGTTTCCTCTCGTATTTATATAGTTATCTAGAGTTCTTTTAAAGTTTTCTTTATTTTTACTTATGATCACATTTCCAGGTAATCTATTCCACAGGTTAGTTGCTCTGATTGTGTAAATGTTTTTCCTTTTATTTGATTTATACTTTTCAGATCTAAACTAGATACACAGGTTACTCACCTGTAACAGTAGTTCTAGGAGTGGTATATGTTGTTCATCCACATTTTTTGGCATGTCCTTTCCCTTTAAGAATATTGCCAGAAGGTCTAAAAGCTGGCTCCTCCCACCCACTCGGGTAGTATAACCCTCAGCTCCGCCCCTTGACACCAGATCTTGACCACTGGAAGCAGAGGCTGTGCGTCGAGGCCGGGTGGGTCAGTGTGGATGAACAACATATACCACTCCTAGAACTACTATTACAGGTGAGTAACCTGTGTTTCTAGGGATGTGGACATGTTGTTCTATCCACACTTTCTGGCAGACTCCTAGCAGTTCTCTGGGAGGAGGGAGGCAAGGCGCACACCACCTACTTAGGGAACAGAGGCCCCAAAACCAGCATCCCGACGCGACTTGAGGTCAATGTGGTAATAGGAAATGAAGGTGTTTGCCGACTTCCAGGTAGCAGCCCTGCAGATTTCCTGGATAGGGATGCCCCTAGAAGCAGCCAACGATGCAGCAGTATGGTGTGTGGAATGAGCCCTTAGCTCTACGGGAGGCTCCCTACCCGCCAACCTACAGCAGAAATCAATGCAAGATGTAATCCATCTGCCAACTGTTCGCTTGGCTGCAGGTCTGCCAGGTGCGGCTTCAGCGTAGGTGACAAACAGCTGGTGAACCTCTCCCCAAACTCCAGTCATACACTCTTTATAATAAGAGAGTGCTCATCTCAGGTCCAAAGTACGAAGCCTGTATTCAGCCTCTGAGGTGTGATCGGGGTAAGAGGTGGAAGACTAGGTTTGCTGGCCAAGGCACCTAGCTTCACCTGAGCTCTTTTCTTCTATGTTGCTTGAAAGGAGAGAGCAAAGAACCTTACCAGAGCAACAATAAGGATTAAGGCTTCTTTTGGCTAGGCAGGTTTCCTGTTTGTCGTTATTTTTATTTTGTACTCACAAGGGATTGTTACTGTTTGCTGCTAACATTTTATTGCTTTATTTTTCTGAGACTCAAATTGTTGTTGCTGGGTATACATTCTGCTGCATTACAAGGTGTGCCTACAGGTGTGTGCTTACAGATTACTGCTGTAATCTTCTGATTCAAATTGTCTTTTGCAAGGTATATCTTCTGTTACTGCTTTATTTGTCTCTGTAGCAAAGTGTTTCTTACAGGGTATATCTTCTGTGAAATTGTTACAAGGGGTGCTTTACAGGTTTCACAGTTTTATCTGTCATTAGGATAAGCTTTCAGGGCTACTGCATTTGTTGCTGGCTGATTGTTTCTGCTCTTATCTCCTTGTTTCTTTCGTCCATGGTTCTTTTTCAGCAGGGGAAGGGCCCAACCACCCACCCCCATCCCCAACCACCCCACACTACCCTCCTTTTATAGGGTAGCACAGTCGTGATATTTCTGTAGCAAAGCAGGAAGGGCAGTTCAGAGGGTATCCACACAGTGACTTCATTTACAGGGCACTAGTAATTTAACTTATTATAACAAGTTATACAAAACAAACAAACAAAACACAAAATCAAACTTTTGCTTTCATTTTCTTCCTTCTAATTATTCTGACCAGGTTATAAACCCAGCAACTTACCTGGAATGGATATTAACTGCAGGTACTGTGGAACACTTTTCAGAAGGGCAGTTTTACAGGATTTAGGACACTGTCGTACATGCGGGGCCATTGGAGATCTAAGGGCTCAATTCCAGGCAGTACGGGCAGAGATTGCGCGCCTCAAATGGCATATTCAAGAGGAAATATATTATAAGAACCACCCGTCATTTCCCCAACATCCAACAGAAGCACCGCGACCACAGAGGGTAGTTGGTCCGAGAGGCTGACAGGTGGTTAGGCGGTACAAATCGGGTGCCCCATCACTCGGTGCTCTCCAGCATATCACCTCCACAAACCATATAAAACTACAAACAGGTATCTGCCTCTATCTCCGAAATCAAACAAAGGGGCAGAGGACACTGCAGAGCAGGACACTGCAGCACAGGAGCTAGCACAACAAAATGTGCCCAAAACAGGAACCAAAACAAAAAAAGCAAAAAGGAAATCCAAAAACTTTCTGATCATAGGAGACTCCACGATTCGGGGAGTTGATACATATCTCCAGCCATGGGCAATGGTCAGATGTCTCCCAGGTACATCAGCATGGAGAGACACTGACCACATTGCAAAAATTGTTCAGGAAGCAGGAGAAAACATTGATGTCCTGGTACACATAGAGACTAACGATCTTGCCAGCCGGTCAGTTGTGGAGACCAAGGAACACTTGACAAGGCTGGGTGACAAACTATCATCCATGTCATCCGGCATCTCCTTCTCTGAGATCTCGCCAGTCTGGGAGAGGGGGACATATGGACGGAAGGTCAGAGAAGGGGGAGACAGGGGAGCTAAACATGTGGCTCAAGGGCTGGGGCCAGGAAAAAGGACACAAATTTGTAGGGAACTGGCAACAGTTTTGGGAGTGAAAGTTCTTTAAATTTGATGGACTGCATCTGACTAAGGAGGGAGTCACTGCATTGGGGCAGAAGTTTGAGGTCTTTGCAGAATATTTAAACTAGCAAATGGGGAGAGGGGTACAGCACCTGAAACATCAAATGGGAAGAACACCCCTCCCCCCATCAGCTAGTGGTCAAACAGAAGTTCAGCATGTTTGTAGTTCATTTGCATCGTCAGGTAAAGAAAAAGGTCCAGCTCCCCATACGATGCACAGGGGAAACGCCGGACCTCGCCCAACAACTAACACACAAAAATCTGACCAATGGAAAATCATGTACACAAATGGTCACGGTCTGGAAAACAAGATCCCAGACCTGCAGGCAATAGTGACAGAGGCTAAACTGGAAATAGTAGCCATTAACGAGACATGGTTTACCAGTAACCACACTTGGGAGACTTCAGTACCTGGCTATGTACTGTTCAGAAGAGACCGAGGTGCAAAAAGGGGGGATGGAGTGGCCCTTTATGTCAATGAAAATATCAAAGCTACAGAAATTCAGAATACAAATAAGGAGCCAGAAGAACTGTGGGTCACCCTGGAAACAGGAAATGGGACAGCCATACGAACTGGGGTTGTGTACAGGCCTTCAGACCAGGGGGAGGACACAGACACATTACTGTTAGAAGATATACAAAACACGATAACTAAAGGGGAGGTTCTGATAATGGGAGCCTTCAACATGCCAGATACAGATTGGTCAACACCAGCAGGGACATCTGCCAGAACTAGACACATGGTAGATTCCCTGCAGTGGGAGGGCCTCAAACAACTGGTACAATATCCCACAAGAGAAAGGGCTATCCTAGATCTAGTACTGACTAACAGGGAAAGGATAACAGATCTTCAGGTAGAAGGTCACCTGGGGGCCAGTGACCATCACATGGTATGGTTCAATTTGGTCACTAGAACAAAATCATCCCATTCCAAGGCAAAAATATGGGACTTCAGAGGAGCTGACTTTGCTAAGATGGCCAACAGAGTTAAGCTAGCCCTGGCAAAAAGAAATACAGGTGAAGGGGGTACAGGTAAAGTGGGCAAGCATTAAAGATGCAATACTTGAAGCAACATCCCACTGTGTTAGTGAGAAAAGGAAGTGTGAAAGAAGAAGGA
Source organism: Neoceratodus forsteri (assembly GCA_016271365.2). Taxonomy (NCBI): domain Eukaryota; kingdom Metazoa; phylum Chordata; order Ceratodontiformes; family Ceratodontidae; genus Neoceratodus; species Neoceratodus forsteri. The sequence continues at coordinate 1,144,992,838 of CM057450.1, read as the reverse complement.
AACCACATTGGTTCTCAAACACAGTAGCAGAAAAGGTCAGAGCCAAAAGGCTGGCCTTCAGGAAATATAAGGGAACGCAGCAGGATGAAGACAGGGAGGCATACCAAAGTTCTGAAAGAGAAGCAGGGAAGGCAGTAAGGCAGACAAAGGCCCAAACTGAGGAAACACAAGCATGAACAGTAAAAGAAGGTGACAACACTTTCTATAGATACATTAGTGAAAAGAGAAAGTCCAGAGGGGGTATTGCTAAGATTAAAGGGGATAAGGGGGGCATGTGAGGAGGAGGACCATGTAAAAGCATCTATCCTAAATAGATACTTCTGCTCAGTATTTACTGAAGAGAAGGTAGGGCAGGGCCCACAGCTCTGCACCATGGACACCGGGGAGATGTGCATAGTCCCTTCACAAAAAGAAAGCGTCCACAAGAGCTCGATAAGTTCAGGGTGGACAAGGCAATGGGACCTGATGGCATACATCCCAGGGTACTAAAGGAGCGAAGGGTGGAACTAGCAGAGCCATTATCAGAACTGTTTAGTGAGTCTCTGAGCACAGGAGAGGTCCCAGAAGACTGGAGAAGGGCTCATGTGATCCCGCTCCACAAGAGTGGTAGCAGGGAGGAGGCAGGGAACTACAGACCAGTCAGTCTTACCTCAGTAGTGGGAAAGATTATGGAGACGCTCCTTAAGGAAAGGATAGTGCAACACCTGGAATCCACAGGAGCACAGGATCCAAGACAGCATGGGTTTACAAAAAGGAAGGTCCTGTCAAACTAATCTCACAGATTTCTTTGACTGGGTAACCAGAATGGTGGACCAAGGGGGAGCAGTTGATGTTGCCTACCTTGACTTCAGCAAAGCTTTCGATACTGTTCCACATAAGAAGATTGATTAATAAGCTGGGTAGGCTCAGGGTGGGTCAGACGTTGGTCAACTGGGTGGCAAACTGGTTGACGGGCAGAAAACAGAGAGTAGTGGTAAACGGTATACAGTCAGAAGAGATGCAAGTCACAAGTGGGGTACCTCAGGGATCAGTCCTGGGGCCAGTCCTCTTCAATATCTTCATCAGTGACACTGCAGATGGACTGGAGGGTAAGGTTTGTCTGTTTGCAGATGACACCAAGATCTGCAACATAATAGATGATCTAGATGGTGTGGGCAGAATGAGAAGAGATCTGGATAAACTAGCAAAATGGTCAGAAGAGTGGCAACTGGGGTTTAACGCAAAGAAGTGCAAAATCATGCACACAGGGAAGAGAAACCCTGAAGCCACCTCTAGGCTGGGAGGGGAGCTGCTGGCAGTCACAAGGGAAGAAAGAGACTTGGGCGTCATCATCACCGATGACCTGAAATCATCCAAGCAGGCCTCTAAAGCAGTAGGTAAGGCTAGAGGGATGTTGGGGTATATTAGTAGGGGCATCACAAGTCGGAAGAGGGAGGTGATAATCCCTCTTTACAAGACACTGGTTAGGCCCCATCTGGAGTACTGCATGCCACACCTTCACAAGGACATTAACCAAACTGAGGCAGTCCAGAGAAGGGCAACCAAAATGGTGCAGGGACTGCATCAGGAAACATATGAGGACAGATTAACTGAACTCAATATGTATATCCCAGAGCAAAGAAGGGAGAGAGGTGATATGACTGAAACATTCAAACACCTTAAGGGCATTAACAAGGTAAGAGAGTCTAACATGTTTCAGTATAAGAAAAATAGCAGGACAAGAGGACACAGCATGAGATTAGAGGGAGGCAGATTAAGGGGTAATGTGAGGAAGTTCTTTTTCACAGAAAGGGTGGTGGATGCATGGAACGTCCTACCTTAGGAAGTGGTGGATATGAATACAGTGCAGGGCTTCAAACAGGCATGGTATAGGCATAAGGGAGCAATACAGATGAGTATGAATAGATAGGCCATTGACAGAGCAAATGCCTATGGCACATTCATAAGGCAGAAAAAGAAATGGGCAGACTGGATGGACCTTGTGGTCCTTATCTGCCATCAACTTATATGTTTCTATGTAATACACTGGCAGAGTCATCACCTGGTTCAGGTGAAACTCTGACACAACCTTCGGAAGGAACTTCGGGTTGGGGCACAGGACAACCTTGTCCCTGTGGAAGACCAGATAGGGAGACTCAACAGAGTGCCTAGAGCGCCCCAATCCTTCTGATTGACATGATAGCCACCAGGAAGGCGGTCTTCCACGACAGGTGTGACATCTCACTCATGTCCGTCGGTTTGAATGGCTTGCCCATGAGCTTTACCAATACCAGCAGTAGAGCTCATGATGGTGGTTCATGCACTGGAGGGGAAATATGGTCGAGGCCTGTGAAAAAAATGCCAGACCACCTTCTCCTGTGCCACCCTCTGCTGACTGGCCCGCGCCCAGTAAGAAGAGATGGATGCCAGGTGCACCTTAAGGGTTGTAGACTCCTTCTGGAAAGACACCAAAGGTAGTCAAGAATGTTAGCCACTGGACAGGACAAAGGGTCCAGGCCCTTGCCCTGACATCCAATGGGAGAATCTCTTCCACTTGAAGGCCAGATGTGGAGAGCTTCCCTGCACAGAGGCTGGGAGTGTGTGCTGTCCTGTTTGTTGAGATAGTACATGGTCCTGGTGTTGTCCGTCTGGATCTGAACCACTTGATTCTGAAGGAATGGAGCGAATGCAGTCAGCGCCAGCAGAACTGCTCGGAGCTCCGAAATGACTGTCGCCTTTTTGGGACACTGTCTGGCAATATGCTCAGTTTCTTTACACAACCAACATTCACTTCTTTTCTCAGAGAAATCTTTTCTCTGAAACCTGGGGCTAACTCAGTTCCTTCCTGGATGCCTTGACTACAGCGAGTACATCTTTGGAGAGACCCAAAGCCTGGAACTCTAGCCGCTCAGGAACAAGGTTGTCAGGTGCAAGGATTGAAGGTCCCGGTGGAGTACCTTCCCCCAACTGATGGAAAGCAGGTCCAGGCATGCTGGAAGATGCCTCGGGAGCCTGGTGCTGAGGACACTGTAATAACAAAATTGGTGGGGCCAGTTTGGGGGGCAGCAGGATCACTTGTGCCTTGTCCCTCCTGACCTTGAGAAGCACCTCGTGGATCAAGGGAAGTGGAGGGAAGGCAGAGAAGAGGCCTGGGGTCCACGGCCTCGAGAAGGCATCCCCCAGCTACGAGCCCTGCTGAGGGGGCAGGGCATGAAACAACCTCAGCTTTGCATTCTCCTTGGAGGTGAGCAGGTACACCTGAGGGGTGCCCCACTGGGAAAACAAGCTGCGTACTACCTCTGGATGGAGAGATCACTCGTGGGACGCCTCGCCCAAACAGCTGAGGAAGTCCGCCAAATGATTTGAGGCTCCTGCCACATGAATGGCTAGGAGATCCACCTCCAGTCAGCTCACGAGGATCCAGATGTGGAGAGTTTCCCTGCACAGAGGCTGGGAGTGCATGCTATCCTGTTTGTTGCGATAGTACATGGTCCTGGTGTTGTCCGTCTGGACCTGAACCACTTGACACTGAAGGAACAGAGCAAATGCAGTCAGCGCCAGCAGAACTGCTCGGAGCTCCAGCAGGTTGATGCGACACTGGGTCTCCTCGGGGTCCAGAGCCCGTGGACTCTGTGGTCCCCCATGTGGGCACCCTAACCCATGAGAGAGGCATCAGTCGTTAGAATGACCGTCAACTTGGGGTGGACAAATGGGATCCCCTCCTGCAGATGTTCTAGGATGGCCCACCATTGGAGAGCATCCCACGTCTTCTGGGTCACAGTGATCAGCTGGTCGAAATGACTTAGTTGCTGAGTCCACTGGCTGGCCAGCTCCCACTGAAGGTGGTGCATACGCCATCACCATGCCCACTGGACCATGGAAGTGCAGGCCACCATGTAACACAGAAGTCGCAGGAAGTCCCGGGCTGCCCAACCAGAAATGACTGGGCAAAGGAGGAGAGAACATCCGCCCTGTCCATCGGGAGCCTGGCTGTGGCTCGGCAAGAGTCAAGCTCTGCCCCAATGAAGCAGATCACCTGCGAAGGCACGAGTTCTGACTTGGCCTCATTGACCAGGAGGCCAAAGTCAATGCATGTCTGAAGGGCCAGATCCCTGGACCTCTCCACCTCCGATCTGGAGGGAACGGCTATGAGCCAATCATCCAGACAGGGGTACACTCTGACCTCGATGCCAAAGATGGGCTGCCACCACTGCAATGCATTTGGTGAAGACCTTGGGGGCCAATGACAGGCTGAACGGCATAGCTTGGAACTCGTATAGGAAACCCTCTGCCCGGAAGCGGAGGAACCTTCAGTGTGATGGACGTATCGGGACATGAAAGAACACATCCTGCAGATCCAAGAAGCAAAACCACATGTTCTGCTCGAGAGACTGTATGATCTGAGACAGAGTTACCATACTGAAGATGCGAGACCTAAGGAACTGGTTCAGGTCGTGCAGATCTAGAAGGCGGCCCCAGCTCCCCATCTGTTTCGGGACCAGAAAGTACCTGGAAGCGAACCCTGGGTTGACAGGGGGATCCGCGACTCTGACCACTACTTCCTTGTGGATGAGTTGGGCGACGTCGTCCCGGAGAGCCGACTTGAGTGTGCACGGATACCTTCTCCTCCTGTGGGGCGTGGGTTCAGCTTGGTGGGTACTGCTCGAATTCCAGAGGCAGTCCCTGGCCGACTACTTACAAGACCCACCTGTCCATTGTAACAGCCGACCAGGAGGAAAGGAAGTGGTGGAGCCGGCCCCCCACGGAAGGACCCAGAGTAGGCATGATGGGCATGGGGGTAGTCACTGCCACAACCCCACTCAGCAGGTCAGACCCTCTGCTCCAACAGTGCCAACCTCCGAGCGCAGTATTGTGAACAGGAACAGAACAGGGTAACCCTCTTGTCTGTTTTGTGGGTTCGAATCAACCTTTGGTATCAGGTTCTGGAGGGATTCAAACTATAAACCTCTTGCTAGCGTACCCAACGTACAGGCTCAGATAATTCTGCTCTTCGAGGGGCCAGATATCTTTCACCTATGGGCACCTAACCAGGTGTACAGAATGAACCCTTAAAACTCTATGAAAAGACCTCAGATAAACTCTTACCTTTTCACAGTTTGGTAAACCAGTACGCTTTGCACAGTGTCAACTTTAACCATATATGCTTCACTTGTCAAATAAAGAATTTCAAAGGCACATCGAGTAATCTCTTAAAATGAAATGTTTACTTACAAATAGATAAAAATGTAAGATGTAAAACACAGAACAATATATCACAAAACATTACAATCACTTAAAAAAACAGGTTTAAAAGTGCAATTTCCTACCAACCATACACTTAGACTTGCCTAGCTAATTTATTCTTATATTCTTACAGTGCTGAAAGATGTTGTAGCTTCAGAGTCCAAACATGTGTGTGTGTCTAAAGGTCAGTTACTGTATAATTAAAAAACTGTCGTGACTCTGCCTTCTCCATGACCCACCCAGCTCCTTCTCGGTTTATTAAAAATTATACACTCAGGATGTCTTATCAAGCAGGAGATAAATTAATAGGTGACATCAGCAAAAACTCATATCCCCTCATGACTTCTCAATCAAGTCTGTAATTTTCCAAATTCTTTCTTTCATCCATGAGCAGCATCCTGCTCTTTACAGACATCATAGAGCATTTATGACATAGCACCTAAGTGACATACCTGTATTCTTCCTCTAAACATCATAAATTTTTACGATTTCCAGCCTAGCAGCTGGCAGCTACAATTAAGCTAGATAAACAGGAGATCCTTAATTTAGGTCTCTTCCAGCCTTTAATTATCTCATGGCTTTTACCTTTTAGCTGAAACCTGGGTGGGGGGGATGTTAACCCACAGGCTGTCTCAGCATGTCTCATGAGAGACACTCAACACATTTTTACATTACAAAAAGCACAGATTATTCAGAACCAGCTGTTCAAGCATCACAGTCACCCCCATCCCGTCACTGAGCAAGCTTGGAGGAGGAGGAGGAACCAGCCAAGGGACTGCCGGGACCTTTCTCTCTGGGCTTACGGGCCGCCGAAGCCCCTGACTTGGTTCGAAGGCGCCAAGCTTGAACCTGCTGCTGCCCTGATTGATACTGGGGCTGCTTGGCCATAGGGGCAGAAGGTCGAAAGGGCTTACGCTTCTGCTTTTTGGAACCCTGAGATTCCTTCTGGGTGGAAGCAATGGAGTCCAAGGTGGCATTGGACTTCTCGATGCATCGAAGGTGACCATCAACTCCTGGACCGAACAAAGTCAGTGCCCAAGAAGGGAATATCCACCAGTTTGTACCGAGTGTCTGCCATGAAGGTCAAGATCCTCAGCCAGGCCCTGCGGCACATGGCGACTGCGACCGCCACCGACCGGGCACAAGAATCCCTGATGTCCAGAGCCATCTGGAGTTGTTGCTTAGCAACAGCCCGACCCTGGTCACGGACCTGCTTGACTGTAGTCTGAAGGTCCGCGGGGAGATGAGGAAGCATCTCATCTAGAGAGCCCAGAAGGGCATGGGAGAAGTGTGCCATGATGACAGCCAAGCTCGGCCTGATGGAGACCGAGCGAAGAGGCAGCATAGATCTTTCTGGCGGACTGGTCCAGTTTTTTGGACTCTTTGTCCAGAGGTCTATCGGCGTCTCCCAAATTGCCCGAGCGCCAAAACACAGATTTGGTCACCAATCCCTCAGCCGAGGGGTGCTCTGTGAACCCAGAAAGGGAGCCAATGGGAACCACATACTTGCGGGCCATCTAGGCTGATGGCACAGGGCAGGAGACAGGGTGCTGCCAAAGCTCCAAGGCCAGGCCAACAATGGCTTCAGCCACTGGGAAAGCCTCTGTCAGAAAATCACCTTTTTTCGGAATGTCTGTTAGAGGATATTTAGGGTCAGGGACAGGGACCATGGAGAGGTTCCCAGCAGGCTGGGTCTCCTCCTTGGTAGGTCCACTGAGGACTGGAGTCCTGAACAAGGAATTGTCAGCCTCATCTGGTGACAACGGGTTGACAGGGTCAATAATAATTTTGATCAGGTCATCATCCCGCCTCTTAGCCATCTGGCCAGACAGGGGCACCGTGAAGCCAGCGGCCTAGGCCGCAATTTCGACCAAAGTCGAAACTGGAGATTCCTGGGACGAGACCTCTCTCGTTCCCAAGAACAACATCGACGAGACGTCTCCTCTCTCGACTCCTGGAATCCTTTTCACGGGAGTCAGAGATGTGCAAACCCGACACAGGCCCTCCCCCTTGGTCAGAAGAGACTGGCACAAGTCCTCGAAGAAGCCTGAAAAGGTAGAGCCCAGATTGAGCAGGCCAAAGACCAAAACTGAAGAGGACTGATCAGCTGCCCGAGCCACCACCTCCTCCTCGAAAGCCTTCATCTGCTCGAGTTGTTCAGCAGACCACCTGACAGGCCTCTTTAGGTTTGACCGGCGGGTTTCTGTTTTTCTGGTCAGCTGAGTTGCAACTGTGCGAGGTGATCATCCAACATTGCTGGATGGAACACGTGACAAAAATCACAAGCCTGGGTATTGTAAACGTGGTCCACACAACAGGCGCACATGGCATGCAGGTTGATGCGAGACGTCTTCTACCCGCAAGGGCACTGGCAGACACCAGGCGAGGACTTATCCTCCATTGTGGTCGCAATTGCAAAACAATGCAGTGAAACTCTAACGAGATTAATGTTTCGGTAAGTAATCCGAAGATTGAAGCACCAGGGCCTATTCAATGCAGGAGCGATAAGGAGGGAACATGAATCTTCCAACAGAAGGGAAGATCGGGCATCAAGGGGCAGAGCCCAAGGTTCTACCACCCGGGTGGTTGGGTAGGACGAGCCAGCTTTTAGACCTTCCAGCAACAATCTTAAAGGGAAAAAACATAGCAGAAAGTGTGGATAGAACAACATATCCACATCCCCAGAACTAAATGTTTTTTCAGTCAGTTTCCTTCACTCCCCTCTGCGAGACCCAAGCTTCTGAGATTCTGGTTTTCCAATGTCTCTAGCCTTTATTTTAGTGCTGTATTTTCTTTCACCACAGCAGCTGTAGCACTCAGAGCTCTAGCTGCCCAATTATTGGCCCTATACATCCCATCTGTCCCAGACACTCACTCTGACCTGGGAATGGTACCACACCAGAAGCACATCTGCCTAACCCAGTATCATAGGATATATGAACGTACACAGAGGGGTGTGAAGGAGACAACCTAAAAACAACCTTTAGTACACATGGCGTTGAGTAATCATCCATGTGGAAGAGGAGCTCATCATTAAGATGACTTCACTTGTCTTCCTGAAATCGCCTCCTGTGGCTACTAATGACACTTAGACCATCATCAGTATAACAGCAGGGCTTGACAAATCCTATAGCCCGACGTCACAGGCTATCATTTTTAACTCTGGGACAAGCACTTTCACGAGTTACTTGTCTGCGGACAAGTATGGTTTTAAAAAACAAAAAAAAAAGCAGTTGCTTAACCTTTCCAGCAGGGTGCGCTGGTGGGTTGCGAGGTCCAGTCGTCCTGGTGGTCATGTTATCCACCAGATCGCCGGGTGCTGATTCGCGTGATGAGAGACCAGAAGATCGCGCCGCCAAGATGAGAGACAGCGCGAGCAGGGAATATGGGGAGTGAGTTGCCAGCAAACAGAAGAGGAGCCAGAGTCATCGCACCACCAAGCACTGAGCAGGGAGGTGCACATCAGTCAGAATGGCAGGTCATACCGCCAAGGGTAAGTGAAACCTGTTGGCTGCAGCAGTGGCTTGGTGGGGTTGTCAGAGGCACGCTTTCACTTCGTTCTAACTACTAGGGAAGGGACGTGCAACCGATTGTGTGCTTCAATGTGTACTGCGGAAAGCTGAAAAGCAAAACAAAAACCACTTCATTTGTTGTTGCACATTTTACTAGGGAAGGGAACTTTTGTACACAGGAGAAAAAAGCATTTCAGGGTGGCATGGGAAGAAATATTGACAGGGAGTCAGAGGGTGCCCTGAGTGATAGTAGTGAGCCGGGGAAGGAAGGGCGGGAGGCATGGGGCGCAGTAATTTACCTGTCAGCCTAGTGCAGAGCACACTGTGCAGACTTAGACTGCCATTAAGTTTTTTTTACCTTAAACAAATCTGCCTCCTCAAAAAAAAAAAAAAAAAACTAAACGACTGACCAAAAAAAAGGAAGAAAGTTTGTTGGTGTTGGATTGGGTAAGGGTCGGGACCGTCAGGACAGATATAGAGGAGAAGGACACCGAGCAGCAGTAAAGGAGGAGAGAGGGAAGGAAAACAGACAGAGCCAGGTCAAAGCCAGAAGTTTCAGAACTGAGCAAATTAACAAAATAAATAAATAACAGGCAGCTCTAAGGGGATAAATATTAAAGAAAAGGAGGGAAGAGAGAGGTTGGATTGCAAATTAAGTAAGCTAAAGTGCAGAAAAAGGCAACAACTTCAACAAACATAACTGACTAAACAGAGCAAATCTGCTCCCCCCCTCAAAAAAAACAACAAAACAAGAGACTGGGAACTGAAGGGGAGATTCACATAGGGAAAGAAAGGACTGGGTTTTGTTGTGTTACCCTAAGAAAAGTAAGGGACACTGTGTTACCATCACAGCTCAGCATTTGGCAAAAAAAAAAATAGTAACAGGCTGCTCTAAGGAGATAAATATTTAAGAAAGGGGAGGGAAGAGAGAGGGTTGGGATTTGAAAAGTGAACTAAACTGCAGAACAAGGTTAACAACTTCAACTGTTACAAACACAACCAAGTCTAGCTGCTATTTCTTTATCCCAATCCCATTCCACTCCGACTGCCTCCTGTCTTGCTTAGTTTAGCAGCCTGTTACTTAAAGACAATTTTTCATTAGTCTGTTCCCTTTCCCCTTCCATTCAAAAGACTACCCATACCACCACAAAATAAACATACCACACAGTGATTTTACAGAACAGATTTTATTAGCATCAAAAAACAGTAAATACATAGTTCTAAATTATTATCCTATTCCTGACATACTAGTATGTATGTTAGTTTGTTGAGCTTTGTTCTAAGATTGGCACTTGTCTCACACTTCCACATCCACCTATATTAATTTAACAGAAAATGCATAATTTTTTTCCTGTTTTCCAGTATCTACAGCTACATAGTATTCATTATATAACCCCCTACGCCATATATTTTGTTGCTACATACTTTTTTCCAAGTTTTCCTTAAATTATAGCCTTCCGAACATGGACTACCACTCGCAACACTGGGACTACCATTTTTGGCTTGCCCACTTGTCCTTGGACTAGCATGTAATTTTAAAATTTGTCAACCCCTATATAACAGACAGGATGGGAACCAGAGAGCTTGTTTTGCAGGCAGTCGGCACAGCAGCTGATGCAGTTTGACAATCACCATGTGACTTCAACTATACCACCAAAACCCACCACAAGCAATTCAGCAGTTGAAAGTCCACGAATTGGTACACTTATTCTCTTACCTACCTGGTGGCATGCTCAAAATGGTGAGAAGCTATTTCAATTTATGAACCCCAAAGAGGCTTGTAAGGGAGTGATAAAAGCATCCAGTGAGTTTGACCGACACAGAAAGGAAACATTTGAGGAGGAGGACTGAAATACTGAATACACTCAGTGCTGCAAATGTTTATTTTTTTTTTATCTGTACTTTTCTGTCTTTCCTCCCCTCGGTGGCCCCTATCTGCTCGACCCCCCCAGCCCTGTCACTCGGCTTCTCCCAGGGTCTTCCCATTTAGCCGTCCTGGCCACAGGATCAGCTACTGGACACAGATGCAAAGCCTGCAGGGGGCCGAACATCATCCTGCCGCTGTGAGGATTTTCCTCTGTTTTCTCCCAGCTCCTTCCCATTGCTGGGGTGCGACACATCAGCGTGCGTACGTACGCTGTGGAGTCCCACAGCACCTACCCTTCCATTGCTGCCCCCGTCCCATTCTACCCACAGACCTCCACCTGGGGAGTCATTCGGAGGGCAGCCAAGTGTCCCTCCCCGGGAGAGGAGAGCTGTCCTCTGGACACTCAATCCTCCTCCTCCTCCCCAGTGACCAGCTCACACTGCGAACATGGGTCGCTGCTGTGACAGGGGGTCCGGCATGGATGCCTCAGCCCTCCACACCACTGGGCCATTTTGCAAATGTTTATTTTAATGCAGTCCTGCTTTTTGCAGTGCAATTTCTGTAGACGGCAATGGGGTGTATACTGTATGTGTGGGACAGTATGATGGGTAATGCTTTACATGCACAGTCTTTGTGTATCATGGTTTAATCATTTACTTAATGTGACATTTTATTCTTCGGCTCCGAGTACAGTCTTCCTGCCATGAACACTCAGAGACTATATTCTTTGTTTCATGGAGACTCTTTGCTGCTTAGAGCTACTCTACAGGTTACAATACTGTGAAATAATACATAGCTGAACTGCAAGCAAATTCTGCAATACTGATGTCATGTTACTTATTCAGTATTGAAATTACAGATACTTTTTTTTGTTGACTTTATTTATGCTCCTGCACTAGCCCCTTGGACCTCACTCCAGTGAGGTCTCACAGTCCGACCTTGTCCCGCCCAGCCTGAGGTCCTCCCTGGTCTGGTCTCCGTTCCTGGGACTACTCCTTCACATCCACTGACCACCCCCGTCCCCCAGCTCTGAGCCCCCCAGGGTGGGACCACCCTAACTCCTCCAGTGCTCTAGCTAGAATCTAGAAGGGCGGCCAGAGAGTGAATGAGACACAGAGACCAGCTGGGACGGAATCCGGCTGAGGGCACAGGGGTCGTCCTCTGGACCCTCCTTCGCTTGTCAGGGTGCCAGGGTCCATTTTCCTTTGCTCCCGTAGGCATGGACATGCAATGACATCCAGCGCGCAACAGGCATGCTCCCGTACCCGTCCTCCGCAGCCTCAATCCCCTCAGCATTCTCCCGCAAGCTGCAGGGCCCCCAGTCTCCACTGGGAGCTGCATAGGCAGCGGGAGACACAACCCCCCCCCCAGGAGAGGACAGCAGTCCTCGGACGCTCAATCCTCTCCTGCCCCAGCCAGCCCCCAACGACCCACGCTTGTTCCCGAACCTAGGTCGCTGGCATGGCGTGAGGTGTAGATGGTACATGGACTGCATCACAAGTCCTATGAGGACAGGCTGAGGGACTTGAATATGTACTCCCTGGAGGAGAGAAGGGAGAGAGGGGATATGATAGAGACATACAAGTATCTTACAGAGAGGAACAGGGTGCAGGAATACACTATTTTTCAAGCGAAAAAGATGTTCCAGGACTAGAGGGCATGGGATAAAGCTGGAGGGAGGACGATTCAGAGGAAACATGAGGAAGAATTTCTTCACAGAATGGGTGGTGGACAAGTGGAACACCCTGCCAGAGGAAGTGGTGGGAGCTGAAAAATCACGGGATTTAAGAATGCATGGGATAGACATAAAGGAATTCTGGAGGTCAAGGGTGAGGGGCAACAGACTTCTAGGAAAACATAAAGTGAACCAACAAGCTCAAATGGGCAGACTGGGTGGGCTGCAGGCCCTTATCTGCAGACACTGTCTATGTGTCTATGTATCTATGTGTGGTGTCCTGCGTCTCAACCCTCAGCGCCACTGGGCCAACCCTACAGATACTTTGTTAAATGTTAAAGAGTTGAAGTGAAATGTCCCCAGGACCTTTTTTTTTGTTCGTCTCCATTTCACTCTGCAAGCCTACATGCCTTCTAAATAGTGCCAGTAGCTCAGGGGGTACCCCAGCTCACCACAGGACCCCTCTCCCAACAAATCCCAGCAATGCCTCCATCTGCAACATTTCTCTGAGTCACACCCACCCCTGGACTTCATGTGGGTGCAGACACAGATGGCTCGATTTTCAAAAGACGGAGAATGATGCAAGGTGTTTATGGCAGAAAAGAATGATGCAAGGAGCAAGCTGTGTCAAAACTTATATCAACTTCAATTTTCTAACACTGCCTGCATCAAAAGCAGAACTGTCTGTGCCAACATGGCTTGTGTCAAGACTATGGCTGGCAAATCCACTGCTTCCTGAACATCAGCTATACGACCTGCCAGGGTGTAAGGTGGTCGATGTGGTGTGGTCGGGCCTGCCACCCTGGGGGGAGGGGGTGGGGGTCACCCCTGCACTTCAATTCCAGCGAGATTAAGGGTACTGTATGCAGGCAAGATCTATGTCTACTCAGATCCAGCTGAGGCCGGGAAGAGGATGAACTCAATTAGAGTGGACTTTGCCCATCAGCAGCTGGGGATGGAACTGGAGAAGCAGAATATGAGGGCACGGTATTTAAAAACTCTTTAAATGTTTCTGCCTGATGATAATATTCGCTAATATGTTTCGACCTAACTGAACGTTATGTATCTTTAAAGGGACACTGTCAACCCCTCCTTAGGCCTCAAACTGCTTCTAGTTTAAAATACACATTTTATGATTCATCACATTCTGTAGAATGTGCTGATGTAGCTGGTACTTTCTTTGTGATCCCTTTTTTCTTTTTAAAAGTGAAAAACAGACTGCCGATCATACTGGTGTTACCACACCAAAATGTGTTTACATTCCTTAATCAACTCCCACTGCATCTTTCCTGAACTTGGGAACACCCCTAACACAGTCTAGTCACTCAAGATGCAGTGGGAGGAGAGGACACTATTGCATCACCAGTGGCTGCTCTGTTTGGGGATGTTCCTAATGTTCAGAAGTGAGCAATTAAAGGAGATCAAGGATTTGAAACATAACGTTGAGTATAATTATATCATTAGCATGCATTTCGGTTCTACTATGAATGGAGGCAGATTAAACAACCAGCAACACCAATGAATTTTAGAGAAGGTAAGCAGCCATAAAATGCCGGCTTTCAACTAGGAATAGTATGATACAAAAAGGTTGACAGTGTCCCTTTAAGTACTGTTGAGCGTATATAAATATTACAGACTAAAGTAGTATCATGGGATGGGGGGTTACCTGTCAACATTTATAATAAACACAAATTGGCAAATCTCTGGGGCGGTACTTGGAGGTCGGCGAGCAAGTGGAGTCCTCAAAATGTCCACTGTAACAAGGTGGACAAACTACATGCTTGTGCAACGGCAAACTCTTGCGGCAAATTAATCCCTTGCTCAGTAGACTAGCTGACAATTAGTGAATTATTGTAAATAAGATGTTTGTTACAAGTAACGTTGGCCTTCAACAAAGTTCAAGTTCTGGTGGTCATAAAAAGCTACTATTCACTTGGTGTTCACACAGGTGTCAGCATGGTTCAGTTGGTAGTACATCTGCCTCTGGACCAGAAGGTCGTGGGTGCTCGTCCCACACTGGGATTAGACTGGTACCTAAAATGCAGACACCCGAGTGCAGTATTAGGGGGAGGCTGTACTGTTGGGGTGTGCCGTCCCTCGGATAAGACGTTAAACCGAGGTCCCGTCTACCCATCCTGGTGCTCTCCTGGTGGTTGTCCAGGTGGAAGTAAAAGAACCCAAGGTATTTTTTAAAAGAGTAGGAGACATTTCCGGTGTCCTGGCCAATATTCCCCTTCCCATAAAACCAGTTCATGCAATTGTCCAGGCTGTGTCTAGGTGTTGATGTGTGATACTGCAGTCACTTCACTACCAGTCTAGCACTTTTTGTAAAGTGCTTTGGGATACATTGTGTATGAAAAGCACTACATGAATGCTGATTCTTCTTCTTCTTCACTTACATACTGACATACTAAAAGTCAGCAGAATAAGCCAAATGGTCCGTCCTGTCTGCTCGAAAGCCAGCAACCTAATGGCTGCCCGCCTCACTTCACCTTTCAATTTTATCAACTTCTAATTCTTGAAGTTAAAATGTACTATTGTAACACCCAGGTTCCCCTGGGGTTACAAGAATTCCTTGTAATGTAGTTTAGGTAGGATTTGGTCAGCACAAGGGTAAAATCCCTGTAGGTCTCCGTTAAGATCCATCTAGTCAGCTCTACTAGGCAGAGGGTTCTAAAGTGGAATGTTGGAACTCTGGCAGCAGCATAACCTCCAGCTAGAGTGCTGCAGTGAAGTTTGACTCAGCAGTCAGATAGTGCTTGGAGTTCGATTGAGTTGGTCAGTGCTTGCCAGTGGGCAGACCGAGTGCCAGAGGGGAGCCCCCCTCTTTTCTTTCCTTTTCTCGCCCTAGTTCATGAGTGGAACAGTCTGGATGCTGGGATGTTATAGTTGCCGTCTTCTGTGAGACCCCAAAGGGGTGAATTTCTTTAGACATGCTTTTGAGACTGGTAACAGTGAGTAGTGGCACCACCAAGTTTCTGACACCTGTCATAATAAAGCCATACCGTACAATCCTATGCTTTTTGTGGACTTTCCATCTGTGTATGACCTGTGTGACTTTATTTGGGTCCCCTCAGACTTGTAAGACAAACCATTACCATTACCATGATACGCAATCTCATCTGCAGCATCCTCAGGCCAACCCTGGAAGACCAATCCCAAAAAGAAATTGGAGTCCAGGAGGATGGAGGACGGTGAAGAAGGGGGGCCAAAAGTTGGCAGGGAAGATTGGAGACAACATACTCATTCTATCGCTGCTGCAAACTATTTTTCTCCACTGGTAGAGGAGGAAAAACATGGATGCACTGAGGAAGAAAAAAAGAGGGATACTGAGCACAGCAAGGGACCACAAAGGGCAAAAGGTGAAAGCAAGGACAAAGACAATGGAAAAGGAGAGAGAAAGTTCTCATCGTTGGTGATTCCATGATCAGAGGACTGGAGAACCAGATAAGTGACTATGAACATGCGAAGGTCCAAATTAGTTGCCTTCTGGGCACCTCGGCAGGAAGAGACACCGATCGGATTATGGGGATGGCGAAGAAGGAAGGAGACGATCTTCATATTATAGTACATTTCAGGACAAATGACCTATCAAATCACCCAGCTGAAGAGGCCAAAAGGAATGTGGCCAAACTAGGAGAGCAGCTGGCTGCCCAGACATCATCACTTCCTTCTCCGAGGTCCTTCCAGTGGGGAGAAGAGGCATACCCCAGACAGAGTCAGACAGAAAGAAACAGAGGACTTCAATGAATGGCTGAGAAGCTGGTGCCAGGAAAAAGGGTATCACTATATAGGAGCCTGGGGAGACTTCTGGGAGAGGCGGCTATTCAAGAATGATGGTCTGCACCTGACCAAAGAAGGAGTATGGGCACTGGAACAGAAGCTCAATGTCAGCATTGGGTGGTTAAATTAGAAGAGGGGGCACATGAGGCACAGGAACTATCACAGCCACACTGTCAGCCAACACCCCTCCACAAACTCACAAAGGTAATAGTCAAAAGCAACAAAGAAATAGCAACAAAATGGGAAGGATGACTAGACAAAAACTGACAGACAACAAGGTACAATAACACCTAACAGAGGTGTGCATAATGACAGAATGGAGTGGCAAAACAAAAGAGGAGCCAGAACTTGGAAGGTCTTGTACACAAATAAATGCCCACAGTCTGGGTAACAAACTACTTGGACATCATAGCGGTGACAGAAACATGGTGTACAGATAACCAGGAATGTGATATGGTGCCAGGCTGTGCTCTGTTCCACAGAGATAGAGTAGGAAAGAAAGGGGGAAGGGTAGCTCTCTAAGTAAGGGAAGATTATCCAGGCCACAGAGGTACAAGGAGTGCAAGAGGAGGTGGAAGCACTGTGGGTTACTCTAGAAACAGGAAAGAACACTGCCATTTGGGCTGCAGTAATCTACAGACCCCCGGCACAAGGAGAGGAGCAGGATAAGGCACTCATAGAGGATATCAACAGGATGGCAGACAAGGTGGAAGTGATGCTCATGGGAGACTTCAATTTACCAGATATAAATTGGGTCTCCAATACTGCAGCTACAACAGGAAAGGGCTTCCTGGATGCCCTGCAAGGGGCATGCCTCAGGCAGTTAGTACAGGAACCCACCAGAGAAAGGGGGATATTGGACCTGGTGCTTACAAATGGGAAGAGAATCACAGAGGTAGAGATAGGCAACCACTCAGGGTCCAGTGATCACCAAACAATATGGTTCAAGGTAAGAACAGTGGAGGAAACTTGCCACACAAAAGTGAAGATTCTGGATTTCAGGAGGGCAGACTTTGCAAAGATGAGGGAACATTTCAGGGAAGCCATGGTGGTAAGAGAAGTATGAGGGACAGTAGAGGAGCAGTGGACATACCTCAAGAAGGCCATAACTGAAACAAAAAGCCTGTGTGTTAGACAAGTGAGCAAAGCAAAGAGGAAAGAAAGACCACTGTGGTTCTCTAGGGAAGTAGCTGAAAAGGTAAGGGAAAAACAGAAAGCATTTAGGAGGTACAAGAGTATCCAGAGTGAGGAGGAAAGGAATTGGTATCTGGAAAGATAGAGAGAAGCAGGGAAGGTGGTCAGAAGAGCAAAGGTACAAACAGAGAAGAGAATCGCACAGACTGTAAAGAGAGGGGACCAGCCTTTTCATAGTTATGTTAGTAAGAGAAGAAAATCAAAGGTGGGGATCATAAGGCTGAGGGAGGAAGTGGGAGGCTGCATGGAAGATGATACAGAAAAAGCAGAAATCTTGAACGCATATTTTTGTTCAGTTTTTACGAAGGAGAGGGACCACAGTTAAATGACAGAGGAAACATAGGGGAAGGAGTGGACAGTAATCCATTCACAGAGGAGAGAATTCTCCAAGAACTACCAAGGCTGAAAGGTGACAAGGCGATGGGTCCGGATGGGATGCATCCCAGAATACTGAAAGAACTCAGAAGGGAACTTGCAGCACCACTGGCAAGACTATTTAACAAATCACTGAAAACAGGTGAGGTGCCGGAAGACTGGAGAAGGACAACTGTGGTCCCTATCCACAAAAGTGGGAGTAGGGAACAGGAGGGCAACTGTAGACCAGTCAATCTGACCTCAGTGGTGGGAAAGTTGAGGGAGTCATTACTGAGAGAACAGATTGTGGCATATATTGAGCAAGATGGGATGCTGGACCCAAGGCAACATAGATTCACAGTGGGTAGGTCGTGTCAGACAAATCTGATGCATTTCTTTGACTGGGTAACAAAAGAACTGGGGCAGAGAAGGGTGGTGGACGTAGCCTACTTTGACTTCAGTAAGGCATTCAACACCTTCCCACACAGAATGCTGTTAAACAAGCTTGATAGCCTAGCAGTGGGATCCAAAGTGGTAAACTGGATTAGAAACTGATTGAGGGGAAGAAAGCAGGTAGTGGTGGTAAATGGGGCCCAATCTACCAAGAGGGAAGTGACCAGTGAGGTTCCCTAGAAGTCAGTTCTGGGGCCAGTTCTCTTTAATGTCTTTATAAGAGACATTGCAGAGGGGTTAGAGGGGAAAGTCTGCCTCTTTGCGAATGACACAAAGATCTACAATAGAGTGGACACTCCAGAGGGGGTTGAGAAAATAAAAAGGGACCTAGGTAGGCTTGAGGAATGGTCTAAGGTGTGGCAGCTGAGTTTCAATACCAAGAAATGCAAGATCATGCATCTGGGGCACAGAAATCTGAATGAAGATTACAAGATGGGAGGCCAAGTCCTGGAAACCACGAGGCAAGAAAGGGACCTGGGGTGATAATAACTGATGATCTGAAGAGGACCAGCCAGTGTAGGAATGCAGTGGAGAGAGCCAACAAGATGCTCAGTTGCATCAGAAGGGGTATGACTACAAACAACTAGTGAGGCCACATCTGGAATACTGCGTACAATTCTGGGGACCTTATCTCAGGAAGAATGCAGACAGACTGGAGGCAGTCCAGAGGAGGGCTACAAAGATGGTGCAAGGGGCTGCATCAGTTGTCATATGAGGACAGGCTGAGTGACCTCAACATGTATTCACTGGAAGAACGAAGGGAGAGGGGGGACATGATAGAAACCTTCAAATAGGAGGCAGTATAGCACAGTGGTTTAAGGCTCTGAGCTGCAAACCTGGAGACCTGGGTTTGAATCCCACAGCCCCCACTTGCATACCGTGTGACCCTGAGCAAGTCACTTAACTTCCTTGTGCTCCCAGGTCACACCTGTAAACAAGCTTTCAGCTTAGTGTCTCTCTCCTGGTTAGAAAAAAATACCTAAAGGGCATTAACAAGGTACAAAGGAGTAACCTTTTCCAAACAAAAGAGAGTTCAAGAACGAGAGGTCATGATATGAAGTTGGAGGGAGGCAGGCTCAGGAGTAATGTGAGGAAGTACTTCTTCACGGAAAGAGTGGTGGACAAATGAAGTGGCCTTCCCGAGGAGGTGGTGAAGGCAAAGACGGCAGGAGAATTCAAGAGAGTATGGGACGGACATAAACGGGAGATAGTATAAATGGGTAGGGAAAACGAGCAGACTTGGGCCAGGTGGCCCTTATCTGCCGACAGATTCTATGTTTCTATGTTCTATTACCAGGTAGTTCTCCCCTGGGACTCGGTAAAATAGAAATGTTATTTTGTACCCTCCCTGACCTCCAAGATACCGAGCTAGGTGCTGCCCTACTACCAGGGGTAATACTCTGCTGTACTGTTGCCAAAGGGGGGTAGGGTATACATTATCAGACAATGTTTGAATCATTGCTACTAGATGGTTTGTAACTTTCACTAGGAACAGGATGGATTTGTTTTGGCAATGGTGGGAGTGCTCCTATATGGATGACGGCAGGTTCTCTTGGGAAGATTTTTGAAACTAAGGGCTGCATAGACCATAACGTTGCATTACGCAGTATCTTGTTGTGTAATGCACAAAGACTGAATTTCTGGACTTTTAACATTTTGCTCTATGTCCATGTAGGAATAACTGCATTACATTACAAAATGCCTTCTGTATGCATAATGAAAAAATCAGAGTTTGTAATATGATTTGATTTAATGGTATCCATTTCTGTTCTCAGAACCAAGTAGGACTTTTCACTGTAACAGTTACTTTGAAACCAAACAAAAATAAATAAAAAATCGTTTTTGGCTTTATCACTCCCCAAAAATACAAAGATAGATACACAGCGTCTGTAATCTTTCTCATACAACAGGGTTTTATGGGGGGATGCGGAAAGTCAAAGGGACCTCATTTTTGTCACCATGGCTTACACTCTGCACAGTAAATGTACTAATTACTGAGGCAGCTAACTCAGACCAGAGCAGCTGCTTTTATTATTGTAAGCTACAGTTACAAACAGCTGAAGATACTCAATCACTATTCCACTGACAGCCTGAGCCACAGCAAATGTCTGAGTAACTAACAATTTCATCCACTCACATCCATTTGATATTGCTGCACACTGTACATATCCCAAAATGAGCACTAATGAACAGTTAAACATTCAGTCTTTTTCTAGAGCCTCTATGGAAAGGATATCGTTTTCCCACTTGAATTACTTGAGGCAAGTGATTCACTGCTAATTAAACTGCAGTGCTCCTCTTTCACAGATAGATGACTGGAACAGTGGGGTGTTAATGGCTGTAAGCATTCTGGCATGAAGACTTGACAAAACTAGCACTGTATGTAATAATTTTATACATGCTGAAGAGTCAAATCATCTACTAAGCCTGTCACTGCACAATAATGCAAACACAAAATTACACATGGGCTTTGGCCATAAACTTGAGAAAGCATTAGTCCCAAATCTATATACTGTAGTTATAGTTCTAGAATGTGAAGGAAGAGAATCTGTTCTTGCCTGCAGAAATAAAAGATCTGATAGCAGTGGGGGCGGGGCTGGAGGACCACATGACTGGGTGGTAGGAGGAGTCCAGCTTGAAGATGGTTTCCAGTGACTGAGCACGCTCAGTTGAAGACAGCATAAGCGCAGACAGTGAACTGAATCTAGGTAAGTAGACTGCTCTTTCCTCAAGATAGATAAGATGCTGTTTAATATCTGGTGGATGGTAAAAGACGGTAGTAAAAAAAATGAAAGAGTGGGGAGGCCAAAATATTCATTAGTGACCTACAGGAAGTAGTAAGTAGAAGAGTTTCTAAATTTTTTCTGCCGGTTCCCCAGGCTTTGATCCGTCTGCCCATATGGTGCCTCCCAGGAACACTGTCTTTAGCCTTGCTTGCCCCCGGCAGACATCAAGTCACAGTGGCAGAGGCGGGATGTCATAAACAGGGATGGAATTTTACTATGCTTATCCTTGGGGGCAGGGACGGCAATGACATACCATGTCCCCTCCCCCCAAAACAAATGACTGCACCGCACAGTGATTTCCCCAGCCTCTGCCAGAGGTCCATGGTGTGCCAGACACTCTACCCCCATCCCCCTGGAGAAGGAGAGTGGTCTCTAGGACGCTCACTCCTTCTCCCCCAGCTGGTCCTCCAACATCCTGAGACCGTTCCCAAACTCAGGTGATCGGCGTTGCAGACGGGCACCTTGCCTCTGCGCTGGTGGGCCGGCTTGGGTTTCTAAACTGTATTCACATACAAAAGTCCATGCTAAGACTTCACAGGAGTCATTCAAGCCACACTGGTTCTTCTGGTTTTAAAACACTTTTATTAAAACAGGTACTGGCTTGCAGCACTCCCCGCACCATCAAGTGCTTTCGAACACCACCTTGTGTTCTTTCTCAAGACACCTTGAGTATTCTGAAATCACAAGAACCGCCACGGTTTGAATGACTCCTGTGAAGCCTTAGCATGGACTTTTGTATGTGATTGTGGAATTTTTGCCCGGAGCCTGGCAGTCATTTCTGGTTGCCGCCTCTGCAGTTTCCGTTTCTAAATTTGTACATGCTACCACGATTTGGGAGGCCGCTAACTTCACTGAAGCATATTAACTGGCCTTATTGTGATAAGGGGAAATGTGACCATAAACAGCAAATGAGTTTTACTGCTGGAACATATAAAATTATACTTCTTGGTGAAAAAAATCAATAAATGAGCAAATTACTATTTAAATGGTATAGAAGTTATTCCTAGTGGACCTGAAAAGGACTCGGGCATCAAATGGGAACCTCAATATAGAGGTGCAGTATAAATTCTTGCCTATATTAAACTACATTATCCAAGTAGATCAAGACATATATTAATTCCATTCAAAAGTATAGTGTACCGTTCTGGTCATCATACTACAGAAAGGATAAAGATGTGCCTAAAGGGTTCAGAAGAAAGCAACAAAAAAAAGTAAATGGTATGGAGGATTTGGATAGAGTTTTTGACCTGGAAGGGCTAGAAAAACAGGATATTCACCTGTAACAGTAGTTCTAGGAGTGGTATATGGTGCACATCACTTCTGGCAGTATTCCATTCCCTTTAACAGCAGCCAGAACATCTTTAAGCTGGCTCCTCCCACCCACCTGGGTGGTAACTCCTCTAGCGCTGCCCCATGACATCAGATCTTGCCGCTGGAAGCAAGAACAGTGTGCCACTTGCCAGGGGAGGTCGGGTGGGTCAGTGTGGACGTACACCATATACTGTACCACTCCTAGAACTACTGTTACAGGTGAGTAACCTGTTTTTTCTAGGGATGTGGATATGGTGTACATATCCAGACTTCTGGCAGACTCCTAGCAGTTCTCTGGGAGGAGGGGGCAAGGTGCACACACCCCTATTTAGGAAACAAGGATTGTAGAACTAAGGCCCCCAAACCAGCATCTGGTATGACAAAAGGTCGATGTGGTAGTGGGAAATGAAGGTGTGTGCTGACTTTCAGGCAGCAGTCTTGCGGATTTCCTGGATAAGGATGTCCCTGGAAGCTGCCACCGAGACAGTGGTATGATTAGTGGAATGAGCCCTTAGCCCTACGGAAGGCCCCCTACCCGCCAATGTATAGCAGAGGTTGATGCAGGACACAATCCACCTGCCAATCGTCTGCTTAGCTGCCAGGTGTAGTTTCAGCATAGGTGACAAACAGCTGGCGAATCTCTCCCTGAACTCCAGCCATACGCTCCTTATAATAGGCTTGCACCTGCCGCAGGTCCAAAGTGTAGAGCCTGTGCTTAGCCTCCGAGGTGTGGTTGGTGAAGTACACCGGGAGATTTATCACTTGGTTAAGGTGGAAATCTGACACAACCTTCGGGAGGAACTTCAGGTTGGAGTGAACCTTGTCCCTGTAGAAGACCAGGTGACTCCACAGAGAGTACCTAGAGCTCACAGATCCTTTTGGCTGATGTGACAGCCACCAGAAAGGTGATCTTCCATGACAGGCGAGACATTTCACACCTGTGCACTGGTTCAAATGGCGTGTCCACGAGCTTTGCCAATACCAGCAACAAGTTCCAAGGTGGTGGTTCACGCACCGGAGGGGAAATGTGGTCAAGGCCTTAAAAAAAGTGCCAGACCACCTTCTCCTGCACCACCAACTGCATACCATTCCACGCCTTTTAAGCAGAGATAGCCGCCAGGTGCACCTTAAGGGTCATCGACCGAAGGCCCAACTTAGAGAGGGACCAAAGGTAGTCGAGAATGGTAGCCACCGGGCAAGATAAGGGTTCCAGTCCCTTGCCCTGGCACCAAATGGAGAACTTCTTCCATTTGAAAGCATAACATTTTCGGGTCAGTTCCTTCCGAGATGCCTCGACTATGGCAAGGGCATTGTCAGAGGGACTCAAAGCCTGAAACTCTAGCCACTCAGGAACCCGGCTGTCAGGTGCAGGGATTGAAGGTTCGGATGGAGTACCGTCCCTGATTGTAAGAAAGCAGGTCCAGGCGTAGAGGAAGACGCCTTGGGAGCCTGCTGCTGAGGCTGAGGAGATCGGGGTACCAAAACTAACTGGGCCAGTCAGGAGCCACCAGGATCTTCCATGCCTTGTCCCTCCTGGCCTTGAGCAACACCTTGTGGATCAAGGGAAACAGGGGGAAGGCACAGAGAAGGCCTGGGGTCCTGGGTCTGGAGGAAGAATCCCCCTGCAGCGTTCCCTGCTGAGGGCAGCAGGCACAGTACAGCCTCAGCTTTGTGTTCTCCCTGGAGGCAAACATATCCACTACAGGGGTGCCCCAATGGGAGAACAAACTGTGTACTACCTCTGCATGGAGAGACCACTTGTGAGACGCCTCGTTCACCCGGCTGAGGGCGTCTGCCAGCTGGCTGGAGATGCCAGCCACATGAATGGCCAGGAGATCAGCGTCCAGGCTAAGCATGAGGATCCAGATGTGGAGAGCTTCCCTGCACAGACGAAGGGAATGCATCCCGCCCTGTTTGTTGAGGTAGTGCATGATCATGGTTTTGTCCATCTGGAACTGAATGACCTGACCCTGAATGTGCGGAGCAAAGGCTGTCAGTGCCAGTCGAACCGCCCAGAGCTCCAGCAGGTTGACATGACATCGGAACTCCTCAGGGGTCCAGAGCCTGCAGACTGTGTGGTCCCCCAGGTGGGCACCCCAGCCCATCAGTGAGGCATTGGTCGTCAGGATGACCGTCAGCTCTGGGCGGACAAACGGGATCCCTTCCTGCAGATGTTCCGAGACTAACCACCACTGGAGGGTGTCCCACATCAACGGGGTCACAGTGACCGGCTGGTCCAAGTGGCCCTTGCACTGAGACAACTGGCAGGCAAGCTCCCACTGGAGAGAGTGCATTCTCTACCGGGCACAACGGACCATGTTGGTGCATGTTGCCATGTATCTCAAGAGGCACATGATATCCCAAGCAGAGTGCAACTGCCCAACCTGAAATGATCTGGCAAAGGAGGAGAGAGCCTCCGCCTTGGCCGCCAGAAGCCAAGCCCTGGCTCTGCAAGAGTCAAGCCCTGCCCTGAAGAAATGAATCACCTGCGATGGCACGAGTTCTAACTTGGCCTCATTGACCAGGAGGCCAAGAGAGATGCAGGTCTGGAGGGCCAAGTCCCTGGACTGCTCCACCTCCTACCTGGAGTCACCCTCAATCAGCCAGTTGTCCAGGCTGGGGTAAACCTGAACTCCCCAGTGCCTCAGGTGAGCTGTCACCACTGCGATGCATTTGGTGGAGACCCTGGGAGCCAAGGACAGGCCAAAAGGCATGGCTTGAACTCATAAAGGCTCCCCTCTGCACAGAACTGGAGGAACTGACGGTGGGACAGACAGAGTGGGACATGGAAGAATGTGTCCCAAAGATCCAGAGAGCAGAACCACATGTTCTGCTTGAGAGATGGTACGATCTGAGATAGAGTGACCATCCCAAAGGTGTGTGGCTGAAGAAACTTGTTCAGGCTGTGCAGATCTAAGATGAGGCGCTAGCCTCCCCAACCCGTCCATTTTTGCACAAGGAAGTGCCTGAAGGCAAACTCTGGGTGTAACTGGAGGGTCCAAGACAGGAGCCAGGACCTCCTGGCGGAGGAGCTGGGCGATGTCATCCTAAAGGGCTGACACAATGTCGGCGGACACTATGCCCTACCATGGGGCACGGGCTCGGCAAGGCGGGTAAGTCTTGAACTCCAGAGGCAGACCCTGACCAGTCGCTTTGAGAACCCACCTGTCTGTGGTGACAGTAGACCAGGCGGAAAGGAAATGGTGGAGCTGGCCCTCAACGGGAGGACCCAGGGGAATTAGCATGGGTATGAGAGTGGCACCCCATCCAGTCACTGGGCAGGCTTGGAGGCAGAGGAAGGGCCAGCTATGGGACTGGTGGGACTTCGACCTCTTGGCTTCTGGACGACTGACGCAACGGACTTCAGCTAGGGATGCCAAGTCTGAGCCTGCTGCCCAGCCAGGGGCTGGGATGGTTTGGCCACACGGGCAGAGAGGGGCTGAAGTGTCTTCTTCTTCTGAGCTTTAGAGCCCTTGGGATCCCCCTGAGCAGAGGTCATCGAGTCCAAGGTGGAATTGGACTTTTCTATTAGAGTGAGGTGCCCTTCGACCCCTAGCCCAAACAAGCTGGTGTCCAAAAAGGGGACATCCGCCAGCTTGTGCTGGGTGTCTGGCGTAAAAGTCGAGATCCTCAGCCAAACCCTACGGTGCATGGCAACTGTGGCCACCATGGATCAAGCGCAAGAGTCGCCTATATCCATGGCTATCTGGAGGTGCTGCTTAGCCACAGCTCGGCCCTGATCCCAGACCTGCTTGACCGAAATGTGCAAGTTGGCTGGGATATAGGGAAGCACCCCATCAAGAGTGCCCAGAAGGGCATGGGTGAAGTGGATAATTAAAAGGGCCGAACTCACCTGCCGAAGGCCAAGAGAAGAGGGAGCATAGACCTTCTTGGTCATGTGATCCAATTTCTTGGATTCCTTGTTGGGAGGTTTTTCCACATCCCTGACATTCCCAGTACGCTGGAACAAAGAGTCAGCCACCAGACCCTCAGCCAAGCAGGTGCTCTGTAAAACACCTGAAAGAGAACCAGCAGGGACTGTGTACTTGTGGACCATCCGGACTGATGGTGCAGGACAAGAGGCCGGATGCTGCCAAAGCTCCAGAGCAGGGCCAAGAATGGCCTCTATGACCTGGAAGGCTTCCCTAGGGGAGTCACCCCAGTCGAGAATCTTGGTGAGGGGTACCTAGCCCATTTTTGGACAGGTTCCATCAGCAGCCTCGTGTACTCTGAGATAAGGTGGATAAAAGCCCATGAAAGAGGTGGGGCCATGCTCCTCCAACAAATCCTCCACAGAGTCCGCATCCACTGGATGGGAGTGCAGAGTGGAGCCCTCAGACTCTGAGGATTCATCAAACAATGGATGACCGCCAGAGTCCCCACTGACCCTGCGTAGCCTGCTGGGAGTGACAGTGACCAACAGTCGATGAGGAAGCCCGTATGGGCATCCTTAGGAGGAGGACCAAACTTCAGCTGTTTTGGCTGCAGCTCCACCATAATCAATGGAGAAGCCGGGGAGGCCGAGCCGGCTCCAGCCGAGCCAATTCCTGCCAAGCTGTGGAAGGCTGGGGCCTCTGTGGTGAGAGCCAAGTGATGGCTGGGGTGGTGTCCAGGATTGGCTTCACCCCGGTGAACATTAGCTGGAGCCACATGAGCTGCTCGTAACGCCAACGCATCTTGCGGCGGAGCCTCTACTCGTCCGAGGAGGAAGAAGAGGAGTAGCCCTCCTAGTTACAAAGTACGCTCACACCAGTCGGACGCTGCACCCTGAACCTTGAGTTCTGAACTTGGCACCATTTCTGCTCCTTCTTCATCTCCACTGCTTCCTTATCTAGTTGGCTGCTAATAATTTAGTGAGATCACTTACTTTGGAGCAGTGCTGCTCTCCAATTTATTTAAAACAATTATTTGCTGATTAGAGCTCTGATTTATTAACAACCCATTATTTACTGTTGGAATACAACTTGATGCAGTTTTTTTTATAAGTAATGTGTACTTGTGACTGTTTAAAATCGTGATGCCTACTCAAATTAAGTATTTTCTCCCTGTACCGTGCTTCTCCATTTTTGCCTGAAATCTGACTCTGCAGCCCTCCCCTCTTTTACCAGCCCACCCTTTTGTGCTGTATTTAACCTCTCTCCCTTTCCTCTGCAGCTCTCTCCTGCCCCTGCAATTTTCCTCAGTGCTGCTGAAGAGGAGCTGCTCCCAGCCTGCCCTCCTAGCAACAAGGTACGCTCACACCAGTCGGACGCTGTGCCTGAACCTTGAGTTTTGAACTTGCCGCCATTTCTGCTCCTTCTTCATTACCTAGTCGGCTACTACTAATTTAGTGAAATCACTTACTTTGGAGCTGTGCTGCTCTCTGATTTATTTAAATCAAGTATTTGCTGATTAGCTCTCTGATTTATTTAAAACCCATGATTTACTGTTTGACTACAAGTAGTACGAACTGTGACTGCTCAATCCTGCCCTATCTGATGCATTTTATTTATAGCTCCAGCTGGTCACATGATTGGCGAGAGATGATTGGTCACAAAATTACAAGTGTCTGAATTCCCATTAGTTCCTTATATAAAACAGCCACTACGGAGACCTAGTTTCTCTTTCTATACAGCAATCCTTCTGACTACCTCTCGTTACTGGCATTTTGCTATACTCTTTCCCTCTACACAAAATCCTTTTGCCCCTCCCCCCTACAGCGGCCATAGTGGCAGCTCCCTTACTCCCCTAGAACTTGGTCTGTTCTGCATACATGCCTAAACCGCTCTGGTTTTCTCTCTGTGGTCCACAGATGCTGAAAATAATGAGTAACCTTATTCAACCCACCTCCCTAAGCTTTCTCACAATTATGTTCGCCACCTCCAACCATGAAAATTGCTACTATGTAAAACAGCCTCCTGACACCCCCCCCCCCAACTGTGGGCCACTGCCAGGTCGGGGGACTATGTACAATAGCATGGACACACCCTCTTGGCCCCTAAACCTGCACAACAGTGTCCTCAAAAGCCTACACACTCCCCCTATACCTCATTCCACACTTTACCCTATTCCTCTGCCAACACAAGCAGAAGAGAACAAGCAAACGTAAACAAAAAGCTACACTAACCATACTAAAAAAATTATTTGATCAAGATAACTATACTCCTCCTGCTTCTTTCGGGTAACATCCATCCAAACCCCGGCCCCAGGCCGCAACTGAATATACGGGAAACTAGCCACGACACCTTAAAGCTGGCTTCCATCAACATATGTAGTTTGATGGCCAAATTTGATGCGCTCCCGATCTGGGTCACCCAGCATAAACCTGATGTGCTCTCGGTGGTTGAGACCTGGCTAACACCTTAAGTCACTGATGTATCAATCACCGTGAGCGTCTACTGCCTTTTCAGGCAAGACAGAATTGGCAAATGGGGCGGGGGCTGTGCAATTTACCTTAGGGACACCCTTATAGACCATGCCCTCCCCCAAGTGGATGCTGGAAAAAATGTACAGACTGTTGCTATCAAGATACTACTTGGACCCCATAGTAAAATCGCTCACTGCTGTCTCAGTTTATATCCCCCCATGTGAACAGGCCCTGGGTTTCAATACGATTATCGACTACATAACCAGTATGTGCCAAAACCATGATGTAGTAGTACTACTAGGTGACTTCAATGTCAACTGGTTGGGCACAGAGGCTGTTCCGTTTAAGGATGCAATCTCTGCCATCAATATGTCACAACTGGTCAATGCACCCACTAGGGTCAATTAAAGGACTGGTGCAAGCTCCCTGCTGGACTGGATTCTAACCACTCGCCCGGAAAGAATATCAAACACCTCTGTCCTGCCCGACTTGATAAGTGACCACTCCCCCATCCTCTGTCTATGATTACATAGAGCTCCGAAGCTATATGCTAAAACAGTTACACATAGGGTGCTAAAAAAAAAAAAAGACATCTCAAACCCCTAAAAATACAACTTAGGCAATCTGATTGGTCCCGTGTTGACTCAGTCCATACAGTGGACCAAGCCCTCGAACACTTCATATCTCAGTAACACAGCCATCCACACCCCCTCCTTAGATCACGAAAGATCAAGGAAGCAAACACCTGGATAACCCCTTCCTTGCTTAACCTCATGACCACCAATGACAACCTGTGGCATCGTGCCCGGGCTACCAGAAAACAGGCCGACCGGCAACAGTACAAAACCACCAGGAATGCCTGTACCAGGGAGGTTCATTCTGCCAAGATCCGCCACTTCCAAGAGGAGCTCTCTAAGTCCTGGGGGGATGGCAGAAACTTTTGGGCAAATATGAGGGACCTCTTCAGCACGACCAACAAGTCATCCCCATCAATGCTCTCTGCAAGGGGGGAAATCACCCAGGACTCCAAGGTTATCACTGACACTTTTAACCTGGCCTTCTCAGACCTAAGTGGGTACTAACACCAGATTTCTTCAATGTGCCAGTGCCTCCTACCACGGAACACAAAGAAGGCCCACATCAAGTCCCCCCCCTTTTATTTCACGATGGTATCTAAGCAAGAGGCCAGAAAATATCTGAGGCAGGTGCTTGGGAAGTCAAGATTTAGCAGTGACTCTCGCTACCTGAAGATTCTAAACCTCACTCTTGAAGTCCTAACTCCCTTAACTAAAATCCTCAATGTCGCCCTCTGCTTAGGTCAGTTCCCAGAGAAATGGAAGGCAGCCATAGTCACCTCTGTTTTCAAGAATGGTGACTGTGCCCTTCATACAAACTACCACCCAATCTCAATCCCTTCCCCTCCTTCGAAGGCCTTGGAAAAGATTGTATCGGACCAGCTTACCAAGTATCTAGAGAAGTACAACGTCCAGTGCCCACAACAGCACGATTTCCGTAGGGCACATAATACTACCACAGCCCTGTTTGAATTCACCAGCAACATTCATAACGCAATTGATCGAGGCCACTTAGTGGGGGCAATTTACATCGATCTCAGTAAAGCTTTCAACATGGTAAACCACACCATTCTGCTAAACTCTCTCCACACCACTGGACTCTTGCTTGAGACCACAGGCTGGTTCAGTAGCTACTGGAGGGCAGTTCCCAACAAGTCAAAGTCAACAGTGTTCTCTCTGGCAGTCACCCTGTTAGCTCTGGCATCCCTCAAGGTTCGATATTGGGTCCATTACTCTTTAGTCTGTTCCTAAATAACCTCCCCAAGGCAAGCTCCAATAACATCTTACTATATGGGGATGACACAGTTATTTTCTCTAGCCAACCAGACCCACTTCCCCTGGAGACGCAGCTCCAATTTAATTTTGCATCTGTTGAGGACTGGTCCTCAAAACATAAACTCCTTATGAACTACAAAAAAAACCAAAAACATGCTTTTCAGTAACACCCAAATCAAACACAAACTGCAGAGGCTAGCCATCCAGAACAGTCAGGGGGATACGCTTGAGCCAGTCCCTTACTTCAAATACCTGGGCAGGCTGGCCCGTCGGTGCAGTGGTTGGATTTACGCTTGCGACGCCAGTGATCCGGGTTCGGAAATGGTCCCGGGACACCAGAGGGATAATGTTTAAGCGTCTGATGACTGCTAACCTTCTCCTGGAGAGGCAGGGTGGGGATGTGACCTGGAGCTTGCTGACTCCTGGCGGAGGCCGGGGAACAACAATGTGTCAGGTCCCGCTGACTGGGCGGGCGTTATGAACGTTGGCGTATGCCTTGATGTTAGTGGCACGCCATGCCTCTGGGAAGAAAACCGGATAATGGTTGCCGACCTCCGCTGCCACAGAAGCACTGGACAGCCCAAGACCACCTCAGCAGCACCTAAACCAAGACTGAATGCGCTGGCCAGCCCCCCGCCAGCACCTTTTCCCATGGAGGAGGGGGACCCATCCAGCGAAGGGTTATGCCGGGTTACCCGGGGACTGTAACATGGGGTGGCGGTTGCTGATGTCGGGACAGGGTGCCAGCGGGGTCCCTAGGTGGCTCGGAGTGCCTGGCCAGGGAGCCGGGGAGGAGCACAAAAAAATTAAAAAAAAATACCTGGGCATAACCCTTGATAGTTCGCTGTCCTACAATCCTACACTGCCCATATAGATCAAGTTGCTAAAGTGGTAAACGCTTGGATTGGCCTACTTTACAGGCACAGACATAGCCTAACCCCTGATGCCCTCCGACTTGCTGTAAACAGCTCCATAGTCTCCATTATCGACTATGGACTAGTTATATACAGTGTGGCAATGGACACCATGCCCAAAAGGATCAACCTAGCCCTTAATAAAGCCTGCAGGTTAATCACGGGAGCACATCATCTCACCCATACCTGCGACCTATATGGACAAACAAATTAGTTAAACCTCATGGGTCAAGTAAAACACCAAACCTGCCTCCTCGCAAAAAAAGCCTGTCTTGGACTAACCCCCAACCCCCACACCCAGTAATTCAAGATCTCCTTAAACAAGTGATCAACCCACATCTAACCCAAGGTATGTCAAGACAAGTGCTTCACGTATTCTTCTGCCACACTATGCAGGCACAACGCTCCTTTGCTTACCAGGCACCCTCCTGGCTAAACGACTTACCAGCCACTATCCTGTTAGTACCCAAGTCGGGACCTTTCAAATGTTAACTCCGCCTACACCTTACTGCACTCAGCAGACATGATTGTCCAATCATGGGGAAAATCTCACCCTGTGCCTCTAAAGCCCAAGGCCGCCCTCTATTTCTTTGTGCTCCTACCACCCCATCTATGCTACAGTAGCAATACCCCCACCTCTCCCGCAGGTCCCTTCCCCCTCTGCTACCCCCAATTTTCTATCTCACCCACTCTTGCTATCATAGCCCTGTCTCCTTTACACCATTGCACCCCACCCTCCCATCCCCACTATCTGGCCTCTTCCTGTCCCCTCCCCACCCCACCATTCTTTCCTTCTCTTGCTCTCCCTCAACAGTGCCTCTTGTTTCCCCCACCTCCCTTGCTCTGACCTCTTCATCATTCCCCGCCTCACTTCCTGTCCTAACCTGCCGTCCCCCAATTATTATTATTATTATTATTATTCTTTTTCTCTCTCTCTCCCTCTCAAACAACGAGGCCATTGTTGGCTGCTCTATGTTTCACCTATTTCACACTCAATCTTAAAATATATTTTATTTGTCTACCTGTTAGAGCCTGTCAGAACATTGTAACCGTTGTTATTGTAACATCCTGGTGTTAATTGTTATACTATATTGCATAATGTTATATTATATTGTAGTTTCTTTTGATATGGAACCTCTGTAAAAGAGTCTTTGGCTCAAAGGTACTGTAATCCGAAAACAAATCAATAAATAAAAACAGCAGCAGCACCACTTGCTCAAATGTCGAGAGCTGGAACGTCTATACCGACGCAGGCTGCTTAACCCGGGACTTTGGAATTTGGACCGCAACCTCGACCGTCGGGGCCACCAATGGCAGGTCCCAGAGGGAGCTGGCGAAAATCAAGGATCCTCTGGGTCCATCAGATCCTGAGGGAGAGTGGGCGGATCAGCAGGCTGGTCTGACCCTCCCTGGGAGGTAACAGGCTGGACTGGAATCCTAGAGAGTGAGGTATCGGCCTTATCTTGTGACTACAGGTCGACCGGCTTGAGAAAAATCTCAGCAGGAAAGCTGGCCTGTGTCTCGACCAATTGACCCAATGGGGAGACCGTGGAGCCAGCGGTATGGGCCAAAGGTTCGACCACAATTGAAACCTCAGTGGAAGCACCGGAATCTGAGGCCTGAGAGCGCTCATGATCCCATGATCGACGGTGAGACTTCTTTTTAGCCTCTTTCTTTGATTTGGATTTTGTGTCTGAGGAAGGACCCTGCTCAAGAGTGGTAAGGGCCGGGCACAAGTCTCCTAACACCCCTGATAAGAAGGTACCTAAAGGGGATGTCAAAAATGCCAAAACCAAAGAAGCATACCTTGCGGCCAGAGCTGCAATTTCTTCAAATCCTGCAAACTGTTCAGCACATCCCACAGCCGCAGAGATCACCCTATGGGCATCCTTTGACTTAACTAGAGGATCCCGTTCATCAGGGCGTCCCAAAAGAAGTCGAACGTGAGGGTCTTCTAATGTAGCAGGATGCAAGGTCCGACATAGGTCACATGCCTGGGGATCATACTCGTGGCTCCGGCAGTAGACGCACATGGTGTGTGGGTCCATCTGGGACATCTTCGGCCCACATGCACACTTTTTGAAAACAGGAGTCGACTTTGCATTGTCCATCACGGGAGAGGTGAAGGAGATCGCCTGAAGACAAGTAAATCGCAATCTGAAAGTAAAGGGCCTACTCAGCACGAGAGCGGTAAGCAGAGAACCTTCTTCTTCTTCCAGCAGAAAGGAAGATCTGATGTCACGGTGCAGTGCTAGAGGAGTAACCACCCGCGTGGGTGGGAGGAGCCAGTTTGAAGACGTTCCGGTTGCTGTTAAAGGGAAAGGAACACTGCCAGAAGTATGGAAACATACACCATATCCACGTTCCTAGAAATACAGTTACTCACCTGTAACCGTAGTTCTACTGGTGGTATACAGTTCACATCCACGGTCTGGCAATTCTACTGGAGAAACTGGAGTCATCGGAAGTCTTTAAGTGATGCTCTTCCCACCACCTGGGTGGTATATCCTCTGGGTCCACCTCGTGACATCAAATTTTTGTATGTTGGAAGCAGGGATCTGGGTGCCTTTTGCCAGGGGAGGCTAGGTGGATTGTTTGGATGTAAAGTATATATCACTAGCAGAACTACAATTACAAGTGAGTAAACCTATATTTCTAACAACTTGGATACAGTTCACTATCCACACTCTGGCAGACTCTTACCAGTCCTCTGGGAGGAGAGGGTAAGGCGAACACCCCTATTTGGAAACAGAGACTAGAGGACCAAAGACCCAAAAGCAGCATATTCCAATGACTCATTATGTCAATGCTGTAATGGGAGATAAAGATGTGCACTTTACTGCAGGTTGCAGCCCTGCATATCTCTGCAATGTGGATATCCATGGAAGTAGCCACTGATGCAGCAGTATGTCTGGTGGAATAAGCCTTAAATCCCTGGGGTGACTCCCTACCAGCCAACCTATAGCAGAGGTCGATGCAGGGTGTAATCCACCTGGCAAATGTTTGCTGGGCACAACTTCAGCATATGTCAAACAGCTGGTAGGCCTAACCCCCAACTCCAGCAGTATGCTCCTTATAATAAAAGAGCAGTCTCCACAAGCCTACAGTATGAAGCCTACTTTCGGCTTTCAAGGCCGTGTTGGTAAAATATGACACTAAGTTAATCACCTGGTTAAGGTGAAACTCAGATACAATCTTCAGGAGGAACTTCAGGTGGGGCAAAGGATGACCCTGTCCTTATGGAAGACCAGGTAAGAAGACTCCACCAAGAGCACCTACAGCTCACTGATCCTTCAGGTTGATGTTATGGCTACCAAGATGGCAGTCTACTGCCACAGATGTGACATCTCACATCTATGCATTAGCATGGCTTGCCCATGAGCACGCCAACACCAGCAGTAGGTCCCATGGAGACAGGTTTGTGCACTGAAGGTGACAAGTGATCCAGGCCTTTCAAAAAATGCCCAACCACTTTCTCCTACACCACCATTGGTATACCAGCCTGCGACATGACTAGATAAGACCCTGTCCCATTTGTTATGCAGCGAGAGTTAAAAGCAACATTCTGTTTTGTCCTCTCCTATTTTGTCTTTTGCCTGTCAAGTGCGCAATCAAATTTTCTTGTAGCACTTAAGAAAATGGCCACTTCAATGGTCCCAGTTTTCCCCTGTTATCTCCCTTCCTTCACTCGCCATTTCTATTTTATTTTTCTCCCTTTGCTTTTCTGTGGTTAAAAAATATATATGAGAATCTTTATATGAAAGTGGGATCCCTTGGTATGCAAATGTATACACTTACATTACTGAAATGATTGCAGAAAGCTATACTTTTTTTTTTTTTTAAACTTAGCTTTATTATTGATAAGATAATACATTACAGGGTAATGCAATGTGCAAGTAAGCAATATTACAAACATACACCCCTCATCGAGGCTATTC
This sequence comes from Neoceratodus forsteri, assembly GCA_016271365.2. Taxonomy (NCBI): domain Eukaryota; kingdom Metazoa; phylum Chordata; order Ceratodontiformes; family Ceratodontidae; genus Neoceratodus; species Neoceratodus forsteri. The sequence goes on along the minus strand of CM057450.1, from coordinate 1,144,957,632 downwards.
ATTTGACAAACTTTCCTTCAGTTATCCAAGACCAGTCCTCGCTAGAAGAAACCATTCCCTCACAATATAGCTTACGAGTTTTAACCTTTCTTCATTGTATGAGCTATTTCATGTGTGGCCTTGCTGTGCCAAGTCTAATACTCTCTTAAAAAGCGGTAACCAGAACACTATAACCATGAATTTGAGCTCAACAGGAGCCCACATACTTATCTGGGTTTCTTAAAAAGATAACAGTCTGTAATACAGGAAAAAGATAAGTCTGTAATACAGAGGATTGACCTTGAGATTTATTTTGAAATCCACAAGTTCATTTACAGAATTGTCAACAGGAGGCCAGCTTTGGGACAGAATGCTCTATTTTGTTGCACCTGTTAAAGACTTGCTCTTCAAGCTGGTCACGAGGAAAGTGACAAAGCTTTGAGGCATTCTGAGGAAAACAGGAGATGTATCTTGTGAGAGCAGGACGGATCATTTAAACAGCCAGAAAAAGACATTTTATAAAAATAAAAGAACAATGTTTTGTTTAGAGGAAGACAGAGTGAGATTTAAATTGGGGGACTCAGATGAAGAATATTTGTTTGTACTGCTTTTAGGAAGAGTAGTCCTGTACAACTTTTTCTATTTTATTGTTTTATTAATAATAAAACACCACTGTCAAATTTTAGAACTTCTCCTGGTGTGTCTATGCTTCTTGAACTATGCCCCTATGACACATCCCGCGTCCAGTATGTAGGGTTGGCTGCCAGGTGCACCTTAAGGGTCACTGCTCGCAGTCCCGACAGAGAGGTAAAAGTCTCACAACATAGTGGAAGGGAGTGCATCCTGCCCTGTCTGTTCAGGTAGAACATGGTAGTCGTGTTGTCCAGCTGGACCTGAACTACTCGACTCCTGATCAACAGAGCAAATTCCACCAAAGTCAGATGCATCGCATGAAGCTCAAGTAGGTCGATGTGGTGATGGGACTCATGGAGTGACAAGAACCAAGAGCTTCTGTGATCTCCCAGGTATGGTCACTACCCAAAAAGGATCCACTGTGAACATGATGGATGGTTCCGGGTTAACAAACAAGATTCCTTCCTCCAGACTGTGTGGGTCCAGCCACCGCTGTAGGACATCCCACACTGGTTGAGTGACTCTGAACAGCTGGTACAGGCAACCTAGGCACTGAGATCACTGTTGGCCCAATTCCCAGTTTAGGTGGAGCATCTGCCAGCGACCTCTACAGATCACATTAGTGAAGGATGCCATGTACCCCAGCAGTCAAAGGAAGTCCCAGGCAGGGCGCGAACACTCAACCTGAAATGATCAGGCAAAGGAGGTATGGTCCGATGCCCAGTCAACAGGAAGCCGGCCTTGGCCCACAGGGAGTCTTGTTCTGACCTGACGACCTTGATCACCTGTGAGAGGACCAGCTCTGACTTGGCTGGGTTGCCATAAGGTCCAGGTACTGACAGATCTGGAGGACCAGATCCCTGGACCCCTCTACAACCTCTCTGGACAGCCTAGCTATCAGCCAGTCATCCAGGTAGGATATACCCTGACGGCCTTGTTCTGAAGGAAGGTTGCCACCACTGCCATGCACTTGGTGAAGTCCTTGGGTGTGAATGAGAGGCTAAAAGGCATGCTCTAGATCTGGTACAGGAACTCCTCTGCATGGAACTAAAGGTAGCAGTAATGAGATGGACTGGGATGTGAAAGAACGGTTCTGGAGGTCCAGGGAGCAGAACCACATGCACTGCTTCACAGATGGTATGATCGGATTCAGACTGACCATCCGGAACTTGCACTTCAGCCTTAACTGGCTCAGATCATGCACACCCAGAATGGCTGGCTGGCAGTATAGCCTAGAGGTTAGAGTAATGAGCTGTGAACGAGCTTGGTACATCCAACAGACCAAACCTTGGCTTGATTCTCACAACCTCCACTTGCATACTGTGCGACTCTCAGCAAGTCACTTAATTGCCCAGTGCTCCCAGGTCACCCCTGAAAACAGGCACTTGTGCCTAGTGGGCCTTACCCAGTTACCAAAGACTAAAATAAAATTAAAAAGAACCAGCTCCCCCCCCCAACCCCAGTCGGTTTCGGAACCAGAAGTACCTGGACACGTATCCCTGACTGGCCAGGGTGTCAGCAACATGGGCTATAGTCCCGTGCCCTAGGAGCTGAGCTACCATGGTTCAAAGGAAAGACAGCACATCCTGCAACACCCTGAACTCCCAAAGGAGCTCAGAGTCAATACGGTGGGAAAGCCTTGAAATCCACAGGCAATCCTCTGCTCCCCCCTTCCAGATCCCTTCTGTCTAATGTAATGGTTGACAACTGCGGCAAGAAGTGGTGCAACCAACCCCTGATCAGCAGCTAGGACAGGAACTGGATGAAAGGGAAGGGGGGGATGACACCCCTCAACCAGTTACTGAGCACCATTACAGGGGGCACTGACCCCAGGGGTCGCAGAGGCACTATGGCCTCTGAAACATAGAAACATAGACTTTGACAGCAGATAAGGACTGCTTGGCCCACCTAGTCTGCAATTTCCCTACCTACTGGATAAGCTGCAGATCCTAGCTAACCAACAGCCTATTTCTTTCTACCTCCCACAAGAACTGCCTTATGTCTGCCCCAAGCATTACTGAATTCCCCCAATGTTTTTTGCCCCAGGACCACCTCAGGAAGGCCATTCCATGCGTCCACCACCCTCTCCGTGAAAAAATACTTCCTCACATTGCCTCTGAGCCGTCCCCCCTTTATCTTCAACTTGTGTCCCCTTGTTCTTGCACATCTCTTTTTCTGAAAGATGCTACCCTCTTGGACTTTGTTGATTCCCTTGAGGTACTTAAAAGTTTATATCATGTCTTCCTCTCCCTTCTTTCCTCAAGGGTATACATATTAAGCTTCTTTAGTCTCTCTTTGTATGGTTTCTTTTGCAGACCCTGCACCATTTTAGTTGCCCTCCTCCGGACTGCCTCAATCCTGTCTATGTCCTTGCGGAGATGGGGTCTCCAGAACTGCATGCAGTACTCCAGATGGGGTCTCACCAACTGTCTGTACAGAGGGATAACAACTTCCTGTTTTCTACTGGTGATGCCTCTCCCTATACATCCCAGTATCCCCCCAGTCATCCCTATTGTCTTGTCACATTGCTTGCTAACCTTTAAGTTATCTGATATGACTACCCCATGGTCCCTTTCCATATTTGTTGTTACCACCTCCCCGCCCATTGTGTGCTCTTCCCCTGGATTTTTGTTTCCCGGGTGCATTACTTTGCACTTCTTTGCATTGAATTTAAGCTACCATACTTCCGACCATTCCTCCAACCTTGCCAAGTCCCTTCTCATCCTTTCCAAACCCCCCCCTTGTGTATCAACCCTGTTGTAGATCTCTGTGTCATCTGCAAAGAGGCATACTTTTCCTTCCAGTCTCTCTGCAATGTCACTTAAGACATTAAAAAGGACCGGACCCAGTACTGAGCCCTGCGGTAGCCCACTAGTAATCCCCCTTTCTTCGGAGTGGACTCCGTTTACTATTACCTTCTGTGTCCTGTTGTCCAGCCAATGTTTTACCCAGGCTACCACCCTGGGACCCACTACCAGGCTGGCTAATTTGTTTATTAATCTTTTGTGTGGGACTGTGTCAGATGCCTTGCTTAAGTCTAGGTAGGCCATGTCCACAGCCCCTCCCTGGTCTACTTTGGTCACCCAGTCAAAGAAATCGATAACATTTGTCAGACATGACCTTCCCACTGTGAATCCATGCTGCCTTGAGTCCTGTGCTCCACTGGCCTCTAGGTACTCAACAATTCTTTCCTTCAGAAGTGATTCCATCGTTTTCCCTACCACTGAGGTCAAACTGACAGGTCCTGCCTCTGTCTTGCTCCTACTTTTGTGAAGGGGACTCACATCCGCCTTCCTCCAGTCCTCAGGTACAACACCATCCTCCCATGATTTGTTAAAAAGAGCAGTCGGTGGTGTCACTAGTTCTCCCCTTAGTTCTTTTAGAATTCTGGGGTGAATCCCGTCAGGCCACATTGCTTTGTCCACCTTCAGTTTTAGGAGTTCTTTCAGAACCCTTTCTTCTGTAAAAGGACTGGTATCGACCCCCCTATCCAGAGTGCTTCTATTGATTGGAATAGGTACCGCCCCCTCCTCTTCTTTTGTGAATACTGAGCAGAAGTATTTGTTTAGTATCCTTGCATTTTCACTGTCCCTCTCTGCCCACCCACTGTCCCCTTTATTAAGCCTCACTATCCCTCCCTTTGTCTTTCTTTGCTCCCTAGTGTACCTATAAAAGGTTTTATCTCCCTTCTTAACCGAGTTGGCTGTCTTTTCCTCGGTTTGGGCCTTTGCTATTTTGACTGCCTTCCCCACTTCCTTCTGCTTTAACTGGTATAGTTCTCTGTCCTGCTCCTTCTGTGTTTTCTTATACTTCCTGAATGCTATCTTTTTTCTCCCTAACCTTCCTCGCCACCTCTTGTGAGAACCATAGTGGTTTTTTGTTTCATTTTGATTTGTTTATTTGCTTCACACAAAGGCGTGTTGTCTCTGTGATGGCAGTTTTGATGTTTCCCCATTGTTGCTCCACCCCTCCTTCTTGCAAGTTTGCTAGTGCTTTTCTGAGGCACTCTCCCAATTTGATAAAGTCAGCCCTCCTGAAGTCTAGTACTCTCGCTTTTGTATGGCTTGACTCTGCAGCTAGTTTATCGTGAACCACACTGTCTGGTGATCACTTGTTCCCAAGATGGCTACCCACTTCTAGATCTGAGGTCCTCTCTCCGTCCCCATTTGAGAATACCAGGTCTAGGATTGCTCCCTCTCAAATGGGTTCCAACACTAGCTGTCTGAGGCATGCCCCCTGTAGGGCATCGAGAATGGCCCTACTCTTGGATGTGGCTGCAGCAAAGATGCTGCTGTGATGGCAGTTTTGATGCTTCCCCATTGTTGCTCCACCCCTCCTTCTTGCAAATTTGCTAGTGCTTTTCTGAGGCATTCTCTCATTTTGATAAAGTCAGCCCTCCTGAAGTCCAGTACCCTCGCTTTTTTATGTCTTGACTCTGCAGCTGAGTTTATCGTGAACCACACTGTCTGGTGGTCAGTTGTTCCCAGATGGCTACCCACTTCTAGATCTGAGATCCTCTCTCCGTTCCCATTTGAGAGTACCGGGTCTAGGATTGCTCCCTCTCGAGTGGGTTCCAACACTAGCTGTCTGAGTCATGCCCCCTGCAGGGCATCGAGAATGGCCCTACTCTTGGATATGGCTGCAGCAAAGGTGCTCCAGTTAACATCTGGCATATTCAGGTCCCCCATCGACAACATCTGCCCTTTTTCTGCCATCTTAAGGATGCCTTCTATCATTTCCTTGTCCATTTCCTCCCCCGAGACCGGGGGTCTGAATACAACCCCCGTGCAGATTATGGTGCCATTTCCAGTCTCCAGGGTAACCCATAGTGCCTCCTCCCTGTTTATCTTTTTGTTCTGTTGCTTTGATTCCTTCCCTTACATAGAGAGCTACTCCTCCTCCTCTTCTACCCTCCCTGTCCCTCCTGTAGATTGTGTACCCTGGTATGTTGACATCCCAGTCATGGTTCTCTGTGTACCATGTTTCTGTGACTGCCACAATATCCAGGCATCCCTCTTCCATCAAGGCCACCAGTTCAGGGAGCTTGTTATCTAGACTACTGGCACTGGTACTCATTCCCTCCATTTTTTGATGATTTTACCCCTTTTTGCCTCATCCCTGTCCTTACTGCCTTTGCCTTTTTCTGCATTTACCCCTGCCCTTCTCCCTATCGACTTTTCTATCTTGCTGTTTACCTGACTACCCTGATTTTTTCTTGGGGGGGGGCTACGATTCTCCTGCTCCTTTTCAATGCCTCCCCCTTGGCTAGTTTAAATGCTTGCCAATGAAGCATTTAAACCTATCACCTAGGATCCTGGTTGCCCTCCGGGACAGATGCAGACCATCATGCCAGTACAGGCCTGCATTCCTCCAGGTGGACCCCCAGTCCCCAATGAAGCAAAAACCCTGAGCTCTGCACCAGTTTTCCAACCACTGATTGAATCCCATGGTGCAGAGCACCCTAGCCTCACCCGTGCCATAGACAGGCAGCACCTCCAAAGTTACTGTGTGTGCCACTTGTCTAAGGCCCCTCCCCAACTCCACAAACTTCTCCTGCACTGCTCTGATCCCTTTCCCAGCCAGGTCATTTATCCCTAGGTGGAGAATGATATCCAGCTCCCCCCACAGCTGTTCCCGCGATCCTGAGGATAAGCTCCCTTTCCCTTCAAGCCATGGCACCAAGCAAGCACCTTACCTCCCTCTCCCCTCCCTCCCCCAGTTCTACCCTCCTAACAATGGAGTCCCCCACCAGGAGTTGTTTCCTTCCCCTGCAGGGTCCCATGCCACCCTCCTGTGGGTCTTCTTTGTGGAGGTTCCCAGCAACCTCCTTGGTCTCCACTGTGGGTGCCTCCATAGAGGAACCACACTCTGCCAGAACGGCATATGAATTATGGAGAGGTACAACTGGAGCTCTGCCCCCGTCTTTTTTTCTCCTTGCCACCCAACTTGGTTTCTGTATACTAGAACTGGAATGAAATCTGCTTGGACTGCTAAGGTTGGTGTGGCTGAAACAACCGAAACTGAAAAGCCTTTTTTTAGGCTTTTGGGCCATTTGGTTCTTCTGGGATGAAGCCACAGCATATAGGGTGGTACAGGGACTTCTCAGTTCATATAAGATGTCCTTCCATACCACGGCTGAAGAGGTCGGTGCACAAAAAGGTGACATCAGCAAGCTTTTGTCGAGTGTCTGCTGTGAAAGTGAAAAATCTCAGTCAAGCCCTGTGATGCATGGCGATGGCTGTTGCCATGGCACGGGCACAGAGGTCACCCATTTCCAAAGCTGTCTGAAGCTGGTGTTTCACCAGCGATTGATCTTGGTCTCAGATTACCTTAACTGGAAGCTGTTTGTCAGCTGGAAGATGGGTGAGGAGTTCCCCTTACACCCCAAAGTGGGAATGGCCAACATCTACATCAACACAGTGTAGCTGACCCACTGGAGACCCAGTGTCACGGCAGCATACACCTTTTTAGCTGTGTAGTCAATCTGCTTGGATTCTTTATCAGGAGTTTTGTCCACATCCCCTTGGCTTCTGGATTTAAGGAATGCAGAATAAGAAAACAAGCCCTCCGCACAGGGGTGGTTGTGAAACTCAGAAAGGGAGCCCATCAGCACCACATAGTTGCAGACCATATGGGGAGCAGGTGCTGGGCAGGATGCTGCCAAAGCTCCAGGGCCAGTTTCAAGATGGTCTCAGTCATGGGAAAGGTAACCCCTGGGGAATCATCCCTATCCAGTATGTCAGTAAATGGGTATTTAGCTTGTTTCTGAACTGGCTCTAAGGGGACTATCATGGACTTCGACAGAAGTCAAACCAGCACTCCAAATGACACTGGCCCATGGTCGGTGGTCAGCTCTTCGACCAACTCCTGGCCGAAAGTACTAGTCCTGGTCAAGGCCATAAACAACTCGTCTTTAGAGCTGAAGGATTCCTCAAAGACAGCCCTAGATGGTTTTCCACCATGGACCACCTTGGTATCCTCATCTTAGGTGATCTCCACCAAGAGCTGACTTGGCAATCCAGCTACAGGGTGCAACTCTTTGGTGGGGGCCCCGTACGGAGGCTGCAGCAGAGGTGGCTACACCCAAAAAGGTGGAGAAGCAGATGCTGGGAAATGCCAAGAATCATGGATCTGCGTGGGAATGTCTGGTGAAGGCCAAGGGACTGATGGTCCAGAGGGCAGAGCTCTATCCCTCCCAGCAATAGTCCACTGTTGCCGGAGGAGTGCCTCATAGTGTCAATGCATTTTTCACTGATGCCTTTCCTTGCCCGTGAAGGTCAAGGAGCGTCGACAGCAACTCCTCTCTGTCTAGCAGGATTGAGAGTGCGAACGGCGTCTCACACATCGACCCAAAGGTCAACATCAACAGGTGTCCTCCGGAGGGTTTGTATGTTACAAAACTACCTGCATTAGCAGGTTAAAGGAGAACAGACAGCACCAAGGGCTCCACATGGTAGTGTGGGGATGGTCCCAATGTGCACTTTTTGCACACAAACATTTTGGTTTACTTACTATTTACCGTAGTACAGTTGACTGTATCAGAATAATTTTGCTTAGTTCTAGGCTAACATCTTCTGTAACTACTAATTCCAGAATCCTATGTAGCAGACATCAGAACAGTACTGCAGCAGTGAGAAAGTCAATAGTTTGCAGTGCATGTTAGAGTTTATATAAGCTCTAACCTTTTGTTTGCTGATCCTGAGAGGACTGTACTTAGCCCTGGAGAAAAGAAGAGCCAGAAAACATCCAATCATAGATTATAAAAGGTTTAACATTCACTGCAGGCTATTGAATCTCCCCTGCTGCTTACTGCTCTGACATCAGCTGCAGGGGATTCTGGGATTTACAGTAAGAGAAGATGTCACCCTCGAAGTAAGCAAAATTAGCCTGACAGAACCTACTATACTACAGTAAACTGTAAATACACCAAAATGTTTTTGCAAATAAAGTGCACATTGGGAATAGTCCCACAGCTGAGTAAGGAGCCCTTTGCAGGGGTCGACAAATCCCACAGCCTGACGTTCCGTGCTACAAGAATTTGCCGCCTGATAAGCATCAATTAAGTAGCCTGTTGTCCCTGGACAAACAACATTCATACAAGCCATGTTCGGGTTACCTACAGTTCGCTGACTGACCACTAGGTACCGCCGCCTGTCATTCATGCAGTCTGTCGTCACATGGTTCACGGAGAATTTAATCAGATGGGTGGCTGACTAAGTTGGAGCAGGAGCGAGCAAGCGTGGTAGCACGTAGCTACCGTACGTGTCCTGGACCCTCTCCTATCTCTCTCCACGTATCAAGGCAGAAGAACACCATTGATGGCTCTCAGACTCTCAGGTTAGTCAGCGAACTGATGTGAGAGTGTCTGTCAGTCCTGCGAATTGGCTGTGAGAATGGTAGGGGCAGGAGGTTTCAGGACAGAAAGCGTGAGACTATTGCCAAAAGCGCCATTTTGTCTGTGAATGAAATAGCAGATGAAGCGCTTTTCAAGCTGTGGAGTGCCTCGCATTACTTTTCAGCAGTGCAACTTCCTATTACAGCACAGAATATCATTTAATATATTTAAAAAATTACAAATACTAGACAGAATCAGCTGTTGCCAAATGAGGTCTTCATAGCGCCGACAGAGTTTCTGCCAGAGCCTCTCCTCATCTGAGGAGGATGAGGACCTGTGGTGACACCTCTTTTTAGAGTGCTTATGGCTCTTTCTCGGCTGTCTGGCAAAAGGGGTTCTGGACCTCGACCGAGATCGGGGAGGCTGACCCGGTCCATCTGGAGACACCGGGATTGGTGAAAACTGAGGGTCCAGAACCGGGTCCTTGATGGGGACACCAGCGGGCTGGGTCTCCTCATTAGGGAAGACAAGGACCGGAGTCCTTTCTGAAGAGTTGTCGGCAACGGCCGGCGACAAAGGGTCTATCGGGTCTAGGATAATTTCAACCTCATCGGCCACTTCCTTGGTCCCCTGGCCAGATGGAAGATCCGTGAAACCGGCAGCCGAGGATGCGATCTCGACCGAAGTCGAGACCGTGTGTTCCTGGGGCTCGGACCTCTCACGGTCCCAGGAATGTCTTCGCCAAGACAAAGACCCGGGGTCCTTCTCTCTCTTCCGAGAGCAGGAGGAGTGCGAGCCCGAAGGCGCCTCTCCCTGGGTGGGGAGAGACTGGCACAACTCCTTGAAGGAGCTCGTAAAGGTGGAGCCAAGGTTCAGAGGAACAAAGAAGTTTCGATCGGCCGAAGCTCGAGCTGCTTCCTCCTCAAATGCTATCATTTGTTCCAGCTGCTCGTCGGATCCTGTGGCCGCAGAATCTGCCCACTTTGCTTCCTTCGATTTCGCCAGCGGGTTCCTTTTCTCCAGTCTCCCCAGCTTCACACACACTTTGCGGTCGTCCAGGACGTGGGGATGGAAGGCCAGGCAAAAACCACACAACGAGGAGTCATGTCCAACACCTAGGCAGTAAACGCACGTTAGGTGGAGGTCGGTGTGTGACATCTTCTGGCTGCAGAGGCACTGGCAAAATCCGGGGGAAGATTTTTCTTCCATTGCTGATGCGGTGAAAGCGCAATCACTAACTCGAATGAGTTTAAGTTTCGGTACAAAACGACAATTAGAATCCAGAGCCTACAAAATGCTTTGAGAGCAGGAGGGAACCTGTATCTTCCAGCAGAAAGGAAGATCTGGCGTCATGGGGCGGAGCCGAGGTATATACCACCCGGGTGGGTGGGAGGAGCCAGCTTGAAGACATCCGGCAAGATTTAAATTGGAAGTGGACATGCCAAGAAGTGTGGATGAACAACATATCCACGCTCCTAGAAATAATTTTTTTCTTCTAGTAACAAGAGTGTATTTGGGATATCACACAATTTACAGACACCAAGTAGTACCTGGGAGGCAGGGTCTAAGACTTAATTAGTAAAAGGCTTCTAAAGTATAGGAATGCCAAAACAGGCATCCCTTGTAGCTTTACTTATCTGAATTTTGTTGACTGTGTGGACCCGCTGGGACATACTGTCCCTTTTTCAGGGGTGACCCAGGGAATGATACATTCCAGGAACACAGCTATATAATCTTATACAACATCAACTAGATACATTAAGATGTATGAGTACACGAAAATATCTGAATACAGTAGGCATTGCAAGCAGTTATGTACGTGAAAATATATGATTACAGTGGAAAAACAATAGGAGTGGACAGTGGTAATACAATAGAACATCCAAATGAGGGCAGTAGTTAACCATACAGCGTATAGACAGTTCCCTGATACTCCACAAGGTACAAGTGCAGAAAATTCATTCATGTGTCAGATACATACATTTAATCAAGAAAATAAATATAAAACATATGTACAAGAGTAGGAGGAGGGTGAGGACCAGAGGAGGAGAGGAAACAAGATAGGTATAGAGTGAGATGCAAAGGGGGAGATGTAGGGACAGTGAAGTTGGAAAGGTAGATAGATTGGAATGGCAGGGTACCAGTAGTGGGTCATATGCAGTTACCATTACAAACTGGGAGTTGGAAGAAGATTTCTTTGTAATGTCTTCTGAACGGAGGAAGAGACAAGCAAGAAATTAATCTGTGCAGGAGGTTGTTCCACTTTTGGGGTGCAGTGAAGGTGAAGGATCGTTTACCTATGGCTAGCCAGGTTTTAGGTATGCTAATTATAGGGAGGTGGGAGGATCGAAGAGTCCTGGGGAATGATTTCAGGGTAAACAGGGAGGAGAGGATGGGACAGAAGGGAAGGTGGATAAGTTTGAAGACCGTACAAAGTACAGGGAAGTCCAAAAGATAAGTCTGAAGACCATACAAAGTACAGGGAAGTCCAAAAGATAAGTCTGAAGACCATACAAAGTACAGGGAAGTCCAATTTGGCCTCAAAGGATGGCCAACTTAGGGTGTTGAGCTTGTTGCAATGATGGGCATGGGCTGGCACCTTGGCTGCAAAGCGTGCAACCCTATGGTAGGCCTGCTTAATTTTGTCCAAGGTAGATGTCCGAACGGAGTGAATAATGGAGGCTCCGCAGAACAGGGCAGGAAGAAGCATAGCCAAGGCAACTGTTTTTCTAGCATGGGGTGTGATGAGGGGGCAGTTTGGTATAGTAGGCAGAGTTTCTGGTTAGTAGACTTAATGACATTAGCTACACGTGGTTCAAAGGATAGGTGCTCGTCAAGAGTCAGGCCTAGGTATTTGAATATGTCCACCCCTTTTAACGGCACCCCCAAGGAGGTGAAGACTACTCGGCAGGGCTGGGAGGTAGTATTAAAGGTGGTATGACAGAACAACATGGTTTTTGTTTTCTTGGCATTCAACACCAGTAGGTTTTCTTTGAACCAGGATTCCAATTGCTGGAAGTCGTGCTATAGTTCAGATTTAATAAAGGAGACGTCCTGACTGGATCTATATAATATGGCACCGCCTGCATAGAGCTGGACAGAGGCCCCACCACAGTTTCTTGGGAGTTAATTGATGAAAATGGAGAATAGCAGGGGCCCCAGGATTTATCCCTGGGGGACCACGTCAGTGATGGGAGATAAGGAGTAGGCACTCTCCCACTTGACACACTGCGAGCGGTTAGTTAGATAGCTGGAGAACCATGATAGATTGTTGGCATCAAGGCCAATGAACTGGAGCTTGGAGATGAGGAGTGAATGATTTACGAGGTCAAAGGCCTTTGTAAGGTCTATGAAGACTGCCCCAGTGGCACAGTCTCGATCCATGGCCTGATAGGTGTCGGATGTGACCCGTAAGAGAGCAGATTCTGTCCCGTGGTCTTTTCGAAAGCCATGCTGATATATGGCAAGGGTGCCAGTATGTTCCAGGTAGGAGTTAAGCTGATTATGCAAGATACATTCCTGAATTTGTGCTATGGGGCATAGGATGGATATGGGTCTGTAATTCTCTACGAGGTTGCATGGGCTGTTTTTGTGTACTGGGACAACAACCACAGCTTTCCATTTGTCAGGGATGGTTTGTGTGAGGAAGGAATAGTTGATCAGTAGAGCGATCGGGTGGGCAAGTGTGGGTGCTCCAATCTTGAGGAATTTAGGTGGTAGGGAGCCAAAACCTGGGGAGCTGTCAGGGTTAAGACCCAATAGGAGTTTGAGGACTTCTTTCTGTGAGGTGGTTTTTAAGTGGAAGTGTGTTGTCTGGGGAGACCCTCAAGTGGCGGGGTGGGCGGCTGGTAGACCAGCCTTGTATACATCTAGGTCAGTGAAGAAATGATCGATTCCAGTGGCGATCTCCAAGGATGAAGAAAGAAGGGAGCCTTTTGCCGTCATTATTTGGGTAATGATTCACTCTTTGCCTTTAAGGAGGGCATTGATGTGGGACCAAAATCTTTTGGGGTTAGAGAGGAGTGCTTCTTGCAGGGATGAAAGATAGTCACGCTTAGATTTGTTGGTTTTGGCTTTGCAGGTGTTCCGCAATTGGTGATACGATATCCACTCTGAGTGAAGTCCGGATCATTTGAATACCTTCCAGGCTTTGTCTCTAGAGCACATCAGGTGTCTTAATTCTTGAGACAGCCAGAGGGAGTGGGCACCTTTGGCTCTATGTAGTCTGAAAGGGTTATGAGAGTCAAGGATGGTGGTGAAGGTGTCAATGAGGTAATTCAACGCCTGGTTTACATCTGGGAGAGAGGTAATGGGTGTCCAATCCGCGGAGGCAAGACTGAGCAGGAAGGCTTCTGGGTTGAAGCTGGTCAGCTTGAATTTCCAGAGAATAACGGGAAGTGAATGTGTGTACTGTAGACCATGTGGCTTTTTTGCACACCTCTAGCAAAGGTATATCCCTTACTGATGTGACTCTGCAAGATGTAGGCCTTGTGGAATATGTACATAGACCTTTGGTGACTCCTGATCAAATTTAGTGTAGCAGAAGTCAATTCAAGAAAAAAATCCAACAAGAGACTACTTTTTCAAGGCAAGCTTACTTTTATCTACTTCACCATAAGTAACAAACAACTGTCTGTTGTCAGTTCTTAACTGTTCTTTGCAATGGAGGATGGCTGGGGGGGACGGGACACACAGGTAATATTACAGACTAATTTATGTGACATCTGGAAACCAGCTTTGGCAGAAACATCACCATCAAATTAAGGTCTGTACACAGTGCTTACAACTCACTTGACACTCCGTGCATAGGTAATAGCCATTAAAAAGAATGCAGAGGTAACAGCCACTAAAAAATCATAAGTCACTTACCATTAACAGCAGATCTTCAAGGGATCCCCTATAGTGAGCCACACCCATGAAACAATGACGCCACCAGCGCCGGACCTAATCAGACATTTTTGTCTAGCTGGCCACCCACGATGCTGCACATCATTGGCAACTATGTATTGTGGGCTACCCCAGACCTCCTTAGTTCTGCCTGTCTGTCTGAGACAAAAAAAATCTTGTTAGGGTGAGTAGTAAAGATTAGTAGGTCAAAGCCCCAAAAGGGAGCCATGACCTGTAAAAGAAAAATCCAGAACAGAGTAAGCAGGACGAAACAATGATGCATGAAACCCTCCTCCACAGTACCTCCCCAGACAAAATCTACAGGAAAACAGACAACAAAGCCAAGAACACCACCGAGGCAGAGCTGGGCAGTGACTGGCATCACAAAATGCCCAAACAAACGGCTAGAGAGGTGCAGCCACAAAACGGGGTGACAAAGCAAGACAGTAATGAGGCAAAGCCAGGTGATGACCAGCAGAAAAGGAAAGCATCTTACAAATGGCAAACTTCAACCCAACAAGACCATTGATGAGGCAGCGACAAGCATTGACAGGGCCAAAGGGAGCCACGAGCCCCACAGAACCGTGGGGCATGGCAACAGACCAGCAAAACAAACTGAAGCATTCCAGAGGACTACTGGATCAAGCAGAAAGTCAAGTCAAAGGCACAGCCAATGAAGGAAACGGGAACACATCCATGTACAAAGTAGAGGACTGGACATGGAGCAGGAAAGTCGACAAGGCAGAGCCAAGTGATGACCAGCATGAAAGAAAATGCCAAAAAACACCAGTCCCAGCCCAAACAGCAAAGCCTGCTTACTGGCTGCACCCCTGACGGAGCTCTTCAACAGGTCGCTTGAGACAGGGAGGGTACCTAGGGATTGACGAGAGGCACATGTGGTGCCAATCCATAAGGGGGGGGGGTCGAGGGAAGTACCAGGTAACTAAAGACCCATCAGTTTGACCTCGGTAGTGGGAAAATTAATGGAGAGTATACTAAAGGAACGACTGGGGTGTACTTGGAGGAGGTGGGAGATTTGGATAGTCAGCAACATGGGTTTGTGCCAGGTAGATCATGTCAAACCAATCTTGTGGAGTTCTACGAATGGGTAACATCAGAACTGGAGAGGAGAAAGCCTGTGGATGTATTATTCTTGGACTTCAGCAAGGCGTTTGACTCTGTCCCCACAATGGTCTGTTGGAGAAACTGACGGGGTTGGGAGTAGGCCCTTTGATAGTCAGATGGATTGAAAACTGGCTAGCTGGACGCGCTCAGAGAGTAGCGGTTGGTGGGGAGCTCTCAAACCCTAGAGAGGTCGGTAGTGGGGTACTGCAGGGCTCGGTCCTGGGTCTGATCCTGTTTAATGCATACATATCGGATATCAGTGAGGATATAGGATGTGAAATGAGTCTCTTCACTGACAACCTCAAGATGGGAGCAGTAGTTGAGGGGGGAGAGGGGAGGTTGGCCCTTCAAAGGGACCTGGACACCCTGGAAAGGTGGGCTCACACATGGAAATTACATTTCAATATCACCAAGTGCAAGGTGTTACATCTTGGGCGGGGAGACCCTAAACACAGGTACACCCTGGGAGGGGAGGCACTGGAGGCCTCAACAGGGGAAAAATACCTAGAGGTCATGGTGGATGCATGTATGAACAACTCTGAGCAGTGCAGGAGAGCGGCTAGCAAAGCAAACAGAATGCTGGGATGCATCTTAAGGGGATCACCTCTAGGAGCAGGGAAGTGATTCTGCCGCTGTACAATGGGCTAGTTAGACCACATGTTGAGTACTGTGTACAGTACTGGAGAGCACACTTGAAGAGGGACATACAGCTCCTGGAGAGGGTACAGAGAAGGGCAACTAAAATGATACGAGGACTAGGGGATTTGACGTATGAGGACAGACTTGAGGAGCTCTGCCTGTTTTCATTGGAGGAGAAACAGGGGGACATGACTGAGGTATTCAAGTACCTCAAGGGAATAAATAGGGTAACCATGGAGGGGATCTTTAGACTAAAGCAGGGAGGTATCACCAGAGGGCATGGTTTGAAGGTGGAAGGGTGAGGGGGGAAAGAGGAGGAGGAGGTTTTTCACTGAGAGGGTGGTGGATCCTTGGAACGCGCTGCCTGGCGAGCTGGTTCAGAAATCCACAGTGGAGGGCTTCAAGAGAGGGTGGGACAGACACAGAAAGCAGATGTATCAGATGATGGCCTGGCCCACGGGGTGGGGATGGATGATAGGGGTTTCTGGAACACAAGGGGAGAAAGGGCCTCGGTACCCAACTAGGGATCTGAGGTTCAAGCAGACTCGACAGACCGTAAGGCCTAATCTGCTGGCAATTAGTATGTTAGTCAAATCCAGGTGATGGAGCTGAAGGGTGCCATGAGCCCCATGATGAGAAGGGGGTGCCGGGCTATCAACCCACAAACCAACTTTGGGGTCCAAAGACCGTAGGAATGGTTGGTAAGGCAAAGTACATGACCAGTACTCATTGCCTCAATGGAGCAATGCATCCATCAGAAGGACGGGATGAAAAACTGGCAGCGGGATCACTGCCAGCAGTGGGGGACCAGCAGGAATCCATGGAAGGGAAGCAACCGCCAACAGCCAGTGATGGTAGGAAAGCAGGCAGCATCAGCATCACAGGAGACAAGGCCAATATGGGAAGCAAAATACAGGCCAACATCGATGAAGTAAAGGAGATGATGATCAGTGAAGCATACAGTAAGGAAATCTAAGGAGGGAGTTTCATCAGTCCAACGTGAAGTCATCGGCGGACAGGAAAGAACTAAGGAGGTTTGGGACTGCCCATGATATATAGGCACCAATGATGAGTGTCACAATGTGCAGCCGGCTAGTTTTTGGATAGGTCTGACGCCAGTGCATCTATGTTCCATAGGTGTATCTCACTGGAGGGAGATATTCCCGAAGATTACCGATTTCCAGGTCACATATTGCAACTCTGGTGTGGACATGGGTTCAAAGTGGATTCATCTGTTGTGAAAGTTCCATATTCAAATCCCATGGTGGGAAGGGTTCTCTTACAGGGGGATACAAATGGTTCAAGCCTTTGAAAAACCTATTGAGCGCAGGATGAGCTGCAAGGGAGTCAAATTCTCTCCCCGTAGATTTAAAAGAGGAGATAGCTGCTAAACATACTGTAAGAGTGAATAGTTTTATCCCATTTGCCTTTAGGTGCACTAAGTAATTTGAAACCACTGTGCACAGTTTTTGGAGTGACAGGATAGTTGCACCAAATACTGAATCTTTTCCATTTTTAAAACATTCAAAACAAAAAATTCCCTGGCATTCAGTAGTGCTCCCCACTGCCTCAATCCTACAAAGTTGTGTTCTAGCTGTAACACCACTTGGCAAATTCCTTCCCCCTTCCTCCACTTAGGTTCCTGTCACAGCACTGCACCCCCATTCCATCTGCCTCTAGAAGATCTAGGAGGCGGATGTGCAGGAGGCTGTGGCAGGACTGCGAAGGCTGCTATACACCATGAATAGCCCTACAGGTAATTTGCATGGCAGCCATGCTCCCTTCCCCTTAACATTTTTATGACCATGCATAGAAGGCTTACAACTGAGAAGCCACTGGTGCCACCGAGATTGCGGTAGGAAAAGAACTCAACTGACCAAAGGTCTTCTATCTTTCCTAGTGTCACATGTACGTCTATATGACCAGGCAAAGGAACAGCAAGGCTCTTTTCCTCTCTGTCTCTGACTGGTTAGGTTGTTTTGTCTGGTAAGCAACTTCACAATGAATAAGATCACATCAGACATCACTGCCCAGCTCAGTGAGGTATCTTATGTGTTTCATCAGGGCACAGCCAATGAGCATTATCAATTTAAAAACGCAAATTAAATCTTAAAACTGATGACTTGCACAAGCTGTAGTTGCCCACCTCCACCCGCAGAAACTGCTTGGATTATCCTATTAGTGACCACTCCCGTCTCTTGCAGTTGGTCAAATAAGTTCCACATTGCGAAACCCATTACAATCTACAATCATATACTAAAGGGTGGACACTTGGATCTTCTAAAGCACCAACTCAGATCGCAAGACTGGACCTGTCTTGATGCTATGGATGATGTCAATGTGGTCCTGGAACACTTTATCAACTTTTTCAACATGGCCTGCAATACCCATGCACCACTAAGAAAAATGAAGGTTCATGGAATAGTCAACTCATGGATCACATCAAATCTAATTAACAAAATGAAACTTCGAGACCATCTCTGGCAATGCGCTAAAGCCTCGAGGAAGCAATGTGATTTTCAGGCTTATAAAACAGCTAGGAATGCCTGCACGAAGGCCATTCGGCAATCAAAAAGTAAGCATCACAAAGAACTACTATCTGACTCCTGGGGTGATAGTAGGAAATTTTGGTCCAATATAAAAGACATAACTGGCAAAGAAGCAAAGACCTCTCCAACAGCATTAAACTACAATGGCAACACCATCACTGACCCAGTCACCGTCGCCAATTCTTTTAACACAGCCTTCACCAACCTAGCTGATGTCCTCCCAAAAGACTTCTTTGATGATGCTCCCACTTTAACAACTGGGTCTGAGGTAAACAAAAACCTTAACCACCCACCATGGCAGGATTAACCTGTATGCAAATTACGCCATGGCGTAGGGCCCCGAGGTTCAGGAGGGCCCCCACTGTTAACCTATTTACAGTTGCTTTCTTTAATCCTGGCTATACTGGGTGACCGCTGATGGGCCAAATTGCCCAAAAAGCACCCCCTTCTTGGAGTCAGTCAGCCCCCCCCACCCCACTGAGTCAGCCTGGTGAGTGGTGACCCCTTCCGCAGCAGCTCTGAGGAAGCAAACCTGTCAGTTTCTCCCACGGGCAGCTCCGACTTCACCTCTGATCCACCCTGACCCCACAACACACAACCAATCATGTCCAACAGAGGTCCTTTGGAGGTGTGGCTACTGGGGAGCTGGAATCAGTGCGTTTGTGTGCGTGGCATCAGAATGTGTGGCCGGGCAGTGATGAGGAGTAGAGGAGGAGGAGGAGAACGAGAGAGAGCAGTGGTGGTCAGTTGTTGGTGACGGTGGCTGGTCTCATCTATCAAAGAAGAAGAGTCTCTGCCTAAAGACACAGAAGTAGAGAGAGAGAGAGAGAGAGAGAGAGTGTCTGAGCAGGCCACGGGGGTCACCTGGGGCTGGATTTGGCTTCAGTGCAGCGTCTCATGCTGCTGGTGTTTTCCGTGTAGCCACTAGCCAGGATCAGTTAGTGCTGCTGCTAGTTGGGCCTTTGGTCCTGCTGCGACTGTGAGGAGTCCTCCCATGCCGGGCCGCACTGCAGGGCTGAGTCATATCACCGCTGCCTGTGTGATCTTGAGGAAACAATCAAGAGGACAGACTGGACGCATTACATTCACGTCAGTCAGGCCACACCAGGTATGTTGTGTTGACTAGTCATCTGTGTTCTGCAGTGTCCAAGCCATTTGTGCTGCAGAAATAACTCATTTTATTGCATTGGAGAAACAAACTAAGTTGTGGTTGCCTGTGGTCATGGTTTGCCTGTGAGTGTTCAGTAACCTGAGTAGTGTAATGATGAGTCTTTAATAAGATTTGAGTTTGGCACTGAGTGGACCATGGGGTGCCGATAAGTCACCTGAGGGGAACTAACTTGTGGGACTTGCTCTTGCTGGCACAGATTTGTCTAGGTTTGATTGGAGTCATATACATTACTAGGAAGTTGCAGTAGGTTGCTCTAGGAAACTTAATCTCTGAGGCGACTACAGTCAACACCTGCAGGTCCTTAAGGCTCAGTCTTCTTGGCACAACTCTCTTTAGCTGCTTTGGCATCAACGACTTGGAGTGGAGTCAAGGATGTGGCAACTCAGCATTGGCAGCAATGCAACTTTTAAGTTGACGACAAAACTGTAAATGACCATGGAGATGGAGGAGAGGAGACAGTGGGAGAACAGACAGAATTGAGAACAAAGGTAGCTGCACAGAGGGTGATTGTGGCAGATGCAGTGCAGAGGCAAGGAGCTTGAGCATGTCTCAGGTTTGGAGCTTGAAGGAGTCTTGAGCAGGGAAATGATGCGAGGGAGCTGTGGGCCCCATTAACTGCTTCAGTTCACAACTCAGTTTTTTGGTTTTGGCAGAGAGAAAAGGTATTTAAGGAGGCATGAGCAGGGAGATTGTGACAGCTACAATCCCCATTTTTATTAAATTATTTGTGTGGAATTTGAATTTGATATCTGGGAAGGCAAGGCACACTAATCGAAGTCTAATGTCCAGGTGTGTCTCGGAGGAGGGATGAAAAGAGGAAGAAAAGAGAATCCATAATTAATAATTAATCCATAATTATTAATAACAAAAATAGTTACAAGGTACAGTAGTGACAAGGGAAAAACAAGACAAGTTATAGGTAACTAAAAAGTGAAAATTTTCTAAATGTTAATACTGTACCGATAAAATATTTCTTTATACAGTAATTAGTCATTCCGAATTGTGTTGTTTATAATCAAGGGCATGTGACCTGTCAAGTCATGTGGCATAACATAGCATTATAAACCACATCCTGTTTGAGTAACCTGATCATTGCTGCCTTGCCAGCCCGGCACCGTCGAAGAGTGGGATGTTGGCATTTAGGGGCCCCCAGGCCACAAAATATGACTTGGAGTAGGGCCCCCACTTCCATTAATCTGGCCATGCCACCCACCTCTATATTTCAAGCGGGTTTCCACAGCCCAGGTCAGAAAACTCCTAGCTAAAGTCCTGGGGAAATCCAGGCAGAGTGGGGGACTCCCTCGACCTTAAGCTCATCTCTCTCACTCTTGAAGAAGTTCTCCTACCTATTACCAAGATTCTTAATCTATCCCTCTCGCTATCACAGTTCCCTACTGTCTGGAAGACCGCTCTGGTCACCCCTGTGCACAAAGCCGGTGACTGCACACAGCCGTCCAACTACCTCCCCCCTCCCATATCTAAAGTACTGGAGCCAATAGTAGCAAACCAACTTGTGGACTAGGTAGAGAAGTACTCCATTCAATGCCCGCAACAACATGGTTTCAGAAAAAAAATCACAGCACGACCACAGCCCTGCTAGAATTCACCAGCTTCTTACATAAATCCCTTGACAGCAACAGCCTCATTGCAGTGGTCTTCATTGACCTCACAAAGGCATTTCAATCAATCAATCAATCAATCAATCAATATCTTTATTTATCCAGGCAGACACCATTGAGCAAGCTCATTTACAAGGTGGACCTGCGGCGTACAAACAATGATACAGTTGAACAAGTTACAGTCTTATGGAGCAGTTAAGACGCTAACCTTTTACAGTAATAATACACATATACAGGTGATAGACATCATACATTAGTCAGAAGACAGACATCAGTATAGTGCTTGTGCTGGAACCATGCCCAAAACTGTGCAATTTTGAGAGTATTTGTTAAGGAAGTGGCAGGCATTCGGGAGAAAAGAGGCAAGTACCATATAATATCGGGTGGGCAGGTAGTCTAGGTTAATTTAGTATGACAGGCTGAGGGTTGGGATAGAGAGAAAGGAGGGGCAAGCAATGAACTGTCTGGGGGGGAGAATACCAGCTGACTAATACCCATTGCAGCAATTGTGAAGTACGAACTGCAGGGTTTTGTGTGCTGTACGCGACCGGTTGGGGTAGCGCAGATTGGCGGTGGGACCCGCGGAGGAATGGTGAACATACAATAACTTGAGGCAGAAGCACAAGGGAGAGTAAGTGTGTAGCGAAGGTGCTGCCATGTATGGGGAATAAGGTTAGCTAGCGTCGAGCAAAGCAGTTGCAGGTTTCCGTTATGCCACCACGGTACAGAGTTTTGAACAAGCGAATACTAACTGGAGACCTCAGCTTTAGGGATTTCTGGATTTTGTTCCAGAGTTAGAAGCCTATGGCAGCTCTCCCGAAGCGTGTGTGAGCCCTAGGTATGTATATCGAGATCACGGAGCAGCTTCTGAGTGTATAGCTTCTGGCCACAATCAGAGTCAGGCAGTCAGCAATGTATTGGGGGAGTTTGCCACTAATGGCTCTGCGTGTCCAGAGTGCCGCATTCATGTTGCGCCTGTACTAAAGGGAGGTCCAGCCCATAGCGGCATATAGTGAGCAATGATTGGTAGAGAGGGGGAGGTCGGTGATGAAACGTATAGCTCTGTGGTAAAGCGTATCTAGTTTTCCAAGGTATGAGGCAGCACAGCTACTATATATGAAGTCCGCATAGTCAGCTAAGGACAGAAACGTAGATTGGACTAGCCGTTTCTTTGCGTCTGCGGTTAGGAACCGTCTTATCCTATAGAAAAGGCCAAGTCTTTGCCTTAGTTTTTTCAACAGGTCGTCCAGGTGGTCAGCGAAGGAGAGTCTGTAATCAATCCAAACCCCCAGGTATTTGAATTTCGAAACATATTCTAGGTTCTCTCCCAGGAGCGTGGTGATTGGGGGGCACGATTGTAGTTGGGTGAGTCAGATGGATGGCAGGGGAAAATAACATGGCTTTTGTTTTCTTGGCATTTAATAATTTTTTGTTGATTAGCTGTAGTTGCAAGATGTTGAAATCTTTTTGTAGGTCAGCGCATGCCGCTTCAGGTGTATGGCGACTCAGGTAAAGTACTGTATCATCCGTGAATAGATGAATACTTGCCTCGTTGATTCCCACATCTATGTTGTTGATGTATATGGCGAAGAGGAGAGGTCCCAAAATAGATCCCTGGGGGATACCTCTTTGTAGCAGTTTGGGGGCAGAAAGTTCACCATCAGCCTTTACCTGCTGGTATCTGTCAGTCATGTAGTCACGGAACCAATTTAGAGAGGCAGAGTCCAGCCCTATCGATTTCAGAGAGGCGAGGAGCAGGCTGTGATCAACTGTGTCAAATGCTTTACTGAGGACAAGAAACACAGCACAGACAAACTTTTTGAGCTCCAGCTCTTGTTGCCAATCATTAGTTACCTTGGCTAATGCAGAGACCGTGCTATGGTTGGCTCTGAAGCCAGATTGTAGGGGGTTTAGTAGTTTTTCGCTGTCGATGAAGGATCTCAATTGACCATTCACAATTTTTTCCAAGAGTTTCGAGAGTGTGGGGAGGAGGGAGTTCGGCCTGTAATTATTTAGGTCACAGGGGTCTCTAGATTTGAATAACAGAATAACGTGTGCAGTTTTCCACATTTGTAGGAGGGTACCTTGTAATAGGGACAGGTTAAATAGATGAGTGATAGGTGCGGCCAGTACATGACATGCTATCTTTAGGAAGTAGGGGTCGAATGCATCTGCGCCAGCGCTTTTCTTAGTATCCAGTTGGAGAAGCAGGTCTTCCACTTCCTTGAGGGAAACAGGTGTGAAAGAGAAAGGCTGGCTTGCAGAGCCAGAGTTTGGGGGGGGGGTTATGTCGAGCTGGGTGCGCAAGTTGCATGCAGGCGAGTTGTCGAAGGCTAGACCTGCTATGGCGAAGTGGGTGTTAAATGCCTGCAGTATCTCTTTTTTATCAATTGATTTCTGCATTGTCTGAGATGACTTTTGTGGAAGTGTGTTTTGTGATGTGTACCCTGACAGTTCTTTTAGCGTGGCCCAGAATTTGGAGGGATGATTGGATGCAGAGTCTAGTTCTGTTTGGTAGAATCTAGCTTTGGTTTCCCTAATCATCTTGGTGCAGAGGTTCTTGGCTGTTCTAAAGAGACACCAGGCATCTTCTTTTTGGGATTTATGGGCCGTTTTCCAAGGCTTATCCCTGGACTGTAGTGCAGCCTTGAGATCGTTGGTGAACCAGCGACATTTCCTAACTTTTATGCGTATTTTTGTCAGAGGCGCATGAAGGTTCAGGGCACAAGTTATAATTTCCTGAAGAATGGCATATGCTGTTTCCACTGATTTTGCTAGGTAAAAACTCTGCCACAGTGGGGATGTTTTTAGGTCCAGGATGTATGCCCTCGGGTCAAAGGACCTGGTTGACCTTTTGCAGCAGAATTTGGCAGTGGCTGGCATTTTATGGGCTGCCCATACCCCAGCTACTAGACGATGGTCACTGACATCAGCATCGAAGGTTCCAACATGGAAGAAGGAATGGGGCTTATGCACCAGCAGGACATCCAGGAGTGTGCTTTTAGCTGGGTTGTTCCTGTTAATACGGGTGGGCTCCTGGTTGAGTAGAGTGAAACCATGGGAGTCGCAGAAGGATTTAAGGGGGTGCCCAGCTTCTGACAGCCAGTCATAATTAAGATCCCCAAGGATAATTGTTTCCAAGGGGCTGGTGTCCATGATGGATGTGAGGTAGGCCAGGAGCTGTGAACCAGCGGATGGAAGTCTATAACATCCTATGACTTGGAGTGCCAGCGATGAGGATAGCTCAATTTTGATAGCCAGGCATTCAAATCCCGCTGCCAGCGAGATGCAATTAAGGGCTGATACCGCAAATTTGTCTTTGACATAGATTGCGACCCCACCACCTCTGGATTGTCTGTCAGATCTGAATATCTGATAATTTGGTATATTAATCACACTGTCTGGCGTAGAAGGTCATAGCCAGAATTCCGATATCACAAGCACATCTGGCACCGTATGAACAGTCCATGCCTGGATTAAAGTGAGTTTTTTCAGAAGGCTGCATACGTTGATGTGCATGAAACTGACTCCTTTGATAGTTTTTGGCTCTGAAGGGGAGGAAAGTATATTCATAGGACCAGGGTTGAGCTCAACATTGCCAGAGCAAAGTAAGAGGAGGAGTATAAGTCTCCTTAGAAATGCAAGTGAGAGGCTGAGTGCTCGAGACCTTTTCCGGCTAGACGTGAGGGAGAAGCCGGAATGTCAGGCTTTACTTTTTAGTTTGTGTAAGCTTAGGGACACATAGGCTAGCACTCTAGCTGGGTGGTACCAAGGGGAGTATTTTAAAGTAGATGGAGATAAGGAGGGTGGCGTGTGTGGCAGTGCACTGATCGCACTTCGAGGTAGATAGTCCACTTGAGTCAGGTGACAAGGAGCAGGAGCATTACATGGATTATATGGAGTCTGGGTGGGCGAACAATCTGAGGGAGGTGGGTACGATGTATCCCAAGTGTCGGACTTGATAGGGGTGAAGCCTGCGAGGGACATGGTGCAAAGGGCAGTGAGGAAGGAGAGCTGCCACATATACGCCATTGTTACAATTGTGAGGGTAAATAATTAAATTATGTTGGCGTGGAAGGCTCACCAACTGCTGGGGGAAGATTTCCCCTAGCGGACCACAGGTGAGCTCAAGATTGAATTAGGGAAGGGTTTTCACTTGGGACTCGCGGCGAGAGTTAGCGTGTTTTAAGGAGAGTGTTTGTTTAAGGCGCTGAGTGTGAGGCAAGGGATTCGTAAGGACAGCAGTGGGCGGCGCTAGAGGTCTATATAGTTAAGCACAGGAGGGGATGGGTGGGCGGGTGAAAATTTTCTGCTTTGCCGTACCTCTCTGGCGGTGGAGTCCGGGGAAGTGGTCTCGGGCAGTGGCTTCGGAAGTGCCATCCGCCCGGTGGCCGCGGTCCTCGCGGAGAGTGGCTGAGCTGGGATCCCTGGCGGGTTCTCGGCTAAAGGAGAGGAGAGAGGAGCCAATATTAATACTGGGAGCTGCACAAAGGCCAGCAATCAGGGAGAAGACAGCAAATTAGCAAGTGAAAAGGACCAGCAATTTCCTTGGCGCCTTGCAGTCTGGAAGGAGTTACAACGGCACAAAGGGGCTGGTTCACTTGGTTGCTGGGAGCAGAACTAAGGCAATTACACAGAATTAAGCATAATAATTACAGTTCAGGCACTTAAACACAATTTTTAGTACAAAACAAGCTCTTTTTTTGCCCAGTTTCTGATAGAGAAAGTCAATGGGGAGTGAAGCGGGCCAACTGGAGCGGGCCAGAGAAAAGGCACATTTGATACCGTGAGTATTGACTTCTCCTTGATCAACTCACGAACATTTGTCTCTCAGCTCACACTCAAAAATGGTTCGGGAGCTACCTGTCTGACAGGTCACAACGTGTAAAGATAGCAAACAGTATCTCAGAACTTCAAGTCGTCCGATCTGGTGTCCCTCAAGGATCTATTTTAGGCCCACTCCTGTTTAGCATCTTCATAAATAACTTGTCAAACGCTTGTCAACAAAGGATACTCCTTTATGCTGACGATGCTGTCATCTTCACAAGCCACTCCAATCCCTCTTTACTCAAACACAACCTCCAGCTTGGCTTCCTTGGAATTGAAAAATGGTTCTAATCGCACAAACTTGTGCTCAATTATAAAAAAACGAAACTCCTGCTGTTCTCTACCTCCCATCATAAACACAAGGCGTTTGCCCTAACAGTCAGAAATAACCATGGAGTCCTGCTGGAACATGTACAACAGTTCAAATACCTTGGGGTCACCCTGGACAATCACCTCTCCTATGTACCACATATTGAGACCGTTGCCAAAAGAGCTAATGCAAAACTAGGTCTGTTATTTAGACATCAAAGGAGCCTGACCCCTGAAGCACTCAAACTCGCTATAAATAGCTCAGTTTTATCTGTGATCAATTACAGTCTGGTTGTTTACGGTGCTGCCTCTGCCACATCTCTGAATAGACTAAAAACTACACTGAACAAAGCTTCTCGACTCCTCACTGGTGCTGAACCCCACACCCACACATGTGATCTCTATGCGCTAACAGGCTGGCTCAATCTACAGGGGAGAATCAAGTACCACTCATGTTTACTCACAAAAAAAGGTGCTACTAGGAAAACTGCCAATGGGCCTCTCTAGTCTTCCTCCCAGATCCCGAAAGGCTCGCCAGACTAGGGCCTCGGACATGGGCCTCCTACTCATACCTAGGTTCAGAACTACCCAGTGCCAACGCTCCTTCCTTTACAGAGCCCCTATGTGGCTGAATCAGCTTGGCCGTGATCTTACTGATATTCTTCATACTTCCTGTCAACGGGCAAGAAGGAGGGGTGGAGGATCAATGGGGAATAATCAAAACAGTCATCACAGAGGCAACAAGCCTTTGTGTGAAGCAAATCAACAAAACAAAACGAAGGAAAAATACACTATGGTTCTCAAAAGAGGTGGAAGGGAAGGTTAAGGAGAAAAGGATAGCATTCAGGAAATATAAGGAAACACAGAAGGAGCAGGACAGAGAACTTGATGAGTTAAAGCATGAGGCGGCAGGGAAGGCAGTCAGAAGAGCAAAGGCACAAACTGAGGAAAAGATAGCCAACTCTGTTAAGAAGGAGGATAAAACCTTTTATAGGTACATTAGGGAGCGAAGAAAGACTAAGGGAGGGATACAGAGACTTAATAAAGGGGAGGGAATGTGGGCAGAGGGTGACAGTGAAAAAGCAGGGATACTGAACGAATATTTCTGCTCAGTATTCACAACAGAAGAGGAGGGAGAGGTACCTAAACCAAACAAGAGAAACACTCTGAATAGGGGGGTCAATACTAGTCCATTCACAGAAAACAGGGTTTTGAAAAAACTCTTGAAACTGAGGATGGACAAAGCAATGGGGCCTGATGGGATTCACCTCAGAATTCTAAAAGAACTAAGGGTAGAACTAGTAACGCCACTGACTACTTTCTTTAACAAATCATGGGAAGATGGGGTGGTACCTGAGGACCGGAGGAGGGCAGATGTGATTCCACTTCACAAAAGTGGGAGCAGGGCAGAGGCAGGAAACTATAGACCAGTTAGTTTGACCACAGTGGTAGGGAAAATGATGGAATCACTTCTGAAGGAAAGAACTGTTGAGTACCTAGAGGCAGTGGGGCACAGGACCCAAGGCAGCATGGTTTCACAGTAGGAAGGTCATATCAGATGAACCTAATAGATTTTTTGACTGGATGACCAAAGTAGTAGACCAGGGAGGGGCTGTGGATATGGCCTACCTAGATTTTAGCAAGGCATCTGACACAGTCTCACACAAAAGATTAATATACAAGTTAGCCAGCCTTGGAGTGGGTCACAAGGTGGTAGCCTGGATAAAAACTGGCTGGACAACAGGACACAAGGGTAATAATAAACAGAGTCCCAGTGAAGAAAGGAGGGTAACTAGCAGGGTACCGCAGGGTTCGGTACTGGGAGCAGTCCTCTTTAATGTCTTTATAGGTGACATTGCAGAGCACCTGGAAGGAAAAGTATGTCTCTTTGCCGATGACACAAAGATCTGTAACAGGGTTGATACACAAAGTGGAGTGGAAAGGATGAAAAGGGACTTGGCAAGGTTGGAGGAATGGTCAAATATATGGCAGCTCAGATTCAATGCAAAGAATTACAAGGTAATGCGTCTGGGAAACAAAAACCCAGGGGAAGACTACACAATGGGGGGTGAGACAACAACAACAAAAATCAAAAAAAGACCTAGGAATAATTATATCAGATGACCTAAAGGTGGGCAAGCAATGTGAGAAGGCAGTAAGGAGGGCTGGGGGGATACTGGGATGCACAGGGAGAGGCATTAACAGTAGAAAGTAGGAAGTTGTTATCCCTCTGTACAGACAGTTGGTGAGACCCCATCTAGAGTACTGCGTGCAATTCTGGAGACCCCATCTCCGCAAAGACAAAGACAGAGTGGAGGCTGTTCAGAGGAGGGCAACCAAAATGGTGCAGGGTCTGCACTAGAAGACATACGAGGAGAGACTAAAGCAGCTTAATATGTATACCCCTGAGGAAAGGGAGGGACATGATAGAAACTTTTAAGTATCTCAAGGGAATTAACAAAGTACAAGATGGTAGTATCTTTCAGAAAAAGAGATGTGCAAGAACAAGGGAGCACAATTTGAGGATAGAGGGGGATAGCTCAGAGGTAATGTTAGAAAGTATTTTTTTCACAGAGAGGGTTGTGGATGCATGGAACAGCCTTCCTGAGGAGGTTGTGGAGTCAGGAACAGTGGGAGAATTCAAGAATGCATGGGACAGACATAAGGCAATTCTAGTGGGGGTAGGAGGAAGTAAGCTGTTGATTAACTAGAATCTGCAGCTTATGCATTAGGTAGGGAAATGGACAGACTGGGTGGGCCAGGTGGTCCTTATCTGCCATCAAATTCTATGTTTCTATGTTTCCCAGTTCAAACATCTCCTCCACCAGAATATCTTGAATGAAAACGCCTATGACTGCTCTTCTTAATGTCTGGATTCATCCTGTGATGTCTGAAAAGGAACCGTCCTGATGACGAGGCCTCTGGCTGGATCTACCCCTCCTCTCCCCAACACCCCTGCCTTCCCTCCCTGCATTACAACTTTTGCCCTCTTCCTTGCCACCACGTACACTGCACTTACTGGCTTCTGACCCCCTGACTGCACTATGACTTCATTTAATAGCTTCTGACTCTCCTCTCCCCTCTTCCTTCTCCCTTTCACATGTCTACCCCTACCCCCTTCCCATCATCTTCTACATCCTCTTGCTCCCTCCTCCCCTACCTTTTCCGGTTTCCTCACATGACATTGCCAGCTGGCAGCAATCGCCACCCTCCATTAACTATTTGTCCTCCTTCCTTCACTCTTAACTACCTAATTCTGTATTATTATTCCTACTGTGCATTGTAATTACCTCATTTTGTACATTTTAAAATAACTTCTGCACTGTAAATGTCTCCACATTGTACACTGTATATATCTTGATTTTATTTTTGTATCTCCCTTTCGTTCTTTGTACTACCCTTCCCTAAATGATGTGGAACCTTTGTAAATGAGCTGCCTGAGCTCACAGGTAATGTAATCAAAGAAAGAATGAATAAATAAATAGATAGATATTGGCATACAAGGCTAGCTCTGGGTCTCACCTCCATGCAAGCAGTTGTCTTCAAAGCAGTAATGTTAGTCTCGCTCTGTATTTCAGCTTATAAAATGGGCACCCAGAATAAAGTCTCTTTGGTCAAAATATACCATGTGACCGTGTGTAAAATCTGTTTCATGCACAGTCATCCTGGTCCTAAACCACATCACACAATGAGCAAATCAGTCCTCCTACAACCAGCACTCTCTTTCATTAGTCCCCCTACAACCAGAATTGATCTTCCATCGCAAACAAGGCTGCTACCTTTACACAGTGAAAAAAAACTTCAAACAGGCCCTAAAAATAAAACTACCTTAAATAAAAAATAAAACATATTAATTAAATGTTATTTCCCCGATCATCACACTCTCCTTACACATATAAGCAAATTAGAAACATTAAATATTGTTTACAGTTTTCACTACAATTGTTTCTTCACTGACAAAGAAAAATCCCCCTTCTATCTTTACCTGCTCATCAGGGAAATCTCTTCTGCTTGCCCAGACAGTGAGATAATTGAGTGTTTGGCTGTAACAGAGGCCTTTGTTGTGTGTATGTACTATATGTTAGCAGATAAACATTCTGCCATTGGAACTGAGCAGAATTTTGAATCCATGTATTCCATGGGAAACATTCTATATCTTGAATCTTGATGCCAGCAAAGGACAAACTTTGTCCAGCAGTAATATAATGACATCATCTACAGTGTGTGGAAGGACTATTTTATCATAAATGCACACATGTAAATCTATTGTTTCTACATATAACATGCTTTTCCCAACTGTAAAAAGTGAAAAAAAAAAAAAAAAGCCCATTTTATAAGTGCAGTAAGGCACTCCGGAGCATGTATGAAACATATTTTACACACTTCCAGGGGCTGAATCACAAAACCTCTGGGCATGCGGTAAAATATGTTTCACACACACACCCTTTTGTCTTTCTGCTTACATAAAAGCACATGTCAGGACTACAGCCAGTCCAGAAAACATACAGGGACCACAGGGGTTATAGGGCCTAACTACTTAACTGGAGTTTGTCTCTGGCTTTGGGGGAGGGTAAAGGTCAAACTCTGGTGAGCCTGTGTCCTTAAATGCGCCCAGTAGCAAAAGGAATGGCACCTCGTGTCCATACCAAGACAACTTAATTTAAGTGAAGAACCTAACTTCAAAAATAATTTATATATATATATATATATATATATATATATATATGTAACCCCTGCAAATGGGGTTCCCAAAAGACTTCCAGGAGCTTGCTTGAATGCTCCAAGCCTGAATGGTGTTTGGCATTTAAGCCATTTATCAGTGAGTGTTTTAGAGCCTCTGGTACTGTCTCTTTAAGAGCTGTCTGCTTGCAGACATAATTAGTTGTATGGGGGACTGTGTGCTTCTCTGAGTACCACTCGAGCTGCTGCCAATTCACTCCATTTTGCAGTCACTAGGAGTGCAAAGGGAACCTATCTGAAAGATGTAACTGTTTGCCAGAAATTATTTAGAGTAATAATGAAATTACAGTTTGTCTAACCTGCTTTCTTTGCAGTCAGAACTGTGTCTGCTAGTTCCCATTCTAGTTTTGAACTGCTGAACTGGACCAATCAGTGTGGGGTAAGCTAGCTCTAAAATGGTGCCTTAGAGAATCAGAACTTGGACTCATAATCTGAGCCAGCCACAAGAGGATTGTATGGGCAGTGACTCTGGGAGATGTAGTTTAGACTTCAGTGCCTTTTGGACCAACAGCAGCAGTCTATTGTGAGTGACAGCCAATCCAGTCAAGAACTGGGAGGAACTCAAAGGAAGTGCCGGTTTTGTCGGTTGGAGTTTCAGTTGAGCTTTGGCAGTGAAGAAGGAAGGAGCCTGTGCTTTTTCAGTGTGCAGTTTTAGTCAAAACGTGTAAGGCCCAGAGTTCCGGTCTGCAGCTTGTGTAACAGCTTGTTAGGACTGAATCCGCCCCGTGAAAAGAATCAAAGGATCTCTGAAGAGTAGAAACCAGGCTCACCCTGTAGAAGACTGGAGGAATTGCTGAAAGTGCACTCGGTCTGTCAGGAACTGAATCTGCTGTGTGTTCTCCCGGTATTGTGCAGTAATTGCGATCGGGATACAGATGCAGCCTGCCTGGTATAGTGCTTTCTTTTATATGGATGTGTGAAGAGGTTTGTGTACCTCAAGTGAGCCCTGCTGACATTGAAGGACCCTATCTTATTTGGAGGTTGTGAGTACTAATTCAGGGTCGCTCCCTGTTGAATTGCCACATTAAATCCAAATGGAATTACTGTACTGCTGACTGTTTAATTCTCCTTTTCTCTGTGTGAAAGGGCCCCTACCAGCTGCCACGGTTTGGACTAGCCACTAGGGCTTGGGTACCCAGGGACAGTAACGGATAGGGATAGGCCTGTGCACAGAGCCATAGGTAGATTATTAGAGTGATAAGCTAATTAACCTGATTTCCCCCTGTCCTTGTTATATCCCCCTAAATAAATCAGAGCTGCTTGTTTCAGCAAAGTTATACTGCCTGAGGTATTTGTCTATGTTAAAGTACTGTACTGTGATTGTTGCACTGTATCTCATTTCACAGAAGGTCCCAGTGCCGGAACCAGACCTGGGGTAAGTGTATACTGTGAAGGTAATTCTGATATATTGTGTGGGCCACTAGTGGGAAGAAAGGGGTTGCAGTGTCCCAGAGGGCTGTGACCAAGTTAGTTTAACTACTGCAAACCCTGACCTCTGGGTGGAGGCACCCGCCATTGGATCCAGGCCCCTCAACCTGTTAGTGGCAAATCAGGCAGGGGTAGTAGCCCCTGGGATAGCGCCATCTAGGGGTTACATATATTTATTTAGAATGTGTGTGTGTGTGTTGGGGTTGGGGGGACAAGAGCATCAGCAAGTGTTCAGCACATTTCATAAACAAACTGGCATGTCTTCTGCTATGTTACAAAACAAAGACATCTAAAACAGCTTTTTTGACTTGCATTTGTATCTGATATGGTGTCAACAGGTACTACCCCCTAAACTGCCAAGAATAAATATTTACTGTATGTGGTTAACATACTATATCATCTTACCCCCTTCTGAATCCACAAAAAAGAGTCACTCAATCAATGTCACCTCTCAGCTGAGTGCTTACAGCAAATCTGGAGATAGAGTAAAAACCTTAATTGCAATTTCCATAATTTAACCCCGAATATCACAAGCAACCACTTAAGTGTGACCCACTGGGACAATGCCGTAAAGTATGGGCAGAGATGAGTTCTGAAAAGCGTACCACTATACTGACTTTTTCATCTCTGTTTTCTCTCCGTGAAAGCCTCCTTCACAAAGCACTCGTCAATCTCAAACCATTTCTTTTATTTCCCTTTCAGTTCTCATTTGCAGCACAAAAAGACAAGCTCCCCAGTGGAACCATCAATAAAAGCATTACATCCCCTATTCTTTAGACCAGGGCAGCTCTGAACAAATCCTAGTGTTTAATGACAGGAAACGCTCCAATGAGCACACATCTTTTTCCAACAAAGCATAAGTGGCTGAATCTGGTATTCTGCAGGCCAGCAAAGGTTAAAGGAAGGCAGTACAATCTGGTGGTTAGGAGGCTGCAAGTTAAACCTCCACCATAGCATCGGCTTAGTGTGTGTGACCTTGAGCAAATCAGCTGACCCACCTCATGCTATTTGTGATCAAGTCCTCCCCCCAACAATACACTGAACACGAGATGATCTTTCTGGGCCGAGTTACACTGACTAATCAAACTGTAAACAAAAGGGGTGCCTAAGGAGGCAGTACAACGTGGTGGTTTAAGGCTCTGAGCTGCAAACCTGGAGACATGGGTTTGACTCCAACAGCCCCCACTTGCATACTGTGTGACCCTGAGCAAGTCACTTAACTTTCTTGGGCTCTCAGGTTGCACTGTAAACAAGATTCAGCTTAGTGACTCTCTCCTGGTTAAAAAAAAGAAAAAAAGTAATTCAGAGCTTGCAACTACTATGTTACAAAAAACAGGGTTCCTCATATTTAACCCTTTGCGCTCTGTCACATCACACACTGCAACATGCACCAGGGAAGATCTGGCAGTTAGCAGGCAAGGCGGCATGAGCCCACAGCAAAATACATGAGCCAGAAGAATTGGTTACTCACGATTAAAGCACAGTTACATAAGAACTTATCGTAACAGTAGATCTTCGAGAGGAGCTCTTGCAGCAGGCTATAACCATTAGGACCAATGCCACAGGCCTTAGGACCCACCGGAAAAATCTTAGCTAGCAGTACCCAGCAGGGACCTCCCCCTGACATCGACCACGCTACATAAGGGGGCAGGCCCCGGCTCCACCTCAGTTCCCCCACCAAGACCAGCAAACGGACCCGAGCGAGTGAACGAAGCAAAGCCTGTCGATGACGTGCTGAAAACCTCACCAGGGGGATGGAGGGCAGGAAAGCAGCGCCTGCTACATGAGCTCCTCTCAAAGATCTACGATTACGGTAAGTTCTTACGTAACTGTACTATCTTACTTCAAGTGGGAGCTCTTGCAGCAGGCTATAACCATTAGGACTGAATTCCAAGCAGTCCCACACCAAGGAGGTGCCTAACCCCAGGAGGAGGAAGGATGGAATAATGCTAACAACACAGCAAATCAGGACAGGAGTCCCTGAAGGACTGCCAAGCCAAAACCGGCATGGCGTCTGGAGGCAATGTCCAGGCTATAGTGCTTCACAAATATGTGCACAGAATTCCAGGTGGCTGATGCACAGATGTCTCTGATGGAGACATTCTTTAAGACGGCAAAGGAAGCCAAAACTCCCCCGGTAGAGTGACCCCTAACCGGGCCTGGAAGAGGTTTGTTGTGCTTTTCATAACAAAACACAATACAGTGGACAAGCCACTTAGAAACAATCTGTTTAGACACCAGTTTGCCCAAGTGTTGTAGCGCGAAGGCCACGAACAGTTGCTCCGATTTACGGTGTGTAGCTGTGCGCTTGAGGTAGTACCTCAGCACCCTGTGAACGTCCAGTGTGTGTAGGGAAGCTTCTCCCCTATTAGGAGGGGAAGAAAAATAAACTGGAAGGTTAACCGATTGGTTGAGGGTCAACTCCGAGACCACTTTAGGAAGGAAACTGCAGTTATGCAAGAACCTACCGTAACAGTAGATCTTCGAGAGAGGCTCCTACAGTAGGTGTTCACATATAGGACTGCGCCCTCTGGTGTCAGGGTCCAACAGCAAACTTGTAGATAGCAATCATCAGCGGTGACCGCCCCCAATGTCAGGTGACGTGACGTTAGCCCGACTATAAAAGGGGCAGTCCCACGCCTGCCCTCCAGTTCTTTTCCACCGGAGACCTAGAAAAAGGTAAGTAGAAAAAATAGGAGTGAAGACTCCTAGAACCATGCTTCCTCTCTAGACCCAAGGGCTAGACAGGATGACAATAAAGGTAATGTCTCAGGAGTAGGGGGAAGGTGGGTGGGAAACTAGACCTACTGCAGGAACCTCTCTCAAAGATCTGCTGTTACGGTAAGTTCTTACGTAACTGCAATATCTTACTTCGAGAGGGTTCCTGCAGTAGGTCTTCACATATAGGACTGAATACCAAGCAGTCCTAAAGAAATAAAAATGGAGGTACATCTGGGAGGAGGAGAAGTCGCCAACTGCTAGTTATGACAGGAGGCCTTGCAGAACCGAAAGACCAAAGCCAGTTCTGCACCTAGAGGCGATGTCCAGACTGTAATGCCTAGTGCAGGTGTGGACAGATGACCACGTGGCCGCTGCACAGATTTCTGCAGTGGACACTGTAGTAGTGGGTTATATGAGTAAATCACTGACACAAGAAGTAAGTGCAGAAGTCACACGGTAGTGTGAATTTATTTACAAAAAAATAAAAAATAAATAACTTTCAGAAAAAAGAAAACAAAATTCAAACAACCATTACACAGTCTGGATCTGGCATTAGTCCACCCTCTGTGTTTCCTCAACCTGTTCCAAGGTTGAAGTGACCTGCTCTTAGACTGGAGAGTGATTCTTTTATACAAAATTGTTAAATGATCATGAGGCTCCCCCTCCTAGTCAAATACAAATTGTTTTCTAAGCTAAGAAAAATAGTAATACACATAATATAATGAATAACAGCAATAATACTTTATACTGGTGGTATTTCATATGAACAATAAAGCAACTGAACAGTTTTAGCTGCATTTTCACACTTGTAGCTCCACCCATCTACTGTGAGTGACAGTTCACCTAGGATAAAAACAGTAGCACAAAGGGGTGTTGGCCCCTAACAGAAGGCTTGCAGAGAGAACACCCAGGTGAGCTACCAGAACTACAGACTAAGGACACATTTGTTTGTCAGGAATTTCTAGGCAATATTTATAGAATTGCAGTCTCTGCTACAGCTTCAGAAAGAAAAAGAAAACTGCAAGAGTTTCTAGTTTACAGCTGGGCTTTCCTGTTGCTGAAATATATACAGGACTGTTTGCAGAGGAAACATATTTTAAAACAGACTGAGCTGAGCAGGTACAGAGGAGTTCTCATGCTTGCAGTACTTTTAGCATGAAAAACCCTTCATTACAATGCTTGCTAAAGTTTCTGTTAACATCATTTTGTTCTGCAAACCTGTAAGTGTTTTTGGCGCCAAACACTGGCAGGGAAAAAGGTGACAGAAACAAACAGGAAAGAGCTCCTGTTATTTTTAATACCATGTGTGGAATTGTTAACAGCTGTTGCACTAATCTGGAGGCACTTTAAAGGCTTTTAGAAATAAAATAGCAAGTATCAGCGTCTGCCTAAAACAGAGCTCTGGGGGCAGAGCTTAAACCTGCAGTGTAGTGGTACAAGCAGCAGGCTGGAGCACAGAAAAACCTTTTCTTTAGGTTCTGTATATTTATTTGTGGTCAGACTCTTAGGCTAAAGGAAACCAATGGCTACTTCTGAGAGAGAGGAGCAAGGAAGATTAACAGCAGCTCCCTCTCATCTTATAGGGGGTTTGCAAGGGTTTTAAATAAGAGTTTGCCTAAGAGCTCTGTTTCTAGTGCTCTAAAACAGGGCTTGACAAATTTGTTTTACTAGCATAACAACCAGTCAAACCAGGTGGTGGTAGGAAGTGCTCTCCCGAGGCAAAGGGAAAGAGACAGAAAGGAAAACAAGAAGGAAGATTTGTAGGTGGCCAGCCTACATGATAGTAAAGAAAAAGAAAGAAAGGTGCTGTTGTGCAACAGACTTCAAGGAGGATATAAAGAAGACAGTACAGAGTCTCTTCCTCAAACCCAAACCAAAGAAGGCCACACAGACACATCTCTGAAAAGGGCAGAAGTAGCAACACCCTAGTGGAGGGGACCTTAACCACCTCCGGAAGGGATTTTCCATGCTTTTGGTAGGTGAAGTGAATGCAGTTAGCCAACCACCTAGAAATGGTCTGTTTGGAGATGGTATTGCCCTGGCACTGGGGAGCAAAGGCCACAAAGAGTTGACCTGTCTTACGGACCTCTTTAGTCCGATTAGTGTAATACCTCAGAATCCTGTGCACATCAAGAGTGTGCAGAAGGTATTCCCCCCTGTTGGAATGTTATGGATAATATACCAGCAGTTCGACACTCTGGTTGAGAGTGGTTTCTGAGACTATCTTAGGGAGAAACGTAGGGTTTGTCCGAGGGACTACTCAGTCCTTATGGAAAATCAGATAGGGTTCCTTACAGATAAACACCTGAAGTTCCGAGACCCTTCGGGCGGAAGTGACTGCAACTAAAAACAGAGTCTTCCAGGAAAGGAAGCGCAAGTCACAACTAGAGTCTGGATCAAAAGGAGGCAAGGTCAGTTTTTCCAACATAAAATTCAGGGGGACATGGATTCGGGATCGGCGGTTTCAAGTGGAAGATGCCTTTTAAAAAAGTCTTAGCAACCTTCAGTTGAGCCAAAGGTTCTCCCTCCACCAGGAGGTGGTAGGCCGACACCGCAGAGAGACGGACCTTAATGGAAGAATAGCTAAGGCCTGACTCAATAAATGTGCGAGATACTCTAACACCTGGGCAGCCAAACATGAAAAGGGATCCCAGCTCCTGGCTAGGGCCCAGATTGAGAATCTTTTCCACTTCATGGCGTAGGTGGCTCTAGTAGATGGTTTTCTGGCTTCCACCAGGATATGGGCAACCTGTGTAGAAACTCCATAGCAGGAGGCCGTTATGTCCACAGGTGCCACGCCTGAAGGTGAAGAGACCGAAGGCTCAGGTGCATCAGGGTGCCCTGCTCCTGAGTCAGGAGGTCATAGGATAATGGCAGGGGAACCGGAGGTTCTAGCGCCACATGTTGTAAAAGAGGGAACCAAATCTGGTGAGGCCAGAGAGGGGCGATCAGAATCAAATGTGCCCCTTCCTCCTGAAGTTTCACCAGAACCTTCTGAATGAGAGGAAAGGAAGGAAAAGCGGAGAGAGAGAGAGAGAGAGAGACAGTGCATCTCGCCAAAAAGCACCATACCTGGGAACGAGCGAGCAAAAGTTGGGTAGTTTTGCGTTGAATGGGGAGGCGAATAGATCTATCTCTGGTTGACCCCATCGAAGAAAGAGATCTTCGACTACCTCTAGCTTTAATTCCCACTCATGAGCCCTGCCCACTGATCGACTGAGACTGTCCGCCAGGAAGTTGCTTACACCTGGAACGTGGACTGCTGTCAGGAAAAGGCTGTGCTGAATTGCCCAGTACCAAACCCTCATGGCTTCTCTGCAGAGAGGGTATGAGCGAGTTCCTCCCTGTTTGTTGATGTACCAGACAGTGGACATGTTGTCCGCCTGGACTAGAAGTGATCCCGGTAATAGAAGGGACTGGAACACCTGGAGGGCATACAGAACTGCTCTGGTCTCCAGAACGCTGATATGGAGCAGAAGTTCCTGGTCGGACCAAGACCCTTGAGTCTTGTGAGCCCCCGGATAGGCTTCCCAGCCCAGGTCTGAGGCATCCATGGTAAGGATCTGGGTTGGGACAGGGGAATGGAAAGGGGCACCCTGTGATAAGTTGGAGAGATCTTGCCACCAGCGAAGATCTCTCTGTAGGCTGTTGGAGATCATGACCCTCTGAGTCATGTCGTCCGTCCTCTGATCCCATTGGACTCGAAGAGACCACTGGGTGACCCTCATGTGAAATCTGGCCAAGGGGACTGTGGGAATGGCCACTGCCATCAGTCCCAAAAGACAAAGCACAGTGTGTGCTGGGATCCACCGAGCCTGGGCCACGAGAGTGGCTTGAGAAACTAGGGTCTTGGCTCTATCCGATGGCAGAAAAGCCTTGCTCTGAACTGTGTCTAGTACTGCTCCAATGAATTGGAGCCGTTGAGATGGTACTAGCTGGGACTTTGGCAAACTGACTGTGATACCAAGAAGAGCGAACAAGTTCAAAGTGAAAGAAAGAGATTTTTTCAGGCTGGTCGGAGAGGGTGCTGCAAGGAGCCAGTCGTCCAGCTACAGGAACAGGTAAATGCCCTGGCGGTGAAGAAAAGCCGCAACCATCGCTAAACACTTGGTGAACACCAGAGGGGCTAAGGAAAGGCCAAATGGGAGTGCTCGGAACTGAAAATGGTTCTCCTGAAAAGTAAAACGGAGGAAGCAGTGGTGAGCCGGGAGGATAGGGATATGCAGGTCGGCATCCTGCATGTCCAGGGAGCACAGCCAAGAATTTGTTTGGAGCAGGGGGAGAAGTCCCTGAATGGTCAGCATGCGAAACTTCTTGTACTCGATGAAGAGGTTCAGCATGCTGAGGTCCAGGATCGGTCTCAGATTGCTCGTCTTCTTTGGCACTAGAAAGAAGTGGGAGTAAAATCCCCTGCATAGCTGATTTTGAGGGACGGGTTCTATGGCCGCTTTTAACAGGAGGGCCGGTATCTCCTGGGAGACTATGGGGATCTGATCCCTTGGATAGAAAGACCATCCCGGAGGAGGAGGCGCAGGGATCTCGGAAAACTCTATCGAGTGACCTCGCTGGATAAGTTGAAGCACCCATGCTTCTGCGGTGATGAACCTCCCTCCTACCGGTTCCTCCGAGACGGCTGGAGGCAGCGGAAGGAGGGGAAAGGAGTCAGGACGCCGAGGGGAAGGGAGCTTTTGCCCTGGAGGCCAGCTTAGGGAACTTGGCCTGGGGGGTTTGGGCTCCCGAACTAGGGGCTCGTCATTTGCCCTGATGCTTACCCTGGTTTTTGTTACATCTCATTTGGCGACGAAAAGGCTGCTGCTTCTTCTGCCCTGTCCGGTACATTGAACGTACATCCCGAAGGGAGCATTTGCTCTCCTGCAGCACGGTAATGATATCTTTGGCATCGCCACCGAAAAGGACGGAACCCCTAAAAGGGGCGTCCAGAAGGGAGGACTGGACATCAGGTGCCAAACCTGCAATCTGAAGCCAGGAAAGGCGACGGATGCAGATCCCTGTGGCTGCCGCCCTGGCCACTGAGTCATACATTGCACGCAAAGCATAACGACAGGAAGACTTGCCCATTCTGACCTTGTCCAGCAATTTATTACACAGTGACTCATCCTGAACTTCCTGAAGATCCCTCTCCAGCTTGGAGAGAGAGAGAGGTCTTCTGAAATGCCATCATGTGAGAGACATAGTTGAGGGAACGGATGGCACAAGAGGAAGAGGAGTAACCCTTCCAGCCAAACTGATCCAGCTGCCGAGAGTCCTTGTCGGGAGGTGAGGAACTCAAGTGCTTTGGTTGCGCTGACCGGTCGTGGGTGGCAGTGATCACCATAGAGTCAGCTTTGGGATGAGTCATGAGATGTTGAATCCCTTCCGGGGGATAGCAGGTACAGTCTGCCTTTCTGGAGACAGCCGGGACAGAAGACGGCTGCTGCCAGATAGTAGTCACCAGATCCTCATAAGGACCCATCGGGGGTGGGGTGGGTAGAGGGTCCGTGGTGGCTAAATCCAAATGTTTCACCAGCCTTTTACGCTGGGGGTCCATTTCCTTGGAAGGCCAGCCTCCTGCTGCCTGGATAGTGCGCAAAAGGTCCCCAAAGGAAGGATCCTCTGGAGGAGATTTTGGGGATTCTTTGGGTGGTACCTCGACTGGGGATCTAGGGTCTGAAGGCTCGGAATCACAGTCCATGTCAGAAGGCTCAGAACCACTGGGGATGAAAGGGTCTGCCCCAGATGAGCCTATAGGTAAAGCACCCGCTGACCTGCTGGAGGGTATCGGTGGGGGAAGGGCCCTTGGAAGAGGGATGTCTCCCACAGATTGCCTAAGCTCCGTAATGAGCTGGGTCCTGGCATCCTGCCACCATGTAGGGATCGTCTCCCGATCTAGCACTGGAAGAGGAGGAGGCGGAGGAGGAGGCTGATACCCCGGGTAACCCGGGTTATTGCCAAGAAGGGTACTGAAAACCTGGCAATCCTGGAGAATAGCCGTAAGGGTTATATCTCGGGTTATACCCAGGGTATCTCGGTGTCGGGTATCCCGGCATTGGAGACATGTGGTGTGGCGTCGGGTACTGAGGAGCCGACGGCTGGCCGCCCAGCAGCGGTGCCTAGGGGTCTGGCTGTGGAAGACCGCCAGGATGGTCGACTGGACCTACTGGGGGAGATGCCTTAGGGCCACTGGGTGGCGTGGGATCCGGGAGGGCCCCTGAAGGTCCCGAGGGGAGGGGCTCCATATCAGGATCCTTAGCTGGCAGAGGAGTCTTGTCCGGAGGCGGCAACAGACCTGGCGAAGGGGGAAGTTCCGGAAAGGACCCCAACGAAAGGTCGAACAACGATCTTGTTGACAGGGGCAGAGCACGATCGGGTGGCGAATCCTTGGGGTGTAAGACCTGAAGGGATGCAGAGTCTCTCGAGAGCACAATCTGGCCGGCGTCGAGGCCTTGCGGGAGCCCGAAGGGTGAGAGGAGTCCGGGCGGGCGATGGAGGATCCGCGGTCCGAGTGATTGGACCTAATCAGGCTAGTGGCAGTGAGAGGGCCGCCGCTAGACTTATTGACCAAAGCTGTGCCCCCATTGACAGAGTCGAGGGGAGACTTACCGGCAGTGCTAGGAGTAGACACCACTGAGACCTTGAGAGAGGCTATCCCCAACTGCCGCTCACCTCAGCAGTGGGGGGAGAAGGTGTGCGGCCCAAAGAGGTGGACTGGGCACCAGCAGGAGTACTTGCGGTTTTAGTAACAGGCCTCCCGCGTGGCGACGCACTCCTGTCCCGGCACTTCTCCTTGCTCTTCTTCTTTCTGGGGGCCAGCAACGACGACCTTTCCCTCAGTTCCTGGAGCTCCTTTTCCATCGACACCAGCCGTCGGGTAAGGAGGTGGGAATAGAGGGTCTGCTTGCGCCTGGTCCTGGTGGCTTGGTTGAAGGCCTGGCAGATGGCACACTCATCCAAGTTGTGCTTGGGGCCTAAGCATAAGAGGCAGCGGGAATGGTCGTCCCCATGCTGGATTTGGGCTCCGCACTTCGTGAACTTCTTCTTGACTTCAGTTGATATACAATCGGTCGAAAATTTGAAGAAAATTTTTTTATGGTATAAGGAAAAACTTAGACTGATGCACAGGCATTGGATCGCTGTTCTATCTCATGAGCTGAACGAACTGAGGCGATGGCGGGAAAGAACTGGAGGGCGGGCGCGGGACCGCCTCTTTTATAGTTGGGCTGACGTCACATCACCTGATGGGTGCGGTCCCCCCTGATGATTGCTATCTACAAGTTTGCTGTTGGAACCTGATGCCAGGGGGTGCAGTCCTATATGTGAAGACCTACAACAGGAACTCTCTCGAAGTAAGATCTTAGGATTTGTTCTAAGGGAGACCCTTTCCCTGTGAAAAACCAAATAAGGCTCTTTACACAGCAGAGCCTGAAGCTATGAAACTCTTCGAGCTGAAGTAACAGCAACTAAGAAACAAACCTTCCAGGAAAGGTAATGCAGCTCACAATCAGCCGCTGGTTCAAAGGGGGCTTCTCCAACACAAACAGGAGGTCCCAGGGAGGGACAGGATCCCTAATGAGGTCTCATATGCAGAATACCACGTAAGAAGGTGTGGGCCATGTCCAGTTGGGCCAAGGTTCTATCCCCCAAGAGGACATGATCTGAAGAAATGGCCCACATGTGCACCTTTATGGAAGAGTAGCTCAAGCCTTGTTGGTATAAGGAGAGGAGATACTGTAATGCTGAGTTCACTGGGTAGGTAAGGGGGTCCAGACGGTGAGACAATGCTCATAAACAAAAACGCTTCCACTTCATAGCATA
Source organism: Neoceratodus forsteri (assembly GCA_016271365.2). NCBI lineage: Eukaryota > Metazoa > Chordata > Ceratodontiformes > Ceratodontidae > Neoceratodus > Neoceratodus forsteri. The sequence goes on along the minus strand of CM057450.1, from coordinate 1,144,914,858 downwards.
AGTGGAGCGAGTAGAGGGCTTCCTCGCTGAGACGAGGACATCTGCCACCTCTTGGGAGACCCCATACCTGGATCTGGCTACGTCTGCAGAAGCCAAGGATGAAGGTGTAGAGACCTGAGATCTGGATGGACCAGCTTGCCCGTATCCTGGGATAGCAACTGCGAGCATACTGGCAGCGGAATTGGAGGCTCCGAGGACAACCGCTGAAGTTGTGGGAACCAAATCTGCCGAGGCCACAATGGGGCGATCAGAATCATCTGAGCCCCCTCAGCCTGTACCTTCAACAGTACCCTCTGAATGAGAGGGAAGGGAGGGAAAGCGTAAAGAAACCTCCCTGCCCAACAAAGGGACAATGCGTCTGGCCAGAAAGCACCAGGCGCGTGCTCTTGCGAGCAGAAAATTGGCAGTTTGGCGTTGTGTGGGGACACAAAGAGGTCCAGCTCTGGACGACCCCATGTGTCGAAGAGCTGGTCCACTACTGACTGTAGTAACTCCCACTCGTGCGCCTTGGACTGAGACCTGCTTAGGCTGTCTGCCAGGTCATTTGGGATGCCTGGGACGTGCACTGCGGACAGATAAATGTGACGCTCCAGCACCCAACAATAATAATAATAATGATATTTTTATTTATATAACGCAATTCCAGTTTCAAAGTGCTGCACATACAAACACTACATAAGTTAAAAAAAAAAAAAAAAAAAACTAACACAAATTCAGCTTCAATTTAAAAACATACCCGATCGTAAGTTTCAGTAACAGACTCTCATTGCCTCCCTGCATAGGGGGTAGGAGTGTGTTCCCCCTTGCTTGTTGATGTAAAAGACGACCGCCATGTTGTCCATCTGAACTAGGAGAGAGCCTGGGACAAGGTCCTCTTGGAAGGCATTCAGTGCACTGAGGACCGCTTGCATTTCCAGGACATTGATGTGGAGGTCGCACTCCTCTGGGGTCCAAACCCCTTGTGTTTGGTGGGCCCCTAGGTGCGCCCCCATCCCAAATCAGATGCATCTGTCGTTAGGGTCTATTTGGGGGCTCCTGATGGAAGTGGACCCCTTTCTCTAGATTGAGAGGGTCTAGCCACCAAAGTAGGGTCCTCTTGACCGGCTCTGTGACCCTGACCGTGTGGTCTAGGTTGTCAGAGCATTGATCCCACTGTACCCTGAGCATCCATTGTGGGATCCTCATGTGAAGGCGGGCCAAGGGAGTGACAGGGATGGCCACCGCCATGTGCCCCAGAAGTCTGAGGAAGGTCCTGGCCTGGACCTGAGGGGTTACTAGGACCAATCCATCTATCTCCCACAGGCGATCTCCCCTTCCTTGAAGGAGGAAAGCCATGCCCTGGACTGAATCCAGTACCGCCCCTATAAAGACGAGTCTTTGGCTGGGCTCTGGAGAAGACTTTGGCAGGTTCAGGGTTATCCCCACCTCTCGGAACAGAGTATAGGTGTCTCCGAGAGCCTGAAGGAGGTGCATCCTTGAGGGGGCTGCAAGCAGCCAATCATTGAGGTAAAGGAAGATGTAATGTCCCTGGCACCTTAGAGCTGCAGCTACCACTGCCAGACATTTGGTGAAGACTCGAGGAGTGGAGGAGAGCTGAACGGAAGAACCCGAAACTGATAATGCTCCCCCTGAAAGTGGAACATCAGGTACTTCCTGTAAGGGGGAAAGACCCTGATGTGCATGTATGCATCTTGCATGTCTAGGGAGCAGAGTCAGTCTCCCTGGTGCAGCAGAGACCTGGAAGGATCACTATCCTGAATCTTCAGTACTCTATATAGTTGTTTAAGGAGCCAAGGTCCGGGATGGGCCGAAGGTCTTGCATCTTTTTTGGAACCAGGAAAAAGTGGGAGTAATATCCCTTTCCCCACTGCTGCAGAGGAACTGGCTCTATCGCCCTTTTTTGCAAGAGGGCCTGAATCTCTCCTTCTATAAGGGGTAGGTGAGAAGGAGGATATCTTGAGTACCTTGGTGGAGTGTCTGGGGGGATTTCAGTGAACTCCAGCGTATGTCCCCTCCTTATAATGTCCAAAACCCACTGGTCCACTGTAATGGAGCTCCAACCCTTCAGATGAAGGGAGAAGTGACCCCCTACTGCCTCCCCGGTACCTCCTCCGGAGGAGGGAGGGGGTCGGGAGGGAGTCACTGAGTGGAGCCGTGAAGGGGCACAGAGGCTTGGGAGGTCTTTGGGCCTCGAAAAGGAGCGCCTCCAGGGTGCTGGTTTCTAGCTTTTCTTTTGAAGCCACCTCTCTGCCCCTGTTGATTGCCATGGGCTTGCTGGCCTGAGGGCTTATGAAAGGGCTGGCGTCTAGCGTGCTTCTGGTCTCCTCTGTACATCTGTCGGACGGACCAGAACGATTTGCCCGACTCCTGAAGACGGGAGATAAGAGCTTCTGTCTCCTGCCCCAAAAGGACGGGACCCTGGAACAGGAGGTCCCAGATTCCGAACTGCAGATCCTGGTGAAAACCTGAGACTCTCAACCAGGCAAGGTGCCGGAGACAGACACCTGACGTTGCCACTCTGGCCGCCGTATCTGCAGTATTGTACGAGGCACAAAGGACATGCGTGCCTACGTCTGAGTCTGATTTCAATACATCCAGAAGCGTGGAGTCTGGCAAGACATTGGCTAGCTCCTGTCCCCTTTCCCGCAGCGCATTCTGGTACTGAACCATATGCGTGAGGAAGTTCAGGGATCTGATGGAGCAGGTGGAGGCAGAAAAACACGTTACTCACCTGTAACAGTAGTTCTAGGAGTGGTATATGTTGTTCATCCACACTGTACAGCATGTCCCTTTCCCCTTTAAATCTTGCTGGAAATCTTCAAGCTGGCTCCTCCCACCCACCCGGGTGGTATATACCTCGGCTCCACCCCATGACGCCAGATCTTAGCCCGCTGGAATCCAGGTTGTGTGCGTCCGCAGCCGGGGAGGTCGGGTTGGGACCGTCCGTGTGGATGAACAACATATACCACTCCTAGAACTACTGTAACAGGCGAGTAACCTGTTTTTCTAGGATCGTGGATATGATGTTTATCCACATTGTTTGGCAGACTCTTAGCAGTTCTCTAGGAGGAGGGAGGCAAGGCGCACACCCCCTACTTAGGCAACAGAGAGTGGAGAACCGACGCCCCAAAACCAGCATCCCGGCGTGACTCAAGGTAGATGTGGTAGTGGGTAATGAAGGTGTTTGCTGACTTCCAGGTAGCAGCCGACAGATTTCCTGGATAGGGATGTCCCTGGAAGCAGCCACCAATGCAGCAGTACGGCGGGTAGAATGAGCTCTTATCCCTCTGGGAGGCTCCTTGCCCACCAACTCATTGCACAAACCTATGCATGATGTAATCCATCTTGCTATGGTCTGTTTGGCTGCAGGTCTGCCAGAAGCAGCTTCAGCGTATGTGACAAACAGCTGGCGAACCTCTCCACGAATTTCCACCGTCCTCTCCTTATAGTAGGAGAGAGCACGTCTCAGGTCCAAGGTATGGAGTCTGTACTCGGCCTCCGAGGTGTAATTAGGGTAGTATACCAGCAGAGTCGACACCTGGTTAAGGTGAAACTCTGACATCACCTTCGGAAGGAATTTCTGGTTGGGGCGCAGGACAACTTTGTCCCTGTGGAAGACCAGATAAGGGTAGTCCACCAAAAGTGCCTGGAGCTCCCCTGTCCTTCTGGCAGACATGATAGCCACCAGGAAGGCTGTCTTCCACTAAAAAGTGTGACAGCTCACACTTGTGCATTGGTTTGAATGGCTTGCCCATAAGCTTTGCCAGTACTAGCAGTAGATCCCACGGAGATGGAGGTTCATGCACCGGAGCGGATATGTGATCCAGGTCTTTGAAAAAGTGCCCGATCACTGTCTCCTGCGCCAATGTCGGCTGACTGGCCCATGCCCGGTAAGAAGAAATGGCTCACAGGTGCACCCTAAGGGTTGATGACCACAGACCCCCTTTGGAGAGAGACCAAAGGTAGTCGAGAATGTTAGCCACAAAACAGGATAAGGGGTCCAGACCCTTACCTTGACACCAAATGGAAAACCTTTTCCATTTGAAGGCATAACATTTCCTGGTCAATTCCTTTCGAGATGTCTCCACCATGGTGGAGACATCTTCAGAAAGACCCAAAGCCTGGAACTCTAGCCGCTCAGGTACCAGGCTGTGAGGTGCAGGGATTGAAGGTCCGGATGGAAGACCTTCCCCTGGTTCAGTGAGATCAGGTGCAGGCGTGTACAAAGCCGCTCCGGGGGCCTGCAGCTGAGGCTGAGGAGATCTGAATACCAGAACTGGTGCAGCCAGGCTGGGGCTACCAGAATCACCTTCGCCTTGTTCCTCCTCACCTTGAGTAACACCTTGTGGATTAAGGAAAATGGAGGGAAGGTGTAGAGGAGGCCTGGGGTCCACGGCCTCGAGAATGTATCCCCCTGCAGCGAGCCCTGCTGAGGGGGGTGGGCATGAAACAGCCTCAGCTTGGTGTTTTCCCTTGAGGCAAACAGGTCCACCATCGGTTTGCCTCAATGGAAGAACAGGCTGTAAGTTACCTCTGGATGAAGAGACCACTTGTGGGATGTCTGGCCTATACGGCTGAGAGCATCGGCCAGCTGGTTCGAGGCTCCTGCCACGTGGATGGCTAGGAGTTCCGCCACCAACCGGCTTACGAGGGTCCAGATACAGAACACCTCCTTGCACAGCAGATGGGAGTGCGTGCCGCCCTGTTTGTGGAGGTAGTACATGGTCGTGGTATTGTCCGTCTGGACTTGAACCACTTGACCCTGGAGCTGAGGAGCGAAAGCTGACAGTGCCAGTCTGACTGCTCTGAGCTCCAACAGGTTGATGTGGCATCGGGACTCCTTGGGGGTCCAGAACCCATGCATCCTGTTGTCCCCCATGTGGGCTTCCCAGCCCATGAGAGAGGCATCGGTCATTAGGACGACTGTCGGCTTGGGGCGAACAAACGGGATCCCTTCTTGCAACCAGTCTGGGGCGTCCCACATCTTCTGAATTACAGTGATCAGCTGGTCGAATTGATCATGACGCTGAGGCCACTGGGCAGCCAGCTCCCATTGGAGGGGGCGCATGAGCAACTGGGCCCAACGGACCACGAGGTGCATGCTGCCATGTAACCCAGAAGGCAAAGAAAGTCCTGGGCAGGGGGCAAGTGCCCAACCAGAAATGACTGGACAAACGAGGGGAGAACCTCCGTCTTGTCTGCCGGGAGCCGGTCTCTGGCTTGACAAGAGTCAAGCTCTGCCCCGATGAAGCCCATCACCTGGGAAGGCACGAGTTCCGACTTGATCCCGTTGATCAGGAGGCCAAGTTGAGAGCAGGTCTGGAGGGCCAGATCCCTGGACCTCTCCACCTCCTGTTGGGTAGAACCTACCAGGAGTCAATTGTCGAGGTAGGGGTAAATTCTGACTCCCCGATGCCAGAGATGGGCCGCCACCACTGCAATGCATTTGGTGAAGACCGAAGGGGCCGATGACAGGCCGAACGGCACGGTTTGGAACTCGTACAGGGTCCCTTCGACCCGGAAGCGGAGGACCGCTGATGGGACGGATGGATTGGGACATGAAAGAATGCGTCCTGCAGATCCAGTGAACAGAACCACATGTTTCACTCCAAGGGTGATATGATCTGGGACAGACTGACCAACTGAAAGGTGCGTGATCTGAGAAACTGATTCAGGTCGTGGAGATCTAGAATGGGGCGCCAGCCCCCGTCTGCTTGGGCACCAGGAAGTACCTGGAAACAAAGCCTGGGAGTGCAGACGGATCTGCCATGATAGCTACTGCCTCCCTGAGGAGGAGCTGAGCAATGTCATCTTGAAGAGCCGACTGGGTGCATGCGGAAAGTACAGTTACGTAAGAACTTACCGTAACAGTAGATCTTCGAGAACAGCTCTTGCAGCAGGTTACACCATTAGGACTGAAGCAGGCAGGCGTCAGGACCCCACGGAAATTTTCTAGCTAGCAGTCTTCAGCGGGAACCGCCTCCGACGTCGGTCCCGCCCCCAACGTCAGGCGTAGTACATAAGGAGGCGGTCCCGCCAAAATCCCCAGTTCTCCCGCCGGAGACTCCCGGCCGCTGGATGACATCAGAAAGGGAGACCGAGGACCCGCCATCAGATGGCCAAGACTAAAACGATCTTACTAAGCGTAGGCTGGAACTTACCTCCTCCAAGGGGGAATGGTGGGCGGGAAGGTACCTGCTGCAAGAGCTGTTCTCGGAAGATCTACTGTTACGGTAAGTTCTTACGTAACTGTACTATCTTCTTCGAGGTACAGCTCTTGCAGCAGGTTACACCATTAGGACTGATTCCCAAGCAATGGCGCCTTGAAAAGCCATCGGGAGGAGGCAATACTAAGACACCAACATGTCCTGAGCCTAGGACAGGAGGCACTGCAGGACAGCAAGGCCGAAACCCGGTCTTCGCCGTGAGGCGATATCAAGGCTGTAATGCCTGATAAAAGTGTGCACTGAGCTCCAGGTGGCTGCAGCACATATGGCTGATGTGGATACGTTTTTCAGTGCTGCAAAAGAGGTAGCCACTCCCCTTGTCGAATAGCCCTTAACCACCCCTGGTAAGGGTTTCTGTCGCTTATTGTAGCAAAGGGAAATGCACTGGATGAGCCAGCAAGAAAGGGTCTGTTTCAGACTGGATCTCCCAACATCCTCTCGGCGAAAGAGACGAACAGCTGTTCCGTTTTGCGGTGCTGTTTGGTCCTGGTCAAGTAGTATCTAAGACACCGGTGAACATCCAGGGTGTGAAGCAGTGCTTCTCCTTGATTAGCATACTTAGGGAAGTACACTGTAAATCAATGTCCTGGTTAGCGTGAGGGCTGAGACCACCTTAGGCAGGAACTTGGGATTAGGTCCTCAGGACACCCTGTCCTGGTGAAAAATTAAATAAGGCTCCTACACATCAGAGCATGTAGTTCGGAGATTCTTCTCGCCGAAGTAACAGCAATCAAAAATAGCGTTTTCCACGACAGAAAATGCAGCTCGCAATCTGCGGCAGGTTCAAAAGGTGGCAGCGTGAGCTGCTCCAGGATGAAAGGTAGGTCCCAAGGAGGGACAGTATCCCTAATGGGTGGCCTAAGGTGGAGTACCCCTCTTAAGAAGGCCCGGGACGTATCCAACTGTGCTACCGTGCGTTGGCTTACCGGGGCGTGGCAGGCTGAGATTGCGCAAAGGTGCACCTTGATCGAGGAGTAAGCCAACCCCGATTGAAAAAGGGAGAGCAGGTATTCCAAAACTAATTTCTCTGGGCAGTCTAAAGGGGAGAAGCCGCGTGCTTGAGACCACAGGCAAAACCTACACCATTTCATGGCGTATGTAGCATGTGTGGCCGGTTTTCTGGCAGTAGAAAGTACTTCCGCCACCTCTTGCGAGACCCCGTGTCACAAAATGGCTATGTCTCTAGGAGCCAAGCGTGCAGGTTCAGTGAATTTAAGTCCGGGTGGACTAGTGAACCCTCCTCCTGAGACAGCAGATGGGAGCTGATTGGCAAAGGAAGCAGAGGTTCCCGGGACAGGTGACTCAGAAGTGGGAACCAAATCTGTCTGAGCCAAAAAGGCGCTATCAAAATCAGCGTCGCGTGCTCCCTGCAAAGTTTGAGAAGGACTCTCTGGATCAATGGGAAGGGAGGAAAGGCATAGAGGAATCTGCCTGCCCAGGAGAGGGACAACGCGTCTCACCAGAAAACACCAGGCCCTGGATCTAGCGAGCAAAAATTGGGCAGTTTTGTTGGATGGGACGAACAAATCCAATTCTGGAGTGCCCCATCTGTGAAACAGATCCTCTGCCACCTCCTGTAGAAGTTCCCACTCATGGACCCTGGCCTGGGAACGGCTCAGGCTGTCTGCGACGGTATTGTCCACTCCGGGAACGTGAACCGCAATGAGGTTTGCGCCGTGTCGTATTACCCATTCCCACACTCTCATGGCCTCCCTGCAGAGGGGGTAGGAGTGTGTGCCTCCTTGTTTGTTGAGGTAATACATCACCGCTGTATTGTCTGTTTGTAACAGGAGAGTACTCGGTGGAATGTCCGACTGGAAGACTTGCAGGGCATAAAGGACCGCTCTCATCTCTAATATGTTGATATGAAGATGAGCCTCCTGAGTAGTCCATGTTCCCTGAGACTTCACCCCGTTCAAGTGTGCTCCCCACCCCAGCCCTGAGGTGTCTGTGGAGAGTGTTATCACCGGGGATGGCGCTGAGAACAGAACCCCCACAGAGAGGGTTCCTGGATCTAGCCACCGTTGCCAGTCCCGAATCATGGCCTTCGAGATTCTGACTGGCTGCTGCAGATGGTCTTGCCTTTGGTCCCATTGCACTCTGAGCATCCACTGGGTTACCCGCATGTGGAGCCTTGCCATCGGGACTGCTGGAATGGCCGCAGCCATGTGTCCGAGCAAGTGAAGGACCAATCTGGCTGGGAAGGTCTTCTTCGCTGATAGATCCCTTATGAGGAACCGGATGCGTTCCGCCCTGTCTTCGGGAAGAAAAGCTTTCCCTTTGGTGGTGTCCAGAACTGCCCCTATGAATTGCAGTTTCTGGGACGGTACCAGGAGAGATTTCTCGGAGTTGATTAGGATGCCCACAGACTGAAAAAGGATCTGGGTGTGTTGGATAGCTATCAACAGCACCTCCTCGGAAGAAGCCACGAGAAGCCAATCGTCGAGGTACGGGAACACATAGTGGCCCTGTCTCCTCAGAGACACTGCCACGACTGCCATGCACTGGGTAAAAACCCTGGGGGCGGATGACAGCTCGAAAGGAAGCGCTCGGAACTGATAGTGGTGACCGAGAAACTCGAAGCGCAGGAACCTCCTGTGCGCTTGAGCAATGGGGATGTGCAGGTAAGCGTCCTGCATGTCCAGGGACGCCAAGAATGCGTCCTTCTTCAGCATGGGGATTAGGCTCTGGAGGGTCACCATGCGGAAGCGTTTGTAGGCGACAGACATATTGAGGTCGCATAGGTCCAAGATTGGACGGAGGTCCCCTGTTTTCTTTGGAACTAGGAAGAAGTGGGAATAATATCCTGCTCCTCTCTGGTTCTCTGGGACGTGCTCCAAAGCTTCTTTCTGCAGCAGCGTGAGCACTTCTTGCCTGATGAGCAGGGCATGCTGACCCGAGTAACGGGAGAGCAGAGGAGGCCTTGTGGGTGGCTTGTCTAAGAATTCTATATAGTGGCCTTTTTTGACCAACTGTAGCACCCACCTGTCGGTGGTGATCGACTGCCACCCTAGCAGGTGGTCTGCGATGCGACCCCCGACCTTTATTTCCCGGTGATCCTGAGGGGCGGGGGCTGGGAAGGAGTCATGCTGTGGCGGTGGAGGGTCCTGCAGGTTGGGCCGACTTGGTAGGACGTTGGCCTCTACCTGAGGATGACTTGCCCTGGACTTTCCGGGTAAAGGAGCCCCTCTGTTGCAGGCCAGAACGAGGCTGTTTTCTCTGAGTCCAGCCGCAAAAGCGACTCTGGTTCCTACGAAAGGAACTGAGTCTAGATCTGTACATGGCCTGGACAGATCTAACGGCCTTCCCAGCTTCCTGCAGTTTGGTAATGACCTTCTCGGATGCCTCACCAAACAAGACTTCGCTATGAAAGGGGGCATCCAGAATATTCTTCTGGACGTCCGGGGTAAATCCGGAGACACGGAGCCATGAGTGTCTCCGGAGGCATACACCTGAGGCTGCCGCTCTGGCCAAGAAGTCCGCGGAATCGTACGCGGCTCGGAGCACCTGGGTCCCCACGTCTGAACCCGTGCGGAGGAGCTGGAGAAGTTCCTCCTTTTGCCCACCGTCTGGCAATTTTTCTACCAGATCTTGTCCTTGTTCCCACAGAGTGTTCTGAAATTGAACCATGTGCGTAAGGTAGTTCAGGGACCTGATGGCACAGGTCGCAGCTGCGTAAGTGCGCCTACCCAGCGCGTCCAGTTGCTTGGACTCCGGGTCCGGTGGCTGTGTGCTCAGATGTTGCGGTCTCTGGGACCGGTCATGAGAGGCTGTGATGACCAAGGAGTCGGCCAGAGGATGATTAGCCAAGTACTGGTCCTCCCTTGGGGCCTTGTACAGGCAGTCAGCCTTCTTCGGCATCACCGGGAGCAAATGTGGATGTTTCCACGCTGCCTTGGTGATGTCCACAAAGGTGTCCACCAAGGGTGGTACCATCACCGCAGGCTTAGGATCTTTTTGCCGAAGATAACGAGCTAGGCATAGCCTTTCAGGGTCGAGTTCTTCTGCATCCCATCCCAGGTTCTCCTGGATATGTCTCATGATCTCAGAGAAGGAGGGGTCGTCCGGAGGAGACCTAGGAAGTTCACGCGGGTCTGGAGAGGGGACGCTGATGGGAGAAGGAGATCTGGAGCCATCCGAGATGTCCGATCTTGAGTCCTCTGTAGATGGTGAATAGCAGCGTCTTCTGGATCTCTTGAGGCTGGGTGACCCAGAAAAGGATCTGGATGGAGGCCTTCTCTTGTCTGTAGGTCTGCCCCTAGGAGGTCCGGCTGGCTCCTGGGGGGGAAGGTACTCGGCCTGCTGCTCCACTGGGTGAAGGAGGGGGCGCTGGGGCCGGTGGTGCTGCAGGAGGAGGGTGCGTGGTGACCACATCCTTTCTGATGGTGTCCCACCAGACAGTGAATAACTCCTTCACTTCCGAGATGTTAAGGCCCGACGACGGACTGGGCGCTGGTGGCCTGTCGTCAGGTCCCGGCGTCGGCTCCCCTGGGGTCTCCGGTTCTGGGGAGGGCTCCCATGGGAGCTCGACAGGTCCGGGGTCACCTGCCTGGTCCTCGGGCTGAGTGGAATCCTCCTCCATCAACGCCTCCTGGCCGACGTCGGTAGGCGGCGGTGGGGTTCTTCTCTCTGCTGTGTCGGACGTCGGTCCCCCGGCCGCGGCCGGGTAGGTGAGTGCCTGACCGGCGACGGGTGTCAGGCTGTCGTCGGTTCCTGGGGTCTATGAGATTTGGCAGACGTCTGATCCGACGTCCTCTTCAGGGAGGTCAGCTCCTTAGTCTTTCCTTGAGGGGGAGGTGGCAGGGAAACTGACTGGACGTCTGGGGCCGAGTGCCGCTTGTGGTGATCCCCTGACCTAGATGAGGCCTTGGAGGAAGAGGAAGGCCTAGAGGTCTTAGCAGGCCGCAGGGTAGAAGAACTGCTGGCAGACTTGACCACGACCGGGGGAGGCTGAGAGCGGGCCCTAGACGGAGAGCGGTCGGACCTGGAGCTACAGCTGCAGGAGTCCGAGGCCCTAGAAGGGGATCTAGGTCTCACCTTCTCCCTGTGCTTCTCATGGTGCCTGCGGGATTTTTCCGAAGATTCCCCCTTCTAAAAGGTAAGCCTGGAGAGTCTTCTGTCGGCGGGTCTGGGTCTAGCTGTTGAAGCCCTGACAAAAGGAACAAGCCTGGGTGTTGTGGTCTGGGCCCAGGCACCGGACGCAGGCCGAATGTGGGTCTTTGAATGGAATCTGTTTCCCACAGGCGCACTTGGACAAATGGCCCTCCACGGAGGTTGGGGAGGACATCAGACAGAAGAATAATTCTGGAGAAAAAGATTCTTGAAGAAATTCTCAATGAAGAAACGGCTGAACGAATTTCCTGATCATCGCGCACTAGATACTGACCGAAGGGTCGAGACATGCAAGTCGATGGCGGGAAAGAACGGGGGATTCTGGCGGGACCGCCTCCTTATGTACTACGCCTGATGTTGGGGGCGGGACCGACGTCGGAGGCAGTCCCCGCTGAAGACTGCTAGCTAGAAAATTTCCGTGGGGTCCTGACACCTGCCGGCTTCAGTCCTAATGGTGTAACCTGCTGCAAGAGCTGTACCTCGAAGAAGATATCCGTTGTTCCCGAGGGGCGCGGGCTCGGCTGGGATGGTACTGCTCGAATTCTAGAGGCAGTCCCTGACCGACCACTTCGAGAACCCACCTGTCCGTAGTGACAGCGGACCTGGCGGAAAGGAAGTGGCGGAGCCGGCCCCCCACGGGAGGACCCAGAGCTGGCGTGACGGAGACAGGGGTGGCAACCCCCACCCTGTCACTGGGCAGGCTTAGAGGAGGAGGAGGAGGCTTCAGGACCTGAGCCTCAGCCTCCTTTGTGGGCCTGCTGGAGTCCAAGCTTGGGCCGAGGGTGCCAAACATAAGCCTGCTGCTGATGCTGCTGTCCTCCTTGGTAGGAGAACTGCTAAACCGCAGGGGAAGAGTGCCGAAAAGGCTTCTTCTTTTTCTTCTGCTGGTTCTTGCCCGAAGAACTCTTAGCAGAAGTGGCGTCCAAGGTGGCACTGGACTGCTCAATGCGCTGTAGGTGACCAGCCACTCCTGGGCCGAACAAGTCGGTCCCAAGAAAAGGCACATCAGCTAACTTATGCAGAGTATCCACCGGGAAGGAGGAGAGCCTCAGCCAAGCCCTGCGGCGAGAGGTCACTGCGGCGGCCATCGAGTGGGCACAAGAATCCCCAATGTCCAGGGCCGTCTGGAGCTGCTGTCTGGCAACAGCACGGCCCTGGTAACGGACCTGCTTAACCAAGGACTTCATCTAATGACTCGAGAAGGGCATGAGAGAAGTGTGCCATGATGATGGCCGAACCGGCCTGACGAAGGCCCGAGGAGGAAGCCGCACAGACTTTCACGCCAAATGGTCCAAAAGCTTGGACTCCTTATTGGGGACAGTCAATGTCAGCAGAACTGCCAGTATGGCTGAACACAGAGGCGGTCACCAGGCTCTCGGGCGAAGGGTGCTCTGTGAACCCCGCAAGGGACCCCATGGGCACCGCGTACTAGTGGGCAGACGGTGCTGGACATGAGGCAGGGCACTGCCATAGCTCGAGTGCCAGACCAACAATGGCCTTGGCCACAGGAAAAGCCTCCATCAGGGTAACCCCTCCTCTTGAGGATATCCATGAGAGGGTACTCCGCCTTTTTTTAGATGGGTTCCAGGGGCATCCCTGTAGAATCAGAGATGAGATGGAGGATCCCTTGGAAGGAGGAAGGACCTTCCTCCATCCCTCTGCCAACGGACGACTCATCATCCCCGGGATGAGAGTGGAGCCCGGTGACATCCGAATCCAAGGAGTTGGGACACAGCGGCCTGCCGCCAAAATCACCCTTGACGCATCGAGGATGGTCCGGGGTGACCGTGACCGACAGACGTCGGGGAAGCCTGGTATCTGGTCGGTCCTCTTTTGAAGGAGCCCCTCCCACAGGCTGCTTAGGCGGCGGCTCCACCACTATCGGTGGAGAGACTGGCAGTGGCCGAACCGGAGGACGGGTCAGCCCCGTGAGCAGGGGAACCAAAAGCTTTGGTTCCGAGGGGTTCGGCTTCCGCCTGGGAGGCGAGAGCCAAGTTATGGCTGGGGTAGGCAGCGGAGCCTGCTTCTGCCCGGTCAAAATCAGCTATTGCCACATAAGGTCCTCGTACGCCGGAGTTTCCATCGGAGCCTCTCCTCATCCACGGAGGTCGAGGACGACCTGTGGCATCGCATCTTTTTGGAGCGCTTATTGCTCCTCCTTGGCCTTTCGGCCGAGGGGGTTCTAGACCTCGACTGAGATCGGGCAGGCCAACTCGATCGCTCGGGAGACGCCAGAGGGATCAGTGAAACCCGGGGATCAAGAATCGGGACCTCGATGAGGACACCAGCGGGCTGGGTCTCCTCATCGGGGAACATGAGGACCGGAGTCCTCTCCAAGGAGTCGTCGGCCAGAGGGTTGATTGGGTCAAGAATAATCTCGACCTCATCAGCCACTTCCTCTGTCATCTGGCCAGATGAAAGGTCTGTGAAGCCTGCGGCCGAGGAAGCGATCTCGACTGAGGTCGAGACCGCATGCTCCTGGGGACTGAGACCTCTCTCGGTCTCAAGAGCACCTTCGTCGAGACGAAGACAAGCTGGGTTCATTATCCCTCTTTCGAGAGTGGGAGGAGTGCGAGCCTGCGGGCGCCTCACCCCGGGTGGGGAGAGACTGGCACAACTCCTTAAAAGAACCTGTAAAGCTGGAGCCCAGGTTGAGTGGAACGAAAAAGCTTCGATTTGCCGAAGCGCGGGTGGCTTCTTCTTCAAACGCCTTCATGCGTTCCAGTTGCTCGGAGGAATCCATGGCTGCGGAAACCGCCCAACTAGCCGTCTTAGACTTCACCGGAGGATTCCTTTTCTCCGGTCTCCCCAACTTCAAACGTGCCAGGTGGTCGTCCAGGACATTGGGATGGAAGGCCAAGCAAAAACTGCAGGACGTGGTGTCATGGTCGACACCTAGGCAGTAGACGCATGTGAGATGGGGATCAGTGCGTGACATCTTCTGGCCGCAAGGACACTGTCTAAATCCTGGAGAAGATTTCTCTTCCATGATTGAGGACGCAAAAGCGCGATCGCTAACTTGAACGAGTTTTAATCTCGGTAAAACCGAAGTTTTGAAAGCCAGGCAACCTGTATCTTCCAGTGGAAAGGAAGATCTGGCGTCATGGGGTGGAGTTGAGGTATATACCACCCGGGTGGGTGGGAGGAGCCAGCTTGAAGACGTCCGGCAAGATTTAAAGGGGAAAGGAACATGCCAAACAATGTGGATGAACAACATATTCACGATCCTAGAATATACTTTCTTGCCTACCTGGTCCAAATAATGGGATTCCGGGTTGGGAGGCTGGGAGCTGAGGTGCTTGGGCTGCTTGGACTTGTCATGGGCAGCCGTGATGACTGTGGAGTCCGCCTGAGGGTGTTCCGCCAGGAAAGGCTCATCCCTCGGAGCCCTGTACAGCCTGTCCAACTTTTTGGGATTGGCTGGAACTGACGCTGGATGCTTCCAAGTTATCCTGCTTTGGTCTTGGAAGGTGTCCACCAAAGGAGGCACTACCAGAGGCTTGGGCTCCTTTTGTCTCAGGTAATAGGCAAGTCGTCAGTGTTCCGGATCCAGGTCCTCCATCTTCCATTCGTTGGAGGCCTGGATATGCCTCATGACATCCATAAAAGTTGGATCATCAGGCGGTGAGCGGGGTTGGTCCTTCTCCCCAGGAGAACCCCCTACCCCTGAAAAGGATGAGGAGGATGAAGAGGACGACCTGCTACTAGGCCGCGAAGAGTCTGAGCTGCATCTAGGACTCCCCCTGCTCGAATGTCGGTGGCTATCCATCCGACGTCGGTCCAGAGACTGACGTCGACTATGGGACCGAAGACGGGGCGAAGACTAATGCCTGTCTGGGGACTGGTATCGGGAACGGGAGCAAGCACACCTAGAGGCAGATCTGTGGCGGCTGCGGGATCTGCTCCTGGGCTGAGACCAGGACCATTGACTGCTGTCCACTCTAGAAGGGTGCCGACAGCAGTCCTCAAATCGGGACCAGGAGCGAGCCTTTGAAGGAGGGAGTGGGCGCCCACTAGGGTCTTCTTCGGCGAAGGAGCGGGAGGCCTTGGGCTCATGGTTGTCCGGCCGATTGGGAACCGGTGTCGGGTTTGGCTTTGGTGGAGTATCATCCTTTTTCACTTAGCTCCTGCAGCTCCTCCTTGTTGAATACAGCTGCCACCGTCCCTAACAAGGTAATCGGCGAAGCTGGAGGATCTGGCAGGGCATGGATGGGGGAAGTCCCCAGAGGAGCCCTGTGGGGTGGAAGACTTGGTGGTCATCTTCCACCGTAAGAACCTGTACCGGGCATCGGTACCTTGGCCGGCATCGGTTTAACAGGAGGTGGTGCCAGGGTATCCTTGTTACCTGGTGGCTTGCCCGAACCAGGTGAAGCTGGGGCCTTCTTTGGCAGGGCCGAAGCTTGTGCTGAAGAGGACTTGGCGGTCACCCGCAGCGGCGCCATCTTCGGTTTGGGTTTCTCACCTGAAGCTCCTGCCTTGACCGGTGCCGGGTTTTTAGTGGGAGGGCTCGGCTTCTTGGGGTCCTCCTTGTGAGGATGCTTCTGGTGATCTCCCGAGCCGGAGGAAGAAGAGACTTTCTTGGGGGGAGACAGGGAGTGGGACCAGCTACGGTCCATGTTCCGAGACCGCTTATGGGCCTTGTCCGGGTGCTTTCCCTTATTCCCCCGAGGTGTGCAGGACATCCGTTTGCTGTTCTAAGAGGTGGGCTTTAAGGGCCTTCAGGCGTCTAATGCGCGTCCTGCTGGTGAAGCCTCTACAAATCTTGCAAGCAGCGTTGTCGTGGTCTGGTCTCAGGCAGAAGATGCACTTCACGTGGCTGTCCTTCGATGGGATCCGACGGCCACAATCACACTCGTTCCTCTCTGGCCTGGAGGATGAGACCGACAATGGAGAGAAGACATACGCCGAGTATGAACTTAAAATGAGAAAAGGGTGAAAAAATGGTAGACTCTGAAGAAAAACTTATTTTCACTGGAACTGCTGGAAGCAAGTACCAAAACTTTCCCAACGTGAGCGGGTCGTGGCAGGAAAAGCACTGAGGTGGAGCCAGGGTCCGCCCCCGTATGTAGCGTGGCCGACATCGGGGTGGAGCCAACATCAGGGGGTGGCCCCTGCTGGGTACTGCTACCTAAGATTTTTCTGGTGGGTCCTAAGGCCTGCACATTAGTTCTAATGGTTATAGCCTGCTGCAAGAGCTCCCACTCGTTCACATCCAGGCAGTTCCAATGGAACAATGTTCTGGGCTGGACATCTTTAAGCTAAGTTCCTCCCCACCACCTGGGCAGTATATCCCCCGACTCCTTGCCGTGATGTCAGATCTTACACGCTGGAAGTGGGAACCAAGTTCCACTTGCCTGGTGAGGCTGGGAGGGTTGTGTGAATGTGAACCATATACCACTCCCAGAACTATGGTTACATGTGAGTAACCTATTCTTCGACGGGTGTGGATATGGTTCACTTATCCACACTCAGCAGACTCCTAGCAGTTTTCTGGGAGAAGGGGAAAGGCGCGCACCCCTACTTGGTGAACAGAGACTGGAGAACTGAGGTCCCAAAACCAGCATGACTAAATGTCGATGTGGTACTGCGAAATAAAGGCGTGTGCTGTCTTCCAGATAGCAGCCCTAGAGTTCCCTGGAAGCAACCACTGAGGCAGTGGTACACCTGGTGGAATGAGCCCTAATCCCTGAGGGAGGGTCCCTACCAGCCAATCTATAGCAAAAGTTGATGCAAGAAGTGATACACCTTCAATTGTCCACTTTACTGCCGGTCTGCCAGATGCGGCTTCAGGGTAGGTGACAAACAGCTGGCAACCCTGCCCCCGAACTCCAGCCATGCACTCTACATAATATGAGAGCACCCAACGCAAGTCCAAGGTATGGAACCTGTGGTAGGCTTCTGAAGATGGACTGGTAAAATATACCAGTAAGTTGATCACCTGGTTAAGGTGAAACTCCAATACTACCTTTGGGAGGAACTTCGGGTTGGGGAGAAGGATGACTTTGCCCTGTGGAAACCAGCTATGAAGAGTCCACAGTGAGTGCCTGGAGCTCCCCAATCCTTCTGGCTGACGTAATGGCCACCAAGATGGCAGTCTTCCATTACAGGTGTGACATGTCACACCTGTGCATCGGCTCTAAAGGCTTGCCCATTGTGGAGGCAGTACATGCACCCGAAGGGACAAGTGGTCCAGGCACTTGAAAAAATGCCTGACCACCTTCTCCTGGGCCACCATTGGCTTACCAGCCCGTGCCTGGTAAACAAGATGGCTGCCAGGTGCACCTTGAGTGTCGCTGTCTGCAGTCCCAGTTGGGAAAGAGATCAGAGGTAGTCCAGGCTACAGGATCCATCCCCTTGCCCTGACACCAAATGGAGACTCTCTTCCATTTGAAGGCACACTATCTGCGAGCCGACTTTTTCCTAGAGGCCTCCACAACATTGAACACATTAACCAACAGATCCAAGACCTGGAAATGAGGGTTACTCACTTGTAATTGTAGTTCTAGGAGTGGTATATGGTGTACATCCACACTTCTGGCAGTACTTTCTTTCCCCTTTAAAACCTGCTGGAGGGCTGGCCCGGTGGTGCTGAGGTGCTGGATGCCACACCTCGCACCACGCCAACGAACCGGGTTCGGGAGTGGACTCAGGTCGCTGGTGGGTCGGCCAGGGGGAGATAGGCTTGAGCGTCCCATGACAGCTCACCTTCTCCAGGGAGGGGGGGAGGCCGATGTCCGCACACTTGCCTGACTCAGAGCAGAGGCTCGGAGTACTGCAAGCCCCAACTGTAGGGGATGGGTGGCCGCTACACAGCGTGGATGTCGGCGTCTTTGACGTCATTGGTCGCACGCTGTAGGGGAAGAACAGGGAAAAACCCCTGCTGGCTCCGTGAAGACGGCCTTCCTGGTGCATGCCTCCAATGTGCCCTGCTCGCTGGACTACCTCCTCAGCCAAACGAAAGGAAGAATGTCGGGGTGTTAAGGCCCCACCTCGTCCCCGCTCAGGGGGAAAACTGCAGCACCGTGGGGGGATCAAGAGGTAAGTCTCGGCGAGTGAGACGCAGGAGGATGACTCCTTGGATGCCCTGAAGGGTCGGAGTCGGCAGGCAGTAGGGGAGAAAAAAAAAAAACACTACTGGAAGGTCTTCTAACTAGCTCCTCCCACTCACCCAAATGGAATCCTCCTTGACAGCACCTCGTGACATCAGATCCTGTATGCTGGAAGCAAGGATCCATGTGCCACTTGCCAGGGGAGGTTGGGTGCACTTGCCAGGGGAGGTTGGGTGGGTTGTGTGACTGTGCACCTTATACCACTACTAGAACTATGGTTACAGGTGAGTAACCCTCATTTCTAGGGATGAGGATGTGGTGCACTATCCATACTTGTGGTAGACTCCTAGCAGTTCTCTGGGAGGAGGGGGCAAGGCGCACACCCCTACTTGGGAAAGAGAGACTGGAGAACCGAGGCCCCAAAACCAGCATCCCAGCATGACTCAAGGTTGATGTAGTAATGGACGATGAACGGATGAAGGTGTGTGCTGATTTACAAGCAGCAGCCCTGCAGATTTCCTGGATAGGGATATCCCTGGAAACAGCCACCAAGGCAGCAGTATGTCTGGTGGAATGAGCCCTAAGCCCAATGGGAGGCTCCCTACCAGCCAACATGTAGCAGAGGTCGATGAAGGAGACTATCCACCTGCCAACTGTCCACTTGGCTGCCTGTCTCCCAGGTGTGGCTTCAGCATAGGTGAAGAAGAGCTGGCAAACCTTTCCCTGAACTCCAGCCGTACACTCCTTTATAAGTAAGCGAGCACTTGCCTCAGATCCAAAGAATGAAGCCTGTGCTCAGCCTCCGAGGTTGGACTGGTGACATACACTTGGAGGTTAATCACCTGGTTAAGGTGAAACTCCGAAACAACCCTCGAGAGGAATGTCGGGCTGGGGTGGAGGACAATCTTGTCCTTGTGGAAAACCAAATAAGGAGGATCCACCAAAGCACCTGGAGCTCACCGATCCTTCTGGCAGAGGTGATAGCCACCAAGAAGATGGTCTTTCATGACAGGTGGGAGATGCAACAGCTGTGCATGGGTTCGAATGTCTTGCCCATGTGCACTGCCAGTACCAGCAACAAGTTCCAAGGTGGTGGTGGTTCATGCAGCAGTGGGGACAAGTGGTCAAGGTCCTTAAAAAAGCACCCAACTACTTTTTCCTGTGCACCGTTGACATACCAGCCTGCGACCGGTATGCAGAAATGGCCATCGACTTCATTTCTGACTGAGAGGGATCACAAGTAATACAGGATGCTCGCCACGGGGCAGGACAGGGGGGGGTCTAGCTCCCTGCCCTTACACCAAATGGAAAATCTCTTCCACTTGAAGGCATAGCACTGGTGAGTCGACGCCTTCCAAGAGGCCTCAATGACATGGAGGACATTGTCAGAGAGACCCAAAGCTTGGAACTCTAGCCGCTCAGGGACTAGACTGTCAGGTGCAGGGACTGAATGTCTGGGTGGAGGACCCTTCCCTGAGAGCAAGAAAGTTGGTCTGGGAGGAGAGGCAATTGCCACGGAGGGTTGCTGCTGAGGCTAAGAAGATCAAGGTACCAGAACTGGCATGGCCAGTCTAGAGCCACCAGGATCATCCATGCCTTGTCCCTTCAAACCTTGAGCAACACCTTATGGATCAGGGGAAAGGGAGGAAAGGCGTGCATGAGGCCCAGGGCCTCATGAAGGCATCCCCCAGCAGTGTCTCACACCGAGGGGGGCAGGCACAAAACAGGCTCAGCTTTGTGTTCTCCCGGGAAGCAAACAGGTCGACCAGGGGAGGCTCCACTGGGAGAACAGGCGATCAACTACCTTCTGGTAAACAGACCACTTGTGAGATGCCTCACCCACTCGGCTGGGGGTGTCTGCTAGCTGGCTGGAGTCACTGACCACATGGATCATCAGAAGATTGAAGTCCAGATGGCATACAAGGGACCAGGTGCGGAGAGCTTCCCAGCACAATGGGAGGGAATGCAGCCCGCCCTGCTTGTTGGTAGTACAATATCATCGTCGTATTGTCCATCTGGACCTGAATGACCTGACCCAGCACAACTGGAGTGAAGGCCGTTAGAGCTAGATGCACAGCAGACAGCTCCAAAAGGCTGATGTGACATCAATACTCCTTGGGGATCCAGAGCCCATGGGCCTCCAGTTGGGCTCCCCATCCCATCAGAGAGGCATCAGTCATCATGACGACCGTCGACTCTGGGCGGACGAATGGGACTCCTTCCTGTAGATGTTCTGGGACAAGCCACCACTGGATGGCATCCCACATCAGCTGCATCACCTTCACTGGCTGGTCAAGGTGACCGTGGTGCTGTGACCATTGATGGGCCAGCTACCACTGCAAGGGGCACATCTGCCAGAAGGCCTGCTGAAACACGCTGGCACAGGATGCTAGGTACCCCAGCAGCCACAGGAAGTCCCGGGAAGGGCGTGATTGCCCAACCCAAAATTATCCTGCAAAGGAGGTAAGATCCTCCATCCTGTCTGCTGGGAGTTGGGCCTTGGCCCAAACAGGGTTGAGCTCTACCCCAATGAATTGGATGACTTGTGTGGGGCTGAGGTCCGACTTAGCCGAGCTGACCAGAAGGCCCAAGGCAGAGCAGGTCTAGAGGGCAAGATCCCTGGCCGCTCCACCTCCTCCCTGGAGGAACCAATGATCATCCAATCGTCTAGATAAGGATACACCCGGACCCCTTGGCACCGCAGGAATGCTACTACCACTGCTGTGCACTTGGTGAAGACCCTGGAGGCAGAGGAAAGGCCAAACAGTATGGCCTGGAACTCGTAAAGTATCCCTTCTGAACAGAACTGAAAGAACTGCTGGTGGAATGGATGGATCGGGATGTGGAAGAAGGCATCCTAGAGATCCAGACAGCAGAACCACATGTCCTGCTCCAAGGACGGAATGATCCGATTCAGAGTGTCCATCCGGAACTTGTGCTTCCTCAAATACTGATTGAGATCATTAAGATCCAGTATGGGGCACCAACCCCCTGTCTGTTTTGGAAACAAAAGTATCTTGAGTTGAACCCCAGACTGGCCACTGAGCCCGTGACATGCGCCACTGCTTCCATTTAAGGAAATTGGGTGATGTCCTCCTGAAGGGCAGAAAACATGTCCATGGACACCACATCTTCCCATGGGGCATGGGCAGGAGAGACTCGAACTGCAGAGGCAAACCGCAACCCACCACCACTTCGAGCACCCATTTGTCTGATGTGATGACAGACCAGGAATGCACGAAATGGCAGAGCCGGCCCCCAACGGGAGGTCCTGGTCCAGACAGGACAGGTGGGAGAATGACACTCCTGATCCATCACTGGGCAGGCTAGGTGGCGGTTCCAAAGCTGTCTGTCAAGGGAGCACCAGCCCCCCGGCCTCTGGATTTCTTGGAGTCAGAAGAGGCTGGCTTAGGTTTGGGCTGACAGGCCTGATGTTGCCCCACTTGGGGCTGCAGTGGTCTGGATGGAGGTGCCAAATAGGGACAAAACTGAAAGGGTTTCTTCTATTGTTTCTGGCCCTCAATGTCCTTCTGTGAGGACGTAACGGAGTCTAGGGTGGCACTCGATTTCTCGATGCGCATGAGATGACCGTCGACACCCCGACCAAACAGGTCGGTATCCAAGAAAGGGATGTCCACCAACTTGTGGTGGGTATCAGCCGTAAAGATCGAGATCCTCAACAATGCCCAGCGCTGCATGGCCACCACTGCAGCCATGGACCTGGCACAGGAGTCATCAATATCCAGGGCAGTCTGGAGCTGTTGCTTAGCGACTGCACATCCCAGGTCCCAGACCATCTTAACTTCAAGCTGCAAGTCTGCAGAAAGGCTGGGGATAACGTGGTTCAAGGTTCCCAACAGAGCATGGGAAAGTTGGCTATCATGACAGCCGAACTGGCCAGCCAAAGGCCTAGAGACGAAGCGGCACAGACCTTCTTTGCTGCATGGTAGTGGGAAAGATCATGGAAGCACTACTGAAGGAGAGATTGGTGGAACATCTGTTGTCAATGGACTACAGGACCCAAGGCAGCATGGTTTCACCAGGGGGAGGTCATGTCAGGCCAACCTCATTGAATTTTTTGACTGGGTGACTAGGGAGGTGGATCAGGGGAGGGCAGTGGACATGGCCTATCTGGACTTCAGCAAGGCCTTTGACACTGTGCCACATAGAAGACTATTACACAAACTGGGGAATATGGGTGTGGACAGGACAGTAGTGTGGTGGGTAGGTAACTGGCTGGGTGGCAGGACACAGAGGGTGGTGGTAAATGGCTGTCACTCCACAGAGGGAAGAGTAACCAGTGGGGTACCACAGGGATCAGTGCTGGGACCGGTTCTATTCAACATCTTCATCAGTGACATTGCACAGGATCTAGAAGGCAGAATTTCACTGTTCGCTGATGACACAAAGCTCTGTAACAGAGTAGACACACCAGAGGGTGTAGACAGAATGAGAAGGGACCTGCAGAAACTTGAAGAATGGTCAAGGGTTTGGCAGTTGAAATTCAATGCAAAGAAGTGCAAGATAATGCATATGGGGCACAAAAACCCTGGCACAATATATCAGTTGGGGGGTGAGGATATAGCATGCACCAAGCAGGAAAGGGATCTTGGGGGTGTCATCTCTGATGACCTCAAGGTAGGGAAACAGTGTGACAAGGCATCAGGTAAAGCAAATAGGATGCTGGGATGTATAGGCAGGGGCATCACCAGCAGGAAAAGGGAGGTCATAATTCCGCTATACAAGACACTAGTGAGGCCCCACCTGGAGTACAGTGTACAGTTCTGGAGACCATACCCACGAAGGACATAGACAGGGTAGAGAAGGTTCAGAAGAGGGCAACAAAGATGGTGCATGGGTTGCATCACAAGTCCTATGAAGACAGGCTGAAGGAACTGAACATGTACTCCTGGAGGAGAGGAGGGAGAGAGGGATATGATAGAGACATACAAGTATCTTACAGGGAGGAACAGGGTGCAGGAAAACACTATTTTTAGCTAAAAAGATGTTTCAGGACTAGAGGGCATGGGATGAAGTTGGAGGGAGGACGATTCAGAGGAAACATGAGAAAGAATTTCTTCACAGAACGGGTGGTGGACAAGTGGAACACCCTGCCAGAGGAAGTGGTGGGGGCTGAGACAATCACGGATTTAAGAATGCATGGGATAGACATAAAGGAATTCTAGAGGGCAGGGTAAGGGAAACAGACTTCTAGGAAAACAAACTGAACTTACAAGCTCAAATGGGCAGACTAGGTGGGCCATAGGCCCTTATCTGCCGACACTGTCTATGTATCTATGTATGGTCTACTTTTTTTTCTATTCCTTGTTCAGAGGCTTGACAATGTCCCCAGCGTTGCCTGTGCGGTGGAACACCGAGTCGGCTACCAAACCTTTGGCCGAAGGATCGACAATGAACCTGGGCAGAGGGCTGGTGGGGACCACATACTTGCAGATCATACAGGTCGATGGCACCAGACAGGAGGCAGGGCACTGCCACAGCTTCAGGGCAGGACCAATAATGGCCTCTGCGACAGGAAAGGCAACCCCAGGGGAGTTATCCATGTCCAGAATCTCAGTCAAGGGGTGCTTAGCTAGCTTCTGTACCAGTTCCCAAGGAATCTTCATAGAGTTTGAGATCAAACAGAACAGAGCCCCAAATGAAACCGGCCCTTGCTCCGTAGAGAGCTCCTCAAAGGACTCCCAGTCAAAGGCCGGGGTCCAAAGGGAGTGCATGGAGGAGTCCTCCGAGTCCGAGGACTCCTCAAACACCGCCCATGACACCGGCTCCCCATGGACAATCCATGGCTCATCCAAGTGTGAGATCTGCACTGACAGCCTGCCAGGAAGCCTGGAAATGGAGTGTGCATCCTTGGAGGGGGGCCTTGTGCAAAGGTTGTGGAGGTGGGGGCTCCACCCGAATGGGTAGGGAAGCTGGCATTGGCTTGGCCAGGAGAACCAGCACAGGCTGCAGCAAGGGCAACCAGGTGTGCACTGGTGGCTGCTGTGGAGCACGGCCATGGCCGAGAATCCACTGTTGCCACACAAGCTCCTCATAACGATGCCACAATTTACGACCGAGTCATTCCTTGTTGGAAGATGAGGAAGAAGTAGACGAAGAGTATCAATGGCGCTTCTTGGCCAATGCTCGAGAGCAGAATGTTGAGAGTCCCAAAATCTCGAGAGCCTGATTGGGACTTTGACCATGACCTCGACAGATGACGGACCGGTTGTCAGGGAGGAGACATGGGGAAAGGCGCAGTACACCAAGGAACCCCGAGGGGTCCATCTCTCGAGGGAGGAGACAGTCAAATCAGCTGGCTTATCTGGCTCCTCCTGCAAGGGAATCATCCCTACTGTCCTCCAACAACGGGTCGACCAGGTCGAGAAAGATCTCGGCCAACTGTTCGACCTGCATCTCGGCCAGCAAGCTTGACAGGGATACCGTGAGGTCAGCAGACTGGACTTGAGCAACAGAAGTGTCAGCCAAAGCCAATGACTTGATGGCTATCGAACCAGAAGCAGAATCGCAAGAATGGGACAAGCAAGCCCGCTCCCAATCCCATGACCTGCAACGGGACCTCTCAGGGTTAGAGGCCCGTGAAGATTAGGTAGAGACTGGCACAAGTCCCCGAATATTCTGGTAAACGACGCGTCCAAGACCACTGGTACCAAGGCAGACAAAGTAGTACCTGAAGCAGCCTGGGCCGTGGCCTCCTCAAATGCGATAAGCTGCACAGCTGAACCAGCCACTGCAGAAACCGCCTTGCGAGTGTCCTTGGACCAAATGGACGGGTCCTGTCGGTCCGTTCGACCTAAGAGAAGGTGGGCGTAGTGGTCCTCCAATATGGATGGCGTAAGTGTCCAGCACAGGCCACAAGCCTATGGATCATGCTGAGCCTCAAGGCAGTAGGTGCACGAGGCATGCAGATCAGTGTGCTTAAACCCAAGACCCAATTTGTGTTCGTCATGATCCATGAGTGATCAGAAAAAAGGGTAAGTTAACCCAAAAGTGCAACAACTTCAACAGCTCAAAGACAAGGAAAGTTAGACCTACACCAAATGCAGAACTGCGAAGGAGGGAACCTGATGCTTCCAGCGGAAAGGAAGATCTGATGTCATGGGGCTGTGCCGAGAGAGGATACCACTCAGGTGGGTGGAAGGAGCTAGCTTGAAGACCTTCCGGCAAGTTTTAAAGGGAAAGGAAGTACTTCTAGAAGAGTGGATAGTGCACCATATCCCTGTCCCTAGAACTCTATCCACTCAGGGACCAGGCCATGAGGTACAGGGAGCGAAGGTCCAGATTCAGGACCGTCCCCTGAAGCAGCTCTGGGCGGAGCGGCAGTCGGCATGGAGACCTGTTGCTGAGGATGAGGAGATCCCAGTACCGAAACTGATGAGGCCAGTCTGGAGCTATCAGGATCATCTGCACCTTGTCCTTCCGGACCATGACCACCACCTTGCTGATCAAGGGGAAGGGAGAAAGGCGTACACAAGGCCTGGGGTCCAGGGCCTTGCGAAGGTGTCCCTCATCAATGTCCCAGACCGTGAGGGCTGGGGAAGACACAGAGCAGCCTCAGTCTGGCGTTCTCCCAGGAGGCAAACAGATCCATAAAGGGTGTGCCCCACAGGGAGAACAAGTGGTTCACCACCTCTTGATCCAGAAACCACTCATGTGATTACCTGGCTGACAATGTCTGCCAGCTGACTGTTCTCTCCCAGACATGGATAGCCAGGACATCTGCACCCAAGCTGCCCATGAGGGTCCAGGTGTGGAGTGCCTCTCGACACAGAGGAAGAGAATATGTTCCGCCCTGTCTGTTCAGGTAGAACACGGTTATGATGTTGTCCATCTGGATCTGCATGAATAGTCGCCTGACTACTGGAGTGAATTCCATCAGAGCCAAGTGCACTGTTCGGAGCTGCAGCAGGTTTATGTGGCGACAGGACTCCCTGGACAACCAAAACCCATGGGTTCCGTGGTCTCCCAGATGCGCTCCCCACCCCACCAGAGGTGCGTTCGTCATCAGTGTAACACTCGGTTCTGGGCAGACCAATGGCATTTCTTCTTCCAGGTGTACTGGAGCTAGCCACCACTAGATGGCATCCCACATTGGCTGGGTTACTATAACCGGCTGGTCTAAGTTACCTAGGTGCTGGGACTACTGATGGTTCAGCACCCACTGAAGGTGACATCTGCCAGTGGGCCAGTGGACCACGCTGGTGCAGGATGCCATGTACCGCAGCAGCCGCAGGAAATGTGGGGCAGTGTGCAAGAGCTGAACCTGAAATGATTAGGCAAAGGAGGTAAGATACAGTGCCCGGTCTGTGGGGAGGCGGGCCTTGGCCTGCAGAGAGTCTAGTTCTGCCCTGATGAACTTGATCACCTGCTTCAGTGCCAGTTCGGACTTCTCTGGGTTGACTAACAGGCACAAGTCTTGACAAGTCTGGACAGCCAAATCTGTGGATCTCTCCACGGCCTCTCTGGATGGACCTGCTATCAGCCACTCGTCCAGGAAGGGGTACACTCTGACCCCAAGGTGCTGCAGGTGGGCCACCACCACTATCACGGATTTGGTGAAGACCCTGAGAGCGAAGGAGAGGCCAAAGGGCATGACCTGGAACTAGTACAAGACCCCTTCCATGTGGAAAGTGAGCAACCAGCAGTGGGTCCCATGGATTGGAATGTGAAAAAATGCATTCTGAAGGTCCATGGAACAAAACCACATGTTCTGTTCCAGGAGTAATATAATCTGGCTCACAGTGACCATCCAGAACTTGCATTTCTGCATAAACTGGTTGAGATTGTGCAAATCCAGTATAGGGCACTAGCCCCCTTGCATGTTTCAGAACCAGCAAGTACTTGGATATGTAACACAGATACACAGAAGGTGACAGCAGATAATACTAATAATAAATAAATATTTATATGGCGCCTTTCTGTAACCAAGGCGCCTTACAACAATTAAAACAGAGTAAATCATAAAATCAATCGATAGAAATACTTAAAAGAGATAATACAGGGGGCGCTGTGGAGCCCGAGCAGCGTGCATCAGCTTTTTACAGCTCTGGCAATATCAGAGAGAAATTTACCCCACTCCTCTATTTGGACACCTTCAAAAGTCTTTTCGACTTCATCGTGCAGAGCGACCCTCAATCTGCTAAAATGGGTAACCCTTAAAAAGATAAAACGCCCAGAGGAGCCAGGAAAAGCAAAGGTACGGGTGGACTAGGGAGATCTGAAGACGCCATGCCAACTGATTAAAAGTCGGACTCGGGGGTGGGCACTATCAGCACCTTGGGTTTCAAATTACAAACTTTAATTACCTCTGTTTCTACCCTTAACCAGAAAGTAGACTACTTCAACTGTCGTGTTCCAATTTTAGAAAAGGCAGTGGATGGTATTAAAGATGAGGTTAAAGAGGTTCGAAAGCAGACCGAGGCCTTGTCCGGCATGACCATACTCCTCATTTAAGGAAACCCAGCATCTCAAGGCACGTTTGGAAACGCTTGAAAATCAAGCTCGTGGTGCTAATGTTCGGATAGTAGGTCTTCCGGAGGCCTCAGAGGGGGACCACCCGGTCCTAAATATCAAGGACTGGCTCACAGAAAAACAGTCTCCAGATACCCTAGAAAATACCTGGGAGATACAGAAAGTGTATAGAATAACTCCCCGTGATCATGCCCAAAATGCAGAGGAACCTCGTACCTTGATGTTGGTGACCTCGGGTGTTGCTGCCCGCGACAAAATTCTCAAGTACGCCTGTAGAGTGGCACCACTATACCAAGGGGAATGCCAAGTCCATCTCTTCCTCGACATCAGTTACGCGACACGGCAAAGGAGGAAGAAGTTCAATGGGGTGCAACGAATTCTCTGGGAGATCGAAATACCCCACGCCATCATCTTCCCTGCCAGGCTTCGAATCATACATCAGAACAAAGTCTACCTTTTCTTGGATCCCGTTGAGGCCGGCAAGTGGGCAGATGGGAGAGTAGCCGAATCACGGAGGAGAAAAGCTGGGTTGGACGTGGAGGACGACGAGGCAACAACATGAAGGCCTTGCATCTGAACTGAGGACTTTTCATTATTGGTAACACTTACTGAATCTTATCCCATTAGGTCTTGATTCATTTTCAGTGTATCCTGCTTAATTTGGATTATAAAGGACCGGATTTTCAGTCCTTACTTCATTTAAGCTTGCTGTTTTCAGCTTTGTAATTGAATAGGCCTTGCCATTTTAATTTTCCTGGGGGTTCCTACTTGGTACTTTAGACCTAAAACGTTAAGATCCAGAGGAGTAGAGGCAAAGTTTTTTCCCTCTGAATGTTTGAGAAGGTTTAGCTACAGATTGAGTTAAAATGATGCGTCATCTTTTTCATTTAGGTTTGAATATGGCACCAATAGCCCTTAAATTCTAGGGGCAATGCTTATTTTGGACTGAACTGCTGAACAATTAACTTACATTAGTTTCAGCCACATGCTCATGGACCAGTTACACAGCATTTCTTAACTGGAATTATTTAATCTTGTATATTATAACTTAAGGATACCCTCTTATGCTGTACCACGATGTAGTTGATGTACAGAAATCTTTTGATTAAGGAGAAAGATTTTCTTTTTCTAACAGGCAATGTACCATATTTGCTGGACTGCCTACTACATGCTGTTATTTGTCATGTACAAGATAAACTGAAAAAATAAAGTTTAAAAAAAAAAAGAGATGATACAGATAAAACTGAAATACGTATCAGTCCCCGAATGCTTTCCTCCACAAGTAAGTTTTGAGAGTCTGTTTGAATCCCTCCACGGTCGCACTCCCGTAACTGATGGGGTAGAGAATTCCAGAGGGTAGGGGCTGCATGCATTAATGCCCGGGCCCCAGAGGATTTTAAACTAACCTCGGAATCTCTAGCAACCCTCATCAACCCGAGCAGAGAGATCCATACTTGAACAGTAAAGGGATCAAATAGCTCTTAGGTAGTCAGGGACCTGTCCGTGTAGGGCTTTATAAGTCAGGAAGTCCAACTTTAAAGGTGATCTGCCACTGTACCAGCAGCCAGCGAGTTCTACGCAGCACCGGAAAAATATGACAGGACCGAGAGGTTCCCATCAATAATCGGGCCGCAGAGTTCTGCACCAGCTGCAAGCAGCAGATTTCCACCCCAGGTAGCCCTAGGTAAAGGAAATTGCAATAATCCAAGTGCGAGGACACAAAGGCATGAACCAACAGAGGGAGATCACCAGATGGAACAAGATGCTTAACCCTGGAGATATTCCTCAGATGATAAAATGAGGATTTGACAACTGCCAACACCTGCGAACGCAGTGTCAGCCCTTTGTCAAAGATTACCTCCAGGTTTCGCACCTGTTCAGAGGTCAGGAGTGATAAACCCCTAAGAAAAAGTCCTGAGGGTGAACCTACCCCCAGCCCCCCTATCTGGTGCCCTGGGTCCACAACCAGCACCTCAGTCTTTTCCGAGTTCAACCTCAACCAACTCGAATTCATCCAGTCCTGGATTTCAGTGAGGCAGTTATTAAATACCCAGAGAGCGCTATCCTGGTCAGGTGCGTAAGAGAGGTAGAGCTGGGCATCATCAGCATAGCAGTGAAACCTCAATCCATACCTTCTTTCAATGTCTCCGAGGGTTAACATATACACTGCAAACAACATGGGGGACAACACTGATCCCTGAGGCACCCCACAAGACAGAGGAACTGGGTTAGAGGAATAAATCCCTGACACCACCCTTTGAGTTCTTCCGGTGAGGAAAGATGTAAACCACCTGAGGACTGTACTAGACAGGCTGCAGATGGACCTCAGGTGACCGAGGAGTACGCTGATGAAAGATCAAGAAGAACCAAGATAGAACGTTTTTCCGATGTCTTGCCATCAGGAGATCATTGAGCACCCGAACCAGCGCAGTCTCGGTACTGTGCCTCTTTTGAAAACCGGACTGGAGAGGTTCATAGATGCCATGGATGGCCAAATGGTCCTCCAGCTGTACAGCCACTACTTTCTTGATCACATTCCCTATAAAGGGAAGGTTCAAGATTGGTCTGTAGTTAGCATGGCAATCAGGGTCCAAAGAAGCTTTCTTCAGGAGGGGTGTTACCACCACCTCCTTCAGGGAGCATGGAAATTCACCTGTTTCCAAGGAGCACCAGACAATCCGTGCATGGACCGGACCAACGGTGTCAATACAACCCATTATCAGGGTAGTATGTCCTGGGTCCAAACTACAGCATGTTGGGTGCATACCCTGGACAATCCGCATGACATCCATGAGTTCCGGGAGGTTGAAGGAACTCCAGGAAAGTTGAGGAGCAATGACCAAGTGCTGATCCAAAGCAATACCCATAGAGTGTGCTGGTTGGAGCGCTGCCCTGATGTCATCCACCTTAGTCACAAAGAATCGCACAAGCTCATTGCACTCCACTTGCAAAAAAGCTTTTCAAACCTGTAGATAGGCTAGCTTGCACAGTCTGTCCACGGTTCCAAAAAGCTGAGCTGGTCCATTCTGAGCAGCCACAATCTCCCCAGACAGGAACTCTTGCCTTCTTATGGGTGATTGCAGATTGATAGGCCTGATAATGGTCCATCAATCTAAGATGGTTGGCATCCAGGGAGGATCTCCGCCAGCAACACTCTAACCTTCGTCCTAGTCGCCACATCTCCCTCAAAGTCCCATCAAACCAAGGGGACTGAGGGTGAAGGGAGAGAGGATGATCACGGACAGGAGCAACAACATCCAGTGCCACAGATATGGCCGTATTATAGGCCTCTGGGTCATTGTTTGCCGATGGAAGGACAGATAGATCGAGCACCGCCGCTAGGCCTTCACAGCTTATATTTCATAAAGGGCGGTACCTGACCATCTCTACAGGGGCAGGCCTGTGAAGGGGGATGCGGAAAGTGAACCCCAAGGTGTAATGATCAGAACATCCGACTGGTTCCACCCCCAAGTCTGAGGCTTCGATCCCCAGGAGGAAGACTAAGTCAAGGGAGTGACCATGTTTATGGGTAGCAGCAGTAACAGTCTGTGTAAGGCCCAGTGATGTCATCAGATAAGGACCGTGTGGCCCATCTAGTCTGCCCCTTTTCCCTACCTGATGTATTATCACAGATCCTAGCTGATCTGCTACTTACCCTCTCTTCCCTATTGCTACTGTACTCTTATGTCTTTCCCAATGCATTCTTGAATTCCCTTACTGTTTTTGCCCCACCATCTCTGCAGAGAGGCTGTTCCAAGCATCCACTACTCTTTCTATGAAAAAGTACTTCCTCATGTTGCCCCTGAGCCTACCCCCTCTAGCCTCATATCATGTCCCCTTGTTCTCGTACATCTTTTCTGAAAGATGCTACCCCTCCTGTACCATGTTTATCCCCCTGATGTACTTGAATGTCTCTATCATAGTCCCCACCCTCTCATCTTCTCCAGGGAATACATATTGAGGTCTTCTAGTCTTTGCTCATATGACTTTCTGTGCAGTACTTGCAGTATTTTTGTTGCCCTTCTCTGGACTGCCTCCATTTTGCCTATGTCCTTCTGGAGATTCGGTCTCCAGAACCAAACACAGTACTCCAGATGAGGTCTCACTAGTGATCTGTACAGTGGCATAAACTCCTTTTTTCTGCCGGTGATACCTCTCCCAATGCACCCTAGCATCCCACTGGCTCTCCCCACAGCCTTCTCACATTGTTTGGTTACCTTTAGGCCACCCTGACTGGCCAGGCCACTTGGGGTACAGGCTATCACCCGTTTCCCAAGGAACTGATCGATGTCCACCATTAAGGTGGACAGCATGTCCTGAGACACCCTGGACTCTCAAGGCATGTGGAACTGGTAGGGTGGCAGAGTCTCAAAGTCTAGAGACTATCCTCTGCCCACTACATCCAACACCCACTTGTCCATTGTGATAGCAGATCAACGTGGCAAGAAGTGATGTAGCCAGCCTCCAACTGGGAGAGCAGTCAGGGACAGGACAGGTGGAGGCACAACACTCCCCCAATCAGTCACTGGACAGTCTTCATGGGAACAACGGCCCTGCTGCCGGAGGGGCACTGCTACCCCTGCCCCCTTTCAGACTTTGGCTCCCAGACTTCTTGGGACACCAGGCTTGGAACTACCCCTACTGGGGCTGATGCCAGGGTGGCTGCGACTGAAAGGACCGGTACTAGAAAGCCTGTTTCTTAGGCTTCTTCTTCTGGTCCTTCTGGGACGTAGTCACAGAATTAAGGGTGGTATTAGACTTCTCAATCCAGGTGAGATGTTCTTCCAACCCAGGGCTGAAAAGGTCAGTGCCCAAAAAAGGGACACCAGTCAACTTATGCTGGGTGTCTGCTGTGAAAGTGGACAAATGCAGCCAGGCCCTACGACACACAGAGACAGCCGCTGCCACTGCACAACTGCATGAATCACCCATGTCCAAGGCTGCTGAGAGCTGGTGTTTAACCAGTGACTGACCCTGCTCTCTGATGAGTTCCTCCACCAGCTGTTGCTCAGGATGGAGGTGAGAGAGGACGACATCAAAGACTCCCATCAGGGAGTGACCGTAGTTAGTCATCCTCATTATATAGATACCTGCTGGAGACTCAAGAGTTGGCACAGCGTACACCTTTTTAGTGACATGGTCAATACTACGAGACTCCGTGTCTGGAGGCTTGTCCATGTCCTACCAGTGTCTGGATTTATGGAACATCAAATCCATGACCAAACCTTCTGCGGAAGGATGCTCCGAAAAACCTGAAAAAGAGCCCATGGAGACTGCATACTTAAGAGACCATACAGGCTTAGGGTGCTGGGCAGGATGCGGGATGCTGCCAGAGTTCCAGGGCTGGTCCCAGAATGGCCTCAGCCATGGGGAAGACAACCCCTGGGGATTTGTTACAGTCCAAAATGTCTGCGACAGGGTACGGTACTTGGCCCTCTTTTGGACTGGCTCAAGTGGGACCACCATGGATTCTGACATAAGTTGGGAGAAACCCTCTGAAAGAAACTGGGCCATGCTCAGTGGAAAGTTCCTCGACTGAGCTACCGTCAAAGAACTAGGTCCCTTAGGAGGCCATGGACTCCTGATCCGAGTCATCCGATGACTCCTTAAAAAGCTTCTCACCATGGACCTCCCAAGAGTCTTCACCCAGGGTGATCCTCCCTGACAACTGGCCTGGCAAGCCGGTGGCCAAACTGCCAGTCTCCTTGGATGGAGAGCCAACCTTCGATTACAGTGGTGGCCCCCTTTTGTCCGACATCCCAACGGTGAAACACGGAAAATAACCACTACAGTGACAGTCACTGTAATGGTCCATTTCTGTGTTTCGCCTTCCCCCAGTGTCCAGCCCCCTTCCTGGACCAACTCCGACCTGGAGCACACTTGGTGCTTCCCGATTACAGTGGAGGTGGCTCTATCCCAATAGGCAGAGACGCAGATGTCGGGAGCACCTACGTAGTGTTAACCGGTGGGGGTACCACTGGCGGCTGCCAGGGGACCAGAGTTCTAAGGGGTACTGTCCTACCCTGCCCCACGATGGCCCACTGTTGCCAGAGGAATTACTTGTAGCACTGGTGCATCTTGTGTTGGTGCCTCTCTTCACCCTAGGATGAGGAGGACGAGGAACGCCGACAGTGACATCTCTCATTCGATCGGGAAAGAAAGTGCAAGCACCTTCGACTGTAACCTCAACAGTCGGTCAGGTGGCAGATGGCAAGAGGGGTCTTCCTGTGGGCTACTGTATACCACATGCCTACCAATAATAAGCAGCACAGGTGCTGGTTCGAGAAATATTTCGCCGGCCTACTCGACCAGAGTCAAAGTCAACTGGCATGTCGGAGGACCAAAAGAGCCCTCGACTTGCCTGACCTGCACCCAGCCAAGTGGGGCTCGATGGCCATCGAGTGGATGGGTGAGTCGAGGGACTGGGAGGACCTCGACTGCTCCCACTCCCACAACTGGTGCCGGCAGCGGTGCTTTTTTCCACAATAATAGGCAGAGCTCTTCCCCCAAGGTCTTGAGGGCCAAACACATCTTATGGAATTCTCTTATGAAATACCCTCTTATGTTTGCCCCATGGAAAAGCACTAAGACTGAGAAGTTGCCCATTGCGGCAGACGCTGCTTCCACCTCAAGGTCTGCAAGCTGCTCAGCTGACTCAGCCACAGCCAAGGTCCTGTTGTGGCCTTTAGGGTGGTCCTTTGGATTCTTCTCCTAAGGCCAACCCAGCGAGAGCCAGAGCTTCCTGTCCTCGAGGGACTCAGGAAGCATAGATTTGCAAAGGCCGCACTCGTCCACGTCATGTTGCCTGCACATTCAGTACAAGCACATGTCATGCAGATCAGTGACTGACATCTTCTGCTGGCGCTGAATGTAAAATTCGAATCCCAGTTTCTTGTGATCTGCAGATGGAGTCGAAAGAACTGTAAAAATGGAGCTTTAGAACAATAAAAAACGTTTAGTCTGCCTATGGCGCAGATGACCCAAGTGGGAGCCACGAAGGAGGTGACCTGTTCTTCTAGCGGAAACAAAGCTCTGACTTCAAGGGGTGGAGTAGGGGAATGTACCACTCAGGTGGTCGGAGGAGCTCTGCTGAAAGACATCTGGCCAAAAACATCATTCCAGTGGAACTGCCAGTGGATGGATAAGTGAACCATATCCACGCTCCTAGAATTTAAATTTTGGTACACCATGCAGACACAGGCTACATCAAGAATTTATATTCTTGTTACTAGAAATCTATCATATGCTGAAACACTGGAACATCAAACAACATCACACACACAATGATAACTGGATAGCAAACAACGGTGTGCAGTGATGTGAGCGAGTTTTATTGAGCGCCTCAATTTGAGCAACTTAATATAACCACTCGTACTAAGAGCGAGTGCTAGAAAACACTGATGAGCAGATTACAGCAAGTGCAGCAGTGAGCTGCATTCGCTGGGACAGGATAAAGGAATTGCATGCCAAGCTCTGCTGAGCTTCCAGCGTTTAGCGTATTAGCTGAAACCTGCCAGCTTGACCTGGGCGCCTGGTTCGTTCTGGCTGTAGGGGTAATTGCCCCCCAACACTGTTTTTTTTCTCCAGTGTCCGTGCCCTTGTGGAGTTGATTATAAAAATTTGGGGTGTGTGCCCCCAGCATAAAAATACAGGTTACTCACCTGTAACAGGAGTTCTAGGAATGGTATATGTTGTTCATCCAAACTTCTTGGCAGGTACCTTGCCGCTTTAAATGTTGCCGGAAGGTCTTCAAGCTGGCTCCTCCCACCCACCCAGGTGGTAAAAATTCTCAGCTCCGCCCCATGACGCCAGATCTTGCCCGCTGGAAGCCAGTTTGTGCGTTGAAGCCGGGGAGGCTGGGTGGGTTGAGTGGATGAACAACATATACCATTCCTAGAACTCCTGTTACAGGTGAGTAACCTGTATTTCTAGGGACATGGATATGTTGTTCAATCCACACCTCTTGGCAGACTCCTAGCAGTTCTCTGGGAGGAGGGAGGCAAGGTGCACACCCCCTACTTAGGAAACAAGGACTGAAGAACCAAGGTCCCAAAACCAGCATCCCGGCGTGACTCAAGGTCGATGTGGTAGTGGGTAATGAAGGTGTGTGCTGACTTCCAGGTAGCAGCCCTGCAGATTTCCTGGATAGGGACGTCCCTGGAAGCAGCCACCGAAACAGCGGTGTGGCGGGTAGAATGAGCTCTTATCCCTTTGGGAAGCTCCATGCCCGCCAACCTATAGCAGAGATCTATGCAGGAGGTGACCCACCTGCATATCATCCGCCTGGCTGCAGGTCTGCCAGGTGCGGCTTCAGCGTAGGTGACAAACAGCTACGACCCTCACCCCGAACTTCCGCCGTCCGCTCCTTAT
Source organism: Neoceratodus forsteri (assembly GCA_016271365.2). NCBI lineage: Eukaryota > Metazoa > Chordata > Ceratodontiformes > Ceratodontidae > Neoceratodus > Neoceratodus forsteri. Next base: position 1,144,878,608 of record CM057450.1, on the reverse strand, counting down.
AATAAGCAAGTGCTCTTCTAGGGTCCAAAGTATGGAGCCTATATTCGGCTCCGAGGTGTGATTGGGGTAGAACACTAGCAGAGTCAACACCTGATTAAGGTGAAACTCCGACACCACCTTTGGAAGGAATTTCGGGTGGGGGTGCAGGACAACCTTGTCCCTGTGGAAGACCAGATAAGGAGACTCGATGGAAAGTGCCTGGAGCTCTCCCATCCTTCTGGCTGACGTGATAGCCACCAAGAAGGCGGTCTTCCATGACAAGTGGGAGATGTCACACCTGTGCATCGGTTCGAATGGCTTGCCCATGAGCTTAGCCAATACCAGCAGTAAATCCCACGGAGGTGGAGGTTCTCGCAATGGAGGGGATATGTGATCAAGGCCTTTGAAAAAGTGCCCGACCACCTTCTCCTGTGCCACCGACTGCTTCCCGGCCCACGCCCGGTAAGCAGAGATGGCTGCCAGGTGCACCTTAAGGGTCGTCGACCAAAGCCCTTGCTGAGAAATGGACCATAGGCAGTCCAGGATGCTTGCCAAGGAGCAGGAGGAAGGGTCCAGGCCCTTGCCCTGACACCAAATGGAGAATCTCTTCCATTTAAAGGTGTAGCATTTTCTGGTCGACTCCTTACGGGAAGCCTCAACAACGTTGAGGACCTCGTTGGAAAGACCCAAGGCCTGGAACTCTAGCCGCTCAGGAACCAGGCTGTCAGGTGCAGGGATTGAAGGTTCGGATGGAATACCTTCCCTGGTTGACTGAGATCAGGTCTGGCGGGCTGAAGCCGCCTCGGGAGCCTGGAGCTGAGACTGAGGAGATCTGGATACCAGAACTCGGGGGCCAGTCTGGGGCTACAGAATCACCTGCGCCTTGTCCCTCCTCGCCTTGAGAAGCACCTTGTGGATCAAGGGAAATGGGAAAGGCAGAAGAGGCCGGGGTCCACGGCCTCAGAAGGCATCCCCTGCAGCGAGCCCTGCTGAGGGGGGCGGGCATGAAACAGTCTCAGCTTCGCATTCTCCCTGGAAGCAAACAGGTCCACCTGAGGCGTGCCCCAGTGGGAGAACAGATCTTGTACTACCTCTGGCAGGAGAGACCACTCGTGGGACGCAGCTGCTATCCGGCTTAGGGCATCGGCCAGAATGTTGGAGGCTCCTGCCACATGGATGGCAAGGAGATCTGCCTCCAGGCTGCGCAAGAGGGACCAAATGCGGAGAGCTTCCCTGCACAGGGGCATGGAGCGCGTCCCGCCCTGGCGGTTTAGGTAGTACATGGTAGTGGTATTGTCTGTCTGGACCTGGACCACTTGACCCCGTACAAATGGAGTGAAGGCGGTGAGGGCTAGATGAACCGCTCGAAGCTCCAGTAGGTTGATGTGACATCAGGACTCCCGAGGGGACCAGAGGGCATGCGCTCTGTGCTCCCCCAGATGGGCACCCCAACCCATCAGAGAGGCATCGGTTGATAGAGAGACCGTCGGCTCGGGGCAGACAAATGGGATGCCCTCCTGCAGATGTGCTGGAACGGTCCACCATTGGAAAGCATTCCACATCTCCTGGGTCACTGTCACTAGCTGATCCAAAGGATCGGAGCGCTGCGACCATTGGCTGGCCAGTCCCCACTGTAGGGGACACATGTGCCAACGGACCCAACGGACCACACTGGTGCAGGCCACCATGAGGCGCAGGAAGTCCTGGGCAGGGCACAATTGCCCAACCTGAAATGACTGGGCAAAGGAGGAAAGAACCTCGGCCCTGTCCTCCGGGAGCCGTGCTCTGGCTCGCAGAGAGTCGAGCTCTGACCCGATGAGTTGGATCACCTGCTTTGGCACAAGTTCCGACTTGGCCTCGTCAATAAGGAGGCCAACTTGAGAGCAAACCTGCAGGGCCAGATCCCTGGACCGCTCCACCCCCATTCTGGAGGAGGCCGCCACCAGCCAGTCGTCCAGGTAGGGGTACACCCGGACCCTTCGGCCCCTCAGGAGTGCTGTCACCACTGCCATGCATTTGGTGAAGACCCTGGGAGCTAGAGAAAGGCCGAAGGGCATGGCCAGGAACTCGTAGAGGGACCCCTCTGCCCTGAAGTGGAGGAATCTCTGGTGGGACAGACGGATTGGGATGTGAAAGAACACGTCCTGGAGGTCCAGAGAACAGAACCACATGCCTCGTTCCAAGGATGGAATGATCTGAGCCAGAGTGACCATCCTGAAGGTTTGAGACCTTAGAAACCTGTTCAGGTCGTGCAGGTCTAGAATGGGGCGCCAGCGCCCCGTCCATTTTGGGACCAGGAAATACCTGGACACAAACCCCGGGCTTGGTGGAGGATCCGCCATCATCATGATCACCTCCTTTTCAAGGAGCAGGGCAATGTCGGCTCGATGAGCCGACAGGGAGGCTGCGGACCCTGTAGCCCCCCGTGGGGCGACGGCTCGGAAGGGCAGAGCCTGCTCGAACTCCAGAGGCAGCCCTTCCTACCACCTCACACCCAGCGGTCCGGTGGTGATAGCGGACCAGGCAGAAAGGAAGTGGGAGCCGTCCCCAGCGGAGAACCGGGAGTGACGAGGCTGGGGCGACACCCCGACCCGTCACTAGGCAGGCTTGGAGGAAGGACCGGCCGAGGGGCTTTCTGGGCCTTTTCCTCCCTGCTTCCTGTTGGAGGAAGCCGCCGGCTTGGCTTTGGGGTGCCAAGCGCGAGCCTGCTGGCCCTGATGTTGGTGTTGCTGGGCCAGACGTACCGCAGGAGCAGAAGGTCGAAAGGACTTATGTTGCTGACGACGGCCTTTGTCCTTCTGAGCGGAGGTGACCAAGTCCAGTGTAGCGTTGGACTTTTCGATCCTCTGGAGGTGGCCTTCCACTCCAGGGCCGAACAGGTCATTCCCCAAGAAGGGGAAGTCCGCCAATTTGTGCTGGGTATCCACCATGAAGGTGGATATCCTCAGCCAGGCTCTGCGGCGCATGGCCACTGTGGCCGCTACTGATCGGGCACAGGAGTCTCCAATGTCTAGAGCCATTTGGAGCTGCTGTTTCGCCACTGCCCTTCCTTGATCCCGCACCTGCTTGACCGTAGTCTGCAGGTCAGCCGGGAGATGAGGGATCACCTCATCCAGGGAGTCCATGAGGGCGTGGGAGAAGTGTGCCATCAGCACGGCCGAGCTGGCCTGATGGAGGACACAGCGTACACCTTGCACCCGGCATAGTCCAGCTTTTTGGACTCCTTGTCAGGGGGGCTTATCCACATCCCTAGCATTCCTGGAGCGCCGGAAAACGCTATCGGTGACCAACCCCTCCGCAGAGGGGTGTTCCGAAAAACTGGACAAAGAGCCGGTAGGGACCGCATACTTCCTGGCCATCCTGGCCAAAGGCGCAGGACAGGAAGCCGGCCGCTGCCAAAGCTCCAAAGCTGGGCCAACAATGGCTTCAGCCACCGGAAAGGCCTCCGTGGGAGAATCCCCTCGGTCCAGTAGCTCCGTGAGGGGATACTTGGCTGCTTGGATACGGGCTTGAGCTGCATGCCGGTGGACTCTGAGATGAGCTGAAGCAGACCCATGAACGATGATGGGCTCTCGTCCACCGACTGCCCCCCGGAGGACTCCAGGTCAAGGGGCCTGGAAAACAGGGAGGAGTCGTCGAAGAGCTGCCTGGGGCCTAAGCCACCCTCCACCTGCCGAGGACGGTCGGGAGTGAGGGTGACCGACAACCGGTGGGGCAGACCCTGACCCGACCGAGAGTCCTTGGTCGGTGCCCCCGATTTCAGTTGTGGAGGCGGAGGTTCCACCACAATCGGTGGGGCAGCTGGTTTCAGCTGAACAACCGACCCAGGCTTGGGCACTTCGACCACCGTGAGGAGTTGTTTCGGCCTTTCGGGTGACAGTCACTTAATGGCCGGGGAAGGCGATGACGTCGGCTTGTTCCCGGACAAAAGGAGCTGCTGCCACATTAAGTCCTCGTAGCGTTGACGCAATTTGCGCCGAAGCCTCTCCTCTTCTGAGGAGGAAGACGAGGACGAGCGGTGCCGCCGCTTACCTCAGTGCCGAGACCGAGAATGCCGATGTCGGCGGGATCGGCTGGACCGAGACGAGGTCTGAGACCGAGACCGAGATCCTCAGTGTTTCCGAGGGTGGGTCTGGGATGGAACGGGGGACACCCGCTCCTCCCTTGGCTCGGGAACCTTGACCGGGGACTCCAGCACAGGAGGCGCAGGCAAGTCCTCGGTTTCCACCAGGGGAACCGGTGATGAAGGGTTGTTGTCTTCACCAGTCGACAGCCCGTCCAACGGGTCGAGAAAAATCTCGACCGCGTCAACGGGTGTCTCGGCCGGCTGACCTGGCAGGGACGCCATGAAGCCAGCAGCCTTAGCCGCAACCTCGACCGAAGTCGCGTGTCGACTGTCTGGGGAAGGGAACCTCTCCTGCTCCCATGAACGTCAACGGTGGGACTTACCCTTCGAGTCCTTCTTTTTTGACCGAGAAGAGTGTCCCGATGGCCCCTCTCCCTTCGGGGAAAGGGATTGGCAAAGCTCCTTAAAAGAAGCTGTGTAGGAGGATCCCAGAGAGAGCGGGATAAATGCTGCGACCGAGGAAGATGAGGATGCGGCCTGGGCCGCCTCCTCCTCGAGGGCGATCATCTGCTCGAGTTGCTCAGACGAGCCAGCCGCCGCGGACACCGCCCAACGGGCCTCCTTTGACTTCACCGGCCGGTAGCGCTTCTCAGGGCACCCAAGCTGTAACTGGGCAGCGCTGTCCTCCAGGACGTTGACCGAAAATGATCAACATAACTCGCAGGCCTGCAGGTCGTGATCCGGGCCGAGGCAGTAGACGCACGTGGAGTGCGGGTCCGTCCTGGAGATCTTCTGCCCGCATGGGCACCGACGAAATCCGGGAGTCGATTTGTCCATCGCAGCCACAAGGGAGAATTTAGACCGAAGTCTTGAGAACTTTAGAATTATTTTTGGGCGAACCGAAGAAATAGGATCCAGTCTATACGCAGAGTGTTAAGGAAGGAACCTGAGCTTCCAAGCGGTAAGGAAGATCTGGCGTCATGGGGCCGAGCCGAGAGTTTTACCACCCGGGTGGGTGGGAGGAGCCAGCTTGAAGACCTTCCGGCAACATTTAAAGCGGCAAGGTACCTGCCAAGAAGTGTGGATTGAACAACATATCCATGTCCCTAGAAATCATTATTTTTGTGGCGGCCATTGGGAAACAAAGCGACCGTCACTGTCTGCGGCAGTTGCTGTTATACTGCTCGCCCTTTTGATGTTGGGTGCTCTTTCGTTTGATGTTTGTGATCGACCCAGTTAAAAACTTGCCGTTATCACATAAAACCCAAACAACCTCACACAGAGTGACACTGAGACAGCAAGCAACAGCACAAACTGTGACACTGGGACAGCAAACACCATCATACAAAATGGTACTTGGACAAAAAACATCATATCACACACACAGTGATACTGGGACAGAAATACAGTCACACGCTATGACACTGGGACAGCAAACAATATCACACACAGTGATACTGAGACAGCAAACATTACACACAATGACACTGGGACAGTGAACATGAAACATCAGTGACACAGACTGCAAACACCATCACACACAATGACACTGGGGCAACAAACATGACACTGGATTAGTAAACAAAATCGCACATGACAAGGGGACAGCAAACAACATCACACAATGACAATGGGACAGCAAAAATCATCACGTAAAATGATACTGGGATAGCAAACATCAACACATGAGGACACTGACAGCAATTATCACACAATTACACTGCGACAACAAGCAACATCACACACAGCTTGGGACGGCAGGCACTGTCATGCAACAACAAAGACTGCCACACACAGTAACACTGGAAAAGGATGCCATCACATACTGTGACACGAGGAGAGGAAGCCATCACACCCTTTGACAGTGGGAAAGCAAACTCCCCACATTCTTGCAGTTTCATGCCTTCCTGATCAATGCACAAGGGAACAACCTAGGCCTTCAAATTCACATCAGATCATCACTGACCTCAGTGGTACATCTCCCTATGGCCTTTTTTCTTTCAATGGGACCGGCTCCATTTATAGGCTTCCCAGCTGTTCACTGAGGTCATACGAGAAATGGAGTTAATTCCACTCTTCTCTCCACCACATAATAAATGGGAAGATGCAAGTGGTTCCGTAAAAACGGATGCAAAACTCATGCCAAAAGACAAAGAAAAAGTCTTCTGGCTTCTAATAGTCAGGGAAAATGATGGTGCCAATACACAAGTTCACTTCCTCAGCTAAATGAGGCAAGTGCTCATATCAGCTGTGCTCAGCAGCATTTAAAAAGGCTCTCAGTTACACAGGAACGTGACAGATGGACTTAATTTCCATGAGAAGACTCAGATGCTGGATGTGGCACTCCAGAGGAACCATATGTTGGCTTACAAAAACTGCACTTTACTGCTTTTTATCTACTGACACATAAAGCCTGCTTACAAGAGCCATTTAGGCCAACACTTCCACAAATAAAACAGTAAGGTAGACACTGGCTAAAATGAAAACTTACTACATTAACCACAAGACCCAAATGCTCTGAAAAAAGATTAAACCATGTATTTATCTAAGGCTTTTCTGGCTTAATTTAGTTCTCATTAACCGTCTGTTAGTGCCAAACAAGCCTCCTCCTCCCCCACACAGATGCTGTGCTGACACAATCGCCAGGCTGGGTGGCACATTAATAGAGTGCTCTCATTAAATAATCATAGCTACAAGTTTTGAAAACAAAGACCTGTGGCTATAACCACAGAAAAGATTATCTGCCAGATGAGGAAAATTAAAAACTCTCAGACAACATGAATCCCATATGCAGGGCCTGCTCTGGATGGATGAAGCGTCTGTGTCACACATCAGTCGAGCAAGAGATGAAAATGTAAGGCCTCACTTGAGGCAGCATTATCCCTTCACCCAGTTTATTATTCCCACACAGCTACCCTCCCCCTGGACCACCAGGTAGCAGCAGTGCGACCGAAGAACAAACCTTCTCTTCCTGATGCTACAGGCATCTGTAATGCGATGCTCACTGTCACAAAACCACCTCAGACTCCCTGGGTACTTGATTGTAGGGCTTGCTTACTTCATCAACACTGCCACTAACCTGGTCATGACTTACTCAGGGCTGTTCCCTTGTTGTCCAATTACAAGCTCCTGCTCACACAATACAAGGCTTTTTGAAAGTAGTAACGTTTTAGTTACTCAAGGTGTAGCGGGCTTTTGCAAAATCTTCAGCTTAACTTGGTTCATTAAAAGCTGTACACTTTGCTGGCCCAGTGGCGTGGAGGACTGAAGCACCCATGTCTTACCTCCTGCCACGCCGGCGACCCATGTTCACGGTGTGAGCGAGCCACCTGGGGTCGGCCGGGGAGGGAGAGGATTGAGCGTCCGGAGGACTGCTCTCCTCTCCTGGGGAGGGGTGGGGTTGGAGTCCGCTGCTTGACTGGCCCCTGGCGGTGGCTGGGAGCTGGTGCAACAGACCCACAAAATGTAGGGGGTGGATGCAGGGCAGATGCCCAGCATGCCATGCGCAGAAGCGTGCACGGCTCGGCCACTGGCGTCACTGCACGCCATCACACTGCGGCCGGGCCGGAAGAAACACACGGAAAAAGATCCCAACTGGCGAGATGATGCTGGCACCTCGCAGGTGCCACACCCGTCCAGACATCACCTCGTGGAAGCCAGAGATGAGTCTGGCAGACGCTGAGGGGGGCGGTGGAAGGAGGCCGGTCGGGAAAAGGAGAAGAAAGAAACTAGATAAAAAAAACAGCAGTTTGCCTGTCTACTACAGATAAAACGGTGCAGCTCCTGCAGTTATGCACTCTTACATACTGGTATCTCTACAGACTTAGCATGTGGCCCAACAAACCAATATACTGCTGCTCAGGAACCGCTCTTCTGAACTGCGCAATTCCGTCAGTGTGCTTGGCAAGTCAATAATCTTTAAAATGTCCGGATTCTTGGCTGAGAAGTTCTGTGTCCCATATGCTTCTACTGGATGTTTTTTTTCCTTTACATATTGATATATTTAAAAAAAAACTCAAAACCAGGAGCACAGCTGCACACGCTCCAGGAACTATTTTGATTTTTCTTGCAGTTACCTCAACCCCACCCCACCCCCAGGCAGTCTCCAGACAGGATCACAGGGTCGGACTGGCCCACCTGGATACCTGGAAATTTCCAGGTGGGCCTCCCTCACTTGGGTACCTGGTCACCCTCTGAACTCTGAAAACATTTGTATTTATCATCTTTTTTCTAATTAAATGGGGTATCTGGGACACTGTAGATAAATGTAAGATGTAATCACATAGCTAATGTATCAAATTGAAGTGGAATACCAGTGTTCCACATTGTGTGCAAATATAGAGCGGTGGTAAGGGGAGGAGCCACAGGGGGTGGGGTCACCAGGGGCGGAGCTACCGGTGGGCGGAGTCAGTCGGGATGCAATAAAGGCATAAGAAACAAGAAATAAGAGTAATATGATGATCTGGAGGCCTCTGTAGTATGCAGTAGCAAAAGAAAAGTGTGATAAAACATACTGGTGAACCTCTGCATTCTAGTTGCAGGCCAGGCAACAGTTTGTGAGAGTCTTAACATTTTGGTGAGGCCATATTACAACTCTTTACCAGTGCCTGCAAGGCCAAGATCTAATCTTCGGTTTCGCAGTCCTGCCCAATGAGCTGCAGCTTCCAAATAAGGGGAAACTGTCAACATCAGGGCCCTCAATTGAGATAAGCAGAAGTGCATTTAGCACACTGGCACTTAATCTATTTCGTTCCTGCGTTTTTATTCGATTCAGTGCAGAAAACCCCCTCTCACAATCTGCAGTTGACATGGGTATTATCACTGCCAGTTCTGCCAAAGTAGATATGTTTGGATGCAGGTCTACATACTTAGTAGTTAGAGCGTGCAGCACATCAGAAATAGTCTTAAAGGCCATCTTTTCCATGAACGTGAGACTACGTAGAGAAGTCCACTCCAGTGCAGAAGCATCTACATCCACAATAGTAGCATACTGACCAAGAATAATCTCAAGGCTATCACTACCATACCCTTCCAACTCTTCAATATCAACTTCCTGTATCATGCTGGGGTCAAAGATACTGAACGCATCCAAAAGTTCTGTGCTTGGAAACCTTTGCTCAATCTGAGCAATTAGGGCCCTAACAAACTTGTTATGCACAGAGGTTCTGAAATGATTTAACTGTGGTTCGCTAAATGGCAAGTTCAGGCCATTATCATTCAGGAGTACTAGTTCAGGCGAAACGGAGGAGAAGTACTGACCAGGTACCAGTAGGCGTGCCCTAAGAATCTCTAAAGTGGAATGTAAATGTCTCTTTATATCAGTAAAATTCAGAGCTGATGTTTGAAAGCATTTAGATAAGATGCTAAGGTGTGGAAGTATGTCACACATCATGCATAAAATAGAGAAAAACTCCCAGTTTTCCACCATTTTTACTAGGCCCACAGCTTGCGGATCATGCCTTTCAGAGGCCTCTCTATGCACGGACATAACAACGGATGGGAAAATCTTCCTTAGTGTGTCACATGCTGCATCATGGGACAACAACCTAACTGCTTTTGCCTGTTTAGGCTTTAAAACAGGGTTTTCCATTCTCTGCTGAATTTCTTTCAGGGCAGCCATGCAAACAGCAGAGTTTTCATAATATCTGTATAAGTGATCTAGTGTTTGATTAAACTTTTTAATGGCGTTCACTTCATTTGCTGCTGCCTTTACAGCCAAGGCCTCCCGGTGAGCCATACAGTGATTTTCAACAAGAATTGGGCTGACTTCTTTCAGCTTTTTAGCCACCCCGTTTTGCCTGCCCAGCATAACGGCTGCTCCATCACTGCCTAACCCTGCAAGGTGATCAACGGGATTTGACTGTTATCAGAGAACTCCAGCATTTTTTAACAATTGTGTCTGCCTTTCCATCAATTGGTTCCTCAAGTCCCACGAAAGAAACTCTGGGTTTCCCTTCTTTGCAGTACATACCATACAAAATGAGCTGCTTCATAACAGCAATATCAGTTGTTTCGTCCACCAAATATGAAAAAAATTTGGCAGCCTTCAAATCTGTAAGAACTGATCTCCTGACCACCTCACCCAGACAGAGAACCATTTCTCTGACAGTTCGATCAGAACGATATTTAACAACATCAGCAATATGTATATTGTCTAGGTATTTGCATCCCAATGATTTGGCGAGATCCTGCAGTGAGCTATATTTCGTTGTGTGAGGCAGCTCATTTTTTATTAGCCAGTACATGCAACGAAGGGATGCCACAAAAGCTTCTTGTTCCAGGGTCAGGGCCTGCTGCATTGCCTGCTCTATTCCACCTTTTGAAGCTGAAATTCTGCAGTTAGCTTCCAGTTCAGAAGCAACAACGTGAACTGAACTGTTCTGATGCCTTTTTATAGCATCTTCTCTGAATGTCTTACACCCACTGAGTACCCAAACTGTTCCTGATTTGGGCATCTGTTTATGTTTTATGCAAAATGCACAAAACATGACATCATTTTCTTTGTACTCTAACCAACAGTATTTGTTAAGCCAGCCGGTATAAAAGCCTGTTGCTCTATGCTTAGAGGTTTTTTTTTCTGTATTGGTGCAGGGAGTCTCTTGGACATCCTGATCAACTGGACCAACTGGCATTGTCCCAATCATCGACTCATGACTGTCATCTTGATCAGGATGTTTCGTTTTTGAGTTAATTTGAAACCAAAGTTAGTTAGTTTCTGCATTGTAAAATAAAGCTTTTTGTTCCCCCTAAGTGTTGTTGTGTGTTTTGTCAATACAGAACGAGAGTTTGGTAATGCTGGTTGAGCCCCAAATGTTAATCTCACACTGCTCCCTGAATCAGGGTTTAGAACAAGTGACCACTGACGAAGCAAGACTGCACAACTTGACTGGTGGGACAGAGACTGTAGACCCCCTGGTGGCACAGTTAAGGAGTCCCAATTTATTTTTCCTCTAAAAAATATTTTTTTGCTCCCTGAATCAGGGTTTAGAACAAGTGACCAATGACGAAGCAAGGCTGCACAACCTGACCGGTGGGACAGAGAGTGTACACCCCTTGCTTCCCTGAATCAGGGTTTGGGACAGAGACTAGACCCCTGGTGGCACAGTTAAGGCAGGACTCGGGAGCCCTGAATTTTTTTTCTCACAAATATTTTTTTTGTTCCTCAGGGTTTAGAAACAAGTGACCACACACTGACAAAGCAACTGACTGCACAAGACTGGCAGGACAGGACTGGCAGACCCCCTTGGAGGCACCATTTGGAGCACCGATTTTTTTTTTTGGGGGGGGGGGGCAAGTAGTCAGGCTAATGTCTGTCCCCAGTGTCTCCTCACAAACACAACCAGCTGTGTCATACAGGTAGTAATGATCTGACTTGAATTATTTTGATTCTTTACTGCCTGTAATATCTATTTTTTCCTTTTTATGCACTGCAGCCCTTCAAACACTGTGGGAGACCACACAATGAGCTCTCTCTCTCTCCCCTGCCCAACGACCCACTTCAATTTAATAAGATCCCCCCCCCACCCCAAGGACAGATAGACAGTCTAGCCCCCTTGCACCGCTTAATGTGCTTACTGGTCTGATAGTGTACAGTCCAGAACACCCAAGTCACACCACCTACAAGCAGTTACCCAAGCTATCAAAATGCAGGTCTGACCATTAATCCTAAAGTGTGCATCAGGCGTGCAAGAAACCAGATACCTGGGTTATTTTGCAACATCAGCTACAGTATCTGACTCTCCACGGAAAATAAATCAGCACTGATTCCAGTCACAGTGCATATATTATGGTGTTTTTTCTTTTACTGCCAGTATTTTTTTTGGTTGCTGCAGCTGCCCTTTGAGTGAAGGCGGAACGTTTTGCTGGTCTGAAATGCTGGAGACCACTCGACGACCTCTCCCCTCTCCTGCCACTCAGTAAAACTTCAAAGTTGCACTCAAGACTTTCTAAAATAAAATAATACACTGCCTAAGGTTTCCAAACAATATTTAGCCAAAGGAAGCTGACTGCACTATTATGTTGTTTTTCCTTTACTGCCAGTATTTTTTTTGGTAGCTGCAGCTGCCCTTTGAGTGAAGGCAGAACGTTTTGCTGGTCTGAATTGCTGGAGACCACTTGACGACCTCTCCCCTCCCACTCAGTAAAACTTCAGTTGCACTCTGACTTTCTAAAATAAAATAATACACTGCCTAAGGTTTCCAAAACAATATTTAGCCAAAGGAAGCTGACTGTAAGTACTATGGAGCTAGAAAGAATGATCGATCATCCGTTCTGATTGAAGGACAGAACAGCAATGCCTAAAAGTGGCAGCAGACTACTGATATGGGACTTACCCAACAGTTGTAGCTGCTCCACTATGGCTGCTGCATTGTCACTCCCAGAGGCTTCGTTCTAATTGGCTCATCTATTTGGCGCCTTCCACTCTTTCAGCCTGGTCTGCTGACTTACATTTTACCCCGCGATCCCCAACCAAGCTTGCAGCTCCACCAGAAATTCCCGGAGCTCCTCTTCCATGCCTCGCATGCCTGATCGCACGCGCACGCGCGTTCTTAGCGCGAGTGCACAAATTTAAAGGCACAACACAAATTGCAGCCTGAAAGAGTGGCGGCTGGTTAGGATTGCATGGCGGTCCGCCTCTCAATAATAATGAATGGGGATCTCTGAATACTGATATGAGTGTGTCCCCTAGGCCCTCCTCTATTCATTTTCCAGGTGGGCCCTTGTGTCCTCTTTCCAGGTGGGCCCCCCTGTATCCCAGTCCGACCCTGCAGGATCATCAACTCTTATACTGTTTTTTTTTAGTCAGCATAAGTAAGCTTACACCCCTCCCCCAAAAAGAATTCACAGTCAATCACGCTGGGGGACCAGATGTCCCTAGCCAGACACTTGTAAACAATGGCACAGGGCATGCGGTCATGCTCAGATATATGCATGCCCTGGTGTGCAACCACCCAAGGCATGCGGCTGCCATTTTTTTGTCTTCACGTTTTTACTAGGCATACTCGCTCCACCAATACAAAGACACATTGGTGCGTCAAGATGTCACAGCATGCATGGCAACCCCTAGCAACCTGTGGCAAAAGCACAGCAGTACACAGCCCATCACAAAAAAAATCCACTACAAATGCCACTACATCTGTTAACAAAAAAACCCCAAAAAACAAAGCTACCTTCACAGCATCTCCTGAGATTATCCAAGGTCAAACTGCTCTCATGCAGATAACGATTATCACACTGGTCCCCACTGAATATTCTGGACAATAGATCTAGATATCATATATGGGCATGGTAGCACCCATATAGTTAGGGTTGAGTATGGTGTTTAATGCGAAACCACTAACTCTGCACCTTAATAACTTTGGTGCTGTTTGAAAGAATAGCCTAAAGATTTGCATGCACAGTCAGGGTGGCAGTCTCAAGATGTGGAAAGTCTCATGCCAGCATCTTTTGCAATTTCCAAGATCTGAAACACTGATTTTTGGAAAAGCAAACATTTTTTTCCCTATTGGTTAATATGGTGTTTTTTGCTATCACACGCAGCCTGGCCAGAATGGAATTTTTTCACAAAATATTCTGAGTAAAAGCACCTAGTGCCAAGGTAGTACATGTTGAAGGTTTCGTGAAAAATATTACACGGTTCAAGAATTATAAGGATTTAAAGTTTGGTTTTTGGATAACCCTCTGATACGACAGGTTAAAAAAAATCATGAGGGCTTATTTTCATGATTTACTTGTCTTAAGAAAACAAACCAAATAAAACAGTGTGACAGCCACCATCTTGGTTTATTTTTTATGGGATGGGAGGCAGTATTAGTATAGTGCAGTGGTTTAGGGCTCTGAGCTGCAAACCTGTGTTTGAATCCCACAGCCCCCACTTGCATACTGTGTGACCCTGAGCAAGTCACTTAACTTCCTTGTGCTCCCAGGTCACACCTGGAAACAAGCTTTGGCTTAGTGTGCCATTCCTGGTTAAACAATGTCCCCTTCCCCCTTTTTAAAACTAAACAATGTTGAAAATACATAAAAGTATTGTATTTTCAAAAAACATCAACACCTGAACTTATTAGTTCTTTGAAAATACATCTGGAATTAAGGCTCTAGCCACCCGAAAAACCTGTGTACTCAGTTTAGTGAGAGGAGCCATCCACCCACATTCTCAGTTTGAGAACAGAGGGATTTTCTTGAATTCTGAAGCTGGAGTTGTGCTGGAGGTTTTAGCCTGAGCAGCATATCAGCAATACCCTGCTCTCTCTGGGTTTCTCTCTCTCTCTTTCTCTCTCTCTCTCTACCTGTCTACCTATTTTATTCACGTATCCCTCCCCTCCCAGTTCAGCCAGCACCCCTTCATATTTCCCCCAAAGTGACTATGAACTTTTATTGATAACCATCATTTTTTTATATTTGTACACCAAATTTTCAACATGGCCTTTTTGGGACCCCCACCTGATGAACAAGGGCAGTGAAATTATTCAAATACATCTCAAAAGGTGATTTCACATTGTTCGAAATCATCTTTCAAGTGAAATTTGAAAAATTTCACCATCCTTGTTCATGAGGTGGGGTCATAAGAAGACCATGTCGAAAATCTGAAGTCAAAATATTAAAAAACAAAGTTAAGAGTGTACCTTGGAATTTTTCACCACTCGCTCGTAACCTTGGCAATTTTCAATATTCTGACCCCAAATTTTCAACATAGCTAATTTTTTCACACCATCTCATGAAGGTGGTAGCTGTTATTCTTCAAATCCTGGCTAAAACATGTTTTCACACTTGTGGTATGAAATTATGTTTTGGTCAGGATTTCAAAATTTCATCTACTGGGTTCATGAGGTGGGTCAAAAGAAGGCAGTGTTGAAAATTTGGAGTCAAAATATTGAAAAGCAACAAAGTTATGCATATACGGTCAAAATGTTCTACACGCTCTTATTACTATGGTAATTTTCAATATTTTGATCCCAAACTTTTAATACAGCCATTTTTTCCACACCACCCAATGAACCAGACAGTTTTCAAATCCTGGCCAAAATGTGTTTTTGCACCTATGGCGCAAAATAACATTTCAGTCAGATTTCAACATTTTCACTAATGGGGTTCATGAGACGGGGTCATAAGACGGCAATGTCTAAAATTTGGTACAAAACTATGGTAAAATGACCATGAGTGAACACCAAAATATTTCAACGTTCACTCATAATCTTGCTAATAGGGCCCCGATAGCTCAGTTGGTAGAGCATCAGACTTTTAATCTGAGGGTTCAGGGTTCAAATCCCTGTCATGGCAGCAGTTTGCTTTGGAAATACTAAAAATTTATTATTCAGCCTTGATATTTTTTGTCAGTGTCAGTGGCTCAGTAGGTAGCACACTCGCCTCTGAGGCCAGGAGATCAGAGGGCTGTGGGTTTAGTTCCCACATCTGGCACTTGGGTTAATAGCCCAATACTAACTCTGTAGTGCAGCATGAGGGGGATGCTGCACTTCTGAGGTGCTGTCTTTTGGATGAGACGTTAAACCGAGATCCCATCAGCTTGGATTGGTGGTAGTTCAGGTGGATGCTAAAGATCCCATGGCACTTATCGAAAAAGAGTAGGGGAATTTTTATTCAAAACTCAAAAGGACAATCAAACATAATTGTATTACATCATACAAATCATAATAAATGGAAAGAAAAAACATACACGATCAGTACAACATACCAGAACCCCTCAACTGAAAGGAAAAACAAACTCCCTTCCCCTCCCTACCAAAAGAGTAGGGGAATTCTTTATTATGACTGGAAATCAAATCGTACAAACATAAAGAAATACAAAAACCCACCAACAATGCATAGCTAAGAAGAAAACATAATCAAATAGATACAGAACACAAATGAATAAACAAGAGTAAAGAAATACAATGACCCCCAAATGCCACCTTTCCCTCTTAGATAAAAATATAACACTTCAGTAAAGAAACACAAAACCACCTTAATCTGTATTGAACATAAAAGCAATAGACATACAGGAAATAATCAGAGTCAATACTGACAGTATATATTAACAGTGGAACATTCGTATGCACATAAAAATAGTGATGATGTATACCAGTGTACACAAAGGAGATCTTGTCCTCCCTATAAGGGAAACCCTTTTACCCAAGATTAGGACCAAGGCGTACACAAAGACTCTACCCTGTATCAAGCCAGGTCATTTTCCTCCACCACAATCTAAACAGTTCAGGATGCAACTTTTCTTGTTCCTGCAATCTCCAACTAAAGATATGTTTGCGAATGTTGTGAACAATCTGAGATTCAGAGAGCAATTTCTGCCTAAGTGTGAGATTGCTTCTAGCTCGCCATAACTGAAAACCAACATGATCTATTAATAGGCGCAGTGTAATCGCATCGTAAATAATCCAGGAGCTCGGTAGAACCCCCTCCACCCAAATTGCTGTTGTAAGAACCCTAAAAGGATTTAAAGGCCATTCATCATGAAAATGTGACCAAAATGATACAATAAAAGGACACTCCACAAAAAAGTGTTCCATCGTTTCAACCACCCCAATACAGGTCTCTTCCCTAGGACAAAATCTTTCTGATATTTCCTTATGCCTCATATTATCTTTCACCCCTAATTTTTTATAAAGGCAAAGCCATAAAAATCCCACATATATTTAGGCACCCTCTTACTCATCAATAATCGTAACTTTGCATGCTGTTCAGAAGGAGGCCTATCATGGAACCAGGGATCGACAAAAAATAAATCTTGCAATATGGCATAATAGAATTGTTGACGCGTCTGTAAAAGAACAGATTTTTTTAACAACACGCCATGCTTTCAATTTTTGAAACATTGTACAAAAATGACTAGCTAAAACACCTATCTGAACCTGACGAGCCAGAAAGGACTCCTGGTCCCATTGCGTTAGAAGTGGATCAATACCATCTGCCACCCACGGGGACCAAATCTTATCCATCCCTTTCAGCAAGGGTACTAAATTATAAAAAATAAAAATACTATGTAAAAACACTACCGGATTCACCATCCCCAAACCTCCTTCACTAATAGGTAATACATAACACCCTCTTTAATGGGTTTAATCTGCTGCCCCATAAACAAAAAAAAATACACCATAAAGAGATGTCTCCAGAGAAATGGGAGGGGAAACCCAGCAATAAACAAAAATATGGTAACAGAAAGGTTTTAATCAAATAAATACGTTTAGCTTTAGACATGTCCCTTATTCCAAAGCTGTACCCTATGAAAGCTTCCAATAATTGCTTTTCCCAATTATACCGCTGGTCATCCAGACCCCAAAGTAAACACCTAGTATTTTCCTATATTCAGATTCTATAGGCATATCCCAAATTAATGATACATCAACCGCATCATACCCCAAAGGCAGTATCCCACTCTTGAGCCAATTTATAGAGGACCCAGACATAACAGAAAATCGCTCAATAACGCCTTGCCATATAGCAGAATCCTTATCTGACAAAACTAAATTAAATCATCCGCATATGCCAAAGTCATTATCTGAGGGTCCATGCACCCAACTGATAAACCAACAATGTCATCTGAACCATTTAAGGCATGTAAAAGGGGATCCAAGGAAAGCACATAAAGCAGGGGACTTAATGGGCACCCCTTGCCGCACTCCCCTATGTACCCCAATCTCCCTACCCATCCAACCATTTACGCTGGGAATCAGAGTAATGCCCCTATAACATGTCTGTAGCCATCCTATGAATTGTGAAGGAAATCCATACCTCTTTAGAATCTCCCAAAGATAAACATATTCAACCTGATCAAATGCCTTGGACTGGTCTAAGCAAACTAGATGCCCAAACATTTCCCCAGACTTTCCCTTAGAGACCAGTTCCCTAAGTAGAATCAGTGCATCCTGAACCCTTCTATGAGATACACCACTGAACTGTGTTGGATGTAACAGAGAGCCCATAACCCCCCTCAACCACATACATAACATTTTCATCAGAATTTTGTAATCCGTGTTTAAAAGTGACAAAGGCCTCCAATTACTTAAATCCCCACGATCTCCTTTGTCTTTATACAAGAGAAGCAACACACCCTGCAACATACTATGAGGGAGAACCCCAGACTGCAACCCATCATTCAAAACCTGGCATAGATCAGCACCTAAAATCTCCCATAGGACCTTATAAATCTCATGAGGCAGCCCATCAGATCCGGGAGTAATGCCTGATCTTAAAGACCAGACCGCAGTCTTTAGTTCCTCCACTGTAATGGGTTGTACCAAATCAATCCGGTCAGCCAAAGACAAGGCTGGGACTGACCTACTAGCAAACCAATCACAAATAGAATCAGCAGAGAGCGCTCTGCTCTGAAATGAGGCAGAAATATGTTCATGAATAGTGTCTAAAATATCAACATTTGTAGTAACCGCCCTCCCCTGGAGTGTTTAAATACATCATACCCGTGAATGTTTAATAAATTTCAAATACTCAAAGGGTAAAGTGTCTTTCTTCCTGCGCAAATCTTAAATTTATGCTTCACTTCAATATCATGCAGTACCTGATACTGTGCCTTTAGCCAATTCAGTTTTAACCCTTTAATTTGTTCTAAACAGTCTGATCCAAGAAACTGTCTATGAGTGGACAAAAATGAAGCCTGTCCCTAAGATGCCTCAACCCAGCATGCGATAACGCCCATTTAAATGACCCACAACCTTGAAGTAGATCGAACTTCACTTTTAGTGTCCTCCCACCAAAGATTTAAATTATCATATAAAATGAGACCGACTGCCTTGACAAAAAAGAGAGCGTAACCCACCTACCACACGGGATATCTAATAAGGCAGAGTTCAATTTCCAAATACCTGCACTCTCCGAGCTTTAGAACATCGCTAAGGCCAGTCTCAGTAATCTGTGATCTGATGAAGCTACTCCTGCAGGGATTGAGATTGCACAACAATCTCAGGTGTGAGAAAAAAATAATCGATTCTGGAAGCTCTGGGTCCACAGAAATAAGTGTCCCCAAATCCTCTAGTGGAGGGCCCAAAAGCGTCCACTAAACCAGTATCTGTAAGAAGTTTCAATAAACTAGCACCATCGCTATACACCTTTTTCCCTTTCCCAGAAGTCACTCTGGAAGGCAAAGAACAATTAAAGTCCCCCCCAAGAATTATGTAATAAGCGGTGCATAAAAAGGGATATAATGAGTTAAAGAAGGACACCCTTTCAAACTTAGATTGAGGGGCATACACATTTATCAATCGCAAGAGTAGAGAACCCCATTTGATATCCAAAACCAAGGCCCTACCGGCCAGAATTTCTATCTGGAGTATCACAGTAATGTGAAAATGAAAAAAACAAATCCCAGCACCACTACACAAGTCATTCCCTAAGGACCAAAAACAATCCCCCCCTATCCAACCAGCAGTGGCATCCTCTGTCTCCTCAAGAGAATGCAATCGTACATCCTACAGAAAAACACAATCCAGATTTTCATATAGAAAATGTGAATAAGTATTCCGACGTTTTGTAGGAGTTTTAATACTATTTGCATTTAAGGTTGCCACCCGAAAGTAAAAAGGAACCATGAAGCAAAGAGGAGCTAAATTCACTTTTACCTTACTGGACGCCTCGTAATCCTACCACATTTACCATCTGGTGGCCTAGGGCTCACCAGGTCTGCAGCAGGTGCAGTAGACTCTAACCCTGACAAGGCGCAGGAGGCCCAGCCCGTCCTGGGACTTCCACTGGACTCTCCACCAAAACTGAAATTTGGTCAGCAATGGAAGCGGCAGGAGCAGGTATGGCTGATTTCTTCCCAACTTCCCTTCCTTTAGCAGATTTCCCTTTTACTATTAACCACCACAACCCCATCTTCCGCAGGTTCCAAATCATTTAATAAGGGAGCAAGGCCCGCGACCTCCCCCTGTCCTATCCCAGATACCCCTTCTACCCCAACTCCAGGTGCAGCTGTGCTACCTAAAATCAAATCAAGAGTCCTCAGACAAACTCGGTTTAGCCAAGGGGGGAGCATCCCCAACGGCACTGGGTCCCCTCCCTCCCCTAGTAGGATGACCAAGTCTAACCGCCTCACGTAATCAGCTTCAGCAGTGTTTTTAGCAGCTGAGGGGCAATTTTCAAACGCGTGGCCCACCACATCACAGAGATTACATTTTGAGGTCTGAAAACAATGGGCACTTGGATGGCCAGTCTCCCCACAATAAGAGCATTTAAGCACATTACATGAGGTGCTTATGTGAGTTCGAGACCCACATTTAAAGCAAACTCTAGGCTGCCCAGGGTAAAAAGAAACCCTTATCCCTTTCCAGAAAAAACAATTGGGCAGATGTAACAACTCAGAATCGGTGGAATGGAGTTTAACCCTAAATTTCCAACCCCCATTCCAAAACCCTTCCGCATCCAGGATAGGGACTGGATTCCCCTGAATGTCACATGATTTACATAACCATTTTATGATATCCACAATATTAACCCCTTCATTCCTAAACACTATTGTAATGACTCTATAGGCCTGCTTCGACAAAGGTAACACAATAAAGTCAGACCATAAGGGATTCGTTTTTAAGTTTAAATAAAGACTCCAAAACAGCTCCATCAGAGCAGGGGTATGAAAACTGATATCAAACGTAAACTCCCCTGGAACATGTATTAAGACATAGACTTCAGAAGGAAAAAAGCCCATACTTTGTTTTAACAACGTCTTCCCAACAAAAAACCTGTCAGGGGGATTATCCCTAGGACCCACATAACGCAACACAGTATTTTACCGTTAGCCAAACCTCAAGAGGTTGCCTAAAATGACTAGCATAGGAAAGTTTGTCCACAGGCTCAGAGTAGGCTCTTGGATGACAGGGGAGTAGCCACATCCCCTGCTCCCACCTCTACTTGAGTCCCCAAAGACAAATCAAAGTCAGTAATAGACTGAGGTGTAGGGGAAATAGCAGTTTCAGCCCCCCAAGCCAACATCTGAAGAGTTTGCAATAGTCACAGTACTTATCTGAATAGCCTCCCTGGAAGCCTGTGCATCGCTCTCCGGTTTCCACGCATCGCCTGAAATCGGAATCCAGCCTGCCCCACGCAGTGCTTGCTCCGGTGACCAAGATTCTTCAACCAAGTCCCCCCCAATCCTGGGAAGTTGCATTCACTTTCCCTTCAGGCCTCTCAGTGGCCGAATGAAGTTTACTGGGTCCTGCAGCCTCCAAAGCACTCGGTGAACCAGCCGATCTCTTCCGTTTCCTGTCTTCTTCAACTACTAGGTTCCGACGTTCCTGTATCAGCAGGTTGCTCACTCTCAATAGTTCCTCCTCCAGACAGCGCTGTTTCTCCTCAAGACTAAGGCAGGTTCCATACGAAAAATCCAAAGGACCGCTAACACCGGCGGTATGCTGGCCACCCTGTGGGTGCATCCCAGCCGCCGTTTCAGCGGTTTCAATGGCAATAGGCTTCTCAAATTCAGACATGCTCTGGGCCAACGCAGCCCCATGTGCAGCTCCTCCACTGTCCTCCTCCTCCTCCGCCATCTTGGTCCCACCAGAAAATGGGTCCCCCCTGCTCATAGGAAGCAGGAAGTAGGGGAATTTCCCCGGTGTTCTGGCCAAATTTCTCCCATTCACTAAAAATACCACCAACAGCTTAATCTGGTTCAATTTCAGTAGCTTACCATCTGCATCCCCCCTTCCCCCGGTCGCCCCTGAAAAAGGGACTTCTAGGCCCAGTGGGCTTAACGGGTCAACAAAATTCAATAACAAATAATAATAAAAATAATAATAATTTTCAATATTTTGTGTCCAAACTTTCACATAGCCTTTTTTAATTTTATGTTACACCACCTGATAAACGTGACAGGTGGTGTATTTTAAATCCTGCACGAGATGTGTTTTCACACTTGTGGTGCGAAATGACGTTTCGGACAAGATAATATAAATGCAAGAATGAAAAACACTGCCCCAGAGTAGAGGTGTGCATGGATAAACATAGAAGTCAAACCACACTCAAAATCCAGCACCACCAACCATAAGAAAATCAGCACAAAGCCACAAATAACAGGCAATAAAATTTATGGTAGCACGTCAACTGAGCGATTCAATTTAAGTGAAGGAATATGAGCGAAAGCAAAATAAGCAGTCACTTTACAGCGACTGGCACATTACAGCGACTCCATAAATACAGTGAACCCCAGAGTCAATGAACGTTGTGGAGTTAGAAGCCTAAAGATAGGGGGATCCGGGGGGGCATAGCCCCCCTACAAAACATGGAGAAGTGCGCATGTAAATATTTAGCTGAAATGTGCTTTGTTCAGATGTAGCATTGGCCAAACTGCAGTCGCTAAAAAATATTCGCTCAAACTGAAATTGCTGTAAAAAAAGTTGCTCAAATGACATGGAACCAAAATTTATTAGTACAACACAGCAGTGTGCAGCACACCTCCCACAGAAAGCACAGAAGGCAAACCTACCGACTCCTACTGGTTTTGCTAAACAGTGTCCTCAGGGAGAGGTGTCCTGCACACTGCTGTGTTGTACTAATAAATTTTATTGCCTGTTATTTGTGGCTTTGGGTTGATTTTCTTACGGTTGGTGGTGCTGGATTTTGAGTGTGGTTTGAGTAATATAAATGCCACATGTTATGTTTGTAAAGAAGTCATAAAACTACTACATTGAAAATTCAGGGTCAAAATTTAAAAAGAAAATTATTAAGAAACGTTGTGTGTAGTGCCAGCCTTTACCCTAGCGGGTAGTGCTTTGTGATCTCCTATGCCGATGAGCTGCATTTTGGAGTGAGCTCAGTGAGCCAGCTGGATGGGGCGAGGCTTGGGGGAGGACAATATTATGCGACACCACCACCCAGCCAGGGAAGAAAAGGTGCAGGGTTGCCCACATGGGTCCAGGTACCATACAGTGAAGACAGCTCTTCCCTTGGTATAGGGCCCTGCACTTGTGCACTGGCTGAGAGACTCTTTGCCCTGTGCATCTGTAACTGCGGACACATGGAAGCATAGGGCCCAATGCTTCTGCAGCCTCAAGACCACCCCATGAATTCTTGACATCCATTGCTGCATGGCAGGCCCTGCACTTCCATAGGTGGACAGAGTCTTCCCTTGGTGCAGTCTGTATCTGTTCATGTAGGTCACAAAGGGACCTGCGTGAATGAGGATACAATTCCATTATCTCAAAAAGAAAGTAAATTCTTTGCAAAAAACTGTGTTAATGCACCAGTTAGGGTCCAACTTAACACAACAAAACTAGAAAAATGTGGCTTTAGGGTTTCCAACCCCAACACCCCAACCACACCCCACAAGCAGCAAAAGGAACAAAAACATTAGGGTTTTGGGTCTCCGGAGTCTTGTCGAATCAATGGTGGGGTCTTCTGTGGGGTTGTCAACCCTAATGCTCACTCCCTCCCCTGGGCAAATAAGGCTAGATGTGATCTCTTTTCTTCATGCAGGGCCTTGAAGAAAGCTACAGCTGATATTGTTGGCAACATATCGCAAGACATGCTTCTCTATCTGTGAGGAGTGTACCACTAGGAGGCACTGGTTTGGTGCTGTACCCTGTGCTCTGGACAGGGGCTGCAAGAGTGTGTGTGTGTGTGTGGGGGTGGGGTGGGATCACTAGGGTTGACAACCTCAAGGAAGAGAAACCCAAAACCCTAATGTTTTTTCCTTTCTGCTGGTTGGGGGTGGGAAGTCAGGGCTGGAAACCCTAACACCACAGTTCCCTATTTTTGTTGTGTTAAGCTGAACCCTAACTAGTGCATTAACTCATTCTGTCCTATTGTCACTTAGAATGTTCAGGTACACTCTGCCTGCTGCTGAACACTGGTATTTCTTTCCATGCCAGTTATGTATTCTGATATGCTTTGATGATTTTTTTGATAAATAAATAATCTAACTCTTTGGGGAGCCCTCAGATCTACATAAGAGTTCCACTCTCCTCACCAGCTACTGCACTTTTTTTTGCAAAGAAGATCTCTCTCTATTGTGTGTGCGTGTGTGTATGTGTACATATGTATGTGTATATACATATATATATATATATATATATATATATATACACACACACACACACACACACGTGTGTTAATTGTGCAATTTATCTTAGAGTGTGAGGGTGCAGGACAATAACTCATGAGTGACAGAGTCACGAGTGAGTTATGGATGTCCAGCCCATTCACAAGTGATGACATATTGCCTACTTTGAGCCTAGCTACTGTATATTTGATATATACAACAGCAAGTTATAGCTTTTATATCTGCGGTTTGAAGATTTTGCCGTTTTCTTTGATTTTAAAGGTGATAGGAAACAGTTTTTACACCTCTAGATGCCCTCTAGTTGTTCATTTATTGGTTACCCAGTATTCTGATATGTTTTTTGACCTTTATTGTTAAATTAATAATCTAATTTTGTTGCCTTTTTAACTACCCTGAATACATCTCTCCTCAGCAGCTGCAGCTCTTTTTTTTTTTCATTGTCTGAATATTCTATGCCATCAGAAACTCCCATTCCAGGCCATTCAGATGAATAGCATGGAATAGGAGTTTGTGATGTCAGAGAGTGTCTTAGACATATGAAAATCGAGTGCGGTAGCTGGTGAGGAGAGTGGAACTCTATGTAGATCTGAGGGCTCCCCAAAGAGTTAGATTATTTATTTTTCACAAAAATCATCAAAGCATATCAGAATGCATAACTGGCATGGAAAGGAAGATGGAAGGGCAGTTAATTATTTAAAAAATAATTTACTATCTCCTTTAACAGCTCGCTTCAGTGCTGCACTGGGCACTGTGATGTCATCAATATTTTAAAAAGCTGCTCTCCAACTGGTTCAGTATTCCACTGTGATCGACAGTAACCTTAAAAATATCCTCACAGTGATACACTCTTCAAAGGTAGAGAAGTATGTCTCGCCACATGTTGCCAGCAGAATCTATTGTGACTTTCTTCACACGGGGCCCTGCAAGCACTGTGTGAAGAAAGAAGATCACATCTTACATTGTTTGCTTAGGGAACGGGGTGGGCATTAGGGCTGACAATGTCAAGGAAGACCCCAATACTGATTTACCAAGACTCCAGAGATCCAAACCCTAATGTCTGTAACTTTTCTACTTCTGGGTGTGGAGTTAGGGTTGGAATCCTACCACATTTCCCTACTTTTGTGGCGTTAAGCTGAACCCTAACTGGTGCACCAACAAAGTTGTTGGGTTTTTTTTAACAAAGAATTTCCTTTCTTTTTAAGATAGTGAAATCATGTCCTCATTTACGCAGGCCCTTTTGGGACCTGTGTGATCAGATGCAGATGCGTTGAGCCCTGCTCCAAGGGAAGACTCCATCTACCTACAGAAGCGCAGGGCCCTTGTGGGCCCTGCACTTCCATGCAGCAATGAATGTCAAGAATTTATGGGGCTATGTGGTGGACTACGGAATGGTCCCTGTGCTTCCATGTGGCTACAGATACAGACGCACAGGGCAAAGAGAGTCCATCAGTCAGCCAATGTACAGGGCTCCTTGCCACCCACAGGTGCAGAGGTGCAGGGCCCTATGCTAAGAGGACAGCTGTCTTCACTATATGGCACCTGTGCAGACAACCCTGCAGCTTTCATTCCCTGGCTGGGGTGGGGTGTCATATAACAGCACCATCCCCCCACCCTAACCCCATCCAGCTGGGTCACTGAGCTCGCCCCCAAACTCAGCTCACTGGCATGGGATCACAAATTATACCCGCTGAGGTCAAGACTGGCATTACACACAAAATCTCTCAACACTTACGTATTTTCTTTGAAATTCTGACCCCCAATTTAAAGCTATCATTTTATGACTCCCATTATGTATGACATGTAGCATTTATAGTATATTGGTCAAAACTTCATTTCATACCAGAAGTGTGAAAACATGTCTCATCCAGTATTTTAGATGGGGTGGAAAAATGGCTCTGTTGAAAGTTTGGAGTACAAGTACTGAAGATTAGCGAAGTTATGAGTGAACACTGAAATACTGCAATGTTTACTCATAACCTGGGCATTTCACTGTACTGGTACACTAAATTTTCAGCACAGCCTTCTTATTACCCCACCTTATAAATTCGGTAAGTGAAAATTTCCAAATCCCCACCAAAACATCATTCCATGTCACAGGTGCAAAAACACATTTTGGTCATGATTTGAAAATGACAGATGTCACATTCATGAGGTGGTGTGAAAAAAAGACTATTTGAAAATTTGGGGTCAAAAATATTTAAAACTGCCAAAATTTTGAGTGAGTAGAATTCTTTCAATGTACGTTCATACCTTTGTCAGTTGTACATGTTTTGACCCCAAATTTTCACCACAGCCTTCTTATAACCACACTTCACGAACAAGAGTAGTGAAAATGTTCAAATCCTGCCCAAAATGTGATTTCCTTTCTGGCCAGATTTGCATAATTTCACTGCCATTCATCATGAGATGGGGTCCCAAAATGGCCATGTTGACAATTTGGGGTCAAAATATGCAAAAATGACAAAAGTATGAATCAAAGTTCAAGCCCCACTGAAATGCATTAAACTGGACTTACTTTATTTTCTCATATCGGAGTTGCCAGTTCCAGCAGCAAGATGTGACTTCGATGGAAGAGTGGATCTACACTGTGTGACATGTTGTTTTGTTAAGGTGAGTAAAGGTGTGTGGAGGGTGTGGGGTGTCAGACTGGTGAGGGACCATTCTCTTTTTTGCAAGTTTACAAAAACAACGAGGGACGGTTTTCTTTTTTTCAGTGGACCTAGCTGACACTGGGGATTGGGCACCCCGGTGCTGCCACATATCTACTGGGACTGGGAGTGAGCAACCTGGAGGAGAGGTGGTCAAGAGAAGCAACACCGAGGGTGGACACCCAGTCCACTTATTTACTATACACATTTGTAAAAATTGGGAAGGATGGTAAGTAACCGGGGGTGGGGGGGGACCAGTACCAGGGGGTGGGCATCCTGGCCGGCTTAAAAAGCAAGATAGATAGACAGATGGGCAGATAAAGGGACAGATGGACAGACAAAGAGAGGAACAGACAGAGTCAGAGAGAACAAGGCATCGCAGGCTCACTGCTTGAACTACAAAGCAATTAGGTTTGGACTAAGTTGGTTTTATGGTGTTATTTTTTATTTTTTTGGTAGGGGGTTGCTGTTACCCTTACATTGTAATTAAAAAAAAATCTATAGAAGAAATTTGCTTTCTAGGGATGTGGATATGTTGTTCTATCCACACTTTCTGGCATGCCCTTTCCCTTTAAGAATCTTGTCAGGTGGTCTAAAAGCTGGCTCCTCTCACCCACCTGGGTAGTATAACCCTTGGCTCCGCCCCTTGACACTAGATCTTCCTTTCGCTGGAAGATTCAGGTTCCCTCCTTACTGCTCCCACGTTGCATAGGCCCTGGAGCTTAAATCTTCAGATTATTTATCTAAGCTAAAACTCGTTAGAGTTTCTCTGCATCATTTCACAACTGCGACCACGATAGAGGACAAGTCCTCACCCAGGTTCCACCGGTGCCCTTGGGAGCAGATGTCTCGCACTGATCCGCATGCCACGTGCGTCTACTGCCTGGGCCATGATCATGACACCCAGGCCTGCGACTTTTATCGCTCGTTCCAGCCAAACGTGTTGGACGATTGCCTTGCGTGCTTACAGCTCAGACGACTGGAAAAATGGAACCCGCCAGTCAAATCTAAAGAGGCCTGTTGGGTGGTCTCCGCGGCTGTGAGGTCCGCTGAGCAACTTGGAGCAAATGCAAGCTTTCGAGGAGGAGGTGGCTCAGGCTGCCGATCAGTCCTCTTCAGTTTCAGTCTTCGTGCCACTTAAACTGGGCTCTACCTTTACAGGCTCCTTCAAGGAGTTGTGCCAGTCTCCCCTGACTAAGGGGGAGGGCCCGTAGGCTGCGCACAGCTTCTGTTCCTGTAAAAAGGAATCCAAGGAGCTGAGAGAGAAGAAAAAGTCTCATCAACATTGTTCTTGGGATCAACAGAGGTCTCATTCTCAGGAATCTCCTGTTTTGACTTCAGTCGAAATTGCAGCCTCGGCCGCTGGCATCACGGTGCTCCAGTCAGGCAAGCCGGCTAAGACGCAGGACGACAACCCGGTTGAAATTATTATTGACCCTGTCGACCCGTTGTCACTGGATGAAGCCGACAATTAGTTGTTCAGGACTCCAGTCTTGACTAGACCTACTGAGGAGGAAACCCAGCTTGTTGGGAACCTCCCTGCGGTCTCCGTCCCTGGCCTGGAGGAGCCGCGGGTTTCTCTGGCTCCTCCTGAGCACCTCCATCGGTCCCCCCAACAGTCAAGGTTGAGGTCTCGGTCTTCCTTGACTGACAGGTCAAGGAGAACTCACAAATGCCATTCTGGGCATTCTAAGAAGCGTTACCACTGCTATTCATCCTCGTCCTCCTCGGAAGAGGAGAGGCTTCAGCGCATGTTGCGTCGACGCTACAAGGATCTTATGTGGCAACAGTTGGTGTTCACCGGTATAAAGTCGACCCGGGCTTCCACACCAGCCATCACTGTGCTGTTGCCCTCTAGGCCGACGCCGACTCCTCTGGAGCCGGCCGCCACCATTCTTCCGCCCACGGAGCCGGTGAAGGCCCTCCCGGCTCGGCCAAAACTGGCCTCTCCGACGACTGTGGTGGAGCCACCACCTAAACAGCCTCCCTCCGGGGCTCCTGTTAAGCAGTCTCAGCTGAGGGCCTCCTGCATAGGCTGTTGATCACCTTTACTCCTGACCGTCCACGGTGGGTCAAAAGTGACAAGGGTGGTCGGCTAATCTATCCAGAGCGTGAGGACTCCTCCTTGCCCTCTCGTCAGTTCAACGAGGCTTCGATGGGGAGTCTCTCGACAGAGGAAGGTCCCGCATCCCTCCTGGGCATTCTATGTCTCATCTCCAAATCCACTGTTTATTGATGATACCCAGTTTACAGAATGCTATGTGTACAGAACACATAACAGATATTTGAAATGAAGTGAAAATTAAACACAATAAACAAATAACAAAGCACACCAAAAAAATATTACTGACCAAAAGAGCAAAATCACAGAAGAACATAAAAAGATTAAACACCAGCTAAACCCTAAAAAAGCCCACTCGTCCAAAAAGGCAACCTATTTAACATCTATAAGGTAAGCCAGACTGTTGCTTAGCAACAGTAAACTAACCGAGCAAGGTTTGCGTGACCACGTCATGAGTGGTCACATGGATGAGCGGGCTCAAGAGGAAGTGAAGCCTTGTCGCAAACACACACAGTGGGAACTGGCATTGAAAGCAGTCACCATTACACAACCACACTGTTTGACAAAAAAAACAAAATAAGTCTACCAGTAAACACTTTAAATGTGGAAACTTACAAGAAATGAGTTAAAGAAATATTTACGATGATGTAATAATTATATGATTTACAGATTCTGAAAGACAAACGTAAGAGAATAAACAGCCACTGCGTAGCGAGCCTGAAGGTCTTCTAGTTACGGGGTTAGTAAAGCTCCATGGAGCTGTCTTATAATATGGTTTGGCAGGTGTTCTCAAGTAACATTTTAAAGAAAACACTACAACTATGTTAATGAGTGCACTGTCGAACAGGTTGGACAATATCCTAAACAAAAACCTTTTCTATTATTTCCAGAAGGAAAACGCTATAAGGACCTTTAGTGCATGTGTGTAAACGCATTAAATGAAATAAAGGTAATGATTTAATTATATTCATGATACAGGTTAAAATAAAAGATTTATTATCATGATGGAACAGACAAGAAGAATACATATTTTTTATATTTAACAGAAAAGCTGAAGTGAAGCTTTAGACTGGGTCAAAAAGCTGACAAAAAAGAAAAAGCCAATAGATACACTGCTAGGTAATTAATGCAGAAATGAAATAATACGGTGGAAAATGTATAATAAATGCATAATAGAATTAACACGAACGATTACCTGATTGTAAAAAAGTATATTTTGAATTTATTTCAGAAAATACAGAAGCCCTTTGAAAAAGCACTTATTGAAAGTACGAAACGTCAGGGCAGCATTAAAAAAATAAAACGAAGATTTTAAGAAGACAAGTATTCTTTGTGGAGTTTTGTGAAAATTGTCAGCATCCCACACATTTTTGACATTTCTGGGACACCTCAGGCATGCAACCACTGAACTGAACTACACCATTTCCCAGGAAACCTAGGACTCTAGGACTTTTTTTGCTGATGCAAGAAACTGGACTGGATTCATTTTAACAAAATCAATCTTTTAAAATAGCAGAAAGGTAACATAGAGGTAAAATAAAGATAGGGCAACAGAAAGACAAGAGGGCATGGAGAATTGGAATGCGTTTAAGATATGAAAACAAAGAAACAAAAATCATAGTGCTGGGTTGGGGCAGGTGTAGAACACCCAACCTTTTGACCTGTATGGGAGGAGCTTCTTGTAGAGTTTTGATTAGGTGAAGAGCTTCAAAAATAGCAGTTCAGGGGGAGTGATGTCATATCGTACAAAGTGCCTAGCGGTGGTGGTACTGTGTGTGTGTGTGTGTGGGGGGAGTCTGCTGTCCCCCCCCCCCCAGTTCCAGTTTGAAGAGGAGAAATGGTATGTATGAGCTGAGATGAGACCCAAGGATGAGTTCAGGAGACAGCAAGGCTGCGAGCAATACAGCACCTTCCCACCACAACTCTTCTATCCAGCACAGAAGAGAAGGGGACCAGTCCTCCCAGGTAACTGAAGGATGGACAGCAGAGGTAATTAATGATCACCTTTGTGTGCATCCTAATCCAGAGGGGTTATTTTTAATCACAATTTTTTCTAAAAAAATGTTTTCCATAAATAGGGGCAATCTCTAATATCAAGTGATTACAAACTTCAGTTACTGTAAACTTTTTCTAGGAAATGTTATCAAAACTTCATAAGTAAGTACTGTGTATGTCTCTTTAAAAAATAAAAGTGACCCATTTTTTTGCTTCTGTACAGCTAAAACTGCCCTTTAAAAAGAATGTAGAAATAACTACTACTGTAAAAGCATTTAAAATTCAAAACAAATTTTTCTACAACACCGAAAACACATTTTTGTGGGGTTTTTTTTGGTCAAAAACTGAAGAATAAGGAAATGCCTGGACGTCAGCTGAAGGGGCATGGGAGTTTAAAAGTGATCTTTAGTGCTGCTGATGGGAGCTTTTTATCTGAAAGAGAGATGCTTTTATGGGACAAGTACAGCCCCCCCCCCCCAAAAAAAAAGTCAACTTAATTACTATATAGATCTTTAAAATAATAAACCACAGCAGATTTATTTCTGCCAATTATTTTTTTTTAGTTTATTTCTTTATTCCCCTTGCTGATCACACCCCATCCGCTGCCCCCCAGCCCCACCACCCTGGCATCCACTGGGACTTACCTTCTCTGGATCTTCCCCAGTGCTCCCCCACCCCAGTGGGGTGACGTGACCCCTATAGCCCCACTGAGACAGGAACTGGTTCTCTGGAGGTGCCCAGCTGGTCAGATGTGGAACCTGTGAGTGACCAGTTTCATCCTACTGGCCGGCAGCCTTTTTCACCCTTTTTCTCCCCCAGCCCTGAAGAGGTGGCAAGCAATGACTCCAATAGTGATGCCGCACATGCTCCCACGCAAGCATGGCGGACCCCTCCCCCCATTTGTAGTGTCGGTGTGCCAGCCCCCTGGCCTCTGCTAGGGGCCAGGCAGCGGCTAACACTGACCACTGATCCTCCTCCCTCCCCGGAAGAGGAGAGCAGTCCTGGGATGCCTGACACTCCTCCTTCCCCGGCCGACCCTCTGACTCCGGAGGTTGCTCCCAACCTCTGGTTGTCTGTGCTGCAAGTGGCAGCCCTACCACTGCCCCAATATATTTGATACCTACTATGATATATGCATCCAGATGTCTGTGCAGTTATTGCACAGCTGTGCGGTATGGCTCTGAGCACTTAAACTTGTGTACAGTCATGTGTGCATGAAAACCAGTGCCTCTATATGATATGGGATTATATGGCTGCATTTGTAAAACACGTATTTGTCGGTGGCTTTTTATGTGCTATATTTCTGTATTCCTGTCAGCTACGCTCAGTTGGGGTTTATTTTAAGAGACTGCCATGTAAAAGGTGCATTTATCCAGCTGCGTTCAATAGTTGTAGAAGGTAAGTTTATAGGTGTGAGAGATGCAGCTGGAGAGGCTTGAGAAGATAAACGCCTGTATGTATAATGTATGTATGTATGCACTGCGCTGCCAGGCTGTGTTCTGTTGCTACAGGGTTGCTGAAGGGCGCTCCTGGTGTGCAAGAAGAGTATACCTGACTTGGGGGGGAGGATGCTATAATGATGAGTGTCTTTGCCTCTACAGTGGTGTAACCACCTTGTTTGCTGGATCCACATAGCAAGGGTGTGAACACTTCTAATGGCTTAGAGGGGTGTTGATAGTGAACATTTTGATCATACCAGGGGCTGTGGTGTTTACAAATGTTTGTTGAAAATCTGTAATGTTTACTGTAAGACAAACAGTCAGACACAGAGACAGAGAGACAAAGAGAGAATAGGGGATTGCTGGCTCACTGCCTGAACTGAAGCCAGCAGCAGTACTCCTACGGCTTCAGCATTCAAGAAAGCCCTGCTGTTCTCATACCCAAAACGTGAGTGCATTTGCTAAGCTGGGCACCCTGGATTTGGTGGTGCCCAGAAAAGGTATTTTGGCAATCAAAATAAAATCTTGCTAAACAGGTCTCATTTAGCTAGGTTCAGGTATCTTTTTATGCATTTTCAATGTTGAGAGTTTAAAAAAAATGGCAGCTGTCATGATAATTATTTTTCCCACACAAGCAAATCATGAAAAATAAGCACTTGCGCTAGTTGTTTTTTTTTCCCACTACTAATTTCTCCCTTTTTTCTGGCCGCCTCAGTCTGCTCCCCTCTAGTCCCCGCATCTGGTCCGGGGATTCCATCCACTGTCCGCTTCTGCCCGGTCAGTCCCAGGCACCCATATGCCCCTGCAGTTGTACCCTCTGCAGCAGGGCTGCAGGGAGCCCCCCAGACTCCCTACAGAACAGGGATCCAGCCTGGGTGCCCGGCCACCGGGTGAAGCTCGCAGCCGGCCATCAAGCCGCTCAACTGGGTGCCTGTTTTCACCCCTCGGAGTCAAGGGCTTGCAATGACGTTGCCGGGGGCACACGATCTGCTCCTCCAGACGTCTTCCCTCAGCTCCACCCTATGTGCAACGGAGTGTGTAGTCTCCTAGCCTCCACCAGGAGGCAACTGCACACCGACTGCCATGGACCCCCCTCCCCGGAAAAGGAGAGCAGTCCTTTGGACGCTCAATCTTTCTCCTACCCAGCCGACCTGTGCTTGTTCCTGAACTCCGGTTGCCGGCGTGGAGCGAGGTGTTGCGACCAGCGCCTCAGCCTTCAGTGCCACAGGGCCGGCTAGTTTTTATTTTAACTATTCACATTTGTCAGTTAACTCAAAAATCCTTATAACTCTGAAACCGTATAATATTTTTTCATGAAACCCTCAAAAGGCACACCCTTAGTACAGGCGCCTTCAACCCTGAAAATTTAATGAAAAAAAATCTACACCATCTAGGCGTAGGTGACAGCAAATGATACACAATGTTAAGTATAGTTTTGTTTTTGGTGCTCCATATCTCGAAAACCTAACAAGATGCCACCACAAAACTTTTCACATCTTGAGACTCTGACATCTTGACCGTGCACTAAATTTTGTGCTATTTTGTCACACAATACAAAACTTAAGGTGCAAAAACTGGAATTTAACATTAAACAGCCTAATCAGCCCTAACTATAGGGGCACTACCGCGTCCCTAGAACACATACACAACCACACGTCTGATTTGCACCAGATCTGAAAATTTATTATAAACCAAGCCTGAAAGAGTGGGGCAATCCCTTTTAAAATAAGTGTTTACCATTTTATTTTTTTTTTTCACTTTCTGAAATATAAATCGGATTATTCATACTACAATACAGACATTTATAGGGTCTCTTCCAGATAGGAAGTGTCACGTCTTGCTGCCATCGTGTGCCATAACCACGAACCAAATTCACAGACAGCCCCCACTTCAATTTTGTTAGGCAATAATCTTTCAGCAGCAAGTGCCCTTTTTCAAAGGTTCCGCGACAGGGCTGATTAAGCACAAAGCAATTAACATAGGACCATACATAGCACATATTACAGAACAAAGCAGAGACCAATTACAGCCAATATGTTTGAGAAATAGTGCCTGTAATGAGCTTTTATACTGGTTCAAGTTAAACACTATCGACTGCCCTTACAGAAAGGGAACACTGACCCAGACTCGTTCAGCAAAAGGGTTTCACTAGTCTAGTTTTGGTCATACTCCTAGTGTGGTATTGACTGTCAACAGAGCTGAGGCAGCTTTTTAAGTTGGAGTGGGGGGGAGTGGTAAGAGCCAGCATGGCTTTCTTCCCTTACAGGTCTCAAACTTGATTCTGCTGGTTAGAGGTAACCAGGTGGTTCACATATATACATTGCAGCTGTGGTTACATTTGTCTGTGGCAGGTAAAAATCTGCAAGCTTTGTTACAAATTACCATGACCCTGTCCAATGCTGAATCACACACACCACAGAACATGACAAGGCCAAAGCCAGTAAGCACTAAAATGGAACTTGACACAATCAGGCGCCTTGCCTCCAGGGTGACGTTATTCTGGTTGCAGAACTCTGCGCTCACGTACAGTTAACTGTCTTAACCAGGTTTTCTACATGGGGACAAATGAGAGTGCATCATCCAGGTAATGCCCAATGTATTTAAAGACTTCTACTGGTTCCTATTTTGAGCCCGTGGCATTGTGGATATCCAAGGGGAAGACTCTTCTTCTGATATGGGCTGCTGAAAAACATAGTCTTGGTTTTCTCATAGTTAAGTACCAGACTACAGTATTACTGGTGAACAATTTTTCCCAGGTTCAAAGTTACATCGCAAGACTTCAGACAGACAATCCTTGCTGGGGTGTCTTTCAAAAACTACTGTGTCTGCATACAAAAGAGCTTCAGCAGACATCACAGCAAAGGTGGAAGTTACCCCCACTGCTGACCCAAATAGAGGAACAAGCTCTCCGACAAGCAGGTTGAAAAAAAATTACTCACCTTAGCAATGTTGTTTCTTTCAAGGGGATCATCACTAAGTTTAAGAACAACTATCACTCCCCTGAAATAAGCAGCAACGGAGCTTCAGAATTTAAGCAAATTATGGAATTTTGAACTAAATTCAAACTTTGCTCTGTGTGGTTATGCTCACCACCCCTGCACTCTAACATCAGATTCATTTCTAAAGCTAGGGTGAGCTGTGACCACTGAAAATAGATAAATGGCTACCAAAAATTCTTTAAAATGTTTCCCTTTTTTAAATAGTTAAGGCAGAACAAGCTTATTTGTTATGAAAAATAAAATAAATCAGATCACTTAGCAACAACTGTAAAGGCACTGTAACAAGTAATGCTCAAGTAAGTAGAAAAGTACCAATTCTCATCTGAACCTATTACTAGGTTCTGAAAGGGGAGGCAGGGATTAGGGATTGTTAAACTTAGTGAGGGACCCCTTTGGAAGCATACATCTCAACTGTCCCTGATTTTCAGAGACATCCCTGACTTTGCCTCAAAACTTTACTCTGTCCCTCCTAAAAATGGTGTTTCCATGACCAAACAGTGGGAGTTCTAAACATAAAATAATGTCAAATATTAAAGTTACAGATTTGTTCTTCCTTAGAAAATTCATTTTACACCAAGCCCCTTATTCTACCAGCTTCCTGAGTGGATATCACCAATTTTGAAGATGCGTCCCTGATTTTGGTCTTTTGTCCCTGATTTTTTTAAACCTTGTCCCTGATTTATGAGGGAGGAGGTTGAGAGATATGTTTAGAAGAAACAACATCACTTCAGTGAGTAATTTTTCCTTCAGACCCCAGGAATCCCTCACTTATGTTTAATAACATGAGACTCCAGAGCAGTACCCTGGGAGGCTGGATACAGAACCTATTTAGGGAAAAGGTTCTGCAAGACTGCAGTGCCAAAACTGGCATCTCTTCTGAACAGTGGTGTTTTGTAAAAGTGTTTACAGTTTTCCAGGTTGCTGCTTTACAGATTTCCTGTAGTGGAATACCCCACCATATTGCCACTGAGGCAGAAGTACCTCTTCCAGTGTGTGCCCTGAGGTCTGTATGTGGCAATTCATCATCTTTGTCATAACAGACTGAATACAGGAGACTATCCAGACAGAGATGATTCTCTTGGATGCTGGTTTACCTTTCCTCACTTCACCATAGGTGACGAGCAGCTGAGTGTTAGTGGATCCGACATCCTTTGTGTGGTCCAAGTAGTAACTGAGTGCACTCTTCACATCCAGATTATGAAGCTTCTGCTCTCCGGAGCTGGATTTTCCTGTGAAGAAGACTGGAAGGCCAACTGGCTGATTAAGATGGAATTCAGATACCACTTTGGGGTGGGATTTCCAGTTTGTCCTTAGGACTACCAAATCCCCATGGAAGATCATGTAAATAGGAGCTATGCAGAGGGCTTGTAGTTCGCTTACCTTTCTAGCAGATGTCACTGTCACCAGGAAAACTGCTTTCCAGGTGACACACTTCAGTGCAGCAGTGGCCCTGGGCTCGAAGGGAGCCTCCATCAGCTGAGCAATACACACATTTAAATCCCAGGGAGGGACAGGCTCCCTCACTGGAGGGTACAGCTGATTAAGGCCTTTGAAAACCTTTTTAAAAATGGGTTGTGAGACCACTGACCTGTCTTTACCAGCTGATGTGCAAGCTGACACTGCTACCAGGTGTACTTTCAGTGTTGAAGGTCTTAGGCCCAGAGAGTGGAGGTGGACTAGGCAGTCCAGAATTGTAGACAGATAGGCCTGAATAGGGATAATCTGTTTAGGAGCACACCAGAGGGAAAATCTTTTTCATTTTGAAGTGTAATTTTTCCTTGTAGTTGGTCTTCTGGAAACTTTCAGCATACTTTTTCAGAAAGATTTAGCCCAGAGAACTATAGCTCTTTCAGAAACTTGCTCTGAGGTGCGGAGGTCTCAGATCTATGAATATTACCCTGCCCTGGGACAGTGGCAGTAGATTGTACCTCAAGGGCAGGTTAATAGGAGACTTGTTGGAGAGGGACAGGAGCAAGGAGTACCAGGTCTGTCTGGCCCAGTCTGGGGCTATGAGAATCATTGTTGCTGACTCCCTCCTCAGTTTTATTAGTACTCTTAGCAAACGTGGGAGGAGGAAAGGTATATGAAAGGCTTATACAAACTTCCCGACCAGCTGAGGACTACCACATCCTCTGGGACTGACCCCACTACTGGGGGTTAGCAACAAAAAAGTGGGAGCTGGTTGGTTTCTCAGGAAGCAAACAGATCTATTTCTGGTGTATCCCACCATCTTAACACTGATGCCATGATTTCCCTGGCTGATCCTGCTCAGAGAGTCTGCCAGTACATTGTCTTTCCCTGGCAGGTGTACTGTGGATAGCTGGAGTTCCATGGAGTAGGCTACATTTCAGATCTTCATGGCTTCTGTGCACAGCTTTGAAGATCTTGTTCCTACCTGGTTGTTTATACAGTACATTGCTGCTGTATTGTCTGTTCTGACCTGGACAGACCAACCCCGGATCTGGGAGGAAAAAGCCTGCACTGCCAGGTACACTGCCCTAAGCTCCATGAGATTTATGTGCTCCTGAGTCTACTATGTGCTCCAGGTGCCACTCACAGTGAGGATCTCCAGGTTGGTAACACAGCCTAGAAGGGAGGCATCTGCTGTGAGTATAAATGTAGGGGTTGTTGAATGAAGGAAATTCCCTCTCTGAGGTTGCATTCTTCCTTCCACCACTCCAGTGCCTTCTGCATCATTTTTGTGACAGGCACCAATTTGGACAGAGGATCCCACCTCTGAGACCAATGGTCCTGTAGATGTACTTGATATCTCTCATTTGGAACCTGGCCCCTAGTACCACTGCAACTAGATGAAGCCATGTGCCCCAGTAACTGCAGAAAATCCCTTGCAGCCCTTGGCTGACCTGCCCTGAAGGATTCAATCGCTGAAATCAGATTTGTTACCCTTGCTTGAGGAAGGAATGCCTTCCCCTGCAAGGTCTCACAGGACATGTAAGCATGAGGGAAGTTTTCCCTACCCTACCTCCTCTTCCATAAAGCCTGTACAAAGCAGAGGCTTTTTCTTTCTCAGTACTCTTGTAGGTGGTTTTGCACTCATCCACCTTTTTCATGAAAGCCTCTGTTTTGTTACCAAACAGTGAATTCATTCATCACCAATAAACTCCTATAACATAATTGTCCTTGGTTACGAAGTAAACAAATCTGAGCATTATCTCCACTACGGATATGGTGCCCCAGAAATTTTCAAAGGTATTCTCTCC
Organism: Neoceratodus forsteri; assembly: GCA_016271365.2. Taxonomy (NCBI): domain Eukaryota; kingdom Metazoa; phylum Chordata; order Ceratodontiformes; family Ceratodontidae; genus Neoceratodus; species Neoceratodus forsteri. The sequence goes on along the minus strand of CM057450.1, from coordinate 1,144,840,182 downwards.
CCCTCACTGTGCTGGCCTTGAGCCTCCCAGTATTTCAATAGTAGGAGACTTGAGACGCTTAGAAAAAGGTAGTCTATAGTAATATAAATTCAAGATTTAAAAAAAAAAGAAAAAGATTTTTAATGACCCAGAAAAAGCAACAGTAATCATTAAAAGCTAAAGCATAAATAACAGTAATTGATTCTGAAGATCTTTATCCTAAAAACGGGAGGCAGGGAAGAATTAGTTTGACTGCTGTTCTAATCCTTTAGAAGAAGACCTGTGATTACAGAGAGTAACTTTTCCTTCCAACTTCAAGAACTAGAACAGCCCAGTCAAACTCGTGCATACCCAGAACAGTATCCTGGATTAGAAGGTTAAAGAATGAATAAATAAGTAGGTAAGTAAACTACAAAAGAACCCCAGAGCAAATGCAATGGGGCATGGGTTATCCCGGAGGATACTGGCCATATAGCCAAATTTTAAAGAAAACAAAGTGCACATACCCCAATAATGCAAAGCATCATGGGAAGCATATGCAAATGCCCATGAATTAATTTGGACTGGCTCAACTTTAAGCAAAAACTGCATGGTGCCAGAAGGCCTCATAATACAATCAGCAAAGGCTGAGAACAGCAGACATAGACAGTGTTTTGTCCTCACCTGGACTCCTCAGTGTACCATATCTGTATCTCAGCCCAGGGAGAGGGAGCCAGCCTATAGGGGATCTTATTTGTTTGGGTCGTGGGCAACCCAAAGTACAGATACAAAAGAACTACAAAAGAACCCCAGAGCAAATGCAATGGGGCATGGGTTATCCCGGAGAATATTGGTCATACAGCCAAATTTTAAAGAAAACAAACTGCACATACCCCACTAATGCAAAGCATCATGGGAAGCAAATGCCCATGAATTAATTTGAACTGGCTCAACTTTAAGCAAAATTGCATGGTGCCAGAAGGCCTCATAATACAATCAGCAAAGGCTGAGTATAGCAGACACAGACACATGGTTCACCCTCATTTGTACTCCTCAGTGTGCCATATCTGTATCTCAGCCCAGGGAGAGGGAGCCAGTCTATAGGGGATCTTATTTGTTTGGAGCGTGGGCAGCCCAAAGTAGAGACAGAAGAGAACTACAAAAGAACCCCAGAGCAAATGCAATTTTAAAGACAACAAATTGCACATACCCCAATAATGCAAAGCATCATGGGAAGCACGTGCAAATGCCCATGAATTCATTCAACTTTAAGCAAAAGTTACTCACCTGTAACAGTAGTTCTAGGAGTGGTATATGGGGTACATCCACACTTGTGGCAGTGTCCTTTCCCTTTAAGGCTTGCCAGAAAGTCTTCAAGCTGGCTCCTCCCGCCCACCTGGGTAGTAACTCCCTTAGCACTGCCCTGGGATGTCAGGTCTTGCCACTGGATGCAAGACTGGTGTGCCACTTTGTCAGAGGAGGTTGGGTGGGTCAGTGTGGATGTACACTATATACCACTCCTAGAACTACTGTAACAGGTGAGTAACCTGTTTTTCTACAGACGTGGATATGACTTATCCACACTTCTGGTAGACTCCTAGCAGTTCTCTGGGAGGAGGGGGCAAGGCACAAACCCCCTATTTAGGAAATAGAGACTGGAGAACTGAGGCCCCAAAATCAGCATCCGTGACTCAATGTCTTTTTATTTTAGTCTTTGGTAACCGGGTAAGCTCGACTAGGCACAAGTGCTTGTTTTCAGGGGTGACCTGGGAGCACTGGGGAGCTTAAGTGACTGGCTCAGAGTCACACAGTATGCAAGTCACCCAATTGTCTGGCATATATACTACCCTGCGCACTTATACCCCCTCTATACTCTTCGCACTCTCAATTTCTCCCTCCCCCCTTCCTAAGCAACCTAGCTCCCCATCTCCCTTCCTGCCCCCATACACCTACACTCCTACCCCCTGCTTCTCTCCTCCCCTCCTTGCTCTCCAAATCCTTCCTTTCTACTTGACGCATCTCCCTGAAGCTCAACCTCTGCTACTGGCACTCAAGTTCTGCCACTCCCACCCCTGTTCTGTAAACTGCACTTATGTATCTCATGTATTACCTTGATGTGTATCCTTGTTTTGTATTCCATGCCCCTATGATCATGTTCTGTACTGTTCTTACCTTGTTGGGTAACCATGATTTGTATAACCTGTACTTGCTGATCCGGTGCTGTCTTCTGCTCTGCCTAGGCAACAAGTTCATTTGTAATCCCTCCCATCTATGTACATTATCCGTATTGCTACTGTAAGTTCAAATACTGTATGTATACCTGCCTGCTGATCTGGTGCGGTTTTGTACTGCTCCGCCTATGCAACAAGTTCATTTGTAATCCCTCCCATCTATGTACATGATCCGTATTGCTATTGTAAGTTGAAATACTGTATGTATACCTGCCTCCTCTGTAACCCCCAGGGTCGCACTGAGACGCAGCATCTTTTGCTCAGTGTGTCTTTCCTGGTGAAACATTTTCAATAAATAAATAAGTGGTGGTTGTGGGAATCAAACCCAGGTCTGCTGGATGTACCAAGCTCATTCACAGCTCGTTACTCTAACCTCTAGGCTATACTGTCAGCCTCAGGTCAATGTTGTAGTGGGAGATGAAGGTGTGTACGGACTTCCAGGTAGCAGCCCTGCAGATTTCCTGGATAGGGACATCCCTGGAAGCAGCCACCAAGGCAGCGGTATGATGGGTGGAATAAGCCCTTAGTCCTACAGTAGGCTCCCTACCCGCCAACCTATAGCAGAGGTCGATGCAGGCTACAATCCTCCTCCCAATCGTCTGCTTACCTGCCTGTCTGCCAGGTGCGGCTTCAGCATAGGTGACAAACAGCTGGTGAACCTCTCCCCAAACTCCAGCCATGTGCTGCTCCTTGTAGTTGGCTAGTGCTCACTGCAAGTCCAACGTATAGAGCCTGTGCTCAGCCTCCGAGGTGTGGTTGGTGAAGTACACCGGGAGATTAATCACCTGGTTACGGTGGAAATCCGACACAACCTTTGGGAGGAACTTCGGGTTGGGGCGAAGGACAACCTTGTCCCTGTGAAAGACCCAGTAAGGAGACTCCACCAAGAGCGCCTGGAGCTCACTGATCCTTCTGGCTGACATGACAGCCACCAGAAAGGCAGTCTTGCATGACAGGTGAGACATCTCACACCTGTGCATAGGTTTGAATGGCTGCCCATGAGCTTTGCCAACACCAGCAACACACACCGGAGGAGAAATGTGGTCAAGGCCTTTGAAAAAGCGCCAGACCACCTTCTCCGGTGCCACTGACTGCATACCAGCCCGTGCCCAGTAAGCAGAGATGGCAGCCAGGTGCACCTTGAGGTTCATCGACCAGAGGCCCGACTGAGAGAGGGACCAGAGGTAGTCGAGAATGCTAGTCATCGGACAAGATATGGGGTCAAGCCCCTGGCACCAAATGGAGAACCTCTTCTGTTTGAAGACATAGCATTTTCAGGTTGATTCCTTCTGAGAAGCCTAGACCACAGTGAGGACATCTTTGCAAAGACCCAAAGCCTGGAACTCTACCCGCTCAGGAACCAGGCTGTCAGGTGCAAGGATTGAAGGTCTGGATTGAATACCTTACCCTGATTACATGACAGCAGGTCCGGGAGCAGAGGGAGATGCCTCGGGAGCCTGCTGCTGAGGCTGAGGAGGTAAGGGTACCAGAACTGGTGGAGCCAGTCCAGAGCCACCAGGATCATCCATGCCTCATCACTCCTGGCCTTGAGCAACACCTTGTAGATTAAGGGAAAAGGACAAAAGGCACAAGGAAGGTCCAGGGTCCAGGGCCTTGAGAAAGCACCCCCCTGCAACATTCCCTGCTGGGGGGGGCGGGCACAATACAGTCTCAGCTTTGCATTCTCCCTTGAGGTGAACAGATCCATTAGACAGGTGTCCCATTGGGAGAACAGGCTGTGTACTACCTCCAGATGGAGAAACCAATCTTGAGATGCCTCGCTCACACAGCTAAGGGCATCTGCCAGCTAGTTGGAGATGCCGGCCACATGGATGGCCAGAAGACCAGCATCCAGGCTGAGCACAAGGGTCCAAATGCAGAGAGCTTCCCTGCACAGTGGTAGGGAATGTGTCCCACCCTCTTTGTTGAGGCAGTACATGGTTATGGTGTTGTCCATCTGGACCGGAATGCCCTGACCCCACATGTGTGAAGTAAAGGTTGTCAGCGTCAGCCAAACTGCCTGAAGTTTCAGTAGGTTGATATGGCATCACGACTCCTCGGGGGTCCACAGCCCATGGACTCTGTGGTCCCACAGGTGGGCACCCCAGCCCATCAGGGAGGCATCAGTCATCAGGATGACAGTCGCCTCTGGGATCCCTTCCTACAAATGTTCTGGGACTAACCACCACTGGAGGGTGTCCCACATCAGCTTGGTCACAGTGACCGGCTGGTTAAAGTGGCCCTTGCGCTGAGACCATTGGTGGGCAAGCTCCCATTACAGACAGCGCATTCTCCACCAGGTCCAACAGACCACAGTGGTGCATGCTGCCATGTATCCCAGGAGGTGCAGGAAGTCCCAAGCAGAGTGCAACTGCCCAACCCAAAATGATCAGGAATAGAAGGAGAGAGCCTCCTCCGCCCAGTCCACTGGAAGCCGAGCCCTGGCTCTGCAAGAGTCAAGCTCCACCCCAATGAAATGAATCACCTGGGAGGGTGAGTTCCGACTTGGCCTCGTTGACCAGGACAACAAGCTGGAGGGCCAGATCCCTGGACTGCTCCACCTGCTTGCTGGAGGGACCCACTTTTTAGCCAGTCGACCAACTGGGGGTATACCTGGACCCCTCGGCCCCTCAGGTAAGCTGGCACCACTGAAATATATTTGAAGACCCTGGGAGCCGAGGAGAGGCTCATGCCGAAAGACATGGCCTGGAACTCGCAGAAGAACCGGCGGTGGGACGGACGGATTGGGACATGGAAGAATGAGTCCTGAAGACCCAGAGTGCAAAACTACATATTCTGCTACAGAGATGGTATAATCTGAAACAGAGTGACCATCCTTAAAGTGCATGGCCAAAGAAATTTGTTCAGGTCATGCAGATCTAAGATGGGACGCCAGCCCCCCGTCTGTTTTGGCACCAGGAAGTACCTGGAGACAAATCTTGGGCTTACTAGAGGTTCAGAGACATGAAACATGACACTCCTTGAGGAGGAGCTGGGCAATGTCTTCCAGAAGTGCTGACAGAATGTCAGCAGGCACCGTGTCCTCCTGCAGGGCACAGGCTCGGTAAGGCAGATGAACCTCAAATTCCAAAGGCAAACCCTGACTGACCACTTTGAGGACCCACCTGTTCATAGTAACAGTAGACCAGGCAGAAAGGAAGTAGAAGAGCCGGCACCCCCCACAGGAGGATCCAGGGGGGCGGGGGGGGCACCCTCCAGCCTGTCACTGGGCAGGCTTGGAAGCAAAGGAAGAACCAGCTGAGGAATCAGCCGGACCGTGACCTCCTGGTTTCCGGTTGACTGAAGTAACTGACTTTGGTCGAGGACACCAAGTCTGGGCCTGCTGCTCAGCTGGGGGCTGGGCTGGCTTGGCTGCAGGAGCAGAGAGGGACCAAAAGGGCTTTTTCTTTTGAGCGTTAGAGCCCTTGGGATCCCTCTGGGTGGAGGTCATCGAGTCCAAGGTAGCACTAGACTTCTCAATGCAAGTAAGGTGCCCTTCGACCCCTGGCTCAAACAAGTCATGCTCAAGAAGGGGACATCCGCCAACTTGTGCTGGGTATCTGCCATGAAGGTCATGATCCTCAGCCAAGCCCTGCAGTGCCTGGCCACTGCAGCAGGCATCGACCTGGTGCAGGAGTTTCCAATGTCCTTGGCCGTCTGGAGCTGCTGCTTAGCCACCACTCGGCCCTGGTCTCGGACCTGCTTGACTGTGGTCTGCAAGTCAGCCAGGAGCTGGGGAGGCACCTCCTCAAGGGTTCCTAACAGGGTATGAGCGAAGTGGGCCATTCAAAGGGCCGAACTCACTTGCCGAAGGCTAAAGGAGGAGGCCGCATAGACCTTCCTGGCCATATGATACAATTTCTTGAATTCCTTGTTGGGAGGCTTATCCATATCCCTGACATTGCCTGTTCACAGAAAGACAGAGTCAGCAACCAGACCCTTGGCCGAGGGATGTTCGGTGAAACCCGACAGAGAGCCTGTAGGGACTGTACATTTGTAGACCATCTGGGCCGACAGTGCAGGGCAATAGGCAGGGTGCTGCCAGAGCTCCAGTGCAGGGCCAAGAATGGCCTCAGCGACAGGGAAGGTCACCCCAATGGAGTCACCTGGTCAGAATCTCGGTAACAGGGTGCTTTGCCCTCTTCTGGATGGGCTCCATCTGAAGACCCATAGATTTTGAGGTTAACCAAAGCAGGCCCATGAAAGAAGTGGGATCATGCTCCGTTGACAAATCCTCGCCTGACACAATGTCTGGTAGTGCAGGGAGAAGCCCTCAGACGTCGAGGATTTGTCAAACAGAGGCTGACCACCAGAGTTCCTGCTGACCCTACAGGGTCTATCAGGAGTACTGGTGACTGACAGACGATGAGGAAGCCCTGGAGCAATACGGGCATCCTCCTTTGGCTGTTTAGGCGGTGGCTTCACCAGGATAGGTGCAGAGACTGGGGGAGGCAGAGCCAGGGTATGCTGAGGCCTCGGTGGTGGAAGCCATGTGATAGCACGGGTGGTGGCCGGAATCGACTTAACCCCGGTGAACATGAGCTGGTGCCAGATAAGCTCCTCATAGCGTTGATGCATCTTGCAATGAAGTCTCTCCACATCCGAGGAGGAAGAAGAGAAGGAATGGTGGCGACACCACTTGCCCGAATGTCAAGAGCAGGAACGCCGATGTCGATATGGGCTGCTTGACTCAGGACTTCGGGATCAGGACCACGGCCTCGACCATCAGGGCCGCTGACGGTGGGTCTGAGGGAGCCGGCAAAAGCAGAGGATCCTCCAGGTTCAGAGGATCCTGAAGGGGAGGAGGGACGGATCAGTATGCTGGTCCAACCCTCTCTGAGAGGTAACAGGCAGGACCGGAGTCCTAGAGAGGGAGGTATCGGCCTCATCTGGCGACAACGGGTCGACCGGCTCGAGAAAAATCTTGACAGGTTGGTCGATGGGCGTCTTGACCAATGTCCCTACGGGGAGACCGAGGAGCCAGTGGCCTGGGCCGAAGGATCGACTGTAAGTCGAAACCTCTGTAGAACGTGGGAATCCACAACCTGAGAGTGCTCGCAATCCCATGATCGATGGCGAGACTTCTTTTTAGATTTAGATTTTGTGCCCAAAGAAGGTCCCTGACCAAGGGTGGGAAGGGATTGGCACAAATGTCTAAACACCCATGAGAAGGTGACGCCTAAAGGAAGCTGCAACAAGGCCGAAGCCAAAGCGGCATGCTCCCGCAGCCAGAGTCACATCCTCTTCAAATGCCCTAAGTGGTTCAGCGGACCCCGCAGCCATGGAGACCACCGGAGGTAAGGTGTCCAAGCACGTTAGCCCTCTGCACCACCGGGCTGGCCAATGGGCATCTTGTGATTTACCAGGAGGATCCCGTTCACCAGGGCACCCCAGCAGAAGCCGAGCATGCCGGTCTTCCAATGTTGTAGGATGCGAGGTGCGACACAGGCCACATGCCTCAGGATCGTGTTCGTGGCCTAGGCAGTAGACGCACATGGAGTGCGGGTCCGTCCAGGACATCATCTACCAACACACACATTTTTTTAATCCCAGCACCAACTTTGAGTCATCCATCACAGATGAGGTAAAGGAATCGCCTGAAGAACAAACAGAATCACAACACAAAGTTTTTGAAGCAAAGGGCCTACTCAGCGGGGAGAGCAGTAAGAAGGGAACCTTCTTTTTCCAGCGGAAAGGAAGATCTGATGTCACATGGCGGTGCCGAGGGAGTTACCACCCATGTGGGTAAGAGGAGCCAGCCTGAAGACTTTCCGGCAAACCTTAAAGGGAAAGGACACTGCCAGAAGTGTGGATAAGTACACCATATCCACATTCCTAGAAAAATGTATTTATCAAACGCCCATTCTATGGGTTTCAGAGCGCTGTCTAAAAGAAAGTATACACACATTTAATTAAAAGAACATCAATAACACCAACTTATATAAAAATACATGCAAATCCGCAGATCAGATAAAATACTTAGGAAGCTCCTAAGGTGGTACTGTCAGTATCAGACCAAAAGCTTCCTGAAACAGGGTAGGATTTTATGCCCCTCTTAAAAGCCTCCACTAAGGTGGCTTCCCGAAGAGTTCTCAGAAGCCTGTTCTCTAAGGCAGGACCTGCAAATGCCTCGTCTCCAGATGATTTTTATCTAACCCTAGAGATGGCCATGAGGCCCACCCTGGAGTAGAGAGGGTGGAAGGTCTGGTAGGGGGTCAGAAGGTCCCTCAGGTAAACAGTACCCAGCCCATATAGGACCTTATAGGACTGCAAGCCAACCCTGAAGGTGATACACCACTTCACTGGCAGCGAGTGCAGTTCGCGCAGGGCCAGAAGTGACAGTCATGTACCAGTGAGGGCATATCTTCAGGAGGAATCAAGGCCTTGATCCAGGTGATGTTTCAGAGATGGTAAAAGTCACTCTTGACTACAGCCGACACTTGAGCTTCAAGTGTCAGCCTCTCATCCATCTAATGATCTCTCCTTGGGGCAGCATATGCACCATAAATTGCATGGGTGAGAGGATCGATCCCTTGAGGCACACCATGGAGCAGGGGCATCAGGAGAAAGTCCCCTTCACCCTGACCACCCTCTGCATCCTATCCCCAAAGGAGGACTAAAACCAGCTGATGATCATACCAGTGAGTCCACAGTGCTCCCTGAGATGATCCACCAATAACCCATGGTCCACAGTGTCATAAGCTGAAGAGAGATCGTGAATAACAATAACTGACAACTCCCGACTATCCCTCGCCTTAAGAAGGTCACTGTGCACTCTGACCAATATGGTGTCAGTGCTGTGCCTTGACCTAAACCCAGATTGTAGAGGTTCATAGTTGTCAAAGGCCATAAAGTGTTCTTCAAGCTATAGTGCCACCGTCTTCTCAATAACATTCCCCAAGAAAAGGAGGTTAGAGACAGGTCTATAATTCGCCTAACAGTCTGAGTCCAAAGATGTTTCTTAAAGAGTGGTCTAACCACTGCATTTTTCAGTACACTTGGAAAGACCCCCTTAGAAAGGGAACACCAGACTAGTTCAGTGAACACTGGGCCCAGAAATCCTACGCAACTTACAAGATGCATCGGGCCCAGGTCCAGGTCACAAAAGAGGGGCCACAGCTCTGAGATCAACCCACAGACCTCCTCCACCAAAGTCAGCTTAAACTCTTCCCAGACAGGTGAGGAGCCCTTGTCTACCAGGCCGACCATGCCAGGTCGTGACAACCTGGTTGAGGAAATCCCAGACTGAACTAAGGACACTCGGTCAGAGAAACAACTGAGCAAATTCTTCGCAACGTGTGGATGAATTAACTCTCATCAGCTGCAGACAGACTGGATGAAGATGTCTGCCTACCGTATGGAATAGCTGGTCTGGTCTGTTTCTCCCTGAAGTAAATTTCCCTGGACAGAAATGCTGCTTTTTCATGGGAAATTGTCCTTTGATGCTCACTGTATTGAGTCCTCAAAGCCAGTGTGTCCTCATCAGTCCACAACTTCCTCCAATAATGTTCCAGCCTTTGACCCTTGGTCTTCAACTCCCTGAGCTCCCCATCAAAGCATGTGACTCTCAAGTGCGAAGTCCTGGGTCGTATACGGACCGTGCGACTGCATCAAATGCAGAAGTAATGACCCTATCAACCACTGCGTGTAGTCCTTCTGGGGACAAACTCTTTAAAGGGGAGCAGCCAATTACCTCCACAGGGGTGGACTATGGGGGGGGATGGGGGGCTCGAATCAGAATCTCACTGTACAGTGATCTGACCAACTGACCGGATCAATCTTGAGGCAGTTAATCTCCAGTCCTAGTGAGAAAACTGAGTCCAAGGCATGACCGTGTTGATGGGTCGCAGAGGTAACTACCTGTGCTAGGCCCAGTGATTCCATCAACTGGAGGAAATCCTGACCAAACTTTGAGAGGTCATCGTCGACCAATGGCATTGCGGTCACCCAGAATCAACCATCTGGGTGACTCCAACACCTTCTCTGCGATAAAGTCCGCAATTTCCTCAGGAGCTCCCTCTCATGCCCCGAAGGTTGGTACACAAGAAGGATCCTGCAACTGCACCTGGACCCCAACACATGGTCACACATTCAAATGATGAGACTTCCCTGACTGGGAGTATGGAGAAGTTCGCCTCAGATCTAAAACAAATAGCCTCCCCAAAAAAATTCCCCCGTCTTACTTTGGGAATAGGATCTGAAGTACAAAAATCCCAGGACCTAATCCTAGTGTTAAAGCTCTTAACAGCCGTATCTCACAGCAGACACAGACACAGCTTGACAAACCTGCCTGCTAGATTTCTAGCTGTGGTTTTTACAAGGGCTCCATTGGAAATTTATACTTTCAGCATTCAATCTGCACAGGTGGTCAGGTTACTAAAGACCCTGTTAATTAGACAGTTAATAGGACTGGTGAGCCAGCAGTTCTCCTTTAACTAAAGCCTACTGTTTCATTGGGGCTTAGGCTGAATGAAGTTACTCACCATAGTAACAGCTTTTCTTCTAATGGTATTAGAACAGCCAGTACAAAGCCTGAATTCTGGGCAGCCTGTGTGTATTTCTTCCTACGTAATGGATTGCTGATGTGACAACTGGCTGAGAGATAAAATAGCCACACCAGTAATCATATTAAAAGAGATTGCACTGCCTGTACTCCTTGGGCACTCTTAGCATTTAATGTACTTAGACTGATGTACATGGTCTGTGGTAGGGAGCCTCAGTACAGTCTGCCTCCTTGTAGAAACTCTAATAGCCTACTAAAGCAGAACTATTTACTTATGGCATCAGCCTAGCCACAGATGCTAGAACTGAAAGGCTGACCTTGCCTTTTGACATGCAGTAGCCTGTATTAAAGGAAAACTACATCCAAAACTTGAAAAAATATATGTTGTGCAGAATGTTTTAATTTGTATGTGAAGTTCTAGTGTTTCCTTCCCTCTGACTGGTCTTAGGAGTTTTTCCTAAATTAGCCTGCTAGCTTTAGGGTAGTTTTACGACCCCTGGAGATCACCATATCAAATAGTTTTATTGCATTTCTTTGTCCTACAGTGCACCTTGTTTCATGTAATGGTGATGTAGCAGAGCCTATAAATCCAGCAGAAAGCATCGCATTACAATCAGTTCACAGCAACAGAGATGGCTATATTTTAAAATCTGTAGAAGTCAGCTTGGTGACCACCCTCATCCTAAAGGTTTTACTGTCCTGAAAAACTTTGCTGCTGGTAATTTTTGTGTAGCTTGTAAAGCTTCCAAGATATTTAGTTTGTTTGGCATGCGTGTGCTGAATGTTGGGTCTATCTTACATCACAGTCACATGAGACAAAATGCACTGTGGGAACCAGAAATACAATTACACTATCAGGTACGGAGATCCCCAGGGGTCGTAAAACTAGTATAAAGCTAGCAGGCTAATTTGGGAAAAACTCCTAATACCAGTCAGAGGGAAGGAAACACTAGAACTTCTCATACAAATGAAAACACTCTGCACAACATATATTTTTTCAGGTTTTGGGTGTAGTTTTCCTTTAATCCTTTAGGACAAGGGTGTTAATAAAGATATTCAGAACCAGTTCTGGTTATTATAGTATATATGGGTGCTAAGGCAAACCACATAGAGATGAGGGTAATGGAGTTTAGGATGTCAATAATTGAAAGAAATGGGAGACTGCTTCAAAAGCTGTCTAGTAAGGGAGGATTGCCAGGGAGGGGCAGAGAAACAGTAGGAAAAAATAAGGGATGATATGATTAAAGGGGAACCGTCATCAACAGGATTTCTTAATGTCTGAAAGCCCATACAAAGCTAATTTGATTGAGCCATTGTGATTATCTGTAAACCTTTGCAGTCCAGGGTTATTTATATGTAAATCACCCTGTAAATAAGGACTGGTGGCAGCCATATGTTTTGGGCTGACAGGAAATGATGTCACAGAGAGTCTAGGTCCTCCTTTGACTCTATTTAATCCAACAGGTTATATAGGAAATTGACTGTTTTATTAAGTGTGTTTTAAGGCATTATTACAACATTTTCTACATCTATAATAATTGTTTTGTATGTGCATTAAAACTAGTGAGTTATCACCTTTACATTTCAAACTGTTAGTAAAAATAATCCATCTTCAGGATTGCTTTATCCAGGATATACAATAGTGCCAGCTGAGCATGTCAGTGCAGATTTCTAGGGCTGCCATAGTACCACCTTCTGTCTTTCTCCATTCCCTGTCTTTTAGCCTTTTCACTTACAATTTTGTGTGTGAACTCAGGTCTACAAGATTCAAATGTGGCCACATACCTACTGGCCTGGCATCATGGCCTCCCTGTGTTCCCACAATACACCTGGGAACAAGCTTTTGTTCAGTGTGCCTTTCCAGGACAAAGACAGTAAAAACAATCTAAGCATGTGTTATGATTCTGAAAATATGCTCTTTCTATCCAGATTTGACTTGAAAAGAAAAAAATTGGATGCAATTACTATAGATGGACAACATTGTTAAAACATGCATAATCTGAAATGCACTACTAAAAGAGTATTTTACTTCTTTAGATGAAGTTAAAAGTATAACAGTTTCTTACTGAAATACTTTGGATGGAATGGGATTTTGTAATTACAACACTTTCTCCATTTATTATATTTGTTTTGTATATGCAATGAAACTAATGAGTTACCACCTTTACATTTCGAACTCTTGGTAAAAATAAAGGAAAGAGGAAATTATTTAACCAGGAAAGGCGCATTAAGCTGAAGTTTATTTCCAGGCGTGACCTGGGAACACAAGGAAGTTAAGTGACTTGCTCAGAGTCACACAGTATGCAAGTGGGGGCTCTGGGATTCAAACCTAGTTCTCCAGGTTTGTAGTTCAATGCCCTTAACCACTGTGCTATACACTGCCTCCTAATAATCCAACAGAATTCTGGCATTCTTACAGTAGAAAATCCTATTCCATCCAAAGTATTTCAGTAAGAAACTGTTATACTTTTAACTTCATCAAAAGTAGTAAAATACTTTTTAATGAATGGTGATTATTTTTTATATACAGATAAAGACACTTATAACCAGTTACAAACCTCCCGGTTGATATTTGTGGTCACAACCAGGAGGTTGTAATCAACACCTGTCAATCAAGCATCCCTACAGAAAGCTAACTGGCACGTAGTTTCACTGTGGGCAGGCTGAACATCTTGCCCAACATGGCGGTTCCATTACTGAGCACCGCTACCAGCACTCAAGCTTTGCCAGACACTGTTAATACAAGTAAGATTTTAAATATTTTTAAATATCTATCTAGTTGATTCTGCCTTGAAAATAAAGGGGAAAAAAATCAATCTGGTTGATCCTGCCGCTCATATTCTTCAAGCACGTCTTACACTATGCAGCAGTGCTGATGGATCGTGACTTTCCAGAATGTTGTTACCACTGTAATATAAAAAAAGAAAGAAAGAAAAGGGCGGCCTGGCCAGCGCCAGTTGGATTTCGCTGGCGACCTGGGTTCGGGAACAGACCCGGGTCGTCAGAGGGCCAGCCGGGGAGGAGAAGGATCGAGCGTCCAACAGACTGCTCTCCTTCTCCAGGGGGGAGGGTGGTGAGTGTCTGGTGCAAGAGTGACACCCAGCAGAGGCCTGGTTCGTTCCATAGCACCGACACCTTCAGAACTCAGGGGCAGGGTGGACGCTGGCTGTCATTGCACGTCCCTGCCCCTGCTTAAAAGGGGAGAAAATTGTGGCTTGCTGTCTCCATGAAGCCCTGCCCCTGAGGCTTCAATTAGCCTCTGAGGCCGGCCCTCTCCAATCAGACCAGTATTTGTGGCACTGTTAGGGAGGCGCTGCCGTATCCCCACCCTCTGGGGGGAAAGCCAGGGATGCCAGGAGAAGAGCCCCGGCATAATCGGAGGTGGGAGCCTGGGGGCCCGTGACCAGGGCGGACATTGATGGCCAGTCACAGCAAAAAGTAGTAATTAAAAAAAAAAGAAAAAAAACAAAACAAAAGGGAGAGACAGGCAGTGTGTGAGTGTGTGTATGTCTCTGCATCTCTGACAGAAGTGCTGCACTAACTGAACTGTGCTGAAAGGGGGGAAAAATATCACCATTAATTAAATAATATATATATGTGTGTGTGTGTGTGTGTGTGTGTGTGTGTGTGTGTAAAAAACATAATTTTATACACACACTTGGTGTGCAATGCTTTTCAATCAATCAATCAAAATCTTTATTTTGCCAGGCTGAACATCATTGAGACAAGCTCATTTACAAGATGGACCTGTGGCAAAACAACTGCCAACAGGGTTAAGACATAACAGGTTGAGTGAACGTACATAACAATTACATAGTAATAACAACAACATAATAACATATAACCATCACATGTAACAAGATACTTCCACCAGAACATAGCAATAGGTTCAACAGGAGGTACTGCCATTTAAATACAATTGCACAGATACAGATATATGGACGTAACGTAATGAGCTAAAGTTTATGCAGTAAACATCATTGGAGGATTCACAGTGAGCAGGAGTGGCAGTTCCTCTACCGTCAAAGTGCGAAGAAGACTGAAATGTAAGAGTCCTTTGATAGGTACTGTAGGCATGGCCTGGCAAGTGGGGTGGGGAAGGGGGTATAAGGAGTGGAGAGGGAAGGTCAGATGAGATAGGAGAGGGTTGGACATGATGGCCTAGGGAGGAAGGACTGTTCTAAGGGAGAAACACGACAGATGCCACAGGCAATGGTTGGGGTTTAAGTCCAATATTTGAAGCAAAGACAGATCGTGACGTTGAGACCTTGATTTGGACAATGACAGAAGGGAGGACTCAAATGATGTCTCAGGCAATGGTTGAGGTTTAAGTCCAGAATTTAAAGCAGTAACAAATCGTGATGTTAAGACCTTGACTTGAAGCAATGACAGACCTCGGAGAAGGTCCTCAGGAACAAGGATTTGAACAGGTAGAACGTGACAGGGGAAGTGAGCCTTAAGGTTTTCTGGCTCTCATTCCAGAGCGTAGGAAGAGTGAAGCTTATTGATGCTCTACCAAAGTGCATTTTAACTTTAGGGACAGCCAGAGATAAGATGGTAAGACTTCTGAGAGAATAGGCGCTAGGGATGCAGGGAGTTAGGCAGCTTGTGAGGTACAGAGGTAATTTATGAGTGATTGCCTTATATGTCCCTAGAATAGGATTATTTTGCCTCCTGAAGCTAAGGGAGCTCCAGCCTATGGAAGAATAGAGGATGCAGTGGTGTGTGTCATAAGGGGCATCCAAAATGAACCTAAGGGCTCTGTGGTATAGGGTATCAAGCTTGGAGAGAGCTGTGCTAGTACTATGGCCATATAGGAAGTCCGCATAGTCTAGGAGAGACAAGAAGGTAGCTTAGACTAAGAGTTTTCTAGCCTCCTGGGTTAGTGAGTGCTTGATCCTGAAGAAAATACAGAGTCTTTGACGCAGTTTCTTAGCAAGTTCTTCAATGTGATCAATGAAGGACAATTTGTAGTCAATCTAGACCCCCAGGTATTTGAATTGTTCCACAAACTCCAGGGATTCTCCCAAAAGGGTGCTTATGTGAGGAACCTTATCTGTTTTTTTGGTTTTGAGATAAGGGGCCAGTGGACAGAAAATCATGGCCTTAGTTTTTTTGGCATTGAGCAGGAGTTTCAAGTTTCAAGATTTTTTTGAGGATGTCAAAATCGTTCTGGAGGTTCAGAATGGCTTGATCCGGAGTTGATCTGTCAATGTATAGCACTGTATCATCAGCGAAGAGATGGATACTAGATTACTTTAGGCCAGTGTCAATTTGATTAATATAAATGGCAAAGAGAAGTTTTATAATCCCCTCTGGGTTCATGTTGCATCCCACACCTCGGGTGTATGTAAAATTTTGGTTACACCCACCCACCCACCCATATATTATTCTACATTTTAATAATGCATTTCAGGTTATGCATGTTTTAACAAAGTTGTCCATCTATGTGTTTTTGCACTTAATAAACAAGTAATTGTGTCCTATTTTTTTCCTTTCAAGTCAAATCTGGATAGAAAGAGTATAATATTTTCAGAATCTTAACACATGCTCAAAACCCATTCTGCTGGATGAACGAGGCTTGTACTGCCAGCTGATCATCAAAAGCTACACATTTCAAGGCTGGCCCCATGATGCCAGGCCAGTAAGTACATAGCCACATTTGCATCTTGTAGACCTGAGTTCACACCTGAAATTGTAAGAGAAAAGGCTGCAAGAAAGGGAACGGAAAAATACAGACGTTGGTGCTGTGGCAGTCCCAGAAATCTGTACTGACATGAACACAGCCATGGTTTAGAAATCCTGATATGGGGCCCCAATACCTGTAGGCACCACAGAGCCAGCCTCGATATGTGTAGTTTTTGATGATCAGCTGGCAGTACAGCCTAGAGGTTAAAGCAATCCTGAAGATGGATTACTAACAGTTTGAAATGTAAAGGTGATAACTCACTAGCTTCAATGCACATACAAAACAATTGTTATAGATGTAGAAAGTGTTGTAATAACACCTTAAAACACACTTAATAAAACAGCTGATTTCCTATTTAAGCTATTAGATTAGAGTCAAAGGAGGACCTAGACCCCAGGTGACATAATTTCCTGTCAGGAGCCCAAAACATATGGCTGCCACCAGTCCTTAATTACAGGGTGATTTACATATAAATAACTCTGGACTGCAAAGATTTACAGATAAACACAATGGCTCAATCAAATTAGCTTTTTATGGGCTTTCAGACATTAAGAAATCCCGTCGATGACAGTTCCCCTTTAAGGCGGCCAGCTCAAGCGCAAAGGAGGTGAGCAAAAGTTACAGGAAGAAAAGCAAGCACATTTTGTTTAGAAAACGCATTCCAAAAGACCATGGCATTGTACATGAACATAACTAAAAAACACAATTATCATAAAAACATATACTTAAAATCAGTTATAAAATCAGCAGGAATTAAACTTCTGGGAAGGCAAAATTAAAAAGGTAGGTCTTCAAGGCAGATTTAAAGGCCTCAACAGATGGGCACACTTTAATCCAACGAGGTAGAGAATTCCACAGGGTCGGTACTACAAAAGCAAAAGATCTAGCTTCAGACATAGTCAGGCAGACCCTGGGACTCTCCAGCAATCCCTCATCGGCGGAGCGGAGTGGACTAAGGGGGTGGTAGGGGCACAGGAGGTCTTGCAAATAGCGTGGTCCCTGCCCATGTAGGGCATTACAGGTCAGCAAACTGACCCTGAAGGTGATCCTCCACCGCACTGCCAGCCAGTGCAGTCTGCGAAGCACAGGTGTGACATGGCAAGATCTTGACAAGCCAGTCAACAACCTGGCAGCCACATTTTGCATGAGCTGAGGTGGCGAAGGTCCACTCCCGGCAGCCCTAGGTATAGAGCATTGCAGTAATCAAAGCGAGAGAGCACAAAGGCGTGGACTGAGGTCGGAAGATTGTCAGGCAGGACTAGGTGCTTTATCTGAGTGATGTTCCTCAGATGGTATAAAGAGGTCTTGATGACAGCCGACACCTGAAACTTAAGAGTCAGTTCATCATCAAGTACAATGCCCAGATTCCACACCCGGTCAGAGGTCAACAGCTGGTTACCGCCAAGCCAAAGCCCCAAAGCCCAGAGGGTTGTCCAGCCAATTACCCCTCTACCCGATGACCTGTGTCCACAACCAACACCTCAGTCTTATGCAGATTTAACCTGAGCCAACTGACACTCATCCACTCTTGAATCTCAGTTTTTAAGGACAGAGACAGCGTCATTTTGTTTGGGTACAAAGGACATGTACAGCTGAGTATCATCTGCGTAGCAGTGAAAACTCAGTCCGTACCGACTTATAATGTCTCCCAATGGCAGCATATACACTGCAAAAAACATGCGCGAAAGCACAAAACCCTGCAGCACTCCACATGGCAGGGCATGAGGGGCCAAGGAAAAAAAAAAAAACAGACTCCACTCTCTGTATCCTGCCAGTGAGAAAAGATCTAAACCGTCTGAGGACTGTACCAGATAGTCCACAGAGTAATCGCAGGTTCTTGAGCAACACGTCATGGTCCACGGTGTCAAATGATGCAGAGAGATCAAGGAGGACTAAGATGGAATGACTCCTCTGATCTCTCACTATCAGGAGATCATTAAGTACCCGAACAAACGTCGTCTCAGTACTATGCCTCTTCCTGAAATCAGACTGGAGAGGATCGTAGATATCATGGGTGGCAAGATGCTTCTCGAGCTGCAAAAGACTGTTATGGTACTGTAAGGAAGTGGCCAGGATGGTGAAGGAATAAAGGGTGGCACTCAGGAGGTACAAAGAAATGCGGAGGCAGGAAGATAGACAGATGTACCAAGTAAAACAGAGGCAATCAGGTAAGGCAGTGGCAACAGCAAATGCACCTAAGAGGAAAGGATAGCCAAAGGGGTAGCTAAAGAGAAAAAGCCTTTCTTCAGGCACATAAGTGAGAACACGAAAACAAAAGGAAGGATGGTCAGGATTAGGAGGACGGCTGAGGAGGAATGCATAAGAGGATCAGGAAAAAGAAAACATCTTAAACAGGCACTTCTGCTCAGTCCTCACAGCAGAAGAGAGGAATGACCACCAGGGAAAAACAGGAAAAATGAGGGGTGGGGGGTTGACATGTGTCCCTTTTCAAAGGAACGAGTCCTGAAGGGACTTGCAGATCTGAAAGTGGACAAGGCCATGGGACCGGAAGGGATACACCCAAGAGTAGGAACTCAGATACATGCTTGCTGCACCACTGATGGCCTTACTGAACAGGTCACTGGCGCCGGCTCGGTGGCACAGAGGGCTGAAGCACTGGACGCCACACCTCGAACCACGCCGGCGACCCGGGTTTCGGGAATGGACTCGGGTCGTCGGGGGCTGGCTGGGGAAGAAGAGGATTGAGAGTCCAGAGGACTGCTATCCTCTCCTGGGGTTGGTAGCCCCGCTCTTGTAGCGGCCCCCGTTGAAGACTAGGGGCACTACTACGCAGCGGCACAGGAGGGACAACCAAAAGAAAAGCAGAAAACAACTTTGGTGGCCGCCTGATGATGGCTTCCGCATTCTCCACACCCCCTTGAACCTCCGGGAGCCTGCCCCTCCACAGCAGTACCCCCGAGTCAAGTAAAGATAATAGAGTGCTGGGTTTCTTCCTCGTGCTCGAGGAGGGGGGATCCACCTGGAGATGGGTTACTTGGGACGTATCTCGAGGGTTGGCTGCGATATGTGGTGGGTCGGCAGTGCTCGGGAAGAGGATGGCCGGGGAGTGGAGGAGGCCAGGAGGGCCCGAAGGAGAGGCAGACACCGGAGCATTGTAGGAGGGGGGGGAAAAAAAAAAAACAGGTCACTGGAAACAGGCACAGTTCTGGAGGATTAGAGGAGAGGAGAACAGAGGTGGTCCTGCTCCATAAGTAAGGCAGCAGGGAGGAAGCAAACAACTACAGGCCAATCAGTATGGAGACCCTGTTAAAGCAGAGGTTAGCAGAGTATCTAGAATCTAATGGGCTACAAGACAAAAAGCAGTATGGAGACATGGGAGGGGACAGGGGTCATGCCAAATAAATCTGACTGATTTCTTCAACTGGGTGACCCATAAGACAGATTGGGCCAGTGGACATGGCTTACTTGGACTTGCAAGGCCTTCGACACAGAGCCGCACAGGAGATGGATAAAGAAACTGAGCAGTGTATGGGTGGGATTAAATTGTAAAACTGGGTAAGTAACTGGTTAATGTATTTGACACCATCAACCATATGGTCCAGCTATGCAAACTCCGAGAATCGGGGCTCTCACCTGATACCATACGGTGGTTTCAAAGCCATCTCTCGCATAGGACACAGAAAGTTAAAATCAATGACACCCTTTCAGAAAGCAGGCCAGTAAACACAGGTATCCCGCAAGGCTCCATTCTGGGTTCCCTCTTATTTAGTTTATTCTTCAATCACCTTCCTCCAGCATGCCCGGACAAAATCTTATTATATGCAGATGATGCAGTCAACGTCTCCTGTATCGCACACCCTGTCCCACTGGAAGTATGGCAGCTAAGATTCAATGCAAAGAAGTGCAAAACAATGCACCTGGGAAGCAAAAACCCAGGGGAAGATTACACAATGGGGGGAGGTAGTAACAAAAACCAAAAAGGAAAGGGACCTGAGGGTAATCATATCAGATGACCTTAAGGTTAGCAAGCAATGTGGGAAGGCAGCAGGGAGAGCAGGGGGTATACTGGGATGCATAGGGAGAGGCATCACCAGCAGAAAACAGTAAGTTGTTATCCTTCTGTACAGACAGTTGGTGAGACCCCATCTGGAGTACTGCATCCAGTTCTGGAGACCCCATCTCCGCAAGGACATAGACAGGATAGAGGCAGTCCAGAAGAAGGCAACTAGAATGGTGCAGGGTCTGCAAGAGAAGCCATACGAGGAGAGACTAAAATAGCTTAATATCTTTACCCTTGAGGAAAGGAGGGAGAGAGGGGACATACTAACATACTAATTGCCAGCAGATTAGGCCTTACGGTCTATCGAGTCTGCTCGAACCTCAGATCCCTAGTTGGGTGGCAAGACCCCCCCCCCCGTGTTCCAGAAACCCCTATCATCCATCCCCACCCCCCTTGGCCAGGCCATCATCTGATACACCCACTTTCTGTGTCTGTCCCACCTTTCTTGAAGCCTCCACTGTGGATCTCTGAACCAGCTCACCAGGCAGTGCATTCCAAGGGTCCACCACCCTCTCAGTGAAAAACCTCCTCCTCTTTCCCCGTCACCCTTCCACCTTCCAACTTCAAACCATGCCCTCTGGTGATACCTCCCTGCTTTAGTCTAAAGATCCCCTCCATGTTTACCCTATTTATTCCCTTAAGGAACTTGAAGACCTCAATCATGTCCCCCCGTCTCTCCTCTCCTCCAATGAAAACAGGCAGAGCTCCTCAAGTCTGTCCTCATACATCAAATCCTCTAGTTCTCGTATCATCTTAGTTGCCCTCCTCTGTACCCTCTCCAGGAGCTGTATGTCCCTCTTTAAGTGTGGTCTCCAGTACTGTACACAGTACTCAAGGTGTGGTCTAACCAGTCCATTGTACAGCGGCAGAATCACTTCCCTGCTCCTAGAGGTGACCCCCTTACTATGCATCCCAACATCCTGTTTGCCTTGCTAGCCATTCTCCTGCACTGCTCAGAGTTATTCATACATGCATCCACCATGACCCCTAGGTCTTTTTCCCCTATTGAGGCCTCCAGCGCCTCCCCTCCCAGGGTGTTCCTGTGTTTAGGGTTTCCCCGTCCAAGATGTAACACCTTGCACTTGGTGACATTGAAATGTAATTTCCATGTGTGAGCCCAGCTTTCCAGGGTGTCCCGGTCCCCTTGCAGGGCCAACCTCCCCTCTTCCCCCTCAACTACTGCTCCCATCTTGCAGTCATCAGCGAAGAGACTCATTTCACACCCTATACCCTCCCTGATGTCCCATATGTATGCATTAAACAGGATCGGACCCAGGACGGAGCCCCGCGGTACCCCACTACCGACCTCTCTAGGGTTCGAGAGCTCCCCACCGACCACTACTCTCTGGGTGCTTCCAGCTAGCCAGTTTTCAATCCATCTGACCAGCAAAGGGCCTACTCCCAACCCCATCAGTTTCTCCACCAGACCACTGTGGGGGACAGAGTCAAACGCCTTGCTGAAGTCCAAGAATAATACATCCACAGGCTTTCCCCTGTCCAGTTCTGATGTTACCCATTCGTAGAACCCCACAAAATTGGTTTGACATTATCTACCTGGCACAAACCCATGTTGTCGACTATCCAGACCTCCCACCTCCTCCAAGTACACCCCAATCGTTCCTTTAGTATACTCTCCATTAATTTTCCCACCACTGAGGTCAAACTGATGGGTCTACAGTTACCTGGTACTTCCCTCAACCCCCCTTTATGGATTGGCATCACATGTGCCTCTTGCCAATCCCTAGGTACCCTCCCTGTCTCAAGCGACCTGTTGAAGAGCTCCACCAGGGGTACAGCCAGGTATGTCCGCCACTTCATAGTACTCGATGAATGCCATCCGCCCAGATTTGTCTTTCTTTAGGGCCTTGAGGGCTAACCACACCCTTTCAGTGGAGATAGCATCATCCGTCCCCTCCACCTTACTGGCCTTTTTATCCTTATCCTGATGTGACACCCCTGGGGTACATCTCCTCCCTCCCTTGCTCCATTTCTGTTGCTCCCCTGATCCCACTCACTGTCGCTTCTATCCCCGTCGTGCCTTGCTTGTAGATATCCCATCCCCTCCTAGTGAACACAGAAAATGCACAAATTTTATACCTCTGCCTGGTCCCTCTCTTCCACCCACCTCCTTCTGATCTCAATCTGCTGAGCTGGCCCTTAGTTTTTCTCCGCTCCCCAATGTACCGGAAGAACCCCTTTTCCCCTCAATGTATCCCCTGTGCCAGTCGCTGCTCTTTACTGGACTTTGTCCCCTCACCATCCGAGTGACTTTTCTAGATGCAAGATGGTACATTTCCTTATCCCTATCCCATCTTGTTGTTTTATATTTTTTGTAGGCCGCCTTCTTTTCTCTGACCGCTACCGAACCTCACTGGACCACCAGCATGGTTTATGTGACCTTGCTCCCTTACGTTTCACCTTAGCGCAGGTCCTGACTGCCTCATGAAGTCCCTGTTTGATGACCTCCCATCTCTTTTCCACATTTGTCATTGATGTAATCCCCTTCAAGTGATCCTTGAGAATATTTCCCATGCCCACAAAGTCTGCCACCCTGAAGTCCACTGCCAGTGTCCTAGATCTCCCTCCCCCATGCTTATTTGAAACCAGACAGTATCGTGGTCGCTCCCAGTCAGGGGATCCTCTACAACCAGGTCCCTTACCAGATCCCCATCTGCCAGAACCACGTCCAGGACATGCCCCTCCCTTGTGGGCTCCATCACATGCTGTGTTAAGAACACATTCTGGAAGCCATCCAGCAGCCTCTGCTCCTTGGCCACCTTAGAGGACATGGTTCCCCAGTTTGTACCTGGCATATTAAGGTCCCTCATCAACACCACTCCTACCCCTTTTGGTCCACATTGGGCAATGATATTGTCCAGCAAACCATCCTCCAGAACATCACCCATCCCGGGGGGCCTATATACTACACCCAGCTTGACCTTACCTCCTGCTGGGTTTCGTAAGGTGACCCATAAGGCCTCCATGTTTCCCTCTGCCTCTTCTACCCTAGCAATTTCTATGTCATCTCTAATAAACATAGCCACTCCATCCCCTCTGCCCTCCTTTCTATCCTTCCTAAGCATAGTGTACCCCCGCACGTTTAGGTCCCAGTCATGGTTTTTGCTGGCCCACGTTCCGTGACCGCCGCCACATCCACCCCGAACAGCATGGCCTGGAACTCTGGCAACTTGTTTCCCAAGCTCCTGGCATTTACTAACATCACCCCAGCCCTTATTCCTGATCCCTTTGTCGGACCCCACCCAGGTTCCTTATACTTCCATCCTCCTCTGCTCCTCCTGAAACCTCCACCACCAGTCTGTTTCCCCCCCTTGGGTTTGAAGGCTACTCCCCTCATCTGGAGGAGAGGGTTTCTGGTCAGCCCCTCCCTACCCTCACAAGTTTAAACCCCACCTTGACATGATAGAAACGTTTAAGTACCTCAGTGGAATCAACAAAGTCCAAGAGGGTAGCATCTTTCAGAGAAAGAGACATGCAAGAACAAGGGGACACAATTTAAAGATAGAGGGGGGGCGGTTCAGGGGCAATGTGAGGAAGTAATTTTTCACAGAGAGGGTAGTGGATGCATGGAACAGCCTTCCTGAGGAGGTTGTGGGGTCTAAAACTGTGGGAGAATTCAAGAATACATGGGACAGACATAAGGCAATTCTTGTGGGGGGTAGGAAGAAATAGGCTGTTGGTTAACTAGGATCTGCGGCTCATCCTGTAGGTAGGGAAATGGGCAGACTAGGTGGGCCAAGCGGTCCTTATCTGCCGTCAAAGTCTATGTTTCAAGGCTACAAAAAACGTTGCCGCTGCTGAGAGTTGGTTTCAACAGAATAAACTCCTCCTGAAATATAAAAAAAACAAAACAAGGCTATTTGCTAACCCCCAAAATAAGTACAACTCCCACCATCTAACAATTCACAACAACAAACTGGATCCGCTCGACTGCATCACCACCTTTAAATACCTAGGAGTCACACTAGATAGTTCCCTCTCATATACTCAGCACATAAACTACGTTGTAAAGACTGTCAACACACAAATAGGCCTATTCTTTAGACACTGCCACTGCATGACCCCAGAAGCCTTGTCTCTGGCAACAAACAGCTCCATCCTCTCAGGTCATAGACTATGGGATCATTAATTTACAGCACCGCCACTGACACAGCACTAAAAAGGGTAAGAATGGCCCTACATAAAGCATGCAGGCTGGTATTTGGAGCCCACAGGCTTACCCATACCTGCAACTTATACGCACAGACCAAATGGCTTAACCTCCAGGAGAAAATAAAATACCAGGTATGCCTACATGGGAAGAAATCCACCCTCGGTCTAACCCCCTCCCTTCATCCAAAACCTTCTTACTCAATATTCTAACAGTCAGCACCACAACCAAAGTGGAATCAATGTACTAACCATCCCTTCACCGCCGCGGCCCTAGCATGATGCTCTTTAGCTTACAGAGCACCAGGCTAACTAAATGATCTCCCCACTGATATTACCACTGAGCCGAGGCTCGGCCCCTTTAAGCGCAAACTAGTCCAGCACCTGACTGTGATGAGTACCTATGACAGCCAACCCTAACTTCCCTCCAATTCCACCGCCCCATACTCCCCTCACCCTACTAAACATCTCCCTTTCCTCACCCCTCTGTCTCACGCCACTCATAGGCAACTCCCCCCCCAAAAAATTTCTAGTGTTCCCATTTTTTTCTCACTACCTCCCCAATTCCCTACCCACTACCCCTCTCCTGCTACCTCTCCTTTCTATTTCCCTCCCTACTACCTACCACACCCAAAGTCAACCTTTGACTGCCCTGCTAATTTCTATGTATATATATATATACAGATGTTAACCTAATCCCCCGCTATCCCTTCCCTAATTCCGAAGAAGTCCAGTGAATCATATCAGCTACAAGACCCTCCCCGGAAGGGTATTCCAAAAACCTGGACGACTCTGCAACAGGGACCGTGTACTTGCAGTCCATCTGGCTGGGAGGCACCTGACATGAGCCAGGATACTGCCAAATACTAAGTGCAGGGCCCAGAATGGATTGGGTGACTGGGAACACTACCATGGGTGGTGATTCCCTGCTCCACGATGTCCATCAAGGGGTAAGATTCCTGCTTCTAGACCTCTTCCAAGGGAATGTCTACGGATGCAGACATGTGCTGCAAAAGCGACACAAAAAAAGCAGAGTCCCCAGTAGTGGACTGACTGTCTGAGGAATCAGGACCTATGAAACTCTGGGACAATTCTAGTGATGAGTCATCCGAGTCTGAATCTGGGAAAAGAGGCTTGGGACTACACTCAGGAGTGTGGACCATCAGCTTCATCACAGTGATGACCATTGACAGACTCCTTATGCCCCACAGACTCTAGGTTGATGATGATCTCGAGCGGGTCATCTACCAGGGTCGCTCGGCTGTCAACTCCTTTGGGGGGGGGGTATCACTACAGTGTCCACTGGTTCCGCAACTAGAAGAGCCTCAACCCAAGTCAACTGCTCCAGGGAACCTAAGGACCGTGAAGAGCGGAAACACTCCCTCTTTCACAGTCGATGGTGGTGGCATTTTTAGTGCTTCTTACAGTGGGCGGGGGATGGGACTATTGTTAAATGTTTGCACTGACAAAAAGCTCCCGAACCTGCAGGTGCTCAGGAAATGGCATCCAAACCATGAGTAGTCCTACCGGAGCCAAGGCCAGGGCCGATGAGGCTCCATCAGCCTCTCCCCCTCCATAGCCTGCAGCCACACCACCAAACCCGCCGCCGCCACCTTTTGCTCCTAAGGGGTACCTTGGAGAAAACACAACTTGTGCTCATCTACAGATAAAGTATGCATCACCTGGCAGCAAGAACAATTTTACACATCGTGGTGGGCCCACAGGCAGCAGACGCAAGAACCGGGGTCCACTGTGACAGATATTTTCTGCCAGTACTGAATGCACCACTTGAGGCCCAATTTTTGCTGCTCCATGCTGATATTAACAACGGAGTGGTAAGCAGAATCATGCAGTACATATAATCAGTGGCAAAAAAAGAAGAGAGAGTAAATCGAGAAAATAGTGAAAAAATGCCTGAAAACTTTAGTATGCTCTCACACTACATGGAACCGTGAAGGAGGTGGCCTGCCCTTTTTATTAGAAAGAAACATCCAACATCAATCGGTGAGGAGCCGGAGGATGACCCCACAGGTAGCGAGAGGAATCAGGCTTTGAGAATTTCATGGTGACTAAGCATGTTCAGTGGAAACTGATTAACTGTGAATAGTGAACTGAATCTAGGTAATCAAAATAATAATTTCTAACATGCTCTTAAGGAAGACAGAACAGAAGAAAAATCCTTCAGAGGATGTGGGGCTGAACCTATCTCCTTATTACCTGTGACCTCAGGAGAAATAGGTTTCTCCTCCTTTTCAAAGTAGCATTTCCTCTGATGTGAAATGCGACTGAGGGAAGAATTTTTTCTGCCTGTTATTTTATGTTTTATTTTGAACTCCTCCATGGAGGGCATCTGACCATCACCAGCAAGCTGGATAATAGGTTCATTTGTCTCATGTTTTTTTAGCTCCAGATGTTTTTCCCTTTTGGCTTTTTTTAGTGTGAGAGGATAACTCCTCTGTCTGCTTTTTTGGTGTCCTTTTCATCTGAGTACTCCTCAGCTGAGGATTAATGCTCTTTTGTGGGCTTCCTTACAGACTCTGCTTTAAACTGGAACTTGGGGAGAAGCTGTTTCAGCCAACATAGATATCAACTTTTTAATAAGGGAACACTTTCTGAATCTAGAGAAAAAAGCTAGCGTGGATTGCAACTACCTTTTAGCTTGTTTCTTTCTGTGTAAATTTTTTTTTTTTGCCCAGTTTCCCCAGGCCTCAGCCCTCCTGCCCCATACGCCACCCACCCATGCCCAACAAACACTTTATACAAATCACAGTTCAGCCAGTCATGATCTAGGCACCACAGTAAAGTTTATGACCTCAGTGGTTGAAAGACAGTAATTTTGTGTTGATCACAGTCGTGAGCCAAAAAACAGTTTATAAGTGCTGTGAAATGAGGCAGAAGCACTTTATCATTAACCACAGTTATTGTTATCTGACTAATAAAGCCTCTGACTTAAGTGTCCCACCCTCTCCTCCTCAACAAGCTCAGCTCTGCTGGCCTCTAAGTGGCCACTGTACACTGGTTCTGTCCATACCTCACGGGCCATCTACAGTTGGAACAGGTGGGAGGCATCCTGCCCCTACCCTCACCATCCTATCAGGGGTCCCACAGAGCTCCATCCTGGGTCCCGTCTTGTTCACTATTTTCCTAAACAACCTCCCCTCTGCTTGTGTCTTTTTGCATATCCACATGTATGCGGATGACATGGTCATTTACACCTCCTGCCCTTTGCCTTCAGCTGGGGAAGGTCCACTCTAGCATGACTTCCACAATGTACTGTGCTGGTTCAGCATCAACCAACTCAGGGTCAACACCAAGAAGACTGTCTATGACCTTCGGCACCAGCCAGAAATTGGCCAGGTTCTCGCTCACCCGTTTTCTCCAGACTAGCTGGCACTCTTCTGGAGGTTGTCACTGCTTTCAAGTATCTTTGTACGTGGCTTGCCAGCAAGCTTGAATTTTCTGCTCACATCGATGCTATCCATACCAAATTCTGTCCTAAACTTGGTGCCTTGTATTGCAATAAGGACAGCCTCAAGCTAACCAAATTAGTTCTCCCAGTCTTCAACTATGTAGATGTGGTCTATGGCATGGCCTCTTCCCTTGCCAAATTGGATACCCTCCGCAACACCTGTCATTTTGCTTCCAACTCTCCCCTCCATACTCATCACTGCTCCCTCTGTTCCTCCCTCTTCATCCTCCCACTACCATCATGTCGCCAGTCTCACTGTGCCTCCTTCATTGCTAAATACTGGTTTGGGTCCCTTCTCTCCTACCTTTCCTCACTCATCTTCCCCATCCCCTCCTCTTCTTACTCTCTCTGTTCCAGGGATTCTCAAACCTTCTCCATTCCCCATCTTCACTCCTGGGCTGGTCAAGCTGCTTCCTTCCTTCTTCTGCCTCCCTTCCCTCTGGAATCTGCACCCCTCTGCCTCCACACTCCGTGCCTTTAGACATCAGCTAAGGCATCTTCCTGTACCCTCCTGTCCCTGTCAAACCCCCTCTTGACTTTCTGTCCTCTCTTCATACCTCTCCCCATTACTTGGACCCCCTTTAATCAAGGCCATTTGTGACTCTGCCAGAGGTCTGTCTCTGGACCCCACTAGCCCTGTCCCCTATCCCAACAGTCACTGCGAACGTTACTCTATTCTCTCATGACTGTCCACATATCATTGCATTAATCCATGCTGTTAAAATACCAGGTCACCACATTGCAACTACACCTGTAATGTTGCCTATGTAACTGTACTCCGATATTTTATAACGCTTTTCCTTTTGTACTCCCCTCCCCCACGTCGTGACTGAAAATGAGCCTCGGCTCAGTGTGTTGCCTTGATCTTGCCACCTGTCAGGCACTCTTCTGGGCTGCAGTGCTGACCACTACTCAGCCCATAACACTGGTGGGGATCCACAAAAGGCAGGATGCAGAGCATCACTGCCATCATGTAGGATCAGGGCACGTGATATTAACACCTCCTCCCTGTCCCTGTAAGCCCTACCACCTCCCTGCTGTCAAACCAGCATCTGGTGGCCTCAGCCACCACAGCACATTGTGGGGAACACCACCCTCTGCAGAGGAATAACCTCACCAGCCAACCGAAAGGCGCCACTGCTGCGTTAAACGCCATGCTCCCTGGGCTGCTCCAATTCTGGCTTCCTGGTCTGGCTCACCAACTCAGGTTGCCACCACAGACATGCAACATACTTCTGGCCACTGGGTGGCCCCAGAAATGATTAACAGTCTGAGATTACCCCTACCCACATACTCCATTCAATCATGCCAGCTGGTTCTAAAGCAGACAAAAACCAAAAAACTGGAGAGATTCGTATAGCCAGGGTGAGTGCTTGACTAGATAGATATGCCTTTGTAGAAATAAAACTGCCACATATGAAATACCTTTTCTCCTTCATTTCAATCTAACAAGCTAGGTACTAAGTGGGACACAAAACAGTACTCCAAGTATGGAAGGGCAAGAACAAGTTAAGAGAACTGGGAAAACACAGGTGCCTTAATCTATATGCACCTGGCTGAAGTTTACCAAGACCACAGGCCAGCTGTCTGCACTGCAGTACGCAAAATCTCACGGCCAAAAGCCACTGGATCTGTTAACACTTTGCAAAAGTGTGAAGAGAAGATCATGAACCCACTTCACTCTGCATCTCTCTAGCAGAGAAGCTCTACAGAATTCTGCCTATGACAGTCCATGTGCAAAGTGGCCAAATTCCTGGAGGAACTCGTTTCTTCACAGTATACACCTCTGTAATGCAATGCTTATTCCTTCTGGAAATGGAATTATTTGACACTCAATTTGGGCCAGTAAGGGCGATGAACAAGTCAGTAGACTTACGCAAGGTTCTGTACTAGACAAGCAATAATTAAGTGCCCGATGGAATTTTTATTTTGATGTTTTGGATTATATCTTTGAGCTACTAGCTCTTTTACAAAGGTTCCACATCAAAAAAAAACAGGGAATAAACAGTTAAAGGAAGGCACACGGGATTCGTTCATCAGCAGAGCCTACAAAAAAGCATCAGAATACAACATAATGATTAATTTACGAGAATAATTTTAGTCTTACAAGAAGCAGCTCATTGCCTTGTCCTGAGTAAAGCTGATATGCAGCCAGTAAATGGGTCGCAGAGGGCCTATTGAGGCGTTAGTGTATGGGTGTGGGGTGGTATGGAGAACCTGAGGGTACAGGAATAGGGTTTATTTGTGAGAGAGGAGGCTAGGTTAGATCAGTGATGGTGAGAATGTCTTGGAGAGAGGTGGGGTTGGGACAAAGATGAGGCAGGTTAGAGGGATATTAAAGGGGGAGATGAGGGTGGAGGAAGGGCAGTTTTGAGAGTAGCTATCTCAGGAAATTGAGTCAAAGCAGTCACATTTTCTCATTTAAGTTAGGTGTTTTTGGAGTTCAGTTTTGAAATGACCGATCTTTGCAGTGCTCACTATTGAGGCAGGAAGGCTGTTGAGCCATAGTGGAGCCCTACAGGCAAAGTATCGCTGTGCCAGGCTTGTTCTTCTATGGGGAACACTAACAGCATTGCTAGACACACTTCTTGTGCGATGTGGGGTGTGTACTGGCTGCATTAATGTCTGGAGTCTGGGGGGGGGGGGTTAGCAGTGTCATCTTGCCCAGGAGACATACCTGGTAAGTAATTCTTGCTTTGAGGGGGAGCCAGCTCGATTGGTCGTAAAGGTTGCAGATGTGAGTAAACTGGCCAGCACCAAGAACCAATCTACAGGCTTTGTTCATGACCATCTTGACTCTATTTAGTAAAGTGTCCGAGTCTGTCCGTGGGGGTGGGGGGAGGCTGCCAAGGGGTGGAGTGAGTGAACAGTAAAAGGAGCAGTGGAAATATTATTTTCTTTATTTATAAGGCAGGCTTTTACTAATGCAGGATATACTGGACTGAAATGTTCCAGTAATTTCCTGAGGTTAGGGTGGGAATGCTTCAGGTTAGGTAGATTTGTTTACTGGGTGTTTTGGTGATTTGACGCATCCAAGTGAGATTTGGTAATAGGGAAGGTAGGAGGAGTCCAAATGGCAGACTGTGCGGGCTGTAGGAGTGGGCTGATTTGGCACTTCCTCCTATAAAGAACACATCAGCTTTGGGGGGGGGCTGGGGCAGGTGGGTGGCCAGTAGTAAACAGAGCTGTAAGCGCAGCACCGCACACAGAGGAACAAGAGCAGGAAAGTCTGTGCTCTGTACCTGTAGTTGGGAGAAGTTGCTGCAGGGTAGGTTGGCGGGTGAGGGGAGGGATCCTGGATTGCTGCCTGCCCACTTGACCCCCTGATAGGTACTCAGCAGCGCAGTGTCAGCGTCCAAGGAGCTGGGAGCTGGATTATATGGAGCGTGTTTTTTTTTCCTGTTGGTCCTGAGACTGAGGCAAACTTCTGAATTATATGGAGCATTTTTATCTGTCAGTCCTGGGACTGAGACAAAGAGAAGGCAGTAGGATATCTTGAATCTTATAGAAACAGAATTATTTTTAGGGATAAAAAGTTGGATAACTTCACAGCTTCAAACTACACCAAATCCCTACCTACCATGCATGGTTCCTTGGTCCACAGTGTGGTGCCTTGACAGATCCATAAGGTGGTCTTGACACACTGAGTCATCAGTGGGCAGCTGGTCTGGAGTGGTCTAGGCAGAGTGAGAGGCTCCAGTATAGAGGCAGTAGGTGTAGCTAGTGATTCTAAGTGGTGGGAGCAACTGTGGCACTTCAGGATGGACCCCCTACAGGAAGCCTAGCAGTCCTAATCAAAACAAGGCTTTATTTATGAAAATAATTAACTGCTGGCCCTGGCAGACTTGCCGTTGGGGAAACAGCCTCTGAATACAGGGTGCAGGAACAAGCTGACATACCGTAATTAGAAGGACAGTGTGGCTAGAGGTACTCCCAGCCTGTCAATGAAGTATGAATAAAGTCCTGCCTCCGGCTGCAAGCAGAGAGAGTAACTCCCATGAGTGCCTTTTATTTTTGTAGTTGTCTGCACTGGGTTCCTTTCCTGTCTCAGACAGTTGGTTCTCAACATCCTAGGCTCAGGGGCACGAACCCTGGTTACTCAACACACAGTGACCCCCTTATGTGCAAATTTCAGTTAGTCTTAGACAATTTGTTAACCAAAAAAACACGTTTCACAATACAGTCATATCTTTCAGCTTTGGTGACTGGTGTGTATGTGATGAAATTTATCCAAAACAACAACTGCAGGGGAAATAAACCACAAGTGTTTGCCCTGAGGAAGCCAAAAAGGAAATGAGTCATGGCTTTGCAAGTCTACCATTGATATCAGAATTACTATGCAGCATTACACAACAGAGTTTAAGAAGCTGCATGGTACCAGTATATTCCTAGCAAATACTTTGCAGGATTTCTCATGCAAATCTGTCCTTTTTTTATGATAGGGACTTGGTGGTAAATATTGCTTACACAGTTGTTCAAACACACAACCTTTCCAGGGAAAAAATCCTTGTGAGCTAGTACTCTTGGAAAGAAATACAGCATGTATTGTAGTGTTGTATTCTCCAAGAGCTACCTCATAAAGTCTACAAGCTAGGTGACTATATTCTACATTGTCATGAATGTTAGAAATTTTAAACACAAATGTTTAAAGAGCAGTTCACATGTTGGGGCAGGCAACTCAGGGCACGAACCACAATCTCAGTTTCACATTCAAAGCCAGCTGCCCATTGCCCACTTCAGCCCTGTCAAGAAAACCGCATTTTGATTATGTGACATGGAAAAGGGTTGCAGGAGTACAGCTAGCATTATAATGCTGTCGGAGGCAGCAGCAGCCTTTACGTGCAACTTTAACTTATTACAGTCACTTACACGTTAAGGGGGAGTACTACATGTAATAGTACCCCCCCTCCCAACATGTATAAGCAAAAGCTATACATAAAAGGCTGCCACTGCCCTCAATAGCATTGTAATGCTATCTACAGCCTTGCAGCCCCTTTCCCATTTTGCGTCATCAAAATCTGGTTTTCTGGGCCGAGGCAGGTGTGCAGCAGCATTAAAAAAACAACAATCACAGGCTAAAAAAGTACTTCTGTGGCTCAGTTAGGTGTCTGCCCATAGGAAAATAAGTGTCAGCAGCCCTTTAAACAAATATATGTTAGGGGAGGTGAAATTCTAATCTCCAAAAGAAAGTATAATTTTTTATTTAAAAAGCTGAATGTCTTTAAAAAAAAAAACTTTTGTTTTATTAAAGATTTATGCATTGGGGTTGCAACACCTGGCGTGCAAAATGGTCCCACGGACAGAACAAGAGCAGAGCAGTAGTGCAACACCCCTCCAGGCAGTACAGCGACCTACCTGCATAGATGCCCTGGAAGGGGTGAGTATGGTCCAGGGCACCCCATGTTTACATGTATTAATGGTGTGCTCACTGGGAGTCCCTTGCATTCAACAGTAATGGGCTGCCTAACGTCCTTTAGAAAATGCCACATGTGGGCACCTTTAGGTGTAAAACAAAATACATGATACCGAAACTTCAAGTAACTGACCTTCCATTACAGGGTCACATTCAGACAAAATTTACAGAGCACAAGTTGCTGACTAGAGGACCATAATTCACTCGTTCATGCACAGTTCATTATAGTAGTTCCAAAATCTCTCACAAACAATGTTTTATTCCCAAAAGTTTAACCCTGCAACCTGCCAGCCGTGTGGCTGCCACATCCTGTAGTTGACAACAAATCATTCTTCACTTCCAGTGGATCACACTTAGGACATAGTCCTAAACAACCTATCCCTTCAATGACATCACTGTGCCAGCAGCATCTCTGTCCCTTCCTACACTGAACTTCTGTCTCACCTATAGGGCTCAAAGGGCATCTGTTTGAAAGCAAATATGGCATCCCAGGGTGGTGTCTGCATCTTAGTGTGAACCCTCCATTTAAAGAGAAAATCAGGCCAGCATTTCCCTCATTACCCCCTGCTTCCCTCGATCTGCTCGGATGCCAGCCTGGCTGCTGGCTCTTTCTCACACCATGTCTCAGTGAAACCCCTCTCCAGGATGGCATTCCATCCGATGGGCAGGCTGTAGGCACCTTCCTCCCATGCCTTTCACAGAGATACTGTCTTCTACCTTTAATTGGCTGTCTCATGGCAATGGCATCTGCTACACCATCCTATGGAGTGCTCTACGTTTTATGCCACAGCCTCTGAGGTGACCAGTCACTGACCCAAAAGGCATCAGAAAGTACCCCTTTAATAGATATCCTCCCCAAGGTTACTGCACCCTTCCGGTGCTCCCTCTATACATCGCCATCTATGGGAAAACCCACAACTTCTTTCTTCAGCAAGCACTGACTGAGTCGAGTAACACAGTCCTAGATGTCTGAGGTCATACTCTGGTGACTCCCAGGGTTCCAACTTATGTACAGTGCCCCCCCTGTCCAAAACCTCGTGCCACTCTCAGGTATCGACAGAGGCACACATGTCTCCAGATGGGAGAGAGCGAGCGATGGGATCCCTGTGCCTCTGGCCTGAGTCCTGCAGCCACCCATATAGTGAAACACAGCTTTTGCCCATCCCTCTAATCACATCAAGGGTCCCCAGTGCCTTGCTGGCTGCAGCTTCCCCCGGTGGATAACCACTGCCATTGACGACCGACCAATCCCACTGCCAGTGCCCAGTGGCAATACCACGGCCAGGTGTTGGACGTGATGCCCCCTGAAACCTCCTGCTTAAGGGCACCCGACCTATATATACCTATGCTCCTCCCACACCAGATTTTTCTGCAAAGATGGTGCCGAGACTCCCTTTCCTCTGCAGCCCATGGCTAGTTACACCTTCTACCACTTACTGTAAAAAGAGTGCTGTTACACTACTAACTAATTATACAGCTGTAGTTCTTAATTTACAAATAGCAAAAACACTGGGCCCAATATTCCAAAGTCTGGCTTTGCTTCTTGCAAAGGCCCTAACCAGAGTGCACGTAAGTGGAATGCCTTAAATGTGCTAGAACAAGTCTGAAGCACAGTGTGAGTGCACTAAACTTGTTTGAATATAGCC
Organism: Neoceratodus forsteri; assembly: GCA_016271365.2. Taxonomy (NCBI): domain Eukaryota; kingdom Metazoa; phylum Chordata; order Ceratodontiformes; family Ceratodontidae; genus Neoceratodus; species Neoceratodus forsteri. The sequence continues at coordinate 1,144,805,085 of CM057450.1, read as the reverse complement.
CCCTGATCACAGCCCTAAAGAAGGTTCTAACTGGTGGTCTTGGCACAAACAACAACCATCTTCTGGTCACAGAGCGGTACACACCCAAGGATTTCAAGGAGCAAACCTAGTTAGGGCATCCCAAACTTGTAAGTACTCTGGCACTAACTTGACATGTTAAAGTTCCCATGCAAATGTTCTCTTTGCCCATGAAGGGCACTACGAGTTCATTTATGGCTTCATTAACTTCGGAGGCCCCAGATTTGCTCCCACAGATTACACAAAGGACTATCTACCCAAACATCTGATACAGTTTACAACACTGCTCAGTAAGTACACCACCCTCAGCCAATCCCTAGTATCCAATTAATAATTAATATCTTTCCCTGGTAGCCTAGTAATGTCAGTGCACTGTACAGTGCTCACTAAGGGTTGGCTAAACCCCAAAAATCACTGTTAGTATCATAAACAAAAGCAAGATAGTAAGCACTTGGGGTAGGCAACTTTTAACCAATTTTAAACAAACAGATGTCTGTAATAAGAACCAGGTGACTTCAACAAGAACCACCAGCACAAGAAGCTGCATTTCAAAATTTTTATTTTCCAGTGTTCCAATGATACAGTGCTGTGCAATAATAATTACACAACCAAATGAAGAAAATCCCTACCACTCAGGGGTGTGACAAAGCTCTGTAAGAGGGAAGTGCTGGCATCAGGTGGTGACTGTGCAGCTTTTGAGTAAGGAATCTCTGTTTTTACTGGGTGGGTGGAAGTGATTTTCTGCATTTAGCTGCACAATTTTTATTGTACAGCACTACATCAGTCGAACACATGAAAATGAGGGTTACTCACCTGTTACTGTAGTTCTAGGAGTGGTATATGGCGGTCATCCACATTTCTGGCAATATTCCTTTCCTCTTTAATTCTGGCCAGAAGGTCTTCAAGCTGGCTCCTCCCACCTACCCAGGTGGTATCCTCCTCAGCACCACCCTGTGACGTCAGATCTTACACACAAAACAAGAATCAGTGTGCCACTTGCCAGGGGAGGTCACAGAAACATACAAGATGACGTCAGATAAGGATCGTGTGGCCCACCTAGTCTGCTCATTTTCCCTACCTGTTTCATATACCGCAGATCCTAAATGATCTGCGGCTTACCCTCTTTCCCACCGCTAGAGTTCCTTTATGTCTGTCCCATGCATTTTTGAATTCCCCTACCGTTTTTGCTCCCACAACCTCCACAGGGAGGCTATTCCTTGCATCCACCACCCTTTCCATGAAAAAGTACTTCTGCACATTGATCTTGAGCCTACCCTCCCTCTAGCCTCATATCATGCCCCTTGTTCTTGTACACCTTCTTTTCTGAAAGATGCTATCCTCCTGTACCTTGTTTATACCACTGAAGTACTTGAATGTCTCTAACATATCCCCCTCTCTCTCCTCTCCTCCAGGGAATACATATTGTGGTCCTCTAGTCTTTCCTCATATGACTTTTGCTGCAGCCCCTGCACCACTTTTGTTGCCCTTTTCTGGAATGCCTCTATTTTGTCTATGTCCTTCTGGAGATGTGGCCTCCAGAACTGGACACAATACTCCAGATGAGGTCTCACTGGTGATCTCTTCAGTGGCATGACCACCTACTTTTTTCTGCTGGTGATACCTCTTCCTATGCACCCTAGCATCACACTGGCCCTCCCCACAGCTTTCGCACATCCCAGTGGCCCTGGCTGTGTGGACTGTGTGGATGTGCACCATATACCATTCCTGGAACTACAGTTACAGGCGAGTAACCCTCATTTCTAGGGATGTGGATATGGTGCACTATTTATTTATTTTATTCACTCATTCGTTGACCGGGTAGGTGCACTGATTCCATGGACCATTTTCAGGCACAACTCTGGGCCACTGAGATGGCACAAGAATACAGGGATCCACTACATCAAGGAACAAATACATCAAAGTCAATACAATGCACTAGGTAAACAGAGATAACAAGGGAAATTATACAGAGGTTACATAAGGGGGAGTAGGACATAACACCCGAAGAGTACAAAAGAATACAATGAGATACCAAAAAGTGTAAATGCATATAAAACAAGTTTCCACACTTCTGGCAAACTCCTAGCAGTTCTCCGGGAGGAGGGTGCAAGGAACACCCCCCCATATTTAAGAGAAAACAGAGTGGAGAACTGAGGCCCAAAACCAGCATCCCAGCGTGACTCAAGGTCGATGTGGTAGTGGGAGATGAAGATGTGTGCTTTCAGGTAGCAGCTCTCCAGATTTCCTAAATAGGGATAACCCTGGAAGCAGCCACCAAGGCAGTAGTATGTCCGGTGGAATGAGCCCTAAGCCCAGTGGGAGGCTCCCTACCAGCCAACCTATTGCATAGGTCAATGCAGGAGAAAATCCACCTGCAAATCGTCCACTTAGCTGCCGGTCTGCCAGACGTGGCTTCAATGTACATGACAAAGAGCTGGTGAACCTCTCCCTGAACTCCAGCCATATGCTCCTTATAATAAGCAAGTGTCTGCCTCAGGTCCAACGTATGGAGCCTGTGCTCAGCCTCTGAGGCTGGAATGGTGAAATACATTGGGAGGTTAGTCACCTGGTTAAGGTAAAACTCCTAAACAACCTTCGGGAAGAACTTCGCGTTGGGGCAGAGGACAACTTTATCCTTGTGGAAGACCAAATGGGGAGACTCCACCAAGAGTACCTGGAGTTCACTGATCCTTCTGGCGAGGTGATAGCCACCAAGAAGGCAGTCTTCCACAACAGGTAGGAGATGTGACACCTGTGCATAGGTTTAAATGGCTTGCCCATGAGCACAGCCAAGACCAGCATCAAGTCCCAAGGTGGTGGTGGCACACGCACCGGCAGGGACATGTGATCAAGACCTTGAAAAAGTGCCCAACCACCTTCTCCTGGGCCACTGTCAGCATACCAGCCTGCACACAGTATGCAGAGATGGCTGCCAGGTGCACCTTGAGAGTTGTTGACCCAGAGGCCAATTGACAGAGAGACCATAGGTGGTCCAGGATACTCACCACGGTGTAGGACAGGGGGTCTAGTTCCTTGTCCTGACACCAAATGGCAAATTTCTTCCATCCGAGGGCACAGCACAGGCAAGTCGACTACTTTCGAGAGGCCTCGACAACATGGAGGACCTCATTGGAGAGACCCAAAGCATACAACTCTAGCCGCTCTGGAACCAAGCTGTCAGGTGCAGGGACTGAAGGTCTGGGTGGAGTACCTTGCCCTGAGAGCAAGAGACCAGGTCCTGGTGGAGAGGCAATCACCACAGAGGCCTGCTGCTGAGGCTGAGGAGATCAGGGTACCAGAACTGGCGCAGCCTGTCCAGAGCCACAAAGATCATCCATGCCTTTGTCACTCTGAACCTTGAGCAGCACTTTGTGAATCAGGGGAAAGGGAGTTAAGGCATACAGGAGGCCCGGGATCCAGGGCCTCGCAAAGGAATCTCCCAGCAGTGTCCCGCACTGAGGGGGGTGGGCACAAAACAGCTTCAGCTTCACATTCTCCCAGGAGGCAAACAGGCTGATCTGGGTAGTGCCCGATTGGGAGAACAGGGGATCGACTACCTTCTGCTGAAGAGACCACTCATAAGACACCTCACCCACTGGGCTGGGGGGAATCCACAAGCTGGCTGGACACACTGGCCACATGAATCACCAGAAGATCAGCATCCAGACTGCGGACGAGGGTCCTGGTGCGAAGAGCTTCCTGGTACAATGGGAGGGAATGCATCCTACCCTACATGTTGAGGTAGTACATGGTCATCATGTTGTCTGTCTGGACCTGAACAACCTGACCCCACAAAACAGGAACGAAGGCCGTCAAAGCTAGATGCACTGCCCAGAGATCCAGCAGGTTGACATGCACTGGAACTCCTTGGGGATCCGGAGCCCATGAGCCCAGTGGTCTTCCAGATGGACTCCCCATCCTGTCAAAGGAGCATCAGTCATGAGAGTGGCCTTCGGCTCTGGGCAGACAAATGAGATTCCTTCCTGTAGATGTTCTGGGACGAGCCACCACTGGATGGCATCCCACATCAGCTGTGTCACTATGGCCGGCTGGTCTAGGTGACCAAGGCACGAAGACCACTGACAACCCAGCTCCCACTGCAGGGGATGCATGCACCAGCTGGCCAACTGGACCATAATGGTGCAAGCCACCATGTACCCCAGCACGTCCAGGATGTCCCAGGCAGGGCACGATTGCCAAACCTGAAATGAGCGGGCACAGGAGGTAAGATCCTCCACCCCATCCACTGGGATTTGAGCCTTGGCCCAAAGGGAGTCGAGCTCTGTCCCAATGCAATGGATTACCTGTGAGGGGCTGAGTTCCAGCTTGGTCATGTTGACCAGGAGGTCCAAGGTTGAGCAGGTCTGAAGGGCCAGTTGCCTGGACTGCTCCACTTCCACTCCTAAGGAACCCGCAATCAGCCAGTCGTCCAAGTACCGGTACACCCAGAGACCTTGGCACCGCAAGAAGGTCGCCACCACTGCTGAATGGCATTGCTCGGAACTCGTAAAGTTCTCCTTCCGAGTGGAACCGCAGGAACCGCCGGTGGAATGGATGGATGGGGATGTGGAAGAAGGCACCCTGGAGATCCAAACAGCAGAACCACATGTCCCACCCTAAGGAGGGAATGATCTGATTCAGAGTGACCATCCGGAACTTGTGCAGCCGCAAGAACTGATTGATGTAGTGAAGGTCCAGAATGGGGCACCAACCTCCCCTCATCCGTTTTGTTACCAGAAAGCATCTGGAGATGAACCCCAGACTGGCTGTGGTGTCCTGGACATGGGCCACTGCTTCTTTCTGGAGAAGCTGGGCAATGTCCCTCCGAAGAGCAGACAACATGTCCACTGACACCATGCCTACCCATGAAGCACAGGCTCAGCTGGGTGCCTCGACCCACACTTCGAGCACCCATTTGTCCAAGGTGATGCCAGACCAGGCAGAAAAGTGGCAGAGCTGGACCCCATTGGGAGGTCCCGGGCAGGACAGTACAGGTGGGAGAGTGACACCCCCTGACCGGTCACTGGGCAGGCTTGGTGGCGGCTCCAGAACTGGCTGCCAGGGGAGCCCCTGGACCCTGGCCTCTGGATTTCTTAACACCAGAGGAGGCTGGCTTGGGCTCAGGACTGCCAGGCCTGATGTTGCCCCACCTGGGGCTGCGGTGGGCAAGAAAGAAACGCTGAGTAGGGCTAAAACTGAAAGGTCTTCTTTCGCTGTTTCTGACCTTTAACATCCTTTTGGGAGGATGTGATGGGAGTCCAGGGTGGTGTTGGACTTCTCAATGTGAGTGAGATGCCCGCTAACTCCAGGCCCGAACAGGCTGGTACCCAAGAAGGCGATGTCTGCCAACTTATGTGGAGTGTTGGCCGTAATGGTAGAGATCCTCAGCCATGCTTGGCGCCGCATGGCCACTGCAATGGCCACAGACCTAGCACAAGAATCTCCAATGACCAGGGATGTTTGGAGCTGTTGTTTAGTCATGGCTCGACCCTGGTCCCGGATCAGCTTAACTGCCAGCTGTAAGTCAGCAGAAAGCAGGGAATGATCTGGCCCAACTTGCCAAAAAGGGCGTGGGAGAAAATCAGCCATCATAATGGATGCACTGGCCTGATGAAGGTTCAGGGAAGAAGCAGCATAGACCTTTTTAGCCCACTGGTCTAGCTTTTTTGACTTCTTGTCTGGGGGCTTTGTCCATGTCCTCGACATTGCCCATGCGCCGGAAAACCAATTCGGCAACCAAGTCTTCAGCAGAAGAATGGTCGGTGAACCCTGGCAGAGACCAGGTAGGCACCGTTTACTTGCCGACCATAAAGGCTTATGATTTCAGGCAGGAGACAGGGCGCTACCACAGCTCCGCAGCGGGACCCAGGATGGCCTTCACAAGAGGGAAGGTGACCCCAGGGGAGTCGTCCCTGTACAAAATCTCAGTCAGGGGATACTCAGCCCACTTCTAAACTGATTCTAGTGGGATCCCAATGGATTCTTAGATTAAATGAAGCAAAGCCCCAAAAGAAGAGGGGCCTTGCTCCAAAGAAACTTCCCAACCAGAATGCCGTTGAAGCCTGGTGTCAGAGAAGAGTGCATGGAGGATCCCTCCGAATCTGAGGACTCCTCAAACACCGATGACCCTGTCTCTCCACTGACAAAGCAAGGCTTATCCAAGTGCGAGATTTGCACCAAAAGCCTACAGGGAAGGCTGGAAGTAGGGCGTGCAGCCTGAAGTTGTCCCCTCATTTCACATGAATCAATATGCAGAACTACACATGTTTTTCCCAAATCCCACTCCAGTGTCAGAGAGGAGAAACTTCACAGTGTGGGCATCAAGAGGGCTCTGATTTTCTGTATGCAAAGGGCAGAAAAGTGCAGAACTGAAAATATACAATTATTTGTCACTTATGGCATGGCAGGAAAAAGTAAACCTGCTACAAAAAATATGTCCCATTGGATCGTCTTCTGTAGTGCATTCTGTTATGGTCAGGTGTGCAAGAGGCCACCTGTGGAGGTGGCAGTTCCACCCGAATGGGCGGAGAAGTAGGTGTTGGCGGGGTCGGGGGGGGCTGGCACAGGCTGCAGAACTGGCGACCTGGGGTGTGCCAGGACCGACTGTGGGGCACAACAGTGCACTGCTGCCCCATGAGTTCCTCATACCAGTGCTGCAACCTATGGTGGAGCCATTCCTCGCCTGAAGACAAGGAACAGGATGAGGAGCGCCTTTCAGCTGATGGTCAAGAACAGGACTGCTAAGAATGTTGGGAGTCCCAAGATCTTGATCGAGAACTTGATTAAGAACTCGTCCGCGACCTCAACCAACAGCATTCCGGTTCACAGGGAGGAGACACGAGGGAAGACAGCAGGCGCTGAGGAACCCCAAAAGGTTCAATCTCCCAAGGGGAGACAGACAACTCAGTGGTTTGAACCGGCCCCTCTTGGGAGAGGGCTGTAAGGACCGGAGTCCTAGAGAGAAAATCCTACCCACCGTCCTCCATTGAGCCAGCAGGAGCATGGGAACAAGAGAAGTGAGACTGCTCTCGATCCCACGGCCTGCAGCAGGACCTTTTAGACTTGTGCCACACAGACTTAGACCCTCGGGAAGGGCCCTCCCTGAGAATCGGTAGGGACTGAGACATGTCCCAGAATGCCCAAGTAAAAGAGGCGCACAAGCCCACCAGAACTAAGGCAGAAAAGGTGGAGCCCAAAGGCGGCAGGCTGTGCAGCTGAAACAGCCACTGCAGAGACTGTCTCGGCAGGCATCCTTGGACATAACGGGTGGATCCCACTGACCCGGGTGGCCCAGGATAAGGCAGGCATAACAGTCCTCCAAAGTTTAGGGCTAAAGGGTCTGGCACAAGCTGCAGGTCTGTGGGTCATGCTGGGCCCCTAAACAGTAGACACATGTGAAATGCGGATTGGTGCACGACATTGTTTGATCACATGCCGGGCACCATTTGAAGCCAGGACTGGCTTTTCAGTCCTCACGTTCCATGATTCGAATGGAGAGGCTTCGAAATCAAAAATATTTGAAGAGATACTCGAAGACTCAGAAGTGAAGTGTTTAGAGCCAACACCTAGCGCTCCGTTGTAATAAAGGGAATCTGATGCTTTCGGCGGAAAGTAAGATCTGACATCACAGGGCAGTTCTGAGAAGGATACCATCCGGGTGGGCAGGAGGAGCCGTCTTGAAGACCTTCCAGCCAGAATTAAAGGGAAAAGGAATATTTCCAGAAGTGTGGATGGTGCATCATATCCACGTCCCTAGAAATACATATTTTTAAATGCAGTGGTTCTTGTTGAATCTGCCCGGTTCTTACTTGTTACAGACATCTGCCTGTTTAATCAAACTGGAGAAGAGTTGCCTACTAAGAATGGTCACTATCTTGCTTTTGCTTGAGATACTTGTCAAGTGTGCCCCATCCTGGTCTGTGTACTCTATGCCCTCCCCAGTAATGGTGATTAGCACAGACCCACCACTCACCTTAGCAACCGGTCTCCATCTGCCTCAAGCAAATACTGGTATTGCTATACAGCTCTGTATAATACAAGGAATAATGTACGGGTACCCTGTGACAGGGTTAGTTAGCCCTGTCCCATTTGTGATGTGCAGAGAGAGAGAGTTTGAAGCAAGGACTCTGCCTGCTATTTCTGTCTTTCCTATTGGACTGCGCAGTCACCTCTTGGCTTTACTTGCTGTTCTTTCTCTTTCCTTTTTCACTTTTTCTACCTTGCTTATATATAGTCATAAAAATATGCAATAAATGTGGGATCCCTGATTTCTAAGCTACTGTAGATATAGTATTACCATTGAAATGATTACAGAAAACTTGCAAGATTCTGAAGCTCTGGGTCACAATGCTCTGGTGGAAGTTAGAAGCTGACAAGGTTCTGAAATTCTGGGTCACAAAGCTCTGATGGAAGTTAGAGTCCGGCAAGGTTCCGAAGTGTACAAAAGTAGGAGAGCAGCTGTCTTCAGTGTCTTTGCAGATCAGATGTTACAGAGAGCTGGTGGCCTGTAGATTTAAGCTCTGAACTCAGAAATTAGACTTTGTTCTTGGACTGCCTATGCTGAAAATCAGTCTGTACATTTTTTTTCCTTACTTAGAATAATAAATCACAACTTGTGGATTTTTACAATTTCTCCTGGACTGCTCATGTTTCCTGACCTAAACCTCCATTACAGTTAGTGTCAGAGGTATCTGGATTAGCCACATTTGGTGACAGAAGCCACACCACATTCAGAAGCCTCTCCACACACCCATACACAGCAAGCCTGTGTTTCCATCGAGGGGATGAGATACCAGCAAATGGACCTCGAGAGCAAAGATCAACCTGAGATGGAAACACAAGGCAAGTTGTGTATGAGCCCCCATATTTTATTTGTTACACTAGGAATAGAACAGCAGAAGGCCACTAGGCCATGTGTACCGTTCCCCACATTAGTGGGTCCATTTCAACCTATTTTGTAATATCAATTTGTCTACCTCCTTTTTGAAGGTCATTAGGGAACAGCTAGATACTACCTTGCTTGGTAATGTGTTCCATATCCTACCAGTTCTGTTTATGAAGAAGTATCTACTATTTCTTTTAGCTATCACCACTTTTATTTGCAACTTATGTCCCCTTAGACCCCTAAGTTTATCCTGTACCTGTATGCCCATCTCCCCTTTTAATTCCTCATCCCTTATTATTACAGTCGGTCAAATGATTCTGTGTGCTACATTTAAATGCAGGATTACCTTCCTCCTGCTGACTGTTTATTTCCCTCTACAGCTTTTTATGCAAGACCCTGCTCTCCTGAACTTTGCCAAGACAGCTTAATCTATACATTGCTTTCTACTTCTTTATAAGGATACACCTTTATTCCTGACTGGATTCCGCTGTCCTGGACCTAGATTCTGTCCCTTTGCTGGGATAGCTTACTTTAACCTTATATTAGGGATGTTCCTTACTATCACCGTTGCCAAAATGTCTTGCTCAGCCTTGGTTCATCTGCTCCGTGTAGGTATGCTCTTTTGTGCCCTAATTCCCTGTCTTGCTCCTCTAACTGTAATTACTCTGTCATACACAGCAGCATACCGGCGGTCGAGAGGGCTGCTCGGTTAAGGTCTCCCCCACTGCGAAATGGAGCCCATGTTGAAGACTGCACAGCATACCGGCGGTCGAGGGGGCTGCTCGGTTAAGCTCTCCCCCACTGCCAAACGGTGCCCATGTTAAAGACTGCACAGTATACTGGTGGTAGAGAGGGCTGCTCAGTTAAGCTCTCCCCCACTGCGAAACAGAGCCCACGTTAAAGACTGCACAGCAACAGCATACCAGCGGTCGAGAGGGCTGCTCGGTTAAGCTCTCCCCCACTGCGACACGGAGCCCACGTTAAAGACTGCACAGCATACCGGCGGTCGAGAGGGCTGCTTGGTTAAGCTCTCCCCCACTGCGAAACGGAGCCCACGTTAAAGAATGCCCAGCATACCGGCAGTCGAGAGGACTGCTTGGTTAAGCTCTCCCCCACTGCGAAACAGAGCCCACGTTAAAGACTGCACAGCATACCGGCGGTCGAGAGGGCTGCTCGGTTAAGCTCTCCACCACTGCGAAACGGAGCCCATGTTAAAGACTGCACGGGTACTAATAGGAGCTGCGCGCCAGATCGCGACTGTTTGTTGGAGCACTGACTGTTGGAGCTTTGAATTCTTGGCGCCTTTTTTTTTCAAATTTTACTAAACTACATCGACCCAGCAGTGGAGATAGTTTATTTTCTGTGAAAAAGTACAGCCTTATTTTACCTCTGCTTTCCGACTGTTGATTTTCACATGAAATCCCTTTTAAGAAGTTGACTGCAGCTTTACTGAAAATGAGTAGCATAGTTTGTTTTAGTTGCTAAATAAGCTTAAACCTCTGCATTTGCTTTTACATAAAATCCCCTTTAAAGAAGTTACGGCAGCTTGTACTGGAAAGGAGTAGCATAGTTTGTTTTAGTTGCTAAATAAGCTTAAACCTCTGCATAGCCAGTGTCTTAGTAAATTAATCTTGCTAGCTGTATTTCAGACAAAGGCACACCAGATACAGTCCCTGCCCACACCCCACCCCTCCCAGTGAAACTCCCCTCCTTTATTAACTTGCTGTGTTTTAATCCCTCTTCCACAGCATACCGGCGGTCGAGAGGGCTGCTCGGTTAAGCTCTCCCCCACTGCGAAACGGAGCCCACGTTAAAGACTGCACAGGTACTAATAGGAGCTGCGCGCCAGACTGCGACTGTTTGTTGGAGCACTGACTTTGCCCCGTCGAACGCTACGTGTTCGGCTCCCCACCACCACCCTTGGTCGGCATTCAAATATATAGCTTGATTTCGAGTCACATGACACGAAATAACCTATCAGTCCACTTTCCCATCTGCAGTTTATCTTTTTCTACCACTAGAGACCCCCTTGCCTTTTTTTTCTTCCTTCTCCAGTCCTTCACTCACTGCCTAACTCTCTATCCTACCATGCTCCCACTTACCCTCATCACTCTCCTCCTGCAATTTCCTCAGGCACTTTCGCCAACCACACACAATGAAAAAATGGGATGCAAAAGTGAAACCTCTTGTCAGCACGCAGCCTGGCACTCCCAACCCCGCACCCCACCCCCACTACGCCTGAACTCCCAGCCTGTACAAACCCAGACCGACAAAACCATTGACTACACCCCCTCTTTACAGCACATACATCGACACCTCCACCCCCACCCCTGGATATCACCTCACTGCCCAAGTAACCCACTGGAGCCCACCCATTCCCAGCCAACCTCTTTCCACATCTGCAATACAACAAATCCCCTGCTTTCCCCACTTGCTCCTCCTATCTGCCCCTCTTATCCTAAAACTACCAATACCCACCATCGGCCACGCACAGCATAAATGCCAAACTCCTACTACTCGAGCAAACAGAAAACGCCTCAGGTCACTCATTCTCCTCCTTCTTCTGACAGGCAATGTCCACCCCAACCCTGGCCCTCTAAATTCCCCTCCACTCCACCCATCTCCAGGAAATGGCCTGCGCATCGCCTCACTTAACATTTGCAGTCTTCAAAAAAAATGGGACTCCTTTTAAGGTTGGGTACTCCAGAATTACCCTGATATGACTGCACTGAATGAAACCTGGCTCTCCCCATCTGTCCCCGACTTGGCAGTCAACCTCCCTGGTTACCGCCTCTACCGAGTGGGCAGTTTAGGGTGGCTGGCGCTGTTCACTCATGGACCGGCCTCTGGCCACCTACTCCCTCTGCTCTCACTAACGCCCAGGGCTCAGGCCCTCACCCAAATTAACCCTAGGTAAGTCAACATCCCTCTCCTCCTCACCACGGCCTACGTCCCTCCCAAGGACCAGAAGCCAGCCTTCCAAGCCATCATGTCATACCTCGCCAACCTACCCCAAAGCACGAAAAAATACTACTGGGGGATTTCAACATAAATTGGCTGGCAAAAGCAGCCGCCCCATACATCAACAAGGTGACAGCCCTCGATCTCACTCAGGCCATCAAAACCCCCACCCGGCTACACGCCCGCACAGGGTCATCCTCCCTACTAGACCTAGTTTTCACAAACCGCCCCCACAAAATAACCAGCATCCAAGTCCTCCCTGACACCCTAAGTGATTACTCTCCAGTTCTCTGCAACTGGTCTGGTACCCCCCCTCAAAACCTCTCCCAAAATTACTGCACAACACAAACTAGGGCCTGGTAAACTAGCCCTACTCAAGGCCCACCTCAGAGAATGAGACTGGGCACCCCTAACAAACACCCTCGACCCGGACCATGCCCTTGAACTATTTATCAGCACCTTTAACGCTGCCTGTGACAAGTTCACCACCCTCATCAAAACAATGACCAAAGGGAATCATGCCCCATGGTTCTCGGACCACCTCCAAGGCCTACTTTGACAGTGTGACGCACTATGGCACCTTGCCAACGAGGCCCAATGACCTCTGGACAGGCAACGCTATCGGCAGTCCCAAAACAAGTGCACCTGGGCCATACGCACTGCCAAAGCGAACTACTACAAAGCCACCTTAACCTCCACCTGGGGCTCTGGTCGCAAGTTCTGGGAAAACATTAAGGAACTCTGTGGCAAAACCCCAAACCTGCCAGCTGACCAAATTCTAATAGATGGCAGCCTCTCCTCCAACCCCCTCAAAATAGCCTTGGCCCTCAAAACTGCTTTCACTGATCTCTCCCATGTGTTGCCCCTAATTTCTTCGATCCCCCGCCTGCCCGCATCGCCTCGCATCCTCCCCTTGCTCCACCCTTCTACCTGCGAGTCCTTACCCCAGAGACTGCCAAACCCTACCGAACCAAAGCTATTAGCCAAAATCACTACAGTCACGAGTCCCTGGACCTCAGACTTATCCGTCTCACCATCCAGGAAGTCCTAGCCCCACTCACCCACATTCTACACCGCTCCCTCTGTCAAGGGAAATTCCTTACCCACTGGAAATCGGCCTACATCATACCCATCCATAAAAGTGGTGACCGCACATCCACAAACAACTACTGCCCCATCTCTATCCTACCCCCCCGTCTAAGGCACTAGAACGCATAGTCGCTGACCAACTTACTGACCACCTTAACAAATATAACCTACTATCCGGACAGCAGCACGGTTTCCGTAAGGGCCACAGTACACCACCACCCTCCTTGAATTTACCTCCCATGTCCACTCAGCCCTGGACCACGGCCACCTCACAGGTGCCATCTTCATGGACCTATCTAAGGCATTCGATACCGTAAACCATGCACTCTTGCTGAACACCCTGGCACTCACGGGTTTCTCCAATGACACCCTAAACTGGTTCACCAGCTATCTCTCCGATAGAACACAGATAGTCAAGGTAGACCCTGTCCTCTCCCCCCGCCTCCCCACCCACTCCGGTGTCCCACAGGGCTCCATACTTGACCCCCTACTTTTCAGCCTATACCTCAACTGCCTCCCAGCGTCATGCCCTGGGAATCTACTCCTATATGCAGATGATGCGGTCTTGTTTGCCTCTGACCAGTCACCCCTCAAGCGCCACCAAACCCTCCAACACTCGTTCCGTGAAGTCGAAGACTGGCTCACCGCCCAACGTCTTATTATCAACTACAATAAGACTAAAGTCATGCTCTTCGCCCACCCCCAGAACCCACTCAAGAACCTCTGCCCCCAATTCCTCACTGCCAATCAGACCCCATTAGAACAAGTTAGCAGCTTCAAATACCAAGGGATCACTCTAGACCCCGCCCTCAGCTTTAATCAACATATCCTGCACCTATCAACAGCCCTTAGCTCCAGGCTAGGGGTACTATACTGATACAAACACTGCCTCACCCCTGAAGCATTACAACTTACCATAAACTCCTCGATCCTCTCCCTGCGAGATTACGGCATCCTAATATACAGTGCCGCTCCGTCCACCACACTAAGCAGACTCTGACTCGTTCTAAACAAAGCCTGCCGCCTCATCCTTGGATGTGATCGTTTTACACACTCCTGCTCCCTTTACAGCAGCACAAACTGGCTAAACATAGATAGCAGAATCAGGTACCACACCTGCCTTATGACCAAAAAGGTACTACTAGGCCTCACCCCACCTACCTTAAACCAAATCATCCGCCCAACTCCCCCAGACAAAACAACCCGCAGTGCAAACAAGCTACTGCTAAGGGTATCCCATGGCCAGACTTCCCAGTTCCAGTGAACTTTCATTTACAGGGTCCCATCCTGGACTAACGCCCTCCCAAGTCATATAACAAACAAACTAAGGCTTGGCCCTTATAAATCCAAGCTACGGAAATTCCTTCTTGCCTCTAGTCAATGTAACTGCCCTTGACACCAGACTGACATATGCAGCTATCAAACTAACTATGGTCGGATTACCCATACCAAATTGTAACTGTGAAACCCTATGACCATCAGCCTCTACAGAACCCTTTGTAACTATTACGGCTGTACTAAGAAATGAAATTTCTGTTATTCAACAACTGTACAACTATGTAACCTTACTGACTGTTATTTGTAATTGTACTGTAATCCGTACTCCAAGTTTCTGTCCATGTATCCTTTTATGCATGACGTGGAACCTTTGTAAATGAGTCTCTGACTCAAAGGTCTTTCTGAATATTTCAGTAAATAAATAAATAAATAAAATGCCCAGCATTGTACGCACTCTGCCCTGATAGTTTTGAGCCTGCTGCTTTATTTTTTCTTGAGGACAGCATCAATCATGTCACATTGTACAGCACACACACTACCTACTGCATTGGCCCCTATGACCAAGTTACTCCCACATGCCGTATTCTGCCCATTTACAATATCCCTGTTAAGGTGCTATTATCTGCTTCACTGGGCCTTTTTGGGCCTTGTTCACCACAGTCTTCACTTCACAGCTGTGCACACAAAAGGGGAAGGACGCGCCTCCTAAGGTTACTCTTAAATGCCATTAAAAAACAACTTCTTCTGCTACTTATTTGTGCAGGCAACATTGAATAAAATCCTGGCCCTCCTCTCCCTATCTCAGCTCCATCAGACCTGGCCAATTTAAAGGGTATGGGTCTACTACGTATAAATGCACGTAGTTTGCTAAAGCATTTCGATGCTATACAAACATGGATTTGTCACGCATAGTCAGATGTTCTGGTGGTTACTGAATCATGACTAAAACCCTCGACCCAGGACCATGAGATCAATATTCTGTCCTATAATGTCTATAGGGCCGACAGACAAACTAGAGGGGGTGGTACAGCCATTTATATTGCTGACAAATTTACAGCATCTTTAGTTGATTTTACATCACTGCCTAATGAATATGAAAGTGTTACTGTAAAAATTCAACTCTCACAGACAATCACCCTTCACATCCTTAGATGTTATAGGCCACCATCCGCAGGGCATAATTTACTGAACTATCTGAGTGAGGTCTTACCTACATTTACCTCAGAACTAATTATTATGGGTGACCTTAACATGGATTGGGTATCAGTTGCCTCTAAGCCTGTAAAGGAAGTTTGTGATATGTTTGGGCTCTCTCAGCTTATTCAGGAACACACCCGTCCTAACCACAAAAATCTGAAAAGCAGTACTCTGCTTGATCTAATCTTAGTGAACAGACCACACCTTATCTCTCACTCTGGAGCTCTTTTTAATGACCTTAGCGATCATTGTGCTATTGCCTGTGTGAGATCTGCCCCTAAAATGATATCCACATCTAGGTATGTGTTCAACAGAAGTCGTCGGAACTTTGATCCTAACACCTTCCTCACTGATCTTCAATTCGCTAACTTGCAAAATTTCTACCTGGCCAATACGGTAGTCAAAGCGTATGAGATTTTCCAAACCACAGTTCTAGACACTATAAACAGACATGCACCTCTACTTAAAATACGCACCAAAAAGAAGTCCTGTTCTTGGTTCATGGCTAGCCTTAAAACTGCACTGCTAAACCAGGATGCCCTATGGAAAAGGGCTAGAAAATCTAAGCAGCCAGGGGACTGGGCAGCCTTTAGAGCCACTAGAAACCAGTGCACCAAGCTAATCAGGGCTGAGAAAGCTAATTACTTTTGTACTGAACTCGAGCCCTCAGCCAACTGCTCAGCTAAAATTTGGAAAATGCTTAAGGACTCAGAGGGTTTCTGCCCAGCCAGTTCGCTTCCACTGAAAATAATCTCTGGTGGCATTTCCACCATGACTAAAAATGAGCTCCTCGAATTACTTAATAACCATTTTGCGATGACTGGTCTGGCATTTGACACTTCATGCGTCCAAGCTTCGTTCACAGATGAGTAGCCATGACCCTGAATGCCAAACCTCAGCTGCCACTACTCATGCAGGAGTATTCTCCTTCATCCCCGTTACCCTGAAACAAGTGGAGGACCTACTTCTGAGCCTGAGCATTAAAAAGTCGGCAAGCGCAGACCTTATCGAACCATATTATTTGAAACTGGGACATTACATTTTGTCACCCCCCCATTACTCACCTTTTTAATATGTCCCTTGCTCAAGGTGTACTCCCGATTTAGAAATCAGCACATCATACCCCTGTTTAAATCTGGAGAACCCAGTGATTTAAACAACTACAGACCAATTTCCCTTTTGCCTATCTTATCCAAACTATTTGAAAAGGTTGTCAATGAGCAACTTAGGAGTCACCTAGAGACATTCAACTTGCTAAATCCAGTTCAGTCAGGTTTTAGACCTCACCACAGCACTGTATCTGCATTGGCCAAGGTCACCAACAATTGGCAGATTGCACTGGATACAAAAAATTATGTGTGCGCTTTGTTTCTCGATCTGAGCAAAGCATTCGATACTGTGGACCACGGCCTACTTTCGTCTACATTAAAATGCATTGGAGTGGATCACTGGCCTTGAAATGGTTTACTAGTTACCTCACTGAGTGGCAACAGCGGGTCAAGGCGGATGAGGGCTTCTCTCCTCAAAAAACACTGTTAAGAGGTGTCCCTCGAGGGTCTATTTTAGGCCCCTTACTTTTTGCCGTTTATATTAACAACATTAACACTGGTATCGTTTCAGCAAACATACATCCGTTTGCTGATGATACTGTCCTGTACATAGCCAGGCCTACTCCGGAACTTGCCTGTGGTAACCCTTCAACGAGACTTTGACCTTCTACAGAATAACCTACTACAATTAAAGCTCCTCTTAAATGCTAAAAAAAACTAAGGCCATACTATTTGCCCCATCCACTTATGCATCTAAACAATGTTCCCTTGGATCAGCTCCCCATATATCTAACTTCTAAACTGGGAGAGCCCCTGGAGTTTGTGGAGAAATTTAAGTACCTCGAGTTTTGGATAGACCACAAATTGTCCTTCATTGACCATACTGAGGAGCTCACAAAAAAATTAAAACAGACTCTTTTTTCAAATCAAAACTCTACTTCACACCGAAAGCTAAAATTAGGCTGGTTTGGACAACATTCATGCCCCTTCTGGACTATGCGGATTTTCTATATGGCCAAGGCCTAAACTCTGCCCACTCCAAATTAGATTCTTCACTGGCCTACCTTACTCCACCCACCACTGTGAACTTAATACCAAAATAGGGTGGAGCTCTCTAAGTTTCAGACATCAAAAAAACGCAGTGCTCTGGACCTGCAGAGCCATTATCAATAAGCTTCCGCAGTATATTGCGAGCTGCCTGCCCACCTGCACTGTTGGAAGTTATATGTTAACAAGTCTTGCTTACATTTCACTCATAATCCCTAAAGTGAGAACCAGGTATGGTAAATCGGCAATTAGTCAGACTCTCTCCCGGCCAGTTGGAACACCGTACAGAAAACCTGAAAACTGTCAACCCCGTGAAACTGAGCTTCTTTAAATCCCTGTACCAACGTTCATTTAGGGAAACCTGCATGCAGCTGTTTTCGCTGACTGCACTTATCCTGCATTTATCCTAAGAACTTGGACAATGCTCCTTAGGCTGTGCCCTGCACCTTTACTGGTGCCTTTCTTCTAACTTAAGCTATGCACTACCCCGCCCCCTACCCACACCCCTTCACCTAAACCACTGGCCTCCGTTTCTCTGTGGTCTCCTTATGATTCTATCCCATTGCTTTGGGTCACCTCTAGCAGCTTTTGTACATAGGGTTGTGTTGTCTCTTGTTGTTGTATGTTATAGAAAATTTTTATATTTGAAATTTCTTATTGAATGATCCTGCATTGATTGTATTTTGTACGCATTCCCTGTATTTACATTAGTTCTATACATATTCCTGTATGTATTCTTAAATGTAATTGTCCAGGACCATCTTGTAAATGAGATTTTCTCAATGATGTTTCACCTGGTAAAATAAAGATTGACTGATTATCTTACACATGGCCATTAAGTCACCCTTATTCTTCTCTGTTCCAGAGAATGTAAACAGGCCTGACCTCTTTGGTCTTTCATTATAATTGTATTTTCCTAAGGATCCTACAATTTGTGTATATTTTCTCTGCACGTTCTCCAATCTATTTATTTCACCCTGCATGTATGGGCTCCACAGCTATGACCCGTAGTCCATGTATGGTCTTATATATACTGTATATATATGTGTTATACTGCGGCAATTAACATCCCATTGTTTTATTAACAAAGCACTACACAAAGTTATAGTGTATGGTTTTAAAAAAAAAAAAGGTGACAATTACTAAAAGGCTGCAGCACAATTAGCAAAGAAAGTGAAACCTGGCAGTGGCAATCAGCATGAGGGAATCACAGCTGCAGTTAATGATAGAACATGCACAATAAGGATTTTTGAACATGTACAACAACTTCAGAACGTGCACAACAAGGTTTCTGACCTGCTTGAATTCTATGCACAATATGCCCTAACCTTACACTATAATACGATTTTTGCATGGCATCTACTGAAAAGGTCACGTAAGTACTGTATTGCTATACAGAGCTGTACAGAGACACTGGTACTGCTTGGGGCAGATGGCAGCCGGATTCATGGTAGGAGTAGTGAGTTTGTGCCAGTCTCCCAGGTGCGCACAGAGCACACACAGCTAGAGGTGGGGTCCACTAGACTACCAGGGAAGGATTCTAGCCAACAAGAATCGGGTGAGGGAAGTGGATCCACTAGACTATGAGGGAAGGATTCTTATAATTACTTCTTGACTGTGAGTTTTACATACTTTGTGTTATTGAGCAATATATATTTTAATGTAACTATTGCCAACACTTTCAATAATGCGATCACGGACCTCAGCAGTGTTCTCCCACCAGACTTTTTTGATGCAGATGTCACCTTGCCCACCTCTGTTAGCACTCTCACACCTACTAGCCACCCCCCATTCTACTTTAAAGTTATCTCACCACAGGAAGCCCATAAATACATCCTCAAGGCAACTGGTAAATCTAGACACAGCGGGGGGAGTCCGTCAATCTCAAACTGTTGTCCCTCACACTAGAGGAAGTGCCAGTGCTTCTTACCTGGATTTTTAATCTCTCACTTAGCCTTGCCCAGTTCCCCAAGAGATGGAAATCAGCCATGGTAACACCGGTACACAAAAGCAGTGACAGGTCTCTCCATGTGAACTACCGGCCCATCTCCATACTTCCGCTCCTCTCCAAGGCACTTGAATGCACTGTAGCCGACCAGCTTACAGATTATCTTGATAAACATAAGATGCAATGTACCCAACAACATGGATTCAGAAAAGGATAGCACCTCCTCAGCTCTCATGGAATTCACTGGTTTCATACACAAATCTCCGGGACATGGACAGATAGTTGGGGCCACATTTATCGACCTGACAAAAAGCGTTTGACACGGTCCATCACCCCCTACTACTGGAACAGCTAAACAATGCTGGAATTTCTGCCAACTCTAATGCCTGGTTTAAAAGTTATCTGGAGAACCGCATTCAACAAGTCGAAATTGCCGATGTCATCTCAGACTCTAAACCAGTTCGCTGAGGTGTCCCACAAGGGTTCATCCTGGGCCCTCTACTATTCAGTCTCTTCTTAAACAATCTCCCAAGATCCTGCCCCGAACAAATCCTACTATACACGGACAATGCTGTTATCTACACAAGTCACACAGACTCCACGCCTCTTGAAAGCTAGCTGCAACTCGGATTTGCATCAGTAGAGAAATGATTCAGTGATCACAAACTGATGCTAAACTATAAAGAAAATAAGCTCATGCTCTTCAGCAGCTCCCACAATAAACACAGGCATCACCCCCTGATTATCTCTATTTATATTTACAATATTTTAAGTATCTCGGCGTCACCATCGACAGCAACTTATCCTATGGGATGCATATTGACAACATTGCCAAAGCAGTCAATACTCGCATCGGCCTCCTCTACAGACACAGGAACTCCCTTACACCAGAAGCCTTAAGGTTGGCAGTACAGAGCTGTGTTACCTCCATTATTGACTATGGAATGATAATCTATGGATTTGCCACTGAAACTGCCCTCCGGCACGTTTCCACTGCTCTAAACAAGGTGTGTCTCCTCATCTCAGGTGCCCATTGTCTCACCCACTCGCCTTGCGACCTCAATGCCCAAACTGGTTGGCTCCAGCTGGCAGATCACATCAAATATCAAACATGCCTGATGGCCAAGAAAATAACCTTGGGCCTCCTACCACCTGGAATTCAAGGTCTTCTCAGTCCCTCTCTTAATACCCGCCATACCCGTGGCTCTGAATCCCAGCTCTTTCTGGTCCCTCGCTGCCATACCTCCCAGGGACAAAGATCGTTCGCCTACAGAGCCCCTCTTTGGATGAATGCCCTCAACTGTGACATCTCCTCCGACTCCAAATTGGGCCCTTTCAAATCCAAGCTACAGCGACTACTCTCTGCCACTTGCTCCTGAGACTGTTTCCGCTAAACCCTTTTTGGCAATCTAAAACCCTAGCACTTAATATAAACTCCTTAGCATCATCTCTGACTCCCCCCTTCACCTTCCTCCTCTACCCAAGCCTCGTATGTGCTGACAAGGCCTGTTGGCTGATTTCAACTTACCTTATGATTTTACCAGTAACTGACAAAGCTTGTTTTGGCTGATTTTCAATTTACTGTATGCATTCCTGTGCATGAAACTGCTTAGTGTTACTCGTTTCTATTCTGTAATTCACTATGAATGTCAACTATTGCTTTTCTCTATTGCTCATTTCTTATTTACAATTATTTTACCATACCCTGTTTAGTCTGTAAACCTGTTTATCTCCTTTCTCTATGTATACTGTTTGCCATACTTTTTGTTCTGTTAACCTGTTGTATTATGCTGCTGACGTGGACCTTTTGTAAAAGAGCTCTAAGCTCAAAGGTATTTGTAATCCGAGATCTAAATAAAACAAAATAAAAAAATATTTGCTCCTGTGTTTGGGACCTCTAAGGAGCTGTTGCCTAGCAACCAGACAGGGCAGTCTGGGAACTGTATAGCCTCACAGTGTTGTGGTGAGACTACAAACATCGGAAACCTGCCTAAATTGACAGGTCTTTTATACTTTGTAAAAGGAATGCTTTAATTCCGAAACACGTCAGGATGATGTGTATTTTAGCACTGGCACGTAATCTTTGATAAAGGTAATCTTTGATAAATAAACTTTTGCACTTTTGGATACAACTGTGAGCAGCATCTTATTTAAGGATGATGAGTATGGGATTTTTCTTTGATTTGCATTACTGACGCTATCCTGGCACCCCAGCCCTGTGCGGCTTCTGCTTTGCTGATTTCAGAATGGAGTTACCAGGAACATGCTGGCCCCTTCCATCTACAGCTTAATTAGCACCCTCTGAATCAGACAAAATGGAGGGAAGGCATAAAGGAACCTCCTGCTCCAGGAGAGGGACAACCGCGTCTCGACAGAAAACTCCAGACCCTGGATTGAGTGAGCAGAAACTGGGCAGTTTTGCATTGAGTGGGGCCGCAAAAAGGTCCAACTCTGGACAACCACATCTGTTGAACAGATCTTCTGAGATGAATGACAGAAGCTCCCATTCATGCATGCTGGACTGCATCCGGCTGAGGCTGTCCACCAGAGTGTTGAGCACTTCTGGGATGTGAACTGCTGAGAGAGACAGATCGTGATCTTACGCCCACCACCACGCTCTCATGGCTTCCTTGAGGGGATATGAATGTGTGCCCCCCCCCCCCAGTTGATATAATACACAACGCTGAGGTTGTCAGACTGAATTGACAGCTGACCTGGGAGGAGATGGTTCTGAAAGGCCTGCATGGCATACGGAACCGCCCACATCTCCAGGACACTGATATGCAGGGAGGTTTTGAGCTGGGGCCAACAGCCCTGAGTTTGAAAGGGACATAGATGAGCCCCCCCCCCAGCCCAAACCGGAGGCATCCGTGGTGAGGATCTGCTGGGTGGGAGGAGATCTGGAAGGGGACCCTTTACAGCAGGTTCAGGGGGTCCATCCACCACTGGAGCACCTTGCGGACAGGGGAGGAGACCAGCACTAATTTGATCTAATTCATCCATGCGCTAGCCCCATTGTACTCGGACAGCCCACTGGAGGATGCACATGTGGAGCCTGGCCAGCGGAACAGTGGGGTTGACCGCAGCCATCAAACCCAACAGCCTCAAGTACACCTTTGCAGGGACATAACGGCTCTGGGAAACCTCCTGAGCTTGAGCAATAAGGCACTCCGCCCTGTTCTGAGGCAGGAAGGCCTTTCCCTGCGCTGAGTCTAGAACTGCCACTATGTATTTCAGTGTTTGGGATGGGACTAGGACTTACTTGGATAAACTGACCATAATGCCCAGGGAGAGAAACAGCTGAAAAGTTCTCTTCAAAGTCCACAGGAACCTATTCCCCAGATGGGGCCTTTGGGAGCCAATCATCCAAATAGGGGAAAACATACAGTCCCTCCCTTCTGAGAGCTGCAGCCACCGCTGCCTAGCATTTGGTAAAGACCCGCAGCGCAGAGGACAAGCAAAGCGCAATACTTTGAACTGGTAATGCTCGCCCTGGAAACGAAAATGGAGGAATCTCCTATGGGGTGGAAACACTGAGATGTGCAGGTACGTGTCCTGCATGTTCAGAGAACACAGCCAGTCGCCCTGCTTGAGGAAGGGCAGCAAGCCTGGCAGAGATACCACTCGAATCTTCTTGTACTGGACATAAAGATTGAGGTCCTTGAGGTCTAAAATGGGCCTCAGGTCTCTGGTTCTTTTTGGGGATCAGGAAGCACCTGGAGTAAAATCCCGTGTTTTTCTGGTGCCTGGGCACTGGCTTGATGGCCTTTTTGAACAGAAGGGACTGTACCTCCTCCTGGAGAATAGACAGGTGGGCCAGGGTGTAGGTGGAGTGAACTGGAGGAGTCTCTGAGGGTGGCTTGATGAGCTCCAGAGTGTGACCCCTTTCTACGATTTGAAGAATCCAGGCATCTGACTGTCACAGGGTGCTTCCTGTGATGAGTACAGGCCCTAATATTCTTCCAAGTACCCCCAGAGATATCATGCTTAGGTATAAAGTACCAGATGCTGAATAGTGAAGGCATTTATGTGAAATGTAGAAACATATAATATATACATGGATATTTTAGTAGAAGGAAACTCTTGTTTGGGTCAGGCAGGAGTTCTGCAGTTTTTAACCCCGGGACATAGAAAACCTTAAGAAAAATAATTTCATTTGCAGCTCGGTTCATGCCTCTAATGAGCGAAGAAAAGAGGTTTACTTTTCAGATTAATAATTGCAGAGAAGGGAGAACCTGAATAAAATAAAACTAAAGATGACCTTTGTTGTTAGCAACCCTCTGAAACAGAGCTCTCTGTATTGAGCATTTAAATAAACTAAAACAGTGTTTTTTGCAAAGTGTGGAAGTATGCTAGCTTCTAAATGAATAAAGAAGTTGCACTAACAAACCCATGTAGGAAATGAGACCAGGAGTCCCTAAATATTGCATGGTGTGCCCTTTGACAAAGAAGTAAATTTAAAGTGAGCAATATATTCGCTTGTCTTACCTGTTGAGCTGCATGGGTGTTCTATAGGGCTGGCAGCCCACAGTCTGTCTGCTTTTATAGAAGTTGCAGTGAGTGAGGTCACTATTAAGGGAGGGCTTAGCCTTATTGAATCTAATTAACTCTTGAACATTGTTTTAGGACATCAAAGTAAGGTTGTGGGATTATTTAGAACAAATACTGTTATACACTTATATACCTGATGTTTAGGAATGAAAAGTAAAGTAAAAAGAACCTGTAGTATGTTATTTTGATTTTTCAAAAAGGAGGTGGATCATCTGATTATGATGTCACCCTCAGAAATGTATAAAAGATTACCACTAGGGAGTTAAGAGAGAGGATGTCAGTTGAGCTGACTGCCAGAGGTGCTGGGCCTCTGAAGTATATACATTTGCAAGGAGATAGCCTGGTGGTACTGCTGAGCAGAGCAGTGGTTCATCCTGAGTATAGCTCATCTGTTCAATATTTCTTTGAGACTTTGAAAATGACTGAACTAACTTTATTTTCCTGATTTCTGTGAATCCTGAAGTCAGCGTTTCCTGACAGAAATAAAATGATAAGTGCCTTTCCAGCACTTTTTATGCACTAAGTTTGTGGGTCTGCATGATTTGTTATCCTGACTATCCCAACCCCGCTACACTGACGTAAAGGTTCTCCATTAACTAAGATGGAGGAAGAACTGACCTCTGACCACCACCTTTTGGTCAGGGACCAGAAGGGGGGGTCTGGCCAGGAGTCAAGTGGAGGGGGATCCAGCCGCTGGGGCTGGTCTGTCACTCCTGGAGCGCTTGACTGTGGCTCCTGCAGAGGAGCGGGCGGGCAAGAAAGTGGAGGCTCTGTGTTTGCCTTGGGGCAGAGAGGCCACTCTGGGCGTGTGGAACACCTTGCCAAGGAGTGCTGTCTGCTCTTGGATTGTATATGATAGAGCCAATGGACAGACTTTGCCTGCAGCTAATTTATGATGTCCTGCACATCTGAACCAAACAACCTGGAGCCATTAAAAGGGGCATACGCACCTTTTACTGAACATCAGCAGGAAAACCAGAGACCCTCAGCCAGGAGTGCCTATGAAGGCAAATGTCAGTGGCAGCGGCCCTGGCACCAGTGTCCAAGATATAACAGAGGGCCTGCAAGAGGTGCTTGCTAATATCCTCAGCATTTTTCAGGCACTGAAGAACTCTTGCGTCTGGGAACAATCAAGAAGGGCTTGGGCCGCAGCCTTGCCCTTCTTCCAAAGGGTATTCTGGTACTTGACCATGCGAGAAAGGTAATTTGCAATTCTCAGTCCAAGGGTGGATGAGGCATAGACCCTCTTGCCCCAGAGATCAATCCTGCAGGATTCTTTGTCAGAGGGGAGGGAGCTAAGATGCTTAGGCACCTTGGATCTATCATCGGCTGCCTTCATAACCACAGAATCTGTCTCTGGTTGGGCAGCATAGTGAGGAAGACCTTGAGGGGCATGATATAACTTATTAGCCCTGTGGGGCATGGCTAACACCATATCAGGCCTGTGCCAGGCTGCAGCTGTGGCATTCCTTAGTGCACGAAGGATAGGAGAAATTACCTTACAGAAGACTCTGAAATTTCTAGGAAATCCACCAGATCTCCCCTGGCGGCATCCTCCTCCTCAGTATGAAAACCCATGGCTGAGGACAGCTTCTTCATAACACTGAAAAAAGTAGGGTCCTCTGAAGGAGACCTAGGAGTATGCTTGACATAGTCCTCACTCACTGAGGAAGCTGTGGCTCTGTCAGAGGGGAGGGGAGGGGCTCTTCCTCCTTTTCGTTCGGTAGGCTAAGATCAGGATGGTACTCCTTCTCGACATCAACCTGTTCTAATTTTAGGTTTGATGACCAAGGTACTGACGACGGTCCACAGGGAGCAGCTTGCAGAGGCTGAAGTGGTGTCGATGACGAAGGTGATGCAGGCCTATACATGCTCAACCGGTGGACCAAAACCATAGTGAATTTGGTCAAAATGTCGCTGAGGTTGACATCAGTGGATGGCTGCGTTAACGACGCAGGAAGCAACGACCCACCACACGAGCCCTGAGAGCCCACAGCCCGTGGACCTGGGGAAGCATCAGGCCTCGATGGGAGCGCCGTCGCTGGACAAGGAGGGGCCTGCTGACCCAGAGGTTGACGGCTGGCCGCCTTGCACATCAGGTAGAAGAGCTGTCTGCAGGGGTCCTGTAGAGACAGAGACCTGGACAGCAAGCTTAGGCATCAGTGCAGCCGCAGCCAACAGAGTTTCCATGAATGATGAGGAAGAGGCCGTCGGGGAGCAGTCCCAATCTCAATCCTTTTTATGACTTGACCCCCCCCCAGGACTTGTCTTGGGCCTTAGCGACCTGTGAGCTCGAAAACCCTGCCAGCAACTGGGAAGGGGGGACCCCAGAGGACCCCTTCCCAGAACTGGCTACCTGTTGCTCCAAGAGGAATTTTTTAAGAACCTTTTTGCGTCAACTGAGGGTGGTTTTCTGGCAGAACTCACAGTCCGAGACGTCATGGTCAGGCCCAAGATAGCAGGCACAGAGTGGGTGTTCGTCTGAAGATACATAGACACATTATTGATGGCAGATAATGGCCTTTGGCCCACCTAGTCTGTCCAACTGCACATGTAATTTTGCCTCTTCAAGCTTCTCTTGAACTGGGTTTTCCCCTTCCACCAACTGCCAGGATCAAGAGGCAAGTCTTCTTTTCGCAGCAGCAGCAGAATTTTAAGGATTACCTATCGACATAAACGAGGTAAAGGAGTCTCTTTAGAAAAAGAGATTCTAAAAATATGCGTCAACGCATCCACGGAGACCCATGGGACCAAGTCAATGGCAGGAAAGAACTGAGGAGGGAGCGGGACCACTCACGCCTTTACAGGGTTGTTGACGTCGACAGACTATGTCAGCGTGGGCGGCCCCAGTTGTACTGCTGAAAATCTTCTGTGAATGGTGAAGATACACAGAAAGATCAAGGATTATAGTAGGTACGTAATTTTCTATCTTCCATATGTCAGTCTTTGCCATTCATCACTGTCGGCTGAGTACCGAGGCCCCCGAAGGGGGCTCAGCAATCCCCTGAGGGACAGATGTCCCTCAGCCTCCCGTGGGGGAAACACAAGAAGAGGAGACCCACTCCAGGCCAGTTAGACCTGTGAATGGTCAGGGCAAGGCAGGGCCCCCCCTTTCCCTGTGGGGAAAGAAGGTGCCCCTGCAGATCCCACCTCGTACTGTGGGAGAAAAGACAGGTCCCCCAGAATGCAGAGGCAATCACCCTACGCCGGGCCAAGGGTGATAACCTTGATGAGTGAAGCCACACCGTTTGCCTAATGCAGATCGCTGGTGGGCCCTTCTTCCTCTGTGGGTGTCCAGCCAGAGCGCAGCACCCAGCAGTAGCTTTTTTTTTTTTTTTTAGGGGGATAAGCTAGCGCTGGTTCCCTGAGGAGGAGGAGAGCAAAATCTTCTGGGTGGATCCTGCTTCACCAACGGTGAAGTTCTAGCTGTGGGACCTGATGACTGAGATACTCGTGAAGAAGATCAACATCACTACAGTGATTAACTGTTTTCTTCTAACACCAGAAATCCCTCACTTATGATTAACACTGTATGCAGACTCTGCATTGCTATCAATACTGCCCTGAACTCCAGGAGAATGATGTGCTCCAGGGTCTCCTGCAGGGGTCCAGATGCCGTCTACTGTAAGATCCTGTAGGTGGGTACCTAACTCCAGAAGTAAAGCATCTACAAATATGGATACTTGTTTGTGATTGCTGAAGGAAGGGAGTGCCCTCTCTGAGGTTGCTTTCTTCCTTCCTTCCTTCCACCACGCTAGTGACCTTAGCAAAGTTTTTGTTACTGGCACTAGTTTTGAGAGTGGGTCCCGTCTCTTAAATGGAACTGAAGTCTGTCTCACCTGGAACCTGACCGATGGAACCTGGAGGCGGCCACGTGTCCCAGGTGTGGCAAGAAATCCCCTGCTGGTTTCTGATGACCTACTTTGAAGGATTCTGCCGCAGCCATCGGAGATGCCACTCAGACCTGTAGAAGGAATATTTTCCCCTGCAGGGTGTCCGGTTCTGCTCCTATGAAGTCCAGCACCTGAACAGGTTCTATTTGGAACTTCTGCAGATAATGAGAATCCCAGATTCCCCAAGGTGCTTTTCACAGTCTAAATGAAGCACCTTGTCTCTGGTTCTGTTTTACCCAAGACCAGCCAGTCATCCAGGTAGGGAAAAACTGCAACACTCTGCCTTCTCAGATGTGTGCTGCCACCACAGCGGAACGCTTTCTGAATACTCTTGCTGCTGATGTGAGCCAAAGGGAAGTGCTGTAAATTAGTATTGGCACCTTCCCAGCCTGACCCTGAGACATTTCCTGTGGGAAGGTCTGCTGGAATGTGAAAGTAGGATTCTTTCAGAACCAGTGATCTCAGTCAGTACCCTGACTGCAAAGATGTCATCATTGTTCTTAGTTTAACCATTTTGAATTTGTCTTTTTTATGTTTGTTCAGATATCTGTGAGCTAAAATGGGTTGCCATTCTCCAGTTTTCTTGTGGGTTAGGAAGTACCATAAGAATAGGTCCTTGCCCCACTGAGAGGCAGGGACCTTTTCCCCTACTTTTATTTGCAGTAGCTTTTTTACTTCCAGTTCCAGCAGGAGTCTCTCTGTTGGAGAGTGTGCTGGAAAATTTTGGGTTTCTGCAGTTTTGGAAATTTTTTGAACTGCAGGTACAATCCCTGGCTCACTACCTCCAGAACCCATTTGTTTGTGGTAATGTTTAAAGCAGCAGTACTACCCAACCAGGAGGTGCGCTGTTACAGCCGTTGTAATGCCACAGACAATGTGGCGATCGCTATCTAGTCAATGGCATGGGCAGCAGAAATGTAAACATAAACAAAGGATAGCTGAGCACATTACGGGGTGATAATACATTGCCGGAGGGAAAGAGTACCAGGGACATGCTCAGCAGAGCACAGGAAAACCAGTCGTAAAAGCGCAGATTTTTTTTTTTTACATTGTACAGCTGCTTTAACCATTCCTGAAGGTAACGTGCCAGTCTTTCCCCCATTGGCAATGGATTGGTGACCTGAGCAGAATTGCTAGGGATTTTATTTGTGGCTGGAATTCTAACAACTCATCTTGCGGACCTCTTTGCCCCTGCCCCAACAGAACCTCTCTGGGGTTGGTATTCATAAGGGGCACAGGTCCTTGGGTAGTAACCCCTAACCCTGCCTCCCCTTCCATAAGGCCTATGGGAAGGGAGGCCTTTTCTTTTTCTGAATTATTATTGTACGTTGTTTTGTATTCACCTACTTTCTTTCCTGTATTCCTTTGTTCTGTCACCAAAATACAGGTTACTCACCTGTAACAGGAGTTCTAGGAATGGTATATGTTGTTCATCCACACTCATTGGCAGGTATCCTTGCCGCTTTAAATCTTGCCGGAAGGTCTTCAAGCTTGCTCCTCCCACCCACCCGGGTGGTATAACTCTCGCTCCGCCCATGACGCCAGATCTGCCCGCTGGAAGCTCAGAGTCAGCGTCGCCGGGAGATAGAGTCAGGACAACAACATATACCATTCCTAGAACTCCTGTTACAGGTGAGTAACCTGTATTTCTAGGGACATGGATATGTTGTTCATCCACACTCATTGGCAGACTCCTAGCAGTTCTCCGGGAGGAGGGAGGCAAGACGCACACCCCCAATACTTACTTGGGAAAGAGAGACTGGAGAACCGAGGCCCCAAAACCAGCATCCCGGCGTGACTCAAGGTCGATGTGGTAATGGGTAATAAAGGTGTTTGCTGACTTCCAGGTAGCAGCCCTGCAGATTTCCTGGATAGGGACGCCCTGGAAGCAGCCATCGCAGGCAGTATGGCGGGTAGAATGAGCTCTATCCCTCTGGGAGGCTCCATGCCCGCCAACTTATAGCAGAGATCTATGCAGGAGGTTACCCACCTGCTTATCGTCCGCTGCTGCAGGTCTGCCAGATGCGGCTTCAGCGTAGGTGACAAACAGCTGGCGAACTCTCCCCGATTTCAGTCAGGCGCCCTTATAATAAGCTAGCGCCTTCTAGGTCCAGAGTATGGAGCTTGTATTCGCCTCCGAGGTGTGATTGGGGTAGAACACCAGCAGAGTCAACACCTGGTTAAGGTGAAACTCCACACCACCTTCGGAAGGAATTCGGTGGGGCGCAGGACAACCTTGTCCCTGTGGAAGACCAGGTAAGGAGACTCGATGGAGCGCCTGGAGCTCTCCCCATCCTTCTGGCTGACGGATAGCCACCAAGAAGGCGTCTTCCACGACAGGTGAGAGAGAGCACACCTGTGCATAGGTTCCAATGGCTTGCCCATGAGCTTTGCCAGTACCAGCAGTAGATCCCACGGAGGTGGGGTTCCGGACTGGAGGGAAATGTGATCAAGGCCTTTGAAAAGCGCCAGACCACCTTCTCCTGCGCCACCGACTGCTTCCCGGCCCGCGCCCGGTAAGCAGAGATGGCTGCCAGGTGCACCCTTAGGGTCGTCGACCTAAGCCCTTGACTAGAAAGGGACCATAAATAGTCCAAGATGCTTGCCAAGGAAAAGGAGGAAGGGTCCAAGCCCTTGCCCTGACACCAAATGGAAAACCTTTTCCATTTGAAGGCATAGCATTTTCTGGTCGACTCTACGGGACGCCTCAACTACATTGAGGACTCCCGCCGGAGACCCAAGGCCTGGAACCCAGTCAGCCAGGAACCAGGCCGCCAGGTGTGGGATTGAAGGTCCGGATGGAACACCTTCCCTGATTGACTGAGAGCAGGTCCGCGAGCTGGAAGCTGCCGCTGAGTCCTGAGCTGAGACTGAGGAGATCTGGTACCAGAACTGGCGAGGCCAGTCTGGGGCTATCAGAATCACCTGCGCCTTGTCCCTCCTCGCCTTGAGAAGCACCTGTGGATCAAGGGAAATGGGGAAAGGCGAAAGAGGCCCGGGTCCACTGCCTCGAGAAGGCATCCCCCTGCAGCGAGCCCTGCTGAGGGGGCGGGCATGGAACAGGCTCAGCCTGCCTCCCTGAGGCAAACAGGTCCACCTGAGGTGTGCCCCAATGGGAGAACAGATGCTGTACTCACTCCGCGGAGAGACCACTGTGGATGCAGCCCCATCCAGCTCAGGGCATCGGCCAGGGTGTTGGAGGCCCCTGTCACGTGAATGGCTAGGAGATCCGCCTCCAGGCCGCGCACGAGTGACTAAATGCGGAGAGCTTCCTTGCATAGAAGCATGGAGCGCGCCCCTGCCCTGGCGGTTTAGATAGTACATGGTCGCGGTATTGTCCGCCTGACTCGGACCACTTGACCCCGGAGGAACGGAGCAAAGGCGGTGAGAGCTAGCGGACCGCCGAGCTCCAGCAGGTTGATGTGGCATCGGACTCCCGGGGACCAGAGGCCATGAGCCCGGTGTTCCCCAGATGGGCACCCCAACCCATCAGAGAGGCATCGGTCGATAGAGAGACCGCCGCTCGGGCGGACGAACGGATGCCCTCCTGCAAATGATCTGGAACGGTCCACCACTGGAGAGCTGCCCACATCCCCTGTGTCACCGGCACAAGCTGGTCCAAAGGATCGCAGCGCCAGACCACTGGCTGGCCAGTCCCCACTGAAGGGGACGATGTTCCAGCGGGCCCAACGGACCACGCTGGTGCAGGCCGCCATGAGACCCAGGAGGCGAAGAAGTCCCGGCAGGGCGCAATTGCCCAACCAGAAATGATCGGGCAAAGGAGGAAAGAACTCGCCCTGTCCGCCGGAGCCGCTGCCAAGTCAAGAGAGTCGAAGGCGCTCGATGAATAGAATCACCTGCTTCGCTCGAGTTCCGACTTGGCCTCGCTGATAAGGAGGCCCAGTTGAGAGCAGACCTGAGGGCCAGATTTCTGACCACTCTGCCTCCTTCCTGGAGGGAGCTGCTATCAGCCAGTCGCCCAGGTAAGGGTACACCCGACCCCTCGCGCCAAGAGAATGCTGTCACCACTGCCATGCATTTGGTGAAGACCCTGGAGCTGGAGACAAGCCGAAGGGCATGGCTTGAATCAAGAGGGATCCTTCCGCTGGAAGCGAAGGAATCTCTGTGAGACGGACGGATAGGGACGTGAAAACGCGGCCTGCAAGTCCAGAGAGCAGAACCACACGCCCGCTCCAAGGATGGTATTATCTGAGCCAGAGTGACCATCCTGAAGGTTCGAGACCTTGGAACTTGTTTAGGTCGTAGGTCGAGAATGGGGCGCCAGCCCCCGTCCGCTTCGAACCAGGAAGTACCTGGACACAAACCCTGGGTCTGAAGGAGGGTCCACCACCTCTCTTATCACCTCCTTCTGGAGGAGGAGAGCCATGTCGGCTCGACGAGCCGCCAGTGAGGCTGGGGATCCCGGCTCTCGAGGGGCGACACGGCCTGAAGGGTGGTGCCTGCTCGACTCCAGAGGCAGGCCTCTTCCCACCACCTCAAGACCCACCTGTCCGTGGAAACAGCGGACCAGGCGGAACGGAAGGCTGGAGCCGCCCACGGGGGGGACCTAGGGATAAGGTGACGGGAATGGCGACACCCCTCAGCCCGTCACTGGGCAGGCTTGGAGGAGGGACCGGCCGAGGGACCTCCTGGGCCTTTTCCTCCCTGCCTCCTGTTAGAGGAAGCCGGCTGCTTGGGTTTGGGATGCCAAGGCCGAGCCTGCTGGCCCTGACGTTGCTGGGCCGGGTGCGCTGGGGGGAAGCACAGAAGGACCTAAAGGGCTTAGGCTGTGGTTTGCGTGCCTTGTCCTTCTGAGCGGAAGAGACCGAGTCCAAGGTAGCATTGACCTCGATCCTCTGCAGGTGACCTTCCACCCCAGGGTCAAGAGGTCAGTCCCCAAAAGGGGACATCCGCCAACTTGTGCTGGGTATCCGGGTAAAGGTGGATATCCTCAGCCAAGCCCGCTGACGACAGCCACTGCGCCGCCACCGATCTGGCACATGAGTCCCT
Source organism: Neoceratodus forsteri (assembly GCA_016271365.2). NCBI lineage: Eukaryota > Metazoa > Chordata > Ceratodontiformes > Ceratodontidae > Neoceratodus > Neoceratodus forsteri. The sequence goes on along the minus strand of CM057450.1, from coordinate 1,144,772,160 downwards.
ATATCCAAAGCAGTCTGGAGCTGCTGTTTGGCCACTGCTCTTGCCCTGGTCCCGCACCTGCTTAACCGTAGTCTGCAGATCGGGCGGAAGATGAGGGATGACTCATCCAGGGAGCCCAACAGGGCATGAGAAAATGTGCCATGAGGACGGCCAACTGGCCTGACGGCCCGAGAGAGGACAGCCGAGACTTTTTCGCCCAACATAGTCCATTTCTCTGACTCCTTGTCAGAGGTTTGTCCATATCCTGGCGCAGCCGGGCGCTACTGAAAACGCTGTCGGTAACCAACCCTTCAGCAGAGGGGTGTTCCAAAAACGGACAAGGAACCAGTAGGGACCGTGATACTTCCTGGCCATCCCCGGGCGCGAGGGCAGGAAGCAGGGCTGCCAAAGCTCCAGTGCCGGACCCACTATGGCCTCGCCACCGAAAGGCCTCCGTCGGAGAATCCCTCGTCCAGAATCTCCGGAGGATACCTGGTCTGCTTTGGAACGGGTTCGAGCTCCATCCCGTGGACTCGAGATGAGCCGAAGTAATCCTAGGAAGGATACGGCCATCGCCCATTGACTGACCTCCTGAAGACTCCAAGTCCAGTCGCTTGGAGAAAAAGGAGGAATCATCTTCGGACTCGGAAGAGTCCTCAAGAGCTGCTCTGGCCTGAGCCACCCTTCACCGCCGAGGTCGATCGGGAGTGAGGGTAACTGACACCGGCGAGTAGACCTCAGCCGACCGAGAATCTTGGTCGGAGCCCCAATTGGTGGCTGTGGAGGCGGAGGTTCCACCGGAATCGGTGGAGCAGCTGGTTTTGGCCGAACAACCGGCCTGGGTATAGGCTCCTCGGATAAGTCGAGGGGTTGTGTCGGCCGTTCCGGTGACAGCCACTTAATGGCCGGGGAAGGCGACGGGGTCGGCTTATTCCCGGCCAGGAGGAGCTGTTGCAACATAAGGTCCTCGCATGACCGATCGCATTTACGCCGTGCTTCCTCATCCGAGGAGGAGGACGAGGACGCAGCGTGACGCCGCTTACCGCGGTGCCGAGACCGAGACCACCTATGACGGTGGATCGGGCTGGACCGCCAAGAGGTCCGAGACCGAGACCGAGTCCCGGAATTTCCGAGGTCGCAGCGGGAGGTGTCGGCCGAACCGCACTCCTTCGCTCGGATGGTGCATCCGAGGGCCCGGAACCGGAGGCACAGGCGAGCCCACGGGATCCTCAACTCCTCCCGGGAACCGGGAGAGGGGAATCTCGCCGCTAAAGGCGACAGCCTTCAATGGGTCGAGAAAATCTCGACTTCATCGGGTGGGAGTCTCGTCAACTGACCTGACGGGACACCGTGGAGGCCAGTGGTCAAGCCGAGCGTCGACCGAAGCCGACGGTCGACGGCCCGGGAGAGGGACCTTTCCCGCCTCCCAAGAGTGTCGACGGAGGGACTTACCTTGTCCCTCTTTTGGACCGAGAATAAGGTCCCGCCAACGAGGCCCTTCTCCTTTAGTGGAGAGGACAGACAAAGCTCCTTAAAAGAAGCCGTGTAAGAAGAGCCCAGAGAGAGCGGATAAATGCCGCTGCCGAGAAGATACGGCCCGCTGCTCCTCCTCTCGAGGGCGCACCATCCGCCGAGCTGATCCGCCGAGCCCGCCGCTGACACCGCCAACCGGGCCTCCTTGACTTCACCGGAGGGAAACGCTCGGACGGCCCAGTTGTAATCGGGCAGCACGGTCCTCGAGGACGAGGTCGAGAAAGATGAGAGCACAGGTCGCAAGCCTGCGGTCGTGCTCAAGGCCTAAGCAATAGACACACGTGAGTGTGGATCCGTCTCGAGACATCTTCACCCGCAGTGGGCATCTCCTAAACCGGAGTCGATTTGTCCATCGCAGCCATGAGGGATAGAAGACTGAAGTCTTTTGCAAAATTTATTTTTAAATCCGCAAACGGAGAAATAGGAACAGTCTCAAACGCAGAGCGTTAAGGAGGGAACCTGAGCTTCCAAGCGGTAAGGAAGATCTGGCGTCATGGGGCGGAGCCGAGAGTTATACCACCCGGGTGGGTGGGAGGAGCAAGCTTGAAGACCTTCCGGCAAGATTTAAAGCGGCAAGGATACCTGCCAATGAGTGTGGATGAACAACATATCCATGTCCCTAGAAATGTGAGTTTCACTCAAAGGTGAAATCCATTCCTTTGGCCAGAGTGTCCTGGGAAAGGATAACTGTCTTTAGCTAGGAAAATCTTCTTAAGAACACTACATGAGCTAAGACTCTAGGTACAGTGTCATTACCTACCACGGCTATGTGGAAATGATATTCATTGGCATCAAAGGCCGATTTTGCTGTGGCACTAAAGTCTAGTGCCAGCTTACTATCTGCTTTCTGTAACAGTGCCGGGACTATGTCCCACAGTGCTTTCTGATACTGAGCAACGTGGGCTGAATATGCTGCCTTCTTGATAAGCAAAGTAGCTGATGTGTAAATTTTTCTCGCCATAGCATCAAATTTTTTTTGTTAGAGTTCTTTTCAGGGGGCTGTGACGAGAAGGGGACCTTTGTCCTCTTACAGGCAATAGCTTGGACTACTCCTTTGTGATCAGGGTGGAAATACAGGTATTCTAACCCCCCAAATACTGCCTTTCAATTTTCTTATCTATGGCTGGAGCTGAGGTAGGTACAGACATGGCTTCGGAAGTGGCCTTCTGAAGTGATTTACGTATATTGGAACGAGCAGCTTCCTTGTAGGTGCTATTCCCAACATATCCATGAATTCCTCTTCATCCTCCTCAATTTCCTGGTTTGGGGGGGGTGTTGATGGTATCTACCATTTTTCTGACAAATGAGGAAAATGAAAAGTAGTCCTCATTATGCCATAAAGGACAGGCAAAATCTTGCTCAGGTGCACCCTCTGATTTCAAAGAGTCACCTTCCTCCTCTTACACAGTAAGTTTCTGCTCCTCCCTCTCTGCATGCAGATAGGTTGGAGCCTTAGCCAGTTTTTTTTTTTTTTTGGGGGTCAGGTATATTATTAAAATTTCCCATGACCTGGATGGCCTGGAAAAATTGCCACAATTTTTGAAATTACTTCAGATGAAGGCATTTTGCCCGAGTCATTTGTCTACTCCTTTTTGTTTTCAGTGGGAGCTGCAGTGACATTTTTTATTTGTGCTTCTTTTTTGCAGGCACTGTTTCTTGCACCTGCTCAGAGGCTCTTTTATTCTTATTTCTGCTATCACAGGCCTCAGTTTTCCCCCTTTTCGGACACCCTGGTATCTGAGCCATCATTACCATGCTTATCAGATGGCTCTGCAGCTTTATCTTTTTTTGGTCACATTTTACAGGGACTTTTGCTATACACAAGAAGATGGACCCTTCTGACAGGTGCTTTCCACTCATCATTGGGAACTCTCTCTGAGCTTTTTATTTTTTGGGTGACACAAAGTCAGACTGTGAAGTCATAACGTTTCTTTTTTAGCCCATTTTCAAAGTTTTAGGGCAAAACCTAAAGCCTGTTTTACAACAGTAGAGTTACTGTGGACCCCATAATTTTACAAGGCTTGTGGCAGTCTGCCTTTGCCAGGAGCTTAAACAATTTAACAAAGTCTGTTAGTCCTGCATTTATTTTGTCAGGTCCCTCCATCGCCAATCTGTGAGGACCTACGATCAAGTAAGTCAATTCCCATAGCAAAAATGCCCCATCTAAAAAAAAAAAAAAAAACCGGGGCAAAGTTCAAATCATGGTTCCTGTAACACAAACTGATCAATTTAGGTCAAATAGCATAGACAGCACCAGAAAGTGCAAGCAGTCCGGTCTGGATTTACAGTAACTATAAAAAACGTGACCACTCAATTTTAAAAAGTAAAAATAGTGGTTTCTAGTTAAAAATGCCCAGAAATAAAAGTAAAAATAAAATAGTCAAGGTACTCCCTGGTTCCTGGGAAACGAACGGGAACTGGAGAAACCTAAAAACAAAACAAAAGGAACAAAAACCCTAACTAATGCACAATATTGAAGATGTAATTTAAAATATCACTTTTTTTAAACACTTCATGGAGACAGGAAATAATTTTTACATAGTTAACTCCTATTCCATCTTCCTTTTCACACCAGTTATGTTTTCTGATATGCTTTGATGATTTTTTGATAAATAAATAATCTAGCTTTGAGGTGTCCTCAGATTTAGAGTTCCGCTCTCTTCACCAGCTACTGCTCTTGATTTTCATATTTCTAAGACATTCTATGACATCAATAACTCCCATTCCATGCTGTTTATCTGAATGGCCTGCAATGGCGTTATTGATGTCACAGAATATTCACGCAGTAGGAAAAGATACAGCAGTAACTGCTAAGGAGAAAAGGATTCAAGGTAATTAAAAAGGCAACAAAATTAAATTATTAATTTAATAAAAAAGGTCAAAAAATATAAGAATGCTGGGTAGACAATAAAAGAGCAACTGGAGGGCATCTAGAAGTGTAAAAACTATTTCCTATCACCTTTAAAGTAAAAAAACATCTGGAAACCAGAGATACTGAAGCTAAACTCGGGGCGACTGCTCTCTGCAGGTGAAGAAACAAATCTGACGTAACTGTCAGAGTGGGTTGTAGATGCAGATTTTGAACCAAATTCTAAATTCCATCATTTGACTAAGGTTCTGTCTCTGGGGCACCTGTCTCCATGAAGCCAGATGCATTCAGTGTTAATCGTTATGGATTCCTGGTATAAGAACATAGAAGATAATGTATGGGCAGCCATACACAACAAGCCTGTGCCTGCACTGAGAAGTTTTTATGACAACTAGGAACCTTGACAGCAAAGCTTGAGAGGTTCCATGGTTGCCACAGAACACTCGAGATGAAGACAAAGACCTGTCTGTATATGAATGCCCATACATTATTTTTTATAGTGCATGGGCATCCATGTCCATTTAAGACTCACCGCTTCCTTTCAGTGACCTGGTGGTTAAGGGGGAGGCACTTAAGGGTTAGTGGGCTCAAATGACTGATTCAATGATGGCCCGGTGGCACTGAGGGTTGATGTGCTGGACGCCACACCTCGCGCCACGCCAGCGACCCATGTTCGGGAACGAGTGTGGGCTGCCAGGGGTAGGCAAGGGAGGAGATGAACTGATCATCCCAGGGACTGCTCTCCTTTTCCGGGCAGGGGGGACACCAGTAGTCAGTGAATGTCTGGCCCCTAGCAGAGGCTGGGGCAGAACGCCAACGCTGACGAGGTGGACGGAGATGGGGCAGATGCCTGAGGAGCGTGACGCTGCCTCCACTGGGCGCCACTGCACGCCCACCCCGAGGGAAAAGACCAGGAAAATGCGGTTGCAAGTGGCTTGACGGCCGTCTCCTGACATGCTTGGCCCCACGGGTGTTGCCTCAGAAGACTGGATCCTCGACATGGTTGTGAATGTGGGCTCACCTCCACTCCCCACCATGGGGAGAGAAGCTGGGGTATGACTGGGGTGAGGGCCTTCATGGGAGCTGAGGGGCAGGACGGCAGCTGGATGTGTGTCAACCATGGGGGTACTAACAAAAAAAAAATTACCGATTCAATGTATGGCTAGTGACTGCAGTTGCAGCTGTTTCTGCAAATTCAAGTTTCAAGAAAAAAAATGCTCCCAGCTCAGTTGGTTAGAGGAAAGCATCTGTGTGTTGGCATTCTAAGTTGTTGTGCTGCAGTAGTGACATTGTTAGTGCAGCACAACATCATCCTGACTTCATTACGGCAGCACAACAACACTGTTCTAGGCACTGAGTTCCATACACTACAGTCAAGTTTTACATTACAGTGGACTATGCCTTCATCTACAATCACAGCAGCCATTTCCTTTTTTTTTTTTTGTGAGAATAACACTAAAGTTTTGTTCCACTTTTAAAACCATGGCTATCCTGGTCATTAGAAAATCCATACTAGCAAACCACTTTTAAGAGGACATATGTAACCTCTGCACCCAAATCTCCTCAGATATGTGCATTATTTGGCACAAAAAAAATTAGAATCAAGCTGCCTGCAAGATTTCCAAAGTCTTAGTCTTACACAACCTTAAACTTGACTGCAAACAGAAATGTCAGCAGAAACTGGATTCTGAACAGTGAACACAGTAACCTCAATAGATGGAATCTTTATTGGTTTTGTTTTTTTAAAGGTCTCCTACAAGCACAAAGTATAGATGTCAAAGGGTGAAAAGTCTGCCAGAAGCAGATGCTGGTAGAATTGGGCAACCGACCTGATTAAAATGACAAGCTGCTCATCTGCTGCTCTCTATGAACATCTATCACATACACACACGTGCACATGTACGTAGTGCTTAGCCTGCAGGAATGGCATCCCTACGTTCATATCTTAGCAACAACTCAGACAATTCCTGCTAAACCAAAATATTTCAGTTACTCTCAAACAGCATCTGCTGGAGCCAGGGAGAAATCTGATGGAACCTTCATCCATTTTTATTTATTTATTTTTAACTATAACATGCACGGCTAACGTGGCACATGCCTTTTTAAATTCTGCATAAAATGCATTTCATACTACATGGCTTAACAATACCAGAAAAAGTGGAAGCTGGGTCCAAGAATTGCTGTGGCTCCATCGCATGGCAACAAGACGAAGAAGTGGTACCCAGGGGGCCCAAGTTAAAATCTCAGCAAAGCCACCTTCTGTCTTCTTTACAGTTGTAGCAAAGATCCATCAACAGCCACTTTACCACTACAATCCCCTTCACTGTTAGTGCATAAATAATTCTAGTGCTGGTAATGCTAGAAGCATCGAAAATAGCAGACAGGAAAATGTTGCTGTTTTATTTTTTAAAGCACTCAGTTCTTATTTTTCCCTTGTGCTCATTAGTAAGTTTTCTAGCTACCAGAAACACAGAAACATAGAATTCAATGGCAGATAAGGACTGCTTGACCCACCCAGTCTAACCATTTTTCTTCCTTGCCTGTATGGTCACCACAGACCCTACTTGATCTCTGTCTCCCTTCCCCCTTGCTTTCCACTAAGACTGCCTTTTCCCTTATCCCGTGCATGCTTGAAGACCACCACTGTTTTTGCCCCCACCACCTCTGCTGAAGACTATTCCAGACACCCACCACTTTATCAGTGAAGAAGTACTTCCTCACATCTCTCTTTGAATTTACCCCTTGTAGCTTCATTACGTCACCTTGTTCTCGTGCATCTTTTCTTTGGAAAATGCTCCCCTCCTGTACCTTATTTTGCCTAATGAGGTATTTACAGGTCTCTATCATATTCCCCCCCCACCCCCCATCTTTCTTCCAGTGTGTACATATTCGGGTCTTTAAAGGGGAACTCGCAGCAATAAGAGCCTCACATCTAAATGTGAGGCTGATTACAATTTGCACTTTGTGTAAAAAAAACAAAACAAAAAAAACACTTTTTTCACTTACTGTTTACTGCAGTATAGTAGAATGTATTAGGCTAATTTTGCTGACTTCTTAGATTCCATTTCCTGTAACCAGAATCCAGTGTAACTGACATCAGAGGAGGACTGCAGAGCTGGGAGATTCAACTGCCCACAGTATACATGTTAAAGATTTCGTAAGCTAAAATCATTTGTTTGCTGGTCCTGCTGTGCTGACAGAGTTTAAAGGAAAGCTGTCCAAAGCACTCCTGCCAATTATCAGGGCTGCAGAAACGCCCATTTAGCACTACCTTTATGTGGTTACAAGTCTCCAGCTAACCTTTCATTATTAATTTGCCCCGTTTCTGTGCCTTGAGTATGCTCCTGAGTTCTGTGCTGAAGCTGCCATTTGGACACTGCCACTGCACCGGAAGACTGAGTGTGCGCCTGCTGAGTAAGCTTCCTGTTTACTGAACGGCTGTTATGATTTAGCTGGGCAAATTTTTACAGAGGAAGATCTTGTGTGGTATACTACTTATTTATGAAGTTTTATAAGTAGTCCCATTGAAAACGGAACATGGTAACCTGTTTATTTTACTGAAAGTGAAGTTCCGAATTGCATGCGCATTAGCGTTAATGGGCATGCCCGAATTCAGAACTTCAACTTTCAGTTAAAAAATTAAACAGGTTACCATGCTCTGTTTTCAACAGCGCTTACTTCTAAAAATTCACTTAAATGAGTACTACATGCCACACGAGTTATTTTTCCGCTGTAAAAATGTGCCCAGCTCGTCATGAATGAGCGTTCCAGCAGAGCGTAGGATGGAAACTCTGTTAATTTGCATACAAGTTGCGGCTCTGGATGCTACAAGCAATGAAATGGTGCCACTCACTCCCTGATACAAAATATCCATTTCCAATAAAATACATGCCCTTTGACAAAAATGCAGCTCTCTGGTTACATACTGGCAGGTGAGTAGAGACTGAGAAAAAAACTGGGTTTATGACAAGTTTCCTTTAATACAATCCTCTGTGACCATATCTAGCCACAGGAGAACAGCAGACCAGCAAACAGAAGATTACAGCTTATAAAAAACACTCTGACATTCACTGTAGGCTACTGAAACTCCTACTGCTGCAGCTCTCCTCTGATGACAGCTGCAGAGGAGTCTGGCATTTCTGGTTACAGGAAATGTCAGCTAACAAATCACTGAAATAAGCCGGATACAATCTACTGCCCTGCAGTCATCAGTAAGTAATAAAAGTGTTATTACACACAAAGGGCTAACTGGGCTCAGCCTCACATTTGGGTGTGAGGTTCTTATTGCTGACAGTTACCCTTCCAGTCTCTCCTCATAGGGCTTCCAGTGCAGACCCTGCACCATTTCAGCTGCCCTCCTCTGGACAGCCTCCACACTATTTCCTTCCTGTGACGTGGTCTCCAGAAATGGACATAGTACTCGAGGTGGAGTCTCACCAGTGATCTATACAGTGGCAACACCACCTCCCTCCTTCTGTTGGTCATACCCCTACCTATTCACCCCAACATGCCACTGTCCCTAGCCACCTTACTGAGTATCAGGTTTGATGTGCAGGCAGTGCTTTACCCGACAGATGATGTATTTCATTATATGCCTCTTCGTACCTCATCAGCACTGTGACTTCACTCACTGTGACACTACCTGTAACAAATCTGGAAGCTGCTGAATGGCTGTCACTGAGCAGTTGTGCTGTCACAGTCACTGAGGTCACAATGCTGATGAGGTACTACTGTACGAAGAGGAACAGAACTTGACATGTCAGGCCAAGTGCTGTTCCACGCACCTAGTACTATGAGGTACAAATATTATAGTTAATCAGAGGGAACAGAAAAAATATCTCAGAAATAAAAGGTAATGGTTTCATTTTAAAAGTTAATATAAATTTCAGCCAGTATATTAGCTCTTAGTCTATATTTATATTGTACATATTTTACAAGTGCAGGTCAACCAGACTTATAACTGCCTGTCTCCAAAACCTTAATGTACTCCCTCAGGTCAGTAAAATGAGAGAAAAGGCAACAAAATGCAGCAAAATAACTAACCTAAATTAACACAGTGTCAAACTTCTAATAAAATGACTTAAAGAGCAACTTTTCTTGATCTATTTTCAAAACGCTGCTGAACTTTTAGTTTCCTCCTCACATGAAGTGGCGTGTGCGCTAATGGCGGTGGCTTTGTAGCGTTTCTACTGAAACTAAAAGTTCAGCAGCATCTGAACAGGAATCCAGGAAGGCTTTAAATCTTGCCAACCAACCTAAAAGCTACATATTGCTGGTAGGACAAGTTTTTCATTCATAAAATAATGCAAAATGAAACGAAGCAAAACAGCTTAAAATTAGATACTAAAACAAACTCTAATTTTTGTTTTAAAAGATACGGGAATAAAAAGAAGCAGCAAAAAGCTGAAAAGAAAAACGAGTGGAGATTACTAAACTAATCTAAACATGATTTACATGGGGCTCATTTTACAAATTAAAAGTAGCATTAAAACTTTAAGCCACAAATGAATCATGTATTTTCACAGGTTTAAAGGGGAAAACTCAAAATACTACATAAGATTCTCTCCATTTTTTACTCCTATATTTACAAGGAGGTAAGCACAAATTAAACATGAATTATTAACAAACAGAGAAAATCCTAAAATACATTTAACATAAAATGAAGTTAGTTAAAATACACCCCCCTCCCACTCACATTAAGAAAAATTCTCAATTTGTTTTCTCTTTCTCTTAAAACACAGATCCTGGATTAAAAGATTATTAATAAAGTTCTAATATTTTGGAAAGACAAAAGCCTTTCATGTTTATACAGGTATGTTCCCCTGTGTAAATCTGATTATTTCAAGCACATCAAGTGATCTGTTTACAATACATGAAAGAAAAGCACTCACTCATGTTATACATGTTCTTTATTATTTGTATAGATATAAAAGCCCAAACAACGTTCTGAAGAAGGGACAATTTAGTCCTGAAACGTACGTCAGCATAAAGATTAATAAATATAAAGGGCATGGATATATGCACAATGAAGATGCTTATGTACAACATTATGGAATAAGAAGAAAATATTGTGAAATAAATCAGAATATACTGGAAATAAATTTGTTTGTCCTTTTTCTACACAGAAGTTAAGAGGCAGAGATGTCCTAACACGAGCATAAATGTGATTGATAAAGGCTGTCAGCCTTTCTGGCTACTGGGGCCAGAGAAGAAGGTTGCTTCCATATAGTGGTGACCAAATCCTCATGTGGTTCAATCCAGGGCGGAATGAGGTTTGGGGAGGAATCAGCCAAATCTAAATGAGCTGCCAGCCTCCGAGGGTCCTGGGCAACTGTGCGCCAATCGTAGGCTGCTTGGATTTTTCTTAGGAGCTCCAAGAAGGAAGGATCCTCCAATGGGGATTTGGGAAAGTCCTTCAGTTTCTGATCATCCGGTGTGGATGTTTCCACATTGGAGTCGGAATGTACCATGTCACTATCCAAGTCCGAGGAATCCTGGCCACTCAGAGAGCTGATGGCCGGAGGCGGCAGTTCCACTGGTCTAGAAAATTCCGTAGGCCTGGAAAACTCCCAAGGATCTGGACGATTGGCCTGCGTCGGGCCCTTAGGGCCGGACGACAGGGAAGGATCTGACACAGGAGGCCTTGGAGCCGGCGTCGGGGCCATCGGCGGCTGATGCTTCTCCAGCTCTGACGTGAGCTGTGACTTTGCTTCTGCCCACCAGTTCTTAAGGTCTGCTTGAAGGTCTACTTGAGGCTGGGGTGGAGGGTTATTAAACCTGTAGCTAGGGTACCCGAAGAAAGGGTAGTTAAAGCCCAATGGTGGGTAGCCCGGCACATGGAATCCTGACGCCGGATATTGCATTGGGTACCCTGGTGTTGGGTACGGAGGAGGATAGCCTGGTGATGGGTGTCCGTAAGAATTTGCAGGTGGTCCTAATGGAGGGCCCAATGGACCTGCCGGAGGAATTGTCAGGTCTATACCACGTCCCATGGGGTGCTTGGAAGGTCCTGATGGAAGAGGCGGGTGAGAGTCCTGAAGGTCCTGGTGTCTGGTCCGACGTAGGGCCTTGCGGGACTGAATTGCCTGAGGGGATCGGAGGGACTATCGTCTGGTCCAATGCTGGCTCTGGCGTCTGAGGCACCGGTGGAGCGGGTGACGAAACCCCTGTCAGCAGGTGAGCTCCTTCCTCTGCATCCCCCACAGGGGAAGCCAAAGGTACCACTTCTACCAGCAGTAAAGGAGAGGGGGGAGTATTGTCCTTTGTCAGCTGTGCCGTCACCTCTTTGTCAGGCCTGTTATCGGGGCCTGACAGAGGATCCGGGGCTGGGCGTCCGTCGGAGGAGCTGACAGGTGGCTTAGCAGTTACAGCTGTGCGAGAACAGGCAGAGCCGGAACTTGACTTACTGGTTCCTCTTGTACCACTAGGCCCTGAAATCTTGCAGGCCATAGAGGAGGTGGGTGCCTCCTGATCTTGGGCGGCTCCTATCGGCCTGGGCCAGACGGGTGGGTCAATGGATGTTTGGTAGCCACCAAAGCGGTCGCCGAAGGTGATTCCCCCCGGAGGGGATGTTACCTGAAGGGCCGCAACTCCAGCGGGAGGTGGCGGAATGGCTGGGGACCCTTCCCGATCCTGATGTCTCTCCTTATTCTTCTTCTTATGGAGTCCCTCCAGAGAGGACGATGATTGCCTGAGTTTCTTCAGCTCCTTCTCCATATTGGCCTTTTTTTCTTTTAAAAGATGGGCTTCCACAGACTGCTGCCTACGTTTACATGTGGCTGCGTTAAACTTCTGGCAATGCTCACACCCTTCCACCTTATGGCCTGGGTGGGCCCAGGCAAAAAAGGCAGAGGGAATGGCCATCCTTGTGAGGGAGCGGAGTTCCACAGGAGCCGCACTTGTTCTTATGCGATTCTGATGGCATCGGAGACGACATACATGACGATTTTTGTAAACAAAAAAACGCGAAATATACGGATTAATAGTAAAACTGTTAGAATAATACTCATCCAAGATGGAGTCAACTAGCAGCGTTCTTCCGCGAGATCAGACGTGCGCAGGTTGATGGCTGGAAAGAACTGGAAGGACCACTCCTTATACAGCGTCATGCTGACGTCTGTCACATGACGTCAGGGGGTGGTCTCCCGTGGAACACTGCTAGCTAGAATTTTTCCGTGAGATCCTAACACCTCGCGGATTAGTCCTACTTGTGAGTACCTACTGCAAGAGCCCTCTTGAAGTAAGATCCACGTTTTGCTCTAGAGATGGTATGATCTGAGAGAGTTACCATCCTGAAGGTGTGCGATCTGATGAACTTGATCAGGTTGTGCACATCTAAGATGGGGCACCAGCCTCCATCTGTTTTTGCACCAGGAAGTACCTGGAGACAAACCGAGGGCCCATGACAGGAACCACAACCTCCATGCGGAGGAGCTAGGTGATGTGGTCCCAAAGGGCTGACAGAATGTCTGCGGATACCAAGTCCTCCCGTGGGGCATGAGCTTGGCAAGGCGGGTACTGCTCAGATTCCAGAGGCAGACCCTGGCCTACCACTTCGGGAACCCACCAGTCCATGGTGACAGCGGACCAGGTGGAAAGGAAGTGGCGGACCCGGCCCCCCGCGGGAGGACCCAGGGTTGGCGTGACAGGCATGAGGGAGGCACCCTTCTCCCTGTCACTGGGCAGGCTTAGAAGTGGAGGAGAGCCCGGTCGAGGAGACACCGGAACCTCGACCTCCAAGCTTATGGACCAAGGCCATTGACCTGTGTCGGACTGGCCAGGCCTGAACCTGCTACCTAGCCGAGGACTGGGCTATTTTGACTGCAGCAGTGGAGGTGGACTGAAAGGGCTTCTTTTTCTGTTGTTTGAAGCCCTTGAGTGGATGTCACCGAGTCTACACTGGGCTTTTCAATGTGATGAAGTGCTCCTCCACCCCCTGGCCCGAACAGATTGGTGCCCAAGAAGGGGGCATCCACCATCTTGTGATGGGTGTCTGCCATGAAGGTTGAGATCCGCAGCCAAGCCCTGTGGCACATGGCCACTGCGGCCACCACAGAATGGGTGCAGGAGTCCCCAATGTCCATGGCTATCTAGAGCTTCTGTTTTGCCAAAGCCTGACCCTGGTCCCAGACATGCTTGACCGTGGTCTGGAGGTCTGGTGGAAGATGAGGGAGCACCTCATCCAAAGTGCCTAACAGGACATGAGAAAAGTGGGCCAACAGGAGGGCCAAACTCGCCTGGCGAAGGCCCAGCGTAGAGGCAGCATAAAACTTTTTCGCCGAATGGTCCAGTTTCTTGGACTCTGTCAGGTGGTTTGTCCACGTCTCCCACATTGTCGGCGTGCCAAAACACAGAAATGGCCACCTAGCCCTCAGCCGAGGGATGTTATGTGAATCCCGAAAGGGAACTGATGGCCACCGCATACTTACGGGCCACCCGAGCTGACGGCACTAGGCAGATGGTGGGGAGCTGCCAGAGCTTCAAAGCAGGGCAGGATGGCCTCTGCTACTGGGAAAGCTTCCCCCAGGGTAGTCGCCCTGGTCCAAGATCTCGGTAAGTGGGTACCAAGCCCGCTTCTAAGCAGGCTCCATCTTGAGGCCTGTGGATTCCAAGATAAGACGGAGAAGGCCCGCAAAGCAGGTAGGGCCTTCATCCGTTGAGAGACCCCCAGCTGACTCCGTGTCCACCGGACGGGAATGCAAGGAGGAACCCTCAGACTCCGAGGAGTCGTTGAAGAGAGGTCGACCACCCAAATCCCCACTGACCCTCTGTGGATGGTCAGGGGTGACCGACAGCTGATGGGAAAGCCCTGAAGCTGGCCAAGACTCCTTAGTCAAAGCACCGAAAATCGGCTGTTTAGGGGGCAGCTCCACCAGGATCGGCGAAGATGCTGGGGGAGGCCGAGCCAGGGCCATTTTATGAGTCTGCTCCTGTGGCGAAGAAGGCAGTGGCCTCTGCGGTAAAAGCCAGGTGATGGCCAGAGTAGAAGCTGGCACAGACTTCATACTGGCGAACATCAGCTGCAGCCACATCATGTCCTCGTAGCATCGATGCAACTTGTGCGGAAGCCTCTCCTTCCCTGAGGAGGACGAGGAAGAAGAATAGCGAACCGCTCAATCCACGGGAATGAGACTGAGACCTCAACCACCGGGGTGGGGGGGCCTCAGAGGATGCTGGCGAGTCCTGGGCAATAACAGGCAGTGGGTTAGCGAACTAATTCGTTCCTCCCTGTGTCTAAGTACGTCAGGACCAGAGTCCTAGACAATGAACTATCAGCCCCTTCGGGCAACTACAGGTCGACCGATTCAAGAAAAATCTCAACCGGGATATTGCCCTACATCTTGGACAACTGGTCCGATGAGGTTAACATGGAGCCAGTGGCCTGGGCCGAAGATTCGACCGAAGTCAGATCTGGAAAAGCGCAGGAATCAGAAGCCCGAGAACATTCCTGATCCCACGACCAATGGCCAGACCGTCTTTTGGTCTCTTTTTTAGATGTGGACTTGTGTGCAGTGAAGGGCCCTGACCAAGAGTCGGGAGAGCCTGGTACAAGTCTTTAAATGCCCCCCGTGAAGCAGGCACTCAAAGAAAGTAGCAAAAAGGCCGGAGCCGAAAAGGACTGAGCCACAGCCTGGGCCACCCCCTCCTTGAAAGCCGCTAGCTGTTCAGCAGACCCCGCAGCCGTGGAGACCACCTGACAGGTGTCCTTGAACTTGACTGGCAGGTGCCATTTGCTCGGACAGCCCAAAAGCAAGCGGGCATGACGGTCCTCGATGATGGATGGATGGAAGGTATGACAGATGTTGCAGGCCTGGGGATCATGCTCGTGGCCCAAGCAGTAGATGCACACAGTGTGCAAATCTATCCAGGACATCTGCTTGCAAATACATCTCTGGAATCCCGAAACAGACTTCTCGTCGTCCATTGTCAGTTGGCATGAAGAAAGAGCATGAAGACAATTTTTTTTTAATAGTTTTGGAAACAAATCTAAAGATTTTAAGCAAAGGGCCTTCTTAGCACGAGAGCGGTGAGGAGGGAACCTGATTCTTCCAACGGAAAGGAAGATCTGGCATCACGGGGGAGAGCCAAGGGAGTTACCACCAGGATGGGTGGGAGGAGCCAGCTTGAAAACATTCCAGCTGTCTTAAAGGGAAAAGCAACTGCCAGAAAGTATGGATAGAACATCGTATCCACGTCCCTAGAAACCATATATGGGCATAGCTAAGAGGCTGCGAGTGAGCAGATATTACAAGGGCTTAGCTAGGTTTAATTATCTGATGCTTTTTGAGATCCAGTGTGTCCCACAGTGTACAAGCTCAGAGGTGGTAAACTTCAGGAACAACACTACAAGGCACGTTCCCCCCCATCAGGTGATGCATCAATGGAACAGCCTACCAGTGGAGATGGCAGACATGAAGACAGTGCAGGCCTTCAAGGTACGCCTAGACAAATTTCTGCTTACCAAGGGGGAATCAACAGGTACCCTGTCTAGTACCGTGGGTAGGGAATTTCTGTGAATTAGTATGTTTGCACAGAATCATTTTTTTCATCACTACTGCTTATGAAGCAGAAGGAATAGACATGATGGACCTAGTGTCCCTCAGACCTTTAAATAACTATGGTAAAACAAGTCAGGCTTCAGCACCATTCAGCTGAATGAAGTTAGCCCATCTCAGCAAGGCAACACATCCCATTTCAAACACTAAGAAAATAAAGCACATCTATCTATAGGTCCTGTAAGTATTGCCCCTAATATACTGATTCCTTGTTAATATATATACAGTATATACATATATATATATATATATACACATATATATATATATATATATGCAAATATATATATATTTATATATATATATATGTATATTATACGTATATATATATATATACTATGTATATATATATATATATATATATACTCTGTATATATATATATATATACACACATACATACATACACACACACACACACACACACACACATATATATATATATATATATATATATAATAAACGCACCCATTTATAACGGACACTGTTATAACAGACAGTCGGTTATAGTGGACAAAACTGATTTCCCAAACCAAATATATCAAATCCATTTTATTTTTCTCCGGTTATAATGGACAGAAACATTGCTTATAATGGATACTAGTAAGTTTTTAAGGGCATTTATAGTGCTTTTTTGGTGGGGGCAGACTAGCGAGGAGACCTGGAAAATGCAGAATTAAGAACAAGGAGCTACAGAGATAACATTTCTAACAAAATAATTCTACACAAGCTGCATAAACTTTTATTAGTAAATTAACTAAACTAAAAGTAAATGATTTTTATATTTCAATAAAACCCTTGTAGTATACCTGCCTTTGTTCTTAGTGTCCCAGAATCCCAATATCCAGCCACTGGAGTTATTATCTTCCACTTATCTTCTGCAATAAACTTCCTTAACAGAACTCGTGCTCAAGTGACAGTTAAATAGCTTCAAATAAACACACAGTATACATAAACATACGCTAGGTAGGATTCTGGGTAATCTGTTAAATGTTATAATAAATTCTCATTCACTCTGAACCTATGCTCACACATATTGACACACCTAACACATAGGCTACACCGCCTCTGGATATAATGGACATTGGATATAACGGACAAAAGTTGTGTGCACAGATGCGTCCATTATAACAGGCTTGCAATGTGTGTATATATACATATATATTTTGCTCCTCCCTTCTCCTCCAACCAGCCTATTATTTGGGCCACTAGGGTCCCGCTGGCACTCATCTCCGCCACCAGCCACCACCTCAGATCGCAGCCTACCCCAGGTAACCCGGCGTAACCCTTTGCCAGATGGGCTCCTCCACCCCGGAGGGGGAGGGCGCCAGTGGGGGGTGGCCAGTGCACTCTATGACTGACCTGATGTGCTGCTGAGGTGGTCTGGCTATCTGGGGCTTTTTGCGGCGGCGGGGGCCAGTGACTGTCATCTGGTCGGTTAGGGAGCATCTCTGGTTTTCTCCCTGTGGCAGCGCTGACGTGGCACTGACGTCAGGGCTTACACCGACGTCTGTCACGCTCCTAAACAACAAGGCCCCACTGCACTGCTGTTCTCCAGGCCTCTGCCAGGAGTCAGCAAGCGCTGGACCACAGACCCCCTGCCCCCAGGAGAAGGCGAGCAGTCGTTGGACACTCAAGCCTTCTCCCCCGGCCGGCCCTCCGACGCCAGAGTCCATTCCCGAACTTGGGTCACTGGCGTCGCAGCAGTGAATCTTTCCACTGCACCAGCGGGCCAGCTCACATTACTATATTTTGATGTATTCGTATATAATTTATTTTCTGGTCAGATGGTTTATTACATCAATCACTTTATTTTACCATTCTGTACAAGTGTTTAGGTCCCCTGCCTGTTTTGGGTATATATCACATTGTAATATGTTAATTTTTTCTTGCTTGCTGTTGTCTGCTGTTTTGTAATGCTGGATTGTAACTTCAATAAAAATGTATGAAATACAAAAAGGTATGGGAAGATGAGGGGAGAAATTAAATACTGATGTTTGAAAACATTTTTCAATATGTATTTTTCCCTTCTGTTGTTTCAAAATAATGCAGAGTTTAAGCAAAATTATGAGATTACATTTAATGCAAAATCAACCTGATGTGTTTTTTTAGACAGAAGTGGTAAAAAACATTATTTTTTTTAATCAAAATAAAGAAACCATGATTAACCTCTACTTTACCGTAACATTTTATAAGTGACATTTCATTGGGTTAAAAAGAATGAGAATGTAATCCTTTTATAATTATGTCCATGGCCACATTGGTGACATTCCACCATCCAGCCCCTTCCCCTGGTTAATGATGCCACTGCAGTCATTCCATACCATGTGAAAAAAAATCAATCACTTGAGCGTTTGAGATACAAGATCATTTTCTCACAGAGACATACAAAAACTCGTGTGCTGAAATCCTACATAGTTCCTAAAGCAAATATTCAACCTGAAAAGCAAAGCACTGGCTTACTTACCTGGTTTGATGTCTTTGAAACTGTTTTTCTACTTCTAGACTACTCCAGACTTTTTTGCAGTGTAACCTGATAACCACAAGCTTAGTGCTGTGGAGTCTCTTTCAATTCACGCCACAATGGGAGTCTCTTCCAACTCACTCCACCATGGGCCACACTGGTAGTCTCTTCCAGCGCAGTCCATTGTGGACCAGTACTGAGAGTCTTTCAGCAATGTCTACCACAGGGCCAAGCTGGGAGTTCCTTCCAGCGCAGTCCACCAAGGGGCCATGCTGGGGTTCTTCCAAGTCCGTCTGCCATGGGGCCATGCTGGTAGTCTCCTCTGGCACAGTCCCATACTGGGAGTCTTTCAGCACAGTCCACCACATGGCCACACTAGGGTTGCCTTCCAGCACAGTCCACCATATGGCCATGCTGGTAGTCTCTTCCAACACAGTCCATAAGGGACCATACTGAGAGTCCCTTCCAGCACAGTCCATCCAGGGGCCCTACAGAGAGAGTCTCTTCTGGCACAGTCCATCCAGAGGTCATGCTGGATGTCTCTTCCGGCACAGTCCATCCAGGGGCCATGCTGGGAGTCTCTTCTGGCAAAGTCCATCAAGGGCCATGCTGAGAGTCTCTTCCGGCACAGTCCATCCAGGCACCATGCTGGGAGTCTCTTCTGGCACAATCTACCATGAGGCCATGCCATGAGTTTCTTCTAGGACAGTCCACCATGGGACCTTGCTGGGAATGTCATCCAGAACAGTCCACTATGGGGTGAGAGTGGGGGGGGGGCCTACAGAGTCTCCCTTCCAGCACAGTCCACCATGGGACCATGATGGGAGACTCATCCAGCAGAGAATTACAAGGACATCATGCACTGTTTCAATTACAGACTGAGACTAAAATAGGAGACAAAACAGTGAAGAAAGGATACATCCCCAAGATAACTGCTTCAAGGCATTTGATAGGTAAAGATTCCCGGGTCATTTCTCTGGCTGTATCCATCAATCTATGGAGGAAAAAACAACAGTTTACTACTATTGTGCATTTTCCCTTTTAAAGGTTCCTGCCGATAAGACTAAGCCAGCAAACCATTATCAGTGTCTACTGCTGATAAAATCAATTTAGAAGTGCAGCAGATGCTTCTAGGAAAACTTAAAATAATAACACACATAAAAAATCCAGATTATTTTTCTGATATTTTTGTACTTCTCTATCCTTTGTTCTTCTTTACTAAGTATATTTGTGTGTAAGTACTTAAAACATTTCAAGTATAAGTCATATTTTCATTAAACATTATGTTTCTAAAAATTTTTCTAGAGGCATCAGTTGCTTTTTTTAACAACAATAAAAATGGTTCATGACATACATGATCCAATGATTACAAGGAAAGCAGAACCTCTGTTCACTACCACAACAAAGTACTGTAAGCGGAAAAACAAAATGGTGACCACGCTAGGCTGCTGTCTGTGAGTAATCTGGGAGAGGGAGTCTTTCTAATGATTTATAGAGCTATTTTAAGTGTTTTTATTTATTTGTTTAGTATTAGTTAGTTGTTAGATTAGGGACGGGAGTGCTAGTAAGGGCAAAAAGTGAAAAAGAGTTAGGAGATAGCTTTTTTGTTTCCTAGCAAGGTCCATTTGTGTGGAGCAGTCTTGGCATACCTGTAATCTCAAAGTTTGGAGTAGCAGCTGCACCCATTCTCGGCTGCACCCAGGACAGCAGTAGCAAAGAGGCCATTTGTAGCTCACTGTGTGGTCACTGAAACGCCGACAGAAAGAACAAGTAGGAACGAGGAGACACCCAGGAGTCAGCGGCGTGTTGTGGCCATGGCTTAGTGGACTGGACACCGGAGCGCAGATTGATTGACTGGTCCTGCCAGTTTGCTGGGCAGAACGTTGTCAGGAGGCAATGTGAGGAGGGGTGAAGCCTCCTCAAGTCTGTTATCTTAATCAAGTCTCCCGGATTTCAGCAAAGGGAGACCTGGAATTACTGCTTCCTTGGAGGCCTCTCTCCGACTGCTGTGTGGCAGTGTATGGTGGTGCTTATTCCAGACCACTCAGATGTTATAAGATGGGCCAGTGAGATGGGAGACGGCTGTCCATTGACCCAGCTGGAATTAATTTGTGCAGTGTTGGATAGTTGGCCCCTGGACTGTGGAGGTAAGGAGGAGCATTTCTGCTGAACTGTGGTGTTGCCCCTCGGACTTTGGAGGTAAGGGGGAGCGTGTCTACAGAACTGTGGTCTGTATGCTCAGAAAACGGGTTGTTACCAGTAAAGATATAACCTATCGTCTTAAATAGGATCTGTGAGCCAAGGCAGGCGGTTGGAGGGCTGTGAGAGAGCCCTTACTGGTATCTGAGACATAATATCCTGGACTTTGTTTTTCCAGAATGTTGCTAAAACTGAGCCCAGGTAATACACGAAGGCAGAACCAGAAGGAAACCTCATTCAGTGAGTGGGTTCGAGGGACCCTAGATTTCTGGACTATCTGAAGAGTTTACCTTAGGGGTGAGAGACCTAAAGTGACTGGTGCTTAGATGGTGGAAGATTCTTTAGCCTTTTTCTGTGACTCCTTTTCTGAAACTTACTTTTTAGAGAGAACAGGCTATCGAGAGGCAGTCCTATGAGTCAGGAAAGTGCCTCTTGATAATAAAAGCCGCTTTGGCCAAGACCTGAATATAAGAACTGCTCCACATGTTTATGGACTCCTTGAAAAAGAAAAAAAAAAGGTTTTATTAGAAATCGTTTTGGGAGGGTTGGGGAGGTCTTGGGGTTGCTGTGTGAGAGTGAATGTGTGTGTGTGTGTGTGTGTGTGTGACTGATTTATGTATGGGAGTGAATGGTACATAACTAGTTACTGTTTTAAATACTGATTTAGTGATATTATATTGTTTAGATTTATAGCTGTGGATGTAAGTTAAGTTGTTGTTAAGGATGTGTTGGTTAACAGCTCCCAGGACAAGGTATTATTCCCCCACCAGGCTCCGCAATCTCTGACCACTTGATTGCCCCCTATTAACAGTGGAGGTATGTAGAGCACTGGATATATTGCGTAGGAGGAGGAAACGGAGATTAGCGGAGTCTGATGGGGGGAATATAGTGGAGGGGATGGGCAGATAGGAGTGGTAGGAACGAGGAGGCGCCTTTGGGCAAAATGGGACCAGGAAAGAAGTCCTCCCTGCCTTGGTGCCCATGCCCAAGGGCTCCACAGTTAGTGGGCAGGCTGCTGGACCAGTCTCATTTACCTATCCTTCTTGGGCAGTGTTGTGCAATGGCAGATCTACTAAGAACAAGACAGCAATTTCTGCCGTTCTTGTTGCATCACCAAGACCTAGCTGGATGAAAATGCCGGCCCTGTATTGGAATTGGCTGTTCCAGCCAGGTACTCGGTGGTACACTACCCAAGAAAGAATCGGTGGGGGGGCAATCTCTTAAGTCAGACTTGAACCTCACAGCCTTCTTGATGGGAACAACAAAATCCTTCGAATGTGTGGCCGTTCAAGAGTTTGCAGGTGTAGGTTGCAGGATCCTTCTCATCCAACCCCAGGGTGATGGGAAGGGATTCCTGCAGGAAGTCGCGGACTTCATCACTGAACTGGTACTGGAGTTTCTCAGATGGATTATTCTGGGGGAATGCAAGGTCTAGGTTGACGACAAACTCTTGCAGTTTGGTCAAGACTTCCTCCAACTGGGTCTACAACAGCCAGTCGACACTTTCGTTGTCGACCGACGTTACAGCGACTCCGTTATGTCAACCACATTTGCGGTAGGCATAACTAGGGTCGCATCAAACTACTTCTTCAGGGGGCTCTGCCTCCGCACTCCCCACTACTTAAATAACTCTTGAGTTGGAGTTGTTTCAGGGAGGGGGTGCAATACCCCCAGAAAGCAGTGCTGGGGTCCCGCCGACACTACAGTGACCTGGCGCTGTGGTCGCTGTATTGTCGATCATAGTAAAGTTATCCAGGAAGTGTTGGTATACCCCTACAACTAATGTGTTCGTTGGGCCTGACACAGGTTGTTACCTCTGCAACCCATATTCACGGACATTTGTTGGACCTCGTCTTCCTGCTGGGAATGGAGGTCTTTGACCTTATGGTGGAGCCGGTCATGTGGGCAGAGCAACATACTGTGAGGTTCTCGTTCGAGGCTCCACCAATAGACTTTCCCCTATGCAGCTGGTCCAGTACCGACCTTTAAGGAGTTTGACTCCACAACGTCTGACAGCGGTGCTGGATCTATCAGGTTTGATGAGTGCATGCAAGGAGCCAGGGGAAAGTGCAGTTATGTAAGAACTTGCCGTAACAGTAGATCTTTGAGAGAGGCTCTTGCAGTAGGTACCAACATGTAGGACTAAGCTGCCAGGCGCCAGGATCATACAGAAAATTTCTAGCTAGCAGTGTCTGGTGGGGGACTACCCCCCCGACCTCCCATGACCGACATCAGCGTGCCACTATATAGGGAGCGGTTCCCATGCCCGCCACCCAGTTCTCCCGTCGGAGACCTAGAAAGGTTCGAAAGGAGTTAGGAGTGGACTCCTGGAGTTAAAAGGCTGTGCCAGGAGAAAAAGAAGAAGAAACATCCCAGGGGAAAGGTGGGAGGGAAAGCAGTACCTCTGCAAGAGCCTCTCTTGAAGACCTACTGTTATGGTAAGTTCTTCCGTAACTGTACTATCTTATTTCGAGAAGGCTATTGCAGTAGGTACTAACACGTAGGACTGAATCCCAAGCAGTCAAATTCAGACATGTCTGAGACATGGGCGACAGGAACAAGTCTGCAGTAAACGGGCTTAACATAAGAGACCCTGAAGAATAGCTAGGCCAAAGTGAAAGTGTGGACAGAACTCCAAGTGGCAGCCGCACAAATATCTGCAGCTGAGACATCCCTGAAACAAGCAGTAGAAGCAACCATGCCTCTTGTTGAATGACCCTTAACCTCCGCCAGAAGAGGTCTGTTATACTTCTGATAACAAAAGGTGATGCAGTTTGCCAAACACTTTGACAAACACTGTTTTGAGACCACAGCGCCCTCTCTTTTGGGCACAAAAGAAACAAACAGCTGGTCAGTTTTACGGACTGGCTTCATCCTCATGTAGTAACGAAGAATCCTATGCACATCTAGTGTGCGCAGGATTGTTTCACCCTGATTGGAATGCTCAGGATAATACACTGGCAACTCAAGAGTATGATTTATGGTGTGCTGAGACCACCTTAGGCAAGAACTTAGGGTTTGTAAGCAGAGCCATCCGGTCTCTGTGAAAAATCAAATAAGGCTCCTTACACATCAGGGCCTGAAGTTCGGAAATTCTTTAAGCTGAAGTAATAGCAATTAAGAAGAGCACCTTCACAGAAAGGCAGCGCATGTCGCAACTCGCTGCTGGTTCAAATGGTGACAGCGTGAGTTTTCCAAAATAAAGTTCAGATCCCAAGGAGGAGCAGGGCTCCTGACTGGGGGTTTTAAATGAAGGATCCCCATCAAAAGTCTTGGAGACTTCCAGTTGAGCCAAGATTTTGCTGCTCACCGTGATGTGGCAGATAAGTGGACCATCAAGGCCGAATAACTAAGCCCCAAGTCTGAGAGGTACAAAAGGTAATCCAGGACCTTTGAGACAAGGCACGTGAAAAGTTCCAACCCTTTCAAAGTGGCCCATGTGGAAACTCTCTTCCACTTCATGGCGTAAGTGGCTCTGGTGGACGGCCTCCTGGCCTTCACTAGGACCTGGGCTACCCTCGGGAAAACCCCAAAGTGAGCGGTGGCTATGTCAGCAGGTGCCATGCATGCAGGTGCAGGGATCTGAGGCCTGGCTGGACCAGGGTCCCCTGTTCCTGTGTCAGTAAGTCTTGAGAAACTGGCAGTGGTATCGGAGGATCCACTGAGAGTTGCTGGAGTAGAGAGAATCAAAGCTGCCTGGGCCAGAAGGGAGCGATCAGAATCATTCGTGCCCCTTATGCCCTCAGCTTCAGCAGAACTCTCTGCAGCAAAGGAAATGGAGGGAAGGCGTACATGAACCTCCCCTTCCAGCATAGAGACAGCATGTCTCGCCAGAAAACACCATGCCCTGGAGCGAGCAAGCAGCAAGCTGGTAGTTTTGCATTGGACAGGGTTGCAAACAGATCTAGGTCTGGTTTTCCCCACCTCTCAAAGATGTTGTCTACCACTGACTGTTTCAGTTCCCACTCGTGAGTCGTGGGCTTTGGCTGAAGTCGTTTGACCGCATCTGCCAGGATGTTTTTGAATGCTCATGGCGTGTACGGCTGTCAGATGAAGGTTCTGGCTGACTGCCCAGTACCACACTCTCACTGCTTTGCAACAGAGGGGGTACGAGCATGTGCCGCCTTGTCTGTTCGTGTACCAGATGATGCACGTGTTGTCTGTCTGGATCATGAGCTGTCCTGGCTGAATTAAATGCTGGAAAGCTTGTAACGCATTCAGAACTGCCCTCATCTCCAGCACGTTGATGTGGAGAGTGAGTTCGTTGTCGACCAAGAGCCTTGAGCGTAACAGGGTGCCGCTCTTATGATCAAGGTTCCCCCAGAAATGTATTAATAAAGATGTGCACCCCTTCCCTTATTTCCCTCACTCTTTCGGTCTGCTTTTCCTTTTCTTTACTATCCTATTATTTCATGTCAGGGTGGCAAACCTGACATGCTTACTTCTGTGTACTAGCCACTGTTTTCTTAAAAAACCCTCCTCTGTGCACTGAAGCGCTGCTGCGCTTTTCTTTTGATCTCCCGACTGAGTGTTATACTTAGCGCATGTAGCGTTGAAAATAGTAGTTAACTCTGATGCCCCAAATAAATTGACATGCCCCCTAAGTAGCGCCCACTTCTGAGGCACCGACTGTTGCAGCCGCTCACTATATGCGGCTCTGGTTGCAGCATGCGACGGTAAAAAAAATAGTTTTTAACGGAGTGAGATGCTCCGTGTCGGCATTACTGCATGGTACGGTTAAGCAATAGCTGGAGAGCAGATGCATGCTCTCAACTGCCAGAATTTGCCGCATGAAGTGGCAAAAATGAAGAATAAAATGGCAATAATGTCGAAACATGTGACACTAAGGGAAGAGGCAGTAATAAGCCCTACAGTGTCCCAAACCACCCAAAATGTGCCCAGTAATGTTGACTGCAGACCCAAAATGTTGTAACTAGGGCTGCTTTGATAACTATAAAGGGCCAAACGATGAAATAGGGCACATAAGGCCCAAATGAAAAGTATACCAGTCGGCTGCAATTTCAGCCATTGGGTCAGTGATAATGCATACTGGTTTTTGGCAGGGGCTCAAAAGAAACACAGCGCAGAGCCCCTACATATATAAAAGGTGTCAGCCTTGCTGTTTCAGAGTATAGAGCCCTTTTCAAGGGTTAAAGGTTACTTAAACAATTTTCTGAATAATCCTCTGTGTAATAAAAGCAATCAATCTGTTACCAGGTCTCCTGAGCTGGCAGGAGAAAGAAGATAAGGAGCGCGCCCTTAATCTTCTTTTCCCCTAGCCAACTCAGAGATGCCTGTGTATTACAAAAGTCTGTAATTCTGAAAGGTCCTACTATAGGGCTGGCAGCCCAAGCAATGGCTCTTTATATAGCTGAATAGGTAGGGATGTCATTTCTTAAGGGGAGGAGCTCAGCCCCTAAATTATCTGAGGTCCTATAAAATTAAGGTTTTTTTTAGCAGTCCTACAGACCAGAAGCAGTAGATATTATTGAATATTAATGTGAAGCCTTTTGATCTGAAATAGGGCACAGGATGGTTACTGAGCCCCAGGGAAGTGAGAAGAAAATAAGCAGTGTCTTACTTCAACGAGGGGGTCACATGACTGTGAGGTCACCACTAGCTATGCTATATAAACCCAGGAGCTAAGAAGTAGATAGGTGGGGTCAGTTGTTCCTGACCATAGAGTGAGAAGAAGCTGAGTGTGAGAGCTGGCACACTGTTCAAAGTTATTGAATGTACAGAAGAATTTCAGGAGTCTTGAGAAGTATTTCCTGTTGTTTTGTGGTGTGATGGACTAACACCCTTTTTCTTTCTGTAAATATTGATTTTTGTTTATTTTTTCCTTTTGTGTCAAATACATTGACAAACATAGTATTGCGTTCTTTTATGCACTAAATTACTGCCTTGGTGTCTGTTATTAAACCCACGCTTCTACACTGAGTCTTGTGAGAACCCATATGGGCTCCCCAACCTAACTCGGACGCATCTGTCATCAGGGTCTGAGATGGAAAGTCCGTGCAGAACGAGACACCTTAAGTAAGGTTGTCTGGGTTCTGCCACCGCAACAGGTCCCGAGCCATTGGGTTGGAGACCAGAATCATGTGATTCAGATCGTCGGATCTCTGGTCCCATTGAACCCAGAAAGCCCACTGTGTGACTCTCACGTGAAGTCTGTCCAAGGGGACTGTAGGGATGGCAGCAGCCATAAGACCGAGAAGGTGAAGAAATGATCTTGCCGACATCTTTCTCTGTGAGGCCACCAGGTGTGCCTGTCTGTGCAGGGTTTCCATCCTGTCAAATGGTAGGAAGGCCTTGCCCTGGACTGTATCAAAAACTGTCCCAATAAACTGGAGCTGCTAGAAAGGAGAAAGGTGGGATTTGGGACAGTTTATCGTAATGTCCACCTGATGAAAAAGGTCCAGAGTCATGGTCAGGGACTTACTCTCCCTCGATGGTGCTGTCAGAAGCCAATCGTCAAATGCAGAAACACCTGCACCTGCCCCGTCTGAGCAGTTCTGTTGCCACCACTGATAGGCATTTCGTGAACACCCTCAGTGCCGACGAAAGGCCGAAGGGAAGAGCTTTTAACTAAAAATGCACTCCCAGAAAACAGAATCTGAGAAACTTGTAGTGTGGCGTTAAAATAAGGATATGTAGGTAAGCATCCTTCATATCCAGTGCGCAGAGCCAATGGTCCTTCTGTAAGAGAGGAAGCAAGCTTGGTAGAGATAGCATTCTGAATCTCTTGTATTCTACAAAGAGATTTAGTGAGCTCAGATCCAGAATGTCTTCTTGGGCACCAGGAAGAAGTGCGAGTAGAACCCTTTTCCCTGCTGATTTGCAGGAACTGGATCTATGGCTGCTTTTGCTAGTAGGGAGTTTATTTCCTCTTTCATCAAAGGGATGTGGCTTTGGGCGTAGAAGGAGTAACCCGGAGCAGGGGTGTCGGCAGGCATACGCACTGCACGCAGTAGAGTACAGTAAAAAAATCAGGCAGGGGCAGCAAATCAGGCAGACGCAACAAAAAGAGAAAAGCAAGGACATTTTGAGTCACATTATGTCTGTGTTGCGCTGAGCCCTTTTGCCTTTGTTGTTTGCTATGGGGCACTGATGCCACCAGCCAAATACACAAACAAGAACAACTTACCAGGCAGGCAGAAAAACAAAGGAAGGAGGATTACAGGAGGAAACTGATTACTTGAACTCAGACATGGCAAATGGGGGGTGGGCAATGGTGTGGCGTAGCAGCACATATTTTGGTTTATGTTTACATAATGGGGGGGTGGGCAACAGGGCATCAGTTTTGAGTACAAATTTGGCTGGCTACACCCCTGACCAGGAGGATTTGTGGGAGGTCTTTCTATGAACTCTATTATGTGGCCGTGAGCCACCAGCTGGAGCACCCACGAGTCTGTGGTGATGCTCTCCCATCTCGGTGTCTGTTTTTGCAAATCTTCCCTCTACTGGTTCCTCTGTGACTCTCTCCAGAGGAGGGAGGGAGACCATGGAGTCAGTGGGGAATGAGAAGACTGCGGCTCCCGAGGCTCTATGCGACTTGGTGGGGGCCATGCCTGTCGAAGAGGCCAGATGTTTATTCTGATGTCGGTTCTGAAACTGCTTTTGCTAGCGACGTTGTTGCCACCGAAAGGGCTGCTGCCTCTGTTTCTGAGGGGGTTTATGCATGAATATACATAGATACATAGATACATAGACAGTGTCGGCAGATAAGGGCCTATGGCCCACCCAGTCTGCCCATTTGAGCTTGTAAGTTCAGTTTGTTTTCCTAGAAGTCTGTTTCCCCTTACCCCTGCCCTCTAGAATTCCTTTATGTCTATCCCATGCATTCTTAAATCCCGTGATTGTTTCAGCCCCCACCACTTCCTCTGGCAGGGTGTTCCACTTGTCCACCAATTCGCTCTTGTGAAAGAAATTCTTTCTCATGTTTCCTCTGAATCGCCCTCCCTCCAACTTCATCCCATGCCCTTAGTCCTGAAACATCTTTTCGCTTAAAAATAGTGTTTTCCTGCACCCTGTTCCTCCCTGTAAGATACTTGTATGTCTCTCATCATATCCTCTCTCCCTCTCCTCCAGGGAGTACATGTTCAGTTCCTTCAACCTGTCTTCATAGGACTTGTGATGCAACCCATGCACCATCTTTGTTGCCCTCCCCTGAACCTTCTCTACCCTGGGTTCATGTCCCACGTAGGTATGGTCTCCAGAACTGTACACTGTACTCAGGTGGGGCCTCACTAGTGTCTTGTATATGGAATTATGACCTCCTTTTCCTGCTGATGCCCCTGCCTATACATCCCAGCATCCTATTTGCTTTACCTGATGCTTTGTCACACTGTTTCCTACCTTGAGGTCATCAGAGATGACAACCCCAAGATCCCTTTCCTGCTTGGTGCATGCTATATCCTCACCCCCAACTGATATATATTGTGCCAGGGTTTTTGTGCCCCATATGCATTATCTTGCACCTCTTTGCATTGAATTTCAACTGCCAAACCCTTGACCATTCTTCAAGTTTCTGCAGGTCCCTTCTCATTCTGTCTACACCTCTGGTGTGTCTACTCTGTTACAGAGCTTTGTGTCATCAGTGAACAGTGAAATTCTGCCTTCTAGATCCTGCGCAATGTCACTGATGAAGATGTTGAATAGGACCGTCCCAGCACTGATCCCTGTGGTACCCCACTGGTTACTCTTCCCTCTGTGGAGTGACAGCCATTTACCACCACCCTCTGTGTCCTGCCACCCAGCCAGTTACCTACCCACCACACTACTGTCCTGCCCACACCCATATTCCCCAGTTTGTGTAATAGTCTCTATGTGGCACAGTGTCAAAGGCCTTGCTGAAGTCCAGATAGGCCATGTCCACTGCCCTCCCTGATCCACCTCCCAGTCACCCAGTCAAAATTCAATGAGGTTGGTCTGACATGACCTCCCCTGGTAAAACCATGCTGCCTTGGGTCCTGTAGTCCATTGACAACCAGATGATCCACTAATCTCTCCCTCAGTAGTGCTTCCATGATCTTTCCCACTACCGAGGTGAGGCTGACTGGTCTGTAGTTCCTGCTTCCTCTTTGTTCCCACTTTTGTATAAGGGGCTGACATCTGCTGTCCTCCAGTCTTTGGGTACCTCCCCTGTTTCCAGTGATTGGCTGAACAGGATAGCCAGAGGTTCAGCCACCACCTCTCTTAGTTCTTTAAGGACCCTGGGGTGCACCCCATCTGGCCCCATTGCTTTATCAGCTCTTATTACTTCCAGTTCCTTCAGGACCCTTTCTCGTAAAGGACTTGTGTCCATTTCTGCACCATTCTCACCCCTTGTACTCCCTTCAGACCCATTACCCCCTCTTCCTTAGTAAAGACTGAGCAGAAATACCTGTTCAATATGTCAGCTTTATTGTTGTCATCCTCCACGCTGCTCCCATCCTCCCCCTTCAGTCTCACTATCCCTCCCTTTGTCTTTCTTTTTTCACTTATGTACCTGTAAAAGGTTTTGTCCCTTACCCACTGATTTTGCAATGTGTTCTTCTGTCTGAGCTTTGGCTTCCCTTACTGACTTCCCTGCCTCCCTTTGTTTCTCCTGGTACTTCCTCCCTCCCTTCTGCCTGTGTCTTTTGTATTGCCTGAATGCAATCTTTTGACTTTCACTTTCTTTGCTACCTCTTGGAAACCATAATGGTCTCCTCTTCCTTTTCCTCTTGCTAACCTGCTTAATGCATAATTCTGTTGTTCTTATAATCCCATTTTAAATACTGCCCACTGTTCCTCAACCCCTGATTCCTGTCCCATTCCCTTAATGCCTCTCAAGTATCTCCCCATTTTCCCAAAGTCTGCCCCCCTAAAATCCAGGATACGTGTTTTTGTGTGGTTTGGTTCTGCTCTTTCTGTGATTTCAAACCACAATGACTGGTGGTCACTGTTACCCAGGTGCTCCCCCACTGTTACCCCCATCACACTGTCCCTGTTTGTGAGCATAAGGTCCAGTATTGCCTTCTGCCGAGTTGGTTCCATGACCAGAGCGCAAGGCTTTGCTTTTGTCCTGTAAATCAGTAATTATATCTTTAATGTCCACTCCGAACAAGACCGGGCCCCCTAAAGGAAGTGTCTTGGATAGCTGTCCAGACCTCTGCAGCGAGACCTAAAATCCTCAGCCATGCATGTTTCCGCAAGCTGATGGCAGTGGCGGTTCCTCTAGCAGAGGCGTCCACTGCATCATAAGTGGCCCTCAAGGTGTGTCTGCTAGTCAAACTGGCCAACCTGACCAAGCCTGCCATCTCCTCCTTTAACTACAGAGTCCTGAAGAGAGTCAATCTTAGACTCCAGTTGGCCTAGAACAGATTTCTGGTAGACCCCCATATGAGCCACGTAGTTCAGTGCTCTGATGGCTAAAGTGGAAGAGTAGTAGACCTTCTTCCCGTACTAGTCAATGACCTTAGATTACCTGTCCAGTGAAGAAGAGTGAAGGTGTTTTGGTTTTGCTGACCTGTCATGGGCGGCACTGATGACCACTGAGTCTGCCTTAGGGTGAATGCTCAGATGGTCTTTGCCTTCTGGGGTATGCTGTAGTCTGTCTTTCTAACCACAGGTGCTAGGGAGGCCAGCTGTTTCCAAACTGTAGAAGCTAAATCCTCATGCGGCCCTATCCAGGGCAGGAAGAGGGAAGGGGACAGATATGACAATTCTAAGTATTCGGCCAGTCTTTGTCTCTGGGGATTCTGGGCTTCTGTATGCCAGTCATAAGCCGCCTGGAGTTTTCTGGGGAGTTCCGTAAAGGAGGGGTCCTCAGGTGGAGATTTAGGTGACTCCTTGGGTTCTGGGTCATCTGGCGTAGGAGATTCATAGTCAAGAGCCGGAATGAGCCGAGTTGCTGACTGAATCCGACGGATGGCTCTCGTCGGGTGAACTGAGCCCTAGTAAGGCGATGTCCACCAGTCTGGAGATGTCTACTGGTTGCACGAACTCGGTGGTTCGTGTGTGAGCTGGTAGTTCTACTGTCCTTGCCAACGTTGTCTGCTGGGGGGCTGATGGCAGGACAGGTGCAGGTGACAGAGCCCTAGGGGCCGGCGTCGAGGCCGAAGAGAGCTATCATTTTTCCAGCTCTGATGTGAGCTATGATTTTGCCTCCGTCCACCAGGACTACAGCATTGCCTGAAGGTCAATGTGGGGCTGTGGAGGTGGGAGTGGAGGTGGTGGGTTAACATACCCCGGATATCCTGTACAGTAGGGGTAGTTGAATCCCAGCGATGGATACCCCAGCGTCGGGAACCCTGGTGAAGGGTATCCCGGCGTCAGGTATTGCAGCATCGGATAACCTGGTATGGGGTATTGCAGCATCGGATAACCTGGTATGGGGTATTGCAGCGTCGGATAGCCTGGCGTCAGGTAACCTGGGAGGTTGCCCAAGGGGCTCGGCGTCGGCCCTGGAATCAGGCTTGATGGCGGGACCAAAGGTTCCAGAGGAGGCCCCAACGGGGAAGCAGAAGGTCCTGACTAGGGGTCTGGAGTTGGAGGAAGAAGCCCCAAGGGTCCCGATGGTGTTAGCGTCGGGCTGAGCATTGGCCCCTGGGGGGTCGACAGGCTAAGAGGGACTGACACAGCCTTCGTCAGATCCGGCGGTACCTCAGGCATTTGTGGCTCTGGTGTTGGGGGTGAAACAATCCTTGATGGCAGGCCGTCTCCCTCCTCCAGATCCCCAGGTAGTGGAAACCGGAGGAACCTCCACTGGCGGCGAGGGAGTGGGGGGGAGACTGGAGGAAACTCCTGTGTCAGCTGCAGTTCAGACGTCAGCTGATCTGGTACCTTGATGGCAGGCCTGTTGTTGAGGCCTGACGGAGGGACCAGCGTGGTGCAGCTGTCAGAGAAGCCGATGGTTGACTTATCAGTGTGATCTGTGCGAGCGTTGGAAGAGCCGGCGCTTGATTTACTGGTCCAACTAGAACCACTAGGCCGCTTAATCTTGAGCGACGTAGAGGAAGTGGGTGCCTCCTTTCACCCGGAGGCTCCCGTTGGGCCTGAGCCCGAACCTGGCGGGGGGCCGATGGCTGTACTGTACCCACAGAAACAGCAGTGGACGAAGGTGTCTTCCCCGTGGGGAATATTACTTCCTTGGCCACGACACCAGGAAGGTGTTGCGGCCTTGTAGGGGACTCTGTCCGGTCCCAATGTCTCTCCTTGTCCTTCTTCTTCTTACAATGGCCCTCGGGCGAGGAAGAAGAGCTCCTGAGTTTCTTCAGCTCCTTCACCATGGAAGCCATTTTCAATTGTAAAAGATGGGCTTCCAGAGACTGCTGACGGCATTTCCAAGTGGCCTGGTTGAAACCCTGGCACATCTCACATTCCTCGGCCTTGTGGTCTGGGCCCAGACAAAAAAGGCAGAGGGAATGGCTGTCCTTGTAGGGGAGCCAAGTCCCGCAGGAGTCGCACTTATTTTTTTATGTGATTGGGACACCAGAGATGACATATATGAAAAATGGAACTACACACTCTGTGAGAAAAGGAAAAGTTAAATTTAACAACTAATCTGATAAATTAAGTGAGATATACTCATCCAAAATGGCGTCAACAGACGCAACGTTCTCCGCGAGGTCCGATGTGCGCAGGTCGACGATGGGAAAGAACTGGAGGGTGGGCGTGGGGACCGCTCCCTGTATAGTGGTATTCTGACGTCTGTCATGTGATACTGGGGGGCGGTCCCCCGCCAGACACTGCTAGAAATTTTCCATGTGGTCCTGGCGCCTGGCAGCTTAGTCCTACATGTTAGTACCTACTGCAAGAGCCCTCTCAAAATAAGATCTGGTGCTGACCTATAATAGGGTTATTGCCAAAGCCCTCGACTCTATCATACCTGTCCGTGTTCAACCCGTCACCTCACACCATAAGTCCCCCTGGTTTGATGGGACTATCAGGGAGATGAGGATGAGGGGTCAAAGGTTGGAGCGGCGCTGGCGGAGGACTGGTTTGGAGGAGGACAATCTTATATTGATGGTCAATTATAGAGACTATCAGTCGGCAATCTCCTGTAAGAAGGCAGAGTTCCTGTCCAAAGAGATTGCTGTGGCAACTAACAGACCAGCTGAGCTCATCCGCACTGTTGATAGGTTGTGCAATCCAGCCTATCTTCAGTCCAGGGGAGCTTTTTCACAATCAAGGTGTGATGAGTTCACTCTGTTTTTTTGGCGTTAAGATTGCCTCCATCAGATTGGAAATCCAGTCTGCGCCCTCTAATGGGCCTTGCAGTAACAGGCCTTAGATAGCAGGAAATTGGTCTGTCTGGTCCGACTTCAACCAGCTGGCTGTCACAGATGTTGTGAAGGTTGCCCAGGGGTTATGGCCAACCTACTGCAGTTTGGATCTGGGACCAATGAGCCTCCTAGTGAGGTGTGTTGATGTCATCGGCCTGGTCCTAGCCAGGCTAGTCCGATGCTCTCTAGTGACAGGGGTGTTTCCAGGACCCCTGAAGGAGGTGGTTGTAAAGCCACTACTGAAGAAACCTTCTCTGGATCTAGACTGCAGGGCAAACTACAGATCTGTCTCTAACCTGCCCTTTGTGTGTAAGGTTATTGAGAAGGTGGTGGCCATTCAATTGGAGACCTATTTAACAGCTCACAACATCAACGATCCTGTCCAGTCGGGTTTCAGGAAAAGGCATACCGAGACTGCCCTGGTTTGGGTGCTGAATGATCTCCTAGCTGCGAGGGATCAGGGAGACATTCCATCTTGATGCTCCTCGATCTTTCAGTGGCATTTGACGCCGTAAGCCATGGAGTACTGATGGAGCGCCTATGGGTTTGTTGTGGACTGGCTGGTACAGTCCTTAAGTGGTTTAAATCTTTCCTCACTGGCAGGTCACAGAAGGTGGTGTCACGGATTTTTTCTTCAGCACCTCTACCCCTGTCATGTGGGGTACCACAGAGCTCTGTTCTGTCCACCATGTTCATGGTGTATATTCTACCGCTGGGGGACATTATAAGATGGTATGTACTGAGTTTTCACTGCTATGCTGATGATACTCAGCTATACCTGTCTTTTGAGCCTGAACAGCAGGAGACGGTCTTACTGCTTAACAGCTGCCTTGCTGAGATCCAAGGCTGGAAGAAGGCCAACTGGCTGAAGTTGAATCCAGACAAGACTGAAGTACTGGTGTTGGAACCTGGTAGCCGGGGTGGGGGTGAGGGGGCAATCTGGTCAGGTCTCTGGGCTATGGCTTGCGGACTTCCAGTTGCTCACCTCGGATCGGGTGAAGAATCTTGGCATTGTTTTGGACTGCGGCATGATTCTTAAGTTACAGGTGTCTGCCGTGGTCCAAACCTCGTTTTACCATCTGAGGAACATCACCAGGATTAAGTATCTCATTCCCCCTAGTGATGTGCCAGCACTGGTCCACGCCGTTGTGACCTCACACCTTGATTACTGCAAAGCCCTATACCTAGGGCTGTCAGGGGCAGAACTTTGCTGCCTGCAGCTGGTGCAGAATGCGGGGGCCAGGCTGCTGACGGGCCTACCTAGGTCATGTCATACCACACCTGCACTGGCTGACAATTAGATGGCAGATCTACTTCAAGGTCAGTTTGCTGACCTATAAAGCCCTACATGGGCAGGGGCCTACCTACCTGCAAGACCTCCTGCATCCCTACCGCCCCTCCCTCTCACTTCGCTTCACAGACAAGGGACTGCTAGAGGTTCCTACGGTCCTCTTAAAAACAATGGGTGTCTGTACTTTTGCATTTGCAGCCCCGACCTTATGGAACCCTCTACCTCGCCGTATTCGAGCCTTACCAATGATCAATCTAAGCGGGAACTGAAGACCCTCCTATTTAGACAGGCCCTCCCAGAATTGGATTAATATGTTTATTGCCTAGTAAGAAGGAGCTATTTATGTGTTATGCTATATTTATATTGTATTTTAAATGATTTAGACTTGATGTCAAGCGTTTTGAATCGCAGAGAGAACTGCGCTATATAAATTAAGTTTGTATGAATGAATGCAAAGCAATTAATATTTTCCTCAGCCTTACAAACTTTATTTTTGCAGGCTCTACAGTTTCTGAAATCTGGCATTTCTGTTTTCTTCATAGGCTCCTCTGAAATAAAGTCGCAAGAAGTGAGAACCAGAAGGTGAACTGTTGCATTCGGCCCAGTTCTGACCTGCAAGCTTAATAAAAATGTATACCAGATGTATCTGCTTGTCATAGTCTTTTTTTTTAAATGAAGATGTTTATTAAGTGACGCACGTATAGCATCATGGGAAATTAGACATATATACAGCATTGGTTATACCATTAAGTTAATAAATATATTACCATTTGTAACATATCATAGGAGTGAACAGAAGTAAAAACAAATATAAGATACTCAAGAGACACGTTGAGGCAAGATAGCCATCCCAGAACCCATGAACTTCCACAGAACCCAGTCCCAACACTAATGGGTAAGAGCAAATGTCCCATACCCCATACATGCTTGTCACAGTTTTCATAACAAACTCTGTATTGTCACTACCCATAAGGTTTTCGTTACAATTACAATGTATTTGTAGAAAGAAAAGGAGGCACGGTAGGAAGGGAATGGAATTTAGTTTCATATGACATCTTAGACACGCAAAGATTAAGCCACAAGAAAGGATGGGTCTACTGTGAATTAAACCATGGTTTGGTGGGGAGCGCGGGGGCATAAAGATCAAGACTGAGGCCTCCAACCACGGATTAATTCCACAGTAGACCCATCCTTTCGAGTGGTTAATCCTCTTGTAACATGGCACTGATTGTGTTATAAGTCTTTGTTCAATAAGTGTCAAGAGAAACAGTTCATTTTGCAATTTATTTTTTTATATACAGCACTGAAATGCTGCACAAACAGTGAGAAAAATTTGAACACTCCTATTACTAATATTGCGGGGGTTACATATTGTCTGCGAAACTAATCTCTGTTAATAGCTTTCAACTTGTTAATGTGTGTATCAATTACTAAAGTTTATAAAAACTCACATTTATTTATGAATGCTGCTTGAAAATGCTTCAGTTCTACTCGTGCTCTACTGCATTGTGGGATCGTTTCTCAGTCGCACATCGCATTTTCATGCAGGAAGTAAGAAAATGCTGGTATGTAATTAACTTTTCCGATATCTAATTAAGTTTTAAACATAGGTATTATTTTAAACATAACGTTACAACATTTTTAAGATATTAGACATTTGTTTACGTTGGAAATATCCCTGTAAGTGTGGATTTACACATTTTTTTTTTTACATTTGAACCAGTTTCTGCCAAGCCAAAGATACCTGTCACTGTGGATTGACAGATATATTGCATGTTGGAAAACAGATGGTATGTTACTTTTACTTGAGAAATTTGTGTTCGCCACGATCGAATTTTTGAGGGCTCCCGTAATAATGAAAGTGTTCAGCACCATGAACTGTTAATTTTTTAAAGTTAAATGAGTGCCGGTTGCTGCTCGTACTAGGATTTACTTCTAATGGTGCACTGTCGTTCTCTGTTGCTTTTTGAGAATCTTGTCTGTCACTCATGATGCTGCTTTCGCTTTCAGACTTTGGGGGTTTTGTATCACATTCAGTACTGCTGCTACTCCCTGCTTTGCTGTTTGAGCATGATAGGGTGGTAATCTGGGAATAGGGATTTATATTACTGCTTCGCTCCATGTTCATTTTTGCATTCGTTGTCACTGACTGTTGGGCAGGTGGGTAGCGAAGAAAAAAATATTTGCATACTGCTTTTGACAGACATCTGGATTGCAGAAAGCATGATCTACTTAGGAATTAGACCATGGTTTCAGATGTACCAGCTGGTATATTTTAGACAACAGTGTTGTATTATGGTGTTTTGAGTCATGCCATGTTACAGAATGTATTTAACAGCTGACAGCTGCCTTTAGACATGCCAAAAAAAAAGTCAAGGGAGATTGACAAGGGTGGGAAAGAGATGCTGAGAAATGAAATGTATTTCGTTTCAAACTAAATTACAGGCCAAGCAAGATTTTTTTTGTTGTTGTTAATAGCATATTTTTTGTACCACTGCTGGTGGGGCTCGATGGCGGTTATACCAACCATCTATGCTCTGTCCCCCCTCCAGCAGTCGGGGATCATGCTGTGCAGCAACAGGGGCTGTTTTTTGTACCTGTTTTTCGCACTGTTGCTTGGTTTCCCCGACATCTCTGAGGATGACAGCAGGAAGGGCGGAAGTCCAAGCTCAGCCAAGTGCCTAAGGGCATGCTTCCCTCCCACACCATGTAACAGCCAGACAGCCGGTCGTCGATGATGCTCAGCCCCCCGCAGAGGAGTGCAGTCTATGGGATGCTCAAACTCCCCCAGCGGAGGGAGTGCGTCTCATGGGATGCTCAAACCTCCCCGCAGAGGGGAGAGGCCCCATGGGATGCTCAAACCTCCCCGCAGAGGGGGGAGCGCGCCCCTATGGATGCTCAAATTCTCCCCCGCAGAGGGGGAGGCCCTATGGGATGCTCAAACCTCCCTCTGCAGAGGGGGAGGCCCTATGGGATGCTCAAACCTCCTCTGCAGAGGGGGAAAGCGTCCATGGGATGCTCAACCTCCCCCCATGACCCAAGCTCGCTCACGAACTTGGGTCGCTAAGCATCACAGGCAGTAGAGTTACTGCCATGCCAATGGGTCAGCCCACTCTTGACTGTTCATTAGACAAGAGTCCAGTTTTCTCTGCACTGATTTTCCCATTTGTCCCACATTCTATATTCCACCTAAAATGCACAAATCCCAAGTGGAACCACATGGGTGCCCTACTCTCTCTGGGATAGGACAGAACACTCTCCAGTTGGCTCTACGGCATTAAATGGTGTAGCATCAACTCGGCACACTTGTGATCAGAGTTCAAACATCAAGCTCAGGATGGCAGCAGCAGCAGAGGCCAGCAGAAAGAACAAAGGTAGAGAGTTCTGTACAGCATCATTTTAGGAGTGGCTCCTGGTGGCAGCCTGTGGTGGTGCACTGGATGTGGGTGACCACATACCCTAACCCCAGGGTGCCACGCTGCTCACCCATGGGAGGTCAGTTGAGGGAAGGGGGTGGAAAAATAAAAAAAAAATGGCTCACCCAACATCCCAATAATGGCAAGTCTGGTCACTCCTGCTATATGGATCCTTTGCCCACCAGGCTGCACTCCCCTATCCTCTCAGATGTACATATATACCCCCACCCCCGTGTCTGGGCTGGTTTGTATACATTGGAACCAATGAGGAGACTGGCAGCCAACAGCAGGATCACAGTTTAGCAGACAGCCGGAGCAACTGGGGGTGCTGGGAGTGGGGCACTGAGGGGCCCATGTGGAGCACAAGATTTGTAGAATATTTAAAGAACACTGTAGCTGCCTTTCAAGCCATTCTCAGAGAAAGTATGGGAGCAGTTGATGAGCTGGGAAATTTACCTTTGGACAATGATTACATTCACCAGTGGCTGTCGGTAATATTACATACCTATTAACAATCATTACAGTACCTGTGTTTGTAGACTGTGGAATGAGAAACATCTACACCAATATCACATCATCTGACTTCCTTTAGGACTCTCTGGAATTTATTCAGAAAAATAACTACCGTACCTTTCACCAAAAGTTTTGCTTACAACTTAGAGGTACTATGACAGTAGACACTGCTGCCCCTTCACATGCCAACTTATTACTTTGTCAGTGGGGGTTAAAAAGGTTACCCACCTGTAACCTTAGTTCTAGAAATGGTATATGGTTCACATCCACAATCTGGCAGTTCCACTGGAACTACAGTGACAGGTGAGTAACCTATTTTTCTAGGGG
This sequence comes from Neoceratodus forsteri, assembly GCA_016271365.2. NCBI lineage: Eukaryota > Metazoa > Chordata > Ceratodontiformes > Ceratodontidae > Neoceratodus > Neoceratodus forsteri. The sequence goes on along the minus strand of CM057450.1, from coordinate 1,144,732,766 downwards.
TGTGGATAATGGTCCACTAGCCACACTCTGGCAGACACCTAGCAGTTTTCTGGGAGGAAGGGGCAAGGCGCACATCCCTATTTGGCGAACAGAGACTGCAGAACCAAAGTCCCAAAACCAGCATCCCAGCATGACTCAAGGTAGATGCTGTAATGGGAACAAGAAACGTGTGCTGACTTCCAGGTAGCAGCCCTGCAGATTTCCTGGACAAGGACATCCCTGGAAATAGCCACAGAGCCAGCGGTATATATCTGTTGGAATTAACTCTTAAGTCCTACAGGAGGCTCCCTACCAGACAACCTATAGAAGAGGTCAATGCAGGATGTGATCCACCTGCCAATCATCTGCTTTGCTGCTAGTCTGCTAGACACAGCTTAAGTGTAAGTGACAAACAGCCTCTCCCATGAACTCCAGCTGTGCGATCCACAAAATAAGAAAGAGCCATCCGCAGGTCCAGGGTATGAAGCCTGCGGTTGGCCACTGAAGATAGGTTTGCAAAGTATACTGGCAAGTTAATCACCTGGTTATAGTAAAACTTCCGATACAACCTTAGATAAGAACTTTCGGTTGGGGAAAAAGATGACGCTGTCCCTGTGAGAGGTCAGGTAAGGAGACTCCGCAGAGAGCACCTCAAGCTCAATAATCCTTCTGGCTGATGTAATGGCCACCAGTAAGGTAGTCTTCCATGACAGGTGTGACATCTCACACCTGTGTATAGGCTCAAAGGCTTGCCCATAAGCATAGCCAGCACCAACAGTAAGTCCCAAGGTCATACATGTGACATCTCCCTCTTTTCGCAGGAGACTCCTGTTTTTTTGACTTGAACTCCCTCCCGGGAAACAAAATCTCCCGCTTAAGTAAAATTCTGTCCAAATATCCATTCATGGGTTTTTTTGGCAGATAAAGACACATAAAAAGTAAATTAGTGATTAACAATGTAAGTGATAACTTTGCACAACTACTTGTTGATTCTTTTTAGTGCTTATTCTTGACCAAATGAGATATATTACATTTTTGTTCTTATTTTTTGATGCCATTTAAGGACAAACTCATGACGTTATGGCATCTCCCTACTAGCAGGCCAAGCTCCCTAATAATTTGACCCAAATCTCCCTTTAAAGCAAGTTGGACATATCACATGTATGCAAAGTGGAGGTGGTACACACACTGAAGGGGACAAGTGGTCCAAGCCCTTAAAAATAGCACCCAACCACCTTCTCCTGGGCCACTGTCTACTTATCAGCCTGCAATTGATAAGCAGAAATGGCTGCCAGGTGCACATGAAGAGTCATCACCGCAGTCCCAACTGAGAGAGGGACCAGCAGTAATCCAGGATGCTAGCTACAAGGCAAGCAAGGGGGATCAAGTTCCTTGCTCTGACACCAAATGGAAAATCTTTCCACTTAAAGGCACACCCTCTGCGAGTTGGCTCTTATCGGGAGGCCTCCACAACATGGAGCACATCAGACAGATACAATGCCTGGAACTCTAGCCACTCAAGAGCCAGGCTGTGAGGTGCAGGAACTGGTGATCTGGTGCAGGATCATCCCCTGAAGTTTGGTCAGCAGATCCAGACAGAAAGGCAGTCGACACGGAAGTCTACTGCTGAGGCTGAGGAGATCCAGTTACAAGAAGTGCCGTGGCTAGTCTGGAGCTATCAGGATCATCTGGGCCTTGACCATGACCCTGAGGGCCAATGGGAAGGGAGAGAAGGTGTACATGAGTCCTGGGGTCAAGGGCTTCACAAAGATACTCCCCCAACAATGTCCCAGACTGTGAGGGGCAGCGTGAAACAGATGATAGGCAAACATGCCCACTAGAGTGCCTCACTGGGAGAGCAGATGGTTCATCCCCTCCTGATTCAGAGACCACTCATGTGCCATCTCTCCTGCCCAGCTGAGAGCGTCCGCCGGCTGTTTTTTCCTGTGATATGAGTTGCCAGGTGATCTGCATCCAGGCTGTGGGCTGTACAAGACGATACAAGTGCAGCAGGTCTCCCGACAAAAGGGAAGGGAGTGCATTCCATCCTGCCTGTTCAGGTAGAACATGGTCATGGTGTTGTCCTTTTGGAACTGCATGACCTGACCCCTGTCTAGGGGTGCCAATTCTGTCGGCACCAGATGCACTGCACAGGGGTCCAGCAGGATTATGTGGTGACGGGATTCCCAGGGTGACCAGAATCCATGGCTCTGTGGTCTCCCAGGTGCACTCCCCACCCTACCAGAAACAAATCCATCATGAGCGTTATGGTTGGTTCTGGCTGGACAAATGAGATTCCTCCTCCAGGTATTCAGGGATCAGTCCCCTCTGGATGGCATCCCACATTGACTAGGTCACTGTGACCATCTGGTGCATGTGGCCTAGGCACTGGGATGGCACTGAGATCACCGATTGCCCAACTCACACCGGAGGTGGTGCATCCGCCAGCAGGCCCAATGGACCAAGCTGCTGCAGTATACCATGAATCCCAGCAGCCTCAGGAAATCCTGGGCAGGGCACAAGAGCCCAACCTGAAATGATCAGACAAAGGAGGTAAGATCCAAAGCCCAGTCCACAGGGAGATGGGTCGTGGTCCGCAAGGAGTCTAGTTCTGCCCTGATTAACTTGATCATCTGCTTGGGCAACATTTTGGACTTGTCTTGGCTGACTAACAGGCCCATGTTTTGGCAAGTCTAGAAAGACAGATCTCTGGACCTCTCCATGGCTTCTCTGGACAGACTGGCAAACAGCCAGTCATCCAGGCAGAGGTACACCCTGATCACTAGGTGCCACAGGTCTGCAGCCACCACTGCCATGCAGTTGGTGAAGACCCTGGGAGTCTAGGAGAGGCCAAAGGGCATAACCTGAAACTAGTACTGGACCCTTTCCTCTGAAAACAAGGGGCACCAGCAGTGGGACTGACTGACTGGGATGCGGAAGAACGCATCCCGGAGGTCTAGGGAACAGAACCACATGTTCTTCTCCAATGACGAAATGATCTGATTCAGAGTGGCCATCCAAAAACTTGCATTTCCAAATGAACTGATTCAGATAGAGCAGATCCAGTAAGGGGTGCCAGTGTCCCTTCCTCCATCCATTTAGGGATGAGGAATTACCTGGACCCATAACCCTGACTGGCCAGGACATCTGGGACATGATCTACTGCCCTTTTTACAGGGAGCTGAGTCATGTCCTCCTGAACAGCGGACAGTATGTCCTGCAACACCCTGTACTCCAGAGGCATGTGGAGGTAGTAAGACTGGACAGCCTCTATGTACAGAGGCAATGTTCTGCCCACTACATCCAACACCCACTTGTCCAATGTGATAGCAGACCAATGTGGCAAGAAGTGACAAAGCTGACCTCCAACGGGAAGTGCAGACAGGGACAGGCAGAGGAATTATACCACATGACCAGTCACTGGGCAGCTTTTGTGGCGGCACTGGTGACTATGGCCAGAGGGGCACAACTACCCTGCCCCCCCCCTTTCTTAGGACTCTAGCCCCTGGATCTGGGCCTGGGCACCTGGCCTGGTACTACCCCTACTGGGGCTGCTGCTGAGGAGGCTGTGGCTGACAGGACCAGCACTGGAAAGCCTCTTTCTTAGGGTTCTTTTTCAGGTGCTTCTGAAATGATGCTACAGAATCCAGGGTGGTACTGGACTTCTCAATACGGATGAGATGTCATTCCACTCCAGGGCCAAATAGGTCAAAGCCCCCCAAAAAAGGACATCCGCTATATTGTGCTAACTATCCACCATGAAGGCAGACAGACACAGCCAGGTCCTGCAATACATGGAGACAGTCGCTGCCATGGTGGGGGCACACGGCCAAGGCACTCTGGAGCTGGTGTTTAGCCAGCAACTGACTGTGGTCTCTGATGATTATCACTGCCAGTTGCTTATCAGCAAGGAGGACTGCATCAAAGACTCCCATCAGGGAGTGACCGAAGCTGGCCATCATTATGGCATAATGCCAGACAATGCCCACTGGGCTGAATCCCCCCACGCCTCCCCTGGTTCCCTGCCCTCTGTTATTACCTGCATCTGATGACCCTTGTAATAACGGATTGTTTAAAATTGTTCTCTGTATGAAACCATTTGTGTAACGTTTGTCTACTACTGTCATGAACTCTGTAAACTTGTAACTGTCTGTCCTCTCTGTGACGAGGTACCTTTGTAAACGAGCCTCTGGCTCAAAGGTTGTAAATCCGAAATTGTACAAATAAATAAATAAATAAATAACATAACATAACTAGTCTAACAGAAACATAAGGATGCTACAGCGTATACCTAAACATAGAAACACAGAATTTGATGGCAGTTAACCAAGCACTTACTTCCTCCTACCCCCCCCCCACTAGGACTGCCTTATGTCTGTCCCATACATTCTTGAATTGTCCTATGAGGACAGGTTGAAGGCACTGAACATGTACTCCCTGGAGGAGAGGAGGGAGAAAGGGGGGATGATAGAGACATACAAGTATCTTACAGGGAGGAACAAGGTGCAGGAATGCACTATTTTTAAGCGAAAAAGATGTTCCAGGACTAGAGGGCATGGGATGAAGTTGAAGGGAGGACGATTCAGAGGAAACGTGAGGAAGAATTTCTTCACAGAACGGGTGGTGGACAAGTGGAACACCCTGCCAGAGGAAGTGGTGGGGCTCAAACAATCACGGGATTTAAGAATGCATGGGATAGACATAAAGGAATTCTGGAGGTCAGGGGTAAGGGGCAACAGACTCCTTGGAAAACATAAACTGAACTTACAAACTTAAATGGGCAGACTGGGTTGGCCATAGGCCCTTATCTGCCGACACTGTCTATGTATCTATGATAAGGACCGCTTGACCCACCTAGTCTGCCCATTTACCTACCTAACAGATAAGCTGCATATCCCAGTTAACCAAGCGCTTACTTCCTCCTACCCCCTACTAGGACTGCCTTATGTCTGTCCCATGCATTCTTGAATTCTCCCACTGTTCTTCCTCAGGGAGGCTGTTCCATGCATCCACAACCCTCTCTGTGAAAAAATACTTCCTCACATTACCTCTGAGCCATTCCCCCTCTATCTTCAAATTGTGCCCCCTTGTTCTTGCACATCTCTTTTTCAGAAAGATGCTACCTCTTGGACTTTGTTGATTCCCCTGAGGTACTTGAAAATTTCTATCATGTCCCCTCTCTCCCTTCTTTCCTCAAGGGTATACATATTAATCTCCTTTAGTCTTTCTTCAGTATGTCTTCTGGTGCAGACCCTGCACCATTTTGGTTGTCCTCCTCTGGACAGCCTCCACTCTGTCTATGTCTTTCTTGGAGATGGGGTCTCCAGAACTGCACACAGTACTCCAGATGGGGTCTCACCAACTGTCTGAACAGAGGATAACAACTTCCTGTCTTCTACTATTGATGCTCTCCCATGCGTCCCAGTATCCCCCAGCCTTCCTTATTGCCTTCTCACATTGCTTGCCCACCTTTAGGTCATCTGATATATTACCCCAGGTCCCTTTCCATTTTACTGTTGTGTATCTCACTCCCCACTGTGTACTCTTCCCTGGGTTTTGTTTCCCAGGTGCATTACCTTGCACTTCTTTGCACTGAATCTAAGCTGCCATACATTTGACCATTCCTCCAGCCTTGCCAAGTCCCTTCTCATCCTTTCCACTCCATCTTGTATATCAACCCTGTTGCAGATCTTTGTGTCGTCTGCAAAAAGACATACTTTTCCTTCCAGTTCCTTGGCAGTGACACTTATAAAGACATTAAAAAGGATCGGTCCCAGTACTGAACCCTGTGGTACCCTGCTAGTAACCCTCCTTTCTTCACTGTGGACTCCGTTTACTACTACCCTTTATGTCCTGTTGTCTAGCCAATTTTTTATCCAGGCGACCACCTTGGTACCCACTCCAAGGCTGGCTAACTTGTGTATTAATCTTTTGTGTGGGACTGTATCAAATGCCTTACTAAAATCTAGGTAGGCCATGTCAACAGCTCCTCCCTGGTCTACTACTTTGGTCACCCAGTCAAAGAAATCTATTAGATTCGTCTGACATGACCTTCCCATCATGAATCCATGCTGCCTTGGGTCCTGTACCCCACTGGCCTCTAGGTACTCAACAATTCTTTCCTTCAGAAGTGATTCCATCATTTTCCCTACCACTGAGGTCAAACTAACTGGTCTATAGTTTTCTGCCTCTGTCCTGCTCCCACTTTTGTGAAGAGGAATTACATCTGCCCTCCTCCAGTCCTCAGGTACCACCTCATCCTCCTATGATTTGTTAAGAGAGTAGTCAGCGGTGTCACTAGTTCTACCCTTAGTTCTTTTAGAATTCTTGGGTGAATCCCATCAGGTCCCATTGTTTTGTCTACCTTCAATTTTTTTAGTTCTTTCAGAACCCTTTCTTCTGTAAATGGACTGGTATCGATCCCCATCTTCAGAGTGTTTCTCTTGTTTGGTTTAGATACCTCCACCTCCTCCTCTTCCTTTGTGAATACTAAGCAGAAATATTGGTTCAGTATCCCTGCTTTTTCACTGTCACCCTCTGCCCACATTCCCTCCCCTTTATTAAGCCTCAGTATCCCTCCTTTGGTCTTTCTTCGCTCCCTAATGTACCTATAAAAGGTCTTATCCCCATTCTTAACAGAGCTGGTTATCCTTTCCTGGGTTTGGACCTTTGCTATTCTGACTGCCTTCACTGCCTCTTTCGGCTTTAACTGATAAAGTTCTCTGTCCTGCTCCTTCTGTGTTTCCTTATATTTCCTGAATGCTATCCTTTTCTCCTTAACCTTCCCTGCCACCCTTTTGAGAACCATAGTGTTTTTTCCTTTGTTGGTTTTGTTGATTTGTTTCACACAAAGTCTTGTTGCCTCTGTGATGGCTGTTTTGATTACTCCCCATTGTTTCTCCACCCTCCTTCTTCCCTGTTTGCTAGTGCTTTTCTGAGGCACTCTTCATTTTCTCAAAGTCAGCCCTCCTAAAGTCCAATACTTTTGCTTTTGTATGGCTTGATTGTATGGCTGTGTTTATCGTGAACCACACTGTTTGGTGGTCGCTCGTTCCCAGATGGCTACCCACTTCTAAATCTGAGATCCTTTCTCCGTCCCCATTTGAGAGTACCAGGTCTGAGATTGCTCCCTCCCGAGTGGGTTCCAATACTAGCTGTCTGAGGCATGCCCCTTGTATGGCATCAAGAATGACCCTGCTCTTGGATGTGCCTGCAGCAAAGGTACTCCAGTTAACATCTGGCATATTCAGGTCCCCCATCACCAATATCTCCCCTTTTCCTGCCATTCTAAGGATGCCTTCTATCATTTCCTTGTCCATTCTCTCCTGAGACGGGGTCTGTATACCTTTTTGGCAATATGGTCAATTTTACAGGACCTTGTTCAAAGACTGTCCGGGTTCCCCTGGTGTTTGGACTTCCGAAACACCAAATCCATGACCAGCCCCTTTGCAGAGGGGTGGTCCGAGAACCAAAAAAGGGACCCAGTAGGGGCCGCATACTTGTGGACCCATATGGGCAGAGGGTGCCTGTCAGGATGCTGCCAAAGCTCCAGGTCCAGTCCCAAAATGGCTTCAGCTATGGGAAGGGCAATCCCTGGGGAATCATCCCAATCCACAATGTCCGCAAAATGGTACTTGGCCCTTTTCTGGACTGGCTGTAGCAGTACTGACATGGACTCGAAGATTAGATGGAGAAGTGCTCTGAAGGACACTGGGTCATGCTCAGCAGACAGCTCCTCAAATCAACCCCGATCGAGAAGGGGAGTCTTAAAGGAGGCCATGGACTCACGGTTTGAGTCTTCTCAGGAGTCCTCAATAACAGTTCTCAAACTTCACTTGCCATGGACCACCTTGGTGTCCTCACTGGGGTAATCTGCAGCAACAACCAGCCTGGCAAGCCGGTTGCCAAACAGGTGTCCTTGGTCAGAGCACTCATCTTCAGCTGCAGTGGTGGCAGCTAGCTCCACCAGCAGAGGTGGAAAAGCAGTTGCAGGAAGCACCTGCATAGTGTGGAATGGCGTGGATACTACTGGCGGCTACCGGGGGAGGTACAGGAGAGAGAGTCCTACCCTGCCCCACGATGGCCCAATGTTACCAGAGGTGTTTACGACAGTGCCTCTCCTCACCCGAGGACAAGGAGCATCAACAGCAATGCCTCCTGGCTGAGCGGGATCGAAAGTGGAAACGACTCGATCAAGATCTCCACTGTGACCACAACAGCTGACTAGACAATCAGTGGCAAGGGAAGCCTTCCAGCTGACTGTGGTATATCACTTGCCTGCCCACATTAAGCAGCATGGGCATGGAAGGCTCTACCACTGGTGAAGGCAGCTCCTGACACCGACCAGACCACATCCTCCTGCATGAAACCCGGGAGCACTGGGGGCTGCAAGATTGAATCCTCAACCACATCCAACAACTGGCAACCAGGCTCAAGAAAATTTCCACGACCTGCTCAACTGAAGTCAAAGTCAACTGGTGCTGTGGGGGAACCGAAGAGCCGTTGACTTGCCCCTCATCCGAGGAATGATCAACTACTGTCAAGTGGTCAGGCAAGTCGAGAGACCAGGAGAACTGTGATCACTCCCAAACCCACAACCGGTGCCGGCAGCATATGTGCTTAGCACCACAGTAAGCAGGGCTCTCCCCAGGGTCTTCAGGGTAGAACACATCTTGGAAGCCTCCGGTGAATAACCCTCTGACGCTGGCCCCAGCTGGGAGCAGCATCGAGACTAAGGTACCCACTGCAGCAGCTGCCGCTTCCACCTCAAGGGCCGCAAGCTGCTGAGCAGACACGGCTACAGCCAAGGCCTTCTTCTGGCTTTGGCTTCCACTCTGAAGGCCGACCCAGCAACAGCCAGAGCCTTCTGTCTTCGAGGGACTCAGGAAGCATGCTGAGACAAAGACCGCACCCAGCCACGTTATGTTGCCTGTCCAGGCAGTACATGCATATCTTGTGTGGGTCCATGGCCAGCACCAAATGCAAAAGGTGAACCCTCGGCTTCCGTTGCTCCATGAAGATTAACAAGGGAAGTCAAAGGAACAGAGGAAGTAACTTGAAAATGTTTAGGAAAACTCAAAGACAAAGTTTGCCAACGGCACACTAAATCCAAAGCAGGAGCCATGAAGGAGGTGATATGTTCTTTCAGAAGAAAGAAAGATCCAACATCACAGAGCAGAGTCAGGGGATATTCCACCTGGGTGGTGGGAGGAGTCTGGCTTAAAGACATTCATCAAATCAGACTGTTCCCGTGGAACTGAAAGAGTGTGGATAGTGAACCATATCCACTCCCCAAGAAATGTTCACCTTCAGTGAAGATCTCAATCCACTAAGAACAATCTGGAGGTACAGATTCATAGATTTCATTTGTGTATGGCACGGAACAGAATCTGATGTCCTTGAGTTACTCAAATGGATGAATGACAACAGACTTAATTTATCAATCGCCTATCAGACTAGCAATTAACAGACTCTGCTCATCAGAAGATTTTCAATTGATGAAAATCACAAAGTACAGGCAAAAGCCTATTGTAAACAGCATTCTACTTTGGACAGACAGCACCCGCCCTAAGAATGGAGTGCATAGCATCCCTTAAGGGCAGTTTTCGTGCATAAAGAGGAATTGCTCCAGTGAGGCCCAATCTGAATATCAGGCAGAAAAACTTGAAATTAAATTTAAGGACAAAGGCTACTGAGCAGTTATCATGGAAAAGGCATTTCAAAAATGGCAGAATGATACCTAGGGAAACCCTCCTTGTACC